>JAQOWZ010000004.1:0-4922500 GCA_035578165.1 Stenolophus ochropezus | reverse complement strand
TTACTCATTCCTTTTCTGTCTTCTGTTGTTTTAACTCTCATTTTATTGTTTGTGAGCAGCACATTTGAATTTTCTTTTGTTTTTTCAAAGGCCTGCATAACGTACTTTGATTCACTTTTATTTTTCTTGAATAATTTTTCTTTACTTTTCACCCGCTTATTTTAATGAGACTTCTTAGCCATAAAGATTTAAATTTAATACAAACAAGAGTTATTTAAGGTAAAAATATGTAATCCACGCTTTGGAGAAGCCTTAGGCTTCTAACCTCAAAAGCATTCATTTAAAAGAAGAATGTGTCACATGGGAATTTGCACGACCGAAATTCTTAATATAATTGATGGCAAAATAATTACGATGTGATATAATGGATCCCAAAACTTCTATGTAGAACAACTGAAAGGAATTTGACCCGTTCATCCTAGAGTTAACTTCATTTCAATATGGTAAGTTGTAGTTAGAGACTTTAAAGCTCTCCAAACCATTTATTAAATACAATGGAATATTATAAAGGATAATTTGCCATTATTGTTAATATAAATATAATATAACTCCTCGTATAACTCTACAGTCGCTTTATATCGATTTTAAATAGAGTTTTATTAAACCAAATTTTTATTTTTTAATTAAAGTGTAAGTAAAAATATTTCTACAAATCTACTAATTTCATTTTTCATTTTTTTGATAAATTCTACAATCAAATAAATTTTAGAATAACGTTGATAATGTTTCGATTAAATGCCTATTATTTTAAATTGTTTTCAACGGAAACATAATTTTTTGAATGATGAAAAATCTATTCAAATTTTATCAAACAATAAAAGGGATCATAAAAATAATTAATTATTGTTACATACTAAATCTATTTACTGGGAACATATTTCTTTTTATAGCGTTCAAATTAACTTTTTTTTCAAAAAATAAATTAAGAAAGTATTGTTTCGTATCAAATATCATGATAGCGATTATTTAAAAAATAAACACATTATAAGTCCCTCCTACAATGTATGTATATTTTGTATATGACCATTTTTTAATTAATATTAGTTAATGTTCTCTCTAATGTTTAAAAATTTACATACAAATATATTAAATCTGCATACAATAAATTTAATAAGAACGTGACAGATTGATAAAATGACAATCAGACTGGATTGGCTTCAAAAAGTACATCTTGAAAATCTAAATTAAAATTATTAATTTTATTATTTTTCCCGATTTTTTTTAATTTCAAAACATATTGTAAAAATGAAAATTAAAAACAGCGCACAAATTATAACGATTTTTAAAAGGCGTAAAAACAAAAAACACATGCACCTGCATCAGCAGGTAAAGATTAGAGGGAACATGGTTTATAACCATATCATAATTTTAAGAAAGGTTATTTTAAGTACATAAGATTTATTCGTATTTTTTAAGATAAGCGACTTTAGGTCATAGTGCATTTCAAACATCTCGGACACATTTTTTTCAATTCTGGATAAAGTAATATCATAAATAATGGTGTGAATAAACCTAGATTTGTTTTCACTAAAATTATTTATTTGCTTTAAAGTGAAATATGCACGGAACCCAATCATACAATACTTAAATCTTATTTGAAGTTTAGAAGGTATAACTTATGAATTATTTTTAAAGCAAAAATTATTTCGTACTAAATAGTATAGAAATATACAGGCGTACCATTTAAAAGAAAGTCAAAAATAGGAATATGTCCGAAAATTAAAAAAAAAATCTTCTGATTTACATTAATTTATGGAGCTTACTAGAAACACCAATAATTTTATTTGAAAGTTTTCTTTGTATCTCTTATAACTTCCGAGAAAAATCGCGTTCCCTAGTTTCATTTACAACCTGTATACTTCTGTTATTTAAAAATTCAAACTAGATCTGGATTTCGGTTAAAAATAATGTAAGTAGGCAATAAAATTATAAAAATAAATAAAATAACAAAAAAGAACTACAGCATATGTACTAGGGTGACTTATTTTATTCATAACTGTTAAATAATAAACCTATAATTCATTCGTTTTTTTATCAATTAATTCCTTACTTTTGCTAAATGAATAATATTGACAGTTCGTTGGAATAATATTATCCAATCGTTATATCAATTTTAAATCACCTTTGAAAAGAATAAAAACAAAATTACTTTTAAGTAATATTTTCTACATAAAAATCCATAGTTACACTAGTTTTGTCATTTTTCATATTTTTCCTTTCTTTTTAAACTTAAACTGTAGCTAAATAACATTAAGAAATAATTGCCTTACGTTAAGTATGCTGAGAAACAGTGACGCGAAATATTGTTATTTATCTGTTACAATGTAATGACATATTTGGTTATAATAATCTTGTTATAGTTGTGGATAATGTATAATATTCTATGCGCATGTACTGGCTGTTACTCATTCGAAAGATTTACAACACTCGCTTTCGCTCTTGTTAGCATTCGACAAACTTCATTCTCATGATTAGTAGCACACATTACATACTCATTGCATAATATATTATTATTATAGAATTTAGTAATTTATGATTTCATTCTAGAAATATATATTAATATTTTTCCAAAAGAAACAATTTCATTTCGCGGTTACTAAGTAATCCTAAACACATGTGTCATTTTTCGATTTATTCGAAATTTAAAATTCGAAATAGTCAGAGATCCAAGCCTCCGTATCGTGCACTGTACGACTATATCCCCGGATCTAATCTCAGTGTGAACATTCAAAAATCCACATTTATCCAAAAAATTTCCTTGGTATTCATGTTTTTTAACTTCAACTTGTTATATCTCGGAAGTTACTTGGAATATTTTTATTATTTTTGCAAGAAAATGTCCTATGAGACCATGTAAAAATTATTTTTACGGGAATAAATCCAGGGTTGCTCCTAAAATAAGCGAGCTACAAGGGCTTGGATCTCCCACAATAAAATTCGAAATTCAAAACAAGTTAAAAATTGAAATTGAAACTTTCAAACTTCGAAAAGTACTGAAGTAATTTTTTCAATTTTTGAATGTAATATAATCCGAATTTCTAAAATTCGAATTTCATTATCAGTACTTGTATTTTTATAAAAATAAAAAAAATTGTTTGCATCCCAAAACTTCTTTTCTAATAATGTTGACAGTATTGTCAAAATTATTTTAAAACAAGTGCTAATTTTCCATACAAATTTATTTAAAGTGTAATAAAGTAAATATAATATAAAATAATAACAACTGCAGTAGAAGTGGCAACATTGTCATTTATTCATGAAATGAGATAAGACAGTCAATACCCATACTCTTATGCAACCCACACTACATAGAAGACAACTGGCAAATTATCTTATCCAAGATAAAACAAGATAAGTCATTTGGCATTTTTACGGGTTGTAGATTAAAATCAAAATACCAACCATAATATTTGAAAGCACAGCGTCCTTGATTCGTCATTCTGTTAAATATAGACTTGAAACAATGGCGTGTCCAATATTCTTTTATGTTCTATATGAAATTACGTTTTATCTGGGACACCTTGCATTATCTCCTCTGCGGTTACGGCACCTGTAATGCATGTTGATGATTTCCCTCACGTAAAAATCTCATTTTGAGGTGATATTTATCGCATTTGAATTCTGTTAGGAGCTCGGCGTACCAGCGTACCAACGTATGCCAAGTGAAGCCGTGGCGTATTTATATGTAGATATTACGTGTGAATATGTGATGTATTAGCGCCCATGTGTTTGTGACGTACTGACGTCACCAGCTGCTCCACTAAATTGGAGGGATAAATAGTAGAGGTGTCTACTTGAATTAATAATCAGTGGAGCGTACACAACAGTATAAAAGAACTAACATTACCATACCATATCCCACTCTCGACTACCTGTACGGATAGGAATTATGCTAAATAAATAGTTTCGTTCAGTGAATAAATAGTGAAATTATACTTTTTGAACTTTAATGTTTATCAAATTTTATATCAATTTTTACACGTTTACATAATCAAAAGAATGTTCGTTGAATAAAAAAACCAAACTTATAACATACATTTCAAAGTTGTTTAAATAAAATTTTGGTTTTTTCTAGAAGAAAATATTTTATTTTAGATTATATGAACGGTAATTTTACCAACCATCAGGGCCGGATTTATGTTGATGTGGACCTCTGGGAAAAAGTTTGGTGGGGGCCCTTTTTTAACACAAAAATAAAAATTGAAAATCTATATTTTGATTTTTTTTAATAAATTGTTAATTTAACAAATATTTGAATAATTTTTAATACTATTTATCAGCCTGATAAAGACTGATTTATAGTCGAAACGTTGGTGTACCTATAAGTATCTTATTAAATGACTGCTACTTCAAAATGTTTTTCCTAATTACTAATCCAGTCGAATAAAACTAAACTAAAATTCTAAACTGATAAACATTAAATTTAATTTTGGCACTTTTCTTGCTTTCTACTTTGTAAAATATTCTATAATACTCTTAAAATGTCATTATTGATGCTCAGAAGTATTAGATGACGTTTTAGGCGTTGTTCGATCGTAATAGTTCTCCGCCTATTTTTTCTTATTGTTAATTTTGAGAATGATCTTTCTGCGGTGCAATTTGTTATCATGAAAACAAGATGACTTCCATGTTTGAAAAAGGATCCTGCTCTTCTTTTCTGTTATTAAATTATACATAGGTAAATAGTTCTCGACTAAATACATTATTATTTTTACAATAGGCAGCGAAACGTTGGCCCAGTCTTCCAAATAAACTATTTCCGACTGCATTCCTGTTTACTTATTTATCCATTATTATTTTCTTCTTTCAAAAATTAAGTCATTCCATTGTACGTTAGTATTGGTGGAGAACCCTGGGCTATTTTTAGAGTAAAGATATATGATTTTATTAATAGTTATTTAAGTTACAAGGAATGCAAGTACGTGTTTATTTCTAAAGAAGTGGTATTTTTAATAGACCAAGGCGTATGCCGAAGTCCTAGTAACTTTCGAGGATGTATAGATTCAATGTTGCTTAGTATATATTACACGATGTAAAATTAGGCTTAATTTTTTTAAAACATTTTTTTTTAAATTAAGTTGCCTTTATTCAGGGATGGATGGGCCCAATGGGTTACCGGGAGAATTCCAGTGGTGGCCAGTTGAAATTTTGAAATTTAAAATTTTGTTTGATGTATTATTACAATATTATATAATTTGTAATATCTAAAAACTGTACGTTTTAAATATTTTTTTACTTAGAAGACCACACTGAGGAATTAAAACAAAAAGTAGATTTTGTAAGTATTTTTTTGTAATGTATTTAGAAATTTTCGGAAGTTTTGCAATATAAAAAAACAAAAGGATATGCAGAAAAAATAAGAGAAAAAAGATAATGAGCGTTGAAACTAAAAAATATTTAAAACTGACAAATTTATTTAAGAAACAGTTAAATATACAGTTCCATAGACGTTTCCCAGTATTTAAAATTTTGCAAGAAACTGTTATTAAAAAAATACGCACTATTTATTCATGTTGTCCGTCAAAATTGTTTCTAACTGCCCATCCACCCCTGCCTATATTTGTTGCTTGTTACTATAGTAAACAGAATAGTATTATTTGCCTAAGAATTTAAATGAAATTATTAAGCCTTCAAAGAAAAATAATAAACAAATGTTATAAGTCACTTAAACGTCAGATTAAAAGTTAGGAAACAGATATGAGATAAAAATATATTCACAGATTTAAATAAATTATTTAGAAGCATGTATTTGATATGAGATATTTTGAAGAGACTTTAATTTATTTCACTTTTAAATATATTTATAAAAATAACAGAATTTAACTCACCTATATCGACAGCAACGTTGCAGAATGTGTAATTAAAACTTGAATAAGTAGTCATCTGTAAATAAAATAAAAAGTAAATATATTTTTAATCAATTGCATATTTATGCGAAATATGAAACATTTTTAAAAAAGAGAAATGAGTTTCTGTTCATTATCTCTACAAAAAAGAAAAGATCGAAAATATTTATTGCTAATATACTTGAAATACTAATAAAAACATCAAAAATGGGATATTCTGTGCATTTAAAAATGTATTATACAAAATATAGAGCAGCGATTTATTATCTTAAATGTTTCACAATATAAATGTTTTTGTTACTACAAGGAATAACATAATTCTAGGAAATATGAAATATTAAAAAAGACCTTAATTACAAAAATAGATAATAGTTTTTATAAAAGACAAAAAGGATGCATAAAATTCTATTTTTGTAGCAGCTTTTAAAAAAGAAAAAAAATAGAAAAATTACAACCAGGTCAAGATAGGTTCTAAGCCTATCTGATCAGATGACAAATTAGTACATCTTAACCTTGAGTATATATTTCAAACATTAGTAAATACTTCGTAGAACTATCTGCAGCATTTAATTTTCTTAAATACGTAGTATTCACGAAAAATTTAAATTATGACACCCTTGGTGTTCGATTTTAACGTAAATTGATCAATTCTATTCAATTCAATGTAAGCAGATTAATACGAACGATAATAGCAATTTTTTTAATTGAACATTTTGAACAACATCTTATTTGTAAATATTTTATGATTTAGTTATTTTATAAAAATGTCTTCAGAGTTAATACAAAGGGCTCAGAACTTCCCCTGGAATCTCGTTGCAGGAGACCAGAAGAGTGGATTATAATCAAAAAAGATTCATATCCTGTAAACATCATAGCCCGTCTGGTAAGTATTTAACCTACTGAAGACAAATTTTTTTCGTCTTCCTTGAGAGTTATATTTCGAACACAAGTAAATATTTCGTAGAACTACTGTAGAGTAATCCGCGACATCTATTTTTCTCAAATACAAACTATTCGCAAAAAAAAAAAATTCGAACACCCTCGGTAGATCGATTTTACTGTAAAATTTCTTATTATAAACGTTAATGACAAAATATAAATAAGAAAAATACAGCACAATATAATATAGTAAATTAAATATGATGGAATTACTTATGAAAATATATGTGAAATAAATAGTACACGTAAAACTTGAAAAATATTTTTTGTGAATTAAATTGTACTATATATTTATGTGCACAAGATGTTCCGCTACAAAATTGACTTTGTTCAACTGCATTTTACAATTATTGTTCAGTTCAATGTTGAGTACCGCTGACAACTACAAAAAATACAAAAAAGTGAAATCATCAATGTATTGTAGCATTCTTCTTGTCATAAGCCTTATCTCACCTTAATTTAAAGTGAGTTGAACATAATAGATATTATTTAAGTAGTAAAAAAACGAAAATTTGGTCAATTTAAAAAATTATCTCTGAAAATCTTTCCTTCTATTTCAAATAAATGTACGCAGTAGTCACATCTTTATCTAATAATTCATCTTAAATATTATTTACTTATTTATAACAAATGCTGATAAATGTTTTTCTCTGTAAAAGGAATTATAACTTCGTAACAGTTACTATAGTCAAATCCACGTAAAAATGGCATAGTTGAAATTCCAATGTGATGACGTCACTAGAGTGTATGTATTAAGTGACGCAAATGCATTAGTAGCTATGCGATTGTTTGGAGTGTTGCTAATATCATAAAGCGTGTGTTGACGTACGTCTGTACTTGAACTGCATAAATATTTTCTATGTTTATATCCGCACTTCATCGTTTTGTAGTTGAATATGAGTGATAAAAAATTATCTAGACATTGCTTCTGCATTCTTTCATGAAGAAAAACGTTTAGTTGGTCCTCTAATTTCATTTTCTTCTTCAGAAGATGTAAGTATTACATTTTGAGGTTATATGTTTAATGACAGTAAGTGTTTTTTATATTTATCCATTTTTCGATATTGTTATTGTTGGTTATTGTCTTAGAGAGTTTGTGGTGCTTTCGGTGTGTCACATTCCATAATATCAAAGATCCTGAATGAAATGAAATGTAGATACTTAACATCGCCAAAAAAAAGAAATCGTAAAAAGCAAGTTACAGGAATTGATGAATTTACATATTCTGCAATTTGATGAACTATCTATGATATGATTAGTAAAAGTAAATTTATTACATTTATTTAATTTAAAAATATCAAATTATGACAGATGTTAATAAATTTTAATTTTTACTACTATCTCTTATAAACGTAGTAAGTGACGTCATCACATTGGAATGCAATTTTTACGTGGATTTGACTATACTATATCATTGGTCTATGTTAAATATTCTTATATAATATTTTATAAATCAATCAATAATTTTCTTAACCAAAATTAAATAAAATTTATGCTTATATTCATCTGTCTTCAGAGTTAAAACAAAGGGCTCAGAACTTCACCTGGAATCTCGTTGCAGGAGACCAGGAGAGTGGATTGTAATCAAAAAAGATTCATATCCTGTAATCATCATAGCCCGTCTGGTAAGTATTTAACCTACTGAAGACAAATTTGTATGTGTCAACCTTGAGAGTTATATTTCCTACACTCGTAACTGCTCTGTAGAACTACACTTGTGTAGTCCGCGCCATCTATTGTACAGCGAGTAAATATCTGTAACAGCGGTTCTAAACATCTTAACTTTTAAACTAACCAGCGGATCTCAATCAAATTTTACATATATTTATTTATTCGCTTATATTTTATATTTTAAAATTATTTCCGGTTATTCAAATTAAAACCAATGCTACCAAAACAAAGTTACCAATATATTTTAAAAAGTTTTGTAAAAAGATTAGAGAACACAAGTAGAAAATAAAAATATAATTTTTGTTTTATTATTTTTTGTTTTTATTTAATTTATTATTATTATATTTTGTTATTTAAGACAATAACAAATAAATGTTATTATTAGGAAAGAAATAAAGGTTATTATTATTATTATTAATAGTAAATAAATTTAAAAAATAATTTTCTTACCAGAGGCGAATCTACGATTTTTTTTACATATTTTTCATATATTTTTTTTTTTTTAAATAAAATCAGGATTGCATAAAAATAAGATTTTTTATTTAAATCGGATTTTTATATTTAAATACGACTTTTTTTTAAATATTGTACATTTTCAAAACGTGTACAGAAAAGTGTACACTAATTCTAGATTTTTTTTAAATACGATTTTTTTTAAATATTGTACATTTTCAAAACCTGTTTCAAAAGTAATAGTGAAAAATTTGAAGAAAAAATAAAAAATAAATGTAAAATATACAGAGAGATTCAGCACGAGCATGCCAAAACAAAACTATATATTGGGGTAGTCAATTTAAATAAAAATTGTTGAATGAAGGTAAGTTCAGAAAATTTTTTTGTTAGAGTTACAGCCCTTTGAAAGTGCACCTCATCAGACACATTTTTATGTTCTCTGGTTCTAGTTACACTACACTTTTGAAACTTGGTACGAGGATATTACTTATTTAGATGCATATTTATTTATATTTATATAAAGAAGCATATAAAAAATACATTTTGCAAAGAAATATAGTAAATCTATGTCTTGTTAGCTACCAAAAATTCTAAAACAATTAAAATAATTTTTGAATATTTATCTGAAATCAAATTATCTCAACCAGAGGCGTTTCATATGGGAAATCATGAAGATTTTTTATAGTTATTTTTTGACCTATTAACATTTTTTAATTTTGCCTATAAAATATTACATGTGTAACAATGGCTGAGCACAAGCAATTGAACTATTGAATTTTGGATTTTAAATTAATAAAAGGAGTTCATGAATTTGGAATTAAAATGTCGAAATTGGTAGACTTTAAATCGCTGCCACCAGATTATTTTTAATTAGAATAATCAAACTAATTTTAGAAAAGAATTGATTAAAAGGGGTAAACAAAACAATAATAAGAAAACTTAACAATAAATTATATTAAAATGAAATAGAATTTACAAATTAAAAGTTAAAAACTACTAATAAATAATTATAGGTTACATATGAGGATAAAACTTAAACTTACTTACAAAATATTATTTACACGAGTCATGATTGACTCTTCTTCACTCGCTGACTCTCTAACTGTCTCTTTTGTCTTAAAAATTTCCTTATTTAAAGGTCGGGCATACCCCCTCTAAGAGGCGGAATAAACTGACTTAGGTATGGAGAAAGTGACAACTAGAACTTTCCAAAACTGAAGGTTTTCTTCGAAAAGCCCAGTGTCAACTTTCTCATTTTGCTAAAAGTACTCTAATCGGAATTTGAAAACTGTTACTTTCACAAATAATACATTTTTAATAGCCAAATGGAAATTTTGGAACAACATTACCTAAGTCAATTTATTCACTCTTTTAAAACTAATAAATAATATTTTAAAATTATTGACATCGGTAAAACATTTTGTTACATCCCTTTCCCCTTAACTTGAGCTATATTTTCAAAAATATAACATTTTTAAAAATATAACTCATATGTTCCCAACTACTAGATTCCGAACTCTAGGTGCTCCCCACACTCGATGGCAGCGATCTCCTTGTACTTCGTAGCTCGGCAGACGTCGGTTTCATTTCCGTTGTCTTCATCAACTGTCGGCCATACTGCGGTCAGCATCTCTTCTGTGACCCAGACTTTTCGCTTCCTCGACAATGCAATTCTCGGAGAAGACAATCTCGACGCCTCTGATCTCTGAAGGCAGATTCTGCTCGCCATCGATGTATGAAGGTCCCCAGATCATCATCCTCTAGCAGTTTGGCGGAATGTCGGACTGTAACAAAATGCCTAACCAGTATCATCGTTCAAAATACAATTGCTCAATTCTATATTTCTTGCATATTCTTTTATCAAAAAAAAACTATTACTTGTTTATCAAAATACAATTGTTTACTACTACAATTCCTGAATGATTCTTTTATCAAAAAACAATTACTTTTATTTTCATGAATTATTAACTCTTATTTAACTAATAATTAATATTTTTATATCAATAACTAACAAGAAAAACTTTAACTATTTACTACCATACCATAACCATAACATCCGCAGGTCTTAGCTTGGAAGGAATTATTCAAAAAAAACTAATTAACTTAATTTCATCTCCCAGCCTAAGACATACGTTGGCTATCACACGGGCAGGAGTGCCAATATCCTGGATACATTCAACGTTTATGATCTGATTACCCGACACAATACAAAACAACCGAAATCTCTCTTTACCTGGGCCGTTTTCGGCTTTTATAAAGATGGTAAACTAATCCCCTTTCATTTATTCTAAAATTAATTTCTTTTCCAAATTTTACCTTATAGTAATTATGAAATTCTTTCTCATCTAATTTAAATATAATATGGAATGGTTTTCTACTAACAGTGCTGTTTCTGACTCTATGGTTTCTTTTTAATATAAAATAATTATTTGTATTAATATTTCTATCTAATTTCGTGGTCTTCGTTTTAAACTTGTCAAATAATTTCGTTTTAACTTTTTTCTTTACTTTAACAAACAATCGCTTACCTTTCTTTTGTATTCTCCTGTCTTTATTCTTGTGTTTTCCGTCCGCATCCGAAACCTGACCGCTACTCTTCCACCTGGGTCGATGGTATGTACCGCCACGCGCCCGGGTTTTATGGCCTCGCCTTTGTCCGTCTTTTCGCTTCTCGCTGGGTCGGTTGCTCGAACTTTTCTTCTTCTGGAATTCCACATCGCCGACGTCTCCACCAGGACAACACACCGCGTACTTTTCAACATTCGAGACTGACAAACATTTAACTTCTAAACTCTCTTCGCGCGTCGGACCACTACTGGATTTTTTCTCAACTTCTGTGTAAACGATCTCTACGATTGTTTCTATCACAGGAGGTATGGCAGTATGCTCTTCTTTAGCCGTTTCCCTGGATTCTGCGAGTCTCGCGCCAGAATCATCTCTCACAGGTGCCTTTTCTGAGCCATACTCCACCGTACTTTCCTCCTCTAAACGTGCACAATTCGTAGAGTCGTTTACCTGTTCTACTTCCGTTGTCCTAGTTGCCTCTACCTCGACGCCGTTCTCTGGCTTCTCTTCGACGCTATGAACTGAACTCCTTGTTGGATCGAAATTGTCGTCTCTCTCCTCCGAGTAGTTCAGCTCATCATCGGTGCAGATCACTGTCTCTTCTTCACACTCACTTTCTGTATATTTATTGTTCGAGTCCGGGTAAACATTTTTATCACTACTATCACTTAAATCATTGTAACTAACACTCTTTTCATCACTCATACACTCATACTTATCACTGAAATTATCTAACTTTTGTTTTTCCTCACATGTAACCGTTCTTTCTACTATTTGTTCTACTATTCGGGGGGATTCCTTCAACGGACAATCTTTCTGTATGTGCCCCACGTTTCCACATTTGAAGCACATACGATTCGCAAATTTTGTGGGACAGTTCCATTGCATATGTCCCATTTTTTCACATCGAAAACACATCAATTCTTGTAAAGGAATCCTTCCCCGATAATTTTGATAATTTTCCGCGCTAATAACTGAATTTAAATTTTGATGTCTTAAATTATGTACCGGAACTCTTTCGGGTTGAAAATAATTTTGAAAGTGCATTCTTGAATCCACAACTGTCGTAGGTCTAGTAACATTTTCAAAAAAATTGTTATTAATTTTCTTAAATTTGGTTTTCATTCGATTTTTGAAAAGTTCCCAATTTCCCTTGAATTCCTCAGAATATAACCGTACATATTGTTTTGCTTTCCCCGTACAATGCAAAAACCCAATAAACTGTAATCTCTCAAATGAGGTATTAGTATTTCTCTGAAATTTTTCTAAATGTACAAAGTATTCCTCAACAGATTCATGGTCTTCACCGCCAAAAAATGGTATACAATTTAACATATCAAGTACTTGTTGATTCATTTTAACAAATTAATTTTGAAAAGGTAGCCTGAACGTTAAAGCAACAGGAATATTCGTATCCCACACCGCTGCCAACCAGTTGTAACAATGGCTGAGCACGAGCAATTGAACTATTGAATTTTGGATTTTAAATTAATAAAAGGAGTTCATGAATTTGGAATTAAAATGTCGAAATTGGTAGACTTTAAATCGCTGCCACCAGATTATTTTTAATTAGAATAATCAAACTAATTTTAGAAAAGAATTGATTAAAAGGGGTAAACAAAACAATAATAAGAAAACTTAACAATAAATTATATTAAAATGAAATAGAATTTACAAATTAAAAGTTAAAAACTACTAATAAATAATTATAGGTTACATATGAGGATAAAACTTAAACTTACTTACAAAATATTATTTACACGAGTCATGATTGACTCTTCTTCACTCGCTGACTCTCTAACTGTCTCTTTTGTCTTAAAAATTTCCTTATTTAAAGGTCGGGCATACCCCCTCTAAGAGGCGGAATAAACTGACTTAGGTATGGAGAAAGTGACAACTAGAACTTTCCAAAACTGAAGGTTTTCTTCGAAAAGCCCAGTGTCAACTTTCTCATTTTGCTAAAAGTACTCTAATCGGAATTTGAAAACTGTTACTTTCACAAATAATACATTTTTAATAGCCAAATGGAAATTTTGGAACAACATTACCTAAGTCAATTTATTCACTCTTTTAAAACTAATAAATAATATTTTAAAATTATTGACATCGGTAAAACATTTTGTTACACATGCAATACAAAAATACACAAAAAGGTACTCTTGGTAAAAATTAAAATATCTTAAAAAAAATCTGTATTTATCAAGTTTATCAAGAGCGTTTGCTTGGTTTATTTTATGTTGAGAGAGGTACTACTACAAAACCTGATTTAATTATTAAATTTAAAAATGTTTTATTATAATCAAAGGTTTCAGAAGAAATTGAATATATAATTCGTCGGAAAAATGTGTGTACTTAACTCGGAGCCGTAAAATAGTCGGCACAAAGTACCACGAATTTTAATATGGCTCCTCTACCGTATTGTACCATTTTCCTTACTTTTATGTATATGACTATTCCTATTTGTGTGATATTAAAATGCTTTATAATGTAATTTTCCACCAGCAAAGGATCCGCTCTCCCACTTGCATTCTGTTACATACATTTTGAACATTTTTGCTCACATATACTTTTTCACAGCGCAATCAGTGAAAAAAATAGAGGGAACATTGATTATAGCTCAAATATTTAGTCTGTCCTGGATCATAGTTAAACGTAGGTACTTACTGATAATTTTAAATTTAGACATAGGCACCCGTAATTTTTTTCTAAGGTGAAGCATTATTAAAATTTCCTTAAAAAGTTATCACTTTCGCTTATTTTATATTATATATCTGAGGTATAATTAATTTTATAAAAGATATTACTCACATTACTTGTTTAAAAAATGTATTTTAGAAAACTTCAAATAATTACAGAATTAAAACAAAAAAATAAAATTCTATAATAGTAAAATAATAACTATAAATTATTTATTATATTATATACCCACATGCTTCTTCCGTCAATTTTCGTGAACATGTTAAACAACAATTGCAGGAAAAGTAAATTAAGTAAATTAAAACAATAATTTTTTAAATCAATGTGTTTCAAATCTTATTTACATCAGTGCAACCATGAATAAAATAAATAAACAAAAGCTATCTAAATATGAATTTTACAAGAAAAAAATGTAGATCTATATGAGATAATACAAAAACATTAATTTCTTCTAGGCCCATCCCCTAAATCCTTAATTGTTAACTGTTCCTTACCTTTATTCTTTATCTACAAATACAAAATTTAAGTATATTTTTACCGCAATAGGTACTTTAAAAAAGTGTACACTAAATCTGGATATTTTCTCATCGAATAACTTACACAAATTACACTTTTTTCATTGGACAATTCAGCGTTAAAAAGTTACAACGACCTCTCTCATGTCATTGAACAGATTTGCACCGTTTACTCGTTGAATAACAACACTTGCTAACTTAACTTAAATTTGTGCTCGATATATCACGTAGTTCGGTATTGTCCAGGTCCAGATCCTGCTAAAAGCTATTCTATGCTATTACTATCGACTTGATGTAAATGGCTCTTGCGATTTACAATGAATTATCCTTGGAGGATGCATATCTTGAAACTCTAGCGAGGGCGAGGGTTATTCAGGTTGACCCTTGTGCATCTCATTCATGTCAAGGGTTGCGCCCTGTAGGTAGATGTGTGGGTGGAACAGAGAGGAGAGGAGAAGGAGAGACGTGTGGCTTCGGGCGAGGTAATTAAACCACGATGTACGACGGAAATCTCGTAGAAGAAAAAGGTCTGTTTTTGTAATGGTCTGGACATTTTAGTTTTTTATTTTACTAGAAATGGAATATAAAAACTAATATTAGTTATAGAGTACGGCAATTATAGCTTGCTTATTATATTAATTTACTTTTCCATTTTTAATAAGATTTTAAGACTATATACCAATCTCTTGTTCATCTATCGCTATCCTATTCGAAATAGCGTGAATCTGAATAGCCAACCTTACAACGGAGAATGAGAGACGAGTAAGCAATATATATTCAAAGTTTTGGTTTCATATTTTATTTTTGTTGTACTCCATAATAATTTTGTTTAGTTTAATGTACAAGAGGAAAATGAAAGAGGAATGAAATAAATGACGTAATCATGTCGGTGGCAATCAAAAGCAGAGTCAGACTTTATGCTCGTAAATTGTAAACTTATTTATATAAAACATATTTTCGTACATATTGCACAACAATATACAAAGAATAATCAAACAGATATTTTTAGTTTTATTTTTATCATAAATTAATTAATTTTACCTTTGTTTCATCTATACTTCTACGTCACAGTAAATTTAAAAATTAATTGCGATCTAAGGAAGAACACTTAAGAGTTGTAAATACTACCGACAGTTTTCAAATACCATCAAGTTTCATAAAAAAATATAAAAAAAGTAATGGAGGACTCCATTCGTGCCCAGGTTTCGAATCTACATTTTTACATTTAATATTTATAATATTATTTTTCTCATTTCTATAATTTTTTGGAACCATAATTTTCCATTTTTTGTCTCGTCCAATAGTGTTTCATTCAATTTTCTTTCCCTTTCCTATTCCCTACAGTACAGTCGCAGTATGTTCCCAGGTTTTCTCTTTTCTTTCCCAGAGTCTGTACATTCTTTTTTCTAGTTTAAGCTAGTATTTGATTTTATTTTCCTGCAGCGAAATCTAGCGATTAGGCTTATGTTCTTTTCTTTCAACAGGTATCTTGGTATTTCCACGGTTTTTATGTTCTTATATTTTGAGTTGACATTTTTAATAATTTTAAGTTATATACGAATCTCACAACTCTTATCATTATCCCCAATCTATGAATTAAAAATATAACTATTATTTCAAAACTAGCTATTAGGATTTTGATAAGTAAGAAATTTTTAACTTTATATAATTCAAATTATTTTTTTACTCTACGTCTGTCTGTAAACATGTGTATACTTACAACTTACAGAAAGATCATTCGCAGAGTCAAAATTAAGCATATTTATTGTTAATTTTCATATTGAAGCAGATGAATACAACATATGAAATATATCGGTTAGATTGAGAAATTCCTATTCCACTTTATTTATGTATTTAAACATATTTACGGTTATTACAAAAATTATCCTGGCTATGTACCTACGTAACACATGCGTGTACACTATAGCTATATTAAGAACTGTAAGACATACAGAGTTGGTTAAATTTACAAACAATAATCTCTATATCAAAAAATTATTTAAAACGTGTCCCAACTTTTTTATTTTAAATGGCAACATATAGGCGAGAGTAGCCTAATTTGGACCGTAGCCTAATTTGGACCGCTGTGGTATCCAAAGATTGATAAAATCTGTGCGATTTTAGATAGACTATTTGTTATACGTAGAGGTAGACCAGATTAATGTAATCGTGTTTGTGAAAAAATGTTTCATGGTTACATTAAGAGAAGGGTTATTTGTTTGACTACGAAGAAAATTTGTTATTTTGATGTAAGAGTGAAAGCCGTTAGTTCGTCCAAACGTATGTAATTACAGGTCCTCTTATATAATCACAAAGCTTACTTATCTATCTATAATTTCCTGTTACAATTTTATGAGTTTATGTTACTTTGGCATTTTTATATAATTTTAAGTATAAAATATTCAAGTTGCCCAAGTTGGACCGAAAACAGTTGTCCAAATTGGACCGACAAAAATTGTGATTACGGCACAGAATAGTACATACAGAAGCGACACGTCAACATGTCGATACCTTTCATGTTACCCTATTCAGTTCTATGACCTTGGAGCATTGTGTAGACCTTTAAATTTGTTGACTTCTCCTATCTCTCCCTAAGATGTGACGAAACTATCCGATTATAAACAATGAGCCCTTTAAATTTGTTGCCTTTCCCCATCTCTCTGACAAAATGCGAAACATAAAAAAGAAAATGGTGATTCAAGGCTTTGTACATTATGTGAAGAAACAAAGGAAGAAAATATGATACAATATATGAAATGTCCCACTTGGATTCATTCTCAGTGTGCTGGAGTTAGTGCTGTAGTTAAAAGGTTCTATTGTTGTAATTTTCGTTAAGAAAGCTAATGGTCCAATTTAGGAAGCTAGCGGTCCAAATAAGGAAACCGGTTTCCTATATTGGACCGATGACAAGATTTTTTTGAATTTATTTTTTACTATTAAAAATGGTATTTAAAATTTAATAAATGGTTTTATTTTGAAGGTACACTTAGTGAGATTCTTTTCTACTACTTAATTTTTATTGACACTTCTTCCGTGCCTTTATACAGGGTGTCCCATTTAAGATACGAATGCATTGGTATCTCGAGAACCGTAAGAGCTACGAGGTTGGTTAAATTAGACAAAAGTTGCCCCGTTAGGAGGCTATTTTAATAGTGTTTTGTTATTTGCGAAAAAATGCATAGGTCACTAGATATAGGGGAAAATGTAAATTTAGCGATTTTCTTTTTTTGCTTATAACTTTTTTATATGAAATAATACGAGATTGTGGTTTGCACTTTCTTAAGGCACTTTTGTATGGTGAATTTGCAGAAGTACTCAATTTTTTTTTATATCTAACCATTTACGAGTTACTGATAGCAACTTTTATTTTTCATATGGAGGTCATATTAAGCTATGGTATTTTTAAATAGAGATTTTTTTTAGCTTTACAATGATGTAAAACAGTAATAATTTATATTTATAATTAACAGAAAAATGAACAAAAATTGTTATTTATACTAAAATTGCATTGAAAAAAGTAAATCGAAGGCTGCTGTGGAAGAAAAAAACTATTTCATAACATATATGGCAACAAGTTTATTTAATTAAAGTTAAAAATACAAAAATAATTTGCGAAAACTTTACAATAAATTTAGTTATTTTCTTCCACAGCCGCCTTCGACTTACTTTTTTCTAACTAAATTTATTGTTAAGTTTTCGCAAATTATGTTTGTATTTTTAACTTTAATTAAATAAACTTGTTGCAATATATGTTATGAAATAGTTTTTTTCTTCCACAGCAGCCTTCGATTTACTTTTTTCTATGCAATTTTAGTATAAATAACAATTTTTGTTAATTTTTCTGTTAATTATAAAAATAAATTATTACTGTTTTATATCATTGTAAAGCTAAAAAAAATCTCTATTTAAAAATACCATAGCTTAATATAACCTCCATATGAAAAGTAAAAGTTGCTATCAGTAACTCGTAAATGGTTAGATATAAAAAAAAATTGAGTACTTCTGCAAATTCACCATACAAAAGTGCCTTAAGAAAGTGCAAACCACAATCTCGTATTATTTCATATAAAAAAGTTATAAGCAAAAAAAGAAAATCGCTAAATTTACATTTTCCCCTATATCTAGTGACCTATGCATTTTTTCGCAAATAACAAAACACTATTAAAATAGCCTCCTAACGGGGCAACTTTTGTCTAATTTAACCAACCTCGTAGCTCTTACGGTTCTCGAGATACCAATGCATTCGTATCTTAAATGGGACACCCGGTATAGTGAATATTACAAAATTGATCCAAATTAGGCTACCTTCCCCTATTTTTAATACGTCATTTGACACAGATTTTTTTCTGATTTCAACGTTACCTATATCATGTTAATACCATCATATACCATTTTTTCAAGAAAAATGGAAAATGAATTTTGTTTTATTTATACAAAGAGTGCCATGGAATAAACAAATCTTCTCATTTTGTAAAAAAATACTTACTTTATGTTATTGTTTTAATAGCAAAGAAATAATCAAGAATTTTTTCAAATTATACGAAAAATTGTTAAAACAATACCAATACTGATAATTGTACTTTATAATTTGTTTTTCATAACACTCTTTGTGTAAACATATTTATCAGTATCAGTATCAATATTTTTTTAAAAATCCACGTTAATGTCATATGTTCCGCCTTCCAGGACTCAACGGTATATAAATATTTAAAAATGTATTTTATCTTTTACAAAAATGACTTATTGAGAAGTTTTTAATTTACAATTATCTTCAAAAAAGATTTTTTCTACAACTATCATAAATTGTTAAAATTTTTATTCCAATAGCAATGCCCAAAGTCGGCAATTTTTTCACAGATGTTACGTTATCTTGACACCGTGCGCGAAGTACTTGGGAAAACGTTTTATAATTAATGACGCAAATTAATAGTAGAAAAAATATTGTTTGTATTTTGTCCGCGAAATGTTTTTAATGCGTTCGATTAACATCTCTCGCATTAAAAATACAAACTTCGCACACTTAATAAAAAAGTAAGTATATTCTACTTTATTGCTAATATAGTAGATTAGAGTAAAATATGACAGTAAATACAATTCTGTATGTAACAAATTCGAAAATTTTGGTTGAGGGCATCGAGTCAGTATCACTACAATACAAACGAAACGATATGTGTATGTAGGTTAACACATGCATACAATATACAATACTGAAAACTGAGTAAAGCGCAAATTGGTTTGGTAAATTCAATTATGGCCGAAATGCGAAATGATACATACAATTGACGCCATATTCTACACCGTTGTCTGGTTGTAATTCATTTATGGAACAGCCATCCTCTGCAGTATTACATTCCTCTCTAAATATATTTTTTCATCAGATTTGCATTCACAATAGGTTTCACCTATTTTTAAAGTTCGCAAGTGATTTATTTAACACTTTACGAATGAAATATCAAATGTAATAATCATTATTAGATTTACACATTATCAGATAGAAAATAGTATTTTGTAGAATATAGGAAAACATTATAAATAATTGGAAGCAAATAATGGGGGTTTCCAAGATTTTTTGATTTTTATATATGATAAATTTTAAAACAAAATATTGGACCCATATTTTTTTATTTTTCCAAAAAGTTGATAGTATCCGAGAAAAAAATTAATAAAGTTTACGGACAATGGGTTTGACGTCATTCCCCTGACTAGAAAAATATAGTCCATGTGCGCTATGAGATAGAACTATAAGTAGCTAAAAATCTGAAGTGAAGTTAGGCTACGAATACCGTGTAAATTCAAGCATTGAATATAAACATAACCTGCTTTCGTGATTCATGCTTTCGATAGTTGCATTTACCAGTTACCACGTGTGTGTGTTCTCATATATTTTGAAATCCAGGCAGGATATAAATGAAATCGAGCTTGCACTGTCATTTTATCACATGAAGCTAGCTATCGGGGGCAGTGTTACGAACCGGTGAAATTAAAACTTATATACTTATAGTTGGCAACACTGATCAGGGGAATGACGTCACAAGGTCATTTAAATAAAACTTTAATTTCAATTTTTAAATAAAGTATTCAACAATTATATATTATTTTAGTTTTATTACAATATACTCACGACCAAAATTGATATGCAGAATATATATTTTAAAAAGGCGTTGTATTGGAAACCCCCATTTCAATATGATATGATTAAAATAGCAGAAATGTCAGAAGTTATCGGAAATTGATAAGATATGTATAATTTAAATATTAAAAAATCTAATCTTTAGTGAAGTGTGAAATCTTAGGAAAACTGGATACGTAGACTATATACATATTCACAAATATGATTTATTTTTAATAATTAAATTAATTAAACACACATATGATATTATTATATCTTTATAAATATTATAATGATAGTTCAAATCTAATTATATTTCTTAATTTTTGTAAAAATAAAAAGTATATAAGAAAAAAAAATACCGATTGTTTGAGATCGGAATTTCTTACCGCTCGTAATGCTTATACCATTTTTAGCAGGATTAAAATTAAATTCAGTAAAAAAAGTAACCACAATAAAGTGTATTAAAATTCATTTATGAAAAACGAAAATTAGTTTCCAAACATTTATCGCATTTTGCAATTTTTTGTCTTATTATTTGTGGTTGGTTTTTTGTGTCAGAAATAACCGTTACTTAATGCCGCAACTAGGGCGTGGCAAAGGTGGCATACACCACAGGTGAAAATTCTTAGGGGCGTAAAATTTTTATATAGTTTTAGATTAAATATTTCTATAACCTATTTTTTAAATTTTAACATTTACCATTTTAAAATGCTCTTTTTACAAATTGAATATTTTTCAAAGTTACTTCCGCTCATTTACTGGATAAGAAAGACTTACAAATAGAATTAAAATATTATTGAAAAATATAGAGCCAACAAATTAAATTACTTTTCTGCGGTAATTTCAACCTTTTTAAAGTGCAGCTTGCGCACTATCATTTTATTTTATATTTCTAATTTGAAGTATGGTGCGGCTTGATTTCTATCAGTAGGACGTATAAAAATTCAGCCCGCAATCAACAAATTAAATCCATAGGCGTAGGTAGGGGGTACTTGGCGGTGCTGAGCACCTCCAAATTTTAAATTAGCACCCTAAACAATTTTTGTAAATTTTAATAAAGGTTATCTTCCATTTAACAAGAAGTAGCGATATAGAACGACAAAATAGATACTGACAAATACATATTTTTTCTTGCAAACCGAAAATTGATTTATATCAGTGGATTTATTGTGAATTGTATTAAAAATACTTAATACCGTATAATTAATGCAATAAGTAAAAATCTAAAAATTCAATTTTCTTTAGAAAATTTTCATGAAACTTCCAAAAGATCATTAGACCGTTTTTAGAGTAAATAAACATATTTTGAAAGCTGAAACTTTTCTAAAAAACATTTTTAATAGTCAATATGTTATTAGAGGTGTACTTATTTTAGGAATAGATAGTAATTATTATAACATCTATTCTGCTTATAAATATAGCTGTTGTTAACAATACAGCGTGGCAAGGCCCCATCCCAGTGGTTGCAGCGTACAACCCGTCCTCAAAAACGCTACTTGCCGACGACTTCGGTAAACTGCTACGACAAGACAATATCCCGGTCATCAACACATGCGACCTGAACGCCAAACCACAAACCAGAGAGGCAGAGTTCTATATAAATATGTCACTTCCAAACAACTAACTGCAATTGGCCCAGAGGAAACAATATTTTGCAGCTTATCTGGAGCCCAGCCGAATGTACTGGATATAGCCGTTCTTCGCGATGTTAACACGCACGTCGAAATCAACCTTACGAAAAATCTCTCCTCAGACCATATTCCTGTGGTAATAGACTTGAATCCTCAACAATCTCCAGGAAATGCGACCATTACAAAAAAAACTTACAACTGAAATCAATTCTCGAACACTCTGCAAACCGACTTTGGACCCCCAACATCAGAAACAAGCAACAACTGGATGAAGCTGTGCAACAACTCACTACAAAAATCCAAAGTACAATGAACTCCTGCAGTAAAAACATATCATCTAACTACTTAATCAGGTCTAAACTACCACCCCCAATACTAGAACTGATCAAAACCAGATGCTCAGCAAAGAGACGATAACAATACAGTCTCAACCCTGTAGACAAAAGACACTACAACCGCTGCACAATCATGTTTCGTGATGCCTTTCGAAATTTTAAGATCAAAAAACCACACTAAACGAAACCGAAACTGAAGATAAAATATACTGGAAACTCACCAAAGCTCTACGCACTGCCAGAGCAACCCCGCGAATGTACATGGCAGAACAGGATTTGTGTACACAGCCAAAGGCAATGCTGACGTCGTCGCAAAGTGAAACTATAGTACTCGTCTAACTATCAAAACATGGATGTGGATATAAGGCAATCAAACGACAACTAAAACAACCGGATGACAGTACAATCAACTTCACAACTCCACAAGAAGTGAAAGCCCTTCTAAACAAAATTAAATTGAAAAAGGCACCAGGTCCAGATGAAATTCCAGTTGCCCCACTGAAAGCCTAACCACAAAAAGCAGTTACTATTACTACTAGTTACTAGCTATTCTTCGCTTGAAATACTTCCCAAAAGACTGGAAAAAATCGATAACTATCACCATCCCAAAACCCGGGAAAGATAGCAATTCCCTGAGAACCACAGACCCATTAACCTTCTCAACCTCATGGCCAAGGCAGCGGAAACAATTATTCTCAAACAACTCCAAAACAAAGCAGAGGAGCTCATCATACTACCAGACGAGCGTCGTGGACTTGTCCGTCAGAGGAATGAACAGAAAATCTTCCACAGGAGCTGTGTTCCTTGACATAAAAATGGTCTTCGACAAGTTTTGGCACCAAGGTCTTCTACACAAACTCTTCAGCCTTTGCACGACGGTACTATGTCAAAAGAGCACGACATTACGGATGGTGTAGCCCAGAGCTCTGTGCTTTCACCGATACTATTTAACATCTTTGTCAGCGACGTGCTCAGCAACACAATATGCAGACGACACCGCAATGCTATACCACGGCAAGCAGACGTGGTTTATAACGAAGAAACTGCATGAAGTAACTTCGAGAATAGAGGAATGGTGTACAAAATGCAGAATATCGGCCAATCCAGACAAAAATACAGCCATTCTTTTTACCAGAAGACGCCATCAACCCGTGGGAAAAACCCGCCTATTCGGTCGTCCCATCCCATGACGGGACAAAACTACACATCTTAAGTGTACCCTTGACAAGCGCATGACCTTCCACGCGCATATAAAAGACAAGCTAGCAACTGCAAAAACTTCTTTCGTACGGTTATTACCGTTCCTGGGAAACAAGAGTAACAACCATCAACAACAAAATAAGAATTTATAATACGGTCATTGGGGAGAGGCGACTACTCACCAGAAGAAGAAGCTGCAGGCGCTACAAAACAAGATTCTCCGGGGTATTGCGCAAGCCCCCTAGTATGTGAGCAACAAAACAATACACAAAGACTTCGGCATAGAAATAATAAAAGAATTTATACTTCAAATGGATATTGTAGTGGGTACTAATACATATAATAATTATTGTGGAATAACCAAGTGTTTTTATTTACCTATAAAAGAATTTATGTTCCACCAAGCATAATAAATGTTAGCAATATGCGAAAAACACAATAACGCCCTGATTCGGCAATCAGTTGCCTTCAACGAGCGGCAAAGAACAACGCACCGACACCCGAAGCATGCGCTTGAAGAAGAAAACTAAGATACAAACAACACAACCAGGCAGACATGGAAATCGCTAAAAAAGCGAGAGCAAAATAAATACAAAAACACGCGATGCAAAAACAAAACATGATCCAGGAAAAAGTAAGCTAATGGCTCAGAAGCCGAATATATGATGCAACAAACATATTTATTTATGTTATTAAAAATTATACTATGAATCATGCCTTTGTTTTTACGCAGGTTAAAGAGGAATGTTCAAGCATTGAAATTGGTGAGTAAGTTCATCATGATGTCTAAGTTGATGATAGGCTCTGAACTATAGAAAGACTACTGGTTATTTCAGAAAACCTGGACATTGTCGAAATCGTGCAAAAACCCTTGGCCATTATCGTTTCTTAAAAGTTTCCGACTTAAGGTAATGTATTATATTCTGAATGCAACATTAATAAACTAAGAACGTAATTTAATTTGTTGGCTACATCTTTTTCAATTGATGCTATACTCATATTTGTCAGTCTTTCATATCCAATAGATGAGCGAAAGTAAGATTTTACAATTTTCAATTTCAAAAACGGGTGTTCATATGAGGCTGTAGTAACTGGTAAAATTGTTGAAGCTGTCTATAGATAATTATTTGTCAAAATTTAGTAGTTTGAAATGAACATACGAATACGATACTAGTTGCATTAAGCTCATTTGGAAGTCATTGTCTGGTTAATTGAAGTACTATTATTCTCATTGTCATTCCCATTGAAGCAATCTTTGTGTTTGTGAACATGAACACACGAAGTATAATTTGTTTGCGAGGGAAATAATTCGCCACGTTGGCGGTGGGACTTCCTCGCTAGATACCCGTATCGCGTTATACTTGGCCATGCGGTTGCGGTGGAGGCCAGGCATTACAAAGTCGTATGTGCATTGTGTACACTGCGCCTACTTCCTATGTACTGTCTGTCTCTTTCCCCGCTATCTAGATCCTTAAATGCGGTATTTTAATTAAACGTTTATATCCGGTAACGACCACACACTCCAAAGCGACATTCGCGGGATTTGCTGCTTGCGAATACTAGACAAATTGTATTCTGGAATTAAAGTTGTGTGCTAAACTCAATGCATGCCATGTTATGAACTCATTACAGTCTTTATAACCTATGTTATTAAAATTATATATTCCAAAGTTAAACTTACTAAACAAACTTTGTTTCTAAAATTATATTTCGAATTAAAATTACTAACATAGATTTTATACTATTTTTAATCATTTTATATGAATATTACTAATAATGAATGTTTTCATTTTAGAGATTAGTATTTCAAAAAACAAGAAAATAACTTTGAAAGAAGAAGTTTGATGTTGTAAGCATATTACCGATCATCTTTTTACTGATCATCATGTACAGAATGTATCTACACCAGTTTAACAAAATTTAAATAGTATACGGTGTGTTTACATTAGTCTGATTATTAATTTTTTAATGGGTAACACTACGTGTATACGTCACAAGAAGGCGAAAAACGTTAAAACATCTTGGTAACAGCTTTGTTATAATTCTGTATAAAAAGAAAGGTAAATTGAGAAAAAACGAAATATTTAAATTTAAGCGTTTGTGCGTTTTATTTTATATTAATTCAAAACATAATAATATCAATAAAAATAGGCCAACTTCACCTCCGATTTTGATAAAATTTGGCAAAAAGTAATTCCTACTAAGCATAGGCGCCGACTCTATGGATGCTCCGGGGCTCGAGCACCCGACAGGAGAATTGGTGGGATTCGGAGCACCCGACACCCGACAAGGAATACAAGACGAAGTTAATTTCTGTTTTAAAATATTTTAAATTTATCACAAACTATAAGTTTTGTTTTAGGAACCGTATGTAATTTTGTATTTCTTTTTTTTCAGTTCAAGAATCATTTAAAGGCTGTTCCCTTATATACAGGAAGTTTATTTGAAATGGGCCACTATTGCTCTCTTCAGAACTATAAGATAAATGATGTTAGTTAAATTAGCAAACAATTTCTATATTACAAGACTATTAAAATGACCGGATCAAAATTTTATATTAACCACTGGTTCTCAAAATTTGGGACCCAATTTACTTATTTTTAATTAAACACACTACACATTTTTATATATTTGAAATCTACATAAAATCCATGGTATGGGTACAACCTCAGGCCCGAGGTCTAAAACCCTCCGTGGTCTTGGGGGGTATGAATTTGTGTACGAACAACCTCAGACCTGAGGTCTAAAACCCTCCATGGCTCTGGGGAGAATGAATGTGAGTGGGGACAACCCGGACCCGTGGTCTAAAACCCTCCATGGTTCTGGGGGGAATGAACGTGTGGACTACTCTAGGCCCGAGGTCTAAAACCCTCCGTAGTTCTAGGGTGTGTGAATGCGAAATGAAGTTTAAAAGCGAACTAAATTCTAAGATAGAAATACGAAAAATTGTTATTCTCACATTTCCTTGGAAATAAGACAATATTTTATTTGACGCAATGTGTGCTCTAATTCAGTAAGAGGTTCAGTGGTTACTTCAAGCCAGGGGTATAAAATATTAATTTTGTTTCATATAATCTTTGACACAATATACTTGGAACGACCTTAAGGGCGTGGCAAAGGTGGCGCACGCCACAGGCGCAAGGTTATTAGGGATGCAAAATTTTAATCATTTATGTGGTTTTAATTAAAATATTTATATATAAAGCTATATTTTAAATTTTTGATAAATAATTATCTACAGACAACTACAAAAATATGACCTGTTACTACATTTTTAAAATTTTTAGTTTTGCGTTTGACTTCTATTTGAGGTACAATGCGGCGTGGTTTTTATCTGTAGGACGTAGAAGAATTTAATCCACAATCAAGGCTTATTAAATTAGAACTTCTACTAAACGGGCAGTGCTGGCTTAGTTGGTAAGCGCGCCTTGACTCGCCGAGCGCAGTGTGAGATCTGGGGTTCAAATCCCAGTGACGACAAACCTCTAACCAAAAATAAATACCACTGTGTCCAAGTGGTTTGGAACCCACTATAAGCTGTAGGTCCCTTGTCCTGTAATTGGGCTTAGGTCTGTTGGACAGTGTAAATAAATAAATAAATAAATAAATAAACCTATTTTTGTACATATTTTGAGAAACCATTAAGAGAAGTTAACTGAACAATGAATTATCTGGAAAATCTAGAAATTAGAGAAATTGTTATTTCAAAGTAGGAATTAACAATTGGAAGAGCAAAACAAGAGATACGGAGTTATGGAAGAACATAATAAAGAACATCTAAGGAATAGTAAAAAAATTGATCCACTCCAATAAAAATAGGATCCAGAAAGCTTCGGAAAAAATGGCGCAACCTCATGGGAGTGTTAAGCTGCTCTATATAATATTAATCAAAGTTTTTAAATTAGAACGAATGTAAACAGTTATTAAATAAGACAAACCTACCGAAATATTCAAACAATTTATATTAAAATTAATATAAAATACGACTTCACTTTGTAGGTATAATTTAAATATAACATCCTTTTCAATTATTATATAAAACAAAAAACAATTAGAACATTGCGCACTTTTCTTGTGAACTTTAGGTTAGTTTTTTTTTATGTTTAACTTTATATTTGACTTTTACATCATCTGTGTATATCTATATGTGTGATATACCTTTGTGTGAGTTTTTATTCATGACGTCACGTAAATACGGAGCGAGAATATCTTTTAAAAGAATTATGAAGGAAAAGAATTATATGTAAAAAAAAATCGTAACGGTGTAAAATAAAAATAGCAATGAATGAAGGTTGTTATTTGCATATTTTATATCAAACATGATAATGAGACTAACTTGTGTGTCATTTCCTGTTGACTGATTTCTATTAATAATTGATCAATAGGTTTTATTAATGTCAGAAACTTAAATATAAAATTTCATTAAAATCCATACAACTGAATTTGTTCTACACGTTGTCATAAAAAGTAGGCAAACAAGTAAAACATTATTTCGTGGACATCTGTATGATAGAAATACCTTCATTTATTTGTGCGAGTTCGTAAAATTAAAAAATAAAATGCAAATAATTTACATTTGTAAAAAACTGTATTTTAAAATTTGTTATAGTATTTATTTATCATTACTGTTACTGTTAATGTGTTCATTATTAATGATTCAAGTGACAATTATTTACTGATGCAAATATAATAATGTTCTTGTTTGTTTTTAATTTTTTATTCTAATTAAAAACGGAAGTGCCTCAATAATGATTTATTAATTAATTGAGTTTTTCTCAAAGTTGTAGCAAATATGCAGTTAAAATAATTCAAACAAAAACAATTAATGTTTTCCTTGCGATATAAATTGAGCTAATTCATCGTTAAGTTTATTTAGTGTCTTTTTTCCGAGACATCTTTGTGCTTTAATTAATTTGCAGAGGATAATTAATTTTATTTTGTGTGCAGAGCCGGTTGTTTTTACCTTTTGTGGGTCTGTCCCGCGGTCTATTGTGCACTAGGAATGATTGAAATAAAGACTGCGCCTGGGATGCTTCAAAGAAAATGAAGAAAATTTTCGTGGCTCTCCCGGAACTTTGGAAATTTATATGTTCTTTGTTTGGGACGTAAATATATTGTCTGACTGCGACCAAGGCAGTTTAAATGAAGAGCTCTTTATGATTCATTGTTTAGGGATGTTTTGTCATAATTTTAATGAAGATGCCAAGGGATAAGGATCGTGAGTTTATTTCAAAATAATTGGCTGCACAAAAGCATACAATACGCGACTACGTAAAGTAAATTATAATAAAGAGGCATGTTTTTTTCTGTACAAAAAATTCCTGAACATATTATTTACAAATATTGATTCAAAAATTCTACAAAATAAAACAATTTACTGATTTTATTAGAGGCGGCGTTAGACATTGTGGATCAGTGGCGTACATAGGATTCTGTTAGGGGAGGGGTTTTCAAAGAGAACTAGAAAATTACCATACGGATATCGTATTTTATTAAAATATAATATTAATATTACAACCCAATATACATCTAACATTAAATATATTAAAGCTTCAAACGCAAGTCAAGCCTTCCTTCACTCTAGCCTAATTTATCAAGAATCTGTTTTATTATAATCACAATTTGTCGGTGAATATTTAATAATAACAAATAATTTAGTCTATCCTTACCGATAATATAACACAGTTACACTTTCAATATTTTAATTTGTTAAAAACAACACCCCCCTGCATACACCACTGTTATGGATTACAGTGGCTTAGTCTTTATAATTGTACATAAGCTAGAAATTTTTTTTTCGGTTCATGGTCAAATAACAGTAATGAAAATTATATTTTTTCTGGGAAAAGCAGTATATGTAATCATTTATTAAATTCGAATTTAATTTTTACACAATGCGTCCATAAAAGTCAAATATTATGAAATACTATCTTAGAAGAAAAAGAAAAATACCCGCACTGCAGAATAAATTACAGACTTCAAAATAAATAAATAAAAGAAAATAAAATTCGTTATACATAATTATACAACATTTTGTTATTTAAATTCTATAATCTTTATTTATTACAAAATAAATGATTAAGTTGGCGTGATAATTTCGAATAGCTTCAGGAAGAAAAGTATTATTCTATAGTAAAAATTATTTATAGTTTTAAAATTGGGATCTGTATATTTTCGTTAATTTAATAATACTCATAAAATTAGGCAATTCATAGAATAAAATTAAAATATTTTGATATAGGTAACACAACAGATTGTTTTGGTGTAAATTTGGTTGACATTGAAATGTCTACACTCATCTGTCAAAATTGACAATGTTCTATGATTTTTGAAGGCTGCTTAGTGTTTACATACATAGTTGTATGTAAAATGTAACCTGGGTAAGCTGCCAAATATACATTATTCTATGATAAATGATTTTTATCGAATGATTTCAAATTCTCTATTTAAGTCTCCTACGTTACGTCACATATCCCTACTCCAAAATTTTATTATTGTGTTTCTTCGAAATTATCTACTATTAAGCGATTTAAAAAAATACAGGTATTTTTATTTTTTGTACAGAATCATAAAACGGAAGAAAAAAATATGGTCATATTTTTCATCACACTTTTTAATATATTTTTTATAAGCGCACATATTTATTAGCATGAAATCTGAAGTCTAGTGGCCAAAATTACTTACCATGGTTCTGGAAAGTAATTTTTTAAAGTAATAAGGCCTCATTGGTGTATATTTATTTAAAATAGTATATTATTTAACAAGCATAATATGTAGGCTATATTACACGAGGATGTAATTAAAAGTACGAGCGGTAGCGAGTATTTTTAATCATCCGCGTGTAATGTAGCCATATTATGCGAGTCAAATACTATACTTTATCTACAACTATCAGGCATATAAAAAATCTGATATTATTTGTTAAATATTCAGTTAGGTTGTGAGTAGTTCATATATAGCTCAACAGATGGCGCCACAGTAGCCTTAAATGTCAAAATAACTTTTCAAATTGTATTTATTATACTTTTATAAGCATATATATTGATATTTATAATAAAAAATGTGTTATTAATAAATTAACAGTTTAATAAAATATTATGTGTTAAATTATATGCCCTATTTATTACAGAAAAGTGGTGCGTGTATCATGACATTTCATATTACACTTGTGTAATATGAGTAGTATATTATATGTAGTATCACACGTATAATGTACAGATATTTCAATAGTTGTAGATAAAAGTATTTTATCATAAGTAATATAATAGTTGTTGCGTAGTAACAAATAAACGAGTTTCAAAAATGACATTTAGATCACGATAGCGAAGCTGGAGTATTTTAAGAGTCATTTTTGACCCGAGCTGTCGTTATTTCGCAGGAATTATGAGTAAATGTCACTATTTAAATTCATAACTCGAATTATATTTGCTTGATTATTTCACGAATGACAACAGTTAAAACATAAAATGTCATCAATCAAATTTCTTCACTGAAAAACTACCAAACGGTCATCAAATGAAACATTCTCATTGGATGAACATGACGTGTGTGGAATATCAATGAAAATTATTAACAATCATATAACTTTCCTGTCAATAAAATATTATATTTGTATCCAGTAGAAAAAGTGATATATTCCCGGACGATAATGGACGTTGCGGGACGACCCAGCAACACCAGGATTCCGGGAAATTTTGTTCTTCTTTTTTCTTTTCTTATGCGGTACACATACTATTTTTTTATTGGTTTATATTCAATAATTATAAAATAAATATGATTGTATATTTATTTATAGAAAACAATGGATTGCGAATTGTACGGGAATGCTTTGGCCGGGAAGAATATTCTAGGACTGATATTTTTCGTAGCCTAGCAACTACATCAAATATCGAAAGGATGCACTTTCCGGTTCGAAAACACGTAAATATGTCAGTTTTCACCTGATCGAAAAAAAACTTATTATTTAGTGATCCTAATATCTATTAAAAAATTTGAATTTTTCGAGTTTCCCAGATTCTGTAGTAGATAAAATATGGTTTAATACAGATACGTAAAGCACGTGTAGTCACCCACGAATCCGTTCGCGACTAAATTTTTGTTTTATAATGTTACATTTAGTGATTGAACGTAATAAATTTTGCTTTATGTAATAATTTAATTAACAATGTGACTGTTTATTATTAATATGAAATATCATGTTTGTATGTCATATTACACATAAAATAAATACGTCATTTCAATCATTTCATAATGCGTTGACATATGTATTACAAAGCCGTACATATAGGTCGCCATAAAACACGTAATTTTCATACAAAACGGATTATATTCGTATATTAATGTCTGGAAATCGTCAGCTAATTCAATATTTCTAAAAATTATATTAATGTGTTTTTTCTCTTGGCACTTTTTGGAAATTTCATATTTGAAATCTTCATACTTATACCTATATTTGTATGAATTATTTTGTATAGCAATATTGTATATATTTCAAATAATAGAAATACTTGAAAATTTTAGCTAGGCAATTTTATGAATATTAACAACTCCAATACGAGTATATAAATCTATGTAGGTAATAGATAATATTATTATCTAAGTGTTTGCATATATTACCTACTGAATCAGAATTTATCGAATAAGTAAATAAAAAATATAAAAGGAATTCACATATTTAAATGTCTAGAATTAACAGGTGCCTATTTATAATTTTATCCAACACCGTGTAATTATAACGATATAAGTATGCTGTTTTTAGATAAATAAAGTAGGTTATAAGTCACTAGTGATCTAAATATATTAGCTCACTGTTTTTTTGTTCGTATCATAGTAACAACGTTATAAAACCTTCTCTACACTATTTTGTTCCTAAATGTCATTTCGAAATTCCATCTGTCAAAAATCTTATATGTATTTTATATCAATGATTAAAAATGTGTTGGATAAAATGTTGTATGGCACACGTGTGTTAATTACCTAAGTCACTTGAAAAAATACCACACTCGGCCTGACGGCCTCGTGAGCTAAACTTTTCCCACGTGACTTATCTGTAATGTAACACACTTGTACCATAAATAACTATTAATGTATACGTAAAATATTTATTTTTGCAAGAAATTTTTGTTCAAGCAGGATTTTCGAAAGAAATGAGGGGCGTGAGATTTTTGTACCAAAATCGGGACGTCCGACAACCCTGCACTGGAAGGACCCGCAAAAATATTCTAATCGGGCCCCGCATTATCTAGATCTGCCCACATTTAAATATATAGAAAATACAGTAAGTCTTTTATATGATATTTCGAGGCTTCATAAATTGCTTGCTTTCTTCATGAATAAACATATTTTATAGGAGACTACGACGTAATAATACACTTTGGCACGTACAAGTACTTTATCCTATATTCTATTTTCTATTCAAGATATTCACCACTTTCACCTAGTAACTTATTCATACCGTTTTTTATTTCTCATACGTTTAAATATGCCAATATATCAATAGGATATATGCTTATGCTGTAGAATACATATATGCACGTATTATTTCCAAGTTATATTCCATGAAAATTTCATTAGGCGACATTCAAATGAAAAGTAGTTGATATTAGAAATTGTTTTATTATGCTTTGCTACGAGTAAGTTAGAGGTGCTCAGGTAGATGGATTACTTTTTCCAATACATTATATGTTGAATGTTTATTATGAAAAATATTGAAATATGAATATGCTTAGGTCTGTTCAATTAATATTTTATTCTTTAAACTTTATGTACCAATTTTGATATTTCAAAAATAAGAGAATTTTAATTTGCAATTAAATGTCAGCAAAGTAGTTATTTTCATTGGAAAAATATGTATATCTTATAGTACTCGTATATATAGTCGTATATGGCTTATATAATAAATAAGGATATATTACTTTTGTAAAAGTTTTAAAATTCTGTTATTCTACTATATTTAAAACTATTATTTTGAAAATCACATTCCCTCTACAAATTTAATTGAAGACGTAGTTTCTGATTTAAATGATTATTCAGATATTTAAATTATCAACAATGTTCTGTTTTTTAATAATGCCAATGTCATAAGGTTCATAATTCTGTTTTTAAAATTACCAATATCTTAAGGTTTTAATTTTTTTTTATATTAAATGTTTACACCTTATTCAGTATAGGGGTCATGTTAAAACAGCACATCGAGCGTTTGATTAATAAGAACGTTCATGGTCCATGTCCATGCTATCAGATTTTAACATTAAAGATAGCTCAGTTCGTTGACAATACTATGTTACCGTAATGGTAATTTTTTTTCACTAACGCGTTTTTTTTGAAAATTCGAGAAGTATCGTGCAACATGTGCGTTGACAACCATTTTAGAAATAAGTCGAACTTATGTATGGAATAGAAATTGATGACGTGTAGATCAACTCGTGGAAACAGACAATACATCGTTCTACAGAACACTGACACAAATTTTTTATTCAAATTATATTTTGACAAATACATCTAAATAATAATTTTCGTAAATTCTTTTTTCTACGACCACTACGGAATGTGGTACTTTTCTTACACTATATAAAGCTTGAAAGTGGCGTACTTCCCACAATCGTGGGTTAAAGTGTGAGAAATTATTTTTTACATTATTTGCCAACACTGCGCATATGCAGTGTGGGAAATATAATTTCTCATGGTAATTGCCAACATTGCACATGCCTGAATGTATTCTTTGTAAGGTAACCAGCGCCATATTGTTTTTTATATCAAACAGCTTTAGTGCATGTATTTTTGTTCTCTAACGTTTAGTGGTGTGGTCGTTGAAAAAGAATAGTGTGCTACTCGTGTAGAATCACCTACTTCCCAACTTGTGTGATACCAGCAATCAACTTCGTCTCGTGCCGAAATTTTTACACCTCGTGAGAAAAAAGTGACTTTCTGCACTTGTTGCACAATATACTATTTTTTAACTTATCTAAAACATGAGTTATTCAAATGTGTACAAAATTTGGGTATTGTGGTTGTCAACTGTTGTTAAATTAGACATAAATCAAATTCAATTAAGGTTAACGTCTTATACTCGTATAAGAGTAAACAAGCCTTGTAGGGAAAATAAAAATAAAAACAGAAAATTAAACTTATAGTAATGGGAAGTAATGTATTGTATAAATAATAAAAATTCCGTACAATATATGGGAATTTTCAATGTCTTTTCTGATTTTCTTATTTAAAACCGTAATTTCGCTAAGGTAGTTTGTAATTTTATTTGACATATGGTAGTAATAAATACTTTGAGTGTGAAGCTCATATAGCATAGGCTTTCCATCTTCCTTATTGTCAATTTGGGTCATACCCAACTAGCAGATTACAATTTATCTTCGTAATTCTGCCCCAGTTCCCAAATTAGCGGGTGGCAAGCATCACGTCCCACAATAACTCACAGTAGTTGGCGAGTTGTGCGACTTATCCGGAGATATGTCACGTGTAGATGCGTCCCATAGGAGGCCGGAGTCGCCGCCGCCTCCAGGGGGCACTTACAAACAGGGACCCCGCCGGGGTACGACTTACACCAGGATAACTTCGCCATATGCTCCAAACTTATGGTATGGAAAGAGCAAAACGGATTTTACTACAAATGAAATGGTATATTGTAGCGTATTTGTCTTTTAATATACATAAATAAGTTTTAAAATTTTATTAGAAGAACTCAGAAATTATAATTTTACTTTAATAGTTATTGGTTTTACAAGAAAACTACTATGTTAATTGTATATAGATATACTCTAATATAATATATTTTATTTGAGTCTACAGAAAATAAAAAAATTATATAAATTTCAAAATGTCTTATTCTATATGTATGTAGGTACGCGTGATATTTTCAATAAGATATTAAATAAAATTATATTTCTGTTTTTATTTTTATTCGATACAAACAATATTTATAAAATAAATTAAATACTTGCTATTTGATACACATACTTCCTACAAACTTTGATAATTATAATTACATTGGTTACAACAGGATATACATATATGATTTGATTATCAAAATGCTTCATTTGATGACCATATGTAGTTTTTCAGTGAAGAAATTTAATAAAACCACAGTATCATAGTCATGGTTACATTTTGTTGACATCAAAAATGTTATGTCTGAACTATGTCATTCGTGAAATAATCAAGCGAATACGAATATAATTCGGGCTATGATTTTAATGGGTAACATTTATTCTTAATTCCTGCGAAGTACGGACAACTCGGGTCAAAAAAGGCTTTTAAATCACTCCAACTTTGCTGTCGTGATCTGAATGTTATTTTTGACACTCTTTTGTCTGTTACTACACAACAACTATTCGTATTTTGTTTTCAATAAATTCTTTGATCTTATTATATTACTTGTAATAAAACTTATTATAATATCAAAAACGTTCTTTATAGTCAAAAATGAATAACTTTAAGTAATTGATTACAAAATTGAAAAATATGATGAGTATATAATATATTCATTATTTCTCATTATTACTCAGTTCAATAATAATTCATAATTTATACATTTTTAATGAAAATTTATGTACCTAAAAAATATTAACGCACAGTTACTCAGAAAATAAATATCTTTGTATTATAATGATAAAATGAAAAATTGTTATTGCTTACTATTTTTCCATGAAAACCTGCCTAAACCCACACACATATTTTATAATCTGACAGTAAGTATCTTATTCCTTCAAGTATTTTTTTTTGTATAACCTTTATAAACATTGTCATTTTCAAAATTCTAAATTTTTTTTACATGGGCTGAAGACGGACATTATTCCGTAACCGGTTCCCAAATAACTAATAAATATTTTTTTATTGTAATTCATATTTTTCCACATTTATTTAATTCTACAGTAACATGCTCCTCTTCACAATCAATATTCAAATTATGTTTTCAAATATAATTTAGTACCTCTTTGGCGTCAAATCATCGTCTAGATAGGACTAAGGTTAAAGATTGATGTTTTGTATGTACCTCATCTGCAACAAAATTTACGGTTTATTTGATGTTTATTCATTCTAAATTTATGCACTTATTTTCAAAATTTTGGATTCCATGATTCTTATATTTTTTATGTTAAATAAAAATGAAAATGAATTTTAATCAACCTTAAAATAATATGAATATGTATAAAACATTTGTCTAAATAAATTTTATGAATTGTCACCACTTTCAAACTTTGAGTGGATTACTGTCCACTTCGTCCACCCCTAGATCCGGCCCTGACAATGTATTACCTATAATGTAGACAATATGTATAATGAAATTGACAAGACATCCATGATTTGCATAAATTGATGTGCCCACTATGCACTAATACCTTGGCTGACATATCTGTTGATAGTGTCATGCACATATTAGTGAGTAATAACAGAATAATTCGGATTCTTGGTACCTGCGTATACCGGGTCGTGCGTATGCAGTAGGCCATGATTAATCTGACGCGCATAACTCATCATCATTCACAGTGTCAGGAGCGTGACACCGCCGTTATCCTGGTCGCAGGACACTGGATCCTGCTCCAGTCACACTGGCTAATCAATTTCATCCTGCGATATCGCACGGAGATCTCACACCAATCACCAACATATTGTAATTACAGATAGAAACTAATACATGGACATGACTTTACTGCAAATAAACTATACGGGTTATATGCAGTACTTAATGTGCAATTATATACAAATTACAATTCAAATTCAACAGTCACTTATTTTTAATATTTTTACATGATTTTTGTATCTGATGTTGATTAAAAAATATATAGATAGGCAAGCCTGTATGTTTTTGCGTACCGCTGTTTTGGAATCAGATTCGACATGAACATGACTTTACTGCAAATAAACTATATGGATTATATTTTGTACTCAATGTGCAATTCTATACAAATTACAATTCAAATTCAACAGTCACTTATTTTTAATATTTTTACATGATTTTTTGTATCTGATATCGTTGATTGAAATTATATAGATAGGCAAGCCTGCATGTTTTTGCGTACCGCTGTTTTGGAATCAGATTCGACAGAGCCACCTCGGTCATAATTCCATGAACTACTTTGCGGAATTAATCAGACAAAAATATCAGATAAATAAATATGTTTTACATATTTACTGAATATTTTGGTATCTATTAAATTGGTTCTTTCAATAATTCATTGGTATATATTAAAGTAGAACTAATTTGTAATACTAATTATTTGACGTTTGCTCTTTTTTTATAATATTTGACAGAAACGACTGTTATAAACCCAAATGCAACCACACACAGTTATGTAGGTGAAACGAATTTTCTCATAAGCTTGCCTATCTATATATTTTTCAATCAACGCTGATGTATACAACCAGGGCGGATTGAATCGGCAAGAGCGAACAAAGTGTCTGACATCTGGTGGCAAAACATCTAAGACGTAGAGAAAACGTTGTGCTGTCATATGGAGTTATAAGTAAACAACAACCAAAAATGACCAGCAAGCCGAAGAGATATTCTTTTGAATTTGTCTGCAAGTGCTTACATATTTTTTCATTATTTCCCAAAAAGAGAAATATGAAAATACACTTAATTTTAAGGGACAACAAAAATGTTCGATAGGTTTCAAAATCTTTAATCTTACGATACGTACTCCATCAGGAAAATACAAAAACAAAGGAAGATACAATTGCATGGTTTAAACAATAATCATACAATAGATATAAATAATTTAAACGTTTTGCTTATCTGTAAAAAGGGATTAAAGATGGATTTTTTAGAATCCATGGAAATTCATAGTGCAGTAAAAAAAAAATTCTTATGAATGAACAATTGGAACTATACCAGACACCATTGATTTCCTCTCTTTAATCCCTTTTCTGTGAAAGTTTACCATTTATGAATGAAATAGGGGACATCTATGCATCTGTTTGCCGTCCTTAGTGCAGATATTTAAACACTTGTATATTCCTTTGTTTTTGTATTTTCCTGATTATGGCCAAGTAAGCCGAAATACGTATCGTAAGATTAAAGTTTTTTGAAACCTACCGAGCATTTTTGTTTTCCCTTTAAATTAAGTGTATGAAATGTTTCAACGAGAGAAGTGACAGCGGAATCTACCAATTTTATTAAAAAATAAGTGGAAAAACGCGTTAAAAGTCGGAAAGCACTTATCTCCCTTCATGTACATTTATTTATACACAATATTTTTTATCTAGCGATTTTATTCCATGTACGTATTTATAAAAATTTACAGAGAAATAAAAATAGAGAGACGTTACGTGTAAATAGTAATTATTATTCTTTAATATTATGTATTTATTTTGAATTGCCTTTAGGAAAGATAAAGAAGAAACAACGATAAACATACCAGAAATTGAGCCACAGCAGAAGGAAGATCTGAAAAACAAAGAATATGATGTAAATGTTTATATTTATATACCTATCGAATAAAATCTGTGACATTCAAAAGTTAAGGAATTTATAGGTACTATGAAATATATTTTTCTTACTTTATATGGTGTATTTATATAAAAAATAAATAAATATAATAACAAAGCATCGACAGGTGATATACATTTCCACGAAGTTTCAATTATGTTTAATGTTATTACGATTGATTCAAATTAGATATTTGAAGGCACAGCTCAATTATTTCTATATTATGAGTATTCCGTTTATCTGCCTAGTAGTCGCATAAAATAATATGTCCAGCTAAAAACATTGAAATAAGTAATCTGCTTCTGTTTCGACAATAGATTAATCAGTGACTTGTAAAATAACTACTATGTTAGTTCTATTACACTTTTATATATTTTTGGAACTATAAGTTTAATTATTGTAATAAAAGTTTTAATAATTTTAGCATACATTCTTTTTTAAAGTTCATGTAACAAAATTCTTAAACACAGAAGGGTGATCAATATAAAAACACATTTTCTTTTAAAGTATTTTATTATATTAATGTAAATAAAAAAGATAAAATAGGTATTTAATTAAATATAGTCATTTTTCTTTTATTAGTTATATTCCCATTAGAATTGCACCCTTTCTATTTAGTTTCTAATAAGTAAGTTTTTTTAAGAAGTTTTTATAGTTCGACATTAATATTTAATATACTACGTATAATACTAACAATTTTAAAGAAAATATCTGAATAGTTAGTATTACAAATATAAGTATCAAATCTAGATTTACTTATTAAAGGATAAAGTGCTATTCCCTCACAAATTAAGTATTTTTTAAAAAATGGTGAAATTATGCTTGCGTAGTTTAAATCCGTCCCGGTTAACATCCTGTTCCCAGATACACCTGAATATAGAAGTGCACCGAAACTGTACTGTATATTTCATTTTCTTCTAATTATTATATGGTTCAATTATAAATTTCCACCATTTGAAGAAACCGTTTTATTTTTGAAAACGTATTTGGGGATGAGATACCTCTATCAATTTTAATGTAGAAGGAGTTAGAATGTAGTCTTCATTATGCTTAGTAGACACAACTAATGATACGGAAAATGTCCAGTTTTACATGAAATGCATTTTACCCATTTAACAAAATATACTAGCATACTTGGTTTTACATAGTACACAATATTTTCGGGGCATTTTTAATTTGTATAATTATTGTACTTATAATAACAATAAATAATAAATTGAGAGCGGAACAGCATCAAAATAAAGAGAAGTCTACTACATTAACAATGAAAGTCGACCTTGTGACATCATACACCACTTTACCACACCCCGGCTATATAGAGTTTCCCATGGTACAACCTTTTGCTATTAGACGTTTACTTTACTAAACTTAGGGCAAGAGGGGGAGAGATGGACCGGTAAGAGAGATGGAATTTTGTTGTTTGGAGACAGTGTAAGAAGCAGCTTGAAAATTAATGCAGTCAATACTTAATAACCCACGATTTAGTTAAAAAATGCCAAAAAAATTGTACCTTGTAGATACAATTACTTCATTGCTACGTCGGTAAGTTTAAACTAATTATTTATGTACATACTTTATTCATTAGATTTAACCTAACCTAAAAATGTGGTTCTATTTATATAGTCATAAAGTAATTCAGTGGTCCATTTAACCACTGCTCTGAGGATAGGTGGACCACTTATGCTGAGGAGAGATGGACCATTTATAAAAAAGATCAATTTAACCGGTAAACAGAAAAAAAATCATTAGTACATAGAAACGATCGAATTGCTATTTCATGAGTTTTAAAGAACTTTTGTTAAATGCCTAATCATGATAATGAAGAAGCTGAAGATTATGAAAAAAAATGCAGGAAAATTATAAAAAAAAACCATAAAGAAGAATGATTGGATAAAATGTGTAATTTGTGGTCGCTATTTACACGAAGAGTGTACCATATATGACAAATGAGAACAATCTGTTAACCAGTTTATCTCCACATAGTCTTGGTCTGTATCACTTATATAGTGGAGGAGAATGGGGTATTCCAAGCCTACGGCTTTTAAAGAAATACTTATTGGATATCATTGTTTACCATATATAAGTAATATTAAAGTGAATATAATAATTATTTTTCTGATTTTTAATACCATAATATCAAAATGAAATTGTAATGCATTTGAATCGAGTACGTAAAATTCAGTATCAGCCTTGTTGTGACGAAGTAGGCATTCGCTTCAGCCTATTGGCTCTTGTTCGAATGCGCATCGCCTCTGATTTTCGCGCTAGTTTGAACGTGACATTCCAGCCGGAACACGTGTTTCTTTCGACATTTGAGGTTAGCAGTCAGAATTTGTATAGAATTTCTTTGATTTTTATTGAAGAATATTTTGAAAAAAGAAGTAAGTCAAGAAAAAAGTAATAATATTATTTATATAAAAATTATTATGTTTACTTTTTTTAGAAATGGATCCTAAATTTGTAAAAGCAGACAGCCGCAATTTACCATGTATTGATGCTATTATGTTGCATCTATTTTACAAAGAAAATCCTAATTTTGTTAGTGCTGAAATAAGAAATGTAAAAACCCAGAGGTATGTAATATTTAGTGCGCAAATTTATTGAATAAGTTACATAATAAATAAAATTTACAGAGCAACTAGAGAAGTGTATGGCGATGTAGCTATTGGCTATGTACAAATACAGCGGAAAAATAAAATTTGTACTATCAAAGGAAAATAATAAAATAATAAATCGTCCTCGTACATTTTTTAAAATAGAAAAATATTATTAATTATTTCCAAACTTACTAAAAGCACTCATGTTTTACCTGGTTTATATACACAATCACTATTTCTTCAAAATATTCGATTAAATATCCTTGAAAATGTTCAATATTTATTATGAAAGATGTGAATGAGCAGAATTCAACAAGTGTTTAAAGGTTATGTACTTGTTTACGCGTTCATGTACGGAACGACGTATTCCGTGCGTTTGTCATATATCCATCTCACTCAGACCTACGAACGTATGTTCTCAGTGCCCGTGACGTCACACGCACGGCCGATTTTCTAGGGTGTAATTTATTGAAACTTTAAAAAAAATTTTCTGGCGTGTTTGAAACCTTTCGGCGAAAAGAAAAAATACGGGTCTAATATTTTTATGCATATGTAGAATAACATATTAAAAAATGAAAAAAACTTGGAATACCCCATTGGACCTATGTGAACTCCACTAAAATATTTGTTTGTATTTTTCAGAACATATTTTATTTTTTTTCCTTTATCTTATAAGTAACCCTAGTTTATATGTTGTTATAAAGTCTTATTTTTAAATATTATTCAATATTATTGAGCAATCATTATTTTTACAAAATTTTATCCATCTCACCCGCACCCCCACTTATCCTAATGGACACAACTGTCGATTCTATTTATATTTCAATATCTACGTCGGCTTAAAAGGGCATCATTGGGAAATAAAATAAATGTTTATTACAATTTAGTGAATACATTCATACGTACAAATAGTAAGACAGAAATTGTAATTGAAGAAAACACCCAAAAGGGATTAATGCGAAGAGATGAAAGGACATATGACTATAATATAACATTTCCCCAACTTTAATAGTTATTTGTAGTATAAGTGTGTTACAAATAAGTCACGTGAGAAATGTTTAGCTCACGAAACCGTTAGGCAGGGCCGTTCCAAGTGGGGGTGTTAGGAGTACTAAGAATCCCGGCGGCAGACTTTGTGGGACAGCAAATAATATAAAATAATTTTATTATTGTTACGATGATGGTTCATATAACATATTCAATTTTAATTGCTGGTGTACTACAGGCAAAACAATTACTGCAATGAATAAATAATGTATCTCTTTTATTTTACAAAGTGCATTGTTCAATGTTGTTATTAATACATTTCAAATTAGTACCCTCTAATTGGTCGCAAATCAAAACTGTTGTTAGAGAACAAATTACTTTTGTATAAACTGATATTAATATCCATCTGGACGTACGGTATCCAGTTATGAGGATGTGCCAAAAAAAACAAATATCAATTAACAAAGAGCCCAAAATAAAGCACTAACGATAATAGCCAATGTCCGTGGTACGTCATTAAGGAAACATTACACAAGGAGTTTCAGATTCGATATATTTAAATATATTCAAGAATAAATATCTTCATACGTTACCAGATATCACAGAAGACTTAACTGCCTCCCAAACCATCTAGCGCTGGACCGACCTATTAGATAACACGGACGAATTAAGAAAACTAAAGAGAAACAAACCTAGGGATGCGAAAAATGATCGATCAGATTTATATGATCGAAAGAAAGTATAGGTAAATTTTCATTTTGGTTTAATGGAAATTAAGTATTCATGTATACACCTGGAGATTAAATTATTAAAATCAGGTAACAGAAACAGTAATTCTTTTCTTGCATGATCCTTCCTTAGGTGGTGGGAGGTGAAAATCAAATAATAATGTACATATAAGTGAATATGGAACGCTTTTCTAAATATTGTGGTTATAGTATAGCGCATTTATTTAGATATATTAAAAAGAAATAATTAACTTTTTAAACGCGCCGGCCGCGTGAAAATTAATAATATTTTTAAAACAGTTTTGTTTTCTTTTATGAAATTAATAAAACTTTCTTAGATTTGATGTTTTATATTTATAACATATATTAATTTCAAGTAAAACCGTTGAATAGTTTTCCGAATAGATTGTTTATAGTTATGGCAAATAAACAATTATTATAATAAAATATACAATTATTAATGTACTGACTGTACGTAAACTCTACAAAGAATAATATTGTAAAAATAATTTTTGGCCATATATTTTAAGAGCAATATTAAGTTTAATAAGAATTTAAGAAAAAAGCTGTATAAGATGCTGATTAATTTGAATATTAATTTATGGTAGTAAAAATTTCACACTGTAACAAATCTTTATTTTTACAAATGGCTTTAATATGATGTATGAATTTTAATTGATGTATATTTTCGACTGACTGCAATTATTTCTCCGATAGTAGTCTATAATTAGAAATAGTTTTCCGGGTTTTACATCCAGGAAATTATAAATTTATGCTTATCATAATATGGTTTATTATCTAAATAGCAAATTAAATGACATGCAAAACTTCTGATAAAAGTTAATTTCATACAAGATAAAGGAAATATTTTTGCTTAGAAAATTAATTGTACTGATTGCATTCTTATCAATGCTACCTTCTTTATAACATAAACATTTACACCATTACAATTTTTATATAAAACAATAACTCCACCTACTTGACAAGGTAATTTGTTACACACATCAGACTTTTACACCCTGTGACATACAATAAGAGAAGAATTGTAATTATACCGATTTTGTCATTCCGATATTTTAACAGATGATAAATTTAAATTTTGTACAATAATTCGACTGTTTTAAGCATGCTGCCTGTCCGAATATTTTTTTTTTTAGTTTATCTTGTTGAATATTGGTATATTATTGTTACATATATTTTTTCTTTTATTTCCATGACTGTCTGATTTCTAAGGAAAGAGTTACATTTTATATATAATATATATCGTACTGTAGGCGTGCTCTTGCATCAATAATGATCTTATCTGATGTAGAATTTAATTTTTATCGATTTTACGCTCTTATTGTTTTCCTGTCCTATGTCCTATGTTTTGCGTTTCGTTGCATTAATTGTTTAAAATAATAGCTTTCTTAATGTCTAGATTATCCAGACAATTCAGTAATAATTTTCTGCTATACAAGTGTCCGTTTTATGAGGCTAACCATTGGGATCTCGAGAATCATAAGAATTACGAAGTTGGTTAAATTGGGGCAAAGTTATTGCATTATGAGTTGGCAATTTTAATAATGTATTTATTTTATCGAAAATTGCGTAGGTAACTACATGTGAGCAAAAAATGGATTTTGATGATTTTATCGTTTGACTTATGACTTGTTTGAAAGCATACAAGTTTCTAGTTTGCACATTCATTCTACAGACACTTGTTTGCGAGGATTTGATAGCGGTCCTCAAAATTTTTATAGCTTGTATGTTGTATAGCTTTATTGTCTTTAATAATATTAAATAATACATATTACATTAAATGAAAATAAAGTAAGAAATTATTTAAAAATATATTAATTTTAATGTTAAAATATATAATTATAACAGTCCAATTCAATATTCGCCTAAATTTCTATAAACCAAAAGGAACTACGTCGGGTGCGGATATTGCCTTTTTGAGTAATGCTGAAGATATGTTTCTAAAGTATTCTGCTTATTTCAATGGCCAGCATAGTAAACGTTTAGCATATAACGCTTGTCAGTAAAATTCACAATTAACCACTAATTGAATTTATTTGTCAAATGCCACTAAATATCAAACATATGTTCTTCAATTAAAAATCTTATCCTTCCACCATATGTGACGTACTTTCATTTCCCTGTATTTTAATGTCGTTATATAAACTTTTTTCGTTGTATACATCATGATGGATGTTTAACCCCGAACACTTGGTATATTGCTGCTATTCTGAACGTGCAATATTCCCATTGTTGGTGTTTATTCTTGTGGGATGGAAGGCGCTAGTATAAAGAGAGATTTGATTAGGTCCCACACGGGTTTTATTGAATTCCATTTGTAATAATTCAAGGGGGAAATCCGGGTTATTTATCTGGTGGCGGAGCGGAATGATCTCGAGACATCGGCGGATAATGGAGCGGGTGGGAAACAAGAGCCGCGCACCGACCAGCTGATGCTGGAGCTGCAGATGAATTTTTCATCATTTAATCCATTTTCCGGTCGAATGCAGGCGACGGGATGCAGCCGAACTCAACTGCATCTGACTGCTTTGACTGCCGAGCAATCTACCACCGTCTCGAGCGAAATAATTGTTGTCCTGGGAAGCTTCATAACCAAAACACACTTATCTCTAAGCGCTCATGACAAGCGATTTATTCATTTTAATTTATGGTAAATAAGTAAATGCTTGTTTTCACAAAACACGAGAGTATTATGACGTATTACATCAGATAAAACTATACCAATAGGTGTTCTTGCATTAGATATTTTCTTTATCCGAAAAATCTGATGCGGGCACCACGTGTATTTCTTGTATGACTAATTAATTATATACATTTTTGCTTCACTTCATTATTTATTTATTTGAACTTGAGATACGATCTTTCAATAAATCACAAACAAAATTTCAAGTAAATTCTACGGCTAATTGTTTTTTAGTTATGCAAAAAAAAAATCTTCTAGCAAAGTGCTCTTTTGGCACTGCCGATTGCAATAAAAAACGTTCTACGTTCTACGGCTCATCATTTTTGAGTTCTGCGAAATACATATGTATATGTATGTACATACCATGGGAGTAGCTAGAATTTTTTTCCAGAAGGGCAAAAATTATTACAATTTTCCCATTATCTTCAAATTTTTAATGACCATAATCTTAATCTTTTTCGAGTCTTTACATATTTTTATCAGTTTAATGTTACCCGATTTCTCAATCTGGTCACTACATTTTCCTATGTCGTATTTATCTGCTTCATTAAGTAAATTAACAGTGGATGTGTTTAATTTTGGCTCTACAGAATGATCTTTTTTTTTAATAGTATCATACAAACAACAATTACTAAACTTGAAATATTTTCATAAATTCATATTGAACAGTAGAATTAAGATTATATAAAAAAGGGAGCCAGTGTAATTTTAAGAATAAGTACTAGTCTGAAATATCTTTTTCGAGCAATCTATAAGTTAAACTATGTTGTGTCTATCATAGCGAATATCAAAATTGCACATCAACTGTTAAGCATTTTAAACATTTGAAACTAATGCATCTGTATTAAGGTACTTAAAGAAAATATATGTACTTTTTCGAAAAATATGGCAATTATTTGAATATAAATCGGGTAATCTTTTAAAATACGAAATAAACTTTTAAAACAAGAACATTTGGTGAGCCGACCGTAATGGGCTATTACAAGATATTGTAGGTATACTTTACTAGCACTATAATTTGTAGTACTGCATCCCAGAGTTACGAGTACTTTGGGCGATACATATCAGAACACGAACGTAAGAAATGTCGACTTTAAATTCCATTTGGAATCAAAATCCTCAGCCTCAGTACGTACTTTATGTAATGTGAGTGGGACTGAAGTGTTCATATATCTTAGGAAAATAACAAGATCGTTTTCTTCTTTATTAATTCTATAAACTTTTAAGGTTTTTAACCTCCAATGGTTTTGTTGCTTCTCTATTCCGTGAAAACACTTTCTAATTATTTATTTTTAATATCTTTAGGTTTTTCTCTATATCATCTATCCATTTGCTCTTTTGTTTTTCTTTTACTCTTGCTGGAGCGTGTTCGAGATCTGGAGTTCAAATCCCAGCTGTATCTAAGTCGAAATTTAGTACTTATATTATTTAACGACGTTTATAATTTTATTACTTAAGTTGAAAGAAACAAATGTTTATGAATTGATGAAAAAATTATTTAAATATCCGACAGATGAAAATATTTATAGCTTTTGAATTACAGGAACAAACTTCTGAAATTATTTATTTGCTGGTCCACCGAGATACCGGCACACTTCCCGGTGCGCCCTTCCGTACGCCCCTATAACTCCCGAAGAATTAAATTCAATAAAACATAAAATTTCATATTTTAAATATAAATAATATTTTAAAATTCATACATACTAGACAAAACATCGAAAAATCATACCATGGGTGCCGATTACAACGGCAACGGGACTCATGCCCCCAAGGAAAATTTTCCATGGGTAATTCCCCGAAAAAAAAATTTTCTTAGCGCAGCATTTTATTTTACATTAGTAATAAAGCCCTGAATTGTTATTATTTTTTTCCTTTCCTTCCATTTTTAAAATACGTGTACCTATATATACAGTGTAGTACAGCCACAATTACAAATTGAATACCGATCAACAGCGAATCCTGAAACGCAGCACTCAGTACTACTCGGAGGGGCGCCGGGATGACAGTGGGCCTTTAGTCTCGTCTGCTGGTCTGGCTAGATGCTAGATCGCCTTCCAGAGCATCTTATGCCAACGGAACCAAAGTTCATGTACGAAAATTGTTGTATATTAGGTACTTATGTTCCGAATCGCTTATTATATTTTTTACTTGCAGCAATTAACTTCAATTCACATAATGGTATTATATTAGCAAAATGTGAGCCAGTTAACATTTATTTATTTGCATCTTTGTATAGTTAATTTTGCCCGTTGGTAAACAAACAAATACGTATATGAAATTAGCATGATTTTTATAATTACTCCACTATGATGACTGTTATTTTCTATAACATTCCGTCGACAATGATAACAAAATAGTAAATGTTATAACTATACTGTTAACAGTAACTTACGACTTATGCTGCTTTGGAAAAAATAAGCCAACAGTGGTGCGAAAAAATTATTATTTTTATGTACCACCGCTACGAATATATCTACAGAATGGTAGATTCGTATCAAAGTATTTTTAGACATTTCATTCATTTTGAACGATCAGATATAACACCAACAATATGTACAATTTCAGTTTTTCTTAAGTGTATATGGTTATTGTGTTCCACTTTTTTGTCAGCGGAATACGTTGTCTATAAAGATTCGTATCAAATTCAAGCCGCAGTCAAATTAAATAGAGTGTGATATATTCTTTATTTATTCGGAGTTTAGCATATTTTACGGTTGAAAAATGGCTTGTCGTTTTCACTATTCAAGAAAAATTGCTTTCAAGTTAAGATATTTTAAATAAAGCACATTTTTCACATGTGAAAATGCTCTTGCATGTAGGTAGTCGTATAAGTAATATGCACTTTAAAAACTATTAATCAAAACTATGTAATGCTTTACTGAATCTACTGATGTAAAAAAATTCACTTCAAGCTGTCGTTAAGGTATGAATAATTTTTTATTCCTTTTTCCTGGAATGTTTAACGACCATTGAGTCCAATGAGAGTGATATAGTGGAATGAAAGATAAGCAAATATACTCACACATCCTTATCTCCACGGGAATCGAACTCGGTTACAGAACTACTTGGGCGATACATCATTCCCTTATTTTTTTACTAATAAAATTTTTATTTACTAATAAAGTTGCAATAATAAAGATGTCAGCTTCAGTATATATGTTAAAATGAGAGGAAAGTAGAAAAATAGGATAAATATTAGGTATATTGTTTGTTTTAACATAGTATCTATGAAACAAAATAAATATATAGGTGTTGAAAAGATATCAAAATTAAATGCATACAATTAGACAATTGTTTTATAAAATGTAGGTTCGTAAAGTACTCGTTTTTACTACTTTTACAAAGTAAAGGAAGTAAGTTATCAAGTTTCAACGGAAATATGCATTTTGACAATCCCTGAATCCATTGTGAGTACGTAATGATTAGCCGTCGTATGTTGAAATTTTAAATATGAGACTGCTATAATATCTAATTGTGTAATTGCAATCGTCAGTGCCAAAAGAGCACTTTGCTCGTAGTGTTTTATTTTGCATTTTCCGCATAACTTAAAAACGATTAACAACAGAATGTTGAAATTTTGTTTTTGGAATTTCTATAACATCTATCTATGCACCTCGATTTTTGAATCCAACCTGCCTTTTCAAAAAGGCACTTTACTTTGGGCAGAAGCTCAATAAAAATAATAATTTAATTGGCTTTTAATTTTTGTACGATACATTTGATTTGAAATTTAATATACCTATGATTGACAACATTGATAACTGTCAAAATAAATTTCATGAAAAATATGTTGGAAATAAATGTAAACAGTACCTCTTTGTAAATTTTTGAGCGAATGAAATAGTTTTGTGTAATGCAATGAGGAATAGTGATAAAGATTTTAAAAAAATTAGAAAATATTATCCATTTCGAAGGAAAGTTTTGAAGATATGAAACGAATGGAAGTTTTTTTTTATATCCATTATCATATACCAACCGTAAACTTATATGCAAGAAATTGTGAGCCATGTCAATTTAAATTTGAAAGCTAAAAAATATTTACAGTCGTACAAAATTTTCAAGTATACTACACATAATTTTTTATCTCATTCGATAAAATCATGAGACATTATTTTTCATCTAAACACAAATTATGTATTGTAAATCCATATTTTTTGGTTTTTATTAAGCTTTAGCATACTAGAAATAATTTATTTTTAATTTAAATTTATATTCCATATTATTTACATGAGATTTTCTTAATTTTTAACTACTGTGTTTGGGAAGCATCTATTCTCATTGGCGAAACTTCTCTTTGAGGGGCCCTGGGGCATGTATGGATTGTGGGACCCTGAATTTCAATTTTTTAACAAACAAAAGAAGTTACTATAGCTATTCTAATTTATTTGAAACTATGATTCAATTTTTACAAAATAAAATTGTTATTTAGTACACTAAGTATTCAGAGTAAAAGAGAATAGGTACTCAAAATAAGTAATGGTAAAATTAGAATTATTTGAGTATTTCAATAAATGGTTATTTTAACAAGTATAAGAACGTTAACATTTTTATATTTTTATGATTTAAGTTCCAAACGCAGCAAGGTAATATTTTTCAAAGCAAATTACCTCGTAATAAAATGGATGGTACCATTTCTGTCGTGTTTCGTTGGTAAATAACAAAATACTGACCTAGCCGTATTGAAATAAAGTGCAAACACGGTTTAAGTTAAACTTGCAGGTCAGAAAAACTTTCTAAACAACCGTGCGAAGTTTGGAGCCATTCTGCTGAAAGTTGCTGTAGTTTATTTATTCAATATCTCGGTGTAATTTTGTTTACGTTGCAGGCATTATAAGTTTTTATGAATCCGGCGTTTTATGAGAATTTAGATTGATAAGGACTATAAAGCTGAAGCTAATATGATTTTCTGGGTCGGCAATCACGTTGCGAACATTGTAGCAAGACCGGCTTCTTGCGACAAGTCTCACGTATTTGCAATAGGAATCGCAGCGCTGCATTTATCGCAAGATTGCGGTTTCTGCAAAGAGGAACGGATAGTGCGGTTGCTATTTGAATACAGAGACGTATCCAGTTATTTTCCTAAGATATATGAACACTTCAAACCCACTCACATTACATAAAGTACATAGTGACGTTGAGGATTTTCCTTCTAAATGGAATTTAAAGGCGACATTTCTTTGTTCATATTCATACATGTAAAGTACAAAGTAACTATGATGTATGCCTCAATTCTAGGATGACCAGATTTATAAATCCTAAAACCAAGACATTTCAAAAGATAATACATATCCATAATTTTAAATTACACTATTTTGATCCACAGACGTAAAATTCATAGGGGCACAAAAATTTAAATTATTTATGTGGTTTTAGATCAAGTATTTCTATAATCGATTTTTTAAATTATAACAAATCATTATTTACAGATAGCTGCTATACCCTCTTGTGAACGCTCTTTTTGCAAATTGAGAATTGTTCAATCTTACTTCCGCTCATATATTGGATTAAAAAGAGTGACTAAAATGTGGAATGAAAGATTTCTTGACTGGATGTTGATTTAAAGAGAGGAATTGCTGGGTTTCAGATGTGAAATTGTTGTATTTAACTATTAATTTGATATACATTATTCTGTATTCACTCTTTGTCATACAATTATAGCATAAATTACAAAATTTATGTTCGTTATAATATAAAAATTTTGTTTAAAAAATATTTTGCTGAGTGGAAATTTATATGTAGACTCAGTTCGAGAACAATATGGATAATAGATTTTTGATTATTCATAAAGAACATCTAAGGAAAAGTAAAGGAGATTGATCCATTCCAATAAAAATAGGACCCACAAAGGTTCGGAAGAAGGGGCGTAGCCTCATGAGAGTGTTAGGCCACTCTATATAATATTAGTTATTATATATTAAATTAGATCGAATGTAAATAGTTATTAAATAAAATAAACCTACCGAATTATTCAAACAGTTTATATCAAAATTTATATGAAATACGACTTTGATTTATTTTAATTTAACATCTTGTGTGTTAATTAATTATCTATGATAGCAACCACGTTATCTGTCATAGATAATAAATTTGATTTAAATAAATTCCTTAACTTAATTAATCCTCTCATATCTAATAACATGTATATAAACCCATTGTAACTGTATATTATGTTTGTACAACTGATGATGACTGCCTTGCGGTCGAAATGTATATTTTGTGATTTACAATAAAATAGTGAAGAAAGTTACCAAGTATTTTTTTCATAATTTATATCAACTTCACGTAAATCAACAATACAAAAAACAACAAATTCTATTTTCCGTAAATGAAAGTAAAAAGTCTGTATCGTGATGGTTGAAGTTTAAAATGCGTGTACAGGGCCCTATTAATCCAAAGCAGCTAAATCTGCGTCAGAATGTGCTCTGGATTCTGCAAGTCGCAAAATAGAGCCAGGACCGACGCGAGGGGTGGGCCCTAATACTTGACCCACTGAAACCAGATCACCATCCAGAATAGCCAAAACTGCTCCGGTTTCAGCGCAGGCCACGAATTAGAACACATGATGAAGCGTGGTCCAATATCCGGCCAGCTAAACTAGATCACCTTCAGGGCATGCGGTCTAGCCAGACCAGCAGGCGAGGCAGAGGACTGGAGGCCCACTGCCATCCCGGTTTTAGTAGAGTAAAAAATTATAGCTAAAATTTCTGACCACTGAAACTAGACCACAATCCAGAGCAGCCAAATCTGCGTCAGAATGTGCTCTGGTGTCTGCAAGTCGCGAAATAGAACAAACACTTCAGAGTTCTCTAATACTTGACCCACTGAAACCAGTGCACAATCCAGAGCAGACAAAACTGCTGCAGAATGTTCCGTGGTTTCAGCAGATCAAGAACTAGAGCAAACACTTTTGTGTGCTCTAATTCTTGACTCACTGAAACCAGAGCATAATCCGGAGCAGTCAAAACTACTCTGGTTTTAGCAGGCCAAGAATTAGAACACACGCTGAAGCGTGGTCCAATTCCCCGCCGGCTGAACTAGATCAACTTTAGGGCATGAGATGCCCTGGAAGGCAATCTAGCCAGACCAGCAGGCGAGGCAGAAGCCTGAAGGCCCACTGCCATCCCAGCATCCCTCCGAGCGGTATTGAGTGCTGCGTCTCAGGATCCACGGTTGATCGGTATTCAATTTGTAATTGTGGCTGTACTAGTGCGAATTTTAAAATGAAAATTTGTATACATAAGTACTTTGATGCGAGTTATTCACTCTGTTTTAAGATAGTAGTCAGTAACAAAAAATGGAAGGAAGGAAACAATAATTACAATTCAGGGCTTTATTACTGATGTAAAAAATGCTGTGCTGTGGAAAATGTTTCCTTAGGGGTATTGGCCCCTGGAAAAATTTCCTTGGGGGCTTGAACTATTTTACCTAGTATGTATTAATTTTAAAATATTATTCATATTTACAATAGGAAATTTTATATTTTAATGAATTAATTTTTCGGGAGTTAAAGGGGCGTAAATAAGATCGCATAGACTAAGGGTGCACAGGGAAGTGTCCCGGTATCTCGGTGGACCAACAATTACAGAAGTTTGTTCCAGTAATTCAAAAGCTATAAATATTTTCATCTGTCGGATGTACAAATATTTTTTTCATCATTTCATAAACTTTTGTTTCTTTCAACTTAAGTAATAAAAATATAAACGACGTTAAATAATATAAGTACTAAATTTCGACTTAGACACAGCTGGGATTTGAACGGCAGATCTCCAACTTCACTCCAGCAAGAGAAAAAGAAAAACAAAATAGCAAATGTGTAGATAATATAGAGAAAAAATTAAATTAAAAATAAATAAGTATTATCAGGAAATAGAGAATCTAGAAGATAACCCTGTTGGAGGTAAAAGTCCTTTCCTTAAAGGTTTATAAAATTAATAATGTAGAAAAAGATCATTTCCTAAGATATATGAACACTCACATTACATAAAGTACGTACTGAGGCTGAGGATTCCGATTCCAAATGGAATTTAAAGTCGACATTTCTTACGTTCATGTTCTGATATGTATCGCCCAAAGTACTCGTAACTCTGGGATACAGTACTACAAATTATAGTGCTAGTAAAGAACACCTACAATATCTTGTAATAGCCCATTAGGGTCGGCTCACCAAATGTTCTTGTTTTAAACGTTCATTTCGTATTTTAAAAGATTACCCACTTTATATTCAAATTATTGCTATATTTTTCAAAAAAGTACGTTTATTTTATTTAAGTACCTTAATACAAATGCATTAATTTCAAATGTTTGAAATGCTTAACATTTGATGTATATAAATAATTAAATCTCACTAAATATTTACAAAAGAACTTCAATTTGTATAATTTTCCATCATAATAATATAACCGTATTTGATTTATTGTAAAGAAGTCTATTTGTAAATATTTGTCAAAAGTAATTATTGTACGATATATACATATACATATATCTGTCGATAAATATCAAAATGAAAATTTGTGGCTAGAATTTGTAATAAAAAATTGAAATCGGCTAAATGAAAGCAGCTATCTTATTCGCAAAAGAAAGTGTGTTGCGTTTAAATATGAACGAGTACACACATATTCTGTACTGTATTTTTAACGCTTAAATTAGATAGCTCTGTATTATCAGTTTAATGCATTCTCTAATCATAATAATTTGTGGTCCTTTTTAATAATATAATAAATTTTAAATTTAAAATATACGATAATAATAAATTATAAAAATAATAAACATTTTAAATTTTGGATCCCAAATTCCGTAAGCGAATGCAGTACGTTAACAAATTACTTTTAAATTTTTTGTTCGGGCCTTTTTAATTTTTGTCCGCTATCTTTTGAAAATTGTACAACTTACAACTTAATCAGTATTATTCCCTGTATCATCATTGTCGTTGGCACAGTTTTCCTACTTAAAATTTTTAAATAAAGAACTGCCTCCAGTTTCCTTTATCGAAGATATCGGCAGTGATATAAGTATTTGTAGCACAGACTAGTAATTTTTAAAGTGTAAGGCGAGAATCGAGAGTTCCACACAGAGGAACCGCGAAATATTACAAAATTTTATATTTTATTATAAAATTCAGGAAAACCTTATTGTAGTGCACCGAAAAAATATATGCACTAGAGATTGTACGGTTAGATTAGGTTAAGTTCTCTTTTTAAAAATAATTATATTTAATGAATTTGAATAATAAGAGTAATATACAAAAATGGGAACCTGTGAAAATAAAATCACATGTTAAATAAAAAAGTTCGTATCCTATAACAAATGACAAACAAAATTATATTCTTTTAGAAATAAAACAATAAATATTCATACATACAAGGTGTGTAAATTAAGTAATATTACAGGCAACGTAGCGTTCGATCTGGTAATACTTGGAACGCGGGATTTGGAGGGGATGCGAGTTTGAATTTACTAGACTCATTGGGTTCTCCGTAGCGATTTTTTTAGAAAAACAGTTTTTTCTTGTGCATTTTAAAAATGAGTAAAATAAATTTCAAACAACAGTGTGCTATCAGGTTTTGCTTCAGACTTGGGCACGGTGCAATGTAACCTTTTACAAAACTTAAGCAGACCTTTGGAGAGAGAGAGTTATTTCAAGGGGCCAAGTTCTTCGGTGGTTTTCGGCATTTTCAGAAGAAAAAGAGTCGATTGATGAAACATGCAGCGGAAGACCTCATCTTCAAGCATTGATGAACATGTCGACAGAACCTGGGATCTTGCGCATTCAGATTGTCATTTGACAGTACTGAATAATTGGGGAAGAGTTAAATTGGATTCACATCATCATTCATCAGATTTTGACCAATTCATTGGAGAGGAGAAAAATCTGCGCAAAAATGGTTTTAAAAAAATGAGATTTCGGCCAGTAAAACATTCCTGTGGTTCCTCAACCTCCTTCTTCATCTGACTTGAATTCTAGTGACTTTTTCCTCTTCTCGAGATTGAAAAATCACCTCAAAGTAACTCATTTTGGAACACTTCAAAACATTTAAACGGCTTTAACCGACCAAATGAAGGTGATTCTAGTATTCCAGTTCCAGCACTGCCGTGAGGATAGAAAGAATCGTCTCCAGTAATGTATGCCAAGGAAGATATTTTGAGAGAGACTTCATTGAATTGTAATTCTATTCAAGTATTAAAAAAAATCACTCTTATTACTTCATTTATACACGTCGTAGGTACATATTTAATCATATTATAAGTCCTTACAATTAAAAAGAAATTCCTTCTTTTTAGAATTATTTTTACCATTTTTAACAAATCTACTAATTACATATGCTATATTGCGTCACGAAAACGGTTTCAGATATGGTGCCGTGACAGAGCCACCGCTGCATCAGAGACGAGTTTAGCGTGGAGGAATGCTTATCATGGTGCCGTGACAGTGCCACAGCTGCGTCACAATAGCGGTTTCAGAAGTGCACTAGGTCGTCTTGGTGCCGTGACAGAGCCACAGCTGCATCAGAGACGAGGCTACTGGGGAGGAGTGCATATCGTAGTGCCGTTACAGTGCCACAGCTGCGTAACGACAGCGGTTTCAGAGGATAAGATGTGGTCTCACCTTGGACATGCCAAGCATGAGTGAAGTCCTGGATCTGACTTTTCGAGTACATATTTTGCATAGGGTTATATACAAAAATATCTCTCTTCACTCCTTCAGAATATGGTGTTTCGAAGTTAGTCCACGATCTAAGCGCTTGATCATAGGAACTTCTAGAATATTTTGAATATTTCATTTCATTTGGCTACATAATAACTTCTTTGTCTTAATCCTTCCCAAAGATGATGATGAATATGTAAACAGTCCACCCGTGTGCGCCGCGCGTCTAGGAAGTGTTGTTTTTCTAAGTTGTTGCGAGACACCCTGATTCTGACCTGCATTAGATTAAACAATAAACAAATACTTACGATCTCGTCACAGAATAGTTACATACAGAAGCGACACTCCGTGTCGGTACCTTTCATGTTCCCCTATTCAGTTCTATGACATTGGAGCATTGTGAAGAACTTTAAATTTGTTCCCTTCCCATATCTCTCTCTAAGATGTGATGAAACTTTCCGATTTTAAACAATGAGTCCTTTAAATTTGTTCACATTCCCCATATCTCTCTAATTTTCGTTTCTCTGTCTCACTGTCGCTTCTGTATAAACCTATTATGGTCTCGTGCCGTTCAGTCTCATAAAAATTCAGTATATAAAACATATATTCTACGTAGATTGTTCATAAAATATTTAATACCTAGTAGGGATTATTCCTAATATATTATTAATAACAAAATTATACATGCAGGCAGTACTGTTTCAATACTTTTTTGTCATTAACACAAATATAATTCATGGTTTCATAAATGAAATATACCATATTTCACATTTATAGTATAAAACACAAATATATATGTTTATTTTAATAGGAGAACATTAGCGTTGTAATAACTATGAAATTATTTCTATATTCGCGTAAACTATATATAAATTTACATTTACGTAAATTCAAAACATATAATAGTTGACATGAAGTTTATATTATGATATAAACATGATAGAAATAGTTTTAATTGATGTGGCAATTTCAATTGTGCATATATTTATTCTCTATATATTCCGATGTATATTCATTAAGAACGTTTATCAAATGATAATATGTGTATCTATTTACGTTTGCTAGACAAATATGAATACACATTCCTGTTAATGTAGATATTATTTTACATATGGCATAATGCATGCACATATACATTCACATAAATAAATAAAACAAATATTTCAGTAATGAGCATAAATATTTAATATTAGCATAGAGACAAGTGGATACTATTATATTTGAGGACAAATTATAATTATTCCAATAGGCAAATACTCATTTAGAAGGGTGATGAAATAATTGTTCTTATTTTATGTACATGTAAGTTAATTAGTTAATCAGAATAGTGTTAAATACAGAGGTGTACTGGTGCCAGGGCAAAGCGGGTCGCCGCCCTGGTATTTTTAAAATTTGCTTTTCTTAACTTAATACTACTGTTTCACAAGACAAGATTTCATGTCTTGTTTATTAATTTCTTGTCTTTCATTACTTTTCTATATAAAAATCTTATCTTGATCATCATTTTCTTGCATATTTTGTATCTTGCATGTTAATATTAGCAAATGACCTTCAACATATAAATAATCTCGTATCACATGAACCTTTTTTGTGTAGATAATATGAATGTCAATTACCAAATTTCTTATAATACAATTGTGTATTAGTATTAAAGAAATATTATAAAATCAAAAACTGTGTAGCTGCACATACCATATGTATATTTTAGCACAACAGCGATATCTGTACAAGCAGTAAAGCTTTTTTCAAAGCATCCCTGGTTAAAAGAAAGCATTTTGTGTCTTCACTCTTGGTTACATGATTTTGAAGAATAATTATATTAATAAGATTTAGTCAATAATTATTACAATTACTTTTATTAATTTATAGGTAGGTTCTTATAATAAATCTAGATTTAAAGTTAGCAAAAAAAAATGCAAGAGTACAAGAATTGAAAAAATATTGCTATTCTTACACATTTCTTGTAAGACAATGTTTTGCCTTGATTTGCTTTAAAATTTTAGCTCTTGTCTTGTTCTTGTCTTGCATTTTTTGCAAGACATATGGAAGACCAAAATATAAGACTCTCGTGAAACACTATTCAATACACAATAAATTTGTTTTACTAAAACAAAATAGTATATTTTTGGTTTGCGTGTAAAACTCGGTTGGTGTTAGTACATTTGCACCACCAATGAATGTGGCTGTTGTCTCTGCCTTCGAACGTCTTTAAATCTAAAGAGAATTTGATACACTTTGGATTCTAAGTTCTTGTAGATTAAACTTCATATCTACTTAGGGGAATTGTATTAAAATACTTTAGGTACATAACTTATTTTTTTCTGTATGACAAAATTGCTATACGTACAGTAAAGATTATTTTGGGATATTTGCGTAGACCTTGGTTAAATATGTTTATTTAAATATTTTCATATGTTAATTAAATTCATAACTCGAAATTTATATTTGCTTAATTTCTCGAATGACAACAGCTCAATCATAAAATTTTTCACATCAACGAGATGAAACCATGACGATGTTATTATGATTTTATCATTTTTTCACTGAAAATTTGCAAATGAAGTATTTTGATTGGAATAAATATTTCAAGATTTTGAAATTTTTTTTTGTCGTGAGCGACCTGCCACTTTTTTCTTTAGAACTACACCCCTGGTTAAGTTAAAAAAATTGATTATCTCTTGAGTGGCATTTGTTTCAACCTTGTAACCATCTGATAAGTAGTCACTGACTTAGCAAAACATACGTACTATAGTCACAGAAATATAGCGCAATCAATAATTAGTGCCTGGTCCTGGTGCGGTTTACCTTTCGCATGTAGGGATCTAGTATAGATGTATTTAGTTGTATATATTGAAGGGAGGTACCAATTTGTAAAAGAAATGTATTACAAAATTTAATATTTTATTATTTTGGAAAATTTTAATTATATTTCAAGTAGGTATCTAAATCCATCACTGATTTAATAGTAAATTTAAGCTATAAGAAATTTAGTTCGTTATAACCGTTTAGAAGGTATGGACCGAGGGGAAGCTTGCGGAGTCGAAATTCGTGTTACCGTATGAGAATAGTTGTATTAGATACTTTCATTCCGAGTTTTTTTTTATAAAACTCTGTAATCAAGGAGATTTGTTATTTAATTTATTCCATAATTTATTTTATTGCTTCACTTTCTTCCCAAGCAATGGCGGTTAGTGTATAGATACTGCGGAACTTCAGCACAACTAAATTTTTTAGATATATTAAATATGTATATTTATTAATTTGTCTATAATTGCTTATAATAATTAATTTTATCATGAACAATTGTATATAATTCTCTTATTTTGTATAAAATATTATAAAAATACATCTAGCAACACCAAAGAGAGCGAAGAATGCTTGCAGTACTGTGTTTATCGCAGCATCATATCATGTAGCAAAATAGTTCATACCGACGCGCGTAAGCATTTGCAATCGCAGTAAGAAACATTAATAGAATTATTCACAATTATGATCCTGAAGTTCAACCTCAAGAAATAACAAAACAATTTTTAGGATAATTTTGATATTTTATTGAAGCACGTATTTACATTGTCTTTAAAAATTTCGTAAATTGCAGCGACCCCATGATTTAAAGCTACGAACCGCTACTATTTCCAAAGGAATAAAATAGTCTAGTATGTATCAATTGTCAAATCTATATAGTGTAAGTTCATGTAGCATTTTTATTTTAGTGTTTCTTAACATAGGTCATATATTTTAAATCAGTCTCTAATGGCAACATTGTAAATACTGCCATTCAGGAATATATCATTGTTCCAAGTAATTACACAATGTTATTATTACTATTATTATTATTATTATTATTATTATTATTATTATTATTATTATTAAACACAGCGCAGATATGTAGCCCTAACACCTTTACGAGCGAGTCGGGGCGGCATATGACCTTAGATGTTGAGTCCGCTTAGCCACAATAAAAAAAAAATATTATTAATATATTTCATAACATGGTATAAAAAGAGTGGCGTTTTGAAACGTAAGTCAATTTTGAAAAGTAACATTCATATTTCAAAATAAGAAAGTCGCATATTTCGCGTGTGTGAAAATTTCTGTACGAGACTAAGTCGAATGCTGGAATCACAAATGGCAATGGCACATAATATATTCTATGACCACACATTTTGACATAACTAAATCAATAATTGATTTTAATAATTATTAAAAAGAGTATTTAATGTCATTAGCATATACCTCAAGTTAAGGTACACCTGTATAGGTAAAAGATAAATCATGACAAATGAAATCGGTAAATTAATTCCTGGAGGGATAACAAGCTTAATTTAAACTCTGGATCATTTTCCAAAAAACTAAATTGAGGCCATGTTACAATACAATAGATCTCTTAAATCGCAGTAAAAATAGTTAAAAGCACTTATAAAATTTGGAATATGTTCCACAGTCTAGAAATTAAAATAATTAGTGATGTTTCATTCCATATTCCAGTGTATCAGATTTTACGCAAAACGAAAAAGTTTTTATTTTCATCAAAGGTGGAGTATAGTTTTGTGCAAACATTTCAGTCTAAAATATATTTAATCATGAATAGAGGTTAGTAAAGAAGTTTGGAGTATACAACACACAGAAGTAAACCCACCTGGGAATTTTAAAGTTAATAGTAAGTACACTGTCCCGCTTCCTCGTTATTTATTCCATTAAATAAAATAAGGTAGTTTATTTAGCGCTATTTATAAAGCTCTCTAACCGGCGTGGTGAATAAGTAGTAAAGGAAAGAAGAGAGTTTTTCTCACATCAAAGTGGCCGCGACGTGTGTGTTGGTTAGCTCCAGTACCGCCAGTTAGCGCTAGTGTGTTTATAAGAAGGGTTGTTCCCTGCTCAGTATTCTGTAAACATTTAAGTTGCACGAGTTTTTCCCAGAGTTTTTCACTAAGTTTTAAGGACACGTCTCGTGTTTGAACAACGCTAACTTTGTTGTCGTTTAGGGAATTTAGGTTTAAGTTGCCAGTAAGAGCTGCTGATATGTGGAAATAAGTTTTAATGTGAATATTTCAGAACAAGAAAAGGGAAAGGGCTAAATACGAGATATGCATACATACCGGGAGCTTATTTTATCAGTAAACATAGTGTATATCATTACTATAATTATAACGGTGTAAATTGATTGGAAGCACCGCAGCAATGTATTATGTATTAAAGCGTTTATTTTTTAAGTAAACATAGGGATAATTAACAGAGACTAAAAAATAGTAAATATTAATTTAAAAATTATAAATTATATATTTATGTTTAAATAATTACACCCAGATGCACCTAACCCTAAATAGATAGTCTCAAAGTTATACTCCTTGTTAACATTCTGATATGCCAAACTAACTGAAATCCCAATTCATAAAAAAGATTGTATATTATTTAGTTCCAAAGATAACTCCACTAGTTTGGAGAAATTAGCAATATTTGTTGATTATCAGTATTTCCAAATTGTACAGAAGAAGATTTGTGGTGATATTTGACAACCTAGATTGATTACATTCATGTGCAAAGCAAGTATGGTTATAATATTTTACATATTTTTATTAAATTCGTATTACATTTAACAGAAACGTTAAAGCTAATTTTTTATTTTGTAATGTAGTCATTATTTTTTTCTGATTTCTAACATTCATCTCGATCTTCCACTGGATATTTAAAAATCAAGTCGTTTCGAACTGAAATAAATAAATAAATTTAATCATTTTGAAGTCGTTGTGTCCAATTTATTTTGACATGTGACGAGTCTGACAAGTATTTCCCATGTTTACTCATAAAATAAACGCTACAATACATTGCTCTTATTCTGTAACTATGGTAATGAAACTACTCTGTTTACTGATAAAATAAACTCTCGGTGTATGAAATTAGCAACTTCTATTAAAACATGTCAATAACAATAATGATATAATTAAGATTCCAAGGGCGTCACCAAGAGGGAAGCACGGAGAGGCAGCTGCTCCTGGAGACTTGAAAAATTGAGAACCTAGATATTAAATAATAAAATAATGAAAAAATTCACAAAAACCCAATAAGATTATGTTTTATTAAAGACATTGTTTTCTTGTAGTAAATGATTAAAACTTTACAAATAGTATTTTTCTTCAAACATCATAAAAGTGACATCTTCTGTGACGTGATTGACAAGGTTGAAGTTTAATTTCTACCCCGCCGTAATATAATTTTTTATTCTAGCCGCCGTTTAATTTCTTCGTCGCCGTATGTAGAATCAGCCAATAAAAAGTAACTTGTACAATAGAAAACTGTAATACCCCCCTAAATGTCACTATAAAAACTAGATAACCTAAGAATAAAGTTACTAAAAATTATGAATAATTAACTGGTAACCTATATATTAAACGTCAAATAGCAATTAATTTTTAAAATTTCTACGTTTGAAGATAAAATAGAATGTGTTATTCAGAATAAAAGTGTCTTTGTATGCCTCGCATGCAATTGTCCGACTCGCTTCGCTTGTCGTGCAAACTTCCATGCTCGCCACACACTTTTACTCTTAATAACACAATATACTATTATTTCACCTATAAATTCATATTCTCTATCTATCATCTTTCAAATCGAGGTTTTATTTTTTATAGAAAAGTTGTGTTTCTGGATGAATGAAGTCATACGTATATGAAATATGTGTGACAGAAGATGTATGGTTTATTTAATTTCATTACACAGTTCTGTAATACTACGTGAAGGGTCTGACACAAGCTTTAGTTAAATCTGAGGAAGCTTGGGTTCAATTTTATCGGTCGGCGATTCTGGTCTTCCGGCCTAAAATTGCCAATACAACTGACAATAAAACGAGGCTCCCTGCTCCAATTGCATATATGAATACTCCGTTGCCACTTTAGTTGCTGCAGTAACCAGGAGTTATCGCCAAAATTAAGGTCTGCAAATGCGGTTCGTGAAATCTAGTCAACATGGTACTAGTAGCCTTTGTTCATTATGAATTTTTGATCTGATGATGATGTCGACCGATGAAGTGTAGTGGATAGCATCTTCACTTTATAGGTTAAAGGTTTCGAGTTTAAATTCCGGATAAAGCGTGAATGTGATATGATACTCGTAACACGTACGTCTTTTTATCATTTCCATTAATGCAATGAAATATACGAAAATATAAAAAATGTAAGAAAATATATTCACTGCCATTTATTATCACCACATGAGAAAATGTGTAAAATAAATAAATAATGATAATAATGACCGCAATTAAAGGGAACTATATTAATTATTCAATATTTATAGTGTTTCACAAATCCTGAAGTAAATTACAGATAAATAAACGTAATTTAGAACTATTAAAAAATTAAAATATAAACATGTGAATATGAAACACACTCTACCTCCTCGGTGTAGGTGAACCTGAAACTTTCAAATCGATTTATCAAAATTCGGAAAGACCGTAGGAACGTAGCTTAACTCGGATGTCGTGTGACTTCACTTTACTTTTCACTGTAACTTCAACGGTTAGTCGGTTTCATATTATTTATTATGAAAATAAGGTCTTACAAAAGTACCTAGAAGAACAAGAGAGCACGATGCCTGTCATTCAAATATCTTGATGTGTCATTTTTGAGATACGTGTCATAAGTTAGTCATCACTGGTGTATTGTGGAATGCAAATTTAATTAAAAGTCGTACTGCTTTCATATTAAGTTCCCTTACTTTTGCTACTCTGATCACCAAAAAATACACGTCGTTTATAAACATATTATCTATAGGTATATTATTTATCAGTTGATTACTGTAATGTAGTAAAATTTTATCTTTATTAGTAACATTCGGCCCAGGAAACACTAGAGAATTTAAAATAAGATGATGAAGTGTAATATCTGCTGTAATATAGTTATAAATGGGAAACTTGATGAAAGGTCAAGCGGTTGTAAATAAAGTTATTATTAGGATGGGCAACTGTCATCAATCTTCCGGAATAAAGTTTTTCGTGTTGGAATTAAATTGAAAATCCGCGATCTATCTCGTCCGAGCGAAGCCCTAGATTTTTTCATCTAACCCTTACAAGAAAATCTCACATCTGATAAAGAAGACGAATATTCCTCGCGGGCAGGGAAGTCCTGCGGGACTCAGGGCTGGATTGAGGGGGGAGGTCCTGGCCCTGCAATCCCCCTGGGCCGCCCCTGCAATCTCATTGGGAAAAATGGAATTGCGAGATTTCATTAGGCCGTATAGCTTATGCTTACGTCCGTTCACTCGCTTATATCATACGGAAGAGGATTAAATAACGAAAAGATCATTTTATATTGAAATGTTGAAGAATTCTTATATTTGGAAGATTTGTAGTTATTTCGTTTTCTGCGATTATTCAAGAAAGCAGGTACAAGACAGAACGAAAATTCTTTATACGGACTATTTGCTTATAAAAGATGTTTAATGAAGTTAAACTTTAGGTTTAGACAACATAGATACATTGATAATATGTACCTACTATATTGCAAAATGCGAATGTCAAAAGCTTTACTGTACGCCAAATGTCATTTCAAAAATATTGTAAAAAAATTGTATATAATTTATTCTCAATGGGGAGAAGCTTCTCGCAGTTGATTCTCATATTATCAATGGGGTAGGTGACCAAGGTAGAATTTTAATGAAAAAACTATTAAATTATAGAAAGTATGTTTATTTATGAAAGTTGACATTAAAAAAGTTAAATATTTATCAGCAATTGTTTAGTAATTTGCGTTAAATAGAAACAGCGTCCATTACTATGACGTTCACTAAGTTGCACGCTGATTGGTTAAAATTTGAAGGTGTGGCAATATACCTATCTATCTCACTCACACCACATATTTCCGTCTCTGTCTACCTTCGCCCCTCTCATGAACTTAGTTGACGTCATAATCCCCTCCCAAGTACTATATTATTTATTTACTTCAAAACAACATGTAATTAACAATTTTAAAAAAATACGGGTATATTAATTTTGTACAAGCTATCACATATACCAAATTTAGAAATTGGTCACCTACCCCATTACGGTCTTAGTTCAGATCAAGCAAAATTCGAATGTCAAAAGCTTGACTGTGCGCCAAATTTAATTCTACTAAATTTTAAACATACGCATTTCTCTAAGTTATAACAAAAATAATGTAATAATGTATATAATTTACTCTCAATCGGGGGAGGCTTCCCGCAGTTGATCCTCACGTTATCAATTGTCACCATATGATTCAAATCGTTGGGAGAGACGGGGGATTCCCGAAGTAAATAAATGTCAAAACTGACAATATCATTATACAAATATAAAAATTAATGAAACATACGAAAAGACTTGTAGAATAAACTAACGAAATTACCAACAGATAATGAACACAAATAAATAAATAGATATTTTTTTTTATTTCTATGGCTGTCTGATATCTAACGAAAGTGTTACATTTTATATTTAATAAATCTCGCACTACAGACGTTCTGTTCAATCAATTATTATCGTAATTGAAGAAGAATTTAATTTTCAACAACTTTGTACTCTTGCAGTTTTGCTCCAAATCTATCAGGAGAGAGAGAGTATCCGCAATTTTTTGAAATTCCATGTTAAAGTTCTATGTTCCGCGTTTCGTTGCACACACTGTATATTACAAGAACGATATTCATTTGGTAACTTTTTATTAACGATATTAAGTCAGTGTTAAAATTGAATCAATTACTATAAAAAAATAATTAATCAAAATTATTTTTGTGCAACAGTATTTTAAGAAATTATTACAAAAAAGCATTAATTCCTACTCATTTTTTGCAGTACAGAATGAAGGAATAAAAAATGAACCTGTTAATTTTACTCAGTCAGAAGTAAAGCTCTTGAGTCCGTTTATAATGAAACTAGTAAATTCTCACTCTTTCGCTATCTAAATAAAGCTTTTACGAGCTTAGCTCGAGCTTAAAGCCGTAGATTACTCCCCACGATAATAATGTAATAAAAATATTTCATCTGTAGTGTAAATGCTCCTTCCTTATACGCATACGTAATATCTCGCGTAATACGGAGTACATTTGTTACCCTGGCAGTTATATTAGATGTATACGTCATCACTGACGTCACAACATGGCGCCTTGCAGATGTTTTCCTCGCTATGCGCTTTAAATTTTATGCTAAGCACTTTTTTTAAATATATTTCCTTGGAATTTTCTTTGTAAGGCATGAAGGTAGCTGGAAAATCTAAAATACGAGAGATGTGCTACTCATTTACGTTAAAAATGCATTGAGAATGCGATAATAAAAAGAGAATGACGAGATACTATACTGACGGAAGTATCTTTAGTTTTTATGAGGATTCACATAAAAGCGATCATTTTAAAGATATATAAATAAAGGATAATACCTTTTCCTACTCCCGTTGTTGGGTTGTTGCAATATGACTGAGCACTGGTTTCCATGAAACTAAATTACATTTTATTCACAACTTCACAAGCTGTAACTTAACATCATTTCACACGCTGTGTGAAATTAGACAGTACTACAGTACTACTACGATTTACTTTCCCGTATAAAATACGAGCCCAACCGGACAATAATTGTTATTATATTCAAATAAAATTTGAAAACATTTATCATTGGAATTTTTTGAACATAAATATAATATTTTTTAAGTAATTGTCTATTATAATATAACAATAATTTATGCACAGTTAAATAATTATCAACCTGTGCCAAATGTTTTCGTACCTACACAAGATCTAAGAATTAAATTTAAAATTAATAGGGAATTGCATCGCGCTTTGTTGTAATTACCGCTTTCGTTCTTGTACTCATTGTACTTAATAATTAGTGACACTGTTCAGGTTGTCAAATTTCTTGTGGTGTTCTTTTTAACAAGTCCTTAGTTCAGAGTCGTCATTGTCGTAATTCTTTCTTCATAAAAAGCCCGTAGACTAAAATAAGAAGTACTTGACGTTCAATTTAATAGTTGTGTATTAATATCTAGAAAATTATTTTCGGACTCAAATTATTTTTGAGATAAGTTTTTACAACATACATCCTTAGAGTATATTGAATATAAATATTTTTAAAGTAATTGTCTATTATAACAATAATTTAAGGGCAGTTAAATAATTATCATTCTACGCCAAATGTTTTCGAATATTCATGTATAAATGTTTATGTCTATTAAAATTAGTCTGATTTATTATGTGTTATGGGAAATAGAAGATTCATAATTTAAATTAATCAATAACTACTCGTGTTATAAATAAATTATATTGTTACATGTTTTTTGTTTTTTGTTACTTTAAAAACTCGTCTATGGATAGTACTGTATATATTGAATTATTATAAATAAAAAAATGGCACTGCATTTGTTAGACAATTTAAAACAAGATGATGATGGTTTTATAGTTTCATTCAACTATTAAATACGTAACACAGAAAGAACAAAGAACTACTATTGGAGTTATTTTCTTAAATGCCATTTTTATTTAATTGTTTGTAAAATCTACTGTACTAGTTTTAAATACAGATTTAAATCATTTAAATAAATTATTACTCAAAATATCTTAAAATAGACGTTGGACAAATGAGGTACTAAAACTCTAAAGTGCAGCTATTTCAGAATATGTCAGACTACGGGTCATGAATTTCTAAAACCACGGTTGAATATTTTATGACTATTTCAAAAGTGATTATATAAAATAATTAGATGTGATGCAAAATTCATGCTGTAAAATATTAATATAGTTGTAAAATATAAATCAAGAGCTAGTGCAGTGCAGTGTTTCAATTTATCGACGTTCTATAATAAGTTATTCATGTGTAGTCTCCGTATATTTCCAATCTTTTCCATGTGTAGTTGCTGTGTTTAAATTTTAACATAACATTTACTTTGGAGACTCGTAAAGACAAATATTTTTAAATTCTTATTTTCTTTTCCTCGTTCGATTTTTCTACAAATACAACTGTCTCTTTTCAAACATATTTTACTTTATTTTGCTAAGGATACAAACTGCAAAAGGAATGAGAAATATTGCGCTGCCACCAAACATTTTTGTAGCTGCGAAAGAATAATATTGCGTGAGGATAAAATAAAGTATACGATAATTAGAAAAGTTTCCTAGTTAAAAAATACAGTTTCATCGCTTTGTTTTTTAAGATTATTAATTTCGTTTTTATTATTTTGGATTACAAATGAAATATTAATTAAAACATTGAAAAATGCAGAGACAAATGTATGTATATTAGTGTGTTGGAATTTATAATTACAAATTAATTTGTCGTTGATTTTATTATATTTATCAACATGTAATATTCCTTGTATTATATTTACAAGAACACCTGTTCCAAGGGACTCTCTTTCCTAGTTTACAGATGGTTCAAAATTAGGCGCAGGAGAGACTGAAGTGAGTCTGATTATTCCTTCCGGGTAAGAATTCTAAAAAATATATTTTTTCGAAAATTGTCATAAGAAATTAATATTTTTGTCCTCATGAACTGTAAACTTAACAATCACACATCGTTGACGTCTATGGTAGTTGCGATTTTACACATGCGCGGAACTTTACCGCACTCAGTAAAGTAATACGCACCCACATTTTTAAGTTTTAAGAGACCACTAATAAATAAAGCTGCTTTGTAATAATAAAGAGTACTTACAAAAACGCTAGCTACCGCAGTTCATCGTTCAATAATAATAATAATAATAAATAAATAAATAAATAAATAAACTTGAATTTCTTTTAATTTAATCTGCTGGCGCCATCTGTTAGCATACAATAATAATCAGTGAGAATGTCAAAATATTCAATGAATGACTAAAGAGAATTGATTATTTTATTTAAAATATATGGAATTAATTTTAATAATGTTAAAAACGGTAAGTAACATTAGAATCATTCATGTAGTCTGTTTAGGACTAGATATATGTAGGAATCAATTATAATAGTCTACCTAACCTTAATTTTCTTCCAGCATAATACAACTCCAGTTGATAGTTGATAGTTATCATGTAATAGTTATTTACATTATACGTGCGTTAAGTATTTGTACAACGCTCGGTTTTATTGCAGCACTCCGCTGCGCGTCGTGCTTCAATATGAAACCTCGCGTTGTAAAATAACACCTACCGCACGTATAATGTAAATAACTATTACATGATAACTATCAACACGCGAAATGATTGTTTCAAGACATTAATAGCGTTTTCGATTGGGATGCACTGAGTGTCGCACTCGGGTTGCCCGAGTGTCGAGCAGGTAAATCTACCCCAAACGAATACACCAAACACTCGCTATAGAAAGCAAAAGAAACATGACATTGAAAAAAGTGTGTGTATTTTCATACATTGTTATTAATTGCAAGTCTGCCTTGACAACCGCAAATTTCTTTTAAACTGAAAACAAAAATTTACATTAAAATTAAGCTGACAAGAATTAAAAATAATCATTTCATTTCAAATAACAAGTCTATTTTTACTGTAATACATATTAACATTTAGTACTCACATCATCATTGTTACATTCGTTTTTTTACTTCAGTGATAAAATCTTTCACTTTCGGCCTTTTCCGATATTGCTTCACCACATTTTCAATATTTTCCTCATCACTACTTGAAGATGAAGATTCGAGTAATGTTTGCAAAGTAACGATATCTTCCAGTTCCAAATTCATCGCGCCTTTCAGTGTTCAGTGCGAAAATAATTGCACTGCGGCTAGAGACGGTGCAGTATTTATTGCACTGAGTGCGCACTGGGGACTATATTCCTGGCCCAATCGAATACGGAAAAGGTTGGACCCTTGCACTGGAAATCCCAATCGAATACGCCAGTTGCCCGCAGTGCGCACTGAGTGCAGTCAGTGCATCCCAATCGAAAACGCTATAAGATTTTGTATACATAAACAAAACTAAGCAGGGTAACTAAGTCATAATTGTATACCTACTATGTAATTTTCACAGTATGATAATAATATTTTTCTGTGACCACTATGGAAACTAGCACTTTTCTCACACTATATAAAGCATCAAAGTTGCGTATTTTCTATAATCGTGGGTTAAAGTGTGAGAATTAATTTCTCACAGTATTTACCAACAATACGCATGTGCAATGTGGGAAATTTCATTAGCATGCGTGAAGGTATTTTTTGAGAGGTTATCTGCGCCATATTTTTTTTATGTCAAATAGCTTTAGTGCATGTACTTTTGATCCGTAATGATTAGCAGTGAGGTCGTAGAAAAAGTATAATGTGCCACTCGTGCAGATTCACCTATTTCCCACCTTGTGTGACTTTCACACATCGTGCGAAATAGGCGACTTTCTGTACATGTTGCACAATATACTATTATCGTACAGAATTGTTAAAATAATACGGGACAATTGTCATATCATATTAACTCAAGAGACTTGATCACGAAAATATTACTCACAGGAGAATTTTATAACATAATAACTAACCAAGGATGTTATGAATCATACCAGGTCTTAAATGGCTTAAAATCCTACCTCTTCAAGCTCGGAATTAAACTGAAAACTGCGGCGGTTATCAAAATCATAAATATCCTAGGTGTGAAATGCTATTACATCCTGCATTTTTTTAATGAAATAAAGGGTAACATTTAATCAAAAATCAAATATGTCATTTTAGTGTCTTCAATGTTTTCTAATATCATTTTCACTTAAAAATTGATATAATTTAAAACATTTGTTTGGTTGGACTATCTGTCAACTGTCAAAAAATATTTGACTTGGCAAATGCCAAAATTTTCTTTTTGCATTTTTACTAATTTTGGAATATAGTTTAAAAAAAATGTTGTTTGATACGTAATTGCAAAATGATTTTGCTTTCTCGAATGCAAGAGTGACATTTCGAAATCTAGAATCAAAAATAACTATTAAAATCTGAAATAAGAAGCAATAGGATTTAATCATATTTTACAGAGATATAAAATTTCAAAAATAATGTTTTACCTATTATTTACTACTGAGGTTAAACAGTGGTAGGTAAAAGCAATAAATATTCTCTTCATGACCCCCGTGACCACACCTTTGATCCGCCACTGATGTGTTTGGCCCAGATTTAAAAATTATGAGATTTGGAGTGCCACAGATGTATTTCAGCACAATATATCACTGTTAACAATAACAATGTTTAAGAATTGTTGAACGTATGGGACATAATTCGGTGTTATGTTCATCCTGATTTATTCATATGTAACTAACTCAACTATTAATACAGCAATTCGAAATTTTATTTTCTATGGTCAGCAAAAAAAGCAGTTTGTTATAGGTTATCTGTCAAGTTTTTCAATAAAAACGAATATTTATATGACATGTAATAATTGAATGTGACTAAACAACAGTAATATAACTAGATTATTACATTTGTAACGTAATGGATTTAATGCACTTGCATTTTAACAAAAAAATTCAATTTTCAAATCCCGTAAAATTCTAATTAAATGTAATTGAGTTTTACGATGCAGAAGCGTTCATATTTTGTTCACTTCAAATAAATAATGGAAACATGTTTTTAAAGTAATAATGAAAATTATATATATACTTTTTTTTCTTCCATGCCCCTATAGGATTCAATCCTGCAACACTTGGGTTTTCGATATTGTAATCAAATTATATTGTTTCATTACTGTAATCAATTATTCAATATTATAATCACAAGTTAGTTTAAGTTTGAAAGAAGTTCGGAGAAGATTTAGATAGCAATGAATATTTGTAAAATTATGAAGTACGTCTCGTACTGCCGTTTTATCAATTTTTTTCGCTGACGAAAAGCCTTCCTCCAATAAAGAAGCATTTTGATTGAATGAATTTAATGGTCGATAAGAACCGTGCAAAATCACTTACTGATCAGTAAGTTGTAAACATAATATACTGCCTTGGAAACCCTTTTGGTAAACATTTAAAAATATTCTATCGTGCAAATATTACATTAATTATTAAGAACGGTCAGGAAATTCCTTACCGTCAGTAAGCTTTTATTATTTTTTGCACGATGAAAATTTAATTTTCCTTAATATCAGTATAAAATTTTTGAATGAGGTGTATTAAAATCCTTTCAGGGAAAACTGAAGTTTGTTTCCATGGCATTTTTCAAACATTCGTTTCGTTTTCAATAATTGAAACTCCTGTCATTTGTGGTTGTTTTTGTGTAAAGAAATAAGTGAAAAAATAATTTGCAGGGTACCATTATTTATCAATAATTGTAGCAGTAGTAACCAGTGCCGTAACTAGGGTATGGCCAATGTGGCCCCTGCCATAGGCGCCGTTTTGTTGAAGGCGCGAAAGCGCAAAAAATATTAAAGGCAGATCTGAGAGCGCAATTGAAACTATATAAATATAAAGTGTAGAAAATAAAGCTAGAAGAATTGAAACAGTGGAAAGAGAATTTAGTTTAATACATATAAAAGTAATTTTTATTTTAAAGTGTTTGATCTGTGGTATTTAGTAGTACAAACGCACTACCGTGTCGAGTCAAAGCAATGGGATACAAGCGCATATATTACGAATTAATAACCTAGCCAAATTCGTTCCTTGCGCGGCGCACTCTCTTAATTTAGTAGGAGTTTATGCAGCAAATGGCAATGTTGAGAGAATTATATTTTTTAGAATAATACAAAAGTTTTTTTTCTGCGTTTTCCACTCGTAGATGGGAAAAAATTACATTTTTATTGAATACAACACTTTAAGACCACAGTGACACAAGATGGTGCTCTAAATAACGGTCAGTAAGTGCTTTAAAATCTCAAGTTATTGAAGTAATAGATATTCTAGATGAAATTTCGAAAGATCCTTCATTTGGAAATGGCGTTTCTACAGCAAAAAATATGATTAAAAATATTAAAACACATAATTTTATTTTTATGTTAATTATGTGGGATTTTTTTTTAACTAGAATAAATTTTGTAAATAACCAGTTGCAAGATAAAACCCAAGATATTTTCCGTTCCTCAAAATTGTTAAATGGTCTTGAAATTTATTTTAAAATTTTTAGAAATAATCAATTTCAAACGATCGCCTTAGAATGTAAAGAAAAGTGCAAACAAATTCTAATTGACACATCACCAAAAACAAAACGTTTAAAAAAGAAAAAACTTTTGTCTGAGGAATCATCAGATGAAGGTATTTTGTTTTCCAGTGACGAGGAATTTAAATATTTATTTTATGAAGTAGTTGCTATAATCATTACACAATTAAACGATTGATTTGAAAATTTTGAATTATTATCTGCATCTTTTGATTTTTTAAAGGGAGAAAATTTAGCTAGTATATAACAGAATTAAACAAAGCTGCCAGAGATTTTTGTATTATTTACAAGGACGTAGACGCCGTACAATTATCTGCAGAATTAGAATGCTTACAAAGCCAAGTGAAATTAATATTTAAAAATTTAAATTCTTTGCACCACTTGTAAATACTAGAAAGACTAGTAAAGTGGGACTTTTGCGAGTCGTATTCTAATGTTACTATTGCATTACGAATACTGATCACTCTGCCAGTAACTGTAGCTTCAGGAGAGAGAAGCTTTAGTAAATTAAAAATAATCAAAAATTATTTAAGATCTACCATGACGCAATATAGAATTAAAGCATTTTATCAATAGAGAAAGATATATTTGAAGGGACTGATTTTGAGGATGTAATAAATGATTTTGCCAATCAGAAGGCAAGAAGAGTATTAATTACCAATTTGTAGTTGGTTTTTTGTTTTGTATTCAGTAGGTACGTGTTCCTAATTTTGCTTGTTCATATATCGTTTGTTTTTTTATATACAATTATAATTACTTATATTTAATTAATTTGTTTCTTATGTACTTTGAATTTTATTTCGTGATTATTAAAAAAAAATTGAAAAACACAGCTGTTTTTATTTTTATGTTCAAATTAATGTTATCTAAGAAAAAAAAGATTTAAAAATGAAAACAAATAAGTTTAAAAAATAAAAGACATCGACAAGCCAATATTCTGGTGGAACGTCGTTGAAAAGGGCTTTTACCAGCGTTGAAAAAGGCGCCATTTCTAATACTAGCCATAGGCGCCCAAAGTTCTAGTTACGGCACTGGTAGTAACTGCACTTATAATTTTAATAACAATAAATGAATTTACTCAATCATGTGTGTGCATTTGTACTAACCAAGAACCTACTTACTGTTCAAGAACGGTATGTAATTTTACCGTTTTGTAGCAACCTATACTGTCTTGGAAACCCAATCAATAAACCTTTTCGAATTCCCAATCGTGCAAAAAGTTTATTTTTTCGAAATCGATACTAAAGTACACGATATCACTCCGCGAAGTTAACCAAAATAGTAGCTAAAGTAAAACTTTACAGCCTCTTACGTCAAAGTTTAACTTTACGGACTTATCTCTCAAACTTGTATGAAACTACATATTAATAATATTATATTTTCATTTTTATAATAATAACAACACAAGAGTAGTCATATTAACGCACGTGTGCCATACAACATTTTATCCAACACATTTTAATCATTGATATAAAATACATATAAGATTTTTGACAGATGGAATCTCGACATGACATTTAGGAACAAAATAGTGTAGAGAAGGTTTTATAACGTAGTTACTATGATACGAACCAAAAAACAGTGAGCTAATATATTTAGCTCACTAGTGACTTATGATCTACTTTATTTATCTAAAAACAGCATACTTTTATCGTTATAATTACACGGTGTTGGATAATAATATTAATGTATTTATCATAGTGTTTTTCATAATTTTGACTTGATTTATTTGGTAATATATTTGATGTATCACTTGCAACCGCTCGTAAATTTGGAGGTATACAGCTGATAGATCTGTCGTCACTATCTATATAATCTACATCTACTCGTATGTCCATTATTTAAATTTTTGGCACTACATAAAATAATAAACATTATTGTATAGTACTATACTTATTATTTACCTGTGACCGTGTGACCTCTATATAATAACTGGATACGGCAATTACGGCATAGCATATGGAAAAGTGAAGACTGTGGCGGCCATTTTCCTGAGGTCTTATCTAATCCAATTGGCGCGAAATATGTAAGTATAAAGTCATTAGTATCTACAACGAAATATGAGAATTTATTTAAATTTGATTTGCTTTTGTTATTTTACTTTGAATTGTTGAAGGTAAAAACGAGTAAAATATGAAAAAAAGGATTTTATAGAAATATTAATATTCGATGTAAAGGTAAATGTAATGAAATATTAACAATATTAAAATTCACAAGTAAAAATATACTATGCATAAAATTCACAGAATTTCATTTTTAGTTTAACACGCTCTATTTTTACATGATACAAGAATACAGAGTTTGTTTTATATTGGAATCAATTCTAAAAATCCATATTTAGTAAATGATTATTATTATAATCCTCGTAAAATATCATTGTTAATTGTTGAAGCTCAGAAATGTTAGATGATTTAGGCATTGTTCGGTCATAGTCGTTTTTAACCTAATTTTTATTAATTAAATTTGAGACGATCATTCTGCGATACAATTAATTATCATGAAGGCAAGATAAATTCATCATCCTATGAACTATAAAAACCAAATAAAATATCTAAAACAAATCTAATTTAAAAATATTTCTCATATATCGTTGTGTTACGCCAATTGAATTAGATTTAGATCTTAGGAAAATGGCCGCCCGAGGCTTTACTTTTTCATATACTATGCCCCAGAAGTATATGTAGAGAACAGTGGATTTAATGCATAAGCAGACCACGTTTAAGCATATGTAATCTCAATAATGAAAATTATAAACAAACATTTGATACTTAAATAGTATTTTTGTTATCACAGCCAACCCCATTGAAAAAGCTAGCTGACATTTTACAAGTACATAATGCTATTTTTTATGTTTTTAATTTATAACTTAACGATATCGGAAAAAAATAATGTATACCTCATCACTAAAGTATTTTTTTCGTAATAAAAAATTTAAACTTTAGTGGCTTGATATATAAATAACTATTTTATAACTTGTGTAAATAAAAATTATTTTTTTTCTTTTTGAAACTACATAAGATGATCGTTATTGAAGAATGTGACAAAGAAATTCAGTAATTAACTTTAGTGAGATGTAAAACAGACTAAACGCCGTTTAACTCTTTAACTCTGTTGTTAAGCGTGCAAATTAGGAGTCTCTGGAATGTTTAAACTTGCATTTTTACAGGCTCCGTGAAACTTAACAGATTATATTGGATTCCTAACCATTCAGACGCGTAGCAATATTTTGGTTGAGACTGAGAAAATACTTCAGTTTTCATGGTAACCGAAAAAAGCCTAAAGGTAAAAATATGACACATTATTTCTCGCTATTAGGCCTTTAATTTATTGTCCCGTTTATACATATTTGTTTTTTTGTAAACCCATATTTTTATTGAAATTACAGAGGCTCAACGATAGGTAAAACCAATATAATTCGTATTTTTATTCTATTCAATCGCGATGGAGTCATTTAAACTTGAGATTGTGAGTTCAAGTGACAGCGACAAGAAATACAGTTTAGGGATTTTAGTAATGTATCTCCTCTGGTTGAGCATTTGTAGTTAAAATGTAGTCAACTCTTTCCAATATAACAAAACGATCAAATTTCAGTTGTTAAAATGGGTTATTGAGACCTAAAACAAGGAGTCATCAAAAATTATACTATGTACCATAAATATCAACATACAACAATAAAAAAATTCTTGTTTACAATTTTTTATTTACGGTTCACACTATTGATATGTCATTTTCAGTAGAACTTTGATCTAACGGATATCGATATAGCAAACATCGGATATAACGAACAAAATGTCCGGTCAAATGCGAAAATTTTTGAAAACATTATTTTATTTTATTTATTTGACACTGTCCAACAGAACGAAGTCCTGTAACAGACAGGAAACCTACAAGTTATAGTGGTTTCCGAACCACTCGGTTACAGCGGTATTTATGTTTGGTTACTGATTTGTCGTTATTGGGATTTGAACCCCAGCGACACTCGATGTTCTACTGTACATTCTTTACCAAGGTGGCTGGTGATAAAAACAAAAATCTGAAGGAATTAAAAATGTGCAACTATTAGACATATATCTTACAGGAATACCGATAGTATTTATAAATGTAAATAAAATTTTTTATTCTATCTAATAAGATAATATTTGTCAAACTAGAGAGGAAAGCGTATCTTTTAACCACTTGAGTTCGAGTTTAACTCACGAGTGCAGCGAGTGGAGCATTCAAGTGAGAGCTGAAAAAGTGCTTTCTTTTCGTGTTAGACATAACATATTTTTCACGACATGTTTCAAAAATCGATTTTTTCGGACGAAAAGGTGCAGCAACATGATAAGCGTGAAAATTAGGTTGTGTAAACTTTGACATTTACTAGTGCATTTGTTACTGTATTGCCAATATGCCAATTCAAGTTCAAGTTGTCAAATTAGAGAAAAAAATATGAAAAAAGAAAAGAACAAGACAAAATTACCATAATGATAATTGTTTTAAAAGAATATCATTATTTAATAAGAATTTTCAATATAATAATGATTTTTCCAATATTCCATTGTATAATAATATCCATGAGAAGAAAGTAGTTTTCTATGCATGTCGTGAAAAAAGATTGAAATTAATAAATTTATAATGAGAACAGGAACAAGATAACATAACTGTAGTATTAAATAAATAATTAATATAATAAATCTAAAATAGAACACCTCAGTTTTTAAATTATTTCAAAATTGGAAACACACGAAAAATTATATGAATTGTTTTGCTAATAGTGTTGTAGAAGCAATAAATCATTTTAAAAGTTCTTCGTTTCTATTAACTACTTCCCTGTTTATTTTTTTATTATATTTTTTATTAAACAATAAATGCCAGTTAAAATATGTAACTTAATGGAATATTATCTTGTATGTATACTTTAATATTAATTTTTTTACATTAATACCCTTTTTTACTTACAGATTTGAGAGATTTTAATTCTGGCACTGATCTGATCATTGTTAGTTAATTTTTCATCGTCAAAGTATAATTATCTTCCGTGATATTATTAAATATAATAAGCAAGAAAGCAAAATTAAAAGCACCTACAGACTGATACATGAATAAAATAAATGTAGAGAAGCACCGATCGAAGGTGCTTTTTTCGTAGTATATTAGACCTGCCAAGAGTCATTTGATACAATACAAAACGTACGATAGTGTCCAAACTCTGCTTGATTGTAAGGTTTGGGACGTAGAAGTCAGGGGTGCGTTTCTGTTTTAAAATATCATTCAACGAGACGTGAAATCGCGCAAAAGATACATCGCATTATTTTACAACAATGTGCCAATCTCGGTGCCAATGTAACATTGTCAACAAATCTCCAATATAGAAGATTTAAAAAAATTTAATTAAATAAATTGGAATTTATTTCTTTTCTCAAAACACAAGGAAAACAGTACTTCCTTTGTTTCCAAGAACGCTTCACCACTGCAAGACATGACTTCCTTCTACGGTAAATTATACATAGTTTTTGTTGCACTTCATATAAACTTATTTCACTTGAAGGTGAGATTATACTACCGCTAATTATTCTTCAACATCCATTCGTTTCATCTTCAAACTTCCCTTCGAAATGTATCATATTTTATTTTTTTTATTAAAATGTCCCACTATGCCTTATTGCATAACCTACACAAAACTATTTTAATCGCTAAAAAACTGGCAAAGAAATAATTAATGTTTTCTTTTGTTTTGGTCATATTTCTCACGCAATATTTTCTGAGAATACAATTCTTATGAAAATCAGCCAATCACAACGCTTGAAAATGTTGTTCCAAGTACCAATAAGTAGAATAGCTATTTATGTATTAAGGGCGAAATGATATAGATTTTGGCCCGCGGTGCAAAATTGAAGCCCGACTTAATTTTTTGCACATCCGGGCGTAAAAGTCGGACAAATAACATTGTTTTAAGGGCGAAATGACACTCTTTTTCGCCCTAGAACTTTTCGTGCCCAGTTTCACCCATTTTTATAATAAATTTTTGACGTGTCACCGCTTTTTTGCTACTTTGTTTACTTACTACTTGCTTGTTTTCATTGTTATCCATGACAACGTACATATGTCAAATAGACTACTATGATCTGAATTTGATTTGAACATCGTTTTACTTTGATCGCGATGATGAAGTAATACTACTTCGGATATGCAAAAAATATTGTATGTATTACGAGCGAAATATATTTTGGCCCTAGGTGCATTGTAACCCTCCGCTGCGCGTCGGGCTTCAATTTTGCACCGCGGGCCAAAATCTGTATCATTTCGCCCTTAATACATAAATAGCTATTTTGCACATCCGGGCGTAAAAGTCGGACAAATAACATTGTTTTAAGGGCGAAATGACACTCTTTTTCGCCCGAGGGCGAAAAAGTAGTCATTTTCGCCCTAGAACTTTTCGTGCCCAGTTTCACCCATATTTATAATAAATTTTTGACGTGTCACCGCTTTTTTGCTACTTTGTTTACTTACTACTTGCTTGTTTTCATTGTTATCCATGACAACGTACATATGTCAAATAGACTACTATGATCTGAATTTGATTTGAACATCGTTTTACTTTGATCGCGGTGATGAAATAATACTACTTCGGATGTGCAAAAAATATTGTATGTATTACGAGCGAAATATATTTTGGCCCTAGGTGCATTGTAACCCTCCGCTGCGCGTCGGGCTTCAATTTTGCACCGCGGGCCAAAATCTATATCATTTCGCCCTTAATACATAATAGCTATTTATGTATTAAGGGCGAAATGATATAGATTTTGGCCCGCGGTGCAAAATTGAAGCCCGACGCGCAGCGGAGGGTTACAATGCACCTAGGGCCAAAATATATTTCGCTCGTAATACATACAATATTTTTTGCACATCCGAAGTAGTATTACTTCATCACCGCGATCAAAGTAAAACGATGTTCAAATCAAAATCAGATCATAGTAGTCTATTTGACATTTGTACGTTGTCATGGATAACAATGAAAACAAGCAAGTAGTAAGTAAACAAAGTAGCAAAATAGCGGTGACACGTCAAAAATTTATTATAAAAATTATTTTAACTGGGCACGAAAAGTTCTAGGGCGAAAATGACTACTTTTTCGCCCTCGGGCGAAAAAGAGTGTCATTTCGCCCTTAAAACAATGTTATTTGTCCGACTTTTACGCTCGGATGTGCAAAAATAGCTATATTGTCACTATAACAATTTGTTATTTCCAATAGTTACTGTAGTAACAATGTAAATATGACATATAAACAAAAAATTATTTGATAGCTGTCACCGATTAGTGAAAATTGTCTTTTATACGCTGGAGAAATTGCTCAGTTGAACTCAGTAACAATGCGGTTTCGTATAATACCAAAATAATAAGAGAGAATGTGAATACAATTTAGTGAGTTTTTAGCAGGGTTGGCAAAAATCATGATTTATTTTAAAAAATCAAAAATCATTGATATTTTTAAAAAAAATCAAATAAATCATGATTTTATAGATTTTTTAAATTTTTACAGATTTCTAAGTGTTACTGAACTTGTCAATTGTTTTAAAAGCAATATAAACATTTTATATCATAAACAAAAACGAAATCTATAATAAAACCAAAACAATTCATCTAAATAAAACTAGGAAAAGTAAAAAAGTATTATTTTTACTTTTAGTTATTTACATTTACTTCTGTTATATGACAAATATAGTGATAAAATATTATTTAATTTTATGATATTAATATTATTATATACGGAATATATTTTAATTATAATTAATAATTTTGTAGAAAATAATAATTTTGTAGAAAATAGTAAATTTTTATTTTTTTTTGATACAAATCAATGATTTTTATTAAAAAAATCAGTTGATTTAAATAGTGATTTAAATCATGATTTAAATCAAATGATTAAAATCAGCCCAACGCTGGTTTTTAGTAATCATTGTATTCTTTTCCTAAATATAACTCGTGATTCGCTTAAAAATCGACAATAATTAGAAAATGCCACTCATGTTAATCCTAATCTTTGGAAATTTTGTCGTTGGGATTAACATTCGTAACATTTGGAAATATTATCGACGATAAGCTCACCGCTTGTTGTATTTTCCTTTGACAATAAATTGTCAATCGGCGCTATCATGTAACACATCGCTTATATTAAGCGACGTTGTTAAACGTTTTTAAAGACATTGGTATTAAAATCTTATCATTGTATCAAATATTTAAGCGATCATAGCTAATAATACTCGCTAATATGTTAATAATTAAAGACAAGGTACAAACTGTCTCTAAAATATTAAAGACATTTTATAAATATCAAAATTTAACTTATTTTCTTCTCTCTTCTCAATTTTGAGTCTAATATTGCATAGTTTCAGTAAATTAATATTTTTGTAATAAAAGGTTACATTGACTTCCATGCGTATACAATTTCTACAAATTTTTGGTCTTTATGTTTCGTATTACTCATTTAGAAATATCTAACTGTTCGATTTTATATCTTTATAACAAAAACAAACCTTATAGCTAGATGTGTCATCACTTCAACTTTCATTCGTTTTGCATATTCGAACTTCCCTCTCAAATCTTTTACAAAATTTTATTAAAATGTTTGTCACTATTCTTTATTCCATTACACAAAATTTAATCGCTCAAAAACTTGCACAGAAATAGTTAACTATTTTTACTTATTTGCTACCTATTTCTCAAAAAGTATATTCTGACAGTTGTCATTTTTGTCAATCGTTCTAAAGTGCTCAATGTATTACAAAAAAATCAAATGTATTGTATAAAAATTGAAAGCCAACTAAATTATTATTTTTATTAAACTTCTGGGAATCAACCAATAGATGGCAGAATAAAACTAACCAAATGTCATTAACTTGAGTTACTGTACCTATTTTTTACAATCAATTTGACAAGAAAAATGTCAAAACAATCGCATATGTACAAATTTACACTGTTGTCAAACATATTTTTTTCTAAATTGTTACTACCGTCACTCTTATTTGTTATCGACATCGGTAAAATTAAAAGTGTAGCTATTGTCTTAGCGACACTTGTTATATATTAAGCATTTTAGCAATGCTCGCTTAAAACATAATCGATAGTTAAAATTAAGCTACATCGATTAATATAAGCGATGAGTTACATGATAGAGCCGATAGTCAGTTTATTAACAAGAAATCATATGTTTCTGAAAAAAAGCAAACTAAATTATTATTTTTATTAAGTTTCCGGCTCTTTTGAAAAAGCGAATGGAGGTGCTTAACAAAATATCAACATTCTATCGGTTTTAAGTTATGCGAAAAATTCAAAAAACACTACAAGCAAAGCGCCCTTTCGGCACTGCCGATTGTAATAAAAAAAGAAGGTGCACAACTAGATGTTATAGCAGTCCCATAAAAAAAAATTCAAAATTTTACGGCCAATCATTTTTGAGTTATGCGAGATACGTATCGATAAAATCGACAAGGAGAACACTGACGTCATCGATTTTTAAGTTTTACTATTGATTTCCAGAGTTTTACATATATCTATCTATTTGCCTAAAATGGGTTCATAAAAACTTGTTATATTCTAACAATTTAAAGACTTTCAAAGGAAAGAACATATTGTAAAATATTTTTGATTTTATACAGTTTTAATATTTACAAAAAAATGTATAATAATCAAAAGTTGACTAGTCTCCAAGAACTAAGTACTATTGCAAGAAATATTTAACCATTTTTTGTACAATAATTATTTTAAATTACGTATATGGATTGTACTATACAATAATATACTACAATTAGTTGCATTTTATAAATTCATTATACATTTCATTAAATTTTAGATTATATTACTTGATTTCAACAATGATTTGGCTTGAAAATTTTCTATAATGTTTTTGGAATGAAATAAAATGAATTATTACATGAAAACCTTTACAAAAAACATTTTAATAAATTTATTTATTCATTTAAATCAGAAATATAAAATAGGAAACACTTTTTAAAATGAAATATTAACCGAAAAATGAGTATTCTGACATTTCTTGTTTTCCGAGCGTATGACATTTAATGTGAATTTACATTTTACAAAGAAATAGGGGAAAACAAATCGATTGAATCCTGTTTAACACATTTACTTGAAAGTATGATATAAATAGTTAATTATTTACCATTTAACGATGCAACATGTGATGGTTATCAGTCCCGGTGTATCTAATTTAATGATTTTTAAATTAATTGTTGATTATTTGTCTAATAAATATTGTTCTAAAAAGAGAAAACATAATATAATCCTTTCATATAGAACCAAACATTATTGAATAATGTATTATGAATTTATATAACAAATCTGCAGTTCAAAGCTAGCAGCTAGCTACAATATATTTTCAAATTTTCGTTATATTGTTACAATTAATATATAAATAAATTTAAATCACACTAAAACGAACATTCGGTTGCCTACATTATTAAGAAATTATAATTGTTTCATATAAACATAATGTGTACATGACATTATAAAAAATGATGACGTACCTATTTGATGAGGTGGTCTTGAGGGTGGTCTTCTCCTAACCTATTTTGACTATATGTAAGTTCGTATAAAAACATAAATTTTTCACGATTACCATATTTCCTTATTTTGTAAGGAAGTAAAAAAAGTTGCAAATTATTGATTATATGATGGTAAAACTGGTAACCGATAATTGTTAGCTTAGTTATATTAGGTTTTAGGAAAAAGTTTTGATGTTCAGTTTTCAGTGAAAGCAAGGGTAACCAATCAACATCCACTGCCGTGAGACAGAAGGTAGAAAATCGCTGTCGAAGATCGAAACCCATAACCTCAATCCCTCAATCTGAAAATATGTTTTCGGGTATTGGGATAAAAACGTTGAAATAACAACGTTTAGGGTCAGCGTCCTCTGCATAAGTTGGGTTCATACATCCTAAAAGCTGTAACGTGTGAACACAGCGTGACATAAAAGCACTTTAGATTCGGGGATGAAAATACGCCACGTCTTCCTGATTTATATGCGGCGGCTCGCACATGTGCCGCTTTGTTTTCATTACGCCTTTTTCCTTCGCCAGATTATAAACAGATCAATGCAGATTTGCATAAATTCACTCAAGGACTCCTGTCAGCCATCAACCGTCAGCCATCTTCAAGTAGTAAATATGCTAAACGCACGTTTAAACATCGTCAATGGAAATTTTACACCAGATCGATATAAGTTTTAGATATAAAATTTAAGATGTCGGTTTATGGAAATTGCACACTTTAGTAATAAACCCGAAAAGCGGTGGTTCACAGGAGTTTTTCATGTTTTTTAATTTTTAGATATTAATTTTCATAAGTAATATAATAAGAGTCATGAATTTATTCGAAAAATGTACGAATAATCGTTGAGTAGTAACAAACAACCGAAGGTCAAAAATGACATTTAGATCGCGACAGCAAAGCTGGAGTGATTTAAAAGTCATTTTTGACACGAGTTGTCGTTTCTTCACAGGAATTATAAGTAAATTTTACATATTAAATTCATAGCTTGATTATTTCATTATTATTTCACGAATGACAACAGTTCAACATAAAATTTTCGATATCAACAAAATGTAACCATGACTATGATACTGTGGTTTTATCAGTTTTCTTCACGGAAAAAAATTGCATAGCAATCTATGTAGTGACATTGACAAAAAAATCACAAACTATCAAGCGAATGATTTTTTATCATGTCAGGCTCGAGTATATCACTCAGAAAATTTATCAGGGTAAAATTTAACTGTGAATTGTATTCGGATGATTATTTTGAAAATAAAAATAAGTGACCAAAAACCATCTTTGACAGATATATGAACAAAATGTTTCTAGGCACTATTAAAACATCAGAATTTTATTGCTTAACAAAACTTACTTACTTGTAATGTATAACTTAAAGGATGCGAAATTTTCTTTGCGACGGTGTTTTGTCGAAATAAATTTCGATAACTAGGTAGAATCTTGAATTTGTATTATTATACACGTACTATACTTTGTAAAATATTTCAATATTAAACGAGTAATAAATTAATAAATTTTTCGGAACGTAACTATCAGCACATTACGTGGGAATAGACAGAATTAGTGACTTCTTTCGTTAATGAACACAAACCTATGACAAACTGCTCTCTGGCCGAGAATTTAACGTTCCATAAACACCCATACTTTTCTTTATTTTATTTATTTACTTTTAAATAATGTATACGGACAGCGGTGGTTTACTTAATTAACGAGCTCCGTCACGAATTAAGGGATCTGTAAAATATGGGGGTTCGATTCCCAGCGTTGCCTACTAACTACATAAAATTCCCCTGTGTCCGAGTTGTTCGAAACCCACTATAAGATGTAGATCATTTGCAGTGACATTAGACTGACTAGCTACACTACTAACATATTAGCAAAACTTATCACGAAACACTTTCGTTCGGTACTTCAAGCTATGTTTCACAGAGGAATGTTGTGGAACAGAAGACTTATAAATGAAATTTTTTTTTATTAATTTTTACGTAATTATTCACAACCACTATTGTAATATGTCAATTCCTAACCTGTCAAAGGTTGGAAACGTATGTCATTTTTAACTGCAATGACAATCTCACGGGTGGGAAATACTTTAAAATCCCTTGGGGGGGAAGTGTTCACTATGGTTGCCTAGTAATACTGTCATAAATCGCTAAAAGTAAAGTGATCAGTGCTGTCAAACATATTAAAATAAATTTAAACATTTGTTTTCATAGACTACTACCGTACATTAATTTAGTTTATTGGAAAAAGGCGATATACGAGTAGAAGCTAATTTGGATAATTGTGAATAAAATAGTATACATAGTTCGGTGGGAGCTTCGCCTCTCGGTCATATAATAAGCCCTTGGCTGTAATGAAACATTTCCCACCTCACATGTAATATACTATTACATAATAGTAAATATTTAATAAATATTGTTTTATCAGAAAACCCAATTGCGGTTTAATTTTATATCAGATGTAATTTTTGGGTATAATAACATATTATACACTGAGGGTCTAAAGACTAATAGTTATTTATGGTACAAGTGTGTTATATTACAGATAAGTCACGTGGTAAAAGTTTAGCTCACGAGGCCGTTAGGCCGTGTGGTATTTTTTCAAGTGACTTAGGTAATTAACACACGTGTGCCATACAACATTTTATCCAACACATTTTAATCATTGATACAAAATACATATAAGATTTTTGACAGATGGAATTTCGAAATGACATTTAGAAACAAAAATAGTGTAGAGAAGGTTTTATAACGTAGTTACTATGATACGAACCAAAAAACAGTGAACTAATATATTTAGCTCACTAGTGACTTATGACCTACTTTATTTACCTAAAAACAGCATACTTATATCGTTATAATTACACTGTGTTGGATAAATATAATTAATTTAAACCTCTTCTACTTTAAGATAAAAAATGTATCGAATGAATGAATTGAAATTGCAACGTTGAAAAATAAATAACACGAATTTAAAATTCCTTATACATTTTTTTTACTTTTTTATTTTACAATTAAAACTAAATATTATATCACCCATTAATGATCGGGACAAATTTATAAATAGTTAATTTTTATATGTTACACCATTTGTTAAATTTAAAAAAAAAAAACGTAAAAAGAAGAATCTTTTTCTTGGTAATGACAAAATTTGCAAAAAATAGTATATTGTGTTATTAAGAGTAAAAGTGATACTTTGTGTGGCGAGCATGGAAGTTTGCACGACGAGCGAAGCGAGTCGGACAATTACATGCGAGGCACACAAAGACACTTTTACTCTGAATAACACATGCTATTTTTTCTTCAAATGTAGAAATTTTAAAAAATAAATTACTATTTGACATTTAATATGTAGGTTACCTGTCAGTTATTCATAATTTTTAGTAACTTTATTCTTAGGTTATCTGGTTTTTATAGTGACATTTAGGGCGATATTACAGATTTCTATTGTACAGGTTACTTCTTATTGGCTGATTCTACATACGGCGGCGATAATATTATACGGCGGCGAGAATAAAAATTATATTACGGAGGCATAGAAATTAAACTTCAACCTTGTCAATCACGTCACAGAAGATGTCACTTTTATGACGTTTGAAGAAAAATGATATTTAGATGTATTTTCCCAGACAACACGATTTAGATGTGAATTTTTTATCAATTAATGAAACTAATAACGTACCAGTGTGAGTTACATTTAATTTTCTATATTTAATTATTATTAATTAAGCAGATGAACGAGTGTTACTATTTTTGAGAGAAAATTTTAAGAAAAATATACGGACCAATAAATAAACAAGCAATGTCCAGTATACTCGTGTCAGAGAAAGACCCCAAAGCTAATGGAAGGATGAAACAAAGAAAGATATTAAGAAACTAGGAATAAACAACTGGAGGGTAGTCACCAGAGACCGAAATTAATGGAAGAAAACTGTGAGGGAGGCATATATACAGTAAAGATAGTAAAGCCAAGGAAGAAGATATGTTGTATGACTAATCTTATAAATTGTTGCTTAGTAGGAAATTTTCCTGGTGTTAAAATATGACCTAAAGCACTGATTTTCATAGCGCTAAATAATGTTTCTACAACTTGTCAAGCTGTGACTTCGAAACTTTTTACAGATGGTCTGAACCGTTTGAAACTACATACTACTGACAGATGATTTTATGATTGGCCTGAATGGCTACCACAGTGAAAATAAAATTAATCTACAATATTTTTTCTGTCTTGCTTTCTAATTTGCAGTTTTAGAAAAAATATTAAATAATTCTTAGATACCAATGACTATAACAATTTATATAAAAATATATATGATGAAACTAAAAACTTTGACATAGGGAATTAACATGAGATCACAGATTATTGATATTATCATTTGTTAATAATTCTAATTCTTGGCTTCAGTGGGTCAAAATTAGGGCATTCAGTGTTTGTTCTAATTCGTGACCTGCTTAAATTAGAGTTCATTCTGGAACAAATTTGGCTGCTATACGGATTATGCTTTGGTTTTAGTGGCATTTTGAAATGTTTGCTCTAATTCTTAGCCTGCTAAAACCAGAGCACATTCTGGAGGAGTTTTCGCTAACCTGGATTTGTTCTGGTTTCAGTGGGTCAAGATTTAGAGTAAAAGTTTTTATTTTTTCTTTGCATTTTATGTTTTGATTTTGGTCTAAGAAATTTTGCCCCCATTTTTATATTATTTAAATTGTGAACTAGGTACATTCTATTAATTATGACTCTCGAACATATATTCAAAAGATTTTATTTGATTACAACAAATTTTATGGCACCAATAACTTTTTATACGTTAATCACATTTTAATTTATTATTATTGTGGAAAAAGACTAAAACTAAAAAATACTAATCAAATCAGTATCTCAATTATTCATTTAGGTAAAAATAATACTGAAATTAGTTTTGTTTGAGAATTTCTAATTATATAATTATAAATGTCAACTGTCAAAAATTCAAAATTCAATTTTATTTATCAAATATTTCTGGGACAGATGATGATGAACAAAAAAAAAACAGTTTTTCCATGTTAATTCCCTATGTCAAGGTTTCTAGTATTCACTCTGTATACTTTTCCGCATACAAATAGCTATTTTATTAGTTTGCAGAAAAGTTTTAGATAACTGCTACTTCCAGTATTAAAAATAACTACATAGATAGAAAAACAACTCTGTGGCTGATTGAATTAAACACACATTAATATTAATAACACCGCAAAGCCAAACTTGTGTTAACAAGATTTACTCGGAGTATTTGACCTTTAGCTTGAGCTGTCTTTTGGACAATTGTGTTTACCTTGCGCTATCCCTCCCGCACACATCCTTATTTATCCTTTAAGGATCGATTGGTTGTGGTGTTGGTATTTGGCAACAGCGAACAGAACAAATATTCCACACATGTACGCTGGAGTGCGTCGTCGGTGTGCCCCCGCGCCATTATTCTGTGTTAGCCGGCCGGCCAGAGCTGTCCGGTAAATAGAAGGCGTAATCCGAGATCCTCCGGAAGGCTGGCCATCTCCGACGGTAAACAAAAGATATCGGGTTGCAGGCAGAGTGATTGGAAAACAGAAAGAACTAAGCGTATAAATATTATAACAGGATTCAACTATTGAAACATAGAATTTTATAATGAGTAACAAGTTTCAATTTAAAAAAAAATACTGTCCATTTCGGCAAGATTGTAAATATGAATGACATAATATTTAAAATAAACATATGTTAAATGATGAAAAATTATGAGAAACTGTTTGATTGAAAAAAATAGTAGATTGTAGTTATTTTCAACCTATTTAATTAAACCCGTAAATATTACAATATAATCAATTACATACTATAATGCAGCTAGGGTCCTGATCCTGACGATTCATATTTCTTAACACTCCTTGATCCTAGAAAATGTAAAGCTACTAAGCACAAAGCTCAGTGAGGAATTACCCAAACACTCGCACACTCTCACCCATAATCGTATCTAGTGGGCAGCCTGGTCAGGGCCACTACAGCACAAAGCTGCTTCAACCTCTCGTTGGCAACCTAGCTAGGATCACTACGGCCCTCAGCCGCTCGCTGCTTCGTTGGCGGGCCAGCCACGGTCCGCTACAGCCCAAAGCTGCTCGCTGCATCGTTGGTGGTCTGTCTAAGATTCACTACAGCCCAAAGCTGCTCGCCGCTCCGTCGGCAGCCAACCACGGTCTGCATCACACATCCTCAATATCTCAACATACTACCAACACGTCATATTCAACTCACTATCATTACACTATCTCATTTCATATCATCCATGGTAACTCAACTCACACACTTGCACATATAACAGCTCAATTCACATCCATACACGGTAACTCAACTCACCTCAAATCTATTTGCACTAGGGCACTATCAAAAACTACGCAATAACTATGCGACCGCTCTAAAGTCTAGAGAAATACTAAAAGAATATTACTAAATCCCGCCGCATAATACTCATGCTACTAATTAAATTAGGAAACTTGAACCATTATAAAGGGAATAATAATTACCAACAAGTTATTTATTACCTCAATGAAATATTCGTAACATATAAAAATAAATTTGTTTCAAACAACTTTGGCCTGATTTGTTTTTTTTTATTATTCCTCACACGTCATTTTTACCTAATCAGAATGCTTCATTTGATTCTTCCATCAATTTTTCGGCCATAAAATTTGAAAAAAACCACAGAAATAAGTTCATGGTTACTTTTGTTGATGTGAAAAATTTTATATGTGAATTGTTGTCATTCCAGAAAAAATCATAATATTTATTTAACCAGTTAGAAAATGCCTCATTTTCTGTAACGTTGGGACATAACACAAGTTATACAAAATTGCATTTTCTAACGTGTTTCATATAATTTTTTTTTTTTTAATTTTAATAAAATTATTTTTATTTTATTTTTTTCTTCTAATTTTGACATATATACTGTCACTTTTTAAAATTGACTGATGTTTGGAAAAAATCCACTTTTCATCATAATTCATGATTATGAAAAGTGTAGCGTTTCGAAACGTCAATCAGTTTTGAAAAGACATACTTTATATCTCAAAATTAGAAAAGTAATATAACAAGATCCATGAATTTATTGGAAAAATTTACGAATAATTTTTGGAAACAGGCAAACAAGTGTCAAAAATAACATTTAGATCAAGACAACGAAGGTGAAGTGATTTAAGTCATTTTTGACTCGAGTTGTTGGTATGTCACAGGAATTATAAGTAAATGTTACCGATTAAGTTCATATCATACGAATGCCAACAATTCAAACATATTTTTTTTAATTTAATTTATTTAATTTTTTAATTAAAAAAATATTTATTGCCATCGAATGAAGCATTCTGATTAGGTAAAAATGATGTGTGTGGAATAATCAAGAAAATATAATTCGAGCTATGAATTTAATCGGTAAAATATACTTATAATTCCTGCGAAATAATAATATATGTAAATGTCATTTTTGACCCTCGTTTATTTATTATTACGCAACAACTATTTGTAAAGTTTACCGATAAATTCATGAAATAATAGATTTTGTACAAAATTGTATATTTTATAGGCAATATTAAACAAATTAATTATTATAATATATAATTTTCTGTGACGTCAATCAGAATTATAGAGACTGCTGGTTCAAGTTTCGCCGACCAACAAATTGGGTGATTTTTAGTTAAATAAAAATCCTCGAATGATGTAGAATTGCCATTTATACATGAAATGAAACCGATAGTACGACAGTTTCGAGAACTGTGGCTCTGTGAGTCCTGTTAGGAGGGTACGCAGTATTTCGCTTTATACAGGCCATACGCCCTTGGATAGATAGATTATTATAAGGATACATACCAGTACTCTTCAGAAAGATACAGTGGATCACAGAATCTTTCGTACACTTTCTATTTAAAAATTAAAAAAATAGAGTACTTTAAAAAATAATATTGATATATTAGTGACGGAATCATAGGTATATTCTTTCGAATTTCCAAATTAAATGCAATCTCCAATTATTAAAAAAAAAATTCTTATGTAAAATAAATAAAATCAAACGGTTTACAAATAATAAGTACACAAAACTATTTGTACATTTATAAAATCATATATATATATATATATATATATATATATATATATATATACATATATATATATATATATATATATATATATATATATATACATATATATATATATAACGTGCTAATATTTATATTTCAGAATATAAAACATCTATGATTGCGTAAATATCAATTATTTGAGTATTTTGTATAATCTTTTTTTTTTAAATTGGTCACAAAAAAGCAAGGAATAATGAACGATACATTGAGCCATTGAGCGTTAAATAAAGTTAAATCCAAAAAAATATCTGAAAATTTTTATTTTTTTTTGGCACAATTGGCCGTGTTGACAGAAGGTACCCTTATAATTCCAAACAAAATAGACCAAAGATACTCGTATTTGCAAAGAGTATATTAGGATGAATTGTGAGTTTTGGAAATTGGTAATTTTTCAGATGAATGTAGGCACTATATTTTCCGCAGTTGATTTTCAAGTCATCAGTTTCTGCTGCAAGAATTATTAAACTTTTATCTTGCATCTTTGTCGTGCACACATGGCTCATATGCGATTTTTATTCGCCATCTCCTTATCGCAGTAATGGATTTTTTCAAATATTTCAAAAACTTCAGAATGTCATTCATGTCGTTCCTCTTCCTTTATTAAGGTGATTTTGGTGCCGACAACATATGTTTCATTATGTGTTGGTAGTTGTTTCGTTAGTTTATTATATATCTCCGTTTGTACCTTTCATCCATTATTATATTTGTATAAAATACTACCAATTTTGACATTTATTATTTTGGGAATCACACGATTTCACCCAACAAGATGATGTCATCAATCTCCCGTCCCCCGCAACGATTTGAATTACATGGTTACAATTGATGACGTGAGGATCAACAGCGGGAAATACAGTATACCTATTTGGGTCGAAAGCTAAATCTTTTGTTTGAATAAAACGAAATGTGAGCTTAATAGCTACAATTTACATAGTACAGTGAAAGGGCGCCGACAACATAATAGTTTGGAGCTTTCTAGGGGTTCCTTCTCACTATACGGCCATTAGTGCCAAAAATTCAAGTTCTTCTAATAGTCGGTGTTCCAATAGACCGTCTAAAATTTTAGAAATTTTTAAACGCTATAATTATTGTTAGTTGTACCACATGCACATGTGTATTTTACAAAATATTAAATTATAATGGGCAAACTATTGGAAGCGGTGCAAGTATTGCACATGTCATAGGGGCATGTGAAGAAGAAGCAAAATGAACCTAACAAATTAGTTTCCACCAATGTAAAAATATTCCGTTTGTACAACTTTGATCCGATAAAAAAAATGATGCGTCTCTTATGTTTCATGGCGTATTCGAGAATGAATTTTCGTATTGGTAAGAGCCAATAAAGTGTCTGACATCTGGTGGCAAAATAAAACATCTAAGACGTAGGGAAAACGTTGTACTCTCACATAGGGCTATAAGTAGTGATGGGTCACTGGGAATTTCCCGTCAGGAATATTTTTATTTCCTGGAAAAATTCCCGGGAATTTCCCTAAACACGTTTCCCGGGAAAAAATCGGGAATTCCATTTTGGAAATTTCCGGGAATATATGGGAAAATTTCCCGGAAACAAGTAGGGAAATTCCCGGGAATAAGGAAGTTCCCGGGTATAAGGAGGAAAATTCCCGATAATAAATAAACAGTGTTACTATTCTAATAACTTTATAATTAATACTTTTGATTTTTATGAGGAAATTTATCGTTAATTTTTCCCCCTGAAATCACCGGAAATTCCTCAGAAAATTCCCCAAAAACTTCCCGGGAAATATCCTGGGAAATTTTCCGAAATATTCTTTCCCGGGAATTTACCCATCACTAGCTATAAGTGAACAACTACCAAAAATGACCAGCAAATCGAAGAGATATTGTTCTGTATTTATTTGCAAGTGTTGACATATCCGTTCATTATTTCCCAAAAAGAGAAATATTAAAAAATAAGTGGAAAATCGCATTAAAAATCGGAAAGCACATTTTTACACAATATTTTTTACCTACAGATTTTATTCCATGTAAGTATTTATAATAATTTATGCTTCAAAACATTATTAGATTGATTTGTGGTCATTAAAAGAAAGCCATAAATTACCGCAAAAAAATTCGACGGAACCTCTGTACAGAGAAAAAAAAATAGAGAGACGTTACATGTAAGTAGCAATGATTATTCTTTAACATTTTGAATTGTTTATAGGAAAGATAGAGAAGTTGAAACGATAAAAATACCAGAAATTGAGCCATATCAGGAGAAAGACGTGCAAAACAAAGAACATTATGTACATGTTTTTATTTATGTACTTATTGAATAAAATCTGTAACATTAAAAAAAATTAGGAATTTATAGGTATTATAAAATCTATTTTTTGACTTTTTTATGGTGTATTTATATAAAAAAATAAATAAATATAATAACAAAGCAACGATTGCTTGTACTACTCTCCTCTCTATCTGCTTTACAGATGCATACACATTTCTCCGAAGTGACAATTGTATTTAATGTTATTCCGACTGATTCAAATTAGATATTTGAAGACAAAGCCCAATTATTTCTATATTATTCCATTTATCTGTCTTGTAATCGCATAAAATAATATGTCCATCTAAAACTAATTAAATAAGTAGTTAACAAGCAGATAACCGTAATTGTGAATCTTATTTTCCTTTTATAATATGCTTCTACTTCGACCATAGACTGCACAGCATCATTTAAATAAATGTATATATCTGAAACTGCGATAAACAAATGTCAATCGAATTAAAAATAACAAAATATCCTCAAAACAAAGTATTAAAATCATACTAGCACTTATGTAACATACAGTGTTTTCCCTATAAGTCAGTCAGAAGTGCTGCCATCTCTAGGAAGTGGCTCTCGCGGATTATACATGTATTAATTTGTACCCGACAGGATATATGCACATGAAGCTTATCGTAAGTTTATAATTTTCGGAATTCATGTCAATGTTTTGATGTATTCCTAAAATCCACTTTAAATATTTCATTTTAAACAATCTAGCGAAACTCGAAAATTATATACCTGCGATATGCGATTGTTGTGCTTCTTACAATAATTAAATTGATATTGATTTTAGACAAAATATATTATTTTATACAATTTGACTTAAACCAATATGACTATTTTTTAAAAAGTAAATAAGTTTAAATCATATGTAGCATGAAATTAAAATAGAATTACAGCTCAAAACAATATTCGACGAATTTTTATTCTTTGTTAAACAAATACTATTTTTCACAGCTGTTTTTATTCGCATTTTCAAATCAAATTTAAAATTACATTGTAACAGGATGTTTCCTTACTAAACATAAATTTTTATGAAAATAGGTAAACAAGCTCATTTAAATAAATTGACATAACTGTTTCGCTTTAGGGATGCAAACATTTACATTACAACTGATTTCAGGCGCTATTTTGAAAACAATTAGTTGGAAAATCTGTTTGGATATGTGTAAAAAGTCCATTTAGACATCAATATTAATTGTACAGTTTTTTTCAAGTAATTTTTTTAAGATAAAAAATCAAAATGTATATTACAAATAATATTTCTACTGATTGTTTTCAGAGGTAAAAGGTTATTTTGTTGCAGGAATGTTAAATTTAATTAAAAATATTTTATATTATATATGCATTACAATCCCAGGTGTATAAAATGCAATATAAAAACATATTATGTTTATTACACAATCATCAATTTCTATAGATCTATTTATCTTCATCACCTGAAACTGTAACACAATGAATCCACAAAATAATCTCCACATATATAAAACAATATGTCACACCAAACATAATTATCAATTAAACCAATCCCGCTCTCATTTTTAGATAATGAAGTAGGTATATATAAAAATAACGCACATCGTTCGATTTTCAGCACTATTAACCAAATAAATAATATCGCTGTGAATAGAGTTACCATAAACTGCAATTAAGAAAAAAAGACGCCGAGCAAAGCAAGGCTAAATACTTCACAGTTCATTTGTTTTTTCTCCAAAAAAGGCGTGTGGCCCAATTTTATTAGCGCAAATACTACCTGTTACATTTAAAAACAATTTTTATTATAGTTACTTTTTTACTGTAACATGTTTGACGGAAAGAATTGTCCTTTCCTCATCGGAAGGGGGGCTACATTATAAATATAAAATATATATGTAGAAAAACTAACAATACTTATAAATTATATTTAGTTACAGCAATTTTTTTGTATAAAAATCATATTTTGATTAGAAATATAAAAATACAATACAACATATTAAAAAAATACATACTGTAACGAGCGAGACTCACCGCAGATGAGTTGATCTGTCTGGGCAGGTAGTCGCGTTAAAAGTCAAGTGAGATAAAAGTGACGCTGCTATTGTTCGAGAATTTTACGGAGTTCGGAAGGGTCTAGCATGTTCTAGAGATTAATTGGTGGCAGGTATATAAGGGTCGCATAAATAATTAAATATACGGATGCTTGGAAGAGTAAAATATTTTGGTGTTGCTTAAGTATATGTTAGATTACTTTCAGTTCGATACACACCTCTCATTCTGTCAAGTTTCATAATATTTTAATACTAAAATTTTGAAATTGGAAGAAGGGGCCACGTGCTGTAAAAATAAAAAAGATGTCGGACTGGGACATTTACTTCATAAAAGAAGATATGTCCGGTGAAAAGAGGACATCTGGTAATCCTAACCGTGAGGTATATTTCGAATCCCAAGAGGCTTTAGACTGACAACCTACTCCGGGACGAGTAAGTTCACTTGTGGACAAGGTTATAGCGCTAATAATGTTAATAAAAATTAGAGTAATGGTACTCATGTGTCCTTTTCTACTTCTGTTTTTTAAAATGACTTATTGATTAGCTTATATGTAGTGGGTTCTGTCTAGTGACGGATAAATTCCCGGGAACGAATATTTCGAAAAAAGTTTTTGGGAAATTTTCTGAGGAATTTCTGGAGATATTTTCTGGGAAATTCCTGGGGAAAAATTAATGATAAATTTCCTCATAAAAATCATTATTTCATAAAAATTAGAGAAAATTAAATACCGATTATGTCATAATCTTTACTAACACTAAAAATATTACAAATAGTGATATTGCTGTAGAAAAATTATTACGAATTAATTTTTTTTCCGTTTTAAAGTTATTAGAATATTAACAATGTTAGAAATTATTTGGGACTGGTTAGAACATGTCGGTAAAGCTGCTCCTGCGTTAAATATATTATCGGGAATTTTCCTTCTTATTCTCGGGAACTTCCCTTATTCCCGGGAATTGTTTCCGGGAATTATCCCATATATTTCCGGAAATTTCCAATATGGAATTCCTCATTTTTTCCGGATTTAGGAAAATTCCCGGGAATCTTTCCGGGAAATAAAAATATTCCTGACGAGAAATTCTCAGTGACCCATCACTACTTCTCTCTGAAATACTGGAACACATCGGTATTTTCATTTGCGAATTTCAAGCACCAGTCAATTTGAGCCGCACTAACAAACTGAACCACCGTACTATTCAACAATATATTTGTATAAAAAATGAAATATTTTTTGCACGACTGGACATTAAAATGGGCAACGATACTTGTATAAAAATTGAAATACTTTTTACACGATCGAGCAATAAAAAATGTTTATTGATTGGGTTTCCAAGGCAGTAAGTTGCTTTTACTGATATATTTCTAAGAAGACAGTAAGTTATTTTAGTACATATATGCAGAAATGATTTAGTTCATTCATTTATTGCTATTAAAATTAAAAGTGCAGTTACTAATACTACAATTTTTAATAAAAAATGTTAATTAGCGAATAATTTTCGTAGTTATTTCTGACAGAAAGTCGCAACCACAAATGACAATGAAACGAGTGTTTGGAACATAGCATGGAAACGAGTTTTCGTTTTTCATTAATTAAATTTAATATCCTCTTTTTGCTTATATTTTTTTACTGTTGTTGAGGGAAATTTAATTTTTATTATGCAAAAAATAGTATAAGCATTATGAAAAGTAAGGAATATTGATCTCAGACAATAATTGGAGACGTCGATTTGTTCCTCCTCCAAACACTTTGATAAAATGTCGTTAACGTTCTTAATATTTAATAAACTATTTCCGATCATATAGCTAAATTATAATAAATGTCTTTCTAACAGCAAACATTTGTGAAAAGATTGTTCCATTTCTGCTTGAGCTGGCGACACTATTCGACTATTCCTTGAAGTCTTTGTGGTTTTGTAAAGAGAAAGCTTAGTATAAAAATGTGCAAATCCTTGTAATCCGCACAAATACAATCGATTAGACATCATCTGTGCCCAAGTCGCTCTACCGGCCAATCCAGCTAACGGTCTCGGGAGGCCACTCAACAATCTCCACTAACACTCGCACTTTGCAACCACTGCCAAGTTCCCGGCGAACGCGAAGTAAAGTTCAGTCCGCTCGCTGCTGAGCTCTTTATGTGCGGCCCGGGTAAACTTTAGATTTAGAAGAATGTCGTGTGTGAGCAGAATTCAGTATGTGGAGGAAACACTGATTTGATTAAAGTGTCTTTTTGCTGCTTGTGTTTGTTTTTATGGCACTTGTGATAGACGCAGCTATTCTACAACTTTGAGGTATAAAATTTACGATTGCGGAAGGTTAAATTGTAAACTTTGCAAAGTTTTAAACGGGCGGAAATTATGACAAGACTTACTCCGCGAGTAATATACTCGGGAAAAAATATTGAGATGAATTTGTTCAGGCACTGAGTTATAACTTGCAGTCTTTCTTTTGAATTTTCTCTGCAACAATAAAATGTACCTTATACACTGTCAAGTTAACTTATTCCTACAATAGTATATTGTACAACAAGCATGAAATGGTACTCATTTCATACGAGTAAGAAACAATATTATTTCTTAGTTCATTTATATTTTAATAATAAAGGTATCTTCATTTCACTTCTTCTTAGCAACTAGCTACAAAAGAAAAATTAAACAATTCGAATAATCAGTGCATTAACTAGGGCGTGGTAAAAGTGGCACACGCCCAGTACTAGGCAGTAATTAATTATTTCAGTAAGTAAATTACTAATTCAATGACTTATGGAAGAAAAGGAATTGTATTTGAATTATTTTTAAAACAAAATAATTATAAATGAAATAAGTAGTTGTTTTCAGCAATTACTGATATTACAATTACTTTCAGTATTTAATTCTTTCTTAAGTAATAAAATTAAATTATTTTTAATAGTATCGTTTTTTCCAATTTTTCTGTGTATTATTATCATTATATTCTGTAAGGAGATGCAAGTTGCAGTGTTATATTAGAGTCAGAAGTCAGTGTAAGTTTTACAATAAACGATATATGAATATTAGATGTCTTACGAGGTAAATACAAATAATAATACATATTCTTTTTCATACTATATGATTTGTAATTTTTTATGTATAATAAATATTAACATAATAAAATTGTGAATATTATTTTTGTTTGAAATATTATATTTTATGTACCTAAAGAATATGTTCCACTTACCAGGAAATAGCAATATAAAACAAAAAATTGCCTCTATAGATACTGACAAATACATATATTTTTTCCTGTAAACCGAAAACCTATTTATATCGCTAGATTTATGGTGAATTGTATTAAAAATACTTAATACTGTATTATTAGTACAATAACTAAAAACCTAAAAATTCAATTTTCTTTAGAAAATTTTGATGAAACTTCCAAATTTATAGCTCATTAGAACGTTTTCGGAGTAAATAAAAATATTTTGAAAACTGAAATTACTTTTCTAAAGAACATGATGAACAATCAAAAATTATATATTAGAGGTGTACTTAATTTAGGAATATTTAGTTAATTATTATAACATTTATTCTGCGTATAGACAGCAACGGGTAAAACGTCATTGTCACGTGCTCTAAAGAGAATAAAAATTGTATAAGAGACACAAAATCGCGTTAATAATTTGGCAGAATTAGCTTAGGTATGGTAGAGCAATATCCCGGCAAGGTTTTGGATTCAAATCTCAGCGGTAGATATTGGTATTCTTTACACAATTTATTTTACTTTGTACTATATTGTGTTTAATGTAAAATTAAAATATTAAACCGTATGACGGGATTACAATAACAATTATTTTTCGACAAATATATCCGCACTAACCGGGCCCCTTAAGTAGGGATGGGTGTCGAAAATAAAGTATCTATATTATGTATCGAAAATATCAATACGTAAAATATCGATACACTATAATGTTGGAGCGAATAATATCGATATTTTAATACATCGTAACAATATAAAACTTAGTTTTTTGGTGATTGAATAGAAAACTTGCATTTATATTCAATGACATCGGCCGGTATTGAAACTAAAACGAACCGGCCAGGAGGCGGAGTTAACTGCTTCAGGGTTCAAAGTCAAATTTTCTCGTTACAAAAATACAAAAAAAATCTTATTGGAATTACATAACATTTGAAGAAAATTTTAGATTTCGATACATTGTAATAAATATATCGATAGCCGATATATTGAAAACTACAATACCGATACATAATATCGATATTTTAAACTAAAATTATCGATATTATCGATATATCGCATATCGATACCCATCCAGCCTGTGTTCCACGGAACAGGGCGCGGGACACCGGTAGTTACGCCCCTGATTCAAACTGATTAGTTTTTACAAAACATGGTCACGAGGATGATTTCAGCTTATCTCAGATTTATCATATTTTGTAAGAATCGGTCGCCATGTTCTGCAGAGGATAGTCGCACGTACGTCAGAGTTCTGTGCAATACCGGTTTTAGTTCCTTGTATCATAATTTCTTTTCTACCGTATTACATAACTATAAGAAAATATTTCATTGCCCTGATACAACATATAATGTAGGTAGTATCAGAATATATGTTTATTTTTATTCCGAAATACTAAAAGTATTTAGTACAAATGTTACTGTAGCGCTTCCAAGGTCAAGTCGCGAGCGACGGCCGCTAACAGACCTGTCAAGACTTCAACGACGCTTCTATTGTACTGTATTCTAGAGGGTGCGAGAACATTCTCGAACTTATTTGTACTACTATATAAACCGGATGAAAGTCTCATATTAATACGTGTAATGAACATAAATAGTTGGTGATATAAATATCTTGTAAATAAATAGTAAATAGTGTTAAACGTTTAAATAAATAATCTTAGTGTTAAAGTTGTAGTAATAATTATTATTCATAAATTAATGTTCATTCATATTATTAGTTATTACTTCGTGTTTTAATCATTTTTACACTTCACCTAAATAAATAAACGTTACATTACTAATAAGTGAATTTATAAAATTATTATTATTAATAAGGCATAATTCAGGAATTCAGAACAAACGATACGTGTTTTTACTTCTTGGGGTTCATCCGTGTGATGTAACCACTTTCTAGTATCACTGCCATCGCCATCGGTGAAAAATAACCATGTAGTACAAAAACTTGTCATTGGATAGAATTATTTTCTGAAGAAAACAACCGGAAGCCAAAACAGAATTTATATTATAGTTACAAAAAGCATGAGGTACAAATATGTAGGTATAAATCTAATTAATTGCTACAAATATAGTTTATTTATTTGAAAATTCCTTTCTTTAAATGTTCTTACCAAATAAAATTAATTTCTTCAGCAACTTAACAAAGTGCACTATTGGCATTATTTTAAGTGGGGTAAATACTTGAAAAGGTTTTTTTATGTACCCGCTGAACTGGATAGAAATTCTAGTTAGACAGCAATTGGTCACTGAAGTAGATTAATTATCTACAACAGAAATTTCCCCAATATAACTTCCTCATACTTTAATCTTATTCTTTTTTTATTAATTAATTTTTAATTATTAGAATGATAATTATTACAAATATTATAAATTGATTATAAAAAATATAAAAATATTGCAAAAATAGAGATAAATAAATAAAACTCTGGTTTTTATAAATTTTCAACATTTTTTTAATAACGTTGTTATGTGGCTATCTACATAACTACAATAATATTAAAACATATTAATGAACACACCCTTTTCAACTTGTTCACATGTTTTTTAATCTACATATCTTTGTAACAAAAGATGATACATTTATTTTTATATTAACATATTTTCTATATTTTGTAATAGATATAATTAAACAATTTATAAAGTAATATATAATACAAATGTTATTCCATCTATAGGCCTGAAGATTTTAAACCAACGAAATCGATAGCCACATAGCAACATCCTTATAAATTGTAAAAAATTTATCAAAACTTCAGAGTTTTATTTATTTACAAATACATTTTCACTTTAGTAAGAATAACACATTAGATTACCATTCAAAATGCTAATTACAATCAACACATCCCCTTCAATACTTCCAATTATATATAAACAGAGAAATAATGGTAAAACTAAACAATAACATTTAAAACAACAAAAAATATAATGATGAAAATATTTGATTACAAACACAAATGTTGGTTAAAAAAATGAATTTGACCTGTAAATAAATTATTTTTATTATTAATTACAATAGAGATAATAGATGCAACTTCTTTACAGGAGTTTGATAAATTATTGAAAAACAACCAATTTTTAAAAGATTTTATTTTAACTCCTAATCATAGTTTCGGCCTTAGTTAAGTCTTTTTCTAAGGAAGACCTACATGAGGATAAAACCGGTAGGATGTGGAAGAAACCTTAATAATTTTAAGTTTTAATCTATTCATTAATTACAGTTTTACATATTTTAATTATTCAAATGATTGTTTTTCGGATGTATGCAAAGGCGCACCCAGATATCTTTTTGGAGGGGATGCAGATAGACTAAGTTGTACACTATTAAGTAGTAGTAATTCATTACAAAATAATAAATAAAAAAAAACTTATCACAGGACGAAGGGCCACGGTATTATACCTTACCATCTCGATTCTTATCATAATATTTTCTCTTATTTTTTCTACAGTTTACAGCCTTATGTTCTTTTTTGAGTAATAATTCCATTTTTTCCTGTTTTTTGGTAAGTATTATTCGCATATTTTTAACAAACTTGAGAAATCATCATAAAGATCAATAACAAGGTTCACACCGATTTTCTGCAGTTTTTTCGTGCTAAATGGAAACTCGAAAATAACAATTCCCATATTATTTTCATGAACAAGGACTATACTTTCCATTTGACTCAAAATTAATTTTTTAGATGCGTTATTTTCAATTTTCAATAATGATTAATAAATTTTTGGTTTTTAGTTTAAATGGCATCTTAAAATCCTGTGTTATGAATCTATATGTTTTTGAATCGAACATTTTTCTTCTTTCTAGTTGTATATCATATCAAGTCATATAAACAAATTTAAGATCGTCCAAACAATTGTTCTCTACTTAAAATTAAAAAAATCTGGTGTGTCCAACACAATACCTCCCGCCACTGTAGTAATATATTCTATATAAGTTTTTCAATACATTTAATTTATAGATTTAAAATTAGTTTGTTATTGCAGTTCAGAATATTAATAATTCATTTCATACCTAAAATTTCCTTCATAAATTTCGTATGACCAATATGACAACTATTTTTGACGTTACTAAAACCGGAACTGAACTTACTTTGATTCACGCATGCAAATACATTTGTAATATATTTCTTCCATCTTTTTAAATTTTACAATAAAACTACTTCAATTTTACTTATTTTATCTTTTACACTTACTTACATCAAATTTGACATCATATGTCAAATTTTGTGAACATATGAATAACTCATCTGTTTTATCGAAATTCCTCAGCCTAAACGATATGTAAAATTATTATAATTTATATATTTTTTTCTATTTAGCTAGGAGTTATATATAAACGTAATTATGTAGATCGGTAGAAAATTAAAAAATCTTTGTATTTATAATAACGAAATTTGCAAAAATATGGTATTTAGAGGTATTTTTTAGGAAACACTGTTTAAAGCTTCAAGTAAAGTACTACTTCCGGTTAACCAATTGTAGTCAAAATCTAATCAGTTCATCATATTAGAATAGAACTCTTAAATACCAAATATTATATTTTTTACATGTATCGTATTGGAGTTATCGTGGACGAAAAATCGTCACAGACACACACACACACACACAGACATACAGACATCACGGTAAAAATAGTAAAATCATATTCTAGGGACCCTAATTCGTGCTCATATGTTGAAAACCTACACTCGAGAAATTTGACCAAAAACAATACCTCCCTTATCTATATATTGATAGGCGGGAGGTAAATATAAAACATAATTCGGTATCAGGAGAACAAAAAATTAGTTCATTTCATAGAGATAATATATTAACGATAACATAAAATTGACATGTGTTATATATAGTCAATACAATTTATTTATTTATTTAATTATAAGCTTCCGCAGAATTACATACAGAAATAATACATAAAATACAAGTAATCATAAGAATCCATAACATTTACAAAGCATTTTTAAATTGGTTGAAAAAAAATGGAAAACTTACTTTAATAAAGGACCTAATTAACTTCGGGGGGTGTTTCAACCCCCAAAACACCACTCTTGGATGCTCCATTGGATGTAGGAATTATGTTTTTCGATTTTGTGGGGCGTATTGTTAACAATATTTGAAAATTGAAGTAAATAATAAGAAACAAGAAATTATGCATATTTGTGTATTAGCATTTTATCCTCTCTGACTATATAAATAATATCCTCCTTATCATGCAAATAAAGAACTCCGCAATATGAGTAACTTTATTCCAACATCTCCCCATCTACATAAATTGCTATTTTCCTTTTCAAAATTACAACGTCTCGAACAAACTAGTCCAACAAATAAAATTAATTTTCTTATGAATACCCCGTCGACGAGATTAAAAAGAATGCTAAAACAAAAGAAAAATCAAGCGCAGAAACAACGGCAAAATCACCAAATCAAGCGATAAAACAAAAAACAAAAAGAAACAAAATAAAAAAGTTTCAAACAAAACACGGACGCGAGCATAAGCAAACGCTGGAAGAAGCGGAGGAGATGAAGAAGAAGTTAGATAGAGGATAGCAGTGAGAGAGAATGAGATGGCTAGAGGGAGGAAAAAATATGTAAACCAGATTGCGAACGGAATATCTGGAATATCGTTCTGAGATTATGGAACGCGCGCAGGGCCGTAATCAGGGCTAAAGCCGCGCACAGACGAAGACAACACTAACAAATTAACCAAGATTGCTTTTAATATGTTATACGCAGTAATTAGCCAAGATACGTGCCTACTAGCGTATCCCACACGCTTATAATTTATTACTACAGCTTAACATTGTTTCCTTGCCACCAAATCGATAATAATTATTATAATGAATATTAAATATTCATGAGTTTATGACTATATTAGGCCCTAAGCTGAAATATACACTTTGATAAACAGATAAAATTAATTATCGAAAACGAAAACTTATAAAACCTTAACAAATAAATAATAAAGTAGAAAAAAATTGAATGTTGTGTACGTATATAAAAGCCTCCAAATATTAACTTCTTATGCTCAAATTGTCCAGGTGTGACCACGAGCGCCGACTTTACTAAATTTCCTTGGGGGCAAAATTTCTTTTAATTACCAACATGAAAACATACCAGAAAAAAGAAATATCAGAGCAAACACTTTAAAATGCTCTTATTGTTGATCCATTGAAACCAGAGCACGATCCAGAGCAGCTAAATCTGCTCTAGATTGTGTTCTGGCTTCAGCAGACCTAGAATTAGAGCAAATACTTCTGAGTGTTCTAATTCCTGAGCCACTGCAACCAGAGCACAATCCAGAGCAGTGAAAACTGTTATAGTTATGAAAGATAACTATGGATTTATTTAATTAAATTTGCCTATGTATGTTATATAGATAAGTTGTTTTTGAATGATATATGACGTTACATGTATATTTTACACTGTCAATAAATAAGTTATACTTTTCATAAGGAATAGTTCAATTTAGTTGGAGTTCTTTTCTTCGTAAAATACAATAAAAACTGTTCCAGAATGTGCTCTAGTTTCAACAGGCCAAGATACTGAGTACACGCTGATGTGTACTTTGAATAACCGATCTAATTTTCACGGAGGCCCAAAGGATCCACTACCGCCCCGGCGCCCTGCAGAGCGGGACTGAGTCTCAAGATCTTTGGTATATTCTAAAGGTGGCTTTACACGATCAAAGAATTTGAACTATTTTATGTCATATTTTTACATCATATTCTTTGATCAAATGGCTCCGCTTTACACGTTCAAAATTTTTGAACTATTTTTCCTTATAAAGTAGGGGTATCAATAAAGAAAAGAAAAATATAGGTTGATCACAATGATATATGATTTCACATTTGTTTATTTTTCACTTTTGACATTTGATAACAACATAATCCCTAGAATTAACTAAAATTTGAAGTAAACGACCTTGAAATTTAGGACATGCTCTAAGTGAGAATTTCTATGTCATAGCATATGAACTATGAACAGTTAAATTTCTTTGAACGTGTAAAGTGTCAGAATCACATTGAACAATACGAAGTTGTAGAAATTGATGTAAACTTATGATCGTATAAAACGCCCTTAAAACACGCATTTTACCGCTCATATGGATTCCTATTGGCTGATATTCAATCCGTAGTTGTGGCTGTACTAGGTGATATATTATGGGTGTAACTCATACCTATGTATTTTAGGTTAATAGTCAGTTATTAAAAAATGGAAGGAGATACAATAATTCTTTAAAATAATAACAATTTAGGGCTTTGATACTGATGTATAAAATGCTGTGCTAAGGAAAATGCCTCCTTGGGGGCATGAACCCCGATACACCATATAGTCGGCGTCCATGGGTTGACTAAATATTTTCAATTATTCAATAATGATTTAAAAAAAAAGTATATTAATATATAAGACATTATAATAGTCATTAATCGTGAAAACGAAGTGTTTGAGTGAATAATGACCATAATAATACCAATACCAATAATACTTTTTCTACTCCTGTAAATTCGGAAAAACGCATAAATATTTTAGAAAATGACAACATAAAAATTTACAATGACCAATGACTATACCGTCAGCTGTCAGTCGGCCATAGGAAGGGTGATCCACATATAAAATAAACCTAAATAATTGATTTCTGGCTCTGTGATTATGACTATTATAATTAATAGAAAAAAATTGAAATAAGGGGGATATATTTACAGAGGAGTAGAAAAATGATATTTTAGCACTTTAATTGTTAAATAACAGAGGAAAAAAGTATTTTATCGACAAGCGGAAAGTAGTAGTAGTAATTTTTCGCGAGTCGAAAATTTAATTTTATCGTCGTGTATAAAATTTATTTTTTTTCTGTATCTGATTTTAAAGAAATTTAAATTAGAAAAATTTAATTTTTATTTGACAACAATTTTAAAATGTCAGTAGTGTGAGTTGCTGTGGAAATGTACTTCAAATAAATATAAGTTAATAGTTATTTATGATATAAGTGTTAAAAGTGACATTTTATGAGTGAAGTTTATGAAACGAGGCAAAGCCGAGTGTAACAAACCCCACGAACGAAATAAAATCACTTTTAACACAAATATCATACACTATTTTTCCTACGATCCTAGTTATGTATTTGTAAATAAAAACTAAGCAATATAGAATGACATTTATGACAGGTTATGATGTATTTGTTATGAACAACTGAACATAAGACGTGTTAAAAGTAAATTTGTTTTTTACTTTTAACACGTTGTCAATGACAACGATTTAAAAGTATTCACTGTGTTATAAACTGTTATTTTTAACTTGCGAAGCAACCGTTAAAAAGACTATTTTTAACAGTGGTCGTAGGAAAAGTATTTTATCTACCCTTGCGGTTAAAGTGCTTCTTTATCCACTATTTTGAGTTGATAAAATTGCACTTTAACATAAAAATATTATTTTATCATCTGGTATAAAAATAACTATTAAAGTGTCACAAAAAGTAATTTTTTTTGTTACCTCTCCTAATTTTCTTCAGATGTATAGTTTTGAGTTTTGATTACAATATTTGAATAAGAACACCAATTTACTCACTTTTTCTATTTTATTACAGATTTTGTTTTTATTTATAAAATAAAATATTTATATTGCCTCTAAAACAATTAAAAAATGCAATAACACAAATAGATTTCTTTAAAAATTAAAAAAATCGCGATTTATTTGGGTTTTTTTTAAATAAATCATGATTTTTGTCAACCATTCTAGTACAAAATGTTTTATAGGCTATTGTAAACTGTATGTCCTGTACAGAAGCTGTAGGCTGGCAACTTCTTCACTAAAAGGATACAATTCCCATTAGTACTTAAACCTCTGTACTTTCTCTAGTAATTTTATGTCCATCGATGATGAGAGACAATAATATGTTTTGAACTAAAATTAATTTTATTTTTTATCAGTGAAGTAGATTAGATCCTAATTAATTTATGACAATAATTATTGACATATACTGTAATTCATTAATCATATGATGATCATGTTCAGTTAATCCCAAGAATATATAGGTTTATGTGCATTTCATATTCACTTTGGTTGCAGTACATACATTAATAAATTTACAAATAAATCCTTAGATAAATTTACCATGTACACACATCGATTTCACATTATTTCCTATATTTACATACTAGGTAGGATAGTTTGAGAGGTATTATGGGCAACTATAGAATATATTATATAAAATAATAATTAATCTATTAATTTCTAAAAAAGTTATCGTATTTTATAATGTTATTTTAATTTCCTTCTCTAAAAGGAATATTAGTATTTAGAGAACATTAAAATATTTGAGCATTCTAGGCCCTTTTGAATTTAGAAATAATATACCGAATATTTCCAGTTAGTTGGTTTTACGACAGACCTAAATTATTATATATCATATAGGTCTACAGTATTTCACATTTGACCTTTGAAAATTCTACTGATTGTTTGAATTAAACTTATCCGTGTTTTCTGCGACTTCGCTTCATTGTCAATTTATCTTTTCTTTTCGGACTATTGAATAATGTGTTCCTGTATCTCCCAAGCGGAGCATAGGGCAAGCGAACTCACCGAGCCGCAGTTCTAACTGCCGTACTGTCGGTTGTTTCATTTGCCGGCGCTACTTCTATTTAAGATGTATAGATGGCAAGTATATAGCATCCGAGTGTGATACACAAGTAGCTGTGTTTTTTATTTTACGACAAATCACACGTTGTCGGTCGCTGGGACTTGAACTGAGGATCTCAGGTTCGTATGACGTCACAGCGAGCTAAAGATGTGCACTAGCTCGCTCAGCCATCCAGCCGACTATTATTACTTTTAAAATATTACAACAATATAATTTTTAGTTTGTGTTTATTTATTTAGCAAAGTTTGAAATTTGATATTTCAACAAAAACATCAACCTTGATGAACTATATAAAAACTTGTTAATATACTGTTATAGTCTTTATAGTTTTGTTCTAGATTTAAAATATTAGAAAATAGTATATTGTGTTATTAAGAGTAAAAGTGATATTTCATGTGGCGAGCATGGAAGTTTGCACGACGAGCGAAGCGAGTCGGACAATTGCATGCGAGGCACACAAAGACACTTTTACTCTGAATAACACATGTTATTTTTTCTTCAAATTAGAAATTTTAAAAAATAACCTACTATTTGACGTTTAATATGTAGGTTACCTGTCAGTTATTCATAATTTTTAGTAACTTTATTCTTAGGTTATTTAGTTTTTATAGTGACATTTAGGGCGATATTACAGATTTCTATTGTACAAGTTACTTCTTATTGGCTGATTCTACATACGGCGGCGAAAAAATTATACGGCGGCTAGAATAAAAAATTATATTACGGAGGCATAGAAATTAAACTTCAACCTTGTCAATCACGTCACAGAAAATGTCACTTTTATGATGAAGAAAAATAATATTAATATCCAACGAAAACCAATGTAGCAAAACAATAACAAATACGGCAATATGATGAAACAATATGGAATAAAAAATTCAAAACACATAATGAACAAATTTGTATACAGGATGTGCAAGGAACATATAGGGCTTTAACACGGGATTTCAAAAAATTGCGGATACTCTCTCTCATGATAGATTTTGAGCAAAACTACATCAGCCAAGATCATTGTTGCTACGCTGTCTGCAGTACGAGATATATTAAATATAAAATTTAATATTTTCGTTAAAAATCAGACAGCCATGGAAATAAAAGAAATTTAAAATTTTGTTTTTTTTTCTCCTGGTTTATGATGGGTTTCAGTTTCTTAAATTTATCCAATCAGAAGGCATCACGTGATATTATATAGGTGTATTTAGCTTTGATATTTGACTGTTTGTTTGACATTTTTTTAAAGAGAAGTGAATTGGTTTTGATATAAAATTAATTTCATGTCTGATCATTTTTATTTTAACATAAAAAAAATAACACAACAAATCTTAATTTAATGCCTTCTTGTGATTGGCTGGATATGGAATTTAGAATATAAAAATTTGTAATATTCCATATCTAAATTTCTACATTTTTAAATCGTTTATAAACCATCACATGTGTTTTAAGTGTGTTTATATGTTAAAATCTAAATAAAATTGAAAATTCGTAAATTAAATCCATCATAAACCAGCCTTAATAGTCAATTTAAATGTATGAAATGTGTTCAATCAACTTCTAATATTGGGTCACGTGATTTGACATAATAATATCTTAAAGAATAAAATTCAAAGAATACAATAATATAATCATGCAAACAAATCATTATGAATGATGATGACATAATGTCACTAAACCTGTCACTTGCAATTGCCATTCTTCCTGCCGCAATTATTGTTTTTGAAATACTGTGAACTTATTGGACACATTTAGAAATTTAAATTTAGAAGGTGATATTTTAAATTTAAATTCTAAATCATAAATTTCTTAAATTCACCATGAACCAGTAAAAGCAGATACCTACAGTTTACATTTACAAATCTAAATTTGTAAATCTAAATTTATAAATTAAATCCATCATAAATCAGCCATTACGAACGTCACTTTTTCTGTAGGCAGGCCCGATTCTGAACTTTCGGCCGCCCTCGTGCGAGTAAAATTTTTGGCGCCCCGCAAATGCAGATGAAAGAGTAAATGAAATTGAACCGCAGGAATTTTTTTTTCCATTTACCTAAGGTAAAATTAATTATTATTAATAATTACATTTTTTAAGGGAAGGTTTTCGATTTTCTCTGTTATGCACAAAATTAATGTGTGCATGTGCCTGACACACGAGTCGTAAGAAATTAAAAATAATACATAGAGCATTGTTATTTATTGCGTTGTTAGACCTTAATTTATATGAAAAATAAGATTATATTTGTACTTACTATTCATTAAATCATTTGTGAAAAAATAAAAGTAATTTTTAGCCGCCCCAAATTTTGGCCGCCCACGTGCAGGGGCACGCTCTGCACGTACGCCAGAATCGGCCCTGTCTGTAGGTAGACTATCGCCTAAAGAAACAATTTAATGTTTAAATCAGGCCATGTAATCGGCTAAAAAAACCGGTTACCAATATTTTTACCGAAAATTGCGAATTTTAACAGTAATGTTAACCGATATTTTTAAGGCGGAAAATACCGGTAACCGTTAAACAAAAAAATAAATAAACCTGTTTTAGCGAACATTAACCTTTATTTTATTATCATTTAGCGCGAAATTTTTTTAAATATTTTTTTATATCTGTGTTATCTGTCTATTTGTATTTGAAAATGACACATGGCAATTTTTAAAATTTACATTTTATTTGACAGTCATAAAAGTAGATAGCTTCTTTGTCATCATTAGGCAAGTTGTCAATTTTGAAAATATTCGTTAATTAAATAGCATTATTTTATTCGTTATAATTTTTTCAGATGGTAATTTTTTAATATTTTTTTAATATTATTTTAATTTTTTTCTTGACCTGCGTTTTTCTGAAAATATTACGGGAATTTTTGTGAATATTCGTTAATGAAATTGCATTGTTTTATTCGTTATATTTTTTTCATATGGTATTTTTTTTATTATTTTTTTAATAATATTTTTTTACTAAATGTTTATACTTCATTTTTAACCGATTTATTAACTAGTTTAAACCGGTTTCCAATTTATAAAAACCGATTTTAGAATTAAAACCGTTACTATTATAACGTTATCTACATGGGTTAACCGTTAACCAATATATTCTTCGGTTACAAGCCCTAGTTTAAATATATGTGTAGAATAGCTCTTGTGTTTGTCATAATTCTTAATTTATTAATTTGATACTATTTATAAAAAATAGAATTTGGTTCAAAAATATTTTATAAAATTCGTTTTAAATGAAATAATTTGAATTAGGTCAACCCTGGTTAGAAAATGCTTCACTGGAGGCATTTAGGCGATATCTTTTGGGTGAAAGGCAGGATCTATCGGCGATGATATTAGCGATGGCGGGTGTAATTTGCATGGAGGTTTGTCAGCAGTTGGTGATCATGATTGGGAGCGATGCGGAGATTAATGCCCGGAGTTGGGACTGTTGTTGCGAGATAGTTTCCACTCTCAATCTTGTTCCGTGTTCGCACTTCCCCAATGCACCAACTCCAACAAATTTGCCTAATTTCCCGCAACTTGCGCGCCCTGCCAAAAATACGCACGAGCGACTCAATGCGACCATTTGTCTTACACTAAACTAACTCACTACAACTCCAGTCAGATACAGTAATTTATGTCACGGGGTAAAGTGCCAGTTACTACAAATGCTTATTTTTACAAACATACAAACTTGTATGAATGACGTTAAATTAGTCTACGTACGTAAATAATAGTTATTTATGGTACAAGTGTGTTACATTTCAGATAAGTCATGTGAAAATTTTTTCAAGAGACTTAGGTAATTAACACACGTGTGCCATACAACATTTTATCCAACACATTTTAATCATTGATATAAAATACATATCACATTTTTGACAGATGGAATACATACATACGTTGGTACATTGTTTTGAAGTCCATTAAATAAATTAAAATGTCTGGACAGTATTCATGAAATTATACCGGGTGGCCCAGTGAAAATTATCAGCGCAATTTTTGGCCACTTAACATTAATTTTGCAAAAAACGCTCGAACACGTCAATTTTAATATAAAGGGGGACACCTAAATGGATTATTACCAATGGCATAACTTCAACCCTAAAATGGGTGTGGACTGTACCTCAAAAATTTTAAATGGAAAAGGGTGTCAAACATGACACAGTTCGAAAGGCCTTTCAATGCTCTTTTCAATAGTTTTTTTATTTTTCAAATCCGATCATTAGTTCCAGAGAAATATCTTTTAAAACAAATTTTATCAGGTGTGCAAAACTGCAATCAAGTAGGCTTAAACAAAAGACAGGGAAGAAAAATAATGTTGGAAACAACTGGAGTAATGTAACTGACTAAAAATATGTTTTTTGCTGCCATATATAACAACCAGTCTCTAGTCACATGAAATGTCTATTTTTATGTCCCTTGACGGGCCTTATATGCGACTTTTATTGTACAAATATAGGTACTTTTAAAAATAAATAAAAAAGACAGTAGTCCATTATTGTCCCTATATCCAGTCAATTTATAAATTCGGCGACGCGACAAATAAACGACAGAGACTTAAAAATGAAAAATTGCTTTGTAGGTACATATACTTTAACGAATATTTTTGTACAAACTGAAAAAAAAACATAAATTACTTAATTACTCATTTTTCTCAGGTACATTTTTAATTTCACACGATAAACGGGCTTGAAACTTTCTAGTATCAGAACACAAGCTAAAAGTAAATGTAAGGTATGTGAAAATTCGTGAAGATCAAATTCCTACGCAATAATAGCATCCAAATAAAGAAACTCTAAAATGCTATATATTATTACTTAAGCTGCTTTTCAAAATACATATTTTTTTTTAAATATGTATTAATGTAAAGGTTGTAAACGGATTAAATAATAGAATTTTTATATAATTGGTTTTGACTATACTCCGTTTTTTAACTATAGACAGCACTAGACGAAGTTACATTTACACCACAGCGTTAATGAAATACTAGTAGTTCTGAAAACAACTGGTTTTAATCGCGAAATATCACAAAAAGAGAAATGAAACAAGAAACACGTGCAAATTCAGCAAGTGATTTGACAACTACTGAGAGTTTGACGTTTCAATTACGTTTGAGAAGGTTAACTTGAAATTTTGTCTGGTTAAATGTGGCTTCATGAAACAGCGCAGCAGCCAATCACAGGCTTTGATTTTCTCACTAGAATTTCTAGTTACTGTCTATAGTTTAAAAACAGATTATAGACTATAATGAAGTTATGAAAAAATGTAGTAAATTATGTAGAAATAATAATAAATATGATTACATATTATTTTATTATTTATTATTCTATTAGATTGTCAAAATTATGACTGAAAATATACAACTTTAATTATAATGAAAAGATTTTCACTGTTTAATCTTGACCTGTGCGCCGATTTATTAATTGTTCACCTAAAATGTTCTTCCGAAATAGCACAGAATTTGTGCGGAAATTTTTTTAATATCAGGACACTTTTGTCCTAAATTAGAATAAATGTTTGGAATCTCAATAGCAACTTCTCTGTATTTTTCTTTCAAAATGGAGTCGATTTGCAGATCAATGAGTTCCATTTGTACGAAAATAGAAGCTTCTTTGATTTCAAAAGAAAAATTATTACTAACTTTATATGAAGAAAATTTTCCAGATAAATTTTTATATCTGCATAGTATAAAAATTGATTGTATTTTGTATTGTATTACAAATTGTTGTGAAACACAAAAATGAACATTTTTGATACCCCTGCCTTACATGAAAATATAATATAAATATGTAGGTGGCAAATTTCACATTTAAGGAGACTGAAGCCTTACAAATTTTTGAGGCCCTATAGTACAAATTAATTACTACAATTAGTTACCCATATTTTATTTTTCTATCAAAAAATATGAATACATAATTTTCGAGGTGGATTTAATATGTGTCGATATGTGACCCCTAAGAAAAAGGGGGACCAGTTTCCCTTTAACGCAGTTATATTTAAATAGTATTTATTTTCTATTTCCATCATATTATCTCATTATATTCATATATCGATCTCTGCCAATCAAAATGCAAAGATAAAATCATTGAGTGAAAACTTTTCTTAATGAAAACTGGTGTAATTTTATTTTGACCAAACCAATTTCTGTTAGTTCTGAAGAAAGATCATATTCGATTTTAAAGCAAATAAAGAACCATCTCAGAAAAATGTGCGAAGATCAACTGTAGAGTATTTACTTTCTCCTTTCAAGAGGTAATAGGCTCGCTGAAAGGTTACCACTACCAGTCAGTTTACAGCAGCAGTAAAGATTGTTTTACTATAATATTTTCTCCGAAATCGATAAATTATTAATTAAAAACATAAATAAATAGCATTCCGCTGTAAAACGTCAGCTAGCTATTGCGACGGGGATGGCTGTGTACTGTTCGAAGTGTCAAATATTTATTTATAATTTTCATTATTGTTTACATGCGCTTAGACGTGGTCTGCATTATATACAATAAATTATTATCAAATGTAAATAATAAATTGACCAATAGTATTATAAAATAATATATATGTTATTTCTGACAGTGGTAAAATAAAATGCAAAAGTACAATATTATTAAAATATAGGTTAATTTAAGTATGACAGATGAGTCCGTAAAGTCATAAGAGTCTATATAGTTTTACTTTAGCTACTGTTTTGTCTAACTTTGCGGCGTAATACCGTGTCTTAGATGTCGAAAAATAGTTATTTTTTTTACAAGACGATAAAATAATATTTTACCGACAAGCGGAAAGTATTAATTCACGAGCGATATAATCGCAAGTGAATTATTTTTCGCGAGTCGATAATTTAATTTTATCGTAGTGTATCATATTCATTTTTTTCTGTATTTGATTTTAAAGAAATTGAAATTAGAAAAATTTATTTTTTATTTGAGAAAAAATTTAATATGTCAGTAGTGTGAGTTGCTATGCAAATGTACTTCAAATAAATATAAGTTAAAGTACTTTATCTACCCTTGCTGTTAAAGTGTTACTTTTTCTACCCTTGCGAATAAAGTGTTACTTTATCCACTATTTTGAGTTGATAAAATTACACTTTAACATTTGCTATAGAAAAAAATAATATAAATGACTACCTATCAAAGATTATTTCTTCAATTTTTTACCTGTTTAAAAATGGAAAAAGGTCGTTCAGTAGTTGCATTACATAGCGGTAATGTTAAGAATCTCTTCCAAATTCTATCTATCCCCCTAAATGTTTTTCTTTTACCTCTGCGGGGCCCAATGGTTTGTGGGGTCTGAAGCGGCCGCTTCTACCGCTTGTGCGTGAAACTGCTACGCTTGAATCTACAGAATAGATTTGTTAAGTAGATGTAGACTGGGGTTTTATTATTTATCTATTATTATATTTTCATAGATTCATAGACATTTTTATTTAATTTTTAAGTTTCTGTCTCTCGTCGTTTGTTACTTCCCCCTGTCGGAACCCTTCAAATAATACAGAATATTGGATATTCAATAAATCCACGTATTAAAGTTAAAGTTTTCTTTAAAGGTTTTAGATGCGTTTAGAACTGATTTCTCTCTTTAAATTTGTTGTTTGTCGATTTTTACGATCCGAGTATTCATAATTTTTTTTTCTTATTTACTAGAAGTAGTTCAAAGGAATAGACCAGAAATTAGAGATAGTTGAAGTTGATCACAATTGTTGTTCCTTTTACTTGTAAAGTGTATCAATTCTATTCACTTTACTTCAAATAAAAGTGGAATGAAAAGCATAGGCGCCGGGTTTATTTTTTGTTCGGGGGTGCCCACACATTAAAGTATAATATATAAACGGTAGTTTTCGTTTAATTGGACCACCGATTAATTGAGGCATTTTATTGTGCTAAAACTCAAAAACAAAAAACAGAAATCGAATTAATAAACAAATACATAATTTAAATTTTTAAATGGGACAACTTTCAGCTTAATTTGGACAGAAATAGTGACTGGTTTTTACGCAGGATGATTTTAATTTAATTACATTTGAACAAGAATAAGGTCCTTTAATACATACATATTTATAAAATAAAAGGGGGTTTTTATCGTGAATGTTCGGGCACCCGTGGCACCCACGTTCTCGGCGCATATAAGGAAATGGGTGATGGAAATATTACACCTATAGTAGGGCTCATTTTGATATTTTTCATAATCCTCATTTAACCTTGTGGCATACATAAGTAGATGAGACAAATTATTAAACCTTTGGACAAAATCAATTAATGAAAATAAAAATGTTCTCATGTCATTTTTAAGTATTTTGAAAATATTAACAGATCTATAACTACTTGCTGTAACATATCATAATACTCATAAGATTGTTTTTTATGACAATCTACATATTTTTTATACCGGTGGTGCCTTATTATAAGATTATTTTTCCTTTTTCATACTCGTACATTAAGTGTTATTATTATCTACAATATTTTACTCTTGTGTTGTTTTGATAATACTGTTATTTATTTAGTGGTGAAAAATATTAGAAGATTGATGGATACAAAAATAGTTGTAGTGTGAGTAATAGTAGGTTGTGGATAGTAATCGTTTGATGGGAGAAATAAATGATGGGAAGAAAGGATGGCATCCTTAACCTAATTCGAGCTCGCGTGCATATCTTCCCATTTTCTCTCTTTGTAATTCGGGCAATCGATGATTTAGCAAATAGAAAGAGCAAACGTATTCAGGGCGATAAATTTCCTGTGGGCAAAGAAGTGTAGGAGTGGCAATGCAGCCACAGCCGCGAGTAGACCGCGAAAACCCATTAACCCAATCTGTTATTCAAGCAATTTTTCAATATGGTTGATTATGTTCCCAATGGATGAAAGAACAATATATTCGCCTTCGGCTCCGGTTCGGCCTCAGCTACGGCTGCGGGAATCTGTCTTCCTCCAAGCGTGTATCGATTCGGCCCGACGCGAAACGGAACTGGAATTTACCGGTTCGTAAGCACAGGAGATTGCACTACAGATGGCTTACGGCCACTTTTAATATTCATTGCTGATTTCAATCATATTTGCCTGACTCTCAATTTTATTTATTCTAAACTTATATCAAATCGACCATCAACAGCTTACTTTTATCAATATCATTTTTTTCTCCTTTATTGTTTAATCATCGCTCAACTATTCAGGTCATATGTATTCCAATGGGGATGACTAAATAAGATTGCTATAGCTTGATAACTAGGGTTGTTCCAACTATATATCCCTGACGGTTTGTGATTAGTTCATGTATCAGTTCTTGTATCGTGGTTTCAGCATACACGAACGGTGGTTAGTTCCGGATCATGTTTTAGTTGGAACGAATCGCTATCAGAAGCGTTAAATGTAATTTAAATTGTTACATTTCTGGCTAATAGTACATGCTTCGATCCTCTGTCTGTTTCGACCGTCAGAGAATTGATTCGGAATCGTTCAAAAATTTGTAGGAACACTTGATTCATGGTCGTAATTTAGGTTTGAAGTTAGTTACAACATTATTTTCAAACTGCTTATGCGTTGTACAGTTCCTAACTGATTGGAACAAACCTATTCAAAAAAATTGAACCAAAATCGAAACATTTTCCGAAATTTAGAAGAAACACAGAAACGAATTTGAAATAAAAATTATAATTATTTATAGATTATCGTTTTATAGATTTTAGGGATAACCGTAAATTATGGTCTTTAAAACATGTTTTGACTTTTTCAAGATGTATTTCTTTACGTGTCGATTAAATACGATGGAATGAATTTTAACGAAACTTCATATTCAAATTTCTGACATCAGTGACACGAGTTGTGCTTCTTTTAGTAAAAATAGGTCAACCGGAAATCATAGTTTACTTTAGTCATTATTAATACAGAATTAATTTTAGAAGAATTCATGGACCTCATTGGATATAAAACCAATTTTCCCATTTTTTATCAGATCTATGAAATATTCAAAAATTAATTCTTTATTATTAATATGTTAAATCATTATATGGTTCTGAATGTTAACAAATTACTGTGTAAAAATAGTGTATATGGTACATGTCAAATAATTCAAAAATGTTTTTAGAAAGTTGCTATAAAATATCCAAATAAAAAGCTGACTTTTGTGTTAGTTTATAGTACGAGTATATATAGTATACATATTCGTTATTGGCGGTCAATTCTGTGGTGAAAACATCTAATTTATAAAATTATTTTTAGACTTTATGTATTTATTAGTAAAAAGAAAGTAAAAGTGTATAGATGTATGTACGATAGATAGTTGACTCAATAAATATTTTGATGTCAAAGTTTGGACATCCCGAACTTTTTCAATAAAACCATATAATGAATCCCAATTTTCTAAAAACTGAATTTGAACTCGTTAATTTAAACGGTTTCGGGCAGCAATGGCTCACTTGACTAGCGGACTCCGAATGGCTGAGCGGAGTGTGAGATTAAGTATCAGTACTCAGCTTCACATTATTTAACCAACCCCGGCCCAAGGTCTAAAACCCTCCGTGGTTCTGGGGGTGTGAATGCGAGTGTGGACTACTCCAGACCCGAGGTCTAAAACCCTCCGTGGTTCTGGGGGGAATGAATGTGAGTGTGGACTACTCCAGACCCGAGGTCTAAAACCCTCCGTGGTTTTGGGAGTGTGAATGCGTGTGTGAACTCCAGGCCCGAGGTCTAACACTCTCCGTGGTTCTGGAAGGTGTGAATGCGATATAAACTTTAAAAACGAACGGATTTCTAAGATAGTAATACGAAAAGTTGTTATTCTCACGTTTATATGAAAATACGACAATATTTTATTTGATATAATGTTTTCTCTACTCCTGTATGAGGTTTGGTGGTTATTTTAAACCAGGGGTCTAAAATATTAATTTTGTTTCATATATATTTGACACAATATTCCTGAAAAGACATTGTCGCATAATACAGAAATAGATTGTTATATTTTTTCATAACAAGGATAGGAATACCTACGAGAACTTGAAGTTTATAATACTATAGACTGTCTCTTATAGAAATGAACCGGTGCAAAAGGCGCATTTTCTTACATATTTTGAGCAACGAATAAGAGAAGGTTCTACCCATTGTGTTTTTTACCACTGACCAGTATTGTACTGATTTCCTAGTTCATACGGGGAAACTATTAGTTCGAAATTAAGTTTTGAGAAACATGAAAAACATAATAAACATAAAACATTACAGAATATGCCGACCATTGTAGTAGCAGGTAATAATCTTTCATTGGCTGGAAAATCTAGAAATTAAGGAAACCGTTATTTCAATGTAGGAATTAGCAATTGGAAGAGCAAAACAAGAGATAGAGAGTTATGGAAGAATATCCTAATAAACATCCAAGGAACAGTAAAGGAGATTGATCCATTACAATAAAAATAGGACTCAGAAAGCTTGAGAACAAGCGGCTCAACCTCATGGGAGTCTATATAATATTAATCAAACCTACCGAAATATTCAAACAGTTTATGTCAAAATTAATATGAACGACGACTTTACTTTGTATAAGTAAAATATAACATATGGTATGTAATTTGTTCAATGTTTTAAATTTCTGAAATATGGATAGTGCTACACGACAAAATCATAACTACGCGTGCTGTTGTAAAATAATAAAACAAATAATTAACAATATCCTTTATGCCTTCTTATTTTTAACAATCTACTTCTAAACAAAGCTCGCAATTTTAATATTGCTTTACAATTAAATTCAAAATGGCGTAATTTGCTGTACTCTAAGTGATTATCTATAACGTAATGAAAATCTCTGTGTAAGTAACTCGAGCTCAAGCAAGCTTTTATTTTCCATTTCTCCCTCATTTTATTCTAGTTCTAGTGATAAATGTAAAATTAAATGAAATATCACGTAGCTTGAAACTGCTAGATATCAAGTCAAGTTGCTAAGATAGAAAATCAGGTCAAGTCATTTTTTGAAAAGCTTGACTTTCTATTCAAGTCAAGTAATTTACAAAAACATCAAGCTACTTCAATTGATGACATTCTAGGTGAGGAGGAACTCACTATAAGCGATTTTATATATATTGTGTGATTTTGTGTTCCCACGCGTTTTTCAGTTTCAGTAAAATAAAATTATAAACCAACAACAGAATGTTTAAAAACGAATATTAAAATTCTAACTGCACAAATTTGGTATTATTTATTAAGATGCTTATCATAGATGCTATCTTCAAAGTTAAAAGTTTGTTGTTTATGGAAATTAATTTTACAAATGCAGTTGCGAATCTTCAAAATTGTATTGTAAAAGAGAAACATGCACGTTTAATTTTAATGAATATTTTAATTACAGATGAAGGAAATAAACATAGCGGTATGAAATATGTATGAAAGCATTATTTAAATTTGTTGTTTTCTTTGAGTAAAATGAATGAATAAAAGCTGGAGAGTTTTCTCACTTGAAACGGAAACAGGAAGACGTGCGCGTATGAATTAAATAAAATTAAGCAGCAAATTCAAAGCGATGTGCGATTTACTCTGAATTCAATTGTAAACCAGACAAAGATTTATTGCGTCTTTTCAACGATCTCCAAAAAAAATATCATGAATCTTTAGACACACAAAAACCGACCGGGAAAAAATGCCCGGTAATATTTTGCCAGTATTGCTGGAGAATTTAAATTTATCCGAGAAAAAATGATGAATCTTTAAAGCGCTTTTTGTTCAATTTCTTTCATTCGGATCGAGCAAGTTGAGTAGCAGCTAACAAAGTTATAAGCTTTGAAAGTTTCCTGCGACGCGCATTTCTACCTGTAAATTATTCATCAAAGTTGAAAAACGCTTTGCGGAAATTTATCTTACCGGTTTAATAAAATTTACCGCTTCGCAATCCTGCATTAAGGTGTATAGCATAACGAGAGATGGGGTTAAATACCACTGCATCCTTACTCCCCTTTGAAAGCAATCTGCTCAATCTGTTTATAAACAATTTTACTTAAATTTTAATAGTGCATTAGCCAATAAACTGTTTTCTGGAATAAAGAATAAGTTTTGAATAAAAAGAGTACAAAATGTTAACAGTTTTTTTTTAGAAATATTTACGAAATAATAGTGCAAATAATGGAATAATTATAGTAATACTATTATTGCTACAATTGACAGTTCTTTTCATTGAATTAATAATACGTACAGAAGGAGGTTAGACAGAGATAGTTGTAATGAACACAGTGCGAGAGAGATAGTGCATGTTGAGTGGCAAGAATTGGTAAGGGCTCATAAACTTGCGTGTGATTTTCACTAATTTAGTTATAAAGTTTTATTTTAATTCATTGCTATTGTAATAAACATTCTGCTTACAATTGACTTGAATGAGCTAACAAAGGTGGTGTTTCTCACAGGTAAATAAATCAAACGATGTTGTAGAGATACGTAAAATTGGTGGACCAGTTTTTAAAGAATTTAAAAATATTCGCAAAGGTAATTACTAAATTAATTACTTTCACAAGAAGAAAAATTAATTCTAATAAAATTTTAGAAAATTTAAATGTCATATTTTGGATTAAGATCCTATCTATAATCACATAATTCAAATAATCTATAATGTATTGAAAATATATTTTATTGTCGGACTACACCAAAAAAAAACAAAACTTTGAACGGAATTAAGGACAGAATCCGGCATAAATACAATAAATTAATTATATTAAAAAATCAGTAATTGTGCATTTTAGTTTTTAACCTAATAATTTACGAATAGTTTATTTTTTACTTTGTGATAAGCTTAAGAAACTCTTTTGCGAGAGGTCTCGCATTTGCAGGCCTCGATTTCAGCTCAGTCTGTCAAAATAAACTCGCTCTCGCAAAAGTTCATTTTCTGGACTAGTGATACAAATAAGTATTATTTTTCTTTAAAACTTCTATTTAAAGGCCTAGTTAACAAAGCTCTTCTGCCACTTCTTAGTTTCAGTTCGTAGGTACATATTATTAGATCGATGGTTTCTTCAAAACCATACTGTGTTACCAAGTCAAATGTTAAATAAATTATTCTGTTACAGTAATCGGTAGATAGGTAGTAGAAATTTTAGATAATATTTAAATTGTATAAATTGACTGAGACGTAAGAACTAGGTGATAGAAGGAAAACAGTTGCTACTATTGTTTCAGTAACATAACTTAACATAATATCTTAATTTGTATTTATTTAGTATTCTATGAATATAAAAAAAAATATTACTAATATTAATAGCATTAATAAGTGTGCCGTAAAAATAGCTGAAGAAATACCTATATGGAAAAAAATATTCTACTAAAAATGAATTACAGGAAAAAAAATTAATTTCTGAATTATGTAAGTTGAATGGTGTTCTTTCCATCATTTATTCAGGGTGTTTATTTTTTAGATTAACTAATGACGAATAAAATTGAATACAAGATCGTTTAAAAATTAAAATAATTGTCGGAAATGTCAATTAACGTAATCGAGATTTTTAAATGAAGCATAGTGTATAGTATAATACAATTTGCAATAGAATGAAATTTTCTAAAATGAAAGAATACGTTTTTATATTATACTTCATTGTTATCTTAATAATAATAGTATTATTTTGGATAGCATACAGTATATTTGAAAAAACCCAAATAAAATTCACCATGCATGCCAGAGGGAAAATGTAAAATAATATTATTTCAATTTAGTAAACACAGGAAAACATCCTTGTTGTCTGTTGAATTCTGTATTCTCGGTGAAATTTCATTTTCTTCTATCCATTGTATTCATCGATATGACAATATCGCACTCTGCACCCTTATTTTTTATTCCGTGAATAATCGTAAAACGAAACAATAAAACAGCAGCAGTTTCATAATGCTAGATCGTTGGCATTTGAAAATTTCTAAATTCGCTGGCGTTGTCGGCGTCGCGTAAACACGCCGGCTGGAGGCAGCGTCGCTCACCGACGTCGAGCGTCGTTTGTTCCAGTGAGGACAGGACCGGCTTACGGCATATTAATAGCGCTCTTAAGGAGATATAATGCGGGTGCCCCTCTCATCAAACAGATAGAAAGACTATCACCTAACACCTAATAACTTCCAATATATTGCCCACAATCTTTCTCAAGAACAATTAATTATTTCAGTGCAAAATAAATTTCTTAGAAATAATAGGAGTAATATTCGTAATGTAGTATAATAGTTCTTGATCAAATATTTTTTGAAAGGCAACACCAGATCAACATGTTATATGCCTTCAGTACGAGTTTAAACTCGGTAGTCATGTGGTTATCCGTAGCGATTTTTTTCGTAAAACAGTTATTTCTTGTACTTCTTGTGTACTCTAGAAGTGAGTAACGTCAATTTCAAACAATGATGTAGGTTTTGCTTCAGACTTGGGCAACGTGCAATGGAAATTTTTACAAAACTTTATTTTCAGAAGGATAAGAGTCGATTGATAATGAAACACGCAGCGGAAGGTGAAGAACTGGTGAAAATATAAACAGAATCTGGGATCTTGTACCATTCAGATCATAGGCTGACAGTCCTGAATGAATGGAGAAGAGTTAATATTGATTGACATCACCGTTCATCAGATTTTGATTAATTCATTGGGAATGAAGAAAATTTGCTCAAAAATGGTTTAAAAAGAGATTTTGGTCAGTAAAAACGTTCCTGTGGCTCTTCAGCCTCCTTATTCCTCTGACTTAAGTTCTTGTGACTTTTTCCTCTTTTCGAGATTGAAAAATCCCGTCAAGGTAACTCATTTTCCAGTACTGCCATGAGGATAGGGAGAACCGTTTCCAGCACTTTGTGACTTTCCAGGGAAGTTATTTTGAGAGAGACAGTACTGAATTATAATTTTATTTGCATATTTAAAAAAAATAGTCTTATTACTTAATTTACAAACCTCGTTTCATTATTTTTCATTCATAACAATTATTTACAAATATTGGTACGTTATGCTTGCACACTTTCACTCTTTTGACTCCAATCTCTAAGTGCTCCTATAACCGTCCGTGAATATCATTACAATTGAGTAAACAGATCTCCTTGATAGTTCAGGTTACACAGAATGGAATTAAAAGAGTTAACTCGATTTAGTTTGAAGTACACAATAAAAATGTTAACTTAAAAAGATATCGCCTCTATTGTACTTCTGAATATACCTTATTAGTGGCTTATTCTTGAAGTAGTGACATTAAAGTGTAGTATTTAGACAAGACACATACAATAAAATAAAAATTTAATATTATCACAGTGGGAACGACAATTGTGAGCTAAACCATGATTAGCTGCAAAAGAAAAAGTCACGTAAGTGCTTGAGATTCATTGTTTGTTTTGCTGTTTCAAGTTTTGTTTGAAGAGATAGAAGATAAGCACCAACAAATATTAATTCAATAAACCGCTAGTCCACATATATCGTCTTCAAGATTTCAGTCTTTGCAAGCAAGTTGTTGCGAGTTCGAATCCTGAGGAGGCAAGGATGTGTAGTTCTTTATGTTTTTATTAGTTGCAGGGTTGTTAAACATAATAGGAAAAAAAATAAACTTCGGTTTAAAACATCACAATGTGGTATTTTACCTTAATAAAATAACATTTTTTTGTCGAAACAATTTATATCATTAAAAACAAAATACCTAATAAATAAAAATACAAACACACTAAAGACACAATATAAGGTAGTTCGAACGACAACAACAAATGTAGATATCACGGTGAAGAGGATGTTTTTTTTTACAATAAATTACATCTTTAAATACAGCTTAAAACATAATCTTCTGGAGAATGGGTGTAATTCAAGTAAAATTCGAAAATTTGCGTTATATTTTTAGTGTTTTAGTAGGAAAAAAAAAACATTTGCTTTGAAATTTATAAATATTTTTATCATTTATCCGCTACTATAACATGAAAATTATATGTTTATTATAACCAAATATATCATCACAGTTTGGCAGATACGGCATACTTAACACAAGACAATTATTTCTAGTGTTATTCAGCGACAGTTTAAGCTTAAAAAAAAGTACGAAACATGACAAAACTGCTATAACTTTAAGCTTTTTATGTAGAAAAACTTACTTAAAAGTAATTTGGTTTTTATTCTTTTCCCAGGTAAGGTAAATTTGACATAACAATTGAATAATATTATTCCATCGAACTGTCAATATTATTTAATTAGCAACAGTAACGAAGGTTATTAATTAATAAAAAACGATTGAATTATAAGTATTTTACTTGACATTTGTGGACGTAACCTAAAATTGTGGTTCTATTTGTACAGTCAAAAGTAATTTAGTGATCCTTTATCCTTTGCTCTGAGGACAGATGGACCATCTGTGCTGAGGAGAGATGGACCAAATACTTTTTATTGTTAAAAAATCAATTTAACCGGTAAATAGGAAAAAAATCATTCGCATATAGAACTGTGGTTAATCAGAATGTGATGGTAATGAAGAAGCTGTAGATTATGAAAACGAATATGCAGAATGGAAGGTTATTTAAAAAAGACGATAAGGATGATTGAATATAATATTTATGGTCGCTGTTTGCGAGAAGAGTATGCCACATATGACAAATTACAACAATATGTTAACCATTTCATCTCCTCATACACTTGGGTCCGTCCCATCTACCTATATAGTGGAAGAGAGTTGGACTTTTTTGACCCCAAATGAAATATTTTTTTGTAGTTTTCAGAACATAGTTTTTTTTAATTCTTATAAGTAAGCCTAGATTATATGTTGTTATAAATAAATTTTGTTTTCTAAATCTTATTCAATATTATAGAGGAAATATTATTTTTCCAAAGAATCGTCAATCTCACCCCCTCTTTCCCAACGTAACTCAAATGAACCGAAATTATTCATTAAATAACAAAAATAAATATTTTGTAAATTTGCCTGCAAAACGTAAGTGACGCCACAACCTACCTATCAAGTCTGTATACAAGTACCAACATTGTTACACTTACAACGTTGCTTCATTTGTCATTAGACAGGAAATCTCGACTTTTTTGAAAATTAGTAACATATTCCAATTTTGTAATATTTTAAGTTATTGTTTCAACCATAAGTTGTTCATAATTTGCTTTTTTAATAAAAAATTATCTAAGGTTTTTTGTTAAACGAAGTTGGCAATTATACAGAATGGAGATCTACATCTAGAATCTAAATCAGCTACATATAACACGACAGTTTGAACTTATTCAATACAACGGTATTCGCTATTCAATTAACATCCATGTATGAAGTTTACATAGCGTTCTATAATTTTTGATGAACATTTTTACTTATTAAATTTAGTAATCTTAATGGTATTATATGTTGCATTGGCTTCATCCTAAATAGATTTATTTATGATTAAAATAGCAGGTTATTTTTTAGTAGTTATCACTACAATTTTTTGCGAATAATTGTCATATAATGTACAGTGGATATGAGCGAATATCGTCCACTCAAATTAGTCTGCTTTATCGAGGTTTAATTATGGTTGAATCAACAGCAGTTAATTTTCCATATTTCGCTTTTTTCATTCTAGGATACATATTGCAAATTTTATCGTACTAAACACACGTGTTATAAATGAATTCAACTACGTAGTATTAATTCCAGTTTCAAATATCAAAGAGTGTTATAACATAACAGCCTTTTTCTAACGCTGCCATTTCACAAATTCTGTAACTGAAAACTATTACAAAATTAACATATTCTGTTACAAAATAATATTCCCACTAGTTTTCATCCATTAAAATACGTAGGACAACGTAATAATTTGTAAAATCTAGACGCTTTATTTAGCATATTATTTTTGATTACCTCAACTGGCAAATTGTAAAAAAATTTTTTATAAACCTAAAGTAGAGAAAATACAGTCTAAAAGTATTCCCGCTATTTGTGAAACTTTAATAATTTAGGTTATTATTAAATTGTTTTTAGTATTTTTTTGTGAAATTGGTACTTCTAAGTATTGATCTGTACAGTAAATGTCAAATTGATAACGTCAAATATTTTTAAATGTTTTTTAATACAATTGGGAATTATTATAAGTATGAAAATTGAATAAACAAAGTTAATTAAAAAGTATTTTAAAATTTTGTAAGTCACGACAGTTAAAAGTGTCCAACTTCACTCAACAGAGGGTGATCCTACATATTTCACATAAATCCCTAGATTGTACCCTATTAAATGAAATTTTTAATACATTTATAAAATAAATAACGCAACGTATAAAAAATAATATATTATTCTTGTTTTATACGACGTATTGTCCATTCGTGTTTTTGGAACATTGTCTTATAAAACTGGTATAATAAGATACTAATTCTGTGCTAAAATATGAGTAAATTAATTATTATACTTAAGCAATTGGTTACTACACATTACACAACAACGGGGTTGAAACCTCTTTACTTGATCTTCTAAATGTATACGTGGACTACTTTTTAAGAGCAATAAGATCATCATATACATTTCAACCCAGGCAGCTATAACTCACTTCATTCACTTGTTCCTACATGAACTGAGCAAAGAGTGACATCTAAGATTTATAATAAACATAGCTCACTGCCGATGACTCACCGCGGCCAATCTGGTCAGGTAATCTCATTAAATAGGTCAAGTGAGATAAGAGCTATTGTTCGGAAATTTTATAGTCTGGAAGTCTCTAGAAGATTTCACGATAATTACCCATAGGTGTAAAGTGTCGCGATGTTCGAAGAGTGAACATAGTGTTTGCAGTGAGTCGGTTAAGTTCAGTCTAATAGAGAACAGCAATATGTGAAATAGAATGAAATATTTAATGCAAATAAATTTGATATCTTGTGAAAATATATAGCGCACAAATAAATACTGTCATGTATAAATATATCCATATTAGTTGGCAATTAGTGTTATAAGTTTGTAGTAGTAATCTTTATATTTAATTTGTGTTATTTTCGTTTAAATCAGATTGTTTGTTATTTTTTTCCATATTTAATATTGTTTTGTGACTTTTTGCACTTCACCCATATGAATAAACATTACAGATTTAAATTCCAGCGTCGCACACAGTCTCGCACAGTTATGTCCGAGTGATCTGTAATTCACTATAAGAAGTAGGTCTCTGATAAAACCTGTTGGCTGCCAACATACACTTATAAAATACAAGTAAAATTATCTAGAAACTGATGGAATTCTCATCTCGATATCAAGTACTGCAAAGGTATGACGAGATACTTATATGTATATTATAATAGATACGAACATTCAAATACAGTAACTCGATATTCTAGTATTGTGTTTTTGATATCAATCCGTATTAATACAGTATCATTATTATCTGTGCAGTGGTAATGTATATTACGTTATGTAATATGAGTTGTAAGATGCTTATTATGCGCACAAAGTGGAAAAGTTACACACGAGCCGCGCAGCACAACAAATGTGTAATTGCTTTAAAACTCGAAATACGTACTGTATTTTTACGATCATTATAAGATTGTTTTATCATTATCTTACCACGATCACACACTACCCAGAAATAAGTCACATATCACTAATAAATAACGGCTTCAGCCAACTATAGAATATTAAATCTATGTCAAACTGCCAATCTATAATAATAAATCAAAACTAAATTTACAACTCAAAATACAATACAATTTATTTATAACAATTATTGTTTATTTCTATTATGTAGACATAATGTTTTAAACTAATTAAGTGTATTTTGTACAGTAGGTAAGTGTTGTACCGTATACTTTTTCTACATTATGAACTACTGTTAATATTAATTCGTTGATTTACTCATTTAAGGTTATAATCAATTAATCACATATTTGAAACATTTGGCTGTCAAACTGTTTATGACATTTTGTGAAATAATTGTTTTAAAAAAATATTGTGAGTGTGATGCGAGTTTAGATGTACTTAAATTTTAAAAGTTTACGTTTATAAGATTTTTATACATTATTTTAGTTTTTCTTTACCACTTTTAATAGAAAAAATATATTGTGACACTGATAACAAGTCAGATGTTTTTCATATCCACTCTTGGATGGATATAAGCTGTGAATCCGTTCTGTTAAGCATGCAAAAAACATAAGTAGAGAGAAGAATTTTTTTTTTCTCTTATCTATACTACTCATAATTATATTAAAAAATCCTGTGCGATCGGCGTATTTTAAGGAAAGCCGTCCGTAAAGTGATACTTAGATAACCTCTAGGTTGTACAATAATGGCTATATTTACATTAGTGGATGTAGAGAAACAAATTTGCACCTGTACTTTAAATGCACTTTAAAATATAAACATTAACAAACTCATGTCCTTTTATTTCCTTAACAACCTTACTTTACAATAATAAAGTAATTAAATTCCCCGAGTACTGCTCTGTGTTCTCTATAAAAAATAAGAGCACCCATACAGCGTATTTGTTAAGAGCAGCTGCAATTCCGTTCTGAAGCGAGTAGCAAAGCTGATTTTTATTAAAAAGCGTTAAATAAAAAGCTAATTTCACATGCCTGAAATTAGCTACTTTATAAAAACTTAATTTCAGTTTATATCGCGACATGGACGACAAACAACTTTTTACTTATTGCACTTGTTTTATATTTTATCTCAAATGCATAATTTACTTTTATAAAACCTAAGCAAAAATCTACACAAACAAATAAATAATAACTTTACAACGTTGGTGTGTATGCAAATTAAACTACTATCCACAAAGCAGTGAAGAACTCTGAATGCTGAATATAAATAGCCAGGTACATCTTCTCTTATTATCATTAAATTATATACGTGGCGTTTGTGTTATAAAACAAATTAAATAAATTCTTGGAAGAGAAGGAGTCGCGGGATCAAATCCAGAGAAGGCATGAAGGTCTCATATCACCGTATTATCCTCATTCTACTTATGACTTTAATAGCGGCGTATGACAAAAGCGCACCAAATGCTATTTTTTGTTACAAAAGCGCACCAAATGAACAGTGTCTGTATAATTGAAATGTTCATGTATTAATAAATTTAATGTAACTATCTATTCAATAATGGAATAAAATAAGGTTAGGTAAAGTTAAGTTAGGTTAGCTTAGATATCTTTAAATTTGGTTAGGTTAGGTTAGATTAGTTTAGATTACTTTCGGTTTAGTGAAGTTAGGTTAAGTTAAATTAGGTCAGGTTAGGTTAGTTTAGATTAGTTTAGGTTTGGTGAGGTTAGGTTAGGTTGGGTTAGGTTATGTTATATATGGTTAGATTACGTTAGGTTTGATTAGATTAGGATAGCTAAGGTTAAGACAGGTTATGTTAGGTTATGTTAAATTAGATTATATTATGTTAGTTTAAGTTAGATTTGATTCGGAACGAAAGAGAAAGACTTGGCGGCATACCTCTGCGAGTATCTATTTAAAAAGTATTGGTTGCTTGTGAAATGTTTAAAAATCTGAATGGTTCGCTTTTGTTATGCACTTTTTAATAGATTAGCGAATTGTTAAACACCAACACAAAATAAATACAAAATAACATTATCATATCATGTAACTCATGTGCTGTTCAAAAATGTATAAAATATCTGATGGTACAACGCATTACTTTTTCTTTGTGTTTTACTTTCTTGTACGTAAAGGAATTATTGTAATCGCAAAAAAAATTCGATTTCCAAATTTCAACGGAAACATCCGTTTTGACCATTCTGGAATTCATTTTGACTAATTTCAGCGTGACGTCTGTACGTACGAACGTATCTCGCATAACGCAAAAATGATTAGCCGTACTTTAAAATTTTGTATATGAGATTGTTATAACAACTAGTTGTGCACCTCCCTTTCTGATTATAATCGGCATTGCCGAAAGGGCGCTTTATTCGAATTGTTTTTTATTTTGTCGCATAAATCAAAAATAATTAGTCGTAGGTCAGAACTTTTTAGAATAAAAACACTCATATTTTCTCATTTTATCTTCTTATCTATTTAAATTTAACATATTTATTTGTTACGCACTTGTAATAGTTATTTAAATTATGAGTGCGGTAGGTTGTATTTCATATCGCGAGGTTCAGTGCTGTGCACATCGCGATTTGGACAAACAAAGAGGAAAGAGAATAATTTTTAGATAATAACTAGAGCAAACACGGCAATAAATAAACAATATAATTAATAAAAAATAATAAAAATGTGTAAGTAAAAAGAGAAGTTATAAATAGATCAATAATTATTTAAAGTGGAGCATATTCTGGAGTAAACAGGAAGGTCAGAAGAATGGGTAAAAAGAGCGCATTCCCATGTTATTTGGAGAGCAATTAAAAAAGCACTTAAGAACCAGGAATTAATTAATTAAAGTAAATTAAAATTAAAATAAATTAAATTCTTACAAAAAACCGACATTCTCAGTTTTGACGGAGTCCAAATTAGTGTTGCCGTCTAGATCTAGACTTCCTAGACTCTTGCCTTGTCGTATCTAGTTTATCAAGATTAGACTGGTAAATGTTTTGTTTTGAAACAGGCCAAGACAAGACTTTCTTAATCTAGATCAAATTTTTTGAGAAATTTCTAAACTATTTTCAAGATTCGATATTGATTATTTAGTTGTAGGAATAATATAATATATTATTAATTTTTATTGCCATATATTATTAGGTAAGTAGAAAGTTTCAATAAAAATTGAAATTAAAATTTTCAAAAATAAATATATGATACGAAGCTCATTCTTTTCGAGCTAAAACAGTTATTGTGAAATAGAAAGAGAACGCTGCCGAAGAGTTAAGTCTATCCTAATCCCAAGCGCTTGCACATGATAATCTAGGTCTTGAAACAATCTAGAGTCTTGATATCTAGACAAGACAAGAACAAGACATTTTTAATCTTAGACTTAGACGTTTTAAATCTTGACAATTATTTACAGACAGCTTCAACAATTTTACCAGTTAACTACAGCCTCTTATGAACGCCCTTTTTTTAAATTGAAAATTGTTAAATCTTCATCTCATCTATTGGATATGAAAGACTGACAAATATGAGTATAGTATCAATTGAAAAAGATATAGCTAACAAATTAAATTACGTTGGTGGTATTGTATTAAATGTTGCATTCAGAATATAATTTATTGCCGTAAGGTGGAAATTTTTAAGAAACGATATTGGCCAAGGGTTTTTGCACGATTTCGACATTGTGCGGTATTCTGGAATAACCACTAGTCTTTCTATAGTACAGAGCCTATACCTTTGCATATTTCGAAAAACCGATATATAGAACAAGCCAAACTTCTGTTCTTTGAAGTACAATTGGACGTAGAAGAATTAGATCCACAATCAACGCATATTAAATCAAAACTTCTACTAAATTTATTAGATGTACAAACACCATATGGCAAAGTCCTTTCAAAATAAAATTCAGTGCTTGAAATATCAATGAAAATAATTGAGTATTTTAAAGTTTAGTATCTGATACGTTACTTTTTTGATTTAGTGTACGTTCAGAATAAAATATTTAAGTATTAGAAGTTGATTTTCTTTCTAATTTTCTTGATATGAAGATGGATGGTAGCTTCACACTACCGCCCGTTAGAGCCAGTGATTGAAGCATATGTCTAAACTTCTGAGCAAGATTGTTACCAGTAGCGGCTCCTTTTTCATTGTATATTTAAATTCAAATCTACTAAAAATTTTAAATTTAGCACACAATATGTCCTCAAAATCTAGTTTTCAAAATCCCATTGTTTTCCTATCCTATATATCATGTCGAATAAAGCATTCGTACGCTCAGTGCATTGCCGACTACATAAGTGCAGAGGCTAAAATTCTCTTGCCTCAAACTTCATCAATATATGTGTACGACTGTGCTGTTTTACAATGCTCACATCGTTTATCTATTTTTCCTTTGCTTCATAAAAGGAATACTTTTGAAATTTTGGCCGTTGCCTTTGCAGTTGTTCAAATGTAACATAAGTTTCTGAACGTGAACCGGATATCATTGTATTTTAAATTTAAGTTTACTTTAAAAATTGAATGCAAGTTCTTGGGATATGCAGCTCATATTTTTATTCAGTTCCTATTATAGTTCATTAGCCACCGCTGATTATTACCTGCCCTGATGTGTAGTGTAAGAATATTATATTGAACAAGAGTAAATATGATGCCTACATCGCACGCAAACGTTAGAGGCACTCCTCGTCAGGTCGTGCCTGCAAATTCGTTCTCGTGCGATAAAGGCTTTCCACTCGAGATGTAGAGTCTATTTTTTCTACGACCACATACCAAATAATCACATCGTTGCAAACGAAGTAGGGTTACGTCAGTTATTTTTTGACGTATTAGCAATCAATGTTACCAACGCAAAGTAGAAATGGATAAAAATAATTGTTTATTTCCAGATTATATATGTTCTTAAATTTTATTTGAGGTTGAATTGTTATTAATTATGTTTTTATTTTATTTATTTGATACATTGGAAATAAAAGATAAAAAATATATGCATCAATAATTTCTTGACAGATTTCGCCAGGATTTAATGTTGGCAGTGAATTTCATATCCGCACGTGGTGTTGATATAACATACATATCCGTAAATGATAGTATGAAGGGAGTAGAAAACCAATTATTTGTTACATGTTTTATTAAACTTTCAATTTATAGAATTCTAACAAAGTTAAAGGCATTTATCTTATAATACTCTGGAGTATTTAATTCAATGTAAACGTTAAAGTGAATAGCCAATACATTATTTAGGTTGGAAAAGTCTCGATGCAGCACCCAATTCCTTCTGGTGCAAATAGAGGACTTATGGAAGAGTTCGAGTTTGGTCGCCTCCTTAGAGCATTCGTTCAATACATTCGCAGCGAGAGAGACAGTCTGTGAAAACACCTCGCGATACGATGCAAACACGAAACACTTTTCATTCTAACCGGGCGTCTCGGTGCACTGAACACATCTCGCTGTTTTTGTTTTCATACAGGAATTTAAGCGACGTTTCCACGGAATTTTTCCGGAAAATTCATTGTCTCGGAACGTTTTTTGTTAGTTTTGTACGCAGTAATATTTGTTTTAATGTAAAATTGGATGTATTTACAGCGTTGAATATTTCAGAGAGCTAGTGACAAGATAAAAATGTAAATTTGTAAATTTTACATGCGGTTAGTTATGTGATAATAAAATTTTAAAGTTTTGTGCTATGTCCGTCTATCATTTTTAAAATTCATAAATGACAAATTTATTTCCGCAAAAAACCACTATGTTTGTATTAAATTTTTTGCAAAATGAATAAACAACACACCTATTTCAAATCATAAATCATACAAGTATTTCACTTACTACTCTTAAATATGTCATACAGATACAGTGGCGTACCCAAAGGGAGGGTGGGGAGATCGGTGTGTTGGGGGTTCAAACAACCCCCGAAATTAATTAGGTATTTAAATTTAATTTAGGCCAATTTTATGTTATCGTTAATATATTATCTCCATGAAATAGAATTATGTTTTTTTTTAAATTCTAATAAGAGAGCAATTGATTGGATGATCTTAAATTTGTTTGTACAATTTGATATGATATACAAGTACAAAAAGAAAAAATGCGCGGTTCAAATACATAGATCGTAACCCAGGACTTTATACCATTTAAACTAAAAAGCAAAAATTGATAAATTATTATTAAATATTGAAAATAACACATCTGAAAATGAATTTGGAGTCAAATGGAAAGTACAGTATCTTTGTTCATGAAAATAATATGGTAATTTTTACTTTTGAGGTTCCATTAAGTAGGAAAAAACTACAGAAAATTAATAGGAGCCTTATTAAAGTTATTGATCTTTATTATGAGTTTTAGCTTGTAAACTGTCGAAAAAATAAGAGAAAATAATTCGATAAGAATAAGAACCAAGACGATAATGTAGAATACAGTGGCCCTTCGCGCCTTCGTCCTGCGATAAGTTTCTTTTATTTATTATTTTGTAAAAAGTATCTGTATTTGAAAACCCCCTCCGAAAAAAATATCTAGGTGCGCCTCTGTACAGATATGTAGTCTCCCTATATAATTTAAATTCTAGTACATATTGAGAGAAAAGTATTTGTTATTTAATATTCCATTTCAAATTTTAGACACACGTCATTTTCATTGAATCAACATATTTCGTTTGATGAAAGTAAGAAGTTGTTTGTGTTTTTTTTTAAATAACTGCAGTTGCACATAATATAACAAGTGATGTAATTACGAACGATGACAATTTCGAGTGGATCCGAATTTCAGATTTCACGATTCCGAAGGAGAGTGAATTGTGATACTTTGTTTTCACGAACAATATCTTCGATTATTAATCATATCACTAGCTTACATTTAATGAGAGGATTATCACATATTTTTATATTCAAAATTATCTGTCAATGTTTATTAAGGAAACAAATCCTTAGTAACGAATTTAAATAAGGTGATAATTTTTTTGGAGGAAAACATGTCATGTGACCAATAAATTATATTCTCTCCCTCGAATTTTAATTTCGGGTACAGATTGATCCGAAAGTCAAGTTTCAATATTATATTTGTAATTATGTAAATTTTTCACTTCAAATTTTAGAAACAAAAGTTTACCCGAAGAGTGAATACATATTGTGAATAGTTACTATAATATAAAACAGGATAAATAAATTTGACCCAACCAGCATCCTCGATATTATAGCCTGAGGTTTTCCAAGCGAATCAATATTAGATGTTTGATCAGATCTTTTGAAAAACACGGTTCAGTAACCAGCCCTCCACGAATTTGTTTTCGATTAGGCGTTAGGAATAAAGACAAATTGCAATTTGAGGAAGATTATTGCAGATTAATTGTTATTGATTCTTGACCTTGCTTTCAAAATTTATGTTCGCTGTTCTGTCGTTCATATTTTCAGGTGTAAGATACAAAATATTCGTTATAATATCTGAAAAATATTAAATAAAATTTGATGAAAACGAATACGCGAACTTTTGATTATAAACAATATTATTAATTGCTCCAGAGCCAATAAATTTTATTCCAAATGTTTTTTCTAAATTCTATAATGACTCGCAATTAAACGATTTCTTTTTTATAACTGGTGTTCTCAATTTAAAATATCTAATTACAGATGTTTTTTTTTTTATAAAATTATACCGTGTGTAACAAAATGGTGTTCTATTAGACATAGAAAAACAGCTTTTAGTATTAAAAATTGTTCGGCTAATAACTAAGTCACCATATTGTCCAGAATAATAACATAATTTGTTATAAATGGTACATATTTTATGTTCAAGAAGTATACTTATCTAATACGGATAAGGATCATACTTTTTATCAAGTTTATACAATTGTAAAACAAAGTTATTTCCGTTTAGTTTAGTATTTATCAAAAAAAAAAGAAATAAGTGTTCCGAGAAATAAGTTTTCCAAGTATAAATACAAAAATTAAAGAGTATTTAAATTGCTCCACATGTTAATGTTAACCAATGCAGAAGTCCAAATGACTGTTATTTTTTAGTATATACATATTATAATTTTACAGTTTGTCATAAACTTTAGACTTCTTTAATTAAAATCTACAATGCAAGTACAATTACATTTGTACTCGTGGAAGAGCAAAAAAGAAGGGCAATGAATCCGAGATTTTTTATACTTTATTATTCTTCCTATTATATTATTTTTTTATTGCCTTAAAAATGAGATTTTAGCAAGTTTTACTGGCAACTTAGACATTTATATTGTCAATCTACAGTTTATCGAGTGTTGTTGACTTTCAGATATAAAAGTATTTTTGTTTAATAAAAAACAGCATATAGAAGTGAATTTCAAATTGAAGCATCTATTGTAGCCATAATAAATAAAATTTTCAATCAAAAATTAATATAATTTTAATATATTATTCTATTATTCCCCGTATATATACTCGTAGAACTTATATTTTATCGATTAAAGATTTTATTGACTGTTCGATAAATTGGTTAGGGCAATAATTTCTGGAATTCAATTTTTCCTTCGACTGATTTCGGCTCCACTCGGGTCTTTTCAGTGATTTTACAGTTAGGTAGATACTAATATGCAATATACGTCCTATATAACGTTTTTTTTCCAACATGTATAACATAATATTTTAAGCCATCTCTTTCTACAGTATGTATATTAGTATCTTATTCTATATCTTGTAATCACTAGTGACTAATTTAGCAGCATAAAGCAAATGTCTGTTATTACTTTCATGAGAGTTTTATAGCAATTTAATGACTGAACTAATATATAATGATAAAAAAATTTCATTGTAAAACTTCACAAGTGAATGCTTCATATCATAGCATAGGCAGCAAATTTTAGATTATGTTATTTGCTAACTAAGCTACTTCTGAAGGTGTACAAATTTTTTCTTTTTCAATTATAAAATCAATTTTGTCTAGAAAAAATACGTAACACACACAGCAACACAGGCAAAACAATATAGCGGGTTGCGTTCAGTATTTCTCATTGCTGATAACTATGTAATGTTATCAATTTAAAAAATAATAATGTCGTTCGAATTCTTACATTTAAAAAATATATTGTACAAAATCTAAATGTACGATAATTTGTAGTATATTTTTCTACGATACTAACTGGTATTGTACATGACCATTGTGTCAAAACTAAACTATAACTAAAATAATGAAAGTCCCATTTAATTTATATTGTTCTTTTACACAAGATTTGGTTTGTTTCATACACTATTTCATTAATGAGATACTTCACTTACAATTACTTGCATATTAATGAGTTCAATATAGTGTGAGAGTAAGTAAAATATATTATAGGCCATGCTTACTTCCAGAAAAGCATCCGTACAGGTTTCCCCAGGGTAACATACAACTAAAGAACACATACATAACATATCATGCGAAGTCCCACAGAGTTCCATATTAGGTTCACGCCAATGGAGCATTTATTATGATGGACTATTGCATACTCCCGTACCACACGGCATTAAATTGGTGGTATTCGCAGATGAAGTCGCTGTCAATACTAAATTTATGTCTGTATCATAATGACAGAATTTTAAAGTTTGAGCATTTTTTCGACGTTATTTCAAAAGGAGATTGGAAGTGAGATAACACTGTAGATATTTCTACACCCCAGAAAAAGACAGCGCAGCAGAGAGTGTCTGTGTTGTGATGGTAACACACATTTTTACTGTTTTGGTATCCAGCTCAGTATAAAATCATTGGGTCTTATTCAGAGAAAGAAAGTCAACAATTAAATTATGAAAACATGCAAAAAATAATTTCCCGTTGGTGCATTATGTAGAGTTGAGAAATTATATTTTGTTCTCTGTAATGATTTTTTTTTTATAAAAATTTAAAACTTCCGTATTAGCGTTTAATACTTTTGTATGAGTGGTTTTTGTTTTTTGTTAAAACTATTTTACCAACGCACTGCACAAATTTATCGGAGCAAAAATAAAACTTTCCAAACATTGACTGAATTCCAGAAATGATTGCCCTGTACTATTGTGTATCTTGATTTTATCGGCCACTATTGGGATCTAGGAAACTATAACAGCTGCGACTTCGGTTAAAAGTGGGGTTTTGTGCGCAGTGCCGTAACTAGAGCGTGGCATTTTTTTATATTTTAAAAAAATAATCATTTATAGATTTCTGCAACAATTTTACCAGTTACTACACCCTCTTGTGAACGCTCTTTTTGCAAAATAATTATTGTGCAATCTTACTATCGCTCATCTACTGGATAAGAAAGAAAAAAAATATAACTAAAATATCAATGAAAAATATATAGACAACAAATTAAATTACGATGATGTTATTTTATTAATGTTGCATTCAGAATATAGCACATAACCTTAAAGTAGAAACTTTTAAGAAATTATATTGGCCACAGGTTTTTGTACGATTTTTCAAGCGCTGCTTGCGCATATTCATTTTATTTTAAATTTCTAATTTTGCGTTTGATTTCTATTTGAAGTATGTTGCGGCTTTATTTCTATCAGGAGCACATAGAAAAATTCGGTCCGCAATCAACGCATTAGAACAGAACTTCAACTAAATTGATTTACTACGAAACAAATTTCTCATGTTTTAGTAAAAACGAAAAAAAGTAAAACAAAGGCAAATGGGATTCCATACACGCTGTTAAGAACACTATATGCAAGGTCCTTTCAAAATAAAATTAAGTGCCTGATATATCAATGAAAATAATCCAAAATTTTAAAATTTGAAATCGGGTGCGCTTATATTTCAGATCAATGTATATTCAGAATAAAATATTTATTCATCAAAGTTATTTTTTTTAAACTTTCTTAATTTGTAGAGGCGCTAAAAATATTTATGCCACAGGCGCTCAAAGGGGCTCTGATATTAACAGTGTTCTTGTTATTCCAAAATTCCCCATAGGTTATGAGAAAATGGCGGGAAACTGATTTTGGTCCATTTCTTCTTTCACAAATAATTCCTAAACAATTGAATATCAAATAAAAAAGTTAAATACTTTTATTGTGTAGTTAGTGAGGTAGGTATACAGTTTTTTTTCTACGGGCACATTCTTGAGATATGATACAATTTTTTTAAATGGGGACCCTATTTGATTAGAAAATACTTTTACTTTAAATTTAATAATACAATAATTCAAATACACAAGTGCATAGAAACGAATGGGCTACAATTTCAACTATTAATAAATTAAAAAGGTAGAAAATGATGTTATGTTGTGTACATTTAACTCAGTTTATTTAGGGCCGATTTTTCCACCTGTGGTTAAAGTGCCAGTTCCTTAACTGTCAGTTAATAGAAAAATATCGCATCGAAATAGTAAATAACGTATATTTTTGATAACTTACATCAGTTTTTCGATGCTATATTTTTCTATTAACCGATGGTTAAGGTTTGTTTATTTAAGGATAATGCTATGTCTTAGCATTCTGAGTCTAAATTAAATATGGCTTTCTTTTAAAAAATCGTAATTTACGCCATTGACTAGATAACAAAAATATTTATCTTCTTTATTTGAAATATATTTCCGGATATTCAACTGTTTAGAAATTATTTGTGGAAGGAGAAATTGATCAGTTTTCCGCCAATTCTCATAACATAACCTATAGGGAATTTTGGGGTAACAACGATACCTTTAAAATTGCCCCCTAGATTGTGTAGATACAATAACTCCCATTTAACCGATGTCGTAGTTGTGGCCGATGAAATGTGGACAACTGTATAATTTATTGCGAGGAAGGTACACACACAGTTGACATTCTCATTATAATGTTTTTTCTTTAGAGAACTACATGAATAAACTCTGAAAATGTAGAGAGGTGTTTTATTATTAACAGTGTATAGGTTAGAAATTTGTGGTGCTTGCTTCAATTTTCAATATCCCGGTGTATCAGGCGCTCCGGGCATCGGTGAATTATTCACGAAGCGCGAGCGGCTTCCGGGCCGGGTTCCGGAACCGCCGGCTCCGGAGAAACCGGAGGATGCGAAGCCACTCCGCCGGTGTCATCGCTCAATCACTGCGATTGTTAGCCGCATACCGGCTACACTTTGAATACCAATACACCGCACGTATTAAAGGATAAAGATATGCCATTGTTATTGTAATGTAGTCCTGTTGTCACGTCAAAGGGACTTGCACAGTTTGGGTGCTATAGCTAAACGGTTTTAAATCTTTTAACATTATGGGCCGGTTTTTCAATGTTATGATAAGTGTTTGATATGTCTCTGTTAAAATTAATCCTCATAGTAACCACGAATTTCAGTTTCTCAATCTTGTTAGCGTTACCAAGAGGATAAATATTAAATGTCAGGAGAATAAACTATCAGGTAGTTTAAACTGTCGATAAAAATTTACCAGTAGGATAAATTTAAGTAGTTGGTCCGAATGTGATCGAATGTAAAATAACTTGCAGCATTTGTTAAATTTTCGACAGTTTTTGATAATATTGTCAAAATATATAATTAATACGATGTATTTTGTGAGAGTGACGACGAAGATTATATTAATATGGTGTACAGGTGACTTTACATTGTAAGAAGTCAACCAGATCATTTTAATTTCTGGAATGACCATGAATTTTTCAAGATTTACATTTAATAAAAATACAGCAATGTATTTATTACAAAATGTAGAAGATTTTATTCGATTTTCTACTAGCAGGTAAAATTATGTGTAGCGTATAATATTTAGTAAATGTATTTCAAATTAAATACCAAAATTTTATTTAGAGAAGTTTCGCTATTATCTCGTTGAAATGCCATCGATCTAAACTGTCAACTATTGATATTTTTGAGATAAAATTAATACAACATTCAAATTTTGTTTAAAATGCCAGTTATTTACATAAGAATATAACAAATATAAGTCAAAATGATTACTAACTTGAGAGTTGACACTTAGATCTAGCCTTTACTTATCAGCCAGATAAATTCAAATTGAAAAACGAGTTTTCATTACCATGGAGTTTACCAGCGAAATAAATTTAATCTATTTGGTAGTTAACAGGAGTTTTGACAGACGATTGAAAAGCCGGCCCTATGTAATGTAACTTTCTATATATAAAATTTAACCTACAGAAAGTACAGTAAAATTGAATTGAAAAAATATTGTAAATGTCCATAAAAAATCTTAGCGTTTTATTTACGAAAATCACATAACTATTAGTAGATAACTCTATTTACTATACAATCAATGAAACATAGGTAGGAATAATCGTCAGTCATACCTATAGATGTGCACAGAACTTTTCTTTTGTGGATGCCAAAATGAACTTTTATAATAATTAATAATTATAAAATAAAAGTACTAGATGTACGTGGAACCATTTATTTTACTATTATTACGTCGCGCTATGTATCTTGAAAAATCAGTAAAGAAAATATATAGTATGTGCAACGAAACATTGAACATAGATCTTTAACATACGATTTTTAAAAATGCGGATACTCTATCTGTTGATAGTTTTAGATCAAAACTACAACATTTTCGTTCAAAATCAGATAGTCATAGAAATGTGTGTTACATTTTATATTTAATAAATATTGTATTGCAAATATAGAATTTAATTTTGCACAACTTTTTACTCTTGTAGTTTTGCTTTAAATCTATCAGGAGAGAGAATATCGTATGTTAAAGACATATGTTCTGCGTTTCGTTGCACACGCTGTATATTGTAACATGAATAAAATATTATGTACTTAATTTAAAATAACTGCATTATAATCGACTTTTGTGTAAAATTTATGTATGTAAATAAGAATTTCATTTTAAAATCTATGAACTTTTTATTAGCAGCAATATATTATTATACCGTGCGCATGCCTATGGTAATACCGTTGGTTTCTAATTTTTTTAAACTTATTCTTTCCTCTTCAGTCCTTCTCATCTCTTGCTTTACTTACTACGTTTCTATAGTCTTAAAGAGACCTTATGTATATACAGGACTGGACTTTGCATAAGCAAACTAAGCAAGTGCTTAGGGTCATCGTTAAATAGGGGCCATAGAATCTATATTCGGGGGCGTATACATTTTATCCTCCACACATGTTATATTGCTCGCCATTGTATCTTTCAAACATTTAATCTTGCACACCTTTTATCGTGCACACTTTTAATCCTCGAAGAAAAGTTATTTTACACACATTTTATCTTGCGCACATTTTATCATCCACACATTTTATCTTCGGCAACGTTTGATCTTTAAACCTTTGTAACTGTACTTTCCTTTCTTTTTATTACCCATACAATTAATATTTTTATAATTGGATGAAATATCCAGTATTAAAGATAAAATGTGTAAAAAATATAATGTGTGGATGATAAAATGATTTGGAAGATAAAATGAGTGTAAGATAACTTTTTTCGCGGATTAAAAGTGTGCACGTTAAAAGGTATGCAAGATTGAAAGTGTGCAAGGTACAATGTCACGCAATATAACATGTGTGGAGGATAAAATGTATACGCCCCTGTATTCGCAGACTTTAAGATATCCCTACACTATATTTTTTTAAAAATTTTGTTTGACTTCATGAGATATCTACAAAATGTAAAGTAGAATATTGCGCTTCTAAATAAATTCAAAAGAAAATGTATTTATGACATTTCTGTATTAAAAAAGCATTATTAAACAGGTTTGTTCGCAATCAATTCTTGTACACATAACGGTTGTTTTTTAGGACGAGTAATGCTCGGCCCCCACCGGTATTAGTCCTGCCTTGTGTATACAGAATAAATAGTACAAATATTGGCAATGAATTAACAAGAGAAAACAGTTTTTCACTGTTATCATCTGTCCCGCTAAATATAGTTGTCGTTCATATTAAAATATATATCAGAAATTTTCAAAGAAAATGTTTCATGGCCAAGTAGGTAGACTTGGATTTCTTTAACCATAGTAGGGGTTCGATACCGCAAGGTTTCCTCATTTTTTTAATTAAAATGTAAATTACATTCTATTACTTTGAGGCACTTGTAAAATTTATTCCAAAGATTACATTTAATGACAACAAACGGATCATATTTTAATTCCACACCTTATGTTAAAATCACTAATGGTAATTTTGTTTCACCCATAATGGGGAAGTTTAGCGTATTTTTTTATTTTTTTTATTTTATCAAGATTGTCCTCAAAAGTTATATTCTACATTTTATTTCACCCAAACATGCCTAGATTTCTCAAAAAATGAAATTTTATTCAAAAATGACGTCAGTTTGGCTCGCGGAGAACGTATCGTCAATCTTTAACCAGCGCGCGCTGGATTCCCATGGCAACGGAGAAGCGTGTGGTGTATTGCCTCAAAATACAACCTACGTTCAAAAAGTGAGGTTTCACCATCCCTTCTATGCAAGCGCATAACTCACGTGTGACGTCAGTGTGGCTCGATGATAAGTCATTAATTATAAATAATTGGCAGTATAATTTAAACTTTCAATTACATTTTAAGTTATAATTATTCATATACTTATGACTAAAAGATATTTCACATGTAATTTCAACCTCGCTAAACTTCCCCATTGCAGTTGATTATTACAAAGTTAATAATATTTAAATTTATTATTACTAAAAGAAATCAAATAATTTCTTTGATTACAACAAGTACAGTAATATTTTGCGATGATTTCCTCAGTTATTTTGAGTGTTAACTATTATTCAGGTAAAACGTAACACTCAAATTAATTTATTGATGACGATGATTAAAGAGTGAAACCAAGCCAAAATTTATTAGATTTGCTTCAATCATATTAAAAAACAATAGGAAGGAAAATAAAAATACAAACTGCATAGCTTAAAATTTTGTTTGGGTCTGTACTGCCGTCATTATAATTGGAATTAAAAGCTCATTGGATAACAAATTTTCATTGCAACTCAAAGGGTTGCTACATCCCTTTTTTTACATTAGTGTGTATGCGATTTTAATCAAACGGTCACAATTTTGTCTTTATACCGTTGTTAAAAATGAATTACTTGTATATAGGAAGTAATTCAGGAAATAAAATGGAAGCACTTACCAAAACTAGATCATATCCGAAGCATTCTGAAACAAATAGAATGTTAATTAATATTAAAATAATAGATTTTTTTTGTATTTCGCAGAAAAATAATTATTAAGGTTTATTCAGAATATCAGAACATTATATTTATACATTTTTTGTAACAAGTGAAATTGTAAAGTGAATTGCATACTTTTTTATGATATACAGGGTCGATTCTGCACTATCGGCCGCCAAAGTGTGGGTAAAATGTTTGGCGCCCCTCAAGTCATTATAAAATTATTTTTATCTTTACTTATTATTTGTTAAATCATTTGCGAAAATTTAAAAGCAATATTTGGCCGCCCACGTACGAGTGCACGCTCTGCACGTACGCCAGAATCGGCCATTCATGACAATCGTAACTTACATTTTTGGAGGAGGAGTAAGCTTGTGCAAAGGATCTACAGCTTAAAGTGGGTTCCAAACCACTCGTACTGAACGCGGTAATATTACATATGCAGATAAAATGTAACATTTTACACCAACTATATTATAATTGTGTGGAACGTTTAGTTGCATGGAAGTGAGCCATCTCGCCGAATTTATTATGAGATATACAGTCCAAAAATTTAAGCTACAGACGATCCATGTTACTGACCACTTATAAACGAATTGGGCACAAGAAAAGAGATTATTGGCAAGAGAAAAAACCTAAAAGTTACTATGGAAACAGTAAAAATAAATTTCTTAGAGTTAATGACATGCCCAGAACTTTAGCCGAGTCCATATCAATAAAAAATTATGTTATATGCTGCATTTTGAAATTCAGAAAAAATATTTTCGGTGCAATATATTTAGTTAGGTATTTTATCACTTAAATATTTATCTAGTGTGTTGTACATCCGAATCTACATTATAAAGGTTAGTACTTGCAATTTCATTTTAACACTACTATGCGACGCAAATTTGCCGACAGCATAACGGATAGCGCGTTGTTCATCCCACAATTATTTGTGTGGCTTTTTATGCGGCTCTCAGTCTACACTCTACACCAACAAAAATTTCGACAAACACTAGTAAATTTGTGTCAAATACAACGCACGACGAAAATTTTTATTGATGTGGAATCGGTTTAAAAGTTGTATATATATTCATTGTTATATAAATATTTGAGGCTTTATATCTATATTAAATATGTATATAATTTATTTTGTTTCACATAAAACATTAAAATATTACAACAATTTTTTGAATTGTGCGTCAATTTTCCCGGACTTCCTGTATGGATATATGGAATATTATATAAATATACAACGATTATACTTTCACCTTATTTTAAATTAATACAAATATACTCAATACAAGAAACGAATATAGTTTGCATAATAACGTGAACAATAACTCTAAATTTGAAATCTACTCCTGTAAAAATAAGAAGACTGAAAATTGAAAAGGATTACCTATATCATTGGATTTAACAACTTAATTTTAATGAAATACCAAAATCCTTAAAACCGAAAGAACTCCAATGAGGGTTATTTGCTTATTGGTTTTATTTTGGCAAGTTTACATTAAATAAAGAAAAAAGGTAAAAGAAATTAAATATAGAGACTTTAACTCTCTAGTAAAATTTTTATTTAAATTTTCTAACTACCGTAACTGTTGATCTCTTAATATTTAATGTATCAATGAATTGAAGTAATTAAAAAATTAGTTGTGGGGATAAAATGTACTTTTAGTTTTTACTACCTCTGACCTTAAGAGGCTGTTGTCCAAAAATGAACTTTTTCGGTCTAGGATTGTGAACTTATTTTACATACCAAACTGTTGAAATTTTACATGATGAATAAGAAAGGATAACTCTAGCCCGCTAAAGAGCCTTTTTTTATAAATTTTACAAAATAAGTGAGTAATTTGTACTTAAAATTGGACAATTTTTCGAAATTTTCTAATTTCAATCTAATCCTGAGACATTATTATTGAACTTATATTGCTCAAATTTTGTATACTACATAACTAAACATATCTAAAGACCGCTAAATGAGAATATTTTAAATATGTTTTGTTGTTTCACAATAAATAAATATTGAAGTTTGTTCTTTTACAGTATCAATTTTTATGGTTTATATATAAAAATATGACTAGCCAATTCAATAATATATGTGTTTCTAAATTAATTTCTAATTTCAAATTGTTAATACATAAATTTGTTTAAAAGTTATAGCAATTTAAAGATCTGTAAAATTCATGAAATTTAGTTTATAGTTTCCGCACTAGATGTCTCTCGCAGACTATTCAAAGTCAAGTCCGCCCAGTTCATATTCTCTATTTCCTGATTGGTTTACTCTCCCCACTGCTAGTTTCCTTGTACAGATGTACATAAATTTTTGTGTAGCTTAAATGGGATATGAGCATTAGAATAAAAAATATTGTATATTCGGGTACACAACTGTACCACAGTTCGGTAGAGGGGGTAATATGATGGGACAGCCCACTGGCTACCTCGTCTCTCACGTCGCGGCCAGGCTTACCTCACCGGGATTGCGACAACAGCCTCTTAATTAAGTAAATACTACTACTAGCTTTTAATCTATTTATTTTACATCGTAATTCTCAAAGTACTCATTAAAATAGGTAGATTTCTACAAAATGAAATAAACATCATTAATTCCGAATACTTCATTACGCGTATGAAAAGTTGTATACCGAACTGCTGGACTACGCTGCAAAATTCAAATATTTTCATTGGCAAATCAAATAAAAATAAAAAATTCTTATAATGCAACACGAGAAAATTGAATAATAAATATTTATATAACTAAGTTTAATAAACGAAATATGAATTATAAAAAATAATTAAAGAAAGTAACACTATGAATAAACAAACATACACACTATTTTAAGACTAACAATTATTAATAAAAACTTAAACACTAAGATTATTTATTTAAATACTATATTTATTTTCACAATATTTATATCACCAACTATTTATTTATATCACCAACGATCACTACACGTATCAATATTAGACTGTTCTCGCGATTTCCTGCTCGGGGTTTTTATACTAGAACAATTAAGTTCTGGAATGTTCGCCAACCCTCTGGAAAACAGAACAATAGGAGCGAGCGAACCTGTCGAGACATGTCCGCGACGTGACCTTTGGAATCGCTACAGTATTATTTGTTTCATAGACATTAAATTGTAAATATTTACAAGGTAACTTAGTCTCAGTGATGGAACAGAATGAAATCTGAAATCTATATTTATGTAGATGTAATTTTGATACCATAGTAATTATACATGCCAAAATCGACAGTACATATCGACATTATTACCAAAAAGAGATATGTAATTAACTAGCTTGAAATTCTGGATATTTTTGTATTGCATATATAATATAGAATATTCCATAACTATTATGAAATAAAATATTTCAATATAAGCGAAAGGTTACGATTTCGCGAGTGACAGAACAGTATACTGTACACAAGCATGGAATGGTACTCTTTTCATACGAGTATGACTGTTTGTAGCATGACCCCAAGTCGAGTACTGCAAATCCTACTAGTATGAAATCGACATTCCAACCGAGTTGTACATTGTATTTTTTCTATGAACACGATATTATTTCCTAATTAATTTATATTTTAATAATAAAGATGTCTTCATTTCACTTCCTAGCAAATAGGTAACCCCCCCCCCCTACATTGAGAATAAATTATATACTATGTAGAAAAAAATAAAATTAATTAAAAATTTCTGGCTACGCTACTGACTTCATTAGAATGATCACTGGTCTCTTGCATAAGCTGGAGACACAACATACACTACACTTCTGCTAACAATATTGCATTACATAAGATAAAAAGAACAGGATATTATTATTAAAAATTTATATAAACAAAAATGAAGATGTAAAGACAACACTATTAATTAAAAATGAAGGAGAAGGTAACAATATATACAACATTATCCTTTGTGCGAGGAAAATGCCATAAAACTAAAATAAAATATAAATAAGGCAGCAAGAGAGTAGGGCTCTCTTTGAAGTAGATAAAACGGAATAAAAAATAATCCTGGCCGATGCCGGAGTTATTTGTTGACGTGAGGAGCTGCAGTCACAGCAGAGCGTTATGTGGAAAAATTCCCACTATTACCTGTGCGCGGATAAAAATTCATCTTCGGAGGAAGAAAAACGTGAAAACTGGGCGTTTTACAAGCAGTAACTTGTCAAATTTTTTACGACTGTGGCCCTGAAACGCCAGATATATCTCGCGGACGGTGACATACTTTCAGCCTGAAAAATGGCCGCCTGGATAACGGCTGGAATCAGTGCTAACTAGTACACGTGATCTAAAGCTAGCACGAACTAAATATCATCATCAAACTGATAATAATAGCTTTGTGCTGCTGCATTTATATTCATAATACAATTAGTTGTCTGAAATATACATTGTCATCCATATCAATGTAGATATGCACGTATCGTCGCATGTAATGCTGCTGTTCTAATTTCGTTTAAACTTAGTTAGATTTTACGATACAAATGTTGCATTTGCAATGGGGAATTTCTGTGTAACTAAATTTATGAAACATAATACAATAATAAAATATATATTTATAGTTTGTGATTATAATTGTTTTATTATTATTTCAAAAACGGTATAATAATGAGGCTATTGTTATTTTAATTGGTACTTCTGAATATTGTGTCTCGCGGTATAAACCTCAAATATTTTTAAATGTTTTTTAATATTTGGAAGTATTTCTAAAAGTAATAAACAAAAACTATATAATAATATTGTAGCGATCCCAAGTTGACGTCACGGGCTACGGCCACTAAAGGACCTGTCACAACAGGTCCGTTCGCTTTTCTTTGTTCTGTTTACGAGAGGGTTGGAGAACATTCTAGCAATTAATTGTTATACTATAAATACACCGAATAGGAGATCACGAGGACAGTCTAATATTTATACGTGTAGTGATCGTTGGTGATATAAATATTGTGGAAATAAATATTGCGTAGTTTTAAGTGTTTAAATAAATAATCTTAGTGTTAAAGTTGTTACTTTTAAAATAGTGTTTATATTTGTTTATTCATAGTGTTACTTATTTTAATTATCTTTTGTAATTCATATTTCGTTTATTAAACTGAGTTATATAAATATTAGTGTTTTAATTAATTTTACACTTCACCTAAATAAATAAAACGTTACAATATTTATTACGCCTTTTTGTTACATACACAGGTAGTATATAAAGCGGATACTTTGATGGAAAGACACATAAAATATCAATAACTTACCCGGTATTTGAACCCAATACCGAGATGCCGAGAAATTTCTCGATTGTTTTTTTATTTAAATTTTAATATTTCTTGCAGCAGAAATTGATGAGGTGAGGATCAACTGCGCAAAATAGAGTGTACAAGTACATAGATACTATGTGGGATGCTTTATATGGTTCGGTTCACTAACACTCATCTAATTCTAATCCTAAAGTTAAAAGTTTAAAGTTGAGCAACTCTCACCATTTAATGTTAGTTGATATACTACACAAGGGTTTCCAATTACATGATCAGCTGTCCCTTTCTATCCGCTTACCAAAGTATTTTAGGTTAGTATAAACGTAAAAAAAAAACAGTTAATGGTTCAACTACATACTATACGAGTATAAGTTTATAAACTAAAACGTGGGAAAAGGCAATACTAAAATACGCCGTGCTTTAAAGTTGTTAAGCAACAATAAAATCACCAATTGATTTTTGAACATCGCCTTTGCTTTTTTTGTAGTGGTAATCAATTTCAATTACGGTAAAATATCCCATAAAATATAAATATATCAAATTTTGAAATGCATTAAAATCAAAATTCTGCATTACAGATCTGTTACGATGCAGGTATAATAGAAGATAGTGTCCGTTAGGTGTGTTTTATAGACTACCTTTTATCATAATAAGCTATTACAGTAGGTTTATATAGTAAATTATACATACATAGTTAATACATCAACCAGATTTGTTTTTCTATATGAAAAGGAAGTCAAACCCTGCGGATGGGCTTAAAGCAAGTAATAATAAGGAAAATGTGAACGCAAATTTCTCATTAAACTTGTCAAAGAAATACAACCAAATAATACAAAAACCTAAATGCTTTTATTACGTGTACATCAATGATACTTTCATAAGTAAACTGTGCAAGTGTAATAACCAACGTATTTAATTTTTTTAACTTATTATGAAAATTGATATGATGAAAGTTAATGTTGCCGTCTAGATCTAAACTTTCTAAGCTCTTCTCTTGTCTAGTGTATCAAGACAAGACATTATTATTTTAGATCAAGACGGAAAAATTCTAAACAATTTTGAATACTCTAGATTAATTAAAAATTTGAAATTTTCGAAATATAAATATATCATGCGAAGCTTGTTTCATCTGAGCTGAAACAGTGATTATAGAATAGGAAAAAAAGTCTTCCGAAGAATAATCTTTATCTAAAGTATATGAGCATCAGGTTAATATAGAGCCTTGAAACAATGTAGAGTCTTGATACCTAGACAAGACTTTTTAATCTAGACTTAAACTTAGTCAAATCTTGTCTTGAAAAAACTCTTTACAAAAGTCAAGGGCGCCGCCAGCAAATGGGCCTGGGGAGGGAAGCAAGTTGGTAGACGGAAGATATAAATAGTAGGTAAAATAAATACAATTTCTATAGTTTTAATCGAATACTACAAAAAAAAATTTTTTTTGTGAGTTTTGGCGAAAGGTGAAATTCAGGTGGGTATTCCATCTATTTCTAGGTGTAAGTTAACAGATAAAATATCTTCAAGGTACGAACAATAATTTCTATTTGTTTAAAAATTGTCGGTGCTGCGATTTGAACCCGAAATGTTACACTCCGTTCCAAGGCCGAATTTATGTTAGTGAGGGCCTCTGGACAAAAGTTTGGTGGGGCCCTTTTTCAACTTTTTTAAAAATTGAAAATTATTTTTTTAAATAAATTGTTATGTTACCAAATACTTCTATAATTTTTAATACCATTTATTACACTGCTGAAGACTGATTTACACTCGAAGTGTTGGTGTATTAGTGGATATTATTAAATGACTGCTACTCCAAAAGTTTTTTCCTATTTACTAATTATTAATTAATTAAATTTTAGCACATTTCTTGCTTTCTGTAAACTATTCTATAATAGCTTCATATGATAATACTCTTAAAATATCATTGTTGATGCCCAAAAGTAAGATATTTTAGGCGTTGATTGATCATAACCGTTCTCAGCTTATTTTTTTAATATATTGTTAATTTTGAGAATGATCTTTCTGCGTTACAATTTGTTATCATGAGAACAATATTAATTATTACGAAGACTTCCACGTTTGTAAACTCCAAAAATTTTTTCCTAATTACTAATTATCCAGTTCAATAAAACCAGTAAATTGATAAACATGAAATTTAATTTTGGCGCTTTTCTTTCTTTCGTCTTTGTCAAATATGCTATAATACTTTTAAAATATTATTGCTGATGATGTTCAGAAGTATTAGATGATGTTTTAGGTATTAGGTGTTTTTCGATCATAACAGTTCTCAAATTATTTTTCAATACTGTTAATTTTGTGAATTATCTTTCTGCGGTGTAATTTATTATGAGGAAAACAAGATAAATTCCCAAGATGACTCCCAGGTTTGGAAAAGGATCCTACACTTCTTTTTCTATTATTAATTTATACATAAATAGTTCTAGATTAAACATAATTTTATATTCTTCCTTTAAAAATTAAGTCATTCCGTTGTACATTAATAAAGTTATAAGTACAAAAATGTTGGTGTTTTCTAGGTTGGCTCTTTTTTATTTTTCAGTAATGTAAATTGTTGACAAAATTGATTCCTTGGTGAGCTGAGCCCAGTCTCACTAGTCTCAGGCTTGCTCCGTTCAGTTCGAATCGAAGAATGTTAACCAAGTGAACCTCTGCTGCATACCTGTGTACAGTATAATAGTAGGTACAAATAATGCGTCTTTTTAGTCTAATTTAAGAGCTACATTTTTTAATATTTAGACATAGTCTAATAATAATAATTGTTTCAAATATATATAAAAAAAATATAATCACGATAAAAAATAAAAGTCGTTATTATAGTTAACTTTAATATAGTTAATTCTCCATTTATGCAACTATAAACGAAATAAAAATGTTTGCAATTACATAAAAGCTATACAATAACGCATGATTTGAATAAGAGGGAATTTAGCACATTAAACAGCATTTACATGAGATGGTTTTGTTTGTAATCATTGGGATCTTGTTTTCATGTTCAAAGCCTAACCACATCCCGTACATCTTCCAGTAAATGAATTTCCCTGGCTCGGTAATCAGTGTATCTAATTCCCTGGCCGTACAAGGGTTGAAAGAAACCACTCCACTTTGTACAACGCAATTTGTCCGAGTTAGCGGCCCGACGCTTCGAGCTGGACGCTGGAAAAACGCCGCGGTGTTCACAAAAAGAACAAATAAACTATTGTTTACTACAATATGATTGGTTATGGCTTAGCGTGCTTAGCAAATAGAGAAAAATTACGTTTTTTGTTCCAAGCGAGGGTCGAGGATAAGTTTAAATTACACAAATTAAGGACAGGATGTGAAATACTAACTATAAATTTCAATTAATATTCTTGCCAATATTTTTTCATCTCTATTTTATTTTAAATTTCGGAAAAATACATGTATAATAATATATTATAATTATAATGTTTTGTAAATATGAGCAGCGCTGGTTCACGCTAATTGAGAGGAATATGAAATATTATTTTAAAATAAAATAAATTATATAAATATTTAATACAGTTATATAGATTTAAGTATCTATATAAAAGAAATTATAAATACAATTCTAAGTACAAATAAATTCAAAACAAAAAAGCAAAATACTTTCATGTAAGATGGCTCATACCATTTAAAAAGAAACACACATTCTATTCAATCTTCTTTATGCTTAGTATAATGGTAATGTTTATAAATTAAATGTTCAACAAATTTCTATTTACTGGCATCACGAAATAATGAAGGTGGACCTGAAGAGGTTTCGGTAAAATAATTTTCCGTCATTCTTCATTGAAGAGATGCTCATGGTACTTCGAAATGCTGGCTACCTTCATAACTCAAAGAATTTTATTTTTTATAGCTGGTATGTCAAGGTTTAGTTTTCTTCACTGACCACTACCCTTTATTTAAGTCCCTAGTTCGTGTATAACTGGTCGGCAGAGTAGGTCATCTATACTTCAAATTTTTGTGCCATCTACACCAATTTACCGGGAGAGATGGATCACTTCATTTTCAACTACACGTCGCACAAAATTATAAGATAGTTGGGTTAAAATTGCATCTCTGTTTGCAAAAAAATATATAATATGTAAAAAGAAACTAATTTGTATGAAGGAAATATACAAAAGTGTACATGCTAAAGCAAGGGGTATTCAAAACAACTTCTAGTCATAACTTATTTGTTGGGTCATAAAACAACATAGTATAAGTAAAATTTACTCCCTTAGTAAATACAATATTCATGAAGAAACAGTTGACATCGTCGTTTATTTATATGGGTGCAGTGTAAGAAGCAATAAAACACCAATATTTGTATAACAAGTGTTACAGTGTGTAGATAGCGATGACACATAGTTCATGATAAAATTTAGAACAAAGTGTAATTAGGTAAGGGTTAAAACATTTCAATATAAATATATACTAAATAATTAACAATATTAAATTAAACAAACAACAAACAGTATTAAACTACTAAACATAACACATATACAAAAACTACTGCTTGGATTTGTCTTTTGGTAAACTCTCTGTAACAGAAAAACACACATATTCAGTGGATCTAAAACAGGAAATGCTCAATAAATGTCTGTCACAATCACACGCACATTCGCAGGCTAGGAAACACATTCACAACTAGTAATTAATAAATATAAATAAAAGTTGTCAGATATCACCAGAATTGAAACTAGAAATAAAGTACACATAATATAACGAAAATCAAAAGTATATATTTGTAAAAAAAAACACATTTCTTTTATACAAAACACACGAATTGTAGAAATTGTTATTTCCTTGAAAAAAATATATTTTTAAAAAATTTCTTATTTATCCATTTCAACGAGTTGTCATTATCGCTACTTTGGTTTTTTTACTTCAGCTTTTTTGGTCAGTTTTCCCATAACAGTTAATAGTATGAAGTAAGTGGTAAACGTAAACTAGCAAAAGCGGACCATCAGAAACCTACGTGCACGCATATGCAGGCGCAGGCAGGACGGCAGGAGGATGCGAATATAGCTAACATGGTCAAGCTCGTTGGTCGAAAATGCTCGTTAAGAGTTCAGAGGAAAAATATTAATCATCATATCGCTACTGTTTAAAAAAATTAAAGCTGTACCATAAGAAATAAGTATATATTAAAATAAATCAACAATCACCAGATTATATAGAAATATAAGTCACCAAATAAGTTATAAAATCGCCAGATCTGGTAATAATTAATCAGACCTGACAACACTGGCGTTAGGGATCCCCACCATCTAACGTTTCCCACGTTGCACCCAAAAGAACATGGAGGCCGGGTGCAGGGTAAATAAACGATCTGTCCTGATCCCACATTGGGTTAGGGTACCCCGCACCTAACCTCCTTATTAAGGCTATACAATCATACACCAAACATATAAATACATACTATGACACCTACAAGTGCCTATATGAATTTGCACTTCATAATGACATTTACCTATGTTTACAAATATGGATTTCAACTAATTATAATAACAATTTAACAATAATAAATTTGGCAAGCACTATCTAAAATAAATGAAAATGACAAGTGTGGCACAAGTTTATTAAATAATGTTCAAAATAACAAACACTCTTGTTAAAAAAAAACACAAATTAAACATAACGATTACTAATTGATACACAACATAGTAGTTTTTATCTTATATTCATTTATTTTCACAAGGTATTAATATTTATTTCCACAAAATATTTATTTCTACTTTACATATCACTGTTCAGCGTCTGCCTCGACTCAACTCACTTCACTCTACTCTACACGACTAACTCTACTAACTCCAACTTCACACTCTCTACACTCGTCTTCACTCTCAACTGTCTGTCCACACTCAAGGCTGTGACACTATATACCTGCAGGTAATTCATCTCGAACGTTCTAGAATCTCCTGGATTCTATAAAATTCCCGAACAATATCGGCGTCGCAATTATCTCACTTGACCTATATAGCGAGACAACCTGACCACAGGCGTGATGAGTCGTCGGTAGTGAATCATGCTCGTTACAATTATTTGAATTTTGGCGAAAAAGTCATCTCATCCGGTACGCCATCTCTCTCGGTTTCTGGTCCCTGTCAGAGGATGTAGGCTGAGAACCAACCAAACCAATCCAAATTGTCACAAAATATGTACCTTAGGAATTAGGTACTTGACACTCTTCTAGGAATGTTGTACCACATATGATTAATCTTTGGAAATCTTAATTAATTATAAGACGAAAATGTAAAGATAAAAACTTTAACAAATTGTTCTAATAACTTTATTAAGTGCCCAGTTTCGATTATTTAATAGCCATCATCAGACCAATTTAACGTTTGTTTTATTTATTGAATCCAACGTATCATTTTACTTCTTTAAAACCCAAAGTAGTGTTTACATGAAGATCTGAAGCGTTTGAGTATATGATAATTTTTTAAATAACAAATAAATTTTTATGTCATTGGCTAAAATTTAAAATTCAAATCTGTTTCTACCTATCCTCATTTAACTATTACAAGTAATTAATGTTTCGGTAAATTTGTTACAACTGTGGTTAATCTGTTTACATATGGAAATAAATTATTTATGTTTGACAGTGACAATTATTATAATTGACAGTAAAAAAATTATAAAAGTAATTATCGAATACTCAAACAGGAATTGCACTAATACAATTTCTGGAGTCAACACCCGAATGTACATATATTACAATTTATATATTTATATATACTACAAATTGTGGACAGGCGAGATGTTTTGTGCTGGCCACATCAGATTTTTAAACATAGATACATAACATACTTCTTATTAAAATGTGGGATAATCAATATTAAAGTCGTTAGATTAAATAACGCTGTAAGAATATTGTAAGTTGTTTTCTTGTTGATAGTATTACTTCTCAATATTAGCTTTTTCAAGATACCTACAACTACAGATTCAGTACTCTATTCAGCGTATTGAAACTGCTGCAGGTAAGTATATCGAATACCAGATTGCACTTATCTCAAGGACGTGCTTTTAGAAACTATTAAGTTACCTGATGTCTATATACTTTTAAGTACGGATAATGGTATATTGTAATACAAGTATGGTAAGACTGTTACTGAAAAGCGAATATGAAATTCTAATCATACGTTTTACTTGGCCGTTGTCATACGTTTGTTACTTATATACTATTTTATTAATTAAAATCAATATCACTTATCAATCAGGTATTTTTATTATATAAAATGGTTGATAATGAGAGAACTAAATTAGTTAATTTTAAGTCAAGCAAATCAGAGAAGGGATTCCATAATTTTGGTTGATATCATTTGAACTTGCTATGATTTCAATTGCAAAAATCAACTATAAAGTGATCTCTATTTTCCACTAGTAGCATAGAAATACTTATTGGATATTAATGTTCATCATGTATAAGTAATATTAAGGTGAATATGATCTTTAATTTTCTAGGTTTATTACCCTAATATTAAAATGAAACTTTAATGCATTTAAATCGAGTGCGTTATAGAATATTGTGCAACAACCAACAAGTGCAGAAAATCGCCTATTTCCCACGAGGTGTGACTGAAATCACACAAGGAAGAAAATAGGCTATTCTGCACAAGTGGCACACTATACATTTTCTACGACCACACTTTTAATCGTTACAGAACAAAAATACATACATGAAAGCTATTTGACCTAAGAAACAATATGGTGCAGATAACCTCACTAAGAGTTCCTTCACGTAGGTATGCGTATTGCTGTGAGAAATGATATTTCCCACACTGCACAAGCACAATGTTGGCAAATACCGTGAGAAATGATTTCTCATACTTTAACCCACGATTGTCGATTGGTCGTAGAAAAAATTCAGTAGTTGCCTTGTTTGTGGCGGGACGGGCATTGGCAAATGCTATTGGTTGCTTGAACGCGCCATCTTCTCATGCTGGTTTGTTATCGGCAGTTGTCGCAGCAGTACTGCTGATATCATCAGCACCCTCAATTTTGCAGAGTGCAATTTATTGAAACTTTAATTTTTTGTAGCTTATTAGAAGCTAACTTAAACTTAAAATACCCTATTGTTATTTGTATTTGATACGTAACTGGTCAAATCAAGAACACTTTTACACTCTATACCTACACTGATGTGGAAAAGTCGTAAATTCAATGCATATTTGAATTTCCGCCATGGAGACATTTGCCATTTGCAATTGATGCGTAACAAGAGCAATTGTTATTTGTAGTTGCTACAAGTGAAAGAATCCCACTCCATCAAATGATTTTACTTATTATTCACTTGTAAACTGTCCTTTATTTGAAATGTTTTTCGCCAGGGAAATAAACATTTAGAAGTTAACTGTAAAAGTTTTACTGGTTAGTAGTTGCATTGTTTTATTGTTGAAAACTGTTTTGTCCCTGTCATATAAATTTTTGACATAACATTAGTAACTGTCAGGATTTAGTTTTAATTTTAATATTATTTACTAGTGCATAACAAATAAACTATTGTACATATACGCGAGGTAACAGATTTTCCTTGTCGCTAAACGGCTCGCTCTGACGCGTTATCTTTATCTGAGGTATACATCTATCTACAGTATTACCTTTTGATTAAATGCACCAAATTTAAAAGTCTGCCATTATAATAACTTCATAAATTTAGTATTGCCAGCGACGTCGTCTGTAAATGCCATGTGGTGGAGGTAGACAACAATCCGTCATATTTGTTCCAAAGGCCTGGACTTAATATGGAGCCCTGTAGGGCATATTACATTCTTTGGTTGTACGACACTCTTCTGCCCGCAAAATTTCCATTATCTTACGGACACCTTAAGGAAATATAGACATCTCAGAAAAACACTTACGGAAACCTTACCTGGGAATAGATACATTCTGTAACATATTTACCTGTGAAATGAAAGCACTGAATCATGTTTTACATATCAAACATTACCTCTAACTATTGTGTCTATATATTACTCGTATGCATCAATTCAATTAAAATACGCTATAAAATTCAGAACAGCGTTAACAAAACAGTTAGTTTAGATGGTGTGACGAAGCACTCGTCACCAGGACTCGTCTGTAATCCAAGCCGATTTACGAAGGCCGAACCACAGCGGGTTCGACCGAACCCCGCTAGCCGGACCAGCAGCCGCAAACCACCGCTGACATCATCTTAATGCTGCCTGACGTCCTTGACACAGGACGTCAGCGAGCAGTGCCGAGATGTGGGAAGAAAACCTCCAATCCAAAACCACGTGCACGAAGAGAGAAACACCGCCGTCTACCCTACAGCACCAAACACCGAGGAGACCACTCTACACAATCACTTCTTCTGCCAGTGTCAGTCCGAAAGGAATCCTGAGCTAGAATTCGTACCGTTCCAACCGATTTATCGTAAGTTGTATTTTTTTGTATTTTCCTACGTGTACGCCGCTGTGAAGACTGCTTGTGAGGCAGCGTCTGCCTCAGCGTCTACACAGTTGCCGTGTTTAGTTGTCGCGTTCCACCGTCCTTAGACGTGCTTGTGAAGGTGGCGTCCACCTCAGCGATCTAAGGCTTTTGCTAATTTTGATTTTTTCTTGTAGTACGCCCCGCGTCGCTTGCGAAGGTGGCGTCTACCTCAGCGATCCCGCCGCTGTTTGTTTATTTTCTTATTTATTTTTTCGCGCAGCTGTTAGGATCAGCCTGAGAGGTGGCAGTTACCTCGGCGACCAACCAGCCAATTGTTTAGTCAGACCGTAGGTCACTGTAGTCGTGTGTTGTGCACTTGTTTTAACTTCTAGGTGCTTCCCTACGGCTTAAGCCGTACATATTTTTTTTTGTGTGTGAATAAAGATTACTGAAAGGACTATAGTGTTTCTGTTCTAGCCCCTGACCCAACCGACCTAGAGCATCCGAGGCAATTTCTCCCCTCTCCCTAGGTACTGCAGTTATTGGCGCCTGAGACACCGTCCGCCTAGGAAGAGAGGGCACCACACGACGCACACACCCACACCCGAACCAAGAGTGCGTCACAGTGGAAATAAACAGAAACTGTCATGACAATAGCCATACGATTTGCTGAGTGGTTAATCACTAGTGATAGCAAGAGAGACAACAAGACACTTATATATACTGAAGAAAGAAATAGTCCAAAAAAATTACACATGTTGAAACACTACGTTATATAAGACGTATATTACATATTGGTATTTATGTATAAAATCACTATATAATACCTTGATATCACCGCTTATGAACTACGTATATATCCTATAATAATTATAAACTTTGTAATTATAGATAAATTCTTACTTATGTATTATGATATTTCACTCACGTGTGATGTACTCTTTTATCTTACATTAGCAGCTTTCTGTGTGAAATTGAATCAAATATACGAAAATATACGTTTTCGGAAACGTCATACACTCGATTGCGTTGCTTGTACTACTCAAAAAATGAGTTATTAATAAATAATGCTGTTATTAAATCTTAAAACTGAGAGTAAGTACTTCTTACAATGAAACATGTTCGTCCATCGCTACTGGAAGATAAAAATATAATTATGATTTATTTGTGTATAAAAGAACGATTTACAAAAAAAAACATAAACGACGCATGTTCTTTTGAAAGTTACGATTTTAATTCTTAAAAATAAATTCCCGTAATGTTTTTTAAAAACGCGCTGAATTACCCTTCTAATTTATCATAATTTTTTCGTTATTGTTCTTTATTCTCGTGAAATATTTGGCCATTAAGTAAGGTAGGCCTAAGTGCACATTTTGGTTACCACTGGCGTACCCCTTCCGTTCTGCAGCAATAAGGAAGCAGCTAATGCGTTTACTCGTTAGTCTGCCACCTCTCTTCCTTTATTTTTCATTCCTATCTTTTGTTTTCCCGACATTCTTTTTCCTCCCCCATCTATGCATTTGTTGAGGAGTTCTGGTTTATTTATCGCTTGTAACCGGAGTGAATTAAGCCGATTGTGGTAAATATAATGGGCTGTATCGGATTAATTTTTTTTTGTGCCCACGTAGTATCATTTTTTGCAATTTGTTAATCATGTTTAAATTAAAATTAATGTTGGAATGCGGTTATGATACTTTCCACAATAGCTACAATGTAAATGTAATAAAATTTTTGGTTTGTAATTTCAAATAATGGAAAAAGGAATTTGTTTTATATGTTCAATTTACAATGTATGGCAAATCCGGTAATAAAACTAAACATAAAAATTTAAATGTTGGTTCTGCATTACAATAAAACGGGATCACAATAAAAGAGGATGTTTAATTTGTTTTTATTTCCAGTAAACAAAAGGAATAATCAGGTCGATTTTTTAATTAACTTTACAGAGAAATAATTATTTAAGGTAACACTTTGTCTGTTTAAAACTACAAGAATAAAAGAACAAAGAACAAGAACACAATGTGGTATAACATATCGATTAGTAAACGTTGCATTAAAAATAGTAGAACAATGTGTTTCAAAATAAATTTACACAACAAAAGAATTGAAACTAATCTGATTCTTGATAAACATTACTTTCATTTAAAAATAAATCCATATAAAAGATTTACTTTATAAATCGCTTTAAATTAATTTTCAACGGGCAATTATTAATTATATACACCTATCATGTATGAGAAAAATCTGAAATGTTGAATTTGTATTTTAACGAAAGAGTTAGAAATTACAATTTAACGAAAAACCAATGTATTTACAAACTAGAAATAAACAATGAACAATAACACAAAATTAATACAAGAAACAAAACACAGTACAATCGCGTTGTGCGAACAGAATATATCCAGACTTGTTTATATTATGTAACTGTTCATATCACTTTAACATAATGTTGATAATTAAAAAGGCACACTTATGAAGTAAAGACCATCATATATGCACGTATGTACAGTGTTGAATAAAATACTTAAAAAAATATTATTTCAGATACAAAATACCAAACAAAAGTATTTCAAGAAAGTCTCTTTTATAATTGCAGTCATTAATAAAATCCACTAATACACTAACGTTTTGACTGTAAATCAGTCTTCATCAGGGTGATAAATGGTATTAAAATATTATCAAGTAAATCATGTAAATTTTACAGAAATATTTCATCAAACATAGATAAAACAAACACAAATACATGTTACTTAACAGTTATCAATCAATTTCAAATATTATTAATTATTTAAAGTACTTTTAAATATTTCAAATACTTTAAGTATTTCAAATACTTTTGAGTATTTTATATAGTTTTAATTATTTCATATAAGATTAATTATATTTCAAACAATGTAAAGATTAAAAAATAGTTAAAATAAACATTTTCATTTGCAATAAAATAAAAAAATAAAAAAATAAAATTAAAAATTAGTATTTTGTATTAATAAAATTATTTTAATATATTAAAATATAAAATACTTTTGAGATGTATTTGAAATAAAAGCACAAAATACTTTTTAAAAACAAATTAAAAAAAAATATCAAAATACTTATGCAACCGTTCTTATCGTGGCCAGACTATTTCACGCTGTTCATCGAAACTTTTATGGACTACCTAATATAGTTCTAACAATAATAGGTGAAATAAACGATTTTAGTTTCTTTTCACCATGAATCATATCATTTTAAGCGTATTCGTGCCCACAAGTAACGTCACTCGCGCCAGTAATGTTGGCTTCACAGTAGCGAGAAAGGCTTATCTATAGGTTTCAATATGGTCTCAGGTTTGTACAATATTTTTGTACAAAAATCATAAAATCAATAATTAGTTTTTTTTTTTTGTTTATTGGAAACACATACAGTTTTGTGGTAATGCGTTTCTATTCTAGGAAGTATATCAAATACATTACATTTACTTTTTCTAAATTAAATTTTATTTAATATCCCACTACTTTCTTTTATTATTATTATTATTATTAGTCAAAAGAATGTTTAAGATTTTATACTTTTTTATTGTAAATATTGTTTTTTAATAAATGCTGTAGAAGTAGGAGTGTTTTTTTTCCAAAATTTCCCGCACGCTAATCTGGGGGAGACGTGGGAAGTTCCAAATTTCCGACGTTGCTTAGGTGACGCAAAACAACAGATTTTATTGTAAGAACACAAAAATATATTATACAAATCGCGATATATCATTTTTAGCACAATTTTTAAACTTCTGTTACCTAGATGCCAGGAGACAATAATTATTCCTGTTAAATTGGTAAATTCTAGGTCAAAAATCAAAAATACTGAATTCCGATTTACATATGTTTTCAGCAAAAAAACAGTGATTTACGTGGTAGACTGATCGATGATTTTGGCTTCTCATGTGCAATTTAAATTCTTCGGCACTGTAGATATCTTAGGAAAGTTTTTTTCAGTGCTATCAATTGTACCAATACAAGGTATTTTTAATTCTTTGTGTAACTTTTTATTTACATTTCATTTCATGGAGCGTCGACTGATATTTTAAAATAATATATTTTGGAATTTTTGTATTTCGTCGATGTTTGTTTTTCAAGTCAGACTCCATATTGTTTAATGTACGTAATGATTGGTCTCAATTGAATGTAATATAGATTATATTAGTCCATTTACGATTTATTATTGTATTATTGGTTAAAGCATACCCAACCGAATTTTTTTTTTATTTAATAAATTTATATTTTACATTTATTAACTTTATTAACTATGATCTGTGCTTTCCCACGGAAATAAATACATATATGCCACATTTCAAATTAATAATAGTCTAAATATAACAACTTTTTTATTACGGGTTCTGAAAAATATTGTATTAATTTAATAATAGTCTACTGATAATAGTGGGAAGTGGGAAGTGGGAGAAATTTCTGAAAAAATTATATACCATGTACATAATACATTTTGTATTTGATCTATTAAATCAATATTAGGTTACAAATAAGAACAATTCTTTAAGCTTCTGATATGGATAGTACTGATTAACAAACAAATAAGCAAACAAAAATCAATGAACCGCAAGTGTTAGTTATTTTTTTTTCGAAAATTTCATAACCGAGAAATATTCTAAAATTTCAAGGTCGCTGTAATATATGCGAATATAATCTTTAAATTATATTCTTTAATTTTATAATATTACAGAGTAAATTTAGTATGAACTCAAAAAAAATAATTTTTTGATATGCAGATGTAAAAACAAACAAACATCATAATGAATAATAATTTATTTTTGGGTAGGTGCTGTGTGTGCCAATTTACATGTTACGAATTCTGTAGTAAATAAATAAATAAATTGAAACCATGACGGCTCAGCCATTGCCAAGAGCAGCAGCCTGTTTGAAGCAGGTTTTTGTAATGGTAATATATTTGTTTCACAGACAGCATTCACCACACACTTGTCATACATTTCTATTTATTTTCATTGCTTGGTTTCTACTATGCGGATTGTTAATTTGCAAACAACGCAGTTTCCAGTTTCAATAATTTGTTAGTTTCATTACAATTTCAAATAATTTAAATACTGTTGTTATTTTTCTACATTATGTTATAATAGTTTTAAAGAATTCGTTTCATAATTGTCTTTTTATATGTGAGAAGTTATTTTAAGACACATCGCGCAACGAAGTGATCCATGATCAATATCTTCCTACAAAATAATCGATTATTATGAAATGATTTTTTCTACGACCACTATGGAAATTGACACATTTCTCGTACTATATAAAGCTTCAAAATTGCGTATTTAAAGCGTCAGAAATAATTTCTCACAGTATTTGCCAACACTGCGCATGTGAAGTGTGAGAAATATAATTTCCCACTATAATTGCCAATATTCCACATGCGTGAAGGTTCTCTGTGAGTTTATCTACGCCATATTGATCATTATGTCCATGTATTTTTGTTCTGCAATGTTTAGGAGTGTGGTCATAGAAGGAGTATAGTGTACCACTCGTGCGAAATTACCTATTTTCCACCTTGTGTAATTCCAACATACTCGACTTTCAACTTTCACACCTCGTGGGAAATAGGCAACTTTCTGTACTTGTTGCACAATATACTATTTTTTCTAATTTGTGCATTTGTAATATCTTAAATAATATTACATATTTTATATTTTTTCATATATTTATACAGAATTGAAATTACCTGTTTCTTTTAACGCATTGTGATTCTGTGAAACGAGACGAGACGTGATTTTTCTTTTTCTCTTATCGTCTTATTTTAAATATAAAATATTTTATCTCGTCTCGTTTATTGTTCGACTCGAATATTATTATCGCGTTTCAGTATCGAATCTCGCAGAGAAATCTCGAGTTTTCATGGTCGAATATTGCAGGCTTCGTCACGCATGCCATCTGTGCACAATGTTTTTATATCTAGGGAAATTTCCCTGGATCTATAGGGATATAGGAAAATTGAACATTCTTTTGGGAAATTAGAAAGAAAATATAATTTAGAGAAAAGTTTATATTTTTCAAACTATAATTATTAGTATAAATATGTAACTTCAATTTAATTATCTGCTCCATCTACATTTTGTTTTTGAGCACCAGATAGTTATATAAAAAAGCACTCAAATTATGAAAATTCAGGTGTCTGATTTTTCTGAATTTTTAAATCACCAATTTATCAGTTATTGATGCTTTTTAGTAACATAATTATTATGTTATCTAATTATATAGTGGCATATAGGACAATATTTCAGGTTTGTATTGTACTAGTTTTTTCTTATTCGCTGGTTCCACATAGTTCTTATGATACTTGTTTTTTTTTTCTAAGCCGCCGGCTAAAGACGATGAAAGATTTTTTTCCCGTTTTTAATATTCATCTGTATCTTGCACTAAACAATGTAAAAATCAAAACATTTTGAACTGAAATAAATATATACATATAGTTAATTGTTACCATAATTAAGTATTATTTTTTATTATAACCATACTTATAAAAATGAATGCTTTGCGTTTTGCGTATGCATATTAATAACGAAATTTACTTCTTGGTTGTGAAATTTCACGACAAATAATGATTTTTCCAAACTAGTTATCTTTGAACTAAACAGAGACGCATCTAGATATTATTTTCGGAGGGAGTTTTCAAATTCAGAGTTGTCATTTTAAGAGGTACACTATTGCTTGAGAATTATAAGAGAAACAGAGTTTTCTGAGATTAGCTTCTGTCCTTTTTTCCTAGAACTCTGAACTTTTTATTGTTTAAATAGAACTTCAAGTAAGTTTATTTTATTTAACAATATCTCTTCATTAAAATGAAAAACTGAATCGCTGGACGAATTCTACCTTATTGTCTCATCATGATGAAATTCTACAGTTTACACTTTTACAGGCTAACATCCTTTTTTAAGTAACATTCGCATATGTTTCTCTTCATATGTAAGTATCAAATTATTTTTGCATATTTTTAACATACTTGATCAAGATCAACTCATGATAAACAAAATAACTCAACAAGGCTCACATCGAAGTTTTGCAGTTTTTTTCTGTTAAATAGAACCTGGAAAATTAAAATTCCCATATTCTTTTCATTTACAAAATTACTAAATGTTTCACTAGATTCCAAATTCCTTTCGCTTATTTTCGAGCACTCATTTTTATAGATGAGTCATTTTCAATCTTCTGTATTAATTCATAAATTTTTGCTTTTTACTTTAAATGATATATAGGTAAATAATAAAATGAATCTATGCAATTGAACTGCAATTTTTTGCATTAAAATGATCTTTTCTTTGTGTAGATGTATAACATTGTATAACCAAATTTAAGGTCGTCCAATATTAACAATGACATAATTAATAAAATACCTAATTAATTTCGAAGTGGGTTTGAACCGTCCAAAAACCCTCCCTTGGGTGCGCCACTAGAACTTTATCATATTCAAAATCCTGTTTTATAAACTGGCACTAGAGTTATATAGCTTAGCATTTGAGGGAGTTAATAGTGAGACTAAATTTTGAGTTATCTATAATTTAAGTTTGTGACTACAGTACCTTTTATTCGAAATCGAAATATGGATTTATTATAATATATAATCCCTCTTATGAATCTGGTTGTAAAGTACTTGTTATCGTGAATTGCGTTTTAGTGGTATAATACACATTGTATTAAAAGTTCGTTACTATTTTACTCAAATCAATAATATTTTTTTTATAAAATGTAATTTATCGCTAGCTTCAATATTAACGTTAACATGGCCATCAAATGCTCTCAGCTCTACAAAGCACAAATCGTTTCTAAATCGATGTTTGATGGATTGAACGTGGAAGTAAACAAACTGTAGCCAGCTAAATTACCTGATTTAAACCTTTTTGGGTTTTTCTATTTACGGATAGTGGTGGCTGATTGGGTTATATCCTGTAACACATTAGTATGAACGCAAAATAGAAAAAAAACACGAGCATTATGGGCAGACTAGAGTGCTTGACTTTAAAGTAAATATTATTACAATATGGTAATTCATTATTGTTTAGTAAGAATGATTTTATTAATATTTGTATTAATTTTGAAACAAAAATATTATATTTTGAAAGAAATCGATGATAGGTGCCCAATAAATAAATTAATAAAAAAAATCCACTTCTACTAGATAAATCACAGCTGATTCGCTTTCTATTTTGGATCCAACACAATATAAGCGATCAGCAAAGACATACATTGTTAGTGCTTTTTGCTATGTTAACATAACATACTACAAATAAATTATTCGTATTAATATTATTAAAATGACACCCAAGCGTAAAAAGTCGTACAAGCGATGGATTATATTTTTATAGGTAAGTATTAAAATTATCAAATTATCCATAAATCAGTAATGGTTAATTTAATTTTGCCTTCAAAACATATTACATATTGTTATATTCAATATGACAAAAGATTTATTGTAAATCAAACTCTATTTATTTAAATTGTTGCTTAATTTAGACCTCCAGCAAATCCTGAAATGCGGAAAATATGGTTGGTGATTTATTGAAGGAAGGATTGGATTCCTTCAGTAAATAATCGCTTCTGCTTAGTGAGAAAATTTTGACAGTAAAGTTAAACCACATGACTTCCTTGTACGCCAAATTATACACATATTTGGCTGCATTCTACAGTTTCCATTCGTTTAATATCTTCTAACTTCCCTTCGAAATAGATCACATTTTGAAATTATATTACAATGTTTATTACTATTTCTTATTGTATTACACAAAATTATTTTAGTTGTTCAAAAACATGCAGAAAAGTGATCGTTTTCATATATTTCCTATACATTTCTCACGAAATACATTCTGACAGTAACAACGTCAATTAATTAACAAGAAATCAAATAGTAATTAAATATTTACTACAAAATTAAGTTTATTAAGTTTCTGTCAAAAATGTATAACCCTATAAAAAAGATCGATTCGATAAAAAAAATGGAGGTGCTTAAGTACATGTTTTAGTAATTACTAATTAAGTAATAGTTATTTACATAAGAGTCAGGAAAATGATACATTACTGTCGAGGAGCCACATTGAAATACGAGGCACTTCGTGCCGAGTATTTTACGGCTCGGAGTCAAGTACATACATTTTTCTGACGAATCATGTATTAATTTTTTTCTGAAACCTTCGATAATAATAAAAATAGTATATTGTGTTATTAAGAGTAAAAGTGATACTTTGTGTGGCGAGCATGGAAGTTTGCACGACGAGCGAAGCGAGTCGGACAATTGCATGCGAGGCACACAAAGACACTTTTACTCTGAATAACACATGCTTTTTTTTCTTCAAACTTAGAAATTTTAAAAAATAAATTACTATTTGACGTTTAATATGTAGGTTATCTGTCAGTTATTCATAATTTTTAGTAACTTTATTCTTAGGTTATCTAGTTTTTATAGTGACATTTAGGGCGATATTACAGATTTCTGTTGTACAAGTTACTTCTTATTGGCTATACGGCGGCGACAATATTACAAGTTGCTTCTTATTGGCTATACGGCGGCGACAATATTATACGGCAGCGACAATATTATACGGCGGCTAGAATAAAAAATTATATTACGTTGGCATAGAAATTAAACTTCAACCTTATCAATCACGTCACAGAAGATGTCACTTTTATGACGTTTGAAGAAAAATAATCTTTTAATTCAAATCAGATTGTCTATAAGTATTTAGTAGTGTGCTTGGGTAACAGACAAAAAATTGTAAATAAACAAAAATCAAACTGTCAATGCTGTCAAAGCGACAAGGTTCCTGTAGATATAAAAGAAACGGCAGCAGAGGTTGTAGCAGATCTACTGCCAAAAAAATGAAAATGAGGTACAGCAAAAATGTTTAAATATTTTCATGACTAGTCAGGGAAATTAAACTTTCGCGCCGCATTTTAGGAGCGAAAATAGTACTTTCGCGCCGGTTTCAGAAAAACAAAATTTCAACGGCTAATCATTTTTGAGTTATGTTTTATTGCAATAAAAAAGGGAGGTGCACAACTACATGTTATTGTAGTCACATATACAAAATTTTAACATTCTCCAACTAATCATTTTTGAGTTATGCGAGATATGTAGGTACGTATAGACGTCACGCTAAAACTAGTCAAAATGGATTCAGAAATTTTTCGCGATTAAAATTCTTCCTTTACATTGTACAAGGAAGTAAAAGCTATATAATACTCCAATAATATTATAATAATAATCATTTACTAAATATGGATTTTCAGTTTATTCCGAGATAAAACCAGCTCTACATTTTTATATCTTGTAAAAATAGAGTGTATTAAACTAAAATTGATATTTTGTGAATTTTATGCTTAGTATATTTTTACCTGTAATTTCCCTTTACATCGAATATTAATATTTCTATAATTTTTTTTGCGCAATGCGTTTTTTTTCATATTTACTCGTTTCCATCAATCTTTCAATTAATTAAATAGTTACCTCAAACAATTCAATGTTAAATAACTAAAAGATCAGTAGTTGGTAATCAATTTCACAAATTTCATTGAAGTTAAGTTAAGTGTCAAATTTTTCAGTGTTTACAAGATGTTTATATTATTTTATTATGTTGTTTTGTTGTATAGGATAAAAAATAGTGTGTGCTACATCAGCGCCGTATCCAGGATTTCATTTCGGGAGGGGTTCTGGTTATAAGGTTTTATATATATATATATATATATATATATATATATATATATATATATATATATATCCGTATTCGCATTCGCTGTACGCACTATAAAAAATACAAGAAAAACACTTACGCGGAAGATCATTTGACCCAAAGACGAGAAATACTATAGTCAAAACATAGGCTATTTGTTTTGTTCTCGGCAGGCCAGAAAGAAAAAATAGAGATAGTGATAAAAATCTTATTACTCCCGAGTCACTCGCGAGATGTCACTAAACGGTCGCGATACTCCCCTATTAGTCATGAGATATCACTGTATATAATAAAACTTGAACTTATTGAAAAAAACAGATTTAATGGAAGAGTAAGCAACAAACGAAATTCAAAAACAACAACAACGAAACGTTTGCGGCAAAACCTTTCGGAAAAATACAACACTTCTGTTAGTAGCGTCAGTGTTTGCAAACAAACAAAAGAATGAACCATAGTGACATCTCGTGACTAATAGGGGAATATCACGTTCATATAATGACATTTCGCGAGTGACTCGGGAGTAACTAGATTTCTAGCTCTATTTCTATTTTTTCTTTCTGGCCTATTGTGAACGAAATATTCAATAGAGGAACATAGCACATTTTGTGTCTATATAGTATTATTTGTCCCTTTTCATTTCAGACTTGATATGCTCTGTGCTCTGTCCCATGCTAACTTCAGACTGATCTTTATAATGCAGTGCGCTGTGTGCATTTCTAGTTTGAAAAAGAATGACAACACTCACAAACAATAGAAAATAACAATAAAAGCAATAACAACTACAAGTAAAATAATAAAATACAACAATGACACAGTTAATTGCTATATGCATCAAAACCGTCAAAAACGAAATACAAAATGGCAACAGGTTTTTTAAATTTTATTTTACATTTCGGAGGGGGTTTGAACCCCCAAATCCCCCCCCTTGAATACGGCCTTGTGCTACATAGCATCAGTAAAGTTCTCAAAAAGTATCCAGCGTCGATTGCGTCTCGACCGTATACGTAACCTTCGGACCAGAAAAGAACAACGTTCCAACATAGCGGCACAAATAACTATTATTTTATCGTCCACTTCATATCATTTCCAGGATATTTTATTATTGGCAAGCAGTGCGTAAATCATGTTACAATTTAAATTCAATTGATTGTATTTTAAATTAACAGTTTTTGAACTCGAAATTTAAATCCACAATCCTATTTCACTAAAAACGCTCGTAAAATATGATAATAAAAAGAATGAAGGGATTTAATTCGTTATTTCTTCTCTTTTCCATAAAATATTTCATCGTCGCCTGTGTCCATTTTAATTAATGAAATGTAAAAATCCCTATTTTGCATTTGTGACGATGTAAAAACCATCCAGGTTTTCATCTCTCATATATAACTCCTTCAAATATTAAAACAAAACGCTAAACAGCACAACGAAACAAAAAATAAATCATCGACGTAAAAACATCTTCAGCAAACTGCTGGCACGCTAAATCATAGCTCGCCGTGATGACGTCACATCCGCCGAGGCTACAATGCAAAGCGAGTGCGACACTAGCGCCCTGGAACAATGCAACGATGTGTATTTGTTTTCTGTGTGCAATGAATCAAGGCTTTTATCGCACCGACCGCTCTTACGCGCCATTTTTAAACCGGCGGTCGGAAATGCCCTCCGTATATTCAAAAAAGATATATGATAATGAAATACCCGGCATAGCTTATAGGGGATCAAATATGCCCTAAATAAATTGATATAGAGAGGTTATAAATATAGATTATAAATATATCGCACTAGGAAATTTAAAATACTCTGGTTGCGTGACTGCTCACTGAATAGCAGGTTGTGGTTTGGATGACCTGAATTCGAGTCTGGTCGAAATCAAATTAAAATTAATTTAGAAAAGTAACCCTTGTAATTAATTTTCCACACCAGGCGTTCGCTTATGAGGTTTGGGTCAGGGTTGTATCCAACTTTGGTAGCGACGTCCTTTTTAGGGATGAATTAATACAAAATAAAAGCTAACAAGGATTATTAAATAATTGTTTCTTTTAGAACAGTTGAACAGTACATTTAGATAAGGAGAATAATATTTTTTTATCTCTTTGTGCTTTTGTGAAAAAACTCGTTCATTGGTAAGGATTTGTCCGTTATATAATAATATGATGCTTTTAATGACCACAGTTTTGAGGAAATGTAAATATAATATTTATTTCGTAAGAATATTTTGTATGTAGATAAAACTCTCCCCTCCCGGTTTTTAAAAAGAAGAAATAAAAGATAATTTAAAGGGGAAAATATTAATAGTTTATTACTGTTTTTCTACAATCAGGCATAAAGTATTACTTTATACTGTCTTCAGAGTTTGTAAAGTCACTTTTCACATATTAGTTGCTTGGTAACACATTTATCAATGGTTTTGTTTACTTTTGATATAAATAATTATTAATATTTCGGTTGTAGGAAAAATGTTGTATGCAACACGTGTGTAACATAGTGTTTTTTTATCTCCTACTATAATTTCTGTATTCGGCTACACCTGCGTTAAACAGCACTCGACTAAAAATACTTACTTTACACACTAGTTGCATAAATAACTATTATTTGAATATAAGAATTGAATTATTCTTTCAACAAAACCTGAAGATGTTTTGGTTGCTGTTCAAATTTGTTTATCGTATTATCGATATATTATTCGTTTTTTACCTAGTTTAATATAGTGTTACTGAAATTCATCCGACTTGTATGTCTATCATATTTGGTTAATCTGATAATATTGTTCATACCTATAATATACATATAAAAATTAAACAATAAAATAAAAATAAAATATAATAGTACTTAATTAAGATAGATACCAAATGTTATGTTAGTGAGAATAGTGATACTATATAATTTTAACTTTTCTCTTTTCATTATTTATGTCATTCTGATAGAAATCAATTTAAAAAATCATGAAATCATATTTTTAACTACAATTAAATTTTAAAATATTAATTACTTATTTTTTAAATTAATTGATACATGTAATTATTAAAATAGCAAAGTTTTTGCTAAAATTTATTTTAACATATTAATAGAATATAGAAAAAAACTGTGATTCCGTTTTTGTTTATCGGAGTGCAGCCCCCTGAATAAAATCCCGTCGGCGTTCTTGAAATGAGCCGAAAAAATATAGTAAAAATTGGATTATAGCCTTACAGCATATATTAGAATATATCTAGAATCGAATTTGAGATAAATCTTTCATGTTCTTCAAAATTGTTGAGTTCGCTAATTCGTTAGACTTTGTATAACGAATACTGAAATAATCTTGAATTAAATTAAATTAAAAAGCAGTAATCTGTAAACTAAAATGTAAAAATAAATATAGTATTTTTTAGTGGAATATGTTGATATTTATTTACCGGACAGTTCTTTTGTTTCTGTATATTTATAAAGAATAAAATTTACTTGTAAAAATTAATTATAGTAATAAATATTAACAAAAAATCTCATAATGAAATGCATCGATTAATTTTCAAAAGAGAACTAAATTTATATTAAAATTATACAAGTAATATTATTAATACAATATTAAAGGAAATCCGTAGAGTGCATAATATACAAAAAATAGTAAATTATTTTGTAAGTCAGTATCTCTTGCAATACAGATTTAAATCTTTCAAGTTATTTTCAGCATTTTTACAATGTCTTCCAATATAATTGTTATACATAATAATATACCTTCAACATTGCTTTATATAAAATATTCATATAATTTAAAAGAGCTTAGATAAAATTGAATTTCCATAAAAATATATCCTCAATATCAAAATCTCGAGAATTTTATATCACGGGAATCCATTCAAAATTTCTTGAGCACACACACAGCGTTTGTATGGAAGATCAACAAGTCAAAATAAAAGATTCTCCTTAATCCGGTCCACGGTTTCTTCCACACGAGTGCGGCCCGTCAAAAGGGCTTTATCAAGAAATTACATAGTAAGAGTCCCTGCCTTGCCAAATAATCCCCTTTGGTTTCAAATCATTCCACGGAAACCGAACCTGCTCTGTCTCAGATTTTCATTTCCAATTTTAAATTTTCCTCTCGGATGGAAATCATAACTGATTATGAAATTTTTCCAGGGAAACAAAGAAATTAATTCAGGATAAAATTTCATAAAAACAAAATTGTCTGTATGAAATATGAGGCGTTTTATCAAACATTTTATTTAAGATATTTCATTCTTTTTAACTCTAAAGACTAAAAGAAATCGCGGAGATAAAATTCGTTCAACGCCAAAAGAATAATTTATTTCTAAGCTATTCTCATTACATGTCAGATGAGTAACATATTTCAAAAGGATAACTTGCTTTATGTGCGGTATTAAAAAATGTGCCATAAAATTTTAATTGAAAAAGTGATATTTCATTTATAATTTCACTATTAGGAAGGAAGACAAAATGCAAGCGGATAGATTATGTATATTTTTATTTTCCTTCCCCATGGTAACGCGTTGTTTTCAATATTTTTAAAACGTAAATAAATGTTTTTTTTTCAATTCAGTTCAATACTGCCCAATCGAATCAAAAGCTAGTTATCGTGGAATTATCTTGACATATAATACCTATTTCTAGCGCGGAATTTTTTTTTCTTTTTATAAATATTCACACATGGTTTCTTCATGGTAATTTGTTTCAAAAATTTGCCCCGTACGAATATTTTCAACAAATTGCTAAACAACCAAGTGTTCATATTAAAAAAAAATCAAACCTGTAGTGGTATTACTATCGATTATTCCACATAAATCATTTTCATATTTTGTTGATATGAAAATTGTTATGTTTGAACTGTTGTCATTCGTGAAATATTCAAGCAAATATAATTCAAGCTATGAATTTAATTGGTAAAATTTACTCATAATTCCTGTTGACGTAATGACAACTCGTGTCAAAAATGACTTTTAAATCTCAATGTCGTTTTTGACAATCATTTTTCAGTTACTACGCAACAACTATTCGTAAATTTTTCCAATAAAAACATTTTTTAAATCTTTGTAGGTGTAACTGTAACTGATTCTTTTTTTTGGTATATTTTTACATTAGACAATTTAAAAGAATACTTGAATTTAAAGAACAGACAGGACAATAGAAGCCAATGTTTTGTGCTTTCAAGCAAAAACTTTATGTGTCTTGAAAGAATTTGTCCCTTAGTAGTTTTGAGTGTACATCCTTGGTTATTTTTGCGTGAAGTGGGAATATATTGTAATGGGAATATATTCTAAAATTAAATCTGACTTTCTTTATTTTTCTTGCAGCGTTCTTCGATATTGTTGCACTAATGTCTAAAATATCCATATTCATATGCTTTGTCTGCTTCTACCGCGACAGGATAGACTAATAAATATGTAATAATGGTGGCAACGCCTTCATTATTAATGTTACTACGATAACAGTGCCGAGACCCGACGAGACTCTCGAGAATCTTAATGAGATTGCCACAATTTTCTGCCACATTATTATTAAAAATAATAACTACTTTTAATATAAACTTATTTTTATAAAATTAATAAAATATTATCCCAAAGTATTTTTTTTGTAATTATTAGTATTTTGAATTGAACATACGTTCTTATATCAAGGGTCTCGGCTTCGAACCTCGCCCAGAGTATTTATTGTAACGAGTCTGTCTGGGCAGGTAGTCAAGTCAAGTGGGAAAGGAGCGACGCCGCTATTATTCGGAAATTTTATAGAGTCCGGAAGGCTCTGGAATGTTCTACAGATTAATTGGCGGCAGGTATATAAGGGTTACATTGGTCGGTTTATGGAGGTTAATATCGGTCAGAGTGTGCAGAGAGTCACTGATGAAAGTCAGGTTCGATCAGTGTATGTCAGCGACATGTAAAGTACAAATAAATAAATAGTTGATGATATGAATAAATAAATATTGCGTAGTATTAAATGTTTAAATAAATGTTCTTAGTGTTTAAGTCTTTATTAATAATTATTATTCTTAAATTAGTGAATATATTTGTTTATCCATAGTATTACTAATATTTATTATATTTATTATTCGTTTATTAAACGTAGTTTTAAAAATATTGGTGTTTTAATTATTTTTACACTTAACATAAATAAATAAACGTTACATTATAATTGTGCACATCTTTCTCACCTCATCCCATCAGAAATACGGAAAAATACAAACAAATAAGTTTATATAAATAAAGATTATTATTAATTATTAGTTCAGATCCATTTCTGATGATGGTGCTCTATGAATGTTTGTCATAAATTTGCTAGATATACAAAGTACCGCAATCTATAGAGCCCATAAGTTAAAAAGATAACTATGAAGTTTCAGATTTCTTGACTAAGATAGTAGTGAAAAAAATAATATTGTCTGGATTCTTGGGTGTAGCGTGAGGAGGGCTGGGGGTGCCTGCCCCTCCCTCCCCTGAGAAAATATAAGTTACTAGAAGGGGTGAAAACTAGTTGGAGCAGTAATAAAATTCTAAATTATTGACTAAAATTCAGACAATCGTATTCTATTCCAGAGATAACTAAATTTTTGCCTAAAAATAGCGGTTAATATAAGTAGTCTGCCTGCACGATTGACAGTAATTTGACAAACAGGAAAATTCAATTCCATGAGTGATGACGTTGAAAAGATCACAAAAAATATAAACATGTGAAAATGTTCGATTGTTGTATTTTAAACTAGATATAAAAATAGTAATGAAAGAGAATAAAAATGATGAGACGGTTAATGTTTTAAATTTCACGGGTAGTTTTGTTTAAAAATATATATTTGCAGTACTTTGTATACAGTGTTAAAACAACAAGAAACAGCAATGTATTGAACTTAAAATATAAAATTAAAACTAAACACTAGCTAGGAATTGGCCTCTATTTTTTGGTCAAAAGGATAAAAATCTGAAAGTAGTAAATATCATTCTAGATAGCGATACCTAGAGGCGCACCCAGATATTTTTTCAGAGGGCGTTTTTATACACATAGTTTTTACATTTTAAGTAATACCACAGAATAAGCGACAGTAAGACAGAGAAACGAAAATTATAGAGAGATGAAGAATGTGCACAAATTTAAAAAGCTCATTGTTTAAAATCGGAAAGTTTCCCCACATCTTAGAGAGAGATAGGGGAATAGAACAAATTTAAAGGTCTACGCAATGCTTCAAGGTCATAGAACTGAATAGGGGAACATGAAAGGTGACGACACGGAGTGTAGCTTCTGTTTCTTACTATTCTATGGTAATACACTATTTCTATCTCGATAACTTTATGAGATACATAGTTGGTTAAATTTCTGTAGTAAGAAACTATTTTAATTTTTTTTCTGTAACAGCTTCCGTCCACTGAAATTTTTTGTTTATATAAAACAAGTAAATTTTCCAAGATTAAATCGCTGATTTAAATCAAGTGATTTAAATAACATTTCAATATTCTATGACTAATCGTTTTTGAGTTATACAAAAAAACAATACGAGCTCAAAATTCAAAATTTTTGAGTTATTGTACTTACAGACGTCATGCCGAAATTAGTCAAAATGAATCCAGGGGGCAGGGATGGTCAAAATGTATATTTCGGTTGAAACATGACAACCGATTTTTTTTTGATATTACAATACCTTCTTCTTTTACTTTGTTCAAGGAAGTAAATATGACAAATATTTTCAAAGCTTGTGGGACAAAATGGCTCAAGTTTGTAATACAAAATTGTTCTGTTCTCATTGAAGTTTATTTGTTAGCAAAACAAATTTCAAAATAATTAGGTACTACCATTGAATAAATAATCTACTACAAGAACGGCAAAGATAGAAAAATAATCCGTAACGCTGAAAAAGTTCTGAACGCAGCAGAGCCATCTGTCATTCGTTTTGAGGAGTAATGTAAAAGCAAAGTTAACTGCACTAAGAAGTAAACTATATTATCGGCACTAATTTCAAGAATAATGGAAATAAGTTTTGATAAATGTATAAAAATAGGTTGTATGATAAACTTGTAAAATTGTAGAATATAACTCAAATAAAACATATCTATTTAAAACTCTTTTTTAATTTATACTTTTGTTACATCTGACAATTTAAACTAAAATACAATTCTAATAACATCGATTCAATAAACATAAAAATGAATACGAGATTCAAAATAAATGTGGCATAACAAATCTGATAAACATAAATATTTTTTTATGTGAAAGGCTTGATAATGTCACGTATGTTTATAATCGCAGTATAAAGCGTATGTAGTTGCATTTTCTGTCGGTACCTTTGATGTTCTGTTACAGTCAGATTTTCTAGCTAAGGACTCCTCCTCTAGGCTGACCAAGCGGGTATATTTCAGTTAACGTCAAATTAAACTGATAGTATTTTTAAAATTTATTGAAATATAAGTGTTTATTGTTATTATTAATATTAATATAAGTTACATGTTTTTAAATATAAAACGACAATTGCATAAATAGAATAGAAAGAAATAACTATAAACTAGAGGTGGCCATGGCTCGTGAATTTTTACGGGTCACTACGTGACTTAAGTGAGCATGATTGATTTTCAAGTTTTAAGTCGTAATCGTACGTAAACCTGATTTTTGGCGAATTTACCGTTCTCACGTTCACGTCTGCACAAATTTAAAATTAAATTAATTTCATATATGGTTTTCAGTTTTTCCAATTTAACAATTCCTATTTGACCAAATAAAAAATAATGTTAATTTATTGAAATTAATAATACACAGTATATTTAAAAAAGTGGAGACACCGTTTATCTCGCTCATTATCCCGGATACGTACTTACCGAACTAAATTTATTTTGAATCAGAATCATGCAATAAATTTCATAATTTCATAATTCCACGTCCGGTTAAACCGGAAGTGGGATCAACTTAAAAATCTTAAATACAACCTGTAAGTATTTTTCATTTCAATTTCAATTCGGATTGCATTTTCCATTTTCTTTTTGACAATGTCATATAAAATTGCACTGTCGTTATTCTTTTGTTAAATAATTAATATTTTTCTAGTCTACATTTCCATCATTTTGTAATACGATTTGGTAAAACTATGATATTCATTTTTTATCTGTTATTGATGTAAGTAGATCAATGTTGCATATATTATTATTTTTATTTTATTGGTAATTTTTAAATTTTGTTAAATAATACTAAATAAAATAAGCATTATATAAATTTCATGCTTAAATAAATATGGATATTTAAATTAGCGTACAAATAAATTTTTTTGTGAGATCTGTTCTGTTTTTAATTATTTTTGTTTGTTAATATCCAGATTGTCTGTATTAAAACAATAATAAATTTAAACTGTATTAGAAAATTTGTATATCGCAATATGATGTTAATCTGACCTAAAAAAATATTTTTTAGAAAAAGAATAACGACAGTGCTATTTTATTTGATATTGTCGTAAATAGAATTGAAATTCAATCCAAAAAATTAAAAAAGCTACAGGTTGTATTCAAGATTTTAAATTTGGCCCCTCTTCCGTTTAAACCTAAAGTGAAATTATGAAATGTATTACAGGACATCACAATTTTTTTAAGAATAAATAATGTTCAGTATATAACAACATAACATACGTAGATGTAATAATAAGCGAGATAAAAGGGTGTCTTCACTTTTTCGTTTTTAGTTAGCAGAAAGATCTTTGTGCTGATGCTATAAAATTTTCAATTTTCATTAGAAAAATGCCTCTAGTTTCCGCTCTTTTACTATTCAATGTTCACAGTAAATATGAAATAAATAAAAATAAAAATTATAAAATATCAATGATACATTGTTCCCCAACAGGCAATGCGTGGCATTTAGAGAGTACCGACCGCCCAGTGTCGATTTTGTTATGTTATATGAGCGGTGATCTAATTAGTAAGAATTATAAAATTCGGAATCGTACACAAAGAACAAAGGCATCCTCAGATTTTGCATGTGTTTTATTTACAGAATTCAGTAAACCTACGATTTGTCACGTCTCCTGGCAATATAGGGAATCATTGTTCTGAATACTGTGGTATCCTACACATTGATTTTCAGAGTGTTCGTAATTTTTGTTTTTACTCAGTGATTTTTCTCAGTGAGGTGATTTCAAATATTTAAAAATGAATACTAGCTCACATTGTTGTGTGTATTTTAATTGTAAAAATACGAAGAAAACATGTCCACAATTAACATTTTTTAAATTTCCTGTTGAAGAACAGAGACAACAAAAATGGGTACAAAACAGTGGAAATGTTGATTTGTTAAATTTAGAAACAGAACATTTACTTTCGAAAGTAATTTGTGAAAAACATTTTGACCCTAAATTTATAATGAGTAGTAGTACAAGGCGTAGACTAGTGAAAAATGCTATACCATTTGACTTTTCTGCTTCTCATTTACAACCAACTTCATCGAAGATGACAGAAGAACTTCATTTAAAACATCCTGTTAAGAAAGTTTATTCAAATAAAATGTATGATAGTAAACAATTAACTGAATTTGCTGATACTGCAGTATCTCCACATTATGAAGGAGACGAAGTTCATTTTGTCACACCACCCAAACAAAGATGTATAGAAATTAAATTAACACCATCCGCAAGAAGAAATATATTTTCCATGTACGACTCTTCACCTTCGCCGAAAATTACACCAAGGAAACAAAAATTGCTGAAGAAAATAGAGAAACAATCTTTTTCATTAGCCAAAAAGCGAGCAAAAATTTTCAGAATGAAAAGAAAATTTTCTAAATTAGATAAAAATAACATAATTAAAGATTTATTACAACACAAATCAGAAGATGAAAAAACGTTAGCAAATATGATAATACATCACAAGAAAAAAACTGTATATTCAGAGCAAGAAAAAAATTTGGCGTTGTCATATTATTATAAGTCTCCCTCATTGTATAAATATATGCGTGATGAGTCGAAATTACCTTTACCATCTCCTCGAACAATAAGAAAATGGTTAAAAGTTAATCATATAGGAACAGGATTGCAAACTTCTCTTTTCAAAAAATTTGAAATGAAAGTCAAAGTCATGGAACATCAGGAGAAAAACTGTGTTCTTTTATTTGATGAACTTGCTTTGAAAAGAACATTAGAATATGACACTCAACGTGATTTAATAGAAGGATTTGAGGATTTGGGACATCTAGGAAGGTATGCAAGGGTAGCAAATCATGGCCTAGTGTTTATGCTGCGTGGTTTGTTTGTAACATGGAAACAACCAATTTCGTATTATGTATCAGAAGATGGTGTAAAAGGAGATACACTAAAAGATCTAATAACTGAAAATATTAAACAATGCTTACGAATTGGACTTCACGTACGTGCGATTGTATGCGATCAGGGTGCAAATAATCGACGATCTTATAATTTATTGGGTGTGTCTAAAAGTAAACCGTTCTTCTACATTAACGACGTAAAAATATATGCTTTATATGATACTCCTCATCTGATTAAATCTATTCGAAATAATCTAATATCAACAGACATTTTTATAAATTCATGTAGAATATCATGGAATGACATAAGAGCAACATTTAATTTAGATAGACAATCAAAATTTGCTTCATCTTTAACTAAAATAACCGAGCGGCATGTGTATCCAAACAGATTTGATAAAATGTCCGTAAAATTAGCGACTCAAATTTTTAGCAAAACAATGTCTACCGCAATGGATACAGCAATTAAAACAGGTCAAATAAAATCATCTTCAGGTGAATACACTGTAATTTTTTTAAGAAACTTAAATAATTTATTTGATGCACTTAATAGTCGCGTACTTAATGATTCTAATCCGTACCGCAGGGCATTATCAGATAACAATAAATTAATTATCAAGACTCTTACAGAATCATTAGATTATTTAGCTTCTGTTAAAGTTTATAACAAAAATAACATAGAAAGAAAAAACGTTTATTGTTACGAAGGACTTATACAAGCAATCACTGGCATTCTACAATTGTTTGATGATATTAAAGCAGATGGGTTTTTATTTATTTTAACTAATCGTGTCCAACAAGATCCTCTTGAAAATTTGTTCTCTGTGATAAGAAGTAGAGGAGGCTACAGCGCAAATCCGACAACAAGATCATTCCGTCAAGCATTGCAGCATAATATGAACATACGGATGTTGAAAACTAGTGGAAGTGGAAATTGCGAAACAGATGACGATGAACAACTAAATCTATTAGAAACTGAAAGCATTTCTGTAGATAAACAGAGCTGGTAAGTTACATATTATAATAATTTTCATTTAAATAAACGAATAAATATATCATTACGGCATATTACCCCTTACTGGGTATACCAACCTGCTTTGCCTCAAATATCGATAATTAGGACTATACAAGTATATTTGGGAACACGAGCTCCCTAATTTTTTCATTAAAAGGACAATTTTCTTATATAATTTTTTTATTATATTTAGGGCCGGTACTTTTGCTCCTGATTAAGCTAAAATAACAACCGATTAAATTTAAACAACCATTTTCAGTACTTTTCGTACCGATTAATATTTAACCATTGATTAAAAACTCTTATGATTGATTAAATTTAACAGCACGATTCTAGTCTGTTAAATAAATAATCAGCCGTTATCCGTAACCTATAACTGAGAATTTGACAATTCACCTAACAAATATGAAATTTGAAGAATTAAATAATTTATTTGATGACGATGACGAAGATATAATTCCATTTATATATAATATAAAATCGTGTACAATAAGAGATCGTCCAAATTTTATAGAAACATTAGAAACATGCACTGATGAAGAATTTTATCATAGATTCCGATTTTCAAAAAATACAGTGATGAATTTGTATCTCGTTTTACATTTGCGTTTAACGAATTAAATGCGTCAAATATCCTTTTCCATGATTCATTTTTATCTTTGGCACTTGCTGCATCTGTTTCTGTGTTTTCTATTACATGTATTTCGTTTAATATACATTTCATTAGAGAATTTACTTCTGTTGTAGTAAACTTCGTACCTCTATCGCGTTTCTTATCCATTTTCAATATTTTTGCATTTGACAGAAACAAATAAACAAACTCAACTGACAGGTAGTACCTTTGATTTACGTTTGCACTTTAAAATTGTTTTTTGTCTTCTTCTACATTATAGAAATAATCAAAAGCGTACGTTTGTTATAAGTTCATGCAAATTTAGGGATATTTTTATTGTATTGCCAATTCGAGTTAATCGTTGGTTAGTTAATCACTTAAAAAATTTGTCAAGAAGTACTCACTTCTATTTAATCATGATTAAAAGATGTAATTAATTTAACAGTTGATTATCTAATCAGTCTTTTAATCAGAAGCAAAAGTACCGGCCCTAAATATACTATATGATGACAAGAGCAGGGTTGCATTGATTTAAATCACATATATTTTTTAAATCAATGATTTAAATCACTTTCTGCACTTGGTATTTAACATCTTTTAACAAACGTAATACGGTAAACCAAAACAAATACTCGAAATTTCGACACCGTTCCCTTATGCAGAATATTTGACAAAAATTATTTTGGTAATTTCACAGTTATCTTATTTTTCTCGATTTTTTTCATAATCACTAATTTATAATAAATACATCTTTGAAACGAAAAATATGACGGTTTTTATTTTATCAAAATAGTTCTAGGGTCCTATTTAAAAAATAAAAAATTGATACAATTTTGTAAATATTTTCAGTACTAAAGAACAAGAAACAGTAACATCAGAAGACATTTTTGAAGAAGAAAGTGACGATGAAAGCATTGTGGAAAATATCGTTAGTGCGGATGCAGCTATAAATATTGATACATTTGCGGAAGAAGAAATATCGCTCTTTGAAAAGAATAGTTTAGTATATTATGCTGGATATGTTATACGTAAATGTATAAATAAATATAATTGTGAGGCTTGTGAACAAAATATGACAAAGTCTAATAAGACTGATCCACTATATGACAAATCAGAAATATTAACAGTGATGAGAGATTACGGAGATAACGATCATATCGAATTTTTATATCGACCTACAGAATTATTAACTGATATATTTTTAGATAGTTTAAAAATAATTCATACATTTTACATTTCAAAAAAACATATCATTAATTTCAAAGAACAATTAATGAAAGAAATTTTTAATAGAATCAACTCTAAATATCCAAACTGGCTAATGAAATCCGAATAATGTTATTTGCACAAAATTTTTATGATAGAGTTACTGGGAAGAAGTAAATTGTATAAAATGTTGTCAAAAGAATCAAAATCATTAAAATTTTCAAGAAATGAGGTCAGTTATAAGCGTAAATTAGATTTATTACAAAATAAATAATATTTAAAGTAATTAAATTAATTCAAAAAATTATAATACTTAATTATTTTTTTATAATTTCTTTTTTGTTTAGGCGTACACTTATTATAAAAAAATGTCTCGGGACAGTTTATCTACTCGAAATGTGAAAATGGTTAGTGGACTTAATAAATTTATTAATTCTTATCGTTCCAATTGTTGTATGATTTAATGTGTTTTCCCTTCATAATAAATAAAAAATTCCATTACTTATTTGTTTTCTTACTTACATAAAGTTTACAGTGATTACTTTGTTTTTATAAGAAATTTTATATACACATATATACCGGGTGTCTGTCGTAAAGGTGTACATAGGAGAATACAATGGGAAATTAGATTTTTGCAATTCCCTGCTCGCCTAATTATTTTAAGCCAAAATGCGTCAAATAAAAGTTTTAGAGCATAAAATTCTGCATTGAAATCAATAAATAAAATTATTTTTACATGATTTGTAACAAAAAAAATTAGATATGAAAATGTCAAGAATTACGTTGAAAATTATCGACAGTCATGAAATTGAACAAAAAATAAATAAATTCTTGCCGTTCTATATGCGAAATAAGTTATTTGACTTTTGTGACAATTATTTGGCACATAAAACGTTACGCATTTATTTATTTTTTGTTCAATTCCATGGCTGCCGATATTTTCAACCTAAATCTCGACATTTTCATATTTAATTTCTCTCGTTACAAATCATGTAAAAATAATTCTATTTATTGATTTAGATGCAGAATTCTATGCCCTAAAACTTTTATTTGACGCGTTTTTGTTTAAAATAATTAGGCGAGCAGGGAAAAAACTAATTTACGATAGACACCCGGTATATACAGGTATGTGTGTGATGACAGAAATTAAATAAAAATATTCTCTTTCAAATGACTTCGAAACTTCTTTCCTTGCCCAATATTCAAGTAAGATCGCAGTGTGCCGCTGCCGCTGTATTTACAAAACAAGCATGGCATGCTTCCCCTTCCTAACATATCGGATTGCGTACTCTCTCTACTTCAAATGTAGTTTCTAACGCACTGCTAGTGGCAGCACATTATGGTTAAAAACATGCATGATGATTATGTACCTTACAATGCCGTTCTTGTAGTAGATTATTTATTCAATGGTACTACATAATGAAATACAGCGAAGGAATTTTGTGATTATTAACTGTCATTGTTTTAAAGATCTCCTCGAGAAACGATCTGCTGTTCGTATTCATTTGAAGTTAAAAACCTTTGTTTGTCATGGATTGTTGAGTTAAACACTGGAGTTAATCTTTGGGTGCGTGAGCGCGGAACAGATCTGGAACGCCCGGGGCCGAGTCGGGACACAGTTGTTCGCGTCCTGGAGTCCTTGTCGCAGTCGCATCTGAATCACAAACAGCCGCGCGGCTTCACTGCTCCCCGAGCAACACAACTTGTTATTAATTTCTTCTTTGTTCTCCGCCTGTTTCGCTGACTCAAATGCGTAATTGCACACAACGAAAACTTATACTTATTAGATGTGGTATGGTTATTCTCCAAATTTGCTAAATACAGTGGCGGATTATACTCCTTATTCCTTTAGTACCCAAAGGCATAAAATATTTGAGGGCCCTAATTATAATTATTTATTAAGATTATTACAAACAATTTAAACTATAACTATGGTATTTTTAAATAAAGTATGTCTCACTAGTAGGTTAGAAAGATAGAAAATATAACTCACTGTTTGTTGGTTTGTATCAGAGATTATATATAATATTTTTGTGTAATATAGATGCAAAACTGCAATGATATCAATTGGAACTCCTTTCAGCAACACTCGGTGTTTGCTCCCCCAACTAATTGATATATAGGTAACCGTGGAATATATGTTATAGACAACCATTTATGCTTTCAAGTAATTTAGTATAGGTACAATTCAGATTATTAAAAATAATTTGAAAACCAAACAAATATTTAATTTTTAATACATAATTTATTTGAATATTAATATTACATTACCATTTATATGTTCAATGTTCTAACGCTTCTCCGATTTTGATTTCTGATGACGAGAGTATACAGGCGTATTCCATTTGCCATTGTTAAGTGATCCAACTTACACATTTGAATCCGTATAACTTATTTTTCATTCCATTTGATTGAATCACTTTACCGCTCTACAGAATCAACTGATACAAGTAATCCTCTCGTCGAGGTAGATCAGTTGGTTCAGTTCAGATCGTCACGTGACTGCTGTATATCGCAAACAAAACTTTTGGCGATCCCCACTCAGCCTAACAGCCTGGTGTGCTAAACATTTCTCACGTGACTTATTTGTAATTTAACACACTTGTACCATAAATAACTATTATTTCAAACATGTAAATGTTCATATTTTAATAGTAATAAATAACAATAATATAACAGAACTACAACCCTTCTAGGAATATGAACGGATTTCAAAGAGAGCTTCTAGATATTAATTTTCTTGAAAATTGGTTAGAGTAAAACGCAAATAAGAAGTACTAGAAAAATAAACCTCTATCTCTTCCACAAGATGTTCCAGATAAGAAATTATTTCCCACTTTGCCGTTCATTCTCAATGTAACAAACGAAATTGTCAGGATTCTTAATAAAATTTCGGGATTTTCTTGGCAGTGTTATATATATATATATATATATATATATATATATATATATATATATATATATATATATATAGTTCTTCTTATAGGCCTCGACTACAAGGGGTGTCGGGGCTTATGCCCCCAAAGAAAATTTTCCTAGGGGCAATGCCTCCAAGAAAACATTTTCTGTATCGAAGCATTTTTTATATCAGTAATAAAGACCTGAATTGTTATTACTTTAAAATAATTGACTACTACCCTAAAATGGGTGTCAGTTAGACCCTTAAAAATATTACCAGTGAATTACTTTGCGGAGCAATGGGGTTTAGACCGCATTCCAGGGCATCAGATGCTCTTAAAGTGATCTAGTTCAGCCGGACGGGAATCGAAGCACGTTTTAGCGTGCTGAAACTAGAGTATATCCTGGAGCAATTTTGGCTGCTTTGGATTGTGCTCAAGTTTCAAAGGGTCAAGAATTAGAGCACTCAAAATTGCTTGCTCTAATTCTTAGCTTGCTAAACCAGAGCAAATTCTGGAGCAAATTTTACTGCTCTAGATTGTGCTCTGGTTTTGACTGCTCTGAATTGTACTCTGGTTTCAGTGGGACAAGAATTACAGTACTCAGAATTGTTTACTGTAATTCTCAGCCTGTTAAAAGAAGGCAAATTCTGGAGCAGATTTGGCCGTCCTGGGTTGTGCTCTGGTTTCACTGGTCAGGAATTAGAGAATGATGAAATATTTGCTCTAATTCTTGGCCAACTAAAACCAGAGTACATTCTGGAACAATTTTCGCTTATGTTTGTTGTGCTTCTGTTTCATTGGGAGAAGAAATAAAGCATTATAAAGTATTAGTTCTAGTTCTTTTTTGCAATTTTATGTTTTGAATTTGGTGACTATAAGAAATTTTGAAAAGTCGGCGCTAATGGTTCCTCTTCACTTTTTTGGCTTTTATAAGATTCCATGCCACGTGTAATAAAATATACATTGGCCAAACTGGTAAATCTATAATAACGAGATTAAAGGAACACAAACGATATATAAGATTAAACCAAACCTAATAAATCTGCAGGTGCAGGACATACTATTCAGAAATTACATGAAATTGATTTCGAAAATACGAAGATTTTAACGAGACAAAATCATTGAATGAGAAGACTAATTACAGAAGCAACCGAAATCAAGAAATCTGCAAATAACTTTAATTTAAATAATTTAATTTAAATAAAGGTTAAGTCCTGATTAGCTGTTATCTATCTCCAGTTAATAATTTTTCTCTCAATGTTATTTTTGAGTTTTTTAACTTTTATTCATTGTTATGATGTTAAGCTGTTGTCTTGATTACATATTTATATACTTTTTGTCATTTGCTTGATGAAAGCAGCACTTTGCTGTCGAAGCGTTGTATTTGAATAATTTTTCACAGAACTTTTAGCCAAGTATTGTCTTATGATTTATGCATATATTTTAAAAAACATTGCTTCCAATGACGCTTCGCTACTGGATACATATTTTTTTTCGCGAATCTTGTTATAAAAGTTAAAGAGAATTAAATTTTCTGTGACATTTGCTTGAAATATTTTTCATGAACTTCCAGTTTAACAGATAAAAAATTATAAAATGAAACAAATTTCTGCATCGAGCATCTCTTGCAGCTTCAGGAAAACATTTGAATTATTCATATGCTCATTAAATCTAGCTATAACAACGTATTTTTTAGAATTAAATGTAAATTTAAATTGTTATAAAGATTTTGTAATAAATAAACTAGATTACTATATACAAGTAATCACAAAATAGAATGTTAATAGTACAATTACAATTATTTAGATAAGAATTTTTAATATTATTTTTATTCTCGACAATATTAAGAGGATGATTAATTTCTATAAAACATTCATATAGAAAATAAAAGTACGTGAAAATATAAGGAAAATAAACTTAATAATTAAAATAAAGAATAAATTTAAATTATTAAAATAAATTAGGCTCTATTTCTCATATTAATTTGTTTCTATTTATACCAGACTCGATATATGTATTTCCTATATTCTATTCGTTATAAAAAATAAATATTAGCATATTAACCTTAAATTAACATAATTCCAATAAAATCTCCAATTTCTGATGCAGAAATTTGTCACATTCTGTTAATTGCGACCTTTGTACGACAAAGGGATAATATTTTATATTAACTCCACACCTTGTGACAAAATTACTAATAGTAATCTTTAAGTTTGTTGCACCAATAATTGCAGTTTATTACTACAAAGTCAATAATATTTTAATTTATTATAATTTTGGAAAAATACTCATAAAAGGATTTATAATTAGTTATCTGATTACAACAAATCAAATTTTTTGTTGATTACCTAAGGCAGGTGCAAATCCACTCGCTTTGTTTGAAAATTTCCTATTATTTAAATATATTTTTTTTAATAATGCAATAAGAAAACCTCATATCATAGAAAGTTTTATATCTGTAGATACAAAATTAAATAATAACAATACCATAAACAACTCATTATATTTAGCGGAACAAACGTAAAAATATAAAATTGAAAATAAAAAACCTTTTTTCAAAAAGCGATATTTAAATCAATATCTTCGAGAATAAATAATATAAGTAATGTTTTAAATAATCTATTACTACCACAAAACTAATGTTTTTAGGTAAAATGTAACCTACCTTGTAACCTTGCTATATGTCTCAACCATTTCAGCAATTTTATATTCATTATACATTAATATAAAATTAAATTCTATGTATTTAAATACTATGTCATACAGAAAATGTACAATATTTATATACCAAAAAAATATGTAATTATTTTCTCTTCATTAAAATTTGTTCAAAGGAATTTTTTGTAATATTCGTTTTCAATGTATTTCAATTTAATAACTATTTTTTTGTTTAGTTATTGACTTGATAAAATCAAAGGCTATTAGTTAATTAAAGTCTACAAAACAGCTTTGTTCAAGTTTTTATAAAACAAAATCTATTTCACTGGAAATTATTTTTAGTTTCAGTTTAATAAGGTCTGCATTCAATTTAGCAATTTAATTTAATTATTAATTAATTATACTATACTAAAGAACTCATACAGTTTATGACAGAACAGAAATATCAAATGGATCGATTTATTAGGCAGTAGGTAACTAGATCTGGAATTGCATTTAAATATTTGGACTGATAAAAATATCAATCAACCCACGACGTATCTACAAAATCATGAAAATATAGCAATTGCATTCATGAAACAAATATGGAGTGTAGGTAAAAGAAATATTCATGAAAAGGATATATATACATATCATCGCTTGTATCCACACCACATCAAGAGTCTAGCGAGTCACAGCTACGGGTTGAGCATTCTTGGTTTAGATCTGCCGGTTGTAATCCTGACAAAGAATTCAAGTCTCGTCAAATGAAATTCTTTTTCTTTCATTTTCCTCTTAAAAATGACTCCCCATACCGTCAACAATGCCCGGGCAGTGGGCAGTGATGTCTGGTAAATATTCTAGGGTAGCGATTCTCAAAAAATAGAAATGTTTAATGGAAAATAATACAAATATATCTCCAAATTATTTTAATATAACGCAAAAATTGAGTTACAGTAATGTACCAAAGGTTTAGAGGTGGCCACATTAGACATAAGTGACTGTACTCGCTTGCATCCAATCACGATAAATGAATAATATGAACTACCTTTGCTCAACCACAACTAACGATCACACCCATGAGTCACTTTTGTATCCCGACTATAATTGATTATTTTAAATTCCTCAATTTTATTTTCAGAAAATATAAAAAATACATCTTTTTCATTATTGACATGAATTAAAAACTTCCTACATATCTACACGAATTATATAAAATCAAAGCAATAGAATCTATTTTTATTTTTCCTATTTTGCATAGTAGCATAAATTTCTTGTCTTGTTTACTAATTTCTTATCTTGTCTCGAAAAACAAGAAAATAAATTTAAGTAAATCTTATCTTTCATTACTCTTGTATTTAAAAATCTTGTCTTATTGTCAATTTCTTGCATATTTCTTGTCTTATGCATGTTAATATTCGCATGTAAATAATCTTGTATCACAGGTAGATTTTTTTTTTGTTTAGATAATATCAGTGTTAATAATTGACAAATAATTATTACAAATATATTTCTTATAATAATAATGTATTATTATTAAATAAGTATTATAAAAACAGAAATCATATAGCTACATATACTATAGCTATATTCAGGGCCGGCCTAAGCCACAGGCGAACCAGGCGACTGCCTGGGGCACAATCATTCGTGGGGCACATTGTGACTTGATTTTTTTAATTCTTAAAATTAGACAATATTTCAATATTTTTTAATAATAATAAACGCATATTATGTTCTGTAATAATCACGTGGCGATGATTCGGGTGTTTTAATAACGTAAGTTTCAGTATGAGACTATATCAAATGTGCGAGTATGTCCTTCAATATCTACGGCAGTTTCCATTGATTGTGCAATATATTTTTACTTAATTTTTGACACAATGAAAACAATGAAATGTTCTTGCAGTTGTATCAAATTGTTTAAAACGGGTACATTTTATCTCAGTTTTCAAAATAAAATGAGTGAGTCTGAGTTAGATATTATTCTATAGTACGAGTACATTGAAAATACAAATGACACTCGGGCTGGTTGCACCAATTTTAAGTTTATCTTAAATGGACAATATCACATCGGAATTAAATTCCAAATAAACTATTCAACTTTGCTGTCAAAATATCGATAAGTATTTTTTTGCTTAGGTATTGCTTAAAATTCAATACTTATTGGTGCAAAAGGGCATAAATGCCATTATGAATCTCTTAATGACATTCAAAATAATGTGATAATTACAAATTAGAACACTGTCGTAGATGAATAATTGGGACGTTGAATTTTATATTAGAAATAACTAGAACTGTTACGGAAATAGTGTATACCTTGTCTTTCATTACTCTTGTATATAAAAATCTTGTCTTGATCGTCATTTTCTTGTTTATTTCTTGTCTTGCAGGTTATAACCTTGTCAGGGATTCCCTTTTTGCAAATGAACATATACATAATTTCTTTGTAACATTTGTATTTTTTTTTAAATAATACCAAAGGCAGTTGTCTAATATATATCTTATAATATAATGAATGTTATAATATGAATATTATAAAAATAAAAAATCGCATAGCTGTACTACTTTCAGTAGTAGAAAATCTTTTTACCAAGTTTCCTTGGTTATAAGAAATCATTTTGTGCCCTAACTTTTGGTTATATAATTTTAAAAATAATTATATAACTGAGCTAATAATTATTACTATTACATATCTTTATACCTTTGCATCATTCTGAAAACCGATGTATGGGACATGCCAAACTTCTGTGGTAATGTCAACCTTCTTCTAGTACTGTTTTCTCATATTTTAATAAAAACGAACAAAGTAAAACAAAAGCAATTTAGATTCTATATACTGTGTACGAATAAAATATGCAAGGTCCTTTCAAAATAAAATTAAGTGGCTGAAATATCAATGCAAATAATCGAGAATTTTAAATTTTAATATCTTGTGCGTTAATATTTTGGATCAGTGTATATTCAGAATAGGGAATTTCCTTCCCATCTGGCAACACTGTGTCTTCGAACATTAAATAGGTAACATTTCCTAGACAACGTTTGGTAAGTGAATGTAACCATATAGGGTCACATTAACGTTTCTATAGAAACGTATGATAGAAAAATATGCTATCAATTACAGTAATATGTCTGAAAGATTTATAGAATTTGTTGTAATTCGCATTCACACCCCCCAGAACCACGCAGGGTTTTAGACCTGGGGCCCGGAGTTCACACTCACATTCACACCCCCAGAACCACGGAGGGTTTTAGACCTCGGGCCTGGAGTAGTCCACACTCGCATTCATTCCACCCTGCACCACGGAGGGTTTTAGACCTCGGGCCGGGGTTGTCCCCACACGCATTCACACCCCCAGAACCCCCCCTTCTCGCAAGCGGAGGCGAACGAATCTCACCAGACACGGAATAGTAATTCCCGCAAAATCCGTCTCCTTGCCTCCCTTGCTTGCTTCTCTTCGGGCCGCTCTCGCTTGGCTTCGAGGGCCCGAATATGAGCGTGGACTGCCCACGCCCCTACGAACGCACTGCCAATGCACAGAACCTCACGGATCAACGACATAGCAGCAAATGAAATAAATATATTTCAGTATTGCCAAGGAAACTTCACAATAATAACATTTCTATTGTTATTGTAAAAACCATTTTTATCTAGTATTGTTACTGTTGCTAAGTTATTAACAATGCAATATCTCTGTTACCTGTCTATACCTTAATATTACAAAATTAAAATAGTTTATTATTAACTAGATTGGTACAAATTAATAATGTATATCTATACATACAGGGTGGCCCAGTGAAAATTATCAGCGCAATTTTTGGCCACTTTACATTAATTTTGCAAAAAACGCTCGAACTTCAACCCAAAAATGGGTGTGGACTGCACTTCAAAAATTTTAAATGGAAAAGGGTATCAAACATGACAGTTCGAAAGGCCTTTCAATTCTCTTTTCAACACTTTTTTTATTTTTCAAATCTGATCATTAGTTCAGAGTTTAAAACAAATTTTATCAGGTGTTCAAAATTGCCATCAAGCAGGCTAAAACAAATGACAGAAACTAAATAAACAATTCTTTCGACAAGTTGTTTGTAATAAACAAGTAATTTGTAAGTTGGATTTTTTTTTGTGGGGTTATTTGAAGTCTAAAGTTTATGTCACGCTACCCGAATTTTTAGAAGATTTACGAGCAAAATTTTTATTATTGTATGGAAGTTGGAAATAGTCATTTTGAACACCTAACAAACTGATACTTGAGTTTCTGTCATTTGTTTATACCTACTTGATTGCAGTTTTGCTCACCTGATAAAATTTGTTTTAAACGATATTACTCTGGAACTAATGATCGGATTTGAAAAATAAAAAAACTGTTGAAAAGAGAATTGAAAGGCCTTTCGAATTGTGTCATGTTTGACACCCTTTTCCATTTAAAATTTTTGAAGTGCAGTCCACACCCATTTTAGGGTTGAAGTTATGCCATTGGTACTAATCCATTTAGGTATCACCATTTATAGTAAAATTGACATGTTCGAGCGTTTTTTGCTCGAGGGGCTGGTACAACCCCTCTCTCCGAAATTCCCAAGAATTTAGTTTTAAATGTATTCAAATGTATATAAATATCGGAAAGTTTATTAAAAATTAGACATTTTATTAAATCATGGCATTTTTCGTAATAGTCGGTGTTTCATTTATTCAAAACCCAGAATACATTTTATAGCCATAAAAATGCAGGAAAAAATTATTAAATTTTTTTTTCATATCTTCCACAATGAAAGTAATTTTGTACCTACATAATATCTAATAATAATAAATGTAAATTCATAGTTACTCCAGTGGTCCAAAAAATGCCTACTTCAAGTAAACTACCCTTAACTTTGCGAATTTTTAAAAAATTCTTTTTGTTTCATGATCAGCGTGTCATACAATACACATACTTTAATTTTTTGTCCTAAGTTGTAGAATACCTTGTATATAAATTATATATGTGATATTACAATGAATCATTGTCTAATAACTCTGTTATTTTCCATTAATCTGACACCGGCATATGTTTGGTATAAATATGACCTGATTTGTAATATAGATTTAGAATGCATTAAAATAACTAGAAAATCATTGATTTTATTTATTTTGGTTAATTGTACTTTAGAAAGAAAATAAAAATTCTAAACCAAAACATTTTTTTCCATTTTTATGGCTGTAAAATTTTCATTTAGTTATCTCAAACAAGTAGTACGTAAATTGTATTTTACACTCTTAGTAAAAACAAATTTTAGCAATGTATCATTGTTTATTATAGTTGCCCTGATCAGGTTCGTAGCCAGGATTTATTTTCGGGAGGGGTTCTGAATAAATAAAACACCGACTATTACGAAAAATGCCATGATTCAATAAAATGTCCAATTTTTAATAAATTTTCCGATATTAATATACATTTGAATACATTTAAAACTAAATTCTTGAGAATTTCAGAGGGAGAGGTTATTCTAGCCCCTCTAGCCCCTCTCCTGGCTAAGTGCTTGGACCTGATGAAGGAATAAAATTTAATTGGTGTATTGACACATTAAAGTAAATAATAAATTTCATATTTTTAAAGTTATTATAGTTTCAATATATGTATAGATATACGTAGATATACATGATTAATTTGTACCAATCTCTGGAACTAATGATCGGATTTGAAAAATAAAAAAACTGTTGAAAAGAGAATTGAAAGGCCTTTCGAACTGTGTCATGTTTGATACCCTTTTCCATTTAAAATGTTTGAAGTGCAGTCCACACCCATTTTTGGGTTGAAGTTATGCCATTGGTACTAATCCATTTAGGTGTCCCCCTTTATATTAAAATTGACGTGTTCGAGTGTTTTTTGCAAAATTAATGTTAAGTGGCCAAAAATTGCGCTGATAATTTTCACTGGGCCACCCTGTATGTATAGATATACATTATTAATTTGTACCAATCTAGTTAATAATAAACTATTTTAATTTTGTAATATTAAGGTATAGACACGTAACAGAGATATTGCATTGTTAATAACTTAGCAACAGTAACAATACTAGATAAAAATGGTTTTTACAATAACAATAGAAATGTTATTATTGTGAAGTTTCCTTGGCAATACTGAAATATATTTATTTCATTTGCTGCTATGTCGTTGATCCGTGAGGTTCTGTGCATTGGCAGTGCGTTCGTAGGGGCGTGGGCAGTCCACGCTCATATTCGGGCCCTCGAAGCCAAGCGAGAGCGGCCCGAAGAGAAGCAAGCAAGGGAGGCAAGGAGACGGATTTTGCGGGAATTACTATTCCGTGTCTGGTAAGATTCGTTCGCCTCCGCTTGCGAGAAGGGGGGGTTCTGGGGGTGTGAATGCGTGTGGGGACAACCCCGGCCCGAGGTCTAAAACCCTCCGTGGTGCAGGGGGGAATGAATGCGAGTGTGGACTACTCCAGGCCCGAGGTCTAAAACCCTCCGTGGTTCTGGGGGTGTGAATGTGAGTGTGAACTCCGGGCCCCAGGTCTAAAACCCTGCGTGGTTCTGGGGGGTGTGAATGCGAATTACAACAAATTCTATAAATCATTCAGAAATATTACTGTAATTGATAGCATATTTTTCTATCATACGTTTCTATAGAAACGTTAATGTGACCCTATATGGTTACATTCACTTACCAAACGTTGTCTAGGAAATGTTACCTATTTAATGTTCGAAGACACAGTGTTGCCAGATGGGAAGGAAATTCCCTTTTTCAAGGGAAAAAGAGGACAAAAAGGGATTTTTCAGCAAATAGAAAATTCCAACCTTTATTAAATTTTATTATTTATTTGTAGAGTTTAGATATTTTGAATAAAATTTGCAAACTTAAACCGTAATTTTAACCGATATTTTTAAAACTGAAAATACCGGTAACCGTTAACTAAAAAATAAATAAACCGGTTTTAGCGAACATTAAACTTTATTTTAATATTATTTAGCACAAAAAATAAATTAAATATTTTTTATTTGTTATATTTATTTTTGTATATGACTAGATGGATCATGACTGTTTCTACAATTTACATTTTTTTGGAAAGTCATAAAAATAGGTAAGTCTCTTTATGTTTTATGCATAAAGTTTAAAACCGAAAAATGACTCTCCGTTTTCTGAAGATATTATGGGAGATTTTTTTGTATATTCTTGTATGCAGCACGAAACATGATCGCTTTTCATTGGACCATAATATGGAAGCACCTGCACTGTACTAGAACTGGCACTAGTACACTAATAAGACCAATGTTCCCATTGACTTTAGTTCTTGATCTAGTACTTTTTAGGATATCTATCATTTTACGCTCGAATCTCGACAATAATCATGTTTGTATTGATTACGTGAAAGTGAACTTATTAATTAAAGAACCACATGCCGAAATGTTAACAGCAACATTATTCCGAAAGAAGACATTGTCAAATACCTTCGAATGCATCTAGATAAACAATTAACTTAGAAAACACATATTCAAAAGAAACGTATACAACTGGACTTAAAATTAAAGATCATTTCAGTTGTAAATTAACTTAATAAAGAGAAAGAAAATAGTACTTTTTATATAGTCTAGTATTTTTTCTTTCCCCTTGCTAGTCCTTAATTTTTTCTGCGTATGGCAATGCTAGAGAGATAGAGAACAGATGTTCAATATTCAACGACGGGAAGTTTATTCCCTTATTACTAAGATCGGAACATAAGAGAAAATTTGGTAATTTAATAAATGATGAAAATATAAATCACTGAAGAATTATCAACCATTCCTCGATGTACCAATGTACTTAATCGTAGATTTTGATAATGTTAAGAATGCTAACTACACGTCGGAGCCGTAAGTGGCGTTTTAAGCGGTTGTGGCAAAAATAATATTTACGCCCCTACATATCACGAAAATAAAAAAGAAACTCATCTTCTGATAAATAAATATTTTATTCTGAATATACACTGATCCAAAATATTAACGCACAAGATATTAAAATTTAAAATTCTCGATTATTTTCATTGATATTTCAGCCACTTAATTTTATTTTGAAAGCACCTTGCATATTTTATTCGTACACAGAATATAGAATCTAAATTGTTTTTGTTTTACTTTGTTCGTTTTTATTAAAATATGAGAAAACAGTACTAGAAGAAGGTTGACATTACCACAGAAGTTTGGCATGTCCCATACATCGGTTTTCAGAATGATGCAAAGGTATAAAGATATGTAATAGTAATAATTATTAGCTCAGTTATATAATTATTTTTAAAATTATATAACCAAAAGTTAAGGCACAAAATGATTTCTTATAACCAAGGAAACTTGGTAAAAAGATTTTCTACTACTGAAAGTAGTGCAGCTATGCGATTTTTTATTTTTATAATATTCATTTTATAACATTCATTGTATTATAAGATATATATTTGACAACTGCCTTAGGTATTATTTAAAAAAAAAATACAAATGTTACAAAGAAATTATGTATATGTTCATTTGCAAAAAGGGAATCCCTGACAAGGTTATAACCTGCAAGACAAGAAATAAACAAGAAAATGACGATCAAGACAAGATTTTTATATACAAGAGTAATGAAAGACAAGGTATACACTATTTCCGTAACAGTTCTAGTTATTTCTAATATAAAATTCAACGTCCCAATTATTCATCTACGACAGTGTTCTAATTTGTAATTATCACATTATTTTGAATGTCATTAAGAGATTCATAATGGCATTTATGCCCTTTTGCACCAATAAGTATTGAATTTTAAGCAATACCTAAGCAAAAAAATACTTATCGATATTTTGACAGCAAAGTTGAATAGTTTATTTGGAATTTAATTCCGATGTGATATTGTCCATTTAAGATAAACTTAAAATTGGTGCAACCAGCCCGAGTGTCATTTGTATTTTCAATGTACTCGTACTATAGAATAATATCTAACTCAGACTCACTCATTTTATTTTGAAAACTGAGATAAAATGTACCCGTTTTAAACAATTTGATACAACTGCAAGAACATTTCATTGTTTTCATTGTGTCAAAAATTAAGTAAAAATATATTGCACAATCAATGGAAACTGCCGTAGATATTGAAGGACATACTCGCACATTTGATATAGTCTCATACTGAAACTTACGTTATTAAAACACCCGAATCATCGCCACGTGATTATTACAGGACATAATATACGTTTATAATACAACATGAATATTGAACTATTGTTGCTTTTGTTTAATTTTAAGAATTTAAAAAATCAAGTCACAATGCGTCCCACGAATGATTGTACCCCAGGCAGAACAGAAAGGCTTTTTTCAAAGCATCCCTGATTATAAGAAAGCATTTTGTGTCTTTACTCGTGGTTACATAATTTTTTGCCTAGCCATCTTTTAAATTACTTTCGTGTATGACAGGGACAGCAGGTATTATGGTTGTTGGTTATCATTTCAGAAAACACAGCATTGATACAGCTGCTCTTTGATATAAATAAATCATTGTGAGTAAATATTTACTCGTAAATTATTTATTTATACTTGTATTATGTTTTTAAACTGACATTAATAATTTACATATTTCTCAAACCCTTGTCCTTATTAAGAATATTATATTGCTGCAAGGGAATAATAAATTATCCTGTTTCCTTTACAAAGATGTATCTTCACAAAATTTTAGAGTAGAGAAGTTATGAGATAACATTCATTTATACGGAAATGATTCTACCGTACGTCTGCATCCCTACCCGCATAATCAAATCCTTGTTTCTAAATATGAAACTCCGTATTTACAGGCGTATTTACTCGCAGGATAGAGAGATAACGAATACAGCGCCATCTCTCTCTGCACATATCACGTATGGGGAACCTCTATTAGGCTGGCATGAAGGGAGATGAGGCAGACTAACGCAACTAAGAAGAAAATCGTTAGTGACTGATAATATGTCGAGATATCAGGCTAATTGGAGAATTCAATTATTTCTCATTTCCGGGGCGACGTTTCTCCAACAACGCACGCGCACAACACTAATTATTGTTCGTTGTATAGATTACTGTGATAACATATACGAGTTGATGTTTCAATGGAAATGGAGCTGACATCGATGAGAATAAAGATGAATGATGAATTTTCAAATTGAATCCTGTCAAGTAACTCAAAAATTTACATATTTTTGTTTTAACCATCCATCCTGCATCGTCAAAATGGGGTAAAAAATTTGATGAATTCAGCAATTTATCTCTCTGTGTTATGAATGTCTTTCTTACACTTTCGTATTTTAATTTTGGCAATATAATTTTTTTTTAATTATTAAATATTCATAATACTGTTATATTTGACAATGTTTTGTAAATTTAAGAATAAAGTATTTGCTTTCTTCAAATTATCAGACAATAATAGTTACCTACCTACTTTGAAAAAAACAAGAGACAGAGAAACTTTGTAGTGAGCGTGGAATATTGCACGATGAGCGAAGCGAGTCGGACAATTGCATGCGAGGCACACAAGACACTTTTACTCCAAATAACATATACTATTTTTTCTGTTTTTAAAATAATTTACTATTTGACCTTTAATTTGTAGATTATCAATTTAAATCTGTTAATTGTAAATGGATTTTAGTAACATTATTCTTAGATTATCAAATTTTATAGTGACATTTAGAGCGATATTACATATTTCTATTGTACAAGTTATTTCTTACTTACAGATTAATACATGTTCCTTTGGATACTTATTTATTTTATTTTTCCGGCGGCGAAAAAGTGAAAATTTCTACTCCGGCGGCATAGAAACTTCAGCTTTTTCAAACACGTGTCAGAGTCAAATTGAAGTTGTCATTGTCAAACGTTTCACTTTGACATTTGACACTCTAAGATATACAACGCCTACTAAATTTATTATTTTAAATAATCAATGTAAACAGTTGCTATTGATATTTATACATAGAAATATCAATTAAGTGAAAAGTCATATATAGGTGAGTCTGGGTCTTAATATTACTGCTTGTAGGCGTTCTAGTATGTATTTATATGAGTGGTGTATGATTGTAAAACCGTAATAAGGAGGTTAGTAGCGGGGCACCCTAACCCAACGTGGGATCGGGACAGATCGTGTATTTACCCTGTACCCGGCGTCCTTGTTCTTTTGGGCGCAACGTGGGAAACGTTAGTTGATCGGGGTTCCCTAACGCATCGAGGGATTGGACTATGCGTATGAGTCCCTAGTCCGCGAATGTGTGTGTGTTTGTGTAAGACGCATTCCTGGCATGTTCTGTTTTAGATCCATCTTGACTCACTGAATATGTAAATATTCAAGGTGTGTTTTTCTGTTACAGATAATTTACCAGCCCGGCCGAATTAGTTTTATATATATGTTGTGTTATATTGTATTCTTGTTATTTTTTATTTATGTATTGTATTAAAATGTTCTACCCCTTTACTAATTCTATTTTATTTTATATTTCATCATCGTCTATGTGTCATCGCTCTCTACACACTGTAACAACTATCAGAAGTGGGATAAAGCAATTTCCTGCCCAATATGTCTGAAGATGATTTTACAGGATTTGTACCAAGTAGAGTTACTCCTAGCACATCTACATCTGGAGACCTTCAGCAGATGGCCGGAATGTTATTACAACTAACTCAAAATGTCACTAACATGCAAACAACCATGGCGTCGAATCTTGTAGCAGCACCTAATAATACAGGGAGGGAAAATCTTCCCTGTTTTAATCCTGAAAATATAGAGCAATCCATGGAAAAATGGTTGAGGACAGTAGATGAGCTCGCTCATATTTGCAGGTGGGATGAAAGATCTACAATTATAAACGCCACTTCTAAATTGCAAGGATTGGCGAGAATATGGTATAATGCGTTGCCTACATTAGAACATAACTGGGTAGAATGGAAGAAAATGTTATTACATGCGTTTCCCAGTAGAATTGATTATTGCGACCAAATTACAGAAATGGTACAACGCATGAAAAAACCAAATGAAACTTATTTACAATATTATTATGAAAAATTAGCGTTATTAAATTCCTTAGAAATATTTGGAACAAAAGCTGTATCATGTTTAATAGGCGGAATTCAAGATCCATTAATTCAAACAACTGCGCGGGCCGGACAGTATTCAAGTCCAGAACACTTATTTGATTTTCTTCGTGGAATCAAGGACAAACCAGCGCCAAAAACTTATAAACCCCATCCAGATTTACAAAAACATTGCCAATTTAACCTTCAAGATCCTGGAAAATCAAAATTTCAGCCATATACAACTCAACAACCAAAGAATATTGTTTGCTTTCGTTGTAATCGAACAGGTCATCGACGATCAGAATGTTGGTTAAATCAAAGTAGAACACCAAAATCGACTCCCCGACCAAGTGAAAATGCCAAAGGTGAATATATATATATATATATATATATATATATATATATATATTTTAATGTTTTATCTAGAATAAGTGATAAATATTTTAAAAATATTTTACTTAACAATTGCGAGATACGTGCTTTTATTGATTTGGGTGCTACTTGCAATACTATTTGCGAAATAGATTGCAAAAAACTTAATCTCTTCCCGGACCAGACCAATAAACGTATTATACGTGGATTTGCCGACGGACGAACTCTAACTGTAGGTTTATTAAGCAAACAAAATATAAAAATTGACCAAGTTTCAGCAGAACAAGATATACATGTAGTTCCAGATAATGTGCAACAGGTACCAATGATCATTGGACAGCCATTTACAGAGCTTCCAAATGTCTGTATAACAAAAGATGACAAAAATTTAATTATTTATGATAAATAAAAATGATAACCAGTCTACCGGCAGTACAAGACGATAAAGTCATTTTCAAATCCAACGAAGCTATAATCATACCTCCAGGATATGTGGGACATGTTTTAAGTAATGCAAATAAAGAGGGTGACATATACATCGAAAAGAGCTACCGATCAAAACCAGGACAAGAACATTTCGTTCCAAATTTAATCTGTTTTGTTTCAGAAAATCGTGAAGCTGTCATACCCATTTATAATATTTCAAATCATGATTTATGTATTAAAGCCAACAAAATTTTAGTAAGAGGAAGAGTTTGCTATTTAAAAGAAGAACCATTGGACGAACTAGAAATAAACTCTATAATATTAGATGATGTCCATATTGGGGAGGATTTAACAAAAGAACAACGAAACGAAGTGTTAGAGCTACTTCATGAATACTCAGATTGTTTCTCATCAAAAATGGAGGAAGTGAGAACTACTAATGTCGGAGAAATGAAAATAAATTTGACGGATGATACACCTGTAACATACAGACCATATCGAATGGCGCAACAGGATCGACTAAAGTTGAAAGAGATCGTGGACAACATCCTTACATCAGGTATTGTTCGTGAATCTAATTCTGCTTATTCTTCCCCAGTACTATTAGTAAAGAAGAAAAATGGTGAACAGCGTCTCTGTATCGACTACCGAAAATTAAACAAGAAAACAGTACCTGATAGATTTCCTTTACCAAGGATTGATGATCAATTGGATCAATTGCAAGGAGCAAAATATTTCAGTGCATTAGACATGACTTCAGGATATTATCAAATACCGGTAGCTGAAGAATCAAAGTACATAACATCTTTTGTAACTCCTGATGGTCAATATGAATTCAATAGAATGCCGTTTGGTTTAACAAATGCACCAGCAGTATTTCAACGTATTATAAACAAAATATTTGCTCCAATCAGGGATATAGCTACTGCTTATTTGGACGATATTATTAGTCCAGCAAAGAATTTCGAAGAGGGACTTAAAAAATTGAAAATTGTCTTACAAACCATAAGAACACATGGGCTGACGCTAAATTTAAAAAAATGCTTTTTCTTTCAGACTTCAATAACATATTTAGGTTTTGAAATCAACGAAGAAGGAATTAAACCAGGGAAAGACAAAATCAAAGCTATTGAAAATTTTCCAGTACCAAAAAACCAACATAATATAAGGCAATTTATTGGACAATTTGTCAAAAATTATGCAGTAATCGTTAAACCATTAACAATCCTTACTAAACAAACAGAACCTTGGCGTTGGGAAAAAGAACAGGAAAATGCATTTATAACATTAAAAAAAATACTATGTACAAAACCTATTTTAGCAATTTACAACTCTAAGGCTGATACTGAAGTACATTGTGATGCCAGTAAAATTGGATTGGGTGGAATATTACTACAACGACAAGAAGGCGGAAAGCTAAAACCAATTTTATATTACAGTAGACAAACAACCAAACAAGAAGAAATTTATCATTCGTACGAATTAGAAACGCTGGCTGTGGTAGAAACGCTTAAGAAATTTAGAATTTATTTGATAGGTATTTCTTTTAAAGTTGTAACAGATTGTAATGCTCTAAAAACAGCCTCATCAAAAAAAGACTTATTACCACGAATTGCACGTTGGTGGCTTCAACTGCAAGAATTTTCATTCACTGTCGAATATCGCCCTGGGACTGGAATGGCACACGTAGATGCTTTAAGTCGTAATCCGGACAACACCGAACAACAAAGCTCTGATACATTGGAAATTTTTCTCATTGAAATTGATGATTGGATATTAGCGGGACAAATGTCAGATGTAAAGTTAAAATTAATTTTTGAAATATTAAGTAAACCTGCTGAAACGGATTATGAACGAAGGATTCATAAAGATTACAAAATCCGTAATGAAAGAATATACAAAAATACAGCGAATGGTTTATTATGGGTGGTACCTAGAGGGATGAGAAACCAAATTGTACGTGAATCACATGATAATTTTGGACATTTTGGGGTAGATAAAACATACAATAAGGTAATTGAATGTTATTGGTTCCCGAATATGAGAAAATATATAGAAAAATACATCGCAAGCTGTATAAATTGCATATACCAAAAAAGACCATCAGGAAAGAAAGAAGGATTTCTGAATCCTATAGAAAAGAAACCAATCCCAATACACACTCTACATATAGACCATTTAGGACCGTTTTGCAAATCAAATAAAGGAAATCAGTATCTGTTGGTAATAGTAGATGCTTTTACTAAATACACTTTTATTAAAGCACTTCGCGATACAAAATCACGTCCAGTCGTACAACATTTGAAGACGATAACAGATATGTTTGGTACTCCAACAAGAATTGTCAGTGATAGAAGTACAAGCTTTTCTTCAAAATTATTTAAAGAATACTGTGAATCTCACGGAATACAACATATCATGAACGCGGTAGCAACACCCAGAGCCAATGGACAAGTAGAGCGATATAATAGCACAGCACTAAATGCACTAGCTACTACTGCAATGGACAGTAAACAATGGGATAAGGAAATTTCAAAATTACAGTTTGCTATGAATAATACAATTTCTACGGCTACTGGAAAAACTCCGTCAGAATTATTGTTTGGCTATAAACCAAGAGCACCAGGTGACGCGAAATTGACCACTGCAATACAGCCCGATAGACCAAAAATAAGAGATATAGAGGAAACCAGAAAAGACGTAGCGGTAAAGATAGTAGAAAACCAACAAAAACAAAAAGAAAGATATGATCGAAAAAGGAAAATTGGCAAAATATATAAAGAAGGAGATCAAGTTGTAATAGCAATGCAAACCAAAGGAGAAGGAACAAGTAAAAAATTAAGAGCAAAATACGATGGACCGTTTCAAATCGTAAAATGCTTACCAAATGATCGATATGTTGTAAAAGAAGATAAAGGATCAGGAAGATCTGCAAAACGAAAATATGATAACGTCATAGCTGTAGATAGGATAAAGCCCTGGATACCACCAGGAGGAATTTCGGATTCTGACACAAATTCTGATGAATATTAAGTAAGAAAACTCATAATATATGTCTGTAGATTCTCGGGTCGAGAATCATGTCAGGATGGACGAGTTGTCAGAGTAAACAGTTGCTATTGATATTTATACATAGAAATATCAATTAAGTGAAAAGTCATATATAGGTGAGTCTGGGTCTTAATATTACTGCTTGTAGGCGTTCTAGTATGTATTTATATGAGTGGTGTATGATTGTAAAACCGTAATAAGGAGGTTAGTAGCGGGGCACCCTAACCCAACGTGGGATCGGGACAGATCGTGTATTTACCCTGTACCCGGCGTCCTTGTTCTTTTGGGCGCAACGTGGGAAACGTTAGTTGATCGGGGTTCCCTAACGCATCGAGGGATTGGACTATGCGTATGAGTCCCTAGTCCGCGAATGTGTGTGTGTTTGTGTAAGACGCATTCCTGGCATGTTCTGTTTTAGATCCATCTTGACTCACTGAATATGTAAATATTCAAGGTGTGTTTTTCTGTTACAGTTAATTTACCAGCCCGGCCGAATTAGTTTTATATATATGTTGTGTTATATTGTATTCTTGTTATTTTTTATTTATGTATTGTATTAAAATGTTCTACCCCTTTACTAATTCTATTTTATTTTATATTTCATCATCGTCTATGTGTCATCGCTCTCTACGCACTGTAACACACGTTACAAAAAATGTCACTTTTATAACGTTTGAAAAAAATGTATTTTTTTACATAACATATTAGACTTTATATGTCCTGCATAACTTATAAATATTGTATTTTTCTACAGTATCGCATGTAAATTTTATTGAATATTTATAATTATAATGCACTAACAACAATAAACAAGAAAAGAAATATAATAGAAGATGCGAATCGAATTACATTTGTATATGATATAATTTTTCTTATTAAAGAAACATATATCTATTAAATTTTATTAATTTATTATTTATAATCTAACGAAGAGATCCTTTATTATGCTGGGAATCGATCTCCGTTTCTGTTTTTAAATACTCTGCTATATTTCATCATTTTTTTTTATCCCATTTCTTTTACCCGCTGGGCTCCAATGTAAAATTAACTTTAATGGATCTTGTTCATCATCTCTCCTTATGTGTGCAAGCCATTTTACTCTTTGCTGTTTAATTCTCTTTGCTATGTCTTCTCCATTTAGCTATTGTTATATTTTGTGATTCATTTGTGCTCGGTTTGACAGGGGTTTAAATTTTTTTATTGGTCTTATTATCATATTGTAAATTCTTATTTTCGGTTTTAAATTAAATTTGGAACTTAAGTAATGTAAATAAATTTAAGCAATAAATTTACTTACCAAAAATTACCTGTTGTTCACATTAATTTACACAAGGGTGTACTTCAGTCATTAATTTCAAGTATATTTTATAAACTTATTTAAAGTTTTTTATAACTGCAGATAACTTTGAGAAAAAATAAGTCATATTTTATTTATGTTTTGAATAAAGTAAAAACAAAATAGATTTAAAATTATTGTATATTTAGGATACTCATATTTTTACTCATCCATACCCTACAATCAAATCATCATAAAAATGTTTATACAGTAATACTAGGATATTTTTTTTAATACGTCACCATACTAAGTTACGTATAGTTAGAGGTGGCTGGTCCATAGGTTCACTAGGGCGCGAGCCTCGCAATACGCACAGAGTAGAAAATTAAAAATGAAAATTTTATTTTAGGGTAAACAATTTCTTAATATAAATATATATCATTTTCTTTATAAAAGCAAATCATGAATTAATTCTGCTAGTTTTCGTTGGAAGTTTCCTCAATCTATGTAGTTTCTCTCATTGTGACTCGAAGAATTAGCGTCCCAATATAACGAGATACGAGATAGTGAGATAGTATCATGTTTTCTTATTCTTAAGATCGGACCACTTCGATTGTTTTTGTACACCGTACGACCTACAGTTAATATACGCAATTTTAACTTGTTTTCGGGGCACTCGAACTGTGTACCCAAGATCGCTTTTATGTATCGTATTGTAGATATAGATATACATAAATGACAAGCAGTAACTGTTTTGTCTTGTGGGCGAGTATTACATTAGAAAAATAATGTGTTAAAAAATGATAGAACATTATATTTCAATAAAAAAAACAGAAGATTACTTTTCGTACAAACTTTAAAACTTAAAACTAATAAGAAAAATAAGAACAAAAAATTATACTCGTAAGATTGTTTATGTTAATCTGAGCGTCTGATTAAAAAAACTGTTATTTAAAAATACCACGAGCCGCCACTGCCTATAGTACACGTAATGAATATTATTTAATAATTTAATTTCCATCTTAATAAAGTAAAATAAGTAAGAAGCCTGTAATGTTGTTGAATTAGTTTTCATTTCGTGGACCTTGGGATAATATTTCCATAGGACAGGGTTGGTTTTAGGGCAGATTGAGCACCGAGGAGCTGTGGAAAATGGGCTGATGTTGGGCTAGTTGACCCGGGTAACTCAATTAACTGCCCATCGAGTCATTATGTAATTAGCACTGGGAATTACGTTTCATGCTACGATCAATTCATCTTATTAGTTTACATAGAAATTGAGTTACACTGTAATTACAACCCAATTACTTACACGTCCATGATTTTTAATTTTCACTTATAAACACCTTATTCGAAGATTTTAATAAGTCCAATTCTATCAACATGTTACATTTAACTGTACATAATATTTATTTGTTTTTAAAATATAAAAGTAATGCACAAAATCTTGATTTGCAGTGGCGTAGCGTCCATGAAAGCAAAAGAAGCAATAAATATCTTGTTTTCCAATTATGATTAATTTAAATACGTTACATATTTAAACACAATATAAATAATATTATGTTTTTTTTTATAAAAAGGCAAGAGAGCTGTGACTATTAAAATATTTAAACTTTCCATAATAAAAAAAAATATTTGTAGTCACCACAGAACCGACTAAGACAACCGAATATGCAGGGCCGGACTAATACCGCTGGGGGCCCTAAGCACTACTCGTTCGGGGGCTCCCTCTAGAAAATAAATCGTTCTAAAGAAAACCGGTGTATGTTTCGTATTGTACATTTTTTTTTTCACTGAGCGACGAAAGTGAATCTAATCTTTCTTGCTGCATGATGTTCCTTAGTTGATTTTTTATCCGTTTTAATTGCGAAAACGATCGTTCTTCGGCGTAATTAGTAATCATTAAAGTCAAAAAAATGCAAATGGCAATCCCAAAGTTTGGGAATACAAACTGTATCTTATCTTTTCGAATCACATCGTAGCAGTCTTGAAATAATTTTTAAAATCTCACTTTCTTTCATCTGTATCATCTCATTACTAAGACCAGTTTTCAAATCATTTGGATAGAATGCCATTAAATTTTCAACTTTAATTAAACAATCATCTCTAGATAAACCCGGGACCACCAAAAACGAGAATCTGTTGTATTGTTCTATTGGTGCGGAAAATTTAAATCAACAAATGATTTTTCAAGATTTATTGTTAATATTAATGGTTCTATTTAATACTGTATTTATTATTGTATATTTTGATGCGATTACATTACAAAACAGCAATTTATTTGTTAAAATAAGCTACCAGAATATTTATTTCTATACATTTGCGGAAAAAAATATTTGATGGAAATTTTCCATATTTTTCTATCAAATCAGTTACTGATTTATTTAACTACAAACCTAGACACTAGACACTGATCATATCTGGGTATGATGACCACTTGAAAATTGATATTAATCTCAAAAAGTAATTTTTATTCATTTACAATTATAATCTTGCACCTAGGTATTTTTCAATCAAATATAATTGGTGAGATGCAATTCTGGTCTTTATAAGTTTTGATATTAAATCTATATGACACATATTTTAATCTTCTGTTTCGAGAGTGTAATTTATGTAATTTTGTAAACACTTTTTGTATATTTCTTTAGCGATGAGAAAATTTATTGGGAATAAAACATGTTAATTTTCAAATAAAAATATTGTACATATCTATATATTTATATTTTAAAAATACCAATACGACTTATAACAATCTGCTTTCTAGCCTCGGAAACGTAATAACTGTTTATTTATAAATAATAAATATTTCACAATAATTATCATTAAACTCTATTCAACCTTAAAATTCATATTTCAATAAAAACTTCTTTAAACATTGTTGTCTTAGTAAACCCCCGTTAAAAATGTTTTCATTTTCTTTATATTACACTATTTATTAAAATCGCAATACTATAATATTATTCGTACGTATATTGACTAATCATATGTATCTTTTTTTATATTAAATACGAGTATAGGTACCTAGGGTACTCCTTTGTATCCGGTATAACTTAACGATTTCCGATAATGTATTTTTTTCGTAATTGTTTGAAACCCAAATTTCCCTTGTTCCTGAAACATTTAAAAATGGATGTAGTTCGTTTTTCTTGTTCCCCTTTCCATTTCCGAATGTCTTATCTTAACCCTAAACCTTGGCAAAGTTCAAAGACACCCGAACAAAAACTCGGTCAGTGAGATACAAATGTCCCCCCATCTTTCACTATCCCGGTCTTCCCGGAGGCTCCGGAAGCTCGGGCCAGACGGCCGATGCTCATTTGTCCGGCGTGGACCTGCTGCTAGCCGGAAATGGAGCCATTATGTCCGCTCGATGGAGGCGGAAATTCATTTATCTTACGAATTAACCGGAAAATCCGCTAAAAATCCACACAACAATATTCACTTGATTTTTTACTCGCAAATGGAGCTTTTTATTTTCTTCTCCCAATTATCTTCGGCGCAAGTAATAATAGTAAAGTATGAGACAATTAATAAAATTAATTACTCTAATTTAACAACTTTCTTAAGTTTCAAAAGAAAACAGATTTCTTCTGAGGTTCATTCAAAACAAAAGAATTAGTAACTTGCTAACAACTATCATAATCTTTCTATAATAAACATACCACAAATTGACAGCTGTCATTTTACCTGTAAACAAAAAAAAACAAACTTAATTAATTCTTTTTGTAAATTTTGTTGAATTAAGTAATATGTATTAAATTATATATTATTAAAAAAATATTTTTAAATTTTTACAAAAAATATATAATATTTATTTAAACAACTAGTGTGTAAAGTAAGTGTTTTTTAGTCGAGTGCTGTTAAACGCTTGAAGTGTAGCCGGATACTGAAAACTGAAATATTAATAAAAATTAATTAAAAAAAATAATAAACCATTGACAAATGTGTTTACGTTGCTTAAAAACACTTACTTTTCACACACTAATGCGTGAAAAGTAACTTTTACAAACCGGTGGTAGGAAAATATTATTTTTTATATAATTTACAAATTAACAACGCAGTAAATAGATGTGCTCTGTTGTAGTATTTTTAATTTAAATTTACGACACATATGTCAAGCACATTCGCACATTATTTTTACATATAAAACAGAGAAAATCGAGAAGCCTTAACATTCCTTTAAAAATGTAATTTTACCCTAAATGAACAAAAAAATTACCTACGACGCAATTTCATTTACTCTTTCATCTGCACTTCAGGGGTACCAAATATTTTACCCGTACGTGGGCGGCCGATAGTCTAGTATCGGCACTGAAAATATGGTCAGTTAATTATTAGCCGGAAAGTTTTTATTTACCAAAAACTGTTTTGCCAAGATGAAGCCAAAGCCTATGGCAACATTTCTCTGGGACACACGATATATGGACATACACAATTTTTCTTTTGTTAAAATTTTACGTTCCGCGTTATGTTGCACCGTGTATACCTACCTTTATATTAAACCGTATATGATAAATTTGTTAAATTAATCATTTATATGAGAAGAGGTTTGTCGTCTAAGTTATTAAAAAAAATATAATTATGGTTTTTTATTGTCGTATTTTATTGAAAACCTATTCGTTTTATTCTATTATTATTAATATGATAGTTTATTTATTTAAGCCACATAATCTGCTATTTTGCATATAATTCACGCCAGAAAAAAAAATATTCATAACTGTAACAGTTATTATCTAACTAGTTTTAGAAAGAAAAATTTAAAGGTATATATATTTTGAAGTCTTGTATTTCTATCGAAAAACATTTTTTTAATTCTCAACATTGAAGGTATTTAATTAAAAATAATTTCACATAAAGAATTGTCTCACTTAAAATTATAATATTACATTATGGCAAATACCTTAAAATGAAATTTTCAAATTTTGTTTCTATAAATGAAGTCGAAAAACATAGTGTTTAAAATACCATCAAAGTATCTGACATTTTTTTATCCTGAATTTGTATAATATTTGTACATATCCCCATTATTGTGACCTTTTTTAACACCCTGTTCAATCATATTATTAGCTGTATAACCGTATAGTAAAAACATTTTTTTAATTCCTTGTGTTCATCTCTGATCTTCAAAAAGCTTGTAAAATTATTATTATTTTTATTTGTTCTTCCCTACATTTCCTATATTTATTTTATTAAATCACGTATCTAGTGTAGAACTGAATCATTATATAAGTATTGCAATGATCCATCCCCATTTTGATCTGAGCATATACCTATAAGCACTTTTTATACGTATACCGTTATTTGTTTGAACTTAATATTTTCTATTTCTTATTTTTTATCGAACTTAAAAGGTTATATGCAGTCGAACGAGGGTGGCACAATTCAGACATGCACATACAATTATCTAAACCTCCGCGAAATTTGAACCGAAACTCTTGGAATTCGAAACTTGTATCTTAACCACCAGGCCAATGGTTTATTAAAAATTTACATAGCTCCTGTATTGTCAAAAGACATTTAATTTTAAATGTATATTTAATGAAAAAAAGCATATCTAAATTTTTATCAACAATCATTTAATTTTAAATGCGAAATTTAATAAAAAAGCATATCTAAATTTTGACAGCAATGTTGGAAATCTTTTATATTTAATTTCTTCAGGCTTTTATTCGTTAAATGCACATTTAAAATTAAATCCTTGTTGGTAATAGCGCAGAATAGTCTTTTTATTTGTGGGATAATACTCCGATAATGGTTTATGTGTAAAAAACAAAATAAAATAAATAAGGATGATATTCGAGCCAAACTTAAATGCTTAATCATCGTTCCACTTTGGAAATAATGGAACTATTAAAATTCTCATCAGCAAAATTTCGTTCCACTATTAAATTTTCATGATAATTTCTCAAAAAAAGTTAAAAATTTTAATCGAATACCATAAGAAATTATTCCACACAAATATCCCGTAATCAATTTTTTATGTCAAGCTCTAATGAAAAATCAATAATTAATATTCTGGTTTAATTACGGCTTAATTAATGACGCATTAATCGTTAGTCCGAATTGTGAAAAATTCTGCAAATCAATTATGGACTAATAATTCCAACTAAATCCAACTTGCGTTTGTGAAATCCATGAAAAACACATTTCAATAAATAAATTTTGCCAAGTAATAAATTATTTGTTTAATTTGATATTATTGTTCCATAAATTTATAATTATTTTTCGTCGCGCAACACAATTATTTTGCTAATGTAAACAATTTTAATATTAGGATAATTTAAATGAAATTTGTTCGATATGAAACGAATTAAATAAACAAATATATCAACACCTCGGTGCTAATAATAATGGAAATATAACTGGCATATAAACTCACACATATTTTACGATATTACACAAAGCAAATGAATTACACATTTCCAATATTTATCAAAAAATATTTATTTTGTGCTTTTTTTAATGAATTCGATTTATGAGTATGTATCCAGAACTTTTTGTTTTTTATGTTTACTGTAGAAAATTTTACATTTTATTTACATTACATTATTAAAGTGAATTTACGAAATGTTGTCAATTTAAGTCCTCTTATAATTTATTAAATAATACTAATTTAAAGAAACTTCTCAGTATTCTCATTATAGCCCATTTTGAGATCCCACACGTAAAAAATCTTTCATTCATACGTAAATTTAAAAATTTAAATATTACAACATAAATGTGAACTCCGTAACCTGTCCGCCTATATTTCATTTGTTTGCTCTAAATTCAATATAATCGCTCGGTTTATTAACAAGTTTATTAACGGAATCCTTTGGACGATCAGTTGTACTATTTTTGTATTATTTTACATAATATGTAATTCAAAAAAAAAATTAATTAGAAAATATAAAGTACTTGTCCTTATAATATATATTAAAACATTGTATGCTACTTATAAGTTAATTATATTCAGATATAAACAAAGCCAATTATTATCTCTGTACATGTAGACTTCTTTGAAATTTAAAGCTCAATAATTTTCGGTATTGCACATATTAAAATATTCTATTTCACTTCATTATATCTCAGTAAAAAGAAAATGAAATGTAAGTTAGTAACTTTTTCCGTAAACACCGTTCTAAGCAGTTCATTCATAAAATTAATTTTTTTTTATTCAATAATCCGTATTTTTTAATATTAAGTGGATATGTTTAAGATTCTATGCAAAAAAAAAATTCATTCCAAACAATATCTTTAAAGGCCATTTCATGATGATTTTGTAAACCATATACCCAGTAAACTCCGTGGTCAACTTAAAAGATAATTGTTTCTAAATTTTAAAAACTTTCAGGAAACTGATTGCGGCATTCTCATTATGTTCTTATAATTGGTCGTACTTGAACTAAAAAATATGAAGTTAAAGCTTTTTGCTACAGTTCCTTGTTTTGAAATTGAAAAAGTTATGTTAAATTAAAATAAGTATACGTATCCGAATTTTAAAATTATAAATTATTTTTATTATGGAACAGCATTTTTTATGCTGTTATTATATTACCTTTGTCGCCTGCGCGGTAGCTTTTCGACGAGTTATTTTGAAATAACCACGTTAACATCATCAGGCGCTTACTTCATTGTTTGACTACTATTTGCAGATGAACATGAAAAATATACAACAATTGATGAGTATTGCTTATTAAAAATAAAATAAATTTCGTATAATTAACATTGATTAAAATGATTGTTTTATGACAACTTTTACCTTTTATTTATTTTTTGTAGTTTTTGATGAAAATAATTGCTAAATAAATTTTAATAAAGTTATTAATATTTCGTTGTCTTCTGATATATACTTTTATTTTATTTATGGGAAGACCCATGAACGGTCGAAGCCGATCGGAGCTGAAATAAAGCCTTCGAAAAACGACTGAATTCCAGTACATTATTACCTCTCCCATTCCAGTATTAGATCTCTCCTATTTTCAAAAATTGCAGGTTACTGTTTTGAAATTATTCTTCCAAATTTTGTTACATGTGTTAATCAAACAACATATACCTGTAGAATTTTAGATATATTTTTTTTGTAAAGGAAATGAAATAACCTTGCTAAAACTTAGCAATTACTCACGCAGATGTAGTTCAAATATGCAATCTTATTAATCATTGGTTCCTAAAATTTTAACCACTTTAGATTTATAGAATACTATATATAGTAGTATGAAAGTGTTTTACTTAGCATACTTAGCAAGACACTTGACACTTATGTCCAACAAGCCTTAAATTTTAAGCAACATTTAAACAAAAAAATATTTGGCATTTTATTTGGATGTGATATTGTGCATTTAAGGTGAACTTAAAATTTAAGTAATATTGACACAACCGGTCATTAACCATTCACGTGGGTTGATTTTACCTTTATACTTAGCAACTCACTTATATAAGTAGTTTGAATGTTTTATTGTAGAAAAGTAATGCTTAACTTAGTGGACCATTGTATAATAGGAGCAACCAGTTATACCCGGAAGTGTAGCCACTCATGCGGCAACATGTTGTGACCAGACGCAACAACATATCGCTTATCTTTACCTTCATAAAGGAAGCTTTTTCATGTCGTAAAACAATCCTACCTCACTATTTCCTCATTGTTTCCAACGTAGATAACTTCATTCCATGTCATATATAGTTTGTAAGTTGGGTAGCTTTCAAGAACAATCGGATATATTCGACTTGGGAGATCGCGGAACTTCTTATATGAAACATAATGTGATACCAAAGTTTAGCTGTGTGAATGGGACTTCCCACATAGTTCACATCCAAACTTCCAAGGATTAGAGAAAGATTTTTTGCTACATATGTAACAATCATGAAAAAGAGAAAAGTTTTTCTATTTCTACAAGGATATCTTTCTTGGATGCGCGATGTTATACAATCATATAAATGTATTCTGTAAATTGATGTTGCATAAAGCAAATATTAATCATTTCACTTTCTACACAATTTACTAATCTGTTCACTGCAACATATAGCACAGTGTGAATTTATTCCTGCTTAATGTAATATTGATTACTATTAAAAATATTAATTTGCTTTTATGGTAAGGTAATATTTCCATAAATTATTGTTCGGGACAACGTCTCTATATGCAAAGTGTGCATCGAAACGCGGATCGTTTAACATGGGATTTGATTGAATTGCTGAAACTCTCTCTCCTAATAGATTTAGACCAAAACTACAAGAATACAAAGTTGTCCAAAATTAAATTCTACATCAGATAAAATCTTACTTCATGCCACAGTACGGCTGCCTGATTTTTAATAAAAATGTTACATTTTATATTTAATAAATATCGTACTGTAGACGTACGTTCAAACACCGCTCGAAATTAATTAGGTACCTACTTTATTAAAGTAAAAAAAATGTATTCCAAATTAAGTTGAAATTTTTTTAAATTATAAATAGAGAACAATTGTTTGGACTATTTAAACTTCATATGATATACAACTACAAAGAGAAAAAATGTGCGGTTCAAATACATATATTCAGGATTTTAAAATATCATTTAAACTAAAAAGAAAAAATTATGAATCATTATTGAAGATTGAAAATGACACATCTATAAAATGAATTTGGAGTCAAATGGAACATGTAGCCACTTTGTTCATGAAATTAATATGGGAATTTTCATTTTCGAGGTTGCCTTTAGGAGTAAAAAACTACAGAAATTCGATATGAGCCTTGTTGAAATTATTGATCTTTATGATGAGTTGCTTAAGTTTGTTAAAAACATGCGAAATAAAATTAATACGTATCTAAAAAGAGGAAAATATGCAAATAGTACTCAAAATAGAGTATTACCCTGTAAACTGTCGAAAATATAAGAGAACACATCATGATAAGAACCGTGATGGTAAGAAATGATACAGTGGCCCTTCGTCCTGCTTTCTTTTATTTATTATTTTGTAATAAAGTACAACGTGATAGCAATAGTGTACAACTTAAAATGAACAACTTGTATTTGAAAACTCTCTCCGAAAAAAATATCTGGGTGCGCCTCTGATAATGTAAAATTAATTTCTGATAACTATAGGCGACTCTTGCTAAGCGATACTCTATCTGGTGGCGAAGTTTAAAACTACAGGAGCTGTGACAGACGGCATTGTTTTAGTTGCGTGTGGTGCTTACAGAATTTATTTGACCATTTAATTTGACATATTTGTTATTGATTATAACAATATAATAATATACGTTTCCACTATTTTACAAAAAAGGCAGAATTTTCTTTAAATATTTATAATAAATTAGGAAAATACAAAAAATAGATAAATTGAAGGCCGGATTTTTAAATTAAAAATACCCGTAAGCAGATTATATGAATGCGTGTTCTATATTTTGAAGAGAATGGCTACTTTTCTAGAAGTTAGTTAATATCGTACTTAATGTAATATTTATTACCCTTTATTATATGCAATATTTCCAATTGCTTTATAGATTTCCTGAAATATACTAGAAACAAACATAAAAAGATAATGAAACTAAATAAAAATAATATTCGCAAGCAAATTCCTTAAAAACTAATTTAAATTTGTATAAATAATTTTATCCACCACCGTGTAATTATAACGATATAAGTATGCTGCTTTTAGATAAATAAAGTAGGTCATAAGTCACTAGTGAGCTAAATATATTAGCTCACTGTTTTTTGGTTCGTATCATAGTAACTACGTTATAAAACCTTCTCTACACTATTTTGTTCCTAAATGTCATTTCGAAATTCCATGTGTCAAAAATCTTATATGTATTTTATATCAATGATTAAAATGTGTTGGATAAAATGTTGTATGGCACACGTGTGTTAATTACCTAAGTCACTTGAAAAAATATCACACTCGGCCTAACGGCCTCGTGAGTTAAACTTTTCCCACGTGACTTATCTGTAATGTAACACACTTGTACCATAAATAACTATTAACTTAATCATTCTTGCTTACTCGTGTTTTTGCTTTATAACCAATGTAACCAATATTTCCAGCCTTACATATTGTGCAAATTTTCAGTAATGACTAGAAGATATTAGAAATTTTTTTTTTATTCTTATTATTTAAAATGACACCTAATAAAATATAATGAGAATCTAAAAATTCTTCTCATCCATACACACATATAAAATATTCTTTTAATCAGCTTTAATGAACCATTCGTCGTATAGTAAAGACATAAAATTTAATTCAAAAACAATATCAATTAATATTAATAACGACTGGCAAAAATTCTTATATTTTCTTTAAAAAGAATTACACACTTCGTTCTAACGTTCTCAAACGATGCAGAGAAATCAAATAATGTATATACTGCTACTAAAACAAATATATTTATTAAACAATGAAAATTATACTATTAAACAAAAATAAATAACTTAAGCTTTATTGTATAGAAGTTAATATAAATATTAACACATTTATAATTCAGAAAAATAAATAAAATCGCCTACTAAATAACACTGATCCTTATGTCAAAACAAAAATTATCACAGCTTCGTTAGATTCACAAATTCACACTTTGGCGCTGCGAGCTTAATCAGAGTCGCCTATATACAGTGACATCTAAGAGAGAAATGTGCAATAATGAAAAAGAAAAGAAGTAGAAATATTCAATATTTCTCAAAGTTTACGAAAATGAAAAAAACTTGATTATAATTATTGAAGCCAGAAGAAATAAAATGAACTGTAATTAAACAAATGTAAATGTGAATATAAAAATATAAAATGTCAAATATGCTCGTCATACATCATACATACAGGTACATATAGAACTGAAGATTGACAAGTGCAGTTGTTATTTAAAAAAAATACATTTCAATAAAATTTAATAATAAATGATAAAGCTTTTATATTGTACAAACCAAAAGATTAAACATATTTACATATAAGGAAATGTATTTTAGGAAAAGGAAAGCAAAAGGAAAAATAATATTCGTACATATCTGGATTTGCTATTGTTTCTCATATTGATTTTAATAATTACTGACATCATACGAAATCAATACTGATTAAAAGTAATTTATATATAAAATATTTATATGAAGTGGAAAAACAACATTAGTCGCTGTAATAGATGACAATATTAAGTTAAAAAGTATTGAGAATAAATTAAAAAATATTCGACATATTAAATCATTGCAGTAGTCAAATCGGTTTTGTTTCTAATCAATGTGATATTTACTTTGTATTCATTACTGCAATTAAAGTTATTAAATTATTGTAATCAAAATATTGATCATCTTTGGCACAGCATTCGTAGATCGTAGATGGAATAAGATAAAAAATATCTAAGGTACTTATTAAGTTTTTTTCCCATTTTAGGCTCCACAAAGGACCTTGCGTTTATACTGATTTTCGAACCACTCGGACACATCGATACTTTCATTTGAAAATAGATTGGCGAAGCTGAGATATGAACCTCGATCTTAAACACCACTCATTTAGAATCTAAGTGCACTAACCAAGTGAGCCATCGGTACCCGTTTTGGTATTTGTAATTTATTATGCTAATAACCATATTTCTTAAATTAATGAATAGGAAATATATAAAGAAGTATGACAGAAGTAAGAATATGTTTTTGACTGGAGAAATTAAATGAACAAAAGATTGTGTTTATCCTTCAAAGTAGTTTGTGGTTCTAATCCAAGTACAAATCCAGTATGAAGAAAACGTAAAAACAACCAATGCTTATATGTATCTGTATCTGATATTGTTAAAATATAAATATTTTATAGAAAGGCTTATAAGAACTATATGTGTATCGGTATTATATCAAATACATATTTTTGTAAAAGTTTCTCATTATGATAATAGTTATATAAAATTGTAATGCAATTTAAAATGAAATCAATACTCGTACGAGGAGGAAGGGGGTATTGATAAATAATTAGCTTTGAATACTCCTGGATAGTCACAAATAAGCACATTATGTTTGGTACATGTTTCATGTTTTAACTTTGATACGTGAACCTATTTTAGCAGAAAGGATTTTGTCATTTTGAAATTGTGATTAAAAAAATGAATTCGAGTCCAGTGAAATTGGAGCAAAATGGAGTATCTACCGTCCGGTTTTTAAGTAAATATAATAGAAATGATTTTATCGTAAATATATTTTTGATGAGATAACAACAACATTAGGTAATTGTCTTCCGAGCAATGTCTGTATCTAAGCAAGAAAAATATTGATGATGTTTATGATATGAGTTTTTAGGATTTCAGAGTGTTCAAATATATTGAACACGGTTTTATATTTAGAAGAATGAAAAAAAAAAAGAATCGCGCCTTATTTTTTCGCAATAATGTACCAGACCATAATTCTCGTAGTTCATAAAATTCTATGAAATCGGTTTCAAAATGTAATAGCATCATTAGTTCTTATTTTTTTGTTTTGTTTTCTATTGTGATTATTTTCTATAAGCGATGGGATTTTTTACTGAATATCAATTCTATGAAAATTGTGATTTAATTTTTTGTCGCTTTCTTACATATATACGACGTGTGCAAAATAAGTAATAAGAATGTTTAAAAAAATGGAATAACAATTCACTATTGTGTTCCTCAAAATAACTTCCTTGGGAAGCCACACAATGCTTAAGAATGTTCTTCTTAGGGCCGGTTTTTCCATCTCTGGTTAAAGTGCCGGTTAGCTTAACCATCGGTTAACAGAAAAATATCGCATCGAAAAACTGATGTAAGTTGTCAAAAATACACATTATTTACAATATCGATGCGATATTTTTCTGTTAACCTATGGTTAAGCTAACCGACACTTTAACCAGAGATGGAAAAACCGGCCCTTATTCTCATGCCAGTACTGGTACTCGGATATAGCTGGTCGATTACAGTCGTTTAAATGTTTTGGAGTGTTGCAAAATGAGTTCTCTTGAGGTGACTTTTCAATCTCGGAAAGAGGAAATAGTTACAAGAACTCAAGTCAAATTAATAAGGAGGTTGAGGAGCAACAAAAATGTTTTAACTCATCCCTAATCATTTAGCACTATCAACCGACGATTTGAACGAACAAGATCCCAGATTCTGTCATATTCATAAAGTCTTGAAGATGCAGGCCGTCCTCTGTTTTGTCGTCTCTTTTCCTTCTAAAAATGCCTAAAAACCTGGCACTTTGAAATTACACTATCTCCGTAGGTCTGCTTAAGGTTTGTAAAAGTTTCCATTGCACTGCCCAGGTCTGAAGTAAAACCTGATAGCACAAAGTTGTTTAAAATTGACGTTACTCATTTTTAGAACGCATTAGAAAAAACCAGCGCCGGCTCAAGAAATTATATTAAGCGCACCCCCCCCCCCCCCCTCCTTCTCGTTACAAAGATTATTTCTGATTTTTTTATATGAAAGAATAAGACAATCTTGAATATATACAAGTCATAATAAACAACAACAATACAATAAAATAAAAATACAAAAAACAAATATTGCACTTCCTTACAAAATACAAATAAAATAATTTAAATTGAAAACGAAAACAAAAATATAATATTTACAATTATGACACCAGTGTTTATAAAGACTGACTTTTACATATACCTACTTGTCATTGTCAATAATTTTCTGCAAAGGGTCAATCGTCTTCTATTTCAAAATCATTCAGATTTGTTTCTAATGTTTGTAATGCGGTAACCACAACAATCAGTACTCCTCTAGATTCGCTGTATAAAAATTATACTTGCTTACGTGTCTATTTGAAATTTGATTCGTAGTTTAGTTACTAAGATAAGTGGTAGCAGTAGAGTAGGTGAAGTGGCGCGTAAATTTAATTTTGTTACATAAACCAGCTTTGAAGGGCTTCAAAATTTAATAACACAGATAAATATTCTGTTCAGTGATTATATGTTTATTTATATATTTATATCTTTAGTTTTTAGATTTTTCGGGCGCCCCAATAAGCCAGGCCCCCTAAGCCAGTGCTTACGTGGCTCCCATCTTAAGCCGCCACTGGAAAAAACTGTTTCATAACAATATCACTGCAGAGTGCAGACATTCAAATGACTAGCGCGTTCAAATTCATACTGAAGGCATACAACCACTGATCTGTATGTAATACCCGGATAAGGCATAGCATAAGAAAAAGTGAAACCTGTGGCGACCATTTTTGTAACATCTGAATCTAATCCAATTTGTTAGTATCTACAATGAAATATTGTTTTATTTATTTAACTTTGATTTGTTTAAGATAGGTACCTATTTATTTAATTGAAAGAATGGTAGAAATTACTAAAAAATGAAGGAAAAAACTCATTACGAAAAAAAGGTATACAAATATTAATATTCCATGTAAAGGGAAATCTAATAAAATAATCAAAATCACAAGTAAAAATATACTATGTATAAAAATCACAAAATAACATTTTTTAAATGATACAAAAATGCAGAGCTGGTTTAATGTCGAAATAAAAACTGAAAATTAATATTTAGTAAATGATTATTATTATAATGCTCGTAAAATATCATTGTTGAATGCTAAAGCTCAGAAATATTAGATGATTTAGATATTGATTGGTCATAGTCGTTCTTAACCTATTTTATAGAAATTAAATTTGAGAACGATCATTCTACGGTGAAATTTGTTGTCATGGATGCAATATAAATTCAGTAAACTATCAATTACATAAATACCTAAAACAAGTCAAAATAAAATAACTAAAACAAATCAAATTTAAAGAGATTTATAATATTTCGTTATAGATACTAATGACTATTCATATTTCGCGCCAATTGGATTAGATTCAGACCGTCGCAGGCTTCATTTTTTCATATACTATGCCCTATCCAGAAGTATATGTACAAATCAGGGCATACATGTTCACCTGCCTCCCGGTCTCCTCTCAAAGTCCCGCGGCCCAAGGGTTAACAAATCGAACGCTACGTTCCCAGTCTTATAACTTAATTTACATACCTCGTATATCAAATCCAGCTAAGATTGGCAAGGACTTCCGGTTTTGCGATTATTATTATTTTTCGGACTCCGGATTTTTAATAAAAATTGTCGGATTAATTCAATTTGTAGAATATCTACATACAGACATCACGGTAAAAATAGTAAAATCGTATTCTAGGGACCCTAATTCGTGCTCTTATGTTGAAAACTCACACCCGAGAAATTTGAGCAAAAACAATACCTCCATTATCTATATACTGATACGTGGGAGGTAAAAACATAGAATACAAAATTTTAGAGTAGATTCTTAAACAGAGTAATTTGTAAGAACTATCTACTAAGAAATACTTTCAAAAATGTCTGTTAAAAATATTGAAACATTTTTACAAATTTCAACAAAGAGAAAGCATTGATGATAGGTTAATTTAAATTCAGGCACAAGTACTTTTGTTTTGATCACATAAATGAACAGCAAATTAAAATAATAACTGAAGGAATTGTAAGGAATGTGTTTATTAAACTTTTAATGACCGAAAATTCAAAATAACTGCCTCTCATAAATGTCAAAATAATGTTCAAAGCGAAACTCCCTCCAAAGTGTAGAACATCCCTCGTAAAGAAGGATAATTTAAGGCGTGTAAGTAATGAAAAGGCTCGAACTCCTGATTTAAAAGCAGAAAGATGTGAACTTTGCAGAAGAAACATAACACTGGCAGTGGTGTATAGAGTTCCGAGACTTACAGCGCTATATAGCGTTTACTTATAATTATTTATAATTTCTTCAGATTATTTTGAACCCTTCTTGTTGACGCTGTTAATTGGCTGGAGTTCTAAGATGTTTAATTAACCTATACCAGCAGTCGGCAAAATTGGGGACATAAATTACGGGCCAGAAACAATTAAAACAAGCAGAATAATGCTGCTGTCAGCTGGCCATTTCCCGTGTTACATTTTTCAACTTTTTAAATTACAAGTTAGCTACAATAATTGTGTTATTTCATCTATAATTAAACTTTCTAAGATATATCTTGAATATTACTTTTTACTTTTATTAACATTTTTTTACTTCCCACAGCTTTTATAATGAAGTTAAGTTATTCACATATTTATTAAATTTGGCGAATGAGGAAATATGAAGTAGTTTAAAATAAAGATAAAACAAATATACATACATAAATATAAGGACTAAAATTTTTTTTTCTATTGCCTTCTGTTAATGTTAATGTTAAATATATTGGGATGTATGTGGTACCGTTGGTGGTTGATTAAATTATTTAATTTTGCCTCTATTGATATTAAGTGTTATGAAATAAGATGTTTTTGAATTGAAATATGGGATAAATTAAATTGAATTCTGACAGTCGTGATTAATAGGAAAATTTCCAAAAAAATGTTTCATACTACAGTGGATAAGACATAAGACTATGCCTTCATAAACAGAAGTCATTGTACAGATGTCATTTTTTTGATTATTCAATATATAAATTACCTTCTATTAATTGAAATTTTTGTAAAATTCATTCAAAAGAGTTTATGTGATTACAACAAACTGATCATATTTTAGGTTAATTCCAATGTCAAAAACACGTATAGTAATCAAAATTTTGTTGCACCAATAATAGCAGTTAATTATTAGAAAATCAATAATATTGTACTTTATTATCATTGTGTAATAACTCCTAACAGTAATCAAATAATTTCTATGATTACAACTAATTATATTTTTCATATACATAGATTATCTCAACTACATATTATATTTTGTTCTTTAGGTAAAAATGACACTCAAATTAATTCAGTGATGATATTCATAAAAACAGTCAAACAAAAGAGTCAAATTTTTAAATCATTCCGACTTTGATAACGAGATGGATATTGGCAATCGGGATACATGCCAGCAAAAAAAAAGATTTATTATTCTTTCATTTTTTCCCTAATAACAAAATTTAACAATATTTATATTAACTAAATAAATCAATTTTGAGATAAAATCTATTAAATTGTTTCTGTAAAAAATATTGCATCGTAATGGCCTTGAACCCCGACTACGCAAAAAGGTATTATGAAACTCGAAATGACACTCAAATTAGTGTGCTAATTACATATTAACATACTGCCCTAGATGAAAATAATAACAAGTACTAATATTTATCAGTAGTCCCTAACTAAATATATTTTATAAAGCAAGAATATTTAATTTTATAATCCAATAATTTAAATAAATTTTACGTTATAAAAATTAATTATTTAATTTACAACGAAAATGAAAAACAAAAAGAATTACATTAACCAGAAATTAAATATAATATTTATTTGTTGCCTAAATTTAATTTTAATTAATTAAAACAATATATGAAATTTGCCTGTTTCTCTTTATTGTTCCAAATGTACTCGTATAAAATACGAATACGAATATGAAGCTTAAGATGAAAACAAGGGTAACAATCATATAAAAGTAATCTTTTTGGGCCGAAACCGAAGTTTGCAGCCGAGGCAAAGCCGAGGCTACAAATCAGATGAGGCCCAAAAAGAACTTTTAGCCGAGGTGCACACAACATTTTTTAGGCGATTACAATAAGAAATTATGAATTTTCATTCAAAATAAATTTACTTTACGGCCGCTATTTTTACTCGCAAGTTCATTAGTTTTTCATTAATATTTTTAAAGGAATAGTTAAAATTTTACTTACATTTGTTATTATATTCTAAAATAATTAATCACATTAATATGAACTATGTAAATCAATAATGAACAAACTAGCGGACAAAAATTTTGACAGGTGTCAAATAAAAATTGATACTTTAAGGTTGCCAGCAAATACGAAAAACAATAATTTATGTACCAGCCGCCTAAAAAGTATTTTTTTGTACCAGCGGTCCTGAAGTATACATTTTACGCACTCTTTTGTATTTGTAAATGATCACCGTAGACTTAGAAACCTCTGCTGTGCCTTATGTTCTTTTCATATAAAAAATTGGAAAAAAATGTTAGTTTTCATAAGATAAACATTATTTTTAGTCACCTACTACTTCTTTCTCTTTTTCTGCCTTGTTCTCATTGTTCTATTGCTTCTCTTCTTCGTACTATTACATTTAAATTCAAAATTATACCAAAAATAATATTCTAAGTCGTTTGTGTTCATTTAAGGAGGTTGATATTTGATAGATAGAAGCAGTAACCTTGCAAAATTAAATATTATTAAGCTATATATTACTGTATAGAAATAAATAATAATAAATACACTCTATCGGATGCTTATAAAACAGCTTTGTGAATGCCGCAAAATAATAGCATATTATGATACAAGAGTATAAGCCCGCAATTAAAGGCACGAGTATTTTAATGGCTCTATACATGTGTATCAATCTCTACTTTTTATTATACCTGCACAATATTTTGCAAAAAAAAGGATCTGAAATTTCATTTCGACGTTTCATAATTTTGGGTGATATGACATAATATCGTTTACATGGACATTGATTAACATTTACATTACTTTGAATTTTAATATGTTATTTCTTAGTTTTTTCTTCCGTTTTTGCATGCTTTTTAGTTTGTAAAACTAGGATTATGATGATATGATGCAGATATAATAAAAATTTTATTCTTTTGTATCAGTCTCATTTATCAACAATTTCGTTGGGTGGTAGATTAAAAATAATATTAACAATTTTTATAAGAGATTAACAATTTTAAATTCCGTGTTATATTTTTAGTGACCTTATTACATATTTTAATCATGATTATTTCAGAATACATTAAGCATAAATTATTTTTCACAGATTGAATGTAAAGTACCTATAATCTATGAATATTCAATACCTACTTTTTAATCTGAAATTCTTTTGAAATTAATTAGAAATGAAAACAATTATAAGTAATGGTGGGGAATGCAAAACAAATCTTGTTAAGTAGTTGGATGGAGTGTGAAGTTACAAAGCAGCCACTTGTTGAGCAGCACTGCATTTTTAATTTCGCTGTAGGTGTTTGTAGCACGATCTTGAAATTAGATTTTTGCAGCGTCGAACGGAATGAAAAACCTTTAATTTCCATAATTCCTACGCTTTTACTTTTGGAGCGTCGACCTTGCGAAAAAGAATCAATATGCAGCAACTTTAGATTGATGTGAAGTGTAAATTATTAATAAAAAAATTCTGGAATTTTTTAGTGTATTTCATTAAATTATTAAATTTATTACAGTGAAAGTTATTTACATCACCGTCGGTTATAACAGCGTATATGCAAAACAAATGGTAGATCTTCGGTATGATTAATTATAAAATAACTAATATTTAGCGTTGGCGATTTTAACGAGGAAGCCTAATATAACGTTTAGATTTATGCGTTTTCAGCGCTAAGTACAGATATAGCGTTCACTGGTCCGCTGTACCCTGAATTTTATGTAATTATTAATATAATTTTTATAATGTATGTTAATTTATTTTCTACAAATAAATGTTAATGTTTAAGTTTTTTATGAATCGTACATGATATCAAGTATCCTGTCTCATGTTTAACAGTTTAACGTCTCTATTTTCAAGTCAATTGACGGTAGTGTTGCGTTTTGTATAAAATATGGTGTTATAAATCCTTAAAAAAATATTTCAGATACAAAATACTAAAGAAAGGTATTATAATTAAATAAAATACATATTTTTTTTTGTATTTGAAATATTCAGTGTTTCAAATACGAAAATAGTTATTATTGTATTTCAAATACTTTGAAGTATTTCAAATGCTTATAAGAAGGTAGTTCTTTTTTCAAATACTGTTACGTATTTCAAATACTTTTGTGTATTTTAAATACTTTTAATTATTTCATATAAATTAATAAAAAAAAATCTTATTAAAATAAACATTTTTACGGAATTTATTATATATCCAATGGCAATGAGGACTTTGTATCCTGAAAAAAACTGTATACTTTTAATTATACTTGTACCTGATAGATATAGGTCATAGTCAAATAGTTATTATTGTTTATAACTATCAATATAACTGTTAATGAATTTTTCAATAAATGATAAATTGTATCATTTTGCGTTGTCTTTGGAATTTATCTCACCAAATACCACACAACTTCTCTGTTTTTCCCAGATAAACTTTTCGACAAAATCACCAAGCAACTTAACCTAACATTGGGTCATAAATTTGCATGCAGTTTGTTGTGTGTTGCTAACAAAAAAAAATAATCGTGCGAAATAAAAGTTTATCGATAAAAACAGGAGGTCTTATGGTATTACTTCTGATATTTTTTGCTAAACAATGTACTTACTTGATTGCTGAATTTACAACCGCAATGAATTCACTGACAATTAACTAGCTACAATAATTATATTTGCAGCAATAATCCATCGTGTTTTTTAATTTTAATCAACTCATTGTCAGCTTCAATCAATCGCTGGAAGTGGATGCGTAGCTGCACTGTAACTATTGTCTTCAACCCCAATTACTTTTTTACATTTCCCGGAGTGAAACATTTCATTACCATTGAAATTGCCATCCAAATCAAGCGATGTCAATGGAGTTTTTTTAGTGTAACTGCGATCCAAAGTGACGCATTCAATTTTAAATGAAAAGGGGTGACAGCAAGGCCTAAAGCCCGCCCTGACACAATCTCGTTATTATTTCCCGTGCAACAGGTCTGTAATAGGATTTATTTTACTCCAAATCGCCCCAAATACATTTATCTGCCCTTTTTCAACGGCGAGAACTTTAAATACCAACTGCCAATATTGCCATTCGCGGGAAAGAAAAATTTCCACTTTACGGAGTTGAAAGAACAATAAAATATGATGACAGGAAATTCATTCCGAGTTTAATTTTACTGTTTATTCTTAGCCACGGCATTTCCAAGTAAAACCATTTTATTTGGATGTGGAGTAAAAAATATTATTATTCACGGAATCCAATTGCTGGGTGTGTCAATTTATTTTATCACAGATTTTGGTATCGATTTATTTACTCCGCAGAGGGCGTTAAGAAAAGTCACCTTCTATACATTCTATCTGGTGTAAAAAGTGCATAACAGACATTATTTTATATAAAAAACAAATGGTAAAGATTTTTTTTCGGCGAGATACGAATTCGGGTCCTCTAATCATAGGTGGTTAAGTTACCTACCAACTAGATGACTAGTCAATAGACCTCTTTGAATTTTATATTAGTACGTACGGAATAATTCTAGTAATTAAGATTAAAGATTACTAGTTAATGTTGTCCTGAACATTGCTATCCACACTTTATAAAGTTAAGTATTATGCTACAATTGTATTACTAATTCTTGTTATTTTCTGTTCTCTGTTAGAAATATACAGTAGTATATTATCTTTGACTATATAATACTATTATATACAGTTTGTGCAACAAAATAAGGAACATAGGATTTTAACATGGGATTTCAAAAAATGCAGATACCCCCTCTCCTGATAGATTTAGCGCAAAACTGCAAGAGTACAAAGTTGTTCAAAATAAAATTCCACATTAGATAAGAGCGTGATTGATTGAACAGCACGTCCATACACAGTAAAAAATTTCACACGATGTTTAACATTTTCTTGAGTTCTATTTGGGACACACCAACTTTGGTGTTGATATAACACTGGTGAACTGTGTAGACGAAATACACAAAAAGAAGTTAATAGAATAACAATGGACAACGTGTTATATATTTTTTTCTGACATATTTTAGAGTTATATTTCTAACAATATTTTGTATTAACTCAACATTATTTGGAGTTAAAAATTAAGATAGTATCGTGTAACATTTTTACTACTTATAGTGTATTTTTAACTAATTGAAATGTTAGAAATTAACACGGTATTGTTTACTATTTTGAGTAATATATTGTGATTTTAACTAATTATAATGTTAACAATGTAACACAGTTTTGGGTTTTGGGGAAATTTAGGGATTGATGCTAGCAAAATAAAATCATTTGTTTTTAATAATATGTATTTGTAAATACCATTTATTTATTAAATATTAACAAAGATTATATAATAAAAAATAACACTATCGCTGGTAGCAGTTACTTAAACAGCATATTGAAATTGAGGCAATCTATGTATGTTTAAAATTTTTTATTAATATTTACTTGAACAAAATGGTGCATTCCAATATTCATTTTCCCTAAGTGCAATAAGTACTTCATCTGCTCCTATATATTCTAACACGTCGTCCTCGTCTATCTCCGTGCCATCTTTTTCTAGTACAAATTTTAATTTTGTTTCAAAATTAAATTTTTCACCAACTGAAAAATAATTACAAATAAAAATTTATGATTCAAATATATGTTTGTATACCTATACCTTTTTTACTTAATTCTTCTAATGAGCAAGTACTTACAGCAACGAGTTTTTTAATTACTCGATCTGCGGACCATACTTTAAAAATTTTCATTTTGTAGGTCCAAGTGTACCTACTTAACCAAAATGTTTATTTACTTTACTACTGTAGAATAATATACATAACATCAATAAATAAATAGGTAATATACATAATATAAAAATCAATTTATACGTATTTCGTTAAAACTTGATAAGATGTAGAAAATTCAATCCAACAGCACACAGCAGCACAGCACTTGTTTTGCCGGGAACACCCTTACTCAAGACTACACTACTAAACAGGCAATAAGATCCCCTTCCACTCTAGGAATCGGAAGACATTTGCAGTCTTTTAACACGAATTTATGTTGTCTGTGACACCGAGTAATGTTGTAATAACATAAAATTGTGTTAAATTATTTAACATAATAATATGTAAAAATTAACATTATTTTTATTTTAATTGTTATATGTACACATAAAATTGTATAAAATGAAAAAAAATTATGCGTAATAGATAAGTAACAAATTTTAATGTTATTACAAAATAATTAACACTATATTTTTAGTTAATTTTCTAACATTTTAAGTTCTTGTTAAAAATACGTTAACTTGGTGTTATTTTTAACACGAAAACTTTAACACCGTCAAGTTTGTTAAATTTTAACACTAAATTTTCCGAAATTTTTTACTGTGTAGTACGAGATTTATTAAATATAAATTGTGACATTTTCGTTAAAAATCGGGCAGCCTTGGAAATAAAAGCACAATTAATAATTACCAAAATATTTTTTGTATATGACAATATCTTAAACTTAAAGGATATTTTATAACTTTAATTGTCATCTCAGTTTTATATAGATGATTCGTTTTGCTTTTAGTAAAGATTTCGTTTTATATAAATATTTATATTGCTTTACAAAAAATCAAAAAGTGCAGTCACACTTGGATATCTTTAAAAATAAAAAAAAATCATAATTTATTTAATTTAAAAAAAAATCAGATTTTTAAAAATAAATCCTGTTTTTTTCCTATCCTGATAGAGACCTGCAGTTTATTTCTCACAGTTAAAATAGAAGATGGATCTTGTCGAGAGAAATCATGTGATTTCCAAAGAAAATAAATGTGCAATGATGAAACATACAAAAAGAGTTGTAAAGTAAACTAACGAAACTACCAACAACACAAAGAAGCACAAATTGTCCACGCCAAAATCACTTTAATAAATGACATAAATGACACAATAAATTATTTTTTCTACGACCAATATGAAATTTGCTTGTTAGTTATTATTACGGATACATAGTAGCATAGTAGCTATATTGTAAATACATTTTCACTTTCCACGGTAACCATAGACATTAGATTCATATCTCACAGTTCTGTCAAAAATCCTATTGTTTATTTTTTTGATTTGCAGCTAGTTGCTAGGAAGTAGTGAAATTAAGACATCGTTATTAAAATATAAATGAACTAGGGAATAATATCGTGATCGTAGAAAAAAATAGAGAATAATAGTCTCATCTATGTCTTGCGTATATGACAAAGATGCAAGACAAAAATTTAATAATTTTTGCGGCAGAAATTTATAACGTGAGGATCAACTGCGAGAAATGTAATATATTTAAGTTTCATGTATTAACTATGTGATATCTCAGTAAACTACTATAAACTATTCGTTTAATGAAAATAAAGTTTTGTAATGATGTGTACTGGATTAAGATTGAATCCCAGCTTTTAATATGCAAGCATAAAAGCTGTTTTAAGTTTAAACACACTCGCAGTTCCACGCTTAAAGCTCTAAATTACATTCATTTCTAGTCAGCAAATAAACATTTCTGTCGTACCAGCATAAGTTCTGTTCCTAACCTAACATTCCGCGGAGTGTATCTATCAGGCAGCCATATTTGTTCGGAACAAACATCTCCGGCGCGCGTGTTTGTTTCTGTTTATTCGCCTGCTGACGACAGGGCCAGGCCAGAGAAAGAGAAAAAGGAACAACGATTGTCCTTGTTTGAAAGTTTCTTTTTGTTGTACTGTGTCATCACATGTTTCGTTGTTTCGCCGTTCGTCTTTTGTTTGGTTCGTTTATGCTTACTTGATGAAATCTGTCACTAAAGTACGCCAGGAATACCAAACAAAAGAAGGGAGAATATTTTCAGAAAATTATCACTGCTTTAATAAACACGGACGAACAATATAAAATTTCGCATTCATTTCAAAATAATAAACAACAAAAAAGTTTTTTTTAAACTGTTCAAGCATTGTGCCAGCATTCGCGAAAATACAAATGTATTATGAAAATAATTGTTTTTGATAATTTAAACTTTAATGTCTCCAAATTTAATTTTATATTTTCATTTTTAAACTTAGTTATAGTTCCTCATTTAGGTTATTACTATTTCAGGAATTTTAAAAAAATAACATCTATGTTTTGAAGAGAAATATACATAAATGCGATGGTTTAAATGCTTTATTATACTGGGAAGAGTAAATTTGATTTCGATAACAATATTTCAACCATTACCAGGAGTACGTAATTGAAATTTTATTTAAATTGTTTCTTTAGTAGATATATTTTTAAATATTAGAATTTAAAAAACAATATTTAAAAGTATACTACTAGAGAAACAATTTAAATAAAATTTCATTTCAATCTTAGAATTTAAAAAACGTTTTTTAAAAAGATTATGTAGGCGACGTATCATTTTTTATCAGATAAAAGCAAAGTACAAAATAATGAATATTTTGACATTAGAGGAAATTTTAATCCAATGCCATGTGCAATAATTACTCTTGCACCACTTCTATAATAGTCTGCTCTTTACGATTCAATACCTTGGAAGTATACGTACGCCTATTGTTAAATTTAATTAATTACCATCTTAATTTAATTTATTGAATAATACAATCAGCCAGCTATGTGATTCCCAGAAACAAAGCGATGAAATAATAAAAACTTATTTGGGAACTGTAACAAAATCAGTGAAGCGTTCAGGTAAATTATTAGCGCTTCATACTAATATTGACGAAGTATTACATTGTTTTGGTATCTCTTTTTTGTTACCACGAGTATACAAATTTGATTTTTTCTTATTGATAATTTTTTATGATACCTTTCTAGAAGGAACAATGCCTGAAATACCTAAATAGTTATGTTTGTTCATAATTTTATTGCACTTTAATGGTAAATATTTGCAGCTTATAATTATAATCTTTTAAATAATTTTTTTATAGATTCCGAATCATTCTTGCATTTATAATATTCGATAAGTTTAATTATTTTCTTTTATAATAAATATAGATAACACAGTTTTTTGAGATGCACATGTATAAGTTTTTGTAAGTATGGATTATTATTATTGCCTGGTTTATGTTCACTACAATGCTTTTAGCTTCAGATAAAATCGAGAAATGGATTTCACTTAATCCATAACAAATTTTACTTGCATTTTTCAGGTAATATTATAATATCAGCAAAGGATTTGCAGTTTACAATGGCTTCCGAATCTGAACCATTTAGACATAGCGTTGTGTTATTTAAGTTACCTATTTTTAGTCTACTTCAATTTTAATCGAAATATTTTAAGAAATTCAGCCATCGCTGTTCGCATTGGATATTAACATGTAAAAAAAAAATACGAACATTCTCGGATTCAACAACAATTTCTATTTCTTCAATACATGCATGCAGTACATGCATTTATTTGAGGCTGATATTGTTTTTATATTCATTAAAATTGAGAAGACCAATTTACCCTCGGTCATCCCCTAGATTCAACACTGCTGGGCACTGTATTATATGTTTACATGTTTTACATGTTCTGCGTCTACACAGCCATCTTGTTGCTCTGGCTTACACATTTCTCCAACCTAATTTAACTCTAACTAGAAATGTAACTATTTATATTACATCCTCCTCATTTTAAATTAACTAAACAATCTTTAAGTTTTGAAGGTAATTTTACAACACGATCCTTGTAAAACTTTTGTTCGATTGCATCACTTAATTTATATTAGACCTATTGTTCTCAGGCATATTGTTAGTTACAACGGACGTAGGATTATTAGTTACAATATCTGGTATTTGTTTAGCAACAGGTAATTGTTCTTCAATCTCGCATCTGGATATGAAAATATTCTCAGACTTTCGTACATGAACTCTATTTAATTTAACAATATCACAGTTTTCTTTTCTGTATTCACCAGATAAGATCTTGGAGAACTGTATTTGTCTGTGACTTTACCCATTTACCAATGTTTTTTAACAAGGTCATATACACACTTACATTTTGCTCTTTCTTGAACATTGGTAAAGATTTGCTTTTTCTATTATAATACTTGACGACAATATTACGCCTTAAAGTATGTTCTTCACTTACATTTGCATTATATTTATTTTTCAATATTGATTCTGTTACTGGTACTTTTGTCTTACATACATGACCAATGAATAATTCTGATGGGGAAGCTTTTAAATGCTCAATGGCAGCTTTCTGTATTGCCATAAGGCTACATTAATATCACTATTCCCATTTTCTCACAATATTTTTAGCTATAGCCACACCATTTATCCTAAACCGTTCGATTGCGACTGCTTTTAAATTTCTAATTACTTCAGTACTGGATTAATCTCGCGTAGGTATCAACTCTAGCCAGTTTATATATGACTCATACAAAACTAAATAACTTTGAATACCATATATAAAAATGTCAGTAGCTATTCTCCGCCATGGTTTTTCCGCTAATGGATAAGAAATTAAAGTTACTTTAACGCATTCTTTCTAGGGTATTTCTCACAACTTTTACATTTTGAGATCTAATGATTTATATTTAGATTATTATTAGGCCAATACATAATTTGTTGAGCTCTAGCACTACATTTTTCTACACCTAAATGATCTTCATGTAACAAAAATAACATTTTTTTGCGACATTTAGTTAGAATTACTATTTTGTTGCAATATAGTAATAAATTATCACAAACGTGTAAATGTGCCGTAATTTTCCAATAAGAAACTGATTCTTTTGGCAAATCTGTTTTCCTAACTGACAATCTTGTTTCACAATATGATATTACTGCACTTTAAATATTATAATTTTTAGTCGGTAACTGATAGTGATTTTTTCGTTTGATGAACATAGAAAAATTATTAATCAGAGAGTGTCTTGCATATTTTAACGTAGTATCATCCTGAACTCCACATTTTAAATATGCTCTCGATAATGTATCTGCTACGTGTAATTCATGACCGGGTTTATATGTATGTGATTTTGATTTTCGGAAATTTTAGCAATTTCAAACACAATATTTCCAATCTATTTTGATATTTTATGAAAATCTTTTTCCATATTTTTTTCTAAGAGCTTATGGTATAAGTCTTTATGTATTTGTGCCCATTTTTGCTCAGACTTTGTAAAACATCTCAGGCTTATTGTTTTGCATTAAATACGCATCTAAACCCTCTTCACTTACATCTATTTGTTTTATAATGTCATCTTTAGATTTAAAATACGAAAGAATAGGTGCATTTGATAACAACACTTTTATTTCTGCTACCGATTTCTCATACGTTTCATCGCACTTTATTACGCATTAATTACCTCAACGGAGGAGCTACTTTAAAAATGGGCGGCAAAAATCTATTATAGATTTAGTCATTCCTAAAAATATACATAATTCAGTCTTATTTTCAGGAATATCTAGTTTTAAAATTGTTTCTATATAATCTCTATTCGGTTCTATCCCATGTTTAGAAAGTATTTGACCCATATATTTTACTTTTCTTTGTTTGAACTGTATTTTACGTAAATTGAATTTAATATTGTATTTTCGAGCTCTCTCTAGTACCCACTTCAAATTCAGATCATGCTCAGCTTCTGTCTCGACCGATATAATTAAATCATCGAAATAAATACAATTACATGACAAATCTCTGAAAATCTCAAAATTTCGTTTTAAGAATACCTCCGGCGCAGACGAAATTCCAAAAGGTAGTCTCCGGAATTGGTATCTGTCAAATGTACTAAAACTGCATAAATTCAAACTTTTATCATCAATTGGGATCTGAAAGTATATCCATCTTTAATATCTAAAACTGTAAAAACTGTTTTATTACTAAGCTGAAAGAAAATAACTTCAATTATAGGAATAAAAAAATGCTCCCCCTGAATGTTTCCATTTGGTTACCGTGGATTTAAACATAAACGGAAGTCTCTATTTTTCTTTTCAACTATTACTACCGAATTTAGCCAGTAGGTTTATCAACTTTCCTAATAATACACCCTGTGCCTCTGATATATTTAATTCTAGTTTCAACTTTTTCTGCAAGCTAAATGGAACCCGTCTAAGTGGCTGACACCTTGGGATTGCTTTATCCATCAATTTATTTTTGTATTCATATGAAATTCTTCCCAAGCCTTCAAATACATCTTTATATTCTTTGATAATATCATCTAATGATTCCACATTTATAGCATTTATTCTTTTAACTTGATTTAGTAAAACAAAACTTACATTTTAACACATTAGTATTATCACTAGTATGTTTATGCTTCTTTTCCTCTCTCAGATAAACAGCATTTATTATTAGTGTCTGTTTGTAGAACATTGGACTGACTTTTACCCGATTCTATAACCCTGCAGAACTTCACAGCTTTGTATTATTTTGAGTTATATTTAGATAAAAAGATACAAACTACAGAATGAAAGAATGTATATACAGATTTAAAATAAGCAACCGATGAACGACTTAGATAATTATAAAGAAAATTATAATTTACCCCAATTTCAATTAATTAAATATCATTTTGACACTTTCTTCTGTATTATTTTAAATTATATTTAGGTAAATAGATAAAAACTGCCTAATTAAAGTATGTATTTATTAGATTTAAAATTACCAACGACTGAAATATTTGTAAACAAATTTATTATTAGAGTTAGTCAACCGACCGATGTGGATTGGTGGTAGAGTTCGCGCTTCACGTGCCAGCGAATCCCGGGTAAGGTATGGATATTGTAAGTGTCTTTTCATCATTTCATCTCCATTAATATGATATAGCAACGGAAAATGTTATAAAATAAATGTGAACAATGTCACCCCCATCAAAATATCACCGCTTTATATACGTAAAAATGTATGAAAAAGGCGTAATAAATATTATTATTATTATTATTAGAGTTAGTCAGGCTGATTTTACAGTCACAGAGAAAATTGTCCCTAGACACTTTAGAAATTAAAAATTAAGTTATTTAGAATTACTTTTTATTTACATTATCTATCCGAAGTTATAAATAATGTTCATCATAGAAAAACGTTTTTGGATAAGCAAACATACATAAAACGTTTTTTCGTATTATTAGTTGGTCTCTAAGAGCTAATAGTGTTTTAAGCGTTATAATTTATTTTCAAAATGTTTATTTTATTTATTGATATGTACAAATTATGATTAAAATATTTAACTTTTGTTCTATTTTAAAGGCTGAGCTACTGTTTATTATCCATTTAAATTTTATTTCTTCTTTCAAATTTTATGATTGCGAATGTATTTTATGGATGACTTACAGAAAAAGAAGGAAATAATATCGATGAAGTATTATCGAAGTCAAACATTTTAAATACAAATACAGATTTTTAAAAATTTGTTTACCAGAATTGCTTAATCCGCCCCAAAAATGAAATGTTTTAAATGCGTCAAAAATACACCCTTTTGTAAAACAAATTTTTCTGAATATCTCTTTCAAATTGAATATGCCTGGGATATAAAATGTATATCCTTCCTTTCAAAAACAATATTGAAGCACAAAAGCAATATCGAATGAAATTTTTTATCCACTTTAAAGTTTATCTAACATTAATTCATTCGCACAAATTTTCACTCGGATGATTGCCTTTAAACTCAATGCGGGATTCGATCCGTTCTCCTCCAAACAAAACATTTTCCACATTTTTCATTCTCGGCATTTTATCTTTCCAACGCAGAGGAAAGAATCACTCGAACAAAGAACAAAAATCCAAAAGAAAATAAAAATCGGGAACGAATTAGCGTGTGCTGTGTACACACGGCGCGGAGCAAACGGGTACGAATAGGCGCTTTCAGCTTTTGTTGCTATGATAAATACACATTACCAGTTCGTTCGCGCTAGCCCCATGCAGTTGCAAGAAAAGAAAATGCTTGCTGCTTAACACAGTCCTATGTCATTTCAATACAGTACATTCATATTGCAAACAAAAAAAATCAAAGCAAATGTTTGCTGGGAATGCGAAGATAAATAATAAAAAAGCACAAATTTTAAATACGATTATAACATTCAATTCATACTTTATTTAGGGCAAATCAAAAATACAGTGTCAAATTAAAATACAGTAAATATGGTTTAATTACTATTACCTGTTTCAGAAATGCATTAAAAGAATAGAATAATTGAAACAATATTCTAAAAGATACTTTCTCATATTTTTAGCTTTAAACGAATTATATGGTAAATTTTTAAAATATATTTGAATTTTATTCGAGCATTAAGTACTTTTATAGTTATAGCATGCACTAATATATATTTCTATGAATTTCTAAACGTATTGTAGCGAACCCAGGGTCGCGGTGCGGGCGGCGGCGCGGGCGGCGGGAGCTAGCGAACAGATCACAACACGTCCGTCCGCTCCCCATTGTTCTGATTTTCAAGGAATCAAAGAATCTTCTAGAATGATGTATTTTAATATAAATACCCCGACCAAAAGATCGCGAGGACAGTCTTGTATCGATACGTGTAGTGAACAGATGGTGATATAAATAAATAGATAGTGATATAAATAAAGAGTGATATAAATATTGTTGAAATAAATATTGCGTAGTTCTAATAGTTTAAATAAATTATCTTAGTGTTTAAGTCTTTATTGATATATGTTAGTCTTAAATTAGTGTTTATATTTGTTAATTCTTAGTGTTAGTTATTTTTCATTATTCTTTATAATTCATATTTCTTTTTATTAAACATAGTTATATAAATATTAGTGTTTTAATCAATTTTACACTTCACCTAAATAAATAAAAACGTTACAGTATTTAGTAGAAAAATATGCACGATAATACCATGATTTTAAAATTTTTGTATCTTAAATATATTGATAGCATAAAACAATACCTAGTGACTTAAACAAAAAAACAACTCATTTTAGAGTATTCGATAATTATTAATATTTTCACTGCCAATGCTGTCAATTACAATAATTGTCAATGTCAAATATAAAACATTTATTTCCACAGGTAAATACATTAATTTCAATTATATCAAATTTACCGTATCATTAATTACTTGTAATAGTTAAATGGGGTTAGATAGAAACAAATTTGAACTATAAAATTTTAGCTATTGACATAACATTAAATTATTATTTACAAAACTTCTCATAATTATATATTCATAATTAATTAAGATATTTCAGAGAAACTCTTCAGATATTCATGAAAATACCACTTCCGATTGCACGATTATCACCAAAATCTAATCAGATCTAATATAAGGTGTCAGAATGATATATAAAAAATTCAGTTTTTTTTTCACTAGTTTTGAGTAATCGTTACGACAACATCTTTCCATCCATACATGCGGAGAAACATCATCGTAAAAATATTAAAATCGTGGTTTAAAAACTTCGTGCTTCATTGAAAACTCGCTATCCGATTTTTAGCATGATTCCAATATCTCTCTTACAGAATGGCGAGAGATAAAAATATACTATAAAAGTAAAAAAAAAAACTTTAAATAGGTAACAATCAATTTAGTATTATACATTTGGAATGTCTTAAAGCAAATGTATCTATTGCTTTGTCGAAGTAATTTTTATGCCAGTTGCCTTAATATTTATTATAGCGAAAGTTTTTCATGGGTCATAATATTTCTGAAATAAGTATTTATATAATATATAATAAGAAAAAGTTCTTTTGCATGCTGCCTTTGATAGAAACAATACATTTTCTATTTCATTTTTAAAATTCGTACTCATTTATTTCAATTGTATTTATTAAAATTTTCTCTTGTTTGTTTGTTAATATTGCTGTAGTTTAAAAATTCTTTACTTCTAAGGTTCAATGAACTTATCTCATTAAAATATTGTCACTAAACCGGTAATTAAATTCTGTCATAACGCTAGGAAAATATGTGCATGTAATTTTATAAACGAGTGAATGTCATTCTAAAAATTGTAATTTCCATATTTGTCTCATTACATACAGTAAATGCTTTTTGATATATCAGATCCTAGTCAGATTTGTCCTTTTCATTTAATATAAAATTATGTTAAGTGTAGTAGTTGGGTGGGCACAACTATTTTCAGGGTTCGCCAGTGCCTACATGTGAAAGGAAAAAATAGAATAAAATAAAATTAGAATTTCTAAATTGGAGCATTAGATTACTTAATAGAAAAATAATACATGCCAGCATGGCAAGCATATTATCAATAGTATTACTATCAGAGAAGGGATAACGTCAACATAAGTTTACGTTATTTCATAACATTACAAAAAAAATAATTCGTATAACTATATATAATTTTAAGAAGTTCAACCAAATAACGTTGCATAATGTTATTTTATTTTGTTATTATAAGGTTAAAAAATTATTATTCTTTCAGTATTTCTCTAGACTTCAGAGCGATCGTATAGGTATTGTGTAGCTCTTTGATAGTGCCCTAGTGAAAATAGATTTGAGGTGAGTTGAGTTACCATGGATGATATGAGATGAATTAGTGTAATATAGTGTATTGAGTTATATATGGCGTGATGGTATTATGTTGACATATTGAGGATGTGTGATGCAAACTGTGGTTGGTTTGCCGACGGAGCAGCGAGCGAGCACCGTTGGGATGTAGTGTACCGTGGCTCGGCCGCCGACGGAGCAGCGAGCGGCTGTGGGCCGTAGTGACCCTAGCCAGGTTGCCAACGAGAAGTTTAAGTGTGTGAGAGTGTACGAGTGTTTGGGTAATTCCTCACTGAGCTTTGTGTTTAGTTATTTCACATTTTCTAGGATCAAGGATGAATAAGAAATAGGAGTCGTCAGGATCAGGACCCTAGTTGCATTATAGTTTGTACCTAATTGATTCTATTGTAATATTTAGGGGTTTAACTAAATAGGTTGAAAATAACTACAATCAACTGTCTTTTTTCAATCGATCAGTTTCTCATCATTTATTATCATTTAACATAAATATTCATAAAAAAATTAATCTAAAAAATATATTTAAAAAATATTTGTAGCTTATTGTGTAATGCTGCTATAATAATAAGCATTACTAATTAGAAAATATTTTATATTACTTTTATTCATATTATATCCAAATTAAAACGGTTATATTTAAAAGGTATTAGGTTTGTGATTGGTGCATTTAAAACAATTTTGAAACTGCATTTATGTATACATATAATGAAAAATATAAAAATACGTCAAATTAGGAATTTATATTCTCTCTCAACGACAAATAACGTTATAGTGTATCGTTATTGGTACGTTACGGTGACATAACGTTATTTTATTATTGTTACGCTATTAACAAAATATTAGCAAATGAAAAGTTATTATAACGTTATCTAGTATCATTACGTTATGGTTTCCATCCCTGATTAGTATGCGTAAACCATGCTAAGTTGTCGTCAATATACAACCCCAAAATATTTTTCATAATTTCCTTTTATTATATTCGAATCTGTTGATATTATTAAATATTTGAATTTGTCATTGTTTAGTTTGGTTTCCGTAAACCTTTTTGCCAAGTCTATTGCCTAGAACTAAAATTCGCGAGTTCCACTAATCATTCAATCAACTTATAAAATTAGACAGAGACTAATGTGGTATCAGTTGCAAAAAATATCGAATGATCTGATATCATGTAAAAGGGAAAATTATTCGCATAAATTACAAAAAAATAGAGATCCAGAATAGGCCATGTTGGTATGCCGTGCTTAATTAGTTTAAAATCGGACATCCTGTCTCCGCAATAAACTGTATTTCATTGCAAAAAAGCAAGTTAATTCTAGAAACTACTAAAGCATTTAAATTTACATAATAAAACAAACAGAAATAAAAGGTTTTATGTTACTAGAAAAATAAACAAAATTTAAAAATTAAAAAACATAATAATACATATTTGATTTTGATATGGCGTACAATTTATATAGGACAACATACACAAACAATGCAATTGTTATTAAAGTTTATTATGTATACAAGTCATTATTTTTCAGTAATATTCTGATAATCTTGTATCCCTGTAGGTGAATTTATAAATGTTACGAATGAAAATATTTTCTCAACCAGAGCTGAAAAGAATTGGAAAATTAATAGCAGTATTTTGTAGATATTGGGCAAAGAGATAGTTATTAAAAAAATATGACTTGTCATCTAAGCAAGAAATATTTTAAATTTTAGGTTTTATTAAATAAAAAGCGTTATGATTTTAAAAGAATTTACTTTATAATCATAAAAGAATAGACTGTATTAAAATATAACCGTATTAAAATAATTCATAAACGCAGAGTTTGAGATGTTATATACAAATTTTATTTTAAAAACGAAGAAATGCGTTTTTAAAAATTATTTTATTTTACGAAAAGCGATTACAAGTTACAAAGTTAACATATGAACTATAACTAACTACAAAAACATTCTCACGTACATTTTATACTAAGTAAACATGACACCCTTGCAACTAAGCATCTTATGAATTATAAGATGATGTAATGTTCTTACTTATTACGAAATCAGGGTGGTTCTGCTATATAATTCCTCCCCTGTTAGATGAAGGTATCTCTTCCAAAGAGATGACTTAATTTTTTGGTCTAAATTTTGTTTTATTCTTATAGATGTCGTATTTACTTTTACATAATTTAAAAAGCTTAATTAATATAACGATTAATATAATTATTACAACTATTAGTGTACAAATATTGTTAATGTTCGAATGCGAATAAGAATTATCTAATTTCACTGTGGCTTGATCATTTAAAGTAATTTTTTCCAAAGATTTTATGCTTATGGTTTTATTAATGATTTTTTGTGGGTGACTTATTATCGAAGTTAAATTTAAGTATTTTGCCCACTGACTTGTGAAATTCGTAGTTATCATTATTGACTTTACAATTCTTTACGGAATATATTCCTTTTAATTTCTTCTGTAATACATCTTGTTCGCATTCAAGTTTTATGTCTTCTTCGTTTGGTAAGTATAAATATTTTACATTCGTATTGGGAATCTGAAATATTTCGTTCTTATTGTGGACTTTAATATAATTACAATGTTTATTATCGTGATGACAATACAGGTTTGTTAAGCAAGTATCGATAACATTATTTTCTTTTTGACAGAAGTGGGTTGACATATCGATTTTAGTACATTCCTTTAATTTTCTAATTTGACAATTCTGTTCTTCGTAGTATCCAGGTATAATGTTTAGAGTATGGTAATTATCGGACAAAGAAGTGGGTATTGGAGTAAATTGGATTAGGTGACTTTTATATTCGGGAATGGGAATAATTATTATCATTCTTAGGCTCAAGTTGTCATATTGGCAATATGTTTTAATTAAATGGCTACTTTCCCAGTTATTTATAATGATTTTGTTTATTGGTTCTTTAATTTTATTCTGAATCATATTAATTATTTCTTCTCGCGATAAGAGCCCAAAATGGAGGGTGTTTAAGCTACAAAAGGTGAATGTCTCTTCGATCTGAATTAGTGTGATGTATAGTTGATTGGCTATATGAATCAATACGTTAAACAGATTTTTGACATGTTGAATTTCGTGGGCTTCTAATATAAATCCCAATTGTTTTTTTAATGACGCTAGATTTTGCATAATATTAATATTATTCTGATTGATTAAATCTAATTGTTTATTAAATTGGTTTGTTAAATTTTTATTGTGCCAAATTAGAGAGTTTAGGCTATTTTTTAGAATTTCTTGATTGGTGGATAATTTATTTATTAAGTTATCGTATTTTTCCGCGTCTGAAGCGTCCAAATTACCGCTAATACTTTTTATGATAGAACCAAGACCATTAATAAGACCGCGTCTATGTCGTTTTGTGAATATGTATTTTTTGGAGTCTATTTTACTGATTATATTTTCTAAGATGTTCATGCTGTTATTGAAAGTGCCGTTAGAGGATGATAGGGTTAAGGGTTGAAGTTCAATGTAAAGTTTATGTTTATTCTTTAGTAGATTATTTATTTGGTTTAATACGTTATCGAGATTTAGATTAACAAAAATGTACTTTTCATGCGTTTGAACGTACGCATCGCCTAACATTACTATGTTTATGCCGGGGTTTCCGGTTTCATTTTTGAGCAACTCGGGATGTCCGATGGTTGTGTATCTGCAACAGCACGTGGTTTTTTAATTTGGTTTAGTTTATGTTTTTTATTTTTATTATCAATGATTTGACATCTTTCGGGAATTATTTTTTCTACGTTTATTATTTTAAATTTAGGTTTTTCGCATTTACCGACATTTCTTTTATGTTGTTTTAAATATACTTGCTCGGGTAGGTCGATTGTGTTCCCAGGTTCTTTAGAATATTTCTCTTTACTTATTTCAATATTTCTTTTAATTTGATTATAAACTTCCTGCATCATTTCTTTATGGTTTTGAATGTAGGAGTCTACGACTATTTCGTCGGTTTGATTAATATTATTTAAATTTAAATGTCCGAATAAAACATTAAGGGGTGTTTGTTTAGTGACCGAATGTATAGAATTATTGTATGCGATTAATGCGTAATTTACTCTTTCTTTTAATTTTTGTTTTTTAAATATTTTATTTTGGTTAAGAATTCGAAGATGTTCGATTAAGGTACTATGAAATCTTTCGACGATTCCATTTGATTTAGGGTTGTCAATACTTGTAAAGTTAATTTTAATTTTTCTGATATTTAAATAATTAGTTAATATTTGATTGTTAAATTCTTTGCCGTTATCAGCGATTATTTCTAAAGGGATACCATAGTGCGAGAAATATTTCATTAATTTGTTGATAATAGTTATTGCATTTTGATATTTTAATTCGTAGGCTTGAGCGAATTTAGAGAAACTGTCTACGATGGTCAGGTTTATTTGCCGTGGGGGTTAAAATGTTAGGTATCTGTATCGGATTTCTTTCGTATTTATTTAATAAGCAGGTTTCGCATTGATTTATATAATTTTGTATGTCTTTTTGCATGTTTGGCCAATACATTGTTTGTTTTAGCTTTTGATAAGTTTCTGTAATACCACGATGGTTTGTTTTTCCTTCATGATATTGGCTAATTTTTAATATTTGTTCGTCTCTGTCTTGTACGTCAGTTATTAAGTTTTTACAAGAGATTAGTTTATATGAATTTGATCTGAACATAATTTGGAGTACGGCATTAAAGGTTTTGATGAACTGTTCAGGTATTAGGCAGTAGTAATTTATTCCGGGCTGTAGGTATTGTTTTATGAATTCCATAATAGTTTTATTGCAATTAACTTTATTGAGGTATAGGTAAAATCTTTGAATTTTGTTGTTGAATAATTTTTCGATTTTTACGTGATTTTTGGTATTAACTTCTTTTACTACAATTTGATTTCTTCCTACATTCACGGGTGATTCGATATAAGTCAGTCCATTCAAAGGTTTCTCGTCGTCTGAATGTGCTGTTTCTGTACTTGAGGAATTTTGATCGTCTACTTCAACAACGATTGAACTAGCGTAATTTTTAATTTTGATGTCTTTTGGTTCTTCAAAAACATTAAAAATTATTGAACTGTTTTGGAAAATATCTTCTATTAAGGATTTTATTTGGGGCCATTTTTTCTTATCTAATCTCGTACAGATTTTTGGTAAGTCTATTTCGTTTATGTCATTTTGTATTAAATAGTCCAATAACGTGTTTAAACAATGTCGGATATTTTGCATGGTGGGTTTTTCATAGTATTTATTCTTTGTTAGCAGATGAATTATCGTCCTGTTGTTATCAGGTTGTATTACAATCTTATCGTCTACACATGTAAATTTGTCTATCTTGTCTTTTGTCTTGTACCGGTGGTTCACTTGGTCAGCAAAACCTTGAGACATTGCAAAGTCTCTTGATATGCAATGAACGAGTGGATTTTTACTTTCAAAAATATCGTCGTTTTTGTATTTAATTTCGAAACCAGGTTTAATTCGTGACAAACAATCAGCTACATAATTTTGATTACCTTTCTGATATTCGATATAATAGTTAAATACTTCCAATTTTAATTTCCACCTAATTAATTTTTGATTTGGTTCCTTAAGGGAATTTAACCAAATAAGCGGTCTATGATCGGTAATAATTTTAAATTTTCTTCCTAAAAGGTATTGCCTGAAATGTTTCGTGGCCCAAACGATTGCCAATAGCTCTTTCTCAACGGTACTATAATTTTGTTCGTGGTTGTTAAGAGTTCGCGATGCATAAGCGACGGGTAAATCTTTGTTGTTATGTTTTTGTGACAAAACTGCTCCAAGAGCATAATTGCTGGCATCGGTGGTCAATATAAACTCTTTTTCAAAATCTGGATACTGCAGTATCGGATTAGAGCTTAATAAGTTTTTACAAATTTTGAAACTTTCCAAATAGTCTTTGTTATGAATATCAATTTTGCTTCCCTTTTTCAGACAGAGTGTGAATGGTTTCGTGATTTTAGAAAAGTTGTTTATGAGTCTACGATAATATCCGAGAAGGCCAAGAAAGGATTTTATTTCTTTTGGGGTTTTTGGAAGCGGGAAATTTTGAATTGTTTTAATTTTTTCAGGATTTGGTTTGATGCCTTGAGTAGTGATTATATGTCCTAAGTAGCATACTTCTTTCCGGAAGAAGTCGCACTTGTCTGGCTGTATTTTTAAATTCGCTTCTCTAAGTTTTTGGAAAATTTTGGCAATATTTTCAGAATGTTCTTGAATGCTAGTGCCTAGTACGATGATGTCGTCTAGGTAGACAAAACAAATCTTATTAATGTAATCACGGAGAACATAGTTCATGAGCCTTTGGAACGTAGAGCCCAAAAGGCATGAGGGTGAATTCGTAATGGCCACTGTTGGTGTTAAAGGCCGTTTTCTCAATATCCCTTGGGTCCATTTCGATTTGATGGAACCCGCTCATGAGATCGATTGTTGTGAAGTAGCAACTTTTGCCTAGTTTGTCTAGAATATCGGTTGTGTCCGGGATGGGGAATTTGTCGTCTATAGTTTTCTCATTTAAACGGCGATAGTCTATTACCATTCTATATTTTTGTTGTCCCGAGGAATCACTTTTTTTGGGCACCACCCAGATCGGGGATGACCATGGGGAATACGATGGTTGGATTATATTATCTGACAGTAATTTAGAAATTTGATTTTCTACTTCCTCTTTATAAATCTCTGGATATTTGTAATTACGAGAATAGACAGGTGTTTCATCACTTGTTCTAATGCGATGCTTAATTTTACTTGTGAATGTTAATTTTTCATTATCTTTAGGTATTATGTCATTAAATTTATTTAATAATTTTATTACTTCTTTCTTTTCTTCGTCGTTTAAATGCTCGATATTAATGTTTGTTCCGTTTATTGTTTCCATATTAAAAACCGTGTGTTTTGAATTTTGATCGAAATATTCGAATTTATGTTTGTATTTATTTAAAAATGTTATTACCTCTTTTTGTAAATTTATATGAGCGTTTAATATTTTTAAACCATTAAAACCGAGTAGAATGTGAAAACTGGAAAGAAAATTATATAGGTAACATTTTAATTCTTTATCTTTATATTTTATAAACGTATACTCGTCTCCTTTAGATTTACCGTTCATTGTATTAATGGTGAAGGATTCTTTGAAAATTTTAAACTTGGATTTATTTTTATAGACGTAATCTTTACTGATGAAATTTTGTGAGGATCCGGTGTCAATTAAAATGTACAGGTCTTGCAGTTTTAGATATGGCAAATTGCTAATCATATTGATGGTCATTGATTCAAATTGAGATCGGCTATTTTCGGAAAATTTACGTTTTCGTTATCGTTCTGTTCGTCAACTAATTCAAGATATTCGAGTTCTTCGTAATTTTGCGAGTCTTGTTCTGAGTCAGGTTCGATTTCGGGGTTTTGTTCGATATTATATAGTTCTTCGGCGACAAATGTAGGTCTTGATTGTGGTGTGAATCTATTATTTTGGTTGGGTCGGAACGAGCGAGTACTGATAGACATTGGAGTTGGTTTATACATGGGTTTCTGTTGTGGGGGTTGTCTGGGGAATTGAGGTTGTTGATTTGAGACTGATGGTTTATTAACGAATTGTTGTGTTGTTCGGAAGGCATTAGATGGGACTTGGTATGGTATTGGTTTGTGTACTGTCTGTACAGAGGGTTTAGGCTGGTTTTTAACGTATTGCAAATCATTTGTTATTAAATTTGCTATTTCAGTCAATGATGTTGGGTGTCTGGCACTCAGTTGAGATTTGTAAGGTTCTCGACAATTTTTAATAAAGCATTGGGTTGCATAAATTTGACCAAAGGCGATCATATTTTTTAATTCCTGTCCTACAAGTTTAACTTCTAATTTACTCTTATAAATCAAATATAATTCGAATATTTTTTTATGATAGTCAAAAATGGATTCATTTAATTGTTTTAAGTCACAAATTTCTATCAAAATAGTTGCTTCATTTCTTTTATCGCCGTAATTTTGTATTAAAAATGATTTTAGTTCACCCCAAGAATTTGTTGCTGTGCCTGATAATAGTTCTCTTGCTTGGCCGGTTACTTTTTTCCTTATTGATAGCAATATTAATTTTTTAGTAATTTCTGAAGGGCTCGATTGATTAATAATATTAATAACCTCTTCAGTGGATGTAATGAAATCACTTAGAGTTTTGCTGTTACCGTCAAAATTTGGGATTATGTCTAGGAACATAAGTATGTCCTTATTGAGATGTGTGAAAATGTTTGCTGTGTCTGGAGTTGGCGGTGGAGTCATTTTAAATTAATATAATAATAACAATATTTAAATAACAATTATAAGTTCAGCTTATGAGCTTATTAAATATTAAATAGGTATAATAGTTTGAATAATGGGTTTGCGACTCACAGTAGAAGGACTATGGTGCTGATGGCAATCTTCATTTGCCCTGTTGTGGTTTCGGGGATGGAACGGACTGCGATGCTCTGATGTTCCCTCAGGCTGCTCGTTGTTCCTCGTCCTCGTAGCTGGTGGCTAGTTCTGGCTCTGGCTCGGCGACGGCTCGGACTCTGGGCACCAGGAGTTGATAGTTCCCTTGTAGTTGTACTCGGATTGTTGGAGATGGATGCTGGCTCTGACTTGGCGACGGCACGGATCGTCTCGGCAACAATGCACTTTTCGCGAGATTCGGATTTGCAAATGAACGATTGAAATCGACGGCTTAACACAGGTTTTTTTTGTAAATTTACTCAGTGAAGCCGTTTGCAATCCTACCGACTGCGCCAATTTTATTTTAAAAACGAAGAAATGCGTTTTTAAAAATTATTTTATTTTACGAAAAGCGATTACAAGTTACAAAGTTAACATATGAACTATAACTAACTACAAAAACATTCTCACGTACATTTTATACTAAGTAAACATGACACCCTTGCAACTAAGCATCTTATGAATTATAAGATGATGTAATGTTCTTACTTATTACGAAATCAGGGTGGTTCTGCTATATAATTTACATATAACAACTAAATTATAGACACAAAATAAATAATAGTAAAATATTTTCATTTGAAAGCAATAGCCAAAGATAGTACAAATTCTCATTTGTCATGCTACTGAATCTACATAAAATTAATGGATGCAAACAGTAATGGATATATTTTTACCTGCCTGTACCAGATATTGCATCATTTAACAAACAGTACTGCTATTTATAATTGTTTATTGTTTCTATAAAGCTATTGATAAATGTATTGTTGGCTTATTGTTTTGGGAAAATCGGAAAACTGTTGATATTTTTCCAGTTAAAAATATTCGATCCTATTATGATTTATTTTGTGAATTTACTTGTATTAGTAATGCAATTGTGTTTGTGCAATAAAGAAAAAAATACACTCGTGGCAGTGAGTTTGTAGTTTGTTATTTCAAAGGTTGAGTTCAGTTTTAACGATAAAACTGTAAATAGTTAACATACTTTAAAAATAGAAAAAAAACCATGTCGAAAAGGGCAAAGTTGGTTCCAGTGGCGCACCCAAGGGGAGGGGGTAGTGGTTTGGATCTTAAACCTCCAATTTACATTATTAAAGTAGAAAAATATATAATGATTATATAATGCATATTAATTTTATGGTACTGTTATTATATCATCTATGAATTGGACGACCATTGGTTGTAAAACTTGATATGATCTACAATTGCAAAGAAAAAACATCTTTTTATTGTAAAATGTGCGGTTTAAATCAAATACTTAGATTCATAGCAGCGTAGCATAGAATTTTAAGATGCCATTTAAACCAAACAGCAGGAATTTATGAATCATTATTGAAGATTGAAAATGATGGTCATGAAACGAATATGGGAAATTGTACATCTGATGTTCAGTTTAATAGGAAAAAACTACAAAACATCGAAGTGATGTTATTGATCTTTGTGATGCGTTCATCAAGTTTCAAAGAAATATGTGAAATAAATTTAAAATTTATGAATACGAAATCATGCCAATGTTTCTAAAAAAGAGTATGGCCTGTAAACTGTTGAAAAATTAAGAGAAATCTTCATCATAATGAGATCCGAAACGGTAAGGTAGAATTCAATGACCTTTCTGCCTGCGATTCAATTTTATTTATTACTTTGTAATAAAGAACTATTGTTTAATAAACATATTTCATCAGTATCCTATATACTAAACGATTAGATTCACTATATATCTATATATCTATATATCTATATATCTATCTATAGATTCATCACGAGCATCGAGTAACTTTTGTAATCGCCTACAGCCTGAACCATGCAAGTGATTGTCATAAATATTTTTTTAATATGTGGGGGCTAATGAGATCTGGTGCCTTTTGGGTGTCTCATATTTTTACTATTAGTAGTTTTCGTGTAAAAAATTAAAACTTTGCACAAATGCTGCCTTGAAACAATGGATCCCAGAGGCCATGTCTAACTTTAAGAAGAATCACGCCGTCATCCGTCACTTTTGACAATCTGCCTATGAACTTTAAATGATTATATCTTTTAATAGAACATTGATATCAAAGATTTAAAAACAGTATCATGACTAATAGACTTGAGCAAATGTGTTACAACTAATTTAAGTTTAAAACATAACGTATTTAATTAATATAAATTTTGACGTTTCCAATGTCAAAAGTCAATGTTGCCAAATGTGTGATGAAGTAACTAAATTAAAACCAAATATTCCTAAACTAACTTCACTGAAGAGGGTGGCAGTTGTATTAGGGTTGACAATATTAATTTATAAATTTAAAAATGAACTACTATTTTTTAATACAAACAGTGTTGCCAAATTATAAAGTAACTAAATAAAAATCAAATATTCCTAAATAAAATAAATTGAATACTTTGCTGTGTTTGTTATCAAAAGAAAGGAAACCATAAGGGCCAGTTTTAAAATGACAAAAAAAATGTGTCATGTCGATCTGCATTTGTTTTCCGTAAAAAGTTGTAAGAAGTAGGTCGTCCTTGGGTTTTAAGGAAACGACACAATACGGACTGGTGTGCACGAATGACAAAAATGTTCCATGTAGATTAGAATTTGTTTTTTGCATAATGTTGTCAGAAAAATGTCGTGTTTGGGTATTTTCAAATTACAAAAGTCAATGTTGCCAAATGTTTAACAAAGTAACTAAACAAAGAACAAATATTCCCAAATGAAAGGTTACTGAAGACAGTGAATGTTATATTAGGCTATGTCACGATGAGGGCTAGCGTGCAGAATGAACAAAAATGTTCTATATCGAACGGCTTTTGTTTTTTGGAAAATGTTGTGAGAAGTATGTGGTGTTTGGTATCAAATGAAAAGGCTCGATAAGGGCTGGCGTGTAGAATTAAAAAAAAAGGTCAATGTTGATCGGCTTTTGTTTTTGCAAAAATTTCTCAAAGACATGTCGAGTTTGGTATCAAATGAAAGGTCTCGTTGAGGGCTAGCGTGGAGAATTGACAAAAATGTTCCATGTCGATCGGCTTTTGTTTTGTGCAAAAAGTTGTTAGAAGTATGTCGTGTTTGATATCAAATGAAAGGTCTCGGAGAGGGCTAGCCTGCAGAATTGACAAAAATGTTCCATGTCGATCGGCTTTTGTTTTTTGCAAAAAAGTTGTCAGAAGTATGTCGTGTTTGATATCAAATGAAAGGTCTCGGAGAGGGCTAGCGTGCAGAATTGACAAAAATGTTCCATGACGATCGGCTTTTGTTTTATGCAAAAAGTTGTCAGATGTATGTCGTGTTTGATATCAAATGAAAGGTCTCGGAGTGGGCTAGCGGGCAGAATTGATAAAAATGTGCCATGTCGATCGGTATTTGTTTTTTGCAAAAAGTTGTCAGAAATGTGTGGTGTTTGGTATCAAATGAAAAGTCTCGTTGAGGGCTAGCGTGCAGAATTGACAAAAATGTTCCATGTCGATCGGCTTTTGTTTTATGCAAAAAGTTGTCAGAAATGTGTGGTGTTTGGTATCAAATGAAAAGTCTCGTTGAGGGCTAGCGTGCAGAATTGACAAAAATGTTCCATGTCGATCGGCTTTTGTTTTATGCAAAAAGTTGTCAGAAGTATGTCGTGTTTGGTATCAAATGAAAGGTCTCGGAGAGGGCTAGCGTGCAGAATTGACAAAAAATGTGCTATGTCGATCGGCTTTTGTTTTTTGCAAAAGGTTGTCACAAGTATATAGTGTTTGGTATCAAATGAAAAGTCTGGGTATGGGCTAGCGTGTAGATATGATAAAAATGTTTCATGTCGATCGACTTTTGTTTAATGCAGAAAGTTGTCAGAAGTATGTCGTGTATGGTATCAAATAAAAGGATTTGTTGAGAGTTAGGGTACATAAATGACAAAAATGTTTCATATCGACCGGCTTTTGTTTTTTGCAAAATATTATTAGAAGTATATCGTGTTTGCAATCTAATGAAAGGTCTCGGTGAGGCCTGACGTGCAAATATGAAATAATTGTTTCATGTCGATCGGTATTTGTTTTTTGCAAAAAGTTGTCAGAAGTGTGTGGTGTTTGGTATCAAATGAAAAGTCTCGTTGAGGGCTAGCGTGCAGAATTGACAAAAATGTTCCATGTCAATCGGCTTTTGTTTTATGCAAAAAGTTGTCAGAAGTATGTTGTGTTTGGTATCAAATGAAATGCCTCGGAGAGGGCTAGCCTGCAGAATTGACAAAAATGTACTATGTCGATCGGTTTTTGTTTTTTGCAAGAAGTTGTCAGAAGTATATCGTGTTTGATATCAAATGAAAGGTCTCGGAGAGGGCTAGCGTGCAGAATTGATAAAAACGTGCTATGTCGATCGGTATTTGTTTTTTGCAAAAAGTTGTCAGAAGTGTGTGGTGTTTGTTATCAAATGAAAAGTCTCGTTGAGGGCTAGCGTGCAGAATTGACAAAAATGTTCCATGTCGATCAGCTTTTGTTTTATGCAAAAAGTTGTCAGAAATGTGTGGTGTTTGGTATCAAATGAAAAGTCTCGTTGAGGGCTAGCGTGCAGAATTGACAAAAATGTTCCATGTCGATCGGCTTTTGTTTTATGCAAAAAGTTGTCAGAAGTATGTCGTGTTTGGTATTAAATGAAAGGTCTCGGAGAGGGCTAGCCTGCAGAATTGACAAAAATGTACTATGTCGATCGGTTTTTGTTTTTTGCAAAAAGTTGTCAGAAGTATATCGTGTTTGATATCAAATGAAAGGTCTCGGAGAGGACTAGCGTGCAGAATTGATAAAAATGTGCTATGTCGATCGGTATTTGTTTTTTGCAAAAAATTGTCAGAAGTGTGTGGTGTTTGTTATCAAATGAAAAGTCTCGTTGAGGGCTAGCGTGCAGAATTGACAAAAATGTTCCATGTCGATCAGCTTTTGTTTTATGCAAAAAGTTGTCAGAAGTATGTCGTGTTTGGTATCAAATGAAAGATCTCGGAGAAGGCTAGCGTGCAGAATTGACAAAAAATGTGCTATGTCGATTGGCTTTTGTTTTTTGCAAAAGGTTGTCAGAAGTATATAGTGTTTGGTATCAAATGAAAAGTCTGGGTGTGGGCTAGCGTGTAAATATGATAAAAATGTTTCATGTCGATCGACTTTTGTTCAATGCAGAAAGTTGTCAGAAGTATGTCGTGTATGGTATCAAATGAAAGGTCTCGGTGAGAGTTGGGGTACATAAATGAGAAAAATGTTTCATGTCGACCGGCTTTTGTTTTTTGCAAAATATTATTAGAAGTATATCGTGTTTGCAATCTAATGAAAGGTCTCGGTGAGGCCTGACGTGCGAATATGAAATAATTGTTTCATGTTGATCGGCATTTGTTTTTTGCACTGACAGCGGAGCTCTAGGGAATGCTCGGCGTAGCCGAGAATTCGCTAGTCCTATATACTAAACGATTAGATTCACTATATATATATATCTATAGATTCATCACGAGCATCGAGTAACTTTGGTAAACGCCTACAGCCTGAACCATGCAAGTGATTGTTATAATTTTTTTTTTAATATGTGGGGGCTAATGAGATCTGGTGCCTTTTGGGTGTCTCATATTTTTACTATTAGTAGTTTTCGTGTAAAAAATTAAAATTGTGCACAAATGCTGCCTGGAAACAATGGATCCCAGAGGCCATGTCTAACTTTAAGAAGAATCACGCCGTCATCCGTCACTTTTGACAATCTGCCTATGAACTTTAAATGATTATATCTTTTAATAGAACATTGATATCAAAGATTTAAAAACAGTATCATGAATAATAGACTTGAGCAAATGTGTTACAACTAATTTAAGTTTAAAACATAACGTATTTAATTAATATAAATTTTGACGTTTCCAATGTCAAAAGTCAATGTTGCCAAATGTGTGATGAAGTAACTAAATTAAAACCAAATATTCCTAAACTAACTTCACTGAAGACGGTGGCAGTTGTATTAGGGTTGACAATATTAATTTATAAATTTAAAAATTAACTACTATTTTTTAATGCAAACAGTGTTGCCAAATTATAATGTAACTAAATAAAAATCAAATATTCCTAAATAAAATATATTGAACACTTTGCTGTGTTTGTTATCAAAAGAAAGAAAACCATAAGGGCCAGTTTTAAAATGACAAAAAAAATGTGTCATGTCGATCTGCATTTGTTTTCCGTAAAAAGTTGTTAGAAGTAGGTCGTCCTTGGGTTTTAAGGAAACGACACAATACGGACTGGTGTGCACGAATGACAAAAAATGTTCCATGTAGATTAGAATTTGTTTTTTGCATAATGTTGTCAGAAAAATGTCGTGTTTGGGTTTTTTCAAATTACAACAGTCAATGTTGCAAAATGTTTAATAAAGTAACTAAACAAAGAACAAATATTCCCAAATGAAAGGTTACCGAAGACAGTGAATGTTATATTAGGCTAGGTCACGATGAGGGCTAGCGTGCAGGATGAACAAAAATGTTCTATATCGAATGGCTTTTGTTTTTTTTGAAAAAGTTGTGAGAAGTATGTGGTGTTTGGTATCAAATGAAAAGGCTCGATAAGGGCAGGCGTGTAGAATTAACAAAAAAGTTCAATGTTGATCGGCTTTTGTTTTTTGCAAAAAAATCTGAAAGGTATGTCGAGTTTGGTCTCAAATGAAAGGTCTCGTTGATGGCTAGCGGGCAGAATTGAGAAAAATGTACTATGTAGATCGGTTTTTGTTTTTTGCAAAAAGTTGTCAGAAGTATGTCGTGTTTGATATCAAATGAAAGGTCTCGGAGAGGGCTAACGTGCAGAATTGATAAAAATGTGCTGTGTCGATCGATATTTGTTATTTGCAAAAAGTTGTCAGAAGTGTGTAGTGTTTGGTATCAAATGAAAGGTCTTGTTGAGGGCTAGCGTGCAGAATTGTCAAAAATGTTCCATGTCGATCGGCTTTTGTTTTATGCAAAAAGTTGTCAGAAGTATGTCGTGTTTGGTATCAAATGAAAGGTCTCGGAGAGGGCTAGCCTGCAGAATTGACAAAACATGTGCTATGTCGATCGGCTTTTGTTTCTTGCAAAAGGTTGTCACAAGTATATAGTGTTTGGTATCAAATGAAAAGTCTGGGTGTGGGCTAACGTGTAGATATGATAAAAATGTTTCATGTCGATCGACTTTTGTTTAATGCAGAAAGTTGTCAGAAGTATGTCGTGTATGGAATCAAATGAAAGGTCTCGGTGAGAGTTGGGGTACATAAATGACAAAAATGTTTCATGTCGACCGGCTTTTGTTTTTTGCAAAAAATTATTAGAAGTATATCGTGTTTGCAATCTAATGAAAAGTCTCGGTGAGGCCTGACGTGCAAATATGAAATAATTGTTTCATGTCGATCGGCATTTGTTTTTTGCACTGACAGCGGAGCTCTAGGGAATGCTCGGCGTAGCCGAGAATTCGCTAGTCCTATATACTAAACGATTAGATTCACTATATATATATATATATCTATAGATTCATCACGAGCATCGAGTAACTTTGGTAAACGCCTACAGCCTGAACCATGCAAGTGATTGTTATAATTTTTTTTTAATATGTGGGGGCTAATGAGATCTGGTGCCTTTTGGGTGTCTCATATTTTTACTATTAGTAGTTTTCGTGTAAAAAATTAAAATTGTGCACAAATGCTGCCTGGAAACAATGGATCCCAGAGGCCATGTCTAACTTTAAGAAGAATCACGCCGTCATCCGTCACTTTTGACAATCTGCCTATGAACTTTAAATGATTATATCTTTTAATAGAACATTGATATCAAAGATTTAAAAACAGTATCATGAATAATAGACTTGAGCAAATGTGTTACAACTAATTTAAGTTTAAAACATAACGTATTTAATTAATATAAATTTTGACGTTTCCAATGTCAAAAGTCAATGTTGCCAAATGTGTGATGAAGTAACTAAATTAAAACCAAATATTCCTAAACTAACTTCACTGAAGACGGTGGCAGTTGTATTAGGGTTGACAATATTAATTTATAAATTTAAAAATTAACTACTATTTTTTAATGCAAACAGTGTTGCCAAATTATAATGTAACTAAATAAAAATCAAATATTCCTAAATAAAATATATTGAACACTTTGCTGTGTTTGTTATCAAAAGAAAGAAAACCATAAGGGCCAGTTTTAAAATGACAAAAAAAATGTGTCATGTCGATCTGCATTTGTTTTCCGTAAAAAGTTGTTAGAAGTAGGTCGTCCTTGGGTTTTAAGGAAACGACACAATACGGACTGGTGTGCACGAATGACAAAAAATGTTCCATGTAGATTAGAATTTGTTTTTTGCATAATGTTGTCAGAAAAATGTCGTGTTTGGGTTTTTTCAAATTACAACAGTCAATGTTGCAAAATGTTTAATAAAGTAACTAAACAAAGAACAAATATTCCCAAATGAAAGGTTACCGAAGACAGTGAATGTTATATTAGGCTAGGTCACGATGAGGGCTAGCGTGCAGGATGAACAAAAATGTTCTATATCGAATGGCTTTTGTTTTTTTTGAAAAAGTTGTGAGAAGTATGTGGTGTTTGGTATCAAATGAAAAGGCTCGATAAGGGCAGGCGTGTAGAATTAACAAAAAAGTTCAATGTTGATCGGCTTTTGTTTTTTGCAAAAAAATCTGAAAGGTATGTCGAGTTTGGTCTCAAATGAAAGGTCTCGTTGATGGCTAGCGGGCAGAATTGAGAAAAATGTACTATGTAGATCGGTTTTTGTTTTTTGCAAAAAGTTGTCAGAAGTATGTCGTGTTTGATATCAAATGAAAGGTCTCGGAGAGGGCTAACGTGCAGAATTGATAAAAATGTGCTGTGTCGATCGATATTTGTTATTTGCAAAAAGTTGTCAGAAGTGTGTAGTGTTTGGTATCAAATGAAAGGTCTTGTTGAGGGCTAGCGTGCAGAATTGTCAAAAATGTTCCATGTCGATCGGCTTTTGTTTTATGCAAAAAGTTGTCAGAAGTATGTCGTGTTTGGTATCAAATGAAAGGTCTCGGAGAGGGCTAGCCTGCAGAATTGACAAAACATGTGCTATGTCGATCGGCTTTTGTTTCTTGCAAAAGGTTGTCACAAGTATATAGTGTTTGGTATCAAATGAAAAGTCTGGGTGTGGGCTAACGTGTAGATATGATAAAAATGTTTCATGTCGATCGACTTTTGTTTAATGCAGAAAGTTGTCAGAAGTATGTCGTGTATGGAATCAAATGAAAGGTCTCGGTGAGAGTTGGGGTACATAAATGACAAAAATGTTTCATGTCGACCGGCTTTTGTTTTTTGCAAAAAATTATTAGAAGTATATCGTGTTTGCAATCTAATGAAAAGTCTCGGTGAGGCCTGACGTGCAAATATGAAATAATTGTTTCATGTCGATCGGCATTTGTTTTTTGCACTGACAGCGGAGCTCTAGGGAATGCTCGGCGTAGCCGAGAATTCGCTAGTCATATACTATTTTGATAGATTCACTATCTATATATATATATTTGGATTCATCTCGACGATCAACGATCCTGTGTCCAGCTTAAACTCCTGGTCCATTTAAATAATTGCTGTAATTTTTTTCTCAAGTTGTAGTGTCTATTGTGCCGGAGTGCCTTTTGGGGGTCTCATATTTTTACTGTGAGTGGTTTTTGTTTAAAAAAATAAAAACTGCGTAAAATTGGTACACTGAAACAATAGATCCCAGAGGCCATGTCTACATTTAAGAAGAATCACGCCGTCATCCGTCACTTTTGACAATCTGTCTATGAACTTTAAATGATTATGAGTGCTATTCTGATGTCAACGTTAAAATAGCCTAGAGGTGGTCTCTAGCTAAAGGTGACCTTTAGTGTTTACAGTTGATGTTATTCTACTGTCAGTAAATGATCTACGCTAACTACCAGTAACCTTTAGGCAAAACAACACTTGGCAACACTGTATTACCTGTCAAAACTTAAACGTTACGAAGTTTAAAATCATAATTAGCAGTAATTTTATTCACTTTGTGAATACACAGGAGTATTTTATTAAATTTTACATAATATAGAATAAAACACTATTTTAAAATTAATATTTGTTTATTTTAACCTAATACATACTTTAATTATTATAATCAGTGAAAATGAGTAAAGATAAAAGAAATAGGACGAAAAATTTTGGGGAAGAGGAGAAAATAATGATAATAGAATTTGTAAATATATTCAAAATAAACAAAACAAAAACATATTTTATACACTAACATTAAATATGAAGTCAATCATTCTTCCCTTTATTATAATCAATATTTTTTGGTTAAAATCAACTATTTGTTTTTTATAATCAAAGTCTTCGTTTTGAAATAAAAAAATTTACATTTGTTAATTACAATTCTTAAATTTGTTCATGAAATATTTCAAAATTAGAACGACGTATCTTGATTACAACCATTATTTTGTTTGAAAATCTCTACACCCTGTTTTTAACACTATATCATTATGTATTATACATCAAACAATTCGTTAGACTTTGCTGAATCTAATGAAACAAACATATTTAAATTATCTCTTTTAGTTTTAGAGATACAGTCATTTTAAGATATTGACACATACCTTAAAATGTCAACGAAACATTAAAATTGTGCTTTTATTTGTGTGAATCCTACACTTGTATTTTTTTGGGGAACATTCTTAAAATTAGGTCATTAGTTAAGAAAAGTACGCTGAATTCAAAAAATGTAAACGAATTTGAATTATCTTTATTTGTTTAAAAGTTACAATGACTTAAAAATGAATGTTTATATTTCGTCGTGTTTTTCATACCCTAATTTTGCTATTTTATACACCCTGTATTTTTTTCTCAAAAATTATAAAAATATGGTCATTTATTAAATGAATTATCCTGAATTCAATGCAGTAAACAGATTTTAATTATCACTTTTAGTTTTGAAGATATAAACAATTTTATTCATAGACCCCACACCGAATTTTTTCACGATCAATCAAAATTATGTTTTTATTTGTATTTATCTCAAACTGGTAATACTAGAGACAATCTACTGAAACGTTGGACTTACGGTAATAAAATTACGCCAAATTCAAAAATGTAAACGAATTTAATGGACATCTACAAGTTTTGAAATTACAAGCTTAGAAAAATTGGTGAATTTCAACTTGAAATCGACATGTTTCAATTAAAATCCAACATTTTGTGTGTTATAATCAAAATTTTGCTTTGAAATCAATATATTCTTAAAAGTATTACATAAAATGTCTAAATATACAAAAGAAAAGTCCATTTCATATAGTGAAAATAAAAATAAAGTCAATCAATATGCTTTTTATTATAATCAACACTTTTTTAATTAAAATCAACATTTTACTTATTGTAATCAATGTTTTCATTTTAAATTCAATATTTGTACACATTTTGTTAAACTTATTACATGAAATATCAAAACATACAAACGAACAAAACGTTTTCATTAACAGTACATTCAAAAATATTATTAATCAATATTATTTTTCATATAATTACCATTTTCTTAACTAATATCAAACAATTATTTACCACTGACAGATGTAGTATGTGTTGATTATCAGTCCGCGATTAATCTAATGATTTTTAAATCAATTGAAGCTGTACTCGTATAATAAATAAATCATAAAAGGAGAAAATATAATGCATCCTTGCATAGAACCAAAATAATTTTCAAGAATGGATTATTTATGCAATAAAACCATGTTCATTCGCCATCTTGTTAACGTTAAAACGATTTAAAGTTACCCAGTGGCACCTTTAAGTTTAGAGGTGACCGTTAAGCGTTAGCGGCGGTGAAAATTGACAATAGAATACGATTTTTTAGAGGTCAGCTCTAAACTGCGCTAAAGGTAACCTTTAAGTTTTAACGTTGACAGCAGAATAGCACTCTATATCTTTTAATAGAACATTGATATCAAAGATTTAAAAACAATTTCATGAATAATAGACTTGAGCAAAGGTGTTACAACTAATTGAAGTTTAAAACATAACGTATTTAATTAATATAAATTTTGACGTTTCCATTGTCAAAAGTCAATGTTGCCAAATGTGTGATGAAGTAACTAAATTAAAACCAAATATTCCTAAACTAACTTCAATGAAGACGGTGACAGTTGTAGTAGGGTTGACAATATTAATTTATAAATGCAAAAATGAACTACTATTTTTTAATACAAACAGTGTTGCCAAATTATAAAGTAACTAAATAAAAATCAAATATTATTAAATAAAATAAATTGAATACTTTGTGCTGTGTTTGTTATCAAAAGAAAGGAAACCGTAAGGGCCAGTTTTGAAATGACAAAAAAAATGTGTCATGACGATCTGTTTTTGTTTTTCGTAAAAAGTTATTAGAAGTAGGTCGTAATTGGGTTTCAAGGAAACGACACAATACGGACTGATGTGCACGAATGACAAAAATGTTCTACGTAGATTAGAATTTGTTTTTTGCAAAATGTTGTCAGAAAAATGTTGTGTTTGGGTATTTTTGAATTACATGTCAATATTGCCAAATATTTAATAAAGTAACTAAACATAGAACAAATATTCCCAAATGAACGTTACTGAAGTCAATGAATGTTATATTAGGCTAGGTCACGATGAGGGCTACGGTGCAAAATGAACAAAAATGTTCTGTATCGAACGGCTTTTGTTTTATGGAAAAATTTGTGAGAAGTATGTGGTGTTTGGTATCAAATGAAAAGGCTCGATAAGGGCTGGCGTGCAGAATTAACAAAAAAGTTCAATGTTGATCGGCTTTTGTTTTTTGCAAAAATTTCTCAAAGGTATGTCGAGTTTAGTCTCAAATCAAAGGTCTCGTTGAAGGCTAGCGTGCAGAATTGACAAAAATGTTCCATGTCGATCGGCTTTTGTTTTATGCAAAAAGTTGTCAGAAGTATGTCATGTTTGGTATCAAATGAAAGGTCTCGAAGAGGGCTAGCGTGCAGAATTGACAAAAATGTGCTATGTCGATCGGTATTTGTTTTTTGCAAAAAGTTGTCAGAAGTGTGTGGTGTTTGGTATCAAATCAAAGGTTTCAATGAAAGCTGGTGTGAAGAATTAACGAAAATGGTCAATGTCGATCGGCTTTTGTTTTTCGCAAAAAGTTGTCACAAGTATATAGTGTTTGGTATCAAATGAAAAGTCTCGGTGTGGGCTAGAGTGTAGATATGATAAAAATGTTTCATGTCGATCGACTTTTGTTTTATGCAGAAAGTTGTCAGAAGTATGTCGTGTTTGGTATCAAATGAAAGGTCTCGGTGAGAGTTGGGGTACATAAATGACAAAAATTTTTCATGTCGACCGGCTTTTGTTTTTTGCAAAAATTTCTCAAAAGTATGTCGAGTTTATTCACTAATGAACGGTTTCGTTGAGGGCTAGCGTTCAGAATTGACAAAAATGTTCCATTCCGATCGGCTTTTGTTTTCTGCAAAAAGTTCTCAAAGGTATGTTGAGTTTGGTCTCAAATGAAACGTCTTGTCGAGGGCTAGCGTGCAAAATGAACAAAAATGTTCTGTATCGAACGGCTTTTGTTTTTTGGAAAAAGTTGCGAGAAGTATGTGGTGTTTGGTATCAAATGAAAAGGCTCGATAAGGGCTGGCGTGTAGAATTAACAAAAAAGTTCAATGTTGATCGGCTTTTGTTTTTTGCAAAAATTTCACAAAGGTATGTCGAGTTTGGTCTCAAATGAAAGGTCTCGGAGAGGGCTAGCGTGCAGAATTGACAAAAATGTGCTATGTCGATCGGTATTTGTTTTTTTGCAAAAAGTTGTCAGAAGTGTGTGGTGTTTGGTCTCAAATGAAACGTCTTGTTGAGGGCTAGCGTGCAGAATTGACCAAAATGTGTTATGTCGATCGGCTTTTGTTTTTTGCAAAAGGTTGTCACAAGTATATAGTGTTTGGTATCAAATGAAAAGTCTCGGTGTGGGCTAGCGTGTAGATATGATAAAAATGTTTCATATCGATCGACTTTTGTTTTATGCAGAAAGTTGTCAGAAGTATGTCTTGTATGGTATCAAATGAAAGGTCTCGGTAAAAGTTGGGGTACATAAATGACAAAACTGTGTCATGTCGACCGGCTTTTGTTTTTTGCAAAACATTATTAGCAGTATATCGAGTTTGCAATCTAATGAAAGGTCTCGGTGAGGCCTGACGTGGAAATATGAAATAATTGTTTCATGTCGATCGGCATTTGTTTTTTACACTGACAGCGGAGCTCTAGGGAATGCTCGGCGTAGCCGAGAATTCGCTAGTCACTATACTAAACGATTAGATTCACTATATATATATCTATAGATTCATCACGAGCATCGAGTAATATTGGTAAAGGCCTACAGCCTGAACCATGCAAGTGATTGTTATAATTTTTTTTTTAATTTGTGGGGGCTAATGAGATCTGGTGCCTTTTGGGTGTCTCATATTTTTACTGTTAGTAGTTTTCGTGTGAAAATTTAAAACTGTGCACAAATGCTGCCTTGAAACAATAGATCCCAGAGGCCATGTCTAACTTTAAGAAGAATCACGCCGTCATCCGTCACTTTTGACAATCTGTGTATGAACTTTAAATGATTATATCTTTTAATAGAACATTGATATCAAATATTTATAAACAATTTCATGAATAATAGACTTGAGCAAAGGTGTTACAACTAATTTAAGTTTAAAACATAACGTATTTAATTAATATAAATTTTGACGTTTCCAATGTCAAAAGTCAATGTTGCCAAATGTGTGATGAAGTAACTAAATTAAAACCAAATATTCCTAAACTAACTTCACTGAAGACGGTGGCAGTTGTATTAGGGTTGACAATATTAATTTATAAATTTAAAAATTAACTACTATTTTTTAATACTAACAGTGTTGCCAAATTATAAAGTAACTAAATAAAAATCAAATATTCCTAAATAAAATAAATTGAATACTTTGCTGTGTTTGTTATCAAAAGAAAGGAAACCATAAGGGCCAGTTTTAAAATGACAAAAAAATGTATCATGTCGATCTGCATTTGTTTTCCGTAAAAAGTTGTTAAAAGTAGGTCGTCCTTGGGTTTTAAGGAAACGACACAATACGAACTGGTGTGCACGAATGACAAAAATGTTCTATGTAGATTAGAAATTGTTTTTTGCATAATGTTGTCAGAAAAATGTCGTATTTGGGTATTTTCAAATTGCAAAAGTCAATGTTGCCAAATGTTTAATAAAGTAACTAAACAAAGAACAAATATTCCCAAATGAAAGGTTACTGAGGACAGTGAATGTTATCTTAGCTAGGTCACGATGAGGGCTAGCGTGCAGAATAAACAAAAATGTTCTATATCGAACGGCTTTTGTTTTTTGTAAAAAGTTGTGAGAAGTATGTGGTGTTTGGTATCAAATGAAAAGGCTCGATGAGGGCTGGCGTGTAGAATTAAAAAAAAAAGGTAAATGTTGATCGGCTTTTGTTTTTGCAAAAATTTCTCAAAGATATGTCGAGTTTGGTCTCAAATGAAAGGTCTCGTTGAGGGCTAGCGTGCAGAATTGACAAAAATGTTCCATGTCGATCGGCTTTTGTTTTGTGCAAAAAGTTGTCAGAAGTATGTCGTGTTTGGTATCAAATGAAAGGTCTCGGAGAGGGCCAGCGTGCAGAATTGACAAAAATGTTCTATGTCGATCGGTTTTTGTTTTCTGCAAAAAGTTGTCAGAAGTATGTCGTGTTTGATATCAAATGAAAGGTCTCGGAGAGGGCTAGCGTGCAGAATTGACAAAAATGTTCCATGTCGATCGGCTTTTGTTTTATGCAAAAAGTTGTCAGATGTATGTCGTGTTTGGTATCAAATGAAAGGTCTCGTTGAGGGCTAGCCTGCAGAATTGACAAAAATGTACTATGTCGATCGGTTTTTGTTTTTTGCAAAAAGTTGTCAGAAGTATATCGTGTTTGATATCAAATGAAAGGTCTCGGAGAGGGCTAGCGTGCAGAATTGATAAAAATGTGCCATGTCGATCGGTATTTGTTTTTTGCAAAAAGTTGTCAGAAATGTGTGGTGTTTGGTATCAAATGAAAAGTCTCGTTGAGGGCTAGCGTGCAGAATTGACAAAAATGTTCCATGTCGATCGGCTTTTGTTTTATGCAAAATGTTGTCAGAAGTATGTCGTGTTTGGTATCAAATGAAAGGTCTCGGAGAGGGCTAGCGTGCAAAATTGACAAAAAATGTGCTTTGTCGATCGGCTTTTGTTTTTTGTAAAAGGTTGTCACAAGTATATAGTGTTTGGTATCAAATGAAAAGTCTGGGTGTGGGCTAGCGTGTAGATATGATAAAAATGTTTCTTGTCGATCGACTTTTGTTTAATGCAGAAAGTTGTCAGAAGTATGTCGTGTATGGTATCAAATGAAAGGTCTCGGTGAGAGTTGAGGTACATAAATAACAAAAATGTTTCATGTCGACCGGCTTTTGTTTTTTGCAAAATATTATTAGTAGTATATCGTGTTTGCAATCTAATGAAAGGTCTCAGTGAGGCCTGACGTGGAAATATGAAATAATTGTTTCATGTCGATCGGCATTTGTTTTTTGCACTGACAGCGGAGCTCTAGGGAATGCTCGGCGTAGCCGAGAATTCGCTAGTCACTATACTAAACGATTAGATTCACTATATATATATATCTATCTATATATCTATCTATATATCTATCTATAGATTCATCACGAGCATCGAGAAACTTTTGTAATCGCCTACAGCCTGAACCATGCAAGTGATTGTTATAATTTTTTTTTAATATGTGTGGGCTAATGAGATCTGGTGCCTTTTGTGTGTCTTATATTTTTACTATTAGTAGTTTTCGTGTAAAAAATTAAAACTTTGCACAAATGCTGCCTGGAAACAATGGATCCCAGAGGCCATGTCTAACTTTAAGAAGAATCACGCCGTCATCCGTCACTTTTGACAATCTGCCTATGAACTTTAAATGATTATATCTTTTAATAGAACATTGATATCAAAGATTTAAAAACAGTATCATGAATAATAGACTTGAGCAAATGTGTTACAACTAAATTAAGTTTAAAACATAACGTATTTAATTAATATAAATTTTGACGTTTCCAATGTCAAAAGTCAATGTTGCCAAATGTGTGATGAAGTAACTAAATTAAAACCAAATATTCCTAAACTAACTTCACTGAAGACGGTGGCAGTTGTATTAGGGTTGACAATATTAATTTATAAATTTTAAAAATTAACTACTATTTTTTAATGCAAACAGTGTTGCCAAATTATAAAGTAACTAAATAAAATCAAATATTCCTAAATAAAATAAATTGAATACTTTGCTGTGTTTGTTATCAAAAGAAAGGAAACCATAAGGGCCAGTTTTAAAATGACAAAAAAAATGTGTCATGTCGATCTGCATTTGTTTTCCGTAAAAAGTTGTTAGAAGTAGGTCATCCTTGGGTTTTAAGGAAAGTTATATTAGGCTAGGTCACGATGAGGGCTAGCGTGCAGAATGAACAAAAATGTTCTATATCGAACGGCTTTTGTTTTTTGGAAAATGTTGCAAAAAGTATGTGGTGTTTGGTATCAAATGAAAAGGCTCGATAAGGGCTGGCGTGTAGAATTAAGAAAAAAGGTCAATATTGATCGGCTTTTGTTTTCGCAAAAATTTCTCAAAGATATGTCGAATTTGGTCTCAAATGAAAGGTCTCGTTGAAAGCTAGCGTGCAGAATTGACAAAAATGTTCCATGTCGATCGGCTTTTGTTTTATGCAAAAAGTTGTCAGAAGTATGTCGTGTTTGGTATCAAATGAAAGGTCTCGGAGAGGGCTAGCCTGCAGAATTGACAAAAATGTACTATGTCGATCGGTTTTTGTTTTTGCAAAAAGTTGTCAGAAGTATATCGTGTTTGATATCAAATGAAAGGTCTCGTAGTGAGCTAGCCTGCAGAATTGACAAAAATGTACTATGTCGATCGGTTTTTGTTTTTTGCAAAAAGTTGTCAGAAGTATATCGTGTTTGATATCAAATGAAAGGTCTCGGAGAGGGCTAGCGTGCAGAATTGATAAAAATGTGCTATGTCGATCGGTATTTGTTTTTTGCAAAAAGTTGTCAGAAGTGTGTGGTGTTTGGTATCAAATGAAAAGTCTCGTTGAGGGCTAGCGTGCAGAATTGACAAAAATGTTCCATGTCGATCGGCTTTTGTTTTATGCAAAAAGTTGTCAGAAGTATGTCGTGTTTGGTATCAAATGAAAGATTTTGGAGAGGGCTAGCGTGCAGAATTGACAAAAAATGTGCTATGTCGATCGGCTTTTGTTTTTTGCAAAAGGTTGTCACAAGTATATCGTGTTTGATATCAAATGAAAGGTCTCGGAGAGGGCTAGCGTGCAGAATTGATAAAAATGTGCTATGTCGATCGGTATTTGTTTTTTGCAAAAAGTTGTCAGAAGTGTGTGGTGTTTGGTATCAAATGAAAAGTCTCGTTGAGGGCTAGCGTGCAGAATTGACAAAAATGTTCCATGTCGATCGGCTTTTGTTTTATGCAAAAAGTTGTCAGAAGTATGTCGTGTTTGGTATCAAATGAAAAGTCTGGGTGTGGGCTAGCGTGTAGATATGATAAAAATGTTGCATGTCGATCGACTTTTGTTTAATGCAGAAAGTTGTCAGAAGTATGTCGTGTATGGTATCAAATGAAAGGTCTCGGTGAGAGTTGGGGTACATAAATGACAAAAATGTTTCATGTCGACCGGCTTTTGTTTTTTTGCAAAATATTATTAGAAGTATATCGTGTTTGCAATCTAATGAAAGGTCTCGGTGAGGCCTGACGTGCAAATATAAAATAATTGTTTCATGTCGATTGGCATTTGTTTTTTGCACTGACAGCGGAGCTCTAGGGAATGCTCGGCGTAGCCAAGAATTCGCTAGTAAAATATACTAAACTACTACAGTTCTCTGACAATATTTTAAAGTAGTCTCTTAATATAGAAATAGATTACTAAATTAACCAACTCTGTACCCTCTCTTATAGTCAGATTCACATAACTGGTTTATCTAAAAACTAGTTTAAATATATCAAATTTAACATATTTGAAAACACCCTCCGAAAAAAATTTCTGGGTACGCCTCTGGGTAGCTCAATTGGTTAGTGCGCTTGGACTCGAATTGAGCGGAGTGTGCATATACCTATTAGTAATAGGTATAAGCATATACCTATTAGTAATAGGTATATAGGAGTGTGATATCTAGGTTCCAAACTCAGCTTCGTCCAAGTGGATTACAACCACAGTATAAATCGTATATATATACGAATATGGTCCAATTTAGGAAGCTAGCGGTCCAAATAAGGAAACCGGTTTCCTATATTGGACCGATGACAAGATTTTTTTGAATTTATTTTTTACTATTAAAAATGGTATTTAAAATTTAATAAATGGTTTTATTTTGAAGGTACACTTAGGGAGTTTCTTTTCTACTACTTAATTTTTATTGACACTTCTTCCGTTCCTTTATATAGTGAATATTATAAAATTGGTCCAAATTAGGCTACTTTCCTCTATATATTTCACAATAGAATGATGTGATTATATAATGATGAGGTTAAAAAAAATGTTGGAACGGTATTATTTAGACTACGGACAAACCTACGGATAAAATATAATTAAATCCGGGCTTGAATGACTAAATGGAATACAGGAACGATATTTTTTTCTAAAAACTTTATGTCAATAACAATCTCGGGAAATCTCTTCTTTTTTATTGAGTGACAACAATTGCTTATACACTCAAAAAAATTATATAAAACTATTGCTTTTCATTGTTTCTCTTTATTGTTAAGAATTTCTGTATGTAAACTTGGTTTGTATGTTAACCAAGGACTCAAACCAAAAAAAAAAATGGAGTTCTGTAACGGTTAACGGTTTTTATATTAAAAAAAACTTCTGTTTCGGTTGTCGCGGTTTTCGTTTCGGTTAAAATAAACAAATATATTTCGGTTTCGTTACGGTTTCAGTTTTTTTCGGTTTCGGTTAAAATTGTAAGTTGTTTTAAGTAAGGGTATAGTTATTTTAATTTTAAGTAATGATCTGAAAATGAAAATTGCGCTTAAAGTATAACTAGTTAATCATTAGTAGGTACATTAATTACACTAGCCGTTGTTTATGTTGGTATTATTTATGTTGACATTGGTAATGTATGACTCCGGAGGGCGCGTGACTGAAGCGTCACTTGAATTTCTCTTTTACGAATAATAAATATGTGTTCGTTTGCTCTGTTCTGTAATTGCTTTATTTAAAGAATATTACCTATTCCATCATTAAGATCTGTGTCCACTCCGTTATATCAACTACAAACTGGAACTGAACCCTGTACCCTGGTCATTGATCTGTTCAGAGCAGAGGTAACACGATCCTGTAACGTTTCTTTGACGCTAGAAAATTGATAACGGATGAAACGTGGTATAGATACGGTGTTGCGGTTGTTGTTAACGGTGTTACGATGTATCGTCCATATTGGATATTGATCAGCCAGTACGATTATGTGATCTGGTAGATAAGTAACGTATCCCACCATGTCCAATTGGATGGGTTACCGCACAACAGCTCGGTGTGTGCTGACCTTGCAGCGTACGTAAAAAAACTGATTTACTAAAAATAATACTAGAAAAAAGGTATTTCTTTTATAATTGTAAGGACTAATGATATTTTTGAATATAGGTTTATTGATATATGACTGAAATAATGTTATTTTGTTATTATTTTTTTGCGATATGAATTGTTTCATTTTATCTTTAATTTTATTTTCATTAATATCTATTAACATACCTAAGATTGTTAAGAGTATCATAACAGATGTCAATTTAATTCCGGACTTACAGAGCGAGCATTTTAAGACATCTAAGGCCTGGTATGATTCATAACATCTATGGTTTGTTCAATAGTTTACCGGTTTTAAAAAATGAACACATTATTAATGAATATTATTTTTTATTATACCTGCATCATAATCCTTGTGTAACACACCAAAAGGCGTGCAAAAAGGCAAGATTAAAAAATAGCATTTGATACACGTGTATAAGAGCTATTAAAAAGCACTCATGCCTTTATTTGCCGTCTTATACACATGTCATAATATACTATTATTTTGCGGCTTTCACAAAACTGTTTTTTAAGCATCTAAAACAGTCCATGTATTATTATTTTTCGTTGCAGTACTACCTTAGTAATATTTAATTTATCAAGGTTAGTGTTTCGGTTAAACGCTGAAACATCATAATAAGTATAAAATCTATCAAATGTCAACGTTCTTAAATAAATGTCTTGTCAATAAAGTTTTCTTGATCTAGTCTGCATGTGTTGATAGGACGACATGGTTATAGTTTTATTGTCCAATTGTTCTGTTATTTTGATAAGCTAGTAAGGTACTAATATTACCGTACAGATATAATTAAAACTTAGTTACTTATGTCTATGTATTTTAGCCATCCTGAGAGTGTAATTTTGTTCCTTTGTAATATTCGTTTTATTCTTGTGCTTATGGTGTTTGCTTATATCTATCGGGTGTCCCAGCTCGACCGACACATGGGAGTTTTACATGGCAAATCAGTTAATTATGAATAGTATCTCTCCAGTGCAAGATATTAACTTGAAATTTTGTATACTTATAGGAGAATATTAATTCTAGGGATCACACTTACTTGAAATATGCAATTTCGTCTGCAGGGCAATATTTATTAAATTTAAAATCTAATATTTTCGTTTAAAATCAGACAGCCATGAAAATAAAATAAAATATTTATCTGACAGTTTAGTGAAGTATCACTGATTTTAATTCTTATTCCCTGTATTTTAATATTATTTAAGTTGAATTTAGTTTCTTTTTGGTAAATAATATACCAATATTACAAAAATATAAATATCTACAATGGCATGTCATTAACACTCAGAACTGTCACATAGATATTTTCTTATATTTCCATGGCTGACTGATTTTGAACGAAAATGTTAGACTTTATAATTTAATAAATCTCGTCTTGTAGACGAAATTACATATTTCAAATAACTGTAATCCATAGAAATAATATTCCCCAATAAGCATACAAAATTTCAAGTTAATATCTTGCACTGGAGAGATACTATTCATAATTAACTGATTTCCCATGTAAATCTCTCATGTGTCGGTCGAGCAGGGACACCCGGTATATTATATTGAATAACAAGCATGGAATGGTACTCATGTTGCAAGTCATACGAATATGAAATGGACATTCTAAGTTAGTTGTACAGTTTACTTTTTCTACGACCACGATTATTTCCTAATTCATTTATATTTTATTAATAAAGATGTCTTCATATTATTACTTCAAAAAAAAATTAAACAATACGATTTTTGACAGAACTGTGAGATATGAATTTATATCTTAACGTTGTTACTATATATCCGTTGCAATAACACACCTAGAACAAGAAAAGATCCTAATGGTCGTAGAAAATGTGTTCGTTTTAAGAATTAAAATTTGAATTTCAATTAAAATTGACATTAAAAATAGATTTAGATATGCTTTACGAATCTACTAGTTATTTAGTCATAAATATTTATATATTAGTAAGAAAAATATATTTTACATATAATTTAAACTTTGCTAAACTTCTCCTTTTAATTTGTAACGATAAAGCAGAATAGTTTAGCATAGTTTGAAATGCAAAATAAAACAAAGTAACAAGGTAGCACGTTTACGTTGCAGTCTGCGATTGAAGTGAATAAAGTGTATGTTAGGTTTAAGTAAAATAGCTGTGTTTGGTATGTGAATGGGGTCTGTTTACACGGATAACGAAACTACCCTCCTGTATAATTACTGCTCACGATTTCATTTAGCCAGCTATAAATACCACGACGCTCCAGCACTGAGCGCAAATTGGACGAATCGATCAAGAGGAAATAAAAAAGCAAAATCACAGTTCATTTGTCTGCGAGCCACCTCGCGAACTAAAGCCTCCATCCACATCCATTTGGAAATTAATTTATTATCTGTATTTTATTTTGCCGGGAAAGCCCAAAGGAAATTGGTTTTCCGCGCGAAAGAAAGCTTTCGTATGGAAATAGGACCGCCCGCATAACTACAATACGCCGATAACCCACCCGCACCATTGTGCCCAGATACAATATGACAATTTTGATTGATTGAAAATAAAGCCTGTTTGCATTATAAATAAACATATTCCCCATACTTTCCTCAACATTACGTAATATACAATAAGCAAAGGAAAACAGAAACTCATGTTACACAATAATGATTATGTAATTTGATTTTTCGTTGAATGAGGAACTTTGAAAGTTAAATTATTTTTCTACTCCCATTCTTAAAATATAACATAATGTACTATTTTATATAATATTTTATTTATTGACATGCTGTAGTTTCCTAATATTTTACTCAGGGCCTGAATTGCCTAATTTTATTGGACGCTCACTTATCTTGACGTCAAAAAAGCTCGTGACTAAAGTAACTTATAGGAAACTTGTTACGTAATAATTCAATTCAATTTCCTCTAAAGAGTGAAAGTTTCGGCACGAGTCGAAATCGAGTGTTGGAATCAGACAAGGCAGATAATAGGAGATTCTGCACGAGTAGCACTCTATACTTTTTCTACGACTAGATTGCTAAACGTTACAGAACAAAAATACATGGACGAAAGCTGTTTGACGTGAAAAACAATATGGAGTATGTAACCTCATAAAGAGTACCTTCACGCATGCGCAGTGTTGGCTATTACTGTGAGATATTATATTTCTTATACGGCACATTCGTAGTGTTGGCAAAAACTGTGAGAAATTATTTCTCACACTTTAACCCACGATTGTGGGAAATACGCAACGCAAGCTTTATAAAGTGTGAGAAAAGTGCCACTTTCTGTAGTGGTTGTAGAAAATAGTTATTTACTTATCAAGTGCGGGAATTTTAGTCAAATAACGGATGTTCATTATAAAATGACATAAGTTTCGGATATGATTTTTTAAAAGATTTTCTATTCATTGCCTGTAGTTCTAGAATATATAAAAAAAATGTAGAAAAATAATAATAATTAGATATGCGTTGCTAAATGACAATTGAATTACATTACTTTAGTATCGCCAACTAACACAAATATCCATAAATTTTTCAACTACTAAAGTAAGTAGTATATAAGTATAGTAGTATGAAGTATTATAAATTACTTATTTTATTTATTTAAAATAGAAAAATAATAATTAGGGACTCATTATCATGGTACACTGAGGAATTCAGGGACCCAAACATAATATGAGAAGAGTACTGGAAACATGTAAATCGAACAATTTTGATCAAGAAAATCTAAAGAAGTTTCTGCAGAAAATAAATATATATCAGTAAAATCCAAAAAGAAAAAAGCAGATTTGGTACTTAATAACAAACTAATAAATATGCAAAATCAAAATTAATTCTGAAAAACAATATAATATTTACTTCCAAAAAAGTATCAATCAATGTATTTTACTGAATGGTAGTAGAATCATAAATGACGCGAATTTCTTGGACGCTCGGTATCCTTACCTATACTGTGAGATAACGCAAGAGGCGCTAAATATTACTCTGAGCAGATCGCAAATGAAGAGTTGCGGTATCTCCCAGGATCAGGAAAACAACATCTAAAAAAACTATTAAATCTCTTTCTAACCGAGGTAACATTACCCAAAACACTTTTCAAAATTAAACATTGTTCCACAAGAAAGGAACCTATAAGCTGATCCGAACAACTACAGGGGAATAGCCTTAATCAAATGTATTACGAAGGTTTCGACGTCACGTCACCAAATGCTCCCTAAGGATCAATTTGGATACCGAAAATAGCGATTATGTATCGATAATGTATTAAATTCAATTGTACATTCAAGAATGCTAACAATGACACAATGAGGAAGTAGCATACATGTTCCAGTTGGGAATAAGCAGTAAAGGTACTATAGTTCTAAGAAGCATACCTATATAATCAAGGTACTATAGTACACGTAAACACCAATATCGGGTTATCGACTGAAATGGACATTACAAAAGGAGTGTTATAGAGTGAATATACCAGTCCAATTCTTTTTGCCTTACACTTATCAGATCTGGAACAGCACTGCAAAGACAAAATTTAGAAAGGCTATTTATAAACCACAACACAGACATTTTAATACTACAATACTCGGATGATATGAAGTTTACTAGTTCCGCTATCGACGTTTAAAGAAAATTTAAGGTTATGGAAATATATTGCAACTCAATAGGATTAAAAGTTAATCCAGACAAAACCAAGGTTACGCATTTCAATAAGGGAAGATCGTGTAAATAATAGATTAAATATACCTGCCAAGATAATGGAAATTAAACTTACTACACTGTATACATACCTAGCAATTACTTACAAAACATTAGGATTATTCACAGAAAATACCAATATGTCAGTAAATAAATCCAAAAAAATATCCGCAAGCATCTAAAATACAATAAATAAACCAAAAATCTTTAATTGGGAGACTGTCAGTACCATCTCTTCTCTATGCTAGGTCATTAAACCACACAGGTATTATCGAAAAAAGACAAAAATGCAACTTTAAAAGCATTATAGGATAGCAATGAACGACTCCACATTATATAATCAGAAATAAAACTAATCAAAATAAGCTGGACTTCTGGGTTAAAAAAAGTCTGCTTACTTGGTGGCACAAAATACTACTCATGTCAGAAAACAAATACCCAAAAATATGCTACAATAAACTATTAAAATTAAACTTGAACAGCATTGTACCAGACAGCAAACAAGAAAAATTTAATTAGGCAAGAAATATACAAATCATTTTGGAAATAGCCAACTTTCCATGGCTTTGGGAATATATATATATATATATATATATATATATATATATATATATATACACCAAACATTCGAAATTCCTTTCAAACTTGTTGCTCAATTACGTACAGCAAATTCCAAACATTTTCAGTTGTATAGAGACGACCTCCTTTTCAGTTTCAATTCTGACGAGATCTGTCTTTATACAACACCTACCAAAAAGGCAGCACCAACATATACTTTTCTATTGTCCAATGTACGATCCTACCAGAAATGCGTTTATTTCAAAATACTAGATCGACTCCAGACGACTACAATAAAGCCGTATTATCCCATTTCACCAATAATAATCTATATAATGTTTAAATTTTTGTACGTTATGCTTTGAAAATAAAATCTTTTGTACTCCATATGTAAAATGTAATATTAATGAATTTATTGTTATGCAATTATTTGTTTAAGATATTTTATCTTTAACAAATAAGCTTGTATTTTCATCAAGATAAAGAGTTAAATCCAAAGAAAGTTTTAACTCGATTCGCATCGGCAAAAAACAATAGATTATATAACTATTCTGTTCAATATATTTTTTTTATAGAAATCTTTTCTATTTCAATGATTTTGTGGTAATTAATAAATCTTACATTTTATGATTTATGACAGTGGCGTCTTGCGGCTCCGAAGGTGGATGAAACAGAAGTTAAAAATTAAAATATTACATATCAAATACCAAAAATATTTAATTCTTATAAAATATGAACATGGTAATAATTTTTTATTTAATTTTGAAAATCGTAATGCACCTGCACATCTCATGTGTTCGGACAAACTTTCATATTTGTAAAGCGTATGAGTAACATTACCGAAATCATTAAAACCGTTTTTATTCCAAATACATGATTTAACACCAATAACTAAACAGGGCAGACAAAAAAGTTTTTTAAAATAATAGTTACTGCACTACCACTCGAACTACAATTACCACGATTTTTTTAAATTGCGAGTCTACACTTTGCCTCTTATTTTCCAACTTTGATTACATTTCATATAGGTACAGGTTTTTCTTCCTTATGGTCATTATGCCACCTTGAAAAGGGGTTTCTAATAATACAAATACTGGATCATTTGAGAGAAACATATAAAGATAAGAATCGAATAAATACATTTGAAGCAAAAAGAAAATCTGTTTCACTTGATTCCCTACTGCCACTGACTTGGGGTGCCGTTGTCATGATAATCGTCTCAGCTTACTATGTTTACACTGATGCAGCAGAGCTATACGCCGAAGCTGCTTCACTTGTGTATTCATTCCTGTGTTTCATACGATTGAATTGTATAGAAATTAAGTTTTCGAAACAAAATATAGGAAATTTGAAATAATTTACTAAAAAATATTAACAGTTTACTTTTGAGATTGGTGTTTTTGTGATTACCTAAACAAAAGTAATTCACTCCGCCCTAAGAAAGTTTCTATATCCGTCACTCGGCATAACATTTCCCAAATCCTTACATTTATGTGTATATACATTTTCTGTAAACTATAATATTTAGTTCGACCGAAATTTCGGTTCAGCAAAAATGCTGGTTTCGGTCACAGTTTCGGTTTCGGCAAAAAGTTGGCAGAAGTTTCGGCCCGGATGTTCGTGTCGTGTCGGGCGCTGTCGGATTTGTTCAGAACTCCGCTTGTTGAGTTTGACCACAGTTCTCAGTTTCTAATAAACTAAAATAAGTAGTATGAATTGGCCGGTTCTAGGACAGCACGTTCGGCTTTTTACAGGTTCGCGCATACTTTCTCCATAAGAAAAGTATGCGCAGAACGGCTCCCCCACCATTTTAAGCATGTTTTCTGAGAAGCGTTCTGATTGGTTGTTCTGCTTCGCGCCGATCTTGAAATTTGACGCATTGAAAGTGAATGTATTAGTATTGTTTTTGAAGTGCTACTTTTAAGTTGTCGTTGGCGAGCGTTCTTGCAGTAAAAAAAGTAAGTGTATTAATATTAATCATCTAATGATTTTAACAAGTTGTTTTTTAGATGGCCTTACCACGTAAACGCACTTCAGATTTGTCTATTGACACTAGTGACCAAGAGGATAACAATAAAGTTGCGGAATTATATTTGGAATCACCTTTTACGGAAGAATTTTTGTCAAATATAAACAATGCGGAGTTTTTTGCAACACTTTACAAAGAAGATATCCTTCTATTGTGCACAAATTATAGTCTTAATAAATCAAAAACAAGATGGGTTTCTGTAGGTTTAAGTGTACTTAGAGATTTCATACCTGTTTTGAAATTTACCTCAAGCAAACCGGATAATGTTGGTATTCAGTTTACACTCGCTGAATTGAATCAATTAATTACTCACAAACAATTAATTCTTGATTATTTTGATTCCGGAAGTGAATGTATACAAGATTATATTTCGGACAATCATTGGATGGTTTTGAATAATATAAATAAAAGGAAATTTCTAACATTAACTTGGCATATTCCAGGCTGTGACATTGTATTAGATTCGCAATCGGTTAAAATTCTTTTCAGTTTACTCAGTACCATTATTATTTTTCGCCTAAAACTTTTGGAAAGTTGTAATTTTAAAAATTATTACAATAAAATTGTAACACTTGCTAAGGATTATCTGCAGGTAAATCCCAATGAAACTGATTTCAAAAGTGTAGAAACCGTGTTGGATAATGATTTGCAATTGAATGTATTAGCTATTAAGGAATTATTGTATTTGCATCAAGGAAAAAAGTTGTTCAAGGATATTGTAAATAAAAAGACAGAATAAATTACAAATGTGTTTTATTTTGTTTACACATTACACAATTTTTTATCATAGGTGGTTGTCCATCGATAGTATCACCACTCATTACATTATAATGTATTGTACAACGTTTACATTCTTGGATATTTTTATTGTTTTTTATATCATCAGATAAAAGATGCCATACACTATCTATTTGTCGATCTGCATAGCATGCTAAAAATTCTCTTGGTAAATTATTAATATCTTCCGGGGACATTAAGAGTAACATTTGTTTATTATAAAATGAATTAATAGCTCTGTTCAATTTGTCCATAGTTACCAATTAGGTCCAGCCAATTTTTAATAACAAACACGTTCCTTAGTGCACACATAAACGGTGGTGAATGAGCAAAACAAGATAAGTTCATAAAGTTTCCTGTTTTCAATGTTGGGTATTGTACTAAGTCAACGACAGGAACAGTCAACTTCAAATTATTTTTTAAATACCTCTTTTTTCTTAATCCTTTTACGTATATTTTTGAAGCTGAAGATAATATTTCTGTAATGGTATTTAGAGTTTTTTGGAAACGACTATTTCCATTATCCCAAAACAATCCGTGGTAATGTTCCAATAACCACTGAGCTTCTTTTTGACGTGACTTGTTTAGTTTATTCCAAGAGAATGGTTTCTCAAGTATGTGATGTAGTATCTTTTCACCGTTTCTCGATAACACTGCAATTTCCTTCGGAATAAAATTATTAAAGTTATTCGTAAAACCTTGTATGTCTACTATGAATTCCATTATATAAATAACTTAAATCTGTCACTAGACAAGCTTTTTAACTGAATTACTCAGTGCATTATATTCAACAAGACGATCATGAATAATTAAACAGTAGGCCGTGGTGTGAGCAGGAAAATTTTCATTTGCTTCAAATTCCACTCGCACTTCTACAGGAGCACTTTTAATATTTTCATTTTGTTTTGAACAATCCAAAACTATAAGCGGTGATTTAGTAAGGAAATCGTGTTTGCTAAAAATTGATTGCACCCTATCTTGATCATAGTAGACGGATTGAAATTGTGTAAACATATCGTACAATAACGCGTAATTATTATTGTTTATGTTTAAATTCAAGTTCTCGTATGGATAATTTTCAGAATTTAGAAATAATTTTACATTAGAAATCTGACAATGATCAAATTCACTTGCATTTTTATCGTGTTGGTTTTTGCGGTTTGTTTGAAACGCAAGAATTACATATCGCGGTTTTTCAAGTTGTGATGATGTCTTTAAACTCCAACATTGTTTTTGTACTTCAGGTAATACCGGATATTCGAACAAATCCCATGATCTAAACGCCATTAGAACTGGTTTATTCTTTTCCTGTCTTTTGAGAAATTGTAACTTTGCTTTATCACTAAGAATAACATACGGCATACGCCACAGTATTTTTGTTATTTTTACTTTTAACTCTTCTTTACTCAAATATGCATTTGTGTCAACTTTTGACCGGATCAATACCAGTTCTTGCTTTACATTTAAGAGAATTTTTTTATAATCTTCAACAAAACCGAATATTGTATTTAAAGGTATAGAAACGTTAAATTTTCCATCACTGTTTATTATATTTGTTGATGCTGAAGATATCCACCCAGCGTTTTCAAGCATTTTCAATTGTCCATCATTAAATGATAAATATCCTTTAACAGTTGTTGTAATGCCAACATTTTTACATCTGTCAATTTCAATACCATTCATTTCGTAACGAATCTCGTCGAATAAATATCCAATGCCATTATTAACAAATTTTGCATCTTTCGGTATTTTCGTTCCATCTTTCTTCACAAGTTCGCCTTCAATAACTATTGAACTTTGATTAGGTAGAGTAAACACATCCTGTTTTTGGATGGGAATGCGTATTTCATCACTATTGTTAAAAGTTGTAGATATGTACGGTTGATGTGTGTGATATTCTATACGTGTTATTAATTCATCGAATGTAATATCTTCATCAATATTTAAAATATTACTCATTTTTATCTCTTAATTTGTATCCAAGAGACTTCAGGAACTTAATATTTTGCGATGTTAACTTTACACTAGCAGGTGACCTAGTGACTTTAATTTTTGTAACAACTGATCTTTTATTACTAAAATTTATTCCCATTTTTTAAATTTGTTTCAAATGTAACCTCACTGTAATTTCTTCGCCTCGAAAGTCAATTAATTCACCGTTTTGATCTATTAATTTAATTGTGATGTTATCCACGCTACTAACACTTACAGGCAAATAAATAACATTTGTAGGTACTTCAATTATTTTATACCCAGGTGGTGAACTTGGAAAGAAAATGTGTAAAATATGAGCATTTGTATTATTTTTGTAAGAACCTGCCGAGATGTTACAATCTATTTGTATACTATTTACTTTTAAAATGTTAACAATTGAATCAGATTCATGTAGTTTATCTTTGTCGAGGATTTTTTTACTAAAACCAAGTAATTCACCAATAGTATCGTGACGAGTAAAATCAAGTTTTGTTGAACAGAGAATTTCACTTTTCAGAGTATTTATGTTTGGTCGTAGAGAAAAACTAAACTTTTGTTTACCATTTTTATGATGTCCAAGATAATCTGGATCACCTATTACCGAACGAATGTAATCATTAAGATCATCTATTTCATATGATCCCGGAGGCACAGTTATATATTTCCATGTATTTCCTTCATCATAGTATAGCTTGTTTTTTCCTTCTATGATGTTTGGAATAGAATTATATGATTGAAAATCTACTAAACCAATAACCCATTCCGTGCCAGATAAATTTAAGGCAGGAGAAAAATCTACGCTTAACACAGATTTATTGCCTGTAAGTGTAATAGTTAAAGACATAATGTCTACGAACTCGAAAGAAATTGTAAGCACAAGTGACCACAGTTAAATGAATTGTACTTTTGATGTCTTCGGTAATTATAATTAATTTTAGTTTTACTATCAAAGTAATTAATTAATTCTTTAGGAGGTCTTAAATTACCGAATCCATCGAAATAATCTACTTTATTACCACGTTTTTTATAGCACACCCAATGTGTTCCTGGACCAGTTTTACTGTCTAAGTTTACTATAGCTGACTCATTGATATATGGACCAGATTTTGGTAAATCATTTCGCATATAAACGCCACGAAAATATGGTATATGTTTAGCATATTTTAACAAATCCTTATCAGTTAGGGGTCTTAACGGAAGTTTTTTTTTTGTACAGGTTTAAGATATAAACCATAACCCTTTTTATGAACACCTAAATACAGTCCATCACCTCTCTTTCCAAGAGCGATAGCTTCCATTGTTTTATTATGTCTTTGAGCTTCGAGTAATTGCTGTTTTGCTGCTTGCGCATCTTTTACAGCTTTTGCTATGCCTGCTGCGCCTCCTGCTAAAGTACCAACAGCCGATAAACCAGCAAATAATGGAATTAAGAATGGTAAAAATCCTCCTGTTTTTGGTAAAGGTATGACTCGCCCAGAATCAGTTTGCTCATAATTACGATTTTTAACAGTTCTTCGCGCAGCACTCAAAGCGGAACGTATAACATTTTTGATATTATTTGGATTCTTGTGTTTTAACGTAGCACTTCTAGCATTTTTCACAGCTTCATCAAAATAATTTCTCTTTTTCATTCTGTTTAATTTTACTAATATTATTATTTATTTTGGAAACAATGTATTCTTGCCCCTAGTTCGATTTAAACTAATAATATATATAATAAGGATTTATATTTATAAATCACATTTAGAAACGTGATCGTGTTAACATGAAGTTTGAATCGCAGTCGTGTATTTTGAAAATCTCAAATATTGATTTGCATGAGAAGAATTTTAGTAAGCATGGAAAATTATTTTCTAATAATATCAGAGCTATTATCTGTGGACCTTCAAATTCAGGAAAAACAAATCTAATCATTTCTCTTCTAACTAGTAAACATGGGTTAAAATTTGAAAACATCTACGTTTATTCAAAATCTCTGTATCAGCCAAAATATAAGTACTTGGAAAAGTTATTACAATCTATTAAAGGAATAAACTATTATCAGTTTAATCAAAATGAAAATATTATTGCATTAACAGAAATTCAACCGAATTCAATATTTATATTTGATGATATTGTAAGTGACCCACAGGAGCACATTCGGGATTATTTCAGCATGGGACGACACAAGCAAATAGATGTATTTTGTCTAATTCAGACATATGCACGAGTTTCAAAACATCTGATACGTGATAATGCAAACTTACTAATTTTATTTAAACAAGACGACTTGAACTTGCGACATATATACAATGATCATGTTAATACGGATATGACATTTAATCAATTTAAAGATTTTTGTGCTTATTGTTGGCAACAAAATAAGTTTGGCTTTGCCGTTATAGATAAAGATAGGGATTTTAATGATGGACGGTACAGAAGAGGTTTTGATGAATTTCTAGTGAGTATATAGATTGCGTAAGAACGAAATTATTGTCATAAATATTTTGGCCATTCCAACAAAATGAGTGATGCCAAAACTTTGAGTGAAATTATTAAAACCCGAGAAATAATAAAGAAGAAATTGAGGCAGCTCAAACAAGGAAGACAAGAAACAGATACACTTTTACATGAAACTTTGAAACCCATTGTCCAACCATTAGCCTCAATATCAGAAACTGTTAAAAAATTTGAAGAGGATTTCTCAACTCTTGGTCAAACTAAAATTGAACCTCAAAAGAAAAACAATGATGATCAAAGCAACAATGACAATGATTTCGAAATAAAAGACGAAGTGTTCGAGACTCCTAAACAGAAAAGGAAAAAATTAATTTTAAAAAGAGAAAAGATGCTATTTCAACCTGAAGAAACTATTGCTGAAACACCAGTACTCGAACGTAGTCCTCAGTCAATTATTCAAGAACAATATCAAACAAAAGAGGAGTTAGATGATTTGGAGAAGTCTTCTCAGGAAATTTTAGGTGATATTGCTGGAAAATATATGGCATTATATGCAATTAATAGTCCTGATATTGATAGTATGTATGGAATAAGATTAACACCGGATCAAAAATTTATGATTGGTGATTCATACGTTGAAATAGATAAAAACGATATTAATATAAATGGGGTGTGGTATGATGGTACTCCAGGTTTATATGAACTATTAACTCTTAAACTACCAAATCAGAATGTATACACCGATGAGGATAAGAAAAATTATTTAGAAATAGTACAAAAAACAAATGCTCATCGAAAAGGTTACAATAGGCTTGGAACAATCGTTACAGATCGAGGGTGGAAATATAAAAGTATTATACGGGACATAGTACCACACGTTAGAACTAGGTCTGCAATAGATTTTGGTAAAATGGCATTTGGAAGAGGACTTCCATCGTCATCTAGTGAACCACACTTGAATGTAATTAGTAAAAAAATTGAATACATGTATTGGAATAACCCAAATAAATTAGTAGGTAGATTGAAAATATTATCAGCATCTAAGTTGGCCGGTCATACGGGACATGATAATGAAATTCTTCAAATTGAGCAAGCTTTACGAGAGGCAAATATTATAATATAAAGTTAAATATTTGCTTTTTAGTTCGTTAGTCACAAAATGGTTGTTGATAAGTTCGGTCGTCATATTAGCAAACATGTGCACAATCATATATATAAGAAAATATTATCAAATTTACATCGCAAAACGATTTTACTAAATCAATTGAATAAAGAATATAATTTGAGAGGTAATCGTCTAACTGGTATAAGTGATACTCCTAAACATGACAGTGATGCAATTAATTTAAAATATATCACTAGAGAAAGTGCAAATTTGGAAAATAATGTTACTCAAAATTGTGAAAAATACGTTCAACAACAACTTTTCTTATATATGAATAAAGTGGAGGATTTAATAAAAAAAAGTAAAAGTATGATGAGAGTAAATTTTGTATTGGAACTGCGCAACGATATATATAAATTTCAAAATGGTAGTGCTGAACTTAATTACAAATTTCTATTTGATGCACTCATTAAAAAAGTAAGATATAATATTGAGAACGTGCTGATTGAAACAAGAATTAATAATAAACCAATTGAACTTAACGGCCTTTTTGTTACTGAAAAAGATATTTTAAATTTTTATCCTATTAAAGGCCGTAAGAATCCACTGACAGTGTCAGTTGAGTTAATACTAGAAACTAAGTTAATATGAGTAAAAAAGACATCGTGCAAGAATTACATAGGACAGTTCGGAAGAATTTTCCACGGAGACATGTTGTACTGAAGGGTTTGAATGATCTATATCAAGCGGATTTAGTAGAAGTAATTCCATATGCAAAAGAGAATAAAGGTTACAAGTACATATTAACAGTTATAGATGCATTCTCGAAAAGAGCGTGGGCGATACCAGTTAAATCAAAAACAGGTAAAGAAGTAACAATGGCTATGAATGAAATATTTCAGGATGGTTTTGTTCCAAAAAACTTACAAACTGACAATGGAAAAGAGTTCTACAATGAGAATTTTACAAAATTAATGAAAAAACTTAATGTTAATCACTACTCTACGTTTAGTGTTAAGAAAGCAAGTATTATTGAGAGGTTTAATCGCACACTAAAATCACTGATGTGGAAACAATTTAGTTTACAAGGATCATATCGATGGATAAATATAATTGATGATTTGGTAACAAAATACAACAGAACGAAACATTCCACAATTAAAATGAAACCCGTCGATGTAACGAGGAAAGATGAAAATAGATTATTGAACACTGTTTATAGTCACAGAAAAGTAGCAGGGCAAGCGAAATTTAATTTAAATGATTATGTTCGTATAAGCAAAAACAAATCTATTTTTGAAAAAAATTATTGGCCAAATTGGACTACTGAGATATTCAGAATTAAAAAAATTCAACCAACACTACCCGTGACATACATACTTGAAGACGAAAACGGACAAGAAATTGCTGGTGGTTTCTATGAACAAGAAATTCAAACAACAAAATATCCTAATATATACTTGGTAGAAAAAATTTTGCGTAAGAAAGGAAATAAATACTATGTTAAGTGGTTAGGTTTTGACACTAAATTTAACTCTTATATTGATAAAAAAGATTTATTATAAAATTTACAATGAAACTTTACTAATTTAAATTTTCTGCATTACTTTGTAGTTGTTGAGCCTGTATAAATAGAAATATTTTTTGTTTGAATAAAATTAGAAATATTAAAATTGTTTATAATTCTTACCTTAAGACATTTCCATCTTTCTCTTTCTGCCAATCTAAATGATTTGTTAAATTTCTTTCTCGCATTTTTGCTTAACAGAGGACGGTGGATTGGTATATTTCTTATTATTAATTTATTTTCTGTGTTTTTTTCAATATCGTAACTAGGCTCGTTACAATTATCCCACATTTCCAAACATTCGACAACATACATGTTGTTTGGTTGTTCGTTTAGCGGACGAGCAGAATCAGTATTGATATTCATACTAATAAACCATATTGTAAAATAGTGAGATATAAAATAATTATTATTTTGCATACCTGTGCAATTCTTGTGATTACTGCGGTTTGTATTTCGTATCATACAAAACACATGCACTTTATATACCCAAGCAGATTTCACTTTCTAGTTTACAATTTTAAAAATGTGTTTAATAAATAATTTACTTTTATTTAACTACGATTTATCGGTATAATTTCATTGCTTTTAAGTGTATCATTATTGTATAATGTCATGTTTATTCGAGCGTAAATGGACAAACTACATATTTAGAACTGTACAGCAGGTGAAAGTCACACGGATACATTGTAACATTCTTTAAGCAATTATAATAAATTGAAGGTTACCAACATCTACTTCAACGGCTGCAATATTTTTATATTTTCTTCTATAAATAGTTAAGGCATATATATAGAAGTATCATTCGTATCTCAAAATGTCTACTTTAAAACGTCTTAACGACCTCGGTTCTTGCACATACAAAAAAGTTGACGAATTAACAAAAAATCAAGCGTACAAAATTGAAGCTGCGAAATCAATTCACACTCAATTTGGAACTAGAGTAGTGGTAACCATTAATGAAGAAGATTATTTTTTGCCTGCACGATTTGGAAAATTGAGTGCCGAAGAAATACAAAGTTTAACATCTTTGAACATAATAAATTACACGATGGATACTGACAAATTTACGAAGATTAAATTTGAAAAGTAAGTCTGTTTCAATTATATTTGCTTGAATAATATATTATAAGTATTTTAATTTTAGGTCAACCATGAATTAAGTTAAAACTTATGCATAAATATGTTCTATGATGACCAAGTAATATATTCTGGGGAATTTAAAAAAGAATTATTAAATTTTGTGGAGGGCTTAACACAAAGAAAAATTTTTCAATTTTTTGATCATTTTGTAGATGAAAGAAACAAAGATAACACATTTTGTTCATCTTGTTATTTTGCTAAAAGAGTACACAGGAAATATCCTGACATTAATTGTATAGATATTAGTTTTGATTCTACGGTTCATATGTGTGATTTGTTATATTTAAAAAAAATATTTTGTCAAATTTGTGAAAAAAATTGTACTCAGCAGAAGCACCATATAATTGCAATAAATGTCAGTATTATTTTACAAAAACAAGTAAACGTAATGTTAAAAAAAATTCAGCACACCTATTAATAAAAAATTGTAATCTTCGTCATATTATTAAAAAACAATATAAACTGTAAACATGTTTTCGTGTAATTATTGTTCTAAAAATTATACAACTCGCAACATTCTACAGCGACATGAAAAATATAATTGCAAAACTAGAATAACTGTAGTTTGTGAATATTGTGGGAAGAAGTATAGTCAACTATATTACAAGGACCATTTAAATAAAATGCATAACATCACTACTACAAAGGAAAATACAACACAAGGCGAGCCTTCAACATCAAGTCCAAGAAAGCGACCAAAATATGTAACAAAAAGTAAAAACAAAACAAAGCATTGTGCGGTTTGTAATTTATACATAAAAAATAATCAATACAGTGCTCATCTTCGAAGTAATTTGCACAAATCTAAATGTTGCACAGAAAGTGCGGATCACGCAGGAATTTCCATTATTCAATCTGCATTCAAGAATAGAATAGTATCATTTAAAATAAATAATAATAATTTTGTAGACATACAGGCGTTTCTGCAAAACATTAAACCCACTGTACTTAATTTGATAGAAGAGCAAAGAAATAAATATCTTTCCATTAAATTCAATCTGGAACTTTTTGCATTGTACAAAAAATTTAAATTAGATAATATTATTGAGGAAGAAGTAAAATCCTTTAATACAAAATTTATGACAGTCGAAATTTCAACAAATATTTCCGAACTATATGATCAGCTTATATCCACAATGGAAACAAAAAGTGGTGAATTTCAAGTAAGTTCTATTGTTAAACGAGATTTATAAAATCTTTACTTTAAATATTTACTTTCAGGAAAGAGATTCCGGTTGGGCATTTGTAAAGGTACAACACCTAGAAATCAATATTAACAAATACTCGCCGATGAGGGCCTCGTCTTACATTGAATTACCAGCAGATATAAAAATTAAACATGCCTGTATTAATGTTGTGAACAACGATGAATATTGTTTTAAATGGTCAATTCTTGCTGCACTGCATCCTTCTACTCATCATGCCGAACGAATAACTCCGTACATACGATATAAAGATGAATTAGATTTCACAGGTATAGATTTTCCGGTAGCTTTAAAAAATATTTCTAAATTTGAACATTTAAATAATATTTCAATAAACGTGTTCGGTACTGAAAAAAATTTAAAAACTAATAAACATGACATTGTTGGCCCATTACATCATACACAAAGAAGACAAAATGTACATGTTAATTTATTATACATAAGTGAAAATAATTCTGGTCATTATGTTTTAATTAAAAATTTATCTCGTTTGGTAAGTACTCAAATTAATCAAAAACAACATAGAAAATACATTTGTGATGGTTGTTTGATAAAATTCAATAGTAACAAAAAATTATTAGATCATCAACGCTTTGATTGTGGGGAAATAGTAACTATTTTACCTACTGAGGATGAAAAAATTCTAAAGTTCACACATCATGAGAAAAAATTAATAGTTCCTTTTGTTATTTATGCAGACTTTGAATGTTTACAAATTCCTGTAGATACGTGTTCGCCAAATCCAGATAAATCATTTACTCACGTTACTCATATTCATAAACCTTATAGTTTTGCTTACTATATAAAATGTTCTTATAACGATTCGTTAAGTAAATTTCACACGTACGTAGGTGAAGATGCATCTGACAAATTTGTTCAATGTATCGTAAATGAAACTAAAGATATTTACACAAATCACTTAAAAACAATTGTTCCAATGATTCCTCTATCGCAACAAGAAGAACAAAGTTATAATTCTGCAATAGTTTGTCACATATGCGAGGATAAATTTACCGATAATCAAAAAGTTCGTGATCATGATCATCTAACGGGTAAGTTCAGAGGCGCTGCCCATTTTGATTGCAACCTTAATTTTAAAATTCCTAAATTTATACCTGTATTTTTTCATAATTTAAGTGGATATGATTCACATTTGTTTATAAAAGATTTGGCTTTTAATGACGAAAAAATTCACATAATTCCACAAAATAAAGAAAAATATATTTCATTTTCGAAAACAGTTTTGGTTGATGAAATAAATTTCAGAAAAACATATCTAAGTTTAAGATTTATCGATTCTTTTAAATTCATGGGTAAATCACTTGACAGTTTAGCAAAAAATTTAAAACAAAATCAGTTTAAGGAAACATCGAAGTATTTTACAAATTCTAAACAATTAAATCTAATGACCAAAAAAGGAGTATTTCCTTATCAATATATGGATTCTTTTGAAAAATTGAACGAAACCAAATTACCAAAAAAAGATTTATTTTTCAATATAATGAATAAATCACATATTTCAGATGATGAATACAATCATGCAATTGATGTTTGGAATGTATTTAATTGTCATACAATGAAAGATTATTCAAATATTTACCTTAAAACTGATGTATTAATTCTCGCAGATATTTTCGAAAATTTTAGAAATGTTTGTTTTAAAGTGTATTGTTTGGATCCTTGTCAGTATTTAACCACGCCATCTTTAAGTTGGGACGCAATGCTTAAATACACGAAAATTAATTTAGAACTCTTCACAGATATCGAAATGTTACATTTTATTAAAAAAGGAATTCGTGGTGGAGTTTCCATGTGTTCAAACCGGTATTCAAAAGCTAATAACGAATATGTTGAAATGTTTGATTCAAATAGTCCTTCTAAATATATAGGATATTGGGATGCAAATAATTTATACGGTTTAGCAATGTCAATGTATCTACCTACATCTAACTTTAAATGGCTTGAACAAAACGAAATAGACGACATAGATATAACAAGTATATCTGAAACTTCAAGTACAGGTTTCATTCTACAAGTTGATTTGGATTATCCTGAGGAATTACATGATAAGCATAATGATTTACCATTTTGTCCAGAGAATATCGTATCGCCTATTTCAAAATTTCAAAACAAAAAACTTATTCCAAATTTATATAACAAATCGAAATATATAATTCATTATCGTAATTTACAACAAGCCATTGATAACGGTTTGATTATAACAAATGTTCATCGTGTCCTTAGCTTTGATCAATCAAACTGGCTAAAAAAATACATCGATTTAAATACAAATTTACGCATGCAAGCACAAAATGATTTTGAAAAAGATTTTTATAAATTAATGAATAACTCTGTATATGGCAAAACAATGGAAAACGTAGATAAACGAGTAAATGTAAGATTAATAACACATTGGGAAAATATTGGGAGAAAGGAGGGAGCACAATGTCTTATTGCAAAACCAAATTTTCACAGCTTATCGATATTTTCTGAAAATCTCGTAGCAATTCAAATGAATAAATTAAAAATTAAATATAACAAACCAATTTATCTAGGTTTCACAGTATTAGAATTGTCCAAATATCACATGTATAATTTTCACTACAAATCAATGAAAAATAAATTTGAAAATCAAATTAAACTACTATATACTGACACTGATTCACTTATTTATGAATTCAAAATGAATAATATATATGACGAAATGAAAAATAATTTGAATGAATTTGATACTTCAAATTTTGCAGAAAATAATCAATTTAATATGCCTCTTGTCAATAAAGGAGAATTAGGAAAATTTAAAGATGAAATGGGTGGCAAAATTATATTGGAATTTGTAGGTTTACGTTCAAAAATGTATTCAATTAAAACTGAAAGTAAAGAAATAAAAAAAGCAAAAGGTATTAAGGGGCATATAGTGAAAAACAAGTTGGCTCATGATGATTATAAAAACACATTATTCACAAATCAAATAACCTACGCAAATCAAAACACTTTCAAGTCAATAAAACATGTATTATATACTCAAAAACAAAACAAGTTATGTTTATCGGCAAACGATGATAAAAGATTTCTTTTGGAAAACAGTACAGACACGTTATCTTGGGGTCATCATAGAATATTAGATTTCAATTAATCCTGTACCTATTATATTATTTGTATATGTACTTATAATTGTAGTCATAATTATGTAAATAAAGTAATTCACAAAATAATATTTGTATTTGTACTTATAATTGTAGTCATAATTATGTAAATAAAGTAATTCACAAAATAAATGTATTATTTCTTAAATTCCTTGGTTGAATTTCAAGATCGGCGCGGAGCAGAACAACCAATCAGAACGCTTCTCAGAAAACATGCTTAAAATGGTGGGGGAGCCGTTCTGCGCATACTTTTCTTATGGAGAAAGTATGCGCGAACCTGTAAAAAGCCGAACGTGCTGTCCTAGAACCGGCCAATTCATACTACTAAAATAAAACCTTAAAATGTAAGAAAAACGCCAGATTTCCGTGTTTAATAAAAATTTCACTTAACTAGATAAGTTTCGGTTTCGTTTTCGGCTGAAACTGGACGAGGAGCCGAATATTCGGTGACAGTTTCGATTTTGGCCGAAAATCGTGTTTCGGTCGGACACTAATATGAGAATATTTTAAATTATAAACAGTAATAAAACTGAAAATATAATTAATTAACTTATCGATTAATCAGTTCAACCGGCTTATGCCAAAGCGCACCAATGGTATTTTTTGTTACAAAAGCGCACCAAATGAACATTGCAAAACACCAGTGTCTGTATTTGAAATGTTCGTACCTATAATAATACTTTAGGTTTGGTGAGGTTAGTTTAAGTTAGATTGGAGGCATACCTCTGCTATTTATTTAAAAAAAGTACTATCCGCGAGCAGAACGAATTCATTCGTATTTAGATCGAATCAGTTGCACACGTATACACTAAATTCCAAAATTTTACTGGTGCGCTTTGCTATGGTTTTGGTGCGCTTATGAAATGTTTCAAAATCTAAACGGTGCGTTTTTTTTCATGCACCCAACCCCACAATAGATATATAAAAATTATAATACGATTATATAATGTAAACATATGAATAATGCGGTATAAGTATAATCAATCAATAACAACCAATAAATTAGAAAAATTATACAAAAAATTTCAAGGATTCTTTAAATTCATTAGAAGTTATATTTAAAACTTCGATAAGTTTTGATCCCACGTGAAGAAGGCCTAAGTTGAATCGAAATTGGATGGAGTTTCTAAAGAGAATGGAATTACAAAACTTGCAATTTGAAGTAAATTTCAGAAAACAAAGCACTCTATAAATTTATAATTTATAATCCAAAGTTCAAAACTTTTATTGAACAAAAGTATGAGTTTTTATGTTTTATTTTGAAAAAGATAAGGTCTTACGGAACATTCTTTGTAAGTAAATCTTTGTACACGGGAAACATTACTCGCCGTACAATACTAACTGGTAGTAGTTGTTGTAATCTATTGTATTCCTTATTAAAAGCTTGTAAGTCCTCCTCATGTGTTTGATTTATTGGCATTAGCCTGGTTAGAAATCAATCCCGTGGGTGAGATATTATTTTTCGCGAACAATACATTTGGCTGGCCGCCAGATGCACTTATGCGACTGGCTAAATCACTAGCATGATATATCATCAGGTTCAAACGTGCAGACACGCGTTGGTGCTGGTTGCCCTTTGACACCACCTAACTCCGTGTGATGTTGTTATTATTTTTTAATTTCTCGCCCCGCTGAAATCGATTTGTAAGGGTGTTAATTTTTAATGAAAGCTTGTTTGTTTTTTAATTCGGCAGGAAAATATGCCGGGATGATTTTAAAAAATTTGTGCAATACAAAAAATATGTTATGTATGTTATTTTTCTCACCTTTATCCTGTTATTTATTATACTTTTAACTTTTGTTTTTTTAAATATAACATCGTTATATTTAATTATCAACACATTTACTTTACGGCAATGCTAGTTGACTGGTTGGATAAAAGACTCCAGAAAATTCATTATTATTGGTGAAGAAATGAACTCTGAAGTCATTATAAGAAATATATATTTTATAAAAATTTCAAAAACTTTAACTATCTACCATATATTTACTAATCTACAATTTTTATATACATACAGAGTGGAATCGAAAATTGGGCACATGGTTTTTCTCGCAAGTTATTATAAATACAAAAATATACTAAATAACAAATTTGTAGGAGACCAAGAGGGCCATTTGATTATAGAATAAAATATTTTTTAAATCATTGTTTGTCAAGTTACAGCCCAAAGTTATATTTTTTTCAAATAGGATTATGTAAATTTTATTTTAAAAACGAAGAAATGCGTTTTTAAAAAATTATTTTATTTTACGAAAAGCGATTACAAGTTACAAAGTTAACATATGAACTATAACTAACTACAAAAACATTCTCACGTACATTTTATACTAAGTAAACATGACACCCTTGCAACTAAGCATCTTATGAATTATAAGATGATGTAATGTTCTTACTTATTACGAAATCAGGGTGGTTCTGCTATATAATTCCTCCCCTGTTAGATGAAGGTATCTCTTCCAAAGAGATGACTTCATTTTTTGGTCTAAATTTTGATTTATTCTTATAGATGTCGTATTTACTTTTACATAATTTAAAAAGCTTAATTAATATAATGATTAATATAATTATTACAACTATTAGTGTACAAATATTGTTAATGTTCGAATGCGAATAAGAATTATCTAATTTAACTGTGGCTTGATCATTTAAAGTAATTTTTTCCAAAGATTTTATGCTTATGGTTTTATTAATGATTTTTGTGGGTGACTTATTATCGAAGTTAAATTTAAGTATTTTGCCCACTGACTTGTGAAATTCGTAGTTATCATTATTGACTTTACAATTCTTTACGGAATATATTCCTTTTAATTTCTTCTGTAATACATCTTGTTCGCATTCAAGTTTTATGTCTTCTTCATTTGGTAAGTATAAATATTTTACATTCGTATTGGGAATCTGAAATATTTCGTTCTTATTGTGGACTTTAATATAATTACAATGTTTATTATCGTGATGACAATACAGGTTTGTTAAGCAAGTATCGATAACATTATTTTCTTTTTGACAGAAGTGGGTTGACATATCGATTTTAATACATTCCTTTAATTTTCTAATTTGACAATTCTGTTCTTCGTAGTATCCAGGTATAATGTTTAGAGTATGGTAATTATCGGACAAAGAAGTGGGTATTGGAGTAAATTGGATTAGGTGACTTTTATATTCAGGAATTGGAATAATTATTATCATTCTTAGGCTCAAGTTGTCATATTGGCAATATGTTTTAATTAAATGGCTACTTTCCCAGTTATTTATAATGATTTTGTTTATTGGTTCTTTAATTTTATTCTGAATCATATTAATTATTTCTTCTCGCGATAAGAGCCCAAAATGGAGGGTGTTTAAGCTACAAAAGGTAAATGTCTCTTCGATCTGAATTAGTGTGATGTATAGTTGATTGGCTATATGAATCAATTCGTTAAACAGATTTTTAACATGTTGAATTTCGTGGGCTTCTAATATAAATCCCAATTGTTTTTTTAATGACGCTAGATTTTGCATAATATTAATATTATTCTGATTGATTAAATCTAATTGTTTATTAAATTGGTTTGTTAAATTTTTATTGTGCCAAATTAGAGAGTTTAGGCTATTTTTTAGAATTTCTTGATTGGTAGATAATTTATTTATTAAGTTATCGTATTTTTCCGCGTCTGAAGCGTCCAAATTACCGCTAATACTTTTTATGATAGAACCAAGACCATTAATAAGACCGCGTCTATGTCGTTTTGTGAATATGTATTTTTTGGAGTCTATTTTACTGATTATATTTTCTAAGATGTTCATGCTGTTATTGAAAGTGCCGTTAGAGGATGATAGGGTTAAGGGTTGAAGTTCAATGTAAAGTTTATGTTTGTTCTTTAGTAGATTATTTATTTGGTTTAATACGTTATCGAGATTTAGATTAACAAAAATGTACTTTTCATGCGTTTGAACGTAAGCATCGCCTAACATTACTATGTTTATGCCGGGGTTTCCGGTTTCATTTTTGAGCAACTCGGGATGTCCGATGGTTGTGTATCTGCAACAGCACGTGGTTTTTTAATTTGGTTTAGTTTATGTTTTTTATTTTTATTATCAATGATTTGACATCTTTCGGGAATTATTTTTTCTACATTTATTATTTTAAATTTAGGTTTTTCGCATTTACCGACATTTCTTTTATGTTGTTTTAAATATACTTGCTCGGGTAGGTCGATTGTGTTCCCAGGTTCTTTAGAATATTTCTCTTTACTTATTTCAATATTTCTTTTAATTTGATTATAAACTTCCTGCATCATTTCTTTATGGTTTTGAATGTAGGAGTCTACGACTATTTCGTCGGTTTGATTAATATTATTTAAATTTAAATGTCCGAATAAAACATTAAGGGGTGTTTGTTTAGTGACCGAATGTATAGAATTATTGTATGCGATTAATGCGTAATTTACTCTTTCTTTTAATTTTTGTTCTTTAAATATTTTATTTTGGTTAAGAATTCGAAGATGTTCGATTAAGGTACTATGAAATCTTTCGACGATTCCATTTGATTTAGGGTTGTCAATACTCGTAAAGTTGATTTTAATTTTTCTGATATTCAAATAATTAGTTAATATTTGATTGTTAAATTCTTTGCCGTTATCAGCGATTATTTCTAAAGGGATACCATAGTGCGAGAAATATTTCATTAATTTGTTGATAATAGTTATTGTATTTTGATATTTTAATTCGTAGGCTTGAGCGAATTTAGAGAAACTGTCTACGATGGTCAGGAACTTTGTTTTTTCTAGAGATAGTAGATCTATGTGGATTTTTTCGAGGGGTTTATTTGCCGTGGGGGTTAAAATGTTAGGTATCTGTATCGGATTTCTTTCGTATTTATTTAATAAGCAGGTTTCGCATTGATTTATATAATTTTGTATTAGAAATGTTTTTAGTTCACCCCAAGAATTTGTTGCTGTGCCTGATAATAGTTCTCTTGCTTGGCCGGTAACTTTTTTTCTTATTGATAGCAATATTAATTTTTTAGTAATTTCTGAAGGGCTCGATTGATTAATAATATTAATAACCTCTTCAGTGGATGTAATGAAATCACTTAGAGTTTTGCTGTTACCGTCAAAATTTGGGATTATGTCTAGGAACATAAGTATGTCCTTATTGAGATGTGTGAAAATGTTTGCTGTGTCTGGAGTTGGCGGTGGAGTCATTTTAAATTAATATAATAATAACAATATTTAAATAACAATTATAAGTTCAGCTTATGAGCTTATTAAATATTAAATAGGTATAATAGTTTGAATAATGGGTTTGCGACTCACAGTAGAAGGACTATGGTGCTGATGGCAATCTTCATTTGCCCTGTTGTGGTTTCGGGGATGGAACGGACTGCGATGCTCTGATGTTCCCTCAGGCTGCTCGTTGTTCCTCGTCCTCGTAGCTGGTGGCTAGTTCTGGCTCTAGCTCGGCGACGGCTCGGACTCTGGGCACCAGGAGTTGATAGTTCCCTTGTAGTTGTACTCGGATTGTTGGAGATGGATGCTGGCTCTGACTTGGCGACGGCACGGATCGTCTCGGCAACAATGCACTTTTCGCGAGATTCGGATTTGCAAATGAACGATTGAAATCGACGGCTTAACACAGGTTTTTTTTTGTAAATTTACTCAGTGAAGCCGTTTGCAATCCTACCGACTGCGCCAATTTTATTTTAAAAACGAAGAAATGCGTTTTTAAAAAATTATTTTATTTTACGAAAAGCGATTACAAGTTACAAAGTTAACATATGAACTATAACTAACTACAAAAACATTCTCACGTACATTTTATACTAAGTAAACATGACACCCTTGCAACTAAGCATCTTATGAATTATAAGATGATGTAATGTTCTTACTTATTACGAAATCAGGGTGGTTCTGCTATATAATTTGTATATTTCTTTATGGTTATTCGATAGCGTATTTTTTTCTGAATTCAACTTGTCTTTACATAATAAAAATTTTGAAAAAATGCAAGAGAAATTTAAATAAATTTTTATTTTTAAAATTAGGGACCCTAATTTGTCCTTATTTGTTGAAAACACAATTCAGAAATTTGACCAAAAACAATAACTCCCTTATCTACTGTGTATTCCAAATAAGTGTTATAGGCATTTAACACGGGAAAACAGTTTTGGTAAATAAAAACTGTCTGGCTAACAACTAAGTCACCATATTATACATGATAATACTACATGTATTTCTATATATTATTTAATTCAGATTACTTCATTTTAATAGCATTATTAAATAAAATTAACAAAAAAGAATTATAAATTTTCGTCTGATGTTTTTATTGTTTTGTACGCGCAAAATGACAATTGTCAATTAGTGGTTGAGGTTAGAGTAATGGTCTAGTGAGTTAAAGGTTCTCAGTTCGACGCCGACTTAGGACTTTTTTATATCTTTTCTGTTTTGTATGTTAATACTTTCAAAATTATTACGTTTTGTAAAAAATATTTAAAGAGAAATAATTAAAAAAAATAATGCAGTAAATAAATTTATTAACAAATAAACTATCAACAGAATTAGAGTATTCCTGATTTAAATCAATTGATATTTTTAATAAAAATTATTGATTTTTATCAAAAAATACAAATTAAAAGAAAAATTTAATTATTTACTACAAATATTTTAATAATAACCGAAATCAGTTCATTTTATTTGACATATAAAAGAAGAAAAATGTAAGTATTTAAATAAATCGTACGATTAAAGTCTTATTTATCGTAATCGTAATCGCAAAAGTACTAATTGTATCATTGAAAGTTTTTTCGTTTCGTTTTAGGGCTTTTCTAACTAAATCCCACCTCCATGATAAAACAATAAAGTTGAGGGCCAAGGTAGGCAGTTTTTGTGTATTTTTGCGTTGTTTGTGAAATCGGGGAAGGCATTAGCAATAAAGCAATTACGGAAACTGAATTCGGTGATTGTGTTAGGCCGGGTTGTAATGAGTTAGGGATGGAGGAGAAGAGCTGAGCCGAGCCGGTTCCGACACCAACACTAATGAAGTTAGGTGTATAAATCTTCTACCGCATTGGGTTCACTACTCACGAAGCCTGCATTTGTTAGCGCGCCCGGCCCTAGTTCCCGTGAAAAATACACGCACCACTACAAACAATCTACGCTACCCATCACATCAACGCACACCTATAACCATAAACAGCCACCACGCTATAAATAATATAGTAGTAATGCTCCAATTATTACTCCACATTGCGAGGTCGAAGGCCTATATATTTCTCATGTCGTATACTGAGTAACTACATACATTAAAAAATCCTGATATTTTTCATATCACTAATCACCACACAGGCGACTCTTGCTAAGCGATACTCTATCTGGTGGCGATTTTAAAACTATAGGAGCTGTGATAAATGGCGTTGTTTCAAGTTGCTTGTGTACATTGGTGAGGAGTACGTAGCGTGCCGTCGATTCTTATAGCGTCGAATTATCATGCCGTCGATGTCTTATGCCGCCGAAGTATCACCCCGTCGAATAGTACCCCCACCACTAATGCCGTCACGCCGAACACAGTAGTGTCACCCCGTCGAAATTGAGATGAAATTGGACAGGACGAAACAAATTCCTGTGTTCCAAATTAAATATTGCAGATTGCTAACTTATCCCTCAATCTTATTACTTCTTCTACTATATTATAGATGGCGCTGCCATAACAATGAATATAATCTCGTTGGTACACTCTGGCAAAAAATCTAATTAACAATCAGAGTAAAACATTTTATTTGTTATCTTTAAACATTTAATAACAACATTTAATTTATTTTTCAACTTCACTCTGTATACTTCACTTTTGACAAATTGGATACAATATTTATTTAAAATAATTATTTCATAAAATGCTCCATAACTGAGTGGATAAGAGGGCTGTTTCATAACATAAATAATCTACAAGACCTGGTTCGAGACCACCTCAGCCCTACTTTTTTTTAATTAAATTATGCTTAAAATATCTTTATTATATCAGACTATTTTAATAAAATAGCAATATTCATATTTTTATAAATAAAAAAATCCAAATATTTAATAGAATTATTATTTGCTGTCTGTCAAACTTAACAATTAATTCGAATTTAGTTTTTGGTGTATAACTTTGTATTTCATGTTTCGAAACATGATATTTTAAGTATAATTTAATTTAAAAAAAAATAGGGCCGAGGTGGTCTCGAACCAGGTCTTGTAGATTATTTATGTTATGAAACAGCCCTCGTATCCACTCGGCTATGGAGCATTTTATTTTTGACGTTTCTTATTCGAAAATATGAAGGATAACCTTCAAAATACAATTTATTTTATCAAATATTTCAGTTAGAAAAGGCCATATTACACAACATTTGGTTTTATTAGATGCAAAATTAAGTAATATAACTAACGATACCATATACACCCGATTTTATTTAGCGGGACAGATAGAAACAGCAAAAAACTGTTTTCCCATGTTATTTCCCTATGTCAAGGTTTTCAGTATTCATCCTGTATATATATATATATATATATATATATATATATATACCGGGTGTCCCAGCTCGACCGACACATGGGAGTTTTACATGGGAAATCAGTTAATTATGAATAGTATCTCTCCAGTGCAAGATATTAACTTGAAATTTTGTATGCTTATTGGGGAATATTATTTCTATGGATTACAGTTATTTGAAATATGTAATTTCGTCTGCAACACAAGATTTATTAAATTATAAAATCTAACATTTTCGCTCAAAATCAGTCAGCCATGGAAATAAAAGAAAATATCTATGTGACAGTTCTGACAGTTAATGACATGCCATTGTAGATATTTATATTTTTGTAATATTGGTATATTATTTAACAAAAAGAAACTTTATTCAACTTAAATAGTAATAAAATACAGGGAATAAGAATTAAAATCAGTGATACTTCAATAAACTGTCAGATAAATATTTTCTTTTATTTTCATGGCTGTCTGATTTTGAACGAAAATATTGGATTTTAAATTTAATAAATCTCGCCCTGCAGACGAAATTGCATATTTCAAATAAGTGTGATTCATAGAATTAATATTCTCCGATAAGTATACAAAATTTCAAGTTAATATGTTGCACTGGGGAGATACTATTCATAATTAACTAATTTCCCATGTAAAACTCCCATGTGTCGGTCGAGCTGGGACACCCGGTATATATATATATATATATATATATATATATATATATATATATAAATATATATACCTTTGTTTGAGATTTTAATTGTTGTCAGCTCCGTATATTGTGAAAGGTACAACACATATATATATACAGGGTGAATACTGAAAACCTTGACATAGGGAAATAACATGGGAAAACAGTTTTTTGCTGTTTCCATCTGTCCCGCTAAATAAAATCGGGTGTATATGGTATCGTTAGTTAGATTACTTAATTTTGCATCTAATAAAACTAAATGTTGTGTAATAAGGCCTTTTCTAATTGAAATATTTGATAAAATAAATTGTATTTTGAAGGTTATCCTTCATATTTTCGAATAAGAAACGTCAAAAACAAAATGCTCCATAGCCGAGTGGATACGAGGGCTGTTTCATAACATAAATAATCTACAAGACCTGGTTCGAGACGACCTCAGCCCTATTTTTTTTTTAATTAAATTATGCTTAAAATATCTTTATTATATCAGACTATTTTAATAAAATAGCAATATTTATATTTTTATAAATAAAAAAATCCAAATATTTAATAGAATTATTATTTGATGTCTGTCAAACTTAACAATTAATTCGAATTTAGTTTTTAGTGTATAATTTTGTATTTCATGTTTCGAAACATGATATTTTAAGTATAATTTAATTTAAAAAAAAAATAGGGCCGAGGTGGTCTCGAACCAGGTCTTGTAGATTATTTATGTTATGAAACAGCCCTCGTATCCACTCGGCTATGGAGCATTTTGTTTTTGACGTTTCTTATTCGAAAATATGAAGGATAACCTTCAAAATACAATTTATTTTATCAAATATTACAGTTAGAAAAGGCCATATTACACAACATTTGGTTTCATTAGATGCAAAATTAAGTAATCTAACTAACGATACCATATACACCCGATTTTATTTAGCGGGACAGATGGAAACAGCAAAAAACTGTTTTCCCATGTTATTTCCCTATGTCAAGGTTTTCAGTATTCACCCTGTATAATTATATATACAGTGTTCCATTTAAGCGTGCCACCATTGCTATCTCGAGAACTATAAGAGCTACGAGGTTGGTTAAATTAGCAAAGAACCACCATTTTACAAGAAAAAAAAATGCTATGATTAGAAAACATAGACATATAGTTCTGTCTAACATTGTTTGATTATTTTTTGTTAAATTTTATGTTCTTAAACTGTCAGTTTTAAGACGAAAATGAATTGTTTTCTATCCAAAGCACTCTTCTTTCAGCCAGATATAAATAAAATACATATAAAGTTAACATGCATTTTTCTCAGTTATTTTGTTATATTAGTATATGATATGTTTATAATAACGTTGAATTCAGAAAAAAATACTCTATTGAATAACCTAAAAATAAAAATATGTTCCCATTTAAAATAAGAAAGTTGTGTCCCGTATTTTGAAAACCACTGGTCGAAAAACAAATTTTTTTTGCTCATTGTATTAGTCTTGTAAAATGGTGGTTCTTTGCTAATTTAGCCAACCTCGTAGCTCTTATAGTTCTCGAGATAGAAATGGTGGCACACTTAAATGGAACATCCTGTATATATATATATATAAATATGAAGGTAGATAAGACTAGAACAAAAAAATTAAACTATTATCTACTTCTTTAAAAATAAAAACAAATTTATTGCTAACAACATAACAAATTACATTAGTAACTTCGATTTAATCATGGGTGATTTCATAGCAAAGATGCCTATGATATTATTATTATCTATGCTCTATGCTATGTAATATATCCTTTTCCACATTCATAATTATGAAAGCTTCTAATAACTCTTGGCCTAATGGGGGTTTCCAATACAACGCCTTTTTAAAATATATATTCTGCATATCAATTTTGGTCGTGAGTATATTGTAATAAAACTAAAATAATATGTAATTGTTGAATACTTTATTTAAAAATTGAAATTAAAATTTTATTTAAATGACCTTGTGACGTCTTTTCCCTGATCAGTGTTGCCAACTATAAGTATATAAGTTTTAATTTCACCGGTTCGCAACACTGCCCCCGATAGCTAGCTTCATGTGATAAAATGACAGTGCAACAGGTATAAAACAATACTTAACAATAATAGCCACAAAGAAAATTGCAAATATAAAAGCAGCGATAGCAAGAAAATCTAAATAATATTCATTCATAACTAAAATAAAATACTTTATGTATAAGTACATTCTTTTTTCATTAAATATTATTATAAATTCAGTACCTGATATTTATATCCTGCCTGGATTTCAAAATATATGAGAACACACACACGTGGTAACTGGTAAATGCATCTATCGAAAGCATGAATCACGAAAGCAAGTTATGTTTATATTCAATGTTTGAATTTAAGCGGTACTCGTAGCCTAACTTCACTTCAGTTTTTTAGTTACTTTTAGTTCTATCCCATAGCGCACATGGACTATCTTTTTCTAGTCAGGGGAATGACGTCACACCCATTGTCCGTAAACTTTATTAATTTTTTTCTCGGATATTATCAACTTTTTGGAAAAATAAAAAAAATATGGGTCCAATATTTTGTTTTAAAGTTTATCATATAAAAAAATCAAAAAATCTTGGAAACCCCCATTGTGATCCTAAGCGATTCTTTATTATTTTTAATTTTGAAAACACTATGAGCCTCGCTATGAGAGTATCGGCAAGTCGCAGCCAACGACAACATATAAACCTTCTAATGTTTTGTTTTCGGTAAGCCACAAAGGGAAATAAGAGATAGATAGGTATATGATGAAAGTATTGTTTGAGCATTACTCGCTAGAGGCATCAGTGTAGTTGTCATTAATTTTTGTTATTGATCATTATTTACGGATTTTCTTTCGATTATTTTTAAAATATATAAATTTAAAACATCCAATTCTAATGTCAATCTTAAAAGCACGGACGCTTCATGTGAGCAATACGCAACAATAATACTGTGTGACTTATTGAAAACATAACGAACCAAGTGAAGTTTAAAGTCTGTACTCGGATTTTAATAAAAAAAAATATATAAAGCTATGAATCATTTGTACTCAGTTTTTAATAATCACATAATGTCTCTATATACAATCACATATTAATTTGTATCGTTGAACAATTTGATATATAAGAACGTCTTTCGTGTCTTGTTTTATCTGAACAGCCTTGATGTTTCGAATATACTACTTTTATACACGTTGTGTATCTGACTGCTTTGATTTTTCCAAAACTAAATAAAATGTCTGAAAAAATTTTGCAGAAAGTTCAATAACATGGTGCTAGACAAACTGAATAGATTATATATTTTTTTTTAGCCAAATAATACACAGTTACCAATGCACTAAATTTATATAAATCACCGACAGGTTATCCTTATCATGTATCTGTGTAGATGACACAACTAAGGAATCCTTTTTGCATAAAAATCCGAGTACAGTTTAATTTTTTTTTCGTTAGGCTATCTACCTATTTGTAGAATATGATTCAGGTTTTTATTTTTAATATTTTAGTAACAGGCTAAGCTATTAGTTTTTAACTTACCAATTAACATTTTAATATTTTGTCTAGAAATTTGGCCCCCATTTGATAAATTATTTGGCCCATCGGGATTTTGCCTGGTTGAGCACGACGCAAAGCGGAATAGATAATAAATAAGATATATATATATATATATATATATATATATATATATATATATATATATATATATATATATATATATATACAGTGTGTGCAAGGAAATGCGGAACATAGGACTTTAACATGGGATTTCAAAAAATTGCGGATACTCTCTCTCCTGATAGATTTAGAACAAAACTGCAAGAGTACAAAGTTGTTCAGAATTAAATTCTACGTCAGATAAAATCATAATTGTTGCAACAGCACGTCTGCAGTACGAGATATATTAAATATAAAATGTAACATTTTCGTTCAAAATCAGACACCCATGGAAATAAAAGAAAAAATCTATGTGCCAATTGTGACAGTTAGTAACCTTACTTTGTGTTCAATATTTTTTTAAATTATATTTGTACTGTTTTTTTAATATTAGCACATTGTTAAAAAATTAATATAATTTCAACTTAAATAATATTAAATTAGAAACAATAAGTATTACAATTAGCGAAAATTCTCTAAACTGACAGACAGATATTTTCTTTTATTTCCATGGCTATCTGATTTTTAACGAAAGTATAACATTTTATATTTAATATATCTCGTATTACAGGCCTGCTGTTGCAACAATTATAATCTTATCTGACGTAGAATTTAATTCTGAACAACTTTGTACTCTTGCAGTTTTGCTCTAAATCTATCAGGAGAGAGAGTATCCGCAATTTTTTGAAATCCCATGTTAAAGTCCTATGTTCCGCATTTCCTTGCACACACTGTATAATATAATATAATATAATATAAAATATAATTTAGATACGACAGAAACATTTTCAACTTACCACACCTATAGTTATCCAGCGGACATCACATTCTCAGAATATACTGAGAACGTTATCGTTTATATTAGCGGATACTTAGTAAAAATGCTGGAGAAGAAAATTAAGTGCCACAAATGTTTAGGGGCTATTGTCGATGTTGGCTACAGATCATTTGATGACATTTGGATGAAATTATTGAAACACAAGAATCGCGGTGGATTAAAAATACCATCTAACGACATTATTTATATTTGCAAAACAACAGAACAAAGAATAAGATGAATGTTACTTATTACAGACAATAAAATGCCTCCTGAAGATACATATCAAGCCATGTTAAATAACTGTGTAACTTCAGAAGTAATGGAAAAAGGCAATACTTTTCATACTTTAAATAATCATATACATGATACCAGTCCATATGAAGAAAATCATATCAAAAAATTAGTGGCTCAAACTATTTTTTCTTACTCTAAAATACGACTCCATAGTGTAGCTAGAAGGCAAAATGACAATAAAAATATAAATTTTATGAGAAAAAAATATTCTAAACTAATACTTTTTAATAACTAATAAATATAAATACTTTATAAATAAATTACTTTTATCTTATCCCTTTTTGCCGTTTTTTTTTTAATACTTATACAAATTATATAAAATTTTATTACAGGCTATATAGAATATGTTCAAAAATCCATTTTACTTAAAAATAATATTAAAAGTTGCTATTTAATTAAATAATTCAACAGAATTTTTATTATAAATAAGTAAAAAAGTTCTAAAACATTATAAATTACTGAATTTATTATTTTCGTATTTGAAATCACGCGCTAGTTCAAAGTAATGCGTGCGCAATTAGCGTAGATTGCCCGCCATTAGCTTCCATGAAATCACCATATGTCGATGGAAATCACAAGCAGCGTACACAGGTTTGTTCATCTGTAAGTTCTGTATCCGTGGACAAACCTAGGAAGCGAAGGAAAAAACATAATGAAAATAAATAATAAACTAGTAAAAAATAATACACCATCAATAGTTAGTAAAGTAATCTTAATCTATTTAAAACAAAAAATAAATATCCATTACAATTTAATTTTATAAACATTAATACATTAAACTTGTTAACAATAAAAAACATAACAGTATTTAAATTAAGATCAATAAAAACTAAATTACTATTAGTTTGTTTTATATTTAACTAATAAAATTGGTAATACAAAGCTAGAAATATGCCAATCCCGTATAATAAAGATGGCACTACTAGTACCTTAAATGTATGGGAAATTAGGTACCTTTCAAATTTTATTCAAAAATGTTTGTAACAAAAAAATATTTTAATCACAGTAATTAAAATAATAATATTGTTAATTTGTTTTAAGATCAAGTGCAAATGTGACTGAAACTTTCAAATATTGGTAACAGTCAACAAAGTGGCTGACATCTGGTGGCAAAACAACAAAAAAATATTTTAATCACAGTAATTAAAATAATAATATTGTTAATTTGTTTTAAGATCAAGTGCAAATGTGACTGAAACTTTCAAATATTGGTAACAGTCAACAAAGTGGCTGACATCTGGTGGCAAAACAAAACATCTAAGACGTAGGGAAAACGTTGTACTGTCACATAGGGATATAAGTAAACAAGAACCAAAAATGACCAGCAAGTGGAAGAGTTATTGTTCTGTATTTGTTTGCAAATTTTGACATATCCGTTTATTATTTCCCAAAAAGAGAAATATTAAAAAATAAGTGGAAAATCGCATTAAAAATCGGAAAGCACATAACACCGTTCATGGGCATTAATACACAATATTTTTTTACATAGCGATATTATTCCATGTAAGTATTTATAATAATTTATGCTTTAACACAATATTAAATTGTTTTTATAGTTATTAACAGAAAGCCATATATTACTACAAAGAAAATTTGACAGAAACTCTGTACACAAAAAAAAATAGAGAGACGTTACATATAAGTAGTAATTATTATTCTTTAACATTATATGTTTATAGAAAAGAGAGAGAAGAAGAAACGATAAAAATACCAGAAATTAAGCCCCATCGGAAGAAAAATGTGCAAAACAAAGAACATGATATACATGTTTATATTTATGTACCTATCGAATAAAATCTACAACATTTAAAAATAAGGAATTTATAGGTATTATGAAATATATTCTTTTTATTTTTTATGGTGTATTTATATAAAAAAAAAAAAAAAAATATAATAACAAAACAACGATTGCTTGCACTACCCTCTCTCCATCTGCTTTACAGATGCATACACATTTCTCCGAAGTGACAATTGTATTGTTATTACGATTAATTCAGATAAGAGATTTGAATTATTTCTATATTATTTCGTTATTCTGCCTTGTAATCGTATAAAATAATATATCCAGCTAAAAATAATTAAATAAGTACTAAACAAGCAGATAACAGCAATTGTGAATCTTATTTTCAATTTATAATATGCTCCTACTTCGACCATAGACCACACAGCATCATTTAAATAAATGTATATATCTGAAATTGCGATAAACAAAATTGAATCGAATTTAAAATAACATAATATCCTCGAAACAAAGTATCAAAATAACACTAGCACTTATGTAAAATACAATGTTTTCCCTACAAGACAGTCAGTAGTGCTGCCATCTCTAGGAAGTGGCTCTCCCGGATATATTCAATATTTACTATCCGCGAAAAAAAAAAGTGGTTGACATCTGTTGGGGAAATTCAATACTTTCACGATTAGAATATTGGCGGTTACGGATGTATTAGGTGAAAAATATATAAATCGGACAGATATTGTGTCCGAAGTGTAATAATATATTACTGTTCCTATATTGTTGCATTATTTTTCCAAAGGAGCAAAGCTTCGACCTGAATGAATGTTTATTTTGACCATTTTTTTTGTTGCTACATATTTTATCAGAATTACGTTATTATAAAACATAAATAAATATTGTATATTATTAATATACAGGGTGAATACTGAAAACCTTGACATAGGGAAATAACATGGGAAAACAGTTTTTTGCTGTTTCCATCTGTCCCGCTAAATAAAATCGGGTGTATAGGGTATCGTTAGTTAGATTACTTAATTTTGCATCTAATAAAATTAAATGTTGTGTAATATGGCCTTTTCTAACTGAAATATTTGATAAAATGAATTGTATTTTGAAGGTTATGCTTCATATTTTGGAATAAGAAACGTCAAAAACAATATGCTCCATAGCCGAGTGGATACGAGGGCTGTTTCATAACATAAATAATCTACAAGACCTGGTTCGAGACCACCTCGGCCCTATTTTTTTTTAAATTAAATTATACTTAAAATATCACGTTTCGAAACATGAAATATAAAATTATACACCAAAAACTAAATTCGAATTAATTGTTAAGTTTGACAGACAGCAAATAATAATTCTATTAAATATTTGGATTTTTTTATTTATAAAAATATGAATATTGCTATTTTATTAAAATAGTCTGATATAATAAAGATTTATTAAGCATAATTTAATTTAAAAAAAATAGGGCCGAGGTGGTCTCGAACCAGGTCTTGTAGATTATTTATGTTATGAAACAGCCCTCGTATCCACTCGGCTATGGAGCATTTTGTTTTTGACGTTTTTTATTCCAAAATATGAAGCATAACCTTCAAAATACAATTTATTTTATCAAATATTCCAGTTTGAAAAGGCCTTATTACACAACATTTAATTTTATTAGATGCAAAATTAAGTAATCTAACTAACGATACCATATACACCCGATTTTATTTAGCGGGACAGATAGAAACAGCAAAAAACTGTTTTCCCATGTTATTTCCCTATGTCAAGGTTTTCAGTATTCACCCTGTATACACATTTTCACTATAAAATATCGTACAACGAAGGAAACAAGAAATTAAAACCCGATTCCTAGTCGAAAATTACCGCGTAGCTAGTTTTTCTACACCCAAGGAGGGATGCTCAAGAAAAAGAAGTGTAATAAAACAATGTAAATAAGTAGTACTAAACTACTAAACATAGTTAAAAAATAATTCAATGTGAATATTTTTTTTATTCTCCAAAACGAAATCAAATTTCATAGGTTAAAAAGGAACTAACAGCAAATATTTTACAAACACCTTATTTTGGATCATGCCACAACCATTATGTTATTGTGGATCGTCATTAAATATTTTTCAAGCGGCAAGTTCTTTTGAAGCTTCAACTTTAACAACACACAAAACCGATATCAATGCTCTCATTTGAAAATTTTTTTACAACTATTAAAAATTATTGTCAATACATTAAACATAATAGTTAAAACATTTATATGCCAATTTCTATATTAAAAACGTTGATATATCCACAATTATATAAAATATTTAGAAATAAGAGAGTAAAAGTCGCGTCAACTACATATAAAACAATCTTGATGTGTTGTGAAGTTGATTATCCCGACTGCAGTAAAGACACTAGTGTCATCTACATAGAGATTTTTCGCGGATTTGCCCTGAATTCAAGATCAATTTTAACCCAGGTTAAATTTATTAATTCTAAATTAAGTTAGAAAATATGTTTTACAAGAAAGAGTGAGTATTAAAATTAATCTCGACTTAAATACACAGTTCAGATAACTCGACTATGGCAATAGCGTTAAATTTTAAGCTTAGATGAAAATGACGTTTCTGCTGTTATTTGGTTAAATGTCGAGAGGGTACAGCTACATGTGAACATGTGATAATTATTATTTTTTTACTTTTATTTAATGAGAATATCTTTATTTTATTAAGTTCAGTTATGTTATTAATTTCGTTATTTCACAAATATTTCTTTACAAATATTAATGACACAGTTATTACTTTTCTTAGATTCACAGTGACTGATATTTCACAATTCAAAAAAACTTGAATGAACGAACTTAATTTATAACATTTATATCCAACAACTTTGTTATAAATTATAGTAACTTAGTAACGCACAAAATTAAGGATTATTTTATAAATGTCTTGAAAATGTCAAAAATTAACAATTTCAAATACATTTTGTAGGTACTTAGGAAAGGGAAGAAGAATTTTTTTATATGAAACACATAAGGGCAGTCGTGGTTTAATTGATTTGCGCGCTTCGACTCGGCGGAGTCTAGGTTCAAGTCCCAGTGACGAGCAACTTGAAACCAAAAAAAATAATACCGCTGTATCCGAGTGGTTCCGAACCCACTATAAGCTGTAGGTCCCTTGTCCTGTAATTGGACTGTAATTGGCTATTTTGTTTCAAATGTATTTTATTGCATATACATATTTAAAAATTGAGCCTTATGATTTACTAAATTAACATTATCCAACAGAACTACTCCATTCCGAATTACTTGAAATACTAAAGAAGGAGGGAACTTTGTTAATCCGTTTATTACTTTTTTTTCCTAGTAGTATTTTACTTATACCAAAGTGTTTTTCTCCTGCAACAGGCAGCGAAATGTTGGCCTAGGCCTAGAGCCTAAACTTCGCAGTAAATAATTTGTAACTGCATTTCCTGCTTAATTTTTTTATCTCCATTAGTAGTTGAGGGTTGCGGACTTCATATACATAAGTTCATTTTGACAATATTTAAATTGAAAATTAATTGCAGATTATATAAAATGTTTAAAAAAATGCTCAAATTCGTCCAGAACCTGTCTGTTTGCCGGCCTGGCGAATATAGTACTTTCGCTCCAGTTTCAGAAAAAAAGTTATTTCTTTTCAACTCTGGATAAAGTACTTGACATTAATTATTGATTAATTAAAAATTATCGCATCGAACCTAGTCCGAAAGTTGAAAATAGTTATTTGTATATCAAGTGCTGAAAGTCTATCTTTGTCGAACCAAAACGAAAGTTGCAGCCTGAGCGAAGCGAAGGTTGCAATCGTTTGTGTTCGACAAAGGACTTTCAACACGTGTTATACACACTATTTTTTCTACTCCTGCAAGATAAAAAATAAGGAAATAAATAATTAATTTTTTTTTAAACATAATTTGACATTTATTGCAAATTTTGTATTTGTGATGCGCAAGTGATGCGTATCCATGGCAGCAACAATGCAACAAACATTTATTAGTGCTGCAAAGAGTCACTTTCAGCATGAAAAACAAACCAGAAAATTGTATTTTCAAAGCAGGAGTAGAAAAAATATATTGACAGGTTAGTTCAAAAGCCGCTAGATGCCACAGCAGTTGTCCGTTCTGTTTCGCCATCTAGCGGCATTTTACTTAACAAATTGTTGAAATAAAATTCAAATGTTAGAATTTAAAATAGGTTGGAAATAACAAAATGTCACTGTTTGATCTGTCAGAAATAGTTATTTGTATATCAAGTGCTGAAAGTCTATCTTTGTCGAACCAAAACGAAAGTTGCAGCCTGAGCGAAGCGAAGGTTGCAATCGTTTGTGTTCGACAAAGGACTTTCAACACGTGTTATACACACTATTTTTTCTACTCCTGCAAGATAAAAAATAAGGAAATAAAAAATTATTTTTTAAACATAATTTGACATTTATTGCAAATTTTGTTATTGTGATGTGAAAGTGATGCGTATCCATGGCAGCAACAATGTAACAAACATTTATTAGTGCTGCAAAGTTTTGCAGCACTGCGTGCTGCAAAGAGTCACTTTCAACATGAAAAACAAACCAGAAAATGGTATTTTCAAAGCAGGAGTAGAAAAAAGTTTTTTGGTTATGAGGTTGTTCAGACGGGTTGATGAAAATGTTTATTTTGTACATGATGTTTTCTTTTGTCTTTTGTAGTTCTGTGAATGCAATAAATGCAAACTAAATCAAATTGTGTTGTATTAAAACCCAAATTTAAACTAAAATCAACACAAATCAATAAAAATTTCATTCGGCGCCTTTATCAAGTTGCAATTGATGTAAATAAAAATGTACAATTTTATTCAGGTGAAATACTCGATTATCAATCTGTCAACTATTTAGCACTTAGCTACAGTTTTACGTAGTCTTATGTAGTTTTTACATATATATACTAATTTACCATCAATAGTACATAGTAGTATTATAAGTTTCAACTACTCATCTTGATGCAGTAACTTCGTGTATAAACCATTTAGAATAGGATCAAATTTGTTTTAAACGATATTTCTCTGGAACTAATGATCAGATTTAAAAATTAAAAAAACTGTTGAAAAGAGAATTAAAAGGCCTTTCGACCTGTGTCATGTTTGACACCCTTTTCTATTTAAAATTTTTGAGGTGCAGTCCACTCCCATTTTAGGGTTGAAGTTATGCCATTGCTACTAATCCATTCAGGTGTCCTCCTTTATACTAAAATTGATGTGTTCGAGCGGCCACCCTGTATCTATATATGAAAGAATCATTTGTAGTATTCATTATATCAATGTAATGTATTCTTAAACCAATATTTATAAATAAGTATTTTTGTTTGTAATTGCACAATAAAAATACTCTTTATAAAACATGTGCAACTATCACTAACATTATGCAACCTGCACAACCTGCAAGAGTTCTTAGTCAGACATACCTTTTTGTTTAAATAAGTAACGAATGTTACTAAAATAGTTATTACAGAATACAGTATTTCCATTACGCGATTACAACAGTAATTAAAAATTAAATAATTAGTGACGTTACTACGTGTCCACTTCCATATATACTTTGTTACAGAAGTCCATAGAAAAACAGAAAATATCTGTTTGATAATATTATATTTAAAAAATTAAAATCAGTATTTATCTTAAAGCATTCAGTTTAAGCTTCAAATAAAATACTTCTTTTGTTTAATACATAACAAATATTTTCTTTTCGTACAACCAGACATAAAGTACAATTTTATGCCCTTATTTAAGTTTGTAAAGAGTCACTTTTCTCACACCAGTGGCATAACTATCAATAATTGTTTTATTTACTTTTGAAATTAATTTTTATTAATATTTCGGTTGTAGGAAAAATGTTGTACGTAACACGTGTGTAACATAGTATTTTTTATTCGAATGCTAGATAACGCATTCGGCTACGCCTCATGCGGAAACTATAGCACTTTACACACGAGTTGCATAAATAACTATTTTGTTTTTAATTTATATTTAATTTATAAAATTACTTTACACTGATTGTTAATCAGATTTTTTGCCAGAGTGTACCAACGAAATTATATTCATTGTTTTGGCAGCGCCATCTATAATGTAGTAGAAGAAGTAATAAGATGTGAGAGATAAGTTAGTAATCTGTAATATTTAATTTGGAACACAGGAATTCGTTTCGTCCTGTCCCATTTCATCCCAATTTCGACGGGGTGACACTACTGTGTTCGGCGTGACGGCATTAGTGGTGGGGGTACTATTCGACGGGGTGATACTTCGGCGGCATAAGACATCGACGGCATGATAATTCGGCGCTATAAGAATCGACGGCACGGAATGCTTCGTTGCTGAGTTATAGGGGGCTCGAATGAGCCCTTTGTTAAATTATTCTACGATTTGCGAGCCCCTTGTTCTTAGTAATTATTTTTTCAAAAAGAAAATATAGTACCATAAAACCATTTTCATTATATACATTTTTAAAGAGATGACGTCATTCATTTTATTGATTTTTTACAAATAGCATAGGTATTTTTTCTTAATTTTTTGTTATTGCATTACATGTTGGATTCTCTAATTTAATAAAGGTATATAATATTGTTGTTTTTTTTTTGTATAAAATAAAACATTTTTCCTTTTTATTTGTCAGTCGTAGTGACATATTTGTTATTTTTTGCAACAATATAATAATATAAGTTTCCACTCTTTTCCAAAAAGAGCAGAATATGAAACGAGGCCTGGATTTTTAGATTAAAAATAAGAAAACCAGTAAGCAGATTATATGAAATTGTGTTCTCTCTATTTTGAAATGAATGCCTACTTTTCTATAAGTTAGTTAATAGAAACGTATTTAATTTATTTATTTATTACCCTTTGTTATATACAAAATTTCCAATTCTTTTATATATTTCCTGAAACATATCACAAACAACAGAAAACGATAACGAAACTAACTCAAAGTAATTTTCTCAAACAAATTCCTTAATTACTGATTTTGAATTTTTATGAATAATTTCAACTTAAACATTTAAATCAAAATATTTTATTTTTAGCATTAAGTAGGTAATCAAGGTATAAAATACACCCAAATTTTAATTAACCTTTCTTGTAACTCGTGTTTTTGCACTCTAACCCATATACTTATTAACTAAATAATTAATTAGCTAGTTAATAGGAATATGCTGTAACAAGAAAACTTAACCACTATTTTTAGCCTTGCAGGTTGATATGCATATTTTCAGATAATATCATAGTTTGTTGACAAAGAATATTTGAAATGTCTTCTCCCTTTCCAAGCACACATTTAAAATATTTTTTTAATTTCAGCTTTACGCTTTACCGAACCATTGATCTTACAATAAAAACAAAAATATAATTCAAAAAGAATATCAACTAATATTAATAATTACAGGCAAAATATGCTTATATTTTCTTTCACAAGAATTGCAAACTCCGTTTTAAGTTTTCAGACGATGCAGAGAAATCAAATAATTTATAAATTGCTGCAGAAAACAAAAAAAGTTTCTATGAAAATTAAAATATCTAACATTTGAAATAAGAAATAAATACAGAAAAACGCCTACTAAATGTCATACCTTCTTATGTCATAACAAAAATTATCACAGCTTCGTTAGTTCCACAAATTCATACATTCGCGCTGCGAGCTTAATCAGGGTCGCCTACTCAGGATCGCCTACTCAGGGTTCAGAAATATATATAGAGGGAGCATAACGCCAATTTGTATGCAATGACCTAGTAGCCATGAAACGGAAGGGGAGAGTAGCTGTCAGCCATCTCAGGAGGCTCCACATTTCAAATAAGTAACATGTAAAATCTATATTTTTGTAATAAATGTAAAAATTAGTAAACGGATAAATAATATAAATATAAACACTTGGATATATTATATTAATAAAAATATCAAATTATAATACATTTTCTATACAAAACGAACAAGGAACAAAAATAATTAGATTACAAATACAAAAAGTTATATATTTGGAACATTTGAACAAATAATTATTTTATATCCTTGGAATAATATTAATTTGATATCATCATCTATATTATTTTTGGCAACGTAATGAAAACTTATATTAATATATTTTTCAGATATAGCCCTTATTAATTGAATAATCTGGTTTTTAAAAGTATTCTGATCATCACTGTTCTAACAAATTATTAAATATTTTACGATTTTCATAACTACAGACGTAATTAATAATAAAACAGAAATTTTTCTTTAGGTGATCTCCACCACGTTCTGCAATAACTTGTTTAAATATTTGCTTAAAATTTTTATTACATAATGCATTTTTAAACCATATTGTTTAAAATGTTTTGTATTAAAAATGTCAAATAAATTATTGATCATCCTAATAAAAACTAATGTGTCCCTGAACAATCTTCAAATTCCGCTAATTTCAAACTATTTGAACACAATTCTAGCGCCCAAGTAACAAATCCACTCAAAAGTTGAGCTGCCAACCGCATTTTCATCACTTGTTTTCGAAATTGTACATATACAATCTAACTTTTTAGCTAAATGTAATTTTTCACTGTTTTGTAGCTCTTGTAATTGAACAACATATTTCTAATTAATTATTTTGTTGTTTACGTCATATAATTTTTTTTTGTCTCCAAAAGTATTTCTTATATTTTTCAACATATGACAAGAATCAGGATAAAAATATACTGTTTATTTTGTATCTGGCTGACCATGTTATATGATTTTTAAAATCACATCCTAAATATGTTAGATGCAGTACTATCAAATGTTTCTGAAATTACACGAATTCTTGCGTTGTAACGTTTTAATAAACAAATTTGAAAGAGATTGCATCGTTGTTCTTCAGAAACGCCATCAATAAGAAAATACGCAACTAGAAGTTTCCAGGAATCATGTATACAGACTAGCATGAATACTAAAGCATCTTTAGCGTCTGCTACAGTATTATTGTTATTATTTGTGCCGAACTCTACATATCCTTGATATTTCTTTCCATAATAGAATTTTTTTCTTCGAATGGACATGTTATCAATGCAACGGCTACACGACCGAAGGTCTATTGGAAAATTTATATCTAAATTTCAGAGCTAGAAAAACTTCAGCTGTAAAACCTGGTTCACCGTTTACAGAATTGTACCATTTTGCTATTGTTTTTTGATGTGGTAGACATGAATTGAACGCATTACGAACATAATTATATGCTCTAGGCGAATAATATTGAAGGATTTTCGCAAATTCTCATAATATTTTTGTATAATTTTTGATTCGGTATTTTTTATCACAAGTAACTGGTCTTCTTGCAAATATTTTTCAGTTTTTAAACTGTGAAGAACAGCTGACAGTCAACGTAGTTTTCTTCGGCATTCAATCTCCTTAAGACGTATTTTATTTACCAGGGAAGATTTAATTGGTGACATTGGCCGAGTCATTTTACGGAAAGGTGAAAAAGATGTTATGTTCGATACTAAAGTATTAATTTATCTCTGATCTTTCTGTTGCATTGATAAAAATGGTAGCGATGGAAGTTCGGTGGAAAAGATAGAAGGGCCTGTTATTAGAAAATAATAGACAGACACGTTAAAAATAATTTAAAACTAATTTCGTTTACATCCATTAAAATAAGTAAGTAGTATGATTAGCAAATGATTTAGCATGTATAATTTTGTTTTAATATTATTAAAAATAATCTCTATTAATACAAAATATTTTTGTGAACAATTAATTTTACATCTTTTTATAAACTCATTATAGTACAAATAATAGGAATACAATTTCCGTATCACATAGAAATAAAACCATGTGTGTTTTCAGTTTCATTTAAGGCCAATTAACTTATACCAAATTAAGTTGAAAAGAGGTTAGGTATATTGGGCTATTACAATATTTGATATATAGGTAGTTTTATCTCAAAATTGCCCTATGTCACACTAACATGCAATATCTTTTCTTTAAGATAAAATTTTAGTTTTAAATTAGATACTGTTGAAATCTCAAAATTACTTTGTGGATCATACGAACGTTCATGGATTCCACGTGCTGACACCAAGGCAACACGGTACTACCACTTGGGTCAGATTTTGAGACGCTAGGCTTTCAAGTGCATGGTTGACATACATTTCTAGAAGATTCTACGATCCACGCTTGGATCTTGGATGTGTAAATACAGGGCCGTTCCAAACGCGGGTGTTAGGGGTTCTTAGGGCGGCAATGAATAAATAATTTATCTCTATTTTAATTTAAACATTTATGACTTAAAAGCTATCTCTGTATAATTATCAATTTGCTGTTTGGTGTCTCTATCAGAGGCGGCTCGGAACTGCGGGACTGTAGCACTCGCAGAAATTTATAGTGCTGCAATTTGGCGTCGGTTCTTTTTATATCATCGGTTATCAATTATTTGAAACGTTTCATTGGTGGTCCCTCGTAGCTCACAATTTAGTTTCCTGTAATATCAGTCAGTGGAATAGTTACTAGAATATTTTGGATCTTATTTTCTGTTCGTAATATCATAGTTTTATTATTTATTTTCGTCCACATATTATATTACAGCAAGTTGGTTCGTACACTATTTTGCAATTTTTTCCATTAAAACCAAGCAACGATTGTAAGTTGATTTTCAAATTATGAATAATTTAATAATAATTTAAACTAACAAATAATGAAACAAGATCGTTTGTTCATTTACATTTAAACATACAATACAAATAGTAGAAAATATCTTTTCTTGTAAATTTCACTACTAATTTTAACTTTAACTTTAAATTTAACCAAAAATTATAATTTATATTTAATTGGAGTTCGAAATATTTTTTTTATTAAAAAGGTAATTTTTTGTAGTATACTCATGATTATAAAATTCTAATTTAAGCAAAAATATTTAATCTTTTATATTTTAACTTAGATTTATAAACAATAAAAAAAACTTTATAGGAGGCGGCAAATTTTACCTGGTACCCCGCATCAATATACCTTGGAGCGGTCATATGTAGATATAACACGCTACCTCCAGAACACCTTAGCGAAAAAGGATATTTTTGTATATAACCCGAGACAAAATTTGTACCCGGGGAGTTGGACTCCACTTATGCTTGGCTTGTCGAAGGTAAGCTCTCCTAGTCTCCTTGACTTCACTATCCTACATCCGTACTCCTCACCCCTGGGACCATCTCTGTGTTGCTTAGGCATTGTCTGGCATCAAGATGACCTGGAGAACCCTCAGAAACCGCTGTCGCTGCTCTAGGCTAAGTCTGGCACCACGATAAATTCTCCTGTCCGCGGAAATTGTCTCCCGGTCTATTTCAAAATTTAATTAAGTTGCTATATTTTTATACACGTTATAACTAATTATGATTGTCACAATGATATTAGGTACATTGCAATCAAATATAATAAATCTGATCAATTGTAAATTTGCATGACTTGTACTGTGTACAATTCTCTAGCACAAGAATGTGCTGTATATACGAGCACTGATTTATCCATATTCACTTGGGGATAAACAAATAAAACAGAACCGTCGTACGACACAGCTATCCACGAAAGCAAGAGGCCACTCAATAGCAAATGCAACTGATTCTCCAGTCTTCGTATATAGTTACAATAAATTATTGGGAAAACATTTATGACTTGAAAGCTATCAATTTGCTATTTGGTCTCTCACTTAGATGCAGCTTATATATAGAAACTGCAGAACTGCAGTATCCGAAATTTTTTCGGTTTTTATTAACTTATATAGTTCTCTTATTTTACATAAAAGATTATAAAAATACATTTAGCAACACTAAGGGCGAAAAATGCTAGCAGCACTATGTATCGCAATGTCATACCGTATAGGAAGATAGCTTAATATCGATGCACGCACAAGCAATTACACTCACAGTGAGAAGCGTACTTCGTCACTGCAAAACAAGCAGTTCTTTGCTAAGTGTAGCAGCGTACTCATATTTATAGTGTTTATTCCGTATCTTTATATATATGGACATTACAATTAAATAAATAAAATATTTGGTTTATAGTTTATATTTTAGAACATTATTAGAATTATTCACCTCAGTAATGCACCTCAAGAAATAACAAAAGAAAACAAGATGTGTACTTTCATATTTTTTTTTATTTTATGATAATTTTGATATTTTATCGAAACACGCATTTACAGTATCTTTCAAAATTTCGTAAGTTGCAGCTCCCCATGACATAAGCCACGAGCAACCACTGCCCTCTATCTGAGGTTTTGGCTGTGGTTTACCCCAGGTTTATAAGATGAATGTCGTAGAGCGTAGTATTATTTCACAGCACTATTTACTGTTTTATTTACTTAGGGTTAAATGCACAAGACAGATATTTTATCTGTCTTTTAAAGTGAATGTCATTCTTTTATTTTATGAACTACCTGTTCCGATTTCTCTACTTTTACTTCTTTACAAAAAAGTACAGTAAGTTAAATCTACCACAAAACAAGCCATGGTAAATATAGGTATATACGAGAATTTAGGTAAGGTAGGTACTAGTGATGTACCGAGTCGCTGTTTTGATGGATCGAGTCGACTCGAGTCAGTTTATACGGTATTCGAATCATGACTCGATTCCTAGTACTCGAATTCTATGTTTGGTATTCGAATATTGACTCGAGTCCGGCTGGACTCGAGTCTAGAAATTCGAGTCCAGAATTCGAGTCTGAAAATTCTAGTCCAGAACTAAAGTCCGATTTGTCAATCTGAGTCAAGTAAATAATAGGATGAGATGTTTTTAGGTGCTTTAACAAATTAGTTGTGTTTTTGAAATCTTTAAATACGGAGTCACAGTTTTTGCACTTTATTTTATCGCCGTCCACTTTTTCAAAACTCTTCCATACAACTGAGGTTTTTTTCGGCGTCATTCTATAATAAAGTTAATTACAATCTAATCACTTCACTTTCGGTATTAATAAACAATTAAATAAACTCACTCAGTAGAACTAGTCCACTCCAAAAAAAAAAAATTTCAATTTAGAGAGTCTACATTAGAAGTCGTAAACAAACCTGATATTTTTTCCCAGTCGACTGGACTAAACTCAGTACTGACAATAACTGCTAACTAGTGCTAACTGACACAAACAAAGAAATCAAAACAAAAAGATGCAGGTTTAAACTTGTTTGTATTATTAGGCCCGCGCCACTTCATTGCTTAAGTAAACAGTTTGCGAGTACGAGCGAGTTAACCGAGACTCGAGTCAGTTGAACTCGCATAAATAGAATCGAGTTAGCGAGTACGAATCGATTCTTCCTGACTTGAGTACCGGAATCGAGTCCGGCGTACTCGAATCAAAATAAATTGGTATTCGAGTAGGCGAGTTCTAAAGCAGGAATCGAGTCTGACTCGAGTCAAACCGTACTCGGCACATCACTAGTAGGTACCGTTACCTATATAATGTTACTGAAATTTCGCTTTCGGAAATATTTATAAGGAATAAAATAAAAATAGGATTTAGAACGCTTCGTAATTAAACCTTTTATTCTAAATTTTAAATGCAATTTTAATAATACAGTTAGATACTATTTAAATCGGCGTTTGTAGTATCAATATACTCTGCCCAAACGTTAAGATTCGTACAAGAGCAAATCAGTACGTGAGGGAGTCATTGTTTTGCTTTGTATCATACAAAATCATATTGGTTCATTATTATAAGACATGTATTCGTAATTTGAAATCGACTAATAAAATAGGAAAATTATGCTTAAAATATTTTATATAATTACGAAACAGACATAGACAACAATTACCAATGGTGGAAGTAGGCCGGTACTCTCGGGCACACCTTACCGGTAAGAAAAATGGAGTCGGTACGCCGTACCTGTAAGAAAATATCATAAATTTATTATCATTTTTAAAAGATAATATTAAGTAATACATATTAATATACTTTTGAACAACCAGCAATCCTCTGTAATAGTGTATGATCTAGGGCCGGATTTAGCACGGGGCCAGCGGAGCCTGGCTCCTTGTGCCTCCACTAGTTGAGGGCCTCCACCAATATAATGGAGCTTTTCAATTAAAACGAAATTAAAAAAAAAATAATTAAAATCAGGTACTAAACTGTATTTTTTATAAAAATAAAAAAGACATAAATAATAAATAAAAACAACATACACAAATTGCTAGGGAGTTTTATTTTTCCGAGATTTATTTTATTTTAGAAATTTTGGAGGTCCCCAAAAAATATTGGCCGAAAATTTTAAATCCGCCCTGGTCACAGAATAGTTATATACAGAAGCGACACTCCGTGTCGGTACCTTTCATGTTACCGTATTCCGTTCTATGACCTTAGAGCATTGTGCAGACCTTTAAATTTGTTGCCTTCCCCTATCTCTCCCTAAGATGTGACGAAACTTTCCGATTTTAAACAATGAGCCCTTTAAATTTGTTGACTTACTGTCGCTTCTGTGTATACTCATGGTTAGCACTTGACTTGAATTGATAGTTGACCACAACACTACATTTCTAATTATACATTTCAATTAAATTCAGAGGGAAAAAATCTGATGTGTCCCACACATTACCTCCCGCCACAGTAATATATCCTATATAAGTTTTTTAGTACATTCAATTTGTAGTTTTAAAATTAGTGTATTATTGCATTTCAGAAGTGGACGAAAAATAATTACAGACACACACGGACATACAGAAAAAACGGTAAAAATAATAAAATCGTAATTCTACGGACCCTAATTCGTGTTCAAATGTTAAAAACGCACACTCGAGAAATTTGAGCAAAAACAATACCTCCCTTATCTATATATTGATAGGTGGGAGGAAAAAAGTACTTTATCGGTATTTTAAAAAGTTTTTTTAATAATTTTTGAAACATATTTTTAATGCTTTTTTTTTTCTAGTTTATGGATATTATATATAATTGCGAATAACAATATTGCATTTAATTATTACCTACATTTCCGCCCACACAATATTTATAAATAACAGGTTATTAAAAATTTAGTACCGGGAAATGTAAATATACTGTATTTATCAAAACAATTTATGATCTACAAAACACATGTTTGTTGTTTTAATACAAATAGTGGAATAATTAAATTAATCCAATAATATATTACTCATAACTATTTAAATTTTCGATTCAATTGTCAGAAATACGATTATATGGTTATATTGCCATTTTTTAATGTTATATATAAAAAAAACGAAGCGATAAGTGAAACGATATTTAATTTTAATAAAATTGTGTGATGGCCGTTCGGTCATTTCTACTCATCGAAAGGTTCTCAAATAATAATTTCTCAAAGTCAGATATTGTTATATAAATTTTAATTTAAAAATAATATATTAGTATTATAATATTTATTATTTCTATGAGCCTTAAGTTATTTGCTTGTTTACAAGGGATACAAAGTATAATGTAAACTTTCATACCTCACGGTAAACATAGATAACGTTAATATATAAATTCATATCTAAGAGTTCTGTAAAAAATAGTATTGTTTAATTTTTGTTTTGTAGCTAGTTGATAGGCAGTAGTGAAATGAAGACATCTTTATTATTAAAATATAAATTAATTAGGAAATAATATCGTGGTCGTAGAAAAAGTATAGTGTACAATTCGCTTGGAATGTCCACTACATATTCATATGATAAGTATATACTCATATATTACTATGAAAAGAGTACCATACCAGGCTTGTTGTACAATATACTATTATAGTATTTATATCTTATTTAAGCTTAATAGTCGAACATATTATTCAATAAAATAAAACTAATTTACAAGTAGCTTATCCATATTTACTGTTGATATAAGAATATAACATAACTGTTTAAAGTCGACGAGGTATACTTTCAATTACATTAGGGCTTATATTCTGGCTGATTTTATCCCACTTCTGCAATAATAACTCTCTGACCTCCTGGGCAGTTCTCGGAGCTGGTAAATGCTTTCGGATACGTTGTCCCATCTGATCCCAGACATGTTCGATGGGATTCATGTCCGGACTGAGGGCTGCATAAAATGGTACGCTCGCCCATAGCGATCATGAAAGGCATGGTATGATATTCTAGAACCTTGGTAACACCTGTGAGCTGTCAGGGAGCCATTTTGTAAGAAGACCAATTTGGTATTTGCTTACGAAGAGATTCCCATACAGACCATAACCGATCTACCGCCAAATGGAAGTAGCTGATTAATATGCTCAAGCATATTTTTCTCAGCATCTTCTCCATTCTCGCCAAAGTCCGTCTGAGCTATTAAAGCAAAAATGCGTCTTATCTTGAAACAATACACTACCCCAGTCCTCATCATTCTATGTCCCGTGAATTCGGACAAAAACTATTTTTGCAATTCGATGCCGGCTTTGCAATGGTAGACCTATAGCCATTATTCTACAAGATTCAATCGCTAACATTTACATCTTTAACTTCCTGGAGTTAATTTCGTAGCGAAATCTCAGAAACTATTCAATTCCGCAAATTTGCGGACACCAAAAAACGATCATCTCTTTGGCTGATGACACTTTTTCATCCGGAACCTGGTCTTCTGGTGTAGTGCAGGGTGGAGTTCACCACCTCCCCCTGGATTCAACACTGTCTAGTTATAGTGCTGGACAACATAATTGAGAATTGGATTACATCACCCCCTACTAGCATACCGTAAACATGGGATTATCCCCAAATTTATGGTACAGAAATGCAGGGACTGATTTCAAATTTTTAAATAGGTATATATAATACAGGTAAAAATGTTTGGTTTATACGTACTAAAACAAACAATTTTTTATTTTATTTATGTAAAAACTAATCCAGCCTAATGGGGAATGGTTAATTTTCTTTCCATTTTTGATCCTCATCACAGTTATAAGAATATGAAATTTTTATTAATACCGCCCCTACATATTTTCGACTGATCACCCGTTGTGAGGGTTAGCCGCATCCATTACCAAGCTTAAGGGATTAACCAAATATCTTGTCTTGTACTATATCAGTGTAGTCCCCTCAATGCGCTGGTACATCCTTTGTATAGCGTAAAGACTTACCAACAATTCTTGCCACAACAATAGGATCTACAGGCATTATGACTTTATACACAGTTCGAACACTGCCCCGTTCAACCAATTGGTTTTACAGAGATAAATCAACGCTAAAATCTTCAATTAGAGCTAATGGAAGTTATTTCATAAAAGTAGTAAATAAATAAATGACAGATAAAACAACACAAGATATTTCTCGAAAAACTATTTACTAAGAGTCTACTTATGCTTTGGAATTTATAAATATTTATGATATAAAACATAAATTACGCATTGCACATATAAAATATACAAAACGTTACAAAACTGAGTGATATATTTCGTTTTAAAACTTTATTTTTCTCAGGCATCCATGTGTTATTATCTTGACTAATTGACTTCTGTTACTTACAACCGTAGGTATAGTCAAATCCACGTAAAAATGGCATTGTTGAAATTCCAATGTGATGACGTCACTAGAGTGTATGTATTAAGTGACGCAAATGCATTAGTAGCTATGCGATTGTTTGGAGTGTTGCTAATATCATAAAGCGTGTGTTGACGTACGTCTGTACTTGAACTGCATAAATATTTTCTATGTTTATATCCGCACTTCATCGTTTGTAGTTGAATATGAGTGATAAAAAATTATCTAGACATTGCTTCTGCATTCTTTCATGAAGAAAAACGTTTAGTTGGTCCTCTAATTTCATTTTCTTCTTCAGAAGATGTAAGTATTATATTTTGAGGTTATATGTTTAATGACAGTAAGTGTTTTTTATATTTATACATTTTTCGATATTGTTATTGTTGGTTATTGTCTTAGAGAGTTTGTGCTGCTTTCGGTGTGTCACATTCCATAATATCAAAGATCCTGAATGAAATGAAATGTAGAACCTTATCATCGCCAAAAAAAAGAAATCGTAAAAAGCAAGTTACAGGAATTGATGAATTTACTTATTCTGCAATTTGATGAACTATCTATGATATGATTAGTAAAAGTAAATTTATTACATTTATTTAATTTAAAAATATCAAATTATGACAGATGTTAATAAATTTTAATTTTTACTACTATCTCTTATAAACGTAGTAAGTGACGTCATCACATTGGAATGCCATTTTTACGTGGATTTGACTATAGTTTATTATTATCCGACTTATAATGATTTTTTTATACTATTAAGCCAATGGTTATTAATTACTGTTTTAATGATATCTGTTCGCTAAATAACTTTAATAAAATTAATGAGATTACTAATAACAAATAAAATTTTATTAGTATCTATTACAACAGTAATAAATGTTATCAGGATAAATAAATATTTAACGAAAATCTAGTTCAAAGCCCTTCCACCATAAATTCCATGTTCACTGATCTATCTTTCTTTGATGTTATTAAACTTCGTACAATAAAACTCAAACAATTAATTCCTCAAATATTTGCATTTCCGCCATTGGATTCGCGTAGCCTCACACTCGGGAGAGTTCGGGAGGGGATTCGTGTCACGTCGGGGGTGGCATTGGCAATATCATTCCATAGCCAGTGTGATCCGAAGTGAGCACCGTGTACGGATATAAGCAATTTGCAAGACAACGCTAACTGAATAACAATGGAATTATAAACGCCGGAACTCGAACCTCGCTCGCCGGGATTAGCGGATTGGGATGCTATCGCAGGGATTTGGGCTTTTTATGGGGTTACAGGATCAATTGGGATAGAAGGGACACTATTAGCTTACAAGGGATACGACCTGTACTGTACAGTTATATCAATTTCAATTTTGCTTCACAAAGTGATTTCATTTTTAACTGAAAAATAATTTAAATATGTTTTTTATATTTATATAAACAAATGAATCCGTGCGTACAGCAAAATACAAGTTTTTTAAAATTTAGATAGTTTTTGTTCGATTAAAAATAATCATATATTTTAATATAAAATAGATAAATAAATAAAAAGTTTCGACAGGCAGTCAATTCATCTGATTAATCATATTTTCCACATGAAAAATGGTATTGTCAATAATAAAATTATAAATGATATGCATAAAATATTACAAAACATGAAATATACGACAATAGACAATTATTGAAAAGGAGTAAAAAATATGATTATTTATTTATAAATATGAATATCCAGTATTAATATAATAAATTGTGTTGCAGCTTTTCCGTTATGAATATATGTACATATACTACACAGGCCGTGTAACAAAACGCGGAATATAGAACTTTTACTTGAGATATCTACAAATTGTGGATACTCCCTCTACGGTTAATGTTTTTTGTTATGAGAAATAATTAAAAAAAGTGCCTTGCTGGCAGTGCTGGCTGAATGCAATAAAAAAAGGGAGGTGCAAAACTAGATGTTATAGCAATCCCATATATAAAATTTCAACATTCTACTTCCATTTTTGAGTTATGCAAGTTACGTACGTACGTCCGTATAGACGTCACACCAAAACTAGTCAGAATAAATTCAGAAATATAGTATTTAAATAATCAGTCTTAAAAATTGGTTTGCACCTACATTTAATACTAGTGCTAATAATAATATCTTCATAACTTATTTGTCTTGAAATATCACTTTCTAAGTCGAGCGAAGCCAAAACGTTGGGCCTGTCCTCCAACAAGGAGGTACGAAGTTATCAGCTATTTAGTTGTCCTATCCATTAAAGAGTTCAACCGAATTGTGACCGAATTAGCCCACATAAAATTATTGCGTCCACCGTATAACGTTCACGTCTTTTATAGAGGGCTCGCACTACATTAAGTATTAAAACAGGATAATATGTTGCCCACACCATAAGATCATATAAATTTATGCTGTTCTTCTTACAACATTGACACATTTAACTTTGTATCTTTTGCCTTTGCGAGTAGCATGGAAGTCGCTATTCTATTCTAAATTGATTTTGGCAATGTTTTGAAGTGGATATTGTCGTCTCTCCCCTTTAAATCCGCGGTTTCGTCGCCAAATAAATGAAAACAAAACCGGTACACAAAAATGTAATCTAGCTGAATGACGAACCGGTAAAAACCGCTAAGAATCCTTGCAAGTGTTTTCTCATGTTGCATTTCCGGTTGAAGGCGCAGTCCGGAACCGCCACCCGGCACGACTCATAATCCGCCGACTCTCCCGCCACGGCTTCGCAGCTTTTTCAGCGTCGGAACCGCTCACTAAGACCTCCGATGTGTAATTGTACATGCCGACTTTTTTATTATTTTAATGTGTTTCTTTTGTACTGCAACATACATTAAGGTGGAATATAAAAACAAAGAAGGTGGAAATAATGTTTCTTGTTCCATTAGACATCAAAATATTTTTATTTGAAGCAGAAGGATAAAATGAAGAAAAGTCTCGCATTAAAATGTACATGCTTTTAGACTTACTTTACTTTTATTGTAATCTAAAACACGTTTGTAAGATAAGATAAATATTTGAATTCGTAATATAATAATTTTTAAGCACAATTGTGTTGTATTTGTTTTTTTACTATTTGGTTACCATAGTGGAAACTTTTACTTTACGCCCTACTAGGACTTTAATCTACTAAAGTTTTAGTAGCTTCTAGCAAAATTTAGTAAAGAATGTCATGAATGAAGTTTACGTTGTCTACACAAAAACAGCAGGTTACCAATGCAACGCATCTCCTTAATGTTTTTGGCATATCATCTTTTAATTAAAAATTACGTTCCATTTTATAGCAGCTATTTGTAAAACGTTGTACGTACCTCACAGAGACGTAATTAAAATTTTGAGCGCCTGTGGCAAAAATATTATTTGAACCATTACAGCCGTATATGTCAAGAAAATTATGAAGAAATCAACTTCAGATAAGTAAAGATTGTATTTTGAATATACACTGTTGCCCGAAATTAACGCACCACAAATTTAAAAATGTCAATTATTTATATTAATATATGAGGTGCTTAATTTTATTTTGAAATAACATTGTACTATTGTACATGATGTTAGTACAGGGGATATGATATACAAGGTGTATTGGTGAAAACGAAATCCCCCTTAATCTTTTAATTACAAGGAATAGAAGAATTTTCTTTATATAAATGTTTTATTATATTAAATATATTTTAAAGTCTGATTTACACGCAATGACTGTTAATTTTTATTTTTTAAATGGGAACTTACTTATGATATTGGTAAAATAAAACCGCTATTTTTTTTCTTTTCAATGATGTCCCGAAGACCCACTACCACCCGGCGCCCCGTAGAGCGGGCCTGAGTACTGGTGTCGTATGATATCCGGTCTAGTCTATTATATGCGCATTTAAACCGGCCATCTGAATTCCTATTGGTAGATATTCAATTTGTAATTTTGGCCGTAGTATTATGTATTTTAAAATGAAAATTTGTACACATAGGTACTTTGATGCGAGTTGCGAGTAATTCACTGGTAATATTTTTAAAGGTGTAACTCACACCAGTTTCAGGGTAGTAGTCAGTTACTTAAACATGAAAGGAGGTACAGTAATTCTTCTAAAAATACTGCGCTAAGCTAAAGGCCTCTTCTCCGAGAAAATGGTGTTTCCGCATTTTATATATACTCGTAAATAACTAGTTTACTCCAGTTAATTAAATTTTACAAACTTATTATGATACTAAATAGAATTTAATTCAGAAGTTGACAAGCTATGGTTTCGGAATATTTTACAGAAGACCTGAAATGTTAAAATATAACTACCGTTATGATCAGTGCCGGCTCCAAGCGGTAAGCAAACGATGCGTTGCATCGGGGCGCCGTCCTCAAAGGGCGCCGGAGTGAGGAAGATAAATTAATTTAATTTAACAATTACAGAAGGAAAACATGGATTAAATATGTTATTCGCGGGAAATTTATTAATAATTTATAATTAAACATGTGTTCTACATTCATTATTTACTGGATTACTACATAACCAAGCGACATTTATTTAAGCCTACTTGATTGCAGTTTTTCACACCTGATAAAAATTGTTTTAAACGATATTTCTCTGGAACTAATGATCGGATTTGAAAAATAAAAAAACTGTTGAAAAGAGAATTGAAAGGCCTTTCGAAATGTCATGTTTGACACCCTTTTCCATTTAAAATTTTTGAGGTGCAGTCCACACCCATTTTATGGTTGAAGTTATGCCATTGGCAATAATCCATTTAGGTGTCCTCCTTTATATTAAAATTGACGTGTTCGAGCGTTTTTTGCAAAATTAATGTTAAGTGGCCAAAAATTGCGCTGATAATTTTCACTGGGCCACCCTGTACCTACGTACCTATGGTACTAGTTTTTGTTGTTTCGGTTTTTTAAATTTTTGTTGTTATTATGTTTGTTAATTTTGCTAGAATCTAATAAAATAAACGAATGCAATATATTACAAAACTGAATAATTTTTTTGACATTTTCTTTGCCGCCTGGCGGACTTTTGCAGACTAGATTAAACAAACAATATAAATGCAATAATGCTTAAAGATATTCAAAAATCCCTTTAAACTAAGACTTGGTTCAGGCATGTTTATTTATTCAAACGTATCATGTAAATAAATTTCTCAAGGGATGAGTTATTTAATAATCAAATATGTAAATTTCAATTATTTTGTTCAACATGAAACATGACCTAATTCATTTATTAAATAATATTATAAATTCACAATATCTTAATTAATACTGACAACAATAGTAATAAAATGTAGATATTTATAACCACAAACTTAAATTTAGGAAGTTTATAAGTAACGTTAATTGAAGATTAAATAAGTTTTTATTATTATTACAAAGCCCTAATCTTTAATATAAATTGATTATCAATTTTCACTTTAAAAGAATTTTAAATTTAAAATCTTCTTGATACCTCTTTTACATACAAACTTCATCTATAAATAATTAATTATTTATATAAATGTATGTCACTAGTTCATTCATGTCTACAGGAATGTTATTGAGAAAGTTTTGATGTTACCTTAAATTTAAATTTCAATTTAAAACAACAGTGATTTGTTAACATGAAAATTTTAAAATAAATGTGGCTCAAATTATTTCTGTATAAAGATATGACAAACAAAGCTTACACAATATGAAGTTTAAAAACATACATATGGGTCGTATATTATACTCCTGACTATAGTAGCTTGTTATAGCATTTGTGACAAAAAAATACAGTAAAAGGATTCCAGCGTTGAACACGGCGTAACTCGGGTGTCATTAGCATTATTTATTTAATACACTTGAAATATTGAATACTAGACTTGATGTAAAATATACTTTTTTATTATAATTTTATAATACAATTCAGTTAATAAGCAAAGGGTAGGCGTTTAAAATATTTTAATGACCAGTTTTACAATAACATGTAATACATGGCAGACTACGTTGCTTACCAACACTGGGTTGGAATTACTTAACTCGTAACAACCACAAATAACAATTGTTCTTCACAAATATAAATTACAAATGTTAAACGTCAAAAGCCTTCATAGTAGGAATTTAACAGATTTATTTGTTACTGACCTGTATACCATCCTTTATTTGAACAGTTTATTGGTTTATTCACCTGGAAAACTAACCTTCACATAAGCTACTAACCGATAAAACTTTTACACGGTAGTTGTCAGTTTTGTTGATTTGTTTACATTATTGGTTGTAATTTTAATTTTATTTACAAGTAAATTACAAATAAAATATAATACAATATAAGCAAGGTAACAGTTTTTACAGCTTCAAAGAGGTAACATGCTTGCCAGTCAATAGTAATAATATATTATACACTGAGGGAGTAAAGTGCATGACTTAATCTTGAGAATTAAGTTTATTTCACCAGCCATAGTATGTTTCATCCATTTTTATGGTATGTATAATACTACAAATTTTCACATTTATTTAAATCACACGATTTGACTCAACAAGATGAAGTAATCAATCCCCTTTCCCCTTGATTTGAATCACATGACTACAATTGATGACATAAGTGACAATATAACGACGATTCTAATATATTTGCAATGGTATGGAAGTGAATGAGCTCATTTTTCATTTCATCCACCCAAAATTTGATACAAGAAGGCCCTGATATTTGACTAAGTCTAAGTCTATATTAAAAAGTCTTGTTTAGATATTAAGACTTTAGTTTTCAGACAAAGACGGAGAAAACGATTCAGCAGCTTTCTCTTTCTATTTCACAATCAATGTAACGCATTTACACTAACCAATGCTCATCTTATACCTTAGTATTAATAACAAATGTTTTCAACTGCAATAGAAATTCAAATGTCATTTTGACGTTGCAAATTCATGCCTTATTGTGAGTTGGTAGTTTTGTTAGTTTATTCTACAATTATTTTCGTATGTTTCATCCATTTTTATATTTTTATATGTACAATACTATAAATTTTCACATTTATTTAAATCACACGATATGTCTCGACAAGATGATGTCATCAATCCCCTTTCCCCTTGATTTGAATCACATGATTACAATTAACGACGTAAGTGACGTTATAGCGACGATTCTAATATATTTGCAATGGTATGGAAGTGAATGAGCTCATCTTTCATTTCATCCACTTTAATGACGGCTGCATTGATCGACGCGTCTTTGAGAAGTGCGGCTCAGTCGGAGCCAAATTAAGACTTGGTTCGTGTTCGCCATCGACAGCGACTGGGACGCCGGGACGCCGCGTAGCCCTCAAGCAATTATATCTGATTTGAATTGGCGCACTCGACCGACTAATAGCTATTTCTTTTAATTAGTTGCCCAAGTGGAGCACCACTCATATTTCACCAGCCCATTCATCCGACCAAACTTCATCTCCATCTTCACTAAATGCTTACATTCACATCCACCTCCATGTACTGTACAACCAATTATAATTGCAATCATCATATTTCTTTCGTTTTTTTTTTCACAATTTGGTGTCCTATTCGCTAGAACAAGATTTGTAAATTAAAACTGAATTGCTGACATATTTCTGTTCGTTTAATTTAAGAAATACAGATATAATTGGAGTAATCAATCATAGTTGATTAGTTGAATAGCACTTACTTTTAGAGTTGCAAGGTATGGTACGATGCAGTGGCAGCCTACTAGTTAATTAATTACTCCGGAATTCAAATATGAAAGCCTGGATTGAAATACATAAATCACATAAATACAAAATTAAACATATTTATTGAAAAATAAAAAACAGTTTTTTCATAAAAAATATAATAAGAGCCATAAATTTATTGAAAAAATTTTCGAATAGTTGTTATGTAGTAACAGACAAACGAGTGTCAAAAATCACATTTAGATTTTTTTAGATTTAAGAGTCATTTTTGACCCGAGTGGTCGTTACTTCGCAGGAATTATGAGTAAATTACACCAATTACATTCATAGCTCGAATTATATTTACTTGATTATTTCACGAATGACAAAACGTAAAATTCTTGTTATCAATAAAATGTAACCATGACTATGATACTGTGATTTTATCAAATTTCTTCATTAAAAAGCTACCTAAGGCCATCAAATGAAGCATTCTGATTGGGTAAACATGATGTGTATGAAATAATTATACATGATTGAAATCAGAAAAATTCCATTTAATGGGATAATGGGAAAAAAATTATGGGTTATTATTTAGAAAAATGTATCCTTTTATTATCGCTCGAGAAACACTGATTTAATAAATTAATTTTGTACGTAAAACTATCAACCATTTTGTCCTGAATATTTCTTCTACTTAGATAACTTGTTTTGCTAAAACCAATAGTTTCAGAATAAATCTAGGAGTTCAATTAAATACTCTGTATAAATAGTAATAATAAAAATAATACATTCTGTATAAATAATGAGGCGTTTATACTTGCGCCCTCTCGTCAAAAAAATGTCGATCCGCTCCTGTTCGTGAGTTTGCGAACATGACTTCATCCTGTAGATACGGTATTATTTTGAATTAGAACAGAACAACAGTAACCGTTTATCTTTCAACATTGAACTTGCCTATTATTAAATTCTTCTTTTGATAGTTACCTAAACAAATAGATATTTCTATATAGGTTATTTTTAATTATATAAATTTGCTAATTCATTTATTTATATTTATTATAATTTAAATTATATATTACTTTAAAACTAAGAGGGACCAATTTGTTTGTGGGTCCGGTTTGAAATTGCGAACTAGCATGCAGACCGCGCCAGACCGCCACTGGCACGGGCGCCAACTTTCCAAATTCCTTGGGAGCAAAATTTGTCAAAATGAACAAAGTCAAAACGTACAAGAAAAAATAAATACTAGAGAGCACAATCCAGTCACCCAGAACAGCCATAACTGCTCCAGAATGTGTTCTGGTTTCAGCGGGCCTAGAATTAGGACAAACACTTTATAATACTTTAATTATAGACCCACTAACAGAGGACAATCCAGAGCAACCAGAACTGCTCCAAAATGTGGTCTAGTTACAGTAGGCCAGGAATCAGAGCATTCTAATTAGTTGCTCTAATTTTTAGCACACTGAAAAGAGAGCACAATCCAGAGCATCATTGCTCCAGAATGTGCTCTAGTTTCAGCAAGCCTAGAATTAGAGTAAACACTTCAGAATGGTCTAATTCCTGACACTTCTGAGTGTTCTAATTATAGGTCTACTAAAACCAAAGCACAATTTAGAGCAGCTAAATCTGCTCCAGAGATTCAATTTGTAACCATTTATTTATTTATTTATTTTTTTCTTCTGAAAGAACAGAGTAAAGTAAGCACAGTAGTGTAAACGCGGCTAAAAAATATGTCATCGTAACCGAGATATCAATTTTTAAAGTAAAAATATTGGCCTCTTATGTCATCTGTCTTTGTCAGTGAAGAACAGACTGTTAGTTGTACAGGGTGTTGGTTATTTTCATATTCGTATAGCTAAACGGTGTTTATATACAAATTTGTATGTAGATGCATGAAAAAAAAAGTATTAGGCATAAATAAAATTTATTTTTCGTAACCAAAACCAGAACAGCAAGTTCTAAGGAATGCGGACGCGCGATTTTCTTTTTAAAATCAGTCAACCAATAACCTGTGCGCCCCTCCTGTTTTAGATTTCCGTCTCCTCTGTTCTATAGGTACATTATTTTTACATGTAAATATTAGGCTGCCATAATAACTACATTCTCGTAAGTCATTAACAAAATATGAGATGTTTGGAAATTGGTATCTGGAAATGTGACCCCCACCTCCTTTTTTTAAATCCTAACGACGCTTCTGTCTAAATACTTGGTTGCCATCTAAAGATTTTGCCAGATTATTAAATTGTCCTTGTCCTTTGCTGTTGTCGTCAATACGGGTAAATTTAAGGGACATTTTCAATAATGTTTATTATCGAGTACTGCGAATTATTACAAATTTACTACTATTTTTGATATGCTTTGAATTTATTTGCTAATTCCAGTAATACTAATTATCCAATTTCAAATAACATGCTTAGCTAAATGCACTCAATGAGTAGCCTACTAATGGTAATCTCTTGTCCAAAATTAAATTATATATCACTGACAAGCGTACTGTCCATTGCACATTGACCAATAAACTTCGACGTCCAGGAGGTAATGATTTAATGCAAGCCTTCTATGATGCGAATACATACATATATCATTGCTATACAACTACTGAAAGCTGTATGAAATTGTTTATTTAATGCAACCCTCGGTAATTTGTACATTCATAATTAAAATTAATTTAATATTTCCTCATAAAGACAAAATTTTCTGTAAAAATTGGCTATAGAATTGAAAATGTACACAAATTCATTTTTCAAATGAAGGTTCGAAAAAAGATATTTGGCTTAACAATTACACTACTTTTTTTATAATGTTGCTGTAATATTGCCCTGATTAAATTTATGTAATTTACATTTTTAGCTAGAGTAAAAATTTAACACTAAATAATTTTGAGTCGAATTTTTACTGTGTGTAAAGAAACGTAGAAGGAAATTAATTTTTCACCGTGGAAATTAGTGTTTTAGTGAAAAAAAAAAACATAGTATATTGTAGTGCTAAAAATACCAATAAACAGCAATTAGAATTGAATGTAACTAAGTATTACTAAGTTACGATTACTCTATAATAAAGTCCATTAGTGTTGCTGTTTAGATCTAGACTAGACAATATTTGACAGGGCCTTATTACCGCTAGGTGCACAAGACTACGGCCTAGGGCCCGCATACAAATTGTTGCTCTAAATATTTATCCATTTAATATTTCAATTTTTATTTTGTAGCGTGGTTTTTAACTTGGTTTTATTTAAACAATAACAATAATTAACATTACATCTAACTGACAGTACAACAGAAACAATAACTTCTCTTAACCTAGCTTTCAAGTTCGAAAACGACACATCTAGTCTCACCCTTACACCGCACACGACTGACTCTGCACTTTGCACCTAACACAAACAATTGCTATCTCCCCTCTCTCGTCACCGGTGTAGCTGGGTGGTCCAACGCGCGTTACACTGCCCCCTCCGTAGCTCACACTTCCTCCTGGAAGCGGATCTTTAGTTTGGCCCATTCTCGAGCCTCTCGTTGAGGTAGAACGCGTAGGCGGCCTTTAGGTGGTGGATCTTCTTTCAATACACTCTCCGGATAACCTCCTGAGAGTGTTTCGACTGGCTCCAGGATTGGACTCCTTGGTGGCACCATAGCTTCAGGGGCGGCTACAGACTCGCGAGCTGTCTCAGCTTGTATATCTGTCCATGCTGGTATTATCGCGTCCGACAACTCCTCCGGTGGAGTAGTACAGGATTCTCTATTATCCTTAACTGCGAGGACGTCTTCTCTTGCAGGTGATAAAATAGGATCAGTGGTACCAACCATTTCTGCAGGAATGGGTTCCAGTTCTTCTATTGCGGGTACTTCCGTTAACGAGAGATCACCCTCATTTTCTGTAGAGTGATGACTCGAAGTACTTATGTTATCGTCGGCCAGCTCTTGATTATATAAGCTAACTGGCGTAGAACACGACGGAAAAGATAACGGAGTATAGACTTCTTCTCGACATCTCGGCTCGTCGCATCTCCTTCGATAGGATCTTTTAACTGTCCTTTGACCATACATTCTTTGTTGATCGGCATTCTCTCTTAATTCTGTTCTCTTCGGCGGCCAATAACAAATACGAATTGTCATATTGGTTTCACAGAAAACTTTAGAGATCATTTCCTTTACCTTCACGGAATCCAATCTGTCTAACCCACATCCGATCATCGGCATGGCAATCTTTTTAATCCCTAAGCGCTGGGCTTCTTCTCGCATGGCTCGCAGACTCTGAGTGAGCGTTTCATATGATGGCTTATCCCCACTCCTAGTTTTAGTTACCAGATAGAAAATTGTTCTGCCATGGGCTCGTAACGTGGCTACCCCTCCAGGTATCACACCCTGTTGTTTTAACTGTTCCATCCCTTGGAATCGCTTTCGAAATTCAACAGCGATCCCACATCCCATCTGTAGGTCCTGTGCCACGCAGTGCGCCAAGGCATAATCGGCCGGCACGAGGAACAGATCTTCCTCAACTTCCAACATTCTATAACTGGGTCGCTGCGAATTCAGTTGGTCGACCTTCCGCGGTCTTCCCCGTTGCCTCTGTGCACGCTCCTCGCGTTGAGCTTGATCTGATTCGGGCAATTTCGAACATGGTTTCAAACGATCTTGGTGAACCACCTGACGTTTGTGTCTGAAGGTACAATGTTGAATTCGGTAGGTATTCATACCTACATCTTTGATGATTCGGTAGGGCCCCGTCCATGGCCGTGCTAATTTGTTTGTCTCTCCCACCCGAGGAGTAACTTGATGAAGCCACACTAAATCACCTATTCGATACGAATGATGTCGAGCTCGTTCGTCATAATTCTTCTTCTGTCGGACATGAGCTGTTTTCAAATGTTCCCTCGTAGCTTCATGAGCCTCGTCTAGCGATTCGCGTAGTCGCCGCACATACTCTTGCCTGGAATGATTCGATCGGTCTGGTGGTAATCCATACTGGCAATCCACAGGTAGCCTTATTTCTCGACCAAATACAAGAGCGAAAGGTGTGTTCTTTGTGCTGTCATGTTTGCTTGTGCGATAAGCTAGCATGACCTGTGCTAACTTCTCATCCCATGTCCTCTGATGATCACCAGCCCAATGACTAAGCATACTCAGAAGAGTACGGTTGAATCGCTCAATCATCCCGTCTGATTGAGGATGGAACGGAGTGGTACGTGTCTTGTTAATATCCAACAGAGCACACATTTCTTGAAATAGTTCCGATTCGAACTGGCGGCCTTGATCTGTATGTACCTTCTCTGGGGCACCATACCGACATACAAATTCATCCACAAAGCTTCGCGCCACCGTCTCTGCTGTTTGATCAGGAATTGGGTAGGCTTCTACCCATTTGGTGAAATAATCACCCACCACCATGATGTATTTGTTACCCCGTGTAGTAGTTGGTAATGGGCCGAGAATATCTATAGCTACCCGCTCAAAAGGTCTCGTCGATAATTCAGTCTGCAATGGAGCTTTATAAGGACGCGTCGGTGACTTTCTTCTATTGCAGGATTCGCACTGTCGACACCATTCACCAACGTCCCGAGTCATGCCCGTCCAAAAAAACCGTTCTTGTAATTTTGCTAACGTGCGTGAAACTCCCAGATGAGCACCTGTGGAAGCGTTATTATGATATGCTCGCATGATCTCTGCGGTCATCGTCGCCGGCACCACTACCCGATATTCTGTCCGCGAACCTGTTCGATCCGGTAGACACAAGATATTATTAATTAGTTCTGGTTTTAATACACTCAGTTTTTGAGACACTTTCGGTAGGGACGCTTCAGTCGTTTCACCACGTAACCATCGGATTATAGGGCCGCAACATTCATCCTTTAGTTGAGCCTCACCAATTTGTTCTTCATTGTCCTCCGTTGATGACGCTTTCTCACTGGCTACTAATTTCGTCGTCTTGTCGCCGCTGGCAGTCAACGCGAGCATACTCGTCGTGAGTTCATGACCTTCGTTACCAATTTCCATTCCGCATTGATTGCACGGTCTCCGGGAAAGACCATCCGCGTTACAATGCTTTTTACCAGGTCGATGAGACACTTCTATGTCATATTCGGCCAAGACCTCAAGCCATCGCGCTACTTGACCTTCCGGCTCTTTGAAATTCCGCAGCCATTGAAGACAGTTGTGGTCGGTTCTGGCGAGGAACCGTCCCCCAAGTAGATAAGCTTTGAAGTGTTTACATACAGTTATTAATGCCAATAACTCGCGCCTTGTGACACAATATCTTCGTTCTTGCTTAGTGAGAGCCCTACTAAAATAGGCAATCACTCGTTCCTGCCCATCTTGCACCTGGCTCAGGACACCTCCGAGGCCAACTCCACTGGCATCGACATCGACGATGAATGGCTTGTCCAATTGAGGATAGGCCAATATAGGGGCGCTGGTAAGACACCGTTTCAATTTCTTAAAGGCTTCTTCGCAATCTTCGGTCCACGTATAATCTACGTCTTTATTTAATAAACGATGTAGAGGGGCAGCGATATTTGCGAACCCGCAGATGAATCTTCGATAATACGAAGCTAATCCTAAGAATGACCGTAGCTCCGTCAGATTCCTCGGAGTAGGCCAGTCCCGCACAGCTTCAGTTTTTGCGGGATCAGTAGCGACTCCATTTCGTCCAACAACATGTCCCAAGAACGCTACCTCCGTTTGGAATAATCGGCATTTTCTGGGGTTTATCTTCAATCCCGCCTGTCTCAGACGGGTTAGAACTGCCTGCAATCTCTCTAGGTGCTCTTCAAAGCCACGCCCCCATACTATAACGTCGTCCAAGTAGACAAGCGCGCTTTCCCAATTTAGACCGTCGAGAACTACGTCCATCAGCCTCTGGAACGTAGCTGGACCATTACATACCCCGAAAGGAAGCACGTTAAATTCGTACAACCCGGTCCCACATGAAAAGGCTGTCTTATGACGATCTTCAGACGCAACTTCCACTTGCCAATATCCAGACTGTAGATCTAGGGCTGTGAATAAGGTTGCCCCGGCTAGAGAGTCTAGAATGGTATCAATCCTGGGAAGGGGATAACTATCTTTCAGGGTTATATCATTGAGTTTCCTGAAATCTACACAAAATCGCATAGACCCGTCTTTTTTACGAACCAGGACAACCGGTGAGCACCATGGTGACGACGACGGACTGATGACTCCCGATTGTAGCATTCGTTGGCATTCCTGGTTAACTTCGTCTCGCCGTCCAACTGGAAGGCGTCGCGGTGCCTGCCGAATAGGTCTCGCAGACCCGGTATCAATTCTATGTTGTAGGACACGAGTGCGTCCTGTGTCGCTCGGATCTCGTGATACAGTGTCCCGAAAACGATTGACACAACGTTTGGCTCGAGTCAGCTCATCAGAGGTTAGATGTCGCGAAGCTGCTGTCCAATCAAAATCCTCTGATGTTAAGTTCTGCGTTGCACGTTCTTCCACCACCGCACATTCCGATGCAGTTCCTACACGCGCGTTCTGTCTAAGCGTTATTGGCTCGGGTGTCGGATTACGCAATAATACAGTACCATTGTTTCCAGACACAACACTGCGACCCAACATGCAATTAAATTTACCCCAGCAATGCGGCGATGGTTCAATAATACGCGGTATGTCCGTCGACTCTCCCGTTAGTTTCACTTGTCCAAGCACTTCGGTACGCGCAGGAATAATTATTGTCTCGCATAGTACAACTGCTGCCGGTGGTACACTACATTCCTGAATTTTACGTCCGTTAAGTTCAATATAACCCTCAGCAGGATTACACACGCACTTCTGTTTTCTCAGGAAATTACACCCTAATACGCATTCGTCCGCAAGTTCTTCACAAACATTAAACGTCACACTTATAGTCATGTCTGTGAATTTCACATTCATTTCACATACCCCCATAACCGGTAATCGTTCACCATTAGCTTGCAACACTTGGCCTTTCGCAGGACGTAATGGTTTACACCCTAATCGGTTCCACAATGATTTGCGCATAAAGCACCAAGAGGCTCCAGTGTCTATCAAAAACGTTACCAGACGCTCGCCAATCGATCCTCGTATTCGCATCACGGCCATCGAGTCTTCCTCTACATCTTTATGTCCCGATGTAAAACTGAGCGCCGTCCCGGGACGCAGCGGTGCTCCTTTTAGTTTCCCTGTAGCTTGGGACAATCTCGTCGAAAATGTCCATATGCGTTGCACTCATAACAGCGCTTTCTGCTCGTCCCACTAGGTGGTGTACGGTTATCACGTGACGATGACCTTGCTGGCTGCCGATTTCGTGGAGGTGTTGGTTCACGCCGCAGAACTCCCCGCGACGGCATTACTTCCGCCCGCGTATCGTGCATTCGCTTAGTGCCATCAACAACTTCTTTCAGCATCATAGTCAATTCGTCCATACGTTTCTTTAACTCATCTAATTCAGAAACTCTAGACTCAGCAGAACAAACTATTCCCTGTTCTGGCATATTTGCTTTTTCATGGTGTTGACGAATCTCACCTATAGTTTTATTAATAGATAAAGCAGCTTTAGCGCTGGTCAACGCTGCGGTTAAGGTAGCTGGGCTATTCCGCGCTGTTTCTACGGCTATTTGAGGTTCAATGCCTATCAAGAATTGTCGGAGTAAAAACTTCTCCCTTGTAGCTTCACTGTATTCCGCAAAAGCTTTCTTCCCTAAGCCCCGAATTACCGTAGCAAACATGGCTAGTGTCTCTCCTGGTTGTTGCTTCCTAGCCCGAAAGCGAGCTTCTGCATCGTCTTCTTCGACGGCATACCTCTGTTTGAGTTGTTCACAAGTTACTCCCCAATTATTTCTCAACTCCTCCGGCAAGCTGTTAAATGTTTCTTTTGCTGGACTGTCCAGGTAGAACGGAAGAGCTTTAAGCTTCTTTTCTTCATTCCATTCTTTTAACACCGCATAGGAATTATATGATTCTACCCAGTCTTCCCAATTCCCACACGAAAATTTATGCATTTGTATATCGGCCATTTTTATGAATCGACTGGGTACGAAACGGTTCGGTACGAAACGCGTACACTCTCGCGTACACTCCGCGCGTCACTGTTATATTAAACAACTTTGTGATTACAATTTTTCTTATGTAGGCACGATCCTACCGCTGTCACCAATGTAGCGTGGTTTTTAACTTGGTTTTATTTAAACAATAACAATAATTAACATTACATCTAACTGACAGTACAACAGAAACAATAACTTCTCTTAACCTAGCTTTCAAGTTCGAAAACGACACATCTAGTCTCACCCTTACACCGCACACGACTGACTCTGCACTTTGCACCTAACACAAACAATTGCTATCTCCCCTCTCTCGTCACCGGTGTAGCTGGGTGGTCCAACGCGCGTTACAATTTCTTATTATTTTAAAATGTACAATATCTACTTTCTTTATAACATTTACCAATCATCATCATCATCAATGGCTCAACATTCCTATGTGGAACAAGGCCTCAAGTACCTGAAGTACTTGTTTCGTAACATGTTTTACTTGCATTTTAGAGATGCAGCTTGTCAGCCTACAGTTTCTGCAAGGCCAGCACACACCGAGCCGTTGTGCGGCAACCCATCCAATTCGACAGGGCGGGCTATGTTGCTTATCTACACGATCAGACAAGACACGCCACGACCACACAACCGTACTGGCTGACAAAATTTACCAATACCAACTATAATTCATTCGAGAAGAGGGTAGTTACACTTTTTTAAAATAAATTCTATGAAGAAACATCGCTTTAATTTAGCAAAAGGTGTTTGACTGCAGTTCCGAGTAATTTCTTCAGCCATTATCATCTCCAAAAACGATCGCTATCGTTCCCATAAATTAATTTCCTTACGTAGTAAATATATAACCAGGTGTACTATTTTTGTAAAAGAAGAACCAGGAGTACTATTTTTGTAAAAGAAGAACAGGTGCTCGAAAATTATTTTCGGCTTAAGGCCCGAAAATTTGATAAAAAAGGCCTTGATATGTGATTAAGTCTATGTCTATATCAAAATGTTTTGTTATTGTCCTGCTTAGATATTAAGTTTTCAGACAAAGTCAGAGAAAACGATTCGGCAGCTTTCTCGTTCCATTTCACAATCAATGTAACGCATTTACACAAACCAATGCTCATCTTATACCTTATTAAGAAATGTTTTGAATTGCAATAGAAATTCAAATATTAGCAATCTTGAATTTTAGTGGTATATTCGATTTTGATATTATTAATTATTAGTTAAAATCGAATTTTGACGAATCTGTTTAAAGTTAATATGTTTTTATTCTGGTGTGCTTTAAACTGTCACTTCGAGAACGTCGCGAAACAGCAAATACTGTCTCTAGTCGATTATCTGAAGTTCGATAATTGACAATAGGCTCTCCCACAATTTTTTTATTTTATTTTTCATAAGTTTGTTTATGAAAATTTTCATATTTTCATTTCCGTTTTAGGACAAATAAGCGAGAAATAAATCGTTATAAATTCCCTGTAAATTTATTTTAGCTAGTGACATGCTACTGCCTTTGACTTTTCAATAGCGCAATGGACATCTGTAGTACCACAAAACAAGAAAATGAGAACTATTTTGTTCAAATATATAATAAACACGATCAATAAGAATATAAGTATAATTATATGTAAAATTAACAACCGATTTCTCCCTGTTGACAACAAAAACAAAAGGTTTTTGTGTGTTTACAAACGAAACGTCGTATTTTCTGCGGCATGTTATATGTTTGTTTCTCTAATATTATATGTCCATTTCTACAGAGTCACAACTAAATAGCGGTATAACTTAATAATTTATTATAAGTAAACTATATACTTTTTAAGTGAAATTATATATTTCTTAACATTGTTTTGTAGTAAATTATTGAAAACATATTCAAGATATGTTGAATTTGAATATGCGGAAATAGCCCATTTCGTCAAGAGATTAAATGAAGCTAGTCTTCGATCCAGTATTGCTCACAGGTCACTGAATAGTACGCCTTAGCTGTCAATGACTGGCGGTCAATTTATTTATAGAGGAGTCCACATTTAGTTTACGATCACCAGATGATCCTGACCAGGTATGGTAAAGACCTAGCAAACGATATGCTGTTAGTACCATCTCCAAGGACTACTGTACGTGTACATGGACGCTTTCTTATGGTGTATGTTGGTATATCTTTGGAAGGACATACGGCCTTTGACTTTCTATTATAAAAAGGATTATCTGGAGAACCCCGTTGTTCCATATGCACCTTCTATAAGGGATCAATTTATTCTGATGCATGATAATGCAAAACCATCTGTTGTAAATATTGTGAACAGATATTTTGATGAAGTGAATATTAATATTAATCGATTAGAGCATGTATGGAACATGTTAGGACGTCACATTCGAAGCCGAGGAAACGATATAGAGTATAGACACCTTAGTTGTTCTTCGTGCTGCTCTAGAAGAAAAATATGGAACAGATTGGACCAAGAAAACATTAGGTGTCTCATCATGCAACAACGAATGAGACATATTCACGATATTAGTGTTGATATTTGTTGTCCAATGCTGTGTTAAAATATTTTTTTCTTAATTTCTGATATCGCTAATAAATTAATCATATTTATAAGGGATTTTACTCTATGTAACATGTAACATTTGATTAAACACTGAAATCCAAATCATGCTAATTTACTCCATAGAAAAAATGGAAACGTTACTTAAAAAAATATACGTGTTCATTTTTTGTCGAGCAGTGTAGTAGTACGAACTTCAATATTTTAAAAATAAAAAAACAACATCCATTAAGCTGAATTTCGCACAAAATATGTAACATTAATATAAATTGTGAATATAATGAATATTAATATTTCACATTTTAATATAAAACGTGTAAAAATTTGCAAATGGAAATTGAAATGAATAATTCAAAATAAAAACAGTTGACAATCACGGTAATGTATCAATTTTTATTTAAATAATATACGCTTTTTAATTACTCAATTTTTAATTAGTACAAAATATTTGTTTCAAAATTCACACTTCAAATATAATAACGAAACAGTAAAAATACATTGAAATAATTGAATTATAAAATATGAAATACAATAATTTTATTTACATGTTTATAAATTCGTTACAGAAATATTCTCTCTGGAATAGAAAATAATTTTCCTTTATGCACATTTCTTCTTCAGATGTTATTTTCAAAACTAATTAAAGTAGTAATACAAAAAGTATTCAAAGGAATATCTTCCCTTTTTAAAATGTGGTTAATGCAATCTCTTTGAGTCGGGAAATATAATATCACCAGCCTTCGCAACTATCAATCTTCATAACAAAAAAGGTGAAATATTCCTACCATGAAATGTTCAAATCCCTTGTTCAGTCATCACAAATAGAATCTGCATGGCCCTCAAGGGATCCGAAAACAACACAGCAGTTTACACCAGCCAAATCAGCAAAATCTAACAAAAAAAATCCACAAAGAGATGTCTTTTTTCATTCGGCTTTATGCGCGAATTCAATACTGAAATATTATTCACTTTTCTTATAAGTATTGTTAACGGAGACATTTAACTAATGCAAACTAAAACGTATTGAGAATCACTGTGTAAAAAATAAGATTTGAATAAATGGGAATAGTATTTTACATTATCAGCAAACAGTGGCGGAACTACGGGGAGCACACGCCTGCAATGCGGGTGGGCCTCACAGCTGAGAGGGGCTCACTTGGCTTTTATAAATCTAAACAAAAATAAATACGTACATAAGAAGTAGCGACACTATATTGGCATCATTGATATTTCATTAATACTTAAAAGTAATAGGTATAGAAATAAGTAAAAATTATTTCTTGACAAATGCATTATTGATGTGAATTCTAGTTACGTGTCAAAACAGTAACAAAACATAATTTTCAATAAAAGTACAGTATTTTACATTATCAGCAAGGTAAAAGGAAATAACCGACGAACCGATTTGGCAAGCCTGTCACATTCTAGTAGCAGTAAAATTACATTGCATATATTGTAAAATAGTTTATTTGTTACTTGTAAATAAAATTAAAATTAAAACCAAATTCTGACAGTTATAACATGCGATTTTTGACAGAATTTTCCACTTTTAAGACCTTTTTATTCTAAAACTAGTAATGTCAATTGTTTTACAAGCACAACTTATTACAATAGTTATTCTTCTCCTGCAAAACTTTTTTTGTATTATAAAAATTGCACTTAATAAACATTTAATCTATATGATTTGAATGATATCAATACTAGTTGGCGCGACAAGAACAGCTGTTTGCATAGTCTATAACGTAAACATTGCAACTACAAACTTGTTAAAGTTTTACAGGTTAGTATCTTGTAAAGGTTAGTTTCCCTGGTGAATAAACATTCAAATAACCGATAAACTTCTTTCCACTACTTAGCACCTGGAGACACAACTTGACGCTAGGTCAATAATAATAGTCTTCCCAATCTTGGATTATAATATACTATTTCTCGCATTTGTATTGTAACTATCTATTTCATCCATAGCGGTACGATATATGTAAATGACTTGTTATATTTGTTAACATTTTTTTTCTTCACGATGAAACTTAATAATTTCACTTACATTCCTAGGGAAATAATATCATATAATAATAAAGACACTAATACAAAAACAGCAACACATAGATAACTTATAGGTCAATTCTGAATAAATCTTGCAGATCTATATATAATATAAAATTATACATAAGAGTGGCTGCTTTCGTTGTGATTTTGTTCATTATTTATAGATTTTCAGATCTATAATACTTACATATTTGTTCAAAATAGAGTAATTAGATTGAAAAAAATGTAGTTACGAGTATTGTAACCGCTGTAGATGTCAATTGAATTCCGAGTTAGGATTTTAAGACATCTAAATCTTAAGACATCTAAAGCATGGTATGATATATAATAGCCGTGGTTTTTTCAATAGTTTACCGATTTGACATTACTAATAAATGTTATTTTATAAAATTCTCTTGTGAGTAACGCTTTCCTGATCAAGTCTATGCGGGTTGATATGAGAAGAAAATGGCCTCGTGTTATTTTGTCAATGTTGTACAGTAAATAATAAATACCATACTGACTTGCTAAATTAGATGGTATACAATTATGACTTAGTTATCGTGCTTACTTTTGTCTATGTAAACAAAAGCTTAATATCCTGAAACCGGTAAAATATAATAAACAGCACACAATGCACATATAATACAGCTTAACATCGTAGAAAGTTATTAGGACTTCGGCTCGGCCTATTACAACTTTCTCGGAAATAAAGATGTTCTTACATTCTTTGTAATTTAATAGGTATTTATTTCATTTATCATAGAAATTTTAATTTGCGTAACTTCCTTTTTTCAATTTTATCGAGTTTTCCACTTCTCAGCTCGTCCAGTAATGTTTTTTTTTTCGATTTTCTTTCCGTTTTGAATTTTCTACAGTACAGGCGTATATAGTCTATAAGATTTCTTCTTCTCAACCGCAAAGTCTTCACATTCTATATTCAAGTTGATATTGTATATTGATATTATAAAATTTTGAATACTGTAGTGAATTAAAAAGTGCCGCAATAATGTGCAAGTTAAAATACTTTTTGTATTTTACTTTATATCTAGTCATCTATGCATTTACAATACAAACATTTATAAAATGACCCCCACATAAGGCAACGTTTGTCTAATTGAAACGACGTATCTCTTATAGTTCACGAGGTCCCATGCTCATCCTGTATACTCCTCTGTTACACTTACGATAATGAGATAGCGAATAAAAGTCTCATCTATGCTATGTGTACTCGACAAAGGTGCAAGAAAAAGTTTAATCATTTTCACAGTAGAAATTGTTGACATGAGGATCAACTGCGGAATATATACTGAACATACCTATACTTGTACTTATATACATGCGATCCTACAAATGGAACAAAGCTAAAATAATCAAAACACATTGTAAAGACTACACGTGACAATCGGTAAAAATTGCAATATTGTAATGTTTTCGGCTTTATTGATGTATTTATTTTTTACTTTGTAGGATAAACTCATCTTCAGTAGTATATTATTTTGGTACTAAAATAAAGAAATCTTAGTAAGTGTAAAATTTATTGACGGAAAGAAGGATTAACCCAATTTTGTATTTTAAGTGCCTTATATGAAACTGAACGCACATTTATGGTCGTATTTTATGTTTATGTGTTTATAGTTTGTATCTTTTATCGCGGTCATATTTATGATATATATTTTAAAGTCCATAATCTTTTCCGCTCTTTACAAATTTCTCCATCCATTTTGCAGAGTTGCAAACATTGTAGAGAGTAGGTAATTCCCGAGAGTCTCGAAGTGTATAAAACGCCGTGTCATTAATTTTAAACAGTTAATATTTCAGTGCAGCTCCATGCATATTAACTTGCCGTGGTCATAGAACAGCTGAACAGCGCAGCCACGCGGCGTTTCAAAGAGAAAGACTAGATGCGAGACTAGCACTTACCAAGGCGAAATCACGTTCTACCCTGGAAAACTAATTAACATCCCGCTAAAAAATGCCACCATTTCTATATAAATTTACTCTAGTCTAGAGCTGCTGGTTACAAGATATTTATGTCAGATACTTTTCAGGAACAGAAGTGAAAGAACCGTAAAACACAACACAAAACTACAGCCAAGGAGCCTGTAATTAAAGTTTACATTTTAAAGATGATAGAAAAGTAGCAGCGGTTTGTATGATCAAAATTAGTAATTTTTGTTGTTAAGAAGCCTTAAAACGCAGAGGATGTTTTCTACAATCCAATTACTTAGAAATTTATATTATTTGAAACATTTTTTATTTACTTATTTTAAAGAAACTAACGAATTTGCAAAAATTAAATGTCAGTTAATAATTTTAGATTATAAATAAATTATTTTTTACTGAACTACTATATTACATTTATCTCTTTTCTTAAACATTTTTTTAAAATTTCGTACATTGAAAAGGAACACACAACTAATAATTATAAAAAAAATTGACCCCCCTGGTTTAATATTTTTGGGGGCCCTATCACTACTCGTTCACCCCGATCAAATAAATAGTCCTAAATAAAAAAATCTATGTGGATTTGTTGTACAAAATATATAAACAAAAATTGATAGCAAACAAACATGTTTAATACTACTGTTTTAATATAGAAATGTCGTAAATTCGTAAAATAATTAAGTGTAATCAAGGAATTTATGTAAAATATGGCAATATTGTCAAAAAAATTCAAATCTGTACGTTAAGACTTTGAAATTTTAATATTCTATTAAATTAGCTTTGTTTATTTGGTTTTCATATTAATAATAATTCTAAATTGTATTAAATACCATTTTAAAATATTTGAGGTTATTAATTTGACATTTACCGTGAGGCGCAGTACTTAGAAGTACCAATTTTACAACAAAAAAATTACCAAAAACATTTTAACAATATCCGATATTATTAAACCGATTTCGATAGAACAATAGAACACTGGTAACGCAAAGTATACAAATAATGTTTTAAAATTGTATATACGAGTACTTGTTCATTAAAAGCTCGGCATGTGATTTTTATCACTCTCCCTACATCTTCATTATTGTAAAAGGTAAAAAATATGGTCAGAATTATTGACTAATGTATTTTGTGTAAAAAGATTTATATATGAACATAAATTTTATTCGTTTCCGTTTCCAAAATACCAGAAGTCAAAGTTATACAAACAACAGTAAAATATTTAAAATTAATATGAAGTTATAATTGAATATGCATAACATGAGAAACGAAAAACGAGATGTTCAACAAAACACAAAATAATATTATTTCATATTCCATCTCTTGAAGCTATGGAGCCATTTGCACCCAATCACTGAAACTCACACAACCTGATACGAGTGATCGATTCTGTTTCAGTATACTCTCTTAGGAACGGATAAATTAAAAAATTATGAAAATAAATGTTTTCAAATTTTATAACCATCCACCAGTCTGTAACACGAAGAAATTTGTGAAAACCTACAACAAAAGTGACAACAGCAATATTTAAATTTTAACACTTGAACAAAAAAAATGTAATTGAAATTTTGACAGTAATGACAAATAATTCATTTAAAATTTTATTCCGATGTGACATTTGTTATAAACGCTGAAAAATGATGGAAAACTGTTGATTGAAAAAAATAGTAAATTTTAGTTATTTTGAACCTATTTAATTAAACCCCTAAATATTACAATATAATCAATTACAAACTATAATACAGGTAGGGTTCTGTTGGCTCCTAATTCTTATTCGTCCTTGATCATAGAAAATGTAAAATAACTTAGCACAAAGCTCACTCGCATACTCTTACACAAAATCGTATCCCGTGGGCAGCCTGGGGCATGTTTCACAAAACTACAAGTCTTGTAATACAAGTGTATCACTAGGCAACACTTATCAAGTTACAAATTCTATTGGTACATATTGAAAATTTGACAAACGTTGCCAAGTGATACACTTGTTAAGTTACAAATTCTATTGGTACATATTGAAAATTTGACAAGCGTTGCCAAGTGATACACTTGTATTACAAGACTTGTAGTTTTGTGAAACAGGCCCCTGGTTAGGGCTACTATAAGCACAAAGCTGCTTCAACCTCTCGTTGGCAACCTGGGTAGGGTCACTACGGCCCACAGCCGCTCGCTGCATCGTTGGCGGCCGAGCCACGGCCCACTACAGCCCAACGCTGCTCGCCGCTCCGTCGGTAAACCAACCACGATTCACATCAAACACTCTCATAGACTCAATATACTATCTCACTCACTAACTCAACTCATATCATCCATACACGGTAACTCAACTCACCCACACTACTATACTCTCCGGAGATTAAAGACATACTGACAATATAAATAAATCTAAACGTTCATGTAAGTAATTAAATGAATAAAGAACCTAATTACGTTGAATAGATTACATCAGTTACCAACAAAAATTAATTATCATGACACATTGTCCTTTTTAGGGAAAAATTAAAATTTAAGTACGAGTTATATTAATAAAGTGATTTATGGAATGAAGTAAATAAATTTAAAATTTAATATAATCAACTTGACCGATTTCTGCTCCATTTAGGTTTTGGGTCATCATGAGGAGATGATTAGTTAATGTTTCATATATGTACATATATGCGCACGGTTTTTGCGTAAATATTTTAATTGTGTAACGTGCTAAACATTATATTTATTCTTTATATTATGACCTATTATTTGTTTTGTTTCATTTATGACTAATCATCTTTTGATGATTACCTGAAATTGGTCGAGGTAAAAAACTGTCTGTGTTAAATTTTTAGTGTAGAATTTTTACATCATCAAAATGATATTTTCTCTAATTTAATTATGCTCAAGACTTTCTTACACTAAAATCATCGAGTCAAAGTGTTAAAAATAATTTTTGTTATAATTTTAACACTATGGTAGTGTATGTATTGTGTACAAATGTTTATAAAATAATAATAACACTGCCCCATTGTTAACACTACTTTAGTGTGAAAGAACACTACTGCAGTTTCATCGGAACTCTGTCATAGTGTTGAAACTGTGTTAATATTACGTGCGTCACACATTTCAACGTATTTGCATTCGTTCTTTTTCTGGAACTAGGTATAAATGCAGTTAAATATTGTCCCATCAAACTTAATATATGTAAAATGTAACTAATTAAATTGAAATACAATGGAATAAACATTTGGGCGAATTCGTCTAAAAATATATTTGAAAAATATGGGGATATGAGTAAGTATTGTCTATTATTCTTTATTTTTATATTCTTATCGAAGCTACATATACATATGTTCAAATCAAATACAGGTTTATAAAAAGATAAATTTAAATTTAAAGGAAGTATTGTCATTTGCTTTAGAATTATTGTACTTAAACTGATGCAATTTTATAATCAGTCAATACTACAGTTGGGTTTGAAATTGTACTAATTTGTTTATATATTTATTTTCTGTAATTTTTCGCCTAGTTAATGGACGAACGATCAAAACAGAGCAAAAACCAATTGGATAAACACACATAAACACACACTTGAGTTAACTTTATTTGCAAGTTAAAAAAGAACATTTTGCAAACTAAATTAAATATTTACTTTGCGCATCGGTGCTCTAACAGATCCACGCATTTCCAGAATTGACAGTTCTGGCTTAAAGTGCGCCTGATCCATTCAGATGCCTAAATTGAACTTGAAACAAAATTTAAACAAATATACATTATCGCAGATGCCAGATGCCCAAACTGAATTTTACGCTCATGCCTGTATTTAAAATCGGTACTTCGCTTTGACTCATACTTAAATACGCCTCAAGGACGAAAATTGTTTCATAGTTGCTACTTTTTGTACAAGTATTACTTTCCGCGTGTTAGGACACAAGTCAAGCTTCTACCAATCTTAAGCTTTGAAAATTGACCTGATTTTTATCTTACTAACATCGTGACTAAAATGTTGGTTATTAAACTTATTATATAATACTACTGATTTATCATTTACTTGTTCATTTCTATTCAGTGTCGTAACAATGCAGATACGGGTTTATGTTTCTGAGACAATCCGGGCCAGGGGCGGACCGTGAACTTTGGGGGCCCTGGGCTTATACTGTTTGGGGGCCCCACCTTAAGTTTTTTTAATAAAAAAATATGTAAAGCAACGGGCGTAGAACTTTTTTTATTTTATGGTCTAAATTAACATTAACAAAAAACAAAAAATAACACTTATTTTTTTAAATAATAATAATTTAAATACATATATGGGCAAATTCATAAAAATGATAAAACTAATCCTCAATTTTTGATTAGTGAATTCTATTTAATTCAGGTATTTAAAATTTAGATTAAAAAGAAAGTGACGTCGAAATTTATTTAAGCATCCATGAAGAGAATGCTAATGTCTGTGGGGTTATTCTGATTGTCCAAAGAAGGGCCCCTTGTATCGCGGGGCCCTGGGCTGCAGCCCATAAAGCCCATGCCTAAATCCGCCCCTGATCCGGGCTCCAATCCAAGCCAAGTCAGTCACAAAAGTCTTCATACACCCATCGGTGCCGACTTTTCAAAATTTCCTTGGGGGCAAAATTTCTTATTGGCCAAAATTATGACACAAATTACAATAAAAAAGAAATACTACAGGCAAACATTTAAAAATGCTCTAATTCTCGACCCTTTTCAACCAGAGCACAATATAGACTACCAAAAACTGCTCAAGAATGTGCACTTGTTTTAGTAGACCAAGAATTAGAATAAGTATTTCAAACTGCTCTAATTCCTGACTTACTGAAACTAGACCACAATCCAGAACAGCGAAATCTGCTCTAGTATGTGTACTTTGGAGTGCTCTAATTCTTGACCCACTGAAACCAGAACAAAATCCAAAGCAGTCAAAACTTATCCAGAATGACCAAGAATTAGAGCAAATATTTCAAAATGCTCTAATTCCGGACCCACTAAAACCAAACCACAATCCAACCAAATCTGGTCCAGAATGTGCTCTGGTTTCAGCAAGCCAAGAATTAGAGCACACGCTAAAGCGTACTTCAATTCCCAGCCGGTTGAACTAGATCACTTTCAGGGCATCAGATGCCGTAGAAGGCGATCCAGCCAAACCACCCCGGCGCCCCGCAGAGCGGGACTGAGTGCTAAGATCTCAGAATTCCCGGTATATCCTGAGAAGCGCATTAAAAACGGTCATATGTACTGCTACTGGTTGATATTGAATTTGTAATTGTGTTTTAAAATGAAAATTTGTACATAGATATTTTGAATAATTCACTGGTAGTATTTTTAAAATAATAATTCAGGACTTTATCATTGATGTAAAATTAATGGTGCGCAAGGTAAATGTCTCTTTGAGGGCACAGGCCACATGGAAAAATTTTCCATGAAGGCATGAGCCCCGCTGCCCCCATGTTGTCGGCGCCCATGTATACACCATCATATTCCGATGAATCTACCAAATAGTAGGTACTCGAAAAATATAAAATATGTTTAAAGAACCTATGTCAACTATAAACTCTATTTGTTATCAAAACAAATGCGAAAAGTAAGGAATAAAAGAAATTAACAATATCAAAGAACATATCGCCTCACAAAAGTATTCATACAAAACAAAAAAAATATTTTTATATAATTCTATATTTTATCGGTCATCCTTTTGCTACAATAATAGCTTGGAAACGTTTAGGCATAAATAAAACCATGTTTTATACTAACCAATTATTTACATTTAAAGCGGTTTTGTTGGCATCATTATTCTGTTGGAAAAGTGACTGTTTTCTTTGACCCAATTTTTAAAACTTGGCTACAAGTTAGCATGCAACATGTCCAGATAACTTTGATGGTTCATTAAGCCTTCAATAAAAAAAATCCCACTCCAGCCCTCAAAACTTTAAGATTTTCTCCATCTTGCTTCATCGTTGGTGTCATGTTATTAAATGTAAATGTTAAACTTACTTTCCTCGGTGAATAAAATTTGTTTCCAAACTTTAAAAACTTTACCTTGATATTTTAGTACATAATCAAGACATTTTTGTTGATTAACTTTTGAAATGAATAGATTTTTTCTTCTTGCGTGATAACCACAGTCGCAGTATTCTTCATATTTTTTCTGGTTGTGTGTTTTTAATAATGGCTAATAAAAAATCAATGCTTTCAAATGGAGCGCTTTTAATCGAATTTTCTTTTACTTATGAATAACCAAACGTCTCGATCGTTTAATATTTTTGGCCTCCGGATCTTGGTTTATTTAATTCATTTCCGATTGCTTTATTTTTTTTATAGACTATGTGAACTGCTTCACCAAAAGACTTTCCTTCTTCCTGCAACTTTACAATTAAATTTCTTAATTCCACTCTTGTTCCTTGTTTTCTTTTATTCATTTAAGTTTATATTACTTTTATTTGGTACACACCAATTGAACACACGACAAATATCGAGAGTAGTTTTTAATGGTATGGTGCAATATAAATTCAAGAACATACCACTTGAAGAACACTGTATGAAGAGTTTTGTGAGGCACATTTTTATGATATTTTATTATATATTTAGAAGGAAACAATTGATTCAATTTTATGAACTTCAAGTAAGAGACTGTAGGCTACCTCTATCAGTATTTACCTTAATTTTATTAATTTTCAATGTGATTACTGGTATACAACACCTTTATAGGTTGTATGAAGACTTTTGTGACTGTCTGTAAATTAAAAAACATAATAATCTTATAACATGATACTTCACGAAATATTTATCTACAGCTAATTCTCGTTAGCAAGTGAATTGAATTTTGAAGTAAATCACAGTCGTTCTACTGTTAGGCTGACGATAATTTCGAGCACACAAGATGTTCCATTTAAGTGTGTCACCATTGCTATCTCGAGAACTATAAGACCTACGAGGTTGGTTAAATTAGCAAAAAACCACCATTTTACAAGACTAACACAATGAGCAAAAAATGTATTTTTTAAACCAGTGGTTTTTAAGTTATGGGGCTCAACTTTCTTATTTTAAATGGAACATCCTATATATTTTACATATTTGGAATCTACATAAAATTACAAATCCATGTATATGTTTGAAGTTGAATTTTGGTTAAATAATAAAATCCCTATATTGGCATATTTTGCATAATTTTACCTGAAAGTGGCAGTTAGAGGTAGAATTAGTGTGATAAGAACCCAGAATTTAACGTTTGTTTTCTATTTATTCATGATAACTACTATTTCTAATTTCTAATTAACTGAGCACTTACAACATTCAAAAGGCAGCGCGTCGGATCAGACGCCCCTTGATATTGAGAAATTCTCCCAATTTATAAGTGGTGTGACTCTAGCGTGTCGACAGATCATAGTTTATAATAAAATTGCACAGAAAACGGGTAGGAATACAAGAGGGGGCATTTTGTCTAGTCAGATAAAAACGTTTTTGAATAAATAAAAAAATAATAATTATAAAAAGAAAAATATCCCATTTTGTGTTTTAAGGAAAAATTCAAATATTTTTGGAACGTGAAATTAAAATTATGTCCTGACGTGTGTTCGGGCTGACCGTCCCCTTGAGTCACCAGACTCGTGTTTCGTGGAACACGCAGAACACCAGTAGTTATGCCAAAGTTTCTCATATACAATCAACGTTGTGATGCATTTGTAATTTTTTTTTAACTTTGTTTTTCACAAATCCGTAATACAGAGAAAATAATATGGTGTCATGTTATTTTTGCTGCTAATTACGCATATAAATAACTTTTCGTAATTTACATATTCTTCATATAAAAATAAAACTAATATTCAAAATTTCCTGTACAGACTTGATTCAAATTCGTGATAGTGTGTGCATGTTCATTTTGTTATTCAAACTACCACCTCATTTATATGGAAATTTTAAACATTATACGATATTCAACACAATATAATATTTCACAATATTGTAACAGGTAGCTCGACAATACATTCATTATTGTTTTTGCAAAAAATACGCCGAAATCTATTGATTATTTAAATGAACTTGTTGATGGATGATATGTAGATAACAGAAAATTTCTACAAGCAGCATCCCAACAATCCAAAATCCATTGAATTTATATTTACTTTACAATATATATTTTTATTTAGCCCTCCTTCAAATTTTGGAGACACACTCTTAATACTTTCAGAAAACAAAACAAAAATAACTTTAGAGTTATCCTGCTACATGAAAATTGAAATATGGATTGGTTTTACATTTATCTATTTAATGAAGATGATAAATATGCGGAAATATATGCCAACGTACAAGATGAATTGAGTCCGGTAGATTGATAAAAAAAAAAATAAAGTCGTATACCTGACCTGTAATTTTATGTAGGATTGGTTTTATCGACTAAATGTTAATAAAAGAAGGTCTTTTTTTGGAATAGCAATCACTTAATAAATTCCATTAATACACCAACGTTTTGTCTGTAAATCATAATAAAAAATAATTTACATGATTTACTTGATAATGTTTTAATACCATTTATCACCCTGATGAAGACTGATTTACAGTCGAAACGTTGATGTATTAATGGAATTTATTAAATGACTGCAACTCCAAAAAAGACCTTCTGTAATTTTATACTTACCTAGATACCAATAGCAATATACCTATGTACGTTGTACAACGTTGTGTTCCAATATGTGTAACATATTATTTTATGCCATCTCTTTCTCTATGTATCTTGTTTTCTCTCCTGTAATCACTAGTGACTAATCAATTAGCAAATCGTATGCCTATTATCCCTGTGGTTCATGATATCATAACAGTTCCCGTTTATTTCAATCTTATCTAGCTGTTTTGTTAATGCTGTTCGAAGTATTATAGCGTGTTTTGGTTGAATTGTTGCAATATCCATATTAGGTCCACGCCAATGGAATGTGTAAACTAGAAACTTGTATCAATTAAATCAAGAAAGTTATGTCTAAAAGTAAATTGGACAAAATCAGTTCTTTGTTTATATCTAGTGACCTAAGCACTTTTTCGAGAAAAATAAAAACATCACTGAAATGGCCAACTAATGCGGCCTTGTGCCCCAATTTAACCGATTTCGTATTTCTTACGATTCTCGAGACCTCAATGGTTAGCATCTTAAAACGAACACTCTGTATGAATAAAAAAAATATTAGGTATAATTGAAAATTATTCTTTATCATACACATATTGAAAATAGAATTTTCCTGCGTGTGCGTACACAGAAAGTAGACATTTGCCGGTCCAGACCTTCAAAATGTCACTATTCCCTAGAGATGAAAAAACAGTTCGTATGCGGACTTACAGATGGCGTTTAATGCGTTAGAAATAATAACTAGAATAAAATACGTCAACATGCTTTTAAATTATTGTAACTTTAGATAATATTGATATTTACGTTAGATTCTAGGTATTTTTATTATATATACTGTAAATAATAAAACAGAATTGCTAACTTTATATGTCAAAATAAAATGTTTGTTTTTTGTTCTTATTCTAATTTTAACGTTGGTAATCAATTTCACAAATTTCATTGAGGTCAAGTTAAATGTCAAATTATTCAATATTCGTAAGATGTTTGTATTATTTTATTATGTTGTTATGTTGTGTAGGATAAAATATAGTGTATACTACATGGTAGTAAAGTTGTTTTCTGATCTTCAAGAAGTACCTATCCAGCCTCGACTGGGTCTCGGCCATATACATTTCCTTTGGACCAGAAAACAACAACTTTCCTACCTTGCAGCACAAATATTTTTTTCGTAACAGGCAGGCACATCTTTCTGCCGCAATTCCTAAAAAATGCTGATGCGCGATTGTCTTTTTAAAATCAGACAACCAATGAAATCTCTTATAGCTCATGAAGGAAATAATATTTAAATGAAATATATTCACTAATACTCATTCATTATTGTATATTGTTCTGCAAAATGGTAATATTTCGACAATAGTTTAGGACCCTACTACAGCAGCAAGAAAATGACTTCTTAAAGATGTAGTTTGTATATTCTTATTACAATCCTCGCCCTGGTTTTGGGGTTCAATATTTCCGAATGAACTGCTTAAAAAATTCATCAGGTAAGTATATTTACGGGTTAAATGTCATATTTTATTCATAGCAAACCTTGTCGCTCTTGCTTCATCATTTAAAATTCATACTACAGGCAATAACGTACTTCATAAAAATGCTTTCCTTCGCTGCCATACCTTACCAGGGATAATCAACTATATAAAAGGGAAATTATTTTCAAGAAAATGAACTCCAACTTTGTTAAGAGTATCGCCAACTTTCAAGCAGGGATTCGCAAACTTCTACACAACATTATTCATTCAAAAGATGCAGATTTAATCTGCGAAATTAGAAACAGACGTTTAAACTAATTCAGAGATATTTCTCCATTCACTCGATTTTACATACATTTTAATAATTATTAACTTTTTATTTCTTACTCTTCTAGCGAAACTAAATAAAATAGTTCTACATCATCAGCGTACGTACCAATTTTACTTACATGTATATTAAGCAAAAATATATACCTACATTCTAATTTCTGTTTCAAGAATTATTAACTATTTATCTTACATCTTTATCGTAGACGCACAGCATAAATGCGACTTTTATTCGCTCTCTCATTATTGTACGTGACAAAAATGAAATATAAAAAATAGTAGAATAGCGGAAACGGATACTTTCAATTATTAAAAAAAATAATATATCATTAATGTATGCTGGTAGTTTTATTAGTTTATTTTATAACTTTTATGTACTTCGGACATAACACAATTTTACCCGACAAGATGATGTCATCAATACCCCGTCCTCCTTAATGATTTGAATCACATGGTTATAATTGATGACGTAGGGATCAACTGCGGAAAATCGAATATACTAAATTTAAATTTAACTTTTGGGTATGTAGATAGGTAGTAAGAAATTATTTGATTAGTATTATTCATTGAAAATATTAAATATAAACCTTACCTCACCTATTTCCTTGTACGAAGTAAAGAAAGTATTGTAATCGCGAAAAATTTCGGTTTTCAGATTTCAACGGAAATATCCATTTTGATCCCTGGATCCATTTTGATTAGTTTCGGCGTTATGTCTGTACGTACGTTCGTAAGTATCTCGTATAACTTAAAATTATTAGCCGCAAAATTTTGAAATTTTATATATGGGACTGCTATAACATCTAATTATGCACCTCTTTTTTTCCATTGCAACAATCGGTAGTGCTTAAAGGGCACTTTGTTCGTAGTGTTTTTTTTTAATTTTTTTTATGTAATTACTATAAAATCTAGTTATGCACTTAAATTTTTGGTTCCAATCGGCCTCTTTAAAAGGGCAGTTTGCTTATGTCAGAAACTTAATAAAAATAATAATTTAGTTGATTTTTAATTTTTGTAGGAAACATTTGAAAATAAAGATAATAAATTGACATTGACAACTGATATATTTCGTGAGAAATATATATACGAAATAAATTAAAACAATATCACTTTTTTTGCAAGTTTTTGAGCAATTAAAATAATTTTGTATAATGCAATAAGGAATAGTGATAAACATTTTAATAAAATTTTCAAAACATGATTCATTTCGAAAGTGCAGAAAAATGTGTATAATTTAGCATACATGGAATTCATGTAGTGCCCACATGAGATTTTTATTTTAGTAATACAATATTTTTATTTACTTTTTTATAAGAAAAGATCCATTTCCACTTTAATTGGGACACCGCCTATTTCGACGATTTCGGTAATCTCTACTCTTCCATTAATGACTGATACAACGTTATTTACTTCCTCCTTGTTTACAGACAAACATTTTTAGAAATAAGAGCTCAGAGCTCATCGATATATATTTTTTTAATATAGTTAGTTTAGTTTACGCATTCAAAAAGCAGAGGAAGATGTAATTTAATTATTCTTTGTCCTTCTCAAAATAAGTAAAATAAAAGGGTGACGTATAATTAAATTTGGTTACCAAAAAATCATGTTTTTTAAAATTTTGGTTAAGATAAATGTATCTTTATCTTCGTATTATTTTATTTATTGTTAGTAGTACCTATGGTTATTGTATTCATTTAGCAAAGTACCAATGAATTTTCGAAAAAAAAAATTACATTGATTAAATTTTATCATTCATCGATTATGTCCGTACCTTATGCATTAATAGAAAGAAACAAGAAGACAACATTGCAATATTTTTTTTAATTCCAATTTTATAAAGCAAACCGAAGCAAGACATTGTGATTCTAGATAAGATTTTTGTAATCTCTCTATGTGTCCAAATGTCCAATCGATATTAATCTGGAATAATTATTTTCCGACGTCTTTTGGTATGAAATGAAAAGACCCATCTTTTTTCTTCTCAAGATATGTGGTTTTGAAATTCTAATTATAATTGCAAATTATATAAAAAAATATATACTCAATACACATTACATATTTATTGAGGGGTTAAATATTTACGACACTCTTCACGTAAATATCATCAGAAATAAAATTAGTATTTTTTTAACGCATTTTCCAATCAGAAATTTAGTATTTGTTTCGCAATACAGTCTAATGCGTATTGAGTAAAACAATGTTTAAATAATAAGCAATTCATTGTTTAAACCGCATAAATTGCGGGTGAAAAAACAATTTATTTTCACATATATTGAAGCTTTTTCATATATTTGCCCGGCCATATTGGATCCGCCATTTTTAATTTTATAATTTTAATTTCAAATTCGTATTCAGCCACTTTCAGATAACTCGTCGAAACCATTAAAACTTATGCTTGGTGAAAAACGCAAAATATAAACAAATTGAAAATTTCGAAATCACGTATCTTGAGAAAGAAAAAGATCGAAGGTTTTTGGCTTTGGGACTTTTCATTTGGTAGGTACCAAAAGAAGTCGGAAAATTTTACTTGTTCCACTTTACTTTGCAATTAATGAGTTGAATACAGTGCTAATAATTTTAAAGAATTTTCAAAAATTTGTAGAAGTTACTTCAATTTTTGTAGAATTGTTTATATTGGTACCCAATGATTAACACTTTTTTTAATGACATAAATAATTATCATCACGTAAAATATAGAAAAACACTTAGAAATGCTTCATACATATTTGGTAATTTCCAAATTTATATCTAAATTTAGGTTAAAATTCTGAAATACAAACAATTACAATGTTAAATTTAGATCATGATAAATTAATAATGTTAATGTTCAATCATCGAAGACAAAACTTTGGATGCTCAGATCCAAGTGAATCCAATTTAAATTCTTAAACTTATACGGATTAAAATTATCATACAAAAAATGTGAGCAAAGTTTTAGAATCTCTTGTTCGTAAGGTCAAAGTTGAAAGAAGCCCATTGTCTTGGACATCAGATTTTAATTTTTTCCTGACAAACTTCTAAGCCTTAACGAGCTAGGAAAATTGTATTTTCCATGTTTCTTGCGAACAAAGAACTTCCACCAAATAATGCGCTCACTTCTTTCTATACTGATTATTTTCCAAAGAGAGGAAAGGATTTTCTTTCACAACTTTTCTTTGTATTGGAGGGATTATATTTAGCAGGAAGTTTACAAATAATTGACCGTTACGGAAAAAAACCGCGTATTCTAAACTCCATTGTTTAAAAATGGAAAAATAAAACAATCTCATTTTAATTTCCACGATTTCTCTGTACGCCGCAAATGAGATTAAAATTTCACCTGCTTTAGAAATCATTGTACTTTTTGCCAAGCATTATTATTTCAATTTTTAATTTACACAGTAATATTTTGGTCACAATTGTTACAATTATATTTCATATTTAAGGTACATGTACAAATACAAAAATATAATTAGCTAGTTATTTTTAAAATAGAATTACTTACATACATGTTGTATGTTTATTACAAATTAAATTATTAAAATAACAATAAAATAATTAACATTCAGCAAATAGGTTATATATCGGCTATGCAAACGATGTGAATGTGAATGATAATTACAGTTATTAAGGAACATTTTATTAAATTAAATCACCGAAATGGAACAAAACAATTTTTTTTTAATTTATTATTTTATTTTCATTTTAATGCATATGTGTTTTATAGAATTGGAAAGAGAAAAGTCTCTACTTAAATAGTATTTAAGACATATTTCAAATTTGAGAATCGCTATCAATTCTTCATAAAGAAGTGCCTGTAGAATGTGCAATTTAGAAAGCTGCGTACTCATATCTAATGACCTATGAAGTTTTTGGAAAACAAATACAAATAATAATCAGCTTGTCTACGTTCTAAGTTCTGTAAGTTTCGTCTATATCTATATGGTTTTATGAAATACATGTACTTACTTATTTGATTATTTTTTATTTATCCTATATGCAACATAATATAAAATCAGTATTAATAATCAAATGTAATAAATAAAAAGTAATGCAAAAGAATATTGATTTTTTTTTGCAAATTTTATGTTGCTTGACAAATAACAACAATCAACAGTGTTACAGCTATGGAGTTTTTTTTCGATTACCGACTGATATGTACATGGAATAAATAGGAAATTTAAATTTAGATTGAAAGTTTGCGAGTAAAATAGTGAACAATTTAGGGGAAAGTTTAAAATAAAAGCAAACATGAATAATGCGTGTTTGATATTTGACAATCGCAAGTGGGTCCTGAGCCCGACCCTAAATTAACTATTTACCTTTAGTAAATATTGCCGTAGGTGTGTAGCCTTTAAAATTCAGTTACAACCCGAATTGTGTAAATATTAACTAACACCGATGCTACGTCGTTACGTCCATGTTCTACATTCGCAACATGTTACAGCACGACCTTTCTCCATATTACATTCCGATATTATTCCCATACTCACTAATTCCACAGGGACGTATTCAGACCAAATTGTTTCTATGGAAACCCAATTCCAAACCACTTATATATAAACTGTTGTAGATGTCTTCACCATGCAGAAATGAATTCATGGTTCTACAGAAGAGCTGGTTACTTATAAAATGTGTTCGAATACCGAAAACGAATACAATCAACAACGGTCGGATACTGAATAACAAGTACAGATATTTTTTCTAGAAAATGTATTTAGAATACTTGTATTCGAATACTTTTGTAGAATAACGAATACGGATACTTAATAAGGATAAATAACACCGTGAAATAAAATATTGTGAAAATCACTTTCATTATGCTTATTATAATCTATTATTGATCAAAGGATTTTCTCAACTGGTAGATAAATGGGAGAGGTAATAAAGTACTGGAATTCAGGCTTTATTTCAATTTCGACCGGTTTCGACCCCACTCACCCCCTGAGGAAGATCCATGTGGGGTCGAATCCAATCGGCGCTGAAACAATGCTTTCGAAACACGACTGAATTCCAGTACTTTATTACCTACCCATGTCCCCATAATTTATTATGTATAACATATTTTAGTTGTATTTGTTAGAATTTGCTTTAGACAGAATTTCAAAATTTTCATCGGTGAGGGCGTTTCGTCGCGGTGCATCAGTCATGGTGGCAAAGGAAAATAATCTTTCAACAAGTCCTGAATATGGCAGACATGTATTATATTTAATATTTAACACACAACGTTTTTAACACCCAGTCACAGAATAGTTACACACAGAAGCGACACTCCGTGTCGGCACCTTTCATGTTCCCCTAGTCCGTTCTATGACCTTGAAGCATTGTGTAGACCTTTAAATTTGTGCTCTTCCCCTATCTCTCTCTCAGATGTGAGGAAACTTTCCGATTTTAAACAATGGGCCCTTTAAATTTGTGCACCTATTCTGTGACCCAGTATTCACTGATCATTTGTATGTTTGTTCTTTTATCCTCAAGGTACCTTAATAATTCCAGCTCAAGAGACACAAAGAGAGAATAACTAATAAAATTGTATCCGTGGAAAAATGAAAGTATTCGAATACAGATACTTTTTACAATTAACTTCCGAATATAAATAAGAAATACAATTTTTTTAAAGCATTCGAATACAGCATCCGAATATAGGTACAAAAAGTATTAAAATACTGTATCCAAATACCAAACTACTCTGTATTCTTACTCGTTAATTTTTATATTATTGTTGTGTATTTCTTTATTACTATCATTATTTATGTTAAAATAAAATTACATACCATTTTTTTTGTTTTTTCAAATATATATTAGCTGCTACAAGTCAGTGCAAAAAAAAAATCTAAAAAGTAAGATAATTGAGAAATTTCAGAAATAATTGTTAGGAGACCATATAAAAATTAAGAAAATGATGTGAAACAACTTCAGAAATATGTATAATAACAAACGTAATAAGGTAATTAGTTTAAATAAATGCTCGAAATTTTAGGTTCCCATTTAAAAAAATTTCCACATACTTACATAAATATAATTTATATACATATTTTTTTACTATTGATTGCTTCCGCAAACCTGAAAAGGAACAAAATTTTTGAAACTTTGGATGTCATGTTTCATTCAATATGCACAAAAAAATGACGATTACAATAAAAGTATAAAATGTTATTGTTCTTTATAGTGGTCATCACCAAAAAATAATACAAATAAATAGACAAAATTTAGATAGATGTAGTTTATTAGTTGTGAAAATTGCAAATTATTAAAAAACCACAGAAATTAAATATACAGAACTTGAAAATTTCAATAAGTATGTCATTCGCTCGCCCTCATCATCGGTTCTACACGCCGAGGCATGGTTTCAATAAAATGTCGAACTTTATTTTATGGAATCTCATTTTATGGTTTCATTCTCTTTCAACTTCTGTTCATAAATGTACTAAATTTGCTACTGGTCTTTATATATCCCATACAGATGTATCTATGATATACCACACATTTTCGATTGATGATAATTCTAGAAAACGGGCTGGACAGGCAAGCATGTGTACTTGATACTGATCAAAGAAGGCCAGCACATTTTTTGAAATATACGATATTGCATTGTCCTCCTGGAGTATGCCTTCAAGATGATGTTGATTAGTGAAACACAGTGGCTGTAAGGAGGCAGGAAATATTAAAAAAGGCGCTAGTTATATATGTATGTTTTGAGAAGTCAGCCAGTACGGTTGTGTGGTCGTGGCGTGTCTTGTCTGATCGTGTAGATAAGCAACATAGCCCGCCCTGTCCAATTGGATGGGTTGCCGCACAACGGCTCGGTGTGTGCTGGCCTTGCAGAGACTGTAGGCTGACAACCTGCATCACTAAAATGCAAGTAAAACATGTCACGAAACAAGTACTTCAGGTACTTGAGGCCTAATCGGCTTCACCAAAAATCTGGATCTACTTCCGGAAAACTAAGTAAGGGCTGTCACAATAGATCTTCTAGGTCGCGTTGACAAAAAGCGACAAAACGCTTAAAAACCCTCATATACATACAATACAATACAATGTTTTGAGAAATAAAAATTATAGTTCTTATATTTTTATTTATCGTCGCTAAAGCTAACAGTGAGAGAACTCACTCTCAGTAGTTTTTATTTCACTATTTCCTTCTTCATTGTTTGTGCTGTATAATGAGATAGCTACATTTTCATTGTGACTGCTAAAAATTTTAAAAATAAATTGTATCTAAAAATTTAATATTTTGAGAGTTCTTTGTGCTTTCTCGAAAGCTCTTTTATTTTATTACTAATTTTATATGGTGTAATATAAAGCAAAAATGGCACTTACATATAGTTATTTATGAATATTCGCGATGAAAATGAACTTTACGCCACAAAGCATCGAACATTAAAAATCTAAACTGTACATTCATTATAAAATAGTTTTTATTTTTTTCTTGCACCATTGGGTGAAATTAAGAGAATAATTTTGCCAATGCGGGCGCTATCATCTGTAAATTATAAGTATAAGCTATATAGCCCATAGGACAAGCGGAGGAGAGATGGACTTTTCGTGAAAATAGTACAGTGATATCTCCCATGCGAAATATTAATTTTGTTATTAAGGAATAATATAAGTAGCTGCTTAAAAATTAATGTGGTGTACACTAAATAATCCATGGTTTACTTTAAAAATTCCCAAAAAATTATTATATTTTATAATTAGTTAATTACTACTTCTGCAGGTTTGAACTAGGGCTGTTCGCTCACAGTTTTTACTAATCGTTTATTGATTAGGAAAAATAATAGGTTAATCAAATAATTAAATATTAAATAATTAGAACCTACATCTATTTGAACTTTAAGATATCATTCCAAAAATAACCAAATTTTTAGACATTCATCAAAGTATTAAAATATTGGTATCTGTAATAAGAATGTGTGAGGGTCGGTGAAACAACAGTATTGTTTGATAGGAATAAAATAGTTTTTGTAGTTTTCAGAACATAGTTCAATATTTTACTGTATTCTTAGAAGTAAACCTAGATTATATGTTTTTATAATTTTGTTTTTTCAGTATTATAGAGAAATAATTATTTTTCCAAAAAGTCGTTCATCTCACCCCCACATATCCTACACAGTTTAGGTAGAAGATTCCCGAAACCATACGATAAAATTGGGAAGAAGCTGATGTGCTGGAATTTTGCGGTTTGCAAATACCATCATTTTAACTACAGATTATTGGCTACCTGGAATGCAACTTAGTCGCGCGAGTTCAAATTGTAGGAAATTGCTCATCGTACCATAATTCCTAGTGTAGGCTCCGTACGACGTTCTCGAATAAAGACAGCCTTTCCTCTTTTTCCCTGATGTTATTCTCTAGTATCTGTAATGTAGATATACCTAATGTTTTTCGGAGAATGTATTTCATCAGTATAATTTCATCGTTTGAAATATAATCATCAACACATACGCGTTTCCATTTCTCCGAGCTATATCCAAACTTGTAGAGAATTCTAAGCTCTTCAAGTTTGATAAAAATCTTTAACAACGTGCGATGCACAGAAATCGAGATATTGGCAAAAAAAAAACGATTTTCGTGACCTGTGACCTTTGATATCTTGATTTACTAACTATCTCGTTGCTGAATTTTCAACTCGTATTTAGAATGTGAAAACAGAGGTCACTGCAAAAATTCAGCTTATTCAGAATCATTCCGCAGCATTGTACTTATTTGACTGGATTAAAAGGAGCACTGTCTTAGAATACTCAACGGCATGCTTTCCTATTTTAAGTACTTTATGTAAGGTCTTGCATAGCAAGCTGACGAAAATGGTAGTCCTCCATATCAGAAGTTCTTCGACGGGCTTCCAGTTCCTGGCTGAACCTGATTAGCCACTGGCTCTATATGCGTGAAATCGTGCTAATGTTGCAGTCTACACCAGCCGCTATATCACGCAGTGATAAACTGCTCTCACACATACCCACAATATGGCCTTTCTCAAATTCACTAACGTGAACATATTAATGTTGCCGTATTCGGCGGAGCACCTCCACTTAATCAGAATAAAATGTCAACTAAAGTATAATAAATCTGCAGAATAATTAATAATTTATGCGATGATTATATTTGAATCTGCTTATTTCAATTTTAATCATTTTATATATACATAAGAAAAACCGATTAAAAAAATATATTGCTGTAGTTAATTTTAATAATTAACAAGAGGAAGTAGTAATAATTGTTAATCTAATACTATCAATCGTAAAATTTTTATGGAATATTGCGAAATAGTTATTTTTGTATTAATAGCCTAAAGAAGGTGTTTTCAGTACATGAGAATGTTACTTTTTTGACGAGACTTGCCAAATATTTTTTCTACAACAATTTGTGCAGAAATTATAATTTAAATCAAGAAAAAAATATATAAAATTACGCTGCTATCATAGGATAATATCATTGTTACTGTTATATTGTAACAGTGGAGGTTGACGACGATGAAGGCGATGAATTTTGTCATTTTTACTTCGAGGAGGATATGATGATGCTAGATGATACTAACTGGTGATGACGGTTGAACCAGGATAACGACAACATGGCACACACATATTTGCTTTAACTAACTTTAAATTTATTTACATTATTTACAATATGAACACTAAAATAAAACCAAACAAATACTACAGAGCTAGTCACTCTGGACTAAAGTCAGTCTGAACCATGTCAGATGACTGCTACTGAATCGTTGACTACATTGCGACATCAACTTACCACTTAAGACTCTACTCTGCTTAACCGACTCTACTGACTCTGACTGCTGCCATACTATATTAAATTAAATCCTATTTATATCCTAAAAAGTGCTAGGGTTGGCAATTTAACTATTACGCACATTGCACGTGGATAAGTTACAAAACGTTAATAGGTTATTAAACTTTACGAAATATAACTTGTCCACGGTGCATTTTTGTTAACGCGCAATTTATATTCTGAAATCTATCAAACAATAATAATTTGGAATAATTCGTCAATTACTGTTACATTACCACCCCTTAAAGATTTAATTACATCTTCGCAGAAGATATAATTAAATCCATTGTTCTGAATCTATGACTCGTGTTCTGGCCGGTATTATCATAGTCTGCTTAATCAGCAAAGACGGCCGTTGCTATTTGCTGAAGTCAGCATTTTGCTGACCTACCAACACCAGAGTCATAGACCTCAGAAACTATGACAAGCCGTAACAAGATGAAAAGCCTTGTCGTTTTTCATCTTGTTACAATATAAAGATTTTCAAAACCGCGAAAAAAAAATTGTAACGAGCGTAAATCATTGTCAATGACACATTGCGGGCGACCTGTCTGGTTAGGTAGTATCACTAAACAGGTCAAGTGAGATAAGAGCGACGCCGCTATTGTTCGAAAAGACTCTAGAAGGTTCGAGATTAATTACCCGCAGGTATAAAAGTGTCGCGGTCTGGAGAATAGAGCTGTGTGGAATCAAAACGAGTCAGTGTGCAATCGAGTAGAGGAAGTGTAGTGGAGTATAACGAGATGTGAAGTAAAAATAAAATTTAGTGGAAATAAATTTTTATGTCTTGTGAAAATAAATAGCGTAAAAATGAATTCTATCGTGTAAAAGGAAGTGAATGTTAATTAATAATTAGTCTGTTAAGTGTGTATTACTAATGTTTAAGCTTAATTATTATATATAATTTATTAATCAGACTATTTGTTATTTTTGTCCTTATTTAATAAACTTGTAATATAAATATTCGTATTTTGTGAATTTTTTACACTTCATCCGTATAAATAAACGTTACAATATTTTCATAAAATTTCACTTAGTTTTTAGTACCGGTGAAGAAAAGTAATTTGGCCGAATACCGAATATCGTATTAGGTACAGTTTAGAGCCGAGTCGGCCGTATAGTAGAATAGGGATTTACAGCCCAGCAATATGCACTCTAGTGGCGAATATAGACATTCGGAGTTTATAATCTCTGTTTACAACGAACGTATAACGAGATTTTATTCATTATTCTTGTTTCAATTCAAGTTCTAGTGCTGTATTTTCGTATTTCTTTATTATTTCATTAATATATCAGTTTGATATATATCAAGCAGTCTTTTTAAAGACTAATTGTTGTGTTTATTGTTTTTTTTTGTCATATTATTTCTTTGATTTTTTTGTATCTATATTTCTTTTGCAATATGTCAAATTCATAATATTGTGTACCGAAGTACAATTAATGAAAAAACGTAATATATTTACACTTTTTTAGATTTAGATTTCGAAGTGATAATTATAAAATACAAGTTATCCCCTTCATGAAAGTGTGCTCTATATATTTTGACCAAAAAAGCTTTATTAAGTCTACCGCATAAATTTCGTATTCTTACACAGCTCTGGAATTTTCATTTCCCTTAATAAAATTAAAATATTTCACTAAAAAAACTTTATAGATCGTTCAACATTAAGCAAGTTGATTCATAATCAGAAAGATAAATAAATAAATATGTATAATAGCAAGATATAAGCAAATGTATACTGCTCATTTTTGGTGCTAAGATCTAAACTTTAAACGCCTAGAGTTACACCCTTTCTACCTTTCGGCCATGAACAGATTCTTGCAGTTAACTTAGTTCTATTATTTCTTGATATTATTTATATAATAGTTAATTAATAAGAATAAGAAAATATTTTTTTTATTTTTTTATATTTCTTTTCTGTATATATATAATTAATTATTATGATAATTATTCTGCAATATGCGGTATTTAGCCGGTTATTAAAATAAGCGCCGAATATCGCAAAATAAATGAATATATGTATACCATCTCTAATTTTTAGTATCCCAGTTTGTATTTATAATTGCGAAATTATTATTTTGTACGGAACATTATCTTCTTAACATTTTATTTTTTATAGTTCACATACTTATTGTATTATGTGTTATTTTTTTCGGTGAGAAAGGAGATAGTGACCACTGCTGTAATATCATGTACGCAACATAGCTTAATAATAAATTATATTTGTTCCTCCCGGAACTGTAATTCATTATGCATTGTACATGAGAATACTATAGTTCTCTATGAATATTAGATGTATTTACATACGTAAGGATTATTGTTCGGGACTTTAATTCATGTTTTGTAATACAATACTGAATTGTTTACAAAGTGCATTATGATTGAAAAAAATAATTTCATTGTTTTCATTTGACAATTTGTGTTTTTTCGCGTGGCGTGATTTTTTGTTTCCCTTATTATGACGATTCGAGACGCAAAATTGAAACGCGGCTACAATTTGTAACGGCTTAGCGTCCCTTTTGTTGTTAATTAAAGTGTAAGTGCGTATAATCCATTTCTACTCTTTCTCTCCGTCTTTCCCACGAACAATTATTAAAAAATTCGATTATTTATTTTTACTCGGCACTAAAAACTCATTACTTATATTTCCTTGTAATGAGACAAAATAAATTAATATATTAAATTATTATTTAGTAGAATGTAGTATTAAAAAACGAAGTGTCGCACGCACCTAATCCTACAAGGTTTATTTCCCATAAGGTCGTATATTTCCCATATGGACTAAAATGACCGCAGTCTTACCACAGAATAGGTTTATACAGAAGCGGCAGTAAGGCAGAGAAACGAAAATTAGAGAGAGATGGGGCAAGTCAACAAATTTAAAGGGCTCATTGTTTAAAATTGGAAAGTTTCGTCACATCTTAGAGAGAGATTGAGGAAGGCAACAAATGCTCCAAGGTCATAGAACTGAATAGGGTAACATGAAAGGTACTGACACGGAGTGTCGCTTCTGTATGTAGCTATTCTGTGGTCTTACAATCAAGCTCAATCAATATACCTATAAATATATATACCGCTGGAGTGCTATCTCTCCCGTGAGAGGAAAGTGTCACCAACATAACAATCTCTGTCCTTGTCACTCAGTATGTAGTCACACAAAAGCGCATGCGCAAAGTAACCGTGCCTGTTTAAAATATTTGAAATGTATTGAAATATGAATATGTATATTATTTTGAATTATTTAACAGAGTTAAATTAGAATTGTTTTTATTTTTATCTTCAGAAAAATGAGTACCACAAAGTTAGAAAATTACATTTCTTAATTTACTATGGCAGGTAAGATTAACATTATGTTTATTTCAAAAAAGATTAGATTAACCTTTACTACAGGATTACAGCAATATAATTAAAAATTGAACACTTTCTAAAATTAAGAATAAAAATACAAAAGGATTTGAAAATCTGAATTTGAACATCTGCGAAATATTAATAAAACTGTAGCACATTATTAACGGATCAAAATTTCAATACATACAAAGGGACAGAAAGAGTTAGTTCATAGATATATTCATATTCAAAATTCGAAGAAGCAATTCTTGACCAATAGAATCACAGATAATCGGCGCATACTCAAAGCACACAAACTTGACAACGGTGCAAACATATATATATGTCTGCACTGTGATGTTTGGACCATCTCTCTGTCTTTTCCAGCGGTATATATATATTTATAGGTATATTGCTCAATCTCACTAAGTATAATGAGAGTGGAAATGAAACACGACATATTTGCAAGGACTGTAATTTCGAGTAGATCACCAGATGGTTATACTCGGCAGCTGCACTGTATAATTATTTCAGAAAAAGGAATAAGAACATGTAATTTAAAATAACATTATAGCAATCTGTCCACAAATTAAAACGTATAGAGTTATACACTACGAACACTAGTGGGTTAATAGGAAAATTAACTTGTGGGTTTTTGTCAATAAAAAGTGACCATAATTAATTTAATGTAAACTATAAAATTTCATTTTACAGGGTGTTCATTTTACTTTGTCCACTGTTGTTTTATCAGGAACTAAATTTGCAAATAATTTCTATTTTACGAGATCATTTCAATGAGTATAATTTTTTTTTTCAACCAGGGGTTCTTAGATTGTGGCACTAACTTTTTTATTTTAAATTAGACCATATATTTTTCATTTACTTATTTTTTAATTAATTTTATTTTGAATTAAATAAGAGAAAATGAATGAAAATGTACATTACGCTTATATCATTTGTTACAGTGGACAACATAAAAGAAACAACAGTAATAGTAATATAATTATTTAATTAAAATAAAGAAAAAATATACTTAAAAGTTATATTTACGAGTTTTTTATATGCATTTATTAAAATTAGTTTATTAAAATATATGAACGATAGTTTTTTTTTATTTAGATAAACTTGAAAAAAAATAATGGATTTAATCAAATTATAGAAAAAGCGCCTGAACCAGCACTTTAACCAGAAATAAAAAAAATCGGCCTTAAGTTGTGAAAATAAAATTGATACAACAATTACAAATGTAAATACTACGCGGTACACAATATTGATGAAATATTTTAAAGAGAATAGTAGCTGCTATAAAATTATTCGGCGAATTAGATTTAGCATTTTATTGGGCTGACGAAAATTCAAAAGGGAATTACTTAACTTTCTTATATTTAGCACAAAATTATGAAGCAAGGAAAAGGTAATATTGCTATTTTATTTCGAATTTGTAGATTCAATACGATAGAAATTAAAAAATAAATTTATTGAGGAAGTGAAAAAAACTGTTGAGTATTAGCTTATTTTAGATCCTACTCTAGACATTATGCTTTTTATTAAGGTATGTTTGCGGGAAAAATAATAGAAAGATTTTTAGGTTTAGGTAGGTGTTAAATACAAAAATAACAAAAAAAATAAGTATCTGCAGTGCCCAAATTTTTTAACCGCTTCAGGCCTCAAAATAAATAAATCCGGCTCTGTGTTTGACAGAAACATTGACCATAATATTAGAATAATTAAAAACGCCGCAGTATAAGAAATATAATTAAAAGCATTTGTATATTTTTTAGTCAGGTTACTCTAAAAAGAACAGTAAAAGTGATATATTTATTTATGTATCCAATGAAACTAATCTGAAATAGTATCAAAATAAAAATCAATCTCAATAAAAACTTGTGTGATATATTAAGGTAAAGGAGAAAATTTATTATGTGGATGTAATTTGTAGTTCCCTAGGAGACGAGTCGTCAATGATTTATGCGTGCACACCGGTATACGTGACCCATATATATGAGTTATACGAACCATAGCCGCCTTCGCACTGCACTACGCACTCAAATTAGAACGAAGTAGAATTCTGATGAATTGCACAGACGTACAGAAATTGGGTACACTCCGAGAAAAAAGTTCTCAGAAAAGAAGTTCCTCGCAAATACAAATGAACTCAGTTCTTATTCACAACCAGAATAATTTAACTTACTGTTTATGATAAATTTTGTATATATACATAACGCATATTTTTCTGAAAAATATTATTACTTGCAAATACCATAATAAACCATGAAAATTAACGAAAAATTTAAATGTATACAAGTGTATCAAATCCTTCTTAACAAAATTGATAGTTGTAATTGAGTTGGACTTTTGGATGGAAAGAAGTGTACCTTAATATAACGAAATTCTTTAATTTTAAGTTTGTTGTTTTTGTTGAAATTAAGCATTCCTTAATAAAATTGAAAGATCTAAAAATTCAAGCAAAAAAAGACTGTTAATTTGGAACAAATTAAAAACAAATATGACACACGTAGGGTTTCATCAAGTGAATTAGCTTGTTGTTTTTGTGAATTGATTTCAAGTCAAGTACCTTGAATATCAAGTTAACCTGTTAAACTGAAACTTAATGTACTTGATACTATAATACTATTATTTGTAGTATCCTAATGGCCGGTACCCGGTAGCACCAATATTACTAGTGTTTCACAAGACAAGATTTCTTGTTTTATTTTGTTGTTTCTTGTCTTATCTCGATAAAGAAGCCAAGAAATTTAAACATATCTTGTCTTTCGTTACTATTTTATATAAAAATCTTTGATCGTCGTTTTTTGCATGTTAACATTCGTAAATGACCTGGAACAAATAATATTGTATCACATCTACATTTTTTTTGTTGAGATAATGTCAATGTTAATTATCAAATACAATTATGTATTATTATTAAATAAATAATACAAAAACAAAAAAATCGTGTAGCTGCACATACAGCGACATCTTTACAAGCAGAAAAGCTTTTTTTCAAAGCATCCCTGGTTATAAGAAAACATTTTGTGCCGTAACTCTTGGTTATGATTTGGAAGAATAATTATATTATTTAGTCAATTATTGTTACTATTATATAGTTTTTAAAAATGAAATTACCATACCTAGTTGTATTATTTTTTTATACTCACATATTTTTGTACTTTTACTTATTAACAAGTAGGTTCTTATAATAAATCTTGCTATTCTTGCACATTTCTTGCCTTGCCATGCTTTGACATTTGTAGATCTTGTCTTGTTCTTGTCTTGCATTTTTTACAAGACTGAGGCAAGACCAAGAAAAATACAAGACTCTCGTGAAACACTAATGTCGGGTTGCACAAAGCTTCATCAATTTTGATTAATGATTAATTTTTTGACAGCAATGTATTTTTAATACGTGGCCATGGTAACAACGTCAAATTAATCAGTGATTTTTTTGATTAGAGCCTGATTAGCCTTTCTGCAACCGGGCATAAATATTACATTTGTTGTCAAAATTTCGATTAGCATTTTTTGGTTAAGCCTTGCAGGTATAACTGGGCCTGAGTTATTTAAAATTAAAACTTTTAATATGTTAGACGGTTTTTCATTTTAAAATTATATCATACATATATACATATAATTAATGGCGGAACGGATCGTTAGGCCAGATCGCCGGAATTCGGGCTGGCGGAACAGTCGTTGTTTTTCGGTAAAAGTCGTTTGGTTGCATATATGTCTTTTTCCTACGACCACTGTTAATAGTTATTTATGATATAAGTGTTAAAAGTGACTTTATGAGTGAGTAGGGAAGTTTATGAAACGAGGCGAAGCCGAGTGTAACAAACCCCACGAACGAAATAAAATCACTTTTAACACAAATATCATACACTATTTTTCCTACGATCCTAGTTATGTATTAGTAAATAAAAACTAAAGTTATAGAATGACATTTATGACAGGTCATGATGTATTAGTTATGAACAACTGAACATAAGAAGTGTTAAAAGTAAATTTGTTTTTTACTTTTAATTCGTTGTCAATGACAACGTGTTAAAAGTATTTACTGTGTTATAAACTGTTATTTTTAACTTGCTAAGCAACCGTTAAAAAGACTATTTTTAATAGTGGTCGTAGGAAAAAATAGTTTTTTAACGGTTGCTTAGCAAGTTAAAAATAACAGTTTATAACTCAGTGAATACTTTTAAATAGTTGTCATTGACAACGAATTAAAAATAAAAAACAAATTTACTTTTAACACTTATGTTAATAAGGAACTAAATCTAGTTATATTTAGTGTTCATAAGTAAATAAATGTACTTTCTTTTCATATTTATTTTTGTACTGAAATTTATATAGTTTATATGTATTTTCAGTTGTTCATAACAAATACATCATGACCTGTCAGAAATGGCATTCTATAATGCTTAATTTTTATTCACTAATACATAACTAGGGTCGTAGGAAAAGTAGTGTATGATATTTGTAATTTTATTTCGTTCGTGGGGTTTGTTAGACTTCCCCACACACTCATAAAATGTCACTTTTAACACTTATATCATAAATAACTATTTTTGAACGATTAAAATTAACGACCAAATATTTAATTCTGAGAGAACTAAAAATATTAGTACTGAATTTCAAAGTAGCAATAGTTTATTATCAGACGATATTGGCGGCGAACTTCTAGCTAAGAAGATGAAAAAGAAATAAATAACTCAATACGTAAATCTAGAATTATAACTTAAACCAAATTAAAAATCTTACAATATTTAATTAAGATTCGGCTGGATTTGTCATGACTTGTCAGGAGGAGGCAAAAGGCGTCAAGAAAAAATTATTAGATAACTCACACGGTTCATAGTTTAAATTATCAATTTCATTATCGTTTTTATATCGCAAAAAAAAAATCTTCAGAAACTTACAATTCAGATGTGTCGATAACAAAATAGAATTTTCACTGCTGCTTACCTGTAAAGAAAAAATATTTTAATCACAATACCAACTACTCTAACTTCTAAAAACATTCGTCAAAAATTATATTATTGAAAAGGAAAATTTTGAATACAGTAGATTACGCACTATATATTTTTTTGCCGTGGATGTGAATATGTTTGTTGAAATTCGATACATGTAATCGCACACACAATTTTTCGCATATATTATACTTCTCATATTAGTTTATTAAAAAATAAAACAGATTTGTGGCAAAACATTCATTAATCCATTGTGGTCGTTCGTCGTTCCATTAGCTTTAATAGCATTCAACTGTTTAATAACTATTATTGCTCTAAAATGTCATTGTTGCATTGTTGCGATACGATTACTGAATTTCTATCATAAGTAATATAATAATAGCCATGAATATACCGTAAATTTACAAATAGTTATTGCATAGAAACAAACAAACGAAACTGTTGTGATTTAAAAATAATTTTTGATTTCAGTTTTCACTATACTTTTCAGGAATTACGACTAATTTTTACCGAATTAATTCATAAATCGAATTATATTTGCTTCATCATTTCACACATGTCATTTTTATCCAATTAGAATGCTTCATTTGATAGCAGTTCTCAGTTTTTTAGAGAAAAAAATTGATAAACCCACAGTAGAAATTCCCATGAAATAATCAAGCAAATATAATTCGAGTTGTCTTTAATAGATATCAACAGAAAATTTATCTTATTGGTACTATATAGTAATAAAAAGTAAATACTCCAAAGTCAACTCATTAAAAATCATACATTTATACTTGAAATTTATTAGTTTACATTAATATTCAAATGAAAGTTAAATTTGTACAATTATTAATATTAAATCCTGATGGTACAGAAATTTTAGCAGCAGTATTATCGCTGATACATTTTTCCGAGTCTTATGTAGTTTTTGTGGAAGCTTTATTAACAGACACTTCCGAATTTTCGGAAGAAAAATATTATTTGCAATTGTTTTATATTGCAACTATTGTTATGAAGATATTTTAATGAGGTAGAGTAGCTAAAATAAAAGTCTGAAATAATTGCAATCAATATAATTAATTAAATAATTGTACACTCTGATACGAAAATGACAATAAATATATAATACGCCAATCACGTCTTCTAATTTGGAACACCCTGAAAAGGAAAGTCAAAGAGTAAGCTAATGCTTAGTGAAACACATTGCACACAACTATATATCATTCGCACACACAACAACACTCACACTCAACAACAAACCAGGTAAGACGGGTAAAATTGAAAAGGATACTCCTCGAAAGGAGTGTCACATATCGAATCCACGATATGCCGGCTACCGAATCCACGGTAGCAGAGGAACACTCGAAATCCATCGAGCAACTTGACATCTCCCACAGTGAGTTATAACAAGGCTTCAGGAGTATGAGTGAAAGCCGAGTACAAACCCATACTCCACCTCCCCACCGAGATGCAAGCGAAACTAAGGCACCTGTTCCAGCAGGGCACCGTTGGCACCAGGGTACCCTGGTGCGTCGCGCCTCGGCTTCACCCTCCTGTCAATGCAGTGTTAACGGGTTTTCGCGCCGGGGATAGGGATAGGATAAAATCAAGATCACACTACAGTAAATATACTGTCTCACACTCAGTAACTCATAGGTATTGTGTCTCACCTATTGAATCAAACACCTCCGACACTTATCTCACGACTGCCAATAGAGTACTGATTCAAATAAACAATAACTGCATGTTATAAACTCTGTGTTATCAAACACATTGTAACTAATTAATTCAATTAAGAAAGATTGGGAGTGAAGTAAGTTGTTATCTAATGCTTGTAAATAATTACCCTTTAACAGTTCGGCCATCCTGAAAAACTCTCGCCCTCGAGAAGTTAATTTTCAATTCCATGAACATCATCATCTGACGCAATCTGTCACTTTCTGAATTATTCATCAAATCTTTTACTAGTACCCATCGTTTCATGTTGTCCACTGCTATTACGTTTTTATATCCGCATCTCATGCTCCTATTTGATCCATTCATTTCCACAACTAGATATCTTCGTTTGAATAAACCTTCTCTATTTTAAATGGTCCAGCATAATGTAATAATTTTTTTTTTTTTTTTGCTTTTTCCCTCTATCACTATATATTGTTTCTTTACAAAAACAAGATCTCCGCAACTGAATGAACTTGTGGAGCTTTTCCTTTCATGTTAAATCAAACTGCTTGTTTTTGTTGATCGTTTTCTATTTTCTCAGCTACCTCGTGTCGTGTTTCTGCTATATCGATTATTACTGCTCTGAATTTTGTTCGTCAGCCTTGAGTCATTTTTGCTCTTGAACGTTAACCGTACAATAATTCGCTAGACATTTTTCCAGTTCCTACGCAATTAGTATTGTTAACTGAGAATTGAACTTCTGATACTCTCTTATCCCAATGTTTGTCGTCGGTCCTGGAAGTTGCTAAGGCAGCTAAAGCTATTCCGTTGAACCTTTCACCACTGGCCGTTTGCACGAGGAGTTGCAACGGCGTTTAAGATGTGTTGTATTCCATAATGTTTGCAAAGTTGTTCACATTCTTTAGATGTAAAGCTGATCCAAGTCATTAATTGATCTTGTCGGTACACCAAACATATCGATTATGTATTGTAAGAAATTTAGAACCGGTTTTGTTTTCGTTGTTTTTTTTTTACTGCTCGTAGCAAAGTGAATTTTGTAAATTCTTCTACGATAACAATTACATACTTGTTGCCCGAATCCGCTCTTGTTGAATGGTCCTAAGTGGTCCATGTGAATGGTATGAAAAGGCACAACTACTTTTCGTATTGGGTGAAGAAATCCTTCTCGTTTTCCTTTTGGTACTTTATGATACAGACCTGCTTTGCAGCAGTTTATATATTTCCTCACATATTCTCGCATTTTAGGAAACCATTATGTTTCAGTAAGCTTGTTCAACATTTTCTCCACTCCGAAGTGACCGAAATCATCATGAGGATTCTTCACTATCTCTCGTGTTAGACTCCGGGGTACAACCCATTGCAGTCCTTTACAAGTAATGCGATATATTCGACCGTTTTTTTTAAAGCAATAATCTTTATAAATTGATTTTTTTCGTAGTCAGTTTCAGTTGTTTTACTGAGACCCTGTGATATTTAGTTTTTTTTTTTTTTGTCATACGAGTCCGTTGTGTCTTGGCCTTCTATCGACTTTACGCATCTACATGACTCATCCTCGTACCCTGTCAGTATTCCACGGTAAACGTAAATTCTGGAGTTGTAACCTACAGCGAATGCATTAATGAATTTCCTAAAAAAAAGTTTGCTAGTCCGAAAAACTGCCGAATTTGAAGTACGTTTTCTGGTGTCTGGAAGTCACTTAAAGCACGGATCTTTTCTTTACCGGGAAGTACTCCGTCAGCGTCAATATCAAAACCTGAGTAACTCACCTATGTTCTCTAAAAACTTCCAATATAATTTTCAATCTTCGAAATCCTTCTTCGAAGTCTGGAACTGAACAAAGTATGTCATCTAGATATGCTAGTGCTATCGAATCTCGTAATCGTCCCAATATTTTATTCACCATACGTTGAAATACACTTGGAGCTTTTGTTAAACCGAAGAGCATCCTAGTAAATTCAAACTGGCCATCTCTTTCAGTTACAGGTATCTGATAGTATCCTGAGGTCATATCTAGACTGTCTTCCTTCCATATGGTTCCGCGCGCAACTTCTTTTTCTTTTTTTTTATAAGATCATTATTTGATAAATTTAAAACAAGTAATAGGCGAGTCCCTTCTTCATCCGTCGAAAATACGCATCATGGTAAGTAGTGTTCTTGATTTTCCTTAGAATATACGCTACGGTCAATGAACATATCTCCCGTAGAGTTCACAGGACATATTATATTCCCAGCATAACCTGGAGGTATAACTACTGCTTCAATTGTCCATAACGTTTTGTTTTTTTTACTGGTAACGCACCGATCTGCGGTAAACTAACTTCATCAGCTATAAATAAAAGCAACGTCTTGTCATCTTTAAAAATTCGTATGTGTAGCAATTCTGTCAGTGATTGTCCTACAATCATATCAATAACTTGTATCGAATTTGGTTCAATTGAAATGTCTCAAGAGGCTACATCCGTGACGGATTCAAACGCACCGGTAACCCCGAGATACACTCAAGAGGCTCCGTATATCAGGCAACCCCGAGACACACTCAAGAGGCTCCATCCGCGACGGATGCAAACGCACCGGTAACCCCGAGACACACTCAAGAGGCTCCGTATATCAGGCAACCCCGAGACACACTCAAGAGGCTTGATCCGCGGTCCTACAACCCGGAGACACACTCACGACGGGTTCTACGTATCGGTAACCCCGAGATACACTCAAGAGGCTCCATATATCAGGCAACCCCGAGACACACTCAAGAGGCTCCATCCGCGCCAAACGTATCAGACACTATATCGCTGTACGAGTTGACCGTCGAATAAAGTATCTCAAACCAAGCGTTAACCCACAAATATACTATCTCCCATTATACGTTAACTACCAATAAACTATTCCATACTACGCATTTACCATTAAATAAAATATCTCACAATACGCTTTAAACATGAAATAAAACCGCTCACACTACGCGTTAAGTATAAGATAAAAACCCTCTCACCTGTTGTCACAACACGCTCTCTTAATAAGAATTCACAATGAAATCACTTCACGTTCTTTACTACCAGAGTATCAAAACGGAACTATTTAAAATTAACTTACGGAGTTGAAGTAATAGTGTACCGTAACCATTTACGTAAGACAATAGAAAAAAGAATAGTAAATAGGTACATTCCTAAATTAATAAGGGAATTAAATTAAATAAAAGTGGTTATAACATTCGACTATCCTGACTTAGTCCTTGTCCTCGAGGACATCTTGTACTCCTAACGTATCTTCATCCTGTGCTGTGGTGTCGCTTTCCGAACTATCCAACAAATCTTAGTGTAACAAAAGGTTGCTTATCGTCATTCGATGAGGATGGTTGTGTGCGGTTGTTTAGTAGCGGTGGTCGGATATGCGTAGTTAGTCTGAAAGCGTTGCTAGAAGTAGATGCTTGTCTAACTGCACGACAATCTCTTTTAACATGTCCGGTTTTACCGGCCTGTTCTTTCGTTGATACTGTTTTCCGCCATTCGTATCAAAAGGTTGATTTTAGGAGACGCGTTCCCAATTCCAGTAGATTCGTTATCCTGATGATGTGACATGTTAAAACAATTAAAGAATCCTAATCCAGGTTCCGATCCCACTTCTGAATTGTTATGAAGATATTTTAATGAGGTAGAGTAGCTAAAATAAAAGTCTGAAATAATTGCAATCAATATAATTAATTAAATAATTGTACACTCTGATACGAAAATGACAATAAATATATAATACGCCAATCACGTCTTCTAATTTGGAACACCCTGAAAAGGAAAGTCAAAGAGTAAGCTAATGCTTAGTGAAACACATTGCACACAACTATATATCATTCGCACACACAACAACACTCACACTCAACAACAAACCAGGTAAGACGGGTAAAATTGAAAAGGATACTCCTCGAAAGGAGTGTCACATATCGAATCCACGATATGCCGGCTACCGAATCCACGGTAGCAGAGGAACACTCGAAATCCATCGAGCAACTTGACATCTCCCACAGTGAGTTATAACAAGGCTTCAGGAGTATGAGTGAAAGCCGAGTACAAACCCATACTCCACCTCCCCACCGAGATGCAAGCGAAACTAAGGCACCTGTTCCAGCAGGGCACCGTTGGCACCAGGGTACCCTGGTGCGTCGCGCCTCGGCTTCACCCTCCTGTCAATGCAGTGTTAACGGGTTTACGCGCCGGGGATAGGGATAGGATAAAATCAAGATCACACTACAGTAAATATACTGTCTCACACTCAGTAACTCATAGGTATTGTGTCTCACCTATTGAATCAAACACCTCCGACACTTATCTCACGACTGCCAATAGAGTACTGATTCAAATAAACAATAACTGCATGTTATAAACTCTGTGTTATCAAACACATTGTAACTAATTAATTCAATTAAGAAAGATTGGGAGTGAAGTAAGTTGTTATCTAATGCTTGTAAATAATTACCCTTTAACACTATCGTTCAAGGTCAGGCTGTTTTAAAAATTAAAATTTGAAAATATGAAGTGTAAACTATTAAAAGCAGTAGATAATCTGCGGTTAGTTAAAAAATCGTAATCAGAATTTGTTAAACTAACAAACTTGAAGTAGTATTGTTCGTGCAAAGAAAAGTTGTCGCTGCTTAAAATATTGGTGCAAAGCGTGTTGATAAATGCAGTTTGAAAATGGATGAAGCAACAATGAGTAATCACCTATCGAACTTTGAAACTATTTCCCATCCTGTTATCAAACTATTTTGCGCTATCAGTCACCACATAATCGACAGGTCGGAGCATGAAACGAACATGAATGAACAAATGAACACTCATGAGGCATGCTGATGCGTGACGTCACCGAATTACATGAATACAGCGACATGTGTTGCTGTTGCTGATGATACAATACGTGCCCAGGCCTACCAATCCTGCATTTAAATGGACAAAGTTTCACAATGGTGTTACGTTAGCCACGAAAACAGAATAATAACCGATCTGGGGGCAATTTCACGCCGATGAAGCGATAAAGAATTGGAATTCAATTTTCCGATAATTCAGATGGGGGAAGTTAAAGTCATAAAATACGAAATAGATAAACAGTAAACACAATTTCCGTCTAATCAAAACTGCAACAGAAATTGAATTTCTATATTCTATCCAATAATAACACTTTCTTACACATCGATTCGTACGGATATCTAATATTGAGGTAAGTAGGTACATTGCGATACCATAATCAATGAAGAAGACGATTTATTATATTATACGCTGGGAAACTAAGACAAGTACTAAAGGTGGACACTTGAGTTCCTTTTCATACACTCTTACATCCAATCACGAAAAAAAATTTGACGGCTGATAAAAAGTGACGATCACGCCTGCGGACCACGTTCGTATCCGAGTTATTTATATTTGTTTATTTTCAGTTTTTTTTTTGTATAAATAATAGCTATTTTTAGTACAAGTGAACAACGTATGACTTTTTCCAAACGAGCGAAGCGAATGAGTCAATTGGTCAAGTTCACGTATGCTAAACATGATTTTTTCCACAATCTTGAAAAATAGTATATTTTTTATATTAATGAAAAAATCAACAGTACCTACATATGTTTATAAATGAATTAATGTAAAAGTAAGTATAACATTTTTTCCTTCATATGGAAAATTTATGACTCCTGAGGTAGATGGATTGATGTGTATATTACACACTTATGATTCAACATACTGCTTTGTTCATTATTTTAAGTTGAATAATAATGAATTTTGCTAACAATTGTGGAAAAAATATTTTTTTTTTGATTGGACGAAAACAGATACCTTTCCGATGTACCTATTTGTGAACTGGAATATGTATTATTTCGGTATTTTAAGGTAGTTGCTTGGTTACGAAAAATAACAGTCCAGGAATAATTTTTTCATAATTATTGAATATAAACCAATCGAAAAATAATAGTATGTGCTTCACGTAGGAAGAGTGACTTCCTGAATTTGAGTTGTTGCTGGCTTCGTCTACAGCTCGTCCTGCAATGGACTTTTCTCGTATATATAAATTCAACATATTTTGAAGATGTTTTCAATAATTTGCTACAAAACAATGTTAACAAATATATAATTTCACTTAAAAAGAATATAGTTTACTTATAATGAATTATAAAGTTTTACCGCTATTTCGCTTGTGGCTTTATAGAAATAGACATACAAGATGAGAGGAACGAACATATATCATGGCGCGTTTCGTTTGTAAACACAAAAAAACATTTGAATTTGACATATACAATTTTGTAAAATATTTTTTCTACTCCTGCTTTGAAAATACAATTTTCTGATTTGTTTTTCATGCTGAAAGTGACTCTTTGCAGCACTAATAAATGTTTGTTGCATTGTTGCTGCCATGGATACGCATCACTTGCGCATCACAAATACAAAATTTGCAATAAATGTCAACTTATGTTTAAAAAATAATTTTTTATTTCCTTATTTTTTATCTTGCAGGAGTAGAAAAAATAGTGTGTATAACACGTGTTGAAAGTCCTTTGTGGAACACAAACGAACTTTCGTTTTGGTTCGACAAAGATAGACTTTCAGCACTTGATATACAAATAACTATTGTCAACTGGAGAGTAAAAAATCTCCCTCGAACAAAAATGATATTTGGAGTCTCGTAACATTTCTGCCAGACTCTGCTATACGACGTTCGGCAACTTTTATTACTCGACCCAATAATTATCATTTTTAGTCCTAATGAAACAAATAACAAATTAACTAACTAACCACTACGTTCCTAAATAAACAAAATTTATTTTCGGTCTCTATTTTCAAAAATTATTAATTTTGAATGTGACTAAATTCTATATCGAAAGATTTTTGTAAACTAACACATTTCATGGTCCGTATAGAATTAACTTTTATACATATACATATATGTGTGAGTGCATGTGTGTCCGAATTAATTAATTTTTTGTCCAGGGTAAATTCAAATCTTGTTTTTCGTATTTTTTATTCATATTTATAAATAAATAGATGATTGCTTTTTTTTAATTCATCGACTGAAAATAGTACCAAGCGACTATGCGAGTACTTGAAACTTTTGACTTATTATTACCTAGCAATGTCTACATTTTGTAAATTCCAATACCTGATCATTTCTATCTCGGTAATACAAAATAATCATGTAACACATGATGAGGCGGGCAAGTCCACGTTCACAAATGAACAAAGGGCCGCATGGGATGGGGCTCACAGTCTGTGCATCCCTGATTTACATTGTTTCATATTACTATTCCCTCTGTTCCATATTGCATTATTCCATTCTATTGTATGCAATAAATTAGGCTTGAAATGAACATCTGAAAACATGTAAGTACCTTACAATAGGATTGAAAAGTTCAGACCTAGTAAAACCAGTAAGTTAGCATAAATGTCTGTATATTAATTTAACTTGTGCACGAAATAGAAAATAAAGAAGCGCACATTCATCAAACCTTTACAAGTTGTGTACACCCTCGACCGCGGTGTGTTTACGAACGTGAAGTTCTCTCCACGTAACTGGCGGGACATTACTTCACAACATTGTTCAGCATTTATCTGTTGTTGGCGTCTCGCGCTCTACTTTGCAAGTCTGCGTCGCGACGCAGCGCCACAATGCTCCGGCGAAATACAATCTCAGAGTTGCATGTAATGTAGAATAGGAATATAGAGAATGTCTACAATACGGGAATGTACGACTGGAATGTCAGTTCTACACAACATTACATACGTGTGAATTTACAGGATACAGAGAATTATTGCTGATTAGTATTATTTGGATAATTATTATTGCGAAAGTTACTTTACTACATCAAGGCAAGTTCATAAAGGGATTCTGCATAACTATCATCTAAAACTGAAATATGAAATATCTACTATAGTTCGTCTCAGACAGAACAAGTCATGTACGAAAAACGCATTTTCGTTCATATTTTGAGCAACTAATCTCATTGAATATTATACCAATGGTCTACTTAGTTCCAAGTTCCACGGCGAAACTTTTATTCTAGAAAATGTAAAGAAATTTTTAACTTGCAAGTTTTAGTAGGTACTTGACAACAAATTTTTCAATTATATAGTAAGTAATAAACAATTAATTTTATAATTATATATAGTCAGAAGATATCCGAGAAGACAAAACTTTTATTAACAAATACATGGTTTTAAATAAAAAGTACACAATTAGTTTTTTATTTATTTAAATTTATGTAAGATGAAAGGATTAATGGTGTTTGTATATTGATTCCGAAAACTTTAACTCTCTCAAAAAGTGTGTGCAAAGATACTGAAAAAAGGAAAAATTCTGCGATACATATTTAAAAAGGAGTCAGAATTTAAATTTGCTAATTACAAATTTAAAATAGAAATATTTTGTAAAATTTCATTTGCTACTGAAATAATTCTGCACCACTGATTGCAAGCTGTCTAATATTATTCACAAGTGCGTAATTTCTCGAACTCAAATTGCACAATGCAGTCGTTCGGTTGAACGAAGAGGCAAGAGCACGCAGAATACGGCAGACCAATGAGTAGAACTAACGTTCATTTATGGTTTATAGTAACTAAGGAAAATTGAGTTACTATTGCAATAAATTAATTATGTATAAAACCATTTTAATAATGACATCAAAACCCAAAAACAATAAAATTGTGAATGGTTTGGCAAGAATTACATAGAAATCACCCGATCGAAACAAAAAATATCATATTAATTACAAGCAATATCAATCTATACAAACACAAACATCGAAATATAAATCAACCCTTCAAGTCTTGCTGGTTCGTTGTAGCAATTTATATGAACAATACCTTTGCTAAAAGGGCCAGCAAGACTTGAATAGTTGATTGATATTATTACGATGTCTGTGTTTGTTTGGAATTGATAAGATGTTTTTTGTTTAGATCGGATGATTTCTAAGTAACTCTTGCCAAATCATTTACAATTTTATTGTTTTTGGGTTTTAAAATACTTTTCCTACGACCATAATATGATTTTTCTTTGATCATAAATGCTAAACTGAAATAATTGACATCACTAATAAATAGCGGCTTCAGAGCATTAAACCATCTAGAATAAACTATCAGCCTTTACACTGGTTATCAATTTTTTATATTTACGGAACACTTTTTATAGGTATTGAAAAATTTGATGATACACTATACTAAAGTAATTTAAAAAGTCATCTTATGTTCGTTTAAGGATATTTATATATCACATACAAATAATTAGTTGACAGGTCTAAATTTCTGATGAATTGTGTCATTAGAAACGAATAGTTTACAAATGCTTTTTCATTTTTAGAGCAATTAATTTAGCTACGTCATAAGAAGCAATCTTTTTTTTTAAATAAAATTTGTCCTTCGATATTTTATTGGATTTTTGATAATTTTTCTCTACATCTCTCTACCTAATCTTCAGTATATTGACAATAAAATTTAGAGTTGCTTCTGTAAGGTTTTGGCTCAGTTTTAGAGGGCCTGTTTGTATTTACTGTTTTGTCAACAGGTACGATATCTTCACTATCTTCAATTATTCGTTTTCTATTGACAAATTTTTCCATAGTATGATCCTTCAAATAAAATATTTATGTTAATTCATTATTCAAAAACTTTAGTATATTGTCGGTTTATCTTAGTAAAACTGAAACTATTTAAGTTTGTGTTTTAAATGTACGAGTATGTTATAATTATTAAGCCAATGAAACAATAAAATATTTTATTGTTAGCGAAATGTAAATATTAATACAAATAAATTTGGTAGCATACTAAGAAAAATCTCGCGGAACAGTGGTTGAGAACCACTATTAAATTGAAACTTAATTTTTAACCCAATAAATCAATACTATGCGTAAAGTTTCTTATTTATTTCTTTTTTAGTTGTAATGTTTTAAATTAATTATAATTAGTTTTTTCTTACTGTTCTGCTAAATTCGATGAATCAAAAATTCCGTAACTGTGGGATCGGCGTATTTTATGTCGTCTGTGATGGGTCGCTTAGATAACTTGTATGTTGTATAATAATAGCTACTTACATTCATGGTCATAGAAAAGTGGTATTTATTCTTCAAATAAAGATAAAATAGTACATAAAAAATGTGCCATAAGAAAGAGAATACTTTTCTGTGTTTCGACTAATATGTACAGATCATGATGTGGAAATTGACATTAAGAATACTACCAACTTATGAAAGTAACAATTTTATTAGTGACCAACTGACCTATACTTTCTGCATATTATCCTAGACTAATTCATTGTTTAGTATTTTAGTCTTTTGTATAGTATTATATATAAATTCGAAACCAGATTGTAAAATTGTTCACCTTTAATAAAAAGCCATACTTTTAACAATGAGAACAAAAGCTTTGAAAGAATTCTTGTTGAAAGAGCTGTTTATTTTATCAGATTATAATATTCTAAACTTGCATAAGGTACATACAAAGTCTGTTCTTAAAGCAATCTCTTCCAGGATGGAAATAAGAAAATAGAAATAAAAACATTACACACAAGTCTAGCATACGTGCTTCACATTTTCAAATAGTCACGGCTAAGATTCAGAAACTTGCTTTTGTTAACTTTATTTACAAGTTTCTCGCTGGATTTTAAATATTACATCTGCCTAGTGGCAAACATTAAATTCTTTATACATTAAAATAATATTTGCCAATCGGTATTGCATACCAATGTTTAAAAAACCTATCACAGCATAAAGCTCAACGCATATTAATGCCAAATAAATTTCAAAATTCAATTTTTCGTAAGTCATAATCATAGTGGAATTGTTTAATCCGCTTGTAACGACGCTACAATTATTACACAAAATATTGTTTTCTAGCCCACCTTTTCATGAAATGGATAATTTGGTTATGCAAATGCTGTAGTCTCGTATAATTTCACTATCTGGAAGAGGATGGGTTCCACTTTATGAAATGGATAAAATTTTTGTCCAGGAGGCAGAAAACATGAAATGTATATTTATTCCATTCCAATTTTCTAATTCTACCAATTTTGGATTTTAATGCTCCATTTCCAGATATATAAAAGAAAAACAATATATTGGTGCTTTTAAAATTAAAAATTGAGATTCGTCATTCGCGATGTCTTAGTGACAAAACATAAATTAAAACTATCTAAAGCCATTGAAAAATTTTGTTTATTTTTTGCAAAGCCTATATATTCGGGGGCAATGAAATGTATAAGAAGAAAAATACGTATAATTCTTGAGGTGCCATAAACAAATACGTCCCCGCAATGAAAATCTCAAACATACGACATATGAATTCAGTTAATTAGACAAAAGGAAATTATTTTTAAGATTTACTGTTATTTGTAAAAAAAATGGGAGGGGGGGGGGGGGTGATGAACCTGATGATAACGATGATAATAAGATACACAGGAACACACCCACACGAGGGGGGTTAGGAGCACTCGTACACTTTACTTTACTTAAAATAATTTTATTTACATATTTATATTTAATAAAACAAAATTTAACCAATTTAAAATTAAACAAATTAAACTACACTGAATACATTATGTCTGCGTCCGATCTAGAGCTAGACCTATCTAAGACTGACTAAAAAATGTTATTGAGAGGCAAATCTACCCTCTCAACTTCTTATCTAAATACAAATTTTTGGTCTGTATGGCCCCATAAATTCTAATTTTTATTAAGAAAATGTCAACGTCTATGCCGATAAAAAATCATAGTTCACAGAAGAAATGCAGTCTTCAAACAAGATGGAAACCAGGGCCGTATTTTCCATCTTGTTATATTTATAGATTATTTTATGCATATAAGGTAATCACTTTCTTGTATTATATCTGATTTTGGCTCATTCAAAGTAGTATTTGTTAAATAATTGTTTAAAAGTATACGAATGGGAAACTTGTGAAACGATTTCTCAACAAAATTTCGAATTAAGCAATATTTATATATTTTATCCAACACCGTGTAATTATAACAATATAAGTATGCTGTTTTTAGATAAATAAAGTAGGTCATAAGTCACTAGTGAGCTAAATATATTAGCTCACTGTTTTTTGGTTCGTATCATAGTAACTACGTTATAAAACCTTCTCTACAATATTTTGTTCCTAAATGTCATTTCGAAATTCCATCTGTCAAAAATCTTATATGTATTTTATATCAATGATTAAAATGTGTTGAATAAAATGTTGTATGGCACAAGTGTGTTAATTACCTAAGTCACTTGAAAAAATACCACACTCGTCCTAACGGCCTCGTGAGCTAAACTTTCCCACGTGGCTTATCTGTAATGTAACACACTTGTACCATAAATAACTAATAAAAATTATAATTTGTAGAGTTTGTAAATTTAAAAACAACTCCCGAAAATTTTTATAATTACAAATTTTGTTTAAAAATTAATTTCTATAAAAATATTGAAAAATTTATTTGTATTAATTAAAGGTGTATGTTGCTCAGACGAATTAAGTAAAAAAAAACTCGTGTAATTCTCCACTGAAAATTGTATGTAAAACTAAAAAATATTTTATGTTATGATGTTATGAAATATAGTAATATGATTTTTAAATCTAATCTAATCAAAAAGAAAAATAATAAAATTTTGCTTATTGCTGAACTTCCAATATACAGGATTTTTTTAATAAAATTGTTTACAAAATAAATGTATCTGTTTATTTCATCTAATTTTCTTTTATTATATTGATAAATTTATATTTTTGTATTTTTACATACCAAAAATTGTTTTTTATCATTTAATTTAAATTTCGGGCGTAAATCACTTAAAGGTCCACACAATGCTCCAAGGTCATATAACTAACTAAGGTAACATCAAAGGTACCGAAACGGAGTGTCGCTTCTGTATATTGTAACTATTCTGTACTTCAACAAAATAAATCTGTTTAGAAACACGTAAGGGTGAACGAGAAAAAAAATTAACGTAGAATAAAAGTGTATAATAAATAAATGAATCTATACAAGAAATAAAATAATGTGTAATTAATATTAAAATCGCAAATTAAAATAAAATGCTTTCTATTAGCATGATCGCAAATAACATTTTGTTACTCTCAAATTGTGAGCTTGCGAGTTTTTCCAAGGGTTGATAAATGGTATATACGAGTACTTCAGTTAATTATTTATATATTTGATATGTGAAAATTTAAGCCTAAACCCTATAAATAGCATGTTTGCCTTTTGTGATTTTTTCCAGAAATTAATAAAATTAGAATAATTTAAAATCATTATTCTTACAATGAAACGATTTTTCCTTTTAATTTATATTTCGCTGTAACGAATTATCCCAAAATGTGCTCTGTTTTACCAGACCTAACTCTAATTCTTGGCTCATTGAAACCAGAGCACAGCTAAATCTACTCCAGAATGTGCTCTTGTTTCAGCAGGCCTAGAATTAGAGCTAACACTTTAGAATGATCTAATTCTTGATCCACTGAAACCGGAGATCAATCCAGAGCAGCCAAAATTGCTCCAGACTGTGCTCTGGTCTTAGTAGGCTAATAATTAAAGCAAATACTTCTGAGTGCTCTAATTCCCGACCCGAACCTCAAATCTGCTGCAGAATGTGCTTTGGTTTCATCAAGCCAAGAATTACAGCACACGCTAAAACGTGCTCCATTTCCCGACCGACTGAACATCACGTCACAGTATAGGTATATCTATACTGCGATCACGTTCAGAAAGTTCTGGAAGCCAAACCACCAGACCAGGAGGGGGGAAGCCCGAAAGACTACTACCACCTCAGCGCGCACCGATCAGGACTGAGTATAGTACGACAAAAGATCTCAAGTTGACGTTTAAATTGTTTTATGGCACTGGATTTGGAAATCCCAAAGTAATATTAGCATGCCTAACTTAATATACATGGATTACTGTACGACATGGAAATAACAAGACAGGGATGTATTTAAAATTTTAATACCGTTAATTTCTTAGAAATAATCATTATCTTCGTGGAATTGCAAACAATTTTTGCATAAAAACGAAACTGCTATAACATAATGTTCTTATTACCAAGAGTACATCAACGTTACTACAACTTGTGACAATTATTAGAGTATTTTTCATAAAACATGGTATTAAAATTTTAAATACATCCCTGTCTAGTTATTTCCAGGTAGAACAGTAATCCATCCACATTAAGTAAGGTATGCTAATATTACTTTGGGATTTCCAAATCCAGTGCTTAGCTGGGTACCTGGAACAAACAGTGTATTCTAATGGATTTCGTACAATTCTATACCCTATAGCAGAACGCATAAAGGTCACATTTCTTTCAATTCTTTCTCTCAGGGAAAAACTTTGAATAGATACCACAACCATAAAATAATTTAAACGTCAACTCGAGATCTCTTGTCCAACTATACTACCGTCCCGGAATCTCTTTTGGTTTCTATTGACTGATATTCAATCTGTAAATTATGGTTGTATTAGCAGGAATATTTAAATGAAAATTTGTATACATAGATACTTTGATATGTGGAAGTCACTGGTAATATGTTTAAGGATGTAAGGGAAATGTCTCCTTGGCAGTATTTTCCCTAGGAAAATGTCTCCTTGAGGGCAATTACAAAATAAAATGGTACAACTGTTTACAAGTATAGATAGGTATTGGTTGTTTAAGGTTTTACACAATTATGAATTATGATTTAATAGTTGTGAACTTTAACCGTAATTTTAACTGATATTTTTAAAGTCGAAAATATCAGTAAAATAAATAAACCGGTTTTTGTGACCACCTTTATTTTAATATCATTTAGCGCGAAAATTTTTAATTTTTTTTATATCCGTTTTACATTTGAATATGAGCCATGATAGTTTTTCAATTTTCATTTTAGTTGAGAGTAATAAAAGTAGTTAGTCTTTACAACAGAAATATTTTTCAGTTAATATTCGTCAATTAAATGGCATTCTTTTATTTGCTTTATTTGTTTCAGACGGTAATTTTTTAAATAAATTTTTACTTTTTTCATCAATTTTTTAACCGATATTTTAACAGTATTAAAACGGTTTCATATTTTTAAAAGTCCGTTTTCGAATTAAATTCGTTATAATTATAATAGTCTTTTTGAGGATTAACCGTTAAACAGTTTTTTTTTTCGGTTACATGCCCCGGTTATTTATTTACCAAGGATGTAATGATGTTAATGTTAATTAAAGTCTGTACCTCGATTTTGACTAAGGGCCTATTCGCCCATGACTCCCATTGTATATGCAAGATTTTCAGTAGTACAAGAGTACAACCAGTTTTTTAACCCATTACGAACGTTCTTATGTTTAGTTATATAAAAATAACCAATGGCTTTGACAGAATAAATTTGTATAATAGTTATTTTTGTTTTAAGTGCGTGAAGTTTGAATTTTTAATGCTTGAGATGTCAGTTTTTTGACGTGTCTTACCAAGTCAAAAAGTCAATCGAACGCATTAAAAACATTTCGCCCATATAATACAAACAATATTTTTTCTACAATTAATTTGCATCAGTTATTATAATTTTTTTTTCATTACCGTGTAAAAACGAAGTTTTCTCTGATACTTCGCGCACGGTGTTAAGGTAACATAACAATTGTGAAAAAACTTGCCTACATCATAAGTTGTTACTAAGATAAAATGTTAATATTTTTTGACAGTTGTAAAAAATTTTTTTTTATGTTGTCATTATTTTTTTATTATTTAATTAAATTTGAAACTGCGTGTGAAATAATTTCTAATATCTTAAAACAGAATATTATTAAAAAATATAAAAATAAGACAAATGTAATATTTCATTATAATAGAAAACATAATATGTATATAAAGTATGAATGTATATATGTTTTATTTTAATTAGAACAACAACAAACACAAATTTAAATTAAATATAATGAAATTTGCACTACGTATACATACACATAAAGTGTGTATATTTTCTACTCGTATGAATACATTACATTGAATAGATATTTTGTAATTTGACGTAATATTATTCTGTTTACTTTCCCGTTGCCGTGTATTTTATTTGTTTTCCTATTTACATTAATAATATTTGTGCAAATGTCAGTTAAAATTGTGTTTGGCTATTTCAATATTTTTAAACTTTATTCTAAATATGACATGACCTATAGTGCTATATTACACCAAGAACAAATATTGATAAATGTGAAAATGTGTAACAGACCAAATTAATTTCTAAATATATTATGTATCCCAGAAAAAGTAAATCTAATAATACAATTCATTTTTGCCCATTTTTAAACAAAATAAGTAATACTATGATAAATAATCTCATGGTTATTACCAGTGATGTTAGTCGTAATTAATTAATTACCAAATCATATATTTTAGAAATATTTTTAACAAAAAAGGAAATAAAATAATAAACGACAGATTTGCAAAATTATTATTTGTACTTTGTACACTGCAATTCAAAATTATGCCAACTAAAAAGTATTTTGCAAAATGACGAAATTGTGCAAGATTCTAAGGAATAAAATGCCTAAGATTTAAGAGACACTCATGGAATTGGAATCTGAATGAGGTTATGTACCTGTATAAAGATTTCAAGTGCATATGCTCATTTTATATTATCTATGTTTATTTTCTTTTGTAAATAATTGTACCTTTTTGTGTAATTGTTATTAACTTTTTAATTTTAAGTTACTGTTTTCAACTGTATTTGTTTATTTACAATAAAAGTTTTTAATTTTTTTCTCTTTAATATATACAGTGGCGAACTGGGCCGCCGGGAGTCCGGGAACTATCCCGGTAGGCCGGAGGTACTGAGGCCGGTCAATATTATCAGATATTTTTATAATGATAATATATGAAACTTTTATGTGTAAATTATATCAAATAGATTTATGCTTGAGTGAATAAAAATAAAAAATATTATCGTTGTAGTAAGACGGATCTGATGTGTCTTGTATGCTTTTACCTGTGCGTGAACGATAGATAGTGATCCAAGCCTCCGTATCGTGCACTATACCCGGACTTTTTCTCGTACAAATAATTTTTACATGGTCTTATAGGAAATTTTCCGATGGAGCATTGAAAACATATTGTAATTTTATTTATTATTTCGTTGGGAATTCGTGACAAATTAAATATTTACCAAAATTAATTTCTGAATATTATTAAGATTCAACAATATTTCCTGATTAATTCGCATAATAAGAAATATTTTTATAACTTTGTTAAGAAGTATATTTCCAACCTACAATTATTTTTTATAAGTCAAAACTGAATTAAATTAGTTTCTACAGCCTGTAGACTTTTTGAGTTGTTTAAGGTATTGAAAATAAACATACTTTATTCTAAGTCTAAAAGGAGTATGTTGATTTACAAAATTTATAAATTGGAGTGTTTATTGCTATAAAAGTACATGCTATCGCCTAAGCGTACAGTGTATCTGTATACGTTTAGCGGCTTCACACCTTCACACAGTAGATAATAATATGACCCGTGCGCGTATCAGTTGAATATAAGGTTCAACTTTACATCGCTGCATCTCAAAAATGATACATTTTTTTTCAAAAAACTTAAAATAAAAAAACATCTTTTGTACCTTTTCTGCAACTTTGTCACAGTATATGGGAGTCTATCTCTTCAGACCGAAACGTTTCTCTATCACAAAAAATTGCACTGCAAAATGCAAAATTGGCTTGTTCTAAAGTTAGTTTTAATTTTTTTTTAAGTATACAGGGTGTCCCATTTAAGATACGAATGCATTGGTATCTCGAGAACCGCAAGAGCTACGAGGTTGGTTAAATTAGACAAAAGTTGCCCCGTTAGGAGGCTATTTTAATAGTGTTTTGTTATTTGCGAAAAAATGCATAGGTCACTAGATATAGGGGAAAATGTAAATTTAGCGATTTTCTTTTTTTGCTTATAACTTTGTTATATGAAATAATACGAGATTCTGGTTTGCACTTTCTTAAGGCAGTTTTGTATGGTGAATTTGCAGAAGTACTCAATATTTTTTTATATCTAACCATTTACGAGTTACTGATAGCAACTTTTATTTTTCATATGGAGGTCATATTAAGCTATGGTATTTTTAAATAGAGATTTTTTTTAGCTTTACAATTATATAAAACAGTAATACTTTATTTTTATAATTAACAGAAAAATTAACAAAAATTGTTATTTATACTAAAATTGCATTGAAAAAAGTAAATTAAAGGCTCCAGTCTAAGAAAATAACTATTTCATAACATATATTGCAACAAGTTTATTTAATTAAAGTTAAAAATTCAAAAATAATTTGTGAAAACTTCACAATAAATTTAGTTAAATTCTTCCACAGCAGCCTTCGATTTACTTTTTTCTAACTAAATTTATTGTTAAGTTTTCGCTAATTATTTTTGTATTTTTAACTTTAATTAAATAAACTTGTTGCAATATATGTTATGAAATAGTTATTTTCTTAGAGTGCAGCCTTTAATTTACTTTTTTCAATGCAATTTTAGTATAAATAACAATTTTTGTTAATTTTTCTGTTAATTATAAAAATAAAGTATTACTGTTTTATATAATTGTAAAGCTAAAAAAAATCTCTATTTAAAAATACCATAGCTTAATATGACCTCCATATGAAAAATAAAAGTTGCTATCAGTAACTCGTAAATGGTTAGATATAAAAAAATATTGAGTACTTCTGCAAATTCACCATACAAAACTGCCTTAAGAAAGTGCAAACCAGAATCTCGTATTATTTCATATAACAAAGTTATAAGCAAAAAAATAAAATCGCTAAATTTACATTTTCCCCTATATCTAGTGACCTATGCATTTTTTCGCAAATAACAAAACACTATTAAAATAGCCTCCTAACGGGGCAACTTTTGTCTAATTTAACCAACCTCGTAGCTCTTACGGTTCTCGAGATACCAATGCATTCGTATCTTAAATGGGACACCCTGTATATTTAACAAATCTATTGTATTTTATATATTAAATACATTCATAATAGGTACATATAGACACATTTCCCTGCAAAAATAATATCCGTCGGAAAATTTCCTATAAGACCAAGTAAAAATTATTTGTACCTTGTACGAGAAAAAGTCCGGGGTTGCTCCTAAAATAAGCGAGCTACTCGTACGAAGGCTTGGATCTCCAACTAAGTGTGCCTGGTGGTCGACAACCGGCGACTAATTAGAATTACGAAGTGCATAGTTCATATTTCCAGATAATCAGAATAGCAAGTAGTTTGTCATTGCGACATTTGTGAATTTTATTTTTTGGTAACTGTTTATTCGTATTCATTATTATTACAAATATAATATTTATACATACATTATACAAAACTGTTTTATTACTGAAAAATATTTATTCTTTCTTTATTTTATTTTAAGGCTAATTATTAAAACCAAAACTACAAATATGGAAAAAAGAAAATTTTAAGAAGGTGCTAAGAAGGAGCGTGAAAAAAAATATGTAACAAACTGCAAAAACAAGTTTGAAAATAAACGATATGTTTGCGTCAACTGTGGCTAGAGTTGCTACTGAATTAGTGGCCTCACCATCTTCGACTTCGAGTTCGACTTGCGGGAACACAAAAAATATTGTTGACGTTGAGAACGAGCCATCCAAATTTAGTTGAAGAATAACTTCAGAATTTAACCAATTGCTAAATGTTTTCTCTAATGAAAATAGATAGCACTGGAGAAAATATCAAAACATCACTTGTAATGTATGTTTTTATTTGTCAAAAATTTTAACAACTAGTTAAAAATTAACTACTGAGTTACAAAATAGGCCCCGTTTATTTTTTCATGCAGGGTGGCCCAATGAAAATTATCAGCGCAATTTTTGACCACTTAACATCAATCTTGCAAAAAACGCTCGAACACGGCAACTTTAGTATAAAAGGGGACACCTGAATGGTTTAGTACCAATGGCATAAATTCAACCCTAAAATGGGGGTGGACTGCATCTCAAAAAATTTAAATGGAAAAGGGTGTCAAACATGACTCAGTTCGAAAGTCCTTTCAGTTCTCTTTACAAAAGTTTTTTTTATTTTTCAAATCCGATCATTAGTTCCACAGAAATATCGTTTAAAACAAATTTTATCAGGTGTGCAAAACTCCAATCAAGTAAGCTTAAACAAATGGCTAAAATTTGCGCTGATAATTTTCATTGGGCCACCCTGTATTAATATGTTAGAAGTTATTTGTTTCTTAAATAATATAAGAAATTATATACATATACGATTAGTAAAATGTTTACACTTTAATATTTTGCCATAGTAATTAAAAGTGAGATTAGCTTTTAAGAGGCCGGTCACTGTCAAATTTCCCGGGCTGAATAAATTTCCCAGTCCGCCACTGAATATATACATTTTAAACACAATTTTACAAAACAATTAAAATGGTATTAAAAAATGATAAACTACGATAGTAATTTTTTCCAATTATAAACTACAAGAGAATTTAAAATGGTAATCAAAAGTGGTAAATTATGTGAGAAATTTACCAAAATTATAAATTACGGTAATTTAACTTCACTGGGTATTACACATTACCAAATACATATTTTTACTTTATAATAAGAATATCAAAAAATTTTCAGGACATTAGGCTTTTGAAGTTATTGTGTGATGTTTATATCCCTCCCGGCATGTGTTTTTCTCTACTTTACCGCTCAAGGGCGTAAAGTAAAAATTTCCACCTTCGTAACCAAAATGTAAATAATAAAAACATACAGATGTGCGTAAAAGTGTATATTATAACCAAAGCAGCCTTTGCAAGCAAATATACATACATATATTAAATATTTCCATCGACTACCAAACAAATCTTGAAATTAATGGATAGACAATTCAGAATTTTAGAGATGACAGTGAAATAAAATTTATGAATTTATCCTAGATATGTAATTTCTGAAACTGACATTGACAATTTTTAATATAGTTTATTTTAATTTCATAATTAAAGCTAAAATAATAAACGAAAATTACAAAACTCGTTTGCGTCTCGCTTTGTAAGAGCAAAAGTTAATTACCAATCCAGTTTCCTGACATGTTTAATGCAATATGTTTTCTTCTTTCATTTGAATAATTACAAACATGTATTTGAAAATATTATTATAGAAAAAGACAATGAAAAACTTAATTTTTGCTTTACTATTTTACATACTACGTATAAAAATTATTATTTATAAATAGAAAACGATATAATTGAATTTAACCAACGATACTTGGATGCATTGAATTTTCGATCCTACGTGGGTCGTCATCAGAAAATGACGCACGTGGGACCAAACAGGTCGAAGTTGATCAAATTTTAATAAATTGAATGCATTTCAGTATCCTTTTATTATCCTACAAGCTCCTCAGTCAAAAAGCTTACATCAATAAATAAAATAGTTATTCGAGTTATTTGTATTGTGAAATGTGACCGATTACAAACTAGGGTTGTTTGATTACAGTTTTTAGTAATAGATTTTTGAATATGAAAATTATTCAATTATATTGATTTAACGATTATATTGTATTATTGATTAATGAAATATCCGAATAATAAATTAATCAATATTAAGCAATTACCCAGATAAATAAATGATAGATTAATCGATTAATCAAATAATTTAATTATTTGATTGACGTCAATCCAAAAAATATCCAAATTTGTGGACCTCCATGAAAATAATGAAATATTTGTAATAAGAATATGTTGGGGGTTATTACTGTTATTACTGTTTGATAATTATAAAATTGATATCCTATATATTCATAATTCAACTTTCAACAAAGAAGTTACCAAGTAGTAAATTAACCAACTACTTTATATTAATCAACTAATCAGTTAATCAAATAATCGAATAATCAATTAATCTCAATGAAAAAATCGATTAATCAAATGATCTATTATCATCGATTAATCAAACAATCAATTAATCAACTAATCGATTAATCAGATAACAAATTAATCAAATAATAGATTAATTAAAGTAATCGATATATTCACTGATATTCAATTATTTTTAAAACTACAATCAAATGATCGATTAATCGATTAAATTTGATTAATCGTTAATTTTTCCCAGCCTTATTGCAAACTTAATAAATACTGTGTTATTAATATTCAGAAGATAATATAAATCGCATAATAAATAAGAACTAAATTTTCTTTCTTTGAAGCTGTTAATGTTTCAATACTACTTTCAATTTTGATAGTGAAATAATGAACGTAATAAACTAATTCAAATGAGTAAAATTTTCAATTTGCTAATTTTTATTACCTCCCGGTGTAGTATGTAGATAGAAAGATTCTCACTTGGCTTTGTAGATGAAAAGAAGTAACTTAAAAAAGATGCAATTTTAATCTGGAAATTAGTATTTCATAAACATTCATTTTTTCAGAGGGCAACTAGAAAAGACCATTTTAAAACCCGAGAATAAAAAACTCTTTTACTCTCATATTTTTAGAACTATATATTATACTTTTATCCCTTGCTATAATAATTACTATGGCAATATCTATGGTCTGTAGTAAAAAAATTGTCTATAATTACTATTCGATTAAAGTATGTTTTAATATCTTAAGTGTTTATTACCCTCAAGCCTCAACTGTGTCTCAGAAAATAAATTTCATAGCCTCGACATTGAAAAACTGACTAGTCGTATTATTATATTTGAAATAAAGTGTGACGTTTATGTAAATTTGTCCTGACTTATTTCGCACATACTTGTAAATATGAAATGAACTCGATTACTTTCTTCCCACAAGTTCACAAACAAAGGCAAACACAAGCAACCACTAATTCCCCCAAAGTATATGAGAGGAGATAATTTAACCGGTGGCGCCTCCACCTGCTTTAATCTGTCCTTTATGAGTGGAAGTGTGGGGCGCTATCAGGATTGGAACCCGAGTTGGGAGTTGGCAAACAGCGGCGGATAATGGAGAACTACTCTGCCAGCCGTATTCACAAAGACAACGACGAAGACGTATTATTGAGTTAAAATGGAACGGTGCATTGTTTTGGAGAACCCGCGCGAATGCACCAGGAGCTGCTACATACGATATCGCAGGCAGTGAATGCCAAAATGTTTCCCATTGCAAGAAACCATAGATTTGATTGTCTTGTCTGCAAATATTACCCAAATATTATTCTATATTAAGTATTGTTTCTTAATTTACATTTCCTACAATTTTTTGTTATAAAATTCATATAATTCTTTGTTTTCCAAAAATTATTATTTAGGTAAAATATGTACTCAGTCATTGAATTACTACAAGACGAAAAAAATTAGCAAATATTTGTTTTTCTTATGTTTTACAACAATTATCCTAAATTATATTTTACAAATTGCTGGAAATGCCATGATTACTAAACTTACATTCAATGCGGACTGGTTGAATAGTGGGACAGTTCCCACTGGGCCACGATGTATTTGGGCTGAGAGGGCTGATGGATAAGAATGATAATCACGATTTTTTGTACAAATAAACGAAAATAAATTTCATACAGCTTGTATAATACATACAGGATATTTGTTTAGATTGACAGGTATACTGGAACTGCTGTTCTTTTTTAAGGTATGTGATTTATTTAATTTACAGTTTTTCTGTTATTTTGCCTTTTTCGCCCAATGCATTTTAATGACTTGGACGAATTTTCTGAAAGTATGTTCGGCAACTCAAAATACATTTAAAAACCTACGGTCAGATAATTCGCCCAAACCTTTAAACTGCGTCGCTCAAAGGGAAAATAAAAATTAAAAAACACACATCTTCGAAAAAAAATCTAATGTGGATACCGTATAACTTGTACGCCTATTAAATTATATACATATAAATTTGAAACCTATATATCACTTGTTTACACATTGCCACCCACTACCTTTTCTTTATGCATGGCAACTGTCAAATATTGTTTTGTAAACGACATGAAATAGTTTTGACATAATTATGGACATTTAAAATTGATTCTTTAGGTAATAATTTTGTAATTTTATCCTTTATTTGTGTAATTAATCTAATTAAATATACTTTAGTTCACTGAGAATTCAATTTGGTGTCAATTTTTAAGAAATACGAAGAACAAAATTACATACATTTTTTCTGCACTTCACTTAAACTTATTTCAGTTGAAAGTGAAGTACAATCAATCAGTCCTACAAACAAAATTTCAACATTCTACGGTTAATCGTTTTTTAGCTATCAAAAAAATCAAAAATCCCTTCGAGCATAGTGCCCTCTTGGCACTACCGATTACAATACGAAAGGGAGTTGTACAACTAGATATTATAGTAGTCCCACATACAAAAATTCTACATTCTACGGATCATTTTTTAGAACAGAAGTCACGTCGAAACTAGTCAAATTGTATTCAAGGATGGTTTTCCATTTCCATTAAAATTTAAAAATAAAAATTTTCGCGATTACAATACATCCGTTTCTTCATACAAGGGAGTAAAAAGGATCAAGGGTTTTTGACATCGACATTTTTAGTTGGTACGAAAAGAAATCGCAAAAAAGTGACTTTCCCTTTTGAGAAGCCTTCGACATCAACGTTAATTCCCATAACAATGCAATCACCGGTAGAAAATTATGCACCTAATTATAAAGAAACGCTTTCGACGAAATCAAAGAATTTAATATATCGTAACAACAGATATATAATTTATGTTCACTTTCCAAAAATTCTATGGGGCTGGGTCGGAGAAATATATTTTGCACTGGGCCGAAACATTTCCAGTTCGCCTTTGCTTACATTTTCAGTAACCGATTTTCACAAAAAGTTAAGTAATGTATCTGCAAAATTAATCTGTAATCAATGTCGACTATTCTTAAGAAGTAATCTAAAGGCCCTTGATGATCTTTCATTAATTTTTTATAGATATGTACGATATAGGAAATTGATAAAAAATAAATAATAAGTTTCACTTCGGGCTCATATGTTCCATTTATTAGAAAATGTCAAAGTGTATATTGGGACGTTTCGGATTATTTAACATTTTATCCATCATCAACTACATCAATTACATACTATAGATACTAAGATTTGTTACTTTAAAAGGGTCTAAATAAATACACTTACCATGAGAGTTAAGTTGTCATATAAAAAAATTAATATATTATATAATGGTTAGCAGAATGTAGATAAAAAACTTATTCAATCTACATTGTTACAAGTTGAAATAAAACGACCACATCTGCAGAGGATAGGTCCGAAGTAACTAAAATTACACTTTTTAAAAATCAAAAATAAAACAGATTTTTTTTTATTTTACGAGTTGCAAGTTACAAACAATCCAAATCCGATAATAAATAAACTTATTCTAATCAAATAGAAATAGAAATATGAATGATAATTAGTAAGAAATGTGTATTTTTACTTAAAACATTATTTTTTTTTAAACGACGGGGATCTTTACATGTGTCCACAGAACCCTCTAACCTATCACAAATATTATTTTAAATTCAAAATATAAATAAAAAGATAATTTACTTTCGATATTCAATTAATATTGTAATTTAATTCAGTTATGCGCAAAAATGTTTTTCTTAAATGGATCCTAATCAATTATAATCGGCCTGATTCTGGTGACCATTGTATAGAATACGATATTATAATCTATACGATGACGATTACAATGTGCTAATATTGTAAAGATTTGGTATTCCGGTGTACACATGGTAATCGTAATGGGGGTTTCCAATACAACGCCTTTTTAAAATATGTATTCTGCATATCAATTTTGGTCGTGAGTATATTGTAATAAAACTAAAATAATATGTAATTGTTGAATACTTTATTTAAAAATTGAAATTAAAGTTTTATTTAAATGACCTTGTGACGTCATTCCCCTGATCAGTGTTGCCAACTATAAGTACATAAGTTTTAATTTCACCGGTTCGCAACACTGCCTCCGATAGCTAGCTTCATGTGATAAAATGACAGTGCAAGCTCGATTTCATTTCATTTCAAAATATATGAGAACACACACACGTGGTAACTGGTAAATGCATCTATCGAAAGCATGAATCACGAAAGCAGGTTATGTTTATATTCAATGTTTGAATTTACACGGTATTCGTAGCCTAACTTCACTTCAGTTTTTTAGCTACTTATAGTTCTATCTCATAGCGCACATGGACTATCTTTTTCTAGTCAGGGGAATGACGTCACACCCATTGTCCGTAAACTTTATTAATTTTTTTCTCGGATACTATCAACTTTTTGGAAAAATAAAAAAATATGGGTCCAAATATTTTGTTTTAAAGTTTATCATATAAAAAAATCAAAAAATTTTGGAAACCCCCATTGTATTGAATACGATATTGTAATCGCCAAATTGCAGTGAAGCCAACCGTTTAAAACAATGTAAGAATAACAAAGCATATATACTTTTAAATAATTAATTACTTCAATATTAACATGCATTCTTGTGTAAAATTCATATTTTATGTAAAATTAAATAAATTGAAATATGTATATAGTTGAATTCTCTTGAAAAACAAAGTATTAATGTTTACAACGAGTGGTAACACTGATTCCGACATAACCTTAAAATTGATGTTGACAGCTTGTGATATTAAACGTTACACAGTTAAAAATATTATGGCTACAAAAAAAAAAGTATCTAAAGTTCAAATTAAAATATTCGTTGAGTATTTTGAAAAACACGATGTATTAAGAACAGGCAAACTAACGCCAAATATGGCTCCAAATACATTAAACTTGCTATGGCAAGAAATATCAGAAACCTTAAAAAACTGTGGTACAGGAGCTGTTCGAGAAGCTGACAAGTGGAAAACGGTATGTTAAAAATTTAATTTTGCCATAAAAATATGTTTATTTTACTAAAAAAAAAAATCAGACTTTCATAGAATGGAAGTCCCAAGTAAAAAAGAGAGCTAGAGATGGAAAAGAAATGACCGACATAGAAAAAAGATTTCTAAAGGCCTTGGGAGTAGTAGTAATTGACGGCATACAGAATGTACCCGAAATAGGTTTACCAGTGGTATCTCTACCTACTGAAGTTGAGGAAGGAAACCTCGTAGGAAACATAGAGAACATTCCTGAGATTTTAGATTTAGATGCTGGAACTAGTGATTACAACGGTAATTAGCTTGAATGTAGATATTTAACCAATCCAAATGTCTAATGTGATTTTAGAATTGAATGAAGAAGAAACTGGTGCAGCTGCGGAAGCACCCACTGCATTATCATCGGCAAAGGTAGTAAATTACATGTTCATAATTAATCTCAATTTTAAATTATTTGTTAATAAGTTCCTGCAAGAAAACCGAAAAAGAAACAAAAGAATGTATTATTGGAACAATACATCGAAGCACAAGATGTTCAAAAAGAGGGGCTAAAAGCGATAGCGGCAGGACTTTCGGAAATCGCGTTAAGCATTAATAACTTAGCTGATGTGATAAAAAATAAAACTTAGTTAATGATATTTTTTTTATCGAAATAACTTTTTGATATTTACTTTATGAGATAGCAGAATGCTTTTTTTTTGATAATTTTTGTTAAGAATACTATTTTTTTGTAAAAACATTTTATTTATGTTTACTATTCTTGTAAGACTGAATTTTTATTATAATTATTGTTGTTTTGTATTTTTATATTACAAAAAATATATGTATCATTATTAAAAAAAAAAAAATTATTTTTTATCTGCAGAAAATAAACGCGCAGAGAAAATTTCCAGCCAACAATATGAAGAATATCTTCATTATTTACAAGCGAAAGTGGATAATTTCGACAATTTATGTTTAAAGTTAAATAAATTAAAGGGGTCAATTAAAACAGTGAGTGAGTGGAAAAGATGTTTTATTAATTGGCAAAATTCGGTCAGAAGAAAAGCACGGGAAATTTACGTACATAGATTTGGTACAGGAGGAGGAATGCCGTTAAATAAAATTTTGACGGATTTGGAGGAAAAACTGTTAGAATTAACGGGAAAATTAGTAGTGACCGGTATGAATGTTCCAGAGTTGGGACTGCTCAAAAATAGAACACAATCGAAACAGAAGGTCGTATCCACAAAAATTATTAGAAGTCAACGAAAAAGTAAGTCTGTAAAGTTCTTATTTAGGTTTTATCAATACATGTATTTTTTAGGATCCCGGAAAATACACAAAACCATAAAAAATATGCACCTCTTCAACAATCAAGAGGAAGTGAATATTTTAATAAAGGAATTCAGAAATTTAGTAGCAGCAATAAAAAAACTTCTTTTTGTTATAGAAACCAAGTTTATAGAATAATGTTTTAATTAAATACTTATACAGTTTTTTTTTATTATAATATTTAATTTACGAAGTAGTTATTAATTACCCGGTTTCGTACTATTCGACCATTATGCAACCAGTTATTTCCATTGTTTATATTTCCATTATTCAATTCATCTATAAAAAATATATATCTATATATGTTCTTATTATCATTGTTTACTTATCTTAAATACCTTCATTGTTATCATATTCCTCGAGATTTTCTATCTCCAACTCATTTCTCTCAATGCATTTATTATGCAAAATTGCACACGCATTTATTATTTTCCCGCACATTTCCGGAGCATAGTGTAAAATACGATGTTTCAGTAAACATCGAAATCTGGTCTTTAGAACACCGTTTGTCCTTTCGATGACATTTCTTATACTCCTGTGTGCGTTGTTGTATCTCATCTCTGCCGGTGTATTATTAGCTCCCGTTACTGGTGTTAGTAGCCAAGGCTCCAAAGGATAACCAGAGTCTCCTGATATATACATATATATTTTTTAAATACGTATTGTATTATTAACAAAATGATTTTATTACCAATTAGCCATGATGTTGTATCTCCTTGATTGTAAGAGTTCAAAACATGATGCCGAATAGCACTTGTCTGCCAAATAGCACTATCATGAACCGAACCGGGATACCGTGCATTTACGGCGAGAATTTTCAATTCGGCATTACAAATCTAAATTAAAAAATATAACTTAATTAAATATATATTGTTTCAATGATAAATACATTACTATTTGGGTGTTAATGCTGTAATACCCCTTTCTATTTAAAAAGAGTATTGCAGGATATTGTTCGTGATTTGTTGGAGGTGCTATAATGCCAACATGGGTACAGTCGATAGCCCCAATTATTCCTGGAAACCCATTTAGAATATTTCCAAATCTGAAAAAAAGTAACTAATAATAATTTGTTTCATACAAAACATGTTTGTGAATTACTTGCGCTTTTCTACATTTCTTTCTTCGACTGTAGTTGGAAAATGTATGACGTAACTCATTTGGTCCATAATAACTTGAGTTACCTCTTGAATACATCTACTAACTGATGATTGATTCATGGCTAGTAGAAAATTTTGACCAGTTGGCTTCTGGTAACAGCCGTGAGCAAAAAATTGCAAGGCTGTTAGGATCTGTGAGGGTTTTACAATTAAAATAAATAAATAAATTTGTTTTTTCGAAGCAATAATGACCAAAATTTTTAGTTATATTTGAGTGTACGTACCTTCAAATTAGTCGGAATTAGCAATTGCTTCACGTTGTGGAGCTCGAAAATGTGGTTCCAGCTCAATTATTAAGTCGTTCGCTAATTCACGAGACAATCGAAAAATGCTCTTAAAAACATCTTCCGGGAGTGAGAAAGGATTACTTACATCTCGTAAGTGCCTTCTCTCTATCAGTAATTCGTGTCTAATGTATCAATAATAAATAGCTAAATTATTGTTTTAATGAAATATCAACAACTTACCTGTTTCTTTCATTTTCCAACATATCAATAATAAATATGAAATTGTTATTATTCATTTTTCTTAAAATAATTCTTACTCTTAACCTAAACAATGATTATAAATCGAGCTGAGATCTGTCTTTACGAAAACCATAAATCTATACGATAATGGTAACTAACACAATACTGTCAAACTCATAAATGGTCACCTGAATACGAATTACATATGATATGGTGTAGAATACAATAAACGTGTATGACACGATATTGTATTGAAAACAATGGTCACCAGAATACCATTTTTATAAATAATTGTATACAATACCATAATGGTATTTTATACAATATCGTATTCTATACAATGGTCACCAGAATCAGGCCGAATATATGTGAAGTTGAAGGTAAGTTTAAATGCCTTCTAAGGTTTATGGTTTCAAATTTTATCGCGCATACTTCACTGTACAAAAAAATGTCAAAATAATAATTCAATAAATTTTTAAAATATACAATACTTTCAGTTTTGGCAAAAATAATAATAGCTTTAATAATTTAAAAGAAAATATTTATAAGTCGACATTTAATCTTCTTTTTTACAATGTTAAAAATGGTACTATTATTTTAATTTTTGGTTTAATTAATTACGTTTTTGGTTTAACGTACCATTAATTTTGTGAATTTAAAAAAATAAAAATTCTAATATGTATTTCAAGTTATGATACACGTTGTATATATGTGATGACTAATGGCCGGTTGCACTAATTACTTAAATTTTAGGTTTCCTTTAAATGGATAATATCAGTACCTACTATCACTACGGAATGAAACGTCAAATAAACTAATCAATATTTTTCAAAATTTCAATTAGCATTTTTTGTTTCAGTGTTGCATTATATTTCAATTAGCATTTTTTGTCTCAGTGTTGCATTATATTTAAGTCTTCTTGGTGTAACTTGGCCATACACATAAAGCGTAAAATATAGAAAAAAAAACTGTATAATTTTTTTGTGTTCTTCTTCATGTACCTATATTTATATTTAAAATAATCTGAGCTTGTTTATGGTCACTGGTATTTGCAAAGACAGACTGTAGTGTCAACACTCGACAAAGAGAATAGTGAATATTAAGGTATAATGCACCCTCCAGGTCTAGCTGTCCTAAATATATTTACGCTCCAATTTCACCGCCGAAGCTAGAATTAACTGCCCATTATCATCGATCTTCACCCCTGCTAAATACCTGTGTCAATTGGGAACGACAAAAAACGTCCACACCGGAATCATTAACTATACACGATAATTGCTACAACTGTAAGAAACAAAACGTGAAAGAACTAAGAATTAATGTTTGAAGAACACAATAAATAGCAAATTATCATTAATCATTTCAAATGGGGCAATTGTTGAATAAAAGATAGTTCTATTTGTTCTTAAGTGTTCATCATTAATAATATAAAATAATAAATAACACAGCGGTATGTTCCTAATCGTTCTAAGAAACTTTCAAGATAAAATGTTGCACATACATAAACATTTTTTGTCATAATAAAACGTCATTTTTTTATATATTCAACACATTCTTCCACTATTGAATGTTTAAACTCCTTTTTTATTAATTTAATTTTTATAATAACAAATCATTATGTAAAAATATTGTACCAAAAAAAAATAGACAAATTTTAAAACTAAATGTACTAACAAGTAACCACGATGAATGTGACGAGTTGTAATTTTTAAATATATAAATAATTTAAATAGGTATGTCTAAATGAGTAATAAGATAGTAAAAAATTAAAAAAAAAACCAATGCTTATAAATTTTAGGATTAAATAAAGTGCGATATAAAAATTATTATAAAATGTTCAATATTTACAAATAAATAGTTAATAGAAATGAGCGTGTAACTGTGACGTAGAATCCCTTGCTAGAAAGCAGTGGACTGTTTGTGGTAGGGCATGTGCTCTCCTGTTTGGACTTCCGCCGTCTCTGTTTTATATATAGTTACATTATTTTTACATATAAATATTATCTTAAATTATGCTGCTATAACAAAAATAATGTCGTTAGTTTTAAATTCCTAACGACGTTCCTACTATAAAAAAATTATTTATAATACGTTTTACAGGAGGATGTATTATTTTTTATTTCGGTTTCACTTTCACGTAAAGTCCTGATGGGAAAGTATGGAAAATGTTATTAAATTAGTAAGTACTCATGTACTACTAGAATTGTTACAAAATACTTGTGATTTTTTATATATGAAAATGAAATATAAGAAAATATGAAAAACTCCATTCTTACAGAACAAATTTCAAAACTTGTTCGCTTTATTCAATAATAAAAATATTTATATTTATTTAAAAATATTGTAAATGGATTATTTGGGAACCTCTATTTGATAAGAATTTATACTTTTAATTGTCCTTAAATATTGTGATCATCTTTTTAACATCATATACAGATTTCAAACAAATTCAATGTTTATAATTAGTTTTCACTGTAAATATGTACTTATCTCTACAATAGAGGTTGTTAAAATAGTATCACATAATATTAATTTAAATAAATGGATGAAACTCAGCACAAAGGCAGTTAACTATTAAGAGTACTTGATTAGAATTTCAGATCAATCCAGAAACAATTATCATAAATCAAGGTCAGACTTCTTTATCTCAAGATTGACCCAAAACTATCCTGGAAATCTTATCTTATGGAACTAAAGAATCCTCGCTGGTACTATGTGGGGTGCTGAGCCTCAATCACTCCTCCGTATGTATCTGGCCCTAGGACTTTCCAGGATCGGTTATGATTGTATTGTTTATGCGTCTGCTGCAAAGGGCTCTTTGAGGTTGCTAGATTCGATTCATCATGCAGGTATCCGATACTGTATCGCTGCCTTCCTATCCACACCATCAGCTTGTCTTTTTATGAATTCGGACTAGCACCTCTTCGCACAAGGCATAGGAAGCTCATAGTTGAATATGCATACAAAATACGAGCACAACACAACCTCAAAAATTTCAAGATCTTGTTCGAGGAGAATTTCAGGTCGCATACTTTAACAATACCATTATGTGTTCGGCCCAGACAACTTCTCAGTGATATCAATCATATCTTGCCGCAAGTCATGGGCCTAAGGTTTTTAGAAACTCCCCCATGGTTTATTCTTCCGGATGAAGTCATATTGGGTATTCTCCAATATGACAAGCACTCATGCCTATTGGTATTGTATGTAAACGAGGGTTTAAGCGTTTTATCGCTTTTATCACTGCGACCTAGAAGATCTATTGTGACACAGCCCTTACAAAGATTTCCGGAAACAGTGAAACAAATTATACCTCTTACCTAGTTGATAGAGTCTCTGTGTGATTACGGCTGGGCATTCACACTGTATGTGTTCCGACAATTATTCGTGCTCTTCACAGACTCGAAAACTGCCATTTTCAGTTTTACCAATTTTGTATGAATGGTATTTTAAAAGACAATGGCTAGTGAAGACTCCTTGTCACTCCTTGGCGTTTGTCGTAGCTGAAGAAATAAATTTTCTTGCTGGATTGAGGCGTGGAATGTTTTTCCAAAATGAGGATATGGCAGATTCCTCCTAGTTTTTGACCACCTTCGTATAGTGACTTTGTGGAAGACCACATGAAAGTTCCGGTCCGTAGTATGAAAGTTTAGCCCCTTTTTTTTCTACTTCATCTTTCTTCTCGTTTTCTAGGATTCCCTCGTACCCTTGTATCCACTATAGAGTACTGCCCATCGGTATTGATAACTCAAAAGTTTCTTAAAATCATTAGTAGATACACGGAAGTAAAGATATTTTCACGCACGGGTCAAAAACTAATGAAGATTCTTGCTTGGCTCTAGTTGTAAATGACATTGCCCATTCCTGATCTCTGCATTGCGATGCCTCGGTATACACTACTAAGGCTTATATGCCATATAGTAAGCATTACTCTACTGTAATCTCGATCACTATCAACTACAATACATCATCGCTAGTGCTTCCTTAGAGTTTCGACCGCTGTTACCGCCACTCCATAACAGATCCTTTCATTCAGATGATTTTATTCAGCAATATCTGTTTGACATAGGGAAACAGGTCAGGTTTATATCCAAGCTACGTCGAAATAAGAGGGATTGAACTGGCTGATGAAGCGGCATGCCAAGTAGAGATATCGGCCGTCAAGAATATCGATGCTAGAAATGCAGCAATTATGGCAACAGGGCTGGGATAGGGTGGATAATTACCTACGTCAAACTTCTGATCGGACACACAAACCACCTAGGACGAGTCAAACTTATGGTCGGACACAAAAATCTTCCCCTTGATTTGTCTAGATAAGACCAAGTAAAAATTCAACGGTTGCGACTAGGCCATACTGGCTTTATGCATCGGTTTAGGCTTGCACGGGAACCTCAGTCTTTGCAATTTAATATCTTATTACATCTACGCCATTTAATAATTCATCTATTTATTCGTTGTATGTTATTCTTTACTTTCGTCTTCTGATACTGACCCGTAAATTTTTCCTGTAATTTTTCTTTCGATTAATCGTAACTTATTTTCGTCCCAGGATGGTCACCTTTTGACTCCATATGTAACTATTAGTTTTATTAACGTCTGGTACACTCTTATTGGTATATTTTTGTTTTAGTTGTTTCTTAGAAATCTATTAGGATTAGTTATATTAAGGGTACAATAAGCTCTATTACCTTGTATTCTAGTTTCTACGCAGCTGTTATGCTGATTTTCTTTTATTAATGGTTAATGTAAGATATTCAAAGTTGTTTACTTCAAATGAATAATTATACATTTGTATATTTTGTACATTTTGTCTTTATACTACGCAGTGATATTACTAGTGTTGCAAATTATAATCGGAGAACTGGTAAATCGGTTAACTGGTTCATCAATTACTTTAGATTTAAGAAATTGAAAACTTTTTAATGGGTACACCAGTTATAGCTATTAATATACTTAGGAGAGTTATGAATTTCACAACCGCTGCAGATGGTAATTGAATTCCGAGCTCGGAGAGCGAGGATTTTAAGATATCTAAGGCCTGGTGTGATACATAATATCTGTAGTTTTTTCAAAAGTTTACCAGTTTTACATTATTAATAAATATTATTTTATAAAATTTTCTTGTGAGGAACGTTTTCGTGATCAATTCCATATAGGTTGATTTGGTATGACATGACAATTATCCCATTTTATTTTGACTATTTCCATACTGACTTGTCAAAATTACATGGCATATAATTATGACTTAGTTACCCTGCTTACTTTTGTCTACATAAACCGGTAAACAAGTTAATAGATTAATTAGCGAAACTACTTATATATGATTCAAGAAATTACACTGAACTAGGTTTTATCATCGGCATGAACCAATAAACTGTCAAATAAACAATTCAATATTTCTGTCAATATTTCAAATAGAATTTTTTTGTTCAAGTGATGGTGTTGGTGGTGATGGTTTTGTTAAGTGTTGGTGCAACTGGACCTTAGCTTTGAAACATACTTATGTAATTACTCCCAGTAGTCCCAATGGTGCATGGCTTGCGTAAATTACAAGTAGATGTTCAGCGGTTTATAGTTCTACAAGTTAGATGTAACAACTTACTTCCAAACAAAGCCGGGTAATAAACTGAGTACGTTCGATGGAAACAGCAAAAGAATCGCTGGCTAACAGCAATCAGCCACAAAAACAGCAATGCAATAAATGCATTGAACGACATTGTAACGAGCATGACTCACTGCCGATGACTCATCACGACCTGTCGGGTCAGGTGGTTTCGCTATGTAAGTCAAGTGAGATAAAAGCGACGTCGCTATTTTTCGGGAATTTTATAGTCTAGAAGTCTCTAGAAGGTTCGTTATTAATTACCCGCAGGTATAAAGTGTCACAACCTGGAGTGTGGGCCGTCAATTGAGAGTGAAGGAAAGTGAAGAAGTGTGAAATTAGAGTCAGTAGAGTTAGTCGAATAGAGTAGAGTGAAGTGAGTCGAGTCGAGGCAGTCAGTTCCGCGGAGAACAGCGATATGTGAAGTACAAATAAATATTTAGTGGAAATAAATTTTGAAACTGTATGAATACAAATGGCGTAGAAGTAATATAGTCTTGTACAAATAAATGAATATTAGTAACTAATTAGATAATTCATAAATATGTAGGTACCTATAACAAATCTTTAAGTTTAATTTTTCTTATTTTTGTTATTTTCGTTTAAATCAGAGTGTTTGTTATCTTTATCGATATTTAATAAATATTTTTATAAATATTCGTATTTTGTTTCTTTTAACACTTATACACCTATACAGGGTGTTCATTTTTAAGTGGCTACCATTGCGATCTCGAAAACTATAAGAGATACGAAGTTGGTTAAATTAGCAAAGAATCTCTATTTCACATAGGTATTTCAAGGATATACTGAAAAAATAAATTCAACCAGTGGTTCTCAAAATATGGATACCAACTTTTTTATTTTAAATAGAAACATATATTTTTTATTTGTGCATTCAATAGACCTCTTTATTCTGAATTCAACGATATAAAATTTTCATACTCTTACATAACATAATTTTCAAAAAAATAATAATAAAGTTTTGAATTAATTTTTCCTAAATATGATATTAATTAGAGTGCCATGAATGAAAAAAGTGAAGATATTTAAAAAAAGACTTTTTTAATTAAATGATTAGTGTTTATAAAAACTGTTCAAAATTATCTCCATTTTTATTAATACATAATTGTATTCTCCATTCTAAATTTTTCCTAACTTTTTTCAATTTTCTTCTGTCAATACCTCTTAATGTTTCTTCAATACAATTTTTTAAATGCTGTACGTCGGCATGCACAGTGCGGTAAACTTGATCTTTTAAATAACCCCACGCAAAAAAATCCAATGGATTCAAATCGGGCGATCTAGCGGGCCATGCATGATATGAAAAACAATTTCTCATTTGACAGAAGTATCAATAAACAAAATATTCACTTTTTTCATTCATGGCATTCTAATTAATATCATATTATTTAAGGGGAAGTAATTCAAAACTTTAAATTTTTTTTTCAAAAATTTTGTTATGTAAGGGTATAAAAATTTTGTATCGTTGGATTCAGAATAAAGAGCTCTATTGAATGCACAAATAAAAAATATATGTTTCTACTTAAAATAAAAAAATTGGTATCCATATTTGAGAACCACTGGTTAAATTTCTTTTTTCAATATATCTTTGAAATACCTATGTGAAATAGAGATTCTTTGCTAATTTAACCAACTTCGTATCTCTTCTAGTTTTCGAGATAGCAATGGTAGCCACTTAAAAATGAACAGCCTGTATAAATAAAGGTTGCAATATATTTACCACAAAAAGTTAGCACAGTTTATTAGTTTATATTTGACGCTTTTGCTATAAGGGCTTACATTACTTTTTTAAATTTGATTTTAGGCTATTTGTTTATGTAACTGTGTTCACTTAGTTAGTTATCACTTATTGTTACTTACATCTAAAAGAAAATAAACAGTTCTCAATTTCATTATTTATTTATTGTGTAATATTAGGGTTTTTGCAAAATAGAAAAATACATTACTAATATTTTTAATTACATTAATATGATAAAAAATTAGAAATTGTAGAAAATTAAGCTTTTTCTTGATTTGTAACTTCGTAACAACACATTTCTTATCTGTCAAGAAAACTTATTATCCACATCAAAACAAAATTTAGATTTTCCTGTTTTCCTGAAACACTAGTGACACTACATCATCCACTGCTATATTAATTTTTGAAGAGTAAATATAAAACTTGTTCAAAATTAAAAACTAGACATGTAAAATTAATTACATTTTTATATTTCACAGTAAAAAATCCAAAAATAAAATTTGCAATTTACGGCATATTTCTCTCTCATATTGTGTAAAAACTAAAACAAGTTATTCATAAAATCCAATATGCGATTTTAGCAGGAATCTAATAATGTGTCAGGAAATGGGATGTTGAATTTTATTGAAATTTTGATGGATGTTGAACTAAAATAACCACGTATAAAAATAAATAGGGTTTTCCATTACATTTTTTGAATATATTAATTTGAAAATTCAATATTAGACACGTATTTTTTATTTTCTATAAAACTTCATAGAATAAGAGAAACAAATTAGTAAAAAATTTCGAACGGCATTATCATTTATAAGAGATAGCAAGGGATTTTTTTAATGGGACAGAAGTATAGTTTATTTAGACCAATCGAATCCATATATTCCTGATTACAAGTAGCCAATCAAAAAATGTTTACACTAATGAGGGCCTTAGCCTTAGGACTATTATAACTTTTGTCATGAAGTTGTTAGGTAGATAATAATTGTTGATATCTAATAAACATTAATTATTTTACTGTTTTACTTTCAAAATGTCATATTTAGTTATGGAAATAAAAAAGGTCTCACCGAATGATCCTGGATCATTGTTAAATAACTTATCCTAGGGATATTATAGCTACTAACAACTTTTCTTCATTACTAGCCTAGACTCTCACTATTATTAACGTTTATTTGACATGAGAAATTGTTTTTCACTACCGCTTACCTGGTAACTATGGTCATCTAGGTCAATAATAAATTATTATTAACCATGGTCGATAATGAAAACTGTTACTTTTCAAAGAAACTCAAGTCCCCAAATCCAAAGATTTTGAATCATTTAACTCAAAAAACGTGTTGAAATCATAATTTAAGTATGCCGTCTAAATTAAATAAGTAAATCAAATAAAACCAAATTAAACTTAAAAGTAAGATTGACAACCTGAAACGTCGGATATAAAAACAAAGACAGCTTACTTTATTTTTGTGAATATTAAGAAACAAGTTAATGTTCATGTCAAAATGCTGTTCTACTAGCTGGGTAATTATAAAAACCACAGGAATTTCGTATACATTTGATCATCTAGCAAAACGTCCAAATAAATAAATCAGGAATTTCAAGTGGCCTACATTTTACAAATACTTTAACATTATTTTAGGTTAAATTCTGCTGGTGACACAAAAAATATAATAAGCGACACGGATTGTTAGTACCTAATACAATTATTCTCTTATATGAACGTAAATATCATCTGAGCTCATACCTTCTTGAAGGTTATAATCAGAGATGGAAAATGTAACGTAACAATACCCGATAATGTTATCTTAAAATAATGTTTCATTTGCTATTTTTTTGTTAATAACGTAACAATAACAAAATATCGTTATGTAACCGTAATGAAACAAATAGCGATACACTAACGTTATTTGCCGTTGAGAGCATATACATTCCTAATTTATCGATATATTTTAATATTTTTAGTTATATGCATTATGTATACATAGAATCACTAATAGCGTTTCAAAATTGTTTCAAATGCACCAATCACAAACATTCTGATATCGTATTGCTAATAATATTGCACGTGTGACATGTTTTATATTTATAAGGTAGGTATTGCTAAGTAATGTATGAGAAAAAATAAAATTATTGTAATGTTATAATAACGAAATAAAAATAACGTTATTATAACGTTACATAATGTGATGTTTTTGATTTTTAAAAGTTATATAATGTTGTATAACGAGTTTTTTACGTTATTTCATAATGTAATCTTATGTTATCGTTATCCCATCTCTATGGTTATAATGTACTTACATTCCTTGCAGCTTAAATAACTATAAAAGCTGTCATCGCGTAAAACTCTATAGTAAAATAAGAAGTAGGTTATGGTCTGACTTACATAAGATGGTATCTTTTCAGTTCGAAGTGCAATTTGTCCGTATCTGAAAGTAATTAATCCGCACTCAAGTCAAATATGAGACCGTATTTGCCGTGGAACAATGGCTGGTAAAAGTTAGTGGGAATTTGTAGTCCCGGCGTTCAATGTTCGTGTCTGGCGCTTATTTCAATAAAGAACACATGAATCCTGCTATTATTCCAGCAAATGAGAAAACTTTTCCCTGGATTCGAACCCAAACTGGTCGCCAGGTGGTAGATGGTGCCATCTGCAGGATTTCCCTTATATAGCTTGTAGTTTTTACGGCGTTATTATTGTGAGATGTTGCAGTGTTTTAATGCGACTGTTATTATTATTATGGCGGGATACGGCGTATGAATAAAGCTTATTAAATTTGTACAAGGATTTTGAAGTTATAATACGTTTTGTTATCAAGACAAATATTTCTTTTTAATTTTATTATTATGAATGATTTACTGTGTGTACAACGAAAGGCGGAACATAAAACTTTTACATGGGATTTCAAAAAAATGTGGATTTTCTCTCTCCTCGATAGATATAGAGCAAACATACAAGTCTATAAAATTGTTCGAAATTAAATTCTTCATCAGAAAAGATCATAATTGATGCAACAGCACGCCCGCAGTACGAGATATATGAAATATAAAATGTAACACTATCGTAAGAAATACAATAATATGGAGGTCCAAAGAATTAGTATTAAATCCTGTTTACGAATTAAAAGTAGAATTATCTACTCCCTTTTTTGAGCAAGAAAACAAACTTGAATTTTGTGAATTGTTGAAAAATGGTTTAATAAATTCGCTTATATGTATAACCGATATATTTTAAGACTGGGTAAAGTAAATTCCAGGATTCAAAAAATAAGAGATGAAAATTTGTTAAAATTATGCGATAAAATTAAAATTAGACAATATAACTACAAATTTGGAAAATGGAAGCAAGTTGTACCTAAATGTTTACAAGAACACGTAAAGCAAAATTGAAGTCAGTAGAACATGAAATGCGAGTATATTTATTCAAAATATTCCCAAATGTAAAGGAATTGTTATAAATTACATCTAGCTCAAGTATCACACTTTTTTTTGTGCTCTTGTTTTCATTTAAAGAATATATTTTTAATTGGAAAACATGTTTTCCTAAGAAAACATGATGATGAGGGTACCGGAAATTATCGAAATAATCGATTTAGGGTGCTCTAATCAAATAAAGCTACTTTGGTTCAAATTAAAAAAGCAATTTAATAAAACTACTATTACTTGTTATAGCTCTTGCAACTTTTTTCAAAAATATTCATATAAAAGTTTATCTTACTTCATCAAATTGAGTTGTTTTTCGACTTTTATTTAGAAATATGGAAAGTTGTCGGGTAGGTACAATGCATATAAAATACACGTAATTAAAACCTATGATACGAAACACTTTGGTATGAGAATGAAATATTATTGCATGTACCTACTTATAATAAGAGTTCAAATTTATATTGACTATTTTTCATTTCTCAACCTTTTGGCTCAATTTTACGATAAGTACCTCACTTATTTATGCATTTAAATAAATTGCCCGCTATAAAGTGAGGTGAAATGAATAATGATGAAATATTGGCGCAGAATGATGTTAATGGGTAGGACGGAGAAGGTGAAGAATTTTTTTAGAATCGTCCAATAAAGGAACACTTACATAATCGAACTAAAATGATTATACGAAATTAAGTAATATTTACAATATTATATTTATTCACATAATTTCAATTTTTTTATTATTCTAATTTGCATATCGTTTTTAAATATAAAATTGATAATTCTATAATATAATATCACAGAGGACAAGAACTTGAAAGAGAATTGAGATCTTTCTTTACTGAATAGCTTATTAAATAGGAGATAGTTTCAGGAATTCAGTCAACTTTATTGTTTTAAATTCGATCGTTTAAAATGGCTCTTCTTCAGGACATGAAATTTATAATAGCGTGCTACGCATGTTATAAAATAAAAATGATATATTAAATTTCAATTTAATAATGTCGTTCTAGTAAAATTATAATAAATAGGATATAAAAAAGTAAAGTGTACTACACTCAAATTGACAACTTAAATATTACAATTACGTACATAAAACTCCTAACAATTAATTGCTTGTCATCATTTATTTAGCGATTTAAGGCTTTTTTTTTCTTTATGTAAAATTATAAAAAATTTCGAATTTCAGATTTCAACGAAAATATCCATTTCAATCATCCCTGAATCCATTTTGATTAGTTTTGGCGTGACGGCTGTAATTGCTATAACATCTAGTTGTGAACTTCCCTTTTTTATTACAATCGGCAATACCAAAATGCTCGTAGTGTTTTTTAGAATTTTTCGCATAACTCAACAACAATTAACCGTAAAATGTTGAAATTTTGTTTATGCACCTCCATTTTTAGTTCCAATTGACCTTTTCAAAAGGGCGCTTTACTTTGGGCAGAAAATAAAATAATAATTTAGTTGTCTTTTCATTTTTGTAGGAAATATATGATTTGAAATTGAGTATATGATTGTCATCACTGATAAATGTTAAAACATATTTCGTGAGAAATATGTAGGAAATAAATAAAAATTATATATCTTTCTTTGCAAGTTTTTTTTTAACACCCGAGCTTGAGTTTGACTCACGAGCATTCGAGTAACAGTGGAAAAAGCGTTTTCCTTTTGTGTTAGACATAACATTTTTCAAAAAGCAATTTATTCGGATGAAAAGGTGCAGCAACATAAGCTAGGAAATCAGGTATGTATAGTATTGCTAATATGCCAATTCAAGGTCAAGTTGACAAATTGTTGGTATCAAAGTTCATTTTCCTCTGTAAAGATGGAAAAGTAATTATTATCCTCATTATTTCGCGAGAAAAAACTAGAGCTTTCTATGCATGTCGTGAAAAATTTTTTTTTATATAATACAATAAGGAATAGGGATGAACATTTTATTTTACAAAGATGATCCAGGGATATGAAATGAATAGAAGTTGAAGAAAGATTAGCCATAGATGATCTAACTTTCAAGTGGAAAAAGTTTGAATGCAGTGCAGCAAAAAATGAGTATATGTATTTGACATTATACTAGTTTAATAGAATCATCAACATTAAAATAATGAAAATATACTAGGCTAATAAACGCACTCAAATAACTTATAATTGCAAGTTTTTTTAAAATTATCCTTCGTCCAAAGAAATTTTATGAATTTCGCTAAATTGTAAAGAAATAAATAAACTTGTACGAGAAGTACAATTCTTATTTACCAAAAACTGTTTCCCATGTTAAATGCCTATGACAACACTTTTTTGGAACACACGTTATATTCTTATTATACTAAATCAAATTTATAATAGTTAGCTTTTGTAACTATTTATAAATATTTGAAACAATAAAGGAGCAAAAAGTACCTACAAGCATTTACAATAATCCAGTGCTTATATTATATGCAGGTAAACTCTAACAGCCAGATTCACAAAAAAAGATTAGCTCAAAATTAGTTTAAACATGTCGAATTTACGTTGAATTTGACATATTTTAACCTGTTTAAGAGCTAATTCTGTTTTGTGAATCTGGCTGTTAAACTTTAATTTTCTGTTTCTATTTACCTACATTTATTTTAATATAATGCCAAATTACTTTGAATACTATCTACTACATATATTTTTTACTTGTATATCCGTAAAATGTAGTCTAGTCCATGTAATATCTTTTCAGATTTATTGTATATCACCTTTAGAAAAGACTCGATGATATATTTACTCTTGCATGATTTATAGTCGATATAAGATAATGGCTCCGAAAAATTCGGTTCTGATTCAAATAAAATGTAAACTACCCTGGCCGTAAAGTTCCCCCAAACATCTTTTAAATCTGCAATCTTCCCTTCCCAACTTCAATTTAATCCCCCCTCGTTTAATTTTTCAGGTTTCACCCTCGATATTCGTTAGTCTCCCTATTTTCCAGGCTGTCACATATTCAAATAGCGCCATTTGCGAATCGATCCGGCAGATGTCAGCACTGGGCGGAATATCGCGGATCTGGAGAAAATCCCCAGGGAGGTAATTAGTATTCTCCCCGACAACAATAGCAACAAGTAAGAATTTGTTTCATTTGCTCTCTTTTTACTCTTTGCTTTCTAACAAAAAAGTGTTAAAATAAATGTTTTAACTTTCTTATTACGACAACGAGAACTACAATCAAATGCAGGACTGGACTTAAGTATAAGCAAACTAAGCATGTGCTTAGGGCCCTCTCTAAATAAGAGCACCACAGAATTTCCATAAAATATTTTTTCCGCAGATATTGCTGTGCTTTACAAGCTGATGTCTTTCAAAGAAAATAGTTTCGAGGAAGTAATCAAAGATTTTGCGGCCCAGAAATGTAGAAGGAAAATATTTTCAATCATTTTTTGCAAATGTCATTTATTTTATTATTTTAATTTTATTTTCATGAAATGTTCAACTATTCTTAACAAATTATAAATTTTATTTGTTATCATAGTTATCTTTTTAACACAAACACAATGAAATATTTTAATTTTGTTTGACGTTTCGTGAGATTTTTACAAGATGTACCTATGGTAGAACATTACACTTCTGAAAAAGTTCAAAACAATATGTATTTATGACATTTCTGTATTAAAACAATATTATTAAATATGTTTGTTCGCAATCAATTCTTTTTTATATATTTTATACAACAAAAAAAAGGTAAGGTTTTTTTGTTAAGGACGTTATATTTTATTAGAGGGGGGCTCCCGAACGAGTAGAGTTTATGTTCCCCAAAGGTATTAGTCCGGTCCTGATCAAATGTACCCATACACAAAGTTTTAAATAAATAAATTCATAGCTTTTTTTCTTAGAATATTATAAGTTTTATTCAACTTTTATATGATATTATAAAGCTAGATAATAATGTCAATAGTCTACACGTGCAATATTTCTTTATATTTTCTTTTATAAGAAAAATAATATAATAATGAACTCTATTCTTGCATTCCAAATACCATTATTTCAGAAATGTCAAATATCGAGATGTTAATTCTTGACTTCAAACTTAATTTCTCTCTTAATAAACAGTTCTTAGAATCAAATGGGTGATATAATTCAGAATTCCCTAATTTAAAGTTCACATTTGACTGAAGTAATGATATTTTAAATGAGAGCTACTTAAATATATGTGAAGACGTTACCAATATATTTTTATAATACATTTTCATATAAGCAGCGATAGTTCACTTGGTTAGTGTGTTGAACGGAGTTTGAGATCTGGTGCAAATCTCAACTTCCCCAATATTTATTCAAATAAAAATACCGCAGAGTCCGAGTGTCTCAGAACCCTCTATAAGATGTAGATCTTTTGCAGAAGCTGTAGATCTCTTGCAGACGCTGTACGCTGAGAACAATGCACCACTAAAATGCAAGTAAATCTTATCATTAAAACACAGGAATATTACGCCACAAATGAAATGAGAATATATTTTCATAACGAACAGCGATGCTTTGACCTGAACTAGCGGAATGTGAGCAGTGAGATTCGATTTCCAGCATTCCCAATTATTAACTAGGTTTGTTAGAACCATCAATTCGAAATAGTTGGGAACTGGAAATTCTGAGTTTGGCAACTGATATTACTATTCAAAATGGTTCTTTCCTATCGGAGTTTGATTATTATTTTAAATTTGAATCCAATCTAATTTATTTTGGTTGTATTTAGACCTTTTTAGATTTCTTTCATGTCTAAAGAATTAGATGTTTATAAAAAAATTGTGAAAAAATCGTCAATCGGGAATTGAATCCAACTAGTGAATATGTAAAGAATAATATATAATATGTACCTCAAATCTTTTATCTTAAGAAGCCCGAACAATAATATGCGGTGAACCTTGCGATGTGCTACTTCATCTCCTACTCCGATTTTGCTGATATTTGATAAAAAGTTCCTACTAAGCATGAAAAATATGGGAAAAATAATAACAAGTGGCGTTCCGACTTGTATAACCTTGAAATCGCTATTTAAAACAACAAAAGGTGTATGTGTGCGTAAGTTAGGTTTAGGTTAAATTTAGATTAGGTTTTGGTTTGGTTTGGGCTAGATTTAGGTTAGTTTAGGTTTGATTTAATTAGGTTAGGTTAGATTCGGTTGAGGTGTATATATTTGATCCTCCAACCTCCACATATGTTATATTGCTCGACAATGTACATTGCACACATTTAATCTTGCAGACCTGTTATCGTGCACACTTTTAATCCGCGAAAAAAGTTATTTTACACACATTTTATCTTCCAAATAATTTTATCAGTCACACATTTTATCTTTTACTCATTTTATGTTCCACACATTATATCTTTTATAGATTTTATCTTCAGAAACATTTAACACTGAATATTGTATCTAATAATAAATATGTTAATTGCATGGACAACAAAATGAACGAAAGCTATATGTGCAAGATAAAATATGTGTCAGATAACTTTTTCCGCGGATTAAAAGTGTGCACGATAAAAGGTGTGCAAGATTGAATGTTTGAGAGAAACAATGTCGAGCAATATAATATATGTGGTGCGAGTGGTGGATAAAACATATACGGCTCCTTCGGTTAAGTTAGGTTAGGTTTAGGTAAGTTTAGGTTTGGTTTAATTAGGTTAGGTTATTTTAAATTAGGTTAAGTTAGGTGAGGTTCGGTTAAGTTTCGGTTTAGGAAAGTTTAGGTTGGGTTTAATTGGGTTAGGTTAAGTTAGGTTAGATTAAGTTAAGTTAGATTAGGTTAAGTTAAATTGAGTTAGGTTACGTGCTTATATTATATTAAATAGCTTTGAAATTTTAGATCAGGTTAGGTTTGGTTTAATTGGGATATGTTAGGTTAGGTAAATTTAAGTAAGGTTAGGTTAGGTAAATTTGTATTAAATATACAGCTTCAAAAATATATAAACAGCGATTTTAAAGTCATACGAATCCGACCGCCAATTGTTATTATTTTTCCCATATTTACCATGCTTAGTAGGATCGTTTTGCCAAATTAAAATCGGAGGTAAAGTAGCATATAGCAAGATTGACCTAATATGCAATTGTTGTCGTGATTATACTGACAATCCAAGGAGTCAACGACTATTAACCAAAATATATTGCTGTAGAAATACGCTGTAGATCCCCAGATCCCCTTCAGAGACTTCAGCAATAAAATTAAGAAAAAATTGTCACTAAAAGGGGACAAATTTCCATGTTAATTCCATCTATTCTCTTTACTCCGAAAGCGGGAACAATTATTGCTGATTATCAGAAAGAATTATTTCCAAATTATACAGAAGTATTAATTTACCTATATTGTAGAAAACATAGCAATTGTGGCTAAACCGACTCAAACTGTATGGAATGTAAGATCTAGGTTCAAATACTAATGAAGCGAATTATGAACCCGATAAAAATACTGCTAATCGCTAACAAAGACTGTAGGCTTACAAAATACATTATTACAATTCAAGAAAAGCTTTTCGCGAAACAAATAACTTCGATATTTCAAGCCCCTGATCAATCTGTTGTGTCACAGATAATGATACGTCTACAAGACATGTTTCCGTAAGGTTTATTTATGTTTTCTACATATAAAGAAAGGATTTTCTGTGATATACGAGTAAAATAAAACTTGTGAGAGATTTACAATCCTTATTTATAATAAATACAAAACATGCATAAACAAATGGAGTATCAATATTTATTTTGTTCTGTAGTAGATACTGTTTCAATAAAATCAAAGAAAATAAGAAAATATATAATTTGTATTCTTTTTATACACTTTATTTTACAGACAACTGTTTCCTTTCATTGCAAATATAAATAAACCTTATAAAAATATAGTGACAAAATTAAAAGTAATATTTATAATCAGAAAAAATACTTTAGTTTAAAATACAGATATACAGATATTAGAATATTATAAAGAATGTAGATAAAATTACATAAAAAAAACTTAAATACAAATATTTATTTTCAGAAAAATAAATGAACCTACATATATAACTAAACATGCATAAATTCAGACGTTATACGAATGTAAAAGTTCGTCGCTAAAACCAGCGATGCTAAATCTGAATTATTTTACAATTAAATTATACCGAAGACCTAATATTAACTATTACTTTCAAGTTTCGTCGTTGTAAGCTACTTTGTTATAAATGACTATTAATTAAAAGATAATATTTCTTTTTCTCATTACATACATTAATAAATAATGTCTTCATATTACTGAATGTGAAACAAGAAAAATAAAAAAAATAAAGAAAAGTAAACAAAAAAGACCTGAGTAGATAGAATATTAGAAGTGAAAGTAAGAGAGATCCAGATGAAGAAAATAAAATCATTTAGACACTCATATAAAATATAACAAAGTTTTTAATATTTTATATATTTTCCGTTAAATATGTACATTAATAAACAATGATCATTGTCCTTGTATTTATTAATGTCAGAATACATTTGTAAATATTTAATATTTCATTAGTCTAGAAGACTTTGCGATTGAAATTTGAAATATTTCATTCTGAAAATATTAAATTATTTATCACCGAATAATTTCATCTCGCAAATATTAAATTTTCACTCCTTTTCTCTCTCACAAATTTTATTTTAACGACATTCATAATTCATTCAAACATTGAATTTATATCCTTGGTTTTTACCCATCCAAGCCATATTTCATCCCTCAAATAGGGGATGATTGCTAGAGGTTAGATTACTAGACAGAGCCAGCTCCCTTCGCGTCTCACGTTGGAAAAGCTTTAAAGACAATTCCACCGAGCATTTCCAAATTCCAACCTTATTCCTTCTACCCATGTCATTTCCATCTAATATTATTATTCACAGATTTTACTAGTTATTAAGAAAAACAATCCCATTTAAATAAGCGATACTTTAATTAAATTGTGTTTCTTTAAATGACTTGTTCTTCTCCTCTTGTTAAAATATTACTTTTTATGGCGTTAACTAACATTTTATTCTCCATTTGACAAGTTGTTTACCTTAGTGTTCTGTGGTTGTGACTTCGAAACGTTTTAACCCTATCTAAATCTCCTAAAACTAAAAATCACTAAAAGATGATTCATTGTATCGGGTTGAGCAAATATGAGAAATGAATACAATAATATATTTTTTATGAAATGTTTAAAAATCTGAACGGTGTGCTTTTGTAATGAAGCCATTTTAAACCATATGACACATATTTATATCATAAATATTGACTTACACGTCAGTAATTTGTGTTAAAGTCTTCATCTATATTGTATGTATAATAGTTATTAAAATGCATTAAAACGTTTCGCGCTCAAAATGCAAACAATACTTTTTCTACAACTCTCTTTAAAAAGTAGAAGTTTTAAAGTATTTACATAAGATAAGAAAAGTATTCAAAATTAATGCAAAAAATAAATTATCTTTAGGTAGCTATAAAGAAAGACAGCTGTTGATATATTTGTCTATACTAGCAGTAACGTGATTTTTATTCATAAGTAACGAGAGCCATGAATTTATCGACAAACTTTACAAATAGTTGTTCCGTAGTAACAGACAAACAAGTGTCAAAAATAATATTTTTGCACGTCCGGAAGTAAAAGTCTATTCTTAATCTTCATTTTCGAAGATTGAATAGCACATTTAATCCTTGAATGACTAAATTAAGATACGTAGGTACATGTATGCAACAAAATAATTATTATATTAAAATGCAAATGTAGTGTATGTACCAAAAGACTAAAAGTGCTTTTCATCTTATCCCTCAAGTAATTATTTCCCTCGCATACATCTCGTGAAATAAACTTCGCCCTCAGGATTATATCACGCACTTTAGTCCCTCATTGTATAATTTACTGTTAGATCATGACTTCATGACATTGAATCTGGAGTGATTTAATACACTGGTTCGAAAAACGCTTAAACCGTTTTAAACCATTGTATTTTAGAGTTGCAACGGTGACATTGACGCAAGCGTTTAAACCGTGTTTAAACCAAATTGTCAGCTGGTTCAAAACAGTTTAAGAGGTTACTTGTTTGTAGTTAGCAAAATGAACAATAAATAAAATGAACTAGTAATTATGGAAATAGACGATATAAGAGCAACAATATATTGTCGCTGTCATCTTCCATATATCCCCTAATAATATTTTGTTAATTAAGTATTTGTTGCATATTTTGTGCATACAATTTGTTAATAATTTTTAAAAAACTTATTTTAATATATATAATATAAAATATAAGATGTCATTCTGAGGATAATCCCTTTGAATCGACGTCCAGTCAAGAAATCTTCCATTCCAAAATATATAATAATTATATAATCTATGTCAATTGTATGTTACTGTTAATATATTATCTATGAATTGTATTCATTTTTTATTCTGATTCAGAATTATTTGTTTTAATTTTAAATTGAAAATAATTGATTGGACGACCATTAGTTGTATAATTTGATGTGATTCACAACTATACAAAATATATTTCTATTGTAAAAATGTACAGTTCAAATAAAATACTTAGATTTATAGCAGCATAACACAGGATTATGAGATGCCATTTAAATTAAAAAGCAGAAATTTATGAATCATTATTGAAGACTTCAAATAATACATGATGCATCTAAAAAATTATTACTCGAAACGAAACTAAAGGATTTCGGAGTCAAATTCAACGTTTAGAAAAGTTGTTCATGAAAAGAATATGGGAAATTTTATTTCCGAGTTCAATTTGTTGAAGTTTCAAAAAAATATGCGAAATAAATTTAAATTTATGAAGAAGAAAGCATGCAAATATTTCTAAAGAATATTAGCCTGTAATCTAATGAAAAATTAAAAAAAAATTAAGTTTTATTTATTATTATGTAATAAAGAACTATTTTTTAATAAAAATATTTCATCAGTATAAATTAAATTAAGCTAGTACAGTTCTCAGAAAATAAATTAATTATTAGTCTCTTGATATAGAAATTGATAACGAATTTAACCTATTCTATCTCTTATAGTTCTCAAAATAACAATAATGTGTCACTTAAAATGGACTCTCTGTAGGTATTTGAAAACCCCCTCCGGAAAAATTTTCTGGGTGCGCCTCTGACCACCATCAGATTTTATAAACTTGTTGTTTGATAAGAAACACATTTTAAAATTTCAATATATAACAATTTGAGAATGAATAAAATTTTAAACAAAAATGAGATGCCGATTTTCCTTTCTCCGGTAATAGTATGAGCAAAACCTTAGTGATGAATTTATATTTATACAAGCTCTCTTATTCGCAAAATAATATTCTTACTTATCAGGCTCCTTGCAGATGTTGACAGAGCGAGTCTGAGCGATTATCCTTTATGCGGCCCTTGGCGAAGGACTAAATTCGTTTCTAATATCCTGCAGCCTGCAGCCAACTCCTGGCTGAAACGAATCCTTAGCAGAATCCGTAAATTCAATGAATTATGTATAGAGGAGCTCCGTTTGATGGGATTGCCCAAATGTTTTTACGTTTCGTGCACTAGTGGTCCTCAAACGAGGAAATTGCATCCAGCATTCTATTTCCGTTCAATTTTAATAAATAATACCCAAAACATATATAGATCATATCTGCTAAATTGTTTCTTTTTTATACAAATGTTTTCTAAAATATAGAAAACATATCTTTCAAAGTGTACATTGCATCCCAAACTACAGAAGCTGAAGTATCCATATATAATCCCTCGAAAAATGATCTTGTAAGATCGCAATTTGCGACTAGGAAAATATAATTTGCGAATAACCTTAGACAACGCATTTTATTTGTAATTTTATTATTTATTGTTATTCTATTTCTTATTAAATGAAGTTTCTTTTATTTATTATATATTTATATTTATTCTATGTTAGCTTTTTTCTAGATTACCATCCAGTAGGTCTTAACCGATGTTCCGTAAACCAATAAATCTTGTTTTATTTCCCATCACCTTGATAAGAAAGGTACGGGGATTGTTCTAAAAATCGCATATTGAGGTTTGAAACTTGTTATACTGGGAAGAGATGATTAAATTTTGACTACATTATACAAAAATCTTTCATTTTTCTATGATCCTGTGTTGATATTTTAAAAATTATAAATATATTATTATTAATCATATATTTCAAATTTTGACAAATGAAGTGTTTTTATTGAAAAATGCAAAAAGATAAACGAAAACGAAGTATAAAAGTTTATGATTGTGTTTATTTCGTTCTGTGATCTATCCGTGACACACAGCCGAGTTCACCATTAGGACCCTTAATTAATGATCAAATGATTCAAGAATGAAGCAGATTCGTTGATCAACATGTGTTCTAAATCACGAACTTGATGCATAATTTTGTTTTATGCTTTGTGCATAATTTTACAAGCGTGAATTATACTTTTTCTATGACCACTTTGGAAAGTGGCACTTTTCTCACACTATATAAAACTTGAAAGTTGCGTATTTCCCACAATCGTGGGTTAACGTGTGAGAATTCATTTTTCACAGTATTTGCCAACACTGCGCATGTTCAGTTTGGGAAATATCATTTGTCACACTAACTACCCACACTGCGCATGCGTGAAGGTACTCTTTGTGAGGTTACCAGCGCCATATTGTTTTTTATGTCAAATAACTTTGGTGCATGTATTTTTATTGTGTAACGTTTTAACCTCGGTTTTAACATTTCATGCAGAATCACCTATTTCCCACCTTGTGTGATTCCAAAAATCGACTTCGTCTCGTGCTGAAACTTTCACACCTCGTGGGAAATGGATGACTTTCTGCACTTGTTGCACAATATACTATTTTGTACTTCCGGTTAGTGAATCAAGTCTTAGTCATATCAAATGGCATACATCTTAAAACTTTTTATTATAGAAATTTCGTTATCTGATTTATTTTGAATAAATTAATAATCATATCAGATTCCGAAGTTTATTTTATTTAAAAAATACTCAGAAATAACCTCAAATATTTATAACTGTTACTTACCACTAACAATATTGTTAGCCACAATTTCAATTCGTATTAACAAAGTATAATATTATTGATAAATCTTATAAAATCTGAAATATACTTTTGATTTATGCCAACTGTTTATACATATATTATTAATAATCTAAAAGCTTTTCAACTTATGCATGTATTAATGAATTAATGAAATTTGAATGTTATGCAAATTAAATAAGTACCTCAGAATAAAGTTCTATTTGTTACGTTGAATACATTCTGAATTGAACTCTTGACTTTTGACCTCAACATATATTATTACTAATAACCTAAAAGCTTTGCTACTGTTAGTCTCTATGAATAAATAATTAATGGAATTTGAATATTTATATGTGATAATTAATGATAATGTAAATTTAGTAAATTATTAGTGTCCCACATTCTGCACTTACTGCTATCTAGTACATAATATGTACATACAAAATTGCAATATGTCAGGAACGTTTCTAGCTACAGGCAAACTAATTTTAAAATATAACTAGTTGCCGCTAATGTTTCAAAGTAGGTACAATGTATATACAAAATCGCAAACAATATAGATGTAGATAAAATTGTAACTGAATATGCCAAAAAAAACTTTGAAAATTAAAACTTACATTCGAAATGCATGTTTAATTTCATTCGAGTATCTAAGTAGTGTATAATAATAAATAGTGGAAAAAAATTTAAAAAAATTAAAATATATACTTTTAATAAATCAATCCTCTAAGTAAAAAAGAAAGTGTGAACACTATTAAGTTTTTGAAATGTTAATGAATATATATAAATGTTTCTTCTCAAAATAAAGTGTGCGTTGAAAACAAAATTACTATCAAAAACAATGTACAAAATAAACAATTATTTTATTACCATAGTAGCCCGTAGATAAATAAAAAAATATATATTCAAAATTGCCACCGTTTTCTGCTGCACATAAATAAAGCCATTTAATAAATTCTGTTTTCAACCGCTCACTTTACTTTGAGAAGAAACATTTATATATTTTCATTAATATCTGAAAAATTATCAAATTCAGAAAAGAATCCTTAAACTTAAAAATTTTCAGGGTAGATATTCCATTTAAAAAAAAGTACAAATATGGCAATATTTACGAAAATTAAACATTTTTATCAAATTTACACAGATTTAGTTAGCTTATTAAAAGTCCTAAAAACTTTTTCGATATCTATTAAAGTTAAAGTTAAAGTAAAGTTATCATGAAAATAAAAGAAACTAAACCAAGCAAACGAGGAAAAAGTCATATATTGTCTCAAATACATAAATACATTAGGGCCGATTTTTTTCACCTCTTTTAATTAATTATCGTTTAATAGAAAAGTATCGAAATAGTTTTTCGATGAAATATTTTTTTATAAACCGATGTTTAAGATAACTAGTACTTTAACTAGAGGTGAAAAAATCGGCCCTAGGGAATTATTACCAACATTTATTGAGCACGCTAACAAATTCTGCTCCTTACTCCGAAAATTAGACAGGCGAAAAATTAAGTAAATAAACCAAACGATCAAACCGGAGACTAAGAGGACACACAATGGAATTAAAAAAGAAGAAGACAAAATATTGGACCACGTTTTTATTACCTATATCTCGAATCTAGTGGTATGGAATAAAAGATACCTAATCTCAATTTTTTCAAGAACAACCTGAACAATTAAAAGTTTAAAATAAAATTGTATTGTGAAACTAATATAGGATACTATATAATAATGTAAAATTTGTGTACAACATTTGGTTACTGTTACCTTTAATAAATAATTAAATATTTTATTTATTACTTCACTTGTAAACTGTCATTTATTTTAACTGTTTATTCACCACGGAAACTAACCTTTACAAACTACTAATCTGTAAAAATGGGCAATGTGAAACTGGAACAACCACTTCGGCACAACTCAATGAAACTAAACGCGAAATGTAGTACTCATTAATTACTAATTTATTACGCAAAAATAAAATTTATTACTATTACCATTACCGAAAAAAGGGTGGTTGTTCCAGCTTCTGAGTGAAGCTAGCACAACCCCATTATTTTTACTTTTTTTTAATGAAATATTTAGTACTCATTAATTACTAATTAATTACACTAATCTATAATTTATTACTATTACCATTACCGAGAAATGGGTGGTTGTTCCAGCTTCTGAGTGAAGCTAGCACAACCCCATTATTTCTATTTTTTTTTAATGAAATATTTAGTACTCATTAATTACTAATTAATTACACTAATCTATAATTTATTACTATTACCATTACCGAGAAATGGGTGGTTGTTCCAGCTTCTCAGTGAAGCTAGCACAACCCCATTATTTCTATTTTTTTTTAATGAAATATTTAGTACTCATTAATTACTAATTAATTACACTAATCTATAATTTATTACTATTACCATTACCGAGAAAAGGGTGGTTGTTCCAGCTTCTCAGTGAAGCTAGCACAACGCCATAGAAAAAGTATATATATACACCAATATTTAGTACTCATCAATTACTAATTAATTACACTAATCTAGAGTTTATTACATACAATTTAAAAACAGGTACTTGTTAAAATTAATAATTTTTAAGCGTTTTTCTGGAGTATCCGATACAAGTAGTAGTGGCGTAATTGGTTAGTGCGCTTCGATCCGCTGAGCGAAGTGAAAGATCTTGGGTTCCCCTGTCCTGTACTTAGATTTTGGTCTGTTGGAAAGTGTAAATTAGATAAAGAAATAAATAAACAAATACACACCGCATTTGTTGAAATATTACGTTTTGCCGGAATTTTCACACCAAATATGTTTGTAGGATACTATAATTAATAAATATCAAGTAGATTGTTGTAGTAAACAACAATACCTTCTCAAATCAAATATACCATTTTAGAAGGCTTATGTTGGAGTAATGAATTGTTACATAATAAATAAACACCGCATTTATTAAAATATTATATTTTCTAGCAGGTTTCACTACAAATCTGCATGTAGGATACTGTAATTCATAAATATCAAGATGATACAATTCCGTTTTGAATATACCATTTTAGAACGGTTGTGCTGGAGTAATAAATAGTTAAATAAAAAATAAACATCACAGTTATTAAAATATTATATTTTCTAGGATCTGCATGTAGGATACTGTAATTCTTATATTTTAATATTATTGTTGCAGTGAACAACAATACCTGTATAAAGATACCATATTAAAAGGGTTGTGCTGGAGTAATAAATTATTACTTGATATATTATTTTCTAGGCGTTTTCACTTCAAATCTGCATGTATGTTACTATAATTAAAAAATATCACCATGATTGTTGTAGTGAACAACAATACCTGTTTAAATATACAATTTTAGAAGGGTTGTGCTAGTGTAATAAATTCTTACATAATAAATAAACATAGCAGTTACCAAATATTAAATTTTCTAAGAGATTTCACTACAAATCTGCATGTAGAATATTGTAATTAATAAATATCTTGATGATTGTTGTTGAGAACAACAATACCTGCATAAAGATACCATTTTAGATGTGTTGTGCTGGGGTAATAAATTGTTACATAGAAATTTAATGCCGCAAATTTGAAATAATATATATTCTAGGTGTTTTCACCTGTTTAAATATACCATTTTTGAAGAGTTGTGCTGGAGTAATAAATTGTTACATAATAAATAAACACTGCAGTTTTGAAAATATTATATTTTCTAGGGGTTTTCACCCCAAATCTGCGTTTAAGATTCTATAATTAATAAATATCACGATGGTTATAGTAGTGAACAACAATACCTGTTTCAATATCCCTATTCAGAAGGGTTGTAATGGCGTAATAAATTGTTACCTAATTAATAAATACAGCGGTTGAATAAAATATTATATTTTCTAAAAGGTTTCACTACAAATCTGAATGTAGGATACTGTAATTAATAAATATCAAGATGATTGTTGTAGTGAACAACAATACCTGTTTAAATACACCTATTTAGAAGGGTTGTGCTGGAGTAATAAATTGTTACATAGAAATCAAACACTACAGAATTGAAATATTATATTTTCTAGGCATTTTCACTTCAAATCGTTGATTAGGATACTATAATTAATAAATATCACGATGATTACTGTACTGAACAACAATACCTGTTTAAATATACCTATTCAGAAGGGTTGTGCTGGCGTAATAAATTGTTACCTAATTAATAAGAACGCGGTTAATTAAAATATTATATTTTCTAAAAGGTTTAACTACAAATCTGAATGTAGGATACGGTAATTATTAAAAATCAAGATGATTGTTGTATTGAACAACAATACCTTTATAAAGATACCATTTTAGATGTGTTGTACTGGAGTAATAAATTGTTACATAGAAATTTAATACCGCAGATTTGAAATAATATATTTTCTAGGCGTTTTCACTCCAAATCTGTGTGTCGGATACTGCAATTAATAATAATCACGATGATTTTTATAGCAGACAACAATATCTGTTTAAATATACCTATTCGGAAGGGTTGTGCTGGGGTAATAAATTGTTACATAATTAATAAATACCGCGAATTAAAATATTATATTTTCTAAAAGGTTTCACTACAAATCTGAATGTAGGATACTATAATTAATAAATATTGTTTTAGTGAACAATAATATCTGCTTAAATTGACCTATTTAGAAGGGTTGTGCTGGAGTAATAAATTGTATTGTCTGTTTACTACAACAATCATCGTGATATTTATTTGTTGCAGTACCCTACCTATACAGATATGTAGTGAAACTTATTAGAAAATATAATTTTTTAATAATTCCGGTGTTTATATATTTTCTTACTATTTAGTACTCCCGCATAACCCTTCTAAAATTGTATATTTAAGCAGGTATTGTTGTTCACTACAACAATCACTTTGATATTTATTAATTAGAGTATCCTACATTCAGATTTGCAATGAAACCTTTTAGAAAATATAATATTTTAATCAACCACAGTTCTTTATTAATTAGGTAACAATTTATTACGCCAGCACAACCCTTCTGAATAGGTATATTTAAACGGGTATTGTTGCTCACTATAATAATCATCGTGATATATATTGATTATAGTATCCTAAACAAAGATTTGGAGTGAAAACGCCTAGAAAATATAATATTTCAACTCTGTAGTGTTTTATTTCAATGTAACAATTTATTACTCCAGCACAACCCTTTTAAATAGGTATATTTAAACAGGTATTGTAGTTCACTACAACAATCATCTTGATTTTTATTAATTACAGTATCCTACATTCAGATTTGTAGTGAAACATTTTAGAAAATATAATATTTTAATCAACCGTGGTATTTATTAATTAGGTAACAATTTATTACGCCAGCACAACCCTTCTGAATAAGTATATTAAAACAGGTATTATTGTTCACTACAATAATCATCGTGATTTTTATTAATTATAATATCCTAATCAAAGATTTGGAATGAAAATGCCTAAAAAATATAATATTTCAATTCTTTAGTGTTTAATTTCTATGTAACAATTTATTACTCCAGCACAACCCTTCTAAATAGGTATATTTAAACAGGTATTGTTATTCACTATAACAATTATCTTGATATTTATTAATTACACTATCCTACATTCATATTTGTAGTAAAACCTTATAGAAAATATAATATTTTAATCAACCGCCGGTATTTATTAATTAGGTAACAATTTATTACGCCAGCACAACCCTTCTGAATAGGTATATTTAAACAGGTGTTGTTGTTCAGTACAGTAATCATCGTGATATTTATTAATTATAGTATCCTAATCAAAGATTTGGAGTGAAAATGCCTGGAAAATATAAAATTTCAATTCTGTAGTGTTTAATTTCTATGTAACAATTTATTACTCCAGCACAACCCTTCTAAATAGGTATATTTAAACAGGTATTGTTGTTCACTACAATAATCATCTTGATATTTATTAATTACAGTATCCTACATTCAGATTTTAGTGAAACCTTTTAGAAAATATAATATTTTAATCAACCGCGGTATTTATTAATTAGGTAACAATTTAATATGCCAGCACAACCCTACTGAATAGATATATTTAAACAGGTATTGTTGTCTACTACAACAATTATCTTGATAGTTATTAATTACATAACCTACATGCAGATATGTAGTGAAACCTCCTAGAAAATATAATATTTTAATTAACCGCGGTATTTATTAATTATGTAACAATTTATTACGCCAGCACAACACTTTTGAATAGGGTTATTCAAACAGGTATTGTTGTTTATTATAATAATCATCGTGATATTTATTAATTATAGTATCTTAAACGCAGATTTGGAGTGAAAACGCCTAGAAAATATAATATTTTCAAAACTGCAGTGTTTATTTATTATGTAACAATTTATTACTCTAGCACAACTCTTCAAAGATGGTATATTTGATTTGAGAAAGTATTGTTGTTTACTACAACAATCTACTTGATATTTATTAATTATAGTATCCTACAAACATATTTGGTGTGAAAATTCCGGCAAAACGTAATATTTCAACAAATGCGGTGTGTATTTGTTTATTTATTTCTTTATCTAATTTACACTTTCCAACAGACCAAAATCTAAGTACAGGACAGGGGAACCCAAGATCTTTCACTTCGCTCAGCGGATCGAAGCGCACTAACCAATTACGCCACTACTACTTGTATCGGATACTCCAGAAAAACGCTTAAAAATTATTAATTTTAACAAGTACCTGTTTTTAAATTGTATGCAATAAACTCTAGATTAGTGTAATTAATTAGTAATTGATGAGTACTAAATATTGGTGTATATATATATATATATATATATATATATATATATATATATATATATATATATATATATACTTTGTCTATGGGGTTGTGCTAGCTTCACTGAGAAGCTGGAACAACCACCCTTTTCTCGGTAATGGTAATAGTAATAAATTATAGATTAGTGTAATTAATTAGTAATTAATGAGTACTAAATACTTCATTAAAAAAAAGTAAAAATAATGGGGTTGTGCTAGCTTCACTCAGAAGCTGGAACAACCACCCATTTCTCGGTAATGGTAATAGTAATAAATTATACATTAGTGTAATTAATTAGTAATTAATGAGTACTAAATATTTCATTAAAAAAAAGTAAAAATAATGGGGTTGTGCTAGCTTCACTCAGAAGCTGGAACAACTACCCTTTTCTCGGTAATGGTAATAGTAATAAATTATAGATTAGTGTAATTAATTAGTAATTAATGAGTACTAAATATTTCATTAAAAAAAAGTAAAAATAATGGCGTTGTGCTAGCTTCACTCAGAAGCTGGAACAACTACCCTTTTTTCGGTAATGGTAATAGTAATAAATTTTATTTTTGCGTAATAAATTAGTAATTAATGAGTACTACATTTCGCGTTTAGTTTCATTGAGTTGTGCCGAAGTGGTTGTTCCAGCTTCACATTGCCGTAAAAATGATAACTAACTTGTGAAAATATGTACTTGAACTGTTTCCGCCAGGGAACCTAACATTTATAAACTATTAATCTGTCAAAGTTACCATGTTTTACTGGTTAGTAGTTACATTGTTTCATTGTTGAAAACTGTCAGAATTTGGTTTTAATTTTAATTTTATTTACAAATGAATAACAAATAAACTATTGTACAATATATGCGAGGTAACAGTTTTTACTGCTGCTGGGAGTTGACAGGTTCGTCAGCATTTTCTGCTATTATAATAAAAATAATGTGTCCCTGTATCTCCCAAGCGGAGCGCAGAGCCGCAGTTCTAACTGCCGTACTGTCGGTTGATTCATGCCAGCACCATGGTGGAAATATATTTCCACCATGGCCAGCACTACTATTTTCTACTATTACCAATAAAAAATCTTTTTCTACTTCAGTTTAATAAGAGTCTCTTTATTTTATTAATTTCGGTTTGGTTATTCATTTCATTATTTCACTAGTGAGATAATATATCATTATTTCACGCGAAATCGAAATGAAAAGTAGACATATAAAGAAATATTAATAGCTACAAAAATATGATATTTGGTTCTTATTCTCTTTACATATATAAATAACACAGTAATAATGTTTATTAGATTTACAGTTACTAATATTTCACAATTCAAAAATCTGGAATGACAACTTTATTTACATCGTTTATCTGTTTATAACCAATCCTTTTGTTATAGTAACTTAGTAGCGCTCAAAATTAAGGTTAAATTACATCAAAATGTCAAAAATTTATGATTCCATATACATTTTTGTATTTATTCAAACGGAAGTAGAAAAAATATTGTATGGAATACGTAAGGAAACTGGGTGCTTAATTAATTTTTGTTTTGGTAAAAACTGTTTTAGCTTGCTAATAATGTAAAATATTATAACTGTTTAGATTTGTAGATGAAACTGACAAAAATTACGAATTTCTTAAGATGGAATAAAATAGGCAGTCCTGTGTATGTCTTTCTTGACATTTTAAAATATAAAGCATTATTCGTTATAGTTTTCCTGAAACACTGTAATAACTTAACGTCATATTAAATTTTAAATTTTAATATAGTGAATCAAGTTTAAAATTTAAAAAGCATTTTGCCTTCATAAAATATTAAAATATTTTTATTAGTTTTATATTCGTCTTTCCCATAAAATATTTACTATATCAGCTTTGAAATTGTGACGTTTTATTTACGTGAATGCGACGAAATAATACAAGTTTTATGTATGAGGAGGATATATTCTCTAAAACATAAAATATATAATTTATTGAGATTCTGATTTTACACAGGCGCTTCGATTTGAGTTGTTTATTTTTAAAGTTACTGTAGCATTCGACTATCCATTTCATTTAAATAGTATATGACATCAGTTTAAGCGAAATTTTACCTTTATACAGAAGCAAAAAAGTATTGCGTTTTTTTAAGCTTACTTTAGGGAAAAACCAAATACACAGACTTATTTATGAGGTCACAATTTTTTGGGAGGTGAATATATCGTTCAAGAAATGCGATGTCAATAAAACAGAAGAGTCATTTGTATACCAAATTTGAAATAAACCATTTTGAAAGATAAAACGAGGAAATATGAAATATTTTCATTTAAAAATAAACAAGCAAAAAATAAATATATAAATTTTAATAATTTTTCGAACATCCACCATTGGAAAGAGTTATGAGGTTGGTTAAATGAATGTATTTTTGTTTATCCAAAAATATTCAAATAATAGAGAAAATCAGATTTTCAATATTAAATATATATTTTGATAACAACAGCATATCGCAAAAAATGCATTAAAAAATAATTGATACATAATTTTAAAATGCACTCGCAGTCAAAAATATTTTTCAAGTTATGACACAATGTTACTATATGTTACAATATTCAATAAAATTTACAAAAATAAATTAAAATTTTGCGCCTTACACTTTTATTGCTCGGAATACAACATTGACACCTGTCAAATCGTGATTATGAGGTTAAAGTTGTAGCCTACAGAATCAATGATTCTCAGTTCGATTCCAATTTAGGTTTTTTATGTCAATACCTACAAAATTATTTCTATTTTGTAAAAGATACTTAATGAAAAATAGAAGAATAAATAAAATTAATAAATTTTAAAGATATAAAATACCTTGTAATAAATTAGCAAATAAGTTATTTACATAAAAAACAGAAAGTAATCGAACTGAGAACCTTTGACTCTGTAGACCGTTACTCTAATCTCAAAATCACAATTTGAAAGGTGTCAATGTTTTATTATGTTATTAAAATTAAGTAATCTGTATTAAATAAGATATAGAAATACATGTAGTATTGTCCTGCACAATGTGGTGACTTAGTTGTTAGCCCGACAGTTTTTATTTACCAATAACTGTTTTCCTGCCTATGACAACATACTTTTTTGGAACACTTGGTACATATCACGGCCTTATATCCCTCGGTTGCTTCGCACTTCGAAACTCAATTTGGCGCTGCCAATAATGATAGTCTTCTCAAACTTGGAGTACAATATACTATCATGTATGTAATGAAAAAAATGCAGAAAAATTAAGAACATTAAATAATAATGGCCTAATAGCGAACGGTAATGTATTGCCCGCATTTTTTGTTTGGATACATTGAATGATGGATTTTTGTGAAGCATGAATTAAAATTTTAAAATTACTAATCGCAGAATTCCACTAGATTATTAATTCCAAAAAAAAGTATTGTTTGAAAGCTTGCATTTCCATTTTGATTTATTTTGCGCCGCGTAGCATATTCGAATTTCATGACCTGATAAATATGAAAATTCATGTACATGAAATATTAGTTGGCGAATATAGAATAGTAGCAACGAGTGAATCAAAATCCGTAATGAATAAACTTTAATTAGGCATCTTAATTACAGAGAATTAATTATACGGGAAGTTTAATTTCGTGTGATAAATTGTATCGCACTTAATATCAGACCAGACGGGAACATGAAAAATTCATTCCATTCGTCTTGCACGGCTTAGGTGCTCCATTCCATACAAATCTCGCATTTTAATTACCGAGGTATTGCTGATGACTTCGGCTTCCAGATGGCAACAGCTATATTTCATCATCATAATTACACCCTCTTCTCCTAACTTTGCCATAAGGCAACAAACTTCGCCTTACTAATTTCTATTTAAAAATTGCTCTTTATTCTTTGCACAAAACATAAATTGTCTTTCCATATTACTACAACATTCATAACATAATAACAACCTAAAAACATCCATATTTACTATTATTTTTTTGTACAAAAGACATTAAGCGTATTCCATTTGCCACTTGGATCTGATCTAACTTACATTTTTAAATTCTGAGCTTTTATTTTTCATTCCAGATCGGATAAGTTTACCCCGTGTAGAGTAGAGTAGATCAGAAGGTTCAGTTTAAGTTGTTACTTAATTTGACGGTACTTTTGAATAATTGTAATAGAAAATGAAGAAATTACAAATTTACAATGCTGAAACAATCAAAAACTTAAGTTTTAGAATTATCATCGGAGATGACAGACGAGGCAAAATCAGGGTAATTGAACTTATATAACATAATAATAATTAATAATATAATAAAATTAAAATTACAACTGCTACTCGGGCTAAGGTGATCCAAAGGCTTAAAATCAGGGATAATTTAATTTAAAGAAAATAATAATAATAAAATCAAAATTACAAAGCTTCACGGGTGAAAATGATCCGAAGGTTTCCATTTGCACCGAAAAGTGAACTGTTCCAACGAATCTATCTGAACTGATCTAACTGAACCGACTTGCAAAAGGAATACGACTATTATGAAGATATTTATTTATGCTCGACACTTCGACAATAAACAGCCGATGGTGCATAAGAAATTTTTCTACACTCTTTCAAAATAACAATGTAACTTTGTTCTCAATAGAATATATAGGACCGTTACATATAATTATGTTGGCTCATCTAAACATCTTACAACTATTCCACCAATGTAGTAGATCAGTCGCCTAAACACAAGTCTAGTAATTACTACGACAATATATTAAGCCATAAAATTGTCCTTAAAATATTGAATATTTGGGATATAATCCATTGAGTTTCCCATACTATTTCTCATATTATTTTTACTTATTTTTACCCGAGATATAGGTATTGGCCATATATGGATCATATACAAAATATATATTCAGCGGTGTGTTAACCAGGGGTGCAGGGGGTGCTTGGCACCCGGCCGCAGGACTTTAGGAGCGCCGCAGTAATATTTTTTTATAAATTAGAAAAAAAATGTATTTTCTTTAAAACATTTTCATTGTATTCTACAAAATTTTTATATATTCAGTGAGTGACTATTTTTAATTAAATATTTGTGTTTATTCTCCTTGCATGTATACCTACTGCTTAAATATATCAGTAAGAAAAATTTAGTTTGCATCCAAGGTAGCTGTTGTTGTACAACTACATGAGCTATGGTGTGTCTTGTCTTTTACAAGTGAAAAAACATACAAGGGTGTCGTACAGATGGAAATATATGAATTTTGTGATTCAAGTTTACCAGATCTCAGCATTACGCACACATTAATTGCTATACCTACTGAAATCTAAAAAAAGGCTTTTCAGTTTGATTTTTTATTACAATAATTATGTTTTTACTACGACTACGACCACTAAGGAAAGTGGGTTTTTCTCACACTTTATAAAGCTTCAAAGTTGCGTATTTCCCATAATCGTGGATTAAAGTTTAAAAAATTATTTTTCAACGTATTTTCGAAAGTTGCGTAGCCGTTTTCGTATACTCCACACAATGGATTTGTTCATAAAAGAATTGAATCTAAAAATGGCATAATTCCAAACTTTAGAAAAAAAAGTAAAAATTAGAGTGTTAAAAATTTTTTTGAAATTGGCCTTTCACATTTAAACGTCTAACGAAATCAAATTTCCAAGCGAAATTACTATTTTTGCGCCTAAACTTCGACGCGAAAAATGCATTTCCCTGCCTAGTCATGAATTTATTTAAACATTTTATTTTTGGAAAGAAGCCTACAGGAACTTCGTCGTTATTATTAGTTTCACAATTAATTGCAATTAATATAAACACATGCAACAAAACACAATACGTTTTGATCAAGTTTGCTCCCATATTCATTCGTATCGCGCAGTCAGCGAAAAAATCAGTAGAAACATTGATTACATTGTTACGATTGATGACGTAAGGACGAGAGGTTCAACTGATCAACTGCGGGACATAAACTGTATAAGTATACGATGGCTGATCAATTGAAGATTAATTTGATTTTTCTACTAGATAGTTAATAATTAAGAAAAAAAAAATCATTTTGAATTGAAATAAATAAATACATATATGTAATTACTACATTATAAAATAAAAAATATTACCTTTAACGTTTCTGTTCCATGGAACATGAATAGAATAAAAAAATATTTAAAAAAATGATTGTAAGCATTTAGAAATGCTGATAATCATCTACAAATATTGCTAATTCCACCAAACTAGTGGAGTTATTTTTGGAACTAAATAATATACTTAATCCTATTTATAAATTGGCAATGGAGTGAGTTTTATATTTCAGAATATAAACTAATATTGTTGTAAATTTTTACATACTTAATTAAATTATTAATGCTATATGAGACTTTTATACGTATTAATACATAAAAAATGAAATGAAAAACAATAAGAAGTTAAAATATCAGTACCTATAGAAATATTAGAGATTAGTACCCTCCACAGTTCTGGGAAGGTCTGTGCTTGTAGTATGAATGAAAATCACAATATTCTCTTGGTCAACTACAAAAGAGCGAGATAGCGTCATATTTCTATAATACTCCGGTAGAGGCAGTAGTGTATGAGCGAAAATTTACACCGTTTAGCCTGTTCGTTCTTGTTGAAATTTGTTGTAATAATTAAAACAATATGTATTTTTATTAAACCTATGGTGTTATTTAAAGATAATTCTAGAGCTCTGTAATTCTAATTTCTTAAAAAAGGATTTTTAGAAGCAAGAAATTGTACGTCAAAACATGTCAATTTTTAGAGTTTGTAATTGCTTGTAATATTGAAATAATATAAAAAATGCAAAATCTGGCATTACAGGGAACTAGATTTATATTTTATCTTTCATTTAAAACTTATTTCACTTTTATATCTTTAATAGTTTTCATGTTATTAGACTAGAGCGAAGTCAAGTTTTAGTACAGTACGGTAGCTATACACAATTCAATACCCAGTACAAGATTTATCGACCATTGCATTAAAACGAACTTTAATTATTTCAATAATTTGACTAAAGCAGATTAAAATATTTAACAGCTACATATATTAAATATTACAGACACTGCTAATGGTCAAGTTGAAGAAGATAATATTTCAATAGATAATATAAATCCCTACAAATAAAAGAAAAAGTATATGAGGATCCTTTAATATATATAGCTGTATATGTGGTTCATAAATTTACAGGCAATTATGATTTAGGTTCAAAAACAAAAAATATAGAAATTAATAAAACGTCTCAAAATTTGTATCCAAATAAAAATATTTTACATCAGGCCTGTAAAATATTAGGAACTGAATTTAATAATATACACGGTGTAGGCTTATGAAGAGAAACAAGCTACCCAACAATATTTTATTTGGAGTATTTCTTTCTTTATCGAGAACAAAATCCTATATTACACATTACAGTGTATAAGGATTCATGATTGTAATATGTTAGAAGTAAAATTTAATGTACTGTTAAAACAAGAAAACTTTGTTTAGTATTTTTATAAATTTTTATAACATTAAAATATTCATTGTATACTTTTTATACAGGGTGAGTCTGGGAAGACGCCACCCCCTTTAACTTTTTTATTATAAGTAATAGAAAAATGGCTCCTATAAAAGTTTTATTATTTTACATATGCTATTTGATGGCAAATGTAGGTATTTTTATAAAGTCAGGTTTACAAGATATAACTATTAACTTTTATTTTTCAAATGGCAACCTATAATTATTTAAAAAAAAATAGAAACCGCCATTTTTTTCTCTTTTCAACGATGTATTAATTATTATTTATGTATTTGAAAAATTTCGGGAACAATAAGATAATTTAGAAATATTAGAAATAATTTTTAAATAAATACTATAGGTGGCTATGTGAAAATAAACAAAACCTAACAATGTAAAACAATTAAATTAATGTCAAAAATGTATACATTTGTTTGTTACTTAATTTAACTTATTTTGTAAACAAAAAAAAAACATTTTGAATAGTTCACAAAGAACGAATTAATTGATATGATACCAATAATTGGTTAATTGACTTGCATCATAAGAAGAGCAAAAAAATAATTTACCAGGAGCGGTTTCCTAGACGTTGGTAAAAGACTTTAAGAACACTGAGAAGGATTTTTACCCGATTTCGAGAATCATAGCCACCTATAATATTTGTTTAAAAATTATTTCTAATATTTCTAAATTATCTCAATTTTCTCGAAATTTTTTAAATACATTAATAAAAGTTAATGCATCGTTGAAAAGAGAAAAAAATTGCGGTTTCTATTTTATTAAAATAATTTTAGAATGCCATTTGAAAAATAAAAGTTGATAGTCCTATCTTGTAAACCTGACTTTATAAAAAATATCTACATCTGCCATCAATATTGTATGTAAAATGATAAAATTTTTATATGAGTAATTTTTTTCTATTACTCACAATAAAAAAATTAAAGGGGGTGGCGTCTTCCCAGACTCACCCTGTATTAATGAAGATTTTTTTGTCGTCAAGACAAAGCAAGATGAAGACAAAAATGTAGTTTTCAAAGCGAGACAACGTAAGAAATTTAGGAAATTTCAAGAAATGGGACAAAATTTTCTGGAAATATATAGACAATATTTCTTATCTTGGTGAAATATTACTAATGGGTTACTTTTCCTAAGTGAATTCCTTTCAATAACCCTAATTGTAACACATTTAAACTATACTATGTGTATAAAATAGTTATAAGTAAATATATAACCCTAAATAGTTATTTACATACCAAATGCGGGAACGACTGGTTTCCGGAGGAGTGTTTGGCGGCGCGAGCTCGCGAGCGCTGCCATAGAACGATTCCGGAAACCCAGTTCACGCAAGAGGTTTGTACAATATTTTTCGTACGAAAATCATAAAATCAATAATTAATTTTCTATTTGTACAAATATTTTTATTTATTGTATACACAAAATGATTTGTGGTTATGTGTTTCAGTACTAACAAGTGCTGTTAATCTGTCAACATGACAGCAGTTGTTGCCAACATTGTATATCAAATGCACTAAATTTACTTTTTCTACATTAAATTTCGTTCAATAATCCCCTATTTTCTTTTAATATTATTAGGTAAAAGAATGTTTAAAACATTATACTATTTTATTATAAATATAGTTTTTTAATAAATGCTGTAGAAGTAGGAGTGTTTTTTCCAAAATTTCCCGGTCACCTATCTGGTGGAGACCTGGGAAATTGACATTCCAGGCGTTGCTTAGGCAACGCGAAACAACAAATTTCACTGCATGAGTACGAAAAAGTATTAGTTATTACGCTATTGTCTAAAAATTACCACCTTGTCTATCTTTCTGTTGGTAGTGGTAGTGTATATATTTAACTAAAATAACCAACATCTGCATTATTGAAAGCAATTGAAAAATCTAAGCGCATTTATTCTGATTCAATTTCAAAGTGTACTCTAATCCCGTTGGTTTAAAAAGGTAGGAATATTTTCCAGGAAACCTATTTTGTAATGCAAATTTAATTTAAAAATATGGATAGAATACGTGACGACATTTACGATATAGTTTTAATTAAAACTGGTTGAAAATTTAGTGAAATAATTTGTCCGTAATTTAGTATTCATTTCATGATCTCGTTGAAATCTTGTAATTTAGTCTCTTTTCGTTAGTCCGTCTCTGCCCTCATTCCGAGATCGTTAAATTTTAATGCGATGGCTTAAGTTGAAATTGCAATCCATGATTTAGAGTCAGTGTAAAATCAAATGTCCCTATCTTACTAATTACATTCAATATGTATCTCAAGAATCCCATAATTGCAATTTGAAGCAACGCCAGTGGTAGCACTTGTACAATCGATACCTATAAATAGTTTAAATACTACGCATTGATTTATTTCTATTGGTATTTCTGTTATTCTCCGTTTCGCGGTATTATAGCTATTTATTTCCTAATGGAATTTCAAATTTATGTCAGCAGTAATAAATAGCATTCGTGTATGAATTAAATTATATTACACCAAATTCCAACTTAATTTATTTGAATATGGAGCACTCAAAGAAATTCCACAATGCGCGATGTATTACATAGGATGAAATTCACACATAAATTTATTTAGGAATTAAATAGATTTACCTCAAAAATTTACACAATACAAGAATTATTGTGCTATAAATTAAAGGCGAGAGTTTACAATGAGTCTTCTACATGCACCAACACCTAACACAATTTGATAAATCTGATGTGGTCAGCACATTATTTTCCGCTCTCGACATTATCACAGTATAAATAATCCAATAGCGACATTCGGTCAGTTTTAGGCAGTGGCGCACCGTAGTTGAGGAGGCTATAATATCAGATTTGAATGACCAAATAGAATAATTTGTATCATGGGAGCTAAGGATGAATACGACAATAGATGTTACGGCAATTCAGGGGCATAACTAGAAACCTTTTTGGCGGCGGTCGAGAGACCCCAAAATTTCGTTGAGTGCCTGAAAAAATTTGGAAACTAAAAACAAATAGAACATTGTGTCACCAAAATTATAAGTGCTTGTAAGAAAAATAAATATATTTTATTCTTTTCCGTCATATAACAGTTAGGTGTACGAGTGTACGAAATTCTGCCGGACAAGAAAGACTTTCTTCATCGGCGATTCTTAAAATAGAGGATGAAGAAACTAAATTTTCATTTGCGGATTATGCAATTAATAAATTTGATCGAATAGTCGAGATCAATTAAGATAACCATCATTAATTTATACAGGGTGGCCCAGTGAAAATTATCAGCGCAATTTTTGGCTACTTAACAATAATTTTGCAAAAAACGCTCGAACACGTCAATTTTAATATAAAGGGGGACACCTAAATGGATTAGTACCAATGGCATAACTTCAACCCTAAAATGGGGGTGGACTGCACCTCAAAAATTTTAAATGGAAAAGGGTGTCAAACATGACACAGTTCGAAAGACCTTTCAATTCTGTTTTCAACAGTTTTTTTATTTTTCAAATCCGATCATTAGTTCCAGAGAAATATCGTTTAAAACAAATTTTATCAGGTGTGCAAAACTGCAATCAAGTAGGCTTTTTTGCAAAATTAATGTTAAGTGGCCAAAAATTGCGCTGATAATTTTCACTGGGCCACCCTGTATACATTAGCCATTTAATTTGCAGGTTTTAGGATATTAAGCCTATGTTTACATAGACAAAGCAAGCTGGATGTCATGTATCTGTACCAGTGTCGGCACATACTTAAGTACTGAAGAGCTACAGAACCACCAAAAATTTTAAATAAAAATACGCATTTTGAATTAATCCTATATGTACATTATTAAAATACAGGGTGTCCGTTTGAAGACCATAACCATTGGGATCTCGAGAACTATAAGAGATATGAAGTCGAGTAAATTGGAGCAAAGTTGCCGCATTAGGTGGCCATTTTAATCATATTTTTGTTTTCGTGAAAAAATGCATAGCGTACTATATGAACTTTCTTGTATCAATTTATAAAAGTTTCTAGTTTGCACATGCTACAGATACTTTATTTATGAAGAATTTACCGGAATCCTCAAATTGTTTGTAACTCGAATACTCTTCGAAAAATTCATGCCAATTTTCATATGGGGCTCAAAGGTATGTTTAGTACTGTTAAATAGAGATTTTTTTTCTCTTTGCAACGATATAAAACACATGTACATTAAAATGAAAATAAACATAAGAAATAAAATTTGGTCATTTTTAGGTAAGCATTATATTTATGTAACTTATGTTTATGATATATATTTATTACAAAATTGCATAAACTGCTAAATGTTAATGAGCACATTTATATTTTATGTTACATTTCCTAATTCTTAGAAAAACTTGCATAAACCAGACTGCAATATTTAGTGTGAAGTTAATTCTAATAGAGTTTAATCTTGTAGATATTTCAGGCAGAAATTTCCATCACTCTTGCATATAAATCCCTGCGGACGTACGACCGTCCTGGACATATGCTGAATATATAGTCCTACAGTCATCTGTTACACTCATGAATAATTTTATATTCGCATAAAACAAGACAGGTCCGTATCCAGATATTTACACCAATTTACGATCTGCGCAAACTGATGACGATATGAATTATCCCCAAGTAGATAAATTTAAAGCTATTTTTACGGCTTATAAATCATGAAAATTTATTACAATGTGGAAAAACGGTAAAGCAGTTCTCCAAGAAATAGAATCGAACATAAAAAGGTATTCAATAATAATTTGAATGTGGATGATTAATATTTTTTACCTCTCAATTTACAAATAAGTAAAAGAGGGTTAAACTTTTGCAACCAGATTCACAAAACAGGATTAATTCTTAAATCGGTTCAACTACGTCGAATTTAGCTTAAATTGAATGAAAAATAAACGTTTTCTCTATCTTTAGCATGCTGCATTTGAATGCAACTGTTTTATTTTTAAATTTAAAATATTAATGTGTAACAGGATTGGCCTGATTTAAATCATTTGATGAATCATGATTTAAATCAACTGATTTTTTAAATAAAAATCATTGATTTTTATCAAACATAAAAAAAAATACAAATTATAATGAAAATGTATTTATTTGCTATAAAAATATTAACAACAACCAAAATAAGTTGTGTATTTAATAATATTATATGATATTTTATCAGTTATTGTCATAATAGAAGAAAGAAAAACAAGTATTTAATGTGTAACAAAAAGTAATTCTTTGTTACTCTTCCTAGATTTATTCACATGAATAATTTTGGTTTTATTACAGCTTTCATTTTTGTGAAATTAAGTTTTAATATTTCTTTCACACAATTAAATACCTACTTTAACAGTTAGATATCTTTAAAAATTAAAAAAAAAAACAGAAAAATCATGATTTATTTGATTTAAAAAAAATCAATGATTTTTGTTTTTTTTATAAGTAATATAATAAGAATCATGAATTTATTGGAAAAATTTACGAATAGTTGTTGCGTAGTAACAGACAAACGAGTGTCAAAAATGTCATTTAGATCACGACAGCGAAGTTGGAGTCATTTTGACCCGAGTTGTTACAAAAATTATGAGTAAATTTTACCTGTTAAATTCATAGCTTGAATTATATTTGCTTGATAATTTCACGAATGACAACAGTTTAACATAAAATATGATGTCAACAAAATGTATCCATGACTATGATATTGTGGTTTTATCAAATTTCTTCACTGAAAAACTATCTATGGCCATCAAATGAAGCATTCTGATTGGGTGAAAATGACGTGTGTGTGGAATAATCAAATAAATGTGTTGATTTTCGTCACACGTCATAACGTCAGGAATTTTCCACATCTCCCCAAGATTAGCGTGCGGGAAATTTTGGAAATCACACTCCTACTTTTCAAGCATTTATTAAAAAACTGTATTTATAATAAAAAAGTATAATTGCCCAAACATCCTTTTACATAATAATAATAAAAGATAATAGTGGCTTATTCAATGAAATTTCATATAAAAATATTATAGAAACAGTTGTTCTATTGTGACGCGAGCTTCTGGGAAAATGACGTTCCCACGCTTGATATGTAAATAACTATTTAATGCCTACGCAGTAAAAATGAACTTTCATAGATAGTTAGCTGTAACAATCTGTAAAAAAATAATATATAGTATGTCCAGATTTCATCGGCCACATTGGGATCTCGGAAACTATAACAGCTACTTTGGTTAAATTGGAGTTATTGTGCGCATCTGGAGGGCAATTTTAACAGTGTCTTTGTTGTCCCAAAGTTCTCCATAAGTTATGAGAAAGTGGCGGAGAACTACTTTTGACCCATTTCTTCTTCTACAAATAATTCCTAAACAGTTGAATATCCGGGAAAATGTTTTAAATAAAAATGATAAATACTTTTATTATCTAGTCAGTGGCGTTTTTTCAAAGACAGCCATATATGATTTTAGACTCAAAAAAAGTTATTTTTTTCTCTTTTCAATGTTATTAAAATTGTACTACATTGATTTATTATATTTTGTATACATTTTGGTGATTTCTTTATGGATTAATTTATTTATTGAATGATCATTTCTGTAGTGAATAAAGTTGATTATTAACTTTATTTTTATATTAAATTAAAATAAATACTTTAGAGAAAAAAAATTTTAAAATACCGATGACCTATGCCAGAATTAAAATTGTAGAACAAAATTCTTACTATGATAATTTTATGAGCGCTTTGTCTAGTTTAATTTTGCTCATTAACATCCTGTGTATTTTCTTGTATATTTCATTATTAGTAGTAGAACTGCTTTAACTTTTAAAATAATATATTTATTAACATATTTTTCATGCCTCGGTCCGATAAACCTAGTATTACAGAACTCAAAATTGTCCAGAAACTCACTGATTGCCGGCTTAGGCGGGTAAAAAGTAGATAAGCCAACTTAAATATTTTAGCATTATATTCTGTCAAAATTTTATTTTATTGAAAATATAAAACGTTCATTGAAACCACTATTATTTAATTACTATTCATATTATACACGTGTTGTACGATTACGACTACGCTAATTGTTGAAATGTATCAATTAATGTTTGTTTTATTTTTTAGGTTGGAATAAAGGTCAGTATTTTTTTTCTGTAAAATAAGCGAATTGTTTATAATAATCGAGAATCGAAAATGTTAGCAATATAAAAATAAATAATATTTCTTTAATAAATTAAAAATGGTCAACGGTGAAAAGTTTTTTGTGTAATCACATGCCTAGAAAACTGTTTTGCGAGATCTCGAATTTGTCAAAATAAACTCGCTCTCACAAAAGCTCAGTTTCTGCATGACACAACTAACTTTTAATAATGTAAATAAGAAAGAGTACGTAGAAAAAAAATATACAAAATAAAATAGTATGCAATTCGCAGTGTCCACTTTGCAAAATAGAATAGAAAACGAGTTTAATTAATTTTGAATACAGCAGTGATCCGCACAAATTAATTAAGTTGTTTAATCAATCCGTAATCAAATAAGGCGATGTGCATCTGACAACACAAGTTTATATCTACCCTAATCGATTAGCCAGCCTCAGCCATCAAAACCATATGTAATGCTACTAATTGAAATGCATAGTATACCATACCCAAAACTTAAGCAATGATACCAGTATTAACTCAAATCCATAATGAACGAATATACACTATATTTCCCGTAGTTGATCCTCACGTCATCAATTTCCTGCAAGTATTATTAAACTTTTATCTTGCACGTTCGTGTACGCGTGGCATAAATGAGACTTTTATTCCCTATCTTATTATCGTACGTGTTACAGAGGAATACATACATATGTTATATTCTTCTAACCAACAACATACATAGGAAATGTAGTGTAACTGTCGCAACGGATTTTTTCAAATATTAAAAAAAAATGAGTATGTGAAGGTGATTTTGGCGTTGACAATTTGTGCTTCATTGAATGTTAGTAGTTTCATTAATTTAATCTACAACTCTTGTTACAAGATGAAGATTTCTTGACTGACTGTTTTAGGTACACTGAAATTTTGTTATGTTTCATCCATTATTATATTTGTATACAATACTCTCATATTTGACATTTATTTACTTCAGAAATCACACCCGACAAGATGATGCCATCCAACAATCACAGTACCCACTATAGATGTTATGAATAAATCTGATTACAATCAAAAGGCTAATTTCATATTAGAAGATCCTGCTTACCTAAAAGTGAAGAAGAATCCCTTAAGTATGGTGAAATATCAAACAACTAAGTTTTTGAAGCAATCTAGATTAGATAAAGATATTATCAAGAAGTTAATGCCTCAAGACTCATATTTTCCTCGATTTTATAACTTACCAAAAGTACATAAGACAGATATACCACTTCGTCCGACTGTGAACTGTATTAATTCTTGCACATATGATTTGTCACAATATTTGAATATTTAGATAATCTACTTAGACCTTACATTGGGCAATCTTCATCTTATGTCAAGGATTCTAAACATTTTATTGACATTATCAAGAACATTCGTATCTCATCAGAAGATCTCCAAGTAAGTTTTGATGTTTCTTCGTTATTTACAAAGATCCCTATCACAGACACCTTAAATCTGCTTGAAAGACATTTCTCAGAAGATATTGTTAAACTTTGTTGTCATTGTTTAACATCGAGTTTCTTCATTTTCAACAATGAATATTACAAACAAGTTGATGGTGTTGCAATGGGAAATCCTCTGTCTCTTTCCATGACTAATTATTATATGAAGTTTTTAACAATAGCTGTGGGATCTACTACGATATAACCGTCATTATGGTTACGATATGTTGATGATGTTTTCGCTATTCGGCCCAATGGACGAAAAAACTTGTACATTTTCAAAGACCATTTGAATAACATTCATGAAAATTTTAAGTTCACTACAGAAATTGAAGAATATGGTATTATTTCTTTCCTGGATATATTGTTGGAGAGAAAAGAAGATGGATGTTCACTATATTCAGTCGACAGGAAGCTCACGCACACTAATCGATATATTAATCATAATCACATCACCATCCTTCTCAGATATTTAGCACTATTAAATGTCTTATGAAGAAAGCTTTGGAAATTTGTCATCCTGATAAATTAGAAAAAGAAAAGAAAGTAATAATTGATATTTTCATGCAAAATGGTTAACCATTGTCATCAATTAAGCGATACACAAAACCAAGAAGTCCTACAAGCCATACTGACGATAGAAACAAGATGTATGCTTCGCTTCCGTATGTTGAAAATATCATAGAAAAGATAGGTAGAATCCTAAGCAAGAAGAACATGAAAACATCGTTTTTCTCCATATGTAAAAATAAGACATATGTTGAAACAAGTTTAAGACGTCATCCCTCTTCAGACTTCAGGGATTTACCAGATTCCTTGTGTCTGTGGAAAAGTGTACATCGGTCAGACGAAGAGCATGCCTTGGTGGATTTTCATGAAATAAAATTTCGACATGAAAATTATTTCAAGATCTACATCTCTTAACACAAGATAAATTAGAGAGACTGTTGAGATTTTTAAAATAATGAATATTAATCTCAATCACAACGATGGTTTGGAAATTAGTAAATCATGGCTTCTTATATTAAATATGATATAATTTGTTTCTTAATTACTTGTTTTCTAGCCTTGTTATTATTGTCTTTACCCTGAAGATGACAGTTGTTCATGCTGCCGAAGCGTTGGGTTTAATAAATAAATAATTATAGAACTAATACTAAATATATAAATATTCAATTTATGTTTTCCCTTTATTGTTTACTGAATCACTACATAAGCCACAGACATGACAATCAATTCACCAATAGCGAAATCACAGTATAAATACACACAGTAGTTGCATTCCTCAACGGTGTTTGATCTAGCGATTCGACAACACACCGATTAAGCTCAACCTCCTGGTTTACAGCAGCGAAATAATAAATGAAAATATAATCTGCGAATTGTTCACAAATTGTGCAGATAGACGACAAAATTAACTGTCTTTGAAAGTTTTGCCATTTTACGGTAAGCTGCAAAACTAAAATTTATATTATACATCAAGAGGCTGGGTGAACATATTTAAGGTCAAATATTACGGTAACTAAATTGAGTGTAACATACTGTCTATATTTATACGGTGGCTGGAAACTACTGTAGAGGCAGCAGTAACCAACTTCTTGAGTGAAACGAATGAAACCATGGCACAAAAGCGATTTTTAAGCGACTCCTTCAGAAATGACAGACAATTTCCCGACAGATATAACGCGTTGTTCGGTCTTCACAACAAAAAGCCGCAAAAACTGGCAATTTAAAAAGTAAACTATTTATGTAATACAAAGAAAAAGTTTTCAATTGTATATAACAAACGAAAGCGTGACTCCTGACTCCTATAGAAATGGTGGATTGATAATTATCAGCTGATGAAACTTGTCATGCCTAATTTCTGTTCGCACTCCGCCTGTAGTAATTTCAATACTCTAAATCAGTGATTCCCAAAGTGGTCCATATCGACCCCCAGGGGTCGATGAAGTCCTGCAAGGGGTCTATGTAGGCAAAAAAATAAATTGGGGGTCCATGAAATAAAAATGGGGGTCAATAGATAGAAGTTTTCAAAATTGCAAAATTTTAATATAATTTTTATATAATAATATAATTTTATATTAGTTATTAATATATTTTATGTTGTATTCGTTACATCAAAGGAAAACAAATACGTTAGCAAACGAATGTATAGCCTTAAGAATGCTGTTAACTTTACCTGTTAGTGGAGCAAGTGGCGAGTTTTTCTAAATTGAAATTGATTAAAATCACTTAAGAACAAATATATCACAAGATAGGCTAAATAATTTAGCGTTAATTAGCAAAGAGAATGATGTATGTGCGGAATTAGGTGTTAAAACTATTATATGAAATTTTTTGTGAACCAAATCCAGATTTATTAATTAGTAATTAAAAAATTGCATGTAATTTTATATATAATATTAATGATAAGAAACTGTTAAATAAGTTCTAAAATAATAGGGAGCGCTAGGATAAAAATTGCATGCGGGCGCTGGGGAACCTAGCGCCGGCCCTGTCCCTATCTATAAAACAGCTATAAAATTCTATAGACCTAAAGGTAAATATTACATTACAACAATATTGATTCATCGTGGCATTAGTTTTGTAATATAATATAATATTGGCGTGAGATTAAAAATTTTGAAAATTCAAAAATTTCAAGAATTAAAGTTTGGCCGCTCATTCATTGTTTCATTCATTTCATAAACTTGCAACCGAATCATTTTCACAGCTTGTTATCTGACACTTTGCTTCTATTTTTCTTATCATATCATTGTTATTGTTTAAAAATTCCTAGTGATTGAGTAGTTTAGATATTACTAAACATTGAGATAAAGAATTTACTTCCGTTTTTTTTACGTATTTTTAATACCTTTAAACTCATTTTTTCAGGTATAAATATGATCTTTAAATCTGAGTCAAATTTAAAACGAAATACCACTGTTTCAGCACTATAAATAATTACCGGAAATAACCCGTTTTAGGGGCAATTCCGTGGATGGACATTAGGCAAGCTATGATTTTTGGAATCCTCATATCATTATCTATCTACCCTGTAAATCTCATGCTTTAAATAATCGTCTCGATTTTCGACAGCTGGCTCTCGGACCATAAAGGTTCAATCAAAAACAGTGTTAATTTTGCTGTGTTTGACATCAGTTGAATAATAGTATTAATTGCACTGTGCACTTTGTGTTTTACTTTGTTATCCTCAACGAAAGGAATACTAATTTGATTCGAAGTTTCGAAGAAAAGTAAGTACCTCTTACATTATTTTTTATAAAATATTAATTTTGTTCTTGTTGTTAGAACTGAAGAAAAATTTAAAATAAATAAATTAAATTTTTAATTATTGTTTTATGTTATATAAATAGCTTTCGTTGTCCACAGATAACCTATACTAAGCATGTCCCAATCAAAAAAGAAATGTAGACAGTACAATGTTGATTATCTGAAGTTTGGCTTTATTCCATCATTGTCGAATAAACAACTGCCATTGTGCCTTATATGCAACAAAGTATTTAGCAATGACGCCATGAAGCCATCTAAGCTGGAAGATCATTTAAGAAGATGTCATCCAGATAAATTAGATAAAGATTTGAAATATTTTCAAACTCTCAAAGAGAATCTTCAGAAGAGACCCACGCTGGACAAAATGTTCACTTTGACGTCACAAAGAAATGATGATGGTTTGCGAGCGTCTTATAATATCTCGCTACTTATAGCAAAATCCGGAAAACCGCATACCATTGGAGAGCAGTTAATTTTGCCAGCCGTTGAAGAGGTTATAAAGACTGTTTTACACAAACCTGCGTTTGATATCATAAAGAAAATACCCTTAAGCAACAATTCTGTTCAAAGACGCATTGATGAAATGAGTGATGATATTGAAAACTTCCTATGTAAATATTTGCAAACGACCCATTTCTCTATACAACTGGACGAGTCAACTTTACCTGGAAATGAAGCATTATTACTAGCATATGTTCGCTTTATTATGGATCAAAATATCCACGAAGAATTGCTATTTGCGAGAACTTTGGCAACCGACACTAAAGGCGAATCAATTTTTCATGTTTTGAGGGATTACTTTATTGAAAAAGAAATTCCTCTATCAAATATAATATCTGTAGCTACCGATGGAGCACCTGCCATGGTTGGTCGATATCGTGGATTTATAAGCTTTTTAAAAGAAAGCGTACCCGGAGTATTAGCAGTACATTGCGTCATCCATAGACAACACCTAGTTGCTAAAAATTTGAATGAAAGATTGCATGAATCTCTGCAATTTGTCATTGACGCAGTAAACCGAATCCGCAGCAATGCGTTGAATACGCGATTATTTGCGCAGTTGTGTGAAGATAACGACGAGAACTTCCACCAATTACTTCTTCACACTAATGTGCGTTGGCTGTCGAAAGGTTTATGCTTGGTAAGATTTTTTGCACTTTTTGAAACTGTTCTAGAGTTTCTCGATGGTAGATATGAAAATTTAAAAGAAAGTTTATTAAAAAGAAAAACGGACATCGCGTATTTGACCGATTTATTTGCTAAATTTAATACGATGAATTTGCAGTTGCAAGGTGACAGTTTAAATTTGATTAAGACAAAGTCGGTCATTTCAGCGTTTCTTGCCAGAATTAAAATGATGAAGCAAAACATTGGACGGAGCGAATTTTCACAATTTCCCAATTTATCCCAAGTAAACTGCCAAGAAGACGATGTTCCAGTCTATGTGCATCATTTGAATGCACTCTACTCAGATTTTGAAACGAGATTCGAAGATATTTTGACGCTGGTAATACCGCAATGGATTATTAATCCTTATGGTGATATTGAGGAGACGGATATCTCATTACAAGAAGAATTAATTGGAATAAGTACAAACGAAGAACTTAAGGTAGAGTTCAGAAAGGGATATCAACAATTTTGGCTTCAGAAAGACATACCTGCTACATATCCCGGAGTGTGGAATATCACGAGAAAGTTTTTAATTGCCTTTCCGTCTTCATATCTCGTAGAAAGAGGTTTCAGTGCAGTTACTAATCTTATTACAAAAAAAAGAAACAAACTGGACATAGTAAACCGAGGAGATTTGAGATTAAATGTTACTAAATTGAAGCCAAATGTTGATAATTTGTTATTAAAGCATCAAGTTCATCCCTCGCATTGAATGAATTAATTTCTTTTTTGTTTTTTTTTTACAACACATTTTGTTTAAAATTTAATTAATAAATTAGTTAATGTATAAAAATGTGTTTTTTTTTGTTTTTTACACTATAGGAACTACTTATTTATTAATTTTTTTTAAAGAACAGGTGGGGGTCTAATAAAAACCATAAAATATGGCAAGGGGTCTACGAGACAAAAAAGTTTGGGAACCTCTGCTCTAAATTAAGGTTGAAGTAGTATATAGCAGACATTTAGTCGGGGAACAAAATCACTGAATAATTAATGTATCTTAGAATTATGATTTTTTTGCATATAAAATACATGACCTGAATTCACCACCATCTACATCGTTAATTAAATAATTTAATTTAACCATGAAGAAGACGTAAGTTTGTCAAAAATTTATTATTACATTTTATTAATGTAATCAATAACTTTATTTTTTTCCGTAGATTAGTATGATGTCGAGAAGTATCAATACGTTGTTCAAAGGTTAGGGATGAATGAAGGCCGTACTGATCCGATTTATTTTTTCATAAATTAGTTTTATTTTTAAGGACGTTTCGGACGGAGTACAGTACTCACCCTAAGCTTATCTTGGTTTACAAGTTAAAATGTACTTCATTCGTCCACAAGTTCTGAGGTTTTTGTAACAAATTTGTTATCCACAATTTGTGTCCAACTAATTTATAGAAATTGTTAAAAAAAATATATTTAAATTATGTAACAGATTAGCTAAAGATGGACCACTTGCGTCCGAAACGTCCTTAAAAATAAAATTATTTTATGAAAAAATAAATCGGATCAGTACGGCCTTCATTCAACCCTAACTTTCTTTTACGTAAAATTAACAAAAAATACATTGCCCATGTCTACTGCTGGACATATTCTAAATCTTTTAAAATTTTGCTTTATTATTATGTAATTGTTTGTTAATATGATTATCTGTGCAATGTACACAATACAAAATAAAAATATGTTTTGAATTTTTTACTTTATTTTATTATTATTATTGACAAAGAAAGGCGCTCAAATTTGTATCGGGGCGCAAGGGGCCCTAGAGAATAATAATTTATTACTGGCCTAAATTATTATCGTTACCAACTAACCGGTAGTAAATAGTTATTTGTATCACTAGTCCAGAAACTAAACTTTTGCGAGAGCCAGTGTATTTTGACAGGCCGAGCTGTAACCGAGGTCTGCAAATTATGCGAGATTTTGCAAAAGAGTTTCTGGGCGTGTGATACACAAGATTGTTGCGCCGATGACATTTTTAATTTCTTAAAATTTTATACACTAGGTTTTTACGACAACAATAAGAATTATTGACATTTCTTCTAACCTAAAAAATATACTGAATGTGAATTGATATTTTTCAACAATTAACGTAATCATAATCATACAAGACGAGTATAATATGAATAATAAATCATAAATAGTTGTTTTAATTAACCTTTTACATTTGCAATAAAATAAAATTAAAAATTTTGACAGAATATATAATGCTAAAATATTTAAATTGGCATTCCTACATTTTACCGGATAGGGCCTGCAAATAGAGAGTTTCTGGACGATTTTGAGTTCTGTAATACTAGTCATAATGAAACGGAAGCGCGAAAACAATTTTTCATTTCAAATAAAGATAAATATGTAATGGTAGGAGTCTAGGCTAGTAGTGGAAAAAAAAATTAGATTTCTCGTAGTCGTAATTGAATACGATAAGATCGAAAAATAAAACTATGTGTGTAAATGCTAAATCAAAATATTTATTAATGGTATTTAAAACATTTTTACAGTACCTACACCTGTGTTTTCAAAATAATTTAAAATAAAAAAAATGAATATTTAAATTGAGTTGAATTTACTTATCCATAGCACGTTTGAGTTTACTATTATCCATAAACTGTTGCTATTCGACGATAATATAATGATAAAACTATAAAGTTCTTTTAAAGTAACTTTGGAATATCTGAAGTTTCACGGTCACTTCTTACGCGACAAAAACCTTAGTCAAATTTCTCCAACTTCTAAGCAGTGCATGCATAATAAGTGATCAGGAATTTTTCGATGCAAATTTTCCGCCCAAATAACAATCTTCTCGAATTGGTGTTCCCAATTTAATATGATTTTGTTAAAATAATTGGACAAAAAATCGTAAAAATAGGAATCCGTAGATACCGATTCCGTATGGTTCGGATAGAAATTCAGTTTATGCCTGAATAAGTTTAGTTTTAATTAAAGGAAGAATGAAAGTTTATTTAACAACTCTTGTTAAATGCGTAATTAATTAATGCAATCGCAGAATAAGTTTTTTGTATTTATTTTTACACAAATATTCACAATTTCCCAATGAATAATTGAGTGTTTAAATAAATTTCTTTCAAAAAAATTTCCTTGAAATATCACGTATAACTCTAGTTATTCTGCGTATATTGAAAAACAAAATAATAAAAATTATATGTATAATTGAAAACAAAAACAAAAATAATAATTCATTTTTCTATTTTATTATGAAACTGAAAATATAATGAATTAATGAAACCCAGAGGGTTACTAATGTAAATAAAAATATACATTTATTAGTAACAAATTCGATGAGTTTTGCAGATATTTGTAATATTCGATAAAAAAAGTGTATATAAAAATAACAATTTTTAATGCAACACATATTTAACTTTTGAAGAATGGGGATTTAACAAGGGATTTAATGATGTAGGTACTACTTTTTAAGTAATATAAGGATTTACAAAATTACGAAAACTATGACATGTTCGCATTTCTATTGAAATAAAAAATGGACACCACATGATTTCCTTTTACACTAAATTATACACATTTTTTGCTGCACTTCATTTAAACTTATTTCACTTGAAAGTGAGATCATTCTACGGCGAATCGTTCTTTAACATCCATTCGTTCCATATCTTCGAGTTTCCCTTCGAAATGGATCATCTTTTGAAAATTTTATTAAAATGTTCCTTATTATTTCTTATTACATTGCACAAAAATATTTTAATCGCTTAGAAACTTGCAAAGAGAGAGATATGGTTTTCATTTATTTCGTACATAGTGCTCATGAAATAGGTTAATAGGTACCGTGAGTATTTTTTAACGTAAAACATGGGAATTATTATATCCATGGTTACGACTTAATATTTGATTGACAGCAATGTATACTTGCTTGTCTCATTTAAAATGAAACATGGGCAATTTGACATTTGCTTATTGCAAATATTATTAGATACTACAGCAATTTTTTCAAAAAAAAATATTTGTCATAATATATTAGCGAAAAAAAACCTAAAAATTACAACATTTCAAAAGCTTAAATTTGGAGTTTTATGTAAATTTGTAAGCAAGTAGCTAACCAATTAAAACATACGTATATTGAAAATAACTATTGTTGAAATCTGTCACACATTAGTTATTCATTGTTTTACTTACAAAGTGCGAAAAATTTTCTCGCTATTCTTCGATCGTTGATAAATAGCTTATAATTAAATCACAACTTCCTCAAGCACGTTGCTTGTAGATATAGTCGCCGCCGCCCATGACAGGTGCTGACATTTTTACTCAAATGAATAAAAATAAGTGTATTTTATTAATTATAAGAAATAAGCCCCGCCTCTTAGACAAACTACATGTTATAGACTTTTACAACTATAATGAGTAAGACAAAGACAGAGAATACATTGCATGTGCACGATAATAATCTTCAAAGTGACGTCACTCCTGTAGGGGATTATAACTGCCTTCCGCCTTCGGCTTTGGGCGGTTACCAAGCAATGTGCTTTCGGCAACTGTCATAAAATTATTACGTAATTATCGATGACCTAGGGATATTATAGCTGATAATATGTTCTACACATGCCCACGTACATCTGGACGGGCAGATAGGCATCGTGTCAAAAATGATCAAACCGTTTTGAAAACTCATTAATTAATTTATGGACATTTGTTAAATTTCGAAATGTCAAAATTCAAATTATTTAATTACTATATGTGGAATTTGGTAAAATTGCTATTTTCTTGGATTTTTCTAAAAACATTTGATAATTAAAAATTCATGATTTTCCAACAGTGACAAAAACTAAGTATTTTTTTATTTACGTAAGGTAAGAGTTAATAGTAGTGTTCCCTCAAAAGCGTGAGCTTGCGCGCGTAATATAAAATACGGGCACAATAAATTTAAAAAAAAATTTGTAGTTTGACGAAATAACCACCAGACTGCATTCGCTTTCAAAAATAAAACATTGAAAATCAAAATTAAAATGATTATTATTTTTATTATTGTTGGTTTTTTACATTAAAATATATTGTAAAATTGAAAATTAAGGATTACAATTACTACCATTTAAAAAATATTATAAAAAATGCGCTAGGTTAGGTTATGTTAGGTTGGGTTAATTTAGGTTAGATTACTCAAACTTGACTGACCCTGAAATCGCTGTTTATTTGTGTTTAAAGCTATTTAATACTAAAGGTGTGTACACAAATAGACGCACCTAACCTAACCTAATCTATCCTAACCTAACCCAACCTAACCTAATCTAAATGAACCTAACCTAACCCAACCTAAACTAATCTAATCGGATTAGGTTAGGTTAAATTAGGTTCAGCTAGATTGGGTCGGATTAGATTAGTATAAATAACGTTAAGTTAGGTTGACTTACGTTAGATTAAGTTAGGTTGGGTTAGGTTAGGTTACATTAGGTTAGGTTGAATTAGCTTAGGATAGATTAGGTTAAGTTAGCTTAAGTTAGGTTAAGTGAGATTAGGTTAGGTTGATTTAGGTTACGTAAGGTTAGGTTGTCTTAAGTTAGGTTAGATTAGATTAGGTTAAAGTATGAAGAGAGGTCAGAATGGATGAGACGCGCTGGAGTGGGTGCTAGCAACCTGATGTTGTGCGAATAGTGGTTCCAGGTTGCTGATGTGACCACGAAGGGGGAGAGGTTTTAGTGGGTAGGAATCCCACAGTATCTCAGTGCGAACGCTGAGATCTCTTCTGAAGATTTCCTCTTCCAGAAAAAAAAATTAGATTAGGTTGGTTAGGCTAAGTTAGATTAGGTTAAACTAGGTTAGGTGCTTGTGTGTATACCTGGTTTGCATTTGCATTTATTAAAGCACTTGATATAAATCAGTGTACTAAACCCAATCATATTAAATAGGTAATTTTATGTTTCATATTTTTATTTAAAAAATTATTTATCCTAATTGAATCTCCCAATTTTTAATGTCCTTAAGTCCAACTTGTATTTATTTATTTTTTCTCTATATACATAAAATTTTAATAGAGATCTTTTAAAAATTATAAAATATATGTATGTACATATACTTTGATGTTCAAATGTATATATAAAAATTGAAATCATATATGAATACAATACAATATCGTAAGTTTTTATACATTCAGGCATAAACAACAATAATATAAGATAAGATTGCAATAAAATATAAATGTCTGCATTCTGAATTAAATAGTATTATAATAATTAGATTATGAGACTAATTTGATTTTAACCAAATGAGATAACAGTCATCAAAATATTCAAAAACATTGACAACAATGTGTGCATATTCAGTTGTCTTAAACATTCAATCATAAAAATACACATTTAATGAGTGAAACAAGTAAAGAACAATAAATATTTCCCTATAAAATATTAAAGTAATATTTCTAATTCTATATTTCTTAAAATAAATACTATTCCATAAATCAAATGTAAACAAAAAGCATGATCAGATCTGTTCATCAACGTGAGAACTATAACAAAATAATTTACCTTAATTCTGGGTTACTGCATTTCCCACGTCTTCATTGTTCTACCAGGATGTAATTAGGAAATGTATGTCACTTTAATTTAGAGTAAATTCACTAATTAACCGGAGTAAACTACACGGTTATACAACGCGTTTAACGGTCGTGTGTCACTGGAAACAGCTGACTGGCGCATCGATCATGTGCTGAACCCGTAGAGACATCTCTGAGGGAATATGCGAAATGTACATGAGCGGGAAAGGTTCAAACTTTTTATTTGTAAAAAGAAAACAATGAGTTCCATATTCACAGCACCAGCAACAGGATTACATATCAAATATATTTGTAGCATATTCATGTGGCGATAAATACGATCACTCAATTATTTTAAATTATTTTATTTGTTACTTGCAAAATAATTTGTCATCCAATTGAATCACAGTATTTTGGTAAATTGAACCAATAGGTTTAAATCTCATTGTCAATTGTCAGTTATTGCCAATTGCCGCGGAATTTACACGACTATAAAGGCATTGCTTGGATACAACGTCTGTGAAAATTGTGATAAGTAATTTATTGAAATAGTTATTATTATTATAGTATAAGAATGTCACACAAAAAGTCATTCGAACACACCATTATCGGAGAAATAATTATAGTCCGCTGGAAATAAACATCAATAACTTTTATAGTAGGCGTTCGATTTATTCATAAATCACATTAAAGCCTGAACATTTCTCTTTAATATGTGTAATACAAAGGTATGTTACAGAGTGTAATTTATAGTTTCAATAAACACACATTCAAAATTATCAGGTTTTTACACTGCTTTTTTGTTACATGCTTATTAAACTTAATAATGCTCTTAAACTATGTGGCCAAAATATTTATTTTTACATATGTATATATTTTTTATATTGTACATATACTACAGTATATTTATAATTATATATTTTATCAAAATAAGTACTTGTTTATTTGACGTAATTAATAATTATAAATAATTGCAATTAAAATATGTTATATAAAACATGAAATCTAAGAATATTTTATTAATTACATAAAAAATACGAAACTTTTTTAAAAATATTAATAATTTACACGGTTGGCGCGTTTAAAATATTACAATATAATTTACAAATTTATTTTATGTATATTTTGTCATATTTTTAGTTTAAGTATCTTCAAAAATGTGCAATTAATCAAATATTCAATTTTAAAAGCAATATTACGAACAATAAATGAAATGCTGTGTTTTTGTTTTTATTACTATATAAACAACACTATGACACTTTTTTCCTTTCTTTTTATAAGAAGATGTATTTACAATATTCAAAAATTTGAAAATAATAGTACATATTCATTAGTAATTAAAAGTTAAACTACCTCTTATTCAAATTTGTTTCAAAAATGCTGTCTTTTTATACATTTACTCTATTCTAACATCAACTTTTTTGACAGTTTTAGAAAAAAGGATATATGTACGTTTTTCATAGCTCATTCCAGTTTGTTGCTTTAGAAAATCGTCCCTTATATTTATAAATTCATTCTTACCTTATTTAAATAATTATAATTTCGTTACAACAAGCAGTTATTTCAGTTGTTATCAAACAGACAAAAAATACATTAAATGACTTGGGTTTCACAGCTTGACTTGACTTGAAAACAAATCAATCTCAAGTCAAGTAGTAGTAGCCGAATTTCAAGTCAAGTCAAGTAATAATATTTCAAATACATGAAATGTCAAGTAGTTCTTCAAAACAACTTGATGATTATGTAGTTTAAAGAAATCACAATGAGATAGTACATAGAACAGCCTTGGAAAATTGTCTTTCAACAGGAGCTGAGAATGCCATTTAAATTGAAAAGTTTGATTTTCAAGTGAAGTCAAGTAAGTCACAAAAATGTTAAACTACTTGACTTGATGAAACCCTATTATTAGTAGCATTCCTTTTGCAAGTCGGTTCAGTTGGATCAGTACAGATAGATTAGTTAGATCAGTTCACTTTTCGGTGCAAATGGAATGCCTTTGGATCACTTTAATACGTGAAGCGGTTGTAATTTCACTTTTATTATTATTTTCTTTAAATTAAATTACAACTTATTATGCCTTGGATGACTTTATTCCGTGTAGCAGTTGTAATTTTAATTTAATTATTATTATTTTATATAAGTTCAATTACAATCGATTTTGCTTTGTCTGTCATCACTGATGGTAATTCTAAAACTTAAAAATAAACCTTCTGATTTACTTCAGCCTTAGATTATAGAACAATATATTTTTAGTATCTTTCATGTATACCTATTAAAATTACATCATTATAGTTATTTACAATTACTAATTGTTTCATAGCTATCATGAATACTGATGATATACGAAGGTAGTCCCAGAAGTAGAGAAGTACACGGCCTGACATAATAGTTGGCGTTGTTTTTTTTTTTAAATAATTACTCTGGTAGATAGTACCGACCTTATTTTGTAAAGCTTAAGTTTGAAGTATAAAGACGCTAAGTTGTTTAGTATCTATTTGGCAGCCGTCAATATTGATCCCTCTCAGTGAATTTATAAACACAGAAAAAATTGGTCATCGTTTTGTGATATAAATACTTTCATTTGAAATGTGTCGGTCCAACCAATATCAAAGCCGAACTATTACTCTGGGGAAATCTGTTCCTTCTTTTACAGCAATAAAATATTTGGTAGCAAAGTTTAAACGAGCTGCGAAGACGAACATCGTAGTATTCGACCAAATGAGGTGACTACGTCAAAAATGATGACGAAATTCTACAAAGTGGTATTGGATGACCGTCGCCTGAAAGTGCGCGAGCTAGCAGTCATGATAGATATTTTAAAAAGTACTATACATCGCACATTGACTAAAAATTTGAACATAAGAAAGCTGTGCGCAAAATGGGTGCCGCATTTGCTCACATTGGAACAAAAACAGCGTCGTGAGGATGTTTTAGTCAAATGTTTGACAATGTTTCACGGCAATAAAGCCGAGTTTTTGCATAGATTTATAACCATGGTTGAAACATGGCTCTATTGCATCACACCTGACGCGAAGAAACAGTCAAAACAATAAACTGAAAGGGGATAATCGGTTCCAAAGAAGGCGAAGACAGTTTCAACTGCAGGCAAGGCCGTGGGGTCAGTATATAAGGATGAACTTATTGCAGCGTGTTGATATCAAGAACAAACGGCCTTATTTGGCGAAAAGACTGTTTTGTTTCATCAAGATAATGCACCAGTTCACACATCCTTTATCGCGGTGTCTAAAATCAATGAGTTAAAGTTCAAATAGCTTCCATAGACACTATTCGCCAGATTTAGCCCTCTCTGATTATTTTATCGTCCCAAACTTGAAAAAATAGCTCGGTGTAAAAGATTTGCCAACAATGAAGAGGTGGAGTTTGCGGGTAATGGCTGTTTTGAGGAGATCGATGGTTATCACTATAAACAGGGAATCGAAGCTATTAAACGTAGCTTGAAAAAGCGAATCGAGCTAAAAGGAGACTGTGTAGAGAAATAATATTTTTTCCCAATTTTTTTTTTCTTTGTTAGGCCGAGTACATTTGGAATTACCCTTAAATATAAATATTGATGCCTAGTGAAAATAAATTTTGTTATATTGTGAATATAAATAGCATAGATATAAATACTGTCGTGCACACATACATGAATATTAGCTAATAATTAATGTGTTAAGTGTATATTGCTGATCTTTAAGTTTAATTTGTGTTATTTTCGTTTAAATAAGATTGTTTACTATTTTTTCGTTATATAATAAACTTGTATTAAATATAAATATTCGTGTTTTGTGACTTTTCACACTTTACCCATATAAATAAACGTTACAATTGCTGTCAAAAACTGTGAAGTGTAAATTAAATATAAATAAAATGGCGATGAAGAAAGTAAAATTACGTGAATTAATAGTAACCGATCTCAAGATGAAACTAGAAGAACGAGAGTTGGAGACATCGAGAATCAAGACTATTCTACAACTTCGTCTACGGCAAGCTTTAGTTGGAGCTGGTGAAAATCGTGATTGCTTTTTATTCGAAATTGCGGGTGGTTTCACCAATTTTATTAAAATTCTGGAAGAATTGAAAGAATGTTATAGGACAGTAGAAGAAAAATTGACGGAAAATACTCGAACATTAAAAAAAGAAATTACAGAAAATTCTAGAACACTGAAAAATGAAATGACAGAAAATTCCATAACTTTGGAACAGAAATTAGAAGAAAAATTAACAGAAGATTCTAGAATTTTAAAAGAAGAATTAACCGAAAATTTTAGAATATGGGAAGAAACTAATAGAAAATTCTAGAGTTTTAGAAGAGAGATCGTATGGAACCACCCGACATGTATCAAGGAGGTCGGCCCGAAGAGGAGTTCAATCGCAGAATGGGGCATGCAGATTTCGTCATAATTTCGGCATTGGTCAAGGGCGATGAAACAGTCTTAAGGAGGGGGCCATGTAACGAGCATCACTCACTGTCGACGACTCATCAAAACTTGTCTGTTATATAATATTAACATATGAATATATTTTAAATCATATAAAGAACATAAAAATAAAAAAATATGAAATTTATATCTACAATTATATTACTGTACTAGTCCGATAAATCTCATATGTCGGATTTGAAATCAGTCCGATAAATATGGAAATGGGATACAGTATAAAATAAATAACTATTTTATACACACAAAACGAGCCGAAAAATGTCTCTTCAAAGGGAGCAAAAATGCATTTTGCTTGGGATATTTTTCTCTTTAGAGAAAAACGCGTTTTGCTCTTTGTAAACAGACACTTTCTAGCCAGTTTTTCTTTGCACTCTTTACAAAAACTATCGCATTGCCCTCGGGAAAAACGCTTTTGCTTTCTATGAATCTCTCGGGATATCTTCAGTATTCCTCGAGACACTCACTTTACCAGCGGGAACAAAATCAAGTTTTTCTTCCTTGGTGCATAATGTACTATAACTTTACCAATTACCATTGTATCTGCATAAAGATCTTTTTCACAATTAAAGACAATAAAAATTTCTGAGATATGGCATTTAACTCATAAGGGCGGTTTTTCACTGTCCTGATAAGTCTCTTAAATTAATCCTCATGATAACGAATTTCTGTTTTTCAGTATCAGCTTGTTGTTACCAAGAGTATAAACCTTAGATGACAAGAGGATAAAGTAACAGCCAGTTTATACTGCCGATAAAATTTTGCCTGTAGGAAAAATTTACGAAGTTGATTTGAATATGGCCGAATGTAAAATATTCTGTAACATTTGTCAAATTATTGACAGTTTTTGAAAATATAGTAATAACTATGTATTTTATGTGAGTGACGATGAAGAAGAATTAATAGATTTTACTTTGACAGACGATTGAAAAATCAGCCCTTACAGTTTTTTGTTTAATTAAAATGTTAATTTTATATAAAAAAATATTATTTATTATTGTCAGGTTCTCTATAGTATATTATTTCATGGAATGTAATAAATAGAAAAATACAATAAATTATTATTTTATTGTATTAAAGTGTCAAGGCCCTTGCACAGTCAACTTCGCAGCGGGCCTTGTTTTTGTTTCGACCGACTGTATATGATATATCAACGAATGATCACAAATACAAATAATTTGTGCTCTTTGGTGTATTATAATAACTAAACTACATCTAAAAGTAACTTACATCACTAAACCATACTTGCCAGAATTACCCAAAGAAAATAGAATTTGTAAATGTACAAATTAAAATTCAAAAGTGCCAAATACAGTTCACAGTGAATGCAAATACGACAAAGTTCCCAAGGAAGTTCAACAAATTTAGAGTTGTAATCGCGCTTTTATGTTACAAGAATAAATTTCGAATTGAACTCACAATTAAAGTTATTTGCTTAATAATATTGAGATAAAACGAACACAGTAATTTATGAAGTCTGTAAATGACCGTAATGCCCCGTTTTGTTTATAATTATCTGTACCACATCTATAATACCCTAATAAAGGAAAATAATTAAATCCAGGAAGCAGTAGATCTACTTGTCGAATATTTGATAAACGTATTTCACCCTACGTTACTCTTGCCCTTAAACAATTTACGGCCCTTCGACAGGCCCAGGGTGTTCAGCCCCCGGCCTACTGTAATGTAGATACATTTTCACTGGTTTAAATTTTAACGCACCCTAAAACGCTTCCCAGCACAAACGATTACAGAAATTTATGTCTATGCAAAGTACCACCTCCACAAATCAGAAATATATACAGGCTGGCCCAGATATCGCGTGAGGAAATAGTAGAGACGGATGATTTATAGGGAGGAAATTTTCCTATTCCGTTTTCTCCAACAATAGAAAGGCCGGAGTATTAATTATAATACGTACACTGTCCAGCGGCATTCGAGGGATAAGACATTAAGCACGTTTTACACTACGCACACCATATTGAACATGAAATTATATTACTATGGGGCGTTCCCAGTAAAAATTATTTATGATATTTGAATTACCTTTTAAATTCATGGATTTTTAGGCGTAGCCATCTATGTAAGCGGAATCTAAAAATCACATATCGAGACCTCTACAAAATGATTTTAACTATTATTGTCTATGGGTGTAGTGTAGATAGAATGTTTCATGTACAGATACAGTTTTTTCTTTAAATTTAGACATAATATTCGATATAATATTATCAATACAACAAATACTTACAACATATCTCTCAGCGTAAGACCAATTTGGTTCTATTATAGTTTTATATAGAAAAACTGTATTTGAAAGAGAAAAAATTGGATTTTCTATTCTTTTAATTACTTTTACTTATGAGATGATAATCATAATATGAATTGAATAATCATATAAGTGTGGTAACATTTCTAGGAGTACTACTTTATGAGAAGTTTACTTACATTTTAGTGGTTGTTAGTAAACCTTTTAATTGGATGCCAACAAATTTAAAGGCTCATTGTTTAAAATCGGGAAATTTCATCAAATCTTCGTAGCTCAAGTTTCTGTTTATCTATCATTAACGCGCTTGGAATATTTTCATTAAGGGGACCATAATAAAAATATGGAAATACAGAAATGTATTTCTAACAAGCAACAAGTGTGTTATCACTTTGATAAAAGAAATGATTATATTTCACGTTCTGCAAAAGGGAAGAATCTGTATCAACTATCCCCGCTTTATCGGGTTATTTGTTAAAAGATATTCAAAAATACACAAATGTGAATCTATTGAGACGATTTGTCAACAAAATTTCGAATTAGACAATTCAAATATATACATTATGAAGACTATAATTTGGAGAATTCTGAATTTGTAAAAAAAAACACACGAATGTTTTTATATATTTACATATTTGTTTAGTAAATACTTTTTTTTATAAAAATATTGAAAAATTGATTTGTATTAAAGGTATAGATATTTTTTATATGATGAGGGTAAAAAATGGATTTCAAGTCGTTAAAATTTTCGACTATTTTATTATGAAAATTGTATGTAAGACACATAATATTTTATGTTATGAAATATACATAGTAATATGAATTTTAAATCTAATTAAAAAGAAAGAAATAGAAAATTGTGTATATTGATGAACTTGGAAAATAGAGGCATTTTGTTTAATAAAAATGTTTACAAAATATTATATGGATAAATTTATATTTGTTTCTTTAATTTCCAAAATTTGAAGGTGACAATGCTTCAAGGTCGTAGAACGGAACAGGGTAACATCAAAGATACCGAAACGAAGTGTGGCTTCTTTATACAACTATTCTGTGGAATTTGCAGGAAACAAATAAAACTAAAATAAATAAAATGTAGTAACTCCAAACAAAGTTTAAAGATGACTGTCATAGAAGGAAGAAAAAAAATATAGTAAGTCCTTTTATAAATCAATAGCTATATAAATGATTTAAATGGTAGGGGAGACTGGGGGCTATGTGGACACGGGGCTAAATGGACATCGCTGTTTAAAATTTTCTCGATTGAAGAAAGTAGTTAACATTTTGGTTAATAGATGGCATATAATGATCTCCACGGTCTCTAAAAGTATCTTTACATTCTGTTGAGTTTTGACTTCAGGGGTAGTGGATGTGTGTTTCATGTGGTCGAAAGTAAGTTATTTCTTTAATCTTTATCGCTTCACAACCGTGATAGTTGTAGTATATTTGTACATATTATTTTTTTATCCGAATTGATTATGAATACGTATCATTATGTTATATGTATTTTTATTTATTTTAATGTAGTTTCATTGTTATTTTTAAAACTTATTTTCTACGTAATATGGGGACTAATGGAAATTACAAACAGGGTACTAATGGTACATGTCCCATTGAACCCCATATAATAAACAATAAATTTTGACCGGAAATTTCTCTTCTTAGATGCCTCGCAATAAGAAAAGAAAGACCGATAGGATTCGGTCAACAAGTGAAACAATTAAAGCAGCCGTAGTAAGTGTTTTGAAAAATAAAGTGCCTATTAGAGTTGCTGCTGAAATGCATAATATGAAAAAATCTACATTATTTAGGCATATTCAGAAGTACAAAGATGCGGATTTGGAAGCAGATTTTCTTATTGAAGAACGGAAGGTACCAAACATGGTATTTACAGCTGCACAAGAAAAGGAACTGTCAATATATTTAATGACTGCATCACAAATGCATCATGGCTTAACACCATTGGAAACAAGAAAACTAGCATTTCAATATGGATCTGCGCTAGATTTAGAAATTCCAGAAAACTGGATTAATAACGAACAAGCGGGAATATACTGGCTTTTTGGTTTCTTGAAAAGAAACCCAACTCTTTCTATTCGTGCACCCGAAGCAACAAGTTTGGCAAGAAGTACCAGCTTCAATAAAACAAATATAGACAATTTCTATAAAAACTTGAATGAAGTATTAACGAAGCATTCGTTTGAACCACACAGAATTTTTAACTGTGATGAAACAGGTTGCAAAACAGTACATAAACCACCAAATGTTATTGCAAAAAAGGGTTGCAAACAAGTTGGGCAGATTACGTCCGCTGAACGAGGACAACTTATAACGGTATGTTGTTTTATCAGTGCATCTGGAACTACAATTCCACCAGCTTTTGTTTTCCCGAGAGTAAGAATGAGCGACAATCTTCTGTTTGGTGCCCCACCTGGAAGTTTGGCTTTGGTCCACAAAAGTGGCTGGATGACAAGTGAAAATTTTTTGAAGACCATGCAGCACTTTGTAAAACACACCAATTCATCTAATGACAATAAAACTTTGTTGTTACTGGATAATCATGAAAGTCATATTTCGATTGATTTAATAAACTACGCCAGAAACAACGGTGTCACAATGTTGACATTCCCACCACATTGTTCACATCGTCTTCAACCGTTGGATGTATCGGTGTACGGGCCCTTTAAAAAAAGATATGACGCTTCTTTAAATGATTGGATGCTATCAAATCCTGGTTGGACAGTAAACTATTATCAAATACCATCATTAGTAAACAAATCATTTAGCGAAACTTTCACACCAAAGAACACATTAGCAGGTTTTGCTGCTACTGGAATTTTTCCATTTGATAGACACAAATTTTCAGAGATAGATTTTCTTACGTCCTATGTCTCAGATAGACCCGACCCACAATTAAATAAAGTACAGAGTGAATATATTCCACAGCCTTCTACATCCTGCGCCACAATGCCGGAATCTGATACTGAAAAATCTTTAACTCTGACACCTGAAACCGTTCGCCCTTTCCCGAAAGCGCAACCACGAACAGAGAAGATTACGAAAAGAAAGAAAGGCAGAACTACAATTCTAACTAGCACACCCGAAAAAGACCAGTTGGAAAAGGAGTTAGAGTTGAGGAGGGAAGTTAAGAAGCAAATACCGAAAAGAAATATATTTAAGAGCACTGTAACAACAACAAAAATACCTGTAAATTCAACTTCAAGTGATTCTGACGAGTCTACCTCTGTATCTTTACATGATTCGTCCAGTGACTGTTCTATAGAGAATAACACAATATATGCTAAAAAGAATGAATATGTCCTTGTACAATTTATGAAGAAAAAACGAGTCATTTTTTATGCTGGTCAAGTTACGGATGTAAATTACCAAGGAAAAGAAATTCAAGTGAATTTTTTGAAACGGATGAGCGATACTTGGTTGTTTTTTTGGCCAGAAAAAAAGGATGAGGCATGGATTGATATAACCGATGTAAAACTTTTGTTACCCGTTATTAATAATGAACACACTACAGCACGTTCTGCAAATACTATCAAATTCGCACCTGATCTTGAGGACTATGTCGTCGAATAAGTAGAATTTTTTTTCTTAAATATTTACCAAAGTGATGTCACAATGACTTTTTGTTTTTGTAATGTTTTTATATAAATATATATGCTAAACTAAAAATTTAAGCTATTAATTAACAAAGTCTCATTTGTCCCCCGGCTATATCCGGCCTTGTCTCATTAGACCCTAGGTGTGGAACTATTGGGACAATATTCGCATTTTTTTTAATAGAAAAAAAATATATAAACAAGGTTGTATAAATCCTTCCAATATTTATAGTGTCATCTTAAGATATCATATGCATCATATAAATGCGAAAAATATCAGAAATCAATTACAGTTTTCGATATATTAACAAAAAAGTGAATTTTGTCCGAATAGCCCCCAGTCTCCCCTACTCACAATAGGTATAAAAAAACCACTATTTTACTAAAATACTCCAAAACAAGGTTTTTAGTCACAAAGTGTATTCTTATCACATGTTAACTCTCAGACTTACAATTAGCAATGTGTCACCGGCAATACTCTCAATGGGCAATATTATCACCCTGGGAATATTCCAGGTAAGTTGACAAAGATCTCATAAGTTGCCAAATTTTGGGAATTTGAAACATGTTTCATATCTACGCTCTGAGCACGCAGAACTGTACTCTGTACGTTAGCGTGTGCGCGCTTTATATACTCTATAAACTTTGTGATTCCCCTAATTTTATAGTTTTAATATAGAGACATAACGTCGAATATTGTGCTCTTAAAACTTGTGTTCGCAGTTAGTAACAGTCGTATCCTCATATCTCGTCTCGTATCGTTGTATCTCGTTCTCATATTTTACTGAGACGCTCAATCAGATCTTATGTTACCTTCATTCTCTATTCCGTATAATACTTTCTTTATTCCACATGTTTTGGTGATAATAGTTAAATAATTACATGTACTAGGTACATCAGCACGCATTAAGTTGAGACTAGACCTGCGCGTACTTTGGCTTATATTTGTAATCCCAATTTCCTTTATAGAAATTTTAGATTTCAGAAGTAGGGTCGGAGCCTCTTGGCAATGTTTACGTGTTAGTCCTTTTCCAACATAGAATAAAAATTTTAAATCTGTATTTTATGATGTTTTAATAAATTGTTAATTTGACATATACTTGAAGCATTTTTTAAACCATTTATCACCCTGATGAATACTGATTTACAGTCAAAACGTTGGTGTATTAGTGGATTTTATTAAATGACTGCTACTCCAAAAGTTTTTTTACTAATTACTCATTATCCAGTCGAATAAAACCAATTCTGTATTGATAAACATAAAATTTAGTTGAAGTGCTTGTATTGCTTTCTTCTTTTTAAAATATTCTATAAGATCTCCGTATGATAATATTGCTAAAATATCATTGTTGTTGCTCATAACAAGTATTAAATGATGTTTTAGGCATTGTTCGATCATAACAGTTCTTAGCCTATTTTTTAATATTGTTAATTTTGAGAATGATCTTTCTGCGGTGTAATTTGTTATTATGAAATAAGAAAAAGTTGCCTCATATTTATATTTTTGGGCAATATTGCCGCCAGTGTTGCCGGCAATGTTTCCTTGATATTAAATTGCCGGCAACGACATATTGCTATTTACAATATGTATCAATTTCTTTTGGCCAATGCGGAGTTACAACAATATCTATTTAAGGTTTTTACCACAGTATGAATTTTATGGAATTACTTGATACTCGTAGATAGATAACTCAATTTTACATAAGGTAGCACTAGTGACGCTTGCATATTAAGCCGTCGATATGTCCCATTAGTGCTCTAAACATTTACACATTAATTTCTCATAGAAACATTGCGACAATCAGAAATTTTCTTTTGTCATATAAATGTAATAACATATTTGTATATAAAAATATTTTTATAGATTTTTAAATAACATGCCACTTCCCTGTTATCATACTTATATACGAATATAAATCAAAAAAGAATTTATACAAATTCCATGCACACATCCCGAATTGAATCTTCGTGAATTTCTGAATATTTGAAAATATTCCATTAATATTTATTTATTCCCTAAATCTTACATGCCTTCCTTATTTAATATCACATATGCATTGACTAAAGGAAGAGGAACGTACCCTCCCTAACCTGTTGGAGAGAGACAGCCACTTCGGCAGGAAAACCAGTGGCGTATCACAACAAAGTTGAGTGGGGTGTATAGAACGTTGAATGTGTAGGGACTCTTGCCCTAGGGAATACATCATGTAAAACCCGAACCCTTTAACCTGGAGAGAGGAATTCAGTAAAGGATGGTGTTAAGGGAAAAACACTTTTATCCCAAAATTGTTTTGAAAAGATGAGTTCGTTCAAATTTATTACAAAATGTAAATAAAGGTTTGAATTGTAATTGAATTTAGTATTATTTTACAAAGTTTTTTTTTCACAATAGTTATGAGTGGAGTTAAATAATTTTTGAAGATTGTTCAGCTATTTTTTCTCAAATATTTAATGACTGCTGAACTATTCAGGTTATGTCGTATGCAGCCAAATGAGGATAATATGATGGAATGGAAGACATATACCTGCTCGAATATGCATGTTTAAGAAGGGTTTAAACTCAAAATAATAGCCACTAGCCTAGCGATAATGACAAAGGCCAGCTATTATTTATGTATTTAGGGTGACCATTGACAACTATTTTGAATGAAAAAGGAGCGGTACAGGTGTTTCTATATTTATGATCCAAATTTTAAGGGCATACGTAACCTATTGCATAATAAAAAGAAAAAATAAATCGAAAAAGTAATTGAAGTTTGCTTGAAATAAACATTTCAGTGTCACTGGATTGATAACTATTTTAATACATCTTTTTTTTAGATATTAATAATACAAATAATAATCTAATCCAGTAAATGATTGATTTTGAAAGAACCTTGCATATGGTGTTCTTAATAGGGTGTCTGAAATCTTTGAAATAACGACTTTCTTAATTTCTAGATTTTCCCGTCAATTCATTGTTAATCCTTTTTCTGCTACATGTATAATTTTGAATCACCACTGCAATGAAATATTATTATCTACTAATACAACGGTAAGCAAATTCTGTATTATTTTTGGTTATTGAATTTCATATTTCTTAAATCTTAATTTCGAATAGTTTCCCCGTAAGAACTATTAATTAAATACACCACTGCTCACTGGTAAAAAAACGCAACGGAGGTTACTTTCTCTCATTGGTTGCTCAAAATATGTACAAAAATGCGTTTTTCGCGCCGGTTCATTTCTACATGAGACGAACTATAGAAATAGCTTCAAGTTACCTATTCTTGTGCAGAGCCGTACCTAGAATTTTGAAAATAATTGCGGCACTTCATATCAAGAAAATTAGAAAGGAAATCAACTTCTGTTATATAAATATTTTATTCTTAACATAAATTAATGCATCAGATATTAAAATTTAAAATACTCAATTATTTTCATTAATATTTCAGGCACTTAATTTTATTTTGAAAGGACCTTGCCATATGTTGTTGGTACACCAAACAGATTTAGTAGAAATTCTGATTTAATATACGTTGCTTGTGGATCGAATTCTTTTGTCTTACAGAAAGAAATCAAGCCGCACTGTAAGTCAAATGGAAGTCAAACGCAAAACTAAAAATTTGATACAAAATGAATATGCGCAAGAAGCACTAGAAGAAGGTTAAAAGTACCGCAGGAGGACAGAAGTTTGGCGTGTCCCATACATCGGTTTTTCGGATTATGCAAAGGTATAGGCTCTGTACTATAGAAAGAATAGTGGTTATTGTAGAATACCTGGACAATGTACAAATCGTGCAAAACCCCTTAAAAGTTCTTAAAAGTTTCCGCCTTAAGGTAATGTATTATATTCTGAATGCAACGTTAATAAAATAATACCAACGTAATTTAATTTGTTGGCTATATCTTTTTCAATAGATACTATATACATATTTGTCAGTCTTTTATATCCAATAGATGAGCGGAAATAAGTTTTACAATTTTCAATTTGAAAACAGGTCATAGGCAGTAGTAACTGGTAAAATGGGGTATTCCAAGTTTTTTTCATTTTTTAATATGTTATTCTATGCATAAAAATATTAGACCCGTATTTTTTCTTTTCGCCGAAAGGTTTCAAACACGCCAGAAATAAATTTTTAAAGTTTCAATAAATTACACCCTAGAAAATCGGCCGTGCGTGTGACGTCACAGGCACTGAGAATCAGCTGAGAACATCATTCGTAGGTCTGAGTCAGAGGCGTGGCGCGTTCGAACAAGAGCCAATAGGCTGAAGCGAATGCGTTCTTCGTCACAACAAGGCTGATACTGAATTTTACGTACTCGATTCAAATGCATTACAATTTCATTTTGATATTATGGTATTAAAAATTAGAAAAATAATGATTATATTCACTTTAATATTACTTATATATGGTAAACAATGATATCCAATAAGAATTTCTTTAAAAGCCGTAGGCTTGGAATACCCCATTGTTGAAGCTGTGTGTAGATAATTATTTGTCAAAAATTTTAAAAATAGATTGTATACATAAATATTATATTTAAAACCATATATATGATTGCGGCAAAGATTATATTGTAACGTTTTATTTATTTAGGTGAAGTGTAAAATTGATTACAACACTAATATTTATGTAACTATGTTTAATAAAAGAAGTATGAATTAAGGTGGATTTATGCAGCCAAACTAAAACTTACATTAAAATTAACATTAGCATTTTCACTAACATTAAAATTAAAATTAAGAAGTGGTATTTATGCAGACTTGCAAATACTTGAATTACGCCTGCGCAATTGAAACATTTTAAAATGACATATCTGTAGGTTAACCTATGTTTTTGTGTTCGTGATTGGTTTTTGTATATATTGTTTCTCATATTTGTTTGTCTATTACTTATTTGTCAAATGAATGACAAGAAGAAGACCAGATACACAATTAAATTTAAAGTATCCTCAAACCTCTTCAAGTGACATACGTTACGTTTGCGCAGTAGTGTAATCAACTAACATTAACATTAAAAAGTTGGAAGTTGGTCATCTTTCTAGTTAAGTTTTAATGTTAATTTAATGTTAGTTGCTTGCGTAAATCACTCCATACATTATTGTGTATTCAACTTCTTAGTGATAATGTAAATGTTAATCTTAATTTTAATTTTGGCTGCATAAATCCACCTTTATAAAAGATAATGACAAATAACTAACACTAAGAATTAACAACTATAAACACTATTTTAAGGCTAATAATTATTAATAAAGACTTAAACAATAAGATAATTTATTTAAACAATTATAACTACGCAATATTTATTTCCACAATATTTATATTACCAAATATTTATATCACCCTCTATTTATTTATATCATCATGTGTTCACTACCCGTATCGATACAAGACTGTCCTCGCGATCTTTTGCTTGGGGTATTTATATTAAAATACATCATTCTAGAATATTCTCTGATTCCTTGAAAATCAGAACAATGGGGAGCGGACGGACGTGTTCTGGCCTGTTCGCTAGCGGCCGCCGCTCGCGCCGCCGCCCGCGCCGTGACCCTGGGTTCGCTACATTGCCCCCTCCTTAAGACTGTTTCGTCCCGGAACAGTTCGTTATGACGAAATCTGCATGCATCACCCTTGGTGCATCTGGAAGTCTTGAAGAAGTAACAGTCGACGGTCCGTTTGAGCTCTTCTTGCCCGGTAGAGTTGAAGCTGCAGACTAGAATTTCCACTCCGGTAAAGCGAAAGACTGTCTCTAACATGCTTCTAACAATCCTCCAATCCAAACCATCTAGTCCACAGCCTATCTTCGGTACTACCAGCTTCATGATGTCGTTCTCCAACAGATGGTTCTTCATGTCACACAGCGAGTCCCATAAATTGCGGTATGACGGCTTCTGATATGAGAATTGTTTCGTAACGAGATAGTAAATGTACTGCTTGTGTTCTTCGTTATCATCCTTCAGTTGTAGCGTTTTCCCGACAGTTGGACGTTGGTTGGCCAGTTCTTGTACTCGTCCAAATTTTCTTTTAAAAACTGAAGCGATGCCGCGGGACATTTTAATGTCTTTCGCTACACAGTGAGCGAGGGAATATTCTGGGGACACGGTGAACAGATCTCGTTGTTCTTCTCGTGTCACGCCATACCGTGCTTTGTGACCAGTGGAATGGCTTTCCACAAAGTCTTTAAAGGTAGGTTCCTCAGGTACAACCCGGCGAACCGTCGCTCCATGATGATCGTCAAAGTTATCACCAACGAAAGGGGCTAACCGATTGAAGTGGACTACTCTCGGCTTTCCATTAGGTGTTTTCCGAATTCTGTAGACCACATCATTTATTCTCTTTACGATCTCGTAGGGACCTTCCCAATTCTTTTGTAGCTTCGGTGATAAGCCACGACGTCTTTGTGGATTGTAAAGCCACACCAAATTCCCAGGTTGAAAACCACCTTTTTCAGCCTTGATGTCATACTGGTCCTTCATACGATCGCTGGCACCTTGAATGTTTGTGCGGACTTGTTCATGGATGTCATTCATTCTTCTCCGTAAGTCCGTTACATAGTCCTCCCCGGCTAGATCTTCACCGGGTTTACTGCCAAATACCAGGTCGCATGGTAAGCGCAACTCCCGCCCGAATAAGATGTTAGCTGGTGTCTGCCCTGTTGTCTCATGCACGGATGAACGGTAAGCCAACAAGAACAGATGAAGACGTAGGTCCCAGTCTCGTTGATGGTTAGAGACTACCTTTGACAAATACCGATTTATTGTTCTATTCATCCGTTCAACCATGCCATCAGACTGCGGGTGTAATGCAGTAGTTCTGGTTTTCTTTATTCCTAATATCTTACAGATATTTTGGAACAGAGCAGACTCGAAATTCCTTCCTTGGTCGGAATGTATCTCTCGCGGTACTCCAAATCGGCAGATGCATTTTACCAAGACTTCAGCGACAGTTACGGCTTCCTGGTTGGGTAATGAATAGGCTTCGACCCACTTAGTAAAGTAGTCCATTACTACTACTATGTATTTATTTCCATCATCAGTTTCGGGGAATGGTCCGGCCACGTCAATCGCAATGCGTTCAAAGGGACTTCCAACGTTATATTGGCGCATTGGAGCTCTTCTTTTCCTATGTGGCCCGTTACTTCCCGCGCAGACCACACATTTCTTGCACCACTCTATAACATCTTCTTTACAATTTACCCAGTAAAATCGTTGGCGTAGCCTCTCGAGGGTTTTATTCACTCCAAAATGTCCTCCACCAGATCCGTCATGGATCTCTTCCAATACTTCGGGTACTCTGTTCCTAGGAATTATCAACTGGGTTCTACTCTCAGTACCATCCGTATTTTCTACGACACGTTTCAGGAGGCCCTCTTCAACCACAATGGAATCCCACTGCGCCCAGTACGATTTTACACTTGGTGAGTGTCGTGCAACGTCTTCCCAGACTGGCCTGCCATCGCCATGCTTCCAATCAAGTATGATCTTTAAGTCCGGATTATTCTCTTGGTCTCTCCGTAACTCTTCAGGTTGCCATCTCCCGTCCACTACCGTTGTCCTTTTGACGGTGGCAAGTTTCGCTTTCAAATTACAAGAGTGCTTGCACTATTCTTCACGGGTCTTCCCTCTCGCCAGGCTTACACCGTGAACTACTTTCTTTACTCCTACTTCTTTAACAGCAAGAGGAGCTGTTGCTACTTTTCCACCCGTTTTCTTTTTAAACTTCTTTTCAGTATTCGCTGCAGTATTCTGTTTTTGCAGTTTCCCGCACAGCCTTTGCGGGTGGCCTAGCTCTCCACATTTCCAGCAATGAAGTATCTTTCTCTCAGCATGAATTTCAGATACAACTCGCTTTATCTTGTCTTCAATTCCCTCAGCATCGATATTTTGCACTTGTGGTAGGTTACGTGAAGCTTGTTTAGCTGCTTCATACTCAAAGGCGTATGACAGTGCATCAACTACAGTTTTCGGTCGAGCTAATAGTAGTGCTTGCTGAGTTTCATTATCTCGGACCCCATAAATAAATGCTTGTGTGGCTAGGCATCCCAAAACACTGTCAGGAGCTGTGGGATGTGCAAGACGAACCAGACGAGCTATATCCGCTTCGAATTCTTGAAGGTTTTCTTTAGAACTCTGATATCGGTTCCTCAGTTGTCTGGTACACTTGCTCCAGATGCGCATTGCCATATCGCATATCCAATCTCTTAACAAGTTGTTCGTAATCTTCTTGTTCATCTTCTTTTAACGTTTGTAGGATATCGATGGCTTCTCGACGTAGCGAAACTGTCAGCGCAGTAGCCTTTTCTTTGGAAGTCCAGCCATTTGCTTTGGCAGCGTTCTAGAATTTTCTGTTAATTTTTCTTCCAATTTTTGTTCTAAACTTTTAGAATTTTCTATTAATTTGTCTTCTAAAGTTCTAGAATTTTCTTTCATTTGTTCTTTTAATGTTCGAGAATTATCCGTCAATTTTTTTCTAAATTTTCTATCAGTTCTGATTTCAATGCTCTAGAATTTTCTTCGGATTTTCTAGAACTTTCCTCTAACTTTTCCTCCATAATTTTACCAAAATCGGGCAAGCTACCCGTAATTTTGAATAAAAAGTCATCAGAATTTTCACCAGCTTCTACCAAAGCTTGCCGTAGACGATGTTGTAAAACAGACTTGATTCCCGATGTCTCCAACTCTCGTTCTTCCAGCTCCCTCTTGATATCGGGCACTTTTAATTCACTTAATTTTACTTGTTTAGTCGCCTTTTTATTTATTTTTATTTACACTTCACAGTTAATTAATAACCCCACACCTGACACCAATAGTAACGTTTTATTTATTTAGGTGAAGTGTAAAATTGATTACAACACTAATATTTATGTAACTATGTTTAATAAAAGAAGTATGAATTATAAAAGATAATGACAAATAACTAAAACTAAGAATTAACAACTATAAACACTATTTTAAGGCTAATAATTATTAATAAAGACTTAAACACTAAGATAATTTATTTAAACAATTATAACTACGCAATATTTATTTCCACAATATTTATATTACCAAATATTTATATCACCCTCTATTTATTTATATCATCATGTGTTCACTACCCGTATCGATACAAGACTGTCCTCGCGATCTTTTGCTTGGGGTATTTATATTAAAATTCGCTACAATATGAAACAACAAATATTTTGTCTTATTTCCACGGAAACGTGAGAATAATAACATTTCGTATTACTATCTTAGAAATTTGTTCTCTTTTAAATTTATATCGCATTCACACCCTGCAGAAATACGGAGGGTTTTATCCCTCGGGCCTGAGGTTGTACCCATACCCTGGATCCCCTCGTACCCCCCGTACCCTCCAAACCCTCGGTCACCGTAGTGCCGGTAGGGGTACTGGTTTGGAGGTATACCTGAATGTTTTCTTGGCTAATCGACGTCTACTCCTCGCGAGATACCTCTCACGGAAGTTAGTCGACCACCAAGCTTCATAGAGGATCATTGTCCCCGCGATTACAGCAGACATGAGCAGTACGTGCGACATTGCGTCGAGTCAAAGAAAAGAGTATCTTATTTCCAAGGAAACGTTACAATCTCAACATTCCGTGTTATTATCATAGAAACATATACTGTTACTGTTGCTAGGTAATTTGTTTCTACCGTATATAGACCTGTAATTATACAAATAATTAGGACATTGTTGACATGAGAGCCGTAACTAGGAGCGCCTGTGGCAATATTTTTTTACGCACTTTCATAATCAAGAATATTAAAAATAAAAACAACTTCTGGTGCATAAATATTTTTTTCTGATTATACACTGATCCGCAAAATAACGTATCCGATATTTAATTTCAAAATTCTCGATTATTTTCATTGATGTTTCAGGCACTATTTTATATTTATTTGCCGTTGTTTTATTTTATTCGTTTTTACTAAAAGATAAGAAATTTGTTGCATAGTAAATAGATTTAGTAAAAAGTGCTGATCTAATCATAGGCGAAGTTAGACTTTAAAATTAAAGTATGCTTAAGCAGTAAAATAAAATATAAAGTTCATTTACAAAATAAAACAAGTATTTATTTGTTTAATTTATAAATAAAAACATTAAATATTATTCAAAATTAAAATAAAATCTCCTTCTAATATCACATAATAACATATGTTATTATAATAACAGCAGTTTTCTATTCAAAAGAATCAATTCTTTTGAAATATATTGTATATTATTTTTTTTTTTACATGTTCGTTTTTCATCATTTAATACAACCAAATTAGTAATGCGATTTTGTGTCTCTCATTCGTTTTTATTCTCCTTAGATCACTTCAGAATGATCTTTCACACGTTGCTATATTTATAAGCAGAATAAGTGGTATAATAAATCAGCCTTTCAGCAACTGAAAATTAATTCATATCCCTAGATTTATTATCAATTGTATTAAAAATACTTAATACCGTATAATTGATGTAATAACTAAAAATCTAAAAATTCAATTTTCCTTAGAATGGTGATCATTAGACTGTTTTTGGAGTAAATAAAGATATTTTGAAAGCTGAAATGACTTTTCTAAACAACATGATGAACAGTCAAAAATTATATGTTATTAGATGTGTACTTAATTTAGGAACATTTGGTAATTATTATAAAACTTATTCTGCTTATAAACATAGCAACGTGTGAAATATCATTCTGATGTGCCCTAAGGAAAATAAAAACTGGATGAGAGATACTAAATCGTGTTACTAATTTGGCAGTAAAAATTTATTCCTTTGAATTGAAAACTGCTGTTATTACATTAACTTTAATAATATTTATGTTTTTATTTATAAATTAAACAAATAAATACTTGCTTTTATTTTGTAAACCAACTTTATATTTTATTTTACGGAAGGACTTAAGCATCCTTCAATTTTAAAGTCTAACTACGCCTATGATTAGATCAGAACTTTTACTAAATTTAAATGAAATTCCATATACCCTGTTAAGAATACCGTATACAAGGTTTTTTTTTTAAATAAAAAATAAATGCCTGAAACATATTTAAAAATATTTGAGAATTTTGAAATTAAATATCAGGGTGTCTATTCTAATTCATAACAAGATGTAAGGTTGTTATCGGTTATGACGTTGATGACGTCATAAGACTTGTTACCCGTATCAAGATCACATCAAACCTTTACGTCATTCACGACATCACATGAGACTTTTAACAAAAATCGCCTGGGGGTTAACAATACACATTGAGTATATCACGTTGTTATATGAATTAGAATAGACCCCCAGGTACGTTAATTTTTCGTATCAACATGTATTCAGAATAAAATAATTATTTATCAGAAGTTGATTTTCTTTTTAATTTTCTTGCTTATGTACCAAAGTATACTTACCTATTAGAATTTGGAATGAGTGAAACCTGGAATCTTGAATTCAGTAAAGAAGCTGAAAATTATAAAAGTTTGTGAACTACTGGTTTACTCTATACTCCAAAATAAAGCATATTTTTATGATGCGTATGTATATTTATTTTGATACATTTTTTTTATATATAACTATATGAGGTTCAAACAGCAATATTAAATGGAAATTCTTCGAAATGTGCTATCGTCCTGAGTAAAATAATTTTTTTACAATTCATATATTAGTCTGACAAGTTTGAAAAAATAAATTTATATACAGAATTGATTGCTCCATATTATTTGAGGAAATGTTTTTACAACAATAAATTATTCTGCGCATTTGCGTAGGTGGAATAATTGAGTACTTCTCCATGCTTTAATTGCATCATGAGTTGAATTTGATTGTTTAGCACCGTGATTTCAAATCCAAATACAGAATAGCTAATTTGGAAGTAAATGCAATTGTTATTTCGAGCATCGTATTGGATATCTCCCCATCTCCGAATACAAATACTAAACAAATCTATTTAATTCGTACGTTCAGATTCGATTCCAAACAATTCGATTTGCACCGCAGCATTCTGCTATTTACTCAATTTGCCCAAAACAAATGAACACAGTCAATATCGACAAATTTCCCAAATACAATGTATACGGCCAGTATAAATGTGTTGTTTCATAGAATACACACAACACACTACGTGGGATTCATTTCTGTATTTTATTCATGGGCCATATGTTGTAGCTAATTATACAGGATTAAATAAATATTTTATTCCATAAAACAAAATAAATATGTGTATTTTCATGTGATGTTTATTTAGCTCTATGCAAATAACTATGTCATATATGCTGGTAAATAGTTTTTCAGGGGTTATTAATATATTTTTATGATCCAATATTTCAATATTTATTTAGAAGATATTTATCCAAATTTATTGAACAAATATTTTATTATGAATTAAATACCTCATTACAATCTGTCACATTTATACACTAAAACAAAAATAATTTACATACATAACAATTTATATTTAATTAATAGTTTATAAAGTTGATAATGTACAATATACGACAATATAAATAAAATCTGTACGGGTGGGCTTAAAGGCTGATTTATGAGCGATTTAAGTTAGAAATTTTTATTCAAAATTTTGATTTTTTCATCTATTTTATGATGGGTTTTAGTTTCTTAAATTTAGCCAATTAGTAGATCACGTGATAATATTCATGTTTGACAGTTGGTTTGACATTTCTTTGAAAAGATCATGTTTATTTTAATCAGTGGTGTAGATAAGGGGTTGGAGGGGGGAGGTTAAAAATTAAAAAGAAATTAAATATTATGGTCTAAACTAAGCCATTGGTAGAACCTCCATAACATAACCCCTCCCCCTCAAAACAGCAACGTCCAGCCGTGAAGAATATATTTATAGTTATTTAATGACCAAGGATATTAATGCAAGCGATTAATGATTGAGATATTTTAACGCTCGAGCGAAGCGAGGGCGTTAATATTGGAGATCATTAATCGCTTATTAACATCCGAGGTAATTACAATACTTTTCCGTCCAGCGTTTCTTGTTAAATTCCAATTTTATTCATTGATAATTTTTTTAGGTTAGGGTAAGTAACACATTTGACATTTGACTGACCTACCTTGATACGTCAAAAATCAACAAATTTGTCAATTGTTTTCAGTGAATGCGTTGAGTTTACTGAACGCTACGTAGCACAAATACTTTTTTAATTTTATTTGACAAGTATTATGGGTTCAAATTAATTTTAAATGTATGTTACGTGAATATACCTAGCTAGTAATTGTAAAAATCATATCTAGCATTTTCGGCAACTATATTCCGTGTATCGAACGCACCAAAAATTGGTCATTAATAAAAATCAGGGCATTAATGGATGTTATTAATGACCAATTTTTGGTACGTTCGAGGCACGTAATATAACCTATTAATAACCGGTGGGCGGAAAATGTATTTAGGACCAATATCGTGTTGTGAGTATAGTATGGTGAGCTTATATAATATTAGATCAAAAACTTTTATAACATATCAATAACTTCAGTTGTTATTTGTTCCAAACAGTTTGAAAGTAAATGTGTTTTAAGAAATTTAAGTTATTAATTAATTTTAGTTATATCCCAAATCTAAATTGTGGTGGTTTGGTTGCAATAATTTTTACAGAGTCGGATGTGTTCCTTTAAATCAGTGTCTGCCAAACTTTTTTACCTTACGGCACATTACGCGAAGTGAATTTATTTTGCGGAACCCCGAACCCAGGCACTCCAAATAAAAATCCCAATAAAATGGAATATATACCTTCTTTATTAGTATGAATAACAACAAAAAATTCTAATTATAATAACATAAAATAACATTGTTTTATGGACATAATACTCGTAACATAATAATGTTAATATTAATAATGAAGGGTATACGATTAGATGCGAAATCAAAATTCTATTAATTTTAGCACAGAAAATAAGACTCTTTGAGCAGGATCATTTTTCTAGTCTATTATTTTTTTTTCTTATGTTAATGATAATAGCGTGTATAGTAGTAAATTTGATAATCAAATGATGGAAAATTTATTTGTATGTATTTTTAAATCTTCTGGAAGCGAAATCAAAATTCTAATAATTTTAGCACAGAAAATAAGGGTTTTTGAAAAGGATGTTAATGATAATAGCATGTATAGTCGTACCATTGATAATCAGTGATGGAAAATTTATTTGTATTTTTAAATATTTTGCGGCACACCTAGAATATCTTACGGCACACTACTGTGCTGCGACACACATTTGCAGACATTGCTCTAAATCATTAAACTATTGATTTGGGATGTTTTTTGATTTAATGCATATTTCTTGAGATATGTCAGTATTTAATTTAAAATAATACACCAATTACGTACACTTTGAAAACATTTGTCTTACGCATATTTTCAAATTTGAAAAATTGGAATATTGGAATATGGAATTTCCCACATATTACCAATATAACACACTTTTGCTTTATTATGGTCAATATATATTCAATATATGATCCATATATGCCCAATATATGCCGGGTAAAAATAAGTGAAATATAATATGACAAATAGTATGGGAAAGTCTATGGATTATGTCCCAAATTCCAAATATATCCCATTTTATGGACAATTTTAGGACCTAACCCACTGTCATATAGTACTCGTATTACTAGAATTGTGATTTAATACTATATTGATGGAATTGTTTAAGATGTTTAGTTGTGTCAACATATTTGTAACACCTATTGAGCCAATTAGTTACCAGTCCGGCCCTGACTACTTTCTAGTTTGAAGTTGACAAAAAAAAATACTAAAATGTTCGAACCTACTTTAACATTAATCCAATCCATTTTACTTCATTGTACAATGTAAACGAAATATTGAAATTACGAAAAATATCGGTTTTCAGATTTCAATGGAAATATCAATTTTGACCAGGGATGGTAATATTATTTTTATATATTTTTTTTCAACCGTCAGAAAAGTGACATCTTTTGTGACGTGATTGACAACGTTGAAGTGTAATTTCTACGCCGCCGGAGTAGAAGTTTTTTTACTTTTATCTGTAATATCGCCCTTAATGTGAAAATTTCCATGCACGCTTAATAACACAATATACTATTTTCCTTTTAATAAAATTGTCCGAAATATGAAGCAAAATTTTAAAAAAATATTTCTGAAATGGGCGCCATTTTATATCTTGCCCACCCAACTTTTGTTTTAGATCCGGCTCTGTTCGGCGTGACTTCCTTATATCTCGTATTACTCAAAAATGATTATCCGTAGAATATTGAGGTTTTGTATATGGGATTGCTGTAACAGTTGTGTACCTTTATTGCAATCGGCAGTGCTAAAAGGGCAATTTGATCGAATGTTCAAATATTGGATGTGGGACTGTTCTAACATCTAAAAAACTAAAAAACTGTAACCCATAGAATGATGATGAAATTTTGTTTATGGAACTGCTACAACATCTAATTATGTACGTTCAATATTTTTTTCAGAATTTATGATCCATATTTTATCACTTTCAAATTTAATATGTTTAAATGGATTGCAGCAATACATGTACCTATATAACTTAATAGGCGTACAAGAAAGACATGTGGTGTCCTCATTAGACTTTTTTCTTTGTTGTTGATCTTGAAATTAGCGCTTCACAACTTTTGGTTCGTATCCTGCGGAGACATGGATGTGTATGTTGCTTATTAAATTCTATACTCTCTTTAAGTTACAAATGATTTTAGTAGTTACGTGTTCGTTAAATATAAAAGAAAAGATATTTGACTGATCTCAATTCGAATGGAAATTAACAAAACGAAATCGTACAAAAGCAGTGAGCTATGAACGCATTTGTCTGTCTGTTTTACAAAAATAATCAAGTTAATGTACTGACACTTTCTTTGACTTATTCATTCTATGGAGGTGTTCCTACAATATGTTTTCACTACATTTAATCTAATTCTAAAGGCAATGAGTTAGCTCTCTCGTATTCAGAGAACGGATTAAATGTAATTCTGCGCGTTATCTGATAATTCCACATAGAGTCCTGCATGACCCAGCCAGGGTTAAATTTAGGGATACTTCCACGGTTATCGATTTGTGGTTGAATGAATCTCAACAATCAAAATATCGTATTGTCTGTGGTTCAATTGAATTGCATTTCAAATTGCATTAATGCACATTTGCTCAAATAGTTTGAGCAAAATATGTAGGGAAATATTTACTTATAAAAGGTAATTTTGTATTCTTATAATTGTGATTATTGAAGCTATTACATTAAAATGGATTTTATCTTAAATTATTATGTACGACAACAATTTTTAAAAGCAAAATTTTATAAAGAAATCAAATTTAATCAATCAATTCTTTAGCACGGGGGTTTATGTCACGATTATTGCACAAATCAGTGATACTTCACAGTACTTCACTAAACTATCATACATTTATTTTCTTTTATTTCCATGGCTGTCTAATTTTTAACGAAAATGTTACATTTTATACAGGGTGTCCCATAACTTCAGGTACATATTAGAAGGGCATATAGTTCTTAATGTCCTGATTACGGAACAATTTTTTTTTTCAAAATTCAATAATTAGTTTTTTAAGTTTTTGAAGGAAACAGTTTTGGAATACTGGTTGAATATGTAGTTTTAATATTAAATATTACGTTGTATTGTATCTAATTAATAAGAAATGTTTGTATAATACAATCATTTCATTAGGTTTCTAGTAGCTGGCCACATAAATATCCAAATATCCAGGGGTACAAAAAATGTTCTTCTTAAGTGAACTACCCTTAATTATAGGAATTTTGATAAAAATCCTTTTGTTTCTTAAGCAGGACATTAAGAACTATATGCCCTTCTAATATGTACCTGCAGTTACCGCAATAAGCTTTATTTATTAAACATGGTTTTTGTCCCTCCACCCAAAATAATGGGAAAGGAAATTGCCTCCTAGTTCCTACGCCAATGATCATTTATATAAAAAACCAAGTATTTATTTGAAAAATACAATAATCAGTAAAAATTATCAACAGGTATCAATAAAGATAAAACTTTTTATGTTCGTGTTGATATCTTTATATTGATAACAAGTGTAAGCTGGTCTATCATTTCGTAGCGCCCGCACGTTCGCGATGTCAGAAGAGAAGAATCCAAGTCCAAAACATTCCTTCAGAAGTGAACGCAGCGCTGAAAGTTTGTGCGATGTGCGGCCCAGTGTTCTAACTCGGTTGAAATGTAAAGAATGCGATGGATATCTCTCCTGCGCACCTGTATATCTGACGCGGGACGGACAAGCCATCTGTGGGAGATGTAGCCTCGAGGAGGAAGATTGCTACAGGAATACCACCTTTGAAATTTTAGCAGAAATGGTAACAAACTTCACAATATATATTAATTACCAAGCTCCACTTCTAAGCTGAGTTAAATTACAAAATGTTTAGTTAATTATTTTATACTGTCCAAATTATACACCACAGTTAGTATTTTTTGTAATTTAAATATTAAATTTATAACAATGCAAAATAGAATAATTTTAAATGTAATAATTCATTAAGTATATGACTTATAATGGCATTTGTTATCTTTACTTATCAAGATATTAAAAAAAATATTATTTATAATTTAATACTTAGGAAATAAATTTAATGTAACAATTGGATGTCGTAATTTTTATTAACTTAAATTAATAAATTGATCATAAAACGGAATTTAACTATTTTTTAAAGAAAAACCGTGAAGATCATTATTGACGAGCGCCTTATATCCCTCGGTTGCTTCGCACATCGCTATACAATGTTGGCACTAGGTTAATATTGATTCTCTTCTCAACCTTGGTGTATATACTAATATTTAGATATTAAAAAAAAAACAAGTAATTTTCTTTCTGCATATTCAAATTGTACATATCTTGAATATGTTTTCAATAATTTATAACAATGTTAAAAAACATCTAATTTCATTTCAAAAGTATACAGAGTGGTTTTCTAGTTTATGTCAAAAATTTAAGGCTACGTAGTATGACATGTGAGGAATACGAAACAGATTTTTTTAAAAAAAAATTCGCATATTTAAGGGTAGTTTTCATAAAACTAATATTTTTGATACCATCATATCTATTACAGAATTATTTTCGTTATAAATACTATTTAATTTAATTATTAAGAATAATATCTTATACAACTAATTTTGAATGTATTTTCGATGACCTTATTTTTGTGAAGTATTAATTAAAACAGCAGTATAAAAATGTTTTCTTAAGAAAAGACGAATTTAGAATTTACTTCCTTCGAATTTTTCAAAAATCTTTCTATTTCGTAACATACACATGTCATATACTTATCCTTAAATTTATGAGATTAACTTCAAAACTACCCTATATAATTTTCTTTTATTACGTATTTCTCTTTTTCTTGTTCTGTGATACCGTAAAGGTCAACTGCGGCGCTATCGAAACGTCAAAGGCTGAAGTACGTCACAAGCTATTTGAATTTTTGTGGAATTTATAACATTTTATTTCTTGCTTATTTGTCTTAAAACGGAGATGATAATATGAAACATATTATTGTTATAAAACTGTTTTTTGAAAAAGAATTATAGAAAGAGGTTACTAATTTCAATTTTGTTTTTATGAAAGATACTGAGCCATGACATTAAAGATGTCTCTATATTTTAAGTAAATCACTCTTAATTTTGCGAATTTTAATAAAACTCTTCTTAATTCGTTACCAGTACATTATATCTGCCATATTTTTTCTATCTGTATATGTAATATTTAGAAAAAAGTAATAATATAAATAATGTAAGTAAACTCCTACTTTCGTTTGACCAAAAAGTGTTAAACTAGTGCCATAGGAAGATACCACATAGATCTCCACATGGACACAAAGACTAACAAACATTTCACAAAATAGTCACATAGATTTCAATTCGTGAATTTCTGTTTAAATATTAAAATGTCGCAATAAAAATGCTTATAATTTCTTCCCTCTTATGTATATGATAGATATTAATAAATAAAATAAAAAAATTACATATTTGAAAATACCTAATACAATTTTTTAAAACAAAATTAAATCAATAGAAAAAAAAATATGATTTTTATATTATTGTTAGTAATGTATATTTTGTAATTACATATCTTGTTTATTTTCAATTATTTTCGTATTTACGTTTTGACTGTATATTGCTTTATTAAGTTTATTAAATATTTTCATATTTTTAATGTACTTTTTCATTTTATATGAATGTTATTTTCGTATTAAATTTGTTTATTTGATATTCAGTTGTTACGAATTTTACATTAAATTTTTGTTATGTAAACACTTTCCGTCTTTTATTTTACTGTTAATTTTTAGATGTCGTTTCCATGCGCACACCAACGACATGGCTGCCGAAGTCCTATTCCTTTTGTTGACCGTAATCACGAAACTGCTTGTGAATATCGCCAATACATGTGTCCGTTAGTTTCTACTGCATCTTGTGAATGGTTAGGCCCTGGATATAAACTTCTCGAACACTGTTCATCGGAACACCAAGATATCATACTCAGTAATCCATGTGATTTGAAACATGATATTGAAGCTAATAGTGTTAAAAACTACCTCATGTTAGCCTTTGGAATGCTTTTCTTGATTCACGTTAAAGTTAGCGTTTCATTGAAGAAAATTTATCATAGTATAAGATTAATAGGCGATCCTAAAAAAGCGCATATGTTTAGTTTTAATTTAGATATAGAAAATAAAGGAGTTTTAATGAACAAAACAGGAGTGGTCGTAGAACAAGGATGTATGACTATTCAAGAAAAATATTGCACCACTGTTAGTTTTAGCGCTTTGCAAGAATTTTTAGGTGGTTATGATGGAACTGTATTTAAAATAAAATTAAACAAAGTTACACTAACTGTAGAATGTGAAAAATGTGAAACTATTGTTCAAGTACCAGCTGACAACAACAATAAAATAGTGTATTGTGAAACGTGTATTTATACCCAAATATTGTGTGATAACTCTAATGCAGGCTGTACCCATAAAGATATACGACCAAAAACAGAAAAACACAAACGCTATTTCTGCAAATTCACCACTAGATGTCTCATTTGTAAAAATGAGGTTAGCAAACCACTAGAACTCCATTATCTGGAAAGTAAAACTATATACATATGCGGAAGTCCTTGGCTAGCCCAGAGGGAAAACTGCCTTCAGTGGTGCGTAGTAAAAAGCCTGATTGGGATTTTAATCTGTGCGTACCGAACAATGGGTAACACTTTCAAGTTCTATGTTTGCTCGTTCCTGAACAGCGAGCAGCTGAGTGATTACCAATGTAGCCTGGTTTTAGCCAACCCAGCAAGCGACCGCAATGTAACCAAACAAATGGACATTAAACTTGATGAAATTTTTGATTGGAAAACACAAATTTCCGATCAGGAGTTTTTGAATGTTGTGGATAATGATTCTTTTTATATTACTATTGAATTAAAAAATTAACTCAGGAAATTTTATGTTATTTCATTTGTGTGTACCTATTATATTTCAATACATAATAAAACATTTTAATGGACTGCATTTCCGTTATTTTATTCCGAAATGATTGCACATAAAAAAAATTACATTAAATATAATTATTTTAATTATAATCAAATACTGTTACTGTAAATCGAGAAGTTCGGTGGAACGACGTGGCAAGAGTACGCCGAATACGGCAGACCGAACACTTACTTCTCTCCACACGAACAAATGAACCAAACTAAATATTTTTCAATATTATTATTAACAAAATTATAACGAATAAAAGCTTGAAAAATAATCAAATAATTAAGTTCGAAATTTTACTTACACAAATTGAATATAAAAATATATATTTTGTATTTTTATGTTTTTTTGCTCCACTCGACAGCGTAAAATAACAAAATCCTGTTTCCTCCCGGTACAAGATCAGCGTACGTTACCAAAACTTGTCACCGAGGGCAGCACAATCCAATTCAAATAAATGTCAAAATTTAAAACCAATCATAACATTGTACGCAATTATCAAAATGTTTTAAACATACTTTGGAAGAATTTTTAATTATTATATCGAAGTTTTTGTTTGTATATATTGATCTTATCTGTAATTGATATTTTTTGTTTAGATGGTGATTTCTGCGTAACTCTTGCCAAACCATTCTAAATTAATTAAATTATTGTACATTATTTCTCATAAATTCAGCACTTTTAACTTAACTTCTAAATTCTAAAAGAAGACGATCCTTGTATACATACATATATGTATAATATGTTTGTAGTTAGTATTAAGACATTCCTTGTTTAGCTATTACTAATGTAAGATCCCATATTCAACTTATTGTTAAAAGTAAAGTTTTTAAAAAAATTAATGAGTTTCAAATTTATTATTTATATAACGTCAAATTTCCATTGATGTGAACACCAAGATATAATTTGAATTTTGTCATAAATAATACTGATTGTCAATATATTTTGTAAATTATTAATTAATTATTATTGAGATTATATATTAATGTAATTTATTATATAAATACATACATATAGTAGTAAATTTAACCTGCAGTTATGAACATCAAACAACGGATTTCTATTGTTTTGAAACCGTTAGCAACAGTGTAATTGCATTTCATATGTAATTTTAGTAGTTTGTGTGTTTGTAGCAGAGTACAACCAAAATGACCTATTTCATTACATTTATATCTTTATTACACAAACAGAAATATAATTTGAACAATTTCCACAAACTTGTTTAATAACACAATTGCTGCTTTATAATACAGAATGTAACAAAACATGAGTACATTAAATTTAATCGTATTATAACTGTCGAGAGCAACAATATTTATTATATAGTAACCTATTTGAAATCTTATTTTTTAGCATTTTATTCCCCTTTAAATTACCGAGTAATTTTAGAACCATTAGAAAATGCAATGAAACAATTGATTTTGACAAATGTGAATTGTCAAACATTTTTAGATAAATTTTGACAATAACAAATAAATCGATTAATAAATGTTATAATCTGTAAAAATACGAATAGCGAGTATACAGACATTGAACTGACCAATGAACAATTAATTTTGACACTATGTCAAAATTAGAAAAAGTATTATTCTACAATTGGTCATAAAGTACATACTTTAGATACTCTTCTGAGAAAAATAAGTGACATTAATGACATGAATTACATACTCTTTTTTTAAATATTTGAAAATATCCGTTACTGTGATTACACTATTATTTTTGTTTAATTTTTACCTATCTCCACTCATTAAGGCAGGTATTGGAATCAAGCTAAAAATCGGATAGTGAGTTTTCAATGGATGGAGAACGTTTTGAAGTCCCTAGAACACAATTTTAAAATTTTTATGATGATGTCTGTCCGTGTGGAGATGGATGTTGTCCTAACGATTACTCAAATACTAATGAAAAGAAAAAATTTAAATTTTGGAAATAAACATTCTGACACCCTAGATTAGATCTCATTAGATTTTGGTGTTAATCGCGCAACCAGAAGTGGTGTTTTCATGAGGATCTAAAGAGTTTTTCTGAAATATCATAATTAATTATGAATATATGAGAATTTTTGTAAATAATAATTTAATATTTATCTCATTAGCTAAAATGTTATAGTTTAAATTTGTTTCTACCTAGTCCCATTTAACTATTACAAGTAATTATGATTCGGTAAATTTGTTACAATGGGGTATTCCAAGCCTACGGCTTTTAAAGAAATTCTTATTGGATATCATTGTTTACCATATATAAGTAATATTAAAGTGAATATAATCATTATTTTCTGATTTTTAATACCATAATATCAAAATGAAATTGTAATGCATTTGATTCGAGTAGGTACGTAAAATTCAGTATCAGCCTTGTTGTGACGAAGAAGGCACTCGCGTCAGCCTATTGGCTCTTGTTCGAACGCGCCACGCCTCTGACTCAGACCTACGAATGATGTTCTCAGCTGATTCTCAGTGCCTGTGACGTCACACGCACGGCCGATTTTCTAGGGTGTAATTTATTGAAACTGTAAAAATTTATTTCTGGCGTGTTTGAAACCTTTCGGCGAAAAGAAAAAATACGGGTCTAATATTTTTATGCATAGAATAACATATTAAAAAATGAAAAAAACTTGGAATACCCCATTGCGGTTAATCTGTTTACCTATGGAAATAAATGTTTTATATTTGCTAGTGACAATTATTATAATTGAGAGAGAAAACATTATAATAGTTATTTATGATATAAGTGTTAAAAGTGACATTTTATGAGTGAGTGGGGAAGTTTGAAACGAGGCGAAGCCGAGTTTAACAAACCCCACGAACGAAATAAAATCACTTTTAACACAAATATCATACACTATTTTTCCTACGACCACAGTTATGTACCTATTAGTAAATAAAAACTAAGCATTAGAATGACATTTATGACAGGTCATGATGTATTTGTTATGAACAACTGAACATAAGAGGTGTTAAAAGTAAATTTGTTTTTTACTTTTAACACGTTGTCAATGGCAACGTTTTAAAAGTATTTACTGTGTTATAAACTGTTATTTTTAACTTGCTAAGCAACCGTTAAAAATACTATTTTTAACAGTGGTCGTAGGAAAAAATAATTATAGAATACTCTAAAAGGAAATTATTATAATCTAAGCACAAATGACACAACTGTCAGTATCAAATATGACATAAATATTTAAAATATAATTATTAATAAAATGTGTACACACACCCGCAGGATAATGAAATAGTGAATAAAAGTCTCATCTACTCGTATGCATGCGTATAAGACAAGGATGCAAGATAAAAGTTTAATAAGGTTTGTTCCAACAGAAAGTTCAAAGGAGTTCAGTACGTGATTCAGAACTGCTTAGAATCCATCTGCGAAATATAGTTGTAGAACCTACTTGACTAGTGTTGAGAATTTTATTTGTGTATCCTACCCTATAAAATCACAAAATAAAAAACACCTGTTAGGAAAACACGTGCCTTTTTTATTTTAACATAAGAAATGGAAGGTAGGTTAATAATCGCTGTCTTCTTCCATTACGAATTTATTTTAATAAAAACAAAATAAGTGAGGTTAGATAGGACGTTGCTTGAAAAATCCTAGAACTTTCAGAACCAGTTCGGAATTAAATTCACTCGCTCTTGGAACACTGCATTATAAGTTCTGAATTTTTAAATCGGCTTGTTGAAACGATAAAATGGCTTTGAGCAAACTCAGTAAAGTTCTGAACGGTTTTGGACTTTTGTTGGAACAAACCTACTTACCACAGAAATTGATAACGTGAGGATCAATTACGGGTGTGTACAGGTGAATCTGTATTTTACAAAGAAATAGAAGAAAACAAAATAACATGGGACAAATATCATATCATTGCAAGCCATACAGACTTGATCACAAAAACGTTGTTCACGAGAGAATTTTATAAAATAATATTTATTAATAACGTGAAACCGGTATACTATTGAACAAACCACGGATGTTATATATCATACCAGGCCTTAGATGTCTTAAAATCTTCGCATTCCGAGCACGGAATTCAATTGACATCTGCGGCGGTTATGATACTCGTAACTACACTGTATATATTTTTTTTTTACTAGGAATGACGAAACCTGAAAATATTGGTACCCGGGTACCCGATATGAATACCCGGGTAGTACCGGATACTCGATAATTACCCGTTACCCGATAATTACCCGATAATAATCTGATACCCGATAATTGTTTGATACCCTTAAAATATCCGTTATTCTTTCATATTCATCTTTTTAATACAAATTTTTGTTATTTGCATATAAATTTGTTAAATGAACAAAAAATATTATTTTCTGCTATGGAAATAAAAAAAATATTGTTATTTAACTTATTACGGAAGTACATTTGATTTAATTACTTAGGAATATCTCATATTTCTATTCGAAAATATCAGCATGGATGATGTATCTGCACTCTGTCTTGATCTTCGTTTTGTTACAATGTTTCCGGCAGCTGAAAACTGGCAACAACAGATTTTAGGTAATGGATAGATTTCGGGTAACGGGTAATAAACGGGTAACGGGTACATTTCGGGTAATCGGGTACTATTTTTGATACCCGGGTACATTATTTTCGGGTAGGTTCCGGGTACCCGGGTACCCATCGTCATTCCTTGTATATACTATTTTATAATCGTCCCCAGCTCATATAGAAGTGACGTCACTCGATCGTCATTTGAATGTTCGTATGAATAAAGATTTTGTTTTATATTAATATTTAAAGATGACACTACTATTATTAAATATAATAAATTTAATTATAAGTATTTAAATTTTAATAATTACTAGTAGGAAGAAGTAACAAAAATATATTTTTATATAAAAATTAATAAAATAGAATACAAAGAGTTGTACAATGTAAAACAAAATAAAACAAAAAAAAAAACAAAACTGTCACATTGATAAATAGTTTGAAAAATTCAAAAATATTTTAAATTTACTACTAACACGTGTTGTTAATAATATTTTTCGGTATTTTTAGTAAAATAAATAAAAATTAGTATATTTTAGGTATAAATATTGCTATTATTAACAAAATAGACATAACCTTAAAAGAAATAGTCCCTCCTCTTAGACAAAGTTCGAGTCAAAAATTTATATGACTGTAATGAGTAAGACAAAGGGAAATTATACTTCGATTGCGCATGATAAATATTTCGCAATGACGTCACACCTATTTGAACTGATGACGACTATATACCTAAATATTTAATTATTTACCATTTACTGATGTAACAATTGATGATTTTCAGTCTAGATGAACCTAATCTAATGATTTTTAAATTAATCGAAGCTGTCTGTAATAAATATAAAAAGACAAAATATAATATATCCTTTCATAAACAACCAAAAATTATTCAAGAATGTATTATTTATGTACTAAATCTGCAGTTTTAAACCGGCCTACAGTACATTATGTTAAGTACATAATATAACATATTGTTTCAATAAATAAATAAATAAATAAATTTAAATACTTCTTACAAAAATGAATATTTGGTTGCCTACATTATTAGAAAATTAGAATTATTTCATATAAACATTTCGTGTACATGACGTCATATAAAATGATGACGTGATCTTCCCTTGTCCGGTTTGAATATAATTCGGTAAATAATGATGAATGTCATAATATTTATTGAGAAATATTAATGTACACTTCGAACGAAATATAACTCACATTAATGTCTCAAAAATTATCAAACACGAAATACACATTTTCTTTTTAAAAGACAATATTTAACGGCAATCTATAAATAATACAGTAAATTTTTTCTTCAAATATTTGAAGATTTTTTTTTGCTCTCAAAATTAAATTTAAATGGTGGGAATAAACTATCACTTTTGGGTAAACTAATTAAATATTATAAATTTCAATTGTTAATTTTTTTGTTATTTTATACATATATTTACGAGTATATTTATTTTAAGTGGTACACTATTGCTATCTCGAGAACTGAAAGATCTATGAAGTAGATTAAATTAGCAAACAATTTCTATTTAACCTGTAATTTCCAAACTATGGGGACCAACTTTGTAATTTTAAAAAAGATAGAAAATTTTATTCTTAATTCAGTGATATAATATTTGCATACCCTTAGATGACATGTTTTTTTTTTAAGAACAACACATAATCGGTTTCGTATTTTCGTAGCTCTTAAGGCTGGTTTCGGCGTATGATAAAAGCGCACCAAAGTAGGGTACATAAGCGTACTAGGGTTTTTAATTGAAATGTTCATATATTAATTAATTTGAAGTAACTATTTATTCAAAGATGGAATAAAATTTTTCATATCAAGTAGAAATCAGAATAAAAAGATAATAGATTTATAAATCCATGACTTAAATTCGTACGAAATGTATTTGCTTCATGTTAGCCAGCAGTTCGTTTTTTTCCTTAATATAAATTGTCGAAAATTATAAGAACAGTCACAAATAGAAGTAAAGAAGCAATTATACATAATAATTTTTTGTAATATGTATATGTGTGCGCGCGTGACCACAGAATCAGGTAAGTTTAGGTTAGGTCATGTTAGGTTGGGTCAGGTTACATAACACAACGACAACGGATAACGATGTGTTATTTGTAGAAAGTTCTGGGGGCTTTTCCGAAGTGTTAGGAGTCGCCAAGGGAAGACTTTCGCTAGGACCGGAGCTTACGACAGGGAAGCAGCATAGGAGCGAGGACCTCTTTCCTAGAGGCGAGACCAAAAAGGAGAGAAAGGGGGACTCGGTCGAGGCTCGTTTTCAGCTAAACCTGAAGGAGAGTCTTGCTCAGCTGAAGAACTGCGTAGAGGAACTGGCGAAGCAGGTGGCTGCAACGACAAAAGTAAAAACGGAGATTAAGAGAGTCACTGAGACCTTGAAAAGGAAGATGGGCACGTTTGAGAAACGTTGGGGCGATCTCGTGGACAGGGTGGAGCCAAGCACTTCGAGTAAGGGTACCCAAACTGATTTTCCTGTTGGGAATGCCAAACGGAGTTGGCCAGCGGACGCATACACCTGTACCCAGGAGGTAACCATGGCGGTTACTGACGTAAGAGAGGGGGTGGTCATATTAGGAACACCGGACCTCATGCCAAACGGGGTACAAACGATAGACGTGAATGTTGGAAACGAGATAGAGGGAGTTCCTATCAAGGTTGTCTATATGAGTAATCGTATAGAGGTTCCTCCTGGGAGGGAAATAAAGGTGTACAATAGACACACATATTATCTGATTGGCGAAACGAATGGGGAGGGAAAGAAGGAGGTGACTTTGGAATCCCTATATGGCTACCTGAAACTCGTGCGTGCTGGCGCGGCTGAAAGGGAGCATAAGAATATTTTTATGCTTAAGATTGGCTGTGGAAAGGGTCGACTTGACTGGGGAATCATCAGGAAGCTGGTGGAGACGGTTTTCCATGAGAGCGGCATTAAGGTCTTAGTATGTATCCCTAAAGTTAACCCGAAGAAGGAAACGAAAAGAGCGACGGACACGGATAATGAAAAACCTGAGGAAAGCCAAAGCCACACTGAAAGCCAAGAAAGGTGGGCAACGGTGGTGAGGAAAAATAGCAAAAGGCGAGAGCCCAAAGCTGCTCCTACCAAGAAACCGGCCCCACCGACTAAAGCAGCCAGTGCGAAGCCACGAAAGCGACCAGAAGCAGTCATGGTTAACCTCGGTGCCGCAACTGGTTAGTGTCATCAAGGCAAAAGGCAAACTAAAGGAAAACGGTATCACAGTTACCTCGATACGCACGACAAAGCAGGGCAACCCGCTTCTGGAGGTCGCACGGGAGCCTAGGCTAGCGACTACGCTGAGGGAATGCGTAAGCAAAGTCCTCGGTAAAGACGACTGCGCTCGGGCGCTTACAGGGGACAAGCCGCAGCTGCAGATACTTGACATAGAGGAGGGGCTCACCAAGGAAGAGGTACTATGGGAAATGAAGGATGCGCTCGGAGATGACGTTGGAAAACTAAAGCTCCTTGTGCTGAAGAAGGCGCGAGCTAGACGAGTCGGAAGGTAGCAGAGATGCTACTTTCAGACAGGAAAGGTAGGATTCCGGTAGGCCTGGTTTCATGCAAAGTACGTCTTTGGGTGGATCCCCTCCAATGCTTTAAATGTCGGGGATATGGCCACACTGCAGGAGCTTGCAAAGGCAAGGACTTCAGCAACTGCTGTTCCAACTGTGGCAAAGAAGGGCACATTGCAAAAGACCGTATGTCTAACATGCGGCACCAAAGGTCATCGGAGTAGAACATCGAAATGTTCGAAGCACCGACTCGCCTTGGAAGAGGCTAAAAAAAGAACGCAATGGCTACTACAGTAATACAGGTCAACGTCGGAAGATGCAGAGCGGCGCATGACCTGCTGTTCCAAACAGCGAAGGTACACAAAGCCGATGTCCTCGCCATCAGTGAGCCCAACCAATACCTCGGTAGCGGATGAGTATAGGATTTGCGGAAGGACGCTGCAATCGCGATCACGACGACTAGGGTCACTGTCAATGTCAGGGGTTCGGGAAACGGCTTCGCGTGGGTTAAGTTGGATAGCTGTACTTTGTACAGCTGCTATTTTTCCCCTAACCGGCGGAACGAGGAATTCGAGCAGTTTCTGCTCGAACTCGCACATGCTGGGGCCAAGGTGATCGTTTGCGGCGATTTTAATGCGAAACACCCAAAATGGGGTTGTCCGAGAACGGATCCGAGGGCGACTAACTCCGGGGATAGACCAACTTTTCAGCGGGATGGCTCTTCGAGCTATATCGATATCACGTGGGTAACCGCGAGTTTCTACCCATACTTGGAAAGATAGGAAGTCCTAGAGGAAGAGCCTCTAAGCCTCCACAGCTACATCAAGTTCTGCATACGAAGCAAAAGACCTGTATTACAAGTAGAAAGCAACAACATTGAGAGCGGATGGGCCATGAGGGGAGGGGAGGGAGAAGATCGGCAAAGAAGTGCGCACATGGCTGAACGGCATCACAAAACTCCTTGGCACCCCAGAGAAACTTGTGCGCTGCCTTTGGGCGGTGTGCAAGCGAAATCTTCGACAGAGGAGGGTTAGTGGTAGGCCCGGGGTATACTGGTGGAACGAGGAGATAGCAGCTCTAAGGCGCGAGGCTCTGGCGGCGAGGAGATGCTACCAGCGAAAGTTGAAGAGGAATGGGAACGATGCCTGCGAAACGGAGAGAGAGAGCCTGCGGGAAGCCCGAAAGGCGCTGAAAGCGGCAATCAATCTCTTGTAGAGGAGGAAATGGAAGGAGTTGATCGATGCTGTCGATGACAACGTATGGGGGAAGGGGTAAAACGCATCAAAGGGCTCCAGCCCTCAACGGCGCTCTGAAAACGACAGCTCAAGGACCGTGTAACTACTTTGTTCCTCCCGCATGGGACAACGAACTGGATACCGACGGTGGTACCAGAGAAGCCAGAGCCTTTCACAGTGCAGGAGATGGAAAGAGCTGCTATGAAGATGAGGTCCAATAAAGCCTCTGGGCTAGACGGAATCCCACCAGAAATGGTGAAGATTGCCGTGCAGGAGACGCCACACGCCGTTCTGAAGGTCATGAACCGCACTGGAGGAGGGGATCTTTCCCAGCAAGTGGAAGACGGCTCGCTTGGTTTTAATACCAAAGGAGGGAAAGCCGGGGCAAGTACGGCCGCTCTGCCTACTCGAAGCTGCCGGGAAGCTGCTAGAACAGATGATTCTATGCAGACTGGCAAGAAATGGTGGCCTCTCTGATAACCAACATGGTTTCCGAGAGGGGAGAGGTACCATTGAGGCAATCCAGACCGTGGTAGACGCCGGAAGGAAAGCAAGGACTGGCACCGTGAAGACCCGGAGGCTATGCGCTCTTGTCACGTTGGATGTAAGGAACGCCTTTAATTCAGCGAGATGGAAGCGTATCGTGGCCGAACTCCGTAAACGAGGAACGGAACCTTATTTAATAAGGATAATCTGTTCGTACCTGGACGACAGGTACATCGTTGCGGAGACCTCAGAAGGAGGGGCCTGCTCTTACCCAGTCACGAGTGGAGTTCCACAGGGCTCAGTCTTGGGCCCCACACTCTGGAACTTCATGAACGACGAAGTACTTCACCTTGAGATACTGCAAAGCACGAAGCTAGTGGGATACGCCGATGCCCTGGCTGTTGTAACAGTGGAGAAATCCGTTGAACAGCTACAGTCAGGCGTGAACGACGCGCTAATTGGATACACGAGTGGATGGAGGAAGCGCAGCTGGACCTTATATCAGAGAAGACCGAGGCAATCGTATTCTCTGGAAGAAGGCAGCTCCCGGAAATCGTTTTCGAACTATGTGGAAAAGAGATTAGGCCACAGGCTACTGTCAAATACCTTAGGGTAAAGCTTGACAAAAGCCTTATCTTTGGACCACATATTAGGGATGTTTCGGATCGCAACGTTGGAGGACCCACATCCAGCAAGCGTAAACTACTTGCGAATATAGTTCAGTCGGTGATGCTGTATGCGGCACCCGTATGGCATGAAGCCCTACGATTAGACAATCTCCGCACACTAGCTTCAAGAGTACAGAGGAGATCTGCATTACGCGTGATCAGCGCTTATTGCACCGTGTCGGAGCAGGCGGCACTGGTCATTGCGGACATGGCACCTCTTGATCTTCTAGCTCAGGAAAGGGCGGATAGAGCGGCAAAGGCGAAGGAAGGAATACAGGAGGGAAAGAGCTAGCAAGGAAGAGGACGTTGGATCGGTGGTAGGAAAGATGGGCGAATGAGAAGAAGGGAAGCTGAACGCATAGATTGATCCCCGATCTACGGCCATGGCTGCACCGGAAGCATGGAGAGGTGGAATACCACCTCACGCAGATACTAACAGGCAATGGGTGTTTCGCAGCCTACCTTCATAGAATGAGTAAGTACGAGAGCGATGTATGTATGTTTTGTCCCTCTGTTGTAGACACGCCAGAGCACACGCTTGTAGCGTGCGAGCGATGGAGGGTTGAGAGGGAGAGCTTGGAATCCGCACTAGGCAAGGCCATCACGCCGGAAAACCTCGTCCCAACAATGCTGGAGGAGCCTGGTACCTGAAACCTAGTCCATAGGTTCACTAGTACCGTCCTCAAGGCAAAGGAGGATGAGGAGCGGAGGAGGCAGAGAAATTGATGCTGAATGCATGCAAGGCAAGAAAGGTAAGTTAGTTGAATACCGCGTGAGCTAAGACCCCCCCCCCCTCTCTCGGGGGTCGGAGTGGAAAAGCTTGGGATGGACGACGGTATGCTAGAGAGGAAGGGTGACCGACGGAGAAGTTTACCAGGTGGGAGGCTGGGTCTGGTACGCCTCAGAGCTGCAGCAGTCAGTCCGAGACCCTGGCGAAGGACTCCTTTCTCAGTATGACGGGCAACGAATAAGTGATGAATGAATGATACGTGTTCTGTGAGGACGAAGTCTACCCAGTGAGTGGCTGGCTTTGCTACGCCACAGAGCTACGGAGTCAGTCGGGAGCATGGGTTAACGTCGCTACCCAGCGCAAGTTTAGTGTGGTAAGCCTTTTGGATGCTGCGGGGGGAAGTACGATGGAAAGGGCAGGCCCCCAGTAACCGGGGCGAAGCCTCCCACTCGTGGGCGAAGCGCTCCAACCAAAGTATGAAAAGAGATCAGAATGGATGAGACGCGCTGGAGTGGGTACTAGCAACCTGATGTTGTGAGTGTGAGTGACCACAAAGGGGGAGAGGTTTTAGTGAATAGGAATCAAACAGTATCTCAGTGCGAACGCTGAGATCTCTTTTGAAGATTTCCTCTTCCAGAAAAAAAAAGGTTAGGTTAGATTAGGTTAGGTCGGGTTAGATTAGATTACTTTAGGTTCGATTAAATTAGATTAGGTTAAGTTAGATTCGGGATGAAAGACGCATACACACACCCACTAAATTCGTAAATTTTACTGGTGCGCTTTTGCTACGTTTTTTATGCCCTTATGAAATGTTTAAAAATATGAACGGTGCGCTTTTATCATGCAGCCGACTGGTTTATACAATGTTTCATAGGGAATAAGTTGTCAACATATCAAGATAGCAATAGACCGATAGACAATCACATTAAAAATATTATTGCAAAAGATATATGCGTAGAAAACTCGAAATTTCTAAAATTTAGATGTATTTTTTCGATTGATCAATTATTTAAGGTGATTAAATATTGCAATCATGGAGTATAAATGATAAGAAATAACATTTTTTTTAAATTCATTAAAACGGATTTGTTCCTAAGTTCTTCAACCAATAGCCGTATTGCACAGTGCACCTGTGACCCTTCGGTTGTAACGAGCTATCTATTCGTAAACTGAAAGCTGTAAATAAGAAATTTAAAAAAAGATACAAAACTATATTTTTTGGAATGAAATTGAATACTATCTACAATGTGAACTTTACGGACTTGTACGAACAATTGCAAATTACAATTCATAATTTGAAACCTACATTGTACATTTGGTCTGATACTCGAGCGAGCGAATTCCGTTTTGTGAGCAAACTTCTGCTGTTTATTATTTATTTATACAAAAACGAATTAAATGCAAAAGAGCAGAGTATAATCTCGATAAACAAGACAAAACTACACACAATAACCAGTTTTTGTCACAGAATGCAAAGCAATTTCAAGCGGGTTATCAGTGGATATAATTTTGGTATGCCCTGCGGGCTCATATAATTCAAGTGTCACGATATTTCACATGATATCCGAATGAAAATACGATACAGTATCCAACATAAATTTCCTCTAGAATTAATATTATTTGATAAGATTGTCATTGGTGATATATTGCAAGATGTGCAACGTTTATTACATAATTACTTTATGATAAACTTACCACTTATCTACTGATGAATATGGCTTGCTGTAAATTCCCATAATGCTCACATTTTAACTTGAAACTCGAGTATGTCAAAGAACATTAACACAAAAAACTAAATATTTTGTTGAATATGTTGCAGATAAATTACAGGGTTAGCTACAATTTGGGACTATCCTTTCACGAGCTAAAACATGAACGCGTAAGCTATTTTTAATTAAATTAAGAAATGATAATTGACAATTAACAATATTATATTTATTAAAAATATTATATTATAAAAAAAAACTTTGTTACACACGTGTTGCATGCAACATTTTTCCTACAACCGAAATATTAATAAATATTAATTTTAAAAGTAAATAAAATCATTGATATATAAATGTTTTAGTTATCTAGTATCATGCACTAATACGTGAAAACTGACACTTTACAAACTGTAAAGAGTACATAAAGTAATTACTTTATGCCCAGTAGTAGGAAAAATGTTTTGTACCCATTTCTAGATTGAACGCGCAATTATCTTTTGCAATTCGAATCCATTTAAATATCTCTATTTAACTTCGGTTTCACATTTCTTTGTCGAGAATATCTACACTAATACCAGGAATTAAAAATTTTACTCGGGCTTTCCGCACATGTAACTTTAACATTTCACGAACAACACTACGCTAACAAGAAAATCATAAAAATGAACAATCTTGCTAATTGATTGATGTTTATTAATTATAAATTTATGTACAATTCCTCATTGTTTTATCTGTAAAAAGAAATTCTATTAATAAAAACACCAATGTAAATCACAAAAAATTCAATTAAAAACATACTTATTTCTATCCATAACGAGATACACAATTTGTACTCAAATTCTAATAGATTATATTGCTAGAATTGGAACTTGTCAAAACCTTTAGTAGTTACTTCCGGCACTTTGCGACATATTTCAAAAAATCAAAAACTTACAAAAATTAAAAAATTTATTTACGAGACGAAATTATTCTTTACACATATTTACAAATAAATAAAACAAATGTACAGTCTACAAATACTAGTCTTAGAATTATTTTTTCATATATTTTTTGTACGTACATATTACACAAACCAAAGTTTAAACACGTCACCATTAATTAATCTACTTGAAAATGAAATGTTCACTATCCAATGTTCTACTTATCACAGATTAATTTTACACAAACTCTATGAAAAATTACAAATAAATGAGAATTTGTTAATAATGAAAATTTATAAATGATTCCTTATTTATTACATTAGATGTCTATTTTTTTATGTATAATTCCAAACGAATTAATAAAGATATAAATAAAACGTTTATAAAAGTAAGTAAAAATTAATACTTGATAAAAAATAATAAAAATCAATTTTTCTGTCCGTTTGACTCACTGTTTCTTCTGCATTCTAGCATGACCCACCTGTTCATTGGGGTTATTTGTTTGCGCCGATTGTTGTTGCACTGTAACAGCCACTAAGGGTGTTCCCGACGCGGTCTGGATGCGAACAGGACTTCCAGACTGACGAACAGTTACTGGTTGGCCTTGCAAAGCCGCCGATACCTAACAAATAACAATTTTTAAAAATAGAAATAACCTTTCGCAACCAAAATATTAATAAAAAAATTCTTCGAATTTTATAAGAAATAAATTATTTAATCATAAATATATTACCACTTCTAATTACCCATTGTTGGGTGTGCCAATCTACTTTGGCGTTGATTTCAGTAATGAGATTTTTCTTTTCGCAATGGTATACTAAATAAAAAATATCCAAAAAGAAAATTATAGTTAATAGATAGAATATATTCTTACTTGTGATAAAAGTGCTTGTTGTTGCGCAGTGGTGGAGCTACCACTTGGAGCCACTTTTATCGTTCCAGCTAAGGCCCCCGTTAGTGTATTAGAGACACTAACCTGAGGCCTCACTAATGCTGCCTGTCCTGCTGACGTTGCTGTTACTACCTGAATTTCAAAATATAAATTGATAAAATAAATAAATAAATAACAACATGGATCAGACAAATAAATAATATCGGTTTCTATTCTTAAGTTTCGACTATAAACGACTTATGAAGATAAATTTTCTGAAAAAGTTTCATGTTTACAAAATATTTGTCTAATAAGCACTACATTAAGCTATCATTATTTTGTCACAGGATATCTAAAACTAACACGTGTAAAATAAAATATTGATATCGGTTCTTTTTTTTCGGTCAAGTTTCAAAATTATTACAAGAAAATTGAAGGATACACACATTATGTAATTATTACAATGCAATATTTTTTCGAAGTTCGCAAAAATAATTCTACAGTTCTCAGAGCTAACATTTTTTGTGCCACTGGACTACGAAACAAAATAAAATAAAATTGAAAAATATTATTAGGTACATAACTTCAGTATTTAATCAAATTAATAAAAGGTATACTCATTTTAGTTATATTATTAATCCAGTAGCTCTACAATATGTGCAATTATTTTTCGCGAAATTCGGAAAAATTGAATTATTTTCGAGAACGGTAAAAGATACGAGGTCAGTTAAATTAGACCAAAGTTACCGCATTAAAGAATCTTTTAAAGATGTCTTTGTTTTCTTAAAAAAAAAATACATAGGTTACAGTTTTTAATTTTTGCTCATAACATCCAAAATATTAAGTGATTTTGGAGTGCACCTTCTTCAGACAGTTTTTTTATAATAAATTTACGGGATATATCAAACATATTTAATCTCATACCATTTTCAAATTATCGGTGTCGGTGCCAAGTTTATGATAATTTTGTGTAGAGCTTTTTTTTGCTATTTAACCATACAAAAACTTTTTTTCGTCTATCAAAATAACCACAATATCATAGTTAAAGCAAGAATTATAATTAGAACTTATTGTATAAGTTGACACGGGTAACCCCGTAAATTTATTATAAAAACATGTCTGAAGAAGTTGCACACCAAAACTACTAAATCTTTTAATTAAAAATCGTAAAAATTTACATTGTAGTTCATGGTCCCTTAATGAAGTAACTTTCGTCTTATTTAACCAACCTCGTATCTTTTAGTTCTTGTGTTCTCCATGCTTAACAAGTTATTTGGGACATCGCGTATACCTTTATTTTTTTACAATAAGTTTGACAAACTGTGTAGATAGAGAATTTGTAATATCACTTCTAAATAAAGTTAAGGATTTACTTTATATTTTCTCTAAGAAAAATAATACCCAGGATATTTTTTTTACCATATTTTTTTAAATTTATGTAAACTGACTTACTTGTATGGTTTGCTTTATCGGTTGTGGTTGTCCGGCTGCGTTAACAGGTATAACTCGAGCAGTCGTTGCTCCAGTAGTTCCGCTTTGTCCAGCAACCGCTGCTGCTGTTTTAGCTGTTAACACAACCTGCCCACCTTGAGAAACTGCAGCTGCTAACTGCGGTCCTCTCATCACCTAGAAAAAACACAAAAATATAATAACCCATTACTTACTTTGTTACATAAATTAAATTGTTGAGAATATTTTCATCGGGAATATTACGAATATTTAATTGAGGTAATAAATAACTTGTTGCTAATTATTATTTCCTTTATAATGACATAAGTTCCCTAATTTAATTAGTAGCATGAGTATTATGCGGAGGGATTTACAATTATTCTTTCAGTATTTCTCTAAACTTCAGAGCAATCGCATAGGTATTGTGTAGTTTTTTTGATAGTGCCCTAGTGCACAAAGATTTGAGGTTGAACTACCACGGATGATATGAGATGAGGTAGTGTGATATAGTGTATTGAGTTGATGTGGGTGTTTGATGCAAACCGTGGTTGGTTGCCGACGGAGCAGCGAGCGGCTTTGGGTTATAGTGAGCCTTGGCGAGGTCGCCAACGATGCAGCGAGCGGCTGAAGGCCGTAGTGATCCTAGCCAGGTTACCAACGAGAGGTTGAAGCAGCTTTGTGCTGTAGTGGCCCTGACCAGGCTGCCCACGAGATACAATTGTGTGCGAGTGTTTGAGTAATTCCTCATTGAGCTTTGTGTTTAGTCGCTTTACCTTTTCTAGGATCAAGGAGTAGTAAGAAATAGAGCCGTCAGGATCAGGACCCTAGCTGCATTATAGAAAGTAATTGATTATATTGTAATATTTAGGGGTTTAATTAAATAGGTTGAAAATAACTACAGTCTACTATATTTTTTTTCAATCAAACAGTTTCTCATCATTTAACAGGAAATACTTGCAAAATTAAGACCACATGAAAATTTGGCGAAAAAATTCCTATTGATTTTTTGAAAATAGAAAATTCATTTGTGACATCACAAATGCTTTTCTTAGAAAATTCATTTGTTACGTCACAAATGCTTTTCTTTTAAATCGGAATTATGGGATTTAATTGAATTTTAATATAATTTGAAATAATTGAGTAGTTGCAGAAATTTAATTTTTACGCAAATACAGATCACTCAACAAAGCTTGACAATTGAGATGCGCGGAAGAACAATTTTAAGCGGACGTATTTACAACAAAAATTTTCGTGTACGTCAGGTCTGAAACTAGCTCCTAGCTTATAAGTTAAGAGTAAATTCGCAGGCGCAATCCATTTCTTTTTTACGCTGGGTGCGCTTTAATAGCCGTATCAAAACTTTAAAGTGGTATTCCAATATATCTAACACTCCTATATTACTAATGCCCAATGAAAAAATATAACTAGATAATACATTCCCTATCCTTCCGTATTGAATGTTTTGTTTTCGGGAAGCCAGAAAGAGAAAATAGAGATAGATAAATAATAAAAATATTGTTCGAGTATTGCTCGCTAGAGGCATTAATGTAGTTATCATTATTTTCTGTTATTTCTCCTTATTTAAGTTTCTGTTTTGTCAATGATGCTTTACATTTGATTATATTTGAAACATATTCGCGACTAAAATTACCACTGCAGCGCTAATGTGCTTTTCAACATGGCCGCTCATAAGCATATTCCTTAAATGACTGTTGTATGTATATATGAGAAATCATCAGTTTTGTACATCAAATAAATAGTAATATAATTCGTTATTTGAAGTGTTTTTTTAGTTGAGGGGTACGTTCTTATGGTTCATTATTTGATTATAAATATTTTTTTATAATAGCAACCTGATACATTTTTATTTGCAGATAAAAATGAATATGTTTACGGGAAAAGTTTACTAATTAATAATGACAGGATTGGTTTTTTATAAAAAAAAAACTTTTTTTTTAATTTCTAATGTCTCACCTGTTGCAACTGTTGCATGGTCATAGTGGCGGGTATAGTTTTAGGTGCCTGGACAATCAATTGCGTGGCAACTCCTGCTTTGCCTGCAACCTGCGCCAACTGCGTGATCTTCTGACCTCCTATTTTCTTTTGCGCCAACACATGCTGATGAATTTGCAACTGCCGGATTTGTCCTGACTGCAAACTAGTTGTTGTCTTTCCTGCTTGTTGCGCAGCCGCCAGCGCTGCTTTCATTTGCGGACCGAGAGTAACTCCCGTTACAGGAATCGTCACTGAGGACGTACCACCGCCCGGCGAAGCCGAAACAGCTTTAACTAACGTCGCAACTTGTGTTCCCGAGCTTCCGGCTTGTTGTACTTGAATTCCAGCTTGGGCCAGCAACTGGGCTTGGGTTAAAGTTTGCACGCTTCCAGCTGCTTGTGTTAATTGTTGAGTGCCTTGAGCAGCCCCAGCTGCAGCTTGGACAACGAGTTTCTGTTGTTGGAGTTGATGTTGGCGTTGTTTAATCAAAGCAGCCATTTCTGTTTCAGATACAGGCCGGGCTATTCCTGTTTTGGCTTGGCCAGCTGTAGCTACAGTTATAGCTTGCTGTTTGACGAACTGTGCTCGTTGTTGTCCTTGTGTTACAGCGACTTGAACTGTTGTAGGTTGTCCAATCGCAACACTTTTAACTCCTTGCACTCTTAGCTGTTGTTGTTTGAGCATTTGTTGTCTGTAAAAGTTCAATTGTGCTGGAGTGTAGGCTTTACTTGTCGCCGCAGCTACAGTTACAGTTCCTCCTGTAGTTGCTCCCGATGTAACTTTACTAGTTACCGGTTGTCCAGTTACTATCAACCTCTGGGGGGTCAAATGCGCATGCGTTAATCCCGCAACTGTTCCGGACTGTAACGGACTTGTAACAATCCTCTGTGTTCGCAGAGTTGTGACTTGAGTTGTCGGTTGAGTTATTGTCACAACTGTTGTTGTTACTTGAGGCGGAGACGTCACTATTAATGTCTGCGATTGAGTAGTTGTCAAAGAAGTAGACGGTCCTGGACTCGGTGTTTGGGATGTAGACGGCGAGGCTGGAACTATTGAGGCAGGTTGAGAAACTTGAGTGGAAGGTTTTGTTGGTTGACGATCAGTGAGTGAACCAAGTTTCTGCTTTTCTCGGGCTATCCGTTCAGCCCGACGAGCAGCTACTTCGACCGGAGTTAAAGGATGTTCGTAGTCGATGCCGTATTCGCTCAAAACTTGAGTGTGTTTGGAGTTTTTCACGTGAGCGTTACCCGTGGATGCTTTAGTTGTTACTGGACGTTTACTACTAATTTGTTTCAAAGCATCAAACCTATAAACATAAAACTTTATTATAAAATATCAGTGAACAATTTTTCTTATTTACCGTTGTATCATGAGTTGTGAGAAAGAATTATTATTGTCTTGTGTGTAAAGCTGTGCAGTTCTCATAGGTCTATTAGCTTTGAATTGTTGTGGATGTTTTGTATACATATTTTTCGTTTTTTTCTTTCTCGAAGTAGTATCATGCAACATTTTGCCTTCTTCCCGTGATATTAACACTGTTTCATATCTGTGTCTACACTGTTTGGGAGAGCGATAAGTAATACTTGTTGAGTTTACATAATCTGCTGCAAAATCCCAGTTTGGTGTGTGACCTGGGTATAAAACCATCAAGTTTAAATGAAGACCTTGAAAGTTTTTAATAACCTTAAGAAGAGCCATGTCTTCGTGGATCATCCAGCTATGCCAGCAAGGAGGATCTGGTTGAGGCTTAGACATCTATAAGAAAAACTTTTAAAAACGAACAATTCACAATTATTTTCTCTTACTTGAGGCATCTTGAGACAAAACTTGGGAAGTTGAGGTCTAATAACTCCTCTGTATCTTTGTTGTTTAATTTCGCGTCTCATTTTAACTAACTCTGGGGATGGTCGGTCGAATAATGATCTAGGCTCGTAAACCAGTTCGTCTTTTCGTGATATTTTTAAAGCTCTTCGACTGTCAGGAAGACCGGCATCATGTCTAGAGCGTTTAGGTTCTTTGCGGACATAGACCGGTGGAAGTTGACTCTCAGACATAACAGACATTTCATATAAAAAGCCCATGGAGTAGTCAATGTAAACATCAGTTTCTTGCGTCGGTGGACTTGGCGGACACCACATCTAAGTCGGATAATTGTTTGAAGTTTTGTTTACAAGTGTGTTAGTCATTTTAGAGATTTACACTTACCGGCATTTGCTCCTTTTTGTTGTCTGAGACCCAAATCTGTAAACCATTTAACTTGTTCAAAGAAACAGCACCAATTTGTGAATCGTAGAAAATAACTTTGGAATGGATTTAGGATTTATATTGAGAATATTATATAAATTTCACTATACAGCTTTATAATAAAAGTTAAACCAAAATTACTTTGCTGTGTCAGTCCTTATTATTGATTTCTAATCTTTAATTAAAAAGTGACACACAATTACTGTTGATTGAATTAAATAATGAATTTGGAAAAAATGTTTAAATTTAAATCCGATTTCACTAAAACTATAAATAAAAATAAAATGGAGCTTACTTTTAAAATGAAATGTTCACTGCTGAAAGAGAGGAACTGTGGATCTACACAAATTAATTATTTTTTAACACATTCTTCTACAAAGTCAATATTCATAAAACTGTTATGTTATGGCTATTTCATATTTTGGATAAATAGAAAATTTGTAGACATTTTTCTGCTTTTTGTATTACTTTGAATGTCTTGGGTTTCACTGACAAAGAATAGCCTTGTTTATGTATTAAGTATGGAAAATAGCAAATTCTAAGCTCCATAAGTATAAAAAATATATTATTAAAATGTTGCAATTAACAAAGAGTAAGAAATAGAGTATTATTTTTTTCTTAAACATACTACGGACATCATTTCATATCTTTTAAGAAACACTGGTGTAAATTAGAGGATAAAGTTTAGGTTATTGAAAAATTAAAAAAATTGCACTGCAAGTGATATGGAATTTTGCTTTAGATTCGATTGAGTTATCTGTGTTTCAAATTTCTAATTTTGGTTTTAATTTCGAATACTAGTACAATTTTAATATTGAACTGCCGCCATTTTGTGAATGATACTGTAATGCGCAGTTAGAAAAATATTTAATTTTGTAGATCCGAAGGAGTTATAGGTAGGAGATATTAGTAGAAAAGGTTATTGTCTACGATTCGGAAGGGTTTTGGTGCGCAGAAAGTAAATAAAATGAGGCCCCCCTTACTCAGAGCGACACACAGGGCTTGTAGGGGGCCTTCGTGTTTTGGTACCCCATGAGAATAAAATAATAAATTTTGGGAAGATAATAAAGACATCGGCACCAAAACCCGTATCCCCTTACAATAACCCTTTCCACAGGCCGCGTACCCACCACAACAAACTGAAAGGAATCAATTTGCAGTATACGCTACTTGGCCTCATCACAGCATAAAATTATTTAGCAAGGGAATACTCATTTTATTCACTTTTTATTATCAATTTTCAGGAATATGTACAAACGAAATTTTGACTATTACACATAGTCTTAAAATAGTACAGTTTTGGTGAAATATTTTCAAGGGTATCTCATAAGATTTAATAATACTAAAACGTATTATATAGTGAAAGTTCATAAAAAATATTTGGAAATATATTTCTAGTTCTATGAAACCAAAATTAAAACAATTAAAAATAATACCATTACGCATGATTTCAACATGATATCCTGAAAATTAGTGAACAAATGAGTAATTTAAAATTCTAGAAATATATTTGAAGATACCCGTAAAAATATTTAAGTCTTGATGAATAAGTTTAATATTTCTAATTCAAAATTCTGTTAACGAACGAAAACTAAATGTTTGACAAAGAAAAAACGAATACAGATTAACAGAATTTTAAAATATGAAATGTTTGTCTATGAATATCTACAGATTCGTTCCTTTTTGTAGGCGCATTCACTCGGAATCAATCAAATTATATAAATACACTGCTGCACGCACGAGAATTAAAAAAAATATTCTTACATCGAACGTCGAGTAAAAAAAATAACCGTTATGCTATACGAGGAAATTGTTACAAGATATTTACAGTGGCAGTCGATGAACTGTTCTGTGAAAATTTACAATTCTTAACTATAATTTTAATCACACAGTTTAGGAGGCAAAACTCGAATTTATATTTCGTAAAAATAAATAAAAAGTAATCCGTCTAATTTAAAACTTAAAATTCGAAATAAATCACAGAATTTAAACGAATCACGCTACAGGTCCGTTTACGTTTTCCGGTTTTAGTTTTATTATCTTTTTAACCGGTTCACCATCCTCGCTTTTAACTGATCTCCGCGTCCGAACTACCAGTGGCACAGGTGTTGCAGGGCGTTTCGAATTTGGACTAGGATGTTTCGTTATCCAACCATCGAGCGATTTTTGGTCGGGTGGTACTTTATTTCTTCCTTTAATTGGCCCTTTGGGCTTTTTAAACGGAGTTTCTGATATAGAGCTTTCATTCAGCGATTCTGACGTGGAAGTTACGGAATTGTTTTGCACTACTTCTGAGCTATTAACCTGTGTAAGAACATCCGTCATGACTACTGAAACTTTAGTTGTTATACATTCCTCAATTATTGATTCATTTTCTAATTCTTTCTCCTCCTTGGATTTATTATTATACTTATCTATAACTTTTGATTTACCGTTATCTGTTTTTAAAATTTTGTTTTTCGTTTTAGGAAGAGGAGTGCCGCTCCGAATAGGTTTAACACCGGGCAAAATTGGGCTTACGTCTAAAGTCCACAAATTAATTTTAACCGTACCACGACTACGAGTTCTGGGAGAGTTATGATCTAATTTGTTGGTAACTATTTTACGTTTATTAGAATCAGAGTCTGAGGAATTTGATTCGGATTCATAATCTGAACTTTCATCTATCTCACTTTCATTTTCAGAATGATTCAAGTGATTATTCATCTGAGATTCTGATATAGCGGAAATTTCTTCATCACTACTAGATTCTTCTTTATCTTCATTATTATTTTTCACTGGTGTACTAACTATTTTATTATTAAAATTATTTTTAGTCTTTTTACACTTAGCCTCCTCACTTTTAACTTCGTCACTTTTGTTTTCTTCCTCTGATTCATTATTTTCTATTTTATTTTCCGGAGATATAGTCCTTTCCTCCTCTTCTTCGTCAGAGGTATCACGTTCCGACTCATTTTTTGCATCACCTGTATCACTGGTAGTTTTACTATCCCGTCTATTACGCATACGACCGCGCGCGGTGATTCTGACGCTATCCCGCTTCGCGAATCCACGGCGACGTTTACCACGGCGTTTAGAGCGAACCTGATTGGTGGAGTCGTCCCTGGAGAAGGTGAGGAGTTCGTTGTCCTCCTCTGTTTGGGCCTTGCGGCGCTCCTCCTCCTGGCGCAAGGCGGCGAGACGATTTTCTTCCCATTCGCGTTTCTGCTCCTCTATTTGTCGTTCGGCTGCGGCTAACTGCTCGGCAGACCATGCTGCTTCCGTTGCTTCCACAAACCGCATTGCGTACCGCTCGACCGGCGTTAGCTAGAAATAAATTTCACCAATAAGAACATGTAAAAATTAAATATTATATACAAAATGAATAAAATAATAGTATATGCTGTAAATTCATACAAAACATTAAAAAATATATAGAAATAATCAAAACTGTCAAAATGTAACCTCAAAAATAACATTAAAAATTAGTAATTTATATTACCAACATGTTAATTAGTTATTGTTTATAGACGTTTATAGATGTCATTGCGACAGGTACTATTATTTTAGAGAATGTTTTTTATTCTATGCATTATATGCAATGATTTTATAAAAGTACGTATAACATCATTGATTGCAAATAGGAAAACGCGGAGATTGGAAACGTATATTGCACACCATTCGTTCAAATGGGAAGGTTTGAAAGAAATTATTTCTACGACCACTACAGATATTAGCACTTTTCTAATTTTCTCATACAAAGCTTCACACTTTCTTTTATTATTTGCCATAATCGTGGGTTAAAGTGTGAAAAAATCGCTTCTCAAAACTATTTGCCAAATTGCCAACACTAGGTAATGTTAGACATATCATTTCTCACTGTAGTTAACTCCATATAAGTGTTATGTGTTTACAATAAAGATGAAATATTCGTAGGTAAATGTTAGATTCACAACTACTGAACAATATATAATGTCATTCGTGCAAAATCTCTTGTTATTCCTAGCAGTCGACATCGTTAAGTGTCCAAACTTTCACACCTCGAGACAAATAAGTGATTTTCTACACTAGTTACACAATATTCTATTGTCATTAAATGTTAACTATAAAACATAACTTCTAGGCACAGCATTTAGGCTAGGCGCGCACTACGTTGTTTCGCCGCGCGGCAACATGCCGTGCGGTAAATTGTCGTACGACAGAAAAACGCAGAGAAATTGAAACGCGCGGACTACATCTGTTTTTCAGAAGTTTTTAAATATGGATCTCGTGAAAACAGTGTGTATAAGTATTTTAATAATGAGAAATCGCGAAAAGAAACGAAAAAGAACTAACCGTTTTTGGGTACACCCCCTTACTAGTGAAAGACTGAACAAAGGACAATTTTCTAAAATATTTTTATACGACTTCAAAAATTTATTATATAATATAGGCCTTTTCTCAATTAATATTATTAATTTTTCCACATTAATTTGTAAAGGGTCTGCATCATTTACAGGACTTGCCGGTGATGCAGGAGACATCTTTCTTTAAAAACAAGTTTTCACTGCGGTGAATTGCCGTAGTGCGCGCTGTCCTATATAATTCTACATGTCCCAAAGACAAACTTGCGTTGCCGCACCGCATTAAAAATGGGACATGCTGCATTTTTTTTGCCGCTGCGGCGATCAAGACGCAAGTGCGCGCTCCCTAATATAAAAGCCTGTGCTACAAAATTGCGGCGCGGCGAAATGCCGCGCGGCGATTTAGCCGCACGGCAAAAAGTCGTAGTGCGCGCCTAGCCTTAATGTTTTACTTTATTTCATTAAAAATGTAAACTGCAGCGAAGTTCTATATCTTATGATACTAACTATCACCAAGCTCAATTTTGACACTTCTTGCAAAAAGCAGCTACATATTGCTTAATGTAGAGTATATTTTTATTTTACTGTAACGATGTTTTAACAAGATTTAATATAAATTACTGAGAGGTTTATAAACATACACATCTGTACCTTATTAGGATTTGAATCAGAATATCCAGTCATACGTATTTCCAAAAATACTTATTTGCTTATTGAGCTTTTAAGCGGAAATGAATTTTTTTTACGGTTGAAAATTACAATCATCATTATCTTATTATCTACACGATTATACAACCGTATTTGTTGTTATCTTGTTAACCGTAAGAAACCATTTTCACTCAAATTTTCGGCGAACGTAAAAGGATAGGTTTTTATCGCTATCATTTCATTCGTTCTTTTATAAAATTATTCTAGGGCGAGTGAAATGGGCGGATTATAAAATAAATTTCAAATTTTGTTAAAACCACTGATAGTCGCGCACATTGCTGCCATCTACAATATGAAACGCATGAGCATTTTTTTATCATCCGCATCATCTGACTAGTGTTTAACGTTTGAAGATAGTTTTCTGAGTAGTAAAAAGAATGACATTGTGATCAGCTACTTACAGAACTATCTCTTTATATGGTATCAATAACAAGGAAAGTTATGTTACTCTCTTTTTTACCTAACATCAGTTTCAATTTTGCTCATTCTGATGTTGACATTGCCTTGATATACATCACTTTCTGCTCTTTTAAACAGTCAATTTACGTTTGAATGCTAAGAATTAATTAGACAGCTGATTTAAATGAAATAGTTATCATTTGAATATAAACACAATATTCATTCAAAAATATTAATTTTAAATTATTCAAAATTTATTTTGTTATCCCAATTTATTCTTTATTTTTTCAATTTTTTTTTATTATTTGAGAGAGAGAAGGCACTTCTACCGTATTTTTTATTTTGCCGAAAAGCTTCTAATATTGAAGAAAAAAATTCTTAATGTTTCAATAAATTGCACCCCTACGTTTGAATGCTAAGAATTAATTAGACAGCTGATTTAAATGAAATAGTTATCATTTGAATATAAACACAATATTCATTCAAAAATATTAATTTTAAATTATTCAAAATTTATTTTGTTATCCCAATTTATTCTTTATTTTTTCAATTTTTTTTTATTATTTGAGAGAGAGAAGGCACTTCTACCGTATTTTTTATTTTACCGAAAAGCTTCTAATATTGAAGAAAAAAATTCTTAATGTTTCAATAAATTGCACCCTACACACCCTCCAAAATCCGCTGAATCAACAACTGACAGCGATGGCAAAACAACGCGAAAATGCAGAGGCGATAGCGCGTTCGAACAGCCAATACAATTTGCTAGTGCCCATCATGCCACAAACATGGCTAATACTGAATTTTACACACTCTATTAAAGATCATATTCACATTAATATTACCTATACATTATGAATATTGACATCCAGGTAAGTATTATTTTAAAAGCCGTAGGCTTGGAATACCTTATTATGTGCACTTTAAATATATTTATCTACTCTCATAATGAACACATTATTTTTGTTATTGTATGTGAGGTGTGTCATTAAGAAATCGTGTATGAAACAAACAAAATCGTTTGTAATAGAACAACGTAAATTAAATGGGACTTTTATTATTAAACGATTTCTATTAACAAATGAAAAACTTGAAAAACATGCTCTTGACACAATGTCATATACAACACCCGTATATTGTTTTATCGCGCCAACGAAGAACTTGTATTGCTGTATGTATTGGGAATTATCAGTAAGAAATTGAATTACATACTTTATTATAGATTTAATGATATTTTATCATTATTCTAGACAGAATTGATTTTATAATGGATGAAGAAGAAATTTGTACACCTGCAGAAGTAGCTCAGATAGCGAACAATATAGCCTTAAATTTACTGCCTATCTACATTTCTATTTTATTCTAATTGGTTCATAGATAACATATTATATGACACTCATGTGTGATGGACTTTATGCACTCATTACGAAATAAAAGTACTTCTTCACATACTACCACCATAAATAACATTAATTTTCGTTGGTTAATATTACTAATTGTTACGAGATGTAAAGAATTATTGCACGCAATAATACTAAAGTGAGAATCTTTTTGCAAAAGTACGTTAGAATAGATCTATGACCTATTTAAAAATCTTGTTAGATAGTTATTCTCTAATTTAGAATTATATTTGATTTTGTTGTTTCGTACCTGATTGATGATGTTCTGCAGCTCCTGCTCGGCCTTGCTCATTTCCTGTTCCTTTTCTGTCTCCTCCAGAGGAATATTTTCATCGAACTCAGCTAGATCAGCCACGGCTTCTGCTTTAGCAGTTTTTGCTGCTTGGACATCTTGATCGTCCTCGCAAGCAGCTAAAGCATTCTCCAAAGCTGATTGAGCAGCTCTGTCATCTCCTGGAGCAGGAGTAGTCGGTTCGGAAGTTGACGCGGGTTGCTCTTTTCGAGACTTCAATACTTCAGACATACGAGCATTCGCGTCGTCTTCGTTGGTGTCCACGTTGAATAGATCTTGAATTGTAGACTGAAAGAAAGGGTAGTAAACATTAATAAGGTATTGTGGAAGCAAGATATTAAAAATTATGAATATGAAACTTACACTCTTAAAGTATGCTGTAGTAAAGTTGCCACCTTCGATGGCTAAATCGCCGAGCATACGTTTCTGATTTGCTTTCTTCAATATATTTTCTTCTATGGTTTTCTCACTCACCAGTCTATAATTTCCCAAATCGAATTAATAGCACAAAATATAAAAATCTTCAAATATTTTTAATCTATCTATTTTAAGGGCTAAACCTGAGGGGAGAAGTTTTATATACAGATGAAATTGAGAAATGTATAAAATATAATTTAAAATTATCAATCTGCTATATATTACAATATCTTAAATGATTTGTTCATGGCAAATGTTTGAAGTTCAGTTTTGAAATATTTATAAATAATCGCGACTTTTTGAACATAATGCACCATCAAATAAATTTATTTAATAAAACAGAAAACTGAAGTGTTTTGAATACGTTGAAAATCCCTATTAGTTTCTTATATTTCCTCCTGTTTAAATAGGGTAATAAAAAGATAAAAAATTAACTTATTGATTAAAGAAACTGAAAAAATTATGTGCATCGACAAAAATATGTTCTCAAACTGTTTCCTATAAGTTAAACAAAATAAAGTATAAAAATAAAATAGTTTAAAAAAAAAAATTTTGTAAGTAACATCATTCAAATTAATTATACTTTAAATTAATTCGTTTGGTAAATGTTACTGGTTGTTCTTCCTTCCGTGAAATTGAGAACTAAATGTACTGTAGTCCACATTGGAAAAGAAGGAAAATTAAAGCCTTAAACAAAACAAATCTCTTACCTGTATATATGCACATCTCTCGTCTGCCCAATTCGATGACACCTGTCTTGAGCCTGTGCATCCATAGTAGGATTCCAGTCAGAATCGTAAAATATAACCGTATCTGCACCGGTTAAATTCACACCAACACCCCCAGACCGTGTTGATAGGATAAATGCGAAGATCTTTGTATTGCCGTTAAATCTTTCCATAAGAACCTTTATTGAAAAAAAAATTATAATAAGTAAAATATAGTAAAATTTTAAAGTTATAACATACTTGTCTCTGGTCAACTTTCGTTGTACCATCTAATCGAAGATAAATATGACCATGAAAGTTAAGAAACGCTTCTAGGACATCTAACATTCGCGTCATCTGCGTGAAGATTAATACACGGTGACCCTGGGTTTTCAGTCTTCTTAATAATAAATCCAGTGTTTGTAATTTACCTACGAAAAAATAAAATCTCATTTTACAAACAAATATAAAAACTAAAAATGCAATTAATTTTTAGTAAAAGTTACTATATAGTAAGATTTATTGTACTTATATTTTGGATTAATAAAATATCTGTCCCATTATAAGATAAAATTTAAAAAGAAGCATAAAAATGTTACAAAATGGAACATTTTTGAAGAAAATATAGTTTCTGTATTCAAACAGTAATTTTTTTATGTAATTAATTAATATTCAAAAACAAACCAAAAATTTATATTTAATACGAAATAAAAATGTAAGTAACAATTCATTCGAATTAATTATTTAACAAAACTAATTCGAGTGGTTAAATGCTACTACGTTTTTCTACCTTCCGTGAAATTGTAAATTGATAAATACTTCAACCTACATTGGAAAGAAGGATGAACATACTTCCATTTTAATTCATAATTATAAATAATTGAAACTATTGACAGAAATTTATCATAATTACTGATGGGAAAAAATTATATTTCTAATATAAAGACAGCAAAAAAAATATTATTTACGGAATACTACAACTTTTCCAATTATAAGTCAGAAAATCTGATAGGTAATTCGAAAAAATACAAGTGTAATTCATATTAGTAAATTAAATTACAGAATGCAATAAATGTAATTTACAATAAACTATTGTAAATCAGAAAGCACTGAACTGTAATTTAGATTTGTCAATTCTGAATTACATATAATTATTTCTGAATTATAACTAAATAATTAGTGTATCTCAATTACAATAAAATAATTAGAAAAAAAAAAATGTATAATCTTTACATAAATTTTCAAAAACATAAGATTATCTTAAAATATTGTAAAATACTGAATTAAATCATGGCCATGACAAAAAAATGTGAATTATTGACTTACCACAATCATATTGTATGAGTCTCGGATCAGGGAACTGAGTACACATCGAACTCGCTACAGGGTGTAAAATCGCCGCTCTAGGACTCAACTCCCTCATCAACATATACTCATCCCTTTTCTCTCCCCAGTATTTACTTTGCGATGGATTGAGCACCCTGTATTGTATCCTCTTCGCTGTGACTGCCGGCACACAAAACACAAACCTCGCGATAATGTCTTTCATGTCATCCACCCTTCGATGGACACTCTTCACGCAATCTTCGATGGCGGTTCGTGTTTGCGTGTACGATGTAACATCGCATGCCGCCGCATCGTTCAAAGTAAGGTAAGCGCCCGTCCAGTGAGCGTTCGGACATCGCGAAGTCATTGTAAGAACTTCGCGGAGATCGGAACCGTACATTGGACTTGCTTGGCACCGCCATTCGTTCAAACGCCACAGCATGGCAAGTTTAGATTGACGGTTGAAGGTAGTTTTGTCGTTATATGTTAACTATAAAACAAAAAAACCATACTTAGTAAAGCAATAAATTTTCTCTACTTTTTTTGGATAAAAATAATAAGATTGTGGCAAGGTTCTAGATAGCGTACAATATTGAATATCGTAAGCATGCTGGACCAAGCTGAGTTTATTCTAGCACTGTGTGCAAAAACCAACAACTAAATATCATTGTCGATTGATCGAAAGTGCATCTGTAACTGTAATTTATCGTTATCTATGGGGCATCACGGAGGCAGTGGTTTCCAATCTTTCTGTACCAAAGACCCCCCTTTTTCATAGAAAATATTGTTGCACCCCGCCTTAAATCCAACAATCTAATTTCATAAATTCTATCATGATATAATTTATTTAAAAGGCTCAAAACAAATTCTGAATAATTATATACATTTTGCTAAATTCGAGTGGGAGTGCATTAAACAAATGAGCCCTCGCTGTCCACCATTAAGTAAATATTATACAATTGTAGAGCCCGACCGAAGTTTCGAGAGTGTTTTTACTAAAAGAGACGTTTGGCCTCATAAGAGTATAAAGCGATATTATTATAAAAGTGAGCTCGGAATACGAACCATTATCTACAAAAATAAATCGATTTTCTATAAAATTGAAGTGAATCATTTTTTTTTTATTTATTTAACAAACAAAACTATTTCCACAGAAAATTACGTACGATATTAAGATGATTTTCTCTCAAATGGAAATGAGTATATTATTACTTGTTAACAATTTGTAAAAATTTGCTTTCAATATTTAGTCTATCTATAAGTGAACGCTTTAATAAAAAGCAAATTATTTGGTTTTTAAAATACATTTAGTAAAAATTTAAGTATAAAAAATAAATGTTACTTACTCTCCAAGTATCATCGTGGCTAACTTTTGGTTTGGGTTCAGGAGCGAAGGAATACTTTGTGTTAGAATTACTTTGTACAGATTGTGTTCCACTGTGCTTTAGTTGTTGGACTAGAGTGGTAGTCAGTGGACGAGATATCGACACACCGGCTGCCAATGCATCATTAACTGCTTGGGCTTGAGATGATTCCAAAAGGGAGTCCACATTTGCCTACAACACAAAATACATTTTGAAGATTAACAAACAAAATTACCACAATTTTCACATTTCTTTTAGTTTTTTAAAATTTATTTACATAACATGGGTGAAGTCAGTTTAATGACGAATATGAAAATTAAAAAAAAAAAATTTAATAGGGAATAAAAATGTACGTAACATTTCATTCGGATTAATTATTGAATCAAATTAATTCGACTGATTAAATGCTACTACTTTTTCTGCCTTCCGTGAAATTGTAAATTGATAAATACTTCAATCTACATTGGAAAGAAGGGCAAACATTATTTAATGTTCTCAAGATTATATTTGTAATATAAAGACAGTAAAACAAATTTTATTTAAAAATTATATTTTAACTCAATTTCAAAGATAAAAAAACAATGTTTTACCACAATTTTCACATTTCTTTTTTTTAAATATTTATGTACATAATCTTTTCATGACGAATATGGAAAAATAAACATGAATGTATCATGAAAATAAATTTATTTATCTTTCTGTAAATATAATTTACAGGTCATTATTTATGGTTCAGTTTGAAATATTCATTTGTAATTATTAAAGTATTTTTGACTGAAGTTTTTGTATATAATTAAATTTATTTCTCAATATATGTCTGTAGTAATAAACAACTTTTTGCCTTACCTGCTTTGTTGTTACCGCTGTTCCGGTCGTGGCTGTAGTAACAACGGTCGTCTTAGTCGCTATAGCAGTCGTTGCAACCCCAGCCACTGGCTTAGACAAAACCGTGTACCTAAGTCCACTGCTTGTCATAACAGTTGTTGTTCCGCTAACAGACGCTTGAGGTAGACTGGCATTTTGAGTTAGAAGAATGTGTTTACTCCCCAGTGGTGTTTGGACCAATTGGGCAAAACCAGGAACTGAAACGCGTTGGTCGCCTGTTGTTTTCACCCCAACATTAGCGATATTGAGAGTTGGAATTGTGGTGGATGATGAAGAGGTAGCTAAGGCTGCTACTGGGATGGCTACACAAAAGAAAAAGAAACGTGAATAATGCAATATAATAAATACTTTTAAACTAAAGTAGTTATTTATTCTGCTGGCCCGCAAATTCTGATTCGAAAGATTGGTTTATGGTCCAGAAGTCGAGGCTAAATGCTTAAGAACCAAAAAAAAAACTTACTGCCATGCAGCAAACAATATATTTTATAAAACACTTCAAAATAATAATAATAATTATTAACCAGACATAAAATTTTATTTTGAATTTTGAAAATTACATTTTGAGGTACACGAGTTTTTTTTTTAAAAAATGTCTTTTTTGTACCAAATGTTTTTTTCTTATCATTGGCTAATGAAAAGAGTGAACATATAATTCGGCAAAAATAAACGTCTTAGATTTTACGATCCAAGTGTAGAATAAAAATACAAGTTGTCAATATAAAAAAAAATAGAAATCAATATTGCAAAATCTTTGAAATTTATAGTTTTACAGAACCTGACTTCACATAATAAATTTTCAGAACTTCAATAATTTTAGTTGAATTATCGCATAATATACAAGAGATATATTTACATGTTTTAATAAAATAAGAAAAATTAATTAATACATTGAAATATCAAAATTAGTAAAGTATAACCGCAATAAAATTTAAAAAAATTGTTTTAAATAACGCTAGGTGACAGTTTATATTTTTAAGATTTGCAATGTTTGCAAAAAAAGAAATAACTATACTAAGAAAACCCAGTTGGATTCGGAGAAAATTACCTTTAACTCCTCCAGCATGTGATACAATTTGTACTGAATATCCTTGCAGAGGAGTTCCACCAGGTCCAGCAACTCTTAATTTCACACCTTCAACAAATTTCTTTTTAACACCTGTCACCCTTTATAAATAACCATAATTTCTAGAGATCTACGACTATACTACGTGGGATACAGAATCAAAAACGTTCGAAAAAACTTTCCATATCACGAGTACACATTATATTGCATGCGAGCATCACCCAAATTAGATGAAAAGCACAATGTACTTTAAAATCAATAAAAAAATGTATTATTTTTACCTTGTTGGACAGGCGAAGCAATTTTAACACCGGGCGTCAACTTCGGCGCTACAACAGTCCTAACCTGCCCTGCAGGAGTTCTGGGTGTCTGGACCGTAGGTTTGGGATCTGCAAGTTTCACTCTCATATGTACCAGTCCCTTAGGGCATGACGGAGGAGGCGCAGGTGCGTCATCTATCATTTCAATGAGTTGTTTCGGAGCTCGATATTTACAAGCACGAAAAGCTTGATATGCGCTTAACTGGAATTCCATATTTGCGATATGAAGATACAGTGTTTCTAGATTGACATGTTTATAGAAATCATATTCCAGGGCATTGTAAATCAAAGAGGGGATAAGATATTCTAATCCTTCACACTGAAATGGCGAAACCGTAGGCCTGACTTCGAACAAATTTGGATGATTGCACACTTTCCTCAGCTGCATCAAAACGTTGATAACACTCAATAAATTTCCAGTCGCTAATGTTTCTTTCGTCTTTGCTCTTGACATGTAATCATCGTATAAAAACCTCTGCCTCTTCGAGAGTCGACACATGATAATATGCTCGAATTTTTGAGGCATTTGCTTTTCTACTTCAGATTTTAACCTTCGAAGTAAAAATGGCCGTAACACTTTATGTAATCGCTTGATGATGCTTTCGTTATATTCGGAGTTTCCTTCAATCATTCCTGTCACAGGATTGCTGAACCATTCTTTGAATTCTCGGTGAGATTGAAAGACGTGAGGCATTAAAAAGTGCATGAGGGACCAGAGTTCCATTAAGTTATTTTGCAGCGGCGTACCCGTAAGAAGTAAACGCCTACGAACAAAAAAAATGAATGTAAAATTTATATTTTTCATTATTAGAGAATAAATACTCATTTATCATAAAATATTTTTAAGCAGGTCTGGTAATCATTAAAATTAACAATATAGATATCAGTTTCCCTTCACCTTAGAAATTCCGAGTTTTCGTTACAAAATTTATGCAGTTCAAATATTTATAGATCAAATATATATATTTAACGTTAGTTTGTCAAATACCATTTTGATAAAGCGAAAAAAATAATATTCTATTTATATATTATTATTTTTTTTATTCACAAATTTAGTTTTAATTTTATTTTGAGTAATAGTACATTTCTTAACTAGTTGGAGAAGTAGAGAATAAAGTACTATATTTTTTCTTACAAGTATAGCAGCTGTGCATGAATTTAATTATTAATTGAATGCTAAGAATTAAATAAATATATAAATAAAAATAATATTTTAAAAAGCACGCACTTCTACAAACAAAAACAGTGGGAGAAGTAAGCACTTCTACCGTACGTGTAAGGAATCGATCAATTTATATTAGAGAAAATTTTGAAAAAAAATTGAAGTAAGTAGTTATGAAACATTCAAAAAATTTTGTCTACTCCCATCTAAATAAGAGCAATCTATTACGATATTCTCCTATTGGAATGATCACAAGTAATTAGTCAAATTAGTGATAAGTGATAATGCTATATTTGAATAATAGTGTGATTTGTCATTATCATTCCCAGTATCTATGATTTTAAAACGTAATCAGTTATTGTATGGTCGGGAAAAGTTTAATATATACAATAGCGAACGGTGACAGATCAAGAATCACAGATTTATAAAATATTCGGTAGCAATCACAATCAGTTATTTTTCTATATCAGTGATTATTACAAATCACAGTTCGTGATATATCGCACATCTCTCCAAGTAATGACATCTCGTGATAAAAAAGTCTGCTTGTATTGAAAGAATATTTCATGCTCGATTTTTTTCACTGCGGTAAAATATGTCTACTCTGCATTTGTTACAAAATATTATATTATTGGAAAATACTCTAAAAGTTAGTGATATTTTTATCATGTAAAACAATTTAAATAGTGTAGCAAGGTTCTAGACAGCTTATAATATTAAGGATCATAAGCATGCTGGGCCAAGCCGAGTTTATTCTCGCACTTTGTGCAAAAATCAACAACTAGAATATCATTGCTGATTGATCGATAGTGCATCTTAAACTAATCGAAGGCAGTTTTTTTCAACCAAGAAAAATCCGATCGTGCAATCTCAATCCGATTGGTACACGTTCTTTTGTTTTGTAATCACTTACACTTGATCGCATCAAAACAGCGATCTTAGAGATCCTATCGTAAAAACCTGATGTTAGTGGTTTGTTTGGTTATAACATGCTTCTATTCTGTGATACAAATAATAAAATGTATATTAATAAAAATATTATGATTTATTTAAATGAAATTATATTACGTTTCAATTCACGGATTGTGTCATCTTCAGATCTAAATTAACAATAATTGGAGTTACAATGCTTATTACAAATTTTTATTCTATTCTTTAACATTTTAACTAAAAACTAAGTATTTGATCGAACATGTCAACATGTTTTAATTTTAAGAAATTATGTTACAATGAAAATTTAATTACGCAACTAATAAATTACGTCGATGCAAATAATACATTCATCATATCTATAATTAGTACCAAATATTTTACAAAGAAAATGAAAATGTGTAGCTGACAGTAATTCTTATAAGTAGCCATTAGTGATCGTTTTGTTATAACTATTAAAGACTGCAATCAACCTTACGTTGTTCTCTCGAGAGACGTTCGTGACGTCACGCGGTTAGATTGCATCAATCATTGGGACTATATACGATCGGATTTTTTTTTTTGGTCGGAAGAAAACGTCTCAAATTTCCACTAAGATTAATTTAACAGTTCTGATTTATTTGCTTAATAAAAAGCTACGACGAATTTTAAAGAAAATATGTATGAATATGAGTAGAGGAAATTTGGCTGAACAAAATTTATTGAAGCTCAGTAAGAGAGCTTCGAACATAGCTAAAGTTGTTCAGCGTTAATAATCAAAAGGAAGGGAAAGTTTACTTGGATTATTTTAAGGTTTTTGTTAATATTCCTTACAACAAATTGAAAAATTTATTTGAAAGAATTTGCAAAACAATCAACGAACAAACTTTTTTAAATATTTTTGAATCTAGTGATTTCTTCAAATCTCAGCGATTAGTATCAGTCATTCTTGTAGTGAGACGCAGCTAATTTTTAAATATTTAGTTGATAAATTTTATTCTTTATTTCTGTTCCATGAAATTGTAAAACAGAACATTAAAAAATAGTATTACTAATGAAGATGATATAAGCATTTTAAAAATGAAACATGTAACGTTTAAAATTAAAGTTATCTCATAGATTACAACATATCAGATAAATTGTTATCAGTTGCTTTAGCAAATTGTGCCACGGTGTACCGGTAAGTTTCGCAGATAAAACAGAACGTAGGTGGCGAAACACTAATTTGTATAAATATTAACTGAAAACAGAAGTGATTATGTATTTAAAAAATTCTTTATGCGAAGGCTATAATGGATTCATCTTTAATAGTTAGTAATTTATTTAATTCATGTGTTCACAATATTCGAAGTTGTGAAAACCATCAACACGGTTGCCGATATACCGACATGTCAAGCAAATGCGCCAAACACGAATGGTTTCACTGCCCGTTCACGACACACTGCCGAATTTGCTACACAAGTTTACTAGGAGAAAAACTATCCATTCACTACGATTCGTTACACAAGGATATTACACATCAGACAGGTTCGATATGGAAAATTAAAAAAGCATGGCTTTATCAGAAATGTTTAGTGAACTCCGAAGCAGGAACAGTGGTTTGTGTATATAAACTAACAGATGAATTTGAGTTCGCAGTTTTTGTGCCAGTGATTAGCAAGTGGTTGTTTGAATACAGAGCTAATTTAAAAATTAAAGACGGACAAAACAACAAATTGTACTGTTTGAAAACTAATTATTGTGCAATGTGTGATTGGTATATTAAAATAAATAATGTAAAAGCAAATGAAATAGATGTTTGTTTAAATATAACTTTAGCAAAATAAACTTACTGTTGTGTTTGGAAGTTTAATAGAAGTTGCCATCTTTGACTCTTGAAGTTCTTGATGTTCTGCGCCTCATCCAGAATCAAATATTTCCACTTCTTCCGCCTGAAACTCTGATGATCCTGAATAACAAGTTTGTAAGAAGTAATACAAATGTGGAAGGCATTTGGTTTGGTCCATCCTGTCCTTTTTAGTTTCCTTTCTTTCTGTGTGCCATAGTAAGTTAAAATTTTAAATCCAGGGCACCATTTCTTGCACTCCATCTCCCAATTCAACATGACGGATGTTGGAACGATAATCAAGTGAGGACCCCAGTCTCCTTTCTCACACGCAAGATGGGCTAACAAAGCGATAGTTTGAATGGTTTTACCTAAGCCCATCTCGTCAGCTAGAATTCCGTTTAGTTTTCTCTCGTACATTGTAACGAGCCAATCGAGACCTATATGTTGATATTCCCTGAGCGGATGTTTCAATAAAAATGGAACAGGAGTTACAACGGAAGTACTAGATAAAGTGTTTCCTTTCGGTTGGATACTTTCAGCAAGAGCGGCTACATCATTGATGATTTTGTCTCCGTCACCTTCTCCCTAAGATAAAAATGACGATACTTACTTAATAAAATAAAAGAAAATTTGTCATTTCCAATGTCTAATAATGCAATTGTGTAAGTAACGAGTTATCCAAATTAATTATTTAACGAAATTAATTCGGTTGGTAACTGTTACTATTTTTTCTACCTTCCGTGAAATTGGAAATTGAAATCTACTTCAATTCACATTGGAAAGAAGGTCGAACAGAAACAATACTCTTCATTTTAGTTTATAGTTGGAACAATAGGTACAAACATGTAACTACTTTCGATATGGCAATATTTGATAACTTTAATAATATTTTTAAATTAAAATTTGTTATAAATCTTACCTTTTTATCACTGCTAGTGCTATTGCTATCTGTTTCATCTTCAACCAACATCTTCAATCCAATTTTATCTTCTTCCTCGCTCTCTTCTTCCTCCTTTGCATCTTCCTCGCTTTCCTCACTTCCTTCATCTTCATTGCTTTCTTCAGATTCTTCAGATGATTCAGCTTCAAAATCTGCGTCATCAGCATCACCATCTGCTGACTGTTTAGAATCTTCACTATCGTCAGGAGCTGGCATACTCATGTATTTCTTTTTCAGTTCTTCTATACTCATTTCATTATCTGCTTGAAGATCATCAAGTTCTTGTTTGTGATCAACACTGCCTTCCTCTTTTTCCTGTTCCATGATTGTGTCTTCATCATCTTCACTTTCTTCATTTTCTACTTTGAAATCTTCATCCTTCTTCTTTTCTTCGGTGGTAGATCCACTATCTGAATCTTTTTCGGATTCGCTGAGGATGATTTTGTCGCGGTTTTCGAGATAGTCCTTAGGAAGTTCGTTTAGAAAATCCTCTAAGTCCATTTGAGACTCTCGTTGCAGAGCAGCGATTTCCTCATTTTGTTTCTCCGGTTCATCAGCAGCTTCTGCCTGAGCGATGGTTTCTTCATCATCTGACGATGATTGGTCTTCGTTAGGGCGGAATTCTTCGTCAGAATGATGTGGGGAAGGAAGGCGAGAACTATTAGCAGGTGTTGTACTTTCTCCACTGACGGCTACACCAGATTTGTTCATACCTTCCGCTAAAAGCTGAGAATACTTTTCTGTTTGGTCCACTATAAAACTTAAATGTTGATCAAGAGCTTGTTTTCTTTTTTCTTCTAATCGGGTTTTTTGTTTGAACTCTACTATTTTCTCTACACTTGCCCAAAAATTTTTAATTTCTTTGGCAATGAAAGATGCTATCCTTTTCAGTTGAGCTTCCTGTGCTTTCTCTGCTTTAATTACTGCTGTAGCTTTTTCTTGGAAATGTTTTTGAACCATCCTAGCACACTTCTTAGCAGCAGCTTTCTTCCATTTTCGTTCTTGGGCGAAGTCTGCCGCTAACCATACCATCTCTTCAAGGACAAAGTCCCAATGGGTTTTAGGACGTTGCGTTTCTTGAACTTTTGGGAGGCGCTTTTCACTCCAGAGGCCTTCACGTTGAAGTTCGGCTACTCTTTGCATGACATACGCTTCCTACGAGAAAAATACACGCACATTTAAAATTTTATCTTCGTATATTGTATATCTTCAGTAAAAAATAAAATTCTCAATTAAATAACAAATGGACGTAATACAAATCAATTCTGTACAACTAGAGAGATTCAAAATCAAAGACTAAAATAAATAACCGTTTAGGCGATTATACTAGTAGGAAATATTATAATACGCGATTAACTTACGTCTCTCCAGTTAGAATAAGGGACATATACTACTACATTATTATTAATCATTTTTATACGTAAGTCAACATTCAATTTTTTTAAATCGAACCCACTCATTTTCAAGCTAGTATCATCAAATGATTACCTACTACTACAAGCCTTTCTAGATATGAGGAGTTAATCATTAGCAAAGAATTAAAAACAAAAACTGCGTGCTTATAGCAAACATAATGTAACTGAATTCAATACAGCCGAAAAACAAAACAGTAATATAACACTCCATTTCAAATGTGTTGTCTATCGCAGGATACAATGAATACAAACATTCGTTCGCAATAAAAATAACAATAAGTACTCAGAAATGCAGTACGTATTAATTTATATAATCCATTTATGCATAATGAATTATAAACTTTCAATAATAATTTACGCAATTTTCCTATGACGCATTAAGAATAAGTCCTTAAACAGCTGCAGTATTTATTTCATGACAAGTTATACTTGTATTTAGTAATCTAGATAATTATCAGTCTATATCTGCAAAATCAGTACACGTTGACCGTTGTACAACAACAAATCCAATTGGATTGTGACGTTGCTCATCAATATCAATCAGGCATTTCTTATTTTTGATTAAATAATTAACCGACTGACTTTTTTGTTATAATTTTATTTTAATAATTCCTTACTTTAAATATACTTTAAACGTGAAATATTTCAGGATATTTAAATGTAAAATATTCTTACCTGTTTGGCCTTTTCAACGATTTGTTCCTGGTTAGCCGATCCAGAAATCGTGGCTCCGATGACACTCTTAGTTTTGTTGGCGGGTGTGACCAGCGTCGTAGAAGTTGTCGTTGTGGGACGCACAGGCGTCGTTGTGACTGGGGTTGTAGTGGAGTTACTCGTCGTCGCCAGCATTACCGGCGTCAAAGGCTTAACCACTACAGGAGAATCAGGTACTGGAGTCACTGATGACGATGCTAAACAAAAACATTTTATTGTAATAAGAGAAACAAAAAGTTGTGTTAATAGCTAGGCAAATAATAAGGAAACTGTATATACATAAATATATATAATACACGCAATTGAATTCTTATTCAGTGGATCGGAAACATTGGGGTTTGATTCCAACAATGAAAAATAATTTTCCAAGACTGAAATTAGTTACTGAAACTCTGGATCGCAAAATGTAAAAGTAAATTGTTGCTGAAATCGCGACCTTTACCAAAATTTTATATATTACTTATATGAATGTATGAATTTTTCTTATCTTGAAAATGTAATTAAACTGCACAAGTACTTTGGAAAAATTTGGAATATTGAAAATCAGAAATATTTTCTATAAAAAAATACATTGAAGCCTATGCAGATCAAAAATCTATGCTGGAACTAAAACCAGCCTTATAAATAAATAAGAAACGACCAGGCAGATTCAAGTTAAACTTAGAAAAATTGAATTTCAGTCCAAATTCCACATTAAAAAATCTACATTATCAATTTAATATAAAATAAATACACAAAATATTATTTCTGAAATGTTACAACAAAAGCAATTAGAAAAAAGCAAGAAAAACCAAACGTCCTAAATAAAGCATTGCAAACACAAGACACACAACACAGACATTTATATCGGACCTGGCGTAAGTACTGGCGGTGCACTAAGAGGTGCTTGCGTGGGTGCTGGAACCGCCGCAAGTCGTAAAGGTGCCAGGGTCACCCTCTGTGTATGGGGGTGCCTGACACTCGACAGGTATGCTGACAAGCCTACACCACAAACACCTTTACATCCCTTCACCACAAATAACAAACACAAAGTAAAAACATCCCACATTCAAGATGTATCGTTCTCGTTCATTAGACTGATTTTAAACGTATATTTAGTATTTACATTGTAAATATTAAATATCAGTTTGTAAATTTTACAATACAACCGTGTCAACGATCGCAAGAGAAATGATTTGTTCTGTAAAGAATGTTCGATTGAAAATATTATTTAGAAAGTGAGAGTGCAAAATAATAAAAGCATAAGATCATCTTTCTGAACAGTGCAAGAGATTTAGGTTTATTCTTAGTATTATTACTAATGAAGAAATTCTCGATTTCAAATATTTGATATAAATCACATATTCCTGTTTTCAAGTTTGGCTAAAAAAATAAAACATATTTTATTAGCATTCGTTGTTATTAATTTTCTTAAGAATATAAAAAAGGAAATTAAAAATAAATTAAAAACTAAAAAAAGCAATGCAACAAAAATACTTTCACGTCAAATTGTCATTTGTAAATGTGAATTTTATTCGATAGAAATTTGCTGTTTATTATTTCAAAATGCCTTGCGATAAAAATATGTGCAAATATTTTTTACATTAATTTCACTAGTTTTTTTCATTCCCTGCCTCATTTGTTTTTTGTAACGTCAGTAAATCTACACTAGCTTTTAAATCGAATAGAATGAAATAATTTCGCCTAATTTTAAATTTGGTTTGTAGCTAAATGAATAAAGTAAGCGAAAAAATTAAGTCTTCGCATAGTATCAAATCTTCACATAAAAAAAAACTGTAATCATCAGCAGTGTTTCCCAACGTGAGGTAACTCCAAGGGTTTGCAAGGGGTACGCAAAGAAATTTAAAATTTGTCTTTTTTTCTATGTGTGCCAAAGCAAATATAAAAAGTTAGTTTATATATCATCTATCACAAACAGAACAATATTTTCCATAAAATTAGAAACAAAAAAAAAACTTTTTTAAATCGCATCCAAGGACATATTGTGTATTGCTAAGAACAGTATTTTGCACAAGAGTGGATATGATGTTCATATCCCTTGAGGGATCATCCGAATGAGATAGGAGCATTCCACTCGAGTTGTGCAGTATACTTTTTCTAAGACCATGACAAACAGAAAATAATAAATATTTAGTCGCCTATTTCCCATGAAATATGAAAATTTCGGCATGAGACGAAGTTGAGTGCTGGAATTTCACATAAGGTGGGAAATAAGTGATACTGCACGAGTGGCACACCATACTTTTTCTACGACCCCACAGAATAAAAATGCATGCACGAAAGCTATTTGATATAACAAACAATATGGCGCAGGTAATCTCACAAAGTAAACCTTCACGTATGCGCAGATTTCTTACACTTTAACCCATGATTGTGGGAAATACGCAACTTTCAAGCTTTATATAGTGTGAGAAAAGTGCCTTTTTCCATAGTGGTCGTAGAAAAAAATATTAGTAGTACACATTCTGAAAGTTACTATTAAGGAGTACTTGTTACAAAATATAACAAAGGAGTACATGTGAACACTGGGAAATACTGGTCTAAAGATTGAAAATAGATGTACATATAAATAATTCAAATTATTTATGTAATGTTAATGTCGTCTCTGTTAAAGAATTACCAGTACTAAGTGATTATTTACCATCAAATTAAATGCTTTTAAAATCGTTTAGCATTTGATGGACATGAATGAAGGGAATATATCACTGCTGTAATAGCGGATATGTAACCGCAACTTGAGTACAATATTACACATTCAATGAATAACGAGCAAGCTCAAGGAGACGGCAAAGATAATCAGAAGCTCGTAGAACCACAACAAAGAGATAAATTGTCATCCACCTCGGTTCCGTAGCGAATTAAACCCAACAGTAATGGGGCATTGTTTCTATTAACAAGTTCATTTTAGCTGCTATATTCCAGTACAACACAAGGACACATTTATATATTAGTACAATCACCAAATAAATAATTTTTATTTCAAATTTAAAACATATACGTTAAACGTATACATGTGTCCCTTTTTCGAAACTAACCATTGGGATCTTGAGAAATGTAAGAGATACAAAGTCTGTTAAATTTGAACGAGGTTGCCACATTAGCTGGCCAATTTAATGATTTTTTTAATGCACAGATCACTTACACATCACCATATGAGAAAAAACTGATTTTGTTTAATTTATTTTGTGATTTATAACTTTTTTGTTTCAATTTCTAATTTGCACGTTTTTTGTGAGGAAGGCCAGCGATGCTCAAAGTTTTTATAGCTGATACACTTTTCGAGAAATATATATTAACTTTCAATTTTCATAAAGGGCTTAATGTTGTCTTTAATTGTATTAAATAGTTTGTTTTTTCTTTCCAATGATGTAAAATACATGAAACTGTTAAAACTATGTTTCATTTTCTAATTTGTTAGTTAATTTTCGTTTTAATACTGATATGAAAGTTGAAAGTTTGTATAAATTTCTCTAAAAATGTAAAAGTTATAAAAATTTTGAGGACCGCTGAAAATTCTTCGTAAAAAAAAAGTTGTTTGAATTGGAACTAAAAGTTACATCTAAAAGTAAATTGACCAAATAATTTTTTTGCTCGTTTTAATGCTCTAATGGCCTATGCATTTTTTTGGGGAAAACAAATAAATAATTAAAATGGCCAACTAAAGGGACAACTTTATTTAAATTTAAGCAACTTTGTATCTCTTATGTTTCTTGAGATCCCAATGGTTGGACTCAAAATATAAACCTCTGTATGTTACCCAAAAAGAACACAGTATTACAATTTTTAACACAAAATGCAAAAGATTTTCTTTTTTTTAACAAAACTATAAATTATTAAAAGTGAAATTTTAAACAAAATAATGTAATTTTATATTATTACAAGATAATCAACTGAAATATAAATATTTAAATGAGTCTCTATATGATTTTAATAGACGCTTAGTCCAAAATCATTTAATCATTCAGCTATTTTATAATTTTAAAAGTAATTAAAAAATGCAACAAAAAAAAATAATAGATAATATATTTTAAGATCATCCGCTACCCGCATGATTGGATGACTTACGTAAGTTTTAATAAACAAATCTAAAATTCATAAAAATAAAATAAATTCAATATCACTGACTTTAAACAATTGCGAATTACAGAATCAACAGATGAAAAGAAATTTAAATATAATACGAGTACGCATTTTTGACTTCCGTCTTACTAAATCAGACTGCTACCTAACTTAGCAATGTGTTGTTATAACCTTAGCAATATATTTTTATAATATGTAAGTATTTTTATTTATGTGGAAAATGTATTTTATATTTATTAAAAAGTAATTTTAACGAAATTTTCATTTAGTGGTAATTTTAACCCATGTATCGTCTAATGAACTGAATCAAAGCAATCACACAAAATATGTTATGTTCACCTTGCACAACGCGTTCTGATCTCTGAGACACGGCAACCACCTCCTTTACAGGCGTGACCTCCGCAGACTTAGTGGAAGTAGACACCTCGTTGGAGGTGACAGCCGGATCCTGGGAATCCGACGCAGGTTCTAGTAAATGTTGGCGTTGGAAGGCATCAAAATGCGTCGTCTTCGGTCGTTTCCGCCACAGGAAATAGTCCAGCATATTTCCACCAGATTCAAGGAAGTATAGTTCAGCTACGTGTTCATTGTACCTTTAAAAAAATCATGAAAGTTATTACAGCGTTTAAATAATATGTTAACGTTCAATTTTAAATTTTGAAAAGAAGTAAATAAATTGTTATAATATTCTTAACAAAAAAAATAAAGTTTCTTCAATAGTATATATAATAGCTGAGACTATTCTTTGGTATATAGTATTTCAGTTTAAATAAAAATTAAACTGACAATTACATTGACAGGTAATTCTATCTCAAATTCAGCTGACTAAGAGAGAAAATATAAAAAATTCATTGGTACGGATCCTTTAATACTAATATCTTTTTTTTTAGTGGTTCTTAACCTTTTTTGGTGGTCGCACACTAGCGTGTCTTCAAATCTGATTTGGCACCCCATTAGCTGAGGGTCTGAGGAACTTCCTCTGAGACAAAATTTTTCAAAAAATGAAAGGGAAGAACATATTTTTAAACGACTTTAATATGAAATATTTTATTCTCTAAAAAATATAAAAACATATTTTTCCGCACCCCTAATTAAAAAATCACTAATGCTCGCAAACCATTTTTGTAATAATTTTTACAGTGTCGGTGTAGTAGTGTAGTACATACTTTGCAAACAGTCTACAGTTTACACAGTAAGTTACAGAATCACAGAAATTATTTAATTTAGTCAAAAAATGTCGACACAGAGAATTGAACACTAGTTCTTACTCTATTCAGTTTAAATAAGAGCAAGTATACGCTAAACACTAACTGAAGAGCCAGTTCTATTAATTTTAAACAAAAATAAATACTCGGATAATCTACATGGAAAATGAGAATTAGATTATATATGTAAGTAAACTTAAATAACTAGACATATACGAAAAATGCGATATTTATTTTTAATATTAATCGAAATATTTCAGATTTTGTTTGTTTACTGAACAAAATTATTAACATATCTTTGGATGTTTAGTGGGTCTTTTATAAATATATATTGACACACCATAGAGATATTAGTTGATTTAGTAATATATAATTCTCAGGAATTTGAGTTCCAAATCAAATTCAAAAGTACAATTAGAAATTCTTTTATACATTACAAACAAGAAAAAATATAATGAAAGATTCATTACTACATTTCATGAACCTCATCCTATATACTTTGTCATTCAATTTATTCTTTATATAACCAGAGACGCTGATATCTTATAAAACTCTATGACACTGCAATTTTCTGTTGTCGTTTTGCACGTGTCACACAGAGAATTGAATCTTAAATACTATGGTCATTATCTCAATTTTCATCCAGTCTTAAAAATTGATTTCGCTGAAGCTATGAGTTTAGGTTCGGATATAAAACTAGGTGTTACAGGGCGTATTATAAATAATTTTCTTTAAGAGTATTGTGTACAGTGATTATAACATTCGAAAACACGATTTACGCGATACTGCTTTATTCGATATATATAATACCTAGAAAAGTGGATCAAAATATGTTTAAAAGATAAAGAATAAATTTTATAATTTTTATTTTCGTTTATTTTTGAATATTACAATCATTTAAAACTGTAAATATTCAATGTAATTCAATATATTACTGTACATATTGTACAACCTTTTTTGAAACTTATATCGATCCTTTCTTATTATTTGAATATTTTAAAAAAGTCTTTTGATGGTTTTATTTTAATAAATAAATAATTTTCTTGTGCTGTTTGATAAAATATCCTATAGTTCGTCTCATTTAGAAATGAACCGACGCGAAAGACGTATTTTCGTATGTATTTTGAGCAACCAATAAGAGAAGGCACTCCCCGTTAGGTTTTTTTTTACCAATGGTGTACTTAGTTCCTAGTTCATAGGAGAAACTTTGAAACTCTATTAGTTCGAAATTAAGATTTAAGAAACAATAAAATACAATAATCCCAAGCCAATGGTAGAATTTTTTTCCATTTATGGTTTACACCCCTAACTTATTGGATTAGTGCAGTTTTGAACTTGCTAGATTTGGGTAGATATAGTTCCTATAATAACCCTGTACTGCACAGGGCTACTGATAGACGAGACAAGAGTCTACGCCAGTTGCAGTAGGGTATTGTACAGCACATTGCACACCATTGAAAAAAAAAACGATATATACGTTGCCGTCTTTTACAACCACGTGATTTATCCCCATTATACTTCACCGATGATCGTAGCGTTTGCACAAAGTGTACACAATGCTCTTAATATTACTAGTTTAATGTTAATAGCATGGCTGTAATGATGTTGTGTCAATAATGTTTTTTAACGAAATATTGTATTAATAACTTCCCAAATATTAAAGAATATATATTTTATACATATCAATACGGAACTTGTGATTTCGACCATGTTGAATATTTATTTTAATTCAAGGTTTAAGGCACAAAAAATATTTTGTCTTCTGTTTATAAAAGCAGACGATATTATAATGTTACAAAAAAGTAAGTAAGAGACAAATATAATTTGTATAAAACTCGATCGGAAAAGAATATTGGAAATTATTTTCTGATATATTGTGTCTTGTTAAGATTGGAAACCATTTATTAAAGATTACTTAACCGCACGTCAAAAACTGTTCCTCGGTGATTGAAGACTGTAGACAGTCGCATTCAAGAACTCAGATGCGCTGACAAAAATACATGCACTTGAAATAATAAGTATAGGTAACGCATGTTGAACGGATAACGCCGGCAAATGCAAGAAGTCTCAACAAAACCGAATCATTAGTCAGGGAGTCGCGATTTATTGTCTCATTCTAATTTATCATATACTGTACTGGAATAACAAAAACAACAAAAATCTTCTATATCAGTTTTAAATAAAAGAATTTGAAAAAAAAAACTTAAATTCATGCAACAAAATATTTTTTTAAATAAACACTAAATTTAATTATCATCGAGAACAATTAAAATAGTTTTTAATTAATGGGTAGAATGTAAATTGAAACAATTTATAATGACTTACGATTCTTTAATACATTTGCTCCTTGCCCACTTATGCTCCATCGCCCGAGCCTTCGTCCCCGAAAGATTTTCACATCCCGGAGGCAATTCATCCGGACGGGAACGCTTTCTGGGCGAAGATGTCGGGAGTAATTTAATAGGGGACGTCGCCTCCGCTGTGGGTGCCTGTGAAGACGCCTGCAACGGAGGAAACAACTGCGTCCGTACGCCATGTGGCGACCGCAAGGCAGACACTATACTAGGCGACGAACTTGACGTAGATGTTCGTAAGGAGGAGAGAGATATAATACGGGTTATGCCAGGAGAACTAGTTGATAACTGCAAAGAAAACATTTATTAGTTATGTAAACAGCATTTACCAATTAGCAAAATGTTTTCTTATCCAAAACATGAACAAAAATATTTTCCAAATAAAAAATGCATACATCTAATTTTCACAGCAGATTCTATTTAATGTATTATATTTGACCTAGAACATTCATGCAAACATACATATTTATAATCTGGTAATTTAATTCGGCTATTGTATACTCCAATGACAAAATTTTGTAAATGTATTTCACTTCTCTTGTAATAATCCCTCAAGAGGAATGTGGTGTAAACAAACAAGTCGTAGCGGGTTTCGTAGTAGGGACTCGACATGCGCATGTTCATTCTCTACGAATCCTATCATTACATTGAGAAAAATAGGACAGATGAAATCAAGATGAGAATTCCATCTGATTCTATACAGTTTTATTTGCATTCTAGTGATGTACATTGTTTTGTTAACTTACAAACTCTACTACGGGCCTCCAGTTTGTAATAAGACCACTCGGACCCAGCGATTTTTTTCATTTTTATTTGGTTAAAAGTTGGCGACGCTGGAATTTGAACCCCTCACCACCCCCTCGCAATGCTCAATTCGAATCACCGCGCGCCAAACCTAGTAAGCCACTGATAACAGTATATTTTATTATTAAGCAATGTAAACTGCTGTTATTTCGTTGATAGTATATAAAAAAAGTTTTCTAAATACAGGAAATTTAAAATTAAACAATTCATTAATGTTAAAAGATTCCAGACAACGATCAGGCATTAAATTTGTACGGATAACCTGGTTTTATAGTTTTTTAAAATATCACAATATTGTTGATTAATTAGTGCTATTCAAAACAACCCTCATCATTCTCCCTATATGTAATTTGTTCTTTTATTAATGTTTAAAAACCTTTTAATTTATAATTATATGCAGAGAGAAATGAAGGTGATCAAACGAAATACCGACACACAAATAAGAACACCTATCTACGCGGGACTCGAATCAACATCTTTGTGAGGCGAGAATGCATTCAAAGCGAATATTGTTGTCCACATCTGCTACATAATTAATTATTGTCATTTACACGATATGGTGCATGTATATTTTTATTATTCGGCAAGGGATACGGAGATATTATAACTTTTAAGAAATATTACTCATCCTCAGTATGCATAACAATTGCATTTTTTATGATCAAAGGGCACAAACACCCATGCCATATACAAGATCCGAACCCACGTTTCCTGCATTGTGGAGGCTGAGCGCTAACCATTCTCTCTTTCGGTCGGCACATAACTAATTTTATTGCCACATTTATCAAAATTGAGTTACACAATTTTCCCATGGGAATTTGTTTTAAATTACGTATTATAACAAATTTATAAATGATATATTTAAAACTGTTCTTACCTGTGTGAGTGGGGGCACTGCCCCCTGTTGTTGCTGCGCAGAGGGCGAGGTCGCGGCTCTAGTAAACACGAATTGGTCGGTGCCGACGATTTGAGCCAACTGAAGGGGCGCTGCCGTCGCCACCGTTCCCGCAACCCGCCCAGGGGGCAGTGCACCCTGCTCTGCCCCCGAACTGTTGTCACTCATTGTCAAACAATCTAAAAACACAAATATGAAAACACTAATGAGCAAAGCTCAAAATTAAACTTCATCTAATCTAAATTAATTTTTATTTCATTCACTTTTACAAAAACAATATTAACGTAGAATCATAAATATTTCATCATTAATTTTAATACATCGGTGCATTTATTTTGAAGGAAATTTATACAATAAACAAATAAGTTACATAATAAATTTGATGATTCCTAACTAAAAATAAAAAAATATGCGATTTATCCTCTGATAGAAACCTACACAAAATAAAATAACAAATATATTCTTAAAAAAGAAATTAATTAAAACACGCACCGGTACTGACGCAATGTCAAATATAACTTGTGAAATTAAACTTTTACACTGACTTTATATTTAGTTCAACAAAGTTTAAAATAAATATTGAATAAAATAATCGCACAAAATTTTTGTTTTCTTGACAACTAATAATGAAAGAGTAGTTGTAAACTTATAATAAATAAAGCTCATTATTGCAAAATTTTAACCCTATTTTTGGTAAAAAGTTTGAAAGCATTATTTTGCTATTTTACGATATACCAAAGTTTACAACATACTTATGCAAATATTCCAATAATAAACATTAATTATCTCAAAATTTACTGCGTAATATACAAAAAATGTGCAAAATACCCAAATAAAAAACAATTCATAAACAATTTACAAAACAAAAAATCCCGCCCAAAATACTTAACTAACAAATGATATTCAAAAAGTTATTAATGAAAATAAAATAATTCCAAAAAAATATAAATAAATTTTTGTTTAAATTTAAAATCACTTTTACGTAAAAATATTTTTAGATCAATACTTCGCTAAGAACGGATTTTCAACTGACCACTGCGGGTACAGGGGAAGCTGCCATTACTAAATCTGAAGTGTTGAAATTTGCCGCATTCGAGTTAAATTTTTTAAAAAAGTATGTAGTGTACAGTGATCAAGTGAAGATAGAACTTTCTTTCAACTTATACAGAATTCAAATAAAATTACTCTGTGATTCGTCATTACGCTAATTAAAAGAAATTAAATAATTTATCACGGAAGGGTCAAACAAAGAGGACGCCATATTCTTCGTGCAACGATACGGGCTAGTCCCACTTACCATCATGTAATCACAAATTTCTGCGGTGAAAATTGATCATCGGCTTTAAAAAATATCACGACTGTTAAAAACAAAGTGCAATGATTAATTAGGTACCCCACGTTATGTGCCACTCACTAAATATATCTATTATTTTCAACAGCATTTTGCCATGCTCACATCAAGGACGTAACGCGTTGTCTCTAAACATGGCGACCATCATTGCATAGGGATCTCGTTCGTGTACGAACTTCTGAGCAGTGTTGCCAACAGACGAAAATTTGCATTAAAATTATTTATTGAAAAATCATTGAAATTCTGAATACAATACGAAAAGTTTTGCAGTTATATTCAACAATTATTTGTTTTTCTTGAAAATAATATAAAATTATTTTATATAAAATTGGTTTTACTGGATTTATTACTAAAAAAATTAAAAGATATTCTTTAAACGTACAAGAAAGTTGCACAAATATAAAAATAAATTGAACCTTCGGTTTTTGTATACTATTATTTTCTAATATCAAATGTAAATATACATAGTTTGCAACATTGATATTCAGCTTACCTTTTGTGGAAAAGCAACTATCATACGCATGCGTACTTAAATAAATTTAAATATACTGCTCATGCGCGGCTCCCAACAATTAAAAACTACAAAAATTTCTGCTTGCCTATATATTACATTTATTTACTGAATAAAAAATGAATCGATTACATTCATCAATACATCCTTCTTTAACGATAGAAAATCTGAATGCTTTATTTCATAAAAAAATATACACAGTAATAGATTTCATAGATACTGATACAAAAAAATTAACCAATTTCACAAGTTTAACATATAAGGCAAGTTTATACAATAAATTTTAAACTATATTGTATAATTTTATGTATTTTAGGAAGTATTAGACATTCGTAAACAAATATTTGAAAAATACGCCGCTCAAGTACAACGTGGTTCGACGTATTTAAATTATCTATTAAAAACTGCTGTCCTAATACCATCAAATATTAGAAAGTAAAATATAGTATATTTTTAAAGATGTGCGTAATTATTCTATTTATTTTAGTTTAGATAATTTACTTAATGGAGGGTTTTCAAGCGGTTCTGTTTATGAATTCTGTGGATATTCCGCAGCAGGCAAAACTCAACTTTGTCTTACAATTGCCATCAACGTTTCACAAAACTTCAAAAAGCCAATATATTTTATTGATACTAAACGAGATTTTAGTACATTACGTATACAATTTATTTTAGAAGCAAGAAAATGCAACGAAGTATAAAAAACTTTAAAATCTGTTGTTTGAAAATGTTAAAAAGTTTTTTTTTTAGGAAATTTCTGCACATATTCTGAACAGAATTAAAGTGAAGCAAGTTACTGATCAATACGAATTAATTAGTGCTTTATTTGATATAAAATCGAATTTTGAAAAAGGATTAATTTGTCCTATAATAATAATTGATTCTTTACCAGCTATTTTTTATCATATTGCTGATTACAACAATACTTTAACACTAATTAATCATTTTGTTAACACTATTAGATACCTGGCTGTTGAATTTCACACCGCAATTATTGTTACAAATACAATAATCAAAGATTTGTCAAGAAGTAATACCAGTTCTTCAAATGTTACGATAAAACCGGGTTTAGGATCGTATTGGCAAAATGTTCCAAATACCCGGATCTTAATTTCAAGTGATGTAAACACTTCTAAACTGACAATACTCAAAAGTTCAACAATAGATTGTTCTAATGTCTGTGACGTCACCTTGACAGATTTGGGCTTTGTATAAAATTGTAACAAATTAGCAAATAAATTTAAATATATTTGTAATATTTCTGTGTTTATTATTATTAATTCATTGTAAGTAAATACTTGTAAATTTATCTATAATAATAAATTTTGTATATGTATACTTTATAAACATTTGAACAAAGGCTATAACTTATTTTCCGCTTATTTTTTATAGGATGAGGACGTTTTAGTGCTGTATATATCGAATTAAAAGGACTGGAGTAGTATTCCTTTAGCAAGTTGGTTCAGTTAGATCAGTTCGGATAGATTAGTTGGATCAGTTCACTTTTTGATGCAGATGGAATGTTTTTGGATTACTTTAACCCGTGAAGCAGTTGTAATTTTAATTTTATTATTTATTTTCTTTAAATTAAATTGCTTAACATGCAAGCTGCGGGATTTGATCTACAAATTAGTTAATCGAACTTAATATAAACAACAAGTACTCGATTAGTGAAACTTGTAGATCCGAATATTGAACTTCCAACGATTGTGGGACGTATTAACTATCAGCCAGATTCACAAAACAGGTTAAATATGTCAAATTCAAGCTAAATTCGGCATTTAAACCAGTTTTCAGATAATCCTGTTTTGTGAATGTGGCTGTAAATGTGCAATCTGTATTTGTACCAACAATAGTAATTATGCGGGCGAATTTTCATAATTTATTATATTGATATTCCATTAGCATTCAGTTTAAAATTTGGATATTATGCCTAGCGCACGAAGAGAAACTTTCTACAATTTAAGCAACATGAAAATAAATATTTATTTATTTACAAGACTTATTTTAATAGTTGAGAAGTTAACAGTGGCTCAATTTTTTTCTAAAACATCTTTTGGTTTTAAAGGCACCGTTAACTTACCGGAAACATTTTCATTATTTCTTCATAAATGTCTGTTCTGATATAAGAAATTATAAAAATTAAAAATAATATCAAGGTAATAAAATTCAATCTTGAAAATTATTATGAAATATTATTTATGAGTAGTATTCATTTTTACAAAAACAAAAAAAAATTCTTAGAACATTTTAGAAATCACATCGAGACGAACAAATACCTTGATATACTAAATGTTTCAAAATTTTCTTTTAAAAAGTGAAATATCTATTTTTTATGTACTTTAAAACTATTTGAGTGTGATTATTTTATTACCATTGTTATCTGTAGTTATCAGTTTTTAACAAATCTTGGAAATTTTCATCATTTGTCATCGTTCATGTTTACTTGATGATATACTAAACTAAAGCATAGCTAGGGGCGAGGGGGGTAACAGGATGGCCGCCTCGGGCGCAGCAGTTCAGGGGGCGGCAAAATCAGATTTTAATGCCAACACCAAATAGTATATTTTGTATTATGGGCGCAAAATAGGTTATTGGCGAATACGACAATTGCATTGTCAATCAAATCTTGCAATCCGTTCTTTGTCTATATAGCTTACAACGATGTAATCACCGGTATTGCAACATTTAAGACTAGATATAAACAAAAATGTAAATTTATCATTTTTTGCTTATATCTTTTTTTATTTCAGTACAAAAAATATTTATTACACATTTTACTCAGGCACTTTCAAACGACGAATTTACTGCATTACTCAAAATTTTTATTCTCTTCATACCGTTTTCGAGAAATTAATACTAACTTTCAGTTTCCATATGGGCGTAAAAGTAAGCTATAAGACCATTCAATATACATTTTTTTATCTTTTCAACGATATAAATTATATGCTTATATGGACAGATATAAAAATATATAGAAATATTACAAGTTAATAATATTAACTACAAAAAAAAATGATATTAACACCACATAACTACCTATTAACTTCATTTAAATTTATTTCATTTGAAAGTGAGATGCATTCTAGTAATCCTTTTTGGGTTATTCAAATAATTAAAAAAAAAACCATTCGAATAAAATGTCCTTTTTTTCAGTGCCTATTGCAATAAAAAAGAGAGGTCCACAACGAGATGTTATAGTAGTATACCATACATAAAATTTCATTATTCTATAGCTAATTATGAGTTATGCGAGATATGTACGTACTTCCGTACATACATACATCCATACGTAAGTAAAGACGTTACACTGTAACTAGTCAAAATTGATTTAGGGATGGGCAAAATGGATATTTCCGTTGAAGTTTGGAAACCGAAATTTTTCGTGATTGTACAACTACAACACTTACCTTACTTCGAGCAAGTAAGTAAAAATAATAGAATTTGTAGCTTTCCTTTTAATATCTATCCTTGTTATTTCAAATTAATGATAGATTAATATAAGCAATTTTGATTAATTTACAATCATAAATAAAAATCAGACAAATATCAATTAAATATTGAAAATAATTCAAACAATGAAATAAAATTACTACAAACGAACTAAAATTGAAAATGAGCATAATTATTTCATACAGATTTTTTTCCACAATTATTAATCAAAATCAATAAATACCTAATATATCTAAAACATCAAAATGATAATTAGATAACATACGCCCGCCAAAATAACTTGTGAATTTTATGACAGAAAAAGTGGGGGAAACGGTTTCATTCACCCGCTTCATTCTGGTATGTGTCAAAGTAGTGAAATATTTGAAAATGTCTTTAGTTGCTGATTACGGAGACTCTTCAGAGTCTAGTAGTAATTCAGATACAGACTCGGAAGTTGAAACGTAAGATGAATCTTATTCCAATGTTATCATATCTTTAATTACTTTATGTAATTTCTAACCTCTTTACTTTTGTGACATTTAATTTTTACCATTTCTACTTTCATTTTATTTCGTAAATTACTCATATTATTTTACATGAAATCGGTCAGCTGTCACTTGTTTTAGTAAAACAGAAGATATAAAGGAGCATAAATCAGAAAAGTTACCTGGACCAGCGTTTGGTAGCTCTACCACATCAGTATTTTCCAATCCTTTTATTGAAGCTGAAAATGCAAAGAAAGCTATTTTGGAGAAACATGTTAAGATGGTTCCGACGAAACAAGATACTAGAGTAATTAACGGAAAGAAAATATGTTGGAATTACCGCAAAGGTCGATGTCGATTCGGACATAAATGCGCCTATGCCCATGATTCCGATTTGCAAAAAACCCCAGAAGAATTAGAGGAGGAGAATAAGATACAAACAACTGTAATATGCCAGAATCAAAATCCTGTAACTACAGAATTAACTAATACGACAAATAATACTTTAAAAAATAAGAAGAAACGACCAGGCCTAACTTCGGGACTTACTCCGGGAAAAAAAGTTATGAAAATGTTCCATAAAACAGAACAAGAGAAGAATAGCCCTTGGGCTACGCACAGATAATCTCATAATACCACAAAATAGAAATATTTTGATTATATTACTTGAATTTATGTACAAAACACTTTTTTAAAGTTTTATATAATTTATTTGTGCTTTGCTCAATTATATTCACAATAACTCATTAAATTTTTGTACACTTATTTTAATAAATATAATAAGTAATTCAGTGTATATACGGATTTTATAATCTCGTAAGTTACCATTACCCAATGAGTGATACTTTTTGACTTGTTTTTGAAAATATGTGGTCAATTTTATTACGTTGTATTTTTCCTTTGATGAGGTATAACAGTTATAACTGTTATACCATATCTAAGGTACTTTTCCTACTATGACATTTATTTTATTATGAAATTATAATTTTCTAAATATTTTAAACATTTTTATTTCAAAAATTAATTCTGTAATTTTTCTGTGAGATTTTTTGTAATGGAATTACTAACGAAAGTATATTTATTTACACTACATTTGTATTAGTTTATTAAACAAGTTGTTATAATAATCTGGTTGAACTCATGAATTAGAACCATTTCGATCTGAAAGTTCAACTATGTTATTTGATATATCACGAATATCGAGACAAAGTAAAAAGTTAATAAATTGCAATATGCTAATTATTGACTTAAATGTCATTTTTTAGAATAAATATGTTTTGACCACAATTTGATTGTATATTTTAGAAAAAGTAAAAAAAAAATTGAATGTAAGGAAAAATCTGTCATTAGTGAGAAATTTAACATAGCGACCAATATTGGATTAATTAGGTAAAAATATGTCAAATAATTTTTAATCCTTTTATTCATATCAAGAAAACTGAGTAATTACAATAATATTGCAAATACAGAAGATATATAATTGTAAGAAGACAATTTTACACGATTCCCAACCAATTTTAGACAAACCTAATTGGAATAAGTTAAAACAATAAAAATATAAAGAAAACTTGCATTGTGAAACAATAGAATTCAGTCCATTTTTGTTTTCTTTCATTCCATTTGGTTACAAAAATAAACCAATGAGAATGAAGATAACAAAAAAATCAACAGAATACAGACCAAACAAACTTAAAACACAGATGATCATAAATTATTGTCATGTAACCACAGTTGTGTTATCAATTATAATTTCATTGCATTTCATATTTATTTTTATATTTATAGGCTTTTGGTCAAGTCTTAAATGATAATTTATTTTAATTCAGAATATGTAATGCATTTAGGAGTTGTTGATAAAGCGAAAAACACTTCAATAATTCTTGATCACCTACTAAAACTGTAAATAGTTTATCATTTAGTGACACTTACGTAAGTACAACTTTCTTTTTCTTATATTTATATTTATTGCGTGAAAAATTAATTTTAACTTGATCTTTAATGAGGCACAGATTAAAAGCAGAACATACAGGTACAATATATGCATTTTTATATATTTACTCTGTTTCCCTTCACTTAATAACCAGACATTTCATGGTGTTCGAAAATATTTTATCTACGGTTATTAAAATGTGAAACAAAACAGATATATCATATCATATATCATGAAAACAGAATTGAAAAACTGTGAAGTACTGCAAAAATATTTGTGGCAAATTTCTGATAATACTGAATAGCAAAATAATACATTTAAATACAATAAATAAAATATGAGACTATAATTTTTTTATGTATGGATAATCTATCCTCCCATATTAAATATTTAAAATGGTAACATGAATCACAAAATGAGGATGTAGAAGAAAAATGTATATTCTCAAGTGTAAAGAAAATTCTATTACAGATGACAAGAAGCTCGATAGTGTGTATGCCACGAGCAATCTACATATAAGAATTAAATTTTACTTCTTCAATAATTTAACAACATTAGTATGACTTTTTGGTTGAATTGCCTACAATACACTAATAAACTAAATGAAATACTATCACAAAAATTTAAGTAAATCTCTCACTTTTCGACTTCAACAAGACCAGAAGAACGTGTAACAATTTGGCTTTGAATTATCCAAATTTTACAAATTATTTTGTAAATCAAGCATTAAAATATACATATAAATTTATATAAAAATACAATTTTCAATCTCGTCAAATTGTCATGTTATTCTGGACACGTTAAAAATAATCGAAAATTGTCGAATTCACACCTGAAAATAGAAAACACCCTCTAATGTACAGATATGTTGACAAAAAGTATCTATTTTATTATTATAAAAGAAAAGGTGTGAATTCTAGTGACTAAGAATACAAATATAAGTATATTAAGTTGTTTATTAAGTATTTGGGTATAGTGTAACTGGTATTATATTACTGCACCTTTTGGCAGGTTATAATGCCGTTACTTCTGATGCCGTTGGTTTTCATAATTTCCTCAGGTTCTGGTGCATGTGTTCCATTCGGTTTGCAAGAATCATGGCCGTTTGTGAGGTGAACGCCGTTTGTCTTCGCATCTTCATGTCTTATTACTGGGTCTAAAAATATTCAGTCAAATAAATAAACATCACATTTAACTAATTAGGTCTTAATTTATATATTAAAGTAATTATTTTATTAAATATAATATATATTTTGCATAAGTAAAATTTTAATATTATGTTTATTCAGTGCCGTATTTAGGCAATTTTGCGCCCTGGACAAACTTAATTCTTTGCGCCCTCCATCTCCCCATATGTTAAATCCATAAAAAATATTAATTTTAGCATTATATGATTATCTGAGTAAATATGTTAGAAAAAAGTATTTGTTTCATAAAAACATTTCATAATAAAATTAGTCAAAAATATAAGATAAATAAAAAATTAGCTAAAGAACTAAGTATAAACAAAAAATAATTATAATTGTAACTTTTCTCGCTTTTACATTTGCATAATTAATATTAATTTCATCATAATTAAGAATTTTTAACTCTTGGCTAAACAATATTATTACAGCAGTAAGCAAATTTTAACGACACTCAGCTAATTATCAAACCCCAAGATTTTTCTGCGTATGTCTAAAAAGTCACCTTTCAGAAGATGACCACCGTGATGTTTTCGTCGGAAATTTTATTTATAAAAATGTCATTATAGCAAACTTAGTTTAAGACTTGCATAATATAGCATTAAACATTGGTAGAGGTATTTTTTAAAATTATATTTATTGTAACTGAAGTGTGAGAACATTTTATATATTATAATATATAAAATAATATTATAATCACCGTAATAATAATAACAAAAATTCTCAATCACACCAATACTATAATTTTGAAAATATTTCATATTTTTAACTAATTTTTCTGTTATGTACATAGTTTTTTTTAATATTTCAGAATAATATCAAGTTCTTTCTCAAATGATATGTTGTATTGTATTTCTCGCTCAGTTACCGAGTGTTACTACTACTTATATATCCGCTCTGTGATTTGAGTCTTTCTATAGTGGAGTTTGAATTTGCGCCCTGGGTAAGTGCCCCTGTAGTCCTGCCCTAGATACGGCACTGTGTTTATTGATCATTTTTCCTTGCAATGGTTTCCAAACTTTCTTTTTTCGCGGAATCCACTCTTAAATTAAGTACTATATATCTAATTAATAAGCCGTTAAATTTTGCTTTCTTTGGTTCCTGTATTTTCAACCTTTGTTCTCACTTCATACATTATCTTTCACTGTTTTTAAAGTGATAAATATCAGTCCGTTTGGAAACATTTGGAATACGTATAGAGCAAATTATATTTAATGAAATTTCATATTTAAATTTTTATATTTTAAAATTACAAGTTGATCAAAATTTTGTAAAAAAAAAACTTGTGTCACTTTATGTTTTTAAAATATTACGTAAATACGAAATTTACTCCAAAATATGCAATAACAACTTATATTTGAAAAATAATATATATGATTTTTTATCACATTTGCTTACGAGTTTTGTAGTGGTGCTCAGTTCTGTTGTGGACATGTCTTATTTTTTTTCACTGCATTATCCTCAAATATTGTTAATTGGATAAATATTTCGTTGTTTAAAGTTCGTGCATATCGATTTTCGTATCCGCTATAGCGAAGAAAACATTTTTTTGATATACTAATAAATAGTTGTCAATAATTATAAAAAATTTTATACAGTACATTCAAGAAAAAGTTTTATTATTACATATTGGAATAGAAAAATTACATATAATTATAATAAAAATAATATTAAATATAAATCTTATAAATTATTTAATTTTATTTGAAGCAAAATTGTCAATAATAATAAATGTACTCATTTTTTGTGCGTGTTATTATTTGCAACCATTTTATATTTTTACATTACCAATATGTTTTGTGTATTACGAATTGTATGGCTATCAGAAATATTTCAGATATATTTTAAATACCTGTAAACAACCTACGTTTGTAAGTATTAAAATTTTTGTTTTATCAGTGACAAGAATTTCAGTGCCTTATTTGGTTGTTGATACTCATTTCAAATTATGAATAAATCTTATTTTGAATATTTTTTTCATTTTATTATGTATTATCGACATTTTAACTTGCGGAACCGTAGAATTTTTCTGCGGAAACATTATTTTGTAAATTATAATAGTACCCTACACTAGTGAACATTGTATATAAATATTAGAATTGTGAAAAATAGGAACTACATTAAAAGAAGAATGTAAGTGAATGGACGTTTAGTTTTAAGTGGAACATGTAGAAGCTTAAATTATAAAATTTGATTGAATTTGCTAGTTAATATTAGTATATATGAAAAAGCAAAACACATTGATTTAAGTCTAGACTCTATACGAATCGATTCAGTTTTAATTCAATCCAATTCTTTTATTTTTAGAATATAAGACCCAGTAAAATTTGTGTTATAAAGTGTTGAAAATACATGTTTTTTTACGTGGGACGAATTCATTGTGTTTTTTTTTTAATTAAACTTTATAAATATGAGAATTTGTTTCTCAAAATTATTTATGGAACTTTTGAAATTTGTTTTAGTAATATCTTAATTTTTAATGTAAATTCAATAGAAATTATAAATAATGTTAAATGGACTATAAAATTATTATGATTATGTACTACACCATTAAGATTTTAACTTGAAAGAGATAATTCAGTTAAACATGCTTTGCAGTTTTCTTAGCTTCGCCTTACCTTGGAAAGAATTACAAAATTTCTTGCTGTTTGTCCAATCCTCTCGAAGTGAGAGGTTGAACATTGAATAATCCGGATTTCCAGTTACTTCCTTCTCAATGTTAAGGAACTTGGGCAACCTCTTCGTCAAGCTTTCCTCATCCATAGCTGAGTAGGTCTCCAGAAGCATGAGACCTCGACACCTGGGGTGACCAGGTTCTTTGTAGATGTCCAGTTGGAAATATTGATTGTTGATGAGAAAACAGCGTCTCTGCTTGTAGATAGTGAAGTGGGAATCATCTCTTTGTGATAACAAGTTGAGATAGTCTCGATGAGTGATTTGAGTTTTAACTTCGACGACTTGTCCGAATTGCTTCGGCCGCCTGATTGTGTGACAGTAACTGAAGTGGCCTTAAAGTAAAATAGATTTTTTATTTATTGTATTATAAAAACATTTTAATTTCTATAAATAAACAAGGAAATTATTATTATAAATGTACATATAATTTAGATAAACCAATATTTATAAACATATGCTAGTATCTTGTTGTGTCTCGTGTTTAAATGACAAATTATTATCAACACGACCTTTTTATTAGGACAGTAATTTTCGGTTAAATTTGTTTTTTTTTTATTGTTGATTCAATTTATGAATTTTATCATCATTTTTTGCATCTAGATAATTTATTTCTGAACTTTACTTAATACGCAACACGTAATAAAGACGTGCAGGAAAAACGAAGTAATTGATAAAATGTTGCTTTGAAATTACCAAGGATATAACTAATAGTTTATTATCATGATGATTATGATATGTTGCAATTAAGCGTAGTTTAATTTTAATTTGGCAGTCAATAATAGATATTTTTAATTATATTTTTTATCAAAACCTTTTAAATAATATTTTTGATTTAGATCTATACATTTTAATTGTGGCTATAGATAGAATAACATTAAACGGAAATTTATTTTTATTAAAGAAAGAAAACGTCAACAATAAGGAAATTTAAAAATAAGAATAGTAGACTGATAAAAATATCTAATTTAATTATTGACCGCCTGTACTTGGTAAAATGAACCACGAATTAATGAAAATTGTCATTTAAATGGTTCCAATGTACATACTTGGCAAAATAAAGGAATACAAATCAGGGTTTCACAAGTTCATATAATTGAATTAAATAATATTTATAACAACAAAATATTAGTTTTAAAGGCAAAAACTAAATACATTTAAATAAAAATAAATCATACACTTATCATCTACATCTTGCGAGTCACTCTAAGGAAAGTGAGTTCAATTAAAAATAAATATATAAACTGTGACAAACAAATGTCAAACAGTTTAAACCTAATGTGGTCAGAAGTACGAATTGAAATCGATATACGATTGTAAGAGGAAATTGAAATCAAAAATTGAATTTTGATGTAAATTATAAAAAATATTTTCAGTTAAATATTCCACGAGCAATCTGTGCATGAAATCAAAGATAAGCTACTAAAAGAATATAACTTTTGCTTTATACATGCGAACCAAATAGCAAGATAACTTTATTATACAATCATTGAAACATATGCAGCAATTATCGTTAAATGTATCATTGGCTGCCAATATTTTACGAGTTATTCAAGAAATATCTCGCTGCCGCACAGCGTAACTCATATTTTAAGTACAATATTCGGTATTGTGCAGCTGAATGTTTTCTTACCTTTCTGCCCTCGTTTCCGGAGCCTGACTTGGTTAGGACTGTTACTCTGCAGGTAGTTATGTACAACATCAAAGTCTTGGAAAGTAGGAAAGTCTTCATCTGTGGGCATGGGTCCGCGCACGAGGAACTTGCGTTTCCTGGAGCTCTTGAGTAACCGATCTCCAGTGTCGATACAGAGCTTCTGGCATACACACTCAATCATCCGCCGGATCTTATCTTCGAATTGCGTGCTGTTGTCGATCACGTCGAAGTACGGGTGGCCCACCCACGCTGCTGCGGCGTTGTAGTCCAGTTCTCGGGCTAGTTCCACGCCCTCGGATCGGCAAGCGTGGTCCTGCAAAAGCGAACGAGTAAGATTACAATCTTTCCTAAGATTAATGGTATAATAATAGTCATATTTTAAAGAGAGTTCTACTATCTCCAAAATAAACGCAACACAAAATACATCATCTACTTTTATATCAGTCTATTTTGTAATTGCTTATTTGGGTCATTCGCCAAGAACTGAAATCAAATAGCAATAAAAATAATTACCATTAATTCTAAAACCAATTCAAAAACAAAATCTCAGTAAGCGTAGAATAAAATACATCGTAAAGTCGATCCAGTAGATGTTTATTTGGGCCAAAACTAAACACTAACAATTAATTTTAAAATAATATATGTATTTCACGGGCTGAGTTTTTATCGTAACAAGCTGAAAAATGTTAACCAAGGCGGAAGTCTAAATGATTTTGAGAAACGTATGTAATGTTTTTACTACGATTTCAGTGGATAACAACAATAGAATAATATTTATTATTAATGTATTGAGATAGTTTTTAATTTAGTAATTTATTATGAATATATTATAGAATTTATATTTGTTATTATATGTATACAGTGTGTGCAATGAAAAGTAGTACTTAGGACTTTAACATGGGATCTCAAAAAATTGCGGATACTATCCCTCCTGATGGATAAAGCAAAACTACAATAGTACAAAGTTTTTTATAATAAAATTCTACATCAAATAATTTTATAATTGATGCAACATCACGTCTTCAATACGATATTTATTAAATATGAAATGTAACATATTCGTTCAAAATCAGACAGCCAAAATAAAAGAAAATATCTAGCTGACGATTTAGTGAAGTATCACTGATTATAAATCATTGCCTGTATTTAATATTATTTAAGTTCAATTTAGATTATTTTTCTTAAATAATATACCAATATTATAAAAATATAAATTAAAAAAGTTTTAAATATAAAGTAAGAAAACAAGATATTTTTTTTTTAACTAATTTGAGACTAACCAAAATTAATATTTAATACCAAATTACATTATTTATAATGACATGTTATTAACTGTCACATAGATATTTTCTTTTATTTCCACGGTTGTCTGATTTCGAACGAAAATGTTATATTTCATAAAGCTCGTACTGCAGACATGCTGATGCATCAATTATGATCTTATCTGACGTAGCATTTTATTTTGAACATTTTTGTACTCTCGTAGTTTTGTTCTAAATCTATCAGGAGAGAGAGTATCAGCAATTATTCGAAATCCCATGTTAAAATCCTATGTTTCGCGTTTCGTTGGACATATATAGGCTGAGATTAAAGATAACATACATATAATATTTTTCCTTTCATACAGGAAAAATTATATTAATAAATATTATATAATTATCTGTAGATATTAATTTTTAAGTGGATATTTATTCATTCTGCGAAACAAACTCGCAATCTTATCTATGGCAAAAACTAAAAAACTTGCTCTTGTAATTAATTTCTAATTAAATAAATCACATCACGTAGTGTACTTCACACCTAATTATTTTTAATCATAATTAGAAACTAAATTTTAAAAATATATTCTTAGAAAGCTCTAAATTTAAAAATCCAATTCAAATAAACAATTGAACGGAAATTGATATTAACCAATTTTTATATCATTACTTCGTGTTGACGAAATAAATATTTGTCCAATAAACAGTAAACTATTAAGACAAATGTCAACAAAGGAAATAAAGGAATATGTAACAGTGATATTTTATTATTCTTTACCTCTGTAGAATAGAAGTGTTCGGCACCATTTGCAGCTGAAACCATGTGGATAATTTGGTTATAACGATTGTCTCGCAGTTCTACGTTGTTCCAATCATTATTTCTCATCATTTTTTCCCATTTTTCCTTAGAAATAACTGAAACAAAAAATTCATATTAATTATTGTATCTACATCCTTGTGCAAAATAATGTAAACAAATTTTAATAATGATTTCAACATTTTTCATCATAAAATCTGTTAGTATTTTACAAATTCTTAGATGACAATTATCGCAAAAACCAAACGTAAATAACATTACTAAAATCTTTTCTTTGATATTATAAATAGTTTGTTTTTTTTCAGTCTTTTTACTTCATTTGTACGAAGTAAAGAAGTATTGCTATAGCAAAAAAAATCTGTCTTCTGATTTCACCGGAAATATTCGATTTGATCATCACTGAATTCATTTTAATTAGTTGCAGCGTGACGTCTGTAAGTCAATATGTATGTACGTACATATGTATTTCGCAGAATATTGAAATTTTGTATAACGGACTGCTATAACTTCTAGTTGTGCATCTATCTTTTTTATTGCAATCGGCAGTGCCAAAAGGGCAATTTGCTCGAAGGATTTTTTTTTCAATTTTTCACATTACTCGAGAACGACTAGCCATAGAATGTTAAATTTTGTATGTGGGACTGATTGGCAGATAATATCTCACTTCCAAATGAAATGCAGCAAAAATTGTACATAATTTAATAAGCGTACAAGGAAATCATGTAGTGCTCACAACAGATTTTTTAATTATTGTCCAAGAATTCTTCGGATCCTGATATGAATCTTAAATTCAATAGTATCGAAGATATGTTGATTATTGAAACAGTTTCGTGATATTGATATTCAAAATAAAAAATAAATAAATAAATTTAATGCCAAAGAGGTTTGACAGGATAATCAAAACGAAGGGAGGACATTAAAAATATTAAAAACTTATAACTTCATAAGGTAACAATTTTTAAATAATAAATTTGTTTAATAATTACCCGTTGTTTATATTTCCACACGTACAAAAAACAAGTCCGTAAGCCCTTTGATTTATATTTTACTGTATTAAACGCGTTTAAATTTTGTGATTTTTATTTAAAATCCTTTTTTGTAGAGTATTGCTACAATTTAATTAAGCAAAAGAGTTTGTTTCTTTGTACAGTCTTCATGCTCTGAATTCTTAAAGCAGTTTTGTATTTTTTAAAATATGCTTTTGAAGTAATACAGACGGAAAAACAATTTTTCATTTAGTATGACTAATGTCCTAAATTCTTTTTCGGAGTAAAGAACTGTATAAAATGAAATATATTTTTAAAATAGCCCAGACAAGGCTACTTATATTTTGTAGTTTATTTTTATGTTACTAACACAAAATGTGAAATTTTTGTAAAATACCTTTTTTAGTATATTTCTAAATATAAATTGGAGTTACTAAATAAATGTAGAAAGGTTACTATCAAACTCCACTCATTGGATTAAAATCCTTGTGGTGTTAGCGAATCCTTCCTTCTTTTTCTAGCACTAAATTATTTTTGTTCTGTATATACACAGAACAAAATATACATAATTTTGTGCATTTTTATATTTTATTTTGCTGTGTTATCATGTTTCCAAAATTCCTTATTAATAATTTAAAGTAATGGTCGTACTTAATGACTCGGGGAAAATTAATTCTTTACGAGTTATAAATTTTTAGTATGACTGCAAAGTAAATCATGTAATAACTTACAAGCTGAAGCATCCATGGCACCTCGATCACAGATAATGAGACAGTTTCTTGAGCACGATTCGCCAAGTTCAAAAAATGTGTTTTCGATCTGAATCATCGTGCGCAGCAAGTTTTCTTGAAATTTATACGCTGGAATAAAAACAGAAATTATACATTTGCAAATCTTAATTAAATAAGTAGTTTCTCATTGGAAGAATTAGTTATTAGTTCAAGTAAGGTTAAAGATATGCCAACACTTTACTTGCTTAACACAAAAATATTTACTTACATAGAATAAATATTAAAAAAACATTTTTAATTATTTTAAAAATATTTTATTTTATATAAATTGAAACAATACGTACTTTTATGGTTATTTTAATTGTTTTCAACATTTTATCTGATATTTCAGGAGAAAACAGTTCAATTGAGAATAAGTGCAATTTAATGAAACACTATCAAATTAATGCTTCAAATCATAAATGAATGAAATGTAAATAAAAATTTCCAATACCTTGATAACAGAATATTTGATGTGAAATGAAAAATTAGATGCATGACTCAGTGATTTCCTTGCTGCAAAATTTATTTTCCTCCAAAACGTTAAAAGTATATGAATACAAAAATTTTAAATGAATTGAAAATGTAGGTGGTACATAAAATAATACCTATGTATGTATTTATATTCGATATACATATAAAATAGATATTGTAATCATACAGATTTTAACATTTCGCGATTTTAGATCTATCCACAAAAAAAAATCATAATTGAGAAAAATTATTTAAGATAATTGATACTAGAAAAAGAAAATGCATTATTTGAAAATTAATGTTTAGGTATCTATATCTTATTTTAAAAACATAGTAGTACAAAATTAAATATAATAATCAAGTTTTACAGCAATAATTATATATATACTTTTTTTTACAGTTAATTATAACGAAATTTTGGTCAACCGATGAACTACTTCACCTCAGATTTTCATGAAATTTAGCAAAAAGTTCCTACAAAACATGACAATTACGGAAAAATAATAAAATATGGCGGTCAGATTTGGTTGAACTTGAAATCGCTGTTTATTAGTTTTAAAAACTATTTAATACAGAATATCTGTACACACACACGCACTTAACCTAATCCAACCTAACCTAAAATAATCTAAACCAACCTAACCTAACATAACCTAAACCAACCTAGCCTAATCTGATTAGGTTAGGCTGAATGCTTAGTAGGATCTTTTTGGCAAATTTATCAAAATTGGAGATGAAGTAATACATCGACAAGTTGACCAAATTTTTTTTTCTTGGTTTTGGTACATATTTGTCAACTCATAATACATTACTAATAAATTCTGAATTCCTGTATATGAATTTTCTTTCAATATCAAGTGATAGTTACTTAACACAAATATCTACCTAAATATAGAATGTTATATAAATATAGGATAGTATTCTGATAAAGAGTTATTAGTTGTTTTGTATTTTTACTGAATGTGAATGTCCTTTAAAGATTAATATAATGATAAGTATGTGTGACTAAAATAAATTATGAAATAAAAGATGAAAGATATAAGTTTAATTTATTCGTATTTTACATACGCAGTTATTAAATTAAATATTAATATGTTACAATCATACAGTTGTAGCAGCAACGTGATATTTTTATTTTTAACAATTAATGTGTATCACTGGCGTGCTTTTGTATTTTGTGATGTGTGTGCACTCATTCTAGGATAGATATGGGTAATAAATTAAGCATTAAAATATTTTCTTTTATAAATTTATCATATTTAAAAAAAATGTTGTCATATATTTAAGGAAAAAGCAAATTATTTTTATGTTTATCATCATAGCCTTACAGAACCCAAATAAACTTATCGTTGTTAATTGTAACAAAAGATAAACATGGTCAATAATACATAACCATTTAAATTTACATATTATAGAACTTTAAAAATGACGCTGACATTTTTGTCTTTTATTTTTTATTTTGTTAATAATTTCATTTTTTGAAAAAGTAATAATTCAATACTCACTGGTAATAGTATTGTCTGAAATACATATTAAAAGTATTAAAAGCTTTATTTTTATATTTACCTAAAACTGATAATAATAGATATAAATTAGAATACGCAAGTCAGAATCATTTAACTCTAGGAAAGTGCATAATTTCCAGTGCACGCAAGGGACATAGACGCGGCTCTCTCTGAGTAATGTGACTGATAGTACCTTGCCTGTACGAATTAAACTGCGCTAACCGTGCACAAGGGACGTGTGCACTTGGCCTATGCAATCGCGTTCAGCGTATTCAGCGCGGTAATATTTCTCCCGCAATAAAATAATCATATTTTTATGAGAAAATTAAATTTAAAAAATATAAACAAGTAATATAATTTTTATTTTGCCATTTTTCCAGGGTGTTCACTGCACATCTTGCACAGATCTACTGTACGCCACTGATGTGTTTCTACTCAATAGCAGAGATTTTCTAAATTTGATTTCCAAAAAATTTTAGTAACAATAACTACTAATGTTAGGTAGTCTAATTTCGCTAAAATTTTATTTTACCGGAAAATTTTGTAAGCATAATGAATATAATTCTACCAGAACGTTTTGATTTGACTATATTCGTCATGATGACTAGATCTTGCACCCGTGTACAGTAATAGAAAAATTTAATTTTAAAATAGTCAACCGGAAGTGGTATTTTTTGCGATTATTTCGAAATGGAGAAATATATAGATAAATATTTGAAGAAAGTTGTTATAAAACATGCATGTAGCATGACTTTTTTTTTATTTTGGTCCAACTTTTTCCTGTGATGACTAAAATTGGTTTATTTTTGTTTTAAAGCAACAAATGAAAGTAATATTTGTTCGCGAAATCTACAGCTATACATAACTTCGTATTTGTAATAATTTATGAAAAAGTTATTTTAAACAATTACTTTCAAAAACAATTCGCTTTAATCTTGCATTCAATTTGTTTTAGCGTTTTACTAAATTAAAATTTAATCAAAAAACTCATTTAAAAGGTTTAAATTATAAAAACTATCGTGTGTTGAATAGCGTGTACCAGTAACCTTGACCTTGCGTTAATGAAATTATAAAACATACATCTGACTCGCAAATTGTCAGTCAATAATGTTCCGTCTTTGGAAAAGCTAATGGATGTTCTTGTCTTTACATAACCAACATTCTCACGGAAACGACGACGAGGGAAATTATTGGTGCGGTTTAATAATAAAATGTCACAAAATTAGAATTTCGACAGATCATTTATAATTTATATAATTAAGGAAATGAAATTAATTATGTTCATCAAAAGAATATACATTATAATTTAATGTATAATTCCCACGAAAATTATTTCATTATACGTATAGAACGAAATTATGTAATAAATATGGTATTTGCATTAAAATTACCTGAAACATGTAATTCAAAAAAACTTTTTTAGTTTGTTTAAAATTCGCTCACGAGTATTCTATTATCACAATTTATTACCTCTAGCCTTGAAATATTATTAACATTATTTTACAATTAGCAGATATTTTTGTCGAAATAAATAATAATATGTACTTTTCATATATAACTCATTACAAAAATGTAAATTAAAATTTATTATTATTTTTTGGTTTATTTTTTTACAAAATAATATTAACAACTGGTCCTACAGAGCCAACCAGTGTTTTAGTTTTGTATATGTTACGCGAATATATTTAATTTAACAAACATGCCGGATATTATGAATAATCTCCCATATTTGGTGGGATTGTTATGTTAGGTTATGTATATTAAATAAATTGCAATGTTTGTATATCTTTATTAGCTTCTTTAACATGGACGCGATTATAGATATGTATATAATAACAGGTACATGTAATAATGCATAATTGCCTCATTAAGTTAAAAGAATATAAGGTTTACTTTATTTGTTTTCAGTCTTCGAAGGTTGTTTTCATATTTTGTGGTATATTTACGAAAATTTTTATGACCGTATCTATTTTTTTTTCGTACTGAAGAGGATTAATAATCAATCTTATTGTTTAATTAAATTCCTGTATTATCTTGAAATTAGATTTTTTGGTACAACCTCAAAACTGGATGCCGTAAGTCCATACGGGAAGAATAAAGTAATATTTTTTCTCCCACATGAATATGACACTATTATTAAAATATTTACTTAGTACGGCCCTATAGTTAATATATCCTTCCTTTAGTTTTATCGTTTTCTTGATGTTTTTCGAAATGCATGCCTAAATGCTACTTTACAATTTTGAAAGAATTATATCATCACAGAAATTTAAAGTTTTAAGCAAGTTTCTGCTGGTAAGTAACATTTATATATTTTTTTACCATCATAAATAATCAATTTCATATCCAGATTTGCTTTTATGATCTTTTTAAAATCTAAAATATAATGCTTGCAAATATATAGTAAAACCGAGACTTTTTGACTTTAGAAACAGAAAAGATAATTTCCTATAAACTCAGGTATAGTGCTCGCCAAATTCTAAGGATACCTACCTGTTAGACCCTAACCACAGGACAATTAAGTACAGGATTATAAGGGTAAAAATACAGAATTGTATTTGAAAAATTCATATTGTTTAAATACCAATACCGGTATTTATTTGAAAATAGTTGTAGTAAACCTCCATTTACTGCTAATCCATTTTCGTTACTTTTTTAAAAAAAATTATATAATCCCCACCTGGCGAACAAATAAAAAATTCCATGCTATTTGCGGTAAATCTAATCCATTATAGAGTACCGCCCATAATCTACAGTTCGGCAAGCACTATAGAAAAGCAGTATCGCATTGGATGATTTTTCTATCACTTGAATTTCTAATTTCGTACATAGAGGTAAAATTCTACTAATATCTAATGCATGATATATATACATTGTGTTCGGAACTTTAAGGTTATGGCATTGTGTTTCTATTCGTTGGATGTACCGCAACTCAGCGGGGTAGTTTGGTTTTTAGCCAGGGTTGGATTATTTTAATTGTATTTGCAATAAATATATAGCTTATTATATTTTAAAGTTATCTATTAACAATGATATAAATGTATCGGCGTACTATTATTATTTTGTTATTTATTTATTTATTATGTAAATTTTAGATTAATGAATGAAATTCAGAAAAAATTAAATACATCAAAATCAGGACTTTTCCTCAGATTTTTACTCTCATAAATCTTTTACAGTTATTCTCGGCAGGGGTCTAATAAGCGCTATAAACTTTTAGTTCTGAACAAACTATACAGAGTTCCTCCTATCTAGTCGACTGGGGCGCCCCTCGCAGAGTTGGAAAAAATCCTAGGCTTAAAAAGTCACGCTGTTCTACTATATTTGTGAACGGGGATCCAGACAAAAGGCCGACATAGACCAAAGGCCGACATAGACAACTGGCCGACATGAACAAAAAGCCGACGCACTAAAGGCCGACATGGACAAAAGGCCGACACACCAAAGGCCGACACGGACAAAAGGCCGACATACAGAAGGCCGACAGATAAATGGCCGACAACGAAATATGGCCGACAAACAAAAGGCCGACATAGACAAATGGCCGACACGGACAAAAGGCCGACATGGACAAAAGGCCGACATGGACAAAAGGCCGACATGGACAAAAGGCCGACATGGACAAAAGGCCGACATGGACAAAAGGCCGACATAGACAAATGGCCGACATGGACAAAAGGCCGACACGGACAAAAGGCCGACATAGACAAATGGCCGACATGGACAAAAGGCCGACACGGACAAAAGGCCGACATAGACAAATGGCCGACATGGACAAAAGGCCGACAAGGAAAATTGGCCGAAATGTACAATTGGCCGAAAAACTGGCCGACATGAACTATTGGCCGAGAAGGACAATAGGCCGACATAAAAAATTTGCACTGTTACTTCGAGGAAAAAATTGTTCACTTCTCTCCCTTAATGTATACGAGTAATATACCATGGTTTCGAACAGATAGGTAGGTAATTAATAAATTTGTGATTGATTATGATTTCATATTTTTCCATGTAATTTAATTATTGGGTATATACATCGGCGCAGTTAATAAAAGCGAGGTCAAACAAAAAATATTAGAAAAAAAATCATTAGGAAAACATATCCGTATATTTCTTACTTTTAAATACATAATAACTAGTAGTATATTGTACAACAAGAGTGGATATGAGCATTACACTCGAGTTGAACAGTATACTTTGTCTACGACATTATGCACTACTATTAATATTAATTCGTTTCGTAGATTCACTCAGTTAAGGTTATAATCACGTGAACAAACATTTGAAACATTTGGCTGTCAAATAGGTTATGACATTTTATAAAATAATGATTTTAAATAAATATCACACGATTTCAGCCGAAAAGATAATGTCATCAATAAAAAAAGATTTGAATCTCATGGTTACAATTGATGACGTGAGGATCAGCAGCGAAAAATAAACTATACCAAAGATTTTTTTTATCAGTGGACATAGGCGTATGTCATTACCATAGTTACATTTAAATAAATTGACAAGAATGTATTATCCCGTTTTTTTTTTAACTGGACATAGGGTATAGTTGTCAAAGTCATCAAACTGTTATTATGTCATCAAACTGTCATTGCAAAATGGAAAAAATTTAAATTGTATCTCAATATAATTGTAACATGAGCCTTAGACACGAAATAATTCATATAGATTATTATATAGTTTTAATTATTTTATTACTTAAAAATACATTTTTTTTGAAATATGACATTTCTTTTAAACAATTTAATTCCAAAATAGTGCCAGATAGAGCTAAAAGTTTCAAATAAAATTTTGAGTTCATAAAGCCCTCTTTACACTGACGTAGAATTGAAATTGTTATAATGCCTAAGAAGTTATGGCACAAAGAAATAATTTTTTAAATGTTTGAAAAGTAAAGTAGTATGATTAAAAAATATCTCTATTTTTAAATACACCTATTTCTGAATTTGAATTTTTTTATTAAAAATAATTGATTACATTTGTGACTCAGAAATAATTGTTAATGCAATCAATGTTACTAGTAATACTTTTGTTGGAAAAGTAGATTTTTTTGGAAAAAGAATAATAATCAATACTTGAACAATACTGGACAGAAAAGGATTATCCTTCAGTAGGGGGAAAATTTGAATATACTTGTGAAATAATCGTTTTCCGGGAATGGGCTGTGTCATTTTATGACTCATCAGAGCTGAATATACTTGTACATCAATATCAATATAAGATTCATACTTTCTTATTACATAATATTCCTAGCAGGAACGGGGCCTCGAGTACCTATCCAAGTTACATACTAGTTTAGTGACATTTTAGTTGTATTTGAGAGGTTTAGGCAGTGGTGTGCTGTAGGGGGCTCGCGGGGGCTCGTGCGAGCCCTTTGTTAAAATTCTAAATAATTTGCGAGCCCCTTGTTAAAATTCTTTGTGATTTCGCGAGCCCCCGTTCTTTTTATCTTTATATTATTTTTGCTTTTTCGAAAACCAATTAATTTCAAATTTTAAAACATTTATAAACGTAGCATTTGCTTTTAATTTCAACAGTGACAGAATACCGCATTAAGTCCGCCTCATATGCTATAATCGTAACTATTCGGCTATTTTCGTTCTGATTCGCATAGTAAACGCGAAACAGGGGATTTACAACGGCGAATCGGACTTGCAGTCTTTTTTTTATTTTTATATTATTTATTTGTAATGTTTTTTAGTTATCTATATGAAATATATTTATCTATAATATTTTTTATTTTCGTTTAGATATAAAATATATCTAGGTGCATTTTTTCAATAACTACCCCCCTCCCCCCCGTCAAAATATTTTAATATTTTTTTAGGAAACATGCGAGCCCCTTGTTAAAATTTCCATAGCACACCACTGGGTTTAGGTTGTCAGCCTGTAGCCTCTGCAAGAGAGCTACTTCGTACAGAGGATCCGGGACCAATCGGAAACAGTAAACAATGGTATTTATTTTATTATTGTTGTAGGTATTTATTTTGATTAGGGTTTCACGAAATTCTTGGTATTGTGTTGTTCTTGTCTTTAGTCTTGCTTAAAAACAAGACAAGACTCAACGTTGAAAAAGCAAGACAAGATAAGAAATAAGTTCAGCAAGAATAATAATTCTTGCCACATTTTGCAAGAAATCTTGCTCTTAATTTTTTTAATGTACTTTATTGTTTGCGTTGCTTTATTTATTTATACGAACGCTGGGATATTTTTTGTAACGATCTAAATTATTAATGTTCGTAAATTCGTAAATATAAGATAGTGTTTGAGGTTATGATTTATGTTGCTGGAGAATGACAACAGATGGCAATAACGTAAGTTTGTTGTTAGGTGGTGACAACAGATGGGACTAGCGTAATTATAAAAAATTTTATTTAAAAAGAAAGTAAGTACAATGACAAGGAATAATAAATAACATTATGACTATTTTCTGTTACATTTTTAACTTCCTTTATTGTACTTCATAAATTATAAAATAAATTAAGATTAGTACCTATTGCGGTAAAATATTTTAAATTGTAAACAAAATCCACCAATTTGCGTGTTCATGATATATACATAGATTCTGTTTTCTGCAATATTCAAACACAAATAACTATATAAAGTATTGAAGACTCTTGAAGTTTAACTCTAACTTCCTATGCAGTACGAGTATATAGTAAGGGATAAATATGTTTTTAACTGAGAAAAATTTGAAGTCGCCACTGGGACTCGAAAGGTCCTGGGTTCGAGTCCCAGTGGCGACTGCAAATTTTTCTCATTTAAAAACATATTTATCCCTTACTATATACTGCGTAGGAAGTTAGAGTTAAACTTCAAGAGTCTTCAACACTTTAAATATTATTTCACAGGTAAATTTGCTACTTGTCCATAGTCAATCCATTGTTGTGTTATATATCCATGTGGGATAATCTCGGCAATTGTTAGACGTCCGGACCTGAGAAAAATTTACAGCAGTCACTGGTCGCTATGGCTCAGCGGCAGAGCGCTGTCCTAGAATGACAGAGGCGAGGGCAGAGGTCCTGGGTTCGAGTCCCAGTGGCGACTGCAAATTTTTCTCAGTTAAAAACATATTTATCCCTTACAAATAACTATGTAGGTACAGTGCGCGCAGCGAAAGATGAGCTACCAATGGAATGTAATAACAATACACTATGACACGAGAGCGTAAGAAAAAATATGCACTACTGTCATTGTTGTCGTCCATGTAAATAATGTGCCGCTCTGTTAGTACAGTTGCACAAGTGAATAATGACATGAAAGTCACTTAGGGGCCGTTCAAGTATTACGTAAGCACTATAGGGGGGTGGGGGGGGTCTTTGTTTTGCTTATTTTGGATGACATGGGGGGTAGGGGAGTCTAGATGATGATTACGTCATCGGTAGCTATTAACTTTTTAACACGAATGGCAACCCAAAAAAATTTTAATTGAAAAATGTTTACGTAAGCATGGGGGGAAGGGGTAAGAGCTTTGCTTACTTTTGCTGACAAGGGGGATGGGGGGGGTAAATAATTGTAATAAATCTGCTTACGTAATATTTGAACGGCCCCTTACACATGATTATTAATTTTTTGGTTGATTGGTCAGTGACGTTTTAAACATTGGCGTGTAACGCAAGATAAAACTGTCGCACAGAACAATTTATATTTTGACAGTTGTTTGAGAACTGCATTCAGCCGTTACAGGTACTTTTTATAACGAGAAATCTTGAGAAATACGTCGAATTACAAGGTAATATTTGTATTAATAGGTGTATTACTATAAAACTTAATTTATCTATATGTTTTCTTTTCAATTAAAACACTTTAAATTACAAAGTTTTGTATAACCGGAAATTTTGACAGTTGCTTCCGAGGCTCATCAAGTGACGGATAACTCGCTGAAATTATTTTTACGTATACATACTTAATACGTACTCAACACATAGAAAATGAGGCACACGGCGCCCATGGATTTTGACGTAAGCGCACCCCCTTTACCGATTCCCCTGAGCTCAACTCTCGCTGCGCGGACTGTACATATGATCCTTATACGAGGAACCTACCCAGAATTATGCTCATATTCACAAACGTTTGTTATAGTTATAAGTATAACGCTTCCAATTTGTTCAACGAACTTCAACATCGACTTTTGTTTTCGTTATTGGAGAAATTATTATTAAACAATTTAATGAGTATTTATGAATTTGGGCAATACACACATTTAAATCATAATTTAATTCAAGTCATTTTCATATAAAAAACATTGATGAACAAATTAACATGAAAAATGTGAAATATATTTTGATTTACAGAAAGTAGTATTTACGAGCATAATTATAAAAATAACAGCATACGGCTTGCACATGATTATTTAATAATGTTTAATTTATCTATACTGTTGCTATAGTTCCCTCAACTAGCAAGACAGCAAGACAAGACAAGAAATTGCAAGAAAAGACAAGAAATAAGGTAGCAAGAAATTCACAAGACAAGAATGTTTTTTATTTTTTCTTGCTTCGTAATGCAAGACAAAACAAGATGTTGCGCAAAATGGGAAGGATTCTTGTCTTGATGAAACCCTAATTTTGATACTATAACATCCCCGAAATAGGATGATTTTACTATTGAAAAGTGAAAATGATAGTGTCATATTATTTTAATGGGTGAAACATAAAACTATTTGCAATTAAAACTCGCATACCGATGTATACTTAGCTATCACATTTTTCGCCCCAGAAGTTTATGTAGCTTTGATGTGTCACTGAATAAAATTATCCTTTTTCCAAAAAAAATCTACATTTCCAACAAAAATATTACTATACTTCGTTTTTAAACTATAGACAGCACTAGACGAAGTCACATTTACACCACTAGAAGTTACCAAAAAAAATCACTAGATTTATTTGGCGGGAGAAATGAAGTGTCAAAATTAAGGTCACGTCAAAATTTATATTTTCCAGGCTATATTTTCATCTTTCAAAACTATGATAGATAAACCACTTACACAGCGTTAGTGAAATACTAATAGTTCTGAAAGGAACTGGTTTTATTCGTGAAATGTTACAAAAAGAGCAATGAAACGAAAAACAAGTGCAAATTCAACAATTGATTTGACAATTTCCGAGATTTTGACGTTTCAATTACGTTTGAGAAGGTTAACCTGAAATTTCGTCTGGTTAAATGCGGCTTCAAGAAATGGCGCAGCAGCCATAATCATAGGCTTTGATTTTCTCACTAGGATTCCTAGTTACTGTCTATAGTTTAAAAACAGAGTATAGTAACATTGGTTGCATTAACAATTATTTCTGGGTCACAAATGTAACTAATTATTTTAAATAAAAAATTTCAAATCCAGAAATAGGTGTATTTAAAAATAGAGATATTTTTATTAATACTACTTTACTTTTCAAACATTTAAAAAATTATTTCTTTGTGCCATAACTTCTTAGGCATTATAACAATTTCAATTCTACTTCAGTGTAAAGAGGGCTTTATGAACTCAAAATTTTATTTGAAACTTTTAGCTCTATCTGGCACTATTTTGAAATTAAATTGTTTCAAAGAAATCGTCCTTTTTTACAGTATTTGTCATGTCTAATGACCTATGCATTTTTTGAGAAAATTAAAATATGAAACTGGCCTACTATTTTGAAAAGTTTTGTCTAATTTAACCGAAATTGCAGCTCATATTACCAATGCATACCTGAATAGAACATCCATCAGGTATATGAAAATTATGTTTTGTTATTATATATATATATATATATATATATATATATATATATATATATATATATATATATATATATATATGTATATATATGAATATACCCAATAATTAATTATATGGAAAAGTATGAAAATATAATAAATAGTCCGAAATTTATTAATTACCTACCTATGTTTCTATTCGAAACCATAATAGTATATTATACATTAAAGGAGAGAAGTGAATGAATTTTCCGTGAAATAAGTTCATAGCACGTAGGCCAGTTTTCCTTGTCGCTAGTTTTTCGTGTGGGCCAATTGTTCATGTCGGCCAATTGTTCATGTCGGCCAATTTTCCTTGTCGGCTAGTTTTCCTTGTCGGCCAATTTTTCTCGTCGGCCAATTTTCTATTTCGGCCAGTTGTCCTTGTCGGCCAAAAGTCCATGTCGGCCAATTTTCCTTGTCGGCTAGTTTTCCTTGTCGGCCAATTTTTCTCGTCGGCCAATTTTCTATTTCGGCCAGTTGTCCTTGTCGGCCAAAAGTCCATGTCGGCCAATTTTCCTTGTCGGCTAGTTTTCCTTGTCGGCCAATTTTTCTCGTCGGCCAATTTTCTATGTCGGCCAGTTGTCCTTGTCGGCCAAAAGTCCATGTCGGCCTTATATCAGTCGGCCTAATGTTTGTCGGCTTTTTGTCCAAGTCGGCCTTTATTCCATGTCGGCCTATTGCCTGTCGGCCTCTTGTCTGTCGGCCAATTGTCCCTGTCGGCCAAATGTCCATGTCGGCCAGTTTTCCTTGTCGGCCAGTTGGGTATGTCGGCCTTTTGTTTGTCGGCCAATTGGGGTATTATGTTCCTGTTGTTATTCGTAGAATATTATCTTGATCAAAAGTAGTTTTTAAACTACTCTACAAATACATTTCCTAAAATTGTTTCACATGATCTAGTTATCTAGTTCCAAATCATCAGTCGATCGCAATGTAGTTTAAATTTTGTATTAGATTAGAATCTGCTACTTTTACTATCAGATTCAATAGTAAAGTACTATTGTTCACATCCAACTTCTACTACTTTTGGTCAAATTTTAATATGCCAGTAATATCTAAATACATATTTCCGTTTTTACCATCTTTATTTCATAATTGTTTTAGGTTTTAAATTGTAGAGAGAAAAGTTTTGCTTAAATATATAGAAGTGTTCAATGAAATACGGAACATAGGACTTTAACATGGGATTTCAAAAAATTGCGGATACTCTCACTTCTGATAAATTTAGAGCAAAACTACACGAGTACAAAGTTGTTCAGAATTAAATTCTACGTTAGATCTTAATTATTGCAACAGCATGTCTGCAGTAAGAGATATATTAAATATAAAATGTAATATTTTCGTTCAAATCAGACTGCCATGAAAATAAAAGAAAGTATCTGTCTGCCAGTTTAGAGAAGTATCAATGAATATAATTCTTATTGTCTGTATTTTAATATTATTTAAGATGAATTTATATTCTTTTTCTAAAATATAACTTAAAAAAGTATTAAATACAAAGTAAGATAAGTTCATCAAATAAAACAAATTTTTTTATACATTCACGGACGAAACATCTATTTTTAAACTAATTTTAGTCTATAACATAATGCAATAATAAATATCAAATTACTTTATCTATAATGACATCTCATTAACTGTCACAACTGACACATAGATACTTTCTTTTATTTCCATGGCTGTCTGATTTTGAACGAAAATATTAGAATTTATATTTAATAAATATCGTACTCTACAACTATAAACTCTTGCAGTTTTGTTCTAAATCTACTAGGAGAGAGAGTATCCGCATTTTTTTAAAATCCCATGTTAAAATCCTATATTCTGCATTTCGTTACACACACTGTATTCCGTCGTCGTTCGTGTACTTGTTTGTTTACTACTTTAGTATAGATTTCATTAGGCTTTGTCGTATTTGTCTTTATTTTATTACGCAATTTCTTAATAAATTTGTCATTTTTAAAGTCGTACATACATCACATAATAAAGCCGCCGAAAGGAGGTGAATATGCTGCATACTTTATTAAAAAATAGAATACTAATGTATATTTAAAATATAGAAATAATTTCAAACAATGGTATTTATTTTTAGTTTAGATATATTGTAAAATATCAGCCTGTTCATAATAATTAATCTAGTTTAGAATAATAGAACAATAGTATATGATACATGTTCTACATATTTGTATTCATATGCAAAAATACATTTCTTTATATAACAAGAATTCAATCTATAGCTACGTTGCATAAAATATTCCTATTAGCAAAAATGAAGACTTTTTTATGCGGTTACTTTGCATGTCAGCTGGTCAATGAACGGGAAATTTTCCATTTTTTTCCTGCTATCACGTGCTGACTCTTTAGAATTAGTTAATAATTAAATAATTTATTGTTTAATACATGAAACCACGCATAATTAATATAAAAAGTTTGTAATTACCAAGAGAAATACTTTTTACTAAAGTTATACAAATCATAAGTATGAATACGTATAATCAATCATAAGTAAAATAATAAGAGTCATGAATTTATTGGAAAAATTTACGAAGAGTTGTTGCACACTAACATAAAAAAGAGTGTTAAAAATGACATTTAGATCACGACAGCGAAGCTGATATGATTTAAGAGTCATTTTTAACCCGAATGCCACTTTTACTTATTAAATTCATAGCTCGAATTTACTTCATTATTTAACGAATGACAACTGTTTAAATATAAAATATTTAATATCAACAAAATGTAACCATGACTGATACTGTGGTATTATCAAATTTCCGCACTGAAAAACTATCTTTGGCCATCAAATGAAGCACTCTGAGGTGAAAATGACGTGTGGGGAATAATCCATAAAATAGCATTATATACTACATTTGTTATTAAGCGGATATAATGTATAAATATTTAATATTTTTATAATTCTACAAATGATCTACATATTTTATTGCAGGTTAAGTATATGAGATTATTCAATTTTTTTATTTTCTACAATACATCTACTTATAATATATATTATTAATAGATTAATCCATAAATTGCAACTCTGTTGAATGTAATATAAATATTGCGTTATACATGCTCGAAAAATAAAACTACCTATTAAATAAACTTGATGCATATCGCCTACGTTCTACGAAAGCTTCATAGTTTATTATCTACTGGTAAATACTACTATCAATAAAAAACTTTATTATTGGAACCGTTAGTTTATCTAGTTGTACACAAAACAACATGCAATGCAAATACAGGTCCGTACTGCTGTATAATTCCCCTTAGCGCACTGACATTGACATGAAACAAATCAAATACACAGGTAGGAGTAAGGGGTTAGTGGCTGGGCCAGATCAGGGCCGGACTCACCCTCGGTTCCGTTCTGGCACGCCACTGACTCCCATCGTCCCAACTTGTACAACCTCGCCTGGCGAACGCCTATGGGCTTAGCTGAACATGCAAAAGTAAATAAATAATGAAGACGCAAACCAAAATCTACCGCACAACATAAAAACGCTCATTACTTTTTATGGCAATTGGGAAGGCTGTGGGAAATAAATAATAAATACGCATGCAACTTACAAGAACAATTCAGTTTATGTTGTGTAACTACTAACTACAGGGTACGAGCGCGCTGCTGTCACTTGGGCCTAATTATCTCAGTGGCCATGGTTCAGAAAAGAGCGAAAACTTTAAATAGACCCCATGAACAGGGATAGCGATAAATTTAATAATGGGAAAGATGTATGGGCAATAGTATGGTGTATTAAAATAGTTATATCATAGGTCGTATTTATTTGGGATTTTTTAAGTAACCTAGTAGGTTAATTCTGTTTACTTGGTTCATTTGAAGTAACCCAGAACTAATCTCGAACTGACCCAACTCACTCCGCTATTTTGCTGGGTTGGTGAGTTGATCCTGTTTCCTTTCTTTGTTTACACATTGATTTTTCTTTCTATATCTGTCAGAAGTTGTATCTTTTATAGGTAAAAAGGGAAAACGCAAATAAAAACTTTAATAAATAACTAAAATTTATCGCTTAAAATTTTCGCCAACTGTGAAATTTTATTGTTCATTTGGTAACAACTCGGGTAAGTTCAGGATCAGTTTCGAGTTTTATTAAAATTTCCCAAATAAATACGGCCATAGAAAACTACAGAATGCGCTCTCTACTAGAGGACGAGTGCGCTGCAGTTGCTTGGGCCCAAGTACGATTTCACACCAGCTTCACACTGGTCGTAGTGGAGAAAAGAGCGGAAACTATAGGTAAACGTCGAGAAGAATGACAGTAAAAAATAGAACGCATTCTGAAGACAGTACATTAATTTTCTATTATATAACTATTTTGAAACTATATACTATGACCAATATATATTTTCCATTATTAAATTTATAGCTATCCTTGACCAAGACGTCTATTTAAAGTTCCCACTCATTTCTGGACCACGGCCACTGAGGTGCTTGGGCCCAAACGACAGTTAAATCTTCGAATCAGTACCGTGGTTAGGCAATAACAGCAACACCGCAAAGGTGCCTGTTTATGAATGAACAAATCTAACCCATTTATTTGTGTTTATGCTGTTATTGTTTTTATTTTTTATTTCATTGTATTACTATAAGCAATTTTTTTTGTCTGTGTGTTTTTATTTTCATGTTGAAAATGGACATAACGTAGAAAATTGCAACTATTGTATTGTGTATATTGCACTAGTTTCATGTATACGGATTATATTTGTCTATTCGTATTTATCTGCATTAAAATAATACTTTGCCCTTTCAATAATTTTTTTCGCCCATCATAGAAACATAATATATTTATATTATGAATGATATGAGATAAAATCAAATAATATTTTATTTTATAAGGTGTCAAATCATATTATCACTATTTTTTACTATTAGCTTAGAAACCCATCATTATTTGATATGAGAAATTCTTTTCTACTACCACTACCATTATTTGCTAACCTATGTCAGTAATGAGTCTTCTCAACCTTGTGTTTAATATACTATACCAAACAATTCTATTTGATATAAGTTGAGTGTAACAATCACAGACAATTTCGCTTTTTTTCAGAATTTTATTTCATTTTATATGCAGGATCGGTTTCCTGTTTGCCAACCTTGTTGAATTTTGATAAATTTAACTGCTAGTTCAATATATAATAGATAAGTTCAGTAAATGCTACTTAAGGTATCAACAGGAAATTTTTTTAAATTATAGTTTGTTTCAATATAATTGCAAATGGCATTACCATACTATGTAGCGAAATTTTCTCAACATATCACTAATTAATATAAGTATACCTGCTTTTATTAATAATTTGTAAAAGTTTGATCTACTCGTATTATCATTCGACTGGAACTTCTTGACATTTTCAGTTGTGGTTGCAAGCAAACTTAAACCAAATTACAGAAAAAGATGAGATGACCATGAGGCCGCAATTCGAAATTTTTTTACAACCTTGTTCAGTTTAAGAAGCTGCCGCTTCGCAAAGGCGCATTCGCAACCAAATAATTCCAAGTCTCAATTTCCATTTGTTTTGTAGTTTAGCTTAAACTGTTGTAATGTGATACCCACGTTCACTACGACATAATTTCACTTTACAATTTGTAAGTTCACTTCAAAGCTGGCAAACTCTAAACTTTTCAATTCCACTTTGAAGTGATACATGCTCATATGGATGAAAATGAGACATTTTTACATATTTGAAGTTTCTTTAGTTCGCATTATACAAAATACAACTATTTTTAATACCTTTAAAAAAAGCACTAATAACACTGCTTAGTCACATCATTTGCTAATCTCCATTTATACTCCCACATTTTAATTTTATTTATACTTAATTCGTACATAAATTAAAATAAAATTTATTTTAAAAACAAATGCATACGTTATTATTTTCATTCCTGTCTTTCCATTGTTTAATTAAAATTGGCAATAAACTTCCTTCATTAAACAAAATTGTAAACAAATAATTCTTAACATGCATTTCATTCTAAAACAAAAGTTAATTGCACAAACAACGATCAAACTTGACGTTCATAGCAACAGGAAACAAAGAAATAAAATAAATATTTGCCTAAACAGGATATAAGCAATAATGATTATTGATATAACATAGACGGTGCAAGTTGCATGCGGCTGTATCGTAAATCAACTGTGATCGTCTCGTCATTAGACCCAGACATTCGAAATTGCGATGAGTACGATAAATAACTATCTTATTCCTTTCTGTCAGATATAAATTGTGTATTGTGTAATAAACTTTGGTTATTAAATAAATGAACCAAGTTTAAATTGCAGTTTAACGATTGGTATTCGTTTATATGTACATTGAATAGACCCAAATAATGGCATGTTATTTTTAAATAGACTCTATTTGGGATATTAAATTTATTATTGCATAACTCTATATCAATACAAGTAATGGAATTTCATTTTTAGATTTATTTACTTTCTGATATGTTTTATTAAGCTTATTTAATGATTGACAAAAAATATATAAATATTTAAATACCGAATGATTTTAATATTTTAAAATGGTTGCACTTAGCCGCAGTAAAGCAAGAACTAAAGATATTTGTATCTACTGTCATCCAAGCAGTTGTACGTTATAAAAGAAATGCATTATGGAAAAACAATTGTATGTGTAGCTTTTTGAACACAGTTTTAAAGAACGTTTTACCAGACCCAGGTTACTGATTGCAGATCGAGCGAAGCGAGTCGATGTCTGCATGGATTCTTGCATTCAGATTCAGAGGTACAAACATTTATTTTGCAAATAATTCGTTTATGGGTCTATATATGTATTGCATTATGTGCTCTTTATAAAAAACAAACATTTCTTTGCTGTCCCATAAAATAAATCATAAATTAATACATTATTGAATGCCTTTTATCTGGTATTGATTTTTAAATTATATGTTATTAAAAATATTGACATACTGCATCAGTTGATTTTCATTCCTGTAATTAATTATTAATACTTAATCAGTAATTCTATATAATTAGAAAGAACACATAGCTATATTTAGAAAATTATATGTAATAGCACAATCTAATCTTAAAATATATAAATTAGTAATCACATTTCAATTTATAGAAGTATTAGTACCTATAATTTAAGTGCATAAATTTGTGACAATAATATTATGATATATAAATCTAGAAAATGAATTGTAGGTAAATTTAATTCAAATACACAAACATGCTGAGTAATGTATTAGAAAAGTCACCTATTTTTAGCACAGAGAAACTATGATCACATGTTGATCTCAGTATCAAAAATACATAATTGAATAATCAAAATAATTTTATTTTCGGTAAAAAAAATGGTAATATGAATGCTTTAGTAACACATAATATGATATCTGTGAAATGATTACAAGGACGCGGACTTTTCAAGATATTTTTGGGGGCAAAATTTCTAATAATGACCAAAATCAAAACATAAAATGGCAAGAAAAAGAAACACTTTAGAATGCTCTAATTCTTAACTCAATAATACCAGAGCACAATCCAGAGCAGCCTGGTGCTCTGGTTTTAGTAGGCTAAGAAATAGAGCAAACATTTCAAAATGCTCTAATTCATGACACACTGAAATCAGACTACAATCCAGAACAACTAAACGTGCTCTGGTTTCAGCAGACCTAGAAATACAGCAAACACTTCTGAGTGCTCAAATTCCTCATCCACTGAAACCAGTGCACAAACAATGCAGAGGAGCTAAATCTGCTCTAGAATGTGTTCTGATTCCAGCGGACCTAGAATTAGAGCAACTACTTCTAAGTGCTTAATTACTGACCCACTGAAATCAGAGCACAATCCAGAGCAGCAAAATTTGCTCTAGAATGTGCTCTGGTTTCAGCAGGCCAAGTATTAGAGCAGCTAAAGCGTGCTCCAATTCCTGGTCGGCTGAACTAGATCACCTTCAGCGGATGAGATGTCCTGAAAGGCGATCTAGCTAAAACCCAAACGGGGCTGAAGTCCAAAGGCCCACTAGAGTGGTACTAAGTGCTAGCGTTTCAGGATCCCCGGTATATCCTGAGACGCGTATTATTACCATATTCAATTTGTAATTATAGTTGAAATAGTTGGAATTTTAAAATGAAAATTTGTATACGTATGTATATACTATGATGCGACTAATCCACTGATAATATTTATAAGGGTGTAATTCATACCTATTTTAGGATAGTAGTCAATGACTTAAAAATGGAAGGAGGTACAATAATTCCAAGGAAAATTTTCCATGGGAGCAGGAGTCCCGATGCATCAATGCAGTCGGCGCCCATGATAAGAGCATGTATTGTTGAATCAAGTACTATTCAAGAGATAATCAATGTATAATCACTTGCTAATCGCCAATTATACCTAGTACCTTACATTGTTTTTCATCTTATGGCACTATGGGTGCATTCTTTTTGTCATCCATTTATTTTAAGTATTTCAAACATTAGTGAAATGATTTAAAGTGAAATTTTTGAGAAGTAAAAAGAACGACAATTATTTAGTCAACTTCAGAACTATATCTCAAAATCTGTAATATCCTTGATATACGTTTTAATTGTTTAAAATAAAATTGATTATTGATTCATAGCTTTAGAGTCCTCTTTGATTAAAAATACGAGTATAGATACTACTTTTTCATAATTTAAATTTGCTTTTACCTCCTGTCACGTACAATGCGATAATAATAGTTTTACGATGATGTCTGAAGGTGTAAATCTGAAAGGATCATGTACACACGATTACAATTTTCATCCGAATTAGGGAAAATTAAAAAATGTTTTGTTTTACTGGAATGAGTTAAGGTTTAACTTAACGAAATATTCAATATATGAAACGACATATAGTATTTCATAATTATCGTAACTTAAAAGCCCGTAACTTAACCTAACTTTTCATATAACCAAATTTTTTATATTTTAACTTACGTTACGTAAAATTTCTGCGTAATCGGAATATTTCGGTTGATATTAAAACTGGTCGGAGCTACATATGCAGTGGTGCGCTATTGGAAATTTTAACAAGGGGCTCGCATGTTTTCTAAAAAAATATTAAAACATTATGACGGGGGGTGGTCGAGGGGGGCTAAGTGGTAGTGAAAAAATATAACTTATATAAAAGAAAACTCGTATAGTGTGCAAGACTGCAAGTCCGATTCGCTGTTGTAAATCCACTGTGTCACGTTTACTATCCGAACGAAAATAGCCGAATAGTTAACGCGGTATTCTGTCACTGTTGAAGTTAAAAGCAAATACTATATTTATAAATGTTTTAAAATTTGAAATTAATTGATTTTCGAAAAAGCACAAATAATATAGAGATAAAAAGAAATGGGGCTCGCGAAATCACAAAGAATTTTAACAAGGGGCTCGCAAATTATTTAGAATTTTAACAAAGGGCTCGCGCGAGCCCCTGCGAGCCCCCTATAGCACACCACTGTACATATGTCATCTGTCATAGTTAAACTGTTTAATTAATGTATAAATTGTTTGATCATAAAGTCAAGTTTATCCTATTTTTATATATTTTTATACTGTAAAGTAAGAGCTAAAAGTTCTTCTACAGAGATTCCGTTCAGTTACTTCCTCTTTATAATATATACGGTTTTTTTTTTCGTTAATTTTTCAAACATTGTAATGTTCATACGCGTATATTTAAAAAATTGAAATTTATCTATCTTGGTTTTTCATTTTAAGAAAATAAGCATATCTATGTATAATAGTTCTAGTTTAAAACCTCAAAATTTATGAATATCAACAAAACTTATTCATTATTCCTATGTTAACAAAATTTGCAGCGTCGTTTTAAATGATAAAATCCTAATTAAGCAGTAATAATATTATTATGATTTTATTCAAAGAAAATAGGTACTATTAAATAAAATTTTATAGTAATTTGTAAAACAAACCTGTTTGTTTATAATAAATAAAATTCCAATCGTCCGTATTTTCAGCTCACTTTTATAACAAAATCGCTTTAAGTAAGCCTGATTTTACATTATAATCTTATGAGGTTGAATGTCACTTTTAACAAAAGCATTCGTAAAAATGAGCTCGGGATACGGGCCAATAAGTTTATGCGGGAATTTTGACATGTGAAAAAGAAATGGATACTCAGTATCAGTATATTGCTAGGTGTTGGTGATTATAGTAATTAATCCTTTAAAAACGTATTTTACGGACTCCAAAGAGTTCCTAAAGTAACGATTGTAGGAAGCGTGTAGAAATAAAAATAAAGAATACTGAATATACAACGTATTTTATATTCTCAACTTATGTAGTCAACGAACCCCAGAGATTTCACACTCCATTCAATTCGAGTCAACATCAGTATCCGTCTGTTCAAACTTTTTAAAAATAATTCTTCAATGGCAGGAAATTTTTAGAAATTATTTGCCAACAAGACACCTGTATGAATAACCTCGTGTTTCTAGAACAAGTATGCTATTTTTAATAGACATGTGGTCTGCATAGAATACCAAGAAAGTAAAGTATTATTTCTAATAATGTGTAATAAAAACATCCGGTTATTATTACAGTGACTCGTGTTCAAATTGTTCGAAGTAATTATTTATAAATCAATACGTTATACAGAATGATTTCATGTGGCGTAATTTTTGCAACAAGTGCAACCTTATGAAATGTTTGGCAAATGCAATCTACGGTAAAAATATATATTCTGCAACAGCAGAATATTTTAACCAACATTTGAGTTTCTGTAACAATTACCGTATTTATTTTAGCTTAAGAAAGCTATTAACTCCCACTATTTATGCCAGTATGTCGTGTTCAAAATTATCTGTTACATCAACAGCAATATATGTACGACTTATAATTTATTTTATGTTACCGTGTATAGTTCGTAATTCTACGAAATAACTATTTGTTTCATAGACTATATATTATAAAGTACAAACGTAACTTTATCTCCCTAATTTAATTTTTGATTAAGATTTAGTTCTGTATCTTATCGCCCTAAATCCATTGTTCATTCATGTTATCATACTATTCCAAAATTTAAATTTCTAATCAGTGCTACATATTTGTGGGTGTGCTGTATCAAAAAAAAGGAAATCAAATAATATATTAATCAAATGAATACAATTTTCTTTACAGTTTCAATTTAAATTTTAAACAAATACGTCTTTCCTTGTTTTCCGCAAATTTATCTATTAATTTTTCATTTTAGTTTTGTGCAATAAATTTTTGTGTTTATTGTTTCAGTATTTGACCCTCTCACCCTAGTTTTTAGTTCCCAAATAGCAAACACGGAAAACAAAACAAAGCATTCTTCTCGTTACAACAACAAATTCAGTTGTTTTTTAAATACGTCTGTCTTAAATTGTCTTTTAAATGTTTTACCGCAACTTTTACCCGAAATTCATGTTTAGTACAGGTGTTGGACGACCTGACTGTTTAACTGTCAATTGTTCCTGAGAAGTTTGGAAAATTATTTTTATGTAATTGAATAACTACATTCATTTGAAACATATTTTTAAACTTTTGTCAAAATTAATATATACGGTTAATTTTAATTTGTAAATACTCCTATTGTTGTATGATTTTCTATTTTAACAAATAAGAAGTAAACGTGAATTGCGCCAGATACCAGCTTGTGAGCTGCAGTTTTTGCAGCTCGTATCGAACATATTTTGTATCCTGAACATTTCCAATGGTAGACGACATATATCGAATCGCGTAAAATGCGGTAACAGAACACCGTCATTAATCAGCAATGTTATGGATGTATCTGAGTGACTAAAATATTCAGTGATCATTTCACTGATTGTACCTATCACGTCTCAGCGCACTTGCGCTTATTAAGCCACAATACAATATAAAATAAAAAAGTAATTTTGTTATTTGATTTTTTCATATATTTTAACAATGTACTTATATTATTATTTCGCAATGGGTATTTTTTATTTTGAATTTTTGATGGGTCTGTAGCATTGCAGCACTAATTCTAATCTTTAAAAAAAAATCCAGTAAAATGAGAATATGGTATGTACATGTTACGAAATAAAGTAATGAATATTTTTTTATGCTTAATACGCACAAAGAATCAAGTTTATAATGATTTTTTTAGAAACTCTAGTCAAAAATGTTTGTTATTTATTTTTACTTTATTTCCTTGGAAATAAAATATTCCAATGTGTCACATATAAAGTGACAGTTTATTTCTGGCCGGGAGAAAATAAAGTTTGTTTGTATAATTTAATACGTGTTATTGACAAATGCAACGCAACAGTTACTAGTTTAATTCAACTGATTGTTACCGAAGGATAAGAAATAAGCAGGTATTCTATAAAAAAATCTTTTTATTTCGTAGTTATTATATCTGATTATTCCCATTATAATGACGCGATAACACATAAGGTTTAAAAATACAAGAAAATATATTTGTTTACAAGTTAGTGGTAAACAAACGAGATGTATTAGAAATGTAATATAATACTTTCCTCATTTATCAGAAGGTCATAGAAATAAAGAAAATACCGTTATGTCAGTTACAGTGCATTTGTAGTGCACTCTACAGATAAGCTATTAGTGTCTACCTAGTGACGTCCGGTAAACGCCCTCTACGATAAAAATAGACCATTGGAGCAAATGTGACAAAGAAAATTGGCACATGCAACAATGAGTAATAAGCCGTGATAATATATTTATTTGTTTATATTTTATTTAAGTGCAAACATCTCGTTGATAAGTATCCTTTTATTTTAATTGTTTTATTGTAAGCATTATTTAACGGCCTATAACACATTTAAATAGTTGATTAATTGACTGTTTGAGATTTTAACAATTAAAGTTCGAATTTTGATCAAAATTATAGAAATATTCTTGTTCTCATCCGTCGTATGAAAGAAATGAGAGAAACAATAAAAGTTTGAAAAAAAGTTACTAGTTTTTAAATTATTCTAGTACTATGTGCACTATTTTTAAAATTGGTTTCTTTCTTAAAATGCTTAGTATTTATGCATATTTCCAAGTAAGGAACACGAAAGTGTTTTTTAAATCACTTTTAAATTAGATAAAGTTTCATAACAAATAAATTTTAATAATAAAAAAAAATCTGATGTGAGCACCACACGACTTCCTTTACAGTGAGTATTTTTTAACATGGATTTATCACATCATCGTTACGACTTCATATTTCATTGAAAGCAATGTATTTGCTTCTCATTTAAAATGAAACATAAGGAACGAATCTGACATTTGCTTTTTGAGACATAAAATTTTCTGACAGGCCTACACCAAGTGTTGCAACAATTTTAACAGCGATAATAACTTTAGTGGAATTGGTAAAATAGTAGAATGGTCTGTTAGATCTCTCGATGTTACACATCTGTACTATTTTTCACGTGTTTTGGCAGTACAGGCATAATAAGAAAACCAGGGTTGCTAAATGTATCCCATAAGAGTGTGTTAGACAAAGATGAATACGGGATGGATGTATCTAGAGTGATTTTTTTTGTTTTTTATAAAATTTGGTTATATTTAAAAAAATGTTAAATTACTTAACAGAAAATTAGATCATTGATAGGTTTTTAGCAAATATTTGAAATGACAAAAACAATTAATAAAAATGTAACACAATTAAATGTGCTTCAGAAATAATATCACATGCAATGAAAGTTTTAGCTTTTAGGATATAATATTAAAAATTAAATTTCAATATTATTAATCTTACTTAATAAAGCATTATGTAAGGTAAAGAAGTAATACACACAAGAAAAAAAAAATTGCCGTGCGTAAAGAAAATTTTAAGCAAGGTCTTCTTTTGTATGGTCTTGTCAAACCTTATGTAGGTATAAAAAGATGTGGCATTGGCGACACTACAAGATTTATTGCCTTTAGCTTTTTATAAGAATACTGCAACCGTAAGTAAATGTAAAACTGATAACTATAAATTGAGTTTAGGTCTTTAAGTTTATAAGATGTGAACATTGCCTATGGTTGCCGTATAGTGCTTGTCGAACTCTATGGTTGTAGGCGGTACTCTATAATGGATTAGGTTTACCGCAAACACCTAGGGATTTCTTTACCTGTGCGCCAAGTTGGAATAATACAAAATATTAAAATAAATTAACAAAAATGGCTTAGCGGTAACTGGAAGTTTACTGATAATATTTGTAAATAAATATAGGTACTTTTTATACTTAATTTTTAAAGGAATTAACGATAAATGGAAGTTTACTAGTACTATTTGCAAGTAAATATCGCTATTGGCATTTAAACAATATGAATTTTTCAAATACGATTCTGTATTTTTACCCTTATAATCCCTTACCTATTTATCCTGTGGTAGGGTCTAGCAGGTAGGTAACCTTAGAATTTGGTGCTCGACTATACTGCCAAAAGTTATGAAAAACACTATAGATTATTTTTATTAATGACCTTTAAAATCAGAAGTTTATACTGGCAGAAAACTTCAAAATTAAAAGTTCAAATTCAAAAAATTTCTCAAAATATTACAATTTTCTAAGTATCATCGTACGTAATTCAAGAGTTTTATAGCAGATTGAGTCATTGCTTAGCAGTTGATGGATGTATTTTTAAATACTTATTGTAATTGTTGTTTAATTGTTGGTTATTATAATTACTTGTCTGTTAGTTGTTATAAGAGTTCATTAATTTGTAATTTCTTACAATATTAAAATTAAATACTTCTGTCAAATTTATTCCCTATGATTCATTTTAAATGAGACAAGCAAATGCATTGCTGTTAATCAAATATCAAGTCATAGCCATATATATGATAAATCCCCATGTTTCACGTTAAAAATATTCATGGTACAAATTTTTTCCTTCCCTTCATTTAAACTTATTTCGCGAGAGTGAGATCATTTTACGGTAAATCATTCTTTAATTTTAATAAAAACTTTGAAAGATGATCCATTTCGAAGGGAAGTTCGAAGATATGAAACGATGGAAGTTGAAGAATGATTAGCAGCAAGAAATATATACAATTTAGGGTACAAGAAAGTCATGTGGTGTCCACATCAGATTATTTATCTATTTGTTTACAAATAAAATTAAAACTTATTAACACAATATTTTCAATATCATATTAATTTGTTATTATTATAAATAAAATAACAATGTTTTAAATTCAATATTGAAACAAGCACAACCTCTCGAGGTCAAGCAGCGTCAGATCTAATCACTTCATAACAATTGATTTGTTTCAAAATAACGATCACAATAAGTGAATTAGCTCTGATATGATATAATATGTATAAAAATAATAGTGGAGTAAATGATGAGAGCGCCCTGTACGTTGTCCTGTGTCTTGTGCACATCGTCCGTATTCCCCTCAACAAGTAAGCGATTGCGGCTCTCCGGAAATAGACGCTGGCGGCACGTGACGCTCTGACGTCACGGGCAAGGTTCGCGTCCCGGTGGGTGTGGACGCCCAGCCAAACCGGCTACGGCGGGAAGCTGTTTGTTTCCGTTCTGATGGACTTTGATTCTAATGTGTGTGACTTTCTGCTCTATGCGGAAAATTCACACCCGAAATAGAATAAATAAATCTAACGTTACTAATACGACGTTACTATTACGTTACACAATCAAAACAAAATTCTATTGGATGGACTGACCGGCTTAGGTTCTGTCGAACGATCGACGATATTTCGTCAACTGCTTTTTCCTATAGAAACGTTATCTCCAAAATAGTTACGAGTGCCCGTTCAATTGTAAAAATAAAATTATAAACTTATTTCAACAATGACCTAAATTTTTAATAATTTAATAAAGTAATTATTTGCACATTTATTTTAATGATAAACCGGTACAGAAATCTATTCATACATATTTGATTAAAAAACTATTATGGACTATAAATTAAAATAAACACTACATTTAAAGAGTAATAAAATGAAATTTATTTTTATTTTTTCATAGTAATGTTTTTATGGCACCTTACATACTCATACGTATGTATGTTGTGAAATATAAAAATGAAAAATTATTTTGTTTTTTAAAATGCTTATGTTGAGCAACGTTGTTGATTGAATGTTTACATACTGTCATACCAATCACTGTCAACTTCATAGGTATGGTCAGTTCTGCAGTTTCGTTTATTGACAGCTGACAGTCTTTGAAATATTATTTTTATTGCATATGTATTTTTTTCAACCGAACTTTAACAATATTAATATAATAAATAATAGTAAATATAAAAAAATGCATTCCACATAGCAAAAAATGCGATTTACTGACTTAATTAACTTCATAGCCTTGGCAGTAAATCTGTTATTTCTACCTAATAAAACAAATAACTAAACTGAAATTTATAAAATATTTATTTTAAATGCTGCTGCTACATATTGTTGATTATAATTTTGAGATATCGTCATTTGACAACTAGATGACTATTACAAAATAGTTATTTGTATCACTAGTCCAGAAACTAAAATTTTGTGAGTGTGAGAGTGAGTTCACATTGACTATAAATGCGAAATGTCACAAAAGATTTTCTGGACGTGTGATACATAAGATTTTTTGTGCCGACGACACCTTTACTGCGTATATTAATTTAACAGAAATTCTAACCTAAAAATAAAACGAATGTGAATTGATATTTTTCAACAATTAACGTAATCGTAATTGTGCAAAACGAATATAATATGAATAATAAATCAAAGGTAGTGGTTTTAGTAATCACTTTACATTTACAAATATATATATATATATAATGGTATTCGTCACCTCGGCCGGCAAAGAGTTTCTAGATGATTTTGAGTTCTGTAATAATAGTCAAATCGAACGGAGGCGTGAAAAAATATAACAATCGTATGTCTCATTTTTTTATTTTTACAGATCTGAATTCATAACAAAATAAAAGATGACGTCATTAATTTTATTCATAACCTGATTCATTGTTATCGTAAAACAAGTATAAGTAAATATAAAATGAAATAATACACTTGTTAAAATATAATGCATAAATATTTATACAATATGAATTTCGTTCTCATATTTCTATGCAATGCGCAGTTTTACGAGTAGTTTAGTAAAATGAAACTTAAGTATTCATTATTACTCGATTAATAAAAAATCAATGAATCCCTGATTTAATATTGATCAAAAATTGTCGTTATGTGTAGCTAAAGGTTAAAGGTCGTAAATTCTAGATATATTAACTTATTGAATTTTTCATTAATAACTACGTGAAACTGTATATTTTAATGTCGACATTAAATAAGTTTGATTATAAATGTCACTATAAAAGGCAGTATATAAGTTTAATATAAATTATTTCATTGTCTAATGAATTTTCTTTTGGCGACATTAATATATGAACATTGTATACAACAAGCAGTTAATTTATCTCGTAAGGAATGGTATAATAACAGTTCCGTTTAATGAATTCTAGTTTAAATCATAACAAAGTACATAGCGGGAATTCTTGCCAAAGTACAGGAAGTTGAAACATAAATTACTTCAAATGTAAACTATTCCTAAGAAAATTATTTTAATCTAACAGATTTTCCATTTGACTTTCTTCCAACATTATTTTTTCCACATAAAGCTCGAATTATTCGCAGTGTATTTAAAATAAACAATTATTTTTAACATTTGACGGACGTAAAGACATACCACTTGAAAAAATAACATTCTGATCTAAAATTAAATGGTATGCAAACATCATATGATGTTTATTTTTTCAGAGGTAAAGCTTTGTAAAGTTTACAGCTTTTTTGACATTGAAACATACCAAGGCCACAATGATCAATATCATTCGAGTGTCACTGGACAAAAGCGCATCGCTGTGTAACGTGCAACAGTTGGTGACTAGCGGTGCGAACTTCACGCTTGTTTAAGATTCAACGTGAAGTTAATGCGATTATGGAAGCCTGATGACAGCTCTCAACTTAATATGTGCCACTCGAGCAAGGTTTTATTTAATTAGATAAAATTGCCAGGGAATGATATTGATTTTATAAATTGCAAATACTAACCGCAGAGATTTTTTGCGGTTTATCTACTGACGCAATTTTGACAAGTAATTAAAAATGAATAAGTAACTTTTAATTGTTTAAGCAAAAAGTAAATTATATTTTATTATTAACATCAAAATGTCATAAACCTTACTTTTTATAGACTGACTTTTTAATTGATTATTGTACAGTTTATTTTAACAATTTTTGAGTTATTATTTAGAAATATTTCTCATATTTATACCCATCAGTTGCACCACAAGACTTAAATTTGGAATTTTGACAGGAATGTTGAATGGTTCATTTGACATTTTATTTCCAAGTGAAATTGACTATTTAAGAGAAACTTAAAATTTAAGTAACATCGGTGCAACCGGCCCACAATGTCTCTCCGAATGTCCGAATGTATCCAAGGTATAGTATGTGCAGCTTATAATGGGTTCAGAACTACTCGGACACAGTGATATTTTTATTTCTCTGTCATACACCACTCAGTTGGAGTACTTTTCTGTCTATCTCTCTCTTTTTATATAGATTTAGTGAAAAAAAAAACCAGAGTACAACAAAGTTGTTTAAAATTAAATTATACATTAGATAAGTTCACTTTTGATGTAACAGCACTTCTGCAGTACAAGATTTATTAAATGTAAAATATAACACTTTCGTTAAAAAGCAGACACTCTTGGAAAAAAAACATATGCCACAGTTAGTACAGTGAAGTATTACTTGATTATAATTCTTGTTATCTATATATTTTAAGATTATTTAAGTTGAATTTATGTCATTTTTCTTAAATAATATACCAATAATAGAAAAATATATACTAAAAAAAATATTAAATAAAAAGTAAGATAAGTACATTAAGTAAAACAAATCTTTAATTATATTTACAAAGCAAATATACATTTTTAAACTAATTTTAGACTAACAAAAATTAATAATTAATATCGAAGTACATTAACTATAATGACAAGTCATTAACTGTTACAATTGACAGAAAGATATTTATTTCTTTTATTTCCAGGACTGTCTGATTGTGAACGAAAATGTTACATTTTATATTTAATAAACCTCGTACTGCAAATGTTCTGTTATGTCAATTATGATCTTATTTGATATAGAATTTAATTTTGAATAACTTTGTATTTTTGTAGTTTTGCTCCAAATCTATCAGAAGAGAGATTATTCGCATGTTTTGAAATTCCATGTTAAAGTCCTATGTTCCGCGTTTCGTTGCACACACTGTAGATAAATTGACAAGTTCCATGCTATCAGCTTCTTGATTTCAAACGAAACATGTTATACCTTTTAAAAATATTAGAATAAATGGTGTATCATAATAATGCAGTATTATTATTACATTCGGTCATATTTCATATTAGTGAGTCGTAAAATGTTATCGATCTACCATTTCTTTTTAAAATAAAATATTTGAACGACAAAATAATTTTAGCACATACAGCATTGTTATAGAAATTTAGTATTGAACTAGATCAGCATTTTTATTGGAGTCTTTATATCAACTATAAAATATCTAATTTTTTATCGTAATTAATACTTAATTGATTAACTTAAACAAAAAAAAGGAAATAATTTTTCCCAACAATTTACTCTTGACTGTCCCAATTTTGGAGGGGTAACCGCCTATACTTGCTTCCTCCAAATCCCGCCTCTGAATTAGGTAATAATAAATAAATAGAACACTATACCGTGTTTACTAAGACTGACAATTATTTATAAAAACTAGTTTCATGTTCGTTACATTTGTTTTGACATTTTTAGTTTTGAATGTGATTGCTGATGATAAGGTATGTAATATTGTGAAATTGATACGCTTCGTATTGCATTATTTATAAGTGATGCATATTAATGTAACCTGATACTTATATAGTTTCTTAACTTTAAAGAACTGCTGATATCACATCTACAAAGCGTTATAAATTTTTTTCTTCATCATGATTTCATTGAGCAACCCAATTGCTCATCGAAAATACCTTAATTACTATACGCATTTTTTTGTTTTATAAGGTTGGTTGAAAATGACATTTACTTAAATTTGATTATATTAAAAAAAAAACTGACATAAACATTCAAATAATTGAATAAAAGTCAATTCAATATTACCAATTACAACATTACACATACAAATATCCGTAAATCACCTTGATTTATTAAAGAAATTTTTAATATTATTTTATATAAAAGTCGGAAATAATATTAAACACAGTGTACATGACTCATTTTATAAACTTTTTTTTGCAGTTGTCTTTGAAAATTCGTTCTTTATTTTGGAAATTTAATATCTTAATATTTCGACTTAGTTTATATTAAAATTTGGATATGTGCCCTTCCTACTAATAAAAAACCATTATATTTTTAGAAAAAGGTTGTAGGAAATTTCAAAATAAAATTTTAGATGTAACGCTTATTTCTTCGTTAAGAAAAATATATCAAACATAATTTTTAACATTATTTTGTCGTCAAATTATTTTGGGAATGACGTGAGCAAATATTAATATAAAACTTTATAAACTTCATAATAAACAAAAACATGTGCATCTTTTCTTCTGACGTAAATGAATCATATTTTCAGTTACTATTCACGTGCAGTTGCAGTACAGGGAAATTTGATTTGTAAATAAATATATTTCAACCTATTACTAAGCAAGTACACGTGCTAAATGTGTTGATCATTCATCTAATTTTTCTAGTTTTTCTTGGAACTAATTGCTTAACAACGGAGTACAAATTAAAATCATTTAGATTACTTCCATTTTTAAAGAGCTAGCTTAATGTCGTGCATGTATACGTGCTAAGTTTTAAATATCATTGACTCTTTAAATAAAGCCAGGATCAAACCCATTGATTATAAATAAATTGACCCTAACTAACTACATATTGCGACATCGTCGCTAAAATAAAAATTGTAAACGTTTGGCAGACAATGTTGTTTTTCTTTCAGTCGCGTAGTTTTATTAACACTTTTGTTGAGATAAAACAATGTTTATTTGAATACGTTTTTACACATTTTTTTCACAAATATTTCGAAGAAATGCGTAGAAAATTTGCTGTAATCATATAAAAATATTTACTTTATTACATCATTTAAAAAAATATGTATCAAATTTACAGGGTCACTGAATAATAATTGTAATAACATTTTTACCGCCTGCAACATACATAAAAATGAAGACAAGGAAATTATTCTGATTTTGATAACGAAATTTTAACGGATTAACGAATTAAACTCATTGAAATAAGTTTTCATTTTTTACCGTGATGTTTATGCTTTATCAGTCTGTCCATCCATCCGTCAGTCAGTTTTTCCCGATGAATGCTTGCACGTGTAGAACACATTCGACTGAACAGAGTTTAATGAAACTTCATTATACGATAATGGCACGCGTATAGTAATGGCAACCAAAGTTGAGCTGTGCAACAAGGAGACGGTTACCAAATACATCAAAGGAATACAGGCAACAGGCCCGGAGCTAAAATTGGACCGGTCGGATAAATTATAAAATAATATACAACAATATAAAAAATATTAATTATTTCTTTGTATTAGTGCTGTTCAATTCTTAGACCATTTAAACTTATAGACAAGTCGTATGCTATCTCTGCTACGGGTGTTGAATGAAGCCTTCGTAAGACGCTCGCGTGATGTCATTTGTGGGCAGAATGTAATATTTGTGCAAGTGTTTCACGCTGCTCATCGAAACTTTTATGGACAATTATATATTTAATTTAACAATAATAGGTAAAATAGATGATTTCATTTACTTTTCAACATGAATCCTATTATTTAGTGTTTGCCCACAAGTGACATCACACGAGCCAATATTGTTGGCTTCACAGTAGACGTAGAAGGTGTGTCTATAGGTTTCATTAGTTTAAAGTTCGATTACAGTTTTTAGTAATCGATTATTGATTATGAAAAATAATTGATTATTTTGATTAATCGATTAATCAAACAATCGATTAATAAAACAATTGTTTGATAAAATATTCGATTAATCGTTTAATTAAAAAATTTAATAAATAATTAGAATCTAAATCCAATTAAACTGAAAGATATCACTCCATAAATAACCAAATTCATTTACCAAAATATTAAAATTCTAGTATGTATAATATGTGCGGATCGGTAAAAAAACTGTATTGGTTGATAAGAATAAAATTGATAACCTACATTCATGATTAAACTTACGAGACAGAAGTTATCAGATAAAAAATTATTCAACTATCAATTAATCAAAATAATCGACATATCGATTAATCAATGTTTGATTAAACAATTATTTTTTAAATTATGATCAAATGGTAGATTAATGGATTAAATTTGATGAATCGATTATTTTTCTCAGCTCTAGTTTGTTTTAACGTTATCGAACTATTTGCTAATTTATTTTCTTTTATTCTTAACAAATTAAAAAAAAAATGAATAGACTAACCTTTGAAAATTTCACTTCACTTGCTAGTGCGCTGCGGCTCAGCCTATTCCTATTTTGTAAAGTTATGTAAAACAGAATTGTAAATAATTGTATGTTCGAAAAATATTTATTTTTTTAATGTTTTCAATAATAATAATAACAAAATGATTCTTTTTCAAAGAGGGGTGGGGCAATTTTAATTTGGGCCGATCTGCCACTGCCACTATTTGCCCGGGTCAGCGTTAGATTTCGTATCCGGCCCTGAGAGGAAACTTTCATTTGTTGCATTTTGATTGTATTTCACAAACACCAATGACAAGTTACATTTTGTACAATACACATACACCTGCAGTATGACTAACATTAAATACCACCTGAATTTAATTTCTTGTATAGTAGCTAGTTATGTGATTTCCATAAACAAAATGATAAAATCACAAAAACTTATTTGGATAACTGCAATACAGTTCTTCTTTGTAAAAACAATAAAGTGTACAGGTAAATTATTAGTCTTTCGTTAACAAAATTTCCCATCGCTTCATAATGAAATTGACAATGTAACTTACTTCGGTAGTTCCTTTCTTGTTGCTAACATTATACAGGGAGATTTTGAAGTGAATGTCATAAATTTAAGGGCAAGTAGTATGACATATGTAGATTACGAAACAAAAGAATTTTTTTAAATGTCGCATATTTAAGGGTAGTAACAAAATGTTAATTTCATGAAAACTGCCCTTAAATATGCGAATTTTTAAAAATTCTTTCTGTTTTGTAATCTACACATGTCGTACTATAGTTACCTTTAAATTTATGACATTAACTTTAAAATCACCGTGTATAGATTCATCGGAAGTGATTAAAAATATTTTCTAAAAAATATGCAAGTAACCATCATTTGAAAAAAAAAACATTACATTTTTAAGGTATTACGTATATATACGGAAGTAGCGGTCGAATCTGCGGTGGTCACAGTTGATTTTTTTAAAATTTTCTTTATACCTACATACTACACACGCTAAACACATAATAAAAATAAACTAACGCAGCTAACTTGGAAGATAAACCGTTAAAAGTGCGTTAAAAATTTGTTAATTTGTTTCAATTCCATGGCTACTGTTATTTTTGGGGTGATTTATGTCATTTTCATACCTAATTTCTGAGCTTACATGGTATGTAAAATTAATTTTGTTTATTGATTCAGATGCAGAATTTTATGCTCTACAAATGTTATTTGATGGTTTATTACTAAATAATTAGGGAAGCAGGAAATTAAGAAAATATTACTTTACATTTTAAATTCCTGTGTTCGAGTGCTCGAGTCACCACCTTGTATATTGAATTTATATTTTGTATAAGTAAATGTAACATAAATATTCGTATAAAACATAATATTATTAAATTCCACATTTTATCGAGATATTTTTATAATTTTCAATCATTTAATTATTATGTAGGTATTTATTTATTTTACACTGTCTAACAGATCGAAGTTCAATTACAGGACAGGAGACCTACGGTTCATAGTGGATTCCGAATCACTCAGATACAGCAGTATTTATTTTTGGTTACAGATTTGTCGACACTGAGATTTGAACCCCAGATCTCACACTCCATTAATCGAGTCGAAGCGCGCTAATCAACTAAGCGAATATTCTTGTTAATTTTTATAATTTAACAAAAATTTTTATATAATTACATACTTATAATTAGGTTACTGTTTTCATAATTTACTTTGCTCTCCTATAGTGGTATGGGTGAAATGGTGAACAGTGATAAAAAGTGCAAACTTACTTTTTTATATTTTTTTTTAGTATTATATTTTTTTTAGTATAATTTATGTTTTATATTTGCAAGTTATATTTAACAAATAAAATTTAAATAGCATTTTGTTCACCCTCTATCCTAACGATACCCTAAACCTATACTTAATGTAAACATTTTGTTAAGCAAAGAAGTTGACTAAATTTTGTTTGGAATTGGTCTTCTTATTTAATAGAAATGAATTGTATTTGTTGTATTCATCGTTTTAATTTAATAAAGTAGATTTGTTTATATTTTTAGAAAATTTAATAAGTGTGTAATGTAAAATTTGACATGCTATTCAAAAGGTACAATGTTATATATAAATATGAATTATTTATTTTTTAAAAAAAAAGATAAGGAATTGCACGGGTGACAATGTATTGTATACATCAGATGTGTAAACTTACTATTATAATGGACTAAATAAGCACAAATTTCAGGTTATTCTTAAATTTAAAAGTGCTAATTCATACTTTTACAAAGTTGAATAATTCATGTGACATTTTGTTATGATATGGATATTTAAAACTGGTTATATGATGTATCAAAATATTTAAAATTACGATAGTGTACTTATTGGAAGATTTTCGATAATACTAGTACTTGTTTACATTACAAGTGTATTATCAATATTTTGAATTGTTGATGGAAACTCATTTTTATATTTGTTTACATTTTATGGATGAACTCATATCTTTTCATATTAACCGACATTTCGATGTACTGATAATTTACAAAAATATATACATCATTATGTAAATATTGGTGATAAATTTAAATTTATGCTTGGAATTATAAAGTAGAATAACGCATTTTAAATATTAGTGATGTCATGATGGAATTTTGTGCGGGAACTGGTAATTTCCCTTCTTACTACAAACAGGCTTTTTAAATTTTTTTCTTTCTTTTTTCATTCTTGTTTTTTTAGCAATATCATTTTTAAATAAAACTGAGCTCGATTCTACTTTTCAAACTAATAAAAATATTTCAGAGATTTGATTATAATATGAAAAATAAAAAATTAGCTACTGAAAGAATGTAATTACTTAATCACCACTACTGTCAAATTCACACATTTACAGATTTGTGAAGTAATAATATATTGTAAAATTAATAGAAGACCCTTAATTCTGTATAAAAGAACTATCAAAGTTTAAAAAAGTTATTAAATTTTCAGTTATTCAAGTTTTTAGAGCCCTTATCATTTACGTCACAATATTACACCTTTCTCTCTCACACATCTACCCAATCCCAAATTCTTGCTACTTCCACCCTTACTGTCTGTGTAGATTTTAATTTTGAACAACCAATTATTCTTGTAATTTTGCTCTAAATCTATCAGGAGAGAAAGAAGCAAGCATTTATTTTCATATTTCCAATTTTGTTTTTTAAATTTTATGATAACATTTCGCAAGAATTTTAAATTCCGATTTTTTTCTGTAGTTTTACTATACTCCATCAAATCTGCGAGCCACCACATGTAAACAAATACGTCACTTTAGAGTATTCTTATTGGTTCTGTTACACATGAACCAATCAAAATTTACTAAAATGACGTAATTTGATTACATACGGTGACTAGAATTTAATTGGACAAAAATACATACATTTTAGTAAATTTAGGTTAGGTTAACCCGTACTATCTGCAAAATTCCTATCTGATCAATTATATTTTAGTAATTTTACAAAATGTATCTATCCTACCTTTAAAAAAAATACAATTATTTAAAATTCCTACAACATAACTTTAAAACAAATATTCGGTTTTGCTAAAGGAAAGTTTTTTTTTTACTGCAATGTATATTTGGCGTCAATAATACAATATATACGCTTTCATTAAAATGTGAACTAAACAAATAAAGTGTTGGCATATTCTGAATATATTCTTAGTATAATAGGTACTCAAGTTGTAACATTATGAATAATTATGTTTGTTTAATTTTATATACCATGTATGAATAGTTTATGACAAAAGCAAACGAATACTGAGTTAATTTTGCATTAGTCACTTTTTATGAAAAGTAAAAAAATTTGCTAGACTCACCCTGTTCTTCATTAAGGTCCGAAAATTTTATGCCACCACTGAAAAAGAGTAAAACAAAATATTCAAATAATTGAAATGACAATATAAATTTTCAAGACTTCTGTTTCGTATAACAATCAGGTCTGTCCCTGACATGATTCGGTGTAAAAGTCACTGAGTAAATTGCTGAATTCTTTCAACAGAATTATTCTTTTTTTCATTTTTGAGGAGAGTTTATGTCGTTGGAATATTCAAAATGTAATTATTTATAATCATCTCGAAAACGAAAGTTGTATAAAATTATCGACTTTGAATATAAAATTTAGAAAAGAATGTCATAATATTTTTAGAACCTATTGTTTTCTAATACAAAAACAAAACATATAAAAAACATGCACAGACAAAACAATTTATAGATAATAAAATTATTATTAGAATTAAATCATGTAAATAAATATTTGTTTTGAAAACATATTTCACGATTATATTGTATTATTATGTCATGTCATTATATTTCTCAGTACAAATTGTAAGGAAAATTATAAACGTTACCTACATACTTTTTATATTTTTGTCAACCGCCACATCGTACTGATTTTGACATTTTAACGGTTGTCCGCGAATTGAAGTCTTTATATTTTAACTATTTTTAGCCTGTTGTCTTTCCGTCCATCTGGATGTATGTGGACACGTGCAGATCAAATTCAGTTGAACAGATTTAGATTTAAGCAATGGCAGTAGCTGATTAAAATATAAAACAATCAACCGGAAGTCGAGGTACAGTCGAAATATTTTTTACGATTTTTTTTCATAGTGGCGGTCGATTCGAAAAGTAAAAAAATGTATGTTTTTATGGGAAGATATATATTTTAGTGAATTTTTTATATTTTCGTTTTCGAGATGTCTATCTGTACCCAATGTGTGTGGTAGTATCCTACCTGAGTAGAACTGTTGCAGTTTCCGGGACCCGGAAAACCTGAAAGCAATGATGCAAGTTCCAACTTGTCCCAAAATCCAATTCACACCACTCTACTAATCACTCATTGCAAATCCCAAATACTAAAATTTTTTGTATTTCCAAAATATATCACAATGAAACATACATACAGATACAAAATATTACCGTATTGTCAATTAGAAATAAAAGAAATTTTAACACCCTACCTTCCATCCTAAACTTTCGAAAAATGTGCACAGCCGGGCCTGACCAGTTGTTTTTCCTCCACACGGTCCTGTAAGAATAAAATTGGATAGTAGTAAACCGCTCTTTAAAAATAATAAATTAGCTCATATTTGGAAAATTATCTGATATTCGAAAGATAAATATTATGTAATAAAATAATAAATATTCCCTGTAAATAATCTGTGTTAAACTAGAAAACTATCCGGCAGGGCGGGCGAAGCGGGATGTTAATATTTTTACACGAGGATTTAGTGAAAAAAAAATATAGACATACAAATTAATTGTTGTACTTTTAAAATATTAAAATAATAATAATTATTATTATCAATTTTGCAAATCATAAAATTATTTTTATAGGTAGGTAAAACCAGTTTTTTAAAATGACACTTTAATTTTTAAAATGTGGATTAATTACATGCCAATAAAAAAATGTGAAATTATTCTTTTCTTAATGCAAAATAATTAGATCGAGTTAAATTTAAATTGTATGGAGGTCAAAATCGTATGAACAGAAATATTTGTCATTGAATCGTAATATGCAATAGTCTTTTGTTGGTAATAAATTTCCAGAAATAACAACAAATATAAATTCAATATTTATGTAATATTTCAAATGTGACGTATTTGTCATTATTATTTATTTGTTATAACGTAATATATAATGTAATATGTTACAAAATAAATAAACCCAATAAATAGTACAGGTACTGCATGTTTTATTTTCTTATATTTTTTTTTTACTTTAAGTAACATTGTAATCAAATAAATGAAACACGGCCAAATATTTACCACGTGTTTAACAAAATACAAAAACCGCAAGATAAGATAAAAGATGTTATATCCCATGATTCTCATGTATTTGCTAAAAATACATCAAGGATTCCTCCTTGAAAGTTTAACTACCCCTGACACTGACACAACAAATAAAAACAGGTAAAAATCTTATTGTCTTCCTTTACGGGCATGACAGGTGGTACAGATCATAAATAACACAAAATATTACAAGTTTATTCTAAAGAAGAAGCCGGAGAGCAATACAAATAAATAAATAATGAAAAATAAATAAAGTTTGACAGATTTTTATTGATGTTTCATTTTATCATTGAAAAAATTATTAATTCAACCGAACCGATGTGTAAATTGTAGTTAAAATAATAAATAAACTTGTTATAAATTGAATACCAACTACAATTATCATAATCATTTCAATTTTTATTCAAATATTTCAAAAAATTCCAAAATATTTTAAAACGTGGTTAATACATAACCTCACTTAAAATCTTAATAAATCACGTACCTCCAGTTAAAACAAGTTTGTACACCCTTTTCTCGGGGTTTTCCATCGTCGACAGCAAGGTTTCAACACAAATCAAAGACTAAACTCAATGGATTCAACCTATCATATAAAACACTAAAAGCACATGATCAAAGTGACTGTATACTTGACGAAGTAGCCATGTTTGCAAAAAATATTTTGCAGTTTATAAGTGCTAAATACGCGCTACGCGCGTCGGCGGACGCTCACTTCAATGTGAAGTAAAGAATTGCTCATGGGGAATACTTATCGGGTTGCTATTACTAGAAATTACTAATTCTAACATCTAGGGATTTTAAGGTTTGAGGAACAGCGGTTCACAATACACTATAAAATTCAAATTATCTATACATGAGACGATAATATACTAAAATTTTTAAATATTATTTACGAAAAAATATCTATAAATTATTAGAAAGCGTAATTGTTATATAAATTTTATTAAAAATATAAACAAAATGAACTATACAGTTGGCAACATTTATTAATTTCAATTGTTTCTAAAATACAATAATAAATAATCTTGTGTATCTTAACCTTAATATTAAGATAATTATCATAAAAATGTTATAATTAAAAAAAATAATGTAGTAGTTCACAAATCCATGCTTTTTTGAGGTTATGTATTTGTTTTCCCGCGTTAATGAATTGATAGTACTTTTCGCTCTGATTCATTCTGTGTTTTACTAAATATACGAATTAATATTTTAAATCAAGGTAATATTTAGTGAATATCTTATTTAAATAAAGCTAAAATATGTTATTAATTTGCAGATCTAAACAGAAAATGAGTACAAGAGAAATAGTAAACGGAGGGCTTCTAGCTCATTCTCAAGGCAGAAAAGTTTGCATATTTGGAAATATCAACAATGTAAATTCAGATGGAATGTCATTTAATATGGAAACAATTGATAAAATGACCGTAACAGTTAATTTACCGTCTGCCGTAGATGATATGCTAGATGGCTACGTAGAGGTTAGTTAATTAATTGTTTTTTAACTGTTTTGTTTTGTATTAAAAATTTTTAAAACTTTTCTAGGTTCTCGGAACAGTCCAGTCCAGAAATACTATAAAAGCAGATGAATATATACAGTTTTCATCCGAACAATTTGAAGGGTTTGACGCAGATGGTTATAACAAATTATGTGGTCTCTTTCAAAAAGTTAAAGATGTATATAAAATATGTTAAAACAATAAACTGTAATTTTGTAATTGTAATCGTTTACATAGATCATAGGTGGCAGTAGTAGTTGGAAAGACATGTTCATTCTATTGTATTATGTATTTTGAATTAAATTAAATTTGTATATTTATAAATATTCTGTGTTTTATGGTACAATAATATGGGTTTTCATGGATTTTATAGTTTATAATATTAAGTTAGGGATTTGTAGAAATTACTAATAATCCCTAGTGCCTTTCGCTACTCGGGTTGCAGCGATGATTCAACCGAACGAGCCCGAAGTTTCATCCGAAGCATAGGCGTATGTTGTTGTCAGATCTCGATCTCGGGAGTGCATGTGTCAGATTGTGAATAAATCGTGGTTTTATTCCTATCAGTGATATCTAGTGGAACTGTTATCACATTAGTGATATCTCCTGAATAGGTACCTACTACGGTAAGTCATTGCATTGGGATTTACGCACGTTGATAAGAGAAAAATATCGAATTTATGAATGAACTCCCACGCCGGGTAACAACGGACGGTTTTATTCCTTATTTTTAAATTATTTTTAATTGAAACTTTTAAATTAGAACAATTATAAACTAGGAAAAGGATGTATTATATATAAACTTCCATTTTGGGTGAAATTCGTTAGGATATATGATAAAGTACAGGTTAAAAAGAATGGTGAAATTTATCAAGGGGTTTATTATAATATTTCTTAGTGAGCTATCCATTTCAAATTTTTTGCCTAGTATTTATCTGTAATAAAAACATTGTTAACAGTGTAGCATTTAAAATTGTTTGATAACAACTATTAATGGTTTTAAAAAAGCGAGTAATGAATTCCAACAAAAATTCATTTGTTTATAATAAGTCATGAACGAAAACAGTAATTATCGCTTTTAATAATGAAAGTATTAAATGTCATAGGTTTTTATTTAATTTTTATATGAAAGGATATCCTCTATAAATGAAATAACAGATCATGAAAGTAATTAATAATTTTTTTATTAGCAATTCAAATGTTTGGGGTTATTGAACATATGACTATTATGGAAGGGCACGTTTACGTTTCCTACAAGATGGTGTGTAGTGGGCAGGGCCGGAGTAAGGTTTTTTTCTTTTATACTGTCTACCAAAGACCATTGATCTAGCTAAGGAACTGCATTGGATTCTCCGCATTTCTCGAATGTCATTTTTATCATTCTTGTTTTATATTTATCTTGGGAGATACGCAATTAATAAGAAAATACTGAGAAGGAGTAATTCACCTTTGTTCTGGACAAATTTCCAAGAAATTTATCACACATTTTTCTAAATAATAATGATTCAATAGCCCACATTGTACATGGATGACTAATTTTTGCATAATATTAAAAGAGTAATTTGTTTTGTGAAGTATCCATCCATGTTTGGAAATAATATCAACATTTTAAAATAATTTGCTTAAGAGTCTGCCCTGTTAAAAATCTCAGACCTTTACTTTGCACCTGGCGTTTATCCCTTGAATTTTCAACCTTATTATCTATCTTAATAAGGCTGAGATTATCTTAAGAAACTTGCTCAGCAACTAGGCAGATGTTCAGATTTTTAAACTGACCGATATATTTTTCAAACCTGTGGATTTTAAAAGACTACAGTCTTTTAAAGATTAGTTTTTGTAATATTTTGTCTTTTGTGTTCTACAGAAAATTTAGTATAAAAATATTTAGTAACTGATGAAATTCACACTCTTATCATTGACTTATGTTTATTTCGTTTAATATAAATAATTTATGTGATAATAATCGCATAGAAATGATATTTAGTTCAGTACAATCATGTTTATTTATAGTTATTACGTACTACTTTGCAGTTTTACAAGAAAAAAAATAACATAACAATAATTTGCATTTGCAATTAACTGTTTTATTGTTTCTTTTTAGAAATTTGCATTTATTGCTTAACACTGTAATAAATAAATATAGTTTAACACTTACTACCGATGTTAACATTGATAACAATAATAGATATAATAAAAAATAGATTTTTTCTGGAATATTTAACGATATTTCCTAATATTAGTGTGTGTTTTTATATTTTAAACGTAAATATATCACATACGACTGCATACGACTTAATAATCCATCAATGGGTGTGTCAGATTTGCTTTTATAGCAAATATGTAATGATGTATTTGTGCAATAGTGGGCTTTTATTAAGCGTTATATTTCGACTAGACTCGAACTTGAGTTATCAGAACCATAACCGGTAATACCTTCTTAGACTTATTTTATTTTATAATTAAATTATGGATGATTTATTTCCTTTAAACTAAAGTAGATTTTATTTCAAAATATTCTATATTTATTTATTTGCAAAATGTATATTTTTGTCGCGATATAAAGTTAGCAATTTCTTGCATTTATTATTTATTTCGGGATTTGAATTGAATATGCAGGTAATTGTTTAAAAATATGAATTAGTATGTGTCCACATTTTACAATGAAACAGAAAGCACAGATATTCGAAAATTAATTATTACTCCATCTTTTATAAGTGATATTTTATAAAAATAAAGTTCGTAAATTTTTAATTTTGAATAATCCACAATATCACGAATATTTCGAAGTAAAAGGACTACGCCAAGATAAGAGAGACTTATTAAAATATTTTTTCAAAAAAAAACCCTTTTGTTTTCTGAGAAAATGATCTTTTTGCAAATCATAGAGGCAATTCTGAACTCACTTTCATGAATGTTTTTGTTAAAAGTGACGTTTGGCCTCATAAGATTATAATGTAAAATCAGGCTTCATAAAAGCGATTTTATTACAAATGTGAACTCGGTTTACGGGTTTCAAGAACCACAACGAATTTGGTTACTGGTAAATTTTTTAGTCGTCGACCAATAACGAAACACATCGTGAATATTTTTGTTAATAAATATGTTAACTCATGACTCATGAAAAAAAGTGATATCCAGTGAGAGAATCGAAGTTTAATGTTTAATTTATTTAGTAGATAAAAGATTTCATTATAAAAATACTCTGCCTGTAGTAAAACATTGACAATTTTCAAAAATTGCTTTCTTTATGGACCCTACTGTATGTCTTTATAGTTATTGGGTAGTTAACAATAAAATTCGTATCTACTTAATATCTCACTGGTACCCACATATTGCTAAAAGTATTTTTGTAGGGGAATGTCAAAATGATTAATTAATTTTTTAGTTGATTTGTGAAAGGAATGGGACTCATGTCATGTGATTCATCATAGGAATTGTATGCAATTTATTTTATTAAGGGGCGTGTCATGGTTTATTTATAATTTTTTATGGTTGTGTTTACCAAAATACTTACAAACTCTTAAATTTTTCAAGTAGTAATAATGTTCAGCCATGCCTATTGATAATTACCAGTTGCCAAATATATAAATTAATGTACGACCACAGCTGAGCTGATTGCCCATTACTGGGTGTGGCATCTGCTTTGTCACGGATTTTGGTTAATGGCATTTTAACATAGAGGATGTTTACTTTTATCCACAGCTGATAGAGTAAAAACTGAAGATTTTAATGTTTGATAATTAACAAAATACAATAGTAATTATAAACATTTTTGGTATTTTTTGTAACATTTCATATTAGCTTTGTAAGTTACCTAATTATTTATAATGTATCAAAGGAACACTCCCAAACATTCATTCCCAAAATGAGATTTAATCCCATGACATCAATACTCAACGCATAGCTTTAATTAATTCAACAAAACAAAAACAGTTAACAGCAAAATTTTACATAGAAATTAAAAAAAATAGTTTATAATATTAAAATGAAAACGCGTAGTCAAAAATTTAAATGTGGGGGAAATTCGATAGAATAATAATTGAATAACTTTTAAAAACACACATTTCTTTCAGTTTAACAAAAATAATAATTACAATACCTCTAATAATTTAAAAGAAAAGTCGAAATTTAATCTTCTTTTTTCTTACAATGTATGAAATTATATATATACAGGGTGTTCCGAGGGGTGTTCCATTTAAGTGTGCGAGGTTGGTTAAATTAGCAAAGAACCACCATTTTACAAGACAGATAAAATGAGCAAAAAAAAATTTTCGACAGTGGTTCTCAAAATACAGGACACAACTTTCTTTTTTTAAATGGGAACATGTGTTTTTTTTTAGGTTATTCGATAGAGTATTTTTTTCTGATTGACGCTTATAGTCTTGTTGGCCGGTGTTAGTTTGTTTATGTTACTCTATTTGTATCTTATAATTATAGTTTATTTATGTTTATGTAATTTTTGCGCATACAGAATAAAATTAGTTTTAAAAAGATATGACCTTTTTAAAGATATTTTCAAGTGGGTTTTTGGGTACGTTTTTTTAAAAAAACAAAACCGGGCGAGTTTTTTTTGGTTCGGGGAAAATTACAACAACCCTATAGTTAAATGTTAACATGCGACGCGTCATATGTCCGACTGTGGTAAATTAAATTTTCACGAATGTTTAATGACATTGCACTCACGTGTGATATACGTTTTATCTTACATTAGCTGCTTGGTACATGAAATTAGTCCAAAAGTATGAAAATGGGGTTTTTGGAAAAATAACCTAAAGTACTAAGGGAACGTCAAATCTTGGTTGCTATGGTTATGCTATTTAAAAAAATAAATACAAACGGTATCTCATTAACTACTAGTGTATAAGATAAAAATCTTCTGATTATATTGCGTCTTATTATTGTACAGGTAGCAGATCATATAAAAGGATAATTCACGTACAAATCAAATACGGGGGCGTGTGAGCGACGTATAAATAATCATAATTTATAATTAATTATTTCTGTTAGTGTTATTCCAGCATGATAAATTATTATTACAATTCCTACGTTCTTCTAACTGAAAATTTTATATAAGAAAAAAAAATCCCTTGGCAGTATCATGATGCTCTAGGTTTAATTTCGTTTAGAATTATTGATTCCGCAAAATAGTAGTCCAGATGATGTACGATAATCCGATATTGACAAACCGGGCTGCACAGAAATGAGCTTAGTCGCGAAATTCAAATTTTGAAATGATTTACAAAGACGAATGAGTTGGGAGATGTCAAATATTCGGTAAAATATGATAATGCATTTCCAGTCCACTATTTTTCAAATATAATGAATATCTTTTTGGTATATTAAGGTTAAAATACTATAATTCAGAGTGAGCAAATTAGCATTCTTTTCATGTAAACTGTTTTTTGTAGTATTTAAATACGTATTATTTTTCAGATATTTTATTTTTATAAAATTAGAAATAATATTTGTACCTATATCGTTTATTTTAATTTTTATTTACATACAGTATTTTCAGTTCAGAGGGTCAGCCGGAAAATTCAATATTTAATGCGCCCGCATTAAAAATAGAAAACATATTTACATGTACATACATACAGGTACAGGTGTATCTAAACATGTATGTCTAAACATGTGTAATAAAATTTAAGGGTATACAAGGTGTCCGTTTGAAGAGGTTAACCATTGGGATTGACCATTTCACCGATGTATTTATTTTTCAGAAAAAATGCATAGGTTTCCAGATATGAGAAATTCTTAATAATTTTCAATTTTCATATGGGGCTCAAACTTGTTCTTAGTATAGTTAAATGAGATTTTGTTCTCTTTTCAACGGTATAAAAAAGATATTAGAGAGTTAATGATTTTATTCAATTTTAGTCAAGTGTGCTTTGGAAACAAATTCAAAAATCTTTTATTTCAAACAAATTTTTAACAGTTCAAGTAATATTCGCCAAAATTTTTACAAAACCGAAGCAAATACGTCGGATGTGGTTATAGTCTTTCTGTATAACGCTGAATATATTATTCAGTTAAAAATTGGCGAATATGGCATTTGAACCCCAGATCTCATATTCCGTTCAGTTTGAGTCGGAGTTTTAGAGCCGAAAATAATTTATGTCCTGAAACATTATAAATGGGTATGGTCGTAATTATATTTCATAAATTAAAAAAATATATATATTGCAATAATTTCTTATTAAATGTTTCATACCCAATGGTTTTATTTTTGTATTTTGAAGGACATCAGCACGAGAAATTATTTATACAGTTTAAATCTGTTCAAATAGTTTCCCGCACTGTTTCTTAATAGGCATAAAGTAGTATAAATTAGAATAGGTACAAGAATGGTTCTAATGTCATGAAAAAAAAATATTATTGAAATATAATGCCCGGTTCGACGCCCGTTAAACCCGCTTCCTCGCTCGCTTCTACACACCAGGGTTGTTGTAATTTTACTCGACCAAAAAAAAAAAAATGTAAAATTACTAAATACAAACTGTTTCAATCATCAAGACGGTTAAATTAGCAAACAATTTTTATTTTATAACAATATTTTACACAGCGGTTCTCAAAGTATGGGCACCGATTTTGTTATTTTAAATGGGACCATATATTTTTGTTTGTTTAATCGATAGAGAATTTTATTCTTAATTCAGTTTATCGTCCATATGCATATTTCTAAAAAAAAAATTGATATGGACACCTTATGACTTGTTACTACTACTCATTCTTCAACTTCTATTCATTTCATATCTTTAAACTTTAAACCCTTCGAATTGAATTATCTTTTGAAAATTCACCTGCAGTGATAATTTAATTAATAATTAGATAATTATAACAAACAGCAACCAAAATTACCTACTTCTTCAATAATGTCGCCTGCAATTATTTGTACAGTGAAGGAGTCACTCATGTACTGCAAACATATTTTGACAAATATATTTTCTTCATACATCATTGCCTACAAATGCCAAAAAAATAGATATGTTTAATTTAGTAGAAACTAGAAAAATTAATCATTATGTACATAATGTATATTGATAAACTTATCTCAGTTATTTATACAACAAATATGTGCAACGAACGCAATCTTCATACCTATGTTATGGTATCTTCACTATTAGTGGGTGTTATTTCTACATATACTTTTCTGCCTCCATCTGTTACTGACTACAACATTTTATATACTTTATACCCTTTTTAGTGCACTATTTGAAATCTTGCTGATAAAAGGGTACATATATACACAAAAAAGATATATAAGATATAACAACTACCTTAAAGTAGGTAAATAAAACTTTTTTTGTATACTTTTTCATAATTTAATAAATTAAAGAGTACTATTTAATCAATTTAATATTATTTTAGGTGCTAAAATAAAAGTACTGCAAAATTTTATTAAATTCTACCCTTACCTTTCGATGTAAAACAATTTAAAGGGTAATACTACTTTTAGTTTGAGTAAAAAAGTACACTTTAACCCTTAAAAATTTAAAGTCTTTTTCAAAAGGGTAATGCGACATGCTCGTATTTTGTATTATACAAGTCTTATATACCGGGTGTCCCAGCTCGACCGACACATGGGAGTTTTACATGGGAAATCAGTTAATTATGAATAGTATCTCCCCTGTGCAAGATATAAACTTGAAATTTTGTATACTTATCGGAGAATATTAATTCTATGAATCACACTTATTTGAAATATGCAATTTCGTCTGCAGGGCGAGATTTCTTAAATTTAAAATCTAACATTTTCGTTCAAAATCAGTCAGCCATGGAAATAAAAGAAAATATCTATGTGACAGTTAATGACATGCCATTGTAGATATTTATATTTTTGTAATATTGGTATATTATTTCACTAAAAGAAACTAAATTCAACTTAAATAATATTAAAATACAGGGAATAAGAATTAAAATCAGTGATATTTCACTAAACTGTCAGATAAATATTTTCTTTTATTTCCATGGCTGTCTGATTTTGAACGAAAATATTAGATTTTAAATTTAATAAATCTCGCCCTGCAGACGAAATTGCATATTTCAAATAAGTGTGATCCATAGAATTAATATTCTCCGATAAGTATACAAAATTTCAAGTTAATATCTTGCACTGGGGAGATACTATTCATAATTATCTGAGTTCCCATGTAAAACTCCCATGTGTCGGTCGAGCTGGGACACCCGGTATATATATATATACGAGGGGTAAACCACTTCGTTATAAAGCGTACAAAGACTTTACAACAGTAAAGATTTTACAGATTTTAAACATATTTAAAAGATTTTACAGACTTTATGAGATTTAAAAAAAAATGCAGGATTTTAAGTGACTTTAAGTTATTAGGTACTGATTCTAAGATTTTATATAACATTTTATAATGATTTAAGGATTTTAAATAAAATAACGATGTTTGTTGTTGATATTTTATTTAATTTTTTACAGATATTATATTAATAAGCTTATGTATAGCTAAAATTTGTATAAAATTCAGTAAAAATATTGTACAAAAAATTATAAAGATTTTTTCATTTCTTTATATTTTTTTGTAATTTGATACATTATATTTTTGTTTATGTCAAATGGTCCATTCCCTATTAAATTTATAGGACCAAAGAAAATAAATTCTCTTGAAACTTGTTGTACGTCTTCAGAATTCGGCCAAATATAATGATCTAAATTTTTTTTAAAAAATTTAAGACTAATAGAGCCATTGTCTGAATTATTGGATATTTGTAAAACTCTGCCAACGTACCAAGTATCATCATAATACACAGCGTAATATTGTTCTTTATTTATGGTTACTTTATTTTCACGTTCTGAATCACTGTCAGAGCTATCAAATATTTCACTAACAGTGTCCGAATATAAAGAAATTGTTTCTTCTGATTCTGAATCTGATTCACTTATTGATGATTCTGATTCAGAGTCTGATAATTTTCTTTTTTGGTTTGAGATTTTTTTAGCCACAATATATTGTGTGTTTGACGAACTACATGATGTATTAGCAGAATTGGATTTTAAAAAAGATGTTAATAAAGACTGAGTTTTGTTGCTTTGCTTTTTTTGATATTTAAAATGATTTTTCACTTGTCGGTTAAAGTTGGATAGAATCCAATTCTTTTGACCATTTATTAGGAGACCTTTCTGAACTTTAATATCATTACTACAAATTAAACACGTTATAAATGCTACTTCACTATTATTGTCATTATTCCTAAATTTAATGTTAACATTTTCTACTTCAGATACCATTTTTTCTAATGAAAGCTTCATTTCATTTGATAATTTTTGAATTTCTATCGAATTTGATTGTAAAAATATTTTTTTCGACCAGTGGTTCTCAAAATACGGGACACAACTTTCTTATTTTAAATGAGAACATATGTTTATTTTTAGGTTATTCGATAGAGTATTTTTTTCTGAATTCAACGATGTAAACAAATCATATACTAATATAACAAAATAACTGAGCAAAATGCATGTTAGATTTATATGTATTTTATTTATATCTGGCTGAAAGAAGAGTGCTTTGGATAGAAAACAATTAATTTTCTTCTTAAAACTGACAGTTTAAGAACATAAAATTTAACAAAAAATAATCAAACAATGTTAGACAGAACTATATGTCTATGTTTTCTAATCATAGCACTCTTTTTTCAGCCAGATATAAATAAAATACATATAAATCTAACATACATTTTTCTCAATTATTTTGTTATATTAGTATATGATATGTTTATATCGCTGAATTCAGAAAAAATACTCTACCGAATAACCTAAAAATAAACATATGTTCCCATTTAAAATAAGAAAGTTGTGCCCCGTATTTTGAGAACCACTGGTCGAAAAAAAATTTTTTTTGCTCATTGTAATAATCTTGTAAAATGGTGGTTCTTTGCTAATTTAACCAACCTCGTAGCTGTTATAGTTCTCGAGATACCAATGGTGGCACGCTTAAATGGAACAGCCTGTATATCACTGATAATTTAAAATCTGAACAAATACACTGTATTAATAGCGCAAAGCAAAAGACTTTGTAAGATTCACATGATATATAAATGTAAACAACGAGAACTGCGCATGTCTGTTATCAAGACTTAACAGCCGAATTCTCGAAACGGTGTTAGCTTAAAACCAAAATGAGTGTTAGCTAGCACCGTCTTAAACCCGGTATTAAAATTTAGTCTAACCCGTATTCTCGAAACAAACACGGTGTTAGACTAACCCAGTGCTAGCTTAGCACCACATCGTATCAAAATGGCGGCTGGTATTCCAGCTGTCAAGATCATTTGAGCCCTATCTGAGAAAAGTATTGGGCTAGAGGTGGTGAAAGTGTTAATATTTATATCGATATTAGTGAGCAACTAGCGTGACTAACATGGATCACATCTCTCATTGTATTTTGAAAGCCTCCACTTGCTAAAAATCGCAGTAATCAACAACTGTGTGGGAATAGACATATAATTTGATGTTTTTATATTACTATCTGCAAATGGTCTAATCAAACTGGAATTTTCTAGAATAAAATTACTTGGAAGCCTGAAATATGTGGTAAATAAATAAATTAACTGTCCAAATATTTTAATAATGAAATATTTTATTGGTGTTGCAGGTAAAGCCCTGATATATACTACTCGCCATAAAATGCCACACCTTGAAGGAATTGATATAGGCAATTCTCCTTATAATGTACAAGTGCTACTATTGTCTTCAAATAATTACATTTTCAAGTGCTAGATGTAGAAGGCCGCCTTTATTTTAAATCGTTTACCAGGGCCGTACATGTAACGCCCGCTCTTACATTGCTGATGAAAGAGAGTCTTATTGTAATCACGAAATCCTTAAAATATTTGATCTAATCAATATTTAGAATTTCTAGTGATATTAAAAAAATGTATTATTACTCGATAATAAATAAGTATGAAAAATATTACTTTGAAATTATACTTAGTAATGGGGCTGTATATTTTATGACAAACAGCAAAGCAGTGTGTAATCAACACTAAGATGTAGATGTTGGCTTGGACGATGTATTCTGTTTGGGCGGTTTAATTATTAATTCATTGTTATTTGCCTTGTATTTCTTTTTAAAAAAATAAAAATTTTCACTAAAACTGCTGGGAACGAGTTTTAAGTTTTGGTGCTAAATTTAACCCATATCGGACGGTGTTATTCTTTGTGAATAGGATTAAGTTATTTATTTTGCGTTGTCATGGATATGGCAAGGGTTAGCGAATCTAGCACCGGTGTTAGCCGAGTGTTAACAATTTAGTACTAAACTTTTTTGAGAATAGGTTTAGCGCTAACACCGGCTAACTAACCCAGTGCTAACGCTAACACCGTTTCGAGAATTCGGCTGAGATTTTAAGAGAGATTGTACAGATTTTATATAAGATTTTACCGATTTTAAAAAGATTTTATAGATTTTAATATGATTTTAAGGATTTTATAAGAGAATTTAAATATTTTAAGATATTTTAATGACTTTACAATGATTTTATAGGGATTTTAAACGAAGTGTACAAAGATTTTAATAGTGGTTTACCCCTCGTATATATATATATATATATATATATATATATATATATATATATATATATATATATATATATATATATATATAAATATATATATATATATTATGTATTGATCGATATATGTAATTGATTCGTGATGTTTGTTCCAGGTCGTGGGGTACATCCTCCGGAAGTCAGCCCCGAGCCCGGTTGTGGGCGCCCGAGCGCCCCGCGTGTGAGTGAGTGTAGTGCGGTGCGGTGCTGTGTTGTGTTGTGCTTGTGATTTGTGCGCCACCTCATCGCAACATGAACATCTTCAGATTCAGCCTCCTGGCTTCCATGGCCCTCTTCGGTGAGTTCCCAACCACTAATTTCATTTACGTATTAACGTGCGAAAAAGGAAAGACGGATAGGGGTTTAATTTAATTGACCTGAGGCAGCGGTGGCTCAATCTCTTTCCAGTGTAGCAAACTATTAACTAAAAAATCAGCTGCCACCACAGTGACTGGATTTTAGCAATTTTATTGGAGGGGAAATATGGGAGTCTTTATTATATATAGAGAAGTCATGAGCGCCGAGTTTTCAAAATTTTCTTAGGGACAACATTTCTTATAATGACCAAAATCAAAACATAAAATTACAAGAAAAAAGAAATAATAAAACAAAAATTTTAGAATGCTCTAATTCAAGAGTTCGAGCAATCATTTCAAAATGCTCTAATTCCTAACCCACTGAAACCAGAGCACAATCCAGAACAGCCAAATCTGCTCCTGAATGTGCTCTTGTTTCAGCACCAGCAGGCCAAGAATCAGAGCAAACACTTCTGAATGCTTCAATTTTTAATCTATTGAAACCAAAGCACATTTTAGAGCAGCCTAAATTGCTCCAGAATGTGCTCTGGTTTCAGTAGACCAAGAATTAGAGTAAATGCTTCAAAATGCTTTAATTACTGACCCACTGAAACCAGAGCACAATTCAGAGCACCCGAATCTGCTTCAAAATGTGCTCTGGTTTCAGCAGGTTAAAAATTAGAGCAAACACTTCTGAGTACTCCAATTCGTGACCCGTTGAAATCAGAGCAACCGAAACTGATCCAGATTGTGGTCTGGTTTCAGAAGGGAAAGAATTAGAGCACGCACTGATGTGTGCTCCAATTCCCGGCCGGCTGAACTAGATCACCTTTAGGGCATCAGATACCCTGGAAGGCGGTCTACCCAGACCACCGGACGGGGGGAGGCCCAAAGGCTCACTACTGCCCCGGCGACGCGCATTATTACCGGTCATAAGGATTCCTATTGGCTGATATTTAATCTGTATTTGTGGTTGTACTAGTGGAAATTTTAAATGAATTTGATGCGAATGATTCACTGGTAATATTTTTAAGGGTGTAACTCAAACCTATTTTAGGGTATAAGTCAGTTACTTAAAAATGGAAGGAGGTAAAATAAATATGGAAATGTCTCCCTGGGGGGTATAGCCCCTAGGAAAATTTTCCTTGGTGGCTTGAGTGCCGATGTCCCCATGTAGTCGGCGCTCAAGCTTATAATCCGTTTAAAACGGATAGATAGACGCATACGAGGACGCAAAGGAACATAAATACCCTGCTGTATACGTAGCTGCGTATACAGTGAGGTTCGATTTTTAGATTTGCCAAATGTTACCCAAAAAAAAACAGTTGTGTTGTGTTTGTCAGTCACTATCAGTTGTATATAGGAATGTGGTGTCAATTATGGAAATGGTGATTTCCAGATGGCTACTGGTGGCTGAATAGTTAAGGTCTCGGTTAAGGTTCTATCCCCAAAGTCGCCAACGGTTAGCAAACAAAAAACCGCTATGCCCCCAATGGCACAAAATCCATTATAGCTTGAGTCCCTTGCAGAGGTTGTATTAGGCTTACAAGAAATGAGTACCTGCAGATACTACTTCTGTTCGATGACATAAAGTAGATAGTTCTGCTGTAATATTTTAACGTTAAAGTTTTATTATAAAATATCAGATTACGCCAGACACTAATGTATACTACTAATAGAATAGTACATTATATTATAAATAAGTGAAATAAATCAACTATGAGTTAGATTTGTAGCACATGAGCGCATATGCGCGTTTATGGTAAATTCTCAAAAATGTATAATGACATTTCACTCACATGTGAAGCAGTATTGTGTTTAATGTATAGCATTTTACTCACTTGTGAGTAATAATTATTTCTACTCACTAAAAATAAATGTATAAAGTACCTCATTAATCATTACTTTAAAATAATAAGTTTATGATATATTATTAAAATCAAATAAAATTGCAAGTATTTTGTTGTTGCAATTATAATAATCTGAAATTTTTACAAATTTTTCGAATAATCTTCCTGATCTTGTCGTGTAAGTAATAATAATGACGACTTAATTAGAATTTGAATTTTGTATGATCGATCAGTAACCCATTTCATTTTAAAATAAACACAAGTTAATTAATGTTGAACCATTTCTTTCAATTATAACTTTTAGTTTTACGCTCGGATTCATGTCACAGAATAGCAAAAAAGTAATAACATGCCATATAATGTAGAATAATATTGTGAACTTATGACTTGTGAGTAGTTTCATAACATATGACATGGGTTCGAATTCCAATGGCGCATAATTATGTGTGTAAGTCTTTAATTCCATCTTATCATTATTTGTGGTGGGTTCGAATCCCGATCAGACATAATTGTGTGAATAAGTATTTAATTCCATCTTATCATTATTTGATTGTAGATGACTAGTAAGTTAGAGGAAAATAAAAATAAATATTGCAGTTTTCATTAAAGGTCGAAGTTCATATGTACCATTTATGTAAATGTTAATGTATCATATATATTTTTCTCCATTGTAAAGTGTCTAATCCAGACATTTAAAAATTTGAATAAAAAACATTAAATAATTGAAAATGTATTAATATAACGATGTAATATTTTTAGAGTTTATTATTGACATCCAGTACTTTTTATGAATAGGATTCAACAAGTCCTTCATTTAGATTTAGATAGAGTAAAAAATTTGGCTGAGATAAATTTCACCAGAAAACGTAAAAACAAATTGCTGCCTTCATATATTACTGAACATATTTTCTCTAAATCTTTTAATTAATGGTATTACAAATTATCGCACAGGCTGCAGTGTACGAAATAATGTAACGTACAATCGATTTTAGTAGTTTGCATTAATATTTCTCCCATGATACCTCTTTTACACTACGCATTGAAAATTGGTTTAGTTGTAGAAAGCCCATTCATTTCAAAGGTTCGAATCGCGTTTAATAATGGTGCATTTACTTTGTGTATTGGATTTTCATTGCTCATTGATTATCATCTTTGCAATAATTAAAAAATGAATTAATGATAGTTTATAATTAATTTAAAATCGAACATATTTTTCAGCGGCAGATACGAATAAATTAATTCTTCAAGTTCAAACTTCATTTTATTACTTTTTTTTCTTGTACACTAAATTATACAATTTTTTTTCTGTATTTCATTTCAACTTCCATTCGTTTCATCAGCCAATAAGAAGTAACTTGTACAATAGAAATCTGTAATATCGGCCTAAATGTCACTATAGAAACTAGATAACCTAAGAATAAAGTTACTAAAAATTATGAATAACTGACAGGTAACCTACATATTAAACGTTTGAAGAAAATAGTATATTGTGTTATTAAGAGTAAAAGTGTCTTTGTGTGCCTTGCATGCAATGGTCCGACTCGCTTCGCTCGTCGTGCAAACTTCCATACTCGCCACGCAAAGTATCACTTTTACTCTTAATAACACAATGTACTATTTTCTTCAAACGTCATAAAAGTGACATCTTCTGTGACGTGATTGACAAGGTTGAAGTTTAATTTCTATGCCTCCGTTATATAATTTTTTATTCTAGCCGCCGTATAACATTGTCGCCGCCGTATAATATTGTCGCCGCCGTATGTAGAATCAGCCAATAAGAAGTAACTTGTACAATAGAAATCTGTAATATCGCCCGAAATGTCACTATAGAAACTAGATAACCTAAGAAGAAGAATAAAGTTACTAAAAATTATGAATAACTGACAGATAACCTACATATTAAACGTCAAATAGTAGTTTATTTTTTAAAATTTCTAAGTTTGAAGAAAAAATAGCATGTGTTATTGAGAGTAAAAGTGTCTTTGTGTGCCTCGCATGCAATTGTCCGACTCGCTTCGCTCGTCGTGCAAACTTCCATGCTCGCCACACAAAGTATCACTTTTACTCTTAATAACACAATATACTATTAATCGCTCGAAAACTTGCAAAATAATATACATATGTACATATATTGTTTTCATTTATTTCCTACTTACTTCTCAGGAATATATTTTGTCACTTGTCAATGTCAATTTTTTAACAAGAAATCAAATATTTCCTACAAAAATTGAAAGTACACTAAATAGTTATTTTTATTAAGTTTCTGCCAATTGTAAACTGCCTTTTTAAAATAGGCGATTTGAACCGAAAATGGAGGTGCATTAACAATTCCATAAACAAAATTTCAACTTTTTACAGCTAATCGTTTTATGTTATATTAAAATTGAAAAAAAAAATATTATGTGTAAAATTCCTTTTCGGCACTGCCGATTGCAATATAAAGGCGAAGTGCACAATTAGATGTTATACCTAGTAGTCCCATATACAAAATTTCAACATAATACGTCTAATCATTTTTGAGTTATAAGAGATACATACGTACGTACATACCTACGTACATACGTATGTGCAGATGTCAATGTCACGCCGAAACTAGTCAAAATGGATTCAGGGACCATCCCCATAACTGATATTTCTGTTGAAATCTGAAAACCGAAATTTTGCGATTACAGTAGGTACTTCCTTTACTTCGTACAAAGAAGTAAAAAGTATCCAAAATGAGATGTATTAAAATATATAAATAAAATAAATATAATGGAAATTAAAGTCGGTTTGCATTGTATTTTTCAAACATTCGTTTCATTTTCAATAAATCAAAGTCCTGTCAAAGAAATATGTGAAATTAATTTGCAAAGTACCATTATTTTTCATTAATTGTAGTATTAGTAACTGCACTTTTAATTTTAATTGCAATTAATGAATTTACAAAATCATTTCTGTGCAGTGCATTTGTACTAACCTTGAACCTACTTACCGTTTTGGAACGGTATGTAAGTCTTGTTAGAAGTAGCAACAAGTAAAAACAATCTACTGTCTTGGAAACTTAATCAATAAACCTTTTGTAATGCCCGATCGTGCAAAAATTTAATTAATCATAGGCATTGCATAATAAATTGTAATTTTTATTACATTCTCCAATTTTCGATTTTTCGAAATTTTGTTAGCAGTACAAATAAGAGAAAACTAATCACGAATAATGAATAAGTAAACAAGACATGTTCTGCTTAGTGTCTGTATGACAAAAGCACCATTCAGATTTTTAAGCATTTCATAAAGCGCGCCAAAAAAAGTAGCAAAAGCAAACCAGTAAGATTTAGGAATTTAGTGTGTGTGCGTATGTGGGCATTCGATTAGATCTGAAAACGAGTGAATACGTTCCGCTTGAGGATAGCACCTTTTAAATAGATACTCGCAGAGGTATGCTTCTAAGTCTTCCTCTTTCGTCCGGAATCTAGCCTAACCCAGGGCCGTAGTCAAGGGGACGCCAGGGGGGGCTCAGCCCCCTCTGTAACTTTTAGAGCCCTCTCTGAGCAAAATAAAACATTGTACCTATCTATTTATCTTAAACATTCTTGTTTTAAAAATTTGTGAAATTTTTATAGTTATTTATGGTACAAGTGTGTTACATTACAGATAAGTCACGTGGGAAAAGTTTAGCTCACGAGGCCGTCAGGCCGAGTGTGGTATTTTTCAAGTGACTTAGGTAATTAACACACGTGTGCCATACAACATTTTATCCAACACATTTTAATCATTGATATAAAATACATAAGATTTTTGACAGATGGAATTTCGAAATGACATTTAGGAACAAAATAGTGTAGAGAAGGTTTTATAACGTAGTTACTATGATACGAACCAAAAAACAGTGAGCTAATATATTTAGCTCACTAGTGACTTATGACCTACTTTATTTATCTAAAAACAGCATACTTATATCGTTATAATTACATGGTGTTGGATAAAATTATTTATTCATAAATGTACTTACTTTTAGTACCTACATTTTTCGTCTGCCTTGGTGTAAATTAGGAATTATAGGTTTAAATTTTTAGTAAATTCTTATCTATAATATAAAAAAAATAAACTGGTGTTCATAATAGTACAGCTGAATAAAAATTTGAAGTAAAACCAAATATGGTTTATTAATCTATTTTACATAATTTATTAAAGTTGAAACAAATATAGGTACTGTTAGATATGTTGAGATTTTTCAAAATTATAGCAGCTCAATATTGTTTTCGAAATGTGTATTCTAAATCTAAATGTATAATTAATTTTTATCGTATAACTGTACAGGGTGTTGGGCGAAAGGCCGGCACCTAAAATATTTCGTTTATTTTGAGAGATACAAGAAAATGTTAAGCAGCAAAGCTAAACTAGACAAAGGGACTCATAAAATGATCCTAGTACAAATTTTGTGCCACTTCCGGTTTTAGCGGAAATGACTCCAACTTTAATTCTAGCATAGGGAATCGGTATTTTTATATTTTTTTACGGAATGTACATAAAATTAGCTTTGCAATGATACCAAAACATCATAGTTTTACTTCAACCAATTCAAAATGGCGACAATTTATTTTCATATTTATGTACTTACAACTATAGGTAATTAACGAAAAAAAATATGTTTAAAATACCTTATAACAAGCAACACAATACAAAAACTCTTACTAAAAATAACATACAAAATTAAAATTAAAAATACTCAAAATGGCCGCCGTCATTTTCTGCACAATTTGTCACATATAACAAATTTTGCCACTACATCGCCAGGAAAGGTAGATCTAATATTTTTTGACATTATTTGTTTGGTTTCAGGTAACAAAATCTCAAATAGCTGGCTATGATCAATTTTTTTATGAATTTTTATTAGTAAATATTATAAAAATAAAGTGTCGCCATTTTGAAATGGTTGCAGTAAAACAATGATATTTTGATATCATTATAAAGCTAATTTTATGTACATTTCGAAAAAGAATATAAAAATACCGATTCCCTATGCTAGAATTAAAGTTGGACACATTTCCGCTAAAACCGGAAGTGACACAAAATTGTTACTACGGCCATTTTATGAGTCCCTTTGTCTAGTTTAACTTTGCTCCTTAATATTTTCTTGTATCTTTCAAAATGAACAAAATATTCTGGGTGCCGGCCTTCCGCCAAACACCCTGTATACTATACCCCATCTTTATCATTCACATGATGAATGCAGTAACTTTAAATTTTTTTAAGAAACAGAATAAGTTATAATGATTTTTATTTAACGGTTTAAGGCGTTTATGGTTATAGATTTTTTTTATTAATGTTTTAATATGTAGTATTATTTTAATTTTTATTTTCCATACCCCTCTAAATTGACTTTAGTTCCCATTTAGAAAATTTTCTGGCTATGGCCCTGGACTAACCTAATCTAATATAATCTAATCTAACCTAACATAACCTGACATAACTTTACCTAATCTAATCTAACCTAACCTAACCTATCCTGACCCAACCTACCCTATCTTACCTCACCAAACCTAAACTAATCTAACGTAACGTAACTTAACCCAAGTTAATCTAACTTTATTTCATCATTGAATAAATAGTTACAGCAAATTAATTAATATATATACATTTCAATTATAAATCCTGGTGCGCTAAATTCTATACACCCAGATTCACAAAAAAGATTAAATTCGGAGTTAGTTAACTCCAAATTTAGTCCGGATTAAATTTTCCGGGATTAGAGCGATTCACAAAGCACCGTTGTTAAATACGGAGTTAGGTAATATCGAATACTAGTTACAATTTTTTTCGCTTTAATTCTTGTCGCAGAATATACTTGGCGCCATAAACTGAAATCCCCAGATTCACAAAAGGGATTATTCACTAATTCCGAATAAATTTAGTTCCACACTTATACCCGTTGTTAACTTCATGAAATGTCAAACTAACTCCATTCCCAATTCATAAAAAAGATTAAGTATATTATTTAGTCCAAAAGATAACTCCAGTAGTTTGATGGAATTAGCAGTATTTGTAGATGATTATCAGCATTTCTAAGTAAGACTGAGAAATATTGTGATGATATTTGAAGTCACGGACCATATTTACTATTTTGTTTGAAGTAAAACACATTGATTACGTTGATTACAAGCATGCGCGAAGTATTCATAGTGTAATTAATTTTGTTTAATATAAACGTGATTTAAACAAAGTTATTTATTTTCTAAAATAAAAATGTAAGTGTAAATATTGCTATAATTAATTTTTAAAAATATTTTTTTGTATTACAAAGAATATAAAAGTTAGAGCTAACCTTAAAATTAATTTTTCTTCATCTTTTCTCCACCTCCATTGTAATAATATAATATAGTCGAATCAAACAGTACTGCACACAATTGATTACTGAACTTTGATTACTACTGAGTACCGGTATCAGTGTTCTTCGACTGATCAAGTGATCACTTTCAGTATATGGCGCCAAGAATATTCTGTAGTGGCGAAAAAGCGGGAAAAATTGTAACTAATATTCGGTATTAACTAACTCCGTTTTTAACTCCGGTCTTAATCTGTTTTGTGAATCGCTCTAATCCCGGAAAATTTAATCCGGACTAAATTTGGAGTTAACTAACTCCGAATTTAATCTTTTTTGTGAATCTGGGTGTGAAAGATTAAAGGCTACGAAATTTTCAAAATGTATTTCCATACAAACAAATTTGTTTGTATGTAAATACGCATAATTAAATGTCGAAAGGATGAAATATTTCCTTTGCTTTTGTGCATTTGGCGCCATATACTGAAAGTGATCAATTGATCAGTCGTAGAAAACCGATACCGGTACTCAGTGGTAATCAGTGTTCAGTAATCAATTGTGTGCAGTACTGTTTGATTCGACTATAATATATTATTACAATGGAGGTGGAGAAAAGATTAAGAAAAATTAATTTTGAGGTTAACTCGAACATTTATATCCTTTGTAATACAAAAAATATTTAAAAAAATTAATTATAGCAATACTTACACTTTATCAAACTTACATTTTTATTTTAGAAAATTAATAACTTTGTTTAAATCACGTTTATATAAAACAAAATTAATTACACTATGAATGCTTCGCGTATGCTTGTAATCAACGTAATCAATGTGTTTTACTTCAAACAAATTAGTAAATATGGTCTATGACTTCAAATATCATCACAATATTTCTCTGTCTTACTTAGAAATGCTGATAATCATTTATCTTTTGGACTAAATAATATACTTAATCCTTTTTATGAAATGCGAATGGAGTTAGTTTGACGTTTCATGAAGTTAACAACGGGTATAAATGTGGGACTAAATTTATTCGGAGTTAGTGACTAATCCCTTTCATGAATTCGGAACGGAGTTAAAAATGGGAATAAATATGGAGTTAGTGGCTAATCCCTTTCGTGAATCTGGGGGATAGGTATTACATACCTACTTTGGTGCGCATTTATATTGTTCGTTTAGTGCACTTTTGTATTGTTCGTTTGGTGCACTTTTGTTACAAAACATACCATTTGGTGCGCCTTTGTCATACGCCGCTGCATAGAATTGTTTTATTGAATAGTAAAGTAAGTTTCAATTTATTATTTAGAGATTGACAGTCATCTCTACATGTATAACCGAGTGTATAACGCTTTGTCGTTGGACAAGTATCAGATATTCAGATAACGATGAAAATCCCCAATACTTACTATCTCTCTCTGTGCACTTTTCAGTTTATTATATTTTAGTGATGGTGAGTTGTAAAGAAATTAAACAGTTGTGAAACTACAAACTCGTGTATAACTTTTCCAATTTATGCGTGATTTGTATCTTACAATTCTTATTAAATAGTAACTATTATTATAATTCGTTTTATAACACAAAATTAATATAAGGAAGAACCGCAGTATTACAGATTCTTTTCTTGTATTTTCATACAGACAGCTTTTAAATTCTGAAAGAGATCTACAGCTTATAGTTAATTAAGAATTTATTGGTTAGAGCGACTTAAGGAATGGATAATTTCACATTCCGCTCAGTTTGAACAGATAGTAGGAGAACATTAATCAGTGAACCACAATTACCCGTACTAAAAGGACTGTAATATGAAAATGTTCTAATTAAAATTATTCAAAATGAAATTGTCATGACTGAAATATTATTAAAATTGTCGTGTTCATGGCATGAATTAATCCTGTAGAAGTAAATATAAGTCGTGTGCTGTACTTTACCGTATTGGGATTGGAACTATTATTTGACATTTATATCCTTGCTGAACAAAACCAGAATTCTATCTGGTAATATACTCGTATACTTAGTTTTTATTAGGAGGCTATAAATTACGTTGCGAATCCTTACAAATAAAATTTCTATGATTACAGGAAGATTATGTATTAATCTGAGAATAGAAATTATAGACCTCAAAATCTACCTTTCTTGACAGTTTTACTCGATTTGCTTAGTATCTAACGACTTTTTGCTTCATTTAATTTTGCGATTTATTTAGTATCCCGTTTAGTACTAATAATATATTTTATATAATTTGTTTTTTATATGAATACTGATATGTTATGGATAGTAACGATTATGGTAATTGATACGAGACATCTCATGTATAGAATATATTTTTTATCGTCGAGCAGTAAATTTTTGATATAGTTGCAGACACATCTTCTCTAATATTTTAAAGATTTTTTCCTTGATTAATTGTAAAATTAGTTTGATTTTTCTACAATTTTATATGTGACTGTAAGGACTAGATTAGATTTTCGTATGATTGTAATTCTGTAAATATAATATGTATTGATTATAGTGATTGAATAACTAAATATAAATATTGTAAGGATTGTAACTTACATTTGAAACAAGTAAATATTAAATATCCGGATTGAAAACTAACGGATATCGGATATTTATAAAACCGGATATCCGGATATCCGGCATCCGTCGACAATCCTAGTTGTCAGCTTACAGCTCCTGCAATGGACTTTCAGTTATTACGAATACTGTGACAGCAATATTTTACTGGCAACCCTGAAAATCTCGAATCTTAAATACGCACAGTTTGGTCTTGGTCGTTCTATTTTGTTAACGATTTAATCATATAAATAAAAATTTGATGTGTATACCCTCATGAGTTCCTTGTACCTATTTTTTCTATACTTTATTTAAACTTATTTTATTTGAAAGTGAGATCAGTCCCACATAAAATTCTAACAATCTACGGCTAATCGTTTTTGAGTTATGCGAAAAATTAAAAAAACCTTGCGAGAAAAATGCCCTTCTGACACTGTCAATTGTAATAAAAAAGAGATGTACACATCTAGATGTTATAGCAGTCCCACTTACAAAATTTCAACATTCTACGGCTAATCATTTTTGAATTATGCAAAAAAATCAAAAAACCTTCGAATAAAGTGCATTTTTGGCATTGCAGATTGCAATGAAAAAGGGAAGTGCACAGCTAGATATTATATCCATGGACACCAACTACATGGAGGCATCGGGACACATTTTCCTTAACATACCTTTTTTACATCATTAATAAAGCCCTGAATTATTATTATTTTAAAGAAATATTGTACCTCCTTCCATTTTTTTAATAATTAACCACTACTCTTTAAAATATTACCAGTGAAACCCTCGCATCCATGTACCTATATATAAAAATTTTCATTTTAAAATACTTTCTAGTACAGCTTCTATAACAGATTGAATATCAGCCAATTGAAATGTACATGAACTGTAGTAATGCGCGTCTCAGGATATACCAGAGATCCTGAGACGCTCACACTAAGTCCAGTTCAGGGGGGCGCCGGGGAGGCAGTGGGCCTTCGGACCTCCTCCCCGCCTGGTGGTCTGGATAAACCTCCTTCCTGGTCATCCCTTGTCCTGAAGGTGGTGTAGTTCAGCCGGTTGGGAATTGGAATACGCTTCAGCGTATCCTCTAATTATTGGCCTATTAAAATAAGAGCACATGCTGGAGTAGATTTAGGTGCTCTGGATTGTACTCTGTTTTCAGTGGGTCAGGAATTAGAGCACTTAGAAGGGTTTGCTTTAACTCTATGTCTACTAAATCCAGAGCATATTCCAGAGCAGCTAAATTTGTACCAAAATGTGCTCTGGATTCAGTGGGTCAGGAATTAGAGCACTCAGAAGTATTTGCTCTAATTCTAGGTCTGAAACCATAGCACTCAGAAGTATTTGCTCTAATTCTAGGTCTGAAACCATAGCACATTATAGAGCAAATTTGACTGCTCTGGAATGTGCTCTGATTTCAGTGGATCAGAATTAGAGCATTTTAAAGCGTTTACTCTAATTTTTGGCCTACAGAGAACAAAGCACATTTTGGAGTAGATTTGGTTACTCTGGATTGCGCTCTAGTTTGCTGAAACCTGAGCACAAAATAAAATTAATAAAGCATTTCTCATTAAAAATAAGTTTTTTTTTTCATTTATTGGTTTTTAATATTTCTTTTTGGTAGGAATTTTATATTTTGATTTTGTTCATTATTAAAAATTTTGACTTCAAGGAAATTTTAAAAAGTCGGCGCTCATGGTTATATCAGTCTTATATGCAATTTCAACCTTCTACATCTAATCACTTTTCAATTACGCGAGGTACGTACGTACAGATATCACGCCGAAACTAGTCAGAATGGCTTCAGGGATGGTCAAAATAAATATTTCCTTTGAAATTTGAAAACCTATGTTTTTCGCTATTACAATACTTTACTTCGTACAAGGAATAAAAATATAGCAATTACTTAGTTATAATAAACAATACACGATTATAATTCATTGTTATTTGCAGTGACAGTGGCCTGGGGAGATCCTGGCTCTGCCACGCAGGGCCCCGTGTTCACTCGCGAGCCCCCCAACCGCGTGGACTTCAGCAACAGCACCGGCGCTGTCGTGGAGTGCGCCGCTAGAGCTCAACCCCCACCCGACATCATCTGGATGCGCGCTGATGGCACCGCTGTTGGAGATGTTCCCGGACTTAGACAGGTTTGTAAAATCTTACAATATACAGAGTGTGCAACGAAATGCGGAACATAGGACTTTAACGTGTTTCAAAAAATTGCGGATACTCTCTCTCCTGATAGATTTAGAGCAAAACTATAAGAGTACAGAGTTGTTCAAAATTAAATTCTGCGTCAATTAAGATCAACGTACGTCTATAGTATGAAATGTATTAAATATAAAATGTAAAATTTTCGTTAAAAAATCAGACTGCTATGGAAATAAAAGAAAATATCTATCTGTCAGTTTAGAGAAGTATCACTTTATATTCTTTTTCTTAGATAATATACTAATATTATAAAAACATTACAAATATAACTTTAAAAAGTAGCATAATTTAATAATTGATTAATTGATATCAAATTATATTATTTATAATGACATCTCATTAACTGTCACAATGACGCATAGATATTTTCTTTTATTTCCATAGCTGTCTGATTTTAAACGAAAAAATTATATTTAATATTAATATTTAATAAATCTCGTACTACAGACGTGCTATTGCATCAATTATGATCTTATCTGACGTAGAATTTAATATTGAACAACTTTGTACTCTTGTAGTTCTGTTCTAAATCTATCAATAGAGAGAGTATCCGCAATTTTTTTAAATCCCATGTTAAAGCCCTATGTTCTGCATTTCGTTGCACACACTGTACACATTCTTTTCACACAAATTATCACATCATTTCAACTAATTCATTTATTGTGATTAAAATGTGATGAAATGATAAAATCCCTTATGGACGTCGCTTCACCTCAAGAGGTTGTGCTTTGCTTGCTGATGTTTGAATGTCACTTGAAGAATTGAGTTATGTTTTGCTGTCAGTATTAATATTTATTTAAGCTTCCAGGAATGTGAGTATATTATAACTTATAACTTTCGAGAAAGTATGAACAGAGGTTGAACCAGCGGAACCGAAGTTCGTGTTACCGTACGAGAATAATTGTTTAGGTACTTACATTCCGAGTCTTTATATTTTTCGCGCCACTAGCAACAATTAACTTCAAATAATGTTACAGTATTTGTAAAAGGACAGTTATTTCTACAACTTCAGGAACTTACGACTTATCTTGCTAAGGAAATAAATAAAACTTACGTAAACGGTGGCGCAAAAAATAGTTTTAAGTAGAATTTATTCATTTAAATAAATTTAATATGCAAGTAAAATTACTCTCTCTTTTATAAGAAGAATAATTTAGCGCGGTATATACCGCAAATTTCCAGGGTTGGATTAAAGAAAAATTTTAAACATCTTTTGGAATAATGCTCTAATGTAGACAGTCCATATTAAAGAACTACCCAACGACCAAGGATATTTATTACAAAAATAATAAATCATTTAATTAGTATTTATGTAATTTAACCTGGATCAAACCTTCGCTATTTTAATTCATAATATTATTGTTAGGAAAGAGTCCAACTCTGTTTATTTTAGGTTTCTTTGTATACTTAAGTGGAAGAAGTTATTCCACAAGACAAACTATAGTATAAATAGGAACCCTTCCATGATCTGCAAGCTATTATGTAATAAAAGCCGTAGCCAAAAAAGTAGCTTTATTCATATTAGCTAACTCAAAAACTTGAAGTCACCAGTAAAGGGTGAAAATCAGGAGATTTACAATAATATTTCAGAAGAAGACAACGAATCTATTTGCGTAATTGTTGATTATTAGATAAATACAACGCACTCCTTAAAAATCTTTTGTAGTAAAATAATAATTTAGCCTTATTTTCGAGGAAATACGGTATCTGCTATTTATAAGAGAGCATCCAATTATTTCTGTGAAAATATTTTAATTATCTCAATAATTATTATACATTTTATCTCTTGGAATCGATGTGGTAGATCACTGTAAAGATATGACATGCAATGAATATTTTGTTTTCTTTAAAAATTAACTTTTTTGTGTTAACAAATATACTGAAACATAAAATTATGGAATAACACAATTGACGATAATGAAAGCATCTTTAGATTTAAATAAAGTTTTAATCTCGGTTTTAATAGTATTACATCTTTCTAACTCATTTTTATATTTTCTATTTGCGTTTTGATTTCAACTCTGACACAGTTACAAAAACGTTCAAGGCATCATTAAAATTGATGAGTCCATCTAATGTAAATGCATGACACAAATTTATTTTCTGCTACATAAACTTGGTGTTAAAAACTTATTAAAGATTTAATTATTCACGTTAATTATTTTATTATTAACAAGAGTTTCTGCAAACGCGCATTTGTGTTTTAGAATTTATATGTTGAAGATCAAATGATTAATACAGCATTGTAACTATTGTCCTATTATTATGAGTAATAAAAATCTGATGTGGACACCACATGACTTCCTCGTGCGCTAAATTATACTCATTTTTTACTACACTTCATTTGAACGTATTTCGCTTGAAAAGTGAGATCATTCTACAGCTAATCATTCTCTAACTTCATTCGTTTCATATATTCGAACTGCTCTTCGAAATACATCATCTTTTGAAAATTTCGTTAAAATTTTTATCACAATTCCATATTGCATTACACAAAGTTATTTTAATCGCTAAAAAACTAGCAAAGAAAGAGATACTCGTATTGTATTAATTTATTTCCTACAGATTTTTCACTGATGCTCACGAAATATATTCAGACAGTTGACAATGTTGTCAATTTATTAACAAGAAATCAAATGTGATGAAATGTTTCCTACAAAACTTAAAAGATAATAAAATTATAATTTTATTAAGTTTCTGCCAAAAGTAAAATGTCCTTTTGAAAAGTCCGATTGGAACAAAATATGGAGGTGCACAACTAGATGTTATAGCAATTCCATAATCAATATTTCAACATTCTACGACAAACCGTGCAAAGTGCCCTTTTGGCACTGCCGATTGCAATAAAAAAGGGTGGTGCACAACTTACTGTAGCAGTCCCATATAAAAAATTTCAACATTTTACAGCTTACAATTTTTTTCAACGACAAAAATAAAATAGAAACAGTAGTGTAACCGTTGTAACGGATATTTTTAAATATTTTAAAAACTGAAATATATCATTAATGTCATTACTGTTATTTATGAAGGTGATTTTGGCGTCAACAATGTTGTTGTGCTTCATTTCATCTTTATGTAAATTATGTATGGAATTATAAAAGTGCCTAGTAATATTGTAGCAGCCCAAGCAATGTGATGATAATACATTATATTACTAGTGAGTTAAAAAAGTCATTATTTAAGTGTTAGACTTCACTCATGTGTTGCATTAAATTAAATCAAATATACGAAACTAAAGTTTTATGAAAAATAATACTCGATTTTATGATTATGCTATTTAAAAAATAAGTTATTAATGAATAATTTTGTTATTATATATTAAAACTGAAAATAGTGTGTATAATAAAGCATTTTACTGACTTGTAAATAATATTTGTTTTTACAAAATAAAAGATATTGATGCCATTTTTATGTGAAAAATTATATAAAACGTAACATGCAAAGTAGGGCTTTTAAAAAATTGGAAATTTGTTATCTGTTTTTTGTAAAGTGGAAACAAAAATCCAATTAACCGGTTTGGTTTTTAACAGTTTCTAACCCCCAATATAAAACTCCCTTGTATGTATTCATAATATCCTATATCATTACTTGACCTATAACATATATAATTCTTGTTCTATATTACTTTTTTCAGTATTTGTAATATTTGTTTGGTTGGTTCCTCCAGGTTTTGGCTAATGGCAACTTGGTGTTCCCACCATTCCGAGCTGAAGACTACCGCCAGGACGTCCACGCCCAAGTCTATGTCTGCTTGGCTAGGAACTCCGTTGGATCCATCTTAAGTAAAGATGTCAACGTCAGAGCAGGTAATAAACATGAAAATTAATATCTCTACAATATGATAAAAAGCGGAAAGTCTTGTAAAATAAAACAATATTTCATAATTAAAATTAAGTAGTTTGTCTTTTAATTAGCGTTGGAAATAAGAGATGAGTTTTGTGCCATGAAAGAGTTTATTGAGCTAGAAAACATTGACAATCTAACGATAATTTTGTCTGCTTGATTGGCTTTGTAATAAAATTATCCAGTATGTGAGTCTCATTTCTCAAAAACAAAGCACTAACTTCTTAAAATTTATTTTGACAGTTCCAATATTACCAGTCCACAAATTGTAAAGCTAAGTTTAATATAATAGGGATGCGCGTAATTTTAATAATAAGTGCATTCTTTTTACACAAAATATCAAATCATATCAGTGCATTCGCTTATTGTGACCGTTCTTTTTGTCCAGTAATAAGATCTCTCCCCCCTTGTGCTTCCTGAGTTTTTAATAATCTTGAAAAATTTGTTCAATATCGAATTTAAAATATTGTTATTTTATTTGTAATTATAACAAAATTGCAAATAATATTGAAAATATTGTGTTAGTAAACTTTGATTTTATGATACAGTACAGATTTTCAAACATAATACTAATACATAGTTCTATTGTTGACCAAAAATACCGGTTTTTTTTTACTTGTCAAAAATACCAGTTCCGTTCACTTCACTTTAAACATAAGTGAAGTGAAATGGATGACAAAAAGAATGCATCTAGAGATTAAAATTATATTCTTTCAGAAGCTCATCTTTTGTTTCGCTTATTTAGTAATGAATTTATATATGATAAAAAAAATCGAAATTTAATTTTCCAACCTAAAAACGTAAAGCTTCTTTTAAAGTTATCAAATTCTACCATTTCGTTTATTAATATGTTGTGTTGGATCTAATTATTTTTATGTTCACTTAGGTACTTACTTCTAAAGTTTACGTACATTTAATAAGATTTAATTAAATTGAATTGGACTTAACGCTCATGTTTTCCTTCTAACAACTTTTAATTTGCTCGTTTATGTACTTGTAATTAAATTACAAGAAATTTAATGAGCAACCGGAAATATGCTAATTACGTCGTGCTAATTGTGAGTGGTTGTTTAAATCATTTTCGTTTGTGGGTTCAAAACCCACTTCCCTATTAATATTTACAACTTCCATGGAGGTTAAAAAATGTTTATGGTTTGTAGTTTTTGTCGTAGTTCCTTGATAAATATGTATTGTTTCGCAAATGTATGAATAAAATTAAATTAATTACTTTTCGGTAAAAAGTTTAAAAATATACATAATACAGTGGATATGCATAAATCCGAATACAAAAAAAATCGGGGGGAATTGAGTTAATAGGATATTTGAATTATAATGTATTTATAATTTGATGGTGGCCGGAAAAAACCCACAGGAGAAAAGTAAAAATCGTTTTAATTAAAAATGATGATAACTGTTAAATTATTAATAGGTAATTGATTATGTTATTGTAGATATATATTTTTAAGTTTTTTTCTCTCTTTATTGGGGACCAAATATTTAACTTTTGTAAATATATTCCCATTGAAACACTCCGTAAACTTATTACCATTACTATTACTATTTGTTATATTTACACTGAGAAAAGAGTATATTTAAAATTGTATATTGTATATCAGAATTTTAAATTTAAATGTATAAATATTAAATAATAAGAAACGTATATGTATGTGTATTATAAAAATATATTTACTATTAAGATTCGTATATATTTAAACGATATATATTTATGTTTAAGAACAGTATATTAAGAATAAATATAAGTATATTTGAGAAATATATTTAAATATATAGAGATATTTCATTGCATATTATGTATTAGAATTAAATATCCGGTATATTAAAATTTAAAATACTGCGTATTACGGCCAGCAAATTTCAAGTTGGTATTAAGCTGGTTCGGGGAAGAACACTGAGTCCATTTTGACTGCGTTTGCTGTTAGGTATTACTTATGTGATTCTAAGTAAAAGTTAAAACAGTGTCTGTGCTTCAAACAAAAATGAGTGACGAGTTTGTAATAAATACTTTAAAATTGTGGGGCTTTGAAGATTTATGTCAAAGTTTTGCTGGTAAGTAACCATATATGTTAATTACAAAAATATATAGGTAGGTTAAAATCAGGGTTGTGAATTCTTAGCCTTAAGTGTCGTCTGGAAATCGGAGTTTGACGTGTTTTTAAGTTGAAAGAATCGGAAAAATATATCAACTACTTGAGAAGGTCAAGAACATTTGTATTCCAAAAAATTTCAAGATATTTTTTTTTGCAATATTTAGTAACAAATTAAAAATGATTTATTTCAAAATTAATATAAATTATTTGTCTGTTACAATAAGATAAAAAGTTTTTGTTTATTAAAATATTTACCTACATGATATGTAAATATTTCTGTTTACTGAGTTTTATAATATTGACCGAACATAAGTAGCTGGAGTTGGAATCGAAGGATTATAATAGTTAAGGAGTGGACTGAAGTTGGAGGATTTATACTACCACAACCCTGGTTAATATTGTCATATATTGTTATATAGATGCTGACATAGACGAAGAAGCATTCCTCTTACTTGATGAATTAGCAATAAAAACATTGATACCAAGTTTAGGAAAATTTTTGAAATTCAAAAAAAAATATGAATATTTTATGAAAGAACAGGTAAATTTATAATTATTATATTACTTTTTGAAAAGAATTAAATAAATTTTGTTGTAACTGTATAATTTTTACACCAAGTACAGTTTTCCGGAAGTTAAATAGTAATACAATTTTGAAAATTAATTCTTTACATTCTGTTTTTGAACAATATAAAGATTCCTGTTTTACTATAATATAATAAGTTTGTTACACATTTCAGAGTAAAGATTCAATTCTCGATGTTTCTACCGTTTCTACGTCAAATTCTTCGAGTACTGTTACATGTCATCCTGGCGAAATTACGCCAACAAATTTTGATTTAGTATTCCTAAACCAAAATACTGCAAATGAAGTAATTCCATTTTTTAATGATGCACAAAATCAATACCAGCAAAACATTGATGAACAGAATATAGATCAAGAAAATGTAATTATAATAAATAAAAATTGTGAAGACCCCGTCAGCAGCAATAAAGAAGAACTGCTGTGTAAGAAATAATATTTACAGAAGTTAGAATGTTTTATTGGTGTTTAATATTTCTAGGTACTGATGAATCCAACAAAAGGAGTGTTTTCCCGAATGTAAGTACGAATTTACACGTTTAAATATTTACATTTTTAACAATTTTCTTACTTTTAGGGTCTTCGTGATTTATTATTAAAAAGTATTGAGGGAAAACAACTCCTTAACAGGAAGCAATTCGATTGTAAATGTCGACAAGTACTAACCAAAATAATAATTGATTATTTGTTGAATGAGAGTGCGACTGGCCGGTAAATATTTTTAATTAAAAACAATAACCTTTAATTTAATTTAAATAACCAATTTTTACAATTGCAGGATTTCAACTCAAACATTTTTACAAGTTAGTGAAGAAATTGTAAAAACTTTCCCCACAGAAAATGCAAAAACTTATTTTATACCCTATAAGCAAAAAACAAAAACCGCACCAAAAATTTTGAGCAAAGGAAAACTTTGGTCTCGGTATATAAATAATAGAAAAAGGTCTTTAACAGAAAAATGGGTACAAGATATTTCACATGATAACGATGATGGTATTTTACTTCTATATATATATATATATATATATATATATATATATATATATATATATATATATATATATATATATTCATATTTTTAAACTTCTAGATACAACATTACCTGAGAAAGAACAAGATATAGAAAAACATATGAATATATTAAAACATTGTACAGAGTTAACGTCAGAAACAAGAAATAGTTTTCAGGTGACTTATTCTAAAAGGCAAGAAGAATTGAATAAGAAAGATCCACACGAATATTTAAATTTATTTCCAATATTAAAAATTTCTGATGGATATAAATTTGTAAGTATATAAATAATAATATACATTCTACTTACATCTTGTATACCTACTTACTAAAACATTAATTTTATATTTTATATTAGTTATTAGATGATTTTAATAATGAATATCCTGGAAAGGAAAATTTATTATTCGAAAAGTGGCCAATGTTGGCTGAAAAAATACTAAAATTAGCGGAGAAAAGACATTTACAGATAGAAAGAGAAACAAATGGTAAGTTGTGAAGAAATTATAAATTTACCTTTATTTATATATTTACATTTATTGTCTAGATACCATCATATTGGCAATTAAAATTTTACCTAACTTATTTGAACCTTACACTGTTAGAACAACGAAAGGAAAATGTTTTCGACCTTCAAAATTAGAAATGCAAAACAGTTTTCTCTTACACATACAGGTAATGACAAGTTTTTATATTTGCAAAAGATCCATAAAGTCCAGAATAATAGTTTTGAAGGAAATAGTATTTCACGATACCTTTGCTTGTATACAACAAAATGACTTACCGGATTATTTACCTGTTTTGCTAGTATTACACCCAATGGAAAATATTATATACACAAATGAAAGAAATTCTCTGCACATTAGTCTATTATTTAGAATTTAAATTATTTTATTCTTAATGTGTTTCGTTTATTATACGTTTTTTGTTACGTTTACTTATGAAAATAAATATTTTTCTACTTATAAAAGTTGTTTTTTAATTATATAGTACCGTGCACCGAAATGCGGAACTAAGGAGTTTAACATGGAATTTGAAATAAATGCAAATATTGGCTTTCGTCTAAGTTTTAGAGCAAAAGAGCAAGAATGAAAAGTTATTTAGAATTATTTTTTATGGAATTTGAAATTTATTAAATGAAAAAATTAATTCTAAAGAACATTTTATTTTTACAGTTTCGCTCTAAAGTTTCAATAAGAGCTAATATACGCATTTTTTTAATCCCACGTTCAACTCCTGTTTTCCGCATTTTAATGCACCGTGCATACCTTACACCTGCTTCAAAATTTTATTATACCGTGTAGTACAATTTAATGCACAGAATATTTACTGCAAATAAACAAGTATCTTAGGGTCAAAATTACAGCATATTTATAATAACATATTAGTTTGTCATTATAAATATCCTGTAATTTTGACCCTAATGTATTTTTTGTGTGTAGTAAATATTCTGTGTATTAAATTGTATTATACGATATAATAATATTTAATATAATTAAATAATTATAGATAATAACTCGTATATTACCGGTGATAATATATTATGTTAAACTTGAATATACATATATTTTTAAAATTAGTATATTAGATATTTGCTCTTACTACAAAATATTCTAAACCTTTTAATATCTTCATATATTTCATTCATATATCTTGTGTATTTGTCCCTTTTTTAAATATAAAATATAATAGCAGTTATTATAAATATATTTACCATAACAACACTTTTCTCTCGGTGTATCGGTATTAATCTATCATGTACTTCAAACTAGCGTCTCTTACTATAAATAAAAATCGACTTTCATTCAAGAAATAAAAAAAATATTTTGGAATACTGGGTTGATAAAAAGATCTTATAATTGAAATACCAGCAGAAAACGAATAGAGTAATTTAAAACAAACTAGCATAAATAATAAAGTAATAGGAGAAATAGAACAGGATTCACAGATATTAAATTAAATTAAATTAAAAAAAAGAAATTGTCAAAATTGTAGAGACAATGTTCTATGGTTGTACGCGTGCATATTACGTTACTATTATGTTTGTTATCGTTGTTGGACCTAGGACTAAAAATAGCCTTTTACTACGGTTGGTATAGTGGCAAAATAACTTGAAATAGCGTTCCTTTACTATTGCAAAACTTTAAATAATAGTGTCATATTCAAGTGAACGAAAAAACAAACTTTTCTGCAATTTATTGTTTTTTACCATTCGGTCCGGATTAATTCAGTTCCTCTCTGTATTAATTACATTTGAAAAATAAAGAATAAGATATTTTATTTGTTTTCGATCTGGATTATTTACATACAAAAATTGTTTTAGTAGCCGGGTACTCGTAATAAAAAATATGTATTTCATCTTTTGTTATAATTTTATTAATGAACTACGACAAAACTTATTTTATATATAATATGTATTTATTTCAGGTTATCGTCAATAATTTATAAATATGTACCCTTCTTTACAGCATATTTTCTATATATCTTCTATTTTATTTGTCGATTCTGTTCATCAGATAATGTTCCTTTCTCTAGTTGTTCAGCAATATTACGATGTGGACGTGAACAAGGAGTACGCGATCCGTGGCAATGCCGCGGTATTCAAATGTCAGGTGCCTTCTTTTGTTGCTGATTTCGTCACAGTCGATGCATGGATGACGGATCAGGGAGAGACTTTCTATCCTGCTGTGGAAAGCCAGGGTTAGAGGGAAATTAGATCGAATTCGATCCTACTCTAAAGAACTAGTTTTGAAATACATAAAAATTAAAAAATATTTTTTTTAAAGTTTAAACATAATAAAATTGATTTAATTCTCTATTATATAATGGACTACATGCATACATTTTTTGTATAATATAAAATAGTCTTAGTCTGACTGGAATTTTTTCTTTAATAATGTCTAGAATTGTAATTATTAATTTATTTCTGTATCGTGAAGTCTTATTTTTTTTATAAGAACGTAGTAGATGTCGCTTAGGAGGTAGCCGTTTTTACAAGCATATGTTATTAAGAGTAAAAGTGATACTTTGTGTGGCGAGTCGGACAAATGCATGCGAGACATACAACGATACGTTTACTGCGAATGACACTATTTTTTCTTCAAACGTAGATATTTCAAAAAATAATTTACTACTTGACGTTCAATTTGTAGGTTACCTGTCAGTTGTTGATAATTTTTAGTTACTTTATTCTTGGGTTATCTAGTGTTGTAGTGACATTTACGCCGGTATTACTGGATTCTATTGTTCAAGTTATTTCTTCTAGACTAATTCTACATAGTTTCTATGGAAACTTATTTATTTTACTTTTACTGCCGGCGGCGTTGAAATTAAACTTCTACCTTGTCAATCACGTCATAAAAGATATCATTTTTATGACGTTTGAAGAAAAACATTTTTTTCTTTATAAGTTGATTGATGATTAACAACCGCAAGTTGAATAGCAGAATGAAACGTAAACTTTCAAAAGTTTCGTTGTTGTAAACTTGGCTTGATAGTTCTGTACTCCTATTAGTGAAAATTTCTCTCCTATCGTACTCAACCCTACATTTTTATAAAAAAAATAGACTATATGTAGAGACTACGATATTTGTTATAAAATTCTTTTGATCTACGCATGCGTATTGCATGTTGTAACGTGCCTATGTACATTTTTTTAAACAAAGATTACTTAAATAGAATTACCAATAACAAGAAAACATAGAAAACAACTGATTGTATGCATGTTTTCCATTTAAGAATAAAATATAAATTAGATTATTTTTTCTCTACATTTAGGTTGTATATTTAATGGTGTGTTTATCTTTAAACTTATGTCTAAAACAGATTACACGTACCTACTCTAACGTAAACATTTCATAAAATTAACATCTCACTCAAAGTGAATTCGTGAATAATCCATTTCCGTTCGACATTTTGCGAATAGTAAACAGAATATTATAGAAGTCTAAAAGAGGAACAACCAAGATAAGTGAATTTATTTTATTTTTTCACTCGAAATGACTGTACCATTAAATGCTTTCTAAATATAATAATAAATTTACATTAATTAATAAAAGGAAATTCGAAAAATGCAGTAATACTCCATTTCGCAATTTAAACATTTTATTAATGTTTTCTAAGAAAATGAAATTTAAATAAGAGAAACATCGTTTCTCTAGTCCTGAATTCTTCTTTATTGAAAATAATAAATTTAAGTAAATGTAATAATTTTAAATTATATTAAAAATTTCACTCTTTCAAAACTAGTTCAATAAAAGTCCTACTCTTTTTTGATGATCACAGTTGATTCCTAATTTTTCTCTGCCAGTTTTTTGTCCTTCCAGGGTTTATAGGTTGACTATCTTCTAATTTAGGTTATTTTTTCACAGTTACGTTCAATTTTTTAATATTTCAGTGGTGCAGCAGTTTTACCAGAGTGAAGTGAACAACGAGTACGTAATTCGTGGCAACTCTGCAGTTCTTAAATGCAGCATCCCTTCTTTTGTTGCTGATTTCGTAAATGTCGCTTCTTGGCTGGATAGTGACGGCAATACATACGAAATTACTGATAATTTCATGGGTAAAAACAAGAAATTTTCGAGTTTCCTACATCTTTTCCTAAAATTACCTTCAAATTTTCCATATTTTGTCGAAGTCAGTCTAAATGAAGTTTAAATGAAATGTCTTTATTATGTGTTCAGTTATCCACCAATACTACGAGGCGGAAGTTGTGTCCGAATATGTGATTCGCGGAAACACAGCAGTTTTAAAATGTAACATCCCCTCATTCGTTGCTGATTTTGTAAGGGTAGATGCCTGGGTAGGCAGTGATTCGACGGAATATCATTATTCCAATGATTATGGTAACTACCAGATATAAATCCCTTGTATCCTAGTTTTCAATTTCCTTTTGTCCCATTTTAAAAAGTCCAGAATATTTTTTTATTGGTTTCGGGTTCTTTCAGTGGTCAACCAATTCTACAAAGCTGAAATATTAACCGAGTATGTTATTCGAGGAAATACAGCAGTTTTGAAATGCAGTATTCCTTCTTTTGTCGCTGATTTTGTTCACGTTGAAGCATGGATAGATGATTCTGGAACTGAATTGACTATTACTGATGATTATGGTAATTTTTATTCAGTGTTTCCAATTCCATACTGTCCCATTTGGTTCCTTACTTATCCAAATTTTATCTAGGGTTTATTTGCCAGTGTACATATCAAAAGCTGATTTTTAAAATTTCAGTAATTCTCAATATTTGGCTCGTTATCTAGTAGCTTGGTACATATTTTAAGTTGTTTCTTTTTATTTTTGGCAGTGGTCTCCCAGTTCTACGTAACGGAAGCTGAAAACGAATACGTTATTAGGGGAAATGCGGCAGTTATGAAATGTAAAATCCCTAGTTTTGTTGCTGATTTTGTGTACGTCGAAGAATGGATTTCGGAAGATGGGGATATCTATAGTTATAATACTGGGCATGCAACTTCTTACGGTAAAATAAATTAGTAATCACAAGAAACCTCTTATAAATCTCCTATCTACCTTTTCGATGTCGTCCAGTTTTAACGCCAGCATTTATTTTCGATTTTTTATATTTTGATATAAAGTTAGGGTTGTGGTTTTAATTCATAGTTTTGTGAACAGTTGTTGCCCAATCGTACGAAGTTGAAGCAGACAACGAGTACGTCATCCGTGGTAACTCCGCAGTTATGAAATGCGAAATACCTTCTTTTGTTTCCGATTTTGTCCTTGTTGAAAGTTGGCACGATACTCAAGGAAACATCTACCTCCCTGGGCAGGATTATGGTACGGAAGGACCAACACGTTACCTCCAATAATGTCCTTATCTTTATCCTTGCAAAACAAATGTTTTACCAGTTTTTTATTCCGTTGTGCTTTGAGATGATAGGTGATTTTTGTCGTTATTTCGTAGTGGTACATCAATTCTACCAGACGAGAGTAATCGACGAGTTTGTTTTACGCGGCAACACTGCAGTAGTCAAATGTTTGATTCCGAGTTTCGTCGCTGATTTTGTCGTAGTAGAAGCTTGGACCACGGACGATGATAACACATATGAATATAGGCCCAATGTTGATTTTGATCATGGTAAACTTTTCTAGAAACTGTCCCTGTTAAAAATCCTATTTGCCTTCCTAGAAAACCATTTTAAGTCCAGAAGTGTAGATCACAAATTTTTGTTTACAGTTGTAAATCAGTATTACGAGGCGCAAGTATACGACGTGTTTGTTATTCGAGGGAATGCGGCAGTGTTTAAATGTCAGATACCGTCGTTTGTCTCCGATCATGTAGAAGTTACCTCCTGGCAGGATACCGAAGGAGGAAAATATGATCCTCATGATAATTATGGTACACATTAAACCACTCCAAAATCACCTTGGAAAATATCCTCATGTTTACCTTCCTTTATTTTGTACACCAGCCAAAATATTTGAGAATTTATAAACATATCGGTTTTCCGTATTTCAGTTGTCAGTCAACCTTACGCCGTGAACGTTATGGAAGAATACGTGCTCAGAGGCAATGCTGCGATAGTCAAATGTCATATTCCTAGCTTTGTATCTGATTTCGTCTCAGTAGAAGCTTGGATTTTAGATGAAACAGATGAAGTACATTCTACAAATGACTACGGTATTTTGTCTGCGTCTTTCTTTCTTTTACAAAAAAAAAAAACCTAAAAATCCTCCCTAAATGTACTTTAGATACTTGACTTGATTTGACACTATTTGCGCAGTTACAATTGCAATGTTCTTTCATCAATTCTCTGTGGTTGTTAAACAAACTAAATTTTAATGAACACTTTAATTTAATTTGTATGTGTCATTGTAAAACATTTCTAAAATTGTGAATTTATATTACGACGAACAAAACAAGTCGTTAAGTGTATGGGTCTTTTATTAAATTTGTTTTACAGAGAGGTTGTCACATATATTTTGTTTAAGAACTACTGAAATGCTTTTTTTTGACGCATGCTCAAAATATTCGTAATCAAGTATTTAAAGCACATTTCTATAAATATCCTTTTATCCATTGTTTATTAATTCCAAATCTTTGACCGAATTTCAAATTTAAACATCATAATAACAAATCAAATTACCTACCTCTAACTTAATATACACAGAACCTAATTTTTGTCATCAGTAAAAGACTGAGAGATAGAACTCAGCGTCTATGGCAGTTTTGTGGGTACGAGATATTGTTAGCACATTGTGACCTTCAAAAATGTTTTTCTATCTTCTTTTCCGTTTCTCGTTGTGTTTTTTTGTCGTGAATATTTCTTGAATCAGTTTCCTTTTCCAGTGGTGACTCAGGCGTATGCTGTGAACGTACACGAAGAGTATGTCCTCCGAGGCAACGCTGTTGTTCTCAAATGTGTCATCCCTAGTTTCGTAGCGGATTTTGTTGATGTAGTCGCGTGGATTGTTGGAGACGATGGTGATGATCAGGAGATTACATCTTCAGATGATAAACACAACTACGGTATTACCAACGTGACACATTTAAATACCCTATTTGATATTCCTTCATTCCTTCCTATCTAATCAACAACTTGTTGGAAAAATCAGTGTCAGTTAACGAAATAATTTGAGATTTCTTTTCGAAATTCCAGTGGTGGCACAAGCCTACTCTGTGAACTTTCACGAAGAATACGTACTCCGTGGAAATACAGCAATTTTAAAATGCCAGATTCCTAGTTTTGTCACTGACTTTGTGAACGTAGTTTCGTGGATTTTGGATGATACTGAAGAAATTCACCCTGACCCAAATAATTACGGTATTCATGATTTCATATCACATATTCATCTATTCATACATTCAGTCATTCATTATTCATACATTTCCCACTATTTGAAACATCCTTTTTTCTTCCTGGATATTTTCTTACACCAATAACCATTCCATTAAGAAAAATCAGCTGCGGTACGAATACAAGATTTAAAATTCCACCAAATAACATTTTTCAAATAAAGAAACAATTTTCTTCAAATCTTTCCTTTTTTGAAATGTTCTCAAAAAAACTTAAAAGTGGCTCAAATAAACATCCACTTGACTGATTTTTACAAAAAATCATATCGTATCTTTGATGTTAGAAGCTTAAATAAGATATCTGTAAAAAACCTTTCAAATAATAATTGTTCCATAGACGTACAGACCGATTTACAGAATCGTTTTATGTAGACTTCAGTTCGTGGACATAACCAATTTTTTTTAATATTTGGTGTAAACTTATTTTCAAATGAGTTTAAATATATTTTTATGTTTCTATGTTTTTAAATATTCACAAAAAATAAATATTATATACGAATATACTATTACTTTTGGTTACCTGCTTATTATCGTCAAAAGCTTATCAACTTGTGATTGACGTTACAAGCATTAACAAAATTTTATACAATCGGTTGAGCCAAATTATATCTACTCGTTTTAATATTCGGAATTTCAGAACAACAAACAAATATCTCTAAATCATGCTAAAACTGGTGTAAATATTAAGTTTGGGTGTTAATCCCTTAAAATCAATCAAAATTTTGAAATATCATAGTCACTTGATTATCATTCTTACACGCCAATCGGAAATAGACAAATTGTTATAAAGTAGACACAGATCACAGATCTTCACTATATTTTGTTGATGTATAAAACATTTTCTTCTGATTTCAATAAAAATATGAATATAGTTGGTATTAAATGTCCTTGATTAATGATCTTATTCATTTCTTCTCTTTAGATTATCTAATCTGCAATAAGAAGAATATTGGCTTAAATCATTCTTCACTTATGTAGAAAATTTACGTATCTACGTAGCTACAACAAGAATTGATTAATTTGATTATATGAATGAAAATTAAAATAAATTTCATTTCCTGATACTGTTCCACTTGTTGTAGTGGTAAGTCAGCCTTACACCATCAACGTAATGGAAGAAAACGTTCTTCGTGGCAACTCAGCTCTCATGAAATGCCATATCCCTAGTTTCGTCTCAGATTTTGTCTTCGTTGAGGCTTGGATACAAGATGATGACACTGAAATATATCAGCAAAACGATAACACTAACTATGGTACATTGCACATTATGTTTCAGTGTTTAGCCTTCCAATTAGAAAAAAATATCCATGTTGTGAAGCATAGTTTAAATGTTCCTAAAAGCTTTTTTGTGTTTAGGATTGGGAATTTGGGCCAGTACTGCACTGTTCTTCCAGCACACATTGTTTCATATTCGTGCATTTCAGTGATATTAATTGTTTATTGATTGTTCGTAGCATTTCTTGCAGACTTTTTATTCTTTTGTGTTTAATTTGCTTGTATGTTTCAAGCATTTATATTTCCTCGTACACGATTCTGTTTTGTTCTAGATTTATCTAGATCTAGATGCTTTTATATTTTGGAATAGGTCTTTCTTCAGATTTGGACTGGCAAACATTTCATTCCCATTTACCAAATCCTTGTTTTGACCTTCCTTTTTTACCCAAATCTTGCATGACATTTAAATATAATCACGAAATAGGTTTATATAAATTATATTTTTAGATAGTTTTAATTTTTTCGCAATGAAATTTATTATAAACCTGTTTTGTGAATTTGCATAATGTAAATACAACATAGATGATAAAATGTTTATTTGGTTAATTAAACAAAATATTTATTATAAAGTAGTACATTTTTGTGTTTATTTATTTTATATGTGTAATGCTATTATTTTATTTAATGTATATGTTGTATTTATATTGTCGTTAATAGTTTTTACAATCAATAATAAATTAAAAAATAATATTTAGATGAATCTTATTTTGCATATACTTGAATTAAGTATAGCAACTTTGTTTAACAAAATAAAAAAAAGATCATCATTTATATATTGGATGGATATTAATTGTTACATTCATATATTTTTTATATTCAATATTAAATCATTTTCAAAATTAAATGCATGTTTAAATATTTGATTTTCATTTTCATTGTTCTAATCTCTGTTTGTGTTTCTCGCCTATAGACAGCAAATATTTGGTACTTCCGTCTGGCGAACTTCACATCCGTGACGTCGGACCTGAAGATGGCTACAAATCGTACCAGTGCCGGACTAAGCATCGTTTGACTGGAGAAACTAGACTTAGCGCAACCAAGGGACGATTGGTCATCACTGGTAAGTGACCAGAAAAAAGGAATTTTATTCTCTTGTCTTGTGAAATATAAAAAAATAAATAAGAACAATTAAATGAAAAAAAATCATTTATAACAAATATTATAAATAGAAAAAATATATAAATATGAATAATAATATGTTTAATTGTCCTTGTTTATTATTAATAATGCATTTTTAAAAAATTGGAAGTGTAATATAGGTACAAATATTTTAATTAATGTTTAGATTTTCAGATATAAATGAAATATATTATATAAAATAAAAAGTGTTTTTTTTTTTGCGTTGAAAAGAAAAATGCATTATTAATTTAAATGTTGCATGCAACTTATACTTCATTCATATAAAAAATTGCTACTACTTTCTCAAAGTCTCTCGGTGGTTCGGTACATCGTACTGTATCATACAACTTAATTACCGCGTTCTAATTATTTACACACCATTCGTGCTCAAATATAATTAAGCTTATGATTGTTATCAAAGAGTACACGAAATTCTTCTACAAGAATTTTTGTGCTGCCAGTGCTACCACCATAAATTTTTTATTCATTTCCGCGTTTTATCACGAATATACATACATGTTATTTACATGAATGTGACATAAAAAATATTTACTTAGAGTTGGAATTTCATCAGAATATTTCTGCGAAAAAATAAAAAATCAACTGTCACCACAGAATAAGTATCAAATAAAAAAATCGTACGTATGTTTTAAAGTAAATTCGGTCAATTAAATTAATTATTCATTTGTTCGTTTTATTAAGTATTGTGATAAATTGTAATTTGCCTAATATCAATGACAAAATATTTTTGTCTGTTGAAACAGAAATTGTTTAAATTTTTTTGCATTCTAATTTACATATTCGCGATGATTAAGCTAATGTCGTGTGTTTGTTTACATTAAGGAATTGTTTCAAGTCAATTTCCCTCTATATAAGGGTTGGCAACTAGCCCGTAATTGAATTTGAGGATGAATTAGCATTGTGCAAAACAGTACGGCATCAATTACGGCTTCCTTTGATGTATGTGGGTGTTTTACACTGTAAGGTAATGATGTTTACTAGTAGTTGGCGTTCAGATTTAAATTCGTTTACAGCGGCAGAAGATACGCACGTGTTGCGGTTAAATGGGGTAGTTACCCTTTATAGCAGTCCCTTGTGGCGTGTGAAGGTCAGCGGTACGAAAAATGTTTTGCCTTTCGGAAAGATCCCTCTTAAATTTAATCATTTACTAGCAAATTTATAAAGTAGATCAGTTACTAACAATTTTTAATACTAATTTTGTGTCCATCTTGAATACATAATAAATATTAGTTGCTAACTCGAAATTGGTGCTCTTCCCATTTTATTTACTTTAATCATAATCTGTCCAACACAAATTTAATATTTAATATTAAAATAAACAACTGGATAATAAAATTTAGATAATAATTAAAGAAACAAACATGTGAATCATTTGTGTATTTATTTGGCATAATTCACTTCCGCTCCTTATTATGTCTGCCTGTACGCCAAGCACTTTGAAAAGATAATGAGCGGATTGTGCTTACTCCTTACTGATTATTCTTTACATTTATCTGTTTACAGTATTTATCCTGAGTTTTGACTGCCAAATTAATTCCGTTGCAAATTTGTAAACAGGATATACGAGGTGTGTAAATTAAGTAATAAGAGACGTTTTTTTTCATTCATTGTTCAAATAAAATTACAATTCAATAAATATTGTCTCCCTCAAAATAATTTCCTTGTGAAGCCACACAGTGTTGCAGGCGGTTCTTCCTTTCCTCATTGCTTTGCTGGTACTCGGATACTGAAATCACCTTCAGTTGGTTGGTTTTGAAGTGTCGCAAAATAAGTTAACTGATTTTTCAATCTCGGGAAGAGTAAAAAGTCACAAGAACTTATGTCAGGCGAATAAGGAGGCTGAGGAGCTATAGGAATGTTTTTACTGGCAAAAATCTCGTTTGTTTTAACCATTTTTGCGCAAATTTTTCTCATCCCCAATGAATTAGTCAAAATCTGATAAACGGTGATGTAAATCAAATTTAACTCTTCCCCAATCATTTAGTAGTGTCAACCGACGATCTGTATGAACAAGATCACAGATTTTGTTGACATTTTTATCAGTTCTTGAATATGAAGGCCTTTCATTGTGTGTTTCATCTTCAATCTAATCTACTCTTTTCCTTCTTAAAATGCTTAAAACTACCGAAAAAGCTAGCCCTTTTAAATAACACTGTCTCCATAGGTCTATTTAAGTTTTGTCTGAAGCAAAAGTTGAGAAATTGACATTACTTATTTTTAGAACGTATAAGAGAAAACTGTTTTATGAAAAAAATGGCTACGGACAACTAAATGAGGCATATAAACATGGTCACCTGGCTCCTCTCATAGTCACGCGTCCCAAGTGTTACCAGATCGAAAGCTACGTTGCCAGTCTTATTACTTAATTTACACACCTCATATATAATATAACAAAATTGTGCCAAAGATAACAACAATACCTACAAGGAGTAAATAATGTTAGCGATATTTTGAAGTGAAAAAATACTATTAAAATATAAATTTCATGTAGGTATTACTTTGTTTATTTTAAAGCGTAATTTAAAATTAGAACAAATACATATACAAAGCAAAATTGTTAAATTATTTAGTATTATAAATTCACAAAGTACTATATATAAAAATTAGAAATGTTTTATAAAATAAGTATTGCAATTTTGTAGTACGTACTTTTTGTAATCAATCAATGTACTGTTAATAGAGGATAGTTTTGACAACAATTTTCGTACTGTCTCTTTTTACAATCTATTTTTATTTTTCTTCCAAGAAAGTAATCTATATATGAGATGGTTTTCAATTCAAATAGTTATCAGGTTACAAGGTCGAGATATCAAATTGAAATGCTGAGTATAATTCGACGAAATAATTTTGCGACAATATGACAAATATTACAAATGACATTTAGTTAGAGTTTCAATTTGGTTGCTAGACATAGTAAATAACGTTTTTTCTATAGCAGATGTTAAAGTGCAATTTTATCAACTCAAAATAGTGGATAAAGTAGCACTTTAACCGCAAGGGTAGATAAAGTAACACTTTAACAGCAAGGGTAGATAAAGTACTTTAACTTTTGTATATTAGAAGTACATTTACATAACAACGCACACTACTGACATTTTAGAATTGTTCTTAAATAATAATTTAATTTTTCTAATTCTTTTCTCTTCAAAACCTGCTATAGTAAAAAATTGAACTTTATACACGACGATAAAATTAAATTATCGACTCGCGAAAAATAATTCACTCGCGATTATATCGCTCGTGAATTAACACTTTCCACTTTATTTTATCGTCTTGTATAAAAAATAACTATTTTTCTTTATGGCTTACTTTATATTAGAGTTGAATTATCGTATAATATTGTATAAAGCTTATTATTGCCTGATTTGAAATCCAAGTTAATGCGCCCCTGTCGCTTGTCTAGCATTCCAGTCTAAAATTATTTATATTAGTTACGACACCCACTTACATCTATTAGAAAATTGGTGTGTTTTAAAAGGGGAAGATCTGACCGTTACTTCGAATCTTTGCATCATTAATAATTCATTCCTTCTCGTTCTTTTCTCATTTCGATCACGTCCTGTTTGGATTCGGCGTCGTTGCATCCGTGATGAGACTTTGAGTACTTCTGACCCCGCACGGCGATACAGGCCTGCCATATAAAGAAATGCATGTATGAATGAAGTATAAGCATCAAAGAGTTCCTATATCTATTTTTGTCTAAATATGCGAGGGGAGTATTGTTGTCTTTGTTCAAAACAGGAAGTGTTATGTTTTCCTATGTGGAAATAATCAATTTTAACCAGGGACGAATTGGTGAAGATATTTCAAAAAAGTTTTTTATAGATAGCATATTTAGACAAATTTTTATAGGTTCAATATATATTTATTGTTTATTGAAAACATATTCATTTAGTGCAAATAATATTTATACAAAAATATAAAACACATGTTTAAAATAATTAATAAATTTAACGTATTGAAATAATTCATTTGAAATTTCAGTTTATTTAATATGCATAAATGAATATATTTCCAATAATAAAATTTTGTTATATGTATCAGGGCTGCATTTGACATTTAAATTGTAAAAATTTTAGAATTAATTACATAATGATATTTTCCATATTATTAATCACTGCATATTGTATTATAGTATAAATTTTTTCTTTTTGTTGAATGCGGTCCTGAAAATGTCAGACTTGCCTGAATGTTGGGATAGGGTACCCCTGCGGACTACACAAAAGGGCACTGTCAAAATTTTATTCGAAATTTCACTTCACTTGTCTAAATTTGAATCGTTGGTTCTATCAAAAATTCAAAATTTATTTTTTATTTACTTTTGCAAGTAATTCCTTCCTGAATAACCCCATCCCAATGTTAGTGTAGGTCCGTACTGGAACTTTTTCAATGGTTTTTGAATCGTGAAGGAAGATTTTACTATTGATATGACAGTGTACCCCAAAAATTATAATTAATGACAAAAAGTAGAATAATGAACATATATCAGTAAATAAATAAGTAGAACTTAATTATTACAATTATGTTTAAAAAAAAGTTTTATTACGTTTGCATAAAATTACGTATAAAAGTGAATTTATGTCTTTATAAATTATTATTAATTATATGGTATGTATCAAGGGCATTATGAACAAGTTCATACTCGGAAGTACTTGTTTATGTATGTACAGTACATTCAGAATGGTGACTCGAACACCCGTATATAGAAACATGTAAAATCATATTTTCGTAATTTCATGCTTCCCTAATTATTTTAGGTAAGAAAGCTTCAAATAACTTTTTTAGAGAATAAAATTTTGCATCTGAAACAATTGGCAAAAATTATTTTAACGTCCGCTATAAGCTCAAAAATGAGATATGAAAACGACGAAAATCATCCCAAAAATAGTGATAGTAATGGCGAATTAGCTGCGTTAGTTTATTTTTATCATTATTTAAAATTATAAAAAATGAAAACAACATAAAATTGACCAAACGGTTATCACAAATAATAATAAAAATAAATTAACGCAGCTAACTTGACAGATAAACCGTTAAACATGTTATTTTTGTCTCAATTCAATGGCTACTGCTATTTTAGAGGTGATTTAGGTCATTTTCGTACCTAATTTCTGAGCTTACAAGGCATGTAAAATTATTATTGCTTATTGATTCAGATGCATAAATTTATGCTCCACAAATATTATTTGAAGTTTTTTATTTAAAATAATTAGGAAGGCAGGAAATTACGAAAATTTGATTTTACTTGTTAAATCTCTATGTTCGGGTGTTCGAGTCACCACTCTTTGCATATAAATTTGCGAAATAGTCTATTAATGCAATTCTTTTCTGCACTTTCTTCCAATGTCAGCATGAGTTGTAAATATTACCATAACAAGTCATAATGCCCGGGAGGATATATTATACACAAGAATGTACCTTGTACTCATGTCATTAATATGCAACATACTAGTAAGAAAGACATAAAAATAATACAATTCATGAAATTAACCTAGAATAAAAAACAGGAGAAAATCATCTTGTATTTTATTGTGCTAGTTGTCTATTTTCAGAATTTTCTTATTATAAATGCCAACATTTAATTGAATTTCAAAAGAAAAACGTCGAGTAAATTTTTTTTGAGTAATTGACGAAAATTCACTCTTATTGTTATGTATATATTATTATTATTGCATTGCATTGTTACATTGTTGTAATTTTGTTCTACTACTACTACAAATTAAAATCAAATGTGATACGAAAAGTCGCAAATTTTATATAAATACAATCACATAAAAATATTAATTAGAAATATGATTAATCAATTTACTTATATTTATGTTTTCTTTGAGTTCTACTCGAATTTTATGAAATAACAAAGTTGTTAAATTGGATTAGACATTAATTTGGGGCAATTTAGCTTATATTTCACAAGTTTTTTTGCTTGTCGCCTTGGGTGAATGTCTGGTTAGCAGTAATGGTTGCATACGATGAATTATTGATTCTCCGGTAAGTAATTCGATTTGTTCATCGGATATTGGCACTCAAGTCGAGCTGCCACAAGCAACAGGTGGCACCCAACAGGTGGAGTTCATTGACCCGTTCCACAGAATCAGTTGTTGAAAACTGCTGATTAAATCGCGCACGCAAAAATACCACAATTAGAAAATTAATATGCGAAATGAAAAGTGAAATTTGTAGGGCACTGAATTAAAAAGATCGTGATATTGTGAAAAATGTTTACAGTCGTAAAATACGTCTAGATTTACATTGTAGTAAAACCGTTTTATTTTATAAACATATTTGACATGTTTAACAAAACATTAAAATATAATAATAATATTTGTATAAAAATGAGGTATGCGTACATTTCATATTATTCATGGTAAAAGTGTTAAAAGCGTTATTTTATATCAAAATAAAGTCTTATTTAACATACATACAATATATTTTTGACACTTTTAATTATAAATTAAAGGTGCGATATGAATATAAAATTCAAATATCATTGTAAAAATAATACCGCTGTGTCGAAAGGTTCGGAATACACTGCAAACTGTAGTGACCCTTTAGTGAAGCTATAGGCTAATAAATTATACCAATAACATGTAAGTGAAACGGATGAAATCCATTTCGATTTTACCGTTCCCTACGAAAGATGGGATACTATGTATTTATAGAAATGTTTTAATATCTCATGAACTATTGCGCAGTACCTTCACAAATTTGAGACAAATCAGTAACTGACAGTTCTGCATATATCGGCTATTCTGAAAACTGAAATTCTGTTTGTGATTTGCTACATTTCTATATTATTTTGTTTAATTTTTATGTTCATTATTTTTCTATTTTTGAAAAAGAGCCATGAATTTATTGGAAAAAATTACAAATAGTTGTTGAGTAGTAAGAAAAATGTTAATATTATATGTACATTAATTTTTAGGTGTAAACTATGTTATTTTATTCACAACCACTATTGTAATATGTCAATTCCTAACCTGTCGAAGGTTGGTAACGTATGTCATTTTTAACTGCAATGACAATCTCACGGGTGGGAAGTACTTTAAAATCCCTTGGGGGGGAAGTGTTTACTATGGTTGCCTAGTAATACTGTCATAAATCTCTAAAAGTAAGGTGACCTGTGCTGTCAAACTTATTGATAAAACCTTATAATTACAAAAAAAAACATCAATAATTACAATATAAATTTTGAACGGAAGCATTTTATTATAAAGTAATATAAAATTCTAATTTTAAAGATTTGTAGATATTTTCATACCGTCAAACGTCAATGTCAAATTATTAGAATAATTTTATCTATTTGTTTTCATAGACTACTACCGTACATTAATTTAGTTTATTGGAAAAAGGCGATATATAAGTAGAAGTTAATTTGGATAATTGTGAATAAAATAGTATACATAGTTCGGTGGGAGTTTCTTTACAGGCTTGCGCTATATCTGAGCCTCGAGGCTTCGCCTCTCGGTCATATAATAAGCCCTCGGCTGTAATGAAACATTTCCCACCTCACATGTAATATACTATTTCATGTGTCATGTTTTTAATACATTACCATGACAACCATGCAAAACCAAGAAAAAATAGTATATTATTTAACAAGCGTAATATGTAGGCTATATTACATGAGGATGTAATTAAAAATACGAGCGATAGCTAGTATTTTTAATCATCCGAGTGTAATGTAGCCATATTATGCGAGTCAAATACTATACTTTATCTACAACTATCAGGAATATAAAAAATCTGATATTATTTGATAAATATTCAGTTAGGTGTGAGTAGTTCATGTATAGCTTAACAGATGGCGCCACAGTAGCACTTAAATGTCAAAATAACTATTCAAATTGTATTTATTATACTTTTATAATCATTTATATTGATATTTATAATAAAAAATATATTATTAATAAATTAACAGTTTATTAAAACGTTATGTGTTAAATTATATGCTCTATTTATTACAGAAAAGTGTAGCGTGTAGTATAACATTTCATATTACACTTGTGTAATATGAGTAGTATATTATATGTAGTATCACACGTATAATGTACCCATATTTCAATAGTTGTAGATAAAATATTTTTCACGGTTTTGAAATACCTTTTTTCACGGTTATAAATTAACAATTTAATATTTATAAACAACTTTTATTTTTCTTTAGTTATAGGTAACTATGATATTTTCGCAAGATACATCAGCACAATTTTATTATTTTTTTTTCTTCATTTTAATTATAATTTCTGTATTGTTGTAGAAAAAATATTGTTTGTATTTCCAACGTGCACTCTGCAAGTCTCGCTGTGCTCGCAAAAAAATTCATTGTCGAATGCAAAAATATCGTTTCGCAATCTAAAATCACTAATAACATACAATTCTAGAAAGTCAAAGATTAATACAAAGTACGTCTGAGCAATAAATAATCACATATTTTTTTCCACACTTGATAACGCTCTGTCTTCCTACATTAATCATCTATAATGCTAATTATAATAATTTAGGGGTATCTTTCCCAATATTCAAAATAATACAAATTTTCTACAAATTTTTCATCTTTCTAGAACCTGTTTCTAGTACAATCCCTCGTATAACAAGCGGAGATTCTTCTAGAACCGTTCTGTCTAGAAGAGAAGTCAGTGTTACACTGGTCTGTCCTGCCCAAGGGTACCCTGTGCCTTCATACAGGTACTGTCTCATTTCTCCTTTGTAATATTGTCTTTCTACTCCAATTTCCAAACTGACACATTATTAGAACCTGTGTCAAGCACTCTACCGAAATTTCCTACGATGGACACCGGTCGTTCATTTACCGGAAGACAGGGAATGAGTTTGACACTATTGTGTCCTGCCCAAGCATTTCCGGTACCCCTGCATAGGTAGGAAATAGGATAATAAATAGATTACATGCACAAATTACGTTCTCCTGTACAATAGCTGAAAATTAACACTGAAATCCTGTTAACTCACAATAATTCATTGTTACTATTCTATCAAATTATAACACTTTGTTATTGATTTCAAATTTTGAACCAGTTTTCGTACAGGCTTAAGATGTATACTTTTATCAAGTATGTTACTGTCAATCTACCTCTAGATATATAAAACTAATTGAAGAGTTAAAATCCTAGTATCAAATTTGATTCCATAAAATACGAGAGTATACTTCCTAATAGTTATTTATGTAATAAGTAAGGAAACAAAGGTGGTTATTTAACGCATGCGAAAATTACAAAACGAGACGCTGGCAAGTTTTGTAAGAGCAGGAGTTAAATAACCACCCAGTTTCCTTGCTTGTTTCATACAATATTTTTTCTACTTCCGTTTGGATAAGAACAAAAATGTATTAAAAATTATATTTTTTTGACATTTGCAGAATATACGAAAAAGACAATAACCAAGGACTGCTTAGTTTTATGTGTTACTAAGTTACTACAACAAAATTATTGGTTATAAACAAATAAACGATATAAAATAAAGTCTGCTTAGTTTTATGTGTTACTAAGTTACTACAACAAAATTATTGGTTATGAACAAATAAACGATATAAAATAAAGTCGTCATTTAAGTTTTTTGAATTGTAAAATACGAATTTCTGTGAATCTAATAAATGTAATAACTATGGCCCGTATTACGAGCTCACTTTTATAATAAAATCGCGATTTTAACGTCCACTTTTACATCATAATCTTATGTAAAAACGATTGTTAAAATCACGATATTATGATAAAAGTAAGCTAGCTCGCTTTTATAACAAAATCGCCATTTTAACGCTTATTTTTACATAAGATTATGAAGTAAAAGCGAGCGTTAAAATCGCGATTTTATTATAAAAGTGAGCTCGTAATACGGGCCATTATTATTAATATTTGTGAAGATAATAAGAACTAATTCTATTTTTGTAGCTATCAATGTTTCTATATGTGCCTACATTCCAATTTGATTTCGCGTGAAATAATTTTCACTATCAATAACCTAACTGAAATAAGTGAAATAAAGAGTATCTTATTAAATGGAACTAGAAAAACATTATTATATATATATACCAGATCTTAATAAAAGGGTCTCTGTTTTTTTAGGGTGTTTCAATATATGAGGGTTTTGTAAATTTATTCATTTGCAGGCAACTCCTCGAAAATAAATATATATTTGAGAAATGCCCAAGTGCAAATACACGATTGTACGCAAATATGCAAAATATTATTATTTGTTTAATAATATCGAGCTAGGAGGTAATGCTCAGGCTTCACAACTCAGATGTTGCGGGTTCGAGTCCTGTAGATCAGAGGTTTCCAACCTTCTTTTGTCTAGCACCTCTTTTGATAACCTTTATAAGTCTTCTGTATAACACAGGAAAAGTGAATTGCTGTCTGATCCATCAGAATGTTTCATATCCATTTTAAATATTCTTTTTCATTTTCTATTAAATATTATTTTGTACCAAACCACCAACAAAGTATCACCCTCTTAGAATTTATCAAAATGTATAATATTGATTGCTTTCGGTTCAAGAAAAGTAGAAATTATGAGCGAAAAATGATAAATGACTAGTAGACTAATGACTAAAAGCGCGGTTGGAGTATTACCACTTTACATAAAATCAGACCGGTCGTCTTACGTACAAATTGCTTACCATACAATTTAATTTACCGGTACATTCAAGTTAATTATGAAGTAAAAACTTATCTTTTTCACAATGCCCGGAATAGGATTTTAATATTTAAAACCTGCTTGAGTGAGTCCACTACTACTTCAATTTTTCTTTAACGAACAGTGACATACTCATTTAATTATTTATTACTTATATTTCATTTGTCTTGTCCAATGAAAAATCTTAAAATTTAGTAGGTGCATTCCAAAATATGTGAAAATATTTTTGAAATATGAAACCTACAGTTACTTCCTGGTAAACGGGAAGCGCTACATTCATAGTGAATATCATATTTCAAGAGGCTTAATGACTTGTTATTATAAATGAAAAATAATTTGTTCTGTTTTGTAGTGACACTGGAATACTGAATGCATTTCTCTATGCAACATGAAACATAATCTGCAAATAATATTTGGGTTGGAATGTTACTTGTGAAATACCTTTGGTTTGTACCATCAGAGTGGAAATGAGGTCAATAGTCTTTTCATGGGGCAGCTATATTTGTGATAACGAGCAGAAGTACCCTATCCAAAACAAATAAAATTATAGTAATTGGATGATAAAACTTTAGAGCCAGTTGGAAGCGTAAAACCTAAATTTCCCAGCCAGGACACCACGCGAGGTTTCAGCGGTTTAAGTGGACATAGTTTGACTTTATTATGTCCTGCTCAAGCGTTTCCTGTTCCGCTACACAGGTATGAAAGCCATTGGATTGGTTTCTGTAACTTTGTATTCATAACTAACATATAATAGTCACGTACATTATACAAAGAACGAACAGCGGTGGCTCATTTGGTTAGCGCGCTCCGTCAATCAAATAAAAATAACGCTGCATCCTTTGCAAAGGTTGTATAGGCTGAAAACATACACCACTAAACTGCAATTAAAACTTATTATAAATAAAGAGCGGATTATATACACTAAAAAATTGTTAACGTATGCATGCAATATGCATTAAAAAATCGTCAAAATATGCACGATATATGCCAAAAATATGCACTTTAAAATAAATATTATTATACACCGTGTTTTATTTAGAAAATTTCATGAAATGATTACAATAAATATCACAGGTATTTTTAAAAGAGTAATAAAACATACAGTCTAAAAAAAATGAAATTTGATAAGTAACTTATTATTATTTCAAATTCATAAAAAGCTCAAATTCTTTCTTAAAACAAACACAAAAAAAAAATTATTTTTACGTGAAAGCTGCTTTTTGCTTTTATTCATCTTTTTAATATTTTAATTTTATTCGACATTACTAATTTTTGTGATATTTTTAAGCATACAAATTTCAGTGACAGCTACTATTTACTAACCTTACTTACAAAATAAGAATTACTTAAGCTCTAAGCAGTTCTAAAACGCTGATACAATCACATTTTTTGATCTGACGAGAAATTAAATACGATTATAATGGTTTGAAAGTGTGCATTTTATAAATATAAAGATTCATTTGCTAAAAGTTCGACCAAAAATATATTTCCTCTAATATATTGTTAAAAAAACGAATTTTGTAAAAGAATCATTTTTGTTTTTGAAGAAAGTATTAAAATAACTAGTAAAGTATCATAAAATGCAAAATACGCTTTTTTATTTGGAATTAACTTTTGATGAAACATGAACATATATGAGAAGAGTTTGTTAATATGCCTAATAAAAACGACACATGCAATTGCCTAGAATCTGCTCTTTTATTATAAAACAAGAATCTTAGGTACTTGAGGCCCTATTCCATCTATAGGAATGTTGTGCCACAAATGATACATAGAGTATTAAAAAAATACAAAATTTAAACACTTGTAACTGTCGTGAGTTGATGATCGAATCCTATGTATTTTATTTGAAATTTATTCTGAACGCAAACATTGTGTTACATTGCGAAGGATAATATACCTAAGCCAAGCAGAGGAACGGAAAAGATAAAAAAAAATAACTCTGGCATGACAGGAAAAATGAGATTAGAGTTGTTTTTAAATAATCGCGTTAATAAAAAAACACTTAACGTACGAAAATAACCGTTGTTTATATTTATATTATAATAATATTTATGTTACATTATATTAATCTGTTTTTATATCAGACGCAAAACACTGATGTAAATCTATCAAAGATCATTTAACACCATATATTTTTAGAAATTATATTACATAAAAGTCGTGAAGAAATTTGTAAAGTAAAACAAATTAATGGTGTTTAAAATTTACAACACGATTTTAGCATTTTCATAATCTCACTTGGAATCCAGTAAATGTACATTTATTTCACAGTATCCATATTTGTATTTTTATTTATTATAAGTAGAGATTAATGTTAAATAAATCATACAGTAAACGCAGACTTGTTGCAGATTCGAATCCCGAGAAGGAACGGATTTGTTTATATGTGGAGTCTTTAATTTTAATGTTTCACGAGATTCTTGTATTTTCTTGGTCTTGTAAAAAATGCAAGACAAGAACAAGACAAGAGCTACCAATTTCAAAGCAAGACAAGGCAAGAAAATGTCTTACAAGAAAAGTGCAAGAATAGCAAGATTTTCTTCAATTCTTGTACTCTTGCGGTTTTTTGTTAATTTGAAATCTATATTTATATAAGAATCTATCTAAAAAAATATGTTACTGTTTAGGAAAATAATGAAATTTATATTTTTTAAATGTAATAACATTAACATTTAGATTTTATTTACCTAAAAGTACAAAAATATGTTATTATTGTAAAAATGAAGACAAAAAAAATTTCAATATGCGTATGTATATTTCATTTAAAAAAAAAGTAATAATATAATTATTGCCTCAATAATATAATTATACCTATGACCAAAAGTTAAGGCACAGGATGCTTTCTTATAACAAGGGAATTTTGCAAAAAAAAAAGCTATTCTGCTTGTACAGATGTCGCAGGTGTGCTAAAAAATAATTAAAATAGTATAGATACGTGATTTTTTGTATTTATAATATTCATTTAATAATAATAGTTGTTTTATAAGATATGTATTTGATAATTGACATTAATATTTCCTAAACAAAAAATCATGTGATAACCCATAAAATAAGAAATAAGTCGGGGTATCCTTTATAACCGCAGTAAAGCGGTCGGTCAACATTTAAAGGAAAAAAATCATCCTATTTACCATACACAAAATATTATTAATTATTGCAATTGTAGTTTCATAATTAATGTGATTTGATAGGTTGTCTAGTTGTCTATAATCATTCATTGTTATAGTATTAACATTACCAAATTCCAGTTTTGATTATACAGATCTGCCTGAAAAAATAGTATTTTTAAAATGAAAATAAGATTTTTACGGAATTGCTCATTTTGTAAATATTCTTTATTTTTGACTATTTAATAACCTATTCAAATCTTAAGGCGAGTAGTTAGAGAATCCCATCCAATATTGTCTTATTATCCTTTAAAATAAAAGCAAAGTTTACCAGTAATAATCCTTTATTCATAACGAACCGCGAGGAAGAATAGAATCTCTGCGGGATACTTTAATATTTTAAGTCCTGAATCGATCGAACAAATCGCGTGTTGCCAACTTATTAAAAGCAGGTGTACAGTGTACCCTTTCCAAACATGCAAATCAAATCAGATAATTGAAGTCATTATCCTTTTCTTTACTTGGTAGAACCTGTTGGCAGCGTAAAACCAAAATTCCCTAACGAGGATATAACCAGAGGATTCCGAGCTAAAAGCGGACATAGCCTCACACTTCTTTGTCCAGCCCAGGCATATCCTGTTCCTCTGCACAGGTACATAACTTTAATTAATTATTCCAATTAATTTAATCGCTAATTGACCTAATTTTGTTCGAAGATTATGTTGGAAAATAGGGCGGAATAATTGTATACGTACGAGTACATTTGGTGTAAATTACTCCCATGTGTATAGGGGCACCTTTCCCAATATATTTTGTTATGCTGTTGTCCGACATTAATTCTCTTCATTACATAACTTTTAACTGTGAATTTTTTGGAAATTGTATTGAATATGAAATAATTAATAATAAAATTTTGCTATTAATATTTTTGGTATGTGAATAGTAATTATTATTTATTTGGAGATGCTTCATTTACAAGTGGACAACAGTGTATAATAATTATTTGTTTGTTAATGTGCAGAACCTGTGGGTAGTGTTGTTCCCAAATTTCCAAATAGTGATAAAAGTCGCACATTTGAAGCAGTTAATAAAGAAAGTTTGACTCTTCTGTGTCCTGCTCAAGCATACCCTGTCCCTGTGTTCAGGTATTTCTAACTTTATGTTGTTTACAACGACCTATTCGTTTTAATTAAGAAAGAAAAGTATACCTAAATGCATATAAATAATTACTCGTGGAAAAATAGGAGTTTTTGTAATGTCTCATGCAAATTACATATCAAAAATTCAAATAACGACATCGGTACTAATGAAATATATCGGTAGGTTTGAATGAACGATGAATAATATAATACAAAATGACGATTTTCGTTAAAACACAAATAACGAAATCTATAGTAACGAATTTCGTTATGAAACGATTCGTTATAGGAAAAATTGTAAACAAATGTTACAGGTAACTTACACATCTTATAGTTATAGATGAAATACATAGTTACAATACAAGTATCGCGAAATAGAATTTTATTCAACAGAGCTCACAATCGGTCATTTTACTCATGATGCAATTGACCTGCAAGCATTTGCTCGGTGGTGGTTTGCAATGAAGTCGCTCCCAATGCGGACAATATTTACACGGACTTCGGGCGATTCGAACTACACTAGTGCATCTCATGTAACATGTGTGTATTTGCTCCGAGCACAAGTAAGCTTTTATTCGGCTGTCACGCTAGTAAAAGACATTCAAACAAATATATAAACAACATCATACAGATTTTGTAAAAAGGTCGGTTATTTTTAAAGAATTTGGCTGAAAATAATATTGCCGGTAGTAACACTAGTCACTAGATGCTTCACTAATGCTATCACTGTTACTCGATAGCAATATATCATTGTTAGTAACTTTTTATTTGCTTTGCTCATTCTGTTACTCTGAAACCACTTTTAAATAATATTTTAATCTAACAACTAACGTCTGAAAATGAAGAAGAGAACTACAAGCACCGTCAAAAAGTATAGTGCAGGAATTGCGAACTCGGAGCGGGCATATGACATAATTTGCATTGAAAAAATAGAAAGTCGCGTTAGTAACTTGTGCGGGTAGAATTAAGGATTAATTTCTGTTTTCTACGTTATTATTCCACATTATTGCTTCAAGTAAATATTTACTAGTATTGAAAACTAAGTGCGACCAGTATAATAATTTTAACTTTGATTTTCATATGTTAATACATCTCGTAGTGATAAAAAACTAGTTACGCTACTGGTAAGCATAAACGTCATCAGCTACCATTTTAGGTTTCCTACTTTTGTTCGCAATTTTTTTAGGCATATGCTCCCTCTGTAGTACCTATATTACCTCTATGTGTGCAGGTCAGTCGAATGCGCCGCACGGAAAAATTTCGAACTCAATGCACACTAGTGTTACCTGTCGAATGCGCTATTATTCTACAACGAAACCCATTTATCTAATTAAAGGAAAATTTAGAAATATTATCGGAGTAACGTTTATCACAAATGTCTGTTTTTAATTCCTAGAGGGTACCCTATCCCAAAAAGATAATTTATGTTTTCGAATACAAAAAATAGCGTATTAATCTTTTTAGAACCGGTATCCAGCGCGCCTCCGAAACTTACAAGCGGTGACAAAATCCGCACAGCGCAAATACCCAAATCTGCCAGCATCACTCTGATGTGTCCCGCTCAGGGCTTCCCGGTCCCGTCTTACAGGTTAGCTTTTCTTATTATCCTCCAAAGTGCGTGTGCGTAAACGCCCGTTAATAGTCAGTTAGGGGTACCCACTTCTCCACAACTATGAATATAACAGGAGCTAATGTAGTGGAAATACACAGAGCCTGTGTCGAGCACAATGCCTAGGATAACGGGCAGTGGCAGTATACACTCCTTCGAGTCTAAAACTAGGAATGGGAACAGCGTCACCATGCTTTGTCCTGCTCAAGGATTTCCCGTTCCTTCTTACAGGTCAGGCCGATCGTAATTTAATTTTAAAAAGTGCATACATATTTTGACCCGACGAAATTATGGTTTATTTTCGACGAGCCACAATTTTAATAATAATTATGTCAAATTAAAAAAAAAATAATGTAAAGCTTGAGACTACTGGTTTTCCTGGATCTCAATTTTGATTTTACAATGTTCATGGTATAAAATCCACTTTGCAAAGGTTTGTTGATCCGAAATACCAGTTTAACAATTGAAAATATTTCTTATTTTTTTATATTCACAAATATCTAAAAATTTGCACTGTTGTACTTTTCGCAATTTTTATTGCGAACTGTTTGCAAGGAAACAAAAGCTGGATTTATGCTCAACAATTTAAGAATACGGAATATGCAGAAGTGCAATTTAAAGTGTAACAATAGAGGTGTTTATGTTGTCAGTTTTAAGGAATAAGAATACGAAATAAAAGTGGAGATATTATATTTTTAAGTTAGTCAAAAGTAATTCATTATTTTGGTTATAATTGATATTTATGTTTTTTATATGAAGAGTTTGTATCGTTATTCAGTAATTTGTCAGTATAATAAATAATTCCAGGTTATTTCTGACTTTGACGTTTATCACGCATGCGCATTTTGCTAACAGATTTAAGAATAAGGCGTAAAGTTAAAAAAATTGACTAACTTTTGCTTACACTTAATCCTTATTCTTTATTCTTATTTCTGCAACATAAACCGAATCATGTTATAACTATTTTAACTTTAAGGCTATTCTTATTCTTATTTCTTATTCTTAAATCTGGTGAGCATAAATGCACCTTAAGTGAACGGGAAGGAAAGATCCGCATATGATTTTAAATCCGGAACAATGTATTTTAAAATACTATATACTACTGATTGGACATTTCTGCTTTTTTCATCTTCTAGCTATAATTTAAAACACTTACCGTTGTTATTTAGAAGTACAAGATTTATTATCTTTTATATATTCTATCTATCTGGCAAAATTAAAAATCTTTTAAAACTCGCTATTATTCTTCCACTTCAGCTTCTATTAGCTACTCGTACGTCACCTTGAAAGGTAGTGCAGAAAAGTGTGCCCTAGTTTTTTTCTCATCAAACAGGCTGTACAAATTACACTTTTTTCATCAAACACTACGGTGTTGAAAAGCTAACATTCGAATTACCTAGTGTATGCCATCAAACAGACCTTACATTTCATTTATTCAACGACTATTTACTTCGATATTAATAGTAACAAGCGACCAAGCGACGTAACAATTTACTTGCTGTATTCATTGTGTTAATATACAGAATAAAGTAAATTTGATTAAGGACTGATTTTTTTCACCTCTGGTGAAAGTGGCAGTTACCCTTACCATCGGCTAATAGAAAAGTATCGCATCGAAATAGTAAATAACTTATTATTTTTGACAAGTCACTTAAGTTTTTCAATGAGATATTTTTCTATTAACCGACGTTTAAGGTAACCGGGACTTTAACCAGAGGTGAAAAAATCTACCCTATATAAGTTTTTATCTACGCTAACTATTAACGAAATAAAAATACTGCTGTATCCGAGATTCCGAGTAGTTCGCTATCTACTATAAAATATAGATTTCCTGCAGAGACTTTAGAGTAGACTGACTTTATGTAGCACTAAAATGCAAGTTAAACAAGTATATTAGATATTTAAGTCTCTATTCTCTCTAAGAATGTTGTGCCTTGGATGACAATACATAAGTATTCCAACAGTCATATAATTTTAACTGTTGCTGCTATATTTAATATTTAAATGTGTAAATTACATCTTGCAGTGAAATATTAATTTACGTTATAAGTCCGGTAAATGAGATATTAGGATAAGAGTAAGATGTTTTCCGACAAGGCGACGAAGGAATGAGTCAGAAAATTCGAAATGAATACCGTGAAAATCATTAACGGACATGTGACGTACAACGTTTTATTTCATACTGTATCATTTTTCAATTTAAATCAAAGGTTTGATTTTGTTATTTTGAAAATTATTAAAAAAGCAAAATAACAATCTTAGTTGTCATTGAAAAATTTAAGAAGAAAAATACTGTCTTGGACATATCAATCACAAACTTTCAATAGAATTTTATTAAATAAGATCGGAATTACAGAATTTAAATTTAATACTACAAAATGTAAAAATGTACAAATATTTTTAAAAAACTTAAAGGACATATAAGTAAAAAATATATTAAATTTATATATACAGTACCGTAAAGAATAACAATACCATACAGACTCATTTACCGGATTGAAATCACAATTGTAAAAATTAAAATACGGCACAGTACGAAATAAATTTATTTACCTTTAGTTCTGCATTTTATTTTGCTGTAGTTGTATAAATTACATTTCTCGTTCGTTAATATTTAGTATATTCATGTTAACTTAATATTGAAATATACTGTTGATATTCAAAATATTTTTCTACTCTTTGGTATACCAATCGTGTTTGTCAGGAATAATTCAACTCACTGAAAAAAAAGCAAAAATTCAGTATCTGTGGTATTGATAATCCATGATAGGTCCACGTTGCTTACTAGCATTGATCGGTATCAGTTTACCATACTGTGAATTTAACAAATTATGAACGCGTGCATACATTCATGCATGTATGTAAATTTATGGCACAGTATTGTATTATGAATTATTAATTATTGTAATTAAATTGACGCATCAATAATTCAATTTTTGATTGACACAGTTGAGCTCAGACTTCGCAATCCAGGCATTGCGGGTTCGAATCCCGTGGGCACTTGAATTTTTGTTTGTGTTGTTCTTTGTTCATTTCATCGTATCACCCTTATTTGACTTCATATGAGCGGTTGTTAAACATTAGAAGAAAAAGGGGTTGATTTTTTGTTTGTGAACTATGTGATAATATGTGGCTGGAATTATAATATGATGGACGTAAGGGTACCCTCTGCCTATTCCATTCTAGATAAGTTTCCAAGTAAGATGGAAATAACTTTCGCCTGTCTGTTCTGAAATGTCTTGAAACTATTTGAAATTTGTAGAACCCGTGTCGAGTACAATGCCAAGAATAACTGGAGGCAGTTCTATAAGAACTTACGATTCCATTGCTAAAATTGGAGCAAATGTTCCTCTTATGTGTCCTGCTCAAGGTTTCCCTGTACCATCATATAGGTAAAAAAATTCTTTGCTTTATATAAAACCACATAAATATTTTCGCATCCCATTTATTCCAGCTATCAAAAATAAACCAGCATTCTAGCCATGTACATTATAAATAACTTCAAGAACTTTTAATTTTTCGATATTTTCTTTATAGTGTAATTTTAAATACCAGTTTTGACTGCCCGGTGAGCAGTGGCGACACGTGATAGGAACTGAATAAAAACTTATTGAAATGACATTCACTTAATCAGAAAATTAACAATATCATCAGTGCTCCGAACTGCATTTATTACCTGCGTACTTGAAGAACCTACTGACATTTTTAATATGTAAACTTAAATTTAAGATCCAAAGATATCCGATATCTAAGTCCACCCACTTATTCTATATTTAAACAACTGCAAATGCATGTGCAACGGTCAATATTTCAAAAGCATTTCGTTCTCATCTTCACTTCGCCCATGGGCAAATAGACCAATCAGAAAGCAATTAAGGCATGCCTCAAGACTCTCTTTCCTGAAGCAGGTAGTGCAGCGAGAGAAAAATCGACAAACGCTGTAGCATTGTAAAAATAACGCAGTCCTACACATTGACGAAGTTTGAGGCAGGAGGATTTTTGCCTCTGCACTTCTGTAATCGGCATTGCGTTGGGCGTACGAATGCTTTATTCTACGGTATAGGAAGGAAAAAGTGGGAACTTGAAAACTAGATCTTATGGACATATTGTGCGCTAAATTTAGAATTTCTAGAAAATTGAAATTTAATTCATTTTTAAAGGTGAAGTATTGTTTTATTTGTTTTCTTTTGCTGAGCAGCCACTGGCAGTGAGATTTTGTAAACCTTATCTATGGTGCATCATCAAAATTTATTAAACACCGTGCTCAATTGTGTTGCAATAATCATGTGCATATGTGTTTAATTTTTATGCCATTGTCTATTGTTTATTTAGATTAAAGATAACTAGATTTGATTGCATTGATTAGCTAACATTTGAAGTCGCAAATGTAACACATATATATTTATCGCATTTGAATATGAAACAATATGATCTATTAGCACTGCTTATAATGGCAGAGGAATATTGACTTTGTTAATTAATAATCTGTAAATTTCATTATCAATTTCAGCTTACAAATAAGTACGTATAATATTTGAGATTTTTATAAAACCTATATCAAGGGCTACCTTGACAATAATGAATATATTAACATTTAAATATATTTCCCTATTTATATTTCAATTTTGATATATAATCATTGCAAAAATTATTTGTAGATAATAAATGGTTATCATGGTTGCCTAGAAATACGCTACCTGGACTGAATTTTATAAGGTACCGAGCAATTTTTTACATTTAAAAGTGGTCTAGTAGGTTCAAAGCTCAGGATCACACTAAAAATCTGTATTTAACACCAGGGCCGGCGGAAGGCGTGGGTAGTGTGGGTAGCACTACCCACCTAAAAATTTATCGATCTTAAATTGAGCTTTTTCGTTAACATCTCAATATGTGATTATTTGCACAAATTCTTGATATCTTTTACCCAGCGGGCATTAAAAATAATTAATATTGCCCACATATATCTGTGGTACTTGAGTTCATGGTCTTAGGAAAGTCATGCAGTAGAATTATTGGACCTTTATTTACCTCCATTATTTCACTAAACTTAATAAAATTACAAATGAAGATTATTAAAAGAACATAGTGTTTAGACTTTCTATATTCTTGTCTAGATTCAAGACAAGACGAATCTTTCTTATTCCAGATCAAGACGAGAAAATTTTCAAGGCTATGATTAATTAAAAATTTTAATATTTTCAAAATATAAATACATCATGTTCATGCGTAGCTTGTTCCATCTGAGCTGAAATACTGAATGTAAAACAAATAAAGAACGCTAACGTCCTTATCTAAAGCGTATGCGCAAGTTAATGTAGAATCTTGTAACAATCTACAATCTTGATATCTAGTCAAGTCTTTTTAATCTGGACTTAAACTTAATAAAGTCTTGCTTAGACGACAATACTAAAACTACAGATAAAATTAAAACGGTAAAACAAACCATTGATGAAAAACACCTGTAATTATAAGATTGTCAGAATTCAGGCAACTTGAAACACTATCTAAAACTCAAACAAAAGCAAAAATCATGGGATGATGGAATAGTTGAAATTTGGAACAAGCAAACTAGAAAAATGCATGTGAACTATCAAAAGATAAACAAAACTAGAAGAAATTTACAAATGAATAATAGAATATAGAATCTCAATAACCAACGGGTAGAAGAGAAAACGACAAAAACAGGGTGTTTCAATAATTTTGCTCAATATTAGTAACTTTTTTGTTTAAAGAGGTACGAGTTTTGTTTAATGAGAAGAATTGTGCCATTTTAAATAAGAACATTAAACACATCGACAAAAAAAATTGTATCAGTTAATTTCTTTTTATTCTTTTATTACAAATAGTATTAACGAGTTATTTACGTTACAAAATTAAAATTTTGTAGCCTGTTTTATTAGTTAATTAAGCCAAGTGAGCCATGGGAACAATTGTTTTTTTTATATATATAAAATTATAATTAAATTAACATAATTATTGAAACACTCCGTATATTTATCATATTACACATACTATAATTAAATTCAACATTTTTGGTAAACCAGGGGTACCTTTCCTTGATTTCAAAGATACAAAACCTATTAAACCATTTATCCTGATAGAACCCGTGAGTAGCGCATCACCAAAAGTATCCTCCAAGGCGAAATTCGACGTCCTGGTGCACAGGCAGCACGTGGAGATCGCCCTCATGTGTCCTGCGCAGGGTTTCCCGGTCCCCAGCTATCGGTTAGTGAGTCATTGCCCATTGCCCTAGTTTTCCTATCTGTGCAGTGTAGGAAGGTGATGATGTACGTAACGACATGTTTGTGTCGCAGAGCCTGTAGGCGTGCGCGCGCCTAAGTTCCCCTCGGATAATCTAATAAACGCGTTTCAAAGGGACTCCGGACAGGGCTTTGCCCTTCTCTGCCAGGCGCAGGGGTTCCCCGTGCCTCTGTTCAGGTAACTAATAGGTGATATACACGCGGATGTACTAGGAGCCTGATTTATGTAAATGCCTGGTCGAATCTATTACCTGATGGAAGGAAATAATTAATTAAATCGTGATTTCTGAAGACTCGTAAATTTTCGCAAAGTTATTTAAATACCTCGTGAAATATTCAACTGATTAATATGAAATATAAATTAAGTTTTAGATTCACATTTTTCGAAACAATAATTGCATAAAATGAAATTATAGTAAATAATGTGTGATGCAATTAGACCTTATTATTTGTGGGATATTCTGCGTAAAATCTGAAAATGTAACAAATTATTAAAAATCTTTACTTATAATTAAAAAAATTTCCAAAAATTCAGTGTGTAAAATACTAACTAGATTATTATTCATTATTCATATTGTTTGTTTTGACGTTGAAAATTAGTTTCAGTTATTGAAAATTGAATTTTATAACTTTTACACTTAATTTTCAAGTTTTTTATTCCATTATGTGAATTTAATAAGTATTAGTTAAAATTTATAAAATTCACCACTTGTCTAACTTCGAAAATAAGGATACATGATCTTAATGTTCTTGGCCTTCAATATTTTTTTTTCTTAAATTAGAGGAATACCCAAATCTTTTATAATAAAACCTAATAATAACTTTATCGAGTTATCATTGCGTATTACAATTGAATCATTGGTTCTCATAACGGGTTAGCCAATCATCCCAGTATCAAAATGGCAAATATTTGATTTTAGCGGGTTCTGATGAATTAAATTCTCTGAACGAATCAGGCAACAAAAAAGAAAGCAAGACAATTTAATCTACACTTTGTAAATAAGGGATAAATTTCGCATATTGGTAATTCTATTCGAAATTTAATCTATAATTTCAATATTTTCTTCCTTTTAAATATCTGATTACAAAAAAGCTGTTAACAACTTCAATCCGGCTAAAGCTAGTAGGTATTCGTGTCATTCTGCCCTTTCGGGTTTGTTCAGAACTGTTTCACTTGCTTATTATTATTTTTTTGTTAGTTAATAGTTTTGTTTTGTATGTTATTTGATTGTGATATTTGTGAGATGGTGATAGATAACTAAAGTCTTTACTTCTACCAAAGTGATTTTCTAATAAATTGTTGTCGTTCATTTAATTTAATAATCGAATAATACCTTAAAAGTTGAGAAAAACACTAGATATCAGTGTTTAATAAAAATTTATCTTAACGGTTCGTTTACGGTTTCAGTATCTGCTGAAAATCACTTTTCGGTATATTATACACCAAGGTTGAAAAAATATCATTATTGATCTGGGGCCAAGATTGTACCCCGTGTAATCGAGAGATATAAGGCGCTGGTCAATAACGGTTTCTCATGTTTCTTACAACAATTTATATTGCAAATAATAAACATTTTCATCTGGATATTTACTTGATTCTTAATATTCACAATTTTATTTGTTTTTATTTGATGTATTTATTTAAATTAGACGGCATATTTAAATGGTGAATCCACAGGTTACACTTTTTTTGTGTTTGATCAGTCGAATAATTCTCTAATTTGGAGGTTTGAATTTCTTTAAAAAGTAACATTTTGCATTACTTATCTAGATCAATATTAAATTATTATTGATCTAGATTACCATGGTTACCAAGTAATATAATAATAAACTTCTGAAAAAAAAAAAACTTTTAAATAGTAGTTCCCATGCAGTGTGTATACCCTATTTCAACAATAATTCTCTAATTTATCATTATTACATGCTGGTAAATATATCACTATATTAGAACCAGTGGGTGTGCGACCGCCCAAATTCCAAACCTCCCAGAAAACCGTGGTGTACTTCCTCACTGCCGAGAAAGAACCGTTCGCATTGCACTGCCTGGCCCAGGGTAGCCCTCCACCAGTATTCAGGTACAGACTCGTGCTTTATATCTCATATCGAACAATCCAGACATAGCATGCTTAATGAAAGAGCGAACGGTGATGATATATTTACTCCAGAGCCCGTGGGAGTGAAAGCTCCGAAATTTTCCACGACTGATAAAATGGTCGGATATTACGTGAGAGAATCCGGCCAGAGTTTTGCCCTACATTGCCCTGCGCAAGCTTTCCCGGTCCCCCTGTTCAAGTAAGTTGGAACATTTTACTAACGGCCATAAATAGAAAGCTTTTAAAAAATTACATCCATAAAACTCATGTATGTAGTACTATAAAACAATTTTATAGTACAATGAACCCAATTAATTAAAAATAAAAAATAAATGTAGTAAGGTAGTAGGCCCAGGCCTGCTAGAAAACAAATTATGATGTAGCCGTAAAAACAAGATCAAATATAGTAAAATTGTAAAGTAATTAATAGATATAACAATTTTAAAATTGAGTACAGTTCAGTTTATTAATCATCTCAATTTAGTCATATAAACCAGTAGTAGCTTATTTTTTTCTATAAGGGTTGTTATAGCAGGGTTGCATTGATTTAAATCACTTTATTTGAATCAGATTTAAATCATACTGATTTAAAAAAAATCGTTGATTTAAATAACTTGTTCGTCAATTGTTATTTAACAATCCAGATTTACGTAAATGGGGGGAAAAGCATGTGGATAATGTTACCATATGGCAATACTTTCAAGAAATACTAAATCTGTTTCACTTCGTTGATAAAACCACTTTAATTGTATATTATTTTAAATTTATAACTCAAAAATTTTTTGCACTAATGTGTTACAGTAAAATCCGGTTATGGCGACATCGAAGGGAACCCATAAATTTCGTCTCTAGAACAGAAAATCGCTATAATTCATAAAAGTTAAATAACATTAGCGTATTTCGTCGTTATAGCCAGTTTCTCGCTATTAGCAATATCGTTATACACGGGTTTTACTATAGTTTTTTTTATTGTTTCTTTAAATTTCTACTTATTCTTTACAATAGTAATTTTTTCATAACAATTGCTATTTTGTGAAACACGTTTTTGAAATTATAGTATACCTTTTTAAAAAATAGGATTTTTATGCAACCCTGATAATAAATATAGAATTGACAACATTCAAACACATTTTGTGCTAAAAGAAGATGCTGCGGCAATAAGCAAGCTATTTAATAAATAAACTGAGTGACCAAAAATATATTCAGATTATAAACCACTCACAACTTTTTTTCTGTATGTATATGTAACAGTTAGAAGAATGGAATGTGTTTATGTTTAAATTAATTTTGATTGCTGCCACCAGGTTATTTTTTTTAAGTACAAAATAACCAAAACTTAGTTTAATGTGAGGGTTACAAAGCAAAATGAAAAACAAAGGGGAAAATTAACAATTGAAATATATTAAAAAAATATGGATGTTAAATATACAATAGAGCAAGACAAGTTTACATGAAAAGATTATAAATAATATAAAAATAAAATAACTTAAACACTACTTACATTTTCTTCTACAGGTTTTTACTTACATTATTACTGATTTCTTCATCTGACCTCTTAGACTTCCGAAACTTAACTCACTGAACTTACTTAACATTTGTTATTCATGGTTCTCTTGCTATTCGATGACATCACAAATTCTGTTTCTGATTGGCTAGAAAAATCCCGAAATAAACACAGACATTCGTCTCCAAATTTTTCCAGTTGATAACAACCCCTGGGAAAGCAAACTAACTGTGTTTACCACGAAGATTTCTCATTGCCTATGACTCATATGATCAGAATTTGAAATACAATCAAATAACAAGATAACATCTTCAAATTTTAAACTAACAATATAAAATATAATATAAAACAATAAAATTATTAATTAATAACGGCCCGAAGGTTCAACTGTTACATATACTATGTTCAATCATCATTATGGTGCTTTTAAGAACATAATGCAAATTATATATTTAGACCATTTTACTGAAGATGGATTGCCACAAAGTACATATGTATTTGTACAATTGTCGTTCTCCACAAATTTCTGTTTTGCTTCTTTCGCCTCATTCACATTCAAATTTGAATTTACACATTCTTTGTATTCGTAACATCACATCTATTTATGTGTCTATTGACTTAAAATTAATATTTTGAAAATATACTATGTTGTCCGGTTTTTGAACAATTCTTAGCCCGATAGATAATAATAAAATATGAAATAACTAATTTTAATGGATATTAATTACAAATTTCAAACCTATCCTAATATTCTAAGTAAGTTACATTTATTCATTGTAAATTATATAGAGTTTGGTAGTTGAATGACTATACTGTAGCAAAAATATCTTGTTATTCTTGTTTAGAACCTGTAGGAGTGAAAGCTCCTAAATTCTCAACTACAGATAAAACCATGAGCTTTATTATAAGAGATTGTGGACAAAGTTTTGCTCTACATTGCCCTGCGCAAGCTTTCCCTATCCCCGTATTCAAGTAAGTCAAATTACTGTGAGAAAATAACAAGCTTTACTTTGTGCTTTAGAACCAGTTGGAGTGAAAGCTCCAAAGTTTTCAACCGCAGATAAAACTATTAATGTCATAGTAAGGGAATCTGGACAAAGTTTTGCCCTACATTGCCCAGCACAGGCTTTCCCTATTCCTATATTCAAGTAAGTTCAGGTTTACTTGATTTTAACACCCGTCTACTAACGGCAGGAGACACAGTGTCATTTATCTAAAAATTACTCATTCAAATTGACAATTTCGCTGTACCATTTTTGTTCCAAAACGAATTAAAGTGACTTCCCAGATTCCATATCATAAATTGATTCCCTTAAAAATATATTCTCTGAAGTTCACCCTTACTCGATTTTATAGATCACATATGAGTATTTACCCTAGTGAAGCTCTTGGCAATTTGAGTTATTGTTTCACCATATTTATAGCCTATAAAAATATCGAATACACCACTAAAATAGATCCCTTTGCACGCAACCATCTACCTTCAATGTCACCCTATTTTTCTCTTATATTGAATTCAAACCTTACAAGTTTTATTTATATCCGCTTCGCATTTAATATTTAATCCAATTTATAATACCCAAATCAATCCTAACGTTCAGGACAAGTTTAAATTGAGCGATTGTGAATAAAGGAAAATTATTTTTTCTTGTAGAACCTGTTGGCACAAAAGCTCCGAGTTTTTCATCCAAATCAAAAATTTCAAGCTTTGAATTTTCTTTGGGGAGCAGCTATGCTCTTCTGTGTCCTGCTCAAGCTATGCCCATTCCTTCTTATAGGTAGGAAAAACTAACAGATTTTTAAATAATAGTATATTATGCAATAAGTGCAGAAAGTCGCCTATTTTTCACGCGGCATAAGACGAGATCGAGTGCTGGAATCACACAAGGTGGGAAATGGGAGATTCTGCAGGAGTGGCACACTATACTTTTTCTATGACCACACTATTAATCGTTAAAAAACAATATGGTGCAAGTAACCTCACAAAGAGAATTTACCTTACGCATAGGCAGTCTTGGTAATTATTGTGAGAAATGTTCTTTCCCACACTGCACATGTAGTGTTAACAAATATTGTAAAAAATGATTTCTCACACTTTAACTCACGATTGTGGGAAATACGCAACTTTCAAGCTTTATGTAGTGAGAAAATTGCCAGTTTCCATAGTGGTCGTAGAAAAAATTACTTTTGCACTTCAAAATGACTAACTATTAACTACTCATATAATTAATTAATATAATACTAATATATTTGCAGTTTTAAACCATAAATTATAATAATAATATACATTGATACGTACCTGGTTAACCCGGTGTAGGTCTGAATTTGTCACAATTTCTTTCTTGTTTTTTATATCTTCAATAAGTGGATCAACCTTGATCCTGAGTGTATAATAAGACTATAAATATTCAATTAAAGATAAATAAATATCATATTAGCATATGATGAAAGAAGTATGAACATTTAGTACAGCAAAGAAAAAGACTAATGATCTGTTAAATTTTAAGTTTCCCTTAAATGGACAATAACACATCTGAATAAAATAACATAGGAATTATTCAACATTGCTGTTAAAATTTCGAAAGGCATTTTTTGTTTGTGGCGCTTAAAATTTAATTTAAGCTTAAGTGGGCAAAAATCCTTATACAAATGAATTCGCTGAGATTTATTTATGCTTAAAGTCTGTGACTTTTTTATAACCTGTTTGACACTATCACTTATATTGTTTAAATCGAATTAAATATAAAATAAGAAAACAGGATTAAAGGTAATTTCGGTAATACCTATGTAAGTTTTCAAAAAAAACAATGAGAATTTTATCTTCACTTCTAAAGTTCATATAACATGAACTGAAATCAAACAAACCAAATAAACCGATGTATCAAAATTGAAAATGTCATATATAATTTATCTTTTTAACGTTTGTATTAAGCTTTTTGTTGTTCATAATATATTTTAATATAGTGAGAAGTAAGATCTCGTATTAAGTGGATATGTTTCAAGAAGTTCCAGCATTAAAAGAAACAGTGTTAAATGAAGTCATCTCAACAACAAACAGAACAGAAAATAAGAAAATTAATATAATTTTTTGTCAAATTAATAATGTATTATTTATGGGTAATATAGATTTTTAATCAAAAACCTTCATGAAAATAAATTAAAAATGGAATTAGTAATTTTTATGAAGTAATCATCTATTGTTATTTGCTTTTTTTTGTTTTGTATTCTGTGTAAATTGATCCATACTCCATAAATTGCATGCGAGTACGAAAATTACAAAGTTGTGCGATATCCGAAAACCTGACATTTTACTGCTCTTTTATATTAGAAAAACTGAAACAGCGTTAAGCGGGGTCTTTACTGTATATAACATAAACAATATATTAAGACAAATACAGCAGAAACGTGTACTAAACAATATTACATACATAAATATATGATTTAACTTTAATGCATTGTTTTGATAATAAAGTATAAAACAATGTATCATGAGAATAAAGAAATATGATTCTTTTAACCACAATTATATCTATCTATCATTAAACGCTTACTCAGTTGTGATAGTGAATAATATAAATTAACAATAATCGTAGAAATCTTATCCTAACATTCTGCAGGCATTCTGAAAAATATGCAAAACAAATATTTTGTGTAAATTTATTGTTTGAACATGGAATGTTTAAAAAAATCAAAAATAATTATTTTTTCATGTAGAACCAGTGGGTTCGAAAGCACCCAGTTTCTCTTCAAAATCAAAAAGCTCTACATTTGAATTCTCTTGCGGAAGTAGCTACTCTCTCCTCTGCCCGGCGCAAGCGATGCCTGTGCCATCATTTAGGTAAATGCGCTCTTTGTTTCATGCGCTTAATCATAATAAAACCCGCTGAAGCCGCTAACAGAATTGTAACGTTTTTCTCGTTATCTGCAGCGACAATGAACTCTAATTACGTCACATATGTGGCTGAATCATTACTGAACCAAGTTTTAATTTCACCGGCCTTGGCGCACAAAATATATGTAATTAAATGTTCCTATCATATCATTGTTACTAAACCATTGCTATAAATTGTGGGATAAGAAAACCGACGGGAAACTAAATGACATTTTAGAAAATTATAGTGATAATATTTTTAAGGATGTTGCATTAAAAATAGATTTAGCCGCATTGGCAAAGGATGCAATCGTTTAGAAAAGAAAATAAATGTAATGTTCAATTCGTATTGCGCCATTGGTAACACACATTGAGCTAATGTTGCTCGTCTTCCAGATTCCGTAACTCGCAACAACTACTAACACTTTCAATTCAAATTTGCAATTAATTTTAGACATTTTCACATCAATGTAGAGTGTTCTTTATGTGTTTTGTTATGTAACAACCACAAATAAAGATTACTGTTCTAGAATTTCAAGTTCATTTTGAAGTTGAAATTTGATCTAAAAAAGCGAATTCAGAACAATTCTCACTTGGACAGGTTCGAATGCTCATTTTGATTTAATTATTCATAAATTTATATCTGTTCGTTGCACATAGTATATGATACAATTCTATATGTAAAAATTATCAAATATATAACAAAACAATTTAGTTAAAGTATATTTTTCATTTAATCGGATATTTCTAGATTAATATATATTACGAACTTACTTCTGATATAATAATTAAAAAATCGCTATATATTTCGTATGTAACAGAATCCAGATGACTCGTCAACATGTAATTGTATAAACATCAAAATAAATATAATTTTCAAACTTCTACACTTCGCATGGTCAGAATTTGAAATACTTGCCAGAAAGGTTCCCTTTAGAGTTTGAATTTACAATTTTGAGCACCGTACTGATAATTCTCAGAATTTCAAATTCCAGAACTAGAGTTTGAACTCTTTTTACTAAAATGTGCATGCTCGCTTGTTCAAGAACTCATTAGAATTGTAGGTTCGAACATACCTATAATAACAAGTTCAAATGTACCGTAGATCTGTTCTCGAAAACTTTATACGAGCCCACTGTTCAAATCTCGACGTTAAAGTTGCTACCGAGACGAATCTCATCGAGAATATGTACAACAGCAGTACAAATGTACTTTATTATTAAATATATTTGAGTATTTATTATAAAATAAGAGATATGAAAAATATTGTTGTGGAATTTTTTTATGACCTATATTAAAGTTTTCAAATTAATATTTAATTCAGTCACGTCTTCAAGAATTGCGTAATTTCAATATAATTTGAAATTTAAATACTACTATTTCTGATTATTATTTAGAGACTGAGATGAAACCAGCTAAAGTCTCTCCTTGAATGGAGAGGAGTGAAAACTGGAGTGTGATTTTCAAAATCATCAACTATTCATCAAATAAAATAACGCTGTATAAAGCAAATATAAGCTCCTGTTGCATCCGTTTTATACAAGCTATAAGCTAGAAACCTGGACGGCTAAAATATTTAAATCCAAGAAAAGGAAATAAAACCTGAAGGTATCTGAAACCATTTACTTTAGAAGGAAAAACCATTGTTAAATAAATATAAAAGTTAAACAATTAAACAATAGCGATGTTAGTTTTCGCTATCAAACATACGTCTATAAATGGGTTGCTCTATTTTATTTAGATAACAGTAGTTAGTTGTCATGAATACTATAATATCCTTTTTGAGCAAGTATATTAGCAAATGAATAACAGAACTATTAGGTCTTTTAGATATCCCGGTGTCCCGAAACAAGGTCTCGGGATATTTATTTGTTCCGAATTTATATATTTTCATAACTCACTTTTTAGTTTTATTTAAACTTGTTACATTTTGTGATTTCTTCCGACCGCAGTACGCGATTCTTGACAAAAATGAACAAATAATTTCCAGAACTATATTTACATATATTGAAAATATATGAATATATTTTTTCAATTCCAGGCCACAAAACCAATATGTATAACTTATTTTTTCTTTAATAAAAATTCAGTGGACAGATAAGCATAACTCATTATTTTTTGATGCTGTAGAAACTATTTTACATAATTTCAATTTTGATTTTAATTGTTCAGAAATGTATGGCTCCATCAGAAAAAGTGTTATTAAAAACAGTCAAATTTACGATAAGTGTGTACGGCTAAAAGTAAAATATATTTTTTCATCAAACGTCATAAAAGTGACATCTTCTGTGACGTGATTGACAAGGTTGAAGTTTAATTTCTATGCCTCCGTAATATAATTTTTTATTCTAGTCGCCGTATATTTTTTTCGCCGCCGTATGTAGAATCAACCAATGAGAAGTAACTTGTACAAAAGAAATCTGTAATATCGCCCTAAATGTCACTATAGAAACTAAATAACCTAAGAATAAAGTTACTAAAAATTATGAATAACTGACAGGTAACCTACATATTAAACGTCAAATAGTAGTTATTTTTTTTAAATTTCTAAGTTTGAAGAAAAAAAAACATGTGTTATTTAGAGTAAAAGTGTCTTTGCGTGCCTTGCATGCAATTGTCCGACTCGCTTCGCTCGTCGTGCAAACTTCCATGCTCGCCACACAAAGTATCACTTTTACTCTTAATAACACAATATACTATTGATTTTATGAGTATTTTTAAGGGCCCCAAATCAATTTAATACATAACCCTTCTCCCCCTGGTTTGGTTAAATGAAATCCTGAGAGAATTTCTCATAGTCCATGATGATAATTCGGTAAATAAACAGGTCCCTATCCCAAATTTAGAGTCAGTATAGGTAAATAATTGTTAATAATATAAATAAAATACTTAAAATTCATTCCAGAACCTGTTGGTACAAAAGCTCCAAGTTTTCCCACGAAAGCTCGTAGTATAACTTACGATATCCCATTGCAAAAAAATTATGCTTTACTATGTCCTGCTCAAGCTATGCCCGTTCCCTCTTTTAGGTAATTATATAACTATCAATATTTTTCCTTTGTATTTATAATTTCATCGGTAATATGCTTGTCTCTATCCCAAAATTAAAGGCAAATTCAAAGTAAATAATATAGAAAAAACGTGAAATTTATTACAGAACCAGTGGGTACTAAAGCTCCCAGCTTTTCGTCTAAAGCTAAAAGCTCTACATACGATATAACATTAGGAAAGAGCTATGCCTTACTGTGTCCAGCCCAAGCTATGCCTGTACCTTCTTTTAGGTAATGTAAATCTAACAGATATTGACCAAACCAATAATGAAATTCCATTACATCGTATTACACTGATTATCCATTTTTGTAGAAATATTCTCATGAACACTAAAGAATATAAAAACTACAAGTAGTTAACAAATTGTTTAGTTCAGGAATATCGCCCGTTAGGTTGAAATAAAATTTAGATTCTGTCGATAGCAATTAAGTAAAAAGTAAAACAAATACTGGAACTAAAATGCGAGTCAATAAATAAACAAGGAATGATATGAAAACGATAAATACAAGTGTGCAATTATAGAAGAAACTAGAATACAACCTGAAGCAAATGGAAGAGAAAATACTAGAAATCAGAACAAATTATACTAAAATAAGATTATCAAGAATATGGAATAAATAAACAGATCATAAATGTGGATAAATAGATATTTCTGCGTTAATATGCAATTTTTTTCTCAATAATTTAAATTCAATTTAGATTACAAGTTGATTGCTTTACAAATAAAATAAAAAAGGGAACTTGTCTACCTGCTCTGTCTATATTAATCTGGAATATTTTTTCCGACTTCTTTTGTACCAAAAGAAAAATGAAGTTATGTCACAACTAAATATTTTTTTAAACAAGTACCCATACTTAGAGAAAATATATATCTTGAACGAGTATATCATTTCAAAAACCTTGGTGTAATGTTTGATAAACAATTATGATTTAACTTCCATGTAGACAAATGACAATTAGGTTTTATTATTCGTAGGCACTTTTATATATTTTCAAAAGTTATCTACTCTCAAACAATTATATTTTTCATTGGTTGATCAAAACTGGAATATTGTTGTCAAATATGGAATCCTATTTATAATGAAAAATTCATTATTATTGTCCGCCTAAAAGAATAGATTGAGAATCACAGTTTTATAAGATATAAGGTAAAATTTAGTGGACGAAAACTATTGATTATATACAAACCATATATTTCTATCCCAACATGAAGAAATCATTTCTAATCGTGTGTAGATGGACTTTCAATGTTTTTACTCCCTTCCGTAGAACCTGTGGGAAGCAAGCCCCCCTCATTCTCCTCGAAAGCCACGATAATGGGCTACGAAATGAGAGAAAAAAGCAGTTTTGCTCTTCTGTGCCCTGCACAAGCCTTGCCAGTTCCTTCCTTCAGGTAACATCACAATTTGCACAAGCCTGCATTGATTTTTTCTTTTCTTTATTCGTCACGAAGTTAAATCTGATAGAGCTAACAAACCAAATATAATACAGTTCTGCAAGTCAAATGAAATTGTATAACAAATGTGAACAATTATGAAAGTAATGAATAGTTAAATGCCGACACCAGTCCTCCAGTGGATCGCTTTCAGTCTCCACAATTACAGGATCGCGGATTTGAGAGCCGCATATGCATGAGTGTGTATGTATGTTTTCATAAATCCTTTCATATCATTTTGCCACTCTCATCCACTACATACAGTATTCATAGTTGAGAGGTTGTTAAACATTAATAAAAGAATGTATAAAGTAGTTAACGTAACTGGGTATTTATTATTTTACATGGGAATTTTATAATAAATTTTGTGGAATATATTTCTAAGTACATTTTAATTATTGACTCTAACCGGTTTTTAATGCTTTGTTCACATGCACAAAAGTAAGCTGGTAGCTACGTCATAAATGTATCTGTACAGTAAAATTATTACCGTACTGACATCAAAATAACATGGGACAATTGGAACTCCCAAAAATATGTGCCTAAAGGAATCTTTACCACAAGTTCCATAAAACTTTTTATAAGGGACAATTGGTTTATTTTATAACGATTTTCAAATATCTCATACAAGAACTATAGCTAAGTAAATGACTATCTGTACGGTAATATTATTACCATACTGACTTGTAAAAATAACTGTAACCATGGCGGCATATCAACCCATACAGTTTTCATCATGAAAACGTTATTGACAAGAGAATTTTATAACATAATATTTATTTCAGTTGAAGGTAATTGTGACTGCAATTAGCTAAGGAAACTGTATTTCGTGGGAATGGCAGTCAGGAATCGGGCTAATAATTTTTACGTCTTTTTAAATTTTGACAAGCTTTCGGAATCTCTTTATTCCTTCTTCAGGTCACTACATAAAAAAGTTATTTTAAAATAGTACTAATGTACAATAATAAATTTTTAATTAACTTACAATTATAACTCTACCAAAATTGTAAGTTAATTAAAAATTTATTATTGTACATTAGTACTATTTTAAAATAACGTTTTTATGTAGTGACCTGAAGAAGGAATAAAGAGATTCCGAAAGCTTGTCAAAATTTAAAAGACGTAAAAATTATTAGCCCGATTGCTGACTGCCATTCCCACGATATACAGTTTCCATAATATTTATTAATAACGTCTTCACACCGATAAACTATTGAACTAAAGTTATTGTAAATCATCCTTGTCTCTAGATGACTTAAAATTCCAAACTGCCATATGCGGCAGTTATGATGCTTGTAACAATCCTGAGTATGTTAATAGCAATAATAAACCTCATTTTGGATACTTGTTGAGGAATATTTAGTTTTGATTGAACAAACAGAATATAAGTACTTAATATACTATTTTAGTTATTTTTCTTTTTAATGTTTTAGTAATTTATCTCAACACAATAATAATCTATTAAAGAAAGCAATATAATGCTTCATATTTACTTTAATATAATCGTATATTTGAATTATTTTTTGTTCTTTTATTGATTACTACTCGTATTTCAAATCAAAAGAGAATGTAGGGGTACCTTATAGCAAAAGTTGTTGGTATGTAATTAAATACTTGTCTGATCGTATTTTATAGAACCTGTTGGAAGTAAAGCTCCGTCATTTTCGTCAAAATCGTCAATACATGGATACCAGACAAAAGAAAATTCTGGATTTGCTTTATTATGTCCTGCACAAGCTCTTCCTGTGCCATCTTTTAGGTAATCTGGATTTTCATTGTGTTACGCATTTTTAAAAGATAATATTGAATTTTTAAATTATTAATTTATCATTGAGAACTCACATGTCATATAAGGTTACATTAATTTTTAGCATTTCCGAGTAATTCATTAAAAAAGTTTAAAAGGAGAAAATTACAAAACTTATTTTCAATTTCTTAAAGCTCAACTTGAAACCCCAAAACAACCAATATGAAGATACAAGACAAGTGAAACCAGCTGTTACATAACTTTCAGATATCAAAGATGGAATAACACTAAGACATTACAAATGGTCGGTCTGAATTAAAATTAAAATATTGTATAAAAAGTAATGATTTTAATGATTTGTAGAAATTGGGTTGGAACTTCCGAATATATTTGTAGGTAAAATTTTAGTTTTATAGTTTCATTTAGTTCGATTTATATTATTAAACTAAATAGTTTAAATTATAAGAAAAAACGTCATATATTTTTGATGTTTTCCATGTATTATCTTAAAATTAAACTACGTTGTCACAGTTTAAATTTCAACAAAATGTCTCATTGTAAAAACAATAATATATTATTGGTACGCCATTTTTAATGTAATCAGTTTTAAATTTTTAAGAATGTAACATTTTTCAGATCATGTTTTGCCAATAATATATTATTATTTTCAACTTAATTTATAACTTAAATTGATGTTAGCTCATCTTTTAGGAAATTGTATTATCAAATGGATTATAATCCAAATAATATATTTTTTGATAAGTCATATTTATATTTTATTATGTTTATTTAACTGATGATGGACCAATGTTGGCCCAAAACGTCCAAATATATACTAGTTTAATATAATAAATCGAACCAAGTGCAACTACAAAGCCCAAATTTTACCTACAAATATTTTTTTTTATGATTCTTTGCAATGTACAGGCATATATAAATAATCACTTCAATTAATTCATTTGCTGTTCTTTTCGTCACAAATCAACTGTGATGAAGTGATAAAATGTCTTCTTCTCGACGCCGCCTGACCTCGAGAGATTGTGCTTGCTAATGTTTCAATGTCATTTAAAAAATTGAGTTATGTCTTACTGTCAGCCGACAACTTTGTTTTATTATGGGATTTAAAATAACGTTATTATATTTTTATGTGGTTAGTAAGTTTTAATTACATTTATAAAGAAATAGATAAAAATGACATTTTCGATTTATAATAATGTTTTAATTTATTGTTTATAGTTTGAAGGAATAATACAGATTTTTAGAGATAGTTCTGAAGTTGATCACAATTCACAATTGTTGTTTTTTGTTCGTTTTATTTCTAAAAACTATCAGTTTCATTCCTTTACTTTAAATATAAGTGAAGTGTGATGAATGACGAAAATAATTCACCTATTATTAAATTCAGTCGCGAAAATATATCTCAGTTAAAAACTGCCCAATTTTATAGGTCTTTGTGTGGTTCGTAGAGTTTTTAATTTTAAATATATTTGGACTCATCTGACATATACATATTTGTCTTTAGAACCCGTAGGCACAAAAGCACCTTCTTTTTCAAGTAAAGCAACCAGTATGAGCTACACCATGAGTATGGGGAATAGTTATGCACTTCTGTGTCCTGCGCAGGCCCTTCCTGTTCCTTCGTTTAGGTACTCTAAAACTAAATATAAAAAAATCTAATTATTTGCTTTCAATTATTTGTAAATATTCTTGCCACAACCTTATTACTTTGATTTTTTTCTAAATTTTAATAGCATATTGTGTATATCTAGTAAGAAAAGTTATATATTGCGGAAGAGCCGTAGTCACTTTTCCTAAGTGGTACTCATACTATTGTTTTTTTCGATCGATTTATAAATTCAATAATAAATTATTTTATTTATAAATGTCAGACAACCAACAAGACTTAAGATTATTGTACACTGTACGGGAATACTTTGTCACAAGCCGAAAAAATATTCCCGTACTGTTATTTTTCGTAGCCCTGCAACTACACTACAATAGCAAAATAATGCACTTTCCGGTTCGAAAACAAACCGGAAAGGTGTAAGATCTCCTATATTTGTGATATTTTTTGGCTCTTTTCCTCTTTTAAGAATCGCTGTAATAAACTATTCCGACATTAGGTAATGTTTTCCACTATTTTGTACTTTCTAAATAAAAAATGTTAATTTAGAGCCAGTAGGATCAAAAAAGCCAAGTTTTTCAATGGATCTTAAAATAATGGGCTATGACAGACATCAAGGGAGAAGTTTTGCCCTTTTATGTCCTGCGCAAGCCATGCCTGTCCCTTCATACAGGTTTGTTTAATATTCATTTTACCTAAAACTACGGAAATGTACCACATTCAATACTACATAACATAGACTAATGAGGTTATAATTGTAGCAATCCCACTTTTAATTTGACTCAATAACTACTTAAATGCTAATAAAATAAGAACCAATAAATATTTTCCATTGCAAAACAGAATAGTATATTTTATATCTAGTCGGAAAAGTGAAATATTCTCGGACGGTGACTCGTCTCGCAACACTAGGAATCCGGGAATACACTTTTCGTATATGGTACACGTAATCGGTTTATATTCAATAATTATGAAATAAATATTATTGTATTTTTATTTTCGGAAAACAACAGACTTTGTACTGTACGGGAATGCTATTATTTGCATAGAAAAATATATACCGTGAGTATTTTTTAACGAGAAATATGGGGATTTATCATATCATGGTTATGACTTCATATTTGTATGGCAGCAAATGTATTTGCTTATCTCATTTAAAATGAAACGGGGAATGAATTTGACAAAAGTATTATATTTTTATATTCTAAGAAATTACAAAATGAACTAACGTACAGGTATAATAACGACAAATTAAACAATAATTGCAATAAATTTTCAATTAACTGCTAAGAAAAAACTTAATCGGCTATCTTTTAAATTGCGTAGATTAATATTTGGGAAATTGTAATATCTTGAAAAATGTTTTGTATTTTAACTTTTAATTGATATAAAGTTTGAAAACTTCCAATTTTAAAGATCACCAATAAAAAGCATCTAGATTTTTAAGATCGAGTGATTTAGCAGATCATTCTATTATTCTATCATTTCCTTTAAACTTATTAATGATTCTTAAAATTGCTGTTGCACTTGGTATAGATCTGGCAGAAAATTTTATAACCCAGAAAGCAAATGCCAAATTTGTTCTCTATGTTTCATTTTAAATGACACAGGTAAAATTTGCATTGCTGTCAATCAAATATCAAGTCGTAACCTTAGATATAATAAATCCCATGTTTCACCTTAAAAAATACTCATGGTATAAGCAATCTAGATTTAGATCAGTATAAGTTTTTAAATAATATCTTACTCAGAATTCTGTGATTTTGAAAATATATTTTTTTATTTACTTATGGTTACCCATGCAATATTAAATAATAATTTGTTATTTTTATTACTTATTATAAAAAAATGAGTTACATTTAATAGTGTAAAAAATAAAATATGAAACGCTCGCAATGTAAAGCAAAGCGACAATATGTATGCTAAATTGCATCACTTATCTTGCTGACATTTATCCTAACCTACTGGAATACGTTACAAACATTGCGCATTTTTATTTCAATTGTGGAATACAAAATTATTACATTCTACATATAATTGTTAATTTTCATATTTAAATTTTATTTTGACTACGGTCAAATATCCATTATCTATTAAAAATTTACTAATCCCAACATTCCGACAATTTTAAAAGAATTTTATTATAATGTATTTATAAATTTAGAACCAGTGGGAACAAAAAAGCCAAGCTTTTCAACTGACTTGAAAAGCATGGGATATGAAAGACATTTGGAGCAAAATTTTGCCCTTTTATGTCCAGCGCAAGCCATGCCAATCCCGTCCTACAGGTTTGTTTCACTTTCTTGTACATTTATTATGCTCAAAAACAAAATATACTTAATATCGTAATGATATGATGAAATATTTATACATTCTGTTTAATGTCGATAGCATGTCTCTTTGTATATGCATATTGTGGAAATTTATAAAAGTAGTAAAATACGTATTAATACTATACATTTAATCCATTTACTACGCATATCTATAATGATAGGAAAGTTTTTATGAGTTGTAGGAGGTCTATATTTACATTTTTCTAGTCGAATTTCTTCACCGATCTATAATCATCAATATTCCTAAAAATAACCCACGCTACCATGTGCTTTCTATCTGCATTTTTATTCCGTCCCATATACTGTGTTTACATTATACTATGTCGTCTTTGATTTCACTACTAAGCAAAGCTATATCAGTTACGAGAAATGATAAAAAAATATACAGCAACATCTGTTTTAAATGCTATCCCAACACAGGCAAAAAGTAATCAGATAATGATGTCAGATTGAATTCTAGAACCAGTTGGTACGCGCGCGCCCTCTTTTTCCACTGACGCTAAGATTGTGGGTTATGAGCGAACCCTAAATCAAGGGTTTGCTCTTTTGTGCCCCGCACAAGGGATGCCCGTTCCTTCCCAAAGGTTAGTTATAAAAAAAACCACAGTTATTAATGTTTTTAAATCAAATAAGTAAAGAAAAAGAAGTACTATTGTCTTATACAGCAGAGCAAAATGCAAAATATATTTTGAATATGTAACATATAAATATTGGAGCCGTTACATACATCAAATCTAACACATTTTCTATTGAAGTCTAAGAACGTAACAAGGCAACCAGAATTACACATATGCATTTTAAGAAAGAACAATAGTCAAAATGATGAATATCAAAATGTTCATTGTTTATTATTTTAACATTTCAACAGTCAATACATTTGAAAATTGGTACATTGTATGTACATGTATGAAGGAATGTTAGTGTGAATTATAACAAAAATAATCAATGATTTTATATGTTGATTTGCAATTGTAAATGTTTTGATATAAGAAGGAACACTATAATTATAAAAAGATCTAAAACGTTAAATTTATAGTGGTACAATAACCAGAATGTATATTTATTAACCACTAATCTATGACACAATATATCTACCTACAAAGAAAAGAACTTTTATACTCGTAGGTATTTCATGGGATTTCGAATGTAAGTGCAATGTGACTTGTGACTTTTCTGGAAACCTTCCGACCAACAACAATATAGTTTTCGTTTTGTGACAATTTTACTTACATTTTAATGCTATATTAGTTATTAGGTAGCCTAAAGCCTTTACAAGGAATCTGTAGCAAATGTGGTAAACAAAAACACAAGATATTTTTTGACTGTCGGCTCTAAGTAAAAAGGATAAATGGTGAAATTAAATGCTTTTTTATTTTATTAAGATTGTCTTCAAAGTGATATTAAATATTATCACTCAAAGATGTCTAGATTACTGAAAAAAATTAATTTTCTAAAATAATGTCACAGAAGTTCACGGAAAACACCTTTAGAAGCACACTGGGTTCCCAGAGCAACAGGGAATTTTGTCTGAATCTTCGACCTACCTTCAAAAAGTCAAGTCTCATAATTCCTTCTAGGCATGCACATAATTCACTTATGACATCACAAAATTTCGATGATAAATAATTAATTATAAATAAATTAGAACATTATTTTAACTTTCAATTACATTTTAAGTTATATTTATTCATATATTTAGGATAACAAAATATTTCACTTATAATTTCAGTCATGCCAAACTTCCTCATTTACAAACAAAACTTTTTGGTATTTGTGATTCAAATATTATCCATCAAAACATATATTAAAGAAAATTGATTAAAAAAGTATTTTAATTAAATAGCTCTATTTACCAATTTTTAAAATGTCTGAAAATTACTTTAAATTTTTTCTCTACTGAGTGTTAATATCATTATTTTTATGGATGAATACCAATTTACGAATTATTTTTAAAAAAATGGTCATAGGATGCATTTCTTATTTCTCTTCAGCACATAGTGTTGTGTTCATGAGTATACATAATATAAAGAGTGCACTTTCACTACTACGCTCGTTATATTTTATTATGTTAAAATTAAATAGTATAAAATAATTTACGCTTTAATCAGACGTCTGGAAGTATCATTAACATAAATATGAGTAAATGTTTCCTGTATATGTATCTCTCATATATTCTTTGCTTTCTTAATTCATATTAAGTTTTCGTAGGCGTGTATTATATTTCATATCCTGTTCAATTTAATCACAGTTTACAACATGTACTTTATTTAAACTTTATTATTTGCATCCTTTCTACATGTTAACTGAGTTGAGTTTCATCGACATATAAACATTTCACACACATTATGATCCTATAAATAACAGCGAATTCACGTCATCACTAAAAATGTGGTAAATTATTGACAAATTCTTTACTTAATTTGTGTGAGGCAGAATAAATTTGGTATATATTTACGTTTTCTTTTTGTATATAATTGTTAATAAGCAATAATTTGCGAAATTTGCAAAGAATAGAATTTAATTTTCTATTTTCTTTTATAACATACATATGAAAATTTCATTATTACATATTAGTTAATTATTGTTTTACGGACCCATAATAAGGGAGATATGATTATACCGATTTTGATATTTTAGCGGATGTGCATGAATTAGTCTTCGCAAATACCTTTCGAACATTTTTTGTGGTATCTGTCACTCTGGATGTTTGTGTGCTCGTGTATAGTCTTTTTCACGAAAATGTGATGGTACGTCATACCTAGTAATAAAATTGTAGCCAAAACAGCAATGTCATTATCCCTAGCATATACCCAGTAAAATACACGGAACTTAGTGTCTTTTACTAATCAATGGTTGGTAATCCTGTACAACGTTGCCATTCTCGAAATGTCAAAAAATAATATTATTTTTGAAAAATGTCAAAAAATCGAGCAAAAAATTTAGGAAGTTGTGCACAGAATATGGTGAATTCTGTAATAAGGTATTTCGAACAAGAACGTGACAAACGAACATACAGAGGGGGATGCTGAATAAATTTAATTTATATTATGTAAATAATTCGCAATATAATATATACACGTAGTATACTATGCAACCATCAACACTTGAATGTACCGTACAAATACTTGGCAACGTTGCATCAGGGAACATTATGACGTACGATCACATTTTCGTGAAAAAGACTATAGAACAAATTATATTGAATTGATTTTAATGAAAATGCATATTTAAGCTTCTGACATCAGTGTTACAAGTCGGATCTTATGTTTTGAAAAATTGGTCAATCCAAAGTGACATTTTTGTCTTTTGAAAATATTTCTAAATAAATTATTTGCATATTCTTTGATGTCGTATTGATTTTAAAGTGTCTATAGATGATTTATATCGAATGACACATAATTCAGTGGAAGTTATACAAATCAAAGATTGTACAATAGAAACAGTATTTAAAACTTTAGTTATTTGCTCTTCTAGTCCCTTAATACGTATTATTTATGTTTATGTTAGACCGTTGGCCGTGGATTTGAAAAATGTAGTTATGGAAAAATAACAAACGATTATTAATTAATTTTTGACTTGTTAATACTTGTACCGTGTTTTGTAAAATCATTAATTATATTTTTCTTGTTTGGATAAAGTTAATTTGTGAAATTAAACTTTATATAGTAATACGGTAAAACAACATATAACTCAACAAACTCTATTTCAACATATATACATTAATACAAATATAATACAAACTGGAAAAACAAAATTAATGTATAAAAATTATCTATGTCAAAGCTATTGTTTTTGTCCTAAACCACCTGTTACAACGTTTTATATTGTAAATTTCTACAAATATGATGTTTTTATATAAAATACTTAATAATGTACTTCAATCTGATCTCTTAATTAAATATATCAATATACACGTTAATAATAGTAACATAATAAATAGAATAATATAGTCTTTTTCACGAAAATGTGATCGTACGTCATACCTAGTAATAAAATTGTAGCTAAAACAGCAATGTTACTATCCCTAGCATATACCCAGTAAAATACACGGAACTTAGTGTCTTTTACTAATAAATGGTTGGTAATTCTGTTCAACGTTGCCATTGTCGAAATGTCAAAAAATAATATTATTTTTGAAAAATGTCAAAAAATCGAGCAAAAAATTTCGGAAGTTGTGCACAGAATATGGTGAATTCTGTAATAAGGTATTTCGAACAAGAACATGACAAACGAAGATACAGAGGGGGATGCCCAATAAATTTAATTTATTTTATGAAAATAATTCACAATATGATATGTACACACATGGTATACTATGCAACCATCAACACTTGAATGTACCCTACAAATACTTGGCAACGTTGCATCAGGGAACATTATGACGTACGATCACATTTTCGTGAAAAAGACTATATCTAGGTACAGTAAATATTTTTTTCACATAGATTTCTTCCATGTTCTTCAAAAAATAATGATGCTCAATAAAAAGTCGATATTAAACAATAATCATTGGCTTTGAAATAGTATTTCTACTACAATGGTATAATTCGAATTAACCTGTATTGGTCAGTAATGACTGTTGATTTTCATATAAATAAATAAATTATATCAAGTTTTACGTCTAGAAATTTTATTAAGTGACCACGAGTTATGGTCATAATACGCATTGGTAATTTTGATCGTGATGTCTGTCGGTATTTTCGAATGTATGTATATTTAATCACCCGACACCGATAGAACAAGTTGATCAACTTTTCGATAAAAATCGGTTAACCAGAAGTTACAGGTTACTCTATTTTTTTTGCCAATATTTCGTAAGAGATAAATATTTGACAAAATAATATTTGAAGAAAGGTGCTATAAAATATACATTAAAGTTTATTTCAAATTAAATAATAATTTTGTGCTATTTTTATCATTAGCACATACATTCGGCATTGGCGATCAGTTCTGTGGAAATCATAGCTGAATAGTTTATATCGTAGTCAGTCTATAGATGTATATTCATAACTTTCGGATAACTTCCTACTGAATATACTTTTACTAGCTCGTTATGATGTACCCACTAATAGTGTTGCTATAAACTCCATTTAATTTGGTTTGTTTTGTTGGCAACAGAGCCCGTTGGATCTAAAGCCCCCACATTTGCCTCGGACGCGAAAAGCATAACGTACGAGCGGTTTCAAGGGCACGGATTCGCTCTCCTGTGCCCGGCTCAAGCCCTACCTGTTCCTTCATTCAGGTACCGTGCCTAATGTCTTCTTTTTGTCCCCGATTTCCCGTATTGTGTGTTGCGGTCATCCTTCGATGACTTGAGTAATTGTACAGGTTTTACGCTTGGTGAAATACAATAAAACAAGACTGAATCTTAACAATAGTATTGGTGACAAGATAATTGTCAATAAAAAAGTTTTCTAAATTATTATAATTGTTACATTCGTTCTTCAGTGTTACTAATATTATAATCAAATTTCACTTATTAGCGTGCTTCGATTCGAATTAAGCGGAATGTAATATCTAGGGTTCAAATCGTAGCTTCGCCAATCTTTAAGCAAATAAAAAACATTGCTTTGTTCGAGTGGTTCGGCAACAATATAAGCTGTAGGTTTCTTAAAGTTGCTACTTTATTACCCTACAAGTAAAACTAGACTCTTCCTCTGGTCATGGCTCTATTAACCTTAGTGGAATGATGAGATACTAAACTAAAAAAAATGGTAACTTTGCTACTTTATTACCCTACAAGTAAAACTAGACTCTTCCTCTGGTCATGGCTCTATTAACCTTAGTGGAATGATGAGATACTAAACTAAAAAAAATGGTAACTTTGCACAATAAAATCTAAATCCATTAAATTTTAATTACTGTGTGACACGTACGTTCGTTATTTATGCATATGTTTCTGTTTTCATTAATGAATCATACGATACCATATGTTCAAATTACGTATTATTTTTAATTGCATATGTCTAAAATCGTAAAATCAATTTGTGAAGAAAAGCTATAAAATATTTTCTACTACTACAATTTAAAGTTATTATTAGGATAAAAAAACAGATACTACAGGAAATACTGATATTAAATTAATTTTATTAAAATTCTTGAAATTATAGTTGGTTAACTTAAAATAAACATTTTTAAGGGCCACTTTATCGAATTAAAATATTTACTTATTAATTTTAAATAAAATATTAAAACATCTATCAAATGACAAATGACAAATGAAAAATGTGCATTTCAACGGCAAATATTGATCACCGTTGTGAATTATGCACATACTTATACAAATTGGCGTATTATACATGATACAAAAACATGATTATATAATTATTTTTATAAATATTGTTCAGATATCGATCAGTAATTAATCTACATCTAAAGTATGTTATAGGCAAGATATATTTATGAATCGAATCACTATATGTAGATTAAATAGAACGTATTATGTCGAAATAATTCTCTTTAACTAGTTCATTAAAAACTGGTATCTTTTTTTTGATTAAATTGAAATTTTATAACTGCAACCTTTTGATAAGTATAGGTACTACCGTAAAACATCATAGTTATTTACATACCAAGGGCGTAAACGAGGAGCTTTAAGCCCACGGCATGATACTTTATTATTTATTTATTATTAGTACAACTTTACGCACAGTCGAAAACAGCGTCGCAGTATATAACTGCATTTAAGCATAAATGAAAAACGTTACATTGAATAACCAGTTTCATTATTTATTGAATAAGTTTAGGTAACTAAAGTAAAAGTACATAAAAAATAAAAATCAGATTTAACCATTACAATATCGATTGCCACTGTTAAAATGATAATTTACTGTAAAAATGCCACTACAGAAACTTTTTTCAATTTTTTTATTCGATATAATTATCTGTTATAAAATATATGCAAAAATTTTTGAATGACGATAATGAACTGTCAATTCCGGTTAACTGACTTTTACCAAAAATTGATCAACTGTACCATTCACGTCAGAAGTTATGAAGTTTTATTAAAATCCATTCATCCAACCGACAGACTTCACTTCGATTCTAGAATATCCTTGAAAATCTCAAATATCAAAATCGTTACTATTTATAGCGGTCAGTAGCCCTGAAAGTAAGAGGACTGTGTTTAAAGGTAATTTTAGTAACACATTTGGCAGTACTGGTTTTAAGGGCAAGTTTTAGGGAGTAAAATGCGCTCTCATTTATCTCAGTGGGTTGAAAACTATTGTTGTATGCCCTAGTACTTTCTTGCGAAGGGAAACACGTCGTTACATTTTTTTAAGGAAAAAAATGTTAAGGGCATGATTTCATGAACCCTACTAATGTGTACAAGTGGTGTTAAGAGTTTAAAGCCAGCAGAGCATATGTTCATATTGAAAATTTTCCTGCCTGAACTGGCATCTTCAGATTTTTATCATTTCTATTTTCTTAATGCCCAGTTGCACCAACAAAGCTTAAATTTTAAGCGACACTTAAACAAAAAAATGCTAATCGAAATTTTGACAGCAATGTTAAATAGTTCATTTGACATTTTATTCCGATGTGATATTGTTCATTTAAGGGAAGCTTAAAATTTAAGTACTACCGGTGCAACCGGCCATAAGTCGTTTATGGGTAAAAAACTTTTCGACCAACGATGAGGCTCAGAGCGTTGTCAAACAATGGACTAAAAAGTGGCGGGAAACTATTTGACGAAGGTGTAAGAAAGCTCGTCCTTCAGCTTCCAAATTCCATTGGGAAGGAAGGCGACTATGTCAAAAAACAGTGTTTGATATAAATATATGAATTTGTAAGTATTTCAATAGTTATTTTTGTGTTAAGAGCGTCAAGAAGACCTTTTTAGTACGTGAGAATGTTAGTTTTTATGAGAGCCAAGACAAAAAGTATTCAAAACGTACTAAAAGCACAGTTCACGCTCGAAATATAAAAAAAAAAAATTGCAACAATTTGTCCAGAAATTATAATTAAAATGAAGAAAAACATTTCGCTCGGTATCCTACGAAAATATCATAGTTACTTTTATAACTAAAAAAAATGAAAGTTGTCTATAAATATTAAATATTTTAACACTTTTTAATTATACCACTATAACTATGGTGTCTCTAGATAAATAAAGTAGGTCATAAAACACATGTGGGTTAGAAATTGTAACACACTATTTGTTGATTTGTGTCATAGTAACTAACTACATAATAAAAACTCCTCTAATCTATTTTTCTATTAAATGTCGTTTTAAAATGTCAAATGTCAAAAAATCTTTTATATATTTTATACCCATGATTAAAAGGTGTTGGATAAAACGTTGTATGGTATATGTGTGTTAATTACTTAAGCCTAACGGCTTCGTGAGCTAAACATTTCTGACGTGACTTATTTGTAATGTAACACACTTGTACCATAAATATCTATAATTTATAATCGTGAAAAAAGATTTTACGTGGTTGTCATGGTATTCTATTAAAAACATAACAAATGAAAAAAAATACATATTTTACACCATAAAATGTATTGCTTTTACGATTTTTAAAACTTGTCTCATTAAGTAACAATAGCGGGTCAAAAAGGTTTGCGTTACGTAAGAAAATTAAGTATGAAATAGGCCTACTATTAATCTGTTGTACATAAATTTAACTTTGCATTATAATCCAGCGGGGTACCCTATCGCATTCATCAGTCAAACTGACAATAATTCGCAATACTTCTAACAAAATTGTTATTCTTAGAGCCAGTAGGTTCAAAGTCACCCACGTTCTCTTCAGACGCCACAAGCGTCTCTCTAAAACGCAGCGTCGGCCAGAGCTTTGCTCTGCTATGCCTTGCACAAGCATTTCCGGTTCCGCTCTTCAGGTTAGTTTCCGTCTCCGCTTCCGCGATCGTCAGATGTCATACACCGACGGCAGTTCTTTGTTAGATACACATCTGTAAATAATTCAATGGACACTATCCATGCCATTCACTGCCATTTATATCGAATGTATTGACTGCATAGGAAATTAGTTTTGCATATTGTTATTGGGTTAAGGATACATTAATAAACAATTGACTCTAATTATGACGTTATGGAATCAAAATTGGAGTTATGTTCTTGAAACTATTGATTCGTATTGTTTGAAATGTACTTGTATGTACTATTTTTAAAGTGGCATGCATACATGTGAAATATACATCAAATAATTTCTAGGTTGTTATATAATATCTTTATGAAAAATCATTATACTAAGAAAAATATTGCATTTTGAAGCATCTGCTTTTGTCGTAAATGATTAATAAATTAAATTGTTTATTTCATTAAAAGAGAAATAAAATTATAAAAGGTGTTGTATTAATTAAGTATAGTCAATGCCAGACAAGTGCTTTCTCTCTGGCGACAAAATTTGGAATCTTAAAACCGAGTATTGCTGTCATGTTTTATATTGGTGGTGAGTAGATTTGTGAACGTTTATTGTATTTTTTTGAAGTTTAAAATATGTTTACGCTAGTTTTCATCATCTATATAGCCATACATTTTAATAAAATCATTAGTAATTAAAAAATAAACTATATCCGGCTTAAGAGATCAAATATTGCCATGTGTAGCTCTAACATCTACGATGGCATAACAAATTAAAAAAAAAAACAATTTTATTTGGAAAATGGAAATTAGCTAGAAAAAATACCACTATTCTCGTGAACTATTAGACACTTAATAATTGTTAATATACTTAGGATGAGTATTATAGCCGGATATAAGACATCTAAGACCTGATCCTAATAGATGCATAACATCCGTAGTAAGTTCAAGTTCAATAGTTTACCGGTTTCAATTACTGAAGACGTTGTTAATAAATATTATTTTATAAAATTTTCTTAAAAAATAACGTTTTCGTATGTATGCATTGATAAGACGTCATGGTTACAGCTGTATTACTTTAAGAGTAGATGACGAATATATTTAACCAACGAATTCGATCAATATACCTATAATGTTTTCATCGATTATGTATTCTGATCATCGACCAGTGGTATCATGGGCTTTATATTACTTATTTGGCCATCCACAATATGGATTCCAATCTTAGATGAGGTATAACAGTTATACCTTATCTAAGATTCCAATGATAGCAAATAGACAAAATAACTACTTAATACAAATGAAAAATTTATCAGGCACTAGGGCAATACCTGGTGCGTGTTCAAAAGAAAATAAATAGACCAGTCATAAATCTACGATTAATATTAAAATAAAAATTTGAAGCAAATCATTAGAAATTTTGTCACTAAGATTAAAAAAAACGCGTAAATGGGTCACACTCCTGCAAACAATAAATACCAGAAATTAACAATTAAATTAAGTCATAACATTTAAAAATGAAGTCATATTGCAATAGAATAATAAAATATTGGGAAATTATTGGGGTAACACTATTCACAAAACTTCAGGCAAGTGTGATAAGAAATATTTGATACATAAACAAATTGTTTTACTTTTATCAGAACCTGTGAGCAGTACAGCTCCAAGAGTAGCACCTACCGCCAAATTTTCTGTCCTTCTCTACCCATCTAAATCTCACATCAGTCTTCTTTGTCAGGCGCAAGCTTTTCCAAGCCCTAACTTCAGGTGTGTACTCAACCATAATATTCAAGGGCAAGTCTGAAAAAAGTAATTAAAAATTAGTTAAGTAATTAAATTTTGTTCAGAACCAGTGAGTAGCACTCCGCCTCGACTGCCACCAAAAGATACGCGTGGGGCTGCTTTAGGACACTTGGCACAGCCGTTAGTGCTACCCTGTGATGCACAGGCCTTCCCTGTACCTTTATTTAGGTAATGAAAGACTTGTCACTTTTTCTACTTGCAATTAACTCTTTCATTTCTATGAATTAAATCATAATGTATTCCGTTGCAATTATATTCGCAACATTAATGTAAAATAAATTACTTATAGCAACTCTACTTAAAGCGAAATTAATGTGCGGCAGTGAATAGAATCATAAAATACAAATATAAAATTTTCCACTTTAAAACAAAAATCTACGAAGAAAAGTAGTTGATATATAGGGTAAAATTAAGATTTCGAAAGGAAAAGAATAAATATTGTTGATCTCGATGAGTTCTATCACTGGTTAAATTTAATGCACTTTTTTTGTTTCACTTGTATAATAAGAAAAACATGTGGCATCAAAAGAGTAAAAATACTATCTTATAAATACACGCGATTTTAATTTGTTTTAAAGCAAATAATTTTAACAAAACCTTTATGTAAAATGTACGTATATCTATGTATAATTCTATAGTTGATTTCTTGATAATTATAATATTACCTTTTTGTAATACTGGATCATCGTTTAATATTTACCAGAAATTGCAATAGAAGAGAAGACAGACTTTTTTACATAATTATAATTTGTCGATATGCAACCATTTTAGTTATTTATGGTATAACTGTGTTATAATGCAAAGAAGTCATGTGACGTTTGAAATTTCAAATTACAATAAATAAAAATAATAGTGCAGATAAATTGATGCTTAGTTACGTAATGACAAACAATAATATTGTGAATCCCTAGTTAAAATGTTTATCTAACTAATGGGATACTTATAGACTACTGTTTTTAATCACCTTAGTTACATTGTATTGAATAAAATGTTTATGTAGGATAGTTACTCGAATACTCGACTTTAGAGATGTAACATGTAAAATAATATTGTCGTAATATCCTGCTTCCCTAATTAATTAGGTAAAAAAGTTTCATGTAACAGTTGTAGAGCAAAAAAATTTGCTTCTAAATGTGAATCAATGAGCAAAAATAATTTTACGTGCCTTGTAAGCTCAGCAAGTTATAAAAATGACGTAAATCACACCAAAATTAGTGGTAGCTATGGAATTGAAACGAAATAAAATTGCTATATTTTTTAATGACTTCACAAAATACTAATTACAATAAAAATAAACTACTGCAGTTAACTTGACAGATAAACCATTAAACATTTGTTATTTATATCTTAATTCCGTAGGTATTACTATTTTAGAGGTGGTTTACGTCATTCTGAGCTTACAAGGCATGTAAAATTTATTTTGCTTATTGATTCGGATACAGAATTTTATGCTGTTATATGAAGCTTTTTTACTGAAAATAATTAGGGAAGCAGGAAATTACGAAAATATGATTTTACAAGTTAAAATCCCTATGTTCGAGTTTTCTAGTCACAACCCTGTATAAATACTATACCCAAAAAATAATAATTATTTGGATGTGAAAGGACGCATAAATTGAGAAATTTATTATGGTATCTTGTCTTTGTAACCTTCCTCTAAAAAATCATTTATATGCCATTTATATTTTATTTGTAATTTTTTTTTTACAAAATTTAGATGTTCAAAATGTATTGTATTGGAAGAATAAAAGCGTATATTTAAATTTATTAATATATATTTCAAGCAAGTCTGACAAGAAAATGTAGAAAATCAATTTTTTATACTTTTTCTCAATTATTATAGAACCAGTTAGTAGTACTCCTCCTAGACTACCTCCAAAAGACAAACGTGGAGAAGCCTTAGGAGCATTAAACAGTCCTTTGGTACTGCCCTGTGATGCCCAGGCATTTCCCGTACCCTTATTTAGGTAAACGTTATTTTAAATCTCATAAACATTCAAACAAGTCTGACACGTGCAATAAAATTCGAGACCGAATTTAGAAATAATAAATTTGAAGATGAATATCGTTCAGTATTTTCTTTTTTAAATTTTTAACAACCTATAACTGTGATTTTCAATTAATTTAATACAAAAAAAAAACTTATTTTATATTTACAATTCTTGAAGATGTATACTGTACATTTCTAGCTGTTAAATATTCAAAATAAAAAAATGATCTACTGAAGTAAATTACATGGACTTATCATAGGCATAAAAGATTCATGAAAGCGATACATTATGATATTTTAACATAATTTGTTATTATTTTTTATTCGCTCTCGCATTTATATTAAAGTAATGTAGTAAATTGCTGATATACTGTTATGAATTTATAGAACCTGTAAGTAGTACAAAACCCCGAATTGCAAACCCCGACCCAAAAAAGGAAGTTCCACTTTCTTCTGAGTTGAGTCTGCTCTGCCAAGCACAAGCTTTTCCCACCCCTCTCTTTAGGTTTGTATTTCCTTAAGTGCGGAAAATAACGATAAAGTAAAGTTTATCAACCCCACCGTATCACATGTCATGTCACTTAACTATATTATCGCGATGTGGTAGAATTTTAGTTTGTGTAGAGGATAATAATAGAGTTTAGGGTTGGGCAATTATTATAATGGGCTTTATAATTGTTCTCATGTTGGCTCTGTCTGTTACAGAGCCAACGAGTAACGTGCCACCTCGAAGTCCAGGGAAGAGATATGATGGTGGAGAAATAAAGCTAATCAAACAAACAGAAACGATATTTTTAATGTGCGAAGTTACCGGTTTTCCAATTCCAGTCTTTAAGTAAGTTGTATTTAGAGGTTAAAGTTAGAACAGTATTGATAGTTACCAGTTATCTATGACTAGGACTATTAAAAACTGAAATATGTTTCAAAAACAGAATTTGAAATTATTTTCTGAAAAAGAAATTAGATAAATATTAATAAAAAATTTCTATGTTAAATTATAATTCATTACGAATAGTTAACACAGTGGCACAAATGTCTTGATTAAAAAAAATATATACTTGGGATTATTTTTCTAATTTTGTTTTAAATAATAAATAAATATTCCCACAAAAATAAATAACATGAGTAAACTTCTTTTTCCTGTTGGCAAAGTTTACCAAAAGATAATCAAATGAAAGGAAGTTTCATAAAATTAAGAGTTTGTGTACACATGTCAACAGATCGACAGAAATTTTAGAAAAATAATCGAAAAATCATACGCTTGTAGATATTCATACATAGTAAAAATCGTGGACAATTGGACATCTGTCAAATCTGGAAATAACTAAATTTTATTACATGTGTACAAATTAGTATATAGTTAAAAAAAATTAATTTGAACCATAATAAAAATGAATTGAAAAAAAAAATTAGACGTAGTTTAATTTATTTTACATAAATTTATATTTATTTCTTCGCATTCACATTGTTTATTAAATACTTTATTTTTTATTAAATTAGATATTTTCATATTTATATATGAGAAAAATATGAAATATATAATACAAAATTTAATATTAAATAGTAACCACATTTGAAGCGTTCGCTTATATTTTATAAAGTATTTTGATATCATCTTTCGCTTATAATATTGTTATATATGTGAGTATAGTAATGTTGGCTCTGTTCTGTTGCAGAGCCAACAAATAACGTGCCACCTCGAGCCCCTGGAAAACGCTCCTACGGGGGTGAAATCATTCTCGTCCGCCAAACCCATACCGTGTTCTTAATGTGCGAAGTTACTGGATACCCCATTCCCGTCTTTAAGTAAGTTGTAACGCACAGTAGCTATGAATAGACGGCACGCTTTGCTATATGAGAAGGGATCAATGTGAACTAAATCTGTTTTCAGATAAACTAACAACTTTCTCAAAAATATTCGATAAAAATTTAATTGCAAATTATTATACATCTCTTTACAATAAATATCTGTATTGTTAAATTCAAAAAAATATATCTATCCAACATAATGAAATAATAAATATATTATTAAATTAATTAATTGCGGTTAATTTTATTTTTTTTAATTATCAGAAGTAGTATCAGAAGACGTCGTAATTTTATGGATAAACTTTGTTTTGCTTAAAAATAAAAGTTTATCTGAGGAAATCGAAGAGGTCGTGTGATATTTGGCGAGATATTCCAAAGATATCACCAAATGAAAGAATTTAATTATTATTGCTGGGGTAAGGATGATTTAGTGGGAGTTGATATAGGAAAGAGAAATTTAGTCGTTACGCAGTCTTATAAGTTTTTATTGGATTAAATAAAATAATTATTATTATTTTGAAATAATAATTATCTGCAACACTAACATTTAGGTATAAACAATAAGAACAATTTATTTATTTGGTAGTGGCAATTTATTGGGGTAACACGTAACACTATTTTATCTGTATAATATTATTCCTATTGGTTGAATTTTTAAAGGTTTTGCATCATGATTGGTTAAAAACTAGTCGTTGGAATATATCAATTTTATATTCTAAATTGAAGTAATTATTCAAATGCAATGATTACATATATGAAAAAAGAATAAATGATACGGGTTAACTTATTACTTTATTATTTTATCTATTAATATATTTAAATTTCAACATAGTCTACTTTATATTTAAATAATATTACTCAAACAAGATTATTCGTTTTTATTCTGTCTTAATATTATAAAAAAAAAACACAAAAGCTATTTGTCTTCAAAAAGATTTAGGTCTCATAAAGAGAATAATGTACGCTACCACCAAATTGTTTTTTATTTTGTAATTATTCTTTTTCTCGCTGACAAACTCAGTTTGTCTGCTTGTCGTTCTGAAAATATGAAAAGTTTATAATTTCTCTTGATAAGAAATCTTAAAGAGTTTTCATATTTTCAGAGCCGACTAATAACATTCCGCCCAAGTCTTTGGACAGTAAATACGGCTTCACGATTCTTTCCGCCAAGCAGTTTCAATCCGTGTTTTTGATGTGCCAAGTCGTGGGGTACCCTGTCCCAGTCTATAAGTGAGTACAATGTGTAGTTGATTTACGATAACAGTTAATTCACGTCGTCAATGAAAGTAACTAAATTAATCATGTCATCTTGACATAATTTACATGATACAGAGTAGAGTCGTTTTATATTACTACGAAATATATCATTTCTAAAAATCTAAGAGGAATTGACTGGCGAGCCGTTTAGGCGAGCCTGTCATCTCTTTGAACCAGTAAAAACTGTTACCTGGCATATATTGTACAATAGTTTACTTGTTATTGACTTGTAAATAAAATTAAAATTAAAACCAAATTTTGACAGTTACTAATTTTGTGTCAAAAATTGTTTTAAATGATATATCGTAAGCCTTGGAAGACATAAACAATGGAACTACTAGCCAGTAAATTTGACAGGTGTCATCTTAACATGCTAGGTACTGGTAAATCTGACAGCTGTCATTTTTACAATGTAGTAGCTTGTAAAAATTAATTTACCTGGCAACAAAGAGTTAAGATAAATGATAGTTTACAAGTCAGTAACAAGTAAATTTATTATTTCTAATATAGTGTTTCCAATTTACTTTAATAACGAAACTTTTTTCACTTTGATAAAAAAATTGGAACCCTAAGAAATTTCACTTTTCATAAACACATTAAAAAACGAAAATTAATTTATAAAAAATACGATAATCAAATTGCAAAACCAATAAATTTGTAATAAATTTAAAATATTGAGAACTAAACTAATCTTAATAAAAATAACAACAACATTAACAATCAATTTTGTTTTTTTTTTGACATTTACGATAAAAAATTAAAAAAATTAATATTGAAAACGATATCCTTTCATTACTAGACTCAATGGATTCTAAACTGATTTATTTATGTATTTTAAACTACATATTAATAATATCTCAGAATCTAATTTCATTTCAGAACCCCTTATTTTCTGCGGAACACAAGTTGGGAGCCTCTGTTCTAATATGAATCATTTTTTTTTCTATATTTTACAATGAAAAATTTCATATTCATTCATAAATATATTTTTAAATGCTTAATTGGTTAATGACTTCCGACTCAAATGAATGGAAAATGAAATGGGATCTGGGATTCAAATCCCTGTTTAAATAATTATTAATTAACTAAAAGTACCGGCTTTTCCGAGTGGTTCGAAACCCACTAAATGCAAGTAAAACATAAAAATCTAGTACATTGTGAACTTGCGGTCCTGTTCCATCTTGAAGTTATCTGTCAGATGAAGATCTGTAAAATTTAAAAATGTTTAATTAGCGCGTCGGTTCATAAAATTAAAACCAGTAATTCGTATATTTTAATCAATTAAACTTAAAGTAAATTTATAAGTCAAAGAAAAAATTGGCCAAAATCAGTTTTTTCCTTTTATCTAGTGAAGTATGCATTTTCGGGAAAACAAAAACATCATTAAAATGACTACCTAATGCGCCAACTTTGCCCCAATTTAACCGAATTCTTATCTTTTACAGTTCTCGAGGTCCCAATGGTGAGCCTCTTAAAACGGACACCGGTATATAATTAACAAAATTAAACAACAACAGTAATACGTTTATTTATTTTTTTACAACAAAAGAAAATTCAATAAAGTGAAAAAAAAACTATTCGTAAATTATTAGGTTAAAAATTGAAAAAGCACAATTACAATTTTTTTAATATATAATTAATTCATTGGATGTACGTCGAATTCTTTTTTTAATTTTGTTGAAAGGTTTGCTTTTACGATGTAATCGAATGGTAAAAAGTATTTTGAACACATTACAGATGATTCGAATTATGTGATTATTTATATGATCTTGATCCAAAATATGATTATTTAAATTTTCAAAACTTTCCACATGACTATGACGTGAATTTACTTTTATTGTGAACCGATTATATCTGTGTTCCTGTATTATTTTAGAACCAACAAGTAATATTGCCCCAAAAGCCTTAGACAAAACAATAGGATTCAAATCCTTGTTGACACATATGAAAGAGCCGATGTTTTTGCTTTGTCCTGTTGTGGGATTTCCCGTTCCAGTTTTCAAGTAAGTTTGACAGTTAGAAACTCGGTCACTGCATTATATTTTATATAGTATGCATTACATGTAAATGGGGAACATTTTATCTCAACATAATGACAAGTCTGAGTAATAGATGTACCTTTATTTATTTACAACCGTCGAACATAAATTTGAAAACTATTCTAGAACCAACGAATAATATACCGCCAAAATCTCCCGGACAAAAATACGATGGAGGAAAAATTATTTTAACTCCAGATAAATCTCAAATATTTTTAACATGTGATGTAGTAGGATATCCAGTACCTGTTTTCAAGTAAGAATAATTTTACTCTAGTATACTATAACATTAGGTATCAATTTCCTTCTCAAATTTCAACTTTGTTTTCTTAACATTGTTTAATTTATTCCTATAATTGATTATATTGCATTATTTTACTATTTTCACATATAATTAAAACGTAAAGAATTTTTTTATCTGCATTTTAAAAGAAACTCCCATTTTATCAATTACAATATTTGTTTACCGACACTGTTGGCCCACGGTGTCAAATGAATATGTCTTTCTTTCAATCGAATCTCATTCATTCAATAGCAAATAATTTTAGTTGTTGAGCGGTTTTAACAATAAAATATTTTTTTATAATAAGAAAAGAAATACAAATTCTAAAAAGCAAAAAACAAACTCTCCACTTATCCTATAAATATTTTGAACTCAATCTAGTGGTCTAGTGGTAGAACAACCGGCTGTGGTTCGAGTTCTAGTCCGGCCAAGTCAAATTCTTTACCGTCCATTTACCATTCCTGGAAGTGAAGCCTGGTAAACGCCTTCCTCGGTATAAATATATCATTGCCGATTTCTGTTATAAATTTGATCTAACATTCCCAACAGTTAATTATTGAGGAATGGTATATATTTATTTTATGTACCTATAATTAAAAAATACAATACAGCCAATATTACTTATGGCAAGTGTATGATGGCTTTAATTTATAAATTGATTTATACATTTAAATTGGAAACTTATGATTTACCTTGTTAGTTATTGAATTTGACGGTATGAAATGTGTCCAATCAACTTCTTGGTCACGTGGTTTGATACAAATGAGGTGACATATAATTGAATGTGATAATACAATCATGCAGACAAATAAAAAAATATCTATAGCTTTCAAAAGAAATGTGAATAATGGTGACATAATTGCCAATCACCCTGCCAGAAATTTGTAAATTAAATCCATAATAAACTAGCCATTCATTGAATTTTTGGAAATCAGTAGTCCAGTTAACAAATCTATCAATGCTTACATATTTCAAGAGATACGAATTTTGTTAAATAAGCAAAATTGTACCATTTTAAATTAATGTCGTAGTCTCGAGATTTGAAATAAAAACCGTTGTTATTCACAACAACTTTATTGGAAAATCTACAGCGACTTCAAATTTAGCTGGATTAGGAAATACTGACGAAATTTTTGGGATCTTGGAATTTATATGGTATGGGAACAAAAAAATAAAGCGGATTTTATCGTTATGATGGGAATAACTACGTGACAGGAATGATTAAGCTGTTTGGTGTAAACAAGATGTCGCATATCAAGTATTTGACACGAAAACACATATACAAAATGTTGCAAATCCATAAGAGATAACGATACAGTAATAAATAATTAAATCAAGTAATTTACAAAGAAAGTTAATTAAATTATTAGTTCTCCAACAATATATATTTACCTAACTGAATCATACATTTTTTATTCATTTATTGCAAAGAGTATTTTTCCTCTTCTCAATAAGATTGTGTTGTTTATATAATTTTTTTTCAAATTATATGCACACAAATTTGTTGTACGATTATTCATACTAAATTTAGTTGTAAGATGATAGGAATTAAGGAAGAACCTTAGGTCTTAAAACACACTGTTCTCTAATAAATAAATTAAGACCTAAGGTTCTACCTTAATTCCTATCATCTTATTCTCCAACACACTTGGATTCCTCCTTCTACAAAATTTAGTTGATTTATTTTTATTTCAATATAAGAAATAATAGCTTTTAGCTTATAAATATCCTATTCCACGAAAAGGCAAAGTCTGATATATTACAAGGCAAAATGTTAACGTTATTTATATAAATTTATAGAACCAACGAATAATATCTCTCCAAAAGCATCTGGCGAAAAAATAATTGGCAGTAAATTTATCCTCGCTCCTAGCAACTCACAAACTGTCATTCCTTGCAATGTTGTGGGTTATCCAGTACCCGTTTACAAGTAAGCTTACTTAAAAAAAATTAATTCCATTATTTTAAAATAAAATTATTATTATTCAATTCCTATTCCAACAAAGGGAAAGTCTGATCTCTAGAATATAATATAATTTACAATGCTATTATTGTAGAACCAACAAACAATATTGCTCCAAAAGCAATCGGCGAAAAATATGTGGGTGGCAAACTGTTACTGTCTGCCAAAGACTCATATGTTGTAGTAACATGCAATGTGGTGGGATATCCTGTTCCTGTTTATAAGTAAGTTACGGCACGGCACCTCCACCATATTTGCAAATTTTGTTTTCCCAAAAGTTTATTTGCAAACTCTCATTCCGCTCTTTTGCATACCAATGTATTTATTTTATAACGTGAAAGGATTTATTTTTCGGTCTTGATAGAAACTCCCACGCGTCAATTTTAATTATTTAAAATTAAAACTTTCGATCCAAACGTGTCATCACTTATTTTCCATATTTAAATAACTATTTCATTTTCTAAAACGGGTAGCAAATAATAAATCTAATATGCGAATATATTCCAAAATATGTTGTCTTGTTGTCATTCGTGAAATAATCAAGCAAATATTATTCGAGTTATGAATTTAATCGGTAAAATTTATTCATAATTTCTGCGAAGTAACAAATTGGGCTTCGCTGTCGTGATACAAATATCACATTTGACCCTTGTTTGTTTGTTACTGTATGCAACAACAAATCCTAAATTTTTGCAATGAATTGCTTATAAATAAAACCTAACGCAACTAGTATAAGGTAAGAAAGGTTTTGAAAATAACAAATCTGATAATATTTATTATTTTTATGTATCAATGCATTAAAAAACCAATATATTAATTTGAAAATACAAATTCATAAATTAATACCTTCGTACTCTACAAACATACAGGCAGTCTGATGTAAATATTTAATTTTAAGTATTGGTTATGCACGAAAAACTCAACCATGGAACTATTTTATTTAGAACCAACTAATAATATCCCACCTAAATCTTTGGGAGAAGAATACGCTGGTGGAAAATTATTTCGAACAGCCAACGGTTCAAAAATTGTCATTACATGTAATGTGGTCGGTTATCCCGTACCAGTTTATAAGTAAGTAAACATCGCTGTATTTAACAAACGGATTTAAATCTGTAGCGACACCAAGTTATACTCGTAGTCTTAGGTTATTGTTATTCTTTTTCCCGAGTTTACTTGGCGACAAAAGGAAAGTAAATAACCAATTGAATCTTGTCATTATATGAAATTAGCAGCAAAACAAATCAATTCAAATAAATATTTTATATTTTTACAATTTAAAGTTCCCAACGTTTATTTTACATATTTGTAAGAGCTGATAACGTTACAATTGGTGACCCCTGTTACACAGAAAAAAATAAATTAGAAATAATAGCTAAATCGTAGTAAAATTAACTAAACTAATTCATTGTTTTTCAGCCTTCTAATCTATTTTATTAAATAAACGAAATTGATTTAGTTAAATTTTCAGAATTTGTGGTAGATCAACTGCCTAAAAAATTAGATATTTTATGTACATATAATAGAATAATCTCCAAAATAGTATTAGTTATATTATCTACTAATAGTAAATGGACTAACTATTTGAAATTGAAAATTTTTCTACTTTTTTATCATATTTTAACTAATTTAATTAGATGTATAATTTATACTATGTAGATAATTTACGTATTTAGTTTATATTTCTTATCTAATTAGAATAGATATTTTAATGATTAATATGTAGATAATTTGTCTCTCGTTTTAAATATTTTTACTACAATATTAGATAAATTGTTTATAATATTTATTAAGAAAATATACATAAATATGTAAATAAAACAATTATTTGTGTTTTCTTAAATAGTTGGTTATATTATAAAAATATACAATGAAACGCAATTGTACTAATAACTATTATACAAAATATGGTTTAATTTTAATGACAAGATAATTAATTATTCGATAGCCTTACAATATTTGTAGAAGGATAAATAACATGTGAGCTTTTAATAAAACTATAAACATTTTTTCTGATAGTAGAAACTATGTAGCAGTTTAGTGGCTGTCAAACTTTGTAATCAATATATTATTTGCAAGAAAATAATATTTATTACGAATGTAAATAAGGTACACAACAGAGTAAAAGCTTTTTTCTCCAGATATATTTGTTAAATAATAAATAAACTTTTCAATTATCCTAATACAAATATTGTACTGAATTTTATTTTAAATATAAAAATGAAAGTTATCAATAGGGACAAAACTATAATAATTATATTTAGGTATATAATTCAATTTCTGTCAAAACTTACTTCATCTTCAGTGGGAAATAATTTTAAAATTTGTTGTATTGCGGTTATGTAGTCATCTTTCAATATACCTTTATTAGTATTCATACAAAAATCAGCAATACAATTTATACTGTTATGTATGTCTTTATAGGTTAAGGTGTTACTGTCCCTGTAGTTTTCAATTATGCTTTTTCCTAAAAGCGTATTTTGAAGTAAAGATAATAAATCCTAAAACAAATAGTTACAAATAATAAAATAATAAATAATATAGTCTTAGTACTCACAAAAGTTGGCTCTTTTTCGTTAATATAAGTTTCTTAATTAAATGATGAATTTAATATAGTAATAGATGTTTGATCTATCCAGTTTTGGATGTCGTATATTTTGCTTGAAGTTGCCGTTTCTGTCGAGGCTAACGGCGTAATTAATCCCTATAATGTATCGTTTTAAAAATAGTATTTATTGTTAGTTAAGTTACTTACATTTTGTCTTCGCCATTTGAATAGTTTAGACCGAAATTTCATTCGGAGTCCAAATAAATCGTGTGGAATTAATAAGTCAATATCATTAACTATTAATTCTTTTAGTACTTCGATATCAACCTGTTTAGCTATAAAATTTAGTTTAGGGCTATTTTAGGTTATTGGCTTATATATGGTATGTCGGTCACTAATAAATTTTCAATTGTACTAATCCCCGACTCTACAACAAATTTTTTCGCTAACTCCATTGCTTCCTAATTAGCTATTCATTCACCTTCTTACACAAACCTTTCATGACACTGTGACTGAATTGTAGTGCGTAATAAAAATGTGCAGAGATGAACAATGAGCATAGCTCAATCAAACGACCTAAATAAAAGTTAAATTAACTAACGAATTAGTTAAAATGACTATATTTACAATTCTTGTAATGAAGAACTAAATATGTTATCAAAGTACCTAAATAAGTAGCTAAATTTTCTACTTTATAATATATTATTTATTTTAATCATTAGTTAAATTATCTACCCTTTTAGATAAAAACATCGAAATCAAAATATAGTAAAATTGAATAAAAAACTTTGAAAATTGACTGTTTGAATAGTTAAATTAACTATAAATTTTAAATTTTAATTCAACTATTTCAAAATTGATGAAATTCTAAATTGAAATTATTAAATTTTACTGAAACTTTAGAAAAATCATCTAAAAAAAATATATCTATTCATAATTAGATAAAATTTCCAATGTTTTTCTTTCTGTGTACGTATATTTGTTGGTGACGATTCGACAAAAAAAGTTTTTAATTTATCATACAACACTGACTTTTTCGAAATCAAAGATAAGTCCTTTTCAGAAGATAACAGTAACCCTTCTTCCACATTCAGGCAAAGTCTCTAGAATAAAAAAATATATAGGTGTGTAACGAAACGCGGAACATAGAATTTTATAAATGGCGGGTACACTGTCCTGATAGATTTAGAGCAAAACTACTAGAGTAAAATGTTCAAAATTAAATTCTATATCACTATATATTAAATATAAAATGTAACACTTTCCTCATAATATTATTTACGTTGAACTTAGATTACATTTTTTAAATAATATATCAATATTACAAAAATATAAACTTAAGAAAGTATTAAATAAAAATAGAACATGTACATCAAATAAAACAAATTTTTGTTATATATACAGACAAAACATCCGTTTTAAACTAATTTAGAGTATAGCAAAAATTAATAATTAATATCAAAAACTATCATATAGATATTTTCTTTTATTTCCTTGGCTGCCTGATTTTTAACGAAAATGTATTTTATATTTAATATATCTCGTATTGCAGACGTACTGTTGCATCAATTATGATGAACTTTATACTTTTGTAGTTTTGCTCTATATCTATCAAGAAAGAAAGTATCCGCAATTTTTTTAAATCCCATGTTAAAGTCCTGTTTCGCGTTTTATTCCTCACCTGTATAATAAAGTTAAACTTTGTTTATAGAACCCACGAACAATATAAAGCCCAAATCTTTGGGGCTGGAATACGCAGGGGGCAGAATAGTACGAACCCCAATTAATTCACAAGTTTTCATAACATGTGATGTTGTTGGTTACCCTGTACCCGTTTATAAGTAAGTTTAATTGTGTAACAGCATGAGTGTAGCCACCAAGGGACACAGGGAGAAATTACTTAACTTCCCCTAACCAAAAAAAAATATTCTGAGTCATACAGTCCCATTCTCAAATAATATATACATATATAGTATTTAGTCTGTGATCACATATCCTAAATCTAAAATTTGGTATAAATTTAAGTATTTTCTAACTCAGAGATCCTTGTGTGATAAAGGATAACAAAAGATGAAATATTTAGAAATAGGTACAAGATGAAGAAAAATACTAAGATATATAAATATACCCATTTTCATAAAACATAATTGTCTAAGCCCATGCAAGTTAGACGAAGAATAGACAGAACAATAATTTGTAGAATAAGTATTTATGCTATTTAAGTTGCAAGGAATGTACCTAAGTACATTATAATCCACGATAATAATTATATTATGTGCCACCAGCAGCAAATAACTCGATGTTAAAGTTTTTGTAAAATGTGGGCACTTGACAGTTCAGATTTATTAATTTACAACTTTTTATAATTAATTTTGTCCGTTCCAAGACGATCATAAAAATATGAAATTAATATGATTTGTCTATTTACCCTTTTAGTAGGACAGTTATTTTCTATAACACCCTATTGACAATAGTAACGAAATAATAAATGTTATCAAAAACTTACGACATGTTGCTTTGGAAATAAGTTATAATTATGTGAACGGTGGCGCGAAAAATATATTTTTTCATTATAAAAAATATACAGGGTGAGTCTGGGAAGACGCCCCCCCCTTTAACTTTTTTATTATAAGTAATAGAAAAAAATGGCTCTTATAAAAGTTTTATTATTTTACATATACTAGTTGATGGCAGATGTAGATATTTTTTATAAAGTCAGGTTTACAAGATACGACTATCAACTTTTATTTTTCAAATGGCAACCTATAATTATTTTAATAAAATAGAAACCGTCATTTTTTTCTCTTTTCAACGATGTATTAACTTTTATTAATGTATTTGAAAAATTTCGAGAAAAATGAGATATTTAAAAATATTTGAAATAATTATTACATAAATATTATAGGTGGCTATATGAAAATAAACAAAACGTAACAATGTAAAACAATTATATTAATGTCAAAAATGTATACATTTGTTTGTTACTTACTGAGAAGGATGCTTACCCGATTTCGAGAAACATAGCCACCTATGATATTTGTTTAAAAATTATTTCTGACATTTCTAAATGATCTCATTTATCTCGAAATTTTTCAAATACATTAATAAAAGTTAATACATCGTTGAAAAGAGAAAAAAATGGCGGTTTCTATTTTATTAAAATAATTATAGGTTGCCATTTGAAAAATAAAAGTTGATAGTCGTATCTTGTAAACCTGACTTTATAAAAAATATCTACATCTGCCATCAACTAGTATATGTAAAATAATAAAACTTTTATAAGAGCCATTTTTTTCTATTACTGATAATAAAAAAGTTAAAGGGGGGGGCGTCTTCCCAGACTCACCCTGTATATACGCTATTGACGCAGAGGAATATATGATTCTGCTCAAACACAAGGTGGATCGGTGTCTATTTAGAGTTTTCACTTAAAATATGTTGAAATTAATTTTTATTACCAAAGATAGTTACGAAAATATATTGGACCACATATGACAAACTGATTAGAAGTTATTTGTAGGGCAATATTTTAAAATGAAAATGATGATCCTAAATCTCTTGGAGAATAAAAAAAAAAAATTTTTTATGAGTAACAATTTCTAATAAAATATTTCTAATAATGATTGTACTACGTAAATAAAATACAATAAATATAAACGTCTACAGTGTTATATATTGCATTATTTTCTAAAATTCAACACTGTGTCTCAAACTTTCTGTCGTTATTGTATATTTATAAATATACTTGTTTAGTTATTTAACTAAATTAAACCATTTATTAATTACATTTTTATAAAATCATGGGCACATAGTTGTGTCTTTATAATTATTAGTTTATCATTGGTTCCTGTTTTCAGAACCAACAAATAATGTTCCACCGAAAAAAGAAAACCAAAAAATTGAAGGTTGGATAGTCCTTTCTATTCCTCAATCCGGAACCGCGTGGCTAACCTGTCAAGTCACCGGATATCCTGTTCCTATTTTCCGGTAAGTCCTCAAGTATCCTTTATACTCTTACCTTCTATAATAATTATTCTAAAGAGCTTAAAGCGTAGTCCAAGGGGTACACTTTCAGAAATATTATTTTCTAATTATTAATTATTAAAAAATGTCAGAACCAACAAATAACATCCCCCCACGAGCTTCCGGTCGACGTATAGATGGCAGCATTGTACAGGAAGTCCCCCTTAAAAGATCGACTGTCATTGTTTGTGAAGTTACGGGGTACCCTGTGCCAATATTTAAGTAAGTGCATGATGATAATTATGATCATTTTTGATAGAACCTACGGGAAGAATTGCTCCACGAGTTACTGGAGATGGGTTAAATAGATTATCAGGAAAAACAGCAACAAAAATTGCATTAATTTGCGATGCGCAATCATATCCCGTACCCATTATGAGGTATGAAACTAAAAAATAGGAAACATTTTTTAACAATGTATATCTGGGCTCAAACTGAAATGATCTACCATTGCTAACTTTTTATTTGAAAAGATAGAAAAAAGGTTAATTGGGAAAAGTTGTGCAATTTTAATATTAAATTTAATGATGTCACATTAAAATCCTTTCCAATAAAACGAGACATTAAATTATTACTTTTAGAAAGACTTTTTTTAATTTGAAAGAAGAGATGAGTATAAAAGTAATTAAAAATAAACAAGAAAATTTATTAAAAACATTGTTATTCTAGTGTTTATAAGAATCAACATACTTCTCACTGGATTAGGTGCAATGTTTTTTTTTTTTTACTACAGTTTAACTTATTATTTTTTGTATAATTGCTGTAATTATAAAAGAAAAATTTACAAGATTTATTTATTATAAGTAGTCTAGGAATAATGGTGACAGATAAGTTTTATTAAATAGGCTAGTTCAAAACCAAATGTGGATTTCAAATTTATTTAATCATTGTTTTGAAGTTCTAAGCAGAAATTATTTTTTTTCGTATGACTTTATTTCACTTTAAGAATACTGTTGATATAATAGATACTTACTAAGTTACTAAGCATGTTTTTGTCATATATTTTTTGTGTATAATCAAGGGGTATCTTATTCTAAAACTTGAAATCAATTAAAAAAATTATATTAAAAAGATTAAGGTAATTATATATTTACATAGAACCGACTGGATCAGTTCGCCCAAAAGTAATAAGTAAAACAATAGATGTTCGAGAAGTTGCCGTAGGGAACAGTGTTGTTGGTTTTTGCCCGACTCAGGGCTTCCCTGTTCCACTTGTCAGGTAACGAGATTTATCTCTAAGATTGCCTCTTTAATTTACATTCCATTTATCAACCGATGTTTCAATATTACATTTCTATTTTTAGTTCTTAATTTTAAGTATAAAAATAGTCTATTATTAATTATTAGGTAATAGATCAAAATGGAACATTTCAAATCCTTAGTTATACATGAATAACTCTTCGTCAAATATAGTTTATAATCCCACTTTAATTTTCGAATCAAGTAAATTTAATCTACACTATAATTCAATTTCAAATAGATTCAATATTGTGCTCTGTTTTAATTTTATTTGTTCTTTCCATTCTCGTTAAGCACATTCCTTTCAATAGATTAAGTTCTCAAGATAATATTACACTACGAATAAAAAGTATAAAACTAAAGGTGATATAATGTTTTGTAATTATTAAATGACATTTAAGTAATAACATTAAAAAATAATAATTGAATGTATTGTTTTGATTCAAAATTAAATTATAATAATTAAAAATAATATTATTTTGAGAACAACTATACTTCTCTTCCTGAGTAGCATTTTTTCTAATTGCAATCTTTCTTTTTGCAGATGGTACAAATTCATTGACGGAACCACCCGCAAACAAGCCGTTGCCCTGAACGACCGAGTGAAGCAAGTTTCCGGAACTCTAATCATCAAGGAAGCGCGAGTAGAAGACAGCGGAAAATATCTTTGCGTCGTGAACAATTCCGTTGGAGGAGAATCTGTTGAAACTGTCCTGACTGTTACTGCACCTCTGAAAGCTACCATTGAACCTGAAGTACAAACTATTGACTTTGGAAGGCCAGCTGTTTTCACTTGCAACTTTGAAGGAAATCCTATTAAAGCTATCTCATGGCTGAAAGATGGTAAGGAGACTATAATAATATATTAGTTTTAACATATTTTAATAAAAAACAAAGTCTGTAACAGCAATAGAATTGAATTTTTTAAGATAACAAAAAAATGTTCAAATAAAAATTGTTACTTGCGTGTTTTACAGAAACTCATTTCAAATGTAAAATAAAAGACAAAAACTACTCAACAGGTGCCACTGACATTAGAAGGTTAAATATTCAGTTCAGCTAAATTTATTCTACATGTGTCTTTACATATTCAGGCAGACGAACGAAAAAAACGTAACGTAAAGATCTTAATTTGAGTACATCCATTAAAATCCTGAAATATCAAAATTTGTATGATTACAATATATTCCTTACATACGGGGCGTCGATGAAAAATATGAACATATAAATTATTATATGTTTTACCGAGTGCCGCATATAATAAGGAAGGTTCATGAACTAAGGTTTACGTTTTGACTATTTTTACTGTATATCTGTTGAATTGTCTGTCCGTCAAAAGTTAACATTTTTATGCAGTAAAAATGTTAACTTTTGTTATAAATGGCATTAATTGATCAAGTAATCAATCAATTGGAAGTGACAGTTTAGTCTGATTTTTAGATTTTTTTCTAAAGCCTGTTTTACATTATACTTTTTTCGGCTAGATTATAGTTCTAGGTTCATCGGAGAAATTTATAGACAAATCTAGTATAATGTAAAAAATAAATCTTCATCCGATTTTCGTCCGAGATTCTAGTATAGAAATATACATCCGGCTGAAGATATTTCTATACGAGTTTCAAATATTTTACAAACAAATTTGCGTAGCCAACTGTTAGCTGCATTCTTCGTTCTCATACGGGGTTGTTGTTTTCATTTCACTGTTCTGTTAAGTTGGTATTCATGTCTATTATGAAATAACTCGGAAGATCTCCGAGAATGTACGACATAATCGGAAGAAACTCGGATGAAAATCTGATTAGAAATCTAGAGAGAAAATAGAGAAAAAATGTATCGTAACAGATAAATATTAAAGAAATATTCGATGAAAGTTACTGTAAAATAGTAAAATATATAGAGTTTATTTAAAAAAATCAATTTAGTAACATATTACTTGTACAGCGAGTATACCTGGTTTTGATTTACCTGAAAATAGATACTATTTTTACCCAATCTTGAACAAGAATTTAATTATTTTTAAAACACTATCTGTTCAAAATTTCATATGAACATTGAACCAATATTTTTTCTTCCAAACTTTCTATGACCACATTTTCAAACTAAAAGGGTGAGATGGATAGTCTGAATCACCTTACAAATCTTTTATTCTTTGCATATCTGTTTTTATCTAAACCGTATTTATAAGTTACTCCCATTCTAAATTTATTTATAATGTAACAATAAAATTGATTTGTATTTCAGGAAAGAAAATGAATCATCACGATGGAATCTTGCGCATTGAAAGTGTGAAGAAAGAAGACCGTGGCATGTACCAATGTTTCGTCCGAAATGACCAAGAATCTGCCGAAGCCACTGCTGAATTACGACTGGGAGGAAGATTTGAACCGCCACAAATCAAATACGCCTTCCCCGAAGAAACCAAACAACCGGGACCAGGAATCATGCTCAAGTGTATCGCTAGTGGAAACCCTACTCCTGAAATTATCTGGGAATTGGATGGAAAGAAACTCACAAACTCTGACAGGTAAGAAACTATTTTAATTTGTTTATTTAAAGATATTAATTAAAATATGAATGTCTAGGCTTCAGGTTGGACAGTACGTAACAGTAAATGGAGATGTCGTATCGCACATGAATATTACTTCAGTACATACAAATGATGGTGGTTCGTACAAGTGTATTGCTGGAAGTAAAGTAGGAACTGCCGAGCATTCTGCTAGAATTAACGTTTATGGACCACCCTTCATTCGTGCTATGGACAAACAAGCCATCGTTGCTGGAGAAATGCTTGTAGTAACTTGCCCAGTTGCTGGTTATCCAATTGATAGCATTGTATGGGAAAGAGGTATGAAACAAACATTTTTATTTTTATTCAAAAAGATCGTGTTCTTTTTACCAAATATCCCACCTTGATATGAATTGTAATTATGAGAGTTTAAGCCCATTTTGCAAGTTAGTCCAGTCCAATCCCGTCAGACGCTTCTGGATTCGATGATAAATTGTTATTGACCTGACAAAAAGTCGTACTTTATGCTCGGTTGTAGCAAAACACATTTTTGTATTTGCTTTACATCATAAAATTGTATTATATGAACTCTTTTGTTTGTAAAGTGTCACTTTTTACTAACTAGTGTGTAACGTAAACACATTTATCAAAACTTTTATTTACTTTTGAAATAAATTTTTATTAATATTTCGATAGAAGGAAAAATTTTGTATGCAACAATTACTTTACACACTAGTTGCATAAATAACTATTTCTGTCGAGTCCAAACAGGCTTTAACTCAGCTTATTGAATTTTTATATCAGTTTTGGTCAGTCTATTGGAATAATTACGTTTTTCCTATGCACTGGAAATTATAATAAAAAATGTAATTAAATATAGAAATATTGATTTTATTATAGAATGGGATGTTAATGCTAATGCTAAAACTTGTATTCTGTTTCCAAATCTCTTCGAAAGAAAATGCGGGTTCATCCGAAAATAAATGTATTTTTTTAAATTATCCAATCTATCTAGATATACCTACGTATTCGGTGTGAAACCTATTGTTTGATAAAGACTTACTTGGTGCGGAATTTAAAAGTGAAAAAGCTCTGGAGTTAACTAATAGAAAATGATTACGTATAAATCTTATTTCAACTTCGAATTGGGTTGCACAAAAAGAACAGTTACATTATTCAAATAAAGTGATATTAATTGAGATGATCTGAGAATATATCGTAAAAGTATAAAACTAAAGTAATCCAACAATAATATATATTCCGGATTTATTTTTTCTAGAGGGCCGAGCACTCCCAATCAACCGCAAGCAGAAAGTTTTCCCGAACGGAACCCTCATCATCGAAAATGTTGAACGATCCTCCGACCAGGCTACGTACACATGTGTTGCAAGAAACCCACAGGGATACACCGCCAGACAAACTCTCGAAGTCCAAGTTATGGGTAAGCGATGTTTCATGCCATCTTTTAAAAAAATTAAAGGAAAAATGTCTAATTTGGAAAATAAAAAAATTAAATATATACAATATTTTTTTAGAAACAAATTGTATTTGAATATAAACCAATAATATCAAAAATTATAATTTTGAGATAGAAATATTTTCAACGGATGGTAAAATTGTCAATAAATTACGTTTTGACTACTTTTAGCTTAACATTTGTCGATCCGTCCATATATTATGTATGTGGACACGTATAGCCTGAATCTGAAAACTTTTAACGAAAATGATTTTACAAATATTTTGGACATAAAAATGTAGAAACAAACAAATGAAAACAGTTGCTGTAAAACACGGATTAGGGTCCTCCATTATTTGAAAATAAAATTTACATGAACTTTTATCAAATTTGAAAGTGTGATGTAGTTTCAAAAAGTCTTAATTATAATGTGTTAGGCCCTAATAATATTTTTTTAAATATTCTATAACGTAGATGTTTAAGCAATTCGGTTCTCAAACTCAGTGGGGTTCGTTGAAAATCTCATTACAATTACATAATATTCATCTATTCCAGTTTTTATATAAACAATAACTATAAATACATAATAAATAGACATTTAAACTTTGATAGTTTCTATTATACAGAATTAAGGTCTAGATTGATTATAAGTGATCAATTTCCAAATTTTGCTATTATGGTGGAGGACCCCAAAAAAGCTTTAATTACTTAATAGAATTTTAGAAAAAATCAAAGAAAACTAAATTTCAAATTAATTAATTATTAATATACTTAGAATAGACATTTTTCCAATGATGTAGTGACCAATAAAATGAATTAAATTTTTAACAAACATTGAATGTTTTATTTTTTGATATCAAATAAAATTTTACTGGTCATTGTCATAATTTAAAAGCAGAAACAATATTTTCAGCAAACTGTACTAATTTATTGAAACTTTAAAAAAATTATACCTATTTTTATTGATTATTTTATTGAATATTGTTTCTACAAGAAAAGTAGATATAGTAAATTTCCAGCATCATCAACGACACCCAGGTGTTCACCAAGTGCCATGGTATTTATATTATGTATTTATTTCAGTTTATGTAATCGTTGCTTAAGGTAAGATGGTGTTCCCGTTATTTTCAGCTGTTTTAACAAATCTGTTTGTTGTGAATGACCTCTGGTTCATGGTGTTCGTTCATGTTTGTTAGGCTAGCCACCACCATAGCTCTGTTCTGTCAGAGCTGTGCACCATGTTAAACCTCTTTGTTTTGCTTGCGGCAATCGACAGTTGTTCAGCTTGATATTTTGGTTTGAGTGATTTTGAGCTTCTAACAATTTGTTGCGCCCTTGACAAAATCCGCTCGAAAGAAGAAAAGGATAATACGTCACTACAATACATATTCGATATTACTGGATTGGCTCAGAACTTCGGAAAATATATAAGTGGAGAGTATACTTGCAGTGCTACCTCCTAAAAGAACTTTACGATCACACAATCATTCATATATTATATTTCGTTCTCCTTTTCACACATACATTACACAATTAGTTTAATTTCCACATATCTTTCTCTCTTTCTTATCAGTCATGCTGATCATTTTTCTTTTCGGATTCGGCTACGATCCGATAAACTCCGGTGATGTAATTTCCGTGTAATGTACCGTTTCGAAGGGAAACTACCCTTTGAACCAAATTCAATAAACATTCGATCGCGTCAATTGATGAAATAAGTGATACAAGAAATTCTAAAAGAAATAACATTCTAGCAATGGATTCAATAAAAGAAGATAATAGGGAAACCATTATTGTGAAGCTAGTAGTAACAAGATTAGACTTAGAACAGTTTTTTAGTTTATTTTTCGCCCATTTTTAGTTCCTCCCCAAATCAACCCGTTCGAATTCGGGGAAGAACCTTTCAATGCAGGAGAAGGAGTGGACGCACAATGTTCTATTTCTAGAGGGGACTATCCTGTTAATATTACCTGGTTACTAAACGAAAATCCAATACCAGAAGGAGAAGGAATTAAAGTTAGTCGAATTACGAAAAGAGTTTCTATGCTTAGCGTAGATTCAGTTCAAGCAAATCATGCAGGAAACTACACTTGCGTAGCTACAAATCGGGCGGGAACTGTTACACATACTGCTCTTTTAGCCGTCAATGGTTAGAATAGAAAACAAATTCCAAATTTAACTATATTTGTAGTAACTGTAGTGTAGTTGGTAGTAAATAGTAAATCCTACCTCCAAATCATTCCAATCTGTAACTAGAAGTTGTAAAAGTGAAGAAAGATTAATATTTCTAGTCCCTCCACAAATCAACCCCTTCGAATTCGGGGAAGAACCATTTAATGCCGGCGAAGGTGTGGACGCTCAGTGTTCTATTTCCAAGGGAGATTATCCACTCAATATAACGTGGTTACTAAACGAAAAACCAATACCAGAAGGACATGGAATTAAAATCATACAAGTAACTAAAAGGATTTCGACGATTATAATTGACTCGGTACTAGCAGATCATGCAGGAAACTACACTTGCGTTGCTAGCAATCGCGCTGGGAGTGTTACTCATAATGCATTACTTGCTGTTAATGGTACATGTAACATAATCATTCTTATTTCATCTTTCATTTTCGTATTTTCTGTCCATCCGTCATCCTCACAATTTCCTTTACAGTTCTACCTTATATTAACCCTTTCGAATTCGGAGAAGAGCCAACAAATGCTGGAGAAGCAGTGGATGCTCAATGTTCTATTATGAGAGGAGATTTTCCTATGAGATTTTTATGGCTACATAACGGCAAACCAGTCCAAGAAGACGGCGGAGTCAAGATAAATAGATTCTCGCGAAGGTTGTCTACCTTGAGTATAGATTCTGTGCTTGCTAGCCACGCAGGAAACTACACCTGTGTGGCTAGAAATCGGGCAGGAAGTGTCAGTCATTCTGCCTTTCTAGCCGTCAATGGTACATCTACAAGTAGTACCATCTAGATGTTAGAATAGCAATTAGATATTACTTTTTTGTTTCTTCCTAAAAAGCCCTATATTATATCCAAAATATAAATTGGCTTTTCATTGATAAAAATGTTATACATTTAGTTCCACCACAAATAAATTCCTTCGATTTCGGAGAAGAAACGTACAACGCAGGAGAAGGCATAGATGCCCAGTGTTCCATTTCTAAAGGAGACTATCCAATTAATATAACTTGGTTACTAAATGAAAAACCTATCCCACAAGGAGATGGAATTAAAATAATTAGAGTTACTAGAAGAATGTCAACAATTAGTATTGATTCAGTACAAGCAGAAAATGCCGGAAACTATACATGTGTTGCTACGAATAATGCTGGGACCGTAACTCACACTGCATTATTAGCTGTTAATGGTACTTTTAATCTAATCATTGTCTCATCTTCATTATTTCTTTTTATTTCATTCATCATCCTCATTAATTCCTTTACAGTAAACCTCAAATAACCCAGTGAATTCCAAGAAGCACTTAATATTGGCAAATGCGAAACGTCGATTAAAAAATATTTTCCATGAAATTTCTCTAGTTTCATATTAATAAACCACTCCAAGAACCAAGAAGACGATCCAATCAAGATAGAAATATTTTCGTAAAACTTGTTTAATTTGAGTGCTAATAGAATTGGCGGACAATAATAAAGAATAAATGAAAATGAAGTGAAATTATTGTGAACAGTACTGATCGGTTTTTCATATTTGAATCCCGTTATCTTCGTGAATTCCTTTACAGTACTGCCTCAAATATATCCGTTCGAATTCGGAGAAGGAGCTCTTAACGCTGGTGATGGTGTTGATGTACAATGTTCGATTGCTAATGGAGATGTCCCAATGAGATTTTTATGGCTTCATAATAACAAGCCTGTGCAAGACGTCTTCGGAATCAAAGTGACTCGTATTTCGCGAAGGTTGTCTACCTTGAGTATAGATTCTGTGCTTGCTAGCCACGCAGGGAATTACACCTGTGTGGCTAGAAATCGGGCAGGAAGTGTCAGTCATACTGCCTTTCTAGCCGTCAATGGTACATCCACACGTAGTACCATCTAGGTGTTAGAATAGAAATTAGATTTTACTTTTTGTTTAATCCTAAAAAGTCCTACTCCAAGATAACCCTTCCGAATTTAGAGAAAATTTCTTAATGTGAGAAGAAAGTAATATAATTTCAGGAAGAGTGTTAATAAATACCATCGGTGGATGATTCAAGACAAGTGGAAAATATAGAACTGTCAGGAGCAATCAAGCAAGAAATGTATCTCATATTATTTTACTGCATAGTCAAAGATACACAAAACACAATCATGTTTCATTTTCATATCATAGCATATTTCCATTCATTATCCTAAGATTTTCCTTTCAGTATTGCCTTACATTAGTCCTTTTGAATTTGGAGAAGTTCCTTCAAACGCTGGTGAACCAGTTGACGCTCATTGTTCGATTATTCGTGGAGATTTTCCTATGAGATTTCTTTGGTTACACAATGATAAACCAGTTCTAGAAGACAATGGAATTAAAATCACTCGCACGTCAAGAAGGTTGTCTTCCTTGAGTATAGATTCCGTGCTTGCTAGTCATGCTGGGAACTATACATGTGTAGCTAGAAATCGAGCTGGAAGTGCCAGTCATACTGCTTTTCTAACCGTCAATGGTACAATAGTAGTGGCACTTAAGTGTTAGAAATTAGATGTTACTTTGTGTTTTCTCCAAAGTTCCTTTACCAAATTTACCTTACAATCAAATTTTATTATATACAACCAATGAACATGCTTCAATTAAGTGAAGAAATGTTAAAGTAGAAGATGCTAAATGCTCAAGAAAACAGTTATATTTCATCAATTGTACGACTTCCTTTACAGTACCACCTCAGATATATTCATTTGAATTCGAAGAAGCGTTAAATGCTGGTGAAGGCGCAGATGTGCAGTGTTCAATAGTCAAAGGAGATTTCCCTGTCAAATTTCTGTGGCTTCATAATAACATGCCTGTTCAAGACGACTTCGGAATCAAAGTGACTCGTATCTCGCGAAGGTTGTCTACCTTGAGTATAGATTCTGTGCTTGCTAGCCACGCAGGAAACTACACTTGTGTGGCTAGAAATCGGGCGGGAAGTGTCAGTCATTCTGCCTTTCTAGCCGTCAATGGTACATCTACAAGTAGTACCATCTAAATGTTAGAATAGCAATTAGATATTCTTTTTGGTTTACTCCTAAAATATCCCATACCCCACAACAATTGGCATTTCTTCAATAAGTAATGTAGTATGTGTATTTAGTTCCACCCCAAATAAACTCATTCGAATTTGGAGAAGAAACTTTTAACGCGGGAGAAGGTGTAGACGCCCAGTGTTCTATTTCAAAAGGAGATTATCCTATTAACATAACCTGGTTGTTAAATGAAAAACCAATACCAGATGGAGATGGAATTACTGTTGTCCGCGTAAACCGGAGACTATCTGCACTTAGTATTGAATCTCTACAAGATCATCATGCAGGAAACTATACTTGTGTTGCTACAAATAATGCTGGAACCGTAACCCACACTGCACACTTAGCTATAAACGGTACTACTTAATGAAAAATTATTGTTGTCATAGTGAATCTTTTAATTTCATATTTAGTCTAACCTGTAACCATTGTAGAAATCAAACTATTTTTGTCCTAATTATAACCTTTCTCAGCACCTCCCCAAATTGTACCATTCCCTTCGGTGATGAAGCAATGAACGCCGGAGATGCTGCATCGGCCCAATGTACCATAACCAAAGGAGATTCTCCTATAGACATCATCTGGTACCATAATGGTATCAAAGTTAGTCCAGATTTGGGAATTACAGTCGTGCAACTGTCGAAACGCCTTAGTGTACTGAGCATAGACTCTGTGCGCGATACCCATGCAGGAAACTTCACATGCAGAGCTACGAACAAGGCCGGCACTGTTGAGTATACTGCTCTTCTGGCTGTTAATGGTGGGATAGGGTGCTTAGTTAGTAGTAATTGTTGCTGGTATTCTTATGTTCTCCTATAAATCCAACAGCATACTATACCTTCCTTTCTAGTTGCGCCTCACATAACGCCGTTTTCTTTTGACGGGGAAGCCAACACAGGAGATAGTGTTCAACTAACTTGTTATGTCAGTAAAGGTGACACACCTCTTGATATTACCTGGTCATTGGGTGGCCAATTAATTCCTTCTCATAGTGGAGTAAGCATTGTTCCCATTGGTGCTCGAACTAGTTTATTAACTATTGGGGCAGTGACAGCAGAACATGCAGGAATGTATAAATGTACTGCAAAAAATAAGGCGGCCGAAATATTCTACGAAGCGGAATTGTTCGTAAACGGTAGAAAATTTAGCAAATTTCAATTTGTAATTCACTTTTAGTTGATGTACATATTTAATTTGCTCCTCTTCCTTATCAAACCTATAATAACTATTTCAACAGTTTCATATACAGTCTGTACAACGAAACGCGGAACATAGCACTTTTAACATGGGATTTCAAAAAATTGTGGATACTCTATCTCTTAATAGATTTAGAGCAAAACTACAAGAGTACAAAGTTATGCAAAATTATGTTTTAGATAAGATCATAATTGATACAACCACACGTCTGCAGTACGAGATTTATTAAATATAAAATGTAACATGGAAATAAAAGAAAATATCTTTCCGTCAGTTATGACAGTTAATTATTATTTTTTTTAATCTAAAATTAGTTTAAAAATGGATGTTTCGTTCGTAAATATAATAAAAATTTGTTTTATTTGATGTACTTATTTTACTTAATATAAATTCAACTTAGTAATAGTAAAATACAGATTATAAGAAATATAATCTGAACTGAACTGGTCACATAGATTTTTTATTTTATTTTCTTGGATGTCTGATTTCGAACGAAAATGTTATATTTTATATTTAATATATCTCGTAATGCAGACGTGCTGTTGCATCAATTATGATCTTGTCTGATGTAGAATTTAATTTGAAACAACTTTGTACTCTTGTATTTTTGTTTTATATGTATCAGGATAGAGGGTATCCGTAATTTTTTGAAATTCCATGTTAAAGTCCTATGTTCTCTGCGTTTCGTTGCAGGCCTGTGTATTACAAAAATGACATTAATATTATACTATAATTCAGTGTATTTGGTTCACAAATTTGTAAAATTCGTACAAATTTGGAATTTATATAAATACTTTTTAGGTATAAATTTATCATTACTAAAATGTACACAGTCTTCTCTGCCAATAAAAAACGTGGCAACAATTATTTACTTACTTTATAACTTATTTTCATGCAGCCAATCTTCGTCTGTACTACAGTGACCATTTTTTATGATTTGATATGTGCGTATTCTAAATGAAATAATATATTTTTAGTAACTCCTCATATAACGCCATTTTCCTTCGATGATGAAGCCAACACTGGTGATAACATCCAACTGAGTTGCCACGTAGGCAAAGGAGATTTGCCCATGAATATAACTTGGTTGCTAAATGGTCGTACCATCACTCCACATATAGGTGTTTCCATAGTACCATTCGGCACACGTACCAGCCTATTAACTATCACTTATGTGACTGCTGAACATGCTGGAGACTATACTTGTCATGCTAGTAATGTTGCAGGGGAGTCTATGCATTCCACCACATTATTGGTTAATGGTACAGAATGATTATGGCAGACTTGAAGCTTCTTGTAGCAGCTTTGAAATTTAATTTGCGAAATATTGCTTCATATTTTTATTTTCCAAACCATTTTAACTGGTTCCTTGATAATTTCAAGCCTAAATAAGGCAACAATTAATACTCACTTTTCGTTAGTTCGGCCGCACATTACGCCGTTTTCTTTCGACGATGAAGCCAATATGGGAGACAATATCCAGTTAAACTGCCACGTTGGCAAAGGCGATACGCCAATGGAAATCATTTGGTACTTGAACGATAGACCAATTCCACTGCATGTAGGCGTTTCTATACTTCCTATTGGCACGCGAACATCTCTTCTCACCATCAGTTATGTAACTGCTGAATTGGCAGGAGAATATAAATGTAAAGCTGAGAATAAAGCTGGCGTATCTGAACATTCTACAACGTTGCTAGTCAACGGTGAAGAACAAAATTCTTTTAATTATTTCGTTTTCTGATATTATTAATAAATAGACATATTTTTCATATTTATTAATAATATTATTTTCATAGAAACTTTGTGTTGATAGTTTTGTACTAACATTCCCTTTCTGTTTCTAGATTACTGTAGAAACAAAAACTACTTTGAAGCATAGAACGGTAGCACTGCTTGTATTATTCTCTCACTGTAAAAATATAAACCAAAACTTATACGGTTTTCATAGTGACTACTAATAGTAATAGGCGTACAAAACTTTAACATAGAGTTCATCATCATCGCACAACCATCTGTCATCAATACACCGCTTGGATCATTGAATTATTTATTTTGTTTTCTCCCAGTCTTACCACATATAACCCCTTTCTCTCCGGAAGAAGATTTAACCCTTGGAGACAGTGTTCAATTGCACTGCCATGTTTCCAAAGGCGATAGGCCTCTCCAAATTTCCTGGAGCTTCCATGGAGCAGAACTGTCCACTTTCGTAGGCATTACAACAATGAAAGTAGGAGACAGATCAAGTTTACTAACTATAAACAGTGTTAGTGGTTCAAACAGTGGAAACTATACCTGCATAGCTCAAAACCAAGCTGGTTCAACATCCTATACAGCTATTGTACAAGTCAACGGTAGAGACAGTAGATTAAGTGCTTGTTCATTACTAATATGCTTGACTTACTAACAGTATTGTCGTAGCTCTTCCCAAAATACTACCGTTTACTTTCGGGAACGACCCACTGAACTCAGGTCAGCCGTATACTGTTACATGCACTGTAGTAGATGGTGATAAGCCTCTGACTACTACTTGGTATCAAAATGGTTTCAAACTGGAACCGTCTAGTCGATTGAATATAGTCCCATTAGGAGATTCTGGTTCTATTTTGATTATTACTTCGGTAAAACCAGACCATGCTGGGAACTATACTTGTACAGTTGAAAATAGGGCAGGAAAAGTCGAACACAGTTCAGAATTAAACGTAGCCGGTAATTCTTATTGTTGTCTTGTGGTTTATTTGTTATTTCATTTTTCAGTTCCTCCTAAAATCCTTCCATTTTCTTTCGGTGATTCTCCTTCTAACTTGGGTGATTCTGCTTCGGTCCAATGTGTTATTGCTACAGGAGACTTTCCTATTAGTATAACTTGGACTTTAAATGGCCGACCTGTGACAGATTTTTCTGGAATCAATGTTTTTGCCCTCGGAAAGAAGATATCTGCTTTAAGCATTGATTCCGTAAATGAAATTTTTGTTGGAAATTATACTTGTGAAGCCAAAAACTCAGGCGGAATCGTCAGTCATCAAACAGAATTAATAGTCAACGGTTTGTGATAATTTTTAACCAATGCATAACCACTTCATTGTAGTTTCTTTAAAGTAGTTAATCCTAAGTTTATCCATTACAGATCTTCCCAAAATTTTACCTTTCAGTACTTTGTTAGATATATCTTCAGTAGGATCAGAGAGAGCCTCAAATTATACTTTTAATGATAAAATTCTAGTGGAAAACAAATATTTGTAACTGCAACTACTATTTCCCTTTGTATTTGTTCTTTGTCTTTAGTTTTTCTTGTTTTCTCTTACAGTTCCCCCTAAAATTCATCCATTTTCTTTTGGAGAAACACCGTCCAATCTCGGTGATTCTGTTTCCGTGAATTGTGTAATTGCAACTGGTGATTTTCCCATTTCGATAACTTGGACGTTAAATGAACAACCTGTGTCAAATTATCCAGGAGTTAATACAGTATCTTTAGGAAAGAAAATGTCAGCTTTGACTATTGAATCATTGAATGAACATTTGGCCGGAAATTATTCTTGTCAAGCTACTAATAAGGCCGGAAGTGTCAATCACCAAACGGAGTTGGTAGTAAACGGTTTGTGAAGAAAGTTAGTAGAGTTTAGTAGTTAATTATCTATTTCTTTTCTTTTGGAAATACTTTAATCCTAACTAAACTTCGTACCAATCATCCTAAATATATGTATATTTGCGCCAAAGGTTGTATGTTGTCCCATACCATCCTGAATCACTCAAACCATTATCGCCGCAAGTTTTCTTTAATTTGCTTATAGTTCTTCCCAAACTTCAACCATTTACTTTCGGCGACGAAACTTCAAACGTAGGAGATTCTGTAACAGTCCAGTGTGCTATAATACTTGGTGATCTTCCTATAAAAGTTAGTTGGTACTTAAACGACAGACCCCTCAAAGCCGAGAATGGCATAAACATCGGACAGTTTAGTCGGAAAGTCTACGTACTGTCTATTGATCCAATTTTGGAAGAACATGCCGGAAACTATACTTGTCAAGCCGAAAACAAAGCAGGAATTACTAACCATTCCGCAGAACTTAAAGTTAATGGTTAGAATATAAACATAAGCGTACTGTAGTTCTTGTTTTAGTAGTTTCTTTTTCTTAGTCCTTTTCCATGATTTTCAGTTCTACCTAAATTACAATCATTTACGTTTGAAGAAGAACCCTCAAATGTTGGAGATTCAATTACAGTTCAGTGTACTATTACGTCGGGAGATCTTCCGGTAAAATTATCTTGGTTGTTAAATGGAAAACCTTTGCAAGAAGAAGGAGGTGTTACAATGTCCCAAATTGGGAAGAAAATTAACGTGTTATCCATAGATCCTATTTTGGAAGAACATGCAGGGAATTACACTTGCCAAGCAGAAAATAAAGCTGGCATAACGAGTCACAGTGCTGAGTTAGTTGTCAACGGTCAGATTTTAATCTTAGCTTAATTTTTTCTGTTTATAATTTCATCATTTATTAATCATCCTACCTAAATTCCAGTCTTACCTAAACTACAATCATTTACTTTCGACGAAGAACCATCCAACGTTGGCGATTCGGTAACAGTCCAGTGTACAATTACTTCTGGAGATCTTCCTGTTACTTTTACTTGGTTGTTAAACGGTAAACCGCTTGTGTCCGACGAAAGTGTTACCATGTCCAAAATTGGAAAGAAAGTTAATGTCCTGACCATTGACCCAATTTTAGAAGAACATTCCGGAAATTACACTTGTCAAGTTGATAACTTAGCTGGTGTAACAAGTCATTCTGCAGAATTAGTTGTTAATGGTTAGAATTTACGTTTGGGATTTTTTAGTATGGTGTGCTTTTTGTAAAATAGTTTATCTCCTATTCCTTATCGTTTATGTTCCTTTTCCTTTATTTTACAGTTTTACCAAAATTGCAATCCTTCACTTTTGAAGAAGAGCCATCAAATGTTGGTGATTCTATTACTGTACAATGTGCCATTACTGCTGGTGATCTACCAGTTAAAATAAGTTGGTTTTTAAATGATAAACCTCTTATGTCAGAAAATGGTGTAAATATGGCACAATTTGGTAAAAAAGTGAGCGTTTTAACCATTGATCCAATATTAGAGGAACATGCAGGGAATTATACTTGTCAAGCAGAAAATAAAGCAGGACTTTCTAGTTATTCCGCAGAATTAAAAGTCAACGGTTAGCTAACCTAGTAAAATTATTGGTTGCCTGTATATTTACTTTATCTTTTTATTAATTTCTTATTCTTTCTGCCCCTAGTTCTTCCTAAACTCCTCCCATTTACTTTTGGTGATGAACCATCAAACGTCGGAGATTCAACTACAGTTCAATGCGCTATAACAGCTGGTGATTTGCCGGTTAAAATACATTGGTTTCTCAATGGAAAACCTTTGCAATCAGAAAATGGTGTCACAATGGCTCAGTTTAGCCGGAAAATTAACGTATTGTCCTTAGATCCTATTTTAGATGAACATTCAGGAAATTATACTTGTCAGGCCGAAAATTCAGCCGGCTCTGCTAGTCATACTGCAGAACTGAAAGTCAACGGTTAGAGTAATTCAAAATTACGTTGTATTCTTATTAGTTATTGAATTTTTACTTTGTTTTATCCTATTATCTTTCCTATTTCCAGTTCTTCCAAAGCTTATTCCTTTCACATTTGGAGAGGAACCGTCTAATGTTGGTGACTCTACAACTGTTCAATGTGCTATTACTGCCGGTGATCTTCCAGTAAAATTCAACTGGTTATTAAACGGAAAACCTTTAATAGACGAAAGTGTAACTATTTCGAAAATAGGGAAGAAAATTAATGTTCTATCCATTGACCCAATTACAGAAGAACATTCTGGAAACTATACATGTCAAGTAGAAAATTCTGCTGGTATAACCAGTCATATTGCAGAATTAATCGTTAACGGTTAGATTTTATATATGTTTGTCTGCTACAATTAGTATTTTCTTTCTATTACTATTTTCTTTTCCTTCCTAGTTTTGCCTAAACTTCAGCCTTTTACCTTCGGTGACGTCCCTTCAAATGTTGGCGATTCTTTAACAGTTCAATGTATGATAACATCAGGAGATTTACCTGTAAAACTAAGCTGGCTACACAATGGAAGACTTCTTACTCCGGAAAACTCAATCAATATTGCTTCTATTGGAAAGAAATTAAATGTAATGACTATAGATCCAATTTTGGAAGAACATGCTGGCAACTATACTTGCCAAGCGGAAAATATTGCTGGAATTGTTAGCCATACAGAAGAATTTATTGTCAACGGTTAGAAATAAACCTCAAAAAATAATCTCGCTTCTTATATTTAGTTTGTGTGTAGTATGCTTGCCACATCCTCATATTCATTCCATTCTTTTTTGTAGTTTTACCTAAACTTCAACCATTTTCCTTCGGAGAAGATCCTACAAATGTTGGTGAATCTGTCATAGTTCAGTGTTCCGTAAGTTTAGGAGATCTTCCGGTTCAATTTACTTGGTTATTAAATGAAAAACCAATACATTTAGATAACGGAGTTAGTATGGCTCAGTTAGGGAAAAAAGTAAATGCTTTAACAATCGATCCAATCTTGGAAGAACATGCCGGCAATTATACTTGTAAAGTAGAAAACAAAGCTGGCATCACCAGCCATACTTCCGAGTTAATAGTTAATGGTTAGATTATTATTAGTGTTATGTTTCTTGTCTCTTTTAGTTAATTTTGTACCTCTCCTAACTCCTTTGTGTATTTTCTTGTGCAGTACTTCCTAAATTGCAACCATTTACCTTTGGCGAAGATCCATCCAATGTAGGTGACTCTTTAACTCTTCAATGTACCGTCATAGTAGGAGACTTACCAGTGAAACTTAGCTGGCTGCTTAATTCAAAACCATTAGCAAGCGAAAACAGTGTTCACATTGCTCAGTTTGGGAAGAAAGTTAGTGTACTAACCATAGATCCAATTCTGGAAGAACATGCTGGGAACTATACATGCCAGGCAGAAAATAAAGCTGGTGTTTCTAGCCACACTGCAGAATTAGTAGTCAACGGTTAGATTGTAGTTAGAATAGTATTTTGTGCTTGTTGTTTCCCTAAGTAATGCATATGTATCCTTTCTAGTAACTCCTGAAATTTTGCCGTTTAGTTTTGGAGAAAAACCTACTAACCCCGGAGATTTTACAACAGTGCAATGTGTAATTTCCAAAGGAGATTTACCACTTAAATTCACCTGGTATTTTAATAATAAACCTATAGCAGAACATTTAACATCAAGTTTGACTTTATCTACAATTGGAAAACGTATCGGAGTTCTAACTATCGATTCAATAGATGATACACATTCCGGAAATTATAGTTGCAAAGCCGAAAATCAAGCTGGTTTTACTTTACAGACATCTGAGTTAAAAGTTAATGGTTTGTGATATATTTATTTTTTCTTTATTTTCTTCTAAGTTCCTCCTCGAGTTACCCCTTTCGCCTTCGAAGACAGTCCTATAAATGCAGGAGACTATGCTTCAGTCCAATGCACTGTCCCTAAAGGAGATCTCCCCTTAACCATTACTTGGCTCCTAAATGGCCGTGATGTTAATCAATACCACGAGATTTCTATAAGTAGAAACGGTAGAAGAGGCTCTGCGTTGACCATAGAGTCCGTTAGTGATTCTATGGCAGGAAATTATACCTGCTTGGCGAAGAACGAAGCTGGAGTTTCCGAATATTCAGCGGTGTTGCTTGTTAATGGTGCTTACTTGACGTTGTCTTGTGATGTGATTTTGATTTTTTGTCCCCTTACCTTATATCTGTTACTCACTTCCTTGATCGAATTTCTCTATGTTGCACAATATATAGTGAGATGATTATTTGTTTAATTGTTAGTTCCTCCAAGAATTGCACCGTTTGCATTTGAAGATGGCCCGATTAATTCGGGAGAATATGCGTCTATACAATGTACTGTACCGAAAGGAGATCTTCCATTAAAAATTACTTGGAAATTTAATGAAAACGATGTAGAAACTTATCCAGAAATATCTGTCGCAAAAACTGGAAAGCGTGGATCCACTTTAACAATAGAATCTGTGTCTTATTCACTTGCTGGGAATTATACATGTACTGCCTCCAATCCAGCTGGAACTTTTGAACATACTGCTACGTTACAAGTTAATGGTTATCAACTTTTCTAATTTTTAGATTATTATTATTTCATCTTATTCTTCAACCTTTCCTAGTTGCTCCAAAACAATTCACCCTGAAATAATGAAGAAAATTTTGTTCTTTTAATAATACGCGATTGTTTTAAATATTATATAGGATTTTTAACAGGAAAATTTAAAATACTATGGCAGAAAAATTATTCAACATACAATATATAATGAATCGGTGTTTATTGTAACTTTTAAATTAATTTGATTCTCTACATATATTATCCTTCCTTTCCTTTATAGTTTCACCAAAAATTGCTCCATTTTCTTTCGGAGAAGATCCTTTACATGCAGGACAATATGCATCAGTTCAATGTATAGTCCAAGAAGGAGATTTTCCATTAAATATTACCTGGATGTTTAACTCTCAAAACGTTCAGACTTATCCAGAAATATTTGTATCAAAAACTGGACGAAGAGGCTCCACTTTAACCATAGAATCTGTAACTCATTCTCTAGCCGGGAATTATACATGTATAGCTCAGAATTTGGCAGGATTTGTACAATATACTTCAACATTGTTTGTCAACGGTGAAGATTTTTGTTTTTGACGTTTGTGTAGAATATTAGCTAAAAATTCTAGAGTAGTACCTAGCTAGAACTTTTTTCTAACTCCTCAGTCCCTCCTCGGATTACTCCGTTCGCGTTTATGGACGGTCCAATAAATGCGGGAGAGTATGCTACAATCCAGTGCATCGTTCCTAACGGAGATCTTCCCCTGAGCATAACGTGGCTGGTGAATGGTCGTCCAGTGAAGGAGTTTGCCGAGATCATCCTTAATGAAGTCGGACGTCGAGGAAATGCGCTAATCATCGAGTCCATCACGTATAACCTGGCGGGAAACTATACCTGCGTGGCGACGAATATGGCAGGAATCAGCCAGTACACAGCGTTGCTACAAGTCAACGGTTGTTGATGTTTCTTTCTCTTTTGTGTTTAACTCTGGTTATAGTTTTGTTGTACAGCACACACTTCTTGTACACAATAGGTGACTAATAGCATGTAAACACGCCTACAGCCCATACCAGTTGTCACCAAGGAGAAACATCTTCAGAAATGAAGCATTGTGTTCTTCATTGCTGAAGGTGATAACTTATCTTTAAAGTGGCAACCTGTTCTCTCACCACATTTACGTTTAGTTTTGCCCAGAATCACACCGTTTGCGTTCGAAGAGCAATCTTACTCTCCTGGACAATATACTGCCGTTCAGTGCCAGATTCCTGAAGGGGACTTGCCCCTCACTATTATCTGGTTGTTCAATAATAAGCCTATGACTGACAGCATGGCTCAAGTCATGGGAGTAACCATTTTAAAGGCGGGGAAGCGAAGCAGCCTGCTCACTATAGAAAACATAGCGCCGTACAATGCAGGAGACTACGTATGCGAAGCCCAGAACACAGTTGGGACCGCATTCTATAAAGCCAGACTGGTTGTGAATGGTTCGTCTGTTGTATAAAACTCGGTAGTGCGTATTATTTTATATTTCTAGCTTTTTATATGTGGAGCACTGCTTCATCTCATCAGCACTCCATGTTTTTGTTTGTATTGAATTCAGTCTTGCCGCGAATCCTCCCGTTCGAGTTTGAGGAGGGCTCGTACCTCCCGGGCCAGTACGCTGCTGCGCAGTGCCTGTGCCCAGTGGGTGACATGCCTCTGGACATCACGTGGATGTTCAATAGCGCGTCCCTTACCGATTCCGCGGCCCTCGCCATGGGTGTAACTATTCTTAAGGGCAAACGTAGCAGCTTGCTAAGCGTGGACAGCATTGCCGCCTACAATGCTGGCGACTATGTTTGTAAAGCGGAAAATTCCGTAGGAACAGCTTACTATAAAGCCAGACTGATTGTTAATGGTTTGTTTTGCACCATTACACATCATTTCCATTTGTTTTTGATTTTCTTTTCATCCCATTTAATTTTTCCTAGTTTTGCCTCGCATTCTTCCTTTTGAATTTGAAGAGGGATCTTACTTACCGAACCAATATGCAACGGCCCAATGCACTATTCCTGTTGGAGATATGCCTTTGGACATTACGTGGTTATTTAACAGTACACCTCTTACTGATAGTCAGGCTCAGGCAATGGGTATTACTATTCTAAAAGCTGGCAAAAGAAGTAGTCTACTAACCATTGAAAGCATAGCTGCTTATAATGCTGGGGACTACATCTGTAAAGGCGAGAATACGGTGGGATCCGCGTATTATAAAGCCAGACTAGTAGTGAACGGTTCGTTCTAATTAATTTGGTAGATTTGTTTGCTTCGTTTTTATTAATTTCATTTTGAACTTTTCCTAGTTTTGCCTCGTATCCTTCCGTTCGCATTTGAAGAGGGCCCGTATTTACCAGGACAGTTTGCAACGGCACAATGCACTGTCTCCGTTGGAGATATGCCTTTAGAAATAATTTGGCTCTTTAACAACACTCCCCTAACTGATAGCGTTGCACAAACCCATGGCATAACAATTCTTAAAGCAGGAAAACGAATTAGTATGCTTTCCATTGACAGCATAGCAGCCTATAATGGAGGAGACTATATTTGTAAAGTCGAAAATATGGTGGGCACAGCCTACTATAAAGCCCGACTAGTAGTAAACGGTTCGTCGTTTAATATTCGTTTAGTTGCTTCTTTTCTTTTTGTTTAGTATTTGCTTTCCCTAGTTTTGCCTCGCATCCTTCCATTCGCATTCGAAGAGGGTGTATACTTGCCAGGACAATACGCGAACGCCCAATGTATCGTATCCGTTGGAGACATGCCTTTAGAAATTACCTGGATATTTAACAATGTTCCTCTAACCGACAGCGTAGCACAAACTCATGGTGTTACTATTTTCAAAAATGGAAAACGAAGCAGTACTTTGTCTATTGATAGCATAGCAGCTTATAACGCAGGGGACTATATTTGCAAGGGCGAGAACATTGTAGGAACTGCATACTACAAAGCCCGACTAGTAGTAAACGGTTCGTCGTTTAATATTCATTCAGCTGCTTGTTTTGGTTTTGTTTAGTATTTGCTTTCCCTAGTTTTGCCTCGTATCCTTCCATTCGCCTTCGAAGAGGGTCCGTACTTGCCAGGTCAATACGCGAACGTCCAGTGTATCGTATCCGTTGGGGACATGCCTTTAGAAATTACCTGGATGTTTAACAACGTACCTCTAACCGACAGCGTAGCACAAACTCACGGTGTTACAATTTTGAAAAGTGGAAAACGAAGCAGTGCTTTGTCTATTGATAGTATAGCACCATATAATGGAGGGGATTATATTTGCAAGGGCGAGAACTTTGTGGGAACTGCGTATTATAAAGCCAGATTAGTAGTAAACGGTTCGTCGTTTCATATTCATTCAGCTGCTTGTTTTGGTTTTGTTTAGTATTTATTTTTCCTAGTTTTGCCTCGCATCCTTCCATTCGAATTCGAAGAAGGTCCTTACCTCCCTGGACAATACGCCACTGTTCAATGTACTGTTTCTGTGGGCGATATGCCGATAGACATTATTTGGATGTTTAATAGCAGCCCGCTTACTGATAGCGCTGCACAAGCTATGGGCATTACTATTCTGAAAGGAAAAAGGACTAGCATGTTATCTATTGACAGTATAGCCGCATATAACGCGGGGGACTATACCTGTAAAGGGGAGAACAGTGTTGGGACAGCCTACTATAAAGCAAGATTAACTGTAAACGGTTCGTTCATACATTCGCTTTTTCGATTATTTTTGTCTTTATTTCTCCTAGTTTTGCCTCGTATCCTTCCATTTGAGTTCGAAGAAGGGTCGTATTTACCATCGCAGTATGCAACAACTCAGTGTACGGTCCCTGTTGGTGATACCCCTATAGTTATCACTTGGATATTCAACAACCAACCCCTAACTGATAGTGCCGCAACGGCTATGGGCATCATGATAGCCAGAGTAGGCAAAAGGAACAGCCTGTTGACTATAGATAGTGTAGCACCGTACAATGCAGGAGAATATGTTTGTAAAGCAGAGAATGACGTTGGGAGTGCGTACTATAAAGCTCGGTTGATAGTGAGCGGTTCGTATGAGTAATTGTATATTCCCCAAGTAGATTTGCTGCTTTTTATGTGACCTTACTGATGAAGTTTTGTGAAAGTCCCTCCCAGGATAGCGCCGTTCTCATTCGAACGCGATTCGTTTCACCCTGGGCAGTACGCCACGATTCAGTGCACGCTCCCAGAAGGAGATTACCCTCTGCAAATCACGTGGTTGTTCAACAACAAAGCCCTGAAAGGCAATGCGGGTACTGCGATGGGTGTGTCCATCCTTTCTCCCAGCAAACGGTCCAGCCTGCTCACGATAGAGAGCGTCTCGCCCTTTAACGCAGGGGATTATATTTGCAAAGGGGAGAACTCCGTAGGCATAGCCTACTATAAAGCCAGACTCGTTGTCAATGGTATAGCGCTACCACAAATGACTGTAGTTACCCTGGTGACAAAAATCTGAGTAACGGTTGTGTTGCTAGTGGTAACCAAGTGAACGTCGATGTGTTTTGTTTTCATTTCTTTATTTTGTTATGATGCACCACATTCTGTTTGATTGTTTGAGTTGGTCATGAAGCAAAGATATAGGTGTCCTAAGTTTGATATATATTTTTTTCTAGACCTGTCAAACTTGCACTGCCTTCTCTTTTCCTTTCCCTAAAGTTATTGCACTGCTGATAAATAATGTACCGTAATATAAGTATTTAGATAGGATATGTGTAGTATTAAGACTGCTTTTTTGTAGACTTAAGAGTTTGGTAATATAGGATATGCCATTTATATCTTTCCTACTATATTTTGTTTAGAAAAGTGTATGTTTTTTGAATGTCATATTATTATTGTTGTTGTTGTTTCTGTTGTACTGGATACGAAGATGAATACAACATGTTGACGACTGCTATTCTTCTGGCAACTATTCTTCATCGACAATTTTTGAATGGATACTTTTTGCAACATATAAATATTTTGGGAATTATTTAAAATAAGCGACGGATTTTTTAAAAGCGCCATGTACTAAATACTTACGACGTGGAACTACTGGAAGTCACCATCGACACGAATCCATCTCGTCCTAGTCCTGCTGATCCTGAAGAGTGTCGGATGGTTTGAATATACCCGCATACCCTTACCTATCCTCTCTGTATATTCTGTTAGTTTGATTCTTTTCGTGCATGAAAATTAATTTTATGTTTCTGTACTAATTATTTAACAAATTTTTTATTTTTCTTCATTTTCTTTTATGTTGCTAGATGGTGCATGCATACAATATAAAATAATGTAGTAATCAAGAAACATTTTACTATTTTTCGTTTAAGAATTAATCTAATAATCTACATTATTTTATATTTCTATTTGTGAATGACAGAGCACAAATCATATTGTAATTAAAAAATAAGTTCTTTAAACATTTTTTACATGATTATATAGTTATAGTATGATTTGTACTTATTAAATGTATGTGTAATAAGTTAAAGAAACATAGAGTTCATATTTATTTTTTTTGGATATTATGCATACATACTTTTTCACAAATTCTAAATGGAAATGAGTACTAAAAATTTTAGAACTAAATTATTTCAAAACTTATTTTAATAATTACATTGTTTCAAAAACTTTGTTCATAATATTCGTAAAGTAACTTAAACAAATCACTATTGTTTATTATGCATGTAAGAAAATTCAATACTTTAGCACTCATTCTTTCCTTTTTACTAAAAAAGTATTTAATTTTCTTTTAACTAATGCATGCTAAATGTTTCAATTATAGTTCTACTGAATAATCCACTAACGAAAATTGTTATTCTCTTTTAGTACCTCCAAGGTGGATTCTGGAACCCACTGACAAAGCTTTTGCTCAGGGTTCTGATGCTAAAGTTGAATGCAAAGCTGATGGCTTTCCTAAACCTTCTGTAACTTGGAAGAAAGCCACTGGTGAGTATAATTTTCATTAGAAAAGAATCAAATAATGATTATTGGATTATTTGTAGGCGAAACCCCTGGAGAATACAAAGATTTTAAACCAAATAACCCTGATATTAAAGTTGAAGATGGAACTTTGATCATCAACAATATTCAGAAAACAAATGAAGGTTACTATTTGTGCGAAGCTGTTAATGGAATTGGATCTGGATTATCTGCTGTTATTCTCATCAGTGTACAAGGTATGTTTATTAATTATATTTTAATAATTAAAATAACAATTATTCTTATTTTAGCTCCTCCACAATTCGAAATTAAATTGCGAAACCAAACTTCTCGTCGTGGAGATCCAGCTGTTTTACAGTGCGAAGCCAAAGGCGAAAAACCAATTGGAATTTTGTGGAACATTAACAACAAACGCTTGGAACCCAAATCTGCTGACAACAGATATACTATTCGTGAAGAAATCTTGCCCAATGGAGTCCTTTCTGACTTAAGTATCAAGAGAACCGAACGTACCGATTCTGCATTATTCACTTGCGTCGCAACTAACGCTTTTGGCAGCGATGATACAAGCATTAATATGATAGTTCAAGGTACAAATTTAATACTTCTTGAATAATAGTTGTCACTAATAAGTTTAACTCTTTCAGAGGTTCCCGAAGTTCCTTACGCTCTAAAAGTTCTTGACAAATCTGGTAGATCCGTACAGCTTTCTTGGGCAGCACCATATGACGGAAATTCTCCAATTAAACAATATCAAATCGAATATAAACCTAGCAAAGAATCATGGGAAAAAGAAATGGATCGTGTGTTAGTCCCAGGAGGTCAAACAGAAGCCAGTGTGTTTACGCTTAGACCAGCTACTACATATCAATTGAGAATTGTTGCTGAAAATGAAATTGGTACTTCAGACCCCAGCGAAACTGTTACGATTATTACTGCCGAAGAAGGTAAGAAAAATAAAGTTACTTATTGTTAAAAAATATACATAATTAATTAAATATAGCTCCCTCTGGATCACCTACTGGAATTCGTGTTGAGCCTGCTGATCAGCATACATTGAATGTTTGGTGGAAACCTCCCGTAAAAGCTGATTGGAATGGAGAAATTCTTGGATATTACGTTGGACATAAACTTGCATCAACTGACAATCCGTACTTCTTTGAAACTGTTGATTTTAGCCGCGAAGAAGGAAAAGAACACCATCTTGTTATCACTGACTTAAAGTAAGTTATTAATAAGGTTTTTCAATATTTATGCTATCTTCGCTGTTTTAACTATAAATGAAAAAGATGGAACTAGTTAGTTGTCTGCTGTGAGTAGCATAAATGATTACAACTTACAAGAACATAAAAAAGTATCCTTAGTGTATAGCGGAGAATATGACACAAAAACATGCTTTTTCTTATTTTAAAAATTTATTATACATATTTAATATTGTAAATATGTTTTATATTGCTCCTAAATATAATTTTCACTGCAAATTTCTTTAACTTTTATTGAGTTTACGATCTTTAAAATACATTACAATACTTTTGTCCCTCTGTTTCTTGTTAGAACATGGGGTCTCAACTTACTATCAGTTATTAATTACTTCGAAATCTTTTATAAATTCTAAATCCTTTGAAGAAACTAAACAACTAAAAAGTAAATTGTTAATAAAACGTGTATTTATGAAACTTGAGGTCTTATTATTAACCTTAAAAAAATGATTTTATTTCATTGATATTGAATGATTGCTTCATGTATTATTAAATTTTTAGTAAGAATATTAAAGTTAATTGTCTGAAACATTTCCAATCAATTTTTATTTAGATTGTTATGACTATTTTTAGTAAATATGTAAATAATCAAGGGCAGCGGTAACTCACTTGATTTGCGCCTTTCTACTCGAACCGAGCGGAAATTGATGCGTGGGGTTCGATTCCCATCGTCGCTAACTATTAACTAAATAAATAAGGCTGCGCTCTAGTCGTTCAAAACCTACTGTAAGCTGTAGGTATCTTCCTGAGCTTTTGGCTGACAACATTTCCAGTAAATAAAGGTCCAGAAAATTTCCAAATCTCGATGTCTAACAAAAGAAATCATTGAGAAAGTTTGAAAGAAATGCAAATAAACTTATATATATTTTTAAATACATTGTTCCTAACGGAAAGTTTAAAACTATTCTTTAAATACCCCTATTATAAACGTTTCCTCTTTTCAGAACTTACACTCAGTATTCCGTCGTTGTCCAAGCTTTCAACAAGGTAGGCCCCGGCCCAATGTCTGAAGCAATCCGCGCATACACCGCTGAAGGAACCCCTGAACAACCACCTCAAGAAACTACTTGCACCACTCTTACCTCACAAACTATTCGTGTAAGCTGGGTCAGCCCGCCTCTTAATTCCGCCAATGGTGTTATTAAAGGATACAAAGTTATCTATGGACCTAGCGATGCTTGGCATAATGAAGAGAACAAAACTACAAAGATTACAGCTTCTAGCGAAACTATTCTTCATGGACTTCACAAATATACAAATTATAGCATGCAAGTCTTGGCTTACACTTCTGGAGGTGATGGTGTTAGGAGTGCACCCATTCATTGCCAAACCGAACAAGATGGTAAGAAAATTATGTTTAAAAAAATCTAATCAGAGACTCAAACCACAAAATATAATGGTTTTAGTAATATTTTCAATTCTAACTTTTCTGAATTTGATTTATAGTTTTGATTCGGAATTTTAAAATTTAAAAAGGTTCAATTTTAATTTCTTTTTTTTTGTAATTAATATAATTTTTCAAATTAAAACACATTAATTACGGTGCAGTTTCTGTTTATGATTCATAATAATTAAATTGCTTTCTTCTACAATTCATTTCGATTCTAATAATAATTCATTTCTTATTTTAGTTCCTGAGCCACCATCAAACGTAAAAGCTCTTGTAATGTCTGCTGATTCTATTCTAATAAGCTGGAAACCGCCAACTCAACCAAACGGAATAGTTGAACAATACACAGTGTACGTTCGAGAACAAGGATCTGAAGCAGCACCAAAAAGCCAAAAAGTGTCTCCTATTCAAATGAATTATGAAGCAGCCAAACTCGACAAAAACAAGCACTATGAATTCTGGGTAACTGCTAGCACAACTATTGGAGAAGGACAACCGTCAAAAACTGTTCTTTTATCTCCAGTCAACCGGGGTAAGATTAATTCCTTACTGTTCTAATTACAAATTGAATTTATTTATGTCTTTAGTTCCCGCTAAAATTGCATCATTCGACGATACATTCAGTGCTACCTACAAAGAAGATGTAAAACTCCCATGTTTGGCTGTTGGTGTCCCTCAACCTGAAATTACATGGAAAATCAAAGGAAATGTATTCCAACACTCTGATCGTATGAGGCAGCTTCCTGAGGGATCTTTACTTATCACACAAGTTACCAAGAGTGACGCCGGAGAATACAGTTGCCATGTTGAGAATCAATTTGGCCAGGACAGTGTTACCCATCATCTTATTATTCATGGTATGTAATGATTCATTACTTATTTACATAATAAAATCTACTCATTTTATCTTCAATGGTTAATCGTAAAGATTTTCGCATTTGATTTAATTGAACAGAGATGATGTATATGGACTAAAAGGAATACCACTATGTATTTTATCTATTTATTTGGTTTTAGCTCCTCCTCACGCACCTCAAGTAAACGTAACGTCAACAACAATCAGCTCTATCACTCTGAAACTTCGCCCAGACCCTACAGATACTGCACCACCTCACGGATACACCGTTCACTACAAACCTGAGTTCGGCGAATGGGAAAAAATTGTTTTGGATAGCCCTGTACCTAAATACACATTGGACAAATTATGGTGTGGTTCACGCTATCAAGTATATGTTACTGCCTACAACACTATTGGAACAGGGGAAAAATCAGACAATCTCAACATTAGAACTAAAGGATCCAAACCTTTGATTCCTGAAGCAACTAAATTTATTGAAGCGTCATCGAATTCTATTACACTACATTTGAGCGCATGGAATGATGGTGGATGCCCAATGTTGTACTTTGTTGTAGAACACAAGAAGAAGTAAGTTATTTAAATGCCTGCGACTTCGGGGTCCGTTCTCTATTTGAATTTGTTAGTCCGTTCGGTTTTTCTTTCCCGTGCGCAATTTTAAAATTAAAAAGGTTCAGAATTGGTTTAATTCCAATGAAAAATTAAGTTATTTAATTTGTATTCGCTTCGAGTTTGCGATTTAAAACAGTTTATTATTTCTTTGTAAATATTATTTCATTTTAATAATTTATTTTACAAGTTCGATTTGTTAAACAATAAAATTAAAAATAATTTAATACTTCAGGACTCAAGTAGAATGGAATCAAGTTTCAAATAATGTCAAGCCAGGTGGTAATTTTATTGTATTGGATTTGGACCCAGGAACCTGGTACCACTTGAGAGTTACGGCACACAACAATGCTGGTTTTTCAGTTGCTGAATATGAATTCGCTACATTAACTATTACAGGAGGTAAGAATTTAAATTAATTACTTGACATTTATTTAAATTAAATTAGTATACTCATATAATAGTTATTCCTACGAAAAAATATTACACAAATTAACGCACAAATACGTTAAAAGCTTGTCTAAATATGGAATGTTATTTCGGTTTTCGAAATCTATTTAATGACAAACAAACTGGGATTAGAGTACAAAATTCAAAAGTCAGTATTTAATTAAAACTTTAACTTTTCCTTCCATGCTCCTCCAAGGACTACTTTATTATTTATATTTATTTTATTGTTTTGGAAAAAGTAGTACCTGAAATTATATCTATTCTAATTAATTATATTTTTTGTGAAATAAATCGCAAACTAAATTCTTACGAATGTTTCAGGTACTATTGCTCCACCACCCCGTCCAATTCCAGACCCATCTAACGAAGACATGATCAAAATTTTACTTTCGAACTTGAATCTGGTTGTCCCAGTTATTGCCGCCGTATTAGTTATTATTATCGCAATCGTTGTGATTTGTGTACTCCGAGGAAAATCTCCGCATCATAAAGGTTAGAATTAGTGATAATTTCTTTTATATTAGGAACTGTTGCGCCACCACCCAAGAGCCAAGATATTCCCAACATCAATCAAATCTTTCCATGGATTCCCGAATGGGTGGACTTGAATGTTGCAGTTCCTGTGGGAGCTACAATTGTTGTCATCTTTGTTGGTATTCTGGTCATCTGTGTCGCTGTTTCTAGAAGAAATCGCGGACCAGAACAGACCAGACTTAGGAGCGATTGTAAGAGAGGAAAACTTTAGTGATAGAAACTTAAAACGGTTGTTTTCTTGTTCATATTTAATGTTTGATTTGTTCTTGTAGATGATGTGGTTTACAACCAGTCAGTCAACGCTGCGTCAACTCTAGACAAACGTCGCCCTGACCTCCGAGACGAATTGGGTTATATCGCTCCTCCAAACAGAAAACTGCCTCCTGTTCCTGGTTCCAACTACAACACGTGTGATCGCATCAAGCGAGGTACAGCAATAAGTAAGGTTACACACACTGATCATATCATTGTGCTGCTGCTCTTTAAATGTTACGTTACCTGCTAGTTGTGTCGCCCGTCGTTCCATTGAGCTGTTGAATGCAGACTTCTAGTTCAGCTGTTTTCAAACGAGGAAATTATTTCAAACATTTATTTAGAATTATTTTCGTTTCATTTAAACATTTCTGCAGGATAGTTCGAAAAGTACAATAATAGGTAAAAAATTGAGAGAACAGCTAGATTTTTATAAATATTTTATTACTAGTTTTGGGTTAGTTATTTAATTTTGGTGCATGATTCCAAATTATATTTAACTTTCCATCGGACGCACACAACCTATGAGATAAATTGAATTAATTTTTTTTGTATCTCTTTCTCTGATTTTTGTGAAAATAAGTCTATTTACAGATACTTTATCCTTTCTCCGTGAACAACATTTAATAAATATTTCTTGTATTTGCAAATAAGTGTAGCATGAAATTTGAGTTTTGAATCTCATAGTGGATACTATTATCAAATAAAACTTTGATATACACTATGAACTACAGATCCTTTGTTTGGAAGCTGATATATTGAACAAGTAGAATACAAATAAATTGCCAACATACCATATTTATGTGTGACTCGACGTTCTGATAATTTTGTTTGTAGTTTTATTCAATTAATTTTTAAAAATTAAAATTAATAGTTTCAAAAACATCTAAAGAATAATGACTCCCGACTCCTCAGGTTAGTAGTGCGTCCGATAGAGGGTTAATATTGAAAAGTAGTTTGAATACAGCTAAATTTTAATTAATAATAACTACTTTTGAAGTAGGTAGAACAACTTTTGTGGTAAGTAATCAATTTATCATCGAAAACTAGCTTTATTTTAATTTATTACCAATTATTTTAACATTTTACTAAATAAAAAGTATAAAAACACCATTATCATCCTTTAATAAAAGCAATAATAACTAAGAGCATTCAATAAGTTCTCATCCCAGCTATAGCACCCAGTAAAGCAGCCTGATCAGTGCGGACCGCTGTATGCACCCATCAGTTTAAGTTCACTTGGTTTGTTTGTGTTTGGTTCCGCGTTCGGCATTAGGTCAGTCGTACCGGGCACATGCCACCTGGGACCCGAGGCGCCATCTCTACGAAGAGTTAAACAACGGCAGACGCATGGGCTCTAACGAAACCATGCACACCCATCGAGGTATTTATCCACACACAGTCACACTCTTCTTTTAGTTTGGTTTGTGGTACTAACAATCGTTTTTTGAGTAGAACTCTGTTATAATATGCACTAGAGTTCTGCTTATATTCTTTCATTTTTTATTTCATTTTCATACTAACAACATCTATGATTTCTTCAAAAATTATGAACGCATGTACACATCAAACATAAAAGTGTAGGACTCTGATTCGTGTGAACTCTGTGATGTAAGTAATCATCTGTATTTGCAACTGTTTGTAGTTACTAACTTGTTCTGCAGTGCCTGACATTCATTTCATGCACGTTGACATTAAATCAAATAAATTTCTAATTGGAAACTTAGATTTTTCTATTCTAAATGTTTAAAATAAATTTTCTTCTTTTGAACTAAATTATAGTATGAATATTTATAAAGGAACATAACATTTCACCTCATATATGTTCTTTTATGTTATATTCTACTATATTATCTGTGAAATTAAAGTTATAACTGGTGGTACATCGTATTATGAATGAACTAGGTATGGAGGACGAAATCTGCCCGTATGCTACTTTCCATCTTCTTGGATTCCGTGAAGAGATGGACCCAACTAAAGCCATGCAATTCCAAACGTTCCCGCATCCAGCACATAGTGGTACAATGGGACCCAGCGGAATGGGACCTGCCCCTGGACATCAAATTCACTCACGATCTGGATCTCAGTCTATGGTAAGAACAATTGTAACAGAAATTCCTTCAAACTGTAAGTTGCTTTATCTTTCATCAAATAATAATTTATATTTTTAAACACTTAATAAAAAACGCTTATTTTCTCTGAAACCGTAGAAGATTCGTAGTTAGTTTAATATTAATTATTATTAAATTTAGCCACGACAAAACGGACGTTATGGCCGTATGCCAAGCCAAGGAAATGGATCAATCTTCAGTGCTGGACCCGAATATGATGACCCAGCTAACTGTGCTCCCGAGGATGATCAGTATGGCTCACAATATGGTGGATACGGTGCACCGTATGATCATTACAGTAGCCGTGGATCTATTGGTAAGATTACATAGACATATTTTTTTCACTAACAACTTATACCGGAAAAATATTTGATTGACGTGGTTGATATAAAGGTCTTAAAAATATTAATAAATTTAACATTTCTGTATTATTCAGTGTTGCCAATTATATTAGTGTTATAAATAACTCTAAATATCATATATACATAAACAAACTAAACTGAAGCTCGTGCAGAAATATACAAATTGTTTCTAATAAATATTTAAAATATTACAATAAAAATTAAATTAGGCAGCTTTTCTCTTTCCTACTATAATTACAATGGGTTATCTTAATATATATTCTATTTTTGCTTATATAATAGCATGCAAACTAATTTTTATGTAGATCATTCAATTGCTATAGTTCGTCTCCCAATCATTCTCGCGCATCTAATTCAACAAACAAGTTGAAGGAGACGGCAACGTATGTATCGTTTTTTCTCATGGTGTGAAATATGCCGCACAGTACATAGTACAACCATCGTAAACCGTTGTCTCGTCTACCAGTTGCCCTATGTAGTACAGGGTAGCTTTACCTACCCACATCAACGAACGTTCAAACCTTACCTTACACAAATGATTGTTAAAAATTGTATTAATGTATTTTTTTTTAAAGAGAAGAGATACAGAGTTTAAAATATTTAGAAGAGATATAATGAGACCTGAAATACGCAACATAAAAAATAGTATAAGAAACTCATTTCATAAAGCCTAATGCACATGGGGCAAGTTGCCACAAATTTGTTGCCTGAAGAAGAAGCACTGAAAGTTTAAAGTCTTAAAAACAAATATGAATTTATTTACATACGTTTTTTTAATAGATAAGAAGATAGTTGTTAGTTTTATGGGCGCCGTTAACTTTCTGGAAACTTGTCGGTACTTCTTCTTCAGGCAAAAAATTTGCGGCAACTTGCCCCTTGTGAACTAGGCAGTCGATTATTTTGTTCGAAGGGTTTCCAAATTTTTTTTTCGCAAAATATATAACTCATTCTTTAATATGCCATTACGTTATGCTTCTCTTTGTCAGTATTTTATTTGTAATGATTATTTTATGTATAGGTCGCCGTTCCGTAGGCTCAGCTCGCAACCTCCCAATGAACGGTTCCCCTGAACCGCCACCACCACCACCCCGCAATCACGATCCAAACAACTCGTCCTTCAACGACTCCAAAGACAGCAACGAAATCTCAGAAGCTGAATGTGATCGTGATCAAATGATCAACCGTAATTATGGAGGTCAGTAGTGATATCTAATTTTTAAATCTTTTTAATTTTTATTTTCACATTCATTTCTGTTAATATCAAAATGAAAAAAAGATTATTAAAATATTTTTGTATTTATCTGAATTTCAGATAATGATTCTGGTAAGTTCCAGTACACAGGTGTTCAAAATAGAATAGGTTCTAGTTGCAATACCAAAACAATAATCAATGTTTTTTAAATATCTACACATATTTAACAAGTTTTAAGCAGCTGTTATTTAAATTTATTGTATTTTCGGCATGACCATTCGTATTGCATTTTCAAATTGTGATTAATGTTATTATATTTCTTTTGCACATTCTCTAAATTTTGATATTCGCTTCATTTTTTTATTTTTTCAGTTCGTCACAATTTTTTTCGCTAATTTTTCATCATACATCAATCAGTGAGTCATATTTAGTTTATATTCGAATTACTAACAAAATTTTCAAATATTTCTTATTTCTTTATTAACAAACGCTTGTTGTATATATTATGTTAAGTAAAATATTTTAATTTTTCCTGTGCAAGAGAAATATAATTCTTTCTGTTAAATGCATGATTTGTTGTGACTAATTTGCAGTTTTATTTAAAATGATTGGATCTATTTTTTAATTTGATTTTAAAGTCAAAAAGCACTATGCATTGTGATTTTATGCACTAAATTTTATTCACTTTTTGTGCACGTAATTACATTTTAATTTTTAAATATTTGTTTTTTATTTTCACGAATAATTACGAATTGTGATTATATCTGAATTTATTTATTAATTAAAGCACTGTTAATGTTGTCTCGTGATGGTATAGATTATTTTGTATCTGTTTATTTTTCAGTAAATAAAAGAGGTAACAGCAAGGATGGCAAAAACACTGAAGAAATGCGCAAACTGATTGAGAGGTCAGTGTAAGAAAAAAAAACAATCGCACAAAAACATTTCTCATACTGTTTAAAAATTACTACCTAACATATATCTATACATTAACTAATTTAACAACACAGATTATATTTCTGTAAATATATAATCTGTCCTTATAACTAACTTTACGAATTGGAATTTTCATCTCATACTTTCACTCTGATTCTTTCAAAAACACTTCGTTTTTGGAAGATCAGGAATACTTTCGATCTTTGGAGGTATTTTTGGTTGTGGTTAATGGATTAGGGAATTAATGGTCCTTGTTGTTTTCATGATCGTGCCTCTCAAACAGGAAGCCGTAAGTGTTGTGATAGTGATTAGTGCATGAGTAAGAAAGCTTTTGAATTATTTCTCACAGTTTATGAAGTACACGTTTCACCGTTTATTTGTTATATTTTGGTTGGCATTAGTTGAAAAATACACTTTTTATTATTGAACCATTGCAGATTACACATTGTAATTTAATCATATCTTCCACAGCTTTCAAATATCTGCACAAAACATGAAATTATCTTGTTTTCTGTATAAGTGTATCATATACACAATTTCGCTAATCATTTGTTCGTATCATTCGCCAGCCATTTGCCACAAGGAGTTGGAAAATAATATGTTTACTTGTTGTTACAATATATATTATCTTTTAGAAACGAAGCCCCCCAATACAACCAAAACGGACAACTCACAGCCTACGATACTGTGGCAGTGTAATTTGTAAGCAACTCTTCGTTCGCTCATCCCAGCGCACAACCTAACCTCAACCACATACGTAATCGTCTCAGTTTAGCCCCCTCCAGTGAATCCCAGCCCAGTGTTTGAGGTGATCTTCTTATCAGCCGCCGCGAAATGCTGGCCGATGTTTTGCTAGTGTTATTCTGTTTTTACAAGCAGCTTTTGTTGTGTGATACGTCGCAGTCGCAATTTTAGTTAGTTAGTTTCCGACCAGCATTTCTTGGGGATTGTTATTTTATCGTTGACTAATTTTTTATTGTGTAATTATTCTTGTCATTTTATGCTAGTTTATTATATTTTATTTGACGACGTTTGAGATTACAACCTGACTTCTTGTGTCCTCCAAATTGAAATTTGTGTCCGTCTACAAATCATATAATTTTTTGAAGAATATACATTGAGAGGCTCAAAAGTCATGTGATATTTTTGCGGTTTGTGAGTAATTGGTAAATCGGAATATTTTCATTGTATATTGTATAATCACGTTTTAGTTGTCTTTAGTTTTTAAGAGCCCATGTTGGTAGCTCAAAATTAAAATTATCGTAATATCGGACAAGTTTTTTAGATAAATTTTACTCTGTTCGATTAAATTAATTTCATTAATTGCCCCGAGATCAAGACACACATTTCATATCTGACATTGCACATATTGAAATTAATTATGATCGAACTGAAATTGGAACAACGTGCCAAAGTTTTACCAAAATAGAATTTGAAACTATAATAGTGCAGAAAGTTATACCAACATGGCGAGTCGGTTTTTTTGTGTATAAATCAAACTGTAGTTTGTATAGTTATTTTTTACTATTAAGATTCATTGCTTTTGCATGACGTAGCGAATAATATTTATCACTTTGTCCATACCAAACGGAATATTTTTTTTACATCCCACAAATGCAACTTCAGCTTTACATGAAAAGGTTGTGCCATTTTAAACAGCTACTAACTTTAAACATATGATAAATACGATATTTTGCTGTTGTATGGACATTGATGTATTACAAAAATTGTTTCATTGACGTATACAAAAACTACATGTCGATTTTCGTCTTCTGAATGTAACGAACCTTAATGTAGTGCATTTTCAAAAAATTTAAATTTTGTGGCAACTCTTTTTTAAAGCAGCTCAAAATTCTGTCCGGTATTTGTGATTTTCGTAATTTGCGAGTTGAAAATGTAGCTACATTATAGAGTTGGAATAAATTAAATTATGTGTATCTCTTAATAAATGTAGTCATGTATTTATATTTAGTGAAATGAACGTAATTTAAGGATATTACTAGATATAAGCCCGATATATTTTAACGGGCTTATACGTAAATATATCTCTATACTCGTAAATATTAATGTGTGGTATATGTAGTGTAATTTTGTAAATTAATTACTATTATTTTTTATTTCGTTTAAAACGAAGTGCTTTGAAAATTCTTGACGTATACTCAAATATTTTTATACTTCCTATATATTTTCCTGTATATATGTAAACGTATTTTCCTTCCTTCAAATTAAATTACTTGTATTTCCACTGTACCTTCAAATCAATATTTTGTAATCTAAAAATATTTGTAGTAGAATTTCTTTCATCAAAAATAGAGTTATAATTGAGAATTTTCTTAGCATATATTCATATAGGTGCTTTCATTAATAATAACATAGTTCTCGAATAATTTCAGATATATTACGAAAATACTCACTGCTTGTAATAAAAGAATCGTAGTTTATAGGTTAAAATTTGAAAACTTTTTGAAATGTATTTTATCCTCAATAGATGTTTAGCAATATTGAACACTGCTGTAAATTAGAAAAAAATTATCGGTTTCCGCTTTCGTCTTAAATTATTATGCAACAACTCTGGACCAAATGCAGTCAGTATTAGCTTTAAATTTCGCTCATTTTTTAACCCAAAAGTTTACAGCAGTGTATTTCAAATTACTAATTCTGTATCACTGTATCAAGTGTGCTACAAAACATATTCAAAAATGTGTATAATTCATAAATAAGCGTAGAGAACTTAGCTGTTAAGACTATATTGTCCATCGACAGTACAGAATAAGTTACCTTTTTTATTGACTTTAGGTTTTAATTTGACTTGTACTGAATTTTGTTTATAATATTAATAAGTTATAACGAAACATATTTTACATGAAACGATCTAAACTTAAAAATATTATGAACAAAGTTTTCACCTTGTTCACAATGTAATTTACATGTAACCTTTTTTCTTCAACTTTAATCTCGTAATTTGTATATTTTAAAACGAAATCTTGAAACCTAAGAACAACAGCATGTGATTTTTTATATAACGAAAAGAATGCACGTTTTTTGATAGCTTGGCAAATGTTCTTAGGTCGGATCTCGTGTTTGCCAAAGTAATTTTGTGTTAACTAATAAAATTATAAATTAATCTATTTTTCTTTTATAGTTCATAAAATCTGCCCCACATTTACAATATATAAATTCCTCCGTTTTTATTATTTATTATATTTAGTTCTTATTAATAAGTCACATTGAAGATAATTATTTAGTGACACACATTGTTTGATATGTGTAATTTCTTAATTAAGCAAATTAATATTAGGCAAAAAAATATAATTAAAAATTAGATTTTTTTAATTAAAAATTTTTTTTTTGGTACAGTAAAAGGTGACAATTTAATCGAATCTATCACTTTATTGTGTTCGTCGCTTTCTAATATCATTTTAATAATATTGAACACCGACTTATTGAAATATTTTACTTGAAAATTGATATAATTTAAACATTTGTTTGATTTCTCGTGTCAACTAGTTGTCAACTGCTAATTAGAGAACATCTGATTTAATAAAAGTCAAAATTTCTTCTTTGTCTTTTGACTAATTTTGGAACATAATTTTTGAAAAAATGTTGATTGCGAAATACTTTAGTAATTCTCGAATTCGCAAAATAAATCATTCTCAAATGAAAAAGTAACATTTCGCAATCTAGAATCAAAAATAACTATTTCTGATAGCTCAAACGTTATTCATTTGTTTGTATATTTTGTTTTAATTCCATGGCTATCACTACAAAAATATAATACATATAAATTTGATTTTATAAGAAACAAAACAAGTATAATTTAAACTCTATGTTTAATTTTATTTAATTACCTTCAACCTTTATTAAAAATATATTAAATACCTGATTTATAATTAAAAGTAAGTAATATGTAAATTAAAATTTATTTAACAATTAATATGTACAAGTTAAATAACTTATTACATTGCAAAAATTAGCTATGTTGTACGACCCGGGTATGTGACCACTTAAAACCTACAAAATAATGAAATGTAATATTTTTTTTTAAATAAATATTAAATTAAACCTTAGATGATGATTTCAGTGTCTCCAAGATCTTCATCCGAGGGCAATTCTACTCTGGAAGGTTCAACTAGATTTGGATCAATGAGGGGTAATCCAGCTCTTTCTCTCCTCCTGATTTCAAGATATGCTTCTCTTTGTGCCCAGTCTCTCATTTGGTAATCAGGAATATAAGACCAAACAAATCCTCCAATTACTATGCACAACGTAATTGCAAAGAAAAACACTGAATGTGTAGCTCTTTTGTCTGCTTGATCATCTTTAAAATCAAACCCATAACTAACCCAATTCTTTGCTACTTCGCTTTTCACCTCTGGTTTTGCAACTGTTGCAGTGTCGCGGTTTTTATTCGATGTTGAAATTGTTCGTGTGTTTATCAAGACTGGCTGTATAATCCTTTTAGTAAGTAAGTTTTTGTATAGTCGAATTACCCCTGCCATCTTGATTTTTGGTTATGTGAACGGTGTGAAGTTAGAAAATATGCACATCCTTTTTCAATAAGAAAACATTTGAAAAGAAAAATTACTATTTTTTGAACTTGAAGAAATATGCAATGACAAAATATAAGTAGACAAAAACTTCACTGTGTCTATCAATGACAAAATATAACTAGACAAAACATTCCCTATCCGTTTATATTTAATGTTATGTTTTCGGTAAGACAAAAATAGAAACATAGAGATAGATATAGTGAAAGTATTGTTCAAGCGTTTCTCACTAGAGGCACAGGCACTAGTGTTGTTAATACTGTTTGAGCATTACTCGCTAGAGGCATCATTGTAGTTGTCATTGTTTTCTTTTATTTGTTTTTGTTTTGTTAGTCACGCGTAAGTTTTGATTATTTTTGAAACTTATAAATTAAATCTGTCTTTTTCAAGTAAGTACAAGTTACACATTGCTATAAATTGTTATAATACACCTTTCTATTTTCTTTTTAGGGCAGTAGTATAATTTTACTGATATAATCATAAATTGTTTCTGCCTTTTTTAAGTAAGTTGAAACAACATATTGTTACAAGTAATGTTATTATTTCAATTTTAGGACCCATTTCGTCTTAAAAAAGTTTGTTATTTCAGTTTAGATTTATTTGTCAAATAAAATTAAAACTAAATTGTAATATCAATCTTGAGAGCACGGGCGCCTCTAGTGAGCAATAGTTGAACAATACTTTCACTATATCTATCTCTGTTTCTCTTTCTGGCTTACCGAAAACATAACAAGCCAAGTGAAGTTTTGTCTAGTTATATTTTGTCGTTGGTGTCTATTCTCTCTTTTCAACGATTTGAAGCGTTGTCACAGAATAGGTTTATACAGAAGCGACAGTAAGACAGAGAAGCGAAAATTAGAGAGAGATGGGGAAGGTGCATAAATTTAAAGGGCCCATTGTTTAAAATCGGAAAGTTCTCTCACATCTGCGAGAGAGGTAAGGAAAGAGCATAAATTTAAAGGTCTACACAATGCTTCAAGGTCATAGAACTGACTAGCGGAACATGAAAGGTACCGACACGGAGTGTCGCTTCTGTGTTGTTGTATTGATGACGTCATGGTGTTATTTGTACGGTGTATAGCGGGACCTTTAATCTTGTTCAGAAAATATATCAGTAGCAAATATTTTGCATGGTGACCCAGCGCCAATTTCAAACTTAATCTGATGCACTAAAAGGAGGAATATAAAGGATAAGTAAAATATATTAGCATTTTTTACGACAAAAATCAAATAAATGTAGGTATTTAATAATACTTTTTATCTACAACTATTGAAATATGGGTACATTATACTTGTGATACTACATATAATATACTACTCATATTACACAAGTGTAATATGAAATTTCATGATACACGCTACACTTTTCTGTAATAAATAGGACATATAATTTAACACATAATATTTTATTAAACTGTTAATTTATTAATAACATATTTTTTATTATAAATATCAATATATATGCTTATAAAAGTATAATAAATACAATTTGAAAAGTTATTTTGACATTTAAGTGCTACTGTGGCGCCATCTGTTAAGCTATATATGAACTACTCACACCTAACTGAATATTTAACAAATAATATCAGATTTTTTATATGACTGATAGTTGTAGATAAAGTATAGTATTTGACTCGCATAATATGGCTATATTACACGCGGATGATTAAAAATACTCGCTACCGCTCGTATTTTTAATTACATCCTCGTGTAATATAGCCTACATATTATGCTTGTTAAATAATATACTATTATTAATTGTGTAACAAAATATATTTCTTACAAATTATTTCACTCTTAAAATTTCGATTTATAATTATAATCAATAAATTAATCTCCAGAATAATAATTTTTCCATTTTAATCAAAATAGCAAACCAAATGCACGAATTGCAAATAAAGTCGACAATAAAAAACAAATAAAATATACAAAATAGAACTAATTAGAATCAAATGAAATTATAACGAAATAAAATTATCAAAATGTAAGATGACAGTTGTTGCAAAAATAAAAAGCAAATAAACTCGAATATAAAAACAAACAAGATATAGAAAACAGCTAATCACAATTATACAAAAATATAATCAATTTAAGATTATCAAAATGTTAGATGGCAATTACTGCACCAACAAACTGCAGATATTACAAAATGAGTCGAAAATAAAAAAAGAAAACTGTATTAACCACAATCCAACGAAAATATAATAATTATAAGATTAACAAAATGCAAGATGTGTCCATAATCTCCGAGGTGACTTTTCACGCATGCGCATAGAAAATTCCGACCCAAATGTAAGCAGTGTCGCTGTTGCTTGTATTAATCCGAGAGTAGTGCAAGCAATCGTTATTTTGTTATTATATTTATTTTTTATATAAATACACCATACAAAAAAAATTATTTCATAATACCTATAAATTCCATAACATGTCACAGATTTTATTCGTACATAAATACAAATACGTTCATCATGTTTTGCACGTCTTCCTCCCGATGTGGCTCAATTTCTGGTATTTTTATCGTTTCTTCTTCTCCTTCTTTCCTATAAACAATTCAAAATAAATATATAATGTTAAAGAATAATAATTACTACTTACAGGTAACGTCTATCTATTTTTCTTCTCTGTACAGAGGTTCGGCCGAATATTCTTGGCGGTAATTTTTGGCTTTCTTTTAATGACTACAAAAACAATCTAATAATGTTTTGAGGCATAAATTATTATAAATATTTACATGGAATAAAGTCGCTAGGTAAAAAATATTGTGTATAAATATTCATGAATGGTGATATGTGCTTTCCGATTTGTAACGCGATTTTTCACTTATTTTTTAATATTTTCTTTGAGAAAAATGAATGGATATGTCAACACTTGCACACACATACAGAACAATGGCCCGTATTACGAGCTCACTTTTATAATAAAATCGCGATTTTATCGCTCACTTTTACATCAAAATCTTTTGTAAAAACGAAAATTAAAATCACGATTTTATTATAAAAGCGAACTAGCTCCCTTTTATAATAATATCGTGATTTTAACTTTCAATTTTACATAAGATTATGATGTAAAAGTGAGCGTTAAAATCGCGATTTTATTATAAAAGTGAGCTCGTAATACGAGCCAATATCTCTTCGACTTGTTGGTCATTTATGTCTTAGATGTTTTATTTTGCCACTAGATGTCAGACACTTTGTTGGCTTTTGCCAATCACTGAACTATATTATATACAGTGTGTGCAAGGAAATGCGGAACATAGGACTTTAACATGGGATTTCAAAAAATTGCGGATACTCTCTCTCCTGATAGATTTAGAGCAAAACTAACAGTACAAAGTTGTTCAGAATTAAATTCTACGTCAGATAAAATCATAATTGTTGCAACAGCAGGCCTGTAATACGAGATATATTAAATATAAAATGTAACATTTTCGTTCAAAATCAGACACCTATGGAAATAAAAGAAAAAATCTATGTGTCAATTGTGACAGTTAGTAACCTTACTTTGTGTTCAATATTTTTTAAAATTATATTTGTACTGTTTTTTTAATATTAGCACAATGTTAAAGAAATGAATATAATTTCAACTTAAATAATATTAAATTATAGATAATAAGTATTACAATTAGCGAAAATTCTCTAAACTGACAGATAGATATTTTCTGTTATTTCCATGGCTATCTGATTTTTAACGAAAGTATAACATTTTATATTTAATATATCTCGTATTACAGGCCTGCTGTTGCAACAATTATGATCTTATCTGTCGTAGAATTTAATTCTGAACAACTTTGTACTGTTACAGTTTTGCACTAAATCTATCAGGAGAGAGAGTATCTGCAATTTTTTGAAATCCCATGTTAAAGTCCTATGTTCCGCATTTCCTTGCACACACTGTATAGTATAGTTCAGTGTTGCCAATACTATGACGGTGTTGTAACCTACCGGTGTGAAGTTAGCCACGAATATTCCAGCAACGAAAATAGTTGTGTTCATCGTATCCGGCAAACGGTTTATGTGTTACTTTCAAATAACTGTAACAAAAACTATAACATTTCAGGTAATGATTAGAAATACTGAAATGAAGTTAATCACAATGAAAATTTCTGCATTTACATCAAAATTATTACAGTTATTTAATAATTTAGCAGTACCTACCCATGTTCACTTCCTTTGCCCAAACGTTCTTAGCACTATCATATTTTTATGGTAGATTCCCAAAGGATGTACCTGTCCACTTTGATAAGTTTTTGTTAAAATATTAGAGAATGAGGGTTACTAATCTTAAGATAACCCCAGAATTATAGAAATTTGAGCTCTCTCGACATTGAAATATTACCCCCCCCCCCCCCCCCTGCAAAAACGTTCGTGTCACTTCCATATCTTTATGGTAGGTTTCCAAAGAGTGTACCTGTACATTCTACCAAGTTTTTGTTAACAATTTAGGGGATGAGTGTTACTAACCTTAAGACAACTCGAGAATGATAAAAATTTGAGTTCTCTCGACATTAAAATAATTACCCCCCCCCCCCCCCTGTAAAAACGTTTGTGTCACATCCATATTTATATAGTAGGTTCCCAAAGGGTGTACCTATACAATTTACTAAGATTTTGTTAACAATTTAGGGAATGAGTGTTACTAATCATAAGACAACTCGAGAATGATACAAATTTGAGCTCTCTCTACATTAAAATAATTACAGGTCTACCCATTGGGTACCTACCATAAATGAATGGAAGTGACACTAACGTTTTTATAGGTGGGGTAATTATTTGTCTTAAGATTAGTAACGCTCATCCCCTAAATTGTTAACAAAAACCTGGTAGAATGTACAGGTCTACCCATTGGGTACCTACCATAAATGAATGTAAGTGACACGAACGTTTTTACAGGGAGAGTAATTATTTTAATGTCGAGAGAGCTCAAATTTTTATCATTCTCGAGTTGTCTTAAGATTAGTAACACTCATCCCCTAAATTGTTAACAAAAACTTGGTAGAATGTACAGGTATACTCTTTGGAAACCTACCATAAAGATACGAACGTTTTTTCAGGGGGGGTAATATTTTAATGTCGAGAGAGCTCAAATTTCTATAATGGGGGTTTCCAATACAACGCCTTTTTAAAATATATATTCTGCATATCAATTTTGGTCGTGAGTATATTGTAATAAAACTAAAATAATATGTAATTGTTGAATACTTTATTTAAAAATTGAAATTAAAATTTTATTTAAATGACCTTGTGACGTCTTTCCCCTGATCAGTGTTGCCAACTATAAGTATATAAGTTTTAATTTCACCGGTTCGCAACACTGCCCCCGATAGCTAGCTTCATGTGATAAAATGACAGTGCAACAGGTATAAAACAATACTTAACAATAATAGCCACAAAGAAAATTGCAAATATAAAAGCAGCGATAGCAAGAAAATCTAAATAATATTCATTCATAACTAAAATAAAATACTTTATGTATAAGTACATTCTTTTTTCATTAAATATTATTATAAATTCAGTACCTGATATTTATATCCTGCCTGGATTTCAAAATATATGAGAACACACACACGTGGTAACTGGTAAATGCATCTATCGAAAGCATGAATCACGAAAGCAGGTTATGTTTATATTCAATGTTTGAATTTAAGCGGTACTCGTAGCCTAACTTCACTTCAGTTTTTTAGCTACTTTTAGTTCTATCTCATAGCGCACATGGACTATCTTTTTCTAGTCAGGGGAATGACGTCACACCCATTGTCCGTAAACTTTATTAATTTTTTTCTCGGATACTATCAACTTTTTGGAAAAATAAAAAAATATGGGTCCAATATTTTGTTTTAAAGTTTATCATATAAAAAAATCAAAAAATCTTGGAAACCCCCATTCTGGGGTTATCTTAAGATTAGTAACCCTCATTCTCTAATATTTTAACAAAAACTTATCAAAGTGGACAGGTACATCCTTTGGGAATCTACCATAAAAATATGATAGTGCTAAGAACGTTTAGGCAAAGGAAGTGAACATGGGTAGGTACTGCTAAATTATTAAATTTCTGTAATAATTTTGATGTAAATGCAGAAATTTTCATTGTGATTAACTTCATTTCAGTATTTCTAATCATTAGCTTAAATGTTATAGTTTTTGTTAGTTATTTGTAAGTAACACATTGATAGATACACATAAACCGTTTGCCGGATACGATGAACACAACTATTTTCGTTGCTGGAATATTCGTGGCTACCTTCACACCGGTTTGTAACCTTGGGATTTTTCGTATTTAAAAGTTTTAGTAAAATGATTTTCAAGTTTCAAGTTGACAGTACTTTCAAATTGTGTTTACGGTTAATTCGCGAATATCTGCATCATTGCAAGTTGAACTTTAGTGTGTTTGTTTCGTTTGTTAGTTTTAATTTGCATATTTTTTCTTTTTCCAAAATCAGTCTTTTTCAAGACTCTTTTTAGTGATTTGTTCGCTATTTTCTTAATTTGCTATTTTAACCGTTGTTTTCTTACTAGTGTTAATTTCTTATTTCTTTTAAACATTGTTGTGTTTTTTGCGTTAATTTGCTAATTTTTTTTTCGTTAATTTGTTATTTATGTGTTGTTGCAATTTAAATTGTATGTCTGTCTGTGTGTTTGTGAGTTTAATGAAAGTTCACAAGCGGGCGAATAAAGTTACTCGAAAGCAGAAGAAAGTTCTTGTGGACTTTATGTTTGACAACATTGCTTTCGCGCGTAGCAAATTATTGGATCCTGAAGGGAAAATAACAAGTGCTAGTCTCTGGCAAGTGTTGTGCCAACAACTAAATTCTGAGGGACCCAGGAAAAACATAGCAAAGTGGAAAAGAGTAAGTTTTTAAGAATATAGCTAATATGAGTATTGATTAATTAAAATTGTATTCAACAGGTATGGACTGATTTGAAAATAAACACAAGGAAGAAGGCGGCGACATTAGCTGGAGAACGACGAAAAACAGATAGAGGCTCACCTGAAGAAATTGGGATAACGGAACTGGAAAAGAAGGTTCTCCAAATAATATCGAAAAATGCGGACTTCGGTGTCGTCAGTTCGGAAGAAATTCCACTGGATTCAGCGGAAACGGTACCAATAAAACTTGAAAACCTTCCACAAACAGCGAAGAAACCGGAACCAGTGGTAAGCACGAGTTGGATCAACAGGGTTGAAAGAATAAAAAATGAAATTAATAATACAGAATTTGTAAATGTAAATTAAAATTAACTTTTTCTCCAAAAGGCTTTTATATTAATTTATAATTTCAATTTCAGGGTTTAAATCCAACCAGATCAGAATCGATATCAATAGTTAGTGATGAAATTCCGTCAACTGTACTTCGAAGTATACCACAAAGTATGTACATATAGTTTCAGTAATGTCATTAGATCCCAAATTACACAATGCAGTTAATTTGTAATTAGATATAAGTTCCCATATTATATTGCACCAAATTCTTAAAAAAAAAGTCTACATTTAAGTTAGACTAAATTGTTTTTTTTTAATTTGTCCTTAGTTCAGAATAGCCATGATGTTAAAACAAAATTATGAAAAAAAAAATAACATTTTTGGAATAAATTTCAAGTTTCATTTTCCCAATAAATAAATAAATTTTATTAGAGAAATAAAAAAATAATCTTAACGAAATAATTAATTCCCATTACTTTAAGACTTTAAATAATCTAAAATACATACTTTATGTTTTTACAGAAATCTACAAAGAGAAAAGTGTTGCAGTCGAAACAGCTGCAGACTTTAAGGAATTAGCACAGGAGACTAGAAATGTCGTGGAAAATGTGAAAAATGAATTTAGTAATTTAAATAAAAAAATAGATACATTAATTAATCAAAACGGAAAATTGTTAGAGCAAAACGAGAAAATGTTAGTACAAAGGAATAAAACAATAAATGTTTTAGAAAGAATAGCTGTTGCCATAGAAGAACAGTCTGTTTTATAATAATAAATATCTAAATATTAAAATGTGTTTCATTTTTAAATGTAATAGTACATTATACATCAAGGTTGAGAAGACCATCATTATTGGCCTAGCGCCAAGTTGTATCCTGAGGTGCAAGGCAACCGAAAGATATTAAGGCGCTGGTCAATAATAGTCTTCTCAACCGTGGTAAATCTTGCATTTAAAAAATTATCATTCGTGCTGTCGCTCTGTTTCGATTTTCACCGCAGTCGTGAACATGATGATAAAAATTGCGGGTAAAATTCTAATCACTAGTAGTAATGTTCAGAACAATGTTTTCTTTAATAAAAATTCCGGGCCCTCGTATTTGCGTCCCGGACTATCGAAATAACTATTAGGCCGCCACTGATATTATTATTGACCTAAGTGACCATGGTTACCAACAAGTAAGCGGTAGTGAAAAACAATTTCTCATATAAAATAAGCTTAATAATGGTGGGTGTCTAGCTGGTAGTGAAAAATAATATATTGTGCAACAAGTGCAGAAAGAGGGTTATTATATAATATAGGGCACGAGCTATCGTTTGGGCCCAATCACCTCAGTGGCCGTGGTCCAAATAAGAGCGGGAATTTTAAATAGACGTCAAGAACAATGATAACGATAAATTTAATAAGAGAAAAAAATTTATTGACCGTAGCATGGTGTTTTAAAATAGTTATATCAAAGAAAACTAACATAATATCTACAGAATACGCTCTCTACTAAGAACGAGTGCTTTGCAATCGATTGGGCCCAAGCAGGACCACACCAACTTCACACTGTGGGGAGCTTATTATTTAATCCGGATGTTTGTATCATGTAATCCAAAATACTATATAAGTGTTTCTTGTTACTTAGGTCGTTGATTGAAAAATGTATAGATAGGCAAGCTTATGGGGAAATTCGTTTCACCTACATAACTGTGTGTCTGGTTGCATTTGGGTTAATATCAGGCGTTTGTGTCAAATATTATGAAAAAAGAACAAACGTCAAATCATTAATAATACAAATTAGTTCTATTTTAAAATATACCAATAAATTATTGAAAGAACAATTTTAATAGATACCAAAAATTCAGTAAATATGTAAAACATCTTTATTTATCTGATATTTTTGTCTGTTTAATTCCGCAAAGTAGTTCATGGAATTATAAACGAGATGGCTCTATCGAATTTGATTCCAAAACAGTGGTACGCAAAAATATTTTTCAATCAACGCTTAGATTCATTTTGATCATCACATAATTGATTTTTTTTTAAATTTTTTATTTTGACAAATAACATGTACATATGTTGTAAATATTATATTTTTTTATAAATCATAAACAAACCCTTCATCCAGTGATATATTAATTATTTCACTGCTATCATCACAAGATGCATATAGAATTGTATTATTTAATAGTTTTTTTAAACAAATTTATGTAATATTTCGCTGTCAATACAAATATTTCAATCATATAAAACGTAAACCCCCTGTATTTCAACATTTTTTAAATATATCTTTCCATTTTGTGACGTCATTGTGTTGCGGATTGTATATGTAAGGAAATTAATTTGAATCGCCAATAGATCAATTCTAAACAAATATCTAAAGTCTTACAAATCTGTAAATAATTTTTAAGAAACAGATAAAAACGCATCTATTTTTATTGATTAATTTAAAATAATACATAAGAGTGGCAGCTTTCGTTGCGATATTGTAATTATTTACAGATTAATGTAATTATTTACAGATTTACAGATCTCTTTTTTTAATTTACAAAGTTAAGGATGGTTTACTATAAGTGTTTTAGTGCCACATATGTAGGACAAGCTGGCACTACGATTATTTGATTAGTAATTGCGGGACAATAACGAACAAGAATTAAAATTTAGTATAATTTTTAATCTATTTTTTTAACAATTTTCGCATCTCCCGGATATCTTTCCACAGATCTAATAGTGATTATCATTAGTCACTATAAAATCTTTGCATCTTCCTTTTCTCTACTCATGTCAAGTTCTCAAGTTTGCGACTCCATTAGCCTGTAAAACGATCGTAGCGCAGACCTGTCCAGTACTCATTTATCAGCTTCAACACCGGCTACTTACAAACTGCTCGAAAGTGCAAAAAAACTGACACTGATATCGAAGTCAGTGAGATCAAATTATTGGGATGCCTTGGGTTCATAACATCTACTTATTAACTAATATAACGATTAGTTAATAGTTATATGATTGAAAATAAAATATCAACGTGTTTTTTATAAACCAGTCTTGCAGGATAGTAAAAAAGATTTGACTTATTTTCATTCTTTACAAATTTCTCATTATTTTTTATTCATTTACATTAATTTTAATACATTTTAAGGGCCGGTTTTTCAATCTCTAGTTAAAGTACCGGTTACCTTAACCTGCCTTAACCATTGGTTAACAGAAAAATATCGCATCGAAATAGTAAATTGTATTTTTCACAACTTAGATCAGATTTTCGATGCGATATTTTTCTGTTAACCGATTTTATTGAATTGTTATAAGAGCTGTAGGGTATTGACAATTTTAATTTATGATTCTTACAATTCTCTGGTAATGGCAGGGTCGAAAATATGAATTTGGGTAAACCATATACCGTCACAATCATGCTAGTAGTATATTCCAAAAAAGTTTCAATTGATTTACTTTAAATCGGGAAATTAGAGAGAAACGGCGACAGAGTGCACTAAAGTCCGGGAATGTCCCGCGTAATCCGGGATGTTTAGTCACCATATTAAGCCATAACCATACTCGTTTTCTAGTTTCTACCCCGATGTTGTCCGTATAAATTCAGTTCGATTGCAGCGTTGGCCTGTGTAATAAAAAAAATTAACAAAATGAGGTAAAGGAAATATAGAAACATGTTAGATTTCATAAATTTATTTCATTTTAATGAAAATATTTCCTGTCAAAATTTCAAAATGCTTGTAACATGCAAAAATAACCAAAAACAAATTTGCTATGCGAATAAAAACAACAATTCTATATACTATAAATAGTCAAAGCGAATTGAAATTCTGACAAAAATACAACATTAAAATCTTTATAACAATATTTGAAATATATAGTAATAATAATTATGTATAAATATAAATATGTATATATGTATAATATAAGTTATAGGTACATGTGCAGTTTACTATTCTCTATAAGATAAGAAATCGCAAAAGTCATACCTAACCTATTTTTATTAAGAAATTTTTCAAATTTTCAAAAATACATTAACAAGTTATGCAATTGCAAAAGATTTAAGTACTTTGCTCTATATTCGAACAGCTAAGAATAAAATAAATTAATTTCAAAAATATTCCTAGCTGTAGTACATCTTTACATCTTTAGATTGCAATATTTTAAAAAATTTGATACATTAAAATTTCTTACTTTTCTACGGAGATATATCAGAATTCAGAAAGGTTTTTCTTATTATTATCATTATTATAGTAATTTTAGGTTGGTGTTATGTAAAATGGCAACACAATAAAATTATACCGCTAATAGTTTATTGCAAAATAAAGAGAAACTATTTTGTACTTCTGCTATTTTTACAACTTCAAATAACAGTGTAGATAGATGAAATAATAAAAAAAAACACAGAAAATACTAATAAAATTTGGAATACATCTTTTCTTACACTGTTATTTTAATAAATTTTTGAAACAATAAACTATTGTCAGTATGTAAACTTAAACTATTATTGCTAAAATCCCTTATAACATTCAAATTTGCATTGTCTTTACAATAAAGTATAACAATACATAGCAAACAGCCTTTTAAACAAATTGGCCAGTAATATAAATTCTTTATTATACCACTACTATAAAATGTAAACAATGAATAGAAAACAATATACTTTTTAGTAATTGTTTTCATAATATTTTAAACAAATTTGCAACTTTCAACTATAGTACGGACCATTATCTTGAAATAAAATGCTATCTTAAAAGTAAGCGTATTTATAAATATAATAAATCATTTAACACACTAAAGTTAATTGCACAAACCCTATTTTACAATAATGCAATTTTGAATTTATAAAATTATACTAGCTAAATTCAATGGCTACACATACAGCGTGTGTTGCAGAATAAAGAGCAAAATAATAAGTATATCTTGTTCTTTTAAAAGTGTGAGAAAGAAATTTAGGAAATTTTTGGAAAAATCAAGTTTCGAAAGGAATGTATAAGAAATAATTTTAAAGTAACACACTGTATATGTCTACAATACTGATAAACTCTTGAAAGTTTTAACATAAATTATTTCCTACATTTGCCACCGTGCTATTAAAATGCCAACAATAAATAAAATCGAAAAAAAATCAGACTTGCTTATAGAATCTTATCGTTTTATTTTACAGTGTAGATATTTATACTCTAGATATCTAATATTATTAAGATTGTATTTGAAAATTTGATTGTATTGATTGTTGAATAATGTAGACTACATCTAGTTTGAAAATAGTTATAAAAGATTTTCCCGTGACAATCTACATGTAAATGTAGTGCAACCTACCCACGAGAAAAAGGAATGTGTATATTCAAAACTTAAATTTTAATGTGCATTTTAGGCCAATAGTAAGTTCTACGGTTTACTCACTACGAAATATTTCGCTTTACACATTACCAACGAGATATATAATTTTTTTGACAGTAATTACATACATAAATAAAGTATTCAATGAAATTTCGAGCTGAAATAATTCCAATGATTTTTTGCAATATAACATATAAATGAATAACAATTAGAGATGTAATTGTTTTAAGTACGAATCTATTTTTGAAAAAAGGACCTAAAAGAAATGAAGTAATATTGCAATTTAGAATACGGTAGATGTGTAAAGACCCAAATCCGTATCCACTAGAATTGAAATCACTCTTTGGAACAATTGTTTTTTTAAATATTTCGATGCAAAAGCCATGTTTAGTAATCACAAATTGTTAGTACAAAATCAAAGTGATATATATTATTAGTATTGTATATATCTGGTAATATAATATATTTCTTTATATATAATATATATTCTGGACGATTAGTTATTTTCGTTTCAAAAATATTATATTTATTTTACAAATTTTTGCTAAGCTATAAGTTTTAAAAATTTGGCCTAGCTAATTTGAAAATGCAAAATCTTATTTTACGTCTTTTAAGCAAAATAAAAGTATTCTATGTTTTTAATACCTGTTTGTAACGATTAGTTAATAAAATATCGACATTTGAAGTAATAACAAGAATATGAAATATGTCAAAAAGTATTTACAAAGTTTCTCATACCTTACAAATTGATATTTTCCATTCTGGACTAATTGTAAATTGTAAAAACCGTTTGACACTTCCATACGTAGAAGTTAACAAATATATACTTTCAAATTTCGTATGTAAATTATTTTATAAAATAATAACAGGTTTGCAAATTATAAAAATAAAAATTTGCATATATCTACATATATTACATGTTAAATTGAATTAATTTTTATTATTTTATAAAATAATTCACATCAAATAATAAAATAAAATTTATTTTAATTGACTTTTAACGGAAATTAAGACCTGCATTGCAAATTTTCATATTGATATTTGCATTTTTAATTATAAATGCATGATTTGTAACAACTGCGATAATATAAATAAATTTTATAGATAAAACAGAATTCAAACACAAACGAGTAAATATTTTATTATTATCATCAAATAACATGTATTTTGTTAAATATCAACGTGAAAATTCACAATGTGTCCGCATCTACGTTAATAATAATCCGTTTGTTATAAATACGAATTGACAATTTTGTGCTAATGTACTTTACTTTTACTGAAAACTCGAAATATTGAAACAAAATAAACAAGTTAAGGTCAGTTTAATGTAAAACTCTATCTACAATTGATATGTATTCAAAAGCAAAATATCCTATATCATTTTCATATATAACTTCGATTATATTTTGTCTCTCTGATCTATATAGTTTTAATATTGCTACTGCTTAGGTACATTTAAAGTTATTTACAAGTTACAATGAAATTTTGAAAAGAAATTCTATTGTCAGGAAAATAAAATTTGGTATATACCGACAAAATTTTCTACTTTAAAAAATAATCACCCATATCTCTTTCTTAATCTTAATTTAAGAGTTTAGCGTCTGCCATTCGCCTGTTGAATAATTTGAGTATATACCAAATTAAATATCTACACGCTACGTGCAAAAAAGAGCGTATGAAAGGCCTTAAAACCGAATTTTCAAATATATGAACGATAGGCTCTCTAAAACAGTTATCAGTTCTTGGAAAAACTACAATGGAAATGATACAAATCGAGATTTTCCAAACCAACGCACGATACTACATATCAATGGCAGTGAAAAAGATTTTCCTCAAATTTGTGATTAAATGTGCGAAAAATAGTGCACTATTACCAAAAACTAAAATTTTGGAAGAAATAGATAACTAATCTAAGTAATATAGTAGGTCTCAATTGGTTTCTCAAAGCTAAGCTCACTACTATCCTAATTATCTAGTCTCAAAATTGATATTTACAGTTTCATTTGAGATCCCACTATATAGATTTGAGATATGCAGTATTTAAGATTTCTACTTAGTAAAACTTCTCAAAGTCTTAAATGTATTAGGCGGAAATATGTACAAAAAATAAATAAAACTCATAAATTATATAAAATAAATAAATAAATAAATTGACAAGATTAACTCGATATATTATTGCAAAAATATATTTTTATTTTTAATATATCATTTATTCAACTTCAAGCTACTTAACTACTTATAAATGACTTAAGTAGTGAGATACGCTATAGTTTTGCTTAACCCGGCAATTTTAACCACAGACGTAATAAGAATGTTAAAAATGACATACATTTAGTGATTTTTGTTACAATTTTGTAACGAAAATATATTTCTGTATGTACAATTTATACAAAATTATTTAGTGTTAAAATTTTAGGTAAGAACATATTACGTATCTCCTTCATCTATTGTTGAAAGCAACTGATTTATATAGGTGAAGGGCAAACATTTAAACGTAACTAAAATCCCTTAATGGGCGAAATTAAATTGAATCTCGCGATTTATTTATTAGTAAAGCTGTTAACTCTTCTATTGTTCTACTTCTCTATTAAGAACTATGTCTGTAGGTTACTTTTCAACGAACTTCGTTCTTTAAAGTAAATTTCATATCACATAGTTTCAAATTAAGTACGTTTAAATACTTTTAGAACACGATGGTAACTTCGAACTAAAGAAATATAAATGCAATTTAATTTGGAAGTGGTAATAAGAAAATAAAAAATAAGATAACTAGTCTTGAGTACTTTCCATTCCGAATAAACATTATTAGAAGTTTTAGGTACTATTGTTTGCGCAAAATTCCTAAAAACTACATACACACGCAGAAATTTGAAAATTTTGTTATTTTCTTAAATTTAGAAAGAAATTAAAATACACCGATATGTTTTTGGCAAAAATTATAATGATTTTGTTGTTACAAGATAACAGATTGTTTGAAATGCCTGTCTGCATGTGTGTGCAGAAACGCCTCCTATGTAACCTAAGACTCTGAAACAAACTACTTGAATCACAGACTCATGTAATAATTTATTCGTCAGAAAACATCGTTTGATCTTCGTAGTTAAGTATAAATGACTCTTAATGCTAGACATCTCACTTTTGCTGTCAATTCACATTCTAAGTGAACATTTAAAAAACTTGTGATTGCGATATTCACGAAACAATATAGGTTATGTACAATTAGAAGAATATATGGTAATTCACTGGCTCTGCTATCTCATTTACTGGGATACGAAATATTAAAGACTTATCTGAGTAGTAAATACCTGATAACAAGATCAGTATATTGATTTAGTTTATACTTTATACGCACTGCACTTAGTGGGAACTTGAAGACTTCTATCTCTTGGCTTCTCGGTTAATGTCCATTTCTTCATATCTGAAAAGAAGGAAGTACTAACTGTATTAAAGTGTTACCTAAATATATCAAGACTTTTTACTTATTATTTTTCTGATTATTATATAATAATTATGAAGTAAGAATATTTTATAAAAAGCCAGGAAAGCAGATAAATTACGTCTTTTCCGTGTTTTGACGTCGATTAATGAATTTGTAATTATATATAATTTATTAGTGATTTTCAACAAAATCAGTTTATGAAGAACTGAGTGTTTAGAACACTCTAACTTCTAAAAAATTGCACAAAATAAATATACTTTGTATCATTCACAGAGGGCCGAGAGTTGGTCACCACTGCTCTATCAGCTACAGGCATACCAAAGTGAAACATGTGCAGTGTCTAAATCTGAGGGGGAGGATAATAGAAAATGATGAAGATTAAAGTGGTATTTCTATTAACATTTGGATCAAATCAGATTAGTAAAATCAGTTCAGTTGGATCTAATTTTTCTGATCTACCTTGGGGTGTGAACCACTTGTTGTGTGGAGGAGGTAAACTGAGCTAATCAAATGGAATGAAAAATAAGGTTAGTAGTTAGTAACCGGTTATGCGGATTTTCCGAGCACTAAAATTGCAGCGGCTAATATATTTTTCTGGAGCACAAAAACCAGATTACGTATATAGAATGTACTTTACCTGTCTCTGTGTGTACGTGGAGTTCCACTATCGGCAGTGTCGGAGCCGGCGCTACTTGTGCTGCTTAGGTGTCGTGGATGTGAAGAGCTGAAGCTGCGCGCGCGACACGGCGACCTTGCTCGGACAGCCGATGGCGGCGGGGCCTCCTGCTTCTCTCTTTCTGCTCGCTCTCTCTGTAATCTACACAACACGCAACACAATTACCTACAACCCAACACACTAACTAGTCAATACTCACTGTTATATTACTCAATGATTCATCCCAAATACTTTCAGAAAGCACAAACAAACAATTCTGTTAATTTCAAACTTAGGGTTAAATAAAAAAAGTTTTGATTGTGGTTTATTATGAGTGTGCTCCGCTTTTAAAATTGATTTTCTTCAAGTCCAGTCAGTAGTTTTGGTGTAATATATGTTGACTATTAAACTAAAGTCTGTTTCAGAATGCGAGAGAGCAATAAATAAGTATGTCAATGATATTTCAATGTCGCGTCAATAATTGTTTGCTCAAGAATAGCCGAAAAGATTAAATTTTATTGAAATCTGCCATATTTTTGCGTATATAATGACTACATATAATGTATAATGCGAGTGCATTGAAATACTAATAAATATAAATTTTGATAAATAACTTTTACATTTAATTAATAAAATATTTTTTATTTATATTATAGTGAAACCTAAGGGATAATCGAAATGTTTATAGCGGTATTTCTATCATTGAATTAATAATACGTATGAAAGGAGTTTAGAAAGAAAATTGTAATGAAGACTGTATTAGGTGGTATAAGAAAAAAATGAAAGATATAAACTTTGCTTACTTGTTTTTAGACTGTCGCATGAATTGCTGAATCTTTCTTGCCGCTTGGTGTTGCCTTCTTTGCGAATATGTTCTCCTATAATAAACAATTTATAAGTTTTCGTTTTTAATGTGAAAATAAAAACGGGCATACTTTAAACCCGAAGAAGCTGGAGTCCCCTCCCTGCTATTTCTTCCACCCTGTTCCCTATAATTTCTATAATAGTTCTGAATACACACAGCCGCTTCTTGAGACTTCTTGAATCGTTTATGCTCACAATAAGACCTGAAACAACATTTGATGTTTGTATCACATAATTGAACATTGTTTTACATACGACATTCAGCACAAAAGAGATACTTGGGAAACGGTAATGAGGCTGGAGAAAATATACATTAGTTATAGACCATTATTACCCTTGTTACTCAGTGCGAAAGGTCGCATTTTGAAATAAAAATGTGTCTCGTTTATTGAGTAAGACTTCACAAGTATGTCTTTCAATATCTTACGAGCAGTTTAATGTACAAAGGATAGTAGAGATAGTTTTAGAAAAAGGACAACGATATAGAAAATTGTAAATACTTAACAAAATACCGGAACAGGAAACAGTAACAGTTAATGCGGCTTTGACCAATGCGGTTTTAATTAGTGTGTAATAGTAGTTTTATAGTATCCCCTTATATGCGTTATCAAATTTGTTTGTACTTCCTTATAAGTGCCAAAAGAGCTTTTTTCTCAAAGGATTTTTTGAATTTATAGCATGACTCAAAAATGATTAGCTGTAGAAACTTGAAATTTTAAGTTTATATAAAGTGCAGAAAAATATGTGTAGAATTTAATAGGCATACAAGTAAGAAAGCTACCACTGTTCAATTGAAGTTTGATTAATCTGTGGTATATTTAGAGGATTCATGAACCGCACTAAGAGTTACTTGTAGTCCAATTCTGTGTATTATTTAAAAAAATAAATATATTTTATTCCTCTACCTGTATCCACTCTGAATGACCATAGCTGCCCTGGTCATCTGTTTGAAATATGCGTACTGTTTATAACGGCGATAATAATTTTGAATGAGTACAGCAGCAGCCCGTTCTTTATCCGGTTGTTCTGGTGGCGGAGCTAATGGTAAAGCAGATTGCCGCCCCTTGTACGACCGGTAGGCTTTCTGGATGATCTTGGCTGCTTCATATAACTCACGTTGTTCTCGATCTAAACAGAACAATTCATTATAGTATGTTTTGCATATTTTCTTTATCTTAATTTATTGAAATGCTATTCTTATTTTATTTATTAAAACTGTTATTCTAAAAAGCGAACGGAGAGAGAGACAGTGATTAATGGGGATTTTCATCATTGTCTAACACTTACGCGCTTGCGTTTTATGACGCAAATCACATGACGTAAATTCTCATAAAAATATTTGTATGGTTACAATGCTATGACTATGACCTTAGAAACATTTTGAACAGAGTGTACGACAAGAACACAAGCACCCGTTAGTTCCTTTCTCTTTTGTATTGAATTGACTCCGCTAGTGCAAGTTGCAGTATTAGTATATTTAAATATATTTTTTAGAAACATTTGATATTTGTCATATATTTAGTTATAATATATCAGAAGAGCCACCAACATTAAAATAATGACTAGAAGAGCACTTCAATGTGCTATAAGTGTACTTGTTTGGATGCTGTTATAACTTTGTTATAGACGTAAAATAGAAAAATTATGATGCAATACTTAATTTATTAATAACATATGTCTTTCAGTACGTATAGACTAAAATTTTTAATAATAAAATATTTAAAATTATCATATTTATCTTCTAACTCGAAAATCGAAAAATCAAAAATTATTAGCTGCAGCTTTAATCTAAGTATAATTGTTATATGTATATATTCCAAGTAGCATTTCATTACTAACTAACTACTAAAATAAGAAGAAAAAAATCAAAGAAATAAAGTGATAACTTACCAGAAAGAGTGAGATTGGAGAAGTCTTTTTCAAAAACACTTCCTGAAGCTTGGAAAAATTCACAGAAATCAGCTGTTGTTGGAGGCGGCGATGGACTATCCAAAGTAAAAGAACAAGGTGATTGCAAACAGCTGGAGGAAGCTGGACTTAAACTTGAAGAAGGGGTGCCCACATCATAGTATCTAAATCAAGATAAATAATCTACACTAAAAACAAATACATTATGTATATATTGTTATATAGATATTCTTATCTTCAAAATAAATTTTCAACCTTTAAAATAAAATGTAGCAATAAATTTAGTTAATGAAATATACAATTATTACCTATAGTTGTGGTCGGAAAATTCGAAGTTGAATTCTGGGTTATCAAAACTGGACGAGGATTGATCGAGTAAAGGTTCCATGAAAACATCTGACAGGCTGTCTGTCGCTCCCAACGAATCAGATGGTTTAGGGCTGTTGTCCATTTGCATGTCTTCAATTTCATTCTGTTAAACATATATAATCAGTTTTGAATAATAAATGATAAATAAATTATTACCTTTATTCGATCTGGCATTGCAGCTATAATTTGCTCAGCCAAAGTTAACACTCGTACTTCCTGTTCCCCTAGAAAATACAATTTAAATTAAAAAAAAGAATTACTTTACTAGTTTTCCAAAAAACATTTAACATTGATTTAGCACACATAATAGCATGATTGATTCTATTTAATATACAGTGTACAAACAATTTTCATATTAAACTATTTTTTTTGTTTTGGAAATTGCAAATCAATCTTTTGTGATTATATACCAATATTTGTATAAGAGTAAATATCAAATACTTACAGTAAGGAAGACAGAGCAAACATGCAAAAGCGTAAAAAAACAAACTGAAGACTATCTACAAACAAGCGAAAGTAATAGACAACAAAACAAAAAGAATGACGTTAAGTGAAGGTATTACCGTTATAGCGTTGTCAAATCTGTGTTAAATTGTTAACTTTACACCATCGTGAAAAATACACCCTAAATTATTAGAAACATTGATGAAATGTTTGAAATGTCTGTGAAAATGTTACATTGATTTGTGACAAGGCATTACATTGAGTTCATGGGCGATGACTAGATACATATTATTTAGATACAACTCAAATGTTAGTTGTGTTTTATTCTGCACAAGAGAGCCATAATTTAGCAAAGGGAAAATTAAATTATAACGAAATAAGACGTTTTCACATCTATACAAAGTTATACAACAGTTTGAAACAGTTTTTTTACTAAAATTAACTGTAATTATTTAAATTAAAGCATACATAATATATAATGGACCGTTTTCATTGCGAGCGAGATATCTACAGTAAATTTTTCAAACTTCTCTAATTTCGTAATGAGATGAGATTTCGACTTAGCAACTGAAAGTGTTACCTTCAGAACGCCTTCAGTTGAACTTTTAATAAACATATGAAAAAAATATATAACTCCATTTATTTGTAGTATAATTGAATAGGCCAAAAATGATGTAACCGCATGGAGTAAAGATCACAAAATAATAAAATTTAATTTAAATTTTGGTTTTTATTGAAATATCAATGAAATAAAAAAATCAGAATATTAATTTAAAATATGTTTCTCTAAACTGTACCAAAAATGATATATTAGAAAAGTACAAACGACAATTTTACTCTAGATAGACTATCTCCTTAAAGGCAAACTTTGGTGTATCGAAATAAATATGAACTTACTTGCATGTTCTTGCATAGTTCATATCTCATTCTACTCATGCGAAATAAAGCGATGAAAACGGTCTATTTTCTGATTAAGCTTGATATATGTTAGTACATTTTCAAAATCTTTGGTAAATCTTGGCTTCTGTTAAAGTTGGAGTACGAAATAGTGTTAAGGAAACTAAAAACACCGAAATTACACAAAATCTAACATCAACTGTAAGAGAGAAACAGATAGAAGACACAGACAATTAGACAGTTAGTTAGAACGAGACAGAGCGACTAACCTACGACATTTTGCTGTTTGTCATCCTCGTCCTCGTCGGAGAGAGCCTCCACATCCACAAACGGACTTTCGCAGCGAGGTGCCTCTGCTGAAATATTCCGCAAGAAACAACAAAAGAAAATAGAAAAACAATACGATAACCACAAGCAGTAATCGAAAATCAAAGTGTGCATGCGTTATTCACTTGTCGGATGGTTTACTAGACGACGTTAGGCATTTGTTACAGCGGCTGACGACGTTTATAATTTGTGTTTAATATCCTCTGTTGCTAAACGTTCGGAAACAAAATCATTAATATATTTCCACTTTCTATATTTATAGAAATGTTTTATGATAAATTTACAATGATTTTTTTAAAATATACTTGAATTATATATAAATGATATTGTGACATGTATTCAGCGTTATTAATTTTTAATATGCATCATGAAAATCAAATGATTTAATTTGTTAGTATAATTGTAAATATAATGGAAATGTAAAATTTTGTTTTATTTGTACAAGATAAAAATAATACATGATGAATATGTTATCTAATATAAATAATACTGCAATACGTTTAATGCAACTGAGGGTAGTTGTTAATGTTTGTTTATTTGGTAATTTTAGTGAAAGTTGAAATAATTATTTAATTACATACTATTTTTATTATATATTTTATACTTACTAGCAATGAGAAATTTGTTTCAGGTGTACAAATGTCTCACTTTTATTCTAATACTAAACTACTATCGAGATAAAATTCAAAAAATTTATTCACCGTGCATCGATTTCGTTCGCAAATTTATTACTTACCTTTCAACTTTCACTAAAATATTTGCGTCTAGGAATAAATCTAATGATACGCAGAAATAAAATACAAAATAAGTGTTCTGTCGAAAGTAGTAGTATGACTGTGATAATTTATGTAACTTACATAAAGTACTGTAATCCATTCTCTTCGCAGGAGATTTGATTAGATCGGAACTGTCGAAGGAGTTATCTCCATACAGAGGAGAGTTTAAGGGAAGGGACATACTTCTGTCAAATCTGAAACAATTTCTTTTACTTCATTATAAGTATATCTACAAGTTTTGTTTAATGTATACCTGGATAACTTTGGAATATCCCGTCCACTTTTATTTGTTCGACTCCTCAAAGACGGCAGGCTATCTGAACTTGTTCCTAAATTGATTCCGCTGTCCACTGAAGGCCTTTTTTGAAGCTTTTGACCGGAAGATTTATTACTATAATCGCCATTACCAAAACTGAATGGACTATTGTTATTATTACTAAAACGACTTAAACTCGATATGCTTCCAGTCATACTATAAAGAAAGAAAGAAGGAATTAATAAACATGTACATAAATTTAAATGATGGCTACTCAAAATAACTTTTAATATCACAAATATTTTTTTTCAATAGAGCATTCTACCTATTTTTTAAGAAAATAAGGTACCTACTTATAAAAATACAACAGAAAATTAAAAAATGTAAATCTAAGTATTTTTCAGTAATACTATAACCGTTATTGTTTTTAATTATACTCTAAAAAAAGTTGAGGAAAATAAATAAATAACAAAAAAAAGGTTATATTTTTAGCCGCAAAATATTTAAAGTTTAATATTTGGTCCTTTGTTTCTGTCTTTACACATGTACAAAAGAAAAAAAATTCTATAAAAACTATGTATTTGTTATAAAAAAAATAAAGGTGTTTTCTTATTTTCTTCTTAATTAAAGATAAATTTAAATATGTTCCAAATATTTAAAATTGCAGAGTATATTCTATTTAAAATATGAAAATTAATATTAATTTCGATTAAATAGTAGGTACTCTAGTCGTAGTTCATGTAAGCCAATCCGTCTACTTTATGAATATAATAACAGAAATAAAGAAAAATATTATAAATAAAAAAGTTATTTTGAATGGTCTTTAAATTAGAGCCAGGATTAGTAAATTTACCTATTAACAGCTCCAGGTCTCAGGAAAACGCCGTCGTGACTTTTACTTGTTGAAGCAGCAGAGGCAATACTAACAATACTACTAGCAGGTGATAATGATTGTTCCTGTTCTCTTCTCAATTCCAACCTCTCCAATTCCCTAACTAATTCTGCGTGATTATTAGCTCTAGCACATTCTAAAGCTGTTTGTAACGCTGAATTTCTCACATTTAATGCTGTATGATTCCATCTATATAGCATTATAGCAGTTTCTATATGGCCTTTAGCGCAAGCCCACATCAGAGGCGTAAAACCCTCTTCGTCCTGACTTAGAGCATCTACTTCTGTTTCTAGGACTAGACTAGAGTTCTCGGAACGCCATTGAAGCATAGTAGCGATAAGTTTGGAATAGCCTAGACTAGCAGCTAGATGGAGCAGCGTCATCCCTCGAAGGCCGACTAGTTGAGGGTTGGAGGAGTCTTCGTTGGAATGGCGCCACTGTCTAGCGGTTAAAGTTTGGCAGTATGTTACAAGACGGTCTTCAAATGCGGGATTTTGCAGCAAAGCTGAATCTTCTACTCCATCTTGGTCTGGTTCTTGTTTGATTTGTAATCTTTCATCCATTGCTTCCAATCTATGAAGTAGGGTAAACCGTAATAAACTATCTCCAGTAGTAGATCTTTCTATTTTTGTATCCGACGTTGGAGATGTATTTTCTTCATGAGGTGGAAGCTTGTATTCAAACATAACGGAATTAGAAATAACAAATCCTTCACAAGCAACTTGTAATGTTGCTAGGCCAGCTTCATGCGCTGGGCAGTAACAACGAAGGACTCCACTTTGAACTAAAGTAGTAGGTACGGGAAACGTATCAAAGAGTACAGTATAAGGAGATGTTGTACTATACCAAGGACCTGTTACTAACACTTTAACACCTCCTTCTGGGTACGCCCATTCAGGAGAATAGTCTGTAATGTTCGCAGTGCCTTCACGGTAGTCCATATGAGGACTAGCTTGTCCTGCTCCCCTTTTGTCTACATCAGCTAGCAGTCCACCAGCAGCTCCGCCGGATTCCAAAACCTCTAACTCTGGGAAGTCTCCCAACATATCAAACGCATCTAAATTAACAAACACATCATCATCCACAACATGGGTAGGGGATACAACTATATCAGCCCCATCCATAAAGTCCATAGGGTTCATTTCAGGTACTATAACATTCTGATCAGTCAGATCATCTTGAGGTTTGTCTTTGAAGCTATCCTGACGAGAATGTGATTGTGGTTCATCACACATGGGCATGTTAGCGGATAACGTACGTTGGATATCTTCGTGGGATAGGTCTAAAGTTTCATTGAAATAGGAATTGGAAGTTGCACCGTGATTGTTCGATTCAGTATTGTTCGAGGGAGCTTGTTTGGATAAGTCTGAACTTAAAAGAATTACAGATTGGTCACAAGTGTTGAAAGGTTCAGAATGATGTAGATCTTCACTTGTGTCCATATGTTTACTCGGGGTGGAATGAGAACTTAAAGTAATGATTTCATTGTTGGGAGAATGGTGCATGTGTTTATCATGACTAAAGGTTAATCCTTCATATAATTCTGTAACGTTTCCATTTGTTACATCCATCTTATTTGTCTCATGAAGACAACTGTTCGTATCCATTGCTTCTTGTTTTAATACTAACTGCTGTTTTTTGGGTTGATTGTTTCTCTGGCCAGCTGGACTACACACGAACGACGCTACTTGCACTGGTTGTTGAGCTGATGTAACCGCTCCATTACTGTTGAGGATGAGCAGACCTCCCCCGCCTTGTAACTGTGAGAGGGATAACACTAATGGAGGAGTTGTACCAGCGTGTTGCCTTTCTCGTGCATAAGCTCTCATACCACTTCCAGTTGTACTAGACACCTTTAATAGGAAAAATGCATATTTGGACCATTTTTTTGTTGAGAATTATAGTTTTATAGTAATATACTTGTAATAAATAAGGGAAGTAATAAATTTTGATAAATGTTTACGACTATTTTTAATATGTCTGTCGGTTTGTTTATCTCGAGATTCATAAACATGTGCAAGTAAATTCAAATGAACGAATTTTAATGAAACTCCATATTAAAACTTCTGACATTAATGTCGAATTAATAAAATTTTCGTAAAAGTTTATCAACTGGAAGTGACACTTTATTCGTTTTATTTTTTCTAAGTAACAGAGAAATATGTCAAAAAATATTTTAGGAAAATTGTTCATCTAAGTGACAAACTTTATTTGCGTTTTTGTGCCGTTAGAATATTATGCACAATTTTTTAGTTTTACAAATATATAAATAATTCTGACAATTAAAAGATTAACATATTTTCTTATTTATTTAAAATTAACGAAATTTACTAACATCGCGTGTCACTTATGTGAATTTTAAGAGAATGGTCTCTTTAAAACAACTGGAACCAAGACATCAAATGAAAATAAATGTGTTTAGCGTGGAGACCTAACCATATTGTATATTTATTTTGAAGTTCGGTTTATAGAGTTGATTTGGGGCAGGACGATTGGACGCGTTAGGTCCAGAGGTTGTGAGAAGTAAAATGTAGATTGAACTAGAAATGTTATTCATGTTATTCAACCCTTTGTCTGCCTGCCCATATAAATTTCACATGTACTAAGTTATAAGTTCGTTTGAAATAGTTATCAAAGTTAAATTGCAAAGAACCAATGAAAAAATTCAAACAAATTTCAACAGAATTTATCGGATGCGACAAACCATTTTGCCTGTAGTCTAGTCTAGACGGCACTGACAATTTTTACAAATCATCGGATAATGTATCAAAGTCATTTCAAATTTTGTATTATAATCTCTAGAACTCGGAAAAATAATTTCGTTACTCAATGCCTTGCGATTATCCTATAAAGGTCGTCAGCTAAATTTTAAAAATGGAGGTAAATAAATGAATTAAAAATTACAAGCTTCATTATTTTTTTCAAATTTTAATATTTTAGAAAACCAACAAAAAAATATTATCTCACGCCTTATATACTTATTAAAATGTTCTAAAAACAAAAATAATATTATCTGATGGCTTGTTAAAGGTATTAAAATGAGCGCCAATGCGCGTACCGCGTAGTGATGCTGTTGTTCCCATAACGTCCAAGCACTCTGTTTCGAAGAGTTTGAAAAGGTTGCTTAAAGGCTATCGTACACATTATTTTAAAGATACAATTTATTTGTTTATATATGTTTCATGAAAATCAATATATTTATACTTATTAAAGAAAAACCAATTTTTAACTTTTAAAACCTACATAATTAGTGATGGCTACGAATTCGAGCTTTACTCGACTTAAAGCTTGACTCAAAAAAGAGTCAAGTTTCGAGTCAAGCTTAACAATTTTATTTCGAGTCGAGTATAGGTCAAGTCACTCATTTCTCGGTCGAGTCAAATTCTTCTATTTCGAATTTCAAGATTTTTTGGATTATTATACAAGTTGCAACACGTTAACTACTGCATTACAATACTCTTAGTAGGAGTAGGAGTGTAAACAAAAATTAAGGACTTATATAATGTTAGCGTTTATATAATGTTAGCGGTTTTGATTCGTTTGCGCTATAAAAGTAAATTTTCAGTTTACTTTAATTTTGAAAATTGACAAGGAAATATAAAACATGTCTTATAAATGTGGCATAGGAATCATTTTACAACCAATTTTATTTTTAGCGATATACTTATAGATTTTTTTTTAATAAAAAATAGTTATGCTTGATTTAACTCGAAAAGATTTCGAATCGATTTTTTGTTATTTTTTTCGAGTCAAATTTCAAGTCGAGTTCTACTTTAAAATATTCGAGTCGAATATATTTTTTTATAAAATTGTTTCGAATATTCTCGAATCCATCCCTATACAGTTTTGGACATAATTAAATTTTTGCAATTCATTATTTTTTTGGTCAAAATGTATTTCCAAAAACTATGCGTTATCCGATCATTAATTTTTTATTGTCAGTACTGCCACTGCCTAGACTACTACCCTGTTTCAATTATAGCATGAATAATATTATGAAATGAGAAATAAAATCTATGATTAAATTTGCATAACTTCATAGTATTATTTTAGATAATTCATATTCTAGCGTTTTATGAACCAGATATAATGAATACTTAGTTGAAAGTCATAAACTGTAACACATTTACGTCGAAAATCTGAATAAGTTATAGACGAATGCGAACATAGTGCAAAGTACAGACAGTTTAAATGTTTGAGCACGCTGTCTAGCACAGAATAGGTTTATACAGAAGTGACAGTAAGACAGACAAACGAAAATTAGAGAGAGATGAGGAAAGGCAACAAATTTAAAGGGCTCATTATTTAAAATCGGAAAGTTTCGTCACATCTTAGAGAGAGATAGGTGAAGTCAACAAATTTAAAGGTCTACACAATGTTCCAAGGTCATATAACTGATTAGGGTAACATGAAAGGTACCAACACGAAGTGTCGCTTCTGTATGTAACTATTTTGTGGTGCTAGCACAAACAGTGTTATATGTATGTACGCAGGTTGCACATTTCCTATTTTATATTTTTAAAAACAAATCACTTCAATCTTTTTACTTTACCAACAGCTTATTTAGCTCAACAGCATCTCCCGTTCTTTACACAATGGTATGGCGGTAGTGTATAATATATTAAAAAAAATCTTCCCTATTTATAAACAGTATATTTTGTTTCAAGGCAAACAGATTGCATTATACCTGATTGGCATCATCCCTGCTTGGCGCGGTGACAGGAGTGGGAAGGGGGCCCTGAGAGGTGCCTGCGCCCCGGATCCGTCGCATGGGGTGTGCGCACTGCTTGCCATCCGCAGCACAAGTGCTGTCTGGGCAACCGCACTCAAGCTGCTTCACCAGGGCGGCCTGGCGAGCCATGCGCTGCTTCTCCATCAGCTGGGTGACAATCGCCTCCACGGTCTCCGCGGTGGAGATCTCCAGTTCGTTGTTGATGTCTGGCTCATCTTCGCTGAAGACTGGAACAAGAAAAGATGATGTAAATTGAATGTAGGAATGAAAGAATTTTGATGACCGATTGTTGTAGGATGTATTATGAAGAAATAATCAGACAGGCACTCAATGCATAATAGTATATTATTTAACAAGCATAATATGTAAGCTATATTACACGAGGATGTAATTAAAAATACGAGCGCCAGCGAGTATTTTTAATCATCCGCGTGTAATGTAGCCATATTATGCGAGTCAAATACTATACTTTATCTACAACTATCAGGCATATAAAAAATCTGATATTATTTGTTAAATATTCAGTTAGGTGTGAGTAGTTCATATATAGCTCAACAGATGGCGCCACAGTAGCCTTAAATGTCAAAATAACTTTTCAAATTGTATTTATTATACTTTTATAAGCATATATATTGATATTTATAATAAAAAATGTGTTATTAATAAATTAACTGTTTAATAAAATATTATGTGTTAAATTATATGCCCTATTTATTACAGAAAAGTGTAGCGTGTATCATGACATTTCATATTACACTTGTGTAATATGAGTAGTATATTATATGTAGTATCACACGTATAATGTACAGATATTTCAATAGTTGTAGATAAAATTTATTTCAAAACCAACGTTTCGATTTCACTGAAATCTTCTTCAGGGCTTGAAATGGTCTTGAAATAACATTGGTTTCAGTGGTACTATGGGGCACAGGGGCGCAGCCCTACTAATAATTGAATAATTATGAGAAAAAATAAGCCAGTATTTGTGCGTGTCAATTTTAAGTTAATATCAATTATTTTTTATTTAATATCATATAATTCATCCCTCAATACAACACGGTTAGTTTGGGGGCTTTAATTAGTATATATTTAATATCATGTAATGCACCCTTCAATACACCGCTGAAAGTTTGGTAACTACATAGGTAGCTAGGGCACTCATAGTATTGCCCCGGTCTCCCACCACTTTTTCTCGAGTTTTCGCTATTTTGACCAATAGGAGCGTATTTCCATGACGCTAGAATAACTTGAAATGGGGCAGAATTTAGGCGAAGATTTCCGAATGTGTCCGACAATTTCTGAGGTAATCAGTTAGCATTGTTTGTGGTAAAAGTTCATGTATTGAACGAAAATTACTTCTGATGATGATTTTGCAAATGTAGATGGTGCTTTATTATTGTTACAAATATGAAATAGTAATTATTTAACAACACCATTTTCTAAATGTGTCAAATTATTGAATATTACTTGTACAATATCCATGACTAATGTAGAATGTGAACACTCTTGTTCTATTTAAAAAATTAAAACATTTCTTAAACACAATGATTTGAGATGGACGGTTTGCGCTAGCGATGTCAAACGAAAAAAATATGATGAAAGCCTTCTTAAACAACAATGAAGTAATCGAACATTTCATTCATGCAAAAGAACGCAAGATGGATTTTATGTTTAAATTGTATTTACATATTTTTAATTTTTGTGCCCTACCTTATAAAATATCACCAGCCGCCACTGATTGGTTTGTTGTAATGGTTTCAGTGAAATCGAAACGTGGACTTTAAAATGAATTTTATCAATTGACTGCCTCTCTGATTATTTCTTCATAATACATGAATGTAGGAAATTTGTGTGTAATAATAATAAAAAAAAGTTGTAAAGAAAAATAACGTAACCGGAGTATTTAAATAACAAGTTTTACTTCAGTTTACTCTTTTTCATGTCTATTTCAATTAAACAAATACTTACGCACATAAAAATTTAATTAAAATTTACTTAACGAAGCAGTATAAAATGAGGGTATTTTGTGTATTGAACAATTAAAAGAAAATAATTTAAGATAATTAAGGATTATATTTATTTAGAACAAATTCTAATGCGTTGCTTAGGATACACTAGCTACCGTACATCGTTACGTTAAGGTTTTGTTAAGTGTTACCGGTTTGGACCATAAAGAGCACCTGTTTACGTGTTGTGAAGTTGATAGATAGTTGTAACATTATATATTTAGTCAACTTATTATGTTAAAAACGGATAGAAAAAGAGATTTGTTAATGACAACTGAATTTTCAAACCTCAACTCAGCATGTTGAATTAATATAAAATTCTATTCATTTTGAAACTACTATTTGTTATTTAAAAATGGCAGAAAAATTAAAAATAATACATAGAACCCATTTTATAATTGTCGTTTATTATGCTCGAAGGGTTGGGCCACTCCAAAATAATGAAATTTGTTTATAAGTTGAAAATTTAATATTTAATATTATTGAAATAGGTTGTTTGGCTTTTGTTTCTTTTTTTTGTAAAAAAATGTGAGAAGTACATAGTGTACGAGTGCGGTATTAAATAAAAAGCACTTGACAAATGCTGACGTATACAAAATTTTAAACTGTCGATTGTCTTGTTATTTACCTATAAAAATATCTGAAACATATCTCGTACAGTACTGTATAGTACGAAAGCTCTTGATGTGAAATGGTATAGAAGTGTTAAAAATAATTTATGTTTAAGGGCGGTTGTATGGCTTCCGGTAAGCCTTCGTGAATATTTATGTAATTTGGATAAACGAATTTGATTTGTATATGCAAGTATAGTTAGCCTTACGAGAAGTCGAGGGATCGTCATAAAATGCTTGAACTCCTTTAAGTTCACAAAGAAATCTAAATTTTCATATATGCGTCATAAATAAGACTTGGCCTACTGTCACTGTTGTATACACTGTTGGACTCTCCCCTAACAAAAATATTATGAAGTAAAATAACTAAGATCTACTATAATAATCATTTCTAACTTTTGTAATAAATATCCTTGGGTCTTTGAGTAATTTTTATCTGTATTACATAAAGACATTGGTCCATATGACGTTTAAATTTTGAATTTAATCCAACCCTGAAAACTGCACGTATTCCGAGATTCTGACAGATCCAAAGCAATTTGCGAAGTACCGCACTTAACTGTTCTTTTGTAGTTTAATGGTACAAGAGCAGTTAATCGTGTTATGAATGACAATCACATGATTTCTCGTGAGCTTTACTATACATTGATCAAGGCTTAGTTAATATGCTATTCCAACACTCTTCTTTATTTCTTATAACTATTTTCCGATGCATGTAGAAAAAGTACATTTCTGGACTGTTGTGATAGCAGGTACTGGCTTATTCATAATAATTTTGTCCGGGTATGTAATGCTTCTACTATTATGCATCGTGTAGTATAAGAAGTAGTATTTGTGTCTTACACATGGGCTTGAGTTGCGAGACGAGTTCCTCCTTGGTCCACTCCTTCTTGTCGGCCCAGAGCGCCAGGCTGGGCGTGATGCAGCTGAGCTTGTTGTCGTCGGGGTACGGCACGTTGAGGTAGTGCACCAGCACGATGTCCGGGTTCTGCAGCAGCCAGTAGCAGCGCCGGTGGAACGTGGGCAGGATGGCCGAGTGCACGTAGCAGCCGTAGATGCATTCCGTGCCTTGGACCTGCAATACCAAATATAACATTACCAGGAGAGTTTCTTTCTGTTTGTTTGTATTGTAATAAAATGGAAACAGTGATGTAAACTGCCACCCAAACAGAGTTCTGGGAAGTAATTAATTACTTCAGTAATTAAATTACTAATTCAATTACTTTTAGAAATATAGTAATTGTATTTGAATTAGTTTCAAAACAAAGGAATTATAATTAATAATTTCGGAATATTTTTACAAGTAATTGAAATAAATAATTGTTTCTTGCAAGTACTGATATTTTAATTACTTTCTATATTTAATACTTTTTGAAGTAGTGTCATTATTTTCAAAGGTAAATTATTTTAGGTAGTATTGATTTGTTTTAGCAAATAACAAGTTAGTTGTGAAAATCCATTATCATTTTATTGATTAGTTGCAGTTCTTTTTTTCTATTAAAATCAGTATCAGTATTATAATATACAATACACGAATACGTGATTTCTTACTTGGTAAGTACATATACTCATATACATATATTTTTCTTTAAACTACTGATAGTGTGTATTATGTAAGATATGTTAACAAATGACAGAAAAAAACAATTTTCGACAGATAAGTAAATAACTACTATAATAGGTATTTCTTCTATGTATATTTTATAAAGCTTTTCTACAATAAATACCTATTAAGTGAACCCTACATAATAATTATTAATTTTGTTTGAAATGTTATATTTTATGTATTTATAAATATTTTAAGAATTAAAAAGAAATTGAAAAATGTAATTGATTTTACATTTTCAATTACTAATAATTAGTAATTCAATTACTTTTTGGACAAATAATTTAATAAAATTTTGGACAATAATTAAGGGCTCTCAGACGTCACTGAAAACAGGGATTGTCCCGTTTTTGATATGTAAGTCCCGGCGTCCCGAAACAAGATCTCGGAACATCTATATGTCCCGGATATATAAATTTTCATAAGTCACTACTTAACTGAATTTTGTTTATATCATTGTCATTACATTTTGTGATTTGTTCCGTCCATGCGCAGTATGACGAAAATGGACAAATAATGACTAAATCAGTACTTAGATATATTATGAAAATATGTCCTACAAAATTTGTAATTAGTAATTAATTAAAATCCTCAGGGATTCAAAGTACTACTTGTCTCGAAAATAAAGAGTAAAGTAGGCTTCTACTCCCGGAAGTGCAAAAAACATATTGTTTTAATTACTGGATCTCAAAGGCCGATAGTTTCTAAATTAAATCAAATTAAGGATCTAAGATAACCTCCTATAAACTGTTATTAACAATTAACAATACACTGAGTTCTTGTATTTCAGGAACCCGAAAAATAATCTGCACAATTTTTGTTGCAGTAAAAACTAGATGACAATACACCGACAAATACACGCTTAGGTTATTTTTCACATATTAAAATTAATAATTTTTATTTGGATTATTCTTTACAATTTTAGTTGTCAGAACCATAAAATGTAAAATATCAAAATAACAGATAACTTTTTTATCTTTTTATTTTTATGAATTAATATTTTTTATACTAAATTTTCTGTGCTTTGTCTAGTACGAGAATTTTTATATCTACTCCAATGGGGAGCAAACACCGGAAGTTACTATTTTATTCTTCCAAGTGATAAAATTTATTATGTTATGATTTTGTTGTCGTAAAACCGGCATTCTGTCTCACTCGTGAAAAAATATATTTCAATTTTCTTTATGCAGTCGCAATGAATAGCAAAATTTTAAACATTTCACTAATACGTGCATACTTTAATCGTGTTTAGGATGACGGTGAACAAATAAATTTGTTTTTATAAGAATGAAAGAAAAATTCTAAAATACTCCCAGTGAATTTTAATGCTATCAAGTAAATTTTCTTTCGAAGTTAATAGTTTATTCGGAAATTGAATTTTCTCACAATTTAATCTTAATATATTTTGTGATGCGTTGTCATGAACCGGAAACTTTTTTGAAATTGTGTGGAAAATTCGCAGCAATATTACAATTCATTGGGCCGAATGAGAGAATAGGGTTTTTAAATTATAATATTTGGTTCGCTTCTCAATTGAATTTTGCCAGTCGTAATCGTTGAACGCATTTTATTACTTTTTATCACGGTAGATAAGAGTATCCACCTTTAAATTAATTTACGTTGTAAAAAGCGTTCTAGGTCACACGATGTATACTGTACGTGAAATAAAAGAAGAGCTACCGAAAAAAAAAGATGCGCAGTACCACAGAATAGGTTTATATGTAACTATTCTGTGGTATTACCATGTTATAGTTATAATTAATAATATTTGTTTAGGACCTTCGTATTCTTTAGCTGGTCCTTATGTATTATTACATTAATGTAGTTGGATTTATAGTGGCGACTTGTTTTACCAGTCATTTACAAAGTAACTTTTATTTCGCTCGTATAAAAATGTCATTATTATTTTACTAGGTGCATAAATCAATAATTTGATTAGACATATTACCTTGAGCTTCATGTGATCTTCTCTGGTAGTCTTCCCATCCTTTCGTTTCTTCCAGCAGTAGCCATCCCTGCGGTATCGGACCTTCTTCCTGCTGTAGAGGAGCATGGAGCCGCTCTTGGGTCTGATTCGGACTTCCTTCGACTGCCATTCTGAGTGCCGCTCGAAGCTGATCAAAATAGCCGCAATCTCCTGCAAATAACAAAAACAAACTTTATTTACTACTCAAATTAAGTACAATCAACTTGAATAAAAATAACATGAAATTAAGTTAGAAATAGATACAGTTTTCTTACAGAAATATTCAAAGAGTAAGATAGGATAATCATTTCTGGAATATTGGTGAAAGACAGAGAGGGAAAAAAAGGAAGATCCAGGTAGATATGCGGGTGAAACCGGTCGGAGCAGAAATATTGACTGAAGTCCAGAAATTCTTGTTTCGGGATACCGAGATATACACTTCAAAATAGGAACAATTCATGTTTTCAGGGATGCCTGAGAGCCCTAGTACTGCAATAATGCTGAATCTTTGAGCTCGATTTGTCAAAAGTCGAAATATTAGATGTCGCATCTATAATTTTGTGATATTTTGCAGTCTAATAAAAACGAGTAACATTTTTGATATATTTATTTATTAATAAAGCGAAGACATTTTTTTTTCAGTAGTGACCTTTTTGTTACTAAATCGAATTTGCCAAATCTTCAGTTGAGATTTTGAACAATTTAAACTCAAGAAAACACTACTAACTAATCAGTCAGTCGGTTTCATATTATTATTATAGACGAAAAACAGGTCTCACAAAGAGGCGCAGAAGAAAAAGTGATGACAGTCCGTAAATCATGTGTGGCACCCAAAATGTCTCAGTGTGTCACAATTTACATGCGTGTCATACGTTCGCCATCATTGATATATTGTACAATGCAAATTGAATTAAAAGTTGTACTGTTTTCTTAGGTTTAAGGTCACTGACTTTTGATTCCCCGGTTTTCACAGATCCCCCTCCGGAGAAAAATGTCTGAAAGAATCACTGTTTTGGCTGTGGTAGTTTATTTCAGTATTAATAATTACAAATTACAAGAAACAAAAAGTACGAGTATATAGACAACTGGTATGCCGATATGATTGTGTACTCTAATAAAAAGTTAATTTGGCTAATATTGAAAACAATATGGCTGTGACAATTAAATGAATTTATCTCATAGCGTATATGTCTATTTTGCGGCTTCCCTTTACAATGGCTGTAGGCTGACAATTTCTACCACAAAAATGTAAGTAAAACGTGTCATGAACAAGTGTCTCAGATATTTGGAGTCCTGTTTATTTTGGAAATGTTATGCCACAGGAAATACGAGTACAACGTTTAAATGTTCAAATCTGAGACCTTTGATATCTGAAACTAGGTCTTCTCTGCGGGTGAAGATAAATACAGTTTGCAGACCTGATATGGCCTTTACTTGATTTGTTAGCGGTCCTTCTCATATTGTGATGTTTTAATAAGTCACGGAATTATTTAATACCGATACAGTAAGAAACAGCTTTTTAAAAATTCAAAAATATTTTTTCACCTCCGTCCGATATGATTAGTATTACAGAACTCAAAATCGTACAGAAACTCTCTGTTTTATTTAATTAGTTTATATTGATGCAAAAATGCAAAATAATGAGAACTTATGAAACAAATTTTATGGAAGCAAAAACATTCATGTCACTGTCTTGATAAAAAAAATGAATTTTAAATCGTATTTTTTTGGGTCAACTAGTCGACAATTATCCGTGAACAAACTTTTTCAATCTTAATATCAATAAAATTATTATTCTTTTCATAATAAATTAATATTTCATATCTTAATGTTTGTACATCTTTGTCTATACCATGTACCTTGTTCACGTACTTGATATTAAAAGTAATTACAGAAATATGCGTGTAATAAAGTGAAACAAGGTGTCATATTGTGGAGAGAGTTGTTGACATGGCCAGGAATTGAATTACTGTTGATGTAAAGTGTAAAAGGGGTTGCGAATTGCGATGTACTAAATTCGGTTGAGAGTAATTAAAAGTGAAGTGATGGTTGCCTTCCCCTTGAAAATTCGCACGTGTGCTGTCCACGTGACCTAATAAACGTGCTGACGTCACAATCAATCTTTTTTACTGCACAATCTGAAATCGTGTAGCTTGAACGGAGAATTATGCGTACTAGACACGCAATTCTAGTGTTCTTTCTTACCTTCCCGCTACTAGCCAGTGGCGTGCAAAAAGGGAAATTTGCTCCCAAAGAAACGGAGTCGGTATTTTCGGAAGCATGCATTCTATAAGTATCTGACAATTTGTTACTTTCTTTCCCCAGCAAAAACTGTGCAAACCGATTTTTCACAAGAGTATTTTGTCTTTTAAATTTGTCTGTGGAACGCCTACTAATTTTTTACTTCTCGGGACTTATTCCTAACTAATTGTTACAATTATCATTTGTTTTTATCCTCCTATTAATAAAAGGAACGTATTTCTTTTGTCTCAAGGGTTTGTGGCTTGCTTTTTATTGGATTTTTTAATGAGAACTTTATGTTAATAAAGTACAAATTTTTCTTCGTGATACGAACATATTTCGCTGAAAGAATGCGGTGATAATATTTTATTATTAAGTGCTAATCTTATCTGCAAATTCTATTAACACTAACTACACGTTAGAAAGAAATTGACTCAAACTTATACTGATTAAAGTAATTTTGACAATGTCAAAAAATTATCTTAATTTACAAAGTTATTAAAAAGACCTCACCTTGTTTGGTGGCAATTTTATTTACATTTTATTTTAATTACAAGTTATCAGCTCTGAATATCTCTTAATAATCTACATACATTTGTGTACTAACTACATTGTGTGCGTATTTACTACGTACCACTTAAGGTAGTAATTGATCAATAGTTCCCGTGTACTGGAATTACTGTTTACTGTGTATTGTCTATTCATTTTAACAATAGACAATAATAAGGTCAATTACAAGATACGGGAATAACAAATGCATTATAGTGCTCGTGAAGTAGTGATGTTTTTTCTAGTAATTTATTTTTAATTATCGTTGTATGGAATCAGAGACTTATTGCAATTAAATTACATTTAGAAGTTTTAACAACAATGACGTCTACATAACTTTTTAAATACTTGCGATATAATATGTCAGTCTGTCTATCCATCAAAAAGTTTTTCCTTTTATAGGACGTTTCTATTACTGATAAGTGTAAATACTACTTTTAAATCACAGTATAATTTGTTATTGCTACTTTCCAGTAACTGTGATTTTATAGTGTGATTGTGATCACAATTAACTATATGGTTAAAGTGGGAAATCTGTTCTAATCGAAATTGTGTGAGGGGAGAAACTGATATTCTGAATCACAGTTTCACAATATTGTTTGTGATTGCTACTTTCATATCTGTGAATTTAAAGCTTGAGATCACAGTTTATCGTATGGTTAAAGTTAAGACTGCGAGAAGCCGAACTGCTACTTTTATATCACATTGTACTTTGTGATTGCTACTTTCATATCCATGATTTTAAAGTTAAAATCGTGAATTTTTTTTACTAATTCGTTGTTACTTTGTAAAACGTTTAACGTATACAATAGCGAACGTATATATGAATCTCAATTTAAAAAAAATATTGGGTAGAATCATTCTCTGTGATTTTTGAATATCAAATACTAAATCATATTGATATTTAATAATAAATATTTAGATTTTGAAAATTTAAATATACCATATCGTCTTTATGTACAATTTTATGACTTATGACTTCTATATGACACCTGAATTGTTTACCGTCTAGCTATTGGTTGACGATTTACACCTTAAAAATGTTAAGTAGTATTTGAAATGAAACAAGTTCTTCAGGTTCTTCAAATCATATTCTTCTAGCGGTATATTATACAAATTAAAAATCTAATTGTGTTGCGTACTTATTTTCTGCACAATTTTTCTATTTTATCTGTGAAAAAATATAAATGTAGGGGGCACTAGTGTCTTTCTGTCTTTACAGTAATCGAGAAGTTTAATGTGTCATTTCTAAATTTTTTATATTTGTTATATTTTAACGTTTTGAATATGGAAATTGCATTGGCAGATTAAAGTTTCTCTCGTTATGTTTACTGTATTAAGAAAATAATTTTGTTAGTTGCAGTTGTAAAATTAATTTTAAACATAATAAATAGCCAAAGCTCTAAATCTTACACCGGTTTTTAATTTTGTTAGGACTAATAATGTTCTTTCTCTTATATCTGATCACTTATTTTCCATGTATTAAATTAAATGTTATTTGTATGTATTATTCTACTTAAAAAAAAAACCTTAATTTTTATTCCAGTGTATGCATACATATTTTTATACAATACGAATAAACATTAATAATTTTCTCTTTCATGTTACTAATTTTCAAATTTATTTGGTATTTCTTGTCACAATTGATCGCGATTTTGTTGTTGTGAAAAGTGAAATTCGTCAGAATTTGGTGCTTGTAAGATATGTAATTAGTTATATAATGTTACATAATTACGAACTTCTCATAAAAAATATAACAAAATTGTCAGAATATATGCTAATTTTTTTCCTATTTTTAATGCATAAACCATATCGAAATTTTGCCTTGTATTTATATTCCGTGAACTTTGCATCTTTTTTTTACTTTAAACGTCTGTACCACTCTATACTAATATGCAAATAACAAGGTGATGTCCCCATTATGGATCTATTGAATTTATCTCTAGTTTTAAGAAAAATGTAAATTTTAACTGGTTTGTGCAATAGAACTATTATAGCTGTCCAAATAAATCTTTAAGATATTAGATGTTAGAGCTTTGTATATGGAATGGGACCAGTGGCGGCTTGTACTATGGGGCACAGGGACGCAGCCATACTAATAATTAAATAATTATAAGAGAAAAAATTAAGCCAGTATTTATTCGTGTCAATTTTAAGTTATTATTAACAATTATTTATTTAATATATAATGCTTCCCTCAATATACCACGGTTAGTTAGAAGGCTTTAATTATTATTTATTTAATATTACATAATGCATCCTTCATTACATCGCGGTTAGTTTGGTGGCTTACTTAGCACGCTAGGGCATTCATGTTAGAGCCCCGGTCACCCAATACTTTTTCACGAGTTTTTGATATTTTGACCAATATTTCCATATCGCTAGAATAACTTGGAATGGGACAGTGCCAAAAATTTAGAGATATTTTCCGAGTTTGCAATATTTTTTCATGTTATGGAACGAAAATTACTTTTGATGATAATTTTGCAAACGTAGATGGTTCTTCATTATTGTTACAAATAATAAATAGTGAAAATAGAACAAGATCATTTTCTGAATGTGTTAAATTACTAAATATTATTTGTACAATATCTATTACCAATGTAAAATGTCAACACTGTTTTGTCTACTGTTAAAAGAATTAAAACATTTTTACACAATGACTCAAGATAGACTGACTACGCTGGCGATGATTTCAAACGAAAAAACTATGATGAAAAATATTCTTGATTACAATAACGAAGTAATCGAACATTTCATTCATGCAAAAAGAGCGCAGGATGGATTTTATTTTTAAATTGTATTTTTGTGCCCTACCATATAAAATATCACGATACGCCACTGGATGGGACTTACAAAACTGGATAACTTTTCTATACTCGCAATCAAACATCGGCAGTTTTTTCAGTTGGACCATTGGATGCCAAAGTTTTACAATGTATTTAACACTCCCCTACAGCTCAACTGTTATTTTATGTACAATTTGCTCCGAAAAAAATATAGCGCATTTATGTTACGGAAACATCCCCATTTTGGTAGTAATAAAATGTAACGTTTTTTAGAAGTAATAAATAAGAATGAAATAGTTGTAGGTGCATAATGACTAGGCCAGAGTAATTATATGTTTAGGCAGAGCGAGTAATATAAAACATTTCCCGTTGAAGCGGTAATTACCGGTTGGGGATATCGGATTTGCAAGCGCGAGACGCGGGGATAACTCTAACGATCGCTAATTCATTTTGCTGAATCGGTCGCAGCCAACTCGATCGCCTCCGTTCCACTGGCACAGCAAAAAATTGCCAAATTGCCATTTCTGACTTATTCATTTCCACCCGCTTATTGCTCCATTTTGCCGGAAACTGATCACAGAACATGGAATTGACTTGTTGAAGCCGACGCGCCCGCCACCCCAGCTTTAAAAAGAATGTCATTTCAAACTGAATTGCTTCTATTTTTACGGAGTAGTTGTGGACATGACAACGGATCAAAAATGTCTTCAATAAACGAATGATATATCACTACTTTTTTATCATACTGTCTGAAAATTGAAAATTAGAAAAAAATATTCAATATAGAACACTTATATGTAACGTATTTACAACATAATATTCTATGACAACATAAATTAACATCATCTCTAAAATATCATAATTTCGCCTGTAATATTTATTTGTTACGAAATATTTTTAATATAATAGAAAATGACAATAGTAAACAGTCCTCCTGGATATAGTTTGTCACACGAGAAATCACTAGATCGACATAAAAGGATTAACCACCTCTGTACTATAAAACAACAAAAGAACAGTTTAGCGCGGTACACCGCAAATTTCTATGGGTTTCTTCGAGTAGGGGAGAGTAGCCTAATTTGGACCGTAGCCTAATTTGGACCGCTGTGGTATCCAAAGATTGATAAAATCTGTGCGATTTTAGATAGACTACTTGTTATACGTAGAGGTAGACCAGATTAATGTAATCGTGTTTGTAAAAAAATGTCTCATGGTTACATTAAGAGAAGGGTTATTTGTTTGACTACGAATAAAAATTGTTATTTTGATGTAAGAGTGAAAGCCGTTAGTTCGTCCAAACGTAAGTAATTACAAGTCCTCTTATATGTAGTTTTTAGTGTTGAACTAAAGGGAAAATTGAAATATATGAAATATGGACATGAAGTATTAAGAATGCCACCGTATCGTTGTATATACAACCCAATTGAATTAATATGGTGAAATTTGAAACGTAATATTAGAAAAAATAACAAATAATAAGTAAATAAAATAACCCCGGAATTGTGGAAGAACTGTGTACAGAATCACATGATTAACTGTATTATTAAAATGATGTGTATTTTTGACCCGAGTTATCGTTACTTCGCTGGAATTATGAGTAAATTTTACCTATTTCACAGTTCGAATTATATTTGCTTCATTATATCACGAATGACAACAGTTCAACCATATTATCTGATATCAACAAAATTTAATCATGACTATGAAACTGTGGTTTTGTCAAATTTCTTCACTGAAAAACTACCTATGGCCATAAAATGAAGCATTTTTACTCTCAAAATGACGTGTGTGGAATAATTACTTGTATTAGAAGAAAAACAGAGTAATTAGATGGTTTTAACTTCTTACAATTACTTCTTAAACTTATATTTTCGTTCGTTCTTAGCAGCTTCTAGAAGGGCTTTATTTGATTTGATCGAATCGTAAAATTCAGAACAAGTCGTGTCAACATTTATATAGATTAGTAATGCTGTCCGAATCAAACCAATTTCACTCCTATTCCTTTCATCCCTCAATTTAACATTCACGCTGGAAGAAGACTCTTTCACAAAACGCAGAAGAAGAAGGTACATATATAAAACATGTGTAATGATTCTTAGAAATATTGACCCCTCGATTGACCCGTATGCTCACATACATTGAAGTATCGCTACTTCAAATTTTCACTTTCAACGTGCTTTCAACTGTCAAATGTCGACTTTCAAATAAGAAATTATGAATTATTTCGTGAATTACATTTTAAGTATTATTTATTTGGACTAATACATATTTCATTTAAATGAACATACAATCTATTTATGAGAGAGAATTATATTTAATGTCAAGAAATGACATCGCCAAATTTGACATTTCTGAAATAGTGCTACTTCGGATGTGAGCATATGGGCCATTGTCTTTTTCGTTCTGCCAATTTTCTACTATTCCATTAATTTGAGACCATATATAATAGAAAGAAAACAACTGAAACACAGCGATAATGAAATTAATAACATGGATAAAAGACAGTAAATTGAACTAAAAAAAATATTGTACAAATAAGGAGAACATTATTATTAGAAGCAGGACGGGAGAATATAATTTATCATTAAAAAAACACCTGATACAAAATTTCGAATCGATCAGATTTGTTGAAGTTGCTCTCATCACCTCATCAACTAGAAAAGATCTGGTGATTTTCAAACGGTGGAACAAATTTTCTTGAATCATAGCTAAGAACACTTGCGATTAAGTCACCTTTCAAACAAAAAATACAAACTAAGTAAACTAAGATCAGTTCATCCGTTTGGGAGCTACGAGCTGCTCCTCTCTTTGCGTGGGAGGTTAAAAACAAAGAAATGGAGCATTGTCTTCTCTCTTCTCAAATGGAAGACGGTTTGCATCCCTACCTAAAACCGTAGAAGAGTTTTGGCCGTAAGTAAAGTTGAGAAATGAACTTCATCCGTTAAATGACAATTCGTATTTGGCTTTTTTGTTGTAATAGGTTGTCACTGTAAAGTCTAAAACCTCTGCAATTAATCTACAAATTATAGCGAGTTCCGAACCACTCGGTATTTTTATTTGGTTAAAGATTGACGACACAGGGATTTGAACTTCAGATCTCACATTCTGCTCAGTTCGAGTTGGAGCGCAATAACCAAATGAGATACCGTTGCCTGTTGTTGATATCATACACAGATTTTATAATCAAAAGTTAAAAATGAAACAGGGTCAGAGTTACCCATTTGATGGATTCGTTTGTCCAACTAATCAATCAACACTTTATAACAATTTACTTTGAAAGTGTCGAACTGTGTTCAACTTTGTTAGCCAGACAGACGTTTGTATCTTTTGACATATTTTGAAAAATACAGTGTTATTTGAGTTTGTTCTCTTGTCACATCAATTTTGCAAGCTTTTTGATAAAAAATTAATACATAGTTAACGTTAGGCTATTGGTTACTACTCAGGCTTTGCAAAGGTGTTTCGGGTTCGAATTTCAGGGATACATGAATGTATTTATGTATGTGTATTTCATTCCATTATATCATATCACCCTTATTTATTAATTTAATTTACACTGTCCAACAGACTAAAATCCAACTACTCGGATACAGCGGTTTTTTTGGTTACAGCTTTGTCGTCTCTAGGATTTGAACCCCAGATCTCTTACTTTGCTTAGCGAATTGAAGCGCGCTAACAAAGTCACAAGTAAGTAGTTGAGCGGTTGTTGAAGTTTGTAGAAAGAAATATTCGGATAGTACAGTATAGTACAAAAAGACCTTAGCTTAAAAAAAATCAGTACATATTTTTCAGGATATGGATTCTATATTATCATTGATCTATTTTTGCCGTAGATTATTATTAAAACAAATTAATGACTGATGACGCTAATATGCATTATTAATTCCTGATAAAAGTTGTATGAAAAAATAATTTCATCCTTTTAAAATTTATGGAATCTTTTTTATCAAATCTCGTCTGCAAAACGTAAGGAAATGCGATTTTGTGTGATTTGTGTCTTATGCTAACTGAATACGTAAATAGCTTTTTCGTAGCTAGGGAATGGAGAACTTTAAAAAATTACAAATTTTGAGAATGTAAGGTACAAGCCAGACCAACTAGTATCAAGATGGTTTAAATTAAAAAACTAATTTTGTTTTACCTTTCTTTTATCGCATTTTTATCTTGCATAAATGCGTAATATGCTCAAATAACCCAGCAAAATTTTAATGGGTTAATATTTAACTTACAAATTTTCATTAGCACTCGGTCCCTAGAATTTTGTATTGAATTTAGAACTACTAAGGACGCATATTGTGCGTGTTATAATTATTCCCTTAGCATTTAGCATTTGTACATAATTTGAATATTGTATTTAATTAAATCGAAAATGTAAACTACAAATATAAGATTAAAATTTAAGAGCACGAAGGAAAATATTATATTTTAACAAAATAGTCACTTACAAATTTTTCTTAGATATGTATGTATACGAGTATGTATAGTCAAAATTTGTAAGGAGTGAAGATACTTCATCAATATTTGTAACTATACTATGACGTCACGAAGTACAACAAGTTTATTCTAAATCTGCTGCATCCTACAAATGCAAAATTGATTTAAATTGACTAATTAAAAATAAAAGTTATAACATACATCTTGAACAGCTTTTAACATGAAATCGAACAAAAACAACATCAACAAAGAGTGTATAGATAATTTAACAATTCAACCGATCGACGTGACATACGACTCACTATGTAAACATATTCAAGTCGAATCGTAGGCAACATGTTTTGAAAAAAATGCACTAAAATTATTTTAAATAAATTGACATTTCAGGAAAACATTATTTTTTATTTTAAAAGAATTGGACATATCATTATTAAGTGCAATTTTATGAAGCAGCATTTTTTCTTCTCTCGTTTCTAAATATTAACATCACTCAGTTGTTTTTACAACTTTTATTTCATTTTGCACAGTGACGACGCCAGCCCATTTTATTTGGGTGGGAACAGGCCGCGCGGTCCTACATTTTTTAGGGTGGGCACCCAAACAATTAAAAACCAATATATTTTTGTTAATGAATAAATGTTTTTTAACAAAAAATAAAAGAAAATTATATTATAAATAATGGTGAATGCGTTTTTGTTCACCTTTGGTTACAGCGTCGGTTATATCTTAACTATCGATTAATAGAAAAATATCGCATATAAAAACTTTAAATTAATTTCAATTTAGAATTATGCGTGTAGCATGTCTTGAAGCAAAGGTGTCAATTACTTTGTCCAAGTTCATTATTTCCAATTGCGTTTCAATTATTTTTTTACTAAATTTGCTAAACTTTTATGGTTCATATCATTTCTTAAATAAGTCTTTATTCTTCTTAAACAGGAAAAAAGGTCCTGCCCTTGAAACTAGAATTATTTTCTATTTAATTTAAAAGTCATCTTCGTATCTTTTAAATGTTTTTGGTAAAATTTGTAGCTCGTTTTGTAAATTACTCTCTAAATTTCGATTATATTTTTTTTATTTTAGTGTTGCTTAAAATTTAAGCCTTGTTGGTACAACTATGTATAAGTCTATTTTCAAGCGACTTTGTAAAGCGCAATTTGGCACATACCGAAAAAGTTTTTTTTTTAATTGCATATCCCTTGCTGCCCCTATAGATGTACGCGGACCTCACTTTGGAAGTCACTGATATAGGGGAAATATCCATATTATTGATAAGCATTGAAAAAATGTGAATATTTAAATAGTAAGTTTTGTGAAGGACATTCAACTTATAAATGTGTTTCAAACCATTTGGTATTTTATCTGGTTAATTTATTATTAGTAATAATAGAATAAATGCTTGTATAAAGAATCAGAAAAAGGTAATGTAAATATAAAAAGCACAATCCTAACAACCTCTAATCCTAAAATAACAAAGCTTAAAACAGCATTTCCTATCTGTTGTGGGGGAGGAAAATTTATCACCCCATTTGTCGCGCGGCGTGCAGGGCGATACTCGGATAAACCACGAGATTCGAACCCGGAAAGTCGACCGCTCAACCGTGAAGATAACGTGGCGATTCATTGTTTTATACAGAGATAGATTTGCCAGTTGTTTTATTTGGGGAACAGTCAAATTGTTTTTGATGATAGCAGTGATGTATTTTGTTAGTGGAAGTGGGTGTACTATCCATTCTAATATTCTCCGGTCAATGGGGTGTAAAATTTAATTGAAGTTGGTAGACATGGACGAGGCAATTGAAAACATCCTTTAATACTTTTATGGGAACGATATTTCAGCAATTATTCTATTTGCAAATGTAAATATAATAAAAAAGACTGACATGGATAACATATTTTACCTTCCTCTATTATGCATTTAATTTACTATTCTTTATGTACGAGTATTTCTTGTATCGTTTCTATATTTTAATTTATAAAACACATATTTCTTCAGTTTACGATAAATTGTTAAATTTCATAACCATATTTGTTAAATTTCCTAAACCTGTCGATAAGAAATCCGTTTTATTGAAATTACAAAGCCTGAGCCAAGGATATACATAGGATGATGATTCGAACAACCGAACATAGGGAATTAACATGTAAAATCATATTTTTGTATTTTCTTGTTTCCCTAATTATGTTAAGTAAAAAATTTTACCTGCCTTGTAAACTCAAAAATTAAGTATGAAATTGACGTAAATCACCCAAAAAATGAATAAATATTTATCGGTTTATCTGTCGTTAGCTGTTAGTTTATTTTTATTATAATTCGAAATTATGTTGAAGTGAGCAATATTACAGAAATAAATTTTGAATTTAAAAAATAAAAAGTAATTACACATAATAATAAAATTACGTAACACAGCTAACTTGCTTAATTCCATGGCTACTGCTATTTTTAGAATGATTTTATACCTAATTTCAGAGCATACAAGACAGGTAATATTAATTTTGCATATTGATTCTGATGCAGAATTTTATACTTTAAAATTGTTATTTGAAGTTTTTCTGGACATTAAAAAAATATGATTTTACATGTTAAATTCGTATTTTCGGGTTTTCGAGTCACCACTCTGTATATGTACAATTAAATAGGCAAATTTTTTATAAAATATATGGTTACTATACAAGTAGTGCAAAAAATCATATTATTATAATCCGCATTTGAATCCATGATAAGTAATATAAAAACAAGCATGCAAAATTATGTTATTGTATTAATTGGCAGAAGTGTAAATGTGGTTATTGGAAATGGACGTAAAATTTTTACAGTTTGTGGGGGAAAAATAATATGAATGAACATATTTCATGCGGTAATTTCCTAGAAGGGTATTTCAATAAAAAAAATTCAAATAACAATATTTGAAATGTTTTAACAATAACCATATTTTATTATATTTCAAACTTTTTCTTTTTTAATTTAATTCCATTAATTTAGACATTTCTACAATATTGTATGACTGTAATGGTTTTTCTCAAAACATAAACAAATGAGCATTTAGTTTTGCAGCAGTGGCAATACTAGACAATAGATAATATGTTCGTTAGTCGAAAGTTTTTATGCAAAATTAAATTAAAAAGAGTGATGTACTACATTTTTACTATACAAAATTAATGCCCAATTTTACCAATAAAGTTTAAATAGTTCATTTGATATTTTATTCCGATGTTATATTGTCTATTTAAAGGATACTTAAAATTTAAGTATTATTTATTCAACCAATCATAAGACAGCAAAAATATAAAAGATATACAGGGTGAAAACGAAAACTGGATACACTTTTTTACTGAAATTTGTTTCCAGATACAGGAAAATTAATCAGATAAAGTTTACATACTATAATGTGTATGTTAATTATTATTTTACAATAGATCTGTTCGATGAAATCTTTAATAGTGCAGAGTAGTGCAGTGTTGGACGATGTAGGTTAACACAGTATAAATATGATAAGTGCAACAATGAACTATCCCTAGTGGTACGCGATAGCTATCATAACCATAACCCAGATATATTTAAGAAATAAGTTATTGTAACCATTTACAAATGTTTCTATATTCTAAAAAACTGTATGAAATGAAACATTTTCTATGAATAACAACTCATAGTGGTTCTCAAACTTTTTATGTGAAGACACCTCAAATCAATTATGTAAAATTTCCGGTATCCCGAAAATCATGTGAATGAATTTTTAAAAACATTTTATTAATCTTAGGAAAATATTAAAAATGTATTCTTTAAATGAGTACAAGAGATATAAAAAATAAGTGTGATACATGAGCTAGATAGGTAATTAACACAATTCCGTTATATTTTGGTGTATTTCGGACAAAACTACCATTTTATGATCTACTGATTTAATTTTTTCCCTCTTTTCAGTTTTAAAGTTAAATAGAAAATATTAGGTCATAATCCCAAGTAAGATGTAGAAAATTGAAATAAAACTAAAGAATTATCATTCTGAATAAATATCCAAAAAGATTCTAATAAAAATTAAGAATATTTCATTCCCAACGTATGATCATTATGAATTTCTATTAATTCCTCTTTTTCTTTATAGTTAAATTCTATTTTCGTAGGATTGGTTGTTGGATGATAATTCCACGAACGAATTTCGTATTCAGTCAAAACTACCAATAGATATTTCTGGAAAAATGAAAATATGTGTTTCTTGTGTTAAGAAGTGTTCAATAAATCAACTTAATTATGTTTTCTTTTTCTTTCCGTGTTCTTGTAAATATTTCCAACTTGCCTCTATTTTCCAAAATTCTAGCTTGTGTTTAAAAGTTCTAATTTTATCGGACGAATTTTCATCACTTATTTTTTGCATGCTGGAATTTACTTTATTCAATTCTTCAAACATATAACCGAATTTATTAATCCAAAATTTCTTTTTCAACAATTCACAAAATTCAAATTTGTTTTCTCAAAAAAAGTGAATAATAATACTTTCAATTCGTAAACACAGATTCAATACTCATTTCTTGGACGACCATTTGACATCAGTATCAAGAAGAAGGTTCAAATGCTCAGTTTCAAGAGTTGTCAAAATACACATGATGTTAAATTTCATACCACGCTTCCGGTACCCCTACAAGTATTAAAAAGCACCCTAAGGTGCCTACTTTGAGGACCACTGGCTTACACCGAAAGGTAAAAAGGAATAGAATTAAGAAGGTAAGTATTGTCATTTCCTATAGTTTGATTCATATGTATAACATAAAATAACCGTTGTTATTTATTTACAACCTCGAAATTTAAGGTTAACCTGTATAATTTAATTAAGCCCATAGACTTAGACATTAAAATTGATGGGTGCTTAAGTCCTTACCTTAAAAAAAGAACAAAATAAAAAAAAAATTGTTTAGGTAATTTATAAACAAAAATATAAAATATTTTTCAAAATTAAAATCTCATTTTAATGTCATATAACATATACTTATTACTGTAATAGCTTTTTCTATTCAAAATAATAAATTGTTCTAAAATATCTTCTGTATTTTTTTTTTTTGTAAATTCATTTTCAGTATTTAATACTGCCAAATTAGTAACGCGTCATAGTAGCTGCCATCCAGTTCTTTATTGAAACAGAGAATGTTCTTTCACATGTTGCTTTATTTATACGCAGTATAAATGTAATTTTATAAAGTTTAAAAATTACCAAATATACCTTACTGTAATTAAGTACACTTCTATCATTTAATTTTTAACTGCTCATCATATTCTTTAGAAACGTCATTTCAGCTTTCAAAATATCTTTTTGTAACATGTGCACGCAAAATAAGCTAAAGTAGGTAGCAAAACGCGTTTATTTTATCGGACAGTCTTAATCATATAGGTCCCAACTACACGGAGACATCGGAGCTAATCCTTTCAAGGACAATGAATTTTATTATTTTAAAGATGAGCTCATCAGCGATGTGACGTGAGCGAGAAGCTTAGTGCACTGAACTTGTGGTTCGTAAGTATTTTTGTAGAAAAGTAAGAAAAATAAAAATAAATATTTTTAAGTAAATATTAGGTTTTTAGTTTCCTTTAATCTCTTTACAGTATTTTTTTGTAATGCATTAATGGTAAATTTTATTTTTGTGGTTTTGTTCATTATTAAAACTTTGGTCCCAATGAAAAAAAAAGTCGGCGCCCATGGTCGTATGTTAGTGCCAACTATCTTCATGTTTAAAACATTCTGAAGCCCCAAGTTGTAAATAAAATGTTATTTAGCGCCATGTAATCTTATATTGTGCATTTTCTTGATCTTAATGTCCGAATCTCAGCTAATAGGGGGCTTTACTATAGTTTGAAATATAGACTTTTCTTGTTAATAATTACAAAGTCTGGTCTGTATTATATTTAAGTAGTGGGCAAAAGTTGAGAAAAATAAAAGAGTGTATTAATTCGTTAATTAGCGCATTAAGCTTGTCCGTAACTCCTGCCTAAAAGTTACACCAATAAAAAAATTCCCGGCACTTCAGGAAAAGTTTCAAACTCTTTACGTTCGTATCCGTCATTTTAAATAAAAAACTTACGCCATAAAAGCACAAATAAGAAGTACCAACACTTTGTCGACAAACTCCGAACCATTGAATATTTAACTCGCTTAGGGAAAGAGGAACTCTGAACACACCCTAACTCTCTTTCTTCGTGCGAGGGTTCGTTCATAATTAGGCCCAACTCGTGCAACATTGATAAAGCAGGGCGACACGTTCAGAAATGAAAAGTTACTGCCGAGAAGTCGGATAGTGATTTTGTAATTAGTTGCTTGGTACCCTTGAGATTTAGGTGCAATAAGGAAAGGAATGGTGAAATGGCTGCATTTTTAATTTTTACGTTTTTTTGTTCTCTAGAAGTTTGAGATTTTTAATGGGAGCTATATAAAGTTTAAGAAGTATTTTACTAACTTTTATTTTCTGTTTATTGGAATTTTAAAAATTCTTTAAACGATTATAAAGTAAAGTAAAACAAATACTCCAGTAATTTTTTACAAAGATAACTTTTACATTAGCTAAACTTATAATAAATGGATTACTATACCAGTGTAATGTCTGTTGATCTGTTAGTTGATTCGTCTAAAGGTCCATGAATCTCCAACAAACGACAATGAGAACTAAATTTTAAAAGAAATCTTTAGGTCTTATTCTTTTATATCTAATAAGTGAATTAACCTCAATTCGGAGTATAAAAAACAATTATGCTGTAATGCTAATAGTAAATTACGTAACAAGAGTTGTAAGACGCATATTACATACGAGCGACTTTTTGTATGACCATTAAATTATTGTTTTTCGATCACGCACTGCAATGAAGTAAGTGACACATCACTAGTAAATAAAGGCTTCAGTCAACTATAAAGCATTAAATCAGCTACCTACATGTTATGTCAAACTATTAACCTTTAAATAATAAACTGAAACAAAATTTACAACCCAATAAACCAGTACTATAATGTTTTGTATAAATGACTATTTACATTAGTGGTCGTAAAAAATATATAACAATTATTTCATGTCTCATACAAATTAGTTACAGAGTACGTAATTATTTTATTAATAACATGAATTACAGGCAGTGTTGTCTCACTTGATTAGAGCGCTCCGATTTGAACTGCGCGAAGTGATATCTGGGTACAAATTCCAGCGTCGCCAATACTAAATATAATATTGCAGAGGCAATTCTACCAAAATGCAAGTAAAAATTGTCATAGAACATGCAAAATTTAATTCTCAGTTTCATCAGTGGTATTTTTTTAGAAGTAAAAAGAACGACAATTTTGGTCAATTTCATAACAATCTCTAAAAATATGAACTGTCGCTTCGGACTAAAAAGAAATAAGAAAAAAATGTCCATATCATTTAAACCTCATTTAATAAACGATAGCTAAAATATTGTTATAAATCTTAAAATGTCGTATTTAACACTTTGTTTATAAAAAAATTAAAATTTAAATAACTACATAACTTTATTTTAAATTTTATAATAAAATATATTCTTGATTGACAGCAAATATAACCCAAATCCATGACATCCCTAATCAAATCAGCAATTAAATAAACATATATTTCAATAATAAATACTTAAGTTATTTCCTGCGACAATATTTGTTTCATCCAATTGACTCTCAAAAAATAATATGTATTAATATTTTTAACATATTGCTTTGTTAAAAAGGATATGCATTTAGCGCGGAAGTAATGTACCTAGACAAAAAAATTAATAAACCGGCATCACTGCTTTTCCGCGCCATGCGATCATGAGCAAACCATATTTTGAAGAATATATAACATAGATTTATGTAAATTTTGTATAAATAATTTTTATCATGTTGGCTATTAGGGATAATTTAATATAAAAATATTTTGATTGATTTACTATGCATTTAAATTCCTGTGGGACTATAATGTTGCCAGATTGCTTTTGTAGTGCTATACATGTGTAATATGGCGTCAAGGATATTTTGTCTTTTGAGTTTATATATATTTTACGAATGAATTCTCTCTAATATATGTTTTGAATCATACTGTAAATATTATCAAGTAACATATAAGTTTTTTTAGATATGATTTAAGTTGCTACATTACATTATTTTTTAATTATGTAGTACTACTGATGCTCCATTATATACAATTTTTTTCAATTTTGAACTTAAATATATTTTTTGTTCTGTGGTAACATACTTTTTATTATCAATTGTTGTCGCAAAGGTTCTAGTGAATGTTGTTTGAGAATTTTTTTGAGGTGTCATCTACAACGGATTTCCCATCTAAGTGTGATTCAAACATCAGGAAGTACAACCTCTCGAGGAAAGGAGGCGTCCGTAAGAAGGAAAGAGATTTTATCACGTCATCACAATTGATTTGAAGAAAAGAATGATCACAACAAGTGAATGTGAAGTGATAATTTGTATGAAAAAAGTGCACCTTATATCACCAGTTTAATTTACTTTTGTATTAAAAAAATGTTTTTATTCCTTGTTTTAGGATGTCCTCTTAGAATATAAGTGTAGTCGTTTTCGTTTAGAGTGGTTTAGTACGTCGGTGAACTTGAGAAATGTAAAATATTTGTTCATTTTGGTAGTGGATGGTGTGTGTCTCATTGTGCGGTTGATCATTAAAGGCAAGCGTAATAAAGTGTTGAGCGAGAAATTCGTTCGTCTAACAGCGCAATTACTTTTATTTCCCCGCATTAAATCGAGCGTTTAGGCCCTCAATTACCGCGGGGGTTCCCGTGCAGAACCCGCGACCGCCGCCACGTCACTCAATGGCGCGGAATCGAGCCCGAGCCGCCAGCTAATTGCGTGATGGGGTTCCGCGCAAATTGAAAACCTAGCCGTGTCATTTCATTTACAAAGTTAATGGAGGAACTGTGTACGAATTCTACTAAATAATAAATACTATAAAGGGGAATTACATTATAAACTCGAACGAACGCTCATTTTATTCTACAATTGATCTAAATTTCTTTAATTGCCTAACTCTATTATTTAAAGTTTGCTTTACACTCGTTCAGCACGTTTTCCCTCTTGCAACCTACGTACTTCAAACAATTTATTTTTTTGTATATTGGGGACAAAGCTAAATTTAGATGTCAGTATAAAATGACATCCAGTGTCCATTTGTCCAGTGTAGAAAAACAAATCTATGTTTTGCAGTCATATTTCAAACCCAAATTGTGACCGTTAGTCGCTTGTTCCTACAAATTTCTGACCAATGGAGTATGTGACCAAATTTTGATTTTTACATATATGACACTAAAAAAAAAATACTACGATAAAATACGAAAAAATAATTATAAAAAATTTGGGGAAGGGATGCTGAAACGTCTTCGTGAAAGAAGAGAGATAGACTGGGAAAACTAAGAGACAGTTTTCCTCACTTTTTCAACGATCCTACCAGGTTGACGTTACGCGTCTCTTCTTTGAAACATTAAATTTCTATAATAACTATATTATAGTCAACTAATGTTTAGTTCTTATTCTTATAATGGGACGCTATTTTGGTTAGTTTCTACATTTTATGACATATACTGAAATTCGATTATGATCCTAATCATTTCTCTGACGGCAAAAACAGTCAGATGCTAGTCAGAGAATCGGGGTATTTCCTGTTACTGTTAGTCAAAACTTGCGACAATTTCATTTAAATAACTTTAAAATTGTATTTAACATATTCTGCCATGAGATAGGTCTTATATACCTCAAAAAAATTCCCCGTATGATCTGAGATACACCATTTGTGCCTCCACTGTTTCATTGCACATTATGCTCCGTGGTCTAACGTAAATACCTCGCAGCGCAGATCTGTATACGTAGTTCAATTCTCCTTGCCCTCACAGCCATAGACCCACATCTAATCTTGCTTTGATTAAATATTTCAAAATTCATATTCTAATATCACATTTGGATTATTTGATATTAAACACCTTAAATATGTAAAAAAAAAAATGGCGCAGGAGACTTTTTTCTTAATGGTGGCAGTTAACATGAGCTATTGTTAAGGAGTCAGTAAGGTTTTTATTTAACTTTCATATTGATAGATTATTTTCATGTACAACGTACAAGTAAAATAAAACTAACCTAACTCAATTAATAATAGTGACATTAACGGTTGAGAATCTGTTCACAATTCGTTCCAATAAAGACCTGATCCGCAACTATCAATCGTTCGGGCATGAGTAAATCACGATACATAAACATGAACAAATCACAAGCCGTTAGTGATATCTAATTGGAATAAACCTAAAGAAATCATATACTTTTATTTTTCTTATAATATTTAGCAATGCTCGACTATTGCTTAGTAGGTTATATACAGTCGAATGGGGTGATAAAATAAAACGAATACGTGACATACGTATACAAACATCTATACCTTTGCAAAATTTGGACCTTAAACATTAATCAACAACATCGTTAATATAATTATTAAATGTGTTTGTATTTATAATTTAGTGCTTTCGAATCCTTTAAAATGTATGCAGGGCAAAGTGAAAACGTCTTACGGAGGATCAAAGCTTTCCATTTTTAATTTAGCATATTTTAAAACAAACTCCTGCTTAAGAATATAATGAAGCATTCCTGAGATAAGGAAAAAGCGTTTAATATTTGAAAAAGTAATGAATTCTCATTATTTTGGTGTAGTAAACATTTAAATGTATTTTGCTCGTCGTGAAGAAGTTTCGCCATGAATATTCACCAGTGCATCACTGGGGGAATTTGAGCTGGAGGCAGTGTGTTTACGAGGTGGCACCACGTCACCAGCTGCTGTAAATTTACAAATGAATTTATGGCATTTTTAAGTAAATTACATGCAAACGACAACTACTAGATCGAATAGACTCTTGTAGATCTCTCCCTTGAGATTGCATGCGAATTATATTAAAATATTTTGTTGTTGCACCGGACTATTTGAAATTATAAGCCGGCTAATGTGATAATAATACTACGGAACATGTACGGCTCTCATTCAAATTTTACACAATGTTTTGCATATCTCTAACAAGGCTTTTAAAATGCGTGTACGTGTTTGTATCCCGTGATAAAAACAACATGAAAATTTTAAAAAATAATGCTGAAATACAAAATTCTCTTAATTTACATTTATGGATCGGTCAGCAAAAAATCCAAATTTCACAAGTACAATTTTATTAATACAATTATCATAATAACTGCTTATTATCCAAAACATTTTATTATTACATGGTTTACATAACATGTAGGTAATAAAGTATATAATTATTTCCTAATATTTTTTCATTACCCTAATTCAAATTACATATTTGTATGCAATGGCATAATGTTTGTACATAATATTAAACAACATATTTTTTTAAAATTATGAAATCTGAGCGCCAACAGCTTTGGCGTTATGTTTATTATTTTTGATTTTTTCTGCTGATATAATTAGTAACTTACAGTGTTTTAGTATTATGCACGTTTTTATGAAGGTCAGAATACGGAATACATTTAACTTGTGAAGTAAATTTATTTAAATGTAGAAATTCTTATCAAAATAATTTTACTAGTCACATAAATACCTAGCATTGTCAAAATTTCGATGTTCAAATAAAGGAAAAAATATTATTTACTAGAGAACTAAATTTAACTGACGTTCTGACCGAACAATAGTACAAGTAAATTCATGGCATACTTTTTGTTTGATTAATAAAAACATGAATAGATTAGTACTGATTATTTTAGGATTATAATGAATAAGAATGTTTTTAAAGAGAATTAAAAAATCTTTAAAATTATATAAAAATTTGTAGTGCTCCAATAAAAAATATAAAGTTACATATCATTGCGTGAAAATGGCACACTCAGGAAAAAAACTTATACTGAAGATATGTGGATAATATAATGTAAAATAAAATCTGTTTCAAAAAATTTCGGTAATATTTAAAAAAATCGAGTAAAAAAATAAAGACCATCGGAAAAATGCTGTTTTTAAATGTTTTATGTTAAATAAAAATATTAAACACTTATTTTTATATTATAAAACAGTCAATAGTACATGCAAGAGAAATAAATTAATATAATTTTCCTGATATTAATATCATCACAATAGATGCAAGATAGCGAGGAAAGCAGAAATAGTGGAGATATCCTTGAACAAACCGCTCTTTATAATATAATTTAAAAATTTGTTTAAAAATATATTTAACAGTTTATAATAAATCATATTTACTTCATTATACTACATTTAACCCGTTAGACGTAGTTATGTGGGTACTTGCTACTTGGGGGTGCTAAGCACCAAATTTTAAATTAGCACCACCAAACAAAATTTCTGTAAATTTTAATAAAAGATGTCTGCATCTCAATATTCTCAATGTAAGCATCGTAGCATCGACATAGACCGATAAAATGTCTCTATACACATACTTATAAAATAACAAAATATTGCGAACCGAAAATTGATAAATAATGCCATTGTGAATTGTATTAAAGATTCTTTTCTAATAAATAATATATAATCGTATAATTCCTGCAATAACTATACACCTAAAAATAGATTTTCCTTAGTAAATTTTGAGAAAAGTTCCAAATTTATAGATCATTATACCGTTTTTGGAGTAAATAAAAATATTTTCAACCCTAAATGGCTTTTCTGAAGAACATGATGAGCAATCAAAAATTAAATGAAATTTAGAAGGTACTTAATTTAGGTAGGTATCTACATTTGGTTTGGTAATTATTGTAAACTTTATAAAATTACATTTATTCTGCGAATGCACACAGAAACTTGTAAAAGAAAAAAAAACTGGATGAGAATTACTATTATATAAAATCGCTTTGCTCATTGGGCAGTATTAAATATTGAAAATTGACTTTGAAAAAAATTAATGCACAATAATATGTTTTTATGTGACATTAAAATGAAATTTTATTTTAAATTTTAATAATATTTAACATATTTTTTTTATTTTGTAAATCAACAATTTTTATTTTTTATTTTAAAGTACGGACTTAAGTACCCCATAATTTTTAAGACTAATTACGCCTATGTTTAAATCAAAGATTATAACTTTCAAATGTGAATATCTTTGAAATTCGATATTAGACGTATTGACCTACATACGTAAGCATAGATTTATTAATAATTAACTGAATTAATTATTTTATATATAAAATGTTGCAGGGAAATGATGTGCATTCAGTAATTAGTTGACGTATTTCAAACTCTCCTAGATCAAAACTCTAAACTCCGAATGACTCTCAGAGGTATATCCAGTTGGAGATATTTAGATTTATGCGTTTAATACTCAAAAGAAATGAATATTCAGCTCGTTTCAATATTTGGAAAGCATCAACATAGGAGAATTGGAACAATTAAAATCAATTTCAATTCCCTTCAAAACTGAAAAACTCTTAATATAATCTAATCAAACTGTTCTAAAAATACATTTCCAATTGTTGGAGATAAGCAGATTCAAAATATGAAATATAATAAATAAAAAAAAAGAAAATTGTTATATTGTCAGTTAGTTGTCAGAAGTTAACATTGATGTACAAATCACATGTTTATGTATTTAATTTATAATAAAATAATATTTCACTGAGACTAGCACTCTGCAACAGGTTATGAGGCCCAGTAAGAAAGTAAGCCAGCAAGAAAGTAAGCCAGTAAGCAAGTAAGAAAGTGAGCAAGTAAGATAATAATAAACGGGCAATTGAATATAAAAGTTTTTCACCAATTTGAACAAGAATGGATGCCAAGCTGAGTCTAGACAGGCTAGTTGAGTCTACTGAAGGAAATGGAAAGTCAAATTATATATCCTGGAGATTTAAACTGAACTTGATGCTACGTATGAAGAATTTGTTAGACGTTGCTACGGGAGTAACACCAAAACCGTTTAAAACAGATCCAGAAATCAACGAATGGATCAAGAAAGATGTAGAAGCTCAGACAATTATTGGACTGAATGTTGATGAGAAAATCGCCTTGAAGATTACGACATGCAAATCATCTTCAGAGATGATCGAAAGACTTGAAGGTATTTATGGCAGGAAAAGTCAAAAGTCAACAGCGATATTGCAGCAGCAATTCTTTAGCTATAAATATGATGAATTGAAATCAGCAGTAGAAAATTGTTTTGAAATAGATGGACTGGCACAAGAATTACGTTCAAATGGTGAAGAAGTCAAGGACACTTGGATAATGTCAAGAATTTTAAATTCACTGCCAGCCAAATTTGATTATTTTCATGCAGCGTGGGAATCAGTTACAGAAGCTGATAAAACTCTACCAAATTTACGTGATCGTCTTCAACAAGAGGAAATAAGGCTTCAAGCAAGAGAGTCAGAAAATATCGGAAATGCACTTGTTGGTAAATTTGATAAGAGAGATGAACACAGGAAGACTCAAATAAATATGAAGAAAAGATCAGATTATCAGAATTTCAGTCAGTATAAACAGCGAAGTCAATCTAATATCAAATGCTTTAAGTGTGGAGTAGTGGGACACATAAAGCGTGATTGTAAAAATAAACCATGTCCTGAGTACCTTGAATATTGCAAGAAAACGTACAGTTGCAATTACTGTCACAAGAAAGGACATTTTGCAAATGAATGTACAAAGAAGCAAAATAATAATAATGACACAGGTAAAGTTAAATCTTTTGTCTCAATTGCACTGTCATCTATTTTTCTGGAAAATTCATCGAACAAGCATGAACTTTGGATCAAGGATAGTGGCGCTACTCATCATTTAACAGGAAAATTAAAGTGGCTGACGAATGTACGATCTTTAGATGTTCCGATACTAGTTGAAATTGGAGATTCAACAAAGTTGCAAGGAGTTGCAGTTGGTGATGTCCAGCTGAGTGCTTATGATGGAGAGAAATGGTATCCGATTATATTAAGGGATGTTTTGTTTGTTCCAGAACTCTCATTTAATTTATTTTCTGTTACAACTGTACTGGACAAAGGTTACACACAACAAGCTACAGCAGAAAAGTCACTGATTATGGAAGGAGACAAGATTGTCTTGGTAGCTGAAAGGATTGGAGGATTATTTCAGATGATGTTTCGTTCAATGGAACATTACAGTCTGCCAGCAGTTAGTTTAAGACTTTGGCACGAAAGATTAGCTCATCAAAATGTACGTCACATAAAGGATATTCTGAAGAGAAATAACATTCAATACATTGATGATTGGGAAGATAAAGTCTGCAAAGGTTGTGCATATGGTAAACAACACAAAGTATCTCATCCGAAAAATGATATCGTAGCAAAAGCTCCTCTTGATAGAGTTCATGTTGATTTAGGAGAAATGAATGTTGTATCTCTTGGTGGTGCTAAGTATTTTTTATTGTTTAAAGATGATTTTAGTCGATTTCGGACAGTTTATTTCTTGAAGAATAAATCAGAAGCAATAGACAAGTTAAATATTTATTTAAACTTAGTTGAAAATCAATTCGAAAGAAGATTAAAAATTCTTATGTCAGATAATGGAAAAGAAATTAAAAATGTCAGAAGTAAAAATATCTTTGAGCAACTGGGTATATTTAATGAACGATCAGTTTCTTATACACCACAACAAAATGGCAGAATTGAAAGAGAAATGCGTACCATGGTTGAAGCAGCTCGAGCAGAAATTTACGCCAAAGATCTTGGACCATTTTTGTGGGCAGAAGCATTGAATTATTCAGTTTTCACTATTAATCAAACTGGAAATAGTAATGTTATTGGTAAAACGCCTGCTGAATTATGGTTTGGTCGTCGAATTAGTCTGAAATCCATGAAAAGTTTTGGTTGTGAATGCTACATGATGATCCCAGATTGTCAACGTCAGAAGCTTGATAAGAAGAGCAAGAAAGGAATTTTCGTTGGTTACGATGTTGAAGAACATGGCTATCGTATCTACCTACCAAATGAACGACGTGTTGAAGTATCATGTAATGTCATATTTGATGAAAAAGTTGGCCCAGAACATGGCTATACTGAGATAAATTGTGGGACTATTGAAGAAAGACATGAAGAAGTAGAAGCGGTTGGTGATGAGTCATCTGAGTCTGAAAATGACAAAGGTCAGGAGGAGTACAATGAAAATTGCGAGAACGTTGAATTAGAGCAAAATGAAGAGATAAATGAAAATGTGCCGAAATATAATCTAAGAGATCGTCAGAACATCAAGCAACCGTTGAGATATGTTGACTACGTCATGATTGGTGAAGTTGAAGATATTTCAATCAAGAATGCATTGAAAGATCCTGGATGGAAAAGAGCAATGCAAGACGAAATTGATGCTTTAAATCGTATGGAAGTTTGGGAGCTAGTAGAATTACCTACAGGTCGAAAACCGTTAACATGTAAATGGGTATTACGCGAGAAAGCAGATGGACGTTTGAAAGCTCGTGTTGTCGCCCGAGGTTTTGATCAAAGATATGGAATAGATTACAATGAAACTTTTGCTCCTGTGATTAGATATGCTAGTATTCGATTGTTATTAAGTCATGCAGCAAGTGAAAAATTACAAATTCGTATATTTGACATCAATACTGCATTTCTAAATGGGAATCTATCAGAGGAAATATTTATGTTACAACCAGAAGGTTTTGATGACAATACTGGAAGGGTTTGTCGTCTTAAAAGGAGCTTATATGGGTTGAAGCAAGCTCCAAAAGCATGGAATGCAATATTTACCGAAGAATTACAGAAATTGGGATTCAAAGACACTGACGATGATCCATGTATTTTCTACAACAAAGACAGATCAATTAAAATTGGAATATTTGTAGATGATGGAATTGTAATTAGTCGTGATAACGAGATGATAAATCGAGTATTATCTGAATTAGGTAAAAGGTTTCAAATGAAGACCACGAGTCCAGAAGAAGGAAAATTATTTTATCTTGGAATGGAAATTAATCAAAAGGAAAATGGTATACTAATTACACAACAAAGATATACACGCAAAATACTATCTCGATTTGGTTTTGAAGGAGCATATTCAGTTGCAACACCTATTGAGCCTGGAATGTTAACTGACAAGAAAGTAAATGACAAACTACTCAAAAACAAACCATACCGTGAAGTCATCGGAAGTCTATTGTACTTGTCAACTATAACAAGACCAGACATTAGTTTCACTGTAAATTATCTGAGTCGTCAAGTATGTAATCCAAATCTCAGTCATTGGAAAATGATTGAACGTGTATTTAGATATCTACGAGGAACAGAACACTTTGGAATATTTTTTGATGGCAAGACTGAGTTACAAGTTTATACAGATTCAGATTATGGTGGCACAGAGTCAAATATGATTTCTACCAGTGGAGTTTTGATTAACTATGGAGGTCCAATTGTCTGGATGGCTCAGAAACAGTCAGTAATAGCAATTTCTTCAGCTGAGGCAGAGTATCGTGCTGCAGTCAGTGGAATACAAGAAATTTGTTGGGTTCGTAGAGTACTAAAGGAGTTGAAAATAAGCAATATAACGGAACCAACTGACATGTTCATTGACAATAAGGCAGCGATTCATATGCTGGAGAATGCAGATGAAGGGAAGATAACTAAAGGAAAAAAACACATTGAAATACGACGCAAATTTATAAATCAACACATTGGTAAGACTGTGCGTTTAGTGTACATAAATACAAAGCAGCAAATTGCAGACATATTTACAAAAGCTTTAGGAAAGAAGATATTTGAAGATTTACGTTTGAAGCTGCTTAAGGAGGAGTGTTGGAGATAAGCAGATTCAAAATATGAAATATAATAAATAAAAAAAAAGAAAATTGTTATATTGTCAGTTAGTTGTCAGAAGTTAACATTGATGTACAAATCACATGTTTATGTATTTAATTTATAATAAAATAATATTTCACTGAGACTAGCACTCTGCAACACCAATAAAGTCTCAAACTTGCGAAAAAACCAACATCATAAAAAAACACAGCGAAACAGAACAGTTAATCGTAATTTACAAACCCCGCATGTCGCGTGTGCAAGAGAGGGACAGCTGCATGCACAACACGCGATCCCTGCATCCTTTCTGCAAGGGCAACAGAGATGGAAGACGTTTATTATTTTGAGAAACTACTGTGCTTCCCTCTGTACAAATACCCGAGTAAACAAACACAGACAGAGATGCTGATAAGCGGGAAAGAGGCTAGAAGGAGATAGGAGATAAAGGAATAAGGAGGAAGAAAAGGCAGAAAAGGACGGAGATAAGGAATCTGGAAGCAGTTAACGAGATACACCGCCAGGACCGTAACGAACAAAATACAACCAAGAAATCTGGTGAAGTCGCTGAAAATTTATATAAACATAAATAAATATAACATCCTACTTTTTCATCCACTGCGTTTATAAGATAAATAAGTGACTCCAGACAGATGCAAACTATTATTACAAGGTTTTAGTCGACTAACCTACTAAACACTATTCCGATTATTCGGCCATTTGGAAGCAGAGATCAGCATACCTAGTTAATATTATTTTTTTACATTCTTTGTTCTATAAGATATGTCTCATTGTCACTCATTGTGCTATATTTTATTGACAATTTGACAAGAGGCAAAAATTCGCCTGCCTCAAACTTCATCAATGTGTGTATACGACAGTGTTGCTTGAGAAAAGGGAGTCATGAGGCATGCCTCAATTTCTTTCTGACTTAACTACATGCCTTTGAAATATTATCTGGATTTTAAATTTATATTTGCTTTTAAAAAATGAAGCAGGCTCTTCTGGTATGCAGTTCATAGTTTTTATTCAGTTCCTATCGCCTGCCTCACCAAAATTTTAGTTCACGAGCTGCCACTGGGTACAACTAATTAATAAAGCATTATGCATGAACTGAAGTTAACTTTCTATAGTTTGCGTTTCATCAGCACTACTACAAGGAATGAAGCTTTTTTTATATTTCTACTGTCTTCATTTACAGCATAGCAAACACAGAGTTTGCGAATCATTTATAAACTGTATAGATATACTTGTGATTAAAGTGACATTTATCAAACTTGTTACAATATATTTATTATTATTTCATGTCCGAACTACTACTACCGATACTTTACATGTTTAAATTAGAAACAGAGTGATTTTTCTTTTGTTTTACAGACAAACTGACAGAACTTATTAATTTGATAGTAATCTTTCTTTTACTCTTGAAGTATTAATGTTAGAGTTTAATGATTGACTATAAAGATGAGTATCTAAACGTACGAATAAACTGACTTGTCACAGAAAAAAAATTGATTCATTCAATCTTAAAAAAGACTGCTTGGGACTGATTGTGACGCTGAATTAGAAGAGATTATGTATATGTAGTCAATTGCTAATCACAATTCATACTAATTGGCATCAGAATGATTTCAATCGATTCATTTTTAAAAATAAAATAATATATTTTATGAAATGTGTCCATTTGTACTGCTTGTAAGAAGTCTTACGTACCACCGGGCGGGTATGTAGTAAAATATTAATAATTGAAGTTTCCGGTATAGTTAAGCAAAGTGTATATACTTAGATACTTAACTTTGTCCTATTACCGTAAATTTCCCAAGCTTAAAAATAATAAAGGCCATGGAGTCCTGGCCTGCAGAAGCTATTCACAACACTGGTTGGCCATTTCACACATAATGTGCAGGATTTTCATAAACGCTACGAGTTTTTCCCGCCGGCCTGCGTTTCCGAGTCCTTCGCTGGCTGCCATTGGTCCGGTATAATAAACCCCGGCTTCTGATTGGCTAGCAGCAGCACGATGCTGCTTTATTGGCCCTCGTAAACGACAACTGTGATATGAGTTGAAGGACAGTGACTTTAAATTGTTATTAGATATTTAAGCGATATTAGAAACGATACTGAAATTGAGCCAAGTCTTTAAATTAAAGAATACAAGTTCTACGAACACTTATCCAAGTTAATATCAATGAAAAGGAAAATTTAAAAGTAAATAAGAACACAAATTTGTGTTTTTTGTAAATCAATAGTCACGTGATCATATTAATTTATTAATGCTAGACAAAATGACAAACGTATTTTTTTATAATAAGCCTTGTGTTATAAATTAAAGAGAGTGCGAAAGACAAACTTTAAACATAGTGTGCTTTAAAGTTTTAACCAACAACAAAATCATCAACTTCTTCAAATCCATCCATTTCATCATTACAAATTGCAATACACCGAATCCACAAAGGAACGTAGAAAACAAATACTATCCATTCATCATGTAAACAATAATACGTCACATCAAACATACAAAATTATGATATGATTCCAAATCAAAATGTTGCCTGCTGGCTCTATTTTCCGTGCTGTTAACAGTGTCGTGCTTTTGAACTCGTCATAGTGCTAGAGCTAAAGATTTACTAATATAGTTCCATACTAGGGATCATACACGTACAAACAATCAACTTTTTAAGTTAGGTATACAGTTTTGTTACATTTGAAAGAAAAAAAAAACATTTTTTTAGTTTTGCATAGTTTAAATTATAAACACACTTATCTTGATTGAAATATGTATATAAATGATTCATCCATTCAATATAAATCTGTATTTATGATTAAATAAAAAAATTAAAATACATAGCAAAAGAAAAAAATCTTATTATGTATCAAAATATCAGAAAGAAAAATCGTTCATCTGGGGTTCAATATAAAAAGCGGTTAGAAAAAAAAAAGAAAAAGAAGATAAATTTAAGGAATCGCTCATGTTTTTTAAAATTTAAGGTTAGGTAAAGGCGGGTAAGTAAGGTTGCATACTTTATATAACAGACACATAGTGAATTTGTTTTAATACACTGAACAATTCACTATTATGTTAAAATTAAAATTACTAGAAAATCTTATAATGTAGGTCAAATCCTAAAAGTAGATCAGATATATTTTGAGGAAATTGGATAACTTTTAATTACTATCCCTTTATTCTTAAATATCGCTCCTATTGTCGCATGTATTTTACTTGATTGATGTCAGTTAAAGTATACTACGTATACAAGATTACTGCTGAAAATTTTTAGAAAATTTAATAAGATTTGAAGTTGAGTTTGGTAGCATGAATTCCGCTGTTCTTTCTTTTTAGTTTGTCATTTAGTTGTGATGCTTTGTGAATAGTAGTGTTCTGATTTAAATATTTTAAAGTTTTCCTGTGAAAATTATCTAGCGATCTAGAATAAATGCATCGAAACCCCGTGTCGTGTTTCCTTGTAATCATTTACTTGATACAATCGCGGTATTTGAATAGCGGAAACGACGACAATTCATGTTTGAGACCGCGAGATGTCTGAAAAATATCTCGAGAAATTTCAGCGCATTAAATTACCATAAACACCAGACCTGAAACTCGAGTCACCAACACCAGATAATTATTTTTACATTAGAATATTTTTGTTTTCACGTTTTTCGGCAAGCAAAAAGATTGAAAAGTAGAAATCAATATAGAATATATTTAACTGTTTTAAAATTAAATTAGGCATTGAACTTTATTCTGAAAGCAAAAGCTAACTGATTTAACATTAATTTTCATAGCAAAACTTTCTTACTCAGTAATAATAATAATCTTTTATTGTATTTCAACTATATTAGTTATTAAATTGTGATGATAATGGGGTTGCAATTACTTTTTTCAAGTTTTTCTTTTATAGCATTTTAGTTGCTACGTAATGTTCATAAAGATGAAATGATAATGACGAATACCTACATCCATACCCTAGCCAGTATTCGAATTAGGGTATCTGAAGCGAGGGCGCTACTGCTATTCCACTGAGTCGGTTTACACAGTAGTAAATGTTCTTATAAGAATGCCTGATGGTATTAGAGAATCCAGGAAAAATGAAATAAGAAGAACTATTCGGTTTACATACAAATACCAATGCAATATACAGGCAGTGATGGCATAGAGCCGGAAAGGTAGAGAACGTTGTTCCGGTACTTTTATTGAGGGACGGAACGCATTCCTGAAATCAGGGTGCTAAAATTTAAAGGATGTTATAATTTCACAATAATACTCTGCTAAAAATTTACCTTGTTTTGATTATTGTTATAAAATCATGTACCTATGTATTTTTATATACAGTAAAACATGAAATAATACTTTTAGAAATAACCTAGTTATGTAAATACTTAGGAAAACGAAAACAGAAATATTATAATAGTTTTAATGAAATATCAATTTATAAAAAATAATGTCAATTTATTAAAAATAATTGTAGTGCATTTTTTTTGTTCAACACATGTTGGCTACAACTCGAATTGAATATGTTTACATAAGTGATTTAAATTTTAAGCCGATCGGTTGAACTATCAAGTTATCAATAAAATCTTGTTGTTATTATTGCTATTATTTGTTTTCATGTTAAAAGCTGTTCAAGAGGTGTATTATAATTTTTATTTTTAGTTATTAAAATTTTAATTAATTATATATTTGTAGAGAGCAGCAGATTTGGATAAATTAATGTATAAACATTATGCTTCATGACGTCATAATCTAGTTACAAATATTGATGACGTCTGTTTACTCCTGAAAATTTTTTACTATAGTAAAATTTTTTAAGGAGTGAAGATACGTCATAGGCCTTTAAAAACGTTTAAAACAGGGCATGTAACCGAAAAAAATACTGGTTAACGGTTAACCCTTATAGAGAACGTTATAATAATAACGGTTTTAGTTCGAAAACCGGTTTTTGAAAATTGGAAACCGGTTTAAACCGGTTAATATATCGGTTAAAAAAATTATTAAAATTAATTAAAACAAATTAATTATAAAAATTTTATTAAAAAATTACAGAATAATTAATTAAAAAAAAATAATAAAAAATTACCATCCGAGAAAAATATAACAATTAAAAAAAAGCAATTTAATTAATAAATATTGACAAAAATTCCCGTAATATCTTCAGAAAAACGCTGGTCACTTTTCAATTTTAAACTTGCCTGTGTTGACAAAGGCCATATTTATTTGAAACTTTTTAAGTAACCTTAACGGCCAAAGAGACTACCTACATTTATGACTTTCCAATAAAATGTTAATTTTAAAAACTGTCGTGAATCATCTTCAAATACAAATAGAAAACACAGATATAAAAAAAATATTATTTTTTTTTTGCTAAATGATATTAAAATAAATGTTAATGTTCGCTAAAACCGGTTTATTTTTTTTTGGTTAACGGTTACCGGTATTTTCGGCGTGAAAAATATCGGTTAAAATTACGGTTAAAGTTCGCAATTTTCGTTCAAAATATCGGTTACCGGTTTTTATTAACCGGTTTTTTTAACCGGTTACATGGCCTGGTTTAAAATAAAATAAAACAAAATTTATAAAATTATAAAGGAATCCCATATTGTTACTTTGCTCAAAAATATACATAGATATTTATTTACGAACCCGAATGAAACTGCATAATTTTCAACGAATTTACCAATATTACACAAATTACATATTATGTACTAAACTGCATTTACTACCACGTTTCGTATTTTACGTTTTGTTTTTAATTTTGTTTATTGAATTTTTAAAATTATCTATTTGTGTAATTTGTTTTAAAGGTCAAAGTAAATTATGAAATGTGCAATGTTTCGAAAATTTTGTTAATATTGAAAAGTGATCCTTTAGTTATGAAAATACGAAATTTATTGACATTTGAAAATTTTTGTTGTCTATATTTCTCTTTCTACTACACAACTATCTAACTTTGATGGATCTGACAAACAAGATATCAATCGCATCAACAGGGAAACAAACATTAATAATTGCGTAACATAGCAAACATGCAGTAAAGCGATTTTTTATCCTTGTTTATGACATGGTACAATTATGTTTACATTGTTATAAAAAATAATAAACAAATAGTTAACTTTGCTGCAGCAAAAATGTCAATCAGCGTACAATATTCATTTATTAGTACAAATTTTATGGAAATATCGTCGTTTGAAAAATATATCATTATTATCGAAATAATAAAGGTACTTTGATACAAGTATTTTAAAATTAAACATAAAAAATGTAAATACCCTCAGATTAGCAAACCTGAACAATGTTTTTTTGATAAATATACTTTGATCGTAATTGTCACTGTCAACACGGTAGTTTTAAATTACTATCAAGCAGGCAAAATTTGACATGTTTATAAAAAAAAAGAGGAACAAACAACTGGAAGCTAACATGAAAATTTTTTAGTCAAAGCAAACTTAGTTTTTAATTTACTGGCCCTATTTCAAATTTAAAAGGATTTAAAAAAATATTTTTCAACTTTCCTAGATTATATCGTAGATAAAATACTGCACGATACATATATGTAAAGCATATTTGCCATTCATGTGGCACACAGTTTTAATTCTATTTATTTATGAATAAATTTTTGTTTTATTTACTTGTATCGTAAATAACTATTAAAGTCGTGTGATCTTATGGATTCTAATTCTAATTATGTCAATAGTTTCATTTTAGTACTGGAAACATCTTATCCGTATTTTGACATTTGTAATTAGTACCTATATTTACATATTAATATTGTATTGAATAAAACATTTTTTTTAGTTTTACCTCTGTAATTATTTATTTAATAAACCCAACGTTTCGGCAGCATAAAATGTGCCTTCTGCAGGGTAATGATAATTACAATAAAGCCATTACCTTGAAGAAGACAGCAATTTATGATGTCCAAACGTTGGGTTTATTAAATTAATAATTACAGAACTAAAACTAAAAAAGTTGTTTCATTCAATAACTATGAGTCCTGAAATAGTTATTTGTATCACTAGGCCAGAAACTAAACTTTTGCGAGAGCGACCTTATTTTGACTACAAATATTGCGAGATCTCGCAAGAGTTTATGGGCGTGTGATACACCTAAAAAAATAAAACGAATGTGAATTTATATTTTTCAACAATTACATAATCATAATCATACAAGACGACTATAACATGCATAATAAATCAAAAATAGTTGTTTTAATTAACGTTTTACATTTCCAATAAAATAAAATTAAAATTTTTGACAGAATGTAATGCTAAAATATTTAAATTGGCATCCCTACATTGTGCCGGCCCCTGCAAACAGAGAGTTTCTGGACGATTTTGAGTTCAGTAATACTAGTCATAATGAAACGGAGGCGCGAAAAATAGTTTATTAGTTTAATATTGTATATTTAAAGTTGGTACTAGTTGTTTTTATTCGGTTTTAATTTAATTTGTATTGTCCGACAGACAGAAGTCCAGCAATATGATACTCGGAGGAAACAAAACGGTATTTATTTTTGGTTATAGGTTTTCAATACTGGGATTTGAACTCCAGATCTTACCCTTCATTTAGCATGATAAAGTGCACTAACCAAGTGAGTCACCACTGCCCGTGGTGTTTCTGGTTCCACTCCACTGGCTGAGCAGACAGTCACGTGAGTGTCCGTTTACTATTATTTCTTCGTTAAACCTCAATGCGAATAACCTTTTAGATCATGATATATCCGAATATATCCGTACTGAAATATGTTTTCTCATTTGTGCATGCGGAAATCAGAATGGGTTGTGCGTTGTAAATTAGCAGCGATTAGTATCAAATTAAAAACCGGTAAAACATCGGTCGGATAGGATTAGCCTGGTGTGGAAAACAAAAATAAATGCTTTGTAATGTGTCAGCGGTGTTGCTGGGGTACTAACCGCCACGTCCCGGAAAGAAGAAATATTAAAACCACAGCCACCCGGCTCAACCTATCGGCTCCGGGCGCCGGAAACTTTTACACGTGCCACGCCCAGTGCCGTACGCACCGAATTTCACTCACGCTACTACAAAAACATGATGTATTGCTCTATACGGTTTTTGTTATAGATACAGCTTTTATAGTTCATTGTCTGTAGAGTGTAAGTCACACGCAACTTCAAGGTTCCGGGTTCCAATCCAATAAAAGTATAAGTATGTTTGTACGTTTTTATATGAAATTTGCAACAATATTGATGAGAAATGCAAGATGTTAAAAAAGAGTCAAAATAAATATTCTGATGTACTGAATCTGCAATAAAACGATTTTTTTATAACTTAATTTTTTTAACATTTATTCTAATAACAATACATAAAGTAGTCAATTTTAAAGTTGTTAGGTTACCTTGACACGTTGCGCGACATACCTGGGAAAACGTTTTTTTTCACGGTTTTAGAAAACGTTTTTTCACGGTGAAGGAAAACATTTCTTCACTCAATTCTATTGATAAATAAAAGTATTATAATTAAGGATGCAAATTAGTTGTAAAAAAATTTTTGTGCGCGAAATGTTTATAGTGCGTTTGATTGATTTTTTTGACGCGGCTTGGCGACATCTCACATACTAAAAACACTAGCTTCGCGCACTTAATACAAAACTAACTATTTTCTATAACGGTCAAAAAAAGTTTATGTTTATCCATGATATTAGTGTTCGTTGTACGAAATACGGCGTTATTTCATTGTATTAAGTAACCATAACAACGTCTATTTCGCGTACATTATTTCGCGCTGTGTGTACCTTATTTCATATACTTGGCGCGCTAGGTACATTATTTCGCGTATTGGGTACATTATATTTCAACAATATATTGTCAAAATCGAAATTATAACAACTGTAGTCTTTCCTTAGTTACCATAAGATGATTTTGAAATTTTGTCTAGTTCTATTTCAATAAATGTATTAGTTGTAGGAAAAATATTGTTTGTATTTTATGCGCGAAGTGTTTTTAGTGCGTTCCATTGACTTTTTTGAAGAGACTTGTCGAAAATAAGTGATCTTAAGCACTAAAAACAAAATCTTTACGCTCTTAATACAAAAATAATTATTTCCGACGACCTATACATAAAAATATTTTTTTCGGAAGCCGTCATTATGTCAACTATCAACAGGCGAAATGATTGTTTTTTGTAAAGTGTATCTATTTAATCATATTTTTTGTCGTCCAGAAACAAAAATAGATTTTTAGGAATTAATTACCTGACGAAAAGTATTACTTTTTGAACGTTATTACTTTTAGTTCGCAAACACATTTCGCACGGTAAACGTCCAATATTCATTTGTGAACATGTAACTGTTGGATTGTCGGTATGATTCTGAAATATCCTGTATATTGTAATTTCCTGTTCAATAAGTGGCTTTAAATGATCGTTTCCAAAAAAATACATAATATCGAAAATGCATACCTATAAAATTTGTTTTTCCTTTCATATTTTCCTGTATAGATCTAAGTTCAATCATCAATAAAATCACTAAATTATGTTACGTTAACATAATTTGCATGACATAGACAAAATTATTCTATTATTTGTTATGGTCGTTGCATATAATTGTCTATCATGTCAATCAAATTTTTGATTAGTGGACAGTTAATTAAAATTGAATAGTCTAACCAATGTATACATGTTTCCCAAACAATTTAATATATAACGAAGATTAAAGATTAAACAATTCGTTAAATATTGATGAACGTTTCTGCAATCGGTAGGTAAAGTTGTAAACATTAAATCAATATGTCAGTCAAATTGTCTGGGTAATGAAGTGAATTCAATTTCATTTTGTAATTACTATTTATTACAGGAAAATATCTTAGGAAAATACTAGCGAATTCCAATTATATGTTAATTGTTATTATTTACTTATCTTTTTAATAATTTCAAATTTGCAGCGTTATTAATATTAAATAAATAATTTTTTGTTTACTAGTTATTCTTTATCGCTAAAATATATTGCTTTGAGCGATTTTTTAGTAAACCACTAGAATAGAAGTATCTTCATCTTGACATATTGGAGGACCTGTTCCATCTAATAGAAATGTTGTGTCACAAATGAATGAATACACAACTTGATGACTATTCTCTCGGGTAGAATCATATACAATGCTCTTGGTAAGTATATAATTACACTGATACAATTTAATTAACAATAGTGCATTTAAGAACGAGTTTTATAATTTTAGTTAAATAACAGTGAAAAGGAAATCCTTCATATTAAATAAACGAATAATAAAGCTCATTTTTGGCTCTTTTTATATTGAAAAATTCTAGTTTCAAAATTTATATATTTACATTTTATTTTAGTTGTTATTAATAGCTTTAACGTTTGAAAATTCAATTGTCATACGTGTCTCTTTTTCTATTTCTTCTATGCATCTTACTGTTACTTTTAAATTTAATATTATTAAATCTTAATTTACATTTGTTTATTTAGTGAGGTTTCACCCGATATTTTTTAACGTATTTTGAAGAGGTACCAATCTTGAACAATAAATTGTACAACTATTTTCTGTTTAAAAAAAAAACGAACTACCTACGGCTTGTGATGCAAACTTCATCTTCGCAAATCATGATTATCATAATCCCTTATATAATAATATGCTATTTTACTTAATACACATTAGATTGTATTAAGAAACAAATAATTTTGATATCATAACCGTATTTTGGGAACGTCATAATTTATTTTCATAACATTTGAAGCATTTTGAAATATTTAGATAACCATATGGGATCCACCATTTTTAATTTTGTAATTTTGAAATCAGATTTGTATTTAGCAATCCAAAAAAACGTAATAATGAAAAAGATTCATAGTCGGCGACTTAAAAAACATAAAACCTATTTTCAGATAATTCTTGAAAGTATTAAAAAACGTCGCTGGGTGAAATATCTAAAATGTAGAGAAATTAAAATTTTAAAATCACATATATTGAGAAAGAACAAGATAGAGAAGTTTTGGTTTTGGGACTTTTCACTTGGTAATAAAAGAAGTAGGAAAAAATATTCTAGATTAATATCGATTGGACAGATAGTGAGGTGCCCTTGTTAGTCAATAAAACAATTGTGCGATGTAAATCTATAATGCCCTAATGCAATATGTTTAATAATAACGCTGTACGCAATCCTTTAAAGTATCTTTATTTATAGTCAATATTTTAAAATAAGAGACTACTCGACTAGTGGGACATTAAGGACATAAACGCTGTAATAGATTTGAATATCTCATGTAAGATTTAGTGGTATTATGAAGTATAAGACGATGTAGAGTTTGTTGGTACGCCTATGTTCCCGGCTGTTCAGGTGATAATCCTCGCGGTTATCCTGTTAACGTTGTCGCGAAGCCGTGGAACTATACAGCGTGGCATATCGACCTGTGTTCTTCCCGCACGGCTCCAGTTGCTGGAGATTTATAGCCGAACTTAACCGATATCGAACCCGGAACCTCCCACCCATTCCATCATACATGACGGACGCGGAATTATAAAGCGGCTGCCGGAAAAACGCCCAAAATCATAAAGATCCTATTAGCTTCCAGTCACCAGCTTTGTACAATATACACAACTACAAACACTACCGCCCAGATTCATAATAAAGGTAAGCAACTAATAGGCCAATTCTGAACAAATTTGTAAGACTTACAGATCTGTATATCTGTAAATAATGAACAAAATCACAACGAAGGCAGCCACTCTTATGTATAATTTTATATTAATCAACAAAAATAGATGCGTTCTTGACAGTTTTTTACAGATTTACAGATCTGTAAGACTTACAGATTTGTTCAGAATTGGCCTATAAATCGGATTAGTTATATCCCTTGTTAACATACTAAAATGTCAAACTAACTCCAGTCCCAATTCATAATATAAATTAACTGTATTATTTAGTTCCAAACATAACTCCACTAGTTTGGTGGAATTTGTACATGATTATCAGCATTTCTAAATACTACACAGAAACATTTGTGGTAATATTTGCCAACCTACACGTCAAATACTTTGATTACAATATTACAAGCATATGCAAAGCATTCATTGAAGTATGGTTATAATCAATTAGTTTTTAATATTTTTTTTTAAATGCATATTACATATTTTATAATATAGTACTTAAAAATGGGTATTTATTTATTTGAATTAAAAATTATTTCATTTTTACAATGTTCAGTAGAAGATCAAGATGATCATTAAAAATCAGGAAAAAATAAATTAGTACACTAATGTATTAATGAACAACTTTTATAAAAGACAAGGGTAACGATAGTAGCTGCTACCACTATCACTTTAATTAAAAGTATGACGGTATAGAAGTAGACGACAATGGAATATTAATAATGATAACATATGCGGTTACTTTATGATGAAATGAGGTTATCCACTATTTTTTTATTTTAGTTTTTTATATGAAACTTTATGTAATTTGAAAGTGAAATGTAGTTTCAGAAAGTCTTAATTTTTTTTTGGTAAATAGTAATAATTTTTTAAACATTATGTGCCGTAGAGGCAATTTGGTTCTCAAACAGTGGGGTAATTCAATTACATAAATCGATCTATTTCAATTAGGTATTATAAAAATATAAAAACATTTTTCTAAAAAATATTGTGTTCCTTACTTGAAAATATTCGTAAATAATAAATATTTTAATGAAATAATTTATTAGTGATTTCGAATAATATAGTCGGAGTATTGACAGCCACTGGCATGATTTTGCTTCCTATGTCATATAACATATCTTTCATATGCATATTGTTAGTATTTTTTTCACAAATATCCTTGATCGAGGAGTATTTAATAACAATTTTTTTCTAAATTTACATTAGCTCTGAAATACCCTTTGTATTTTGTATTTAATTACCAGTTATAGATTAAATATCAAATATGACGTCTGACACTGACAGTAGGATTGGAAGTAAAAATAATTTGGAATTGGGTAAATGTGTAAGGGAAAAAGGTGTAATTTTGTGACGTAAAACTAATAACTTTTTCTAAACTTCGATAGTTTCTATCATACAGTTATAAGTCTAGATTGACTGTCAGTGATCAATTTCCTAATTTGCTAATATGGTGAAAGACCCCATTATTGCAGCGTGCAGGATCATGTTATTAAATATAATTCCGTTCAACTACAACGTGTATCTTGAGTATACGAGGGGGTGTTGATAAATACTTAACCTACCATATAAAACGCCACAATAATTCAAAACAAAATTTTATTTATTCAACATAATCTTCTTTAAGACTTACACATTTAACACAACGTTTATAAAATAATTGTAAACCCTCTAAAAAAAATTCTTTGTCTTGGTCTGCAAACCACTCCTCAGCGGCACGTATGGCTTCATCATTTGTGGAAAATCTTTTACCTTTCAAGTGTTTTTTAAGATTTGGGAATAAATAATAATCTGATGGTGCTAAATCCGGAGAATAGGGCGGATGGTTAACCAATTCAAAACCAATTTCATGAATTTTGCGCATTGCAATCAAGGACTTGTGAGCAGGAGCATTGTCTTGCAAAAAGAGAACACCTTTGGTAAGTTTTCCGCGGCCCTTTTCCACAATTTTCTTGCGTAATTTAGATAGCAACTCAGCATAATATGTTCCCGTGATAGTTCTGCCCTGTTCCAAATAATCTGTCAGAATTATCCCATCTTTGTCCCAGAAAACTGAAGCAAGAATCTTACCAGCGGATTTTTGAACACGGAATTTTTTTGGTCGTGGAGAACCGGAATGCTTCTACTCTTTCGATTGCTCTTTAGTCTCTGGGTCATAATGATGAATCCACGTTTCATCCATAGTAACAAGCCGATCCAAAAATGTTGAGGGGTCTGCTTCAAAACTACGGCAAATTTCCTTCGACGTTGTCAAACGAAAACGCTTCTGATCAGCATTCAAGCATCTTGGAATCCATTTGGCCGAAAGTTTTCTCATATCCAAGTCGTGATGAACAATATGAAATACACGTTCATAGGAAATGTTCAATGCTTCAGCTATACGCTTCAGCCCAATTCGTCGATCTGCTAAAATCATATCATGGACAGAATCCATGTTTTCCGAAGTGGTCACAGAAATTGGTCTTCCAGCGCGGTGCTCATCTTTAACATCTGAACTTCCTCTCTTAAATTCCGCAACCCAGTTTTTAATAGTTGCATATGAAGGACACTGATCACCTAAAGTGTCTGTTATATCAGCAAAAATTTCTTTGCCGGATAATCCTTTCAAAAATAAATATTTAATAACTGACCGCAACTCAACTTTTTCAAATTCTAGCTTTTTCGCAAACATGCCGTTTTCAAAAATTCACAGTTTAATCACCGTTCAACTTATAGATGTCAAACTTTGTCAACTTATTTATAAAACATCATAGTTGTAACCATAGCAACCATATTCACTTTCAGATATTGGAACCATCCAAGGCTAACTATATATCAATACCCCCTCGTACAAACTCGGAATTGTTAGTACCTAATTTACAATCCATTTTGAAAACCTTTTTAAATTTACAATTAGCTCGGATTTTACACCACGATGAGAGTCTTACATACAATAAAACAACAATTCGGTTTTACTTCGCTAATGCTGTTCGATAAGCGTATATGTAAATCTAGTTGCATTGCAGTTCTCATTGACAGTTTCGGAAGAACCCTCAAATTTATCCAGAACTCGCATTCGATTTTATGATTCGATTCTGCATCTATTAACCTATAGCTTTATTCTAATAAGAATTAGGTACTAATTTACTAAAGCAAGTGGTTTCATCTGTTACCTTCCTTCACATAATTCATTTAATTATAAATCTTACAAATTATTTAGTTATTAACTGTTATGAAATACTTCGGAGTTCGGAATATAATTATTGTTATACTTTAAAATAACAAACATCTGAACTGTTTCCCACGGATTTTTCTCATAAACAATCTTTTGAGTTTTATTGATACTTCGTTCTATTACATTTAAAAACAACAATTTTGTTTACCGTAGTCTTTAATAAAAAATAAAAATGCCTCATAAATTTCTAAAAGTACGTACATACGTTCTACAACTTTATCAAAAAGGTCTGTGTTGATGAAAGATGTATTCATGTATTTAAGATCTATATAACTATATATACATATGTAAGTATCAATGAAAAAGAAAATGCTAAGTCTTCTCACACCCGAAGTAACGAGATACTAATTTCCGATTTTAGACAGATTATTATGTTCATATATTGAAAATAAAAATATTAGTCAGTGTCATTTCTATCACAATGGCCTGAAATTTCAATACGTTGCCGACGATATTTTCGCATTTTGTCGGACATGAATTTCTAATGAAAACATGAGTTTACAATTGAAAGTATTTTAAATGTATTAACTTTGTATAAAAACTCTAAATATATTTTTACTATTACTATTGGTATAATAATATAGTATGATAGGTCAAAATCTTTAAACTGATATATTTCAAAGATTTTATTGAAATTACTAAGATGGTACCAACAGGGAATGAATTTAGGTATATAAGTACACGTCACTGATGGAATTCGGATGTCGTCTTAGGAATGTTATTAATAGTTTTGTAATTATAAAGAATCTAATAATTTATGAATGTATTGTTTTAGTCTATATAAGTCCTTGAGTTTCTTTCTATTTGAGCTAGTCAAGTTTGTTTGGTGTTGATAGTACAAGACGCTAAGTTGTTGCTTACGTACGCCTGTGTATATTTATCTAATAAGTGCCTGTAAATCTAATATAAATAAATTGAGTAAACAGGGACATACAAGTTGGTATTTATATTAGGGTAACTCGCTGCGATATGTTTACCATGTTAACATTTTGTTTCATTACATCAAACATTAGACGTCTGCTGCTGCCTCTCCCGTTGCCAAGCAACGCAAAACCCTTGAGAAATTTTATCCCGTTGCTTCAGCTGCTGGTAAAAGCATAAAAAAGAAAAATACCAAAATTAACCTTTTTTATTTTCAATTTATTAAGCAGTAATTTCTTTATGTAGCTATTTTCTCTTAAGTGCCCCACTAATACGGAACATTCGTCTTCTCTGCGGTTTGTTTTTACCAACGGAAACTTTGCAAACAAAAAAATACAATCATTTACACAAAGTATATAAATTCCCATTATACCTACGAATAAGTACATAACATGTTTATAACCACACGGTATGTATGAATTATAATTGGTGATTTATTTATCAATTTTAAGAATATAGTGTCATAAAAAGAGTCTTTTTGTTATTACGCGTCGAAATTTGAAAAGGCTGTGGAAATTTTTAATTGTATTTTAGAATAGATGGAATATACCATAATACTTACAGTGGGTTTTTACTTCGAATAACTCGGATATTTTTAATTAATTAAAAGTTGACGGCGCTGTGATTTGAATTTCTTTTTGAAGGTGTTAGTATATTCATTGTAATAATATAATTTTCATCACGACTTATATGAAATATAATGATTTTCAAAAAAGTTATAGTTTTCCTCTGAAAATTATTAAGTACAATCTATAAATTTTTTTCAGAGATTGACATAGAAATTTTGATCCCATACGTTGCTAAGGTTACAATTACGCAATATTGTTACTACCTGTTGGTCGTTGTCAGCGGTATTGTTATGTACTACCATGGGCGTCGGCAGGATATTATCTAGAGGGATGGACCCAGGATTACATTTTACTGTTACGCTTTTTTGTAATTAAATTAATTGGAATTGATCTATAATGAATGACGAGAGACTTACGGCCGGTTTTTTCATCTCTGGTTAAAGTGCTTAAAACTTAACCATCGATTAAAAGAAGAATATTGCATCGAAAAACTGACGTAAGTTGTGAAAAATATATGTTATTTATTATTTCGATGCGATAATTTACTATTAACCGATGATTAAGGTAACCAGAACTTTAACCAGAGGTGATAAAAAGAAGAATAAGAGTATATTAGTAATCGAGGTGGGAAGTGTTTCATTACTGTCAAGGGGGATGATAGTTTTGACCGAGGTTTGTATACTATTTTTTTCACAATCTGAAATTAATAGATAATCTCACATGAATAAACGAATGTTTTGCATTGGTGTTGATCATCTGTCACCTGAACTGTCAGTTTGATTTCTCACCATAAATATTGATTTCTTTACGGTTGGAAAATGTCTACTTCCCAATCCCAGCTGTACTCACGCTATACTTGCCAACCTTCTGAAAAATACTCTCCTCACTTTATCTTAACTAAGTGACAAAAGAGAACGTTCAAAATAAGTAAGCCAATTAACGAGAGATTTTGAGTAAAAAGAATATAATTTATATTGACATACATATCAAGCGCTGTACTATTCTAGAAGACAGTTATATAAAAAAAATCTTAAACTCCCCACAGACGGGTTTTATTTGTGTAAGGATAATTGAACTATTTTTTTATTCTCTTAAGTAATATACCAAGACCCATGAGTTTATTAAAAAAAATTACAAATAGTTGTTGCATAGTAAGAGACAAAAGAGTGTCAAAAATGACATTTGATTTTAGAGTCATTTTTAACCCGAGTTGTCGTTATACTTCGCAGGAATTATGAGTCGGTAAATTTTACCAATTAAATTCATAGCTCGAATAATATTCGCTTGATTATTTCACGAATCACAATAGTTCGAACATAAAATTTACATATCAATAAAATGTAACCATGGCAATTACTATTGCCATCAAATGAAGCATTCTGATTGGTTGAAAATGACGTGGATGAAATAATGATATGTAAACTGATTTTTAATATACTCATGATTAAAAAGTCGTTTATCAAACATGTTATTAGTAATTACCTAATTAGAATATTAGTATATTTGAACTAGAGACCAGAGTTAATCTAGATATCTTTAAGTTAATAATTTAAATTGCTTATTCTGTAAGAACTGGGTTTGAAGTTCACATGCAGATAATAATTAGGAGAAGTAGTGAGAACTGGAATTGAAATGAATAAAGTAGTAATAAGCACATTAGAGATTCTGCTTCAATTTCGAGATTGTATGTACACAGGATATCAAACTTGAAGCTAGTTTGATTCTGACACGCTGTAATTCAGTATTAACTTTTGACAAGGGTTTATCTTTAGACAGCAAATCCTGTAAATTCTAACATAACTTGTAAATTTGATTCAGAATTGACGCTTGCACATGTTCGTTAAACACACAATGTGTGTTTTACATACGCAAATTCACACTTTGCTAAACGTGAATTTAATTAATATTTATCTATCTTCATTTTAAATACATTATAGAATAATATTATTATTTGTATAAAGAAATAAAAATAGTTTTCATGTATTTATTCGTATGTGAAATAATAAATTCGTAATGACATTGATTGATTGATTTTATATTCCTATGAAACCAAATAAAACATTTCTGTCAATCTATAATTTCTAGTTTGAAAACTAGTAGCTGTGATACGCAAAAAGATCAACATGAGGAATTAGTAATAAAAACTTTATATACAGAAAACAGATAGTGGGATTGTTTTTCTTTTTAATTTACAAGTTAAATCTACTTTTTATATGTAAATAAATTATTTAAAATATCTTTAAAATAATCAAATACGCATATTTAAGTACGACATTTTATTACCCGTTAAAATACATGTAATTTAAAGTTATTTTATAATTCTTTTATCATTTTGCGTTTTATAATATAAAAATTTCATATTTAATTAATGTATCTGATATACTTACATAAAATGCGCAATATGCACGATATGCAGATTTTTATTGTTAAAAATTTATTTGAAATGACTAAAAATTAAACAATATTTAATTTTAAAAATGACTTAAATTGTTAAAAAATATTATTTAAAGGGTTTTCATAGAAATATATTTTAGAATTACAATTAAAATAAATACAAAATTTCATAATTTTCTTTTTTATAGCAGGTAAATATGCACATTCTCATACACACATTTAATATAAATATAGTAGTAATATCGAAATCTGATAATTCAGAATAAAATATCTACTCTTATGTACGTAATACACTCAGGTTGGTAAGTTGGAAAATATTTCAAAGTACTTTAAAAAAATTGTTAAACTAGAAAATAAACGTATAGATCAGACAAATTAGACGAAAATCGTCAAGTAGGAGAAAAAAATCCAGAAGCTTTGAAACTTGGCAAAGTTGTTAATTCTACAACATACTAAAAATCCCAATGAGTGGGAGGGGAGCATACGGGGGGAGAGGGTTTATCACTTACAGGTACATTTTTTCACCTAGGCCAATAATAAATTATTATTAACCATGATCGATAATGAAAGCTGTCATTTTTTAAAGAAACTCAAGTCTCAAAGTCAAAATATTGTTTGAATAATTTAATTCAAGAAAAGAGTAAAATATTGATTCATAATTTAAATATGCCGTCTAAATTAAATAAGTAAATCAAATAAAACCAAATTCAAAATCAAAAGTGAAGTTGACAAACTGAAACGTTAAATAAAACAAAGACAGCCTACTTTATTTTTGTAAATATTAAGAACCAAGTTAATGTTCGTGTCAAAATGTAAATTGTCAACATATATTTTTTAGTAGGATTGGGAAAAAAATACTAACACAACTTGGCGCTAGGTCAATAATAACAGTCTTCTCAACCTTGGTGTATAATATACTATTATAGTACTTACAATTAATATCATCAAGAATAAATTTATTAATGAGATCCTGAATATTATTTTTTCTGAAAGAACAATGTGAAGTAACCATAGTAGTGAATACACGACTGAAAAATATGTCGTAGTAAGTGAGATATCAATTTTTAAAGTGAAAATTTTGGCCTCCAACTTCAACTCTCTTTGCAGGTGATGAACAAACTGTTAGTTCTACATGGTATTAGTTATTTTCATATTCGAGTTGCTAAACTATGTTTATTTACAAATTTTTATGAATATGAAAGAAAAAAATATTATTAGGCATAAATAAAATTTATTTTTCTTCAAACGTCATAAAAGTGACATCTTCTGTGACGTGATTGACAAGGTTGAAGTTTAATTTCTAAGCCTCCGTAATATAATTTTTTATTCTTGCCGCCGTATAATTTTTTCGCCGCCGTATGTAGAATCAGCCAATAAGAAGTAACTTGTACAATAGAAATCTGTAATATCGCCCTAAATGTCACTATAAAAACTAGATAACCTAAGAATAAAGTTACTAAAAATTATGAATAACTGACAGGTAACCTACATATTAAACGTCAAATAGTAGTTTATTTTTTAAAATTTCTAAGTTTGAAGAAAAAATAGCATGTGTTATTAAGAGTAAAAGTGTCTTTGGGTACCTCGCATGCAATTGTCCGACTCGCTTCGCTCGTCGTGCAAACTTCCATACTCGCCACACAAAGTATCACTTTTACTCTTAATAACACAATATACTATTTTCGTAACAAAAAAAAACATACAGCAAAATTTTGACACTGTCAGGCCGCAGGCATGTCTCCGTTCTGTAAGTTCTATGAAATACGGACGCCCGATTTCTTTTTAAAATCAGACAACCAATGAAATTGATAAAGACTGACTCATTAATTGTATATTTCCGTAGTCTTCTGCAAAATGGTAATATTTCAACAATGGTTCAGGTCCCTATTGTATTACTTTACTAGCAGATTCGTAAAGAATGTTAGTCACTAATTTCTAATTTCATTTTTAACTCTATTTTAACTTCATATAAATTAACCGCAAAGTCATGAAATATATTTAGTTTCATGTCTTTAGAATGACGTAAACTTTAATACACACAAGAAATTGACAGCAATTGCATATTCGGTAAAGAAGAAATGTTAGAAGTATGATAGAATGAGAATGAGAATAAAAATTCCTGTTACGTGTTTCATAGATCAAATTCTATTGACGTCTGATTCAATGCCATATATGGTAGGAAGAATGGTACGAACAGAAGTTACGACGTCTGTTTCTATATTTACTCAATTAATGAGCAACAAAAATTCAGCAGTAATACGTAGAGTAATAACGGACGTATTTCGAAGTAAAGGTGAAGTGAACAATTACAGTTTATATTGCGAATAGTTCGCGTGGTATCAGTGTTTTATTACATATCGTTGCGTCAATAAACGCTCCTGACGTCATTATCTCTGTTCTTTCTCGTTTTTATTATCTTTGTTATTTACTTTTTCTCCCAATTCGCCTACTCTTTTCTTTGTAGTTCTTTCACTCCGTTTCACAGCGTTATTAAAATTTTCGTTTTGTTTCTTTAGTCGTTTACTTTGATAAAATGTTTTTCGCAATCAATAAATGTTCGAAAAGTTGAAATGTTTCAATTAGTTTCCCTTCCCACATTGAATCAGGGTACTTTAGGGTAATTAAAGGTAAATATTTTCCTTTTCAAACACAAATACTGCTAATTTCAGATTAACGCAAACAATATAAATTAAACGTTACGATGAGGTACATAATGGTCAGGTGTATATTTCCAATATTTGTATTCCAATCCTACATTCAAGTTAATTATTTATTATGTACAAAAGTGAACAACAACGTAATTATGAATATTTATGAGATGATTGACAAACGTGTTCCTGTTTTCAAAAATATTGGTTTTTATAACTAGAAAAAGTAAATATCTCGATTTTGATACAAAAATCCTGCATCCCGCATTGCTTTTAAAGATCCCGCTTAAACAAAAATCTCTTGTAAAAACATGTATAAATTAAAATTACAAATACCTGTCAATTCCAGACATTTAAATGTGTGAATTCGTTTTCACTTACGCCAGTTCCAATTAATTTCTATGATTACTGAATTATAAAACTAGTCAACAGTGCGGCGAAGAATTGTAAAAAAATTATTAAAGAATTTGTTTTTGTTATTTTTATAAACGGTACAATGGAGTATGTGACCATAATAGAATTTCATTACGTACATAAGTCATAAAATATAAAAACTAATCACTATAACTTTTCATTACAATAATAAAAACTAAAAATTAGTTTGCAATAATATAGTTTTTAGCAATTAAATGTTTTGATGAATGGATATGTGACGTTAGCATAGTGAGATCGTTGAAGAATACAAGTAGACCTCTTTCCCTCTCAATCTATCTGTCTTCTTTTACGGTTCTAACACGTTGACGTTACAATACCTTTTCCCCCAATTTTTAATATTGTGCAGCAAAAAATATGTATAATTTAGCGACAAACATATAGCGGGAAATATTTAGAGAAAGGACCAAAGAATTTTTCCCAGTTTTTCTGATGCATTTATTGCTCTCTAAAGAATATTATTTCTAGGACCTAGTAATTTCTTTATTTGTTTTAAAATCAATTGTATTTTTCCGTTAAAGTTACTGGTTCCAGTTTATGGAATTTATTTATTCCATTACATTCTACTTAACTTTTTCCTAGTACATTCTTTATTGCTATATTTCTTTCGTTCTAATGCGTTCTACTTATTCTTCAAATTGGTGGTAATGTTTTTTAAAATATTTGCTCTATAATGGATCCAGTGAGTTTAATTAAAGGTAACTTTATTTTGATAAATGCAAAAAATATAGGAATAATGCGGTAACAAAAAACTGAGGATATTGTATTTATTTAAAACTTCAAATGAACATTTAAATGGTTATAACTTTTCAAAATATTTTAATTAAAAAACAAAAAGTAAATTTCAGCAAATTAAGCAAATGCAAAATATTCTTCAAATGGAATAACAAACAACAATGAAATAAAACAAAGCAATGAAAAACAATAAAGGTATAACGAACCAGTACGCATATTAGCGAACTCTAATTGCGTTCCCGGAGGCTCATTTCCAACAAGTACGTAGTACATTGACATGGTCCATTAATTCCAAAACGAGGGCAGGTATAAAAGCAGCCCAGTCCGGGCCTGTTTACCCAGAGACGGTGGAAAGTTGGGAAGAAATCCGAGGGAAATGGGAAAGGTCAAGGTTTATTTAGGATATTTGCTTCAGGGTAAATGGCTACGTATTCTGACCTTATTTTAACGGAATTATCTACTAAGGGAAACATATTTTCTCAAGTTTTTAAGAAATATGTCATCACGGCTTTCTCATTTTCCTAAATTATGAACAGATTTTGCACTCTCGCCCTTGTATTTTCAAACTTCCCTCAGAAAATTATTCGCTGCTAACAAGAAAGCTTATTTACTTTATTCAGCGCGAACTAAAATCATTCCACGAAAACCAAGAATTCCCCTAATAGAAAAATCAATAAAATTATAAAATTCCTACTTTTTAAGTAAATATATGAGTTGTTAATTTCCTATGCACTAACTATAATAGCTTTAATGTCATATGTAAAGCTATACACATAACAAAACGAAATTTAAAGCCTGATTCGAGGTATGTACGTTATTTGCACTACTAGTACCAAATGGAATGTAATTTTTAATTATAAGATGACATGCCAAAAATTTTAAGGAGATGCCTTACATTGGTGACCTAGTGTTTTTGTGTAAACAACGTAAGCAAGTGGCAAATAAATAAAAATGTCAAATGTCAAGCATAGAGCAGCATTCAAAAAATTCTTTATTAAATATTGCTAGAAGCTAGCAAAACTTTAGTAGAGTCCTCTGGTTTCTGGTAAATCCAAGGATTGGTATGAAAATGAATACAAGGTATTACAATTGTTTCGTAATTGTTTACTTACTATTTTGTTACCATAGCGGAAACTTTTACTTTACGCCCTTGAGCGATAAAGCAAAGAAAAACCCCCGCCGGAAGGTAAAGAAAATGTTAAAAACATTTATTCTGATTTGTAATATCTTGTATTCGGTTTCATACCTATCCTTCGATTTACCAGGAAATTAACCTACTATGATTTTATTATAGCTTGTAGAAAAATTTAGTAAAGAATTTTTTCTGAATGAAGCTCCATAATTCCCATTTGACATTTTCTTGACATTTGATATTTTTATTTATTTGAACTTGCTTACGTTGTTTACACAAAAACATCAGGTTACCAATGCAACAACAAAAAATACACTCCATTTGAAAGCATTGGTATGTAAAACATTGCCTACATACATACCTTGGCGGCTGAAAGATCTTTACGCCTATAGACGTATAAAATATATCAAATTTCGTTCGCAGGTGTAAACCTTTCTTTCGGCCCTGTATTCGTAAATAACTATGAACATTTTCTTTACCGCCTGGTGGGCGCTTTCCTCTACTTTACCGCCCAGGGGCGTAAAGTAAAAAAATTCCACCATGGTAACCAAATTGTAAATTAACAATTTCGATACAATTGTGCATAAAAATATAAATATTACGAATATATGAAAATTTCAATCCTTGCTACTTGCTACATTTTAGAATTGTCCTTCTTAAAGATTTATTAAAAGAAAAGAAAAATTAATGACTATAAAAATAAGAAATACAGATTTTTTGCACTATTAACGTCAATTATTTTAAAGTGTTTAACACAGAAATATTAACATTAATAAAATAATAAGTAAATTTATATTAGATATTTTACTTAAAAACGCTGTTCTGAAACCCGAAAATTATAAACCTGTGGTAACTTCCTAAGCATATGTTCAAATACATATACGTATAAACCGTTACAAGTTTAATACAAAAGTTTAGTCGGAATTCAGTGCTCAAGTATTTATATATGTGTAAACAGTAGCGGTTATTTAAATCAGGATAACACTGCTTTAATCTGTATTTCCTGAAAAAGTAGATTATTTATCTTCAAAGAGATAAATTAAAAATATATTAAAAAAACTTGTTAAAATACACAGTGATAAAATTCTATTTTTTTTTAATGAAAAAGGAAATATTTTTTTATGTATAAAAATGGTTTTCAGTACAATATTAAATAATCATCTCAGCATTGATCAGTTGAATTAATTATGTATATTTATTTAGTTAAATTTTATTGTTGGTGAAAATTGCGTCAAAACTTATTCAAGTTGTGCTATTAAAGAAATATTCTGAATGAGAAAGTTTTCTTTGCGGGCTATAAGGCTAAATTTAGATTGTTAATATATTCACCTTTCTGGTGTTTATAATTCAAATTTCTCGTATTGTAACAAACGGGTCGGAATATAATTGTTCGCAATATTTTCTTGGGGAGGGTACTTTGCGGTAAAATTAATTTAAGCAGCTCATATAGAGCCGTGTAAACTAGCGAAATAATTTAAACATACGCGAACACAGCAAGCTACGCGGCTTCTTGCTCCCTGTAGATTCGCAACGAATCGCAAACTTGCCTCTTAAATTTTATACACAATTTCAAACTTACATCTAGTGGCGCAGGAACTATTCGCCGTCTACTCATTTGTTTCTTGGATAAACTTCTCTTCATAAAAGAAATTCTCTCCAGATTTGTTTAAATTAATATTTAAAACAACGGAATCTCAGTTTTAAAAACTTTCAAACATTCTTAACTTTAATATTTCCGATTATAATAAGAAATAACCGGAATAGTGCCAGAAAAAGAAAATGATTAAATATAAATACATATAAACAACAAAATAAATAAAATAAAAAGTACGAAATATGTAATTAAGAGATAATAGATTATTATATATTGTGCATATGATGAATATGGGGAATGTATTTAAATACGCATTGTATTTCTCCTGCAATAGGGTAAATAATATAGTGGATGGTGTATGAAATGGTAGATTGCATAATAAGTCAGAATCTTCAAGAACACTCTCATTCTAATTTTAAGTATTTCTTTTACTTTAATTTAATTTACCACATACCTACGTAATTTTCACCCAATCAGAATGCATCATTTGATACACTTATTGTATTGTTCCTTTGTAAGTATGCTTTATTTGTCCCTAAATTTGTTTTAAAAATTTCTCTTTTAAATCAATCTTATTTTAAGATTTTTCCTAGTTACTAAGTTTTTTCACCGAAACATTGTCACAAAGAAAATTTCGCATCCTTTCAGTTATATTTTACAAGTAAGTGAGTTTTGTTAAGTGAAATTTTTGGACGTTTTAAGAGTGCCTAGAAACATTTTTTTTATATATCTATGTCAAAATTGGTTTTTGCTCACTTATTCTTATTTTGGAAACAGTCATCCGAATATCATTAGTGGATAATTTTTTCCCTGATAAATTTTCCGATTGCTTTATTCGATCCTATTGCTAGTATCTTAAAACTATAATTTATAAACTCAAATTCAGGAATCTACCTAGTTAGCAATTTTTATTTCAACAAAACATTGTCACAAAGAATAGTATATTGTGTTATTAAGAGTAAAAGTGATACTTTGTGTGGCGAGAATGGAAGTTTGCATGACGAGCGAAGCGAGTCGGACAATTGCATGCGAGGCACACAAAGACTCTGAATAACACATTCTATTTTTTCTTTAAAGGTAGAAATTTTAAAAACTAATTACTATTTGACGTTTAATATGTACGTTACCTGTCAATTATTCATAATTTATAGTAACTTTATTCTTAGGTTATCTAGTTTTCATAGTGACATCGATATTATAGATTTCTATTGTATAAATTACTTCTTATTGGCTGATTCTACATACGGTGACGAAGAAATTAAACGGCGGCTAGAATAAAAAATTATATTACGCCGGCGTTGAAATTAAACTTAAACCTTGTCAATTACGTCACAGAAGATGTCACTTTTATGACGTTTGAAGAAAAAATCCTGTATCAAGTAAAATTTTTGACGTTTTAAGAGTACATAGATACATAGTTATTGTTTATGTACCTGTCAAAGTATTTTTTTGGATATAGTTATTCGAATATTAATCGTGGTAAACTATATCCTGTCAAATTTATTATATATGCCAATTTCTTTAAAAAGCTGTCATCGTAGAAAACACTAAAAATTATCTAAATGAACCTATTAAGTTGAAAATATATCTACAGAATATTTTCACTACTCTCTTATTAATTGAGTAATAAAAATATATTGCCCGTATAAAATACCTTACTTCAACATAACTAAATAAGACAAAAATATGCATGAATCCTGAATAATAAAATTTAAAAGAATCACAAACAACTTCTTTATATAATTTTTAAAAAGGTTATTTGAAATTTAAATATAGTTTTAATATAAAAACTTTTCTTTATATTTTGTGAGAAATCTCAGACAGCGAGTTGTATTTGGGCGGAGATTAATTTCTGTACATCTGGTGCTCCATTAATCAATCCATCCCTTTTCCTTTAGTAAATCCTTGGGTTGGTACTCGAGGTAAATACTAAACAGTTGAGTTGAGTTCGCAAGAACAAGAAACAGTCACGGGCGATAGTGTTTTGTCATAACTCACGGGGAACAAGTGCCGGTCGGGACATTTGGCGGAGTCGCCGCACTAGGTCACGTGACCGCACACGTGCAATAAGATGAATGTTCGGAACACGTGGTGCGGTACGGAGATTTTTTGCCAACTTTCAGAAAATTGGGAATATTTACTAATTGCGTTATTAACTAAATGTGGGTCATTTCAGAGGAATAGGGTACAGTCAACCAGAAATACGAATTTACGTCAGGGAGGGTTTAATAGCTTCAATTAGCAAGAGATTATTTTAAATGTTCACGGTAAAATATAGGTACTTTCAAAATCAGAGTTGTATTTAACACATTTTTATATGATGGTAAGAATATTTCATATACTTTTTATTTTAATATTGATTTTTTAATATAATTGTACATTGCTCTATCTTCAATGAACTGTAATCATACAAGGTAGTATATTAAACTTAATGTTTTAAATTTAAGGGTATAAGTAGTATGACATGTGTATATTAAGAAACAAAAAGATTTTTTTTAAATTCACCTATTTAAGGATAGTTTTCATGAAACTAATATTTTTGAATGTAATAGAAAATTCCTCAAAAAAGTCGAATTTAAAAAGAAAATTGTTTCATAATCTTCCTGTGGCATATTACTTACTCTTAAATTTATGACTTTAACTTCAAACCAGCTATATCAAGTATGAAACTTCATATATGTAAGTCTTCGTTCACGATAAAATTGACAATTTCTGAAGAATATAATATAGCCCCTACATTCACTTGCACCGTCAATTATAATTTTCTTCAAATTTCCCTTGAATATATACAATTAATAGTATTTACCTACAATTTTACTAAACACATATCTTCTAACACTACAAACATCCACTACTGCGAAAGGTAAACTGCACGGATTATAGAATCAATTAATTATAGTACTGTTGGATTCCTAGTCTTGTTCATATAAATAGGTGAGTAGGGTAAATGACCAATAATAACACTTCATTCAAAACTAGGAAAAATAAATAAAAATGATTAATTTCCTACTACACGAATATGTCGTACATTTTAAATGACTCTTTTTTTTAATATTTTCATCATAAATAACTATGTACCTAGCAAATATAGTTAAATTTGATAAAAATTTATTTACTATTCCAATATATATTATTTTTCCCAAATTTGTTTAATTTGTTGCATTGATATGGAGAAGACGAGAAGCGGGGACTAGACGAAATATTAAAAAAAACCTGTCTTGCATCAAGGTCGTATCACAATTTTAATGAATATAAAAAGCAAACTATTTGTCACAAACAATATTAGCATTCAAATAAATGCATGCATCTCCAATTTTTTCATTGCGATGGTGCGATGTTGGCCTTAAAGTGGCTTGAAGAGGAAAGACGGGAAAAAAATTGATTATATCGACGGTCTATTAAAGATGTTACCAAACACTGTACTGTATCTTTAGAATAACACCCGTCGATAACGTACGACGTCAGTTATAGCGAATAGCTCATATCGTTATGAATTAGAATAACCATCCTGAGCTTTCGAACAACGAATTAAGGAACACGCAGGGCATGAAATCTAATCTAAATTTCTAGACCATTTTACATGCATGTTAGCGGTGGTAGTTGTCAGTTTACACCCTTTGCAAGAGACCTACAACTTATAGTGGTTACTCGATAATAGCGGTATATATATTTAGTTACAGACAGGCGACGGTGGCTTTGAACTACGATCTCACACTCTGCTCTGTGTAAGTTAGAGCATGCTAACCTATATACTGAGCTGTCCTTAAGATGTGTCAATAAACAAAACTAATGTACAATAACTAGAAGTACATTACTATTAATACTTATAAAATAAAATGATGAAGTGTACGTGTTTTGTAAACAAGCTTAGCATTATTTAAACAATAGAAAGCTTTGAAGTGTTTCTTTTTAAAAGCGTTTTCGTGAAAGAGAACATCTCTTTCCCCACAGTTGTTTGTACATAAGCTGCAGCACTTTGTGTGGTAGGTAGGCCATCATGTGTGTTATGTATGGGGCTGTGTCTCTGCACGGGAACATATGTGTGAGTTTACGACTGCTCCGATTCTCTATCGGTATCGGAGGAAGTAGATGGCGCTGTAGAGAAGACAGTAAGGGGTCGTAAGTTTGAGAGAACACATACTTGAGGGAGAGAAACATACTTCGCTTTTTTGTACTTTCAAGGAAATTTTTAAAAGTTTTAATTGTGCACAAACTCGTATTTTTCTCAACTTTTACTACATGCCCCATATGTACTTTATTTCAATTACAACAATGTGAAGTGTAACACTCATTACTTTGCTTTTAATTTAATGATCCTTATGTATGTTTTTCATTTTATCTCTTTAAATTAATAAATAACTAGGTTATTAATATTATAATGCTTGTATTATTTAATACTTCTACTGTTAACAGTTAACACTACTAAAGTTACAATTTCTGGAATAGGATAGAATTACAGAGTTTACTACAACTCCAATTAGTTTCGATCTTTCCTAGGCTTTCTTCAGGGAGTGTAAGTTAATTTATGGTATAGAAGAAGATCTAGGAGAGGCCGAAATTATTTGAAACTGTAATAAACTCTAATATTCTGACTCAAATCCAAAATATTTTATTCTCTTCCATCCGTTAATACTGCTTAATTTTCATCCTCAGTTCAAATGTACGAGTATCTTATACAAAAAATCTACAAAAAAAAAATATACGAATGATTTTGAAGTTCAGTTTCATAAATATAATTAAACACTAATGTCGAATATTGTGAACAACCGTATTTTCCAATTTTTATTTTATTTATTATCCAGTAACAATTTCTATCAATAATCCCTCATTTCGTTTTGACAGAACAGTAATTTATGAACAACAAGATGGTATTCTTATTTGAGTTATTTCGCGTTTTAACGCAAAGTGGGTTAAAATATGAAAAATTAATTAGGTCAAAATCCTGAAAAAATGAAAGAAATTCCTAACTCTTTAAAGCTTCATAATGCGACCGTATAAATGTTTAGGAGTTATTTACATTCGTAATTAGGAAGTCGTGAAAATATGTTTGCTTATTAAAATTGAATTTTTAATTTATCTCTCCTACAGTGGCATTCAGTCGCCCTGGCGTAGCTTTTTTATTTCTGTCGTGTCTGGAAATAAAATTACGCATGTATCTGGTGGCAGGAAATTGAAGAGATTTGCAGGATAACGTGCAAATCCGGGTCAAGTTTGCAGGATAAACAGCTCCAGTGGCGTAGACGCAGAGGGGAGACAGCCCCCATATACCCGTCCTTGTCTGTTTATAGCAGGAATTATAGATAATCCTGCATAACTAGGGTTGCACCCATATTACATATTATAATCACAAGCACTATTACAGGGATACAAAGTTTATATTATATAAAGCATCAAATTGCCAAATAGGACAAGACTCTAGTTTATGGAGGTCAAAAGTTTAAATGTAATAATCAACTAGCAGGTACTGCTTCAATAAGTTCATTCCTTTTAATTTATATCTTCTAACATAGAGAACAGTGTTTCTGTAAGCAGAATAAATTTTATTTTATTTTTGACCGATATATATTTTATTAGAAAATTTACATATGTATTTTATTGTATTTATTTATTTTACCACACGATTGTATTCATCAGCCGTTTTCTGTAATCAAACAAATTTTGTTCTATGTTAGTGTACACTACTATAATTAAATTGAGCTACACTCCCTGAGGAAGATCTAAGAGAGATCGAAACCGGTAGAACACGTAGACTTCCTAAACAAACTGACTGAATTCCACCAATTTTATTCTCTGTCAGAAATCAAGAAGACTCCATTCTAAACTTACTACGAACAGTTTTTTTTTTTTGTATTTCATATTACTTACTTCTTACCCAAAGTAAAAAAATCGTAAACTCCAACAAAGACAACTGTAACCAGTGAATCTTTTAGATAATTTGCTCCGAAGAGAGGGGGAGAAGTCATTTTTGAAGACATGGGGAGCAGAAGTAAATTAACTTAAACCTATGAAAACAGTACAACTTTTAATTAAATTTGCATTATACACCAGTGATGCTAACGATGATACGCAAGTGAAAAAAGTGACACGCATCGTTTACGGACTGTTTTCCCTTTTTCTTTTGAGTCCTTTTGTGAAACCTTATTTTCGTCGATAATAATAATATGAAACCGACTGACAATAAAAATAGTAGCGTTTGTTTGAGTTTAAATTGCACGAAATACAAATCTTTAACAAAAGATTTCGCAATTGGATTTAGTAACAAAAAGTTACTAATGAAAAAATTATTTGTCTTCACTGTATTAATAAATAAATACATCAAAAATATAACTTTTTTAGTAGACAGCAAATATCATAACACTATAGATATTTCTGGATGTGACACCCGACATCGAGCTGAAAGGTTCGGTATCTCTGTAATGCACCGAGGAGATAGAGTGTAATTTCATATGTTTATATTTTAATTTCTTCAATAGTTCTAAATTATTTTTAATATATTACCTATTTTGTAGTAATATTTTTCAAATAATTTATTCCGAAATGGGACATAACCCATTGTCATTGTAATTGCTAGGCTTCTGTTCCAGAGATTGATATATTGCATTGATGGATGATGTAAGATGTTTAGGTGGGCCAACTTATTTGTAACGCCCGGAGGGCAAACTAATAGTTTCCAGTCCGGCCCTGCATAGAAATCAAAGTAAATACGTGCACGAAATTAACGCTTTTAACGCAATGTGCATGCGGGAATTTAGAATTTGTGGATAGTCAATAAACTTTTTTTTACTGTCAGTAAACTGGAGAGTGGAATAGAAAACTCTGTAATCAGGGATTGTTCACAGATGTTGGAACATGTATAATTAAACTGTGCAGACTCAGGGCTGGTACAGAAAATTTTGTAATGCTGTACAAAAAAAATCTAGAACAGACTAGAATAGTTTTACTGTAAAAATATCAAAAGTTAATGAACATAAAATATTCACGTCATAAGGTTAAATATGAAGTTTTATTAAATCCGTTCATCCAAATTTACTATTAAGTGCACACATACTATATCCGGACTGGTGAATGAACAGATGGATTGATATAATGTTAAAAATATTTTTCCTCGTTTATTATGTGACAAGCAGACAAGTGATTTTCGAGACTTAGGAACTAAAAATATTTTTCTAATTAATAATGGAATTTGTTATATCATAAGTAAAGAATATATCGATAAATATTTTACTTATTATTTTAATTAGTTTTATATTATTATTTACAATATTAAGTAGAGTGTCTTTGTCACCAAGTTAATCTAAATTAACATCTTGTTTTTCAATCTTTTAGTTTAGTAATATTGTATCGGAGACAGCAATAGGAATGTATTCCTTTGTTGTAGTCTTGTAGTAATTCAAGAAGTTTAACAAATGATAAGAATGTATACTACGGTACGAGTTCAATCATTTTGAAATGAATTATTCACCTAGAAGCAACCCGTTCACTTCTGTGAACTGTGTTGAACTAGTTATTTACATACCAAATGCGGGAACGACTGGTTTCCGGAGGAGTGTTTGGCGGCGCGAGCTCGCGAGCGCTGCCATAGAACGATTCCGGAAACCCAGTTCACGCAAGAGGTTTGTACAATATTTTTCGTACGAAAATCATAAAATCAATAATTAATTTTCTATTTGTACAAATATTTTTATTTATTGTATACACAAAATGATTTGTGGTTATGTGTTTCAGTACTAACAAGTGCTGTTAATCTGTCAACATGACAGCAGTTGTTGCCAACATTGTATATGAAATGCACTAAATTTACTTTTTCTACATTAAATTTCGTTCAATAATCCCCTATTTTCTTTTAATATTATTAGGTAAAAGAATGTTTAAAACATTATACTATTTTATTATAAATATAGTTTTTTAATAAATGCTGTAGAAGTAGGAGTGTTTTTTCCAAAATTTCCCGGTCACCTATCTGGTGGAGACCTGGGAAATTGACGTTCCAGGCGTTGCTTAGACAACGCGAAACAACACATTTCAATGCATGAGTACGAAAAAGTATTTACAACGATCAAATTATCAACTCCTCATGTCTGTCTGACATCGGTAGTATGCGATCCATTTGAAATGAAATACCTAAAATTTAATTAATAGTTTGATCTGTAACATGTACATAAAATAGGACATACCCAGATGATGGTGTAAATTGGTGAATGCATCAGTCTGAAAATGTACTTTTCATCCAATCATTACCTGTTAGTTATATTATTTTTATTTTAATGCGTAATAAGTACAACATTATTTCCGATTTTATTTAGTCATTTGTATCAGGTATGCAGTTTATTTTTAATTTACTCATGATATGGTATACGAGTATATGAGTCAATTCAATGCTGTCTTTGGATAATTTTGTTTGTAATTATGAACTTTTTGATAGCTGTCAGTGGAACAAAAATGTCAAATTCCTGCTTTAACACGTTCACTGCGTATGTTGCTTTACGGCGGAATGCTCTTTTTGTTAGCAGTGCATATATCGCCGATAGGCGGCAATTCAATTACATGTTTGCTTAGCCAATAAGCTTTTAGCATTTCTTGTAAGTTCAGTAAATTTGTTTAGAATGAACTTAACAACATAATAAATAACTAGCTGATATAATAATTTATAAGATTTTGAAGTATCATTTATCTAGAAAACAATAAGTTGTGTCAGTACCTTGAGCCGATAGTCAAATGTTTATACGAAGAGAACATTATTAAACGAGAGTAAAGTAGACACACTCCCCTGTGGTACCCTCTGTTCTAGGCAACGTAAGTTAGTTTACACATTGTAACTGTTTAATCTGAATCGGATCTCCCGACTGACAATATGTACAAAATAGGACATCGGTTCTTTTAAAACCAGAAGAAAAATCACATGATATATTATTTTTTGTACTCTTTACAATAAAATCTATAGATACGCGTCACCTAAGCAACTTCGAAAATTTCAACTTCCCAAGTCTCTCCCAGATTAACGTGCGGGAAATTTAGAAAAAAACCTATTTCTAATTTATTAAAAAAAAAAACTATATAAAAAATAAGTTTAGTGCATTTGGTATACAATGTTGGCAACAATTGCTGTCATGTTGGCAAGTTCACAACATTTGGCAGTATTGAAACACATAATCACATAATCTCTCCCAAAATAATTGAAATAATCAAGGAAAAATATGACTGAATTTGTTGTTATCAAAGAAATAATTTGATTACTTTTTGGAGTTTATTTCCACAGTAATAATAAATTAATATATTATTGACTTTGTAATCAACTGCAATTATGTCGGAAAAAATTTCGATTACATACCTACTTATTAGTGATGTTAACGCAAGGGGTAAAATTAACATAATAATCCGTCTGTTGAAATCAAAGTAAATTAAAAAAAAACCTTATATTACAAAATATTTGACATCAGTAGATAAAAAATTAAATAATCTAATCAACGGTACCACATATTTAGCAGGACAGATGATAATAGCAGAAAAATGTTTTCCATATTAATTCCGTTCATCAAGTTTTCTAGTATTTACCCTATATATAAAATACAAACATATTAGTATTCCAAGTATGATGTTTATTAAAAAATGGATGTAAATCCTGAAAATAAAATTAATCTATATAGTTGCATTAAAGAAGCAATTAACTAATTTACAGATATACCATCTACTTTCGACAAAATTAACGAAATCTAAAACATCAATACGAGATTATCTATAATATTTTTTCCAAGGAGACATTCGTAGAAATTTTTATTTTTTAATATAAGTATTAAAAATGTAATTCACTTTAATACTAACGTTATGGAATAGAGATTTACATACAAAAACGTTGAAAATCTTTTAATAGTGTTTGTAGTAAAAACATTTTTCCTCCAAATCCAATAAAAAATATGATCCCATTGTATGCTGGCAACTTTAAAGCTGTCCGCCATCTTTCAAAACAAAAGTGAAACCTGTGCTCCATTTCCCGTGCCGGAAGTGACGTCATCAAACATTCAGCAGCCAGCAGAGAGACAGAGTTGTGAAGAAAGCAAATCTGGAATGTGTCCTTTTGTTCTTGTATGCTGATGTGTTTTATCTGTGTCGAGCCAGGGTAGTGTGATATTTACATAGTACGGTCCTGCCAGTAGATACAGATTAACGGACGACAAAGTTTTTATGTGTTTTCTTCTTATATAGGTCACGTCAACCCAACAAGGAATAGCGGTAGTTAGTGACAAATAGAACAGCTATTGTTCGGGCCCAAAAAACTGCGAATATAGTGTAAAGTAAATCATAACACAAATTTGTAATGTTCGCCAATATTTTCTGTTCTATTTTAACAGTAAACAAAGCAATTTGATGGGTTGGTTAAAAATAATAAGTAGTATAAGTACATTTCACATAAAGTGCAAAAAAGAATGCACTACATGCGAAGTAGAAAACTCGAAAGTATGGCAAAACAGACGATGTTATATTGCTGAAGTACATAGAAGTTACTACATTTTCTAACCACATATTACTTAATTTCTAATTTAATCATTATCATCATTGGCTCTACAATTCTAGGAAAGTTTTGAACACTTGTGAAATAAAGAAGAGAACTTCACCTGTTTCATGACAATTTTACTTGCATTTCGATGGAGTTGTCAGACTAAAGACTCTGCATGGAACCTACATCATATATTGAGTTTCGAGCAACTCAGTATTTTCATTTGATTAATTAGTTAGCGACGCTGAGAATCGAACTCCAAACCTTACACTCCACTCATTAACGTTAAGTCTGTATTTTTCATAAAAATATACCAAAGAAAAATGTTTTTTCCACAGGCAAGAATTCTTTATTATGAAATTTTACCCTATGTTACATGGAAAAAAGCTTTACATATTTTTGTTTTACTTGCCATAGATATCCATTGTACATTGTAAAAATGGTTTTGCTGATATAGTTGTGAATATTTGAACAAAGAACTTGTATGAATATGAATCCACATCCACCCCCTGTTACATAATTCATAGGGGTTGTGGGGAGTATCTTCATTGTCCTTATAGAAACATCAGTCGGCTCGCTTAGCGGGCAGCGGGCACGATCAATCACTCAGCTCGAACGCAACAAACAACGCGGACACGGAATCTAATAAACAGATCACTATACACCCACGCGTACACCATTCCAAACAAATTAACATCTTGTCCGGGGGCCTTACATTATCTGGCTTGTACAACACGTGTTCATTGGGATACAAATAAGGTACATGTCTATCAATATATTCTCTTTGTGCTCAATCAAAACCAATAACTACTGTTCCATATTCCCTATATTCCCGATTGAATTATAAATTCTATAACTAGTTCTGAATAAAGCATATTTTAAATAATATAAAATATTGTAACATACCACAAAAGCAACTTTTGCTTTGACTTACTAAGTCATTTAAAAGTTGTTTTTGTAAAACATTACCAAGTGTTCTATACTTAGTTTCACCAAGAGTTTAGCAATTGTAATTTTTATTTTAAAGCTTATTTTGCCTGAGTAGTATTGCCATGCCACGCGTGAGTAAAATATCGTTGCATGAAACTTACTCTTCAAATACTACAACTAGTGTGTGCTACATGGTAGTAAAGTTGTTTTCTGGTCCTCAACAAGTATCCAGCCTCGACTGCGTGTTGTCTGTATACATATCCTGGAGACCAGAAAAGAACAACTTTCCTACCTAGAAGCACAAATAACTATTTCGTGCCTCCATCCAATTTACTAGTATGACAGAACTCACAATCATCCAGAAACTCGAGGCCAGCAAAATGTAGAAATGCCAATTTAAATATTTTGTCAAAATTTTTAGTTGTATTTTACTGAAAGTGTAAAATGTTTTTATTTCCTCTTGTAGGTAAAAACCATAAGTATTATTTAAAAAAACAAATAATTATTCTTTAAGTTTTCATATTTAAATTACCTTAACTCTGATTTAGCACTTCTGAATTATCGAAGTATCTTTTTGTTCTAAAATTGTTTTATGTTGATTAATGAGTCTGATTCACATAAATTTAGATTACGCGTAATTATCTGTAATAGCTCTTTGCAACTAAAATTAAGATTGTGACGTTAAAGTGGCTAAAATTGATCTTATTTTTCGAGGAAAATGTTTTTAAAACTACTGCATGTGCAAATATTGTTTCAAATTTTTGGGTAAGTGGATACAGTGAAATTTGGGAGACTAAATTTCCATGATTTAATCATAACAAAAAATTATTAATGCTTGTTTTAAAGTACTTCAGTCAGAATAATCAATATCTTCATGATAAAATAATTGATATTATGTGTTAATACGAGTAAATTAAATGAGTTAATTAGTTAATTTGATATTATTAACCTGATGAAGACTAACTTAGTCACAACATTGGTGTTTTAATGGAATTTATTAAATGCTACTATTCCAAAAATAAGTTGGTAACCAAGTCATTAGTTATAACTATCTATACGGTCATATTATTACCGTACTGATTTTTCAAAATAACATGGAACTATTGGATAGTGTAAACATAGCGTCATATCACCCCGTATATAAAAAAATTATTGACACAAGAGCTTTATAAAATTATATTTATTAATAACGTCTCCATATTTCGAAACCAGTGAACTATTAAATAAATCACGGACATTATGAAATACACCAGGCCTTATATATCTCTATGAGCTCGGAATTGAAATGTCATCTACGGCGATTATGATACTCACAACAATGTTAAATCTTGGTATGCCAATAGCTATCAAAACTGACAGTACTTACTGTAAATAATGTAAAATTTTATTCAATTATTTGTGAATAGCAATTGATTTTTTCTGCGATTACTAATATAAATAGCTATTAATGTACAACCTACAGATTAACTAAGTATCACTTTGTGAACAGTCGTGCGTAAAGTACACCGATTGCACAAATATTTAAACAGTAGAAAAAAGAGAACATTAATTTTATTTACTTTAAAATATTAACCTCAGAATTCACCATTCCTTATTCAAGGCTTGATCCAATGATCAACCTTGATCCAGGAATCAATCCAATTCACCATTAAAAAAAATAATGGTCATTTGATCCGTCGTATTCCATTAATCAAATTTTGATCATCTTATTTGATCGTTCTTTAGACGTTTTGTCATATGTATTTATGTATACACGATTATGACTGTTAAAATTAATCTAAAATATTTTAATTTTCACAAATCTATATGAATCGATGTAATTTCCCACTTTTTCGTTCTCCTTTGCCACTTTTATTATTCTTCATATATGAAAAGTATAATTATACGTCAAATTTCAACAAAAAAAGACAATAAGTTTAACTCACACTCGGAAAAAAATATGAACTGTAAAAGCATTAACAAAACTATGAATCAAGTTGGTGAATTAGAACAAATGTTGATCTACGGATAAGCTTCAGTCTTGAATCTGTAGATCATTAATCAATGGACGAATTGTGAATTCAGTTGTATAACTAATGAAGAAATGAACAAGAAATGTTCTGAATAATTTTGTTTTTGAATTGTAAATTTAGTTTCAATTTATTATTTAAAGATTGACAGTTTGACATAGTTGATTTAATGTTCTGTAGTTGAAACCGCTATTTACAAGCGACGTGTCAATTATTTCAATGTAGTGTTTGATTGTGGATTCGTGCGTAATATGCATCCTACAACACTTATTACGTAATATACTATTAAAACTGATAGTATTGTAAATAAAGAAACATTTACTGATCTACTTGTGAATTATAATTGTTTTTAGTTACTAAAAACAAATGCAAAAAGAACAAGAAAACGCTAGTATAAGATAAATATTTTAAAATAATGTCTTTGCATGAACATGCATAGGTAAATCTCAATTGATATGTATATGCCGATTTTGAATTAATACGTACTAATCTACATCTAGGAATATAAATCAGAGAAATTTAGCAAGATTGTACTACCTGTGAATTCAGCCCAGTTTTAATTATTCAATAGGATACAATTATCCTTTGCTAACAATCAGCTTCCAATTGGTGTCTACCTTTCCTTAGCACAATAACCCAATTCTGTTTATAGAACAGCACTTGGCGGTATGTATGAATAAACAAGATAGACCGAGTACAATATATCTCCGTCCTTGTCTATCGCACGGCGGGGTTGGCGATTTCGCTCTCGGATCACACCGAGGGAACGCATAAATAACGCATCTATTAATACCGGATCCGGCGCCGGCTCCAGATCACTTCCGGTTCCGGGACTCCGGGGAGACGCACCGGAAATACACAAATTACATGCCATCAAAATGGGGGATGAAAGTGAAAAATTAGATTCATTATTAAACGCTAAGTCACTGATTGCCAAAAGTTTCTTTACGGTTAAGGATCTGAGCAAATAATTAGCTAATATTATTGTTTATTTCTTTTTCAAACAACTGTGCGATTTCATTGTTGTTTGACAGGTGTCATGTTGCGTGTAGACCAATAAAAATATAAGGCGAAAGTTTGATTTGATGACTTAGTTGTTAGACGGACAGTTTTTATTTACCAAAAACTGTTATCCCATTATTAATGGCTATAACAACACTTTTTGGGAACACACGGTACGTGCGTTGCGTTTTCGCAACAGTCAAAACCAAACTTAAGTGACTGAATACTAAAATTATCTCTAGAGGTATGCTTGATAAACTACAATCACTCATTAATGTATTCAAATCTAAAAGAAAAAATTTTGTTGAAATTAGTGAAATATTTCTAAATAATGTAAAACAATGCATCCATCACTGGCCCACCCTGAAAGCAGCTGTGCCCACCCAGGTGCCCATTCAACAGCCAACTAAAAATTTTTGAATTAAATGAAAAAGGGGAAATCTGACTATAATTTGATATATAAAAAGGCAGTAACTTCGATTTAATAACAATAAAAATATTTTATGACTATAAAGTTAATTTAACTCTCAATGCAAAGCAAAGTATGACAATATAAACCTTGGGCTGAACATAACAAAACTGATTGAAATATTTTTTTTAAAATACGAGGACGTATTTTAAATTAAAATAGATAATATGTTTCATTCATTTATAAAATTGATTGAACACAAAGTCGTTTTTTCTAAAGTATATATGATATATATGTATAATTTATTTTGCAGTTTTAAGAGTAGGAGGCGAAAGAACTTTTTCTTGATTAAGAAGAATAAAAGACTTATTTAATAAATAATATGACCCAAAAGGGCTTGCAAATTTAGTTGTAAAAAATATTGAAATGAAATTGATGAGAAAATTTAATAAAGGAAATTTGATGATCGACTGTTGTAGGATGTAATATGAAGAAATAATCAGACAGGCAGTCAATTGAAATCGAAACGTCGGCTTTGAAATAAATTTTATCAATTGACTGCCTAATTATTTCTTCATATTACAAGAAAATTTAACTTCGATAAAGTAATAGACACCTTTGCTTCAAGACATCTTAGACGGATGATTCTAAATTGAATGTAATTTAATGTTTTAATTCGGATACCTTAACCATCGGTTAATAGAAAAATATCGCATCGAAATAGTAAATAACGTATATTTTTGAAAGCTTACGACAATTTTTCGATGCGATATTCTTCTATTAATCGATGGTTAAGGTAACTGGTACTTTCACCAAAGGTTTTTTTCATTGGGAGCATGAGCCCCAATTCATCCATGTAGTCGACGCCTATGATTATAACATTTCTTTATTTATGATGGTCGGTAAAGAAGGTCTAATCAGCACTAATTTAAAATAAGTACGAACCGATTTAGATTTAATTTAATTTAAATTATTTCCACTGCTATTTCTCAACGAAAAGACAGAAATGATTAACTAATATGCTATTTAAAATTAAAAATATTGTTTTTACATTTTCCTCCACTGTAACTAAATAAATAATCATACGTATTAAATCAATGAAATTAATTATATATATAAAATTTTATTTCTTGCAATTTAATTTTTGTTTTATTTATAATCGTGGCTATTTTCATATTTTACATTTTGTTCTGTGAATATTATTTTACTATTGATACCTACACACATAAATAATTCTGGGTAATATATTTCTTTCAAAGTAGCGCAGTTAAGTTGTACGCTTGAATAGTTTTATTTCTATGAATAGATTTTTTTAATTCATGTTAATTTAATAATCCATATAGTCGTATGTAACTTTACCAACATACATGCATAATATATTAAAGAGTTTTTACAATGGGTTGACACGAATTCATATTTATTTATATAAATATAAAAATTCATCATTCTAATATTTTTCTTCTTTTTTAAATTCAAACTTACTTAATTTTAATTAGTAATTACTATTTTGCACCTCTTAGGGTAACTATTAGATTCATATCTGACGAATGAAGAACATAAGATAAAATAAATGAAGTTAATGCTATTGTAATTAAATTTTTTGTTTACATCTTAGCTATTATACCGGAAATAAAAAGATTGCAACCTAGCGGGCGTTATAGAAAATGTCAGAAACATTTATCCAGGTTTGTAATACATTGTATTCGTTTTTATACCGACTCTTCGATTTACAAGGATATACATTTACTAAAGCTTTATTACCTTCTAGAATATTTCTTCAACATTCTCTGAGTGAAGCTTCATGCTTGACATTTTTATTTATTTGTAAACGTTTGTACCTTGTTTACACTAAACAACAGGTTACCAATGCAACGCATCCCTTAATATTTTTATGTAAGCAACAAGCATTTAATCTTTTAATTAAAATTAAATTCTATTTGGTTGCCACATTGTGTAAAACGTTACACGTACCTCAAACCGAAAGAGATTTACGCTCTTGGACGTAAACTTTATCTTTCGTTGCTCAACATGTAAATAACTATTAATAACAAGCGAAGTGGTAATTTTCACCACCATCGGTTTCAGGAATTATTTTTATTACATAATATTAGAAATTAAAAAGATACATCCGTAAAAATTCTTTATTTGAAATTTGAACTTAGTTTTCATCATTTCCGAGATGATACTTTGACCGATTAAGCAGTGAAATCCATAGTCGATATGCTGAATCTTTCATTAATCGCTTGTAACTCTTGGTTGAATCCTACAGATAACTATTAGTTTAATATAAAAATCTTTAAATTTGAAAATATTTCTACTCTAATCTATAATAGGAATTTGTATATCAAGGTACTAAACTTTGATTTTTTTTATTAGGTACGAATACGGAAACCATATGAGTAACAAAAAAATACTTTAGTTCTATGGTATATATTATATTTTTTTCTAAAATCGGAAAATTATTAATTAAAAACATAAATTAATAGCATTCTGTATTTGTAATACATCAGCTAACTATTTCTAAAATAAACAGCAAAAATATAATACTATTAAAATATAGGTTAATTCAAGTTTGACATATTTATAACAATAATATACATAATTTTAAGTTTTTCTCTAGAAATATTCTAATAATATAACACTCTTGCATGGTAAATATATCAGAATATTTGTATAGAAATATATTTCTATATGAGACGTTATCTGTATGTCTTGTTGTTTCTGAGTTGGAATAAACATTATTCATCTGTTTAATATAATATTTATCATTTCATAGGAATATAGACATAGAATGACATATAAACTCAAAATAAGTCTTTCATTTGTTTCCAATGTTAATAGTTTCGCATGCATTATTTAATACTTTAAATCTCTAGAGTATTTCATTAGAAAAATAGTTCATGTTGTGAAATATATTTTACCTTATTTCTTTCTCTATGAAACTGTCGTTGAAGGCGTCAAAGTTATATTTACCTGCAAAAGAAATACAATGTTAGTATAATTATTTCAATAAGTAGGTATATGCTTGATGACATCATCTTGTCGGGTGAAATCGTGTAATTTTCGAAGTAAACAAATGTCTATACTATACACATATATAATAATAGATGAAATATACCAAGAGTTGTAGATTAAACCGTTGATTGAAAAGTATACTTTTCAATCAACGATTAAACTAACGTAACTATCTACACATAATAAGTACAAATTGTCAACGCCAAAATAATCTTCATAAAAACATTAATGACATGAAAGACCTTCCCAATTATCAATTGTTTTAAATATTTGAAAATATCTATTATCGCGGTTACACTACTGTTTCTATTTTATTTTTGTGGTGGGTTTGACGCAGATAGCATATACCCTTCTGTAAAATGTACTATAATGAGATAGTGAATAAGTCACATCTGTGCTATGTGTATACGACAAAGATGCAAGATAAAAGTTTAATAATTCGTGAAAAAGAAATTAACGATTAACTGCGGGAAATAGAGTTTGATTGTTTATGCTTATAAATATATTAAAATTGCATTAATACACAAGACAAATATCTAAAATAAATATTTGTTAATGTGACTTACTTTCTAAATGAATTATGAATTACGTTTAAGGATAATTTGTTTTAAATTGTTGTACTACTGTAAGAAAAATTATATTTATGATGACATTAACGATCGTTTTTATTATTCAAGTGGGTATTATTAAACTCGGTTACATCTCTTGGAAAATAAAAATAAACTTCAATATGACCACAATAAATGTATTTGGTCAACATATTTGTCGTTCCATCCCCGTCCTATTAAAAAATATAAAAAAAAAGCAAAAGCTTGAGATTTTTCACTGTTTTCAAATAAGCTATATAACAAAACAGACCAATGAATAATACAACAAGCAAAGTAATAAATATTACGAATGATGGAATTAACTAATATCCAAGTAAGGAACACAAATATTACTTAAAACGTATTTATAAATGAGAAGAAAATTTCTTGACAGGTTGTTATATAGGTAAAATAAAATGAGCTTTTTGGAATTCAGTCAAAATATTTTAGAATTTATTAGAGCTCCAACATGTTTCATCCCCACGTGATCCCTCTTCAGGAAGAGTAAGTTAGGACAACTAAAATGTTACAACACATCAAAAAAAATTTTGATAACAAAAATGTCTGTTACCGCACAATGGTCAGAAGCGAACTGACCATTGTGCGCTAACATAGTTTAATTGTTAAATAAGTTTACAATATTTTTGTTTATTTATTAATTTATATTTTTATTTACTTGACGACATCCATGTAATAACATTATATATAAATTATACATTTTTCTTTTCAAAAAATATATTTAATGTGTTGTAACATTTCAATTTCTCTGAAGAACAAGTGAGGGTTGAAACATGTTAGAGCAATATGAATTTCCGAATTATTTTGACTGAATTCCAAAATGCTCTTTATACGTATAAATATTTATATCTGTTGAAATAGAACAATTTATATAATTCAAATTATTAGCGAACACCACTGTTTGAGAACACAATTGCGGTAACATCTACGTCACATAATATATAAAAAAATAGTACAGCTTAATAAATAACAATTAAGACACTCTGAAACTAAACATCGTTTTCAAATTAAATAAAGTATTATAAAAAAAATAAAAAATAACTAGTAGAGGACAATACAAAAACTATTTGGTCCGGTAATTGAAATTCGATTTTGTCGCCCCTTCAACTACGGTGCCCAGGGTGGCTGCCCCCTTATTCCACTCTAGCTACACTACTGATTAGGTCATAGTTTGTGTGGATGGAATTTGTTGATGGAAATAGGAATAAGAATGATAGCATCGTCTGAAAGACTCACAAACGTATAAAAATTCATGCGGCTACACAACACCTAGGTGGCGAAGTCTTGTGTGGTTTTTAAAGAAGATAAATACAAATAGTAGCTATTTAAAAGTACCGCGTTGATAGTGGCAATTGAGAGTTAAGTCATGATTGGCTGTAACGAAAAACGTTACGTCATGTCAGCGATCTTTTGCTAAAGCAAACAGGCACTTAGGTGACATTTTATTTTACCCAATCATAGTTTAGCTTATATTGCTATTGTTTTGTATTTAGCTTCTCTAATCAAGACACTGATGAGTTCACATCAGCAGTAAAATGAAAACATTTAAGTTGACATGTCCAATCGGATTGTTGGGACCCAAACCAAATGAAAAAAATATACACCGAAAAACCAGTATTTGGACATTTGACATGTTTGATTTTACAAGTAATATTTTTTTCAATAGGACGAAAACTGACACCTTTTCGGTGTGTTTTCGAACCGAAATGTGCATTATTCCGGTATTTTTTTATAGTTACTAAGCTATGAAAAATAACACTCCGGGAATATTTTTTCCGGTCTTTGATAAAGCAATTCCGTACAGTACACAGTCCATTGTTTTTCGTAAATAAAACTACAATCATATTTATTGAATATAAACCGATCGAAAAAAAAATGTGTACCACGAAGGAAAAGTGTCTTCCCGGACCTAGTCTAGTGTTGCTGGCCTCGCCTTACGGCTCGTCCCACAATGTCCATTATCGCCCGGGAATGTATCACTTTCCTACTAGATACATAATATACTATAATAGCCAGACACCGATGGGATTATAGTTCAAACATGAGTTTAAGGAGGCTAACGGATAGATTTGTTCCTCTCCTTCAATCCACTTTTGAAATTTGGTATACCATGTCAAAAAAACAATTATAATAATTAAATATTTAGTAATAATTTGTTAATACTGTGGTTGGTATCCTTTTATGGATTGTCACACTGTCATTTGTGAACATATAAATATTATATTTTTATTTTATAAGCGATGATGGTTAAATCGTTTTTAAAACATGTATTTTTTGATTTAAAAATACCTATATTTATTTACAATTTGATACTTGCGTAACTTCAGAGTTTTTATCAATATTTTTTATTCTATTTTGAGAAATAATATTTGGTAGTAAGTTTTTACTAATATATTTTTTTATTAAAACAATATCACTAACCGCAATTTAAATTTTAGCATTTGCTAAAGTCTCGTTACCAATAAATATATAGGTAGTTTTCATTACATACTTTCATCCCCCAGTCCTTACCACATTTTAACCGTTTCGATTTTGATCTTATTTGCTGCTTTCATTTTGTTGTTTTTTTAATGTATTCCATTTGATGTTTCTTTTCCATTCATCTATTAGAAATCATATACGCAGTAATCTTTTATTATTTTGAAAAATCACACTATTATCTCACGTTTTCTAGGTTACAAATTCAAAATAATTTAGACGAATTTAAGCAGATAAATTAGATGTTAAATGCTTTTCCTCCAATTTTCATATTGCAAAAAAAAATATTTGAATATTTTATTGGTAATCAATTTGATATAAATCATTGAAACCAATTTTTACTTTATCTGCATGAGGGATATAATGTTTTGTAAGAAGACTGTTTGTATAGCTAATTTGATAACCTTGGTATTTATTGGGCTTCCCATCTCAATTTGAATTTCCCGCTCTTCCCCTTTCTTACCGGCACCGGCCCATTTCCCTAAGAGGCTAGCCTGAGTGGATGCAGCTCATAGCACGCAGCGCCTATACTTTACATGGCATGTGTACGCGATGTGTGAGGCACATATTCTCCTGCTAATATAATACAAGTTGTGCTATTGATCGGCTGGTGTCAGCCGCTGCCGCGAGAGGCGTCACGTGACCCTGACCTCTCACATGCTAGGTTAGGAGCGCGGGCAGGAGTTACGCTAGGGGCAAGACTCGCCTAAACGGTTAAAAATTCACCGACACTAATAAATATATTCACCGCTTCTTTCCTGGGCTGTCTTTCTACAAATAAAGTTGTTTTAAAATTTTAGTTTTATCTAGCACTTGTTTTTACAAGGCAAATTTAAAAAACGTATAAAAAGCTAGATGTGGCCAGCACATCACATTCACATCCCAAATCCAGTCATCGTACTTTTGTTTTATTTATTTATTTGTTCAACTTTTTTATTTTAAATTTATATTTACGAGTAATTCCCAATTTATATTTGAAGGGCTTGTACCAAAATTATAAGCAGACAGGCGAGCATACAGGAGTTTTAAACATAGTGATTACTAAATTTCTATAAATAAAATTACTATATTGAAGTAGTAAAAGTTTAGTACCATTGGATTTAAATGTTTTTTCATTTAAATATAATTATAATTATGTTTTATTAAATGGTATTACATAAAATATTAAAATTCAATCAGTGGCTCAAAATAGTTTCTTAAAAAAACAGCAAAATCTAATTTTCGAATATAAAAAAAGCTTTTGTGATCGATACGTTAAAGTGCTGTATGCTATTATGTATTATTTGTATTAAAGTTATAGAACACCTTGCATAAAAAAATAAACTGCCTATACCAACAGTTTCGACACCACTATTGAATATGTGTATGTCCGCCACATGATAAAACATCTTAATAAATTTATTTTTCACGTCTCTGTCCTTTTGTTATGACTAGTATTACAGAACTCAAAATCGTCCAGAAACTCTCTGTTTGCCGGCCTAGACTATTTTATTGGAAATATAAAACGTTAATTAAAACCATTATTTTTGATTTATTTTTCATATTATACTCGTCTAGTATGATTATGATTTCGTTAATAGTTGAAAAATATCAATTCATATTTGTTTTATTTTTTAGGTTAGAACAAATGTCACTAAATGTTTTGAATAAAACAAGTCAATTGTTTATATATCCATGTGAACCGAAAATGTTACTAACATGTATAAAAACTTAGGGTATAAAATTTTAAGTAGCAATAATATTTCTTTAATAAATTAAAAATGTCATCGCCATAAAAAATCTTTTCCGCGATTTGACATTATTTGCAGGCCGACAGGCCGAGCTTGCTCTCGCAAAAGTTTAGTTTCTGGACTATTGATACAAATAACTATTTCGAGTTATTTAACCGTTACGAACAATGACAATAGTATGCTGTCACCTCTGATTGACCGGTTTTTTTTATCTGCTGCCGCTACCGAATATAAATGTCACAATTTTTTTTCAAATAAACAATATGTTCCACTTATATACGAAATAATTTCTGTTACGAGATATTTGTAAAAAAAATAAACTAAAAAATATCAAGAGTAAACTGTCATTTCTTATTGATTTATTTCTACAAAAAGTTGATAAAGTTTCATTAAAATCGGTTCGGCCAAATTTTCTCTAAAAGTACGCAGACACACAAATATTTATATCCGGACGAATAGACCGGCGGACATCAAACTCAAAAAAATTAAAAAGTGTTGTAACGATCTTTATTCGTTAACATTCGTAAAAATCCTGAAATGTCAAAATTAGTTTACAATATTTCCCTTATTAAATGTAGTAGACGAAAAATACAAGACAATAAATTTACTTTGGTTTTATAATTATAAGTGTGTTTTTGTAATACCGACCGTTCAGGTCTTTAAATATAAGTACTAATACTACTCGCAGTTGACCATTTATTAACCAAAAACTATTTAGCTCTTGGAAATAATATTAAGTATTAACTTTTTACATTTGAAAAATCGTTTCTCCGGTTATCCACAAACATATACTTGTACAAAGAAACCATAAATATTAATATTTGCTTAGTCTTAGTATGTGGAGATAGTAATTTTAATGAAAGTAACGTGAATCTAAAACGACAACTATTTTCTACAAACTTTTACTGCTGTCTAAACTTGAAATTCTACAGTTTCAGTTTTCTTACTGATGAAACTATTTAGGTGGAAATTAACTTCGTTAAATGTGATCAGTTTGTGAACAAAGCCCTTATATCCTGCAAGTAAAATATTCTTTATCCTTTGCTATGCTTTGAATTTACCCATAAACAGTTCTAAACTTTTTGATTAAAAATTCCCAATTTTCTGCAAAATTTATAAACGAGAAAAAATTATGTAGATTATAAGTATGAGCTTATATAACTTTATTTTATAATTTTCACTTATTTTTAAAAATGTTTTTTAAATTAGGTACTTTATATTTATAAAAATTTAAGTAATAGTATATTGTGTATCTAGTAGTAGAAGTGATATATTCCCGGACAATGGCACCAACACTAGAAGTCCGGAAAGATATTTTTCTTACTTGGTACACGTACTATTTTAGTTTTCATTTGGTTTATATTCAATAATTATGAAATTAATATGATTGTATTTCTATACGAGAAGCAATGAACTGCGTACAGTATGGGAATACTTTCTCACTTTCTAAAATAACAGAATGATGCATTTTCCGCTTCGAAAACACATCGGAAAGGTGTCAGTTTTTGTCCAATCGAATAAAAAATAATTATAAGTGTTTATGAAAAAGCTATTTATTTAAAAAAGAACTGTAGTCACCACAAAATGGTGCCAACATCAATCTTCGCTCAGTTTCTTTTATGAGAAAATTCGTTATGAACAATTTTGTGTTAAAATATTCAGTTACGATCATCAGAGAACTGATCCTCACCGCAAAATATGTACGTTACGCGATAAAAATTTCAGCAATTTAAAAAAGTTTTTGCTCGTATGTTGTACAGTATCTTTCTTCAAATAATTACTTTCGGAAATACGAGTACATATTAGTGTTAAGCGCTACTCATAAAAAAAACGATTACATGGATAAATTTCCTTTACTTGTTTTATAACTATGTCAAAAGATAAAATATCAAGTTTCGTAAATCTCGTTTCCATAAATGACAGAAAAAGACAGCTAATACCTACTAATTTATCAAAAAGCTTATGTATACATCTCCAATTCTAGGAAAAATTTATATATTTAAAAAATAGCTGTATTAAACTTAGGAATAAATTGGCCAAATTAATTTAAATAAATTGCCCCAATTTCTATAAATACAGTTTTTCTACTGCTGAATAAATATATTTTCATTATTTCAGTTTTTTCAATTAATTATAGTGGCCATATAGACAATAAAATATTACTCATAATACACTCTTCTCGACCAAAACAGAACCAGAAATCAATTACTCACGTTTATTTTAAATCTTCTGTGCTGTGGATTACCCTTTTGATGGTCGCTGACAGTTGATGGTATGGTCATTTGTCATTGTGTGTTTTTATTTTTATGTTATCATTTTCTAAAATATTTACGCGTTTTCCCAAATTTACATGCAATATAACTAAAGTTAACCATTACACGGATTTTTTTGTTCAAATGTTGCTCAAAATTTGTTGATGCAACTGGGCATAATTCATAGAATACAAATAAATCTAATTGTTTTTCGCTATCTAAAAACAAGAAGAAACTCTTACAACGAAAAAAAGTATCCCTAAAATCAGATATAAAAAAACTTAAATCTCATTCGAATACATACTATACATTACTAAAAAAGAACATTTTTTTGTTTTTAATAGTATATCCTACAAATTAGGGTAGGACGTTAAAAAAAAGTTTCATTTCCGATGCGGGTTCTGGAAAAATAAGATTTTTTTCGGATTTTCGATTCGAGTTCGGGTTTAATTTCACGTTTTTGGTCTCAAATGATTTATTTTTAATTTTGGAATTATGAAGTCAAATTTAAGAATGTAAAATAACAAAGAAATACACAAATATAAAAATTATCGGGAAATGATTAAAATTACATATATTACTGTATAATTGTAGATATTTATAATAAAAAAATACTTAGAAAATTGAAAATTGCATTGCAAAAAATAAGTGTTTTTTTACGGTGATTCATTACATTGAATATATTTGATATTATACATACATTTATAGGATATTTAGTGTTCAAAGGAAACTTAATTTACATTTGTGCAAGCGGCCATTAATTAATTAGAAGGAGTAATAGTTGGATTTGCATTCCGTTGGTAGTGATTAGGCATTAGGGGAATTGTAAACAGTGTGAGTGTAGGTTAGCAGTGAAGGGGTATCAGATTCTATTAGAAACTCTAGCCCGCGCCGACATAACAAGAGGGAATTTATCTTTTCTCTTGTCCTTCGCTTCGGCTTCGGTTCGGCTGCTGTTTAATGAAATACGATCTGAAACGCGAGTTTTATAACGAGATAAATCGCTCTATAAATACCCACCAACACTCAACACCCCAAGCCATTTCTTTACACATTTCCCCTTCGTTTTGCAACTTAAAAATATAAGCTTTAAGATATAATGACGAATACTTTATAACTGAAGTCATATTAGCGAATGTAGAGAGGACACAAACAGATATTTGTTCTTAAGAGGACACGATTGATAAATGTTATCGATGGTGAAAATATATCATTATTTTTACGGTATTATGATTTTTCTGCAACAAAATTTTTCTTGAAAAATTTCTAGATAACACGTTGCACATCTAGCAAATAAAAATTTAATAAAAACATATGACGCTGCATACAAATTTAATAAATTCATGTAACTTTTTCACAGACAATATACGTATGTATGTGAGTTGTTGTATACAATGTGTGCAACGAAATGAGGTACATTGGCTTTAACATGGGATTTAAAAAAAATGCGGATACCCTCTCTCCTGATAGATTTAGAGCAAAATTATAACAGTACAAATTTGTCTAAATTTACATTGTACACCAAAATAAATTCATAATTTATGTATGAGCACGTCTGCAGTAGGTGATATATTAAATAACCAGTGGGGCGAAACAGGTCGAGGTGAATTGAAAATTTTAAATACTTAAATGTACTTAATTTCTTATTTCATTTTATTTTCCACAGATAATAAATAAGAAAGTAACATATTCTATATCCTACATTATAAATAACGGTTTAAATACAAATCATTAATTGAATCAAGTTTGAAAAGTAATACATTTTGTCCAAAATTCTAATTGCAATAAACAGTATCAAAATAACTCATTACTTGTTATAAGGAGCCATTCTTTACATATCAGTGGTGTACGCAGAAAAATATTTCGGAAGGGGATATTGCGGTGTACTCCGAAAATGATCTAGGGAGCCTAGAAAATAAGTATTATAATGTTTTATATATATTTTTTTATAAAAAATAACTATAAACAATGTTATTCAAACACAAAAAACAAAAGAAAAACAAAATATAATTCTTAATATAAATTTGAATTGAATGGGGTATTTATATAGGTTAAATAAGATGCAGTATATTCTATATTTATATAGATAGATAATTTTAAAATGCGGTAATTAAAATTTTTAATCTTTTCGAATTTTCAGGGGGGGGGGTTATCCCCCTAATCCCTACCCCTGCGTATGCCACTGTAATATATTTCTCCATGGCTGAAATTAGGTAAAAAAATAGCTATTTCTACGTCCACGGAGTAGAGATAAAATAAATAAGTATCCATAGAATCTATGTATAGAATCAGCGAATGAGAAATAACTTGTACAATATAAACCTGTAATAGCGTCACTATAAAACTGTGAACAATTGACAGATTTGTATTGATAATCTAGAAAATGAACGTCAAATAAATAATTTTTTAAAAATAACTATGTTTGAATAAATATAGAATGTGTTATTCAGAGTAAAAGTGTCTAATAAATATAGAATGTGTTATTCAGAGTAAAAGTGTCTTTGCGTGCCTTATATGCAATTGTTCAACTCGCTTCGCTCACAGTGCAAACTTCCATGCTCGCCACACAAATAATCACTTTTACTCTTAATAATACAATATATTACTATTTTTTTAATAATTGTAAAACCCAAAATCATGATATTTTCCTAACCTGGTAGATTCTGTGGCTATAGCTATTTTACATATTACTATTTCCAAATTAGAGATTCATAGTTTCTTAATTTCATATTAATAAAAAAGTTCTAAAAAATGTGATGAAAAATTGCTCTCTATCAATTTTCTCTTAAAAAAACTTAACGAAAAATAACTTTGACACCACTGTATATAATACACAATTTATAAATAATTCCTGCTTTCTAATCCCAGTGCAAAAAAAAACTAATATTATCTCTCCGCTTCTGTTAGGTTGTTCTCTGCGCTGGTGGCGCCCCGGAGCGTGGCGGCGCAACGAACTAACGTGCGCCCGGCGTCCGGACAAACGTCGCGACGGCGGTGTCTGGCTAATGTCGCTAAATTCTCCCGCTCAACAATTTCACTCGGGTGATTTCTCTCTCTCCCAGCGCAGCACTTGTTTTGTTTAATTGTTTTTAATGACGTCATTTGTCCTACAAGTAATGTTGCTGAAGATTTGAAATTTGTCAGTGAACTCGGAAATTGGCGCGCTACTTTTAATTGTAAACTAATTTGGGGCGTTACGAAATAAACATCTTCACAATGGTTTGGCAACTAACAAATTTAATAAGATTTTTTTCCCACAATTTTTATTTTATATTATTTTTTTAATAGAAGTCGTATGTGAATATTTTCCATATTACAGCAACTCCTTTTTAAGATAAATAAACTTGAAATAAATTGTTATAAATTCCTTAACAATTCAAATTGTGACCTACTTCAGTCTATGACGTTTTGACACCGAATTGGATATTTGCGGTACCACAGAACATGAAAAGAGAACTATTCTGTTCAAATATGTAATAAACTCTAAGAATAATAATATAACACTGTAATTACATGTAAATATAAAAACCGAATTTTTCTTATTGACAAAAATAATAGTATATTATTATTTTGAGAATAGCTTTAGCGCTAACACCGGCTAACTAACCCGGTGCTAACGCTAACACCGTTTCGAGAATTCGGCTGTGAGGGACTAAAGTGCATGATTTAATCCTGAGAGTGAGTCACTTGAGGGATTAAAAGTATTTTAGTCCTGAGGTTTACACACTATTTTTTGCACTTCCGCACATACATTTTAAAATAATAATTATTTGTTTATAATATAAAAATGTCAAATACATGACAGTATTGAATACAAAACATCATTATGCACATTTTTCTGGTAAGCTAAGCTAGGTTACATACATATACCTACTTGCTGCGGTAACATAATGCTTGTTTATTAATTGTACTTGTTTCAGAATATTAAGCCTGTGTTTACATACACAAAAGTAACTAAGTCATAATTATATCCCATGTAATTGACAAGTCAGTGTAGTAAAAATATTACCATACAGATTTGTCAAAATCACGTGGGACATTTGGATAATACTGTTGTCCACTTCTTACATGATCTATAAACAGATTATGTACTACAAAACATAAGTATCGTACTTTTTTATACTAAATTCAACTTACATTTATTGTCATTTTCGTATAAATTTCTATTTTAATAGAAGGTTTCAACGGATACTACAATAATTGTATTGAATAAATGTATATTTTTTATCCTTTACGAACAGAAAATTAAATTTCGCTCTTCACAGAAACTTTGCGGCGTTGCAAATATACGTAACAAGCCTGGTTTACAAAGGCAAATGTTACTGTCCTGCAACCAAGGCCTCCTTTTCCACTGGGATAAATAAAGTTTTAGCCCTCGGCTTTTATTAAAAACATAATGACACAATATAAAATTAAGAAACGTTCGTTTTAAACGAATTTACCGGTTTCAGGATATTAAGCAATTGTTTACATAGACAAAAGTTAGTATGGTAACTAATTCATAATTGTAAACCATGTAATTTCGCAAGTCAGTATGGTAATTAATATTTACTGTACAGATTTGTCAAAATAACATGGGACAATTGTCATATCATATCAACCTATAGAAACTTGAACACAAAACGTTACCCACAGGAGAAATTTATAAAATAATACTTATTAATAATGTAAAACTATTGAACAAAACAAGAATGTTATGTATCATACCAGGCCTTAGATATCTTAAATTCCTTGCTCACTGAGATCAGAATGCATACTTCTCAAATATGAAGTGTAAAGAAGACTTTTTCTCTCGAAAGTGTAAAAAATGTTTTTGTGTCTTTGCATATTTTCTGCACCATGTTATGTATTTGTTTCTCTCAAATTATCTGTCCCTTTCTAAATAGGCCATCATACGTCAGAGTTAAATAGCGGTAAAATGTCGAACACTTTGTAATTTATTATAATTCAACTAAGTATTCTTTTAATGAAATTATATATTTGTTAGATAGTAGAGTATATATCTTACAATAATACTATAGTTTTGTTTCCCTTTGCTTGCTATTGCAAATAAGTGAAGTACAGCAAATACGCCACCTTTTGATTCGTTTTCATTTTATACAATTTGATTCGAAAACAAGCTATTGCAACAAATGTACTGTGCTCAATAAGAAACAATCTTTTTAAAAAACATTGTATGATATTGACATTTCGTGCTTTATTATTCTTTTGGTTTAAATTAAAGTTCATGTTGCTGGTCTAACAAAAAATAATAATAAATAAAAGTTTCCCGTTCTTTCCTAACCATATTCAAATTGACATTCCCAAAAAATCAGAAAAATCATAAATTAAAAATAAAATGTTATATAATCTGTTTTTACGAATTGATCCTCATGTCATCAACTTCTAATTATTCAACTTTTATCTAACATCTTTGTCGTATACGCATGGACATATATATAGACTTAATTCGCTATATCATTAGCGTAGGTGTTATAGAGGGGTATACAATGTGTCCGTTTTAAAAGGCAAACCATTATGATCTCGAGAACCGTAAGAGACACGAAGTAGATTAAATTGGGTCAAATGCTGTTTCAATTTTCTCAAAAGAAAAAATGTATCTGTGTCACTAGATGTGAGCAAAAAAAAAAACTGATTTTGGCCAATTTATCTTTATATTTAAACTTTCTTGTTTTAATCCATACAAGTTTCTAGTTTGTACATTCTGGAGACACTTTTATACGAGGTATTGACAACGGTACTTTTTGTAGCTCGAACACTTTTCGAGAAATTCATACTAATTTTCAATTTTCATACGGGGTTCAATGTTATCTTTAGTACTGCTAAATAGCGATTTTTTTCTATCCATACAAAACAAGTACATATTAAAATGACAATAAACTAAAATATTAGAAAATATTGACTTTATTCATTCTGGTCAAGTGTTCTTTAGAAACAAAATCTATTATACATGACGTCATCAATCCACGAACATGGCTTCAATTTATAACATTTTACTTAAGTATGCACAAAATTGAGCGTAGATGCAAGTGATATTATTGTATATCTCTTGTTGCATTTTTATTTCTAATACATCAAGCTCTAAGTTTTTATTAATTCTACTTTTGATTTTCGGGTAACAGCTTTTTCAGTAATGTTCTTTTTACGATCGTCCTATTCTTAATATTACACCAATCTTTCAAATTTATTTTATGACTCTTTTACACTTGACAATAAATATATCGTTTTATTGTGCAACTTACGTCTTGCACGTGTAATACTGAAAAAGTGTACGAATCGTTTTGAAAAATATGTCGTAAAATAAACTAATCACAACTAACAAGTGTTTACGAGTCTTCCATTTCGGAAAATGGCTCTGGTATATTATAAAAAAATAAGCAGGAAAGGTCCTTTGGAAGCTTTGTTTGAAACAAAAGATTTTGCTCCCAAAAATGCATGTTTTAATAAAAATGTGTTTTAGATCATTAAAAACAGAAAAAAAAATAATAGTATTAAAGACAACTTTGTCCCCATGTGAAAATTGAAAATTAATATGAATTTCATGAAAAGTGTTCGAGCTACAAAAAGGACTGTTGTCAATTCCTCGTATAAAAGTGTCTCCAGAATGTACGAACTAGTAACTTGTATGGATTAAAACAAGTACAAAAATTTTGAGTATTGCTGATAATTCCTTGTAAAAAATGTGTATAGAATATACAAATTAGAAACTTGAATGAATTGAAATAAAAAATTTAAAAATAAAATGTCCAAAATCAGTTTTTTTCTCATGTCTAGTAACCTATACATTTTTTCTGAAAAACAAAATACTTGATTAAAATGGTCAACTAATGGAACAACTTCGTCGCAATTTAACCGACTTCGTATCTTTTATGCCTCAGATTGACAAGCGCGTTTGTAGTATAGCGTTCACAATAGTGAAATTAGCACAATAGTTTGCATACGCATACTCCAAACTTATGGTTAAGAGTGAACAGAAATAGCCAATCACAGCTCAAGTCAAAATGACATAGAAATATTATAGAAAAAGAGAGAGGTCATGACATTTTTTTACAGTAGTGAAAATTGAAAAATCGAAATTTGTGGAAATATTTTATAACAGTGAAATTTTAAATAATGCACTCAAAATTCGACAACGTTGCTTTGGTGGACAGGATTTTTCAAGGGATTAATTTAATCAGTAACTCAGGCGGCTTAAAGCGAGAGCCGTTTAGGCACTGGCTTAATGAAGCCCACAAAATTTAAAAAGATATAAATATATAAATAAACAAAATCAGTATATAGTAGTAGAAGTGAACTTAATGTCATAAATTTAAGGGTGAGTAGTATGATATGTGTAGATTACGAAAGTAAAAGAATTTTTTAAAAATTCGCATATTTAAGGGCAATTTTCAATAAGCTAACGTTATACTGGACTACTGGCAACGCAATATATTTTTCTGTAAATAAAAACATAATTTTCGTTAAAAATACTATTTAATTTAATTATTAAGAATTTAATATCTTATACAACTAAATTTGAATGACTTTTTGATAAAAATATTTTTAATGAAATATGAATTGAAACAACAGTAAAAACAAGTTTCCTTAAGAAAAGTCGAATTTTCGTTTTTCGAATTTTTAAAAAATTCTTTCACTTTCGTAATCTACATAGGTACATGTCATATTACTCACTTTTAAATTTATGACATTAAGTTTATTTCCACCCTGTATGGGTTTGCAGCCCAGTCTGAGGAACCCCCCCCCCCTTACATCCGGATCTGACGGTTCTTCAAGTCCTAAATGTTATAGTTTTGAAAAATGGACACCTGTAAAATCTTAAATTTCTCATCTATCCACTATCCTATACTTTAGAGAATGTTCAAATTTAGATATATTTGAACATATCCCTATATTGATAAGCAAAGTAAGTAGTATCCTACTACCATATAAACAAATGTTACTCCTCCATTAACCCCTTAAAAACAAATATTGTACGCCAACGTTCTTCCCTTATCTATGCTAAATATTCACGTTACATTAACCCAGTGCGGTCCATAGGCGACTCGTCACCACCTAGCAGGGGGCTCATAACCCGGGTGCCCTTTTACCATGATTACATGATAGCATTAGGGGATGCGACCTCCGTGTCCAGGATTCTGATGTCTGCCCCTTCCACTGCCGCGCGCCCAGGGTGTGACCGGGTAATAACTGGTTTGCGTGGAAGACAATGGCGTGCACAGAAAGTTTTAAGATGGGGAGCTTAATTAGTGGATGGATTTTTGTTAGCATTAGAAAGGTACAATAATTAACTATTCTAATTAGGTATTTTTATTTATTTCCATAATGTTTAGGTCAACAAGAGATAAAATTCTAATTAGATGTAATGAAAAAAATTGCTTTTATTGAAGTTGTTGTGGCGCTACTGTCTATGCAAGAATTTTCAGCTTGGAGTTAATTTCCCCACTTAAAATGTTACTTTGAAATTAATAAAATGAAGGTTGCAAGATTCAGAATTTCTCGAGCTCATTACTAATGGATGAACTAAAATATAGATGCACAAATATACAATGTAAATACTAATAACTATACAAAACAAGTTTAATTACAAAGCTCATTAATAAAAATTATAATAGGTAGTTTTTTTAAATAAGGTAGAAAAACAACATCTACAACGAAAAATAACAAGTCATAATAAAGTGAAGTTAAAAAAGTAATGTGTACATCACAATAATTCCCGAATCAGAAATCTGAAAACACTGTAATTTTTTCTGAACCTGATCTGAAATTGAACTGAAGCATTTCAAATCGTCTCACTAGCTTTACATTTGTGTATTTTTAAACAATTGTTTAACAAGTACAACTTTGAATCAGCCAGTATCATCATATATGTACATGGATGTCAACATAACATGGAAAGCTGATACAGCTTCCTGAAATGTGTGAAATATAATCATTTATTTTAAATAATTATATTTCCTAATTTTTATCAAACTGATAACATATTTTTTGCTTATTAGAAATCGATTTCTGTTTTCTCATATTTTTATTATTGTCACCTTTTTGAAAATTTCTAGGCGCGTTAATGATTGGTAAACAGAGAAACTCGAGTCACGAAGATGTGACGAAACTTTTCGATTTTAAACGAAGAGACCTTTAAATTTATTGGCATTCCCCACCTCTCTCTAATTTTCGTTTCTGTCGTACTGTCGCTTCTGCATATTACTGAACCTTACAACCGAATGAATAACATTTAGTGAACAATTTATGAATAGTGATGATTATTTTAAATTAGTTTATTTTTATTTTACTTTATAGTAGTTTTGCTTAACTTAATGTGATAGAGGAAAATTAAAAATATGTAGAATGAAATAAATGAGGTTATTATGTCAATGGCAACAAAGCAGATTCAGAGTTTACATTTCTAAAATTTACATTTTTATAAAAGATATTTTCGTACATATTTCACAACAATATACAAAGAATAATCAAACTGATATTTTTAGTATTCTTTAAATCGTAAATTATTTAGCTTTACGGGGAACAGTTTTGCGCGAGCCACTTTGTTTGTGATCAATTTCATCTATACTTCTACGTCACACTAATTTTATAAATTGATTATGACTTAATGAGGAAAAATTAATAATTGTAAATAATACCGAATTCTTTCAAATTTCATCAAGTTTCATAAACAATATATAAAAAATAATGGACAACCTTATTGCAAATATTCATATGTACCTACTTTCTTTACAGTAGTATTTTTCTCGTTTTTTTTTCAGACCAATGACGTCTCTTCACTTCTTAATTTTTTTTACTATACATGTGTCCGTGCAAGTGTAGACCAGAAGAACAGAAGAATGGACCGACAAATATTGATATTTTTTATTTTAGGGACTCATACTAATATAAAATGTAATAATAAGAGACAGTGACATTTTTTATGAACCGGAAAGAAAATCAGATGATCAAAAATACGGAAATGATATTTCGAGACTGTAATAAGTAGCAGAAATGTGACGAATAATTTGGATTATAAACGGATTTGAATCCTAGATGTTAGAATCATAGCCGCTTATTGAATGTGATGTGGAGTCCATTACCATTATTAAAGTAAATATAATAAGGTATGAGGTACATTTAGAGGTAGCGTAACCCAGATTTAGATTTTATGGAGTTTGTGTTTGGGTAAGGTCTATTAAGTTTTACGGGTGTGTATGTGTATTGTGTGTGTTTAGAGCAGGTTAAAGTATTAGCAGCCGTAACATAACTTTGCGAAACTCGTCACCCGCGAATAGAATAAAAGTGTAATGTCACCAATGAACACGATCCCGGCGGCGTAGATAAAAACCAGACAATGCAGTTTTCTGTGTTTAAACAGCGGTTCAAATGTGTAGCCCGGTTTTGTTTGGATTAAAAACCACTGGCCTCATGTCGAAATTGAATTAATATTCATTTTGCACACACGTTGCACTGTTGCGAACACGCGAATTAAAAATAGACAAAAACAACAACAGCGAGGATATGAATTATTTATGTCTCTATCATATGTAGTTTTATTCCAGAATGATTGTTTTAAATTTATTTTTCTCTGTTGATATGTGATGTTTGTTTTTTATTTCCTCTTGGAATGTTCGCTCAAAGTTGCGCTTTTCGTTTTGGGGCAGCTTAAAAGCTGTGCTTTTGTACAAGCTCGTATTTTGGCAGAGAGTTTTGCTTTTTATGTTTTATGTCTTTGATATACATTTCTTTAAATATATTATCGAGGATTTCAAACATCGCGCAGAGATAGACATTTTTTAGATAAAATCGTATTTACGAAATGTCTACCTATACATTTCTGTTAACTTACATGTTTGTTGATATCTGTTGAAACGACAAACTTTAAATTAATAGCTACTAATATATCTATCTATGATTGTTAGGAGTATCATATCATAATCGAATTTCAGTATATATGTCATAATATAGCTATTTATGTAATAAGTAAGAAAACAAAGGTGGTTATTTAAAGTTTGCGAAAATACAAAACGAGATAAAGGTTTCATACAATATATTTTTTACTTTAATTTGGATAAGAACAAAAATGTATTCAAAATTATGATTTTTTGACATTTTGATGACATTTGCTATCTCTATCAAATAAAGAATTCTGATAAGGTGAAAATGACGTGATGAATAATAACAAAAAAACATTTAATTTAGTACTGATTTTTTCACCTCTGATTAAAATGCTGGATACCTTGAACGTCGATTAATAGAAGAATGTCGCAAAGTTCTAAAATTATACGGTATTAACTATTTCGATGCGATAGTTTTTTATTAACTGACGGTTAAGGTAATCGGCAATTTAACCAGAAGTTAAAAAATCGGCCCTTATTTTATTACTTAAATAATGTTAACCCTGATTTACGGTGATGAGTAAAAATATTAAAACTTATTGTCTCTTTTCTCTAAAGTTTAACCGCCGTTTAGCTACATAGGTCATATGGAGTTGAACAAGGATGACCCGATGATATGCTATGTACATACATTCATGCCTTGAGGTGGGACTCGAACTCGCAACACCCGCATTATAAATTCTAAGCGCTAACCACTAACCAATCGGTGTCGATAATATTTTATATATATTTATTATAAAATTTAATAAAGGTAATGGCAAATATCTAATGTCTATAAAATGAAACAGTTCATTCATGTGTTATCAGCTGTAATAATGATTTTAGCGTTGACTACATGTACATAATTGTTTGGTTGTATGTATTGAATCCTATTCTAGCCCAGTTAATTATGTAATACATTTCATTCGTCTGTTTTTTGCGACATTAGTAGATAATTAGAAACAAACCACGCCTTGCCCTAAATTCGCCGCATTAACATTGTATTATCTTGATGAAAAGTACTTACATTTTGCTAACATTAAATTCATTTAACCTCAAATATTAAAATGGAATCGGCGAGGTAAAAGTTTTTTCATGTTTCTTACACATTGGATCGTAAAAAATATAGATTGTATCCGGAGTTTCAGAATCGGAAACTCATTTTAATTTTCTTCCTGAATTAATTGACCCATTTTACAGGACTCTTAATGCGTAAGCGTAAAATCAGAAAATGTGATTTTAAAAATCATCCAAAGATTTTAAGTGGAGAAAAACTAAAAACAAAACTATAGTAGCTTGTAACTGTTTCATAAGTGCACTTATTTACTTACTGAAAAATAAAAGTCTCAAACACCACATTCCAAAACTTTTAACCAAAAGAGGTTTTAGTTGACAATGTATTCCAAGCAATACAAATAACAGTAATACTGGAAGAGGTATATTTTCGATTCCCTAACTATAGCCATTTCATGATAACGTACAAATAATGTATAGTTAATAAATTAATGACTGTACCTATTTTGAGCAGAATATGTTGTTGTAAATGAGAAGTAATTAAAATCAAAAATGAAATAATTTGTGAGATTAACGGTGAATCGAAAAGTAAACGGTTAGTAATGTTATGTATTTACTATTTTAAATATTGAACAAAGGATATGATATAAATTCACATACTATACTGCAATTTAAAATTAACACTTTGAATATTGTACAAATCTAACGCATACAGATTTTTTAATTAATATTTTTATCCTCATCTGCAGATAAAATCAATATTCTTAGGTCACTTTTTGGATAATTGATGAATCTTTCATCTTTGACGTGATACTGATACTGACATTGAGTTAAAAGAGTAATTGTATTCGTACGATGCTACAAAAGTTTTTATTGTATTACATTTATCTTTTCTATATACACATCACTACCTCAAGAAATTTCTTATTAAGTGTTTATCAGTAAATGAAGACTATTTTCAATGTAGACATGTTTAATGTGACAGTAAGGCTCCCTATCAAATAAAAATAGTCACGTGTGGACCTGGTTGATATTGAAGAAATTTACATCGGTATCCTGATAGAATATTTGTTAGATAAAAAAATATTTTTGCGAGAATAACGATTTAATTGTTAACCCAATTTTTGTTGAACGTGCTGGTTTTATTAAACTCAACAGACTTTTACCCTAGTGATGATAAATTTGTAGCACATGTCAGATAATTAATTATTCGTCTGTTTTCTCTTTCGCTCGTTTGTTTTTGGAGGCTAACTTTCCACTTTCCTTTGTGTTGATGGCTGCTTTTAAGACATGTGCAAGTTTCCCGCAGAATTGTCGTTTAGTCCGGCCCTCCGAGTGTAAGTCACCCAGAGGTGTACTAACCCCGAGCCCCTCGGGGGTAATTAACTAGCAAGGTCGTAGGATTACACCCCTAACATGGCCACTCCAAGGGATGCAGGGCTAAGTGAATTTAACGTGGACATTACGTAATTTACGAGAGGTGAGGGCTACAATACCATTTTATGGTTTATCATGTAAATAATATCTGCTTTATTACATACTCAAAATATGGATATTTCATCAATTCTATATTAAGCTTTATAGCAACTAAAATGAGGTGCTCTATATTCATATTTAAGGGCAATGACCTACTTTATTGTACTTGATGCAATATATTAAATAATTTTTATGTACATGAATACATTTAAAAAAATTTAATTCTTCAATATTAAAATAAAACGAGAAATAAAATATAAAAAATGTTTCTTTTACTTGACACCCATAAAAAAAGTGGAAGTTTGTTGTATTGAAAGGTTATGTTGCAAAATGTATGTATTTCACGTGACTCCAAACTTCATTGTGATGTCAGTTTTAAAGAAACACAGTTTTTGTCAAAGCATTAATATACATTTAACAACGAAACATTGCGATCTTTCGAAGTTTTTTGTAAATATTAGAAAACTTTAAAATTTAATAAAGACACTAAATTCAAACTTACCCAAGTTTGTTTACTTAAGATTGGCGTCACATTATCAAAAGGGCGTTTTGGTGCGAGATTTAAAATCAAATCTTAAATAATAAATGGAAATAATATTTTTTACAGCTTCACATACCTCTAATTTTTCATCTTACATACTTTTAAAAATATTGTCAAATGGCCTATTATAAATAATTGACAAGTAAAGTTTAATGACGTTACCAGTGACTTACATCAATATTTAGAAGAGATAGTAACATATTTAGATCGTAAACAAGAACTATGGTTCCTGCAGTTGTTGAGAAGTATAATGTAACATACAATTTACCAAATTTATAGTTTTATTTAAAAATTTTGCATTATTATAATAAAATGAACTAAAAGAATTAGAATTATATTTAGTCATCGGGCTAAGAATTGTATGATTAACCCGTATTATTGAACAAACCACGATCAGAGCTCATTGCTCCGATTTTACGTGCGTCTGACTCCATATATTTAATTACTTTTTAATACATTCTTAATGAAATAATTTTTAAAGACATACAAAGAAAAGGTCCGTAAAGATCTTTACAGACTGAAAGCTATTTCTTCTTCCACCATCTCAAGAGGCATTGCATTTAAAAATGCTTGAAATTTGAATTTGAATATAGTTAAAAATCAAATAGATTTCTATGTATTGTCAGCCAGTACGGTTGTGTGGTCGTGGCGTGTCTTGTCTGATCGTGTAGATAAGCAACATAGCCCGCCCTGTCCAATTGGATGGGTTACCGCACAACGGCTCGGTGTATGCTGACCTTGCAGAGACTGTAGGCTGACAACCTGCATCACTAAAATGCAAGTAAAACTGTCATGAAACAAGTACCTCAGGTACTTGAGGCCCTATTCCTCAGAGGAATGTTGTGCCACAGAGAGAGAGAGATTTCTTTACATTAACTCGTTTTGTTATGTATTTTGCTGGTGTTACAGATAGCTCAATTTGATACAACTCTATAAAATACTGATATATGATACAAAAACTTTTTGGAAACTTGTTTCCCTTGAGTCATTTTTCGAAGTTGAAGTAAGCGGAAATTATACTGCAACATATGTGGCAAACAAGACGGAAGAGGCAGTAATTTAGAGTTCAGCTCGTGAATTTTGGCCGCTACATCTTTGCTGCTAAATTGCAGTTCTGGTTCTATTACGGAACTATTCAATTTTATCGAAAGAAGAAGCACATTCAATTTCATTATCGTTCTCTTTTCAAAGTGAATAATTTATGGAAAGCATAAAGTAGAAAGTACAAGTTTTTCAATGTATAAAATTTGTATTATTGTCTATTAAATAAATATAGCACACATTACTTTTTATCCCTCACTAAGAAAGTCAAATCTGTTTTATCGATGATATCATTATTATCATCTTGACTTTACAACTCAGGGTAAGTCTTGTCTTCTCTCAAAATGTTCCTCGAAGTTTCTCTATTCCTTCCATCTACTTATTTTACAATTCTTTTTCGTTCGTTCTCTTCCATACATCCTTTCTTTTAGTCAGCATTTTGCTCTTCTTCCTACTGGTCTCTTTTCCATTATTTTTCTTACGAGTATATTTTCTTTTAGACATAATCATTGTTTTATCTATCTAAGGGCCGGTTTTTTAATGTCCTGATAAGTGTCTGATAAGACTCTGTTAATGAATTTCAGTTTTTTAATATCTTGTTAGCGTTACCAAGAGGATAAATCTTAGATGACAGGAGGATAAACTAACTGCTAGTTAGTAACTACCAGTATACTACCGATAAAATGTTGCCAGTAGGATATATTTACAAAGTTAGTCCGAATATGACAGAATGTAAAATATCCTGCAGCATTTGTCAAATTTTTGAGAGGTTTTGGTAAATACTGTCAAAATATGGAATTAGTTCAATGTACTTTGTAAACCAGATCATTTTAATATCTGGAGTAACCATGATTTTAGATTTAGGAGAAATACAGCAATGCATTTATTACAAAATGTAGAAAATCTTATTCGGTTTTTTACTAGAAGGTAAATGAAATTATGAGTAGCATATATTTAAAATAAATAACAAAATTTTAATTACAAAAATTTTACAATTATTCCTTTGGAATGTCATCGATTCAAACTGTAAACCATTTATATTTTTTTAGTCAAAGTTAATACAACATTCCAAATTTGTTTAAAATTATAGCTGTTTACATAAGAATGTAGCATGTAGCAAATATAATAACTTGAGACCTGACAATTAAATATGGCTGTTACTTATCAGACAGGTAAATTCATATTGAAAAACACGTTTTCATTACCATGAAGTTTACCAGCCAGATGAATATAATCTGTTTGGTAGTTAGCAGGAACTTTCATAGATGATTGAAAAACAGAACTTAAGTCTACTTTTTTGACATTCTTACTAGCAGTATTATGTTCTAAGTTCTAGTATACCACTGCATATTGTTCTCAGAATTAATATGTATATTGCGATTTGATCTTGTTGCCTCAGCGTGCATGTTTCGCATTTTATTAAGGTGCTACGTAGTTTCAGTTTAGTTTGGTCGACAGAACTTTTCATGTTAACTGTGGATAGGGTCAGTGAATTAGCATTATTTGTTTCTTCATTATGAGAGTTTCATCGCTTGTAAATAATGCTCCTAGTTATACCAATTCTGATATGTTTCTTTGTTGTAGTTATTTATTGTAAAATATTGTTTATTATGTTAAATCGACATCTATGTTCCTCAATTTATTAATGGGATCCTATGTTTGCAATTACTATGAATATTTTGCCGTAATTAATGTATAACTATACTTATACTCTTTTTGTGTTAACATATTTAAATTACATAATTAATGTTTCATTTTTCTTCTCGAGATAGCCATTGAGTACCGCTTAAAGTTTTTATCGATGTAGTATTTTATTTTTTGTAGTTTTCACATAAATAGATTGTAGATATAACAGATTTTTTGTATGATTTATAATGTTTGATTGCGAAAATTATTATTATTGGAATACTCTATGTAAAATTACTATCAATATTTTGTAAAATAATAATAATAAAAATAATAAAACCTATAAATCATATGGATTTGTTTTTCGGCTTCGGTTTTGTACTTGTAAATTTTAAAGATTTAAATTTTTTGTTGTTCATTTGTTTATCTTTTCTCCTTTTGAAAACAAGAACTGGTTCTCAGAACTCATGTTTAGATGAATTGTAATAGGTATAAATATATGTATTACGGTATTATTACCATTATTAGCCAAAAGGCTTTAGATAAAAATAAAATTCCTAGATTGCAATCTGGCATTGGTTGTTAAAGTTTAGCAAATAACTTTTAATTGTTATTGTTAACGTGTAATAAAAAACTAAAGTTTAGTAATAGTATTAATACTTTTTAATGATTTTATGGAACTAGAAAGATTGTTTTAGGTGTAGTACAATGAAGTTTAATAAAACTTTGAATATTTTATGATCAAATAATAAAGTTTAATCGTAAAGTTACATATGCAAGAGTTCATTAAAAATTTTTGAACAAGTTTGTTTGTTTTTAACTTTATTTAAAAAACTTAGTAGTGTTTTTCATACAAATTATGTATTAACTGTTAGCTAGTTTCACAGTTTAATTTTTTATATATTTATACACCTGAGATATCAACATCATTACCTATGACAACATTCCTAGATAGAACAGGACTTTAAGTACTTAAGGTAGTTGTTTCGTGATAAGTTTTATTTACTTTTTAGTACTGTAGATGTTGTCATCCTACAGCCTTTGCAAGGAACGGTGTTGAAGATTCTAGGAATGGAACCCCAGATATTATAGGTACTCCACTCAATTCGAGTTGGATGTCGAATCATTCTAACCAATTCCCATTTTTAGATACTGTACGTGAAATTAGAGTTAAGCTATGTAGCAGAGAAGAATATTTGTTGAATGTGTCTTAAAATATTGGTTATGATTTTGTGTTATAAGAGTTAGAAATGCCATCTTATATCATAGCCCTAGTAATGTTAACATTGGTGCGATGTGCTACTTTACCTCTGATTTTGATGAAATTTAGCAAAAAGTTCAAAGCATAACAAATAGGGGAAAAATATTAACAATGGCGGTCGGAATTGTATGACCTTAAAATCACTGTATAAACAACAAATGATGTGTGTATGTGCGCGCGCTTAGTGTTTGTGTATCTATAGGTATGTGGGTTTAGGTTAGGTTAGGACAGATACAGTTTAAGTTTAGGTTAAGTTATGTATAGTTTAGTTTAGGTTTACGTTAAGTTCAGGTTAGATTTAAATTAGATTCAGGTTAGGTTCAGGGTAAGTTTAGATCAGGTTTAGGTAGGATTTAGATTAGGTTTAGGTTAAGCTTAGATTAGGTTTAGGTTAGGTTTAGATTGGGTTTAGGTTAGGTTTAGATTGGGTTTAGGTTAGGGTAGTTTAGGTTTAGTTTAATTAGTATAAGTTAGGTTAGGACAGGTACACGTGTGTGAATTAAATAAATAGCTTTAAAACATATAAACTGCGATTTTCAGGTCATGTGAATACATATTTGTTATACTTAGTAGCAAAAAATTTTCCCAAATTGCATCAACATCGGAGATGAAGTAGTACATCGCAAAGTTGACCTTAACTTTGGTTACAAATTGTGATTCAGTCATGCAGAATTGAAACATATCCGGGATTACGGCAGGGAAATTCACTTTCAACAGTGGTATTTAACATTATGTTGGAGAAAGCAATAAGAAAAGTTAATATAAATCAATAAGGTACAAATTAAAACAAAAGGGAGCAATCCCCAATTTCCTTATGAGTAAGAGACATCCATGACAAGGAGAAGAAAGAAAGTAAATAATTAAAGACTTTCTAGTAGTGATAACATATTTGTTGCTTCTTAGAAATCAATTACTGTATTTTTGTATTTTTATTATTGACTCCTTATTGAAAATTTTTTTGACGCGTTAATGATTGATAAACCGAAAAACTCGAAGATATGACGAAGCATTTCGATTTTAAACGATGAGCCCTTTAAATTTGTTGGCTTTCCCCATTTCTCTTTAATCTTCGTTTCTCTGTCTTACTGTCGCTACTGTATATAGGTAACTATTCTGTGATTTAAGTATATGTAATTTATTCATTTAATATTGTTTAGCAAAAAGGTTGAATTTTGGACAAAATATATTATTTTATAATATTTTACTTCAATCAATGATTTAAAAAATCAAAAACTTTATTTAAATTATCATTTAAATCAGGCCAACACTGCGTTAGTTTTTTTTTTGCTTTTTGTTGCTACATACTATAGGTATTAACTGTAAACTACTATGTATAAATGACGTATGTATTGAGTTCGTAATTCTCTAACGTATAGCAAACAGAATAAACATGATAAGACAAGTCGTCCATATTTGAGTATTTGTGAAATAGATAGAAATAATTTGTGAGTTGATTCCCCCAGAGTAAAATGGTGTGTTATGTTTGAAACGTGTCAATAAATATTCCCAGTTGACTTGCTGACAATTGGGCGAGAAAAGGTGCGAAGCCGACGAAGACAGATGTGTGTATAAGAGACTCCGCGTAGCTTCTCATGTCTTTATATAGCATCCGCAGCTCACTTTGATACATTATTCAAGGTGGCGATGTTTTGACAGTTTACGAAAGGGCCTGGCAAGTGAAACGGAATCTACAATGAACAACTACTACGCACTAAGCTATACACTAAATTTAAACAGGCTGCATTATTTAGTGTGTATCGTTCACTATAAAGCAAATATATTTTTCTTCAAGTATGTAGGAGCTTATACGAGTATTTTTACGAAGAGTGATTTCAACGATTTAAGTAAATTTAGTATTTTGGTATTAATAAGAAATTGGTCTCGTTATTGGTAGGTAATATCCATTTATGTCATATGTCTGAAAGATCTTGTTTCTAGATTTCATTTGTAGATATTTCAGTTCAACATATTTTAGACAGTTGTAGTTAGTAACGGTCGTAAACGTTTGCAGACCGCTTTTGAATGATACATGTACGTTATAGAAATATTTTAATAGAAGAATTATTTATTTATTATTTATATAAAACTAGAGAAGAAAAAATAATAAAAATATTGGAGACTTCAGCTTTTTGTTATTTATTGAATTATACAATGTTTTGGTCCTTGAATGGAACCATGTTCAAGTCTTGCCATTGTGATACGATGTTCATGTGTTTGTATCCAACAAGGGAACCACACTACCTGTCTGGAATCTGGGATATTTTATTCCGATTTCATTTGGTACCAAATGAAAAGTCTCAAAGTCAAACACTCTCACTTTTTTTATTTCTTAAGATATGTGATTTTGAAATTTTCAATTTTTCTATATTTGCTTATTTCGCCCAGCGATGTATTTTAATGGCTTGGAAAAATTTTCTGAAGGTAGGTTCTTATAAGTTTTTTGTGGGGTTGAATACGAATCTGACATCAAAATTATAAAATTAAAAATGACAGATCCAATATGGGCGAGCAAATATATCATAATACTTCAATTTTTATTAAAATAATTTATTATATGTTTTTGGTGGGTCATATTGGATCTGCTATAAATCCCCCAAATACATACATAGATCGACGGTTTTTGGCTTAGGGCCTTATCGTTTAGTACCAATTTATTAATGAAAATTTACAAAATTACTAAAATTCAACCTAGGAGTAAGGGTTCAAACAACTTCGTCTCTCCTGTTCACCTACAAATCTCTACAAGCTGCACTCTGGACTCAGTTCTCAACAGATCGACCTTCTGAAACTATTCTGCAACATTCAAATCAAGCTCTCAAAATCAAGAAGAATCCTTCTACTTAGATGCTAATATATGAACACCATACCCCATTGGTGTCAAGTTAAGACCTGAAGATGGTCTCATTCAAGGACCGAAACGTTGTCTAATTCAATAAATAATAAAAAGCTATGAAGCCTCCAATATTTTTACCCTCACTACATAAATATTGTATGATTATCCAGGATTTTAGAAAATTTTAAATTGCAAGATGCTATAATTCACATTTACAACTTATTTTTTTATGTTTGTTTATAGGTATTGCGTATTATAGACATGACAAAAACGTTTTGATATTTTTATAAACTGCTAAAATACTGCATATTAATAGTTACATTCTTAATATGGCAGGGAGGTTAGTCTTTTCATGACAAATATAGAGAATAAGAATTTAATTGTATTATACTAGAAACTGTTATAGGTACATAAGGGATTATGTTGTAAACACTTTGTTCAGTTCCACATTACTGAAAAATAAGAAAAAGCCAGTCTGGGAAACGTCAAAATTAATTACTTGTAACTGTACTAAAAGACAACGGAATGCATTTTTAACATAAGAAATAATAGTTTCTTTAATCTAAAACACATGTTTAATTTAAAAATAGAAAAGAAGTGCAAATATATATGTAATAAATAAATAATAGTACAAATAAAATATAATTTTTTTTTGTTTATCAATAAAGGATTTATTTTCTTTGACTGGATAATTAGTTAGCTAAAATTTAATAAAATCCAGTACATACTTAAATAACCAACGTTTCGACTGTAAATCAGTTTGCATTGGAGTGATTAATCGTATTAAAAATGATTTACCTATTTGTTAAATTAATAATTTATTTGAAAAATCATAAAATATAGATTTTCAATTTTTATTCCATGTTAAAAAAGGGCCGCCACCAAACTTAGAGGCTCCCACCAACATAAATCCGGCCCAGGTTGACATTGCCAGATCACAAATGAAGAGATGAAAAATTATTATTATAAAATATTACCACCCAGAGTCACAAATCAGGATTAATTCAAAACTGATCTAAATATGTCGAATTTAGTTTGAATTTGACATATTTTAACCTGTTTAAGTGATAATCCTGTTTTGTGAATCTAGCTGTAAATGTTCTGATTTTAAGTTTAGTTCAGTTATTAAAAATTGTACATGTTAATAAAATTTAAAATTTATGTATTTACTGATCATATAAATAATCATATTTTGTATTGAAATATATACAAAATATATTTGTCAATGTAATTGGAAATTGTATTTTCCCGGTGATTTTGCGGCAGCGACATTACTGAATGATTTCAAGAAAAATATAAATATAACAATATATATCTATAATATAAAATGGCCAACTAGTTTTACGGAGCGAGTGCTTAGATTGAATATTAAAATACGTTTGAAGACAAATACATGCATTAGTTAATTTGTAGCTAAGTAATACTTTCTCCAAATCTGCCTTCTGAGACAATAACATTTAATAATTCATTATAAGAGGAATGTGTAGAGTTATAAATTCATAACTCTCTGTTTTAATTATTCATAATTAATTACAAACTTGATTTGCATTTTACAATTAATCTTATCCTTTTGACTGACGCCTCTCATCAAAATAAAAAAATTTAAATTGTACTAGCTCCCAGACACACCATCATACACACACTATAATTATTAATACAAACACAATAATACCTTTTATTATTATTATTATTAATGTATTCCAAAAAACAAGACAAGTACTACTTCTCATAATTTTCATATTTGGTTAAATAAAACGAATTCGACTAGAGGCGAAGCGCACTCTGGGCGTCCATTTGAGGTCACAATGGATTTCGTCCAAAAAATTCATATTATCACGGAAAACTATTGACTACAGTGCAATAGATTGCTGAGACTATGGATATCTCAACTTAAAGAGTGCATAATTAAATGGGGAAATTTAGCGTGGTTGAAATTACATGTGAAATATCTTTTAGTCGTAAGTTTATGCATAATTATAACTTAAAATGTAATTAAATGTTAAAATTATGTTTATTTATTTATTTATTTATTTATTAAAAATCAATCCAACAGGATACGAGATCCCAATTATAGGATGATTATACAAAAGATAATATCATAAATGTCACAAGTAAACATGAAAATGTTGCCAATTGTTTATAATTAATGATTTATATTCGAGCCACTCTGACGTCACAAGTGAGTTATGCGCTTGCGCAGAAGGGATGGTGAGACCTGACTTTTTGAACGTAGGTTGTATCTTGCGGCATTACACTACACGCTTCTCTGTTGCCATGGGAACCCAGCGCGCGCTGGTTAAGATAGACGATACGTTCTCCGCGAGCCACTCTGACGTCATTTTTGTATAAAATTTCATTTTTTGAGAAATCTAGGCATCTTTGGGTGAAATAAAATGTAGAATATCACTTTTGAGGGCAATCTTGATAAAATAAAAATATAAAAAAAATCGCTAAACTTCCCCATTACAAATTAATAATCTTTGTCTAGAGTGCATGGGTGCTTCGAATGCAGGCTGTCAACCAAAAATGCTCCCGAAAGATATTTCCATACAATATTTAATATTATTTAACCACAATCAGCAATATTTTTAGCGTCGATTCTTTAGTATAAACGAAACTTAAATCTATCATTAAACACCAACAACTAGAGCAATGATCAACGTCTGACGAACGTGGGTTGTAATGACGACCACAGGTTTGTTGGCTGGGAAGGTAATGGTCACTGTTTTTAGGAATTCCCAAAAATATGCAACTGTCAAAATATGTTATTTCATATATGTAGTTATATTTTGTAGTTTGTATAACAATTACTTTTTCGAAAAGATGAAAACATTGAATTTTTTTTTAAGTTTAAAGTACATCAGATTTTTTTGTTCCTTTATTCTTGAACGCATGTTTTCTTTACCAGTTCTTTTAATTTGTGAATATTACCTTAAACTATTCTGATATTTATTAATGTATGTATGTAGCTGGGTAGAAGTTGTATAGATAAAGAAGTAACAATTACTGAAAAAGTTCACTTCATACAAAAATATTACATACTTATGTCAGAGGAGTGGTAGGTAAAATATAAAATACAAAATATGCATTATTTATTTACTGTTACCAATTATTTAGTATGGATTTTTTCCTTGCAGAATAAATGAATTATTATTATTATTAATTAATTAATTATTAATTAATAATTGTATTGTGTTGTGACAAAGCCTATTCAAAACTCTTGTAAACAATTTTAATTCAAAATTTAAAAATTATATTATACATTAAAACTCATTTATTTTAAAATTATTAGTAGTTGTTACTGAATACAGTTAATAGTAATTTATGATTGATTCCATTGATGTGTTTTGGAGCAGTATAATCGCAGTTCTATCAATATAATCTAGCACCGAAGTCGCAGTAAAACGGTAATAATGTGTGTAGTCGTTAGAAATAAGTGCAGTGGGGTAAATATAAACGGTAGACGGCGGGTGTAAAACATAAAAGTAGCTGGCGTCATTTAGCCGGTTAAATAAGCGGGTAATTTGGCGTGGGAGATTCGGCCGTCACCTCCGTGATAAAATCACTTTTAATGCCGGTATTAATCCCCGCTACTTTACCGGTTCGCTGTGATTTATCCCCTTGCCTGATGTGACGTTTTTATTTTAATTCCCAGGTGCTAAAGTCGATATTTATGGCGCAATGATTTCATGCCGGCATCATGTTTAGATGTTAATGTCGCATAAATATTCCAAATTGTTTGTTCTACTTTGCTTTTTTTCTTTGATCTATATTCTGCGTTTAACAAAAGCATGACACACATGTCCCACATCTTTATATAAACAAATATCAACATCGTACAAGCCTATAGTCATGGACACAGTAAAAAGAATATAGTAAGAAGCGAAATTTAATGAAGCTGGTATTTTGATTCACGCCATATACCAATATAAAAGTATTAGATGTTAAAATTTAAATTGATTTATTACTAACATTTTATTATTTTACAGTGGTATTGTTTAATAACTTATAGTGTAATGTACAGAGTGCGTGTACCAGCTTCTTTCATTATTTAAGGTAAAAAAGCTTCAAATATTAGTTGTGGAGTATAAAATTCTACATCTGAATAAGCAAAATTAATTTTACCTGCCGTGAAACCTTAGAAATTAGGTATGAAAATAACGTAAATCTCCCCAAAAATAGTGGAAGCCATGGAATTAAAACAAAATTTAACAAATTTTAACGGGTTTATCTATCAAGTTACAAATAAAAATAGCAATAGCAAGAAAAATATTTTGTTTTTATTTTTTCATCCAAAATAATTTATGTAGGTAATATTATTCACTAATATCTAAAAATAATATAAACAAACAAACGCAGCGTAATTTTACAGATAAACCGTTAAACAATTGTTAATTTTTGTTTATTATAAATATAAGAATTGTTTCTTATTGGAAAACATTAATTATTCAGATATTAGCGGCAAAAATATATTTTACCTCTGCCGTATAATGAGTTAATTTGATTGTATTATATATCAGAGTTCGATGTGTACTTTTTATCATTGCTTTGTTGTTTCCTTTTATTTGTCTTTTGTTTTCTTCTTGTAATATACTTAATTGAAATTAGCTGACGACTTAAGATTATTACAGAGTACAATAAACAATTCATTATTTCAATGAAAAATAAAATACTCTATTATTTAATTATTCAAAGGGGAATAATTCTTAAGAATATAAAAACATGAGAAATTAATAAAATATCCTGTTATCGTGGATACAAGGCGTCCTCTCGATGAGAAGCATAACCGCTTGTGGCGGCTTTTCTGGATACGCAATATACTTTTATATGTTAAATTCTTATGTTCACTTCTACAAAGCACCACCTGGAACGTATGTCATGTTTCATAGAGAACAGCGTTTCTCGTAAAAAACTTGCAGCTTTCGACTTTTTATTTCTTTATATTAATTTACCGACTGTCGATGGTAAATGTAATTTATCGAATGTCTTTTATGTAATTTATCGAATGTTTTTTAATTATATAACTGTTTTTAAAGCGAAGCACAAAAACGGTTATTATTTACTTACAGAATTTAAAGAAAAAAGTCATACGGTTTTTGTACACTTGTACATTTCTCAGCAAAAGAAATTGAATTTATACTTTCGCGTCGTACAAACAATTGTCCTTTTTTTATAGACTTGACAATTTTGTGTAATTATATATGTGTTTATTACGTATGTAAGGAATTGTAGCGTAATGAACATTGAAGGGAATAAAAATGTGAGGAATTTAAGCACGTTCTCAACAAGTGACGTATGTAAATTTGTTCTCGGGTTCTTACGTCCTACGGTTACGCTGTCGTAAAGTTGAAAAGTATGTGTAATACTCAGCAATGTTATGTCGTACATGCTACACTGGAATTACAGGCTTTTATAGACCTTAAACCGCCGAGACATAACACCTGTACTACCGACCAAATATTCATTTTTCATTATTATTACCTCAGGAATATTTATAACTGTTTCTAATTAGCAGATAAAAATAATTGTTATAAATTAAGTATTATATTGTTGTATGGTTATTTATAGAAATTTCTAAGAAGTTTCATGTCTTTAAAATATACGGTAAACAAGTTTAGTTTATTTATGTAATGTTTTTGACGTACAGTTCTCTTTTAACAAAAGGCAACTGAATAAATGATGAGACATTTTGAATCTTGTGATTGGCTTTGTCTATTGTTTCAAATTTATAATTTTTTACAGTGGCGGTCTGGCCCGGCCCGAAAGTCCGCGATTCCGGACCGGGCCCAAAGACCAATCAGGCCCTCATATTTAAAATAATACGTGATTTATATTTTAACAAATAATAAATAAATGTGATGGCAAATTTTTATAATTATTATTGTTTTAATTTTAAATGTATTATACTGTACCTACAGAGTGGATTAATGTTATTAAACTCATGAACAGAGGTTGATCTAAGATGTTTTGTCAGGCTGTATTATTATTATTATTATTTAAACATGAAATGGAACTCCTCAATTTATTCTGAAACTATTGGTTTTAGCAAAAAAAGTTATTTAGAAGAAATGTTCAGGAGAAAGGCACTGATTGTTTTACGTATAAAATTTATTTATTAAATTAGTGGTTCTCAAGCAGTAACACAAAGATATATTTTTCTATAAACGGTAACCTAGTTTTTCCTGACATTATTAAATAGAGTTTTTTCTGACTTCAAGTATGTGAAGAATGTAATGTTTTCTTTGAGAAAAATGCAATTTAAAATTTATTATTAAACTAATATCAGAAGGCCAAGCGTTATGAAAAATAAAAAATAATAACTTTTCCTAAATGAAAAACTAATTTTCAATGTAGAATTAACTTTAAAAAATAACTACCAGGTCGCTACTGATTTTATACCACTAACATTCTTGACATCTAAGCATAGAGATCTCTAACATGTAAAATTATATTTTGGTAATTTCCTGCTTCCCTAATTATTACGATTATTACGTAGAAAAGCTTCAAATATCACTTGTAGAGCATAAAACCTTGCATCCAAATCAATAACCAAATAATTCCATGACTACTGCTATTATAGAAAATTAATTTTGTTTATTGATTCAGATGCAGAATTTTATGGTCTACAATTGTTATTTGAAGTTTTTTTTTACTTAAAATAGTTAGGGAAGCAGGATATTACAAAAATATAATTTTACATGTTAAATCCGTATGATCGGGTGTTTTGAATTACTACCCTGTATATGTATAAGCAAAGCAATTTAAAGAGATCATATATATTATACGTAGTACACATGCTTGCATGTAAATTAAATAGGAGTATTTTTAAATCTACATTTAAAAAATCTGATAGCACAATTACCATTTTATAATTATTGTTCTTTTATAAGCATAATTATATAATATATACATTATTTCTATTACATATAATAAAATGTATGTTAAGTTGTTAGTATGAAATGCGCAAAGGTGACGTACTCAATCGAATAGGGTAAGAATAATTATTAAGAAAATTTATTTAAATGTTGAATATTTATAAATAAATAAAATTTAATGAAATGAACGCGTCTCTGTAACATCTTATCCTGATTGTAAAATACAAAAGGAACGCTTCCGAAAAATTATATTTGTCCGTGTCTAAAGCATATGTGCAGATTAATGTCTGAAATAATCGAGAGTCTTGTATCTACAATCAAGAATTTGCAAAGTCTTGTCTTGTCTTGTCTAGACGGCAACACTATTCAGTAGGTACATTATATGATATAATAATACTAATGAAAATGGAATAGACAAACAGATATTGATTTAGATATTTTTCTATTTTAATGAAATTAAAATTATGAACTATACAATATTAAATATTGCATATAACTAATAATTCTTAATCTTATGTATTAGTGTGTCTTCACACAATCAAAATTTTAATACAGACACCAGAGTACCTATATATATCCCCGAAATTTGTGACCCATTTTATAACAACCAGTATTTATCGATAACTCATCTTTCAGTACGCTGTTTATATTTATGACAATAGTACTTTTTATCAATGATATACGTGAATAATAAAAATAAAATAACCCAATGTTCTGCAATTTGTATAAAAATTTAATAGACAGTAAAATATATTTTCTTTTTTCTTATTTTATCTTATCTGATGCTTGATTTTCATTTTTCATGATAGGTGAAGTTACACGTTATGTTTATAATTATTAATTTTACATTATTTTGGCAAATATTGGGAGTTTATTTTATCAATAAACATAAAGTATATCAACACTATAGTTACAGTGCAAATTGATTGACAGCAATGTATTAAACTGTTTTTTTAGGAAACTTAGGAATAATTACATTTACTAAAAAAAATATAATATTCATTAAAGAAATTATGAATTATTTAATATGTTTAAACTTAAACCAGATCCATAAAAGGGTTAGCCACTCACCCTGATTGGTTAGATACTGGTTAGTCTCAAAGTTATACCCCTTGTTAATATCCTGAAATGTCAAACTAACTACAATCCTACTTCATAACAGAGATTAATAAGTATATTATTTACTTCCAAAGATAACTCCACTGGTTTGGTGGAATTAGAAATATTTGACAACCAATAAATAATATACTTCGATTAAACACATGCGCGAATCATTTATTGAAGTATGACTATATTATTTTTTTTTTATTGAATTCGTATTACATGAAACTGAAACGTTAATCTTTTTTATTTTATAACGTAGTAATTCAATATATGTATTTATTTATTTCATTTGAAAATTATTTTATTTTTACAATGTCACATGGAAGATCGAGGTGAATGTTACAACCTACTAGTCGTGTCGACTGATTTTGAAATGTGTCGAGTCTGACAAGTATTCCGTATGTTTACTCATAAAATAAACGCTTCAATACATTGCTGTCATTCTGTTAATATTATAATGAAACTACTCTATGTTTACTGATAAAATAAACTTCCGGTATATTCGCAACGAACTGTGTTAATGTGACGTTCAAATTTAATAAATTTTCTTAAATAAAACATAATTGAAATAGATTTTCCAATTTCCAGTGTCGTAATTTCTCTCATATTATTTTCTTTCACTGCCTCCGGAAGTAATTTCCGATTTTCGTTTGACATGTCCCAGATTGGTCAAAATTACTGTGATATATCTTCCCAATAAAAACCCTCTCAAAATATTTTGTGACGAATGATGGTGCGAATTCCATTCGACACGAATGAGATTACTTTCCTTGCGCTGGTTCGGCTGCGATCGGCTAACCTCGGATTAGCCACGTGACAGCCGGACTTAACCTCACTCACATGATTTTAGATGGTGATTTTTTTGACAGGGCCGTTGTGGAAGGTGGGAATTATTAATTCTGGGCTATCGACGTGGGTTAAGGTGTTAAGGAACTCGCGCGATGACAAGTTAAGCAGACCGTTCTCAAAGTCGGCGGCTTCTTGACAGCGTCTATTTATAATTGTGGAAATATTTATAGGGGGATATAGACGACTCACCTCGTTGGTGTTCCAGCGGTGTCTCTGGATGGGGAAGTGGTCTGCCTTGGGGAGGCTTTCCAAGTTCTCTGGAAGCTTAATCGGCTCTCCATCTGAAACAATAATGTCTCATTTAACATCAACCCAACAAAACACAATATACATTGCAAGAAATTTAATGTATAGTCGTTCTACGATAACGTTATGTTGGTTGTTAATAACATAAAACATTTATTGAAATAATCCTTTTTAATCTTCTAATTCGTTATATAAACATACGAGTATACATCTTACTTTGTTTCAAAAATATAGTTAAATATGTAGGTCTCTAAGGGCTGATTTTTTCACCTATCATTAAAGTGCCGATTACATTACTCACCGGTTAATAGAAAAGTATCGCATCGAGAAATAAATAACGTATATCTTAGACATCTCAATTTTTCTATGCGATATTTGTCTATTAAACGGTGTTTAAGGCACTTTAATCAGAGTACAAAAAAATCTGCTCTTAATGTCTTTGTTTTTTTTTAACTTGGGGCAATTAGAGTAACCTGTTTAATTACGTAAGATGTATGTTTCGCACTGTTTTCTTGATAAAATTGAAATGACTTTTAATTACTGATATTTCAACACTTTGTGGCAAATTGCATTTGAAAATGTTTAAATACATATGTATCTCCATATTAACTTTGCATAAATATTAAACTTTTCACTTCATTTCATGAAACATAGCCCTATACCAGTATGTGTCCACCGCCGTATATTACAGTAGCGCGCTAATTTTTCTATTTTAATTCTTCATTCGGTTTTTTCCATATTGGCGACAATAATATTTTGAAATTAAAGTAATTTAACTTGACGGTATCTGATCGTAGAATAAATGTAAATTTATCAATGCGATATTATTTTTAACCGACATTTACGGTAATCTGCATTTTAGCCAGGGTTGAAAAGATAGGCCCTAAGTCTCATTATTTTTATTAAATTGATGTACTGGTCCATGACTAAAAATAATTAAAACGGTTGGTGATTTTCAATTTATCATGTCTTTTGTAAAGCAATGAAATGAATATACTTTTATATCTTGAATAAACCATACATATACAAAGACAAAAATGACTGTATAAAAGTATATAGCAATTTACAACCTCCGCTAAAAAAAATCTGTATAAAGAATAAGATTTTATGTATAATATTATTGTATTTTATGATATATACCTACATATATACATCTTATACCTAAATAAAATTATCAAAAGTTATATTATAATAATTTAAAACCACATTTATTAAAAACTTAACAAAAGTAGAATAATGAAGAATACTGTTACTAAATTACATAGTGCATTTGCATTTTGTAATATGACGTTTCCGGCTTTTGAAAACAAATAGAATTGTTTGATATGAAAGATAAATTATACTCCTACATTGAAACTCTAAAGTTTACATATTTCGTCAAGGAGAAATATCAAATTTATTTTTGCAAGGTAATTCTCAATTTATTACACGGTTGCACATAAAAGTGTTGTAGACAAAAAATAAATACCTACGTAATATAAAAATATGCTTTACCTCTGTTGTGATTAATTAAAAACAAAAATAAAATTTATGTGGGCGTAGGTAATTCACTGGGCAAACAATTCAAAGTAAATTGTAAGCTGTAGAATACGTGGGTGACTGCAAATAATGATTGATTGTAGTTTTCAAGTTCGCAGTTTATACTAAACCATTATTTTAAATTACTATACGAGCAACTCTTGAAATCTTAACTATAAATCTTGTTGCTAATGGCTTTTTATTACATTTTTCTAAGCAAAGTCTAATTGCAGTTAATAAAAACGTAATTAATATTTAAAGAGCCGATTAAATAAGTTATAGTTCAATTTTTTTTTTAAACACATAAGTAATTCGGCATGAGAAGAAAAATGATGAAATTAGTTTCTTTAAATTTAATTAAGTAAGTAAATTAGGAGTATAACAAAATAACTGCTATATTTATAGATAACAATTAAATAGTTTAGACCTTACAAACTTCTAGTATAATTAGATACCAACATAGAGGTACCCTGATTGGGATATAATAACGTGATATTTGTTTTCCAATACTGATTATTGATATATTTACGAGGTTGACAAATTATGTGGCCAAGTGCCGAATCCACTAATTCAGTATAATTTACAAGTAATATAATACAGACACTGTCTTATAAGTTACCAGAAGTAATATTATAAGTGCTGGTAATTTTTCAACAATTTTGTCCGGATAGCAAGAATGCTTGTTTGTAAGAAAATTGCAAGACTATAATTTCGTATAAGAAAAATCTGTCAAATATTATTTTTTTTACTATTTTCCTTTCAAAATATCATATTGACGTGAAGTAAATGAAAACAATCGTAAATAAATTCTCACCGAATATCCTACCAAGTAGAGTTATAATTTTTTAACCGAATAAAATGTTCGAATGGTTCGGTACCCACTATATGTTATAGGTTCCTTGCTGAGGGGGTAGACAGTTAACCCACTACTAAAAGTATAAGAAAAATATCACGAAACAAGTACCTGATTAGGTATTTGGGACCATGTTCCACATAGAAATGGTTTGGCGAAGAAAGGAAATTGTAAATATTAGTTATTTTCTCATAATAACATCTATTTTCCGTCTTGTATGCACTATTGCTTATGGAACAAAATATTCAGGAAGCAGTTTCTCAGTGGCTCAGGCTGTGGTGTAACATTCCAAAAACACAGCTTGTCAAATTGACAATAAAATGTTATTCAGCGCCATAAAAAGTAGTGATAAGTGACATATTAAAAAGGTGTGTGGAAGTAATATAAAATACGGACCACGGCATATACAAATGTTATAAACGATGATAAATGATGGAAAACTGTTGATTGAAAAAAATGTAGATAGTAGTTATTTTCAACCTATTTAATTAAATCGCTAAATATGACAATACATTCGATTACATACTAATTAATACTAATTCTTACTCGTCCTTGATTCTAGACAATGTAAAATAACTAAGCACAAAGCTCAGTGAGGAACTACCCGAACACTCGAACACTCGCACACTCTCATACACAATCGTATCTCGTGGGTAGCCTGGTCAGGGCCACTAAAGCACAAAGCTGCTTAAACCTCTCGTTGGCAATCTGGCTAGGGTCACTACGGCCCACAGCCGCTCGCTGCTCCGTCGGCGGCCGAGCCACGGCACACTACAGTCCAAAGCTGCTCACTGCTCCGTCGTCAAACCAACCACGGTTTGCATCAAATACTCCCATAGACTCAATACACTATCTCACTAACTAAATCAAATCATATCATCCATGGTAATTCAACTCACCTCAATTCTATTTACTCAAGATCACTATCAAAATCACTACACAATACTCACTTTGAAAGTTAGAGAAATACTGAAAAAATAATTGTCGATCCCTCCGTATAATACTCACACTACTAATTAAATTAACAGACTTATAACATTATAGAGGAAGTAATAATTACCGTTAGTTGTTACCACAACGAAATATTCGTAACGTAACACAAGCAAGTTAATATCTTCGGATAAGTTATGAATCTGGGATATAAGGACTAGTAATTACTTTTGAATCACAGTGTAATTTGTGATTGCTACTTTCCAATATCTGTGATTTCAAAGCTTCATTGAGATCACAAATTATTGTGTGGTTAAAATCGGGAATTTTCGTTACTAATCGGAATTGTGAAATATAAACAATAGTAAATAGTGACTGTGATCACGAATCAGAAGTTTATAAAATATTGTGAATACTCCGTTTCTGAATGAGAGAGAGTAACAAATCAAAATTTTCAAGATTAGCATTGGTTTTTTGTTAGCTATGTGGTAAATAAATCCACCAGAGAAAAAATATGTAACTTTACTTCGATGCTCATAGAATGCCGAATGCTTTAAATCTGGAAAGAGACGTAATTCTCGAACAATAGAAACAACGGTTCAGCAATCTCTTTTGGACCGTAACACAGACCTAGACAGGATCAGTATAAATAATGTTTGTAATACGTAGTTTCATATTTTAAAAACGAATGTAGAAATAATATAAAAGGTTATATGGATAACGAAATTGTCATAAGTGCACGTAAACATCTTAGAAAAATATGAGTCTCGAATGTAAAGACGTACCTACATTCTTTGTTTAAATGTCCGGTATCCGGTGCTACAAAAATAACAGTACGGAAATATTCCCGTATAGTACGCAATAATCTTATGTATTGTTGGTTATCTTACATTTATAAGTGAAATATAAAGTAAGTAGTACGTGTACCACATAGGAAAAGTGACTTTCAGGACTCCTGGTGTTGCTGGTCTCGCCTACGGCTAGTCCACCATTATCCGGTATCGGGAATATATATTTTTTCTACTAGATACATAATATACTATTTTTGGAAATCGTTCAGTTAACTATCGCATCACTGTCGCAAAATCGGCAGAGAAATTCAATTTTCAGCAGTGCAAAAATGTAACGTTGCCAAATCTGTTTTAACAAGTATATTTTATATTTCAATATAAAATAAGATTATTTATGTAACCAGTAAGTAAATTTCAAACTTTATTAACAATCAGTATTTATATTAAATGAATTAAACTTTAGATCAAAACATTTAATAATTTATAATAATAATTTTTAATCACTTAATTTGTAATCTGGCAACGTTCAATCCGCCTATGTGCAAAACAAACAATTTAGAGTTGACATCATAAACTATTCGAGAAGTACTAAATTCAAATACTAATTTTTATATTTTTGATTAATTAATTTTAGTTTAAAAGTAAGCAATAAACAATTCTGATAGAGGATGAAAACTATGTTTTACTAGTAAAATACAAATAGGTTATGTTTAAATGCAGATATTATTTACAAGATAAACCATAAAATGGTATTATAGCCCTCGCCTCTCGTAAATTACGTAATGTTCACGTTAAAATCACTTAGCCCTACATCCCTTGGAGTGGCCATGTTAGGGGTGTAATCCTATATACGACCTTGCTAGTTACTTACCCCCGATTTCAGTACGATTTAAAAAAATCAATTTTTGTTTGACCTGTTATGTTAAGTAAATAACTATTTTAAGTAATTGCAAATATCTGGACGCAATATTAATCGAGGACGCATGTTAGAGGAATTTGAAATAACAGAGAGTGGTAAGTAATGAGAGTTGTTTGGTGAATTAGGGCGAAATGTAAGCATCTCGATCTCCATTCTTCCAAATCGCCAAGTCCTGCAATCAGTCGTTCATTGATTGCGCATTTCCCGACAAGCTAACCTCAAAGCTCAGAGCCCGGTTGAGCATTCGGCTCACGAACAGCGGAGCTGATGGGGCAGCGCAGCACCGGTGGTTGATTCGGCGATTGCGGGCCAGACCCAGCAGAGCTAGAAACAAGCAATTTCCGCTTCGCCCATTTCCGGGACACATTAACCACACCGGAAACGGAAAGCGGCGACCATCCGCAGGGACAAGGACGCGCGGGACGCCATCAACCTGGGTTCGAATTCCAAGTGTGCGGATCGCGAACAGGGAATTCATTACGGTATTGTTTACAAAGAGCTGTTTCAATTAGCCAAAAACTAATGACTCAGCTAGAAATTCATGGAAAAATATTTCGGATATTCACTATTTAACAAAAATGGGGCAACGCCCATCTTACATCAATGAAGCTTAAATATTATTCTAAGAGAACATTCCAACAAAAATTGTGGTAGGCAGGTAATCTGTTTTGTTACAATTTTTTCTCTAATTGAAAGAAAAGTAATAAGTTTTTGATTGGTTTCCATGCCCAAAAATGCGTTATTCCAGTACGTTACGTCATTGCAAGAATGCTTGGAAAATACTTAGAAAAAGCTGTACGGGAATATATTCTCGACCTGTTCAGGAATATATTCTCATACAGTTTTGTGTAGACGACATCGTAGATGTCTTTTTTTGCCAAAATTAACAATACCTCTTCAAAATTTTTTATTAATTTAGACGTTTATAAAATTCAATATAAATATGTAATATGTAAGAAAAAAGAGATCTTCTCGGACTCTTCTAATGAGCTCTTTCGGTATATTCAAATTCAACCTATTTTGAATATGTTTTCAATAATTTGCTACAAAATAATGTTAACAAATATATAATTTCATTTAAAAATGTATAGTTCATTTATAATAAATTATGAAGATTTATCGATATTTACTTATTACGTATCAGTGCCTGTATAGAAATGGTCATATAACATGGTGCAGAAGTTTGACATTTCGTTTGTAAACACACAAAAACATTTAATTTTCGTCAACAGGGAGAACTCAGTTTTTATTTTTACATATAATTATAATTGTATTTATATTCTTCATGTTTATTATATATTTGAACAGAATAGTTCTCATTTTCTTGTTTTGTGGTACCACAGATATCTACTATGTCGAAAAGTTAAAGGTAGTAGAATGTCACGAGCTAATATGAATTTGTCTTATAACAGAAATGGAAATATGAAAAATATTCATTAACTGCAGTGTAGTCGAGTAGTGTGCCACTCGTGTAGTGTTATCTTGGATGATTCCAGCACTTGACTTCGTCTCGTGTCGAAACTTTCACACCTCCTGGCAACTTTGTGCATTTGTTGCACTTATTGTATAATAGTTTTTCACAATAATTGTGCGAAAATTAAAAAAAAGTCATGAACGGATTGGAATGAAACTAAATATGCTTTACATATAGGTACATATGTATCGTAAACACGTTTGCTTTGACAAGAAATTTTTCAAGTTAGCTACCGATTATTGTGTAGCTGTTTCTTTACAAACATATCAACTAATGAAATTTTGTTTTACAAACTAAAACTGACAACTAAATGTTTAGTATGGATGTGATTTGTTTTTTAACACTCAAAACTAAAGAGACGTTTATTAAACTTGTTTCATAACACAGTATTTTTTATTTGTTTATTATTCAATTTGCCCGAAAAGTTACACATTTAGATTAAATTTTTAAGTACAGAAAACAAAGCAAAAACATTTGTAACTAAATTATGTAGATTAGGCATATGTACATTGTTAATACATACACAACTGACACTGACTTTGAAACACTTATGTTTGAGACCATTTCTCACTAACTTACAGTTATTTAAAGTACTTTTTTATATTTCTAAATTATTAAAATTTATAGTAAAAAGATTAAAAAATAATTCAGTGGTTTAAATAAAACAAATAATGAAGAAATATTCTGAACTAAAGTGAATTACCAAATTGACTTTTTGAAGAAGGTTTGAATGGGATCAAAATAAAACGACAAAATTTGATTGCTTATACATATTTACACACATGTTGTAAAAATAGCAACATACGATTTTAGAGGCTTTATTATGTATTCCATTATTAAAAATGCATCATTAAAATATTTTGACTAGCAATGAAACCCCGAGATATAAAAAAACATTGTTATCCATTTAAGGTAAATTTAATTTAATGATATCATGGCAGCAATATAACTTTTAAATAGACAAATGGAATAATATATGAAATTAAATATTCTATATAGATGTCAAATTTTGAGTAGCTCTTTATTTGTTTCATTCTCTTTGAAAACTTGCATATTTATGTTTTTAACAAATATGAGAGCCATAACGAGAACACTATAGAAAGGAATAAATGGGTAAATAATAAAACTCAATCTAATAAAGTTTGCAAAAACTGACATTAATGAAATTAAAAAGATTACTTTTAATTACAACCAATTTACCAAATTATAACAAAGGAAATTAGATTACAATAAAGGGTCTGAAAATAGAAAAAATGTAATAAAGTTATAATTGTGACAGTTTATGACATCATAATACTGCTTTCCGAACGTTCCTAGAATGATATAAATTTTTTATTAGGTTGTAACGTGTTTCAAGGGTAAAAGAGTATGCCGATTTTTTATAACGTTTTTCCGTATTTTTTCAATGACAAGACTTTTTCTTTTGTGATTCATTTGTAAAAATTAAATCTCGAAATCTGAGATGTTACAGTATGTTTCTAGGTTAATAATAATGGTAACTCTGGTAATTGAATGTTAGATGTAATTGTGTTTTAACAATCTCCTTTAATTCTAAGAAATATTTAATTTTATTGTAGTGCGACATTAATGTTTTATATATAATCTATACGTACAAAGTACATATTTATTTATTACGAAATCCAAGCGAAAAAAACAAAATTAATTCATAGAAGCATTTCATTATTTCTTTGTATGTGACATATAATTATTTTCACGTGACAGGTTATTATTTTGGTATATAAATTATTATTCTACTTTTATAATTCCTGTGTCACTGATATTTTTCAACGAGAACGTTTTGTGATTTTGATTTAATGAATAATTTCGTTTTTATTTTAATTTATTAACAATTGCTAAATTGCAATGGTCATATGCAATCAACGTTGATAATCAGATTATGAAGAATTTATGGCTTTAAAATGTAAAATTATAATGGTTTCAATGCCGTGGTTGACTTAAACATATAGTGATAAAAGAAATAATTCATTTATAATTTAATACATAACAACGTCATCGCTGCAAAGAAAATCTAAGAAACTGAATATTTTTAATGCTCTTGGAAAAAAAATATTTTTCACATTTCAAGTAACATTTGCGGTTATTAAATCATGTTATTAATAGTAGAGGCTTAATGCAATAATACGGACAGTTACATCGCTAAAATAGTCACAAAATATAGTAAATATCTCAAATCGTGAATATTTCTTAAATATGAAAAATGTCAAAATAGGTTTAATTATAATACCTCTTATATATAGAATGGTGAAATAGAAGACTCACCAAAGAAAAAACTACATCTGTAATAAGTACTTATATGTATTTATATATATTCACTTTACAGTCCACGGTCTTGGCTAAGTTCAGCTTATTTTTATGTCATGTCATTTGGATTTCTTTGCAGAGCCATAGCCAGAACGAATAATGGAAAGGGTGGAGAATTTTTTAAACAGTGATAAATGGTGGTGATCTGAATACCAAAATATAGTACCTAATTTAATACTTAAAATCTTATTTTGTCAATGAAAATGAATAAATAACCCCAAAAATTACGCAATGGTAGTTTTGGGGACTTCCGTCATATTTTTTTTATTTTTTTAAATGAATCTAAATTTAAAAATAAAAGACCCGTATTTTTTTATTTTGCAAATAAATTAATAGTTTTGCTAAAAAATGTTCGCAAATAGGTTTGTGACGTATTATCCCTGACAGACAAAGAAGACAAGATGTTAGAAAGAGATAGATATAGTAACCAACGTGAACATGGCATTACAAATGCCGCGCGTAACGTCAAAACCACGGACCATCTTACTATCAGACTGGTCGTGCAAACATAACCTCTCGTTTCAACCACGCTTGTTTGTGAATTTCGCGCATGTATTATCAAAGACTTGTTTTTATTAATATATTTTCTTAATTAAGTGCTTATTAAAGGACAAAATATGTTATCAGGTAATATTTTATTGTATATGTATCTCAAAACACAAGTAAATAAGTATGAAGTATGAAATAAGTTTGAACTGGCTGCTGATTTAAATGATTTCGAGAAATGCGCTCTAAGTCAGATTGGCTTCAGGGTTCATACGTCACGAGGCTATTTGCTGAATTAGTTTTTCTAAAAAATGTTTAAGTCTAATAAATATTTTATATATTTTTTAACTTTTTACGAACTTATTTGAAGATAGAATTAATATGCAATTAAAATTTTGTGAAAAGCTCGCAACGCGGAAGTCCCCATTGCAACTGGTATTTGAAGCTTTTTTACCTAAATTAATTAGGGAAGCAGGAAATTTCGAAAATATGATTTTACCTGTTAAATACCTACATATGTTCTGGTCCATACTCTGTATAGGTATATAGGTATACTTTAATAATATATAAAAATTATTAATGTATTGAAATAAATCGAGTTTTATTATATTTAGAAAATACAGAAACAAAGAGAAAAATAGTGATTTTTTTACTAATGCTCAATTGATTTTTTGTGTGGTAGCACTGGTTATTTCCCCTTTGGCTACGGCTTTGTTTTTTAGTTACCTTTATAGTATTTTTTTTTTTCGCTTCCGGATACAAATTACATACTACCAATATTTTTTTCTCTTTGATAAACTTTATACCTGTTTTGTTATGAAATATTTTGTGAATTAAAAATTAATATAAAAATGTTAAAAGGGTGTGTTCCAATGAAGACCATTCTCCTAGTTAAATTTGAGAATTTTCTGCTTGTAATCGGAATGAAATTTATTCCATAATTTGTCCAATAAACTGTGTAATGCACAGCACGCTTAAATGTGTATAAAGTGTAAGCTATTACAGGAACGTAGCAAGTGAATGTCATTTATCAACGTATGTTGAGTTTTCGTGCAGGGTGTACTAAACAAACAAATTAATTTAATCTTTTGTTTGATAGTCAATTATTTGGTAATTTAATGAACACGGCAATCTTTGATCTTGAGTACACTTACTAATAGACACGGTCTTCTTAATCGTTTCTCTTTTATCTTGTATACTTATTTCCAAATATAATTAGCAATTTAATTATTGCTACATATTATCTACAAATATAATCTTAGTTTTTGATATTTATAGATAAGCTTAATAATTTCAGCAGTACAATTATTATCAGAAGTTTTTTTATTGATTTCAAGACAGGAATGTCAAAAGCCTAATGACTGTATAATAGGATATAATAGACAACCGAATCCTCTTTCATCTGACCGTGATATGTATGTGTATATTTAGAAAATAAAATTATCTGATTTGCAATGTACAACTTTTTATTTTCGATGTCTTTAGACTGCAGGAAAATAGGTGAAACGAAAGCTTCTGAACTGAATACTGAATCACGTGATATTAGCAATTTTGTCCAAATGAATGTGTCTAAATTTTTTAAATAATCTTAAAAATACAGGCTTCAAATGGGCGAACGAAGAAACCGATAGACATCGTGAAAAAATGGGAAAATAATTGCACTTTTATGACTGAGTATCTTATGAACAGTCACAAATGTGTTAGAAATACGAAATTTTTTTTGTGCTAATCTCTTCTGAAATTTATTTAATGCATTTATAGTATTTGACTTACATAAATGTTAAAATAAAATACGTTGAACATCCACCGAAATAAAGTTTTATTAGTGCCCTCACTATGGTATGGCAAAAGTGGCGTATGCTTCAAGCGTAACATTCTTAGAGGTGAAAAATATTAATCATTTATATGGTTTGAATCTGAATCATAATATTAAAACTGACAAGTCTTAATACCTTATTACAATATGTCCCCATATTTTGTTATGTTACCGGGCACAAGCACAAAACTGTTATAGTTATCAATCGTGAACTTTGTCAATGTCAGTACACGAATAGAATAATTGTTTCTCTATATTCACCTACAGAAGTTGATAAAGTCAGAGATGATATAATACATATGTGGGTCAAAAGCTAAAATTTTAAATAAAAATAAATACAAGCTGTTCAGTGCTGAAAACAAGCCATTGATATAATGTTTTTACGTAATGATAAATCTGATTGGTCTACATGTACGTAACACAGATTAACAATCCGTAAAAGGGTTAAATATCCCCATGTTTATAATTTGTATAATTTTTCATAGAATTGTTTGTTGTTAAATGAATAATGTGGGTAATATTTCAGCATTTTTGAAAGAGAAATGAGCATAAAATTTGGTTATTAAAGTGTAGTATGTGAAGGCTTCTGCTTTAAAGATATATCGACTCTGTTATATGCAAATGCCCCGTTGCTTTACATTCCGCCACTATCCATTGGCGTGGGGGTGACTTTTGGTTGTCGGCGACCGGGGGCTCCCCGCTGGCGCGCCCCTGGCCGAGTTCATATTCCGGCGAGCAGAATAGGGCCACCTCGCAGCTCGCAGACTCGCCATTATAGATATTAAAGCCCTCTTTGTAGGCAAACATGCGCGTAGATACGGCCTGAATTATACGCCTAGTTGCCCTTGCCATTGCCAAGGCCCGACATGCCCAAGGGTTAATTGCTTCATCACAAAAATCTTCTCCCGGATTAAAATTCATAATTAGATCATCCCCAAACATTCTAACGCCTGCTGTTAACCTAACTACATAATGTATTGACGCTTCAAATTAAATTTATCATCACGAGAATAAAATTGCTATGGCTCAAGGATTCCAATAAACGAATAAACATTATTTGACACTGGGATGTTTCACAAATTTAAACCAGTAACTATATTAGGTACATCCCGAAAGTAAGAAGAGTGATTTAGAAAAATATACTTTTATTCAAAAATTTTCAATGGCTTAAGTATATGACCACTGTCGACTTGAAGGAAAAAAAGTATAAAAATTAAAAATTAAGAATTATTACTAACAATGATAATAACAAAAATTATATATTATCTAATAATTTCATTGAAATTACCATTTGAAACTAAAATGTATGTAATAGCACCATATCTCTGACGTCACGTAGAAAAAGGAGAGAACAGTTTACAATGCTAGAAGTGGAATTATATTGAACCTATTTTTTTACTTATTGTTATAATATGTCAATATAGGCAATTATAAAATAAAATAAAAATATTTTGATATGACACAAGTAATTTGGTTGGCATTGAAATGTCAGTTGTCAACATTGTCAATTAATCTGCTTAGTTTTGTCTAGTCTAGTCTAGATTTAGACCTTCTAAACCAGTGATTCTCAAACTTTTTGATGTGAAGACACCCCAAATCGATAATATAAAACTTCCGGCATTCCCAACATTATGAGCAAGACATTTTAAAAACATCTTAGGAAAACATGTTCTACCGACTTCATTCATGGAAATTTCAAGACAAGACAAGACTTTTTGACATTCTTATTCTACATCAAGACTAGAAAATTCTAGACAATTTTCAAGACTCTAGATTAATTAAAAAAAAAATAATTTTCGAAATATAAATATATTATACCAAGCTTGTTTCATCCGAAGTGAAACAGTGATTGTAAAATAAAAAAAGAACGCTGCCGAAGAAATATCTGTCTTTGTCTAAAGCATATGGGCATATTAATGTACAGTCTTGATATAAACTATAGTTGATATCTAGACAAAAAATTTTAATCTAGACTTAGTCAAGTCTTGTCCATATGGCAACACTAAACCTGCCAAATGTATTCTATGATAGATGTTTTTTATCCAATTAATTCAAATTCTTTATCTAATTCTCTTACAGGACGTCACATATCCCTTCTCCAAAATTTTATTATTATTTTTCTCCTGGACTATCAACAATTGAGCGATTTTAAAAAATACGGGTATATTTATTTTTTATACAGAATCATAAAATGAAAAAAATATATGGTTTTATATCCAATTACGTGTTATCAACTTCGAAGTTAACACCCATATTAAACAATACATCGGTTCCATCGATTTTTGCATTCATCATGGCAGTTTTGTAAGTCTCTTTCTAGAAGGATGTTCAGAGTACTCGTTACAGTTTTTTGAATGTACCTATTGGTCCCAAAATGAGTTCCTTTGGGGTGAGATTTTGGGAACAAAAAACAAAAGTTGGAGCTGTAGCATGCACGTGGAAGCATTGTAATGTTTTTTTTTGTTGATGAAGAGATGATTTGCTTTCAGTTCTTGGAAGTTAGATTACTTGAAACGAATTGCACAATTTTCCACGCACGACAGATATCGGCAACCTGACTTTCTCAGAAATCAGTACGATTCGAATGCTTATCTGCGTCCACAAGGCGGATATTTTCATCGATTCTTGACAACGAAGGGCCCCCAGATCGTTGTTCATCTTCAAAACTTTGTCTTCCATCTTTGAATATTTTTGCCACCTCCAGATTTATGCATACGACATAGCATTTTGTCCAAAATCTGATTTAATCATTTCAACCATTTGCGGCCCAGATTTATCAATTTTATCTCAAAAATTTTAAACTCAGCATTTCACTTCATGACGAGTAAGCAAAACATGACTGTGATTCTTCGAGTAATTGTTACATCTATGGCTTCTCATAAACCTGGTAAGGATAGGAACCGATACCTGAGATCCTTTCCATTAATCCCCCCATTAAAAAAATACTTTCATTACTTTTGGGACGTACCTCGTAGGTATCTGCATTTTTCTAGTAGTCTAGTAAATAGCTTTCTATAGGAGAAGGCACCACTTACCAATTATGAGGAAAACCCTCCCTGTCATAACCCACATATGTATGGGTGTCAATTTGTTATGAACTGATTTATACTAAAAATTTTAAATTGCTGTTAACTTAAATTATAAAAATCACAAAAATTACGTAAAAAAATTAATTTTTGAAATACATGTACAATATTGTGTGTCATAATACAAGACATATAATTAAAGAACGTAGCAAAAAAATACGATAAATTATAAATTCACATAAATAAACAATCAACCACTTCTAATTCCAAATTTTGAAAAAAGATTGGAGGAAATCTGACCCGCAGATCGTAATGAAAGGAAAAAAGTACTTTTTTCTACGACTACTATGGAAAGTGGTACTTTTCTGACAATGTAAAGCTTTAAAGTTGCGTATTTTTCACAATCCTGGGTTTTAAATGTGAGAAATCATTTATCACAGTAATAATAGCTTTCGTGTATATATTTTTGTTCTGCAATGTTTAGCACTGTAGTCGTAGAAAAAGTATAATGCCCCACTCGACTCGTTTAGAAACATCTATTTCCCACCTTATGTCGAAACTTTCACACCTTGTGGTAAATAGTAGACTTTCTGCACTTGTTGCACAATATACTATTATTTAAACAATTCTTGATAAACTTCAACAAAGGTTAAATTTGATCTAAAAACCTTATTTTGTAAGTTTTCTCTAATAATGTTTATGTGAAGTAATTTATTTCTAATTTTATTGCTTTTTTTCCTAATTTTATATAATTCTTTTATTTTTAATCTAACTACAGTGGGGTATTCTGATTTCACATATTTTTTATTACAAATCTAAAATCTTTTTTATTTCCTTTGAGCGAGATAGGAATTTTTAAATATTCCTTGAAAATTTGAATTTTATTTCCCTCGTACGTCACAACCCACGTGATACCTGTACAGCGCCATAATAAAATAAAAGGACATTGTTTTCATATTAATGATTCGGTCATTTTATAGCATAATCCACAAGGTTGTAACATTTTTACCTAAAATTTTACTACATTAGAAAACACCATTTACCGGTAACATAAATTTATCAACATATCAGTGGTGTTATATAATCTGTTATAAGGCAAATGTATGTTGAAAGTAATGAAAACTAATAGGATCATTTTATATTTTTAATAAATTTTCTCTAACGTAAACTAATCTATATTTATGGCATAAAAATTGTGAATCATGTTCTAGCATTTTAAAGTAGTGATGATAAAAAACTTAGTCCTTCATTATCACATATCTCCAAAATGGATTCTATATGGGCTATAATATTTGATTATTAACTTATTTCATAAGTAGTTCCAATTTGTATTATTCATAATTGTATTCCAAGTTCATTTTTCATAATTTAAGACAAGAGTCGAGTGCGGAAATAACATGATATAATTATTCAAAAAATATACACTCGTACCGAACCAGGAGTTGAACACAAGACCCTTAGTGTAAAACCATACTGTCGAACCACTAAAAATAGATCGCTAATGTCTGCAATGAATATTAAATTTATTTATTTGTTAATTTCATGGCTGAAATCGTAAGGGTGACTTTTTGGTGAAAGTTGTCGTGCAAGTTGAGAAACGATGAAAGTGAAATATGAATATAAAAAATATTGTGGTATTCACAAGCGACACAATACAATCTCACGATATTTTTCATTTTTCAACTTCCTTTAAAAACTAATAAATCTTTCTCGCTGTTTCTTATACTCTGTAACGTTGCACGAATCTTGCAACTTTATACCACATTATATACACATATGTGTGAGTAAGCTTTAAGGTGCATACCCATGAATGAAGAAATCACAGCACGATGCAACTGCTTTTATACACCTACTCTAGAAGCTACTCCAAACGATATGATTAAATAGGAACCAGACAAAATGGTATTCAGATATTTAGTATAATTTTTTAATATCTAAAATGTTACAGGATCGATTTTCACTCTTGATTTTAACATAAAATCTTCACAAATTGGGATATATAAATAATAATACCACTATATTCAGCATGATCTCTGCATGTCAATCTGTCTATTCTTCTGTAGGTTTTTGAACCTTTGTCAAATAAATTTTATTTAAACGAATTTTTAAATGTTATGTTAAAAAATTATTTATGGAAATAGAAGCTTATTTATATCATTTTAAAAATTTCTGCGAACAAACACTTTAAAAAAAAACGAAATCTTATTTCGTGACTTCATCTCTACCTATATATAATACGTATATTTAAAGTAATGAATGAAACCGCCAGTTTTCGGAAATAAAAAGAATGACAATTGTGGTCAACTTCAGCACTATCTTTAAAAATCTGTATTATTACTTCGAACTAGAGATAAATAAGACAAATGTTCATATCATTTAAATGTTCATTTAATAAACGGTCAATTTTAAAATGTCGTATTAACTATTTATATATAAATTAAATTAAAACTTGCTAACACATTATTTTTAATATTATTGGCTATTTTATTTTAAATTCAATAAAGAAGCAATATTGTTGGCTGACAGTAAAACATAACCGAATTCTTCAAGTGACATTTAAACATCAGCAAGCACAATCTCATAAAATCAGTCGGCGCCTTAAAGATGGCAATCGGTTTTCGCATTTCATTACAATTTATTTGTGACGAAAAGAACGGTCAAAATAAGTGAATTAGTTGAAGTTATGTAATAATTTGTATGAATAGAGTGCACCTAATAATGCAAGGGTTCTTAATGGCCAGAAACATTTAAATTACGAATATCATATGTAGCATCATATCATAGTAATGCCAGAGACACACGATATTTTTTATTTATTTGATAATTAAATAAATCCTCAATTGAAGTAAATGCTCATTAGAAAAATAAATAGACACACAGACATTACTTGAAATTTCTTGCACATGCGCAAATGCAATGTATCCTTGACAAAAAAGAAGATAGAGATCATGACAGACACCGTACTAGTTTTAAATTTAGAGTATTATCCACGCCACTTTATTGTCAATCGTCATCCAAGTAAGAATAAATTAACCAGATAACATCATCAACTTCAACATCAACTACTTCAACTGTCATTCGACTTGCGATGAAAACCGAACGCTTTCGATCATTGGTTTCTAAACTTCATCGGCAATTTCCACATTATAGAGTTTTAAATGATCATTACCCAAATGATTATATGACACATGACAACTAAATTAAGTATTAACTGTTAATGATCATTAACTTTTATCGTATGTACCGGGTAAAAAGCATTACTATGTAGTGTTATATCCTCTTTGGACAATTAATAATATATTTTCTCAAAAAAATCATTATGTTAGGGTATGATAATATTATATCATTGAATTTAGAATAAAATTGTTTATTGAATAAGCAAATAAAAAAAATAGGTTCACATTTAAAATAAAAAAAGTTGGGACCCGTATATTGAGAACCACTGGTTTAAAAGAAAAATTGTTTGTCTCACGTTAATAGTGTTGTAAAATAGAAATTGTTTGCTAATTTAACCGACCTCGTAGCTCTTATAGTTCTCGAGATAGCAATAGTGGACAAAATAAAATGAACACTCTGTATATAATTTCTTGATGCATTGTTACATCTTCTCTAAAGTATACCTATATTAGTTTGCAGGCCCATTCGTGGATATTTGTTTAAAATTCTAAAGATATAAATTGGTATGATTCTAATATTTTCTGCCTTCTGTCGTACTGTTGTATGTAATATGACAGTCGGAAAAATGCTATTAAAGAGTAGAATATCAATATCTATTCAATATCATGAAAAAAATCTATAAAAAACATATTGACACACCCTGTACGATGGAAGAATTCGAGACGATATATTTATTTATAAAATATTCTGTACATATGCAAACAATCTACTACCCGAAAACTGTTGTATTTGAAATTCAAATTTTTATTTTGATCCGATCGAAGTTTGAGACACAGAGGGTGAACAGTGTTGCCACAGTGGAAAAACTAATATTTAGTAAGATTTCTCAACCCTATTGACCGTGGCGCCACAATAAAGCTATTTATATTCTATGGGTTTAATTCGGTTGTGCAGCGGTAGCCAAACTGTTATAGCCCAGTCGTGGATGATATATGAAGCCTTTGTGTTACAAGTTTTCAACTTGGAGTGTGTTACGATGAATTATAACTCTAAATGGGAATGGGATACGTCGTGATATGAATTCTATCAAGATGGATGCGAGCAGATCTTTATTCTTGTAAGCCAACTTTAAAACTACACGAATTATTCAAATATTATATATGGATCATAACGATTTATTTTCTCATTCATATACAATAAATGTCTTTAGTACTTATTTGTACACTTTGACCATGAAATAACTACTGTACGTGTAACAGAATATTCCAGTCAAAATTTGAGCACGAGATTTAACAAGGGAAATCAAGTTTTAGCTCTCATTACTCCCTACTGGATTTTAAAATAAAGTGTTATACATACAATTTACAGAATACAGGCAACAGTGTCTAAATGGCTAGCATGTTTGCACTTGTAAGAGAGAATTCTACAAACGACCTTCAACATTGCTGAAGACTTCAGTTAGATTAAGAAAGATTATTTCTTTTTTGGCCAAATTATTACATCATAAATTAAATAACAAAATAGTAGAAATTATTATAAGTCGGTTAGATATTTACATGAGAATTTTTAGTTTATGCATAATATATCATCTGTTAATAATAAATAGCTTTAGGTATTCAGTTCGTAAAAATTTTACGAAGTTACAGTTACAGTAGTGTAAGTGGAAGTGAGATGGACCACATTTTGGAAAAATCATTATTACTCTATAATATTAAAAAATAATATATTATTACATAAGTTTTATAGGCCAGTGTATTGTTCCATGAGTTATAAAACACAAATGGAACAATACGTCATATAAAACGAGTACAATTACTACTTTTTTACTTTGCGTTACTTATTTTATAAAAAATCAAAAATTTAAATTACAAACATTAATTAAGTGTAATTTGGTTTTCATATTTATAATAATTCTGAATTGCATTAAAAACATTTTAAAATATTTGAGTTTATCAAGTTGACATTTAATGTGGTGCGCAGACCTAGAAAACAGTTTAACAATATACGACAAGTTAAAAAGCAAGGAAAATCAGGGTTTTATTTTGTTTGTAATTGTTCAACAATAATAGTAAGCTGATACATTTGTATTATTGTTAATAAGTGCCTAATAATATAATAAAATACATATTATTTTAAATATATTTAAATTAATGCAACCCTGACTGCCAGGCACCGAATCACCGCGCTGAGTTGCATTACACCCAGTGATTAGAATGTCAAAACCTTGGAGATCTAGATGAATAAACTATACATCGTGCTCTCAGAAGAAGACAACTTAAAATTTGAATTTAAAAAGACATTATATTGTATGTACACACCATTCCAAAACTTATCCGTAACCATAAGGTAGAAAGGATTTTGTTGAGTGCAAAATATCAAGAATCAATCAGAAAACTCAGGTATATAGAAATTATATACAATTACAATAGTATTTTTTTAAATTTTTTACGGGCAAAGATTACCGCGCTGTGACTCGAAATGTGAGGTCTAGTGTTTGATTCCCAGCGTCGTACTATTAACATTAACCAAATAAAAATAATACTGTTTTCGAATGATTCGAAATCCAATATAAACTACACGTTCCTTGCAGGGGCAGTTATCGGACAAACATTTCTCTAAAATGCAATTAAAAATGTTTAGAGAATTTCAAAATCTCGACACTTAACAGCAAAAAAAGATCATTGACAAAGAAAGCGTTTTATTTTTCATTTTATATAAAAACTATTTTTTTCCTTCCTTGCATGATGATTCTACGCCAGAATGGTATTCCGCTTTAAAATCTTTTACCGGAACAATGTTCCGGAGAGTTCCGGCCGACTTCCACCCTTATCTATGTAATTTTAAAAGGCAATATCGAAACACTTCAAACATACTTTTTTTAAATTTATTTTAATTTAACTAAATTCAAAATTTTATTTTACCTAAGTAATTCGGAAGCAGCTAAAAGTTTTCCTCTTTCAATATTTTACTTGCATATGTGTCTGAAATGAAGCCTCTGCAAGAATTTGGTTACATAAACTTGTTAAATTATTTTTATATTCTTTATTTATATTTCTTATTCTTTTCCACATCAGTAATAAAGCCCTGACTTGTTATTATTTGATTGAATTATTGTTCCTCCTTCCATTTTTACTGCCCTAAAATAGGTGTGAGTTGCATCTTCAAAAATATTACAAGTGAATTAGTCGCATCAAAGAATATATACCTACAACCACAATTACAAATTGAATATCAGCCAATAGGGGTATATATGACTGGTAATAATACGTGTTTGACAATATTCCGAGGATCCTGAGACGCTTGCACTCAGACCCTCTGCCGGGCATCGGGGCGCTAGAGGGCCTTCGGGCTTCCGCCCAACTTAACGGTTTATCTAGACCACCTTCCAGGGCATCCCATGCCCTGAAGGTGATTTAATTCAGTCGGCCGAAAATTGGAACAAGCTTCAGCATGTGCTCTATTTCCTGGCCTGCTGAAACCAGAGCACACTCTGAATTGTGCTCTGATATCAGTGGGCCAAGAATTAGAACACTCAAAATTGTTTGTTTTAATTCTTGGCCTACTAAAACCAGAGCACATTCTACAGCAGTTTTAGTTGCTCAGGATTGTGCTCTAGATTCAGTAGGTAAAGAAATAGGGCACTCAGAAGTGTTTGTTCTAATTCTTGGCCTACTGAAACCAGAGCACATTTGGGAGCAGATCTGGTTGCTCTGGTTTGTGCACTGGTTTCAGTAATTTCAGGAATTAGAGCAATTTGAAATATTTGTTCTCATTCTTAGTCTACTAAAACCAGAGCACATTCTGGAGCAGTTTTGATCTCAGCGAGTCATGAATTAGAGCATTGTAAAGTATTTAAATTTTCTTGAAATTTTGTTTGGATTTTGGTCATTATAAGAAATTTTGTCCCTAAGGAAATTTTGAATATACGGCGCCCATGAGTCTGGATATATGAAAAGTAACAGTTGTGATTCTTATAAGAATTCATTTAATGTTGATTTCAATTACGTGAATTCTGTAACTGGTTTTAAATGCAAATTACTTTGAAATGTTCATAGAAAAATAAGGTAGAATGTTTTTTATTTATCCAGTTGGCTTAATCTACAGAAAGCTGAGCTTTCTATTCCTAATGAAATAATACAGGACTATTTAATGATTTTTGCTGGAAAAAGAAGTGAAAGAAAAAAACCGTGATGTAATATTTTAGTTAGTAGGTAGGTTGAGAATGTATAAAATAACTAATAACATCTTGAATAGCACTGAGCGAAATGAGACAGAAAATTGTGATCTTCTGATTACAAGGCAGCTCACGCACTATTACAGTAATCCAGTAAAATTTTACTGCTTGAAATGTAGCTAAGTAAAATCAAACTACCATCTTTATATCTGGGTCGTAAAACCTTCGTTGGCAGAATTACATCGGCTGGTCGGGTCTCCGAGCTCACAGAACGCACAATTATCTCGCAAATCAATTCCCAAGACTCGTAACTCCAATGTTCGCGGAATTATACACCCAGCCTAAAAATACACCTATTGCCGGTTTATGGAAATCCGCCTACACCCACCAAAATACACAATAGTCTTATGTTTTATACATTATCATCAAAACCCCAAATATAAAGTATTTTCTTACAAAAAATACAATCAAATACATATGTATAATTCGTATAAATTATTTTAATTTCATAGTATATGTATCTATTGGTAAGTACATATTTCTTTAACTTTTAAATTTTTAACAATACCCTAAAGAACAAATGCAAAATAATTAAGATGTCTGACTTTCTAAAGTTCATCGTCACTGTTAAATTAAGTACAATAATCCGTCCAATTATGAACTCGTCGAGGTGTAATGTATTCAATATAGTATACAGTGGGTATATGGTTTAATACAAAGATTAATTTGATTTAAGATTCATTGTAATAAATTAAACTTTGTATATCACATCACTCATCAACGAGTCTGTAATTGGAACGATTATTGTATTTAATTTAACAAATTCAAAAATAAAAAGCAAGAGATAATTTGAAGAAATAGCCAGATACACATTCCAATACATAAAATTTTCACCGTAGAATATGTCGCAGATCAACTGCTTTCTGCTCAAATAGAATAAACAATTCTACACCTAAAGTCTACTTGAATTTGATTTCCCGCAATTGATCCTCACGTCATCAATCGTAACCATGTGATGCAAATATTTGAGGGGGGTGCTTGGATTGACGATGTCATTATCTTATAAGGTGAATTCATGTGATTTCCGAAGTAAATAAATGTGAAAACTGATAGTATTATACAAATATAATAATGGATAAATTACCAAGTCACAATGAATGCCAGAATCATCTTCATAACAGATATTATTGACATAAATGACATTCAATTTTTTTAAATATTTGAAAACAACAGTTACTGCGGTTACACTACTATTTGTATTTCACTTGTCGATATATATCCCTCTGTGACACGTACGATAATAAGAACGCGAAAAACGTTTCATTTATGCTATGCGTATACGACAAGATGTAAGATAAAAGTTTTATAATTCTTGCAACTGGAATTGATGACATAAGGATCAACTACGAAAAATATACTACACACACTCATTTTGCTACAGAGTAGTCTAAAGATATACTCGTATTATTGTTATAAATGAAACTTTGTAAATATTTCAATGTAGGCGTATAAAAAGCCAAATACCCACTGTTTATAATTGTGCTCAACTTAGTAATTTGGAATAATCTACTGAATTTATTTTAATCTTGTGCAGTTTACATACGATAAAAAGTTGTAAGCACAATGTATTCCATTTAAATGTAGCACTATAAATAACTCAAGAAATATGTTGATTTATTAGAGGGGGACATTAGATTCTGTAAAAAAATATTACCCCCCAAAGACTAGGGAGGCGGGAATGGAAATCTTAAATGGGAAATTCTTTTTTTGCAACGCAATTTTGAACAGTAAGTATTTATAGATACATACGATTTTACCTCCATTGTCTTGAATAAAAATTTCTTTAGGAAAACCCTACTTTGAAGATAATTGTAAAGCCATTTGTCAGGGTTACAAATAAAAACTTTTCAGATGAATTCTAATTAGTCTTTGATGCTCTAACAGAATCTGTAACAAAATCAGGGGTTCCAATTTAAGATTTGAAAGTGGTCTTCTGCCTTGCCCTCCTATGAATCGGATGTCCCCCCTTCAAACCAACAAACTTTTGATTCGGGACAATGGTCTGATTCGATGAAGATTTCTTGACTGATTCATTTAAATGGAATACACTTTATAGAAGTATGTCAAACTTTGCTAATACTTGTAATTGTAAATAATAATGATTTATAATCTGAGGTAATTTATAATCTAGGAGAAAGAGAGGCTCAAGTTTTCGAAGTACCGTGCCACTATTATTTGCATACTAGTGGTAAACGTTATTAGAAGTGGATAACAACATTGTTTAGGTATCAACGATGATCAGACAACTCTTGATTGGTCCACCCAATTGTATCGGCAGACAATTATTTATAAGGTTTTAAGAAAAAAGTGTATGAAAAGTATATAAATTCTCTTCTTATATATTTGAGAATATGCAAAGGTTAGCTCGTTTGGTTATCGAGCTCCCACTACAACTTTGAGTTAAATTTTGGGTTCAAATCCTAGGGTCACGAACTCTTAACCAAATAAAAATAATTACGAATAGAACAGATGATGATTTATTAAATTACTATAGCAACGAAAGAAAGAAAGAAGAAAAAGAGGCAGAAGTAAAAGAAAATGGTAATACGACCTTCAAACAACAGTGGACAGTTCAAGGCCTATAATAGCTAGAGAGAAGAGTCCTTTGTCCAAGGGTCACTTATTCCTAATTCGTAACTTCTAAATATTATCAGTGGTATTCTATTGTCACTATTACATTTAGAGGTCATCTCTAACCAAATTTAAAGGTGATCTCTAAGAAAAACGTACAGTTTTACCGCTGTTAGCGCTTACATTGTTCAGACCATAGATGTGGCTAGGGGTACCTTTAAACTTTTAGTAAAGCTCTATTATGTTTTAAATAAGGCTAACGAACATGTCAGTTGAAGGAATTCGCGATGTGAAGGATGTTTTAGATTTGAATAAAGGAGGAATAAGAGTTGTCCGAGAAAGTATAAACCCATTTGAGTTTTATAATGATAAAGAATTTAGAAGATATCGATTGGGAAAAGAAATAGTGAATTTCATCACTGATTTGGTTAGATTAGAAACAGAACAAATTTCATAACAAAAGAATAATATTAGCGCTGAAACCGACTGCTGTTAACATTACATTTTTATGCGAAAGGTTACTATCAAGTAGAATCAGGTAGGGAAATATGAATAAATTAACCTCAAAATATCACATCGGATTGTGTAGTGCTAGTATTGTAATGTTAATGATTTATTTAATTAAGAAGATTTGTATGGTGTTAGTACCACTGTATCCTGAATCGTATAGTAAGAGTGTCCCGGGCATTGGCATTAAATGTGAAATATTTTGTTAAGTTTCCGGATCGTCTAGAATTTGCTACGTTCTTCTTTTCATTATATTTTTTAACTATTATTAAGAATAAATAAATAATGTATTATAAGTTAATTTAGTGTTATAATTATTACAATTTTTAATTTTTATATTACCTATACTCATATGTGTTAATTTTGTATTATATAAAAATGAAATATATTTTATAATCGATTTATACTTTGTTTTATTTTACAAAATTCAATTATTTATTAACCGATCATTATTATATTAAAAAATTACAATTATTACATTTCAACTTTGGCTGTTAATACAGTGTTGTCACATAATATTTTGCTTAAAGAGGATATTTTGTTAGCCACGCTCACTTACTGACAGTAGAATAACATCATCCGTAAAAACTAACAGTCACCCCTAGCTAGGGATCGTCTCTAAGGATTTTTAACAGTGACTGTAGAATACCTGTGTATATCTTTAAATTTTACGATTTTACAACTAATTAAATGAATTTCTGACATAGTGACTACAATGATAGGATCAGAAGTAACAGTTCTCTTTATCTGTTTATATATGTTTCTATGACTACTACTAATATATTTTTATTTGTAACTTTGGCGTATGCTATACAAGCGTTTCAACTTATTCACAGTATAAATTATTATTATTATTATTAAAAATTAAATTAATAAGAAATAATCAAATATGTATACTTTTTGCAGCAGCAAATACTTCTTATTTTGAATAATATTTAGTTGTGAAATAGTGTAGATACGGCGCTGTACTGTAAACAACAAAGCAGCATTTGCACACAACACAACAGAGCGTTTAATCGCAAAAATCCTGGTTTATAACGAATTCGCACACATGCACACTTTCATCACGTAATATATGAAGTAGCGTGCGCAGCGGTAATGTCGCTACATGGTGACTCCAGTGCCAACTAAGCCTCTTTGCAAACACCGGATTTCACTAATGAGGGAAGCTAAAGCCCAAACATTTATTAATAACACGTACAACACACTACTTTTATTGTTTATTGAAACGATATAAGCTCTTTCATATTTCATTACATTTATTTATTATCCTTTCATCATTTTACATTTTATTAAATAATGTTCAAATTCTACGTTTCACATTTTAATTTCGGGGATATACCCTCAAAAACACATATTATCTACTTAAACTGACCGACATGGAGTAATTATTGAATAGGAATGACAAAAATATTGGCAACTTCTGACGACAGAATATAATAAACGTATCCAATTATGTATGTGATTCTTATAAACAACTACACATAGTCCCAGTCAAAATAATATACATATGTCCCAATAATTTTTTCGTATAAGTAATAAACAAACAACACAAAAAGTGTACATAATTTATTATATTTTCCTTTTCCTTAATACAAAAAACTGAAAAAATTACAATTAAAAATACCACATCCCTACTCAGAAATAAATGTTTACAGAACCACCAAATTTAGAGACCCACTGAAAATTGTAAGTAGGTATTATGCAAATAATGTATAATAACATAGACTTAATATTTAAGTTGGACATCCTTTATTTTCTAACCTTATTTTCAATTGATTTGGAATAGATTTTATGAAATTTCCGATGTAGGCAGATTTAATTTGTTTCCATTATTGCCTTAAAGTATTTTTTTATATAACTTTTCTTAGATATCAGATATTTCCTTATTCCTGTTTTCAATTCTGATATACCTAATATTTCCTGTCATATTTATGTCAGGAGGTTAAGGATGAGTTTAGGTTTGATTAGATGTTAGGTTATGTAAGGTTATGTTAGATTATGTTATGTTATATTAGAGTATATTAGGTTAGGTAAGTTAGATTCGGAACGAAATAGGAAGATTTGGAGTAACGAGTATCTATTTAAAAAGTACCGCGAGTAGAACGAATTTACTCGTATTTTGATCTGATCAGATGCACACATACGCATACATGCTTCATTAAATTACTAAAATTAATTACTACGTTGTATTATTTAATAAATTAATTGTGTTCATTAGTAATACATATTTGATATCAAATTTGATTTTATCAGAAAAAATGTTCATAAAACATTAATGCAAATATTATTCCCAAAATGTTCATTAAAATGATATGAAAACAAATATTTAAAACAAATTATTCCCCGAAGTATTTTTAAACTAAATTTCACAAACTGTTTTTCATATAAATATTTTGATATGGTTGTTACAGTTGTAAACTTTACGCGGGCGATATTTGTTAAATAAAATGGACATTGTTCTGTTGTTCAAAATTCATTGTTTATGAGAAATTAATTCGTTGTTATGATTTCAATATAGAATAGAATGCCGGGGGTTAAATACTCTTGTCCTTCAATCTATTACCAAATTTTAAAAATACTGCTTAAATTTTCATCACGTTGGAAACTTCTGTGGGACATATTTATTTATCAAATCAGAAAAGTTTATTATTTTCGTAAATATGTAAGTTAAGAAACAAGAATTTCAATGACAAGGTAAATGTTATTTTCTCTAATGAAGAATTTAAATCAATGAATGTTGATTGCTGAATTACATTGCCATTCTACAAATAACACACTGATTAAAAACAACTTTTTAAGTAGATTCACAATGTATATACATATCTACAATGAATAATGATAAAATTTGTAATAGCAGTAATTTTTGTTATTAACTGTATATTAACAAGTAAAAATAAAAATTTTGAAGTAAAATATGTACATGCAACCTGTGACATTTTTATTATATATATATATATATATATATATATATATATATATATATATATATATATATATATATATTTGTCTTTCACGTAAAATTTTGAATCCGAAATGTATTTGAAGAATGAAGAATAATCAACCTTAGAAATTCAGGTGTAATTAAAACGATGAGTTTTATTTATAACATTAGATGTTTATTAATTGGACGTTTCGAAAATAACATTCTCGCCATCATGAGCAAGATACAATATGTTGATTACATGATATTAAAAGTTTACAATGGTGTTAAGTGTTGTAATACATAATATTGGGTCTTGATTTTAATTGAATATCAGAAAAGCTTGGTTTTCAAGTCAGTCAAGTAAATCTTAAAACATGATACTACTTGATTCGATGAAACCGTACTTATAACAACCAAAACTTATAATTATATATACTTCTTGTATCATATCATCATATCATCTAAATAATAACATATTAACATACGTTAGGATAGTTATGAGTATCATAAACCCCGTAGATGTTAATTGAATTCCGAGCTCGGAGACATCTAAGGCCTGGTATGATACATCAAATCCGTGGTTTGTTCAATAGTTTTTACTGTTTTCACGCTATTAATAAATATCGTTTTATAAAATTCTCTTGTTAGTAACGTTTTTATGATCAAATCTGTATGGGTTGATATGATATGACAATTTTCCCATGTTATTTTGACAAATGGGGTAGAATTCCTAACTTGGGTTGTTATCATTTGGACTTCTTATGATATATATTGCAAATATCAACTACAGATTATAGATACTCGCTGTATTATAACTTTAATGGTTGTTTATGGTTGCGGTACGTACTTACATACATATGTATATAAAGAACACTCTAGAAGTCTACACTGTTAAGAGAATGTCATATTCATTGTAAATTTGAATTTCCGCCATGTTGACATTTGACGTTTGTAATTGATATATTAACAAGTACAATTGTTATTTGTAGTTATGAGTTATGGAATCCCACTCCTGTACGGTAAATATTAATTACCATACTGGCTTGTCAAATTAGATGGAATATAATTATGACTTAGTTATCATGCTTACTTTTGTCTATGTAAATTAATATCTTGAAACCGGAAAATTCGTTTAAAAACGAATGTTTCTTGACTTTATATTGTATCACTGTTTTCAATAAATTTATTTAGAAAAGCAAGACCTTTCGATATGTGGCGCCCAAGGGCTGGAACCTTTTTATCCCAATGGCAAAGAAGACCTTGGTTGCAGGACAGTAACGTTTGCCTTTGTAAACGCAGAGAATCGAAATTTAATTTTCTGTTCGTAAAGGATAAAAAAAAATAATTTAGATTTGCTCAATACAATTATTGTAGTATCCATTGAAACCTTCTAATAAAATAGAAATTTATTCGAGAATTACATTAAGGGTAAGTTGAATTTAGTATAAAAAAGGGCGATAGTAGTACATTTATTTTGTTTTGTAGTGTATAATCTGTTTATAGATCATGTAAGAAGTGTGTGTGAAAACATAAGGTGTAGAAAAAGATTAAAAATCGCGAAGTAAATAAAAGTATAATATAATCCAGCACAGGGGCAAAAACAAAATCGTAATTCTGGCGGTTTCATTTGTTCCGCTTTGCAGAAAGCAGCGCCAACTTTGCACAGCGGCTCGTGCCAAAAACACATTAGAAATTTTAATCCGCTGATATATAAAACAAACTAATTTGTTAAAAGCACAAAGGCTTAGCTGAGCTTTTTAAATTATTAACAACGCAATTTAAAGTTTTCCAGATAATCAGTCGAGTCGGTTTTCTTTCTGGATGGAAGTTTTTCCGCGTTGACAAACTGCTCTTTTTGGATTACGTCTGAAAGGAAAAGCCTGGAAATTATGTTTTCCCAACTTGGGAATTATGTTGCCGAAGATTTGATCCGAGAAGTCATGATTGAGCGATAAGGAAATTAAGCCTATTTACTAAATTCCTAAAAAAATCTATTTGAAAAATGTTTATGTTTTCTAGTAAATATGGAAATAATAGTATATTATTCGACGAGCATACTATCCACAACTTGTTTTACGAATTGTATTATGTAGCTGTAGTTAAATATTAATTGAATTTAACACTTGTAGATAAATATAAATACAGCATTCAATAATCACAAAAAGATAAACTGTTTCGAATAAAATTGTGTTCGTTTCAATTATTTATTTTTCTGAAATGAATAAAATATCTGCAAAATATGTAGCAAAAAGTTCTAAAAACATGGTGCTAGACAAAATTCAATATTTTTCCTTTAGCCAAATACTAGGGTTGCACAAAAACACGATTTCTTTTTTTAAATTCCGATTAAAATAGTATATTACAATATAGTGTATAAAAGTATAGTATAATCTCAAAAACGTGTTTCACAAAATAGCATTTATTATGAAAAAAATACAGCATATTGTAAAAAATAAGTAAAAATTTAAAAATACAATAAAAAAGTAAAATCCGTTTATAACGATACTGCTTATAGAGACAAATTGGTTAAAACGTTGAAATAGTGACTACTTGTTTGAAAGCCCACAATATGTAGACGTTATTTTACTTTTACCGGTTATAGCGACATCTGGCTACAAGGACAAAATTTTTGGAATCCGTTCGATGTCGTATTTTACTAATTTGAATTCTACCTTGTCTAAATTAATGTAGTAAACATGTAATATTTTTTAACTGCAATACAGTTCAAAGTAAATATAAGAAAAAAACACACATTATTGTAAAAAAATTCTGCATTATAAATTCAAAGTAATATACCAACAAAATTCTGTTGCCAAGTGATTGCAAAATTACTATAGTCTTGATTTACATTAATTCGTACAATTCAAGTTGCTGCTAATGTCTTAACTTTCCAGTCTAGATATTATCAACAACGTCTCAAGTAAAAGGAGAGTGATAGTGTAATTCTAATACATGAGTAATTAATTATATATGTAATGAAGCTAACTGCATGGCACAGTAGTAATACATACTTTTTTCTATATTTCAAGTGAAATAATTTGTAGTCGTAAAAAATTGTAGTATTGATTGGTTTAGGAACACGTTTTTATATACTCGTAATTTTTATTTTTGTTACTACTTAAACATAAGATACTTCTGCTGTTCTGCTACAAGGATCTCGAACGTTACGAAAAAATAAAATTTGGGTTTGAAGTTTTAAATCTGTGTGCACCTCATAAAGTATTTTTTAATTAAATTTTTATCATTATCGATTTCGTCTCAGAAAACAAAATGCCCTTTCATTTTTAAAACATTTAGTTAATTTCACTGTTGTAGAATAATGAAATCAGAACGTCAAAATATGAAATAACTTTTGGAAGAATTACAATGAATAACAGCAAAAAAGAAATTCTGCTATATTGTAATTGTAAATAAATATTGGTACTATTTCAATGTTTTCTAATGGAAAGTAAACACTGAATTCAACTAATAGTTACCTAAAAAAAACTTGTTTACTTATTCCTCTTTCATTATGTTTATATAAAAACATTCAGAGGTCAGGGAGTCAGACACTTTCAGGATCAATTTATTGTCATTTAAATGAACCTCTATTTCGTACAAACTGAAATTCATGAAATGTTTTGAAACTTTTAAATATATTTATCAATTGTTTATTTCTGGAGCAATTGCATTAATATAATCTAAGATAAGGTACAAATTGTACGATTTCATTTCTCTTTCGTTTAAATTTAAAAAGAGAATTTGGTTTTACATACCGCCCCCGTCGTACTCTGAGATATTTCCCAATTCACAAATGTCACATTTCACGATAAATCCGTTTACACAAAAATTCCTACGGAGGCCAAGTTCTTAACTTGTCGATAATTTTAACGAGTGACAGGTCGACTCGGGCGAGTTCGGCCGTTCTCGCCACATGTCGGATTAGGAAGATGGACATCCGCGAAGTTTAAGCCCTGTCACAGTAAAAATGCACTGCTCTCAACAGTATTTCAACTTATTTTATGTTCGGGGTTTTGTTTTTATGCCCTGTGATTGGTAGCACTGTCTAGGGATATTGATGATTGATGGTGTAGTTCACATGATTTAGGAGACGAAAAAGATGAATAAGGTTTACTCTCAAATTTGTACTAAGTATAAATGGGGAAATTTATCTTTCCCTAAAATATATTTGTTAGAAATGTTTAAAAATTTTAAAGATATATTTGAAATATGTAGTAGTGGTTGTTTCCAGAAACACGTTCAAAAATATATTTAGAGATATGTAAACTTTTCAATCACATTTTTTATTCAGCCGCTATGTATTAAATATTGATTTTAAATGATAAATTAGTAAACATTTTAGCCAACATTAACAATATATTTTTTCTTCGAACGTCAGAAAAGTGACATCTTTTGTGACGTGTTTAACAAAGTTGAAGTTTAATTTCTACGTCGCCAGAGTAAAAGTAAAATAAATAAGTATCTACAGAAATTACGTAAAATCAGCGATTAAGAAATAATTTATAAAATAGAAACCTGTAATACAAACCTAAATGTCACTAAAAATCTAGATAACCTACGAATAAAGTTACTAAAAACCATCTACAATTGATAGTTTTACATTGATAACCTACAAATTGAACATCAAGTAATAAATTATTTTTTAAAACATCTACGTTTGATGACACTCGCTTCGCTCGTCATGCAAACTTTCACGCTCGCCATAAAAAATATCACTTTTACTCTTAAAAACACAATATGCTATTATATTACTATCATAAAACTTCGACAAATGAAAAAACGTGCAAATAGGCAACATTAAACGATGCGTTCTTTAGAGTACTTAAGGAACAACAAAACTATCAGCTGAAAACATTTTAATTTCGGCTGGATTATTCCAATAACATGTTACCATTTTTTGGTATAAATAAAATTTCAATCTTTTAAGAATATTGAGTTCAGCAACATTCTAAATTATAACAGGTATTTTCATCTACAATTTATAAAACATATTCGTCATATATACTTCTTAAATATTACTAAGTAATTCGCTTCTTATGCAACACAGATAATATAAATTCTGAAATTTAAACATTTCCATCTCTCAATATGTATTATACCAAATAAACAATGTTTATAATTTATTTTATTATTCAGAATTTAAAGATGAAATTTTAGAGTGCAAGTCGTGATATTTTAAAATAGCGCTACTTCAGCAGATGTGAGACGGCGGACAAAATATTTGTCTTTGTCATACAATGTCCTGTTGCTGTGATTACAGTCTGAGTATGGCAACTCATAAACAAATATAGTTTACATTTTGTTCGCTAAGATAAAATTATTTTAAGAAAATATTTAACAAAAAATGGATGCATTGTATGCATAGACGACATGAAAACTTTATTTACGTGGGAGTATAAACTAATAAGACTTCTACTGGAAAATGTAAACCACAAGATTATGCAATAATTCGATGTACATACTATAAATATATTTGTAATTATTGAATGATAGAAATAATTGATATATTAAATAAATGCACAGATTTACTAACGAATTAATGCAGTCTATTATTAGATTTCAATGAGTGGTAATGTTTCACTAGGCAATTTTTTATAAGTAAACGCTAATTTTTGTTGCAATGTAAGTACCTTTTTTTGATAACTATTTTTTGATCAAAACTAAAATTGTTTTTAATCTATAATATCATAACATTTCGTCTAAAATTTATTTAAATAGAAACAAAATATTTTTATCCAGATTCAGCTATTAACAGTATACTACGATACACGATAATAAAAAAGGATTTTAAATAGCACTCACAATATTCACCTTCTTATATTCACTTATTTATTCCGAAAAGTTTCTATTATACACTACTAACAAATAACTGAACTGCTCTGCTATGTGGTCTCACCTTTTATTATCCTATAGTATTAGGTACTCAACCTAATCAAATTAATTAGCAATTAATAGGAGACTGAACACTATGTAATTTATATGAATGTGAATTGTTAATGTCTACAGAAATTAGCAAATGGTATTACCAAATGGTATGTTGTGGATATAATTATTTTGTTTTTAATTTGTGGCGTTACGAGTGTAAATAAATAATGTAATACATAAAAATAATTTATTTCTCTATTCACGAGATATTCGCTTAAAAAGCTTCAAGCTCATTTGCTCAAAATTGATTCACTTGTTTACCCAAAAATTATCATTTATGTTCAGGCAATCTATATTCAGAACTGTACTGAATTCTACGAAAATTTTGCGTCAGTATTAAAAATTTCAAATAAATATCTTAACTAACATAAGAAAATCGCAAAAAAATAACCATTGCAGTTTTTTTTATGATATTTGTATTATAAAATCGTACATAAGGTGGCAATTAATTTTTTTTATACTTTGCGTTAACTGTTATCTTTAAAACTTGTCACGCGTGCTGTAATTGCCGTCGTAAACCCTTGTATCAAAATACGCTATTTATTTCATCCTCTGCAAATATAGAAGAAATAAGAGCACAAGAAAAAAATTTAATTTTTTTTTGTTTAAAATTGATAGAAGTAATTTATTTGTTGTGTAAGGATTAAAACAGATAAACACAAACAGTTTTGAATGAAAAACATATTAATCTTACAAGATTTTCATCCAATGTTGAAAATCTTTTAAGCTTTCTTACATCCCCAATTAATCAATTACAGGCTGACGAAAGCTAAAGCTTGGTTTACACTGGTGATATACGGCCGCGATGTAAGTTATTTCGTTGGTTGGCGATGATTTACGCCTGTGTTTTTCTACTTCTCTTATCTCTCTCTCATCAATTGATTTTCCTCCTTCCACGGCCTTGGCTCGTGCTGCCCTCTTTGTCGCGCTTACGGCGAGCTGCTGCTTGTAGTGTGATTTTATTTTTAGGACAGTTTTTACGAGATGAAGAATTTTGAAGGGTTGAAAGGGTGTTAGTGGTGGATTGGTGAATTATTTAAATTAGGAGGTCTGTATGGGAATTTTATGTATTTGTTCTACTTTTGAACAAATGTACAACATAAAAAAAGGAGTCAGTAATAATGGTTCGTGTTTGTTTTTTGTTCTTAAATTTTTAAATAATTCAAGTTCCTTTTCTTGTTTAAAAATATTTAATCATGCACCAGTAATATTAATTTATTGAAAATGTACAATTAACAGGATATTATGTAAGAAGTGTGTAAAACGCTACATTTTTTAGTTGTGAATAAAATGTTATTTAAATCCATTGGAACCCCCAGTGTTATATTTTAACAACGGGAATAGAAACATACATATTTCAAATTGAATTCAAGTTTATCAAAATCGTAGCTATATTAAAGTAACATTTTTACGTAATTCTTGTAACAACTAACACATACAACATTTGAATTAAATAATACTGTTTTCAATTCTAAGAAAATAACTACATGTACACAGTGGGGCGATTGAAAATGTACTAATAAGTACACTACTATAACCACTAATTAAATTCATCAATAAAAATTCACTAAATTGATGAAGTATTCCGTAACTTTTTATAAGAGACAGAACAGGATCATTTTGTGGATGTTCTATGAACCTCATGAATTATATTATATGAATATAATTAAGGTCTATCAAAAAAACCTTTAAAAAATAATATAAATAAAATTTACACATCATTTTATTCAACACTATATAGGGAGTTTCCATAAATTTCCATAAAAATTAAGGGTGTAAGTTATAATAATTATTATATGAGTAGATTTTAATGCTGTACATGTACCTACGAATTAGAAGTAGTTATTAGTTACATTTAAAATTAATACCAAAATTGCAAATGCACATTTCGTAGTATTTAATAATTATATGTCGCATATCATTCCTAGAAAGAACACAGGGTCTCCACCTCCTGTGTTTCATTTTTCATTAGGAATTTTCTTGCTTAGCTGTATTTAAATTTGATTAAAGATCGACGAAACAAATACCTTATTATACAAAAAAATATATTTAATGTGTAAATATATTAACTTTGGCGCACTGAGCAAGAGTTTTTTGGCGCCCCTTCAAATTAGAAGATAAAAATTATTTCTTTTCTACGATCACTATGGAAATTCGTAATTTTTTCATACTATATAAAGTTTCAAACTTGTGTATTTCTCACAATCGTGGGTAAAGTGTAGGAATTCAATTCCCACAGAATTTGCCAAGACTGCTCATGTGCAATGTAAGGAATATTATTTAGTTTTTTTTTTTTAATTATGAATATAAAAATGCTGTTCTAGGTTTTATTACATTGTTATAGTCATGATAGAAAGAGTGGTCATTGGAAAAGTATAGTGTGCCACTCTATTTACCATTTGTAAATGTAAAAGTTTTGGCACAAGACGAAGTCGAGTGCTGAAATCTTACAAGGTGTGAAGTAGGCGACTTTTTGCACAATATACTTATTATTAATTCAAATATAGTTTAACAATGTGTAAATAAAGAATAAAATTAATAACGTATAATACACACTTAAAATTAAAAGAGATACCACCGTTCCTTACCCTAAAGCCGATACGTGTATACAGCAACGACTGTTAAGCTGTTGTTTATTATAAATTAAAACACGTTTGCCGTTTATAATATTCAATAAATGTAGATACTAATAATTGGTGTAACTATCTTGTTAAAACTGAACAAGCAACAAATAGAAATACCAACTAGCAACTTGTAATCTAAGAAAACAAAAGCAAAAGTTGTCCCAAATTGCTTATTTTTCCAAGGATACGGTACTACAAAATATTTTACTTTTAAAAATGATACCATAAATAAAATAAATAATTTTAAAATTAATTGTTGCAAATGTCTACTTTCAATGGAATGAATACATATAAACAGATTTATACGATTAGAGAGCGATGTTATAAGTTAACTACGAGTACGATATTATGTTTATCACTGATAGTTAAATAGGAAGTTTAGTAGAGACATGATGTGCAGTTACCAGTCAAACACACCATGGCACCCAGGGTTGGAAGTGGACGTGACCAATCTCTAAGGAGCTATGATGTGCTCGCCGCTAACATTCTACTATATCATCACCACTGTACACTACACTACATTAAACATGCACTGTACCCAATACATACTACAGGATACGTAAATATATCACCCACCTACACCTTCCGAACCGATAACATACAATGAACCACGTTATTGAAGTTACTCTTCAGTACATTGCAGGACTTATGTTTAATAATATCACATCATTACACTGAGGATCATTTGGGCAGATGAAATCTGTTTCTACTTAATTTTTACTTGCTCTCAGACCTAGTAATTGGTATTTGGATGAAGATTTATAAAGTTAGGATATGAACCCAGATCTTACAGTCCGCTATGTTCGAGTCGGAACATAAAATTTAGTTTTGGCACTTTTCTTGTTGTCTTCTTTGTAAAATATTCTTTTTCTTCATATGATAATACTCTGACAATATCATTGTTGATGAAGTTTTAGATGTTGTTCGATCATAGCAGTTCTCTACTTTTTAATATTGTTAATTTTGAGAATGATATTTCTGCGGTGCAATTTGTTATCATGAAAACAAGATAAATTCTCAAGATAATACATACATTATACATAAACAGTTCTCGACGAAGGACACTATTATTAATTCTATTAAAAATTGAGTCATTCCGTTGTACATTAGAAAATACATAAATTTTGGTGTTTTCCAGGTTGGCTCTTTCTTACTTTCCAGTAATGTAAATTGTTGACAAAATTATTAACTTAGTGGTCTGCCCACCCTTTAATCCAAATTATATGTCTATTATCATGGCAGTTTCCGCTTATTTCAACCTAACCTAGCTGTTCTGGTAATGCTGTTCTGAGTTTTATTGCCTGTTTTGACTGAATTGATGTATTATAATAATTAGAGACAATGGTTAGAAAATATTTGATATGTAAAACATCACAAATGAAAGATTCTATGCTTTCATTTCACAGGTAAATTATAAAATATATTAGAGAATGTGTTTATTTCCAGGGAAGGTTTCCGAAAGAGTTTCTCTGAAATGTAAGATAATAAAAATTTTGAGGGCAGAAGTGTAACGTACAAGGTACAACCAAAGAAAGACCTTGGGTACAAATATTATGATGGACCGTTGTGTACCCCCAACCACATGGCATTTACAGACGACGTCGTTGTCACTACTAAATTTATGAAATTATTATAGCGACAGGATTTTATATTTAGAGCATTTTTACGCGGTTATGTCAAAAGGTGATTGCAAGTGAGATAACACTATAGATGTACACCACAGACAAAGACAAGGCATTAAAGATTGTCTAGATTGGCATACTTTTTCGAGGTTATTTTGAAAAGTAATAATAAGTGAGATAACATCGTTGGTATTTCTGTACTTCAGACAAAGACAATGCTTCAAATTATGTCGTTGCTATGACGAAAACAAATAATTTAATAGTGTTGGTATCTAGATAAGTACAAATTCACTGATTGCAAACAATGCCTATTCGATATTAATTGTAAAGTTTTGTGAACTGTAAAGTAAAATATAAAAGACACATTTTCATCGGTTAATTGATGGGTATGCAAAACAATATAACTACTAACTTACATAGAGGCTAGTTTACATAGTTTAGCGGACGTCTAACTTACTAACTAAATGTTGGCCATTAGTGGTGGTGAATTGGGGTCAAACAATTATTTAGTTAGTGTTCACGTTCAATACAAATACATTTTTTAAATAAGAAATTATTTTGGTTCAAGAATTTTACAGTACCTCTAGAAAAAAAATAATTCTTATTAGTATCACAAATTAACTCTTAATTTTTATTTTCACAATTAGAAAGTAAATTCATGTCTCACAAATATAGCATAATTGTACTTATATACTTTGTTATTTTAAAAATTAACATCGAATAAAATAAATAAATAATTAAATAATTAAAGATAAAAACCGGTAAGTTGTGAATTTTTTTTATATTTTTATTCGGACTGAATTTACAGGCTAACTTTAATAATATTTCTATAGTACTGTAAAGAATTTGAACAACACATACAACTGATTTACAAAATTTAACAAACAAAATATGTTTGACATTTAAACTATAAATAACATGTAACAAACGTTTAATCGTTAACCATAAAAAATTTCCACATTGAGCTACGTGAAAAAAATTGCTTCGTGTTACCTTCACATATGTACTTCCATACATAAAATTAAAAGTATGGTCACAAATAATTTTCATACTTGGTTCACGCTCACGAATCATTAACATAGAGGAAATATAATTTTAAATAAATAAGTACAAAAGTTAAACGATGTATAGATAAGCGGAAGGTTATTATTGTTGCAAATAGTAGTGATAGTGATTCAAATTCAAATTTTGCAAAGGGTAATTTATAAACAAAAAAATGAAGAACATTTGTTTATTTTTGTTCTATCATAATACTACTTATTTCAAATGTCTTCTTACCAAATATGACTTACAAATAACATGATCCAAAAAGATAGAGGATATAGGAAAATGCACAAAGTAGGAAAAAATCATATATGAAATAGGTAATTTCTTCATCATAATATCAACACTGTTTTGATTACGATCCTATACAGCTTGTAGGGAAGAACTCTACTTTTTATAAGTTATCATTTGTAAATTTCTTGGACTAAACTATACTATCACAGTGCGGAAAGATTCTTGCTTCACTGAATATTGCTAAGAGATATTTTCTACATTCTTTTGAATGTTGATAGTTGATACTAGAGATAAGTAGTTTTGCAATTTGGGATTTGGGACTTTGAATTTTTCCAATTACTAGTTTAAGGAAATGCGATATTAAAGAAAATATTTTCAGTTTAGAAATGATTTGAATTGACTTGAAATTGCATGTTGCATTTTGTATACTAATGCTTTTCAAACTTTTAATGATTTTAATCTAATCGGCGTACCCCCATTGAATAGATTAAGAGAATTTTATCTGAAGATTGTGGACTTATATATGGTTTTATTTATGAATTATAAAATTTGAATAAGGTCTAATATACATCAATTTTTCTTAAAATGAGCCTAAAAATTTTATTTTAAAGAATAAGCATGTAAATAATATCTAGTGATATATGAATATGAAATATAAAATTTTCATCAAAATAATCATATCTAGTAAACCAAATTTTGAATATAGAATTACGTGACTTGTCGTGCATGAGTACGAAAATAAATTCGTGAGCGTAAGTGACCGTGAGTTAAGTGTAAAATGTCGTGCGTGATCACGTTTTTAATTTCGTGAGCGATGTATAGATAAGCGGAAGGTTATTATTGTTGCAAATAGTAGTGATAGTGATTCAAATTCAAATTTTGCAAAGGGTAATTTATAAACAAAAAAATGAAGAACATTTGTTTATTTTTGTTCTATCATAATACTACTTATTTCAAATGTCTTCTTACCAAATATGACTTACAAATAACATGATCCAAAAAGATAGAGGATATAGGAAAATGCACAAAGTAGGAAAAAATCATATATGAAATAGGTAATTTCTTCATCATAATATCAACACTGTTTTGATTACGATCCTATACAGCTTGTAGGGAAGAACTCTACTTTTTATAAGTTATCATTTGTAAATTTCTTGGACTAAACTATACTATCACAGTGCGGAAAGATTCTTGCTTCACTGAATATTGCTAAGAGATATTTTCTACATTCTTTTGAATGTTGATAGTTGATACTAGAGATAAGTAGTTTTGCAATTTGGGATTTGGGACTTTGAATTTTTCCAATTACTAGTTTAAGGAAATGCGATATTAAAGAAAATATTTTCAGTTTAGAAATGATTTGAATTGACTTGAAATTGCATGTTGCATTTTGTATACTAATGCTTTTCAAACTTTTAATGATTTTAATCTAATCGGCGTACCCCCATTGAATAGATTAAGAGAATTTTATCTGAAGATTGTGGACTAATATATGGTTTTATTTATGAATTATAAAATTTGAATAAGGTCTAATATACATCAATTTTTCTTAAAATGAGCCTAAAAATTTTATTTTAAAGAATAAGCATGTAAATAATATCTAGTGATATATGAATATGAAATATAAAATTTTCATCAAAATAATCATATCTAGTAAACCAAATTTTGAATATAGAATTACGTGACTTGTCGTGCATGAGTACGAAAATAAATTCGTGAGCGTAAGTGACCGTGAGTTAAGTGTAAAATGTCGTGCGTGATCACGTTTTTAATTTCGTGAGCGTGCGTGAACGTGAACCAGTTATTCACGCACCCACCTCTAGTTTATATTTTCCTTTTCAGCTAAACTGTAGAAAAATAACATTTCGGTACTATTCAGATACATGGAACGTCGTTCGGGTACTAGTTTTCCAGCAATATGTTTTTTTGACAGTACTGCCCGAAACGAATGTATTATCCGCACCTTGTACTAGGTTAAACCCTTGCATACACCATCCTTCCCCATCTCATACGCATGTTCCACTCATATATTTGGCGTTTAACTACGTATATCTATGTGTGTGGAAGAGCGTCAGACAAGGACGATGCTATAGACTGGAATACGAGTGGAAAAGAGCACGCGAGACGAAGGATGATGCGTTCGCAGGAACTGGAGGGCGGAAAATCAGGCCTATTTGTATGCCGCGACGGGAAACGTCGGCGATTTCACTCTTCGATTTGCGGGAAATTGTTCAAGGATTCAACTGATTTCTTCTTCCAGGATAATGGACGCAGGCAGGATGCCTATTAATTAGAGGGCCAAGATTTCATCTTCTTTATTTCCTTCATCACCAAATAAATAAATACAATATATCAGCACTTCTATAACGTACACAATTCCAATACTACTTTAACATTCAATTCAATGAATTATTTGCGGAATGAAACAACACTTGTTATTAATGAATTTTACGTAAAGTTAGACACAACGACTAAATACAACTATGTATGTACTTAATTGCAATAATACCTACAAAAATATATCGGAAATATAAAATTTTTTATTGAATTTTTTACGATTTGGCAAACTTGTATTAAATGCCATAATTATATCTTATTATAGAAGTTTAAATTGAGTTAGCATGAGCTAAAAATAATTCATCATTTTAAAACAATAATGAAAATGACTGAATAACAGAGTAGGTATATAGTAAATCACGAATTTCATAATTCATGTGTTATTTTGTGAAATAGATAATAGGAAACAAAATAATTGATGGTTATGAAATAAGTTTCTATTTATTCTATTTTAAATTTTACATGAGCTAGATGTAATTTACATAATTCCTTTATATTTAGATGTATTTTGGACATACATATTCTCATTTCATGTTCTACCGACTTCAATCATTCTCTCTTTTTATTTTGATATTAACAAACGTAGAAAATCTTAGGTTACATTCACAATAGAGATAGAAAATTGAACTAAAACTCAAAGTGCTCTGGCTCTTGTATTACGATATTTTTTTCTGAATAAATATCCAAAAAAATTCTAATGAAAATTCAGAATATTTCATTCGCAACGTAACCAAACTAAATTATCAATAGATATATCTCAAAAATAGTGGCAAATCTTCGTGTTAACAAGTGTTTTAAGAATTCGTTTGAACCTTTCTATAGCCTCAATTTTACAAATTCTATCTTATCTTTATCTAATTTTATAAAACGATTTTAAGAAATTTTCATCTTTTATTTTTTGCATGCTGGAATTAACTTTATTTAATCCTGCAAATACATGTTTAGCAAATTGTCAAAATTCAAATTGTTTTCTTGTTAAAAATAATGAGTAGGTAGTTATACTTTTAATTCCAAGATTCAATATACCTACATTTTTTGGACAACTATTTCACGTCAGTAGTAAGAAGAAGAAGGTTCAAATGCTCTTATCGAAGAATTGTTAAAATATCTACGATGCTAAGTTTCAGACCACGCCCGCGGCACCCCTACAAGTAATGAAAGGCACCCCAAGGTGCCGTAGCACCCACTTTGAGAACCACTGTTTTAGACAGAAAAGTTTTTTCAACTTGTGAACCATGCCAATGCCAGAGGTCTAAATAATTCTCATGTAGGGTGTACGTATATTTTCTTTTACAATGACAGCATTTATATGACATATTTCTACGTATTATTCGCAATGTAAATATTTACATGTACAGTAACTAAATATGGTATACTGAAATAACACCGCCTATTCTAGTATTCAGTGAATTTAAATATAGACATCCATGTAAAATTGTAATACGGTACTTTCTTTAACGATTACTTAAATAATATAATTATATGCTAACAAAAAATATAAATATAAATAATAGTTATGATGGAAATAATAAAAGGACAGACAAAACCTTACTTAAACTAAATTCAAACCAGTGACCATTTGCTTGTGAAAAGAAATTACTGTTCTTTATATAAAGCATTATAATACGCAATTTATTATTATAAATGTAATAAAATTCTCGTATACATTTATGCAGAATACGTGCATGTAATATTATTATTAGTGCCTCCACCAAAAAGTATTTAAATATGAAAATAGAGAATATAAAACAACCATTCTGTGAAACAATGAAAATTAAACATTTTAACCAACAAATAAAATGGAAAATGTCAATAACATCGAGTAGTTCAAGTGTATAAAATTTAATTAGTGAAATAAATGAAATTTATATAAAACAGAGTATTTCAGCTGATTTTAAAATAGAATTAAGCCTGGAAACACGAGCTATTACCATACAAACATCAGATTAAAAGCATTCAAATGGATGCAAAAAATATTCAAATTGATTGCAAATAAATTTGGATTATTACAGCTAATATTTTAAGTTTGACACGAGTCCTGCTAATATTTTTACACAGAAGATTAATGTCTTTCTGACATTAAAATATTGCTTAAAATTTACACCAATTAAAGTCTTTAAAACAAAAATTTGCACATTTGCGTGTCGGATAACAATTTTCAATCATAAATCAAGCCTCGGAACAAAAATTTTAAAATAATTAATGACTTTTCTTGGCTTAATGACATCGAATAATATGTTAGAATAAATAAATAACACCTTACTGCATCTTAAGTTCCCTTCTCCGCTAGTTGCAGGCTGCAACGGATGAAAAACGAAAGAAAATCGTCGGAAATGGCGCCATTTTCCCCGCGATTTTTCTCTACAGTCATTTGTCACTGAGTCAGAAAAGCTAGCTGAAAAAATTGGCTTTTAATTTCGCGCTACATGCTTGTCAAAAGTGCCTAGACGAGTATGAAGGCATAATAAGTGAGTATTGTTAGGGAAATTTGCATCCCAGGCGTTAAAACGAGACGCGAGGCGTTATTGTGATATTTCTCGCGTATTCTAAAGATATGGAACGTTAATTAAGGTGTACGGGACAATATTTTTATCTGACAGCAGAAAAATTAAACTGTTTCTGCAACTTAAATTATTGTGTATTTGTCAAAAACATTATGCATATTTATAAGGGCGCTAAACTTATTTTTATACGGTCATTCATCAAGAGGTATATCATTAAAAGTGTACAACAGCTACATAGATACATATACAATATTATCAACTTCATAAATATATTATTACCTGCATATGATTCTATTAAGTCGATATCTCTCTTCTTTTCTTATCATAAACATTTTAAAACTAAAGACTATCTTGCATGCATATTACCAATAAATATGTTAATACGCATTAAATTAAAAAAAAGATAAGTATATATTAGAATTAGGGTAAATGGGCGAAAGATGGATTGGTAGGAGAGATAGACTTTTTTTAAAAGTACATTAGAGTGATATCTCATAGGGAATGTTAATTTTGTTGTTTAGAGAGAGTGTAAGTAGCCGCTTGAAAATTAATACAATCACTGAATAATCCAACATTTACTTAAAAAATTGTGAATTTTTTTTGTACTTTATATTCACAATTATAATTAATTATAATTAGTATTTCGGTAGATTTAAACTAATTATTATGTAATTTTTTTTAAATAAGTCTAATAAATAATAAGTAATTTAGTGGTCCATTGAACCACTACTCTGAGGACAGATGGTTCTATGCTGAGGAAAGATGGACCAAAGGAATTTAACTGTTCAAAAGAGCAATTTCTACGGGTAAACATAAAAAAAAATCATTCGCACATAGAAAGGTAGACGGTCTAGTTGTTACTCTATGAGTTCTAAAGAACTGTTGTTAAATGGTTAATCAGAGAGTGATGATAATGAAGAAGCTGAAGATTATATAAAAACGAAAATGCGGGATACAAGGAAAATAAAAAAAAAGATAATGGAGGATGATTGGATAAAATTTGTAATTTGTGGTCGCAGTTTACAGGAAATATGATAAATAAAAACAATCGGTTAACCAGTTCATCTCCTCGTAGCCTTGGTCCGTCTCACCTATATAGTGGAGGAGTGTTGGACTTTTTTGAACCCAAATAAAATATTTTTTTGTAGTTTAAATTTTTATTTATTCTTTTAAGCAAGCGTTTGTATAATATTATAAATAATTTTTATTTTTTAAATATTATTCAATACTATAAAGTCATAGTTTTTTTTTTCCAAAAAGTGGTCCATCTCTTCCTCACTTACCCTACTTGCTTTACTACTAAGGAATTTTAGGAAAAAGTTTAAAAAAGGTACCTACTATTAAAGTTTCAATTTTGATTTATCGGTTTTACTTAAACTATCAACAACCAATCGGGGATTTTCTGTAGGAACAAACCTATTATTTCTTAAACTAACAATCACAATTCCAAATGTGGAAAACACGTTAAGCAAATTAAAAAGAAGTACGTAAGAAATTGTATCAGCCAAAGTAGATTACAGATCTTACATTATTATGTATTGAGAACAAAGTAGCTGAAAAATGGGAGATTGAGATTTTTTAAACCACTTTTCAATTACAAAGGCGAAGAAAAAACAATTTTAATTTTGTAATTTCATATTGTACCTATCATTCTTTTCTCTACATTTATATTATTATTGTGTAAGGTAGACTACAAAAAAATAAAGGATTTTTTATTTCTTTTAAAATCCATATTTCTCTTTTCTAGGTATGCCACAGGGCACATGCATTTAAAATTTTTGAATAGTTCTATAAAAATGAAATGCAAAAATTAGAACAGACAATCTACTTCTAAATTTATAGTAGAAAATTAAATTTTTACAAAAGTGTACCTTTACGTTTAAAAATAACTTAATTTAGGGTATAAAAATATTGTGTGTTGTTCATAAATTCGTGATAAAATTTCGCTCTCTTGACATTTGCTACTCCGGAAGTGTGACTAATCCTCCTTGTCTCCTCTGTCTTTGTTCGTCAAGTGTCGAGTCGTGAGTGTCTGTGCCGCGACTTTTTACCTCACCTCACAGTTAAACTTTTTACTCAGCACAATTTATAGCCCTCAGGGGCCGCCTCCCCCCTCAGCCGGGTCTGTGTTATGACGTCACGCGGAGACAAGCGAATGAGTGATACACCCTCGAGGAAAGGTGTTAATGTTGGATGAAGAAGACAAGGACGGGCAGGGGGAAAGTGGTTTATTATTTTAAAGGGTTGAAGGACTTTAACACGGCCAAGAAACAGGTAAATTATAAAATACTCGTAAGGGTTTAAAGTTCACTCTAATACATAATAAATATAACACCACTCGAAAAGCAAATGTTTGCTTTAGACATTTTAATAATAAAAACTGTACCATTTCATTATTAGCATTCATACAGGAATAACAGCTTTCAATATAAACTTGCTAGCAGAGCTGAAAAATATGTAAGGAAAATGTTACTTTTTACAGGATCGAGAATAAAGAAGGTTTATTGATTATTGGGTTTCCAAGTAAGTTGCTTTTACTTGTTACTCACTTAACTTGAACTGTTTTCTGCCAGGGAAACTAACATTTACAAGCTACATTGTTTCATTCTTGAATACTGTGTTCTGTCTCTGTTATACAATTTTTTAACATAACGTTAGTAACTCCCAGAATTTGGTTTTAATTTTAATTTTATTTACAAGTGAATTACAAACAAATTATTATTATACGCAAGGTAACTCTTTTTATTGCTTTTAGGACCTCGTCAGTCATTTTCTCCTATAACCTGTATAAACCTTTTTACCTCGCTAATACTGTAAAATACTATTACTTGTTGCCACAAAAGTATAAATATATTCATATCTAGTAAAAATTCACTGGAATGATTTAGTATATTCATTTATTACTATAAAAATCAAAACTACTTAATACTACAATTATTTCTGACACAAAATCACAACCACAAATGAAAAGAGTTTGACAAATTGCAAAATGGAGACGGATTTTCGTTTTTTATTAATGAATTTTAAAGTACTTCATTTTGGATACTTTTTTTACTGATGATAAGGGAAATTTAATTCTAATCCTGAAAAAAGTAGCATAAATATTATGAACAGTAAGACATTTCGATCTCAGACTAAGACTAAGACAATTGCTTGAGTGCGATCAGCAAAAAATAAATGATAATTACATTGAAGTTAATGCATCCTATTTGATAGTTGAACTCCAACATTCAACCTATGGACGTCTTTCTTAAAATCTCATGATAAAATTACATAAATTATTCATATAGTTATTGAAACACAAGGCAAGAATATGAACTTTTACGACTACCACTGGGAGTAACAAAATTTGGTAAAAGTATAAGATTTTTACCTCTCGCCGCACTCAGTAAGAGAGGTATGGGAATCATGTTAAAAATCGGATAGTAAGTTTTCAATAGATAACCACGTTTTAAAGTCCCTAGAACGCGATTTTAATATTTTTACGATTATGTCTGACCGTGTGTGTTGATAGATGCATGGTGCTGATTCTTACTCCCTAAATTAAATCTGATTAAATTTTGGTATTAATCGTGTAACGAAAAGTTGTGTTTTCATGAAGATCTGAAGTGTTTTTCTGAAATATCTTAATTATGAATATATGAGAATTTTTGTAAATAATAATTTAATATTATGTTATTAGATAAAATTGTATACAATTATTATAATTCACAGTGAAAATATTATAAAAATAATTATTAAATACTCTAGTTTGTTTTAGTTTGTTTTAACGTAAAACATGGAATTTGCCATGTTCATAGTTACGACGGTAATGTATCAAAGTGTTAACTTTAAAATGAAATAAATATTGTCAAATTCACATCATTATTAACTGTCACATTGTGTCAAATAGAATGACACTGATCTCAAATCATTTGATTTTTTTTAAACTGGGGAACATTAAAAACGAAATTATTGAATAGCAATATGTATAATAATTAAAAAATAGAAACATCAAACTTACCCAAGTTACAAATTTTATAAATGAGTTTTATTATTGCTTCACCATAATATAATATCTACTTTGTTTTATTCTAATTTGAACGCTTTGATACATTGCTGTCGATCAAATGTGAGTAGATATGGCAAATCCCATGTTTCGCATTTTATAAAATATAAATATTAATAAAAAGTGTAAAGAGGACTGGCGAGAGATTATGTGCTGACCACATCAGATTTTTTCATAAATTTATTAGGTAAGTTAATAATATCATATGTACTTGATTTGTTGGCAAAATATGTTTTAAGGATTTTGTTTAAATTGTTTACCAGTAGTCAGGGCCGGCCCGAGACTTTTTAGCGCCCCAGGCGATAATTTTATATTGCGCCCCTATTTTTATATATTTAATAACTTGTTATCCATATGAATGATTTTTTTGCATTTATTTATATGAATCATTATTTTATTTATATACGACAGCGTTCTAATTTTTAATTATCACGTTATTTTGAATGTAATTATGAGATTTATAATGACATTGATGCCCTATTGCATCAACAAGGTTTGAATTTTCAGTAATACCTAATCAAAAAAATAGTTAACGTTAATTTTATTCCGATGTGATATTGTCCATTTAAGGAAAACTTAAAATTGGTGCAACCGGCCTTAAGTATCATTATGAATTATTTATTTTATAAGATAAATAACAATACAAAGTCGATCAAAATTTATATTTTCATTGTACTCGTACTACGGAACAATATCTGATTCCGACTCACTCATTTTATCTTAAAAACTGAGGTAAAATGTATCCGTTTTAAACAATTTGACAAAACTGAAGAAAAATTATGTAAAAAATGTATTTCAGGATCAATTGAAACTGTCGTAGATAAAATATTGAAGGATATACTCGTACATTTGATATAGCCTCATACTGAAACTTGCGGGATTAAAACACACGGGTCATCGCCACGTGTTCTAACATCAAACGCGTTTCATTATGAACACTATATCAAACTTCTATTTTTTATTAATCTATTACAGAACGTAACATGCGTGTATAATACAACATGTAAATTATTTAACCAAGGCTAACAATATTAAAATATTGTTGTTTCTTTTGCTTAATTTTAAGAATTAAAAAAATCAAGTCATAATGCGCCCCACGAACGATTGCGCCCCAGGCAGTCGCCTGGTTCGCCTGTACCTTGGGCCGGCCCTGCCAGTAGTATTAGCAGTAACATCAAATATTATGAATTTTTTATACTTAATATTACAGTTAAATTACTTATATTTTTGTTAATAGTATTACACGAAATGTACAATAGTTCTTCTATTAGATATATATTATAGAAAGCATAAAGTTTGAGAAATATTTACGAATATACATGTTAAACAATGTCTTAGTTATGAAACAATAATACGAAAATAAAATGCAATACGAGGCATATAACAAATAGCTATTAAATACTTTGTGAAAATTCCATTTTAGTAAGTTCGCAGTTAGCAAAACTTCATGACCTATAATTCGTAGAAAACACGAATTTATCTTATCACGTCAGTGTGTCAGTCCTGCAACGGCGTAACTAGGTTTTGACATACAATGGCAGCGTGTAGGACAGAGCAACCGTAATATTATAAAGTCATGTAGTGTGATGTCAAAATAAACGACTTCAAATTTACCCGCCAGATTGGAAATGTCTGAAATGAACGGAAATAAAAAGATATCGCCGCCGCTCTAGACTTCGTTTGTTTCAGTTCCGTCATTTCCGGCCCAAGATTGAAAAATGCCGCGTAGTTTTTTCATAACGAGAGCACAGATTCTTTTCTATAAACTTCATAAAAGCACTTACTATTATTGTAGTTTAATATCGCGGGTAATAAAGAAATATCAACCTGCCTATTTTTTCTGATTGCTTGATTGTGTAATATGTTATGTTTGCATGTACGTTTAGCAATTTAATCCAGACGGCCCTGTATACAGTTGTACTCAAGTTAACGACTAAGAAAATTAAATCACCATTAGTTGATATGGAAATACTGGATTCCTTTCATCATTCTATTGCATGTTTCTGTTTTTCATATCAGAAAAACTTAAGTGTGGATACTTATCGAAATTTTTATTAAATAATACTCTTTTATTTATTTATTTTTCTGCTTCTGTGTTATTTTATTATAAAGTATAAAAAAGCCTAAAAATCATAATAAAAAATTCAAATCTGGTGTTCTACGAATGAGAGTCTATATACCCTATATTCATTAAGATTTATCTTTAAATTTTTGGATATAATACCTACATACGAAAATTTTATTTTGACGTTTGTTACGAAAATTTGAATTTTCCATTCTTTAGTAACAGACTGCTACCCTAAAACGGGTGTGGGTAAAATCTTTAAAATTTTTATCAGTGAGTTCCTTGCATCAAAGTACGTATGTACGTATATAAATTTTTATTTAAAAAATCCCACTAGTACAGTCAAAATTATATATTAAGTATCAGCCAATAGGAATCCATTTGACCGGAAATAATGCGCGTTTCTGGATATACCGGAGATTTTAGGACGTTAGCAAGCAGTTTCGCTGGGCGGGGAGCCGAAGTGGTAGTGATCCTTTATGCTTTGTTTTCAATATGTCAGGAATTATAACACTTAGAAGTGTTCACTCAAATTCTTCGCCCAACTGAAACCAGAACACATTCTGGAACAGTTTCAGCTTCTCCGGATTGTGCTCTGGTTTCAGTGGGTTAAGAATTAGAGTATTCTAAAATTGTAAATCTATGTCTGCTGAAAGCAGAGCATATTCTGGAATATGAAGCTATGGATTGTGCTCTCGTTTCAGTGGACCAAAAAATTAAAAAGTATTCAGAATGCTCTGATTATTAGTTTGCTTTAACCTAAACGCATTCTGGAGCACTAATGCTTTTGATTTTGTTTATTATAAAAAAAAATTCCCCCAAGGTAATTTTGAAAAGTCGGCGTCCGTGATCTGATATGTCTGTGAGACAAAATAATAAAATACAACAATACTATAATTATAGTGACCTATATCAACAATCTGACCTGAAAATATTAATCTTACTTTTACCATTAACCGTTTATGTATTTAAAGCTAAATAAATCCATAATATTAAAAAAAAAAAATATTTACTCGTTTGTTATTTATCATTTACCATGCCGGTAGTGCACCAAGTTCTTAATAAAATCGTAGTATGTTCAGCGTACGAAAATTAATAAACTCCACACAAAGTGACACTTTTCGTCTGGAAATTAGTAGGTACGTAAAATTTAATTTTATGTACAGGTCGACGATTTTTAAAGTACAGTTTTTTTACTCAAAAAAGAAAAAAGTCATATCCAATATTCTCTTCTTCTAGAATAAAGAAACAATTTAAATTTGTTCTTTAATATTCTATATTTTCGATTTATCTTTCTTTTTATAAACAATCCGATAAATAGAGAAGTTAAGAGTTTTTGTGAAATCCAGCACAAGTAAAATGATTCTGTATTTATAGGGAGGCAAATACTTAAAAAAAAAGAATTCACCGAACTCTTAACTCTGATACTCTCCTGCACATATTGAGTCTTATTTTCATCCTATACCCGTGTGAATTTATATTATTGAGTCGTTTATATACACATTTGAAAATTTCAGTGGAAAGTAAACTGAATTAATTCGGTAGATGCAAAAGGCAGATAGTAAACAAGTCCATCCACGTTAAAATCCGTGCAGTACACCTCCTACTATTTCAAATTCACACCCCAACTAAATAAATCCCACTATCTCCACACGGGTTGATTTGCAGCCGGGCATATATCATTACCTGTCCCACCCCCGCAAATACCAGCCCTGCCGACCTGTCCGAGCACGTTGCCTGCACAGTGGCAGGACACAACACGTTCACACGTTACATGTGTAACTTTGCAATTAGTGGCAATTTATTTCCTATGTTCACGTGCCCAACTGCCTGCGAGCTTATTGATTTCTGATAACAGCGGATGATTTGTGAATTCTATTATACCTGGCCTACAATTCCATGCTCATTTTCATGCTGAGGAGTCAATCATAAAAATTAACACTCTATAAAATCAAACCGCGTTAAATCATCTAAACGTATTTGAAATATCGTAAATATCCTATATTTTTTTAGAGAATACTTGTAAACCCTCTTAAAATATTAATTTTCGTTTCTCGAGAAACCGTTAAATTTTATTACTCTTATGATATTAGAATAAAAAACTAATTTATTTTTACATCAGAACAGATAACGCTTATGTTTACAACTAAATATAAACGCCGTTGTTTTATAATTTTATATGGACTAGCAGTTTTTATTACACATTAACAAATAATTTTTCCATTTTCACGTCCTTTTAAGTACCAATAAAGGAATCATATGTATTTCTTCTAATTTTAGAAGGAAAAAAAAATACTGTAAATGAATATGTTACATTTTTTATATCTACTATGGCACCTTTCTCTCACAATATAAAGTGGGATATTTCCTTCAATCATGGATTAAAGTAAGAAAAATCTTTTTCTCAGAGTATTTGCCAACAGTGCGCATGTGCAATGCGACAAATATCATTTCTCACAGTAATTGTTAACACTGCGCATACTTGGAGGTACTCTTTGTGAGGTTACCTACGCCATATTGCTTTCTTTTTTTATGTCAAATAGCTTTAAGCTTTAGTACATATATTTTTTTCTGTAAGGTTTAGAAGTGTGGTCGTAAAAAAAATATAGTGTACCACTCGTGCAGAATCACCTATTTCTCAACTTTTGTGTTTCCAACACTCGACTTCGTCTCGTTTTGATATTTTCATATCTCGTGGAAAATAGGCGACTTCCTGCAATTGTATCACAATATGCTATTATATATCTCATAATATAACTTTGCAGTATTAGGACTAGGATGTAAAAAAGCACTGATGTGTCAAAAATTTGTATGACAATAATAAAACACATCTTTCAAATATGAATAATGAGCTAATAACTTGTAAAGTTGTCAATTTTACGGGTTAGCACCTTGTAACGGTTAATTTTCAAGTGAAAGTAAAAAGAAGTTATTGAAATTCAGTCAAAATTTTAGATTTATTTACAGCTCCAACATGTTTCAACACCACTTGGGACTTCTTCGGGGATTAAGGATTCATAATATTTATTAATAACAGGACTTTATACCTATTTCAGTTACTTACGTGTACCTTGAACAGTACAAATAAACACCTTTCAAATATTACGAAATTAGGGTGAATACTTTTTTATAAACACAAATAGTTGTGTATTGCAACATTATACTAGTTCACTCATCACCCTTGTATTAAATTTAAGGCTATTGAACTATAGCCATTATCAATCAATATTTTTCAATTATATTAAAAGTAAAAATGTAATCAACATAACCGATTTTCGAAGAGACATTTTATACATTCGATTATAACCACATAAAACATTTTTTATAACTTTACTTTGGTTAACCAAATTTTTTATATTTTCATTAAAACAACATAAAAATTCTTTTAGATCTTAAGATTCAGACAGTGATATTATTGAAGTATTCTGTATTAAATGGCACTTTCTGCGAAATCGTTTAGTACTGAATCAGTATTATTAAATTGTGAGGGAAACTATTTAAATAATTGACACCTTTTGAATACATTTCGCTCAAACATTGTTTTGAAATTATACCTTTTTTCTGAAGTGGTTAATTTACATCCATTTACATGTACAAACTACGCCTACTAAATTTAATAAATTATATATGATTGTCCGGTGTAAAAGAACACTTATTAGATGTTTTCTAATAAGCGTCTACTTTTTACATCGGGTGCATATTACAAGTTTAATTTAAAGGAATACACTTATATTAGTATTCATTTAAATAGTAATAATAAAATATTTAAGCAAATAATTATTAGTATATTTAACAACCTTAATTTATTGTTAACAATCCTTTAGAACAATGAGTCTCTATCGGGATATTTGGAAGGTGATCTGTGGTACATTACTGCATCCCAGATTTTTAAATATAATTCCTTAATAATTGTCGACATGTTGGATAAAATTAATTTTAAGTAAACCTTGTAAATGACTAAGAAAATTGTATTAAATACCGTTTATCCTATAAAAGACCTGATGATGATTCAAATCAGATCCGAAACGTATAAAGTTATATAATACAAGATTATTTTCCAAATTTAATTTTAATTAACTTAATTTTCCTTTATTTGAAATGAAAAATAGTTTTTCACGACTGTTCACTTGGTAAACTAAGTCAATAATAAAAAATATCACTTTTAAAAGAAATTCAAGCCTAAAAATTCAAATATTATTTGACTTATTAAAATTAAGAAAACTGTTAATTATGAATTTACTATTTAAATAAGTAAAACAAATGAAAATAAATCAAAAATCAAAAATGATGTCGATAAACTGAAACGTCAGATATAAAAATAAATACAGCCTAATCAATTTTTTGGTTTAAAAAAAAATAGTAGGCACTTCATTCATGCCAAATCTTTGTTATAAACATTAATTTGTTTAATTAAGATTGGGATTAAGTGCTAGTAAAGAAAAAAAAATTGACTACCCCTGATATCCCTCTGTCGGCGGTTTCTTTGCTCCTCGGGACACAATTTCGAAGTTAATGCAATAATGATATTCAACCTTGGTGTAAAATATAATATTAGAAATGTCCGTCATTCAAAATTCGACTGTTTATCATAGGCACTCGCAGGGGGGTGGACAAGAGGGGTCACTTTTCTCCCACCCTTAACTTCTAAAGTTTTTTTAAATATTTAAAAAAATTATTACTCAATAAAAATATGTATATATAATATACAGATTTTGTAGTACAATATTTTAATTAAAAAATAATATAAATTTTCTTATTAAACATTAACATAAAAAGTCAAATACGACGAACAATTATGCCGAGAAGCTCGTACCTATTCAATTTATATGTTTTTATAATATATATTTTATAAAACAAAAATAAATTGTGTAAATTTCTTTTATATTATTAATTATATTTTAAATTAACTTATACCTCAGTTATATAATACAAAATATAAACGAAAATATTAACATTCTAACAAAATTTTAATTTTGCCCTCCCCCTTTAGAAAAAATTCTGCGGGCACCTATGCAGCATATATTTATATTTAGTGAAATATTCGAAAAATCTATTAACGATTATTATATCCCAAAATTACTACTCCGAAAAAACAAATATACTTCTATCAAACAACCATCATAATTAAATAATAATAAACAATCAGGCTGATATCTTTCTTCCTTTCTGAAAACAATTAGGCGGAAACAACGGTCATCAGGAGGAGTGCCACATGGCGGACGTTATGGCTTGATTTCGTGGATGCAAAACAAGGTTCTTCCTAAACTTCCCAGCGATAAGTTTCCAGGTCAATATGTCACAAGCTAATGATAGTGCGGGCTATCAAACACCAGATCTCCACCAATAGGATTAGGGTAGTTGCTATATAATAAATTGTAGAGCTCCGAAATTTTTACAAGAAATGCAGCAAATGGGGTTAATTTAAATTCACTTCTTCATAATGTGCTGCTATTTTTATAGTATGAAAGGATATGGAAATATCTAAATGGGATATTTCGCATTCTATTCTACTCTAATGTACTATTCAAATTCTAATCAAATTGTTATTGCTTCGAATATTATTTCGCTACACAAATAATAAAATTCATATAATTTTAATTATTTTTAAATTAGTGTATTATTAAAAAATCTTACGTATAACACATTTAAAATATTTTTTAGCGTTTTGTTACAGTTTTACTCCATTTAAAATTCAAATAATTTTATTATCTTTATATTAGACCCAATAATATTAATAGCGGAATATTACAAAATACAAGCATACTTAATTTAAATATCGCTTACTGAAGTTTATTTAATTTACAACAAGCACTATTTTCTTCTTTCATTTAATAAACAAAGAAAATGAAAATAATAGTTCTTAATATATTTATATTATTTTATGTTATATATTATATTATATTTTAGTATTTAATTACATTTCATAATGACAGGAAGAATTTATTTAAAATATTATATTTTTATACTTTCTTACATATTTCTACTTTCTTATTATAATAATCATTCTATATCAGTGGTCGCCAAACTCAACAAAAACAGGAGCAACTTTTAAAATTTAAAGTATCTGGCGGCCACACTTAACTATTGAAATACTCCATTTTCATAATTTTACTTATTGACTAGAACTAAGAAAACAGAATAACATACAGCTACGTAGTAGTATATAAACGTGGAATAAATTTGAATATTGGATCACCACTAAAACATTCTGCAGTGACTCCCAGTCAAAATGATTGTACTGTTCAATGAGACGCTTAATATAGTTTCCCATATTTCCTTTGAGAAGCCCAGCGGTATTTGGATTGTACATGCTGGGATTTGAACTAAGCAAATGAATACGAATTGCAATACTATTAAAAATTAAAATCTATTGAAACAAGGACTAGTGGCGGATCCATATTATATTTTCACGAAGGGCAAAAACAATTATATATAATGAGTTTTTTAAAATACAAAATTAAATAACATGTAAAATGAAAGAGTTCGTTTCACATTAAAAAATTACAAAAAAAAATATGTCATAAACACTAAATATATGGGTACGTATACATATTTAAAAATCGCCAGTTTTTGCAATTATGAAAGAAATTATTTCCTTCTAGCATTATTTTCAGCAAATATGTTGATTACATACTCTACATATTAATATCTAAGATAAGCCACATAGATATTAATTTGGAATAGATTTCTTCGAAATCTTTTGGTTTCTATCAAATGAAAAACCCCGAATTTAAACAAACTCGATTTTTTTTTCATGAGATATGTGATTTTGAAACCTTCATTATTTTGCTTATTTTATTCTTTGAGCGATACATTTTAATGGCTTGGACAAATTATCGGACAATAGGTTCCGCAACTCAGAAAACATAAGAACCTACTTTCAGAAAATTTGTGAAAGCCATTAAAATGCGTCGCTGAAAGAGTGAAATAAGCAAAATAATAGAAAAAAAAATAATATCACATTGTAAGAAAAAAATATCGATGGTTCTTGGCTTTGGGACTTTTCATTTAGTATCAAAAGAAGTAGGAAAAAATATTACAGATTAATATTGATTTAGAATATAGTGAGGTTTACTTTTTAGTCTATTTTTTGTTATTTGCGATCTTAAATTTATTTTATATGTTCAGTATTTTTTTAACACCTATTTTGATAATATTTTATTTATTCAAATGAATAGGCCAGAATCTCAGGGGAGAGGATAGTTACCCTCATTACACTTCCTTTATATCCGCACCTGAGAAGGACATATAGGTATATGTGATATTTCTTCTGGATTGAATATCAATATTATAATTTTTGTCTTTAAAACATAGTATAATTTTCGGAAGATCCGATCATTTATTTCATTCGCTAAAATAATAAGAAAGTGTAAATGCATACTCACTGGCATTGAGAGGCAGCTGATGGTGGTGGCGAGTGTACGGGGTCCCGTGTGCGTAGAGCACTGCCCCAGGGGGGCGGAACCCCGCCACCGCGGCCCTTCGCGCCGCCACTGCACTATACTTGCCCCGCGTCGTGGGGTACACACAATACGGCATCGCGGACACTCACGGACACCAAGCCACCAAGCATTGTGTGCCACCGACTACATACAAATGGACGGTGCTCAATTACTGCATAATTACCAACGTGTTTAAAACTGAAGATATCACTCGAGGTAACAGAAATAAAATGTTTAGGCTAGAAGATTCGGTTATGTATGTTTATTTGCGACTGTCGTATAAAGATACAAAATAAGATATTGTTATGATACTAATTTTAACATATGGAGATTTTAATGATATCAATGAATTGAGATCTAGAACATGTTGACAATCTGTATTCTACAGTCACTGTTAAAGTTGCTTAGAGACGATCTCTAGCTAGCGGTGACTGTTAGTTTTTATAGGTGATGTAATACTAGTATTACAGAACAATGTTAGCGCTAACAGCGGTAAAATTTGACTGTAGAATACGATTTTCTTAGAGATCACCTTTAAATTCAGTTAGAGACGATCTCTAAGTTAACAGAGACAGTAGAATACCACTGTATATCTTTAGTGGAATGTTTAACGTTCTTTCTAGACGTATAGAGCAAATTCAGCTGAATAGTTTTTATAGCAACTTCGTACATACGCTGTTGACATCAATGACACGAGTTGATCGACTTATACAAAAAATCAATGAACCGCATGTTAAAATTTTTACAAATTTTTATTACATTTTTAATAAAAGTTCAAATATGAAAGATTCATGAAACTCCTTTCAGTCAAATTTGCTAAACATTTGTCCACGTATTTATAAATGGAAAGACAATTACATATCACTCCTAAAAAAATAAAAACAAAACCTCATTTCTACCATATCCGTTCAAATCTTAAAATGTTAATATCAATGTTATTATAATATCTCCTCCAATATCTCCCTTATAAATATAAGGAAAAAATAAGAATAATTATCTATTATTTAGTATATTTATTTTTTTAAATTAGTCGAATGATATCTTCAAATTTAAAATGATTCATACAATAATATAAACAAAAACTCTTAAAACTGCTAAATCAATTATTGTAGAATATCACAAATTGTTAAACGCAGCCGTCTGTGACGAAGCAGTAGTTCCCATATATTCTTTTTTATCAAAAACAAAATTGCAAATTTACTTCATGCTTGTGACAGATAACGAATTTCATTGTTATTTCGAATTATCTAGCAGTATATTCTAAAATTTATGGAAAATGTATATTTCTGCGATAGTCGGCAATTAATATGACATGATTATTACAAAATTTGTAGAAACCAATTTAGTGATACAGAATGTTAAAAAAACATAAATTTTGAGGGTATATACAATTATGATATCCTGAATCTGTACAAAAAAAAGTACATCAAATACTTTAACTTTTCTTAAATACGAAAGTATTTAATTCCAGTGGTATACTAAACTTGTACTTATCTAAATTCCATTAATTTTTCAAAAAAAAAACATACAAATTCAGGAGTCAAAATTTACATATAGGTATATAGGTTTTGCCCGTTTTTAACAATTCGTATATCATAATTTGATGTAATGTAATCAACTAGAATTATTTTCTTTTAACAGAGATGATTATGCAGTAATGTAGCATCAATTTAAACTTAAAATATAACACACATACAGATAACCATAAAACATTTCACATAATGTTTAAAAATGTTTTATTATCATCGCTCAACATACAAACAAAACTAAACGAAACAAATGAAAATATTGTTAAACAGTAACAAATTTCACTGGCCTCAATTAAACGAGGATAAACAATTACCACTAGGTTGTAATTATAATTAGTCCGGGCAATTAATAAAAACATTCACCGGGGCAACGTCTAAAAATTTCATCCCTGGCCGCACGACTACATTTCCTACGCGCTAATTGAAAATTTAATCACTCTATGAATTTGGAATCAGTGCAATTTGCCTCGTCAATAATTCATCATTTATTAACTCAATGGCCGGCCAATTAAATCATTGTAAATAATCATTATTATATTTCATGCTAGTTGTTTACTGCGCAAATTAATTTTCATTCGTTACTTTTGGATTGTGAATTAATTTTAATCTATTTTCATATTAATACGGCATGCATGATAGATGGTAACCTGCATTGTGGAATAGTTGTACGAATAATAAATTACTATTATAATTGAGTGGTTTCAATACGGCATATTATTGTTTATCAAGCAGAAATAATAATTAGTTTGCAAATTTATTTGTAACATACGAATTTTCCCAATAGTTTTCAACAAAAATAATCTTTACCTATACAAATTTACATTAGGCTTTATTGAAAATATATACTATATACATATGCATATAACTATGAATATAGCAAACCGCACAAACCAAAAGCGAAATAAGAGTTCAGCTACCAGAAAAATGAACATTATTGTTTATCGTAATGTTTATTGTAATTAGACGAATTAATATAAATAAATTCATAACTTCAAAATCAATGTTCAATTGTTGCTTGGTTGTAATAGAAAAAATTGCGAAATAGTGTACGTACCAACTTGCTATAATATAATATGTATGTGGACGAAAATAAATAATAAAACTACGATAATATGAACAGAATATAAGATCCAAAAACTTGAAATTATGAGCTGCGAGAGACCACAAAGGAAGCGTTTCATTTAATTAGTGACCGATGATAAAAGGAACTGATGACCAGTTGCTGCTTAATAAAAATTGTTTATCTAATAAACATAATAGAGAACGAAAAGAGGATATGAATTTGAAATATAATAAGAATGGCATTGAACAATAAACTTTGTCTAAATTATTACAAGAGAGACAAATTATTTTTCATTGCAATAATTGTTTTGCGGGTAGTAAACCATCAAATAAAATTGAATATTAGTTATATGAAATGTTGTCATTACACTAAAATAAAAAGAGTAAAATTATTGAGAACCCCTAACATCCCCGCTTGGAATGGCCCTGCATACAAGTAATATATTTTTACTAAAATCGTACAGCAATCTAACCTATCGTTGCTGCAAAATAGGCAGGGAAATCTAATTGGTAAAATAAAATCACACAGGATTTTCTTGTATGGTCGGCTTAGATCCCACATAGGTATTCCTCAGGAATGAAATTCAGATGTAAATGAAATTGTGTTAAATTATAAAAAATGTGAAATATGGATAAAATCATGTAGTCTATTAATAAAATAATATATTGTAAATTTAAATTTTTCTCTGTAACGATTAATTTTTTTTTAAAGAATTGTTAACCTGTCGCACATTTTTTATGCGTTTTTGACTGGTTTCTTGTGAAAACTATTTTCCACTTCCAGACGTACATTTTATATTTCAATACGAACTGTGATTTTTTATGTAACCAGCAAGTAAATTTCAAACTTCTTAACCACGTAGCACTTATATTAAATATACTTAATCTAGTTAATTAGTTAATGATAATTACTAGTAAAAAAAACAAACAGGTTATGTATAATTACATATATTACTCAGTAGTTTTAAATTCTTGTACGATTTCAAAATTAAATGAATACTTTCTCGTCAGGGAGGTTCCTTTTCATGGTTATTACAGCGTATATATAATTACACAATAATTTAATTTTGTATTATCCTGTACCGCACCAGAACATAGTTTTGAAATAATTTTGCCATAAGGCTTTATTTTGGAATTGTATATTTAATTACTAGAAACCTACTCAAGTTTTAATATTTGGATTAATAATCAATATTATGTAAATATAGTCCAGAACATTTTAATAAGGTTTAGTGAAGTTTACCAAAATAATATAAATTATTTACAATATTATATTGTGTGCAAAAAATCAAAAATACTTTAAATTAAATCACAAAATTCTGCTTTTGATTCAATCTGTTGGTTTAATTATAATTCTATATAAATTTTCAATAAATTTGTATAATTTGATAACACAAATTTATATCATAATTAATGCCCGATATTATAAACGAATTTAACATTTAATTAAACTTGTCCAGCATATTTAACTCTAGAAATCAATATTCCGTTTCATATTTTTTTGGAATTTATAAAAATGTCATTTATTCAACTAAAATGTTCATTAGTTTATGGTTACAGAGACCATTCATAGGTATTTATTATGAAACAAACTTGTACAAAATTAAAACAAGTAACTAGATTGATTATAAATAATATGTAAGCAGTCGAAGTACACAATTGGATTTTTTTTTCTACAAAGAACATAATGATTTTAATTAATTTTAATAGGAACATCCCTAGGTATACCCTTTTAATCTTACAAATGACACTTAGCTATGAAGAAATATATAATAATATAATTTTTCTGTACTTTTCTATTAACTAAGCAGTGTACGACGTGTAGGTTTCAAGCAAAGTTCATAGTCTTTATTGCCCAATTTTTTGTCCGGGTTCTAAACGATGATCTCATAATTTTCTCATCCAATGTCATTAAAAGCGGAAATCCTATTTAAGTTTTCTTATGTCGCGATAAAGTTAAACATCAACTTATGCAATTAACACAAACAATGCAATTACTGATAATAGCAGTGTATTTTCCTCCATGCCTGACATACCGCTCGTTTGTCTTCTGTCTGAAAAACGATCGACTAAGTCAACAAATCGCAAATGTGCACCGGAACAACACGACAAGTGATACTGCTTTGTTTATGCTACCGTTTTTAACAATTCCACAGCAAAAATGACAGGAATGACTTAAGATGTTACATTCTTATTTTCAAATTGCTTTAAATGTTTATTCACTAACAACTACTAAATAAATTATTAATAGATCATGTCTTTAAGTTTTTTTGGTGGCAGCGCTGTTATTAGACATCACTTGTTATTGCTTTATCTTACATCTTAATTTTAGAGCGATTACTAAGTAACATTTCAGAATTTCAATTTGGAATGTGGAGAATGCACTATACGGAAATTTATGTAGCTTACTTCATGTATTCTGTACCGCGGATTGTTTATATTTTTACTGTACAGGGAGTTTTCATACGTCGGAATAAATTTACCAGTTATGACGTACAGATTATAAAATAAAACAACAAATTAGCAAAATTTAGAGTGGTTTAATTAAAACATTAATTTTTAGTGCTTGAACTGTTAATAACTTTAACCTTAACTTTGCGAATAATAAAAAAATATTTTTGTTCTATGATCAGTAGGTAGATCATTATAGCATATGTTGTTTTTTTTTTCGAAATAAAAAAACACCCTTCATAGTAAAAATAAAAACACTGAAGTATCAAAATACTATGCGTAAAATTATTTAGACATAGCGGTATGTTTTGTATTGTTAATTTTACAAAATCAATTTAAGATAATTAATTCATCTTATTTATTAGCAAAGACCGAATATAGTCTGTAAATTGTGCAGTATATTTGTTTTTTTATTTAATGATTCTTAAATTGATATATCTTGTGTAGTAGAATAAGAGAGATAAGATGAAAGCAAAGAAAGTATAAAAGAAAGGACGTATACTCGTAAATACGAAAAACTCGAATTCGCAACTTTTTAGTTTGTGTCTCCTACACTATCGGAATCGGCAATTTTTTATTGTTTATCGTTCACCCTTCTTTGGGTGGGAAAAGGCAATACTGCAGTATTTTATTACTACTCATATAGAGCCTAGTATATTAAGAACTTTATTTTTACTTCATTGTGATAAATTAAATTTTCTGAAGATTACATTTCCTTATAATACCGGATGTATTATATAAATGAACAATTTTGTGTAATACGTAATGTGTTTTCAAGGTTTTGAATAGTCCGTTTCTCTTGACAACTCTGTCACCATGTGAGAATTTCCTGAATACGTCTCTGATACGTCAATCAATATGACAAGAGAGACAGCGGTAATAACAAATGATAATTAAAATTTAATGTCAAGTTTATTGTAACCAATGTGACAGGTATTCAATGTCTATAAATATTATGTTGTAAAATGCATGTGCAGCGTTCTCGTTTTCAAATATCAAACGAATTACAGTAAAGTAAATAAATAATATACGCAGTCATCGCTAAAGGCTAAATAGGTACTTTGATTTTATATTTCATTTCGTTTCATTTGTTTTGTTATTATTATTTTCATAACTGATTGTAATCCTAGAGAACATTTACATTAATTTTATCCAGGGTTTTGTTTGTACAGTAAATTCGATGAATTCGATAATTATTCACAATTATTGATAATTATAAATAATTACATACGATATTCGAGATTATAATAACACAATTACTCAATTTAAAATTATCTTTTAAACATGTTTTTTAATAACGACAATCTTCATCTCTATCTTTTTATGCCATTAATTTTTTAGGTAGAGAGTAGTTTTAGGCAAATAAAGGTATGAAACCAAAGGTACGAAGGGAGGTATATATAATGTACGCGAAAAAAAGAGGAATGAAAGAATGTTAGTATTTACTACAGAAAATATGTAAATTACTATTAGCATGATGAGCACGACCATTTTGTTAATATTTTACCTTTAACTTTAACTGATTTGCAAAGCAGAAACATAACAACATAATACATAGTTGTCAAATATGTGCTTAAGATGTTGGCTCTATGATAATGAAAATCATTAACGGAATAATTTTGTTATAAAACCAAACAAACATAGGCAGCAATCATCGTATCATTCGGTTGCCAATATTTTATGGCGTATTTACACTTTTCCCTGTCGTAGAACTCAACTTTTATTTCACGCACATTATATTTTTTTGCATTTCCTTGACTAGTCATGAAAGTATTAAACACCCAGTTGTACGTCATTTCTTTTTATTTTTTTGACAATAGATCTGCTACAACCTCTGCTGCCGTTTTGTTTTCCTGATTCTTATGTAAATAACTATTTTATGAATTAAATAGTTTTAAGTTACGTTAATGATCCTATTACAAAAAAACTATTTTGAATAATATAACACAAATATTATTTTTAATATGATAGCGAAATAACAAAGATTTTTTTTTGAAAAAAAATAGGTATACATTCCATTCTAATATTCATAATATTGAAATGAGCAAAAAAATCTAAAAAATGTATAACACATTTCAAAAGTTGGTCTTATATGTATTAAACTTTTCAAATTTGTGCCTCCTTCGCCCTGAACTAGTTTAAGTATTATTTTTTGAACATTAGTTATCAGAAAAACGATTCGGTTCTTTTAAAGATAACATCCTTGTATACTTTGATACATTGTGTTAAATATGTCAATTTACAGATATGAAATGATAATAAAAATGTATAGAGCTAATATTTGAAATGCAATGTAATATATTTATAAGCTTGTAAGTATGTTTACATAAAATTAACGATAAACCTTATATTTTCTTTTAAACATTTTAATATTAAATACAATCATACGATAATGTTTCTACGTTGTATTAATATATAATTTACATTTTCTTTTTGTAACAGCAATGTTATTATTTTTTATAATAAATATTTAATGTACTATAATATTATATACGTATTTTATTAGTAATAAAAAAAGATTGAACAATTATTTTTTTTATGGCCCGGAAAATTTATGTTCCTATTCAAACAACATTTAATGTATTAATTTATTTTAGGAATTAATGTATCTCAATTGTATACATGTACATATACATTTGTCAACTAGTGTATTGTATACCGCAAAATTAGTTAATGTAATATCATATAACATAAAATACTAATAAAATTATTTATGATTATAATTCAAATTAAATGAAATAATACATTATATTGTAAAATGTGGCAAAAATATGTACATATGAGATTTTGTTTTCCATTTATTTACTGCTTAAATAAGATAATATTTTCCAAATGGAATGGTCACACAAAAGTTTAAAAATTCAAAGGTTAAAATTTAGGCCAAGCACAAATATGTATGTAACCTCATTATACATATTCTTAATAACCAAATTAATGAAGGTTAATAATACAAAATTATTTACATGACGTAAGTTGAAAAATTGTATATTAACGTAAATCAATTTACTGATTATACAAAAAATTAATATTATTATTTTTGTTTCAAATTATCATTTAATTTATTTTATATTTATATCATTAAAGTTAATATTTTATTTTTCGCGATTAAATCAAATATCGAGATTTTGATGAATATACATGTTTCAAGGTCTCTTCAATCAGATTTGAACATTTTTATTCTTTTGTCTGTGGGTGTTTATGTGTACATGATTTGTATCAGACAGAAATTTAAACGTTTTGTTATAGCATTAAGAGTTGATTATATTTAGGCTATAAATGGTCAACCAGACGTCAAACTTTTTTAGTTAATTATTTATAAAATTTAATGCTCTTACCCAAAAACGAATTAATTCTTTAATTAAATTTATTCAACTCTGGAATTCATTATTTATAAACATATTTGAATGTGACAAACAGAATAGCCCGTATTACGAGCTCACTTTTATAATAAAATCGCGAAGTTAACGCTCGCTTTTACGTCATAATCTTATGTAAAAATAAGCTTTAAAATGGCGATTTTGTTATAAAAGCGAACTAGCTTACTTTTATAATAATGTAATTTTAACGTTCATTTTTACATAAGATTGAGATGTAAAAGTGGGCGTTAAAATCGCGATTTTATTATAAAAGTGAGCTCGTAATACGGGCCAATATTTTTAGGATTGATTATATCGTTTATTTAATATTGCTATCAATATTTTAATATTAATTAACAATTGAAATTTATAAATTTAGCTGGCCATTTAGTAAAAAACATGTAAGTACATTAATTGAAAAATATAATAATTGTTCGTGTTGATGCAACTTTTTCAGTTTGTTTTTGCTTGTGAATAGATCATGTTAAAAACTAATATGCACTTTTAACATTTATACGATGATGTCTGTTGTTGTTTGTGTGTGGATTTGTGATCGTGTGACCATGGTAATTCAATTTCTGTCAAGCAAGAAATTATTAAAATGTTTTGTTATATTCGGAAGACTAGATTAGGTTTTGATTTAAATGATCAACCAGATATTACTTGAATCTGTAATTTTTATGTTTCAGGAAACATATCTCCAAATACATTTTTTTTCAGAATTTTGTTATTTTGAAATATGAATATTTTTTATATTTTACAGATTTGCATTAGTACTTTTTACATATAACTTCTGGTTTGAAAAAAAAAACTATATTGGTGTTATCTATCGTTTAGACTTATTTAAATATGGAAAACAAATTCTATGTAAGTCATTTAAAAGATAAAAAGCTCAAATATGAAGTATGTTTATTGTAAAATTCAAAAGGATACCGACTACTCTACATAATATACATTAGATTTTTTAATAGTAGTCATTTGAAATTGATAAATTATTACCTACTATTGCAATATATTAATATTTAATAGTTTTAATAAAGAGAATAAACAATGTTATGTGATGGAGTGTAAGGTTATAGATAGCATAAAACATAAAAATTTAAACTTATCCCTAACATTAAAAATACCTTTAAAAAACAGACAATTGTTTCGTGAACTAAATTTTCATAATTAGAAAACACAAGTAATCCAAACTCTGCATTGCTTGTAAATTGTGATTACTTATGAAGACAACTTAGTTCTGGAAACAATTATCTATTATTTTAACGGTATAATTTAGGTTAGGAATAAGTATATATTTTTATTTTTTATACAATAAACAATACGAAACATGGTACCGTATCAATCCCAACGTCAAAACAAAAAACTTGTATACGTAGAATATGTAGTTTGTAAATAACAAATAAAGAAAACTTAGGTATCATTAATGTCAATATATTGTAATTTGAACGATGAAATACAAAAAAAAAATGTACCGGACCTACAACACATACATTTCAGAATTTCTTTACACTGGACATCTGATTGACAAAATAATAACTAATAATATCTCTTTAGCAATATGTAAACCGTGTAACAATCCCGTTTAGATTGTGGCCAGTAAAACCCCAACAATACTGCTATTTGGATGTAAAAACAAATAACCTGCAAAGGCAAACAAACAAACGACACTCGCTCAGCAATCCCATTCAGCACTCACTCTGCACTACACTGTCGGTCACGTTCACGTTCACGTTCGCGTGTCACGCGGTGAGCGTCAGCGTCGCGGCGCTGGCCTGGGCGCTTGTTTGACAGCTGAGCAGCGACTGAGCGTGAACCGAGAACTGACCCGCGGACGAACCACGCGCACGGTGACGTCACGCGCACGCGCGCTAACGAGGGTATTTGGTGGAGGTGTGTGCAGGAAGTGTTCCTGCTTGTTGTGCCCGCTTTCAGGTGGAAATCACCTAATTAAATGCTCTATATTTATTAAAATCTCAACGTCGCTGATTTACTAACATTTTAATACAGAAATATTTTTTTCTTTTTTTTTTCATTTAATAAGAGTCTTTATTTTACTTATTTTGAGTTACATTATTCGTTTATTATAATGTATTGCTAAGATCATTATTTCACACGAAATCAAAATGGAAAGTAGGCATACATAGAAACATTAAGAGCTACAAAAAAATAAAATTTAGTTCTTATTCTTTTTATAAATGTTAATAACCCAGTTATTACATTTATTAGCTTCACAGTGACTCATATTTTTACCATTTTTTTATTTATTTTATTTTCTGAAAGAACAGAGTGAAATAAGCATACTAGTGACAACACGACTGAAAATTACGTCGTGGTAAGCGAGATATTAATTTTTAAAGTGAAAATGTTGGCATCCGACGTCATTTGTCTTTGCTAATGATGAACAAACTGTTGTTATACAGGGTATTGGTTATTTCCATATGCGTATAGCTAAACTATGTTTATATACAAATTTGTAAGTATATGAATTGGAAAATTTTTATTAGTGAAAAATAAAGTTTATTTTCCATAACAAAAACAAGAACATGCAGTAACATTTTGACACTGCCAGGTAGCATGTATGTCTCTCCACCGCAAGTTCTAAGAAATATGGACGTGCGATTCTCTTTTTAAAATCATAACCAATGAAATAATATTTAAATGAAATATTTTCACTAATACTCATTAATTGTTGAATATTTTTATATTCTTCTGCAAAATGGTAATATTTCAACAATGTTACAGGACCCTATTCAAATAATTCGAATGTTTGTAACAAACAATTTGTAACGCACAAATTTAAGGAATCCTTGGTATTGTATTTTTTGTTTATTTATAAGAGGGTACACATTAAAATGAGTACCTATATTGTACTATTCTTTATACTTTGCGTTATTAATTTTATAAAAATCTCAAAAATTTAAATTACAAAAGTTAAATTAAGTGCAATAAGAGATTTATGTCAAATATGGTGACCCAGTTTAATGAAGTCGGGCACTTATAACTGTTGTAATTAATTTATAATGTTAAAAAATTTGTTTCTTTGGTTTTCATATTTATAATAATTTGAAATTGTATTTAAAACTATTTAAAAAATATTTGAGGTTATCTATTTGACATTTACCGTGCTTAGAAGTACTACTTTTACAAAAAGAAAATTAAAATATTTAAATTTTGGATATAACATTCTCACACCCTAATATTAGATCTGATTAGAATTTGATGTTCATTAATTTTGAATATTATTTTATTAGCTAAAATTTAACTTTTTGGAAGTAATTACGGTTCGGAATATTTATTATAATTGCAGTTAATCTGTTTACCTATAGAAATAAATGTTTCATATTTACCAGTGACAATTATTATAATTGACAGTGAAAATATTGTAAAAATAATTATCGAATATTCTAAAAGGAATTGTACTAATACTGTAATTGCTTATTATTTTAATAATTTATTTTACCGTGCCAGCAGCATGAATCCACATGCTAGAAAAATGTTTTGGGATTTTGTCACTTATTTTTTTTTTTATATTTCTCTACTAGTTTTGGTACAACGCTTGCCTTTTCATAAGATGGTCGTCAATATATTCAAATATAATGTATTAATTAGAGATGGGACCGAAGTCAAATTATTATTTGTACAATATTCGCCCTATGAATGCGTATGCTTCTGTTCAAAACTTTTCCCAAAGTTAGAATTATTTGTTGTCAATGTTACCATAGCAACATATAATATCCGCTCGCGTATCCTGTACTCCATAATGGACCTAATTTTCCCATTATTATTAAACAATGTCATACAAGTTAGACTGTTAGACATTAATAAAATTATGACTATATAAGGATCAGATTAGCTATATACAAATGAGTTTCCGTGAAATGACGTCAGATATGAGCATTTTATAAAATAGATAAGTTTATCATTATTTGGATTATTGTCGATTGATACACCCGACTATGACGTAAAACCACAGTGATATCTATATTTATGTATGTCATTATATATAAAGATATAAACTTTTCCTTTAGATAAAGGATATATTTTTTATTCATTATTTCATTGCGAAAAGTAGTAGTAGAAAGGACTTTGTCTATTAATATTTCTATATTATGTTAGTATATAACATAAGAATAGATATGGAATAGTTATTGATACTGATTGATATTCAAAATTATATTTAAATGTACAAAATAATATAGATATACCTTAATTATGTATCTAACTAATTGTAGTGCTAAAAAGGGGCACAAAATTAAAGGACCTGTAGGTACTTACTGCATCAATAAATATGTCGAAAAGTCTTAATAAACATGGGTCAGCAAACAATAGAAGAAAATCAATAGCACATTATTGTGAACATTTTTCGAAGCCAACACATATTTTCATTTTTTTTGTTTGTGCGTCAATGTGAATAAAACATCACTTAATAAAAATAGAAATATTTTTATATATTGGCACTCTGGCTCAATTTTAATTGTTATTTTCTGCTTTCGACAATTTAGGCATAATAAAGAATGATGTTTTATTATAATTTGTTAAAAAAAATTCTTTACGTATGTTAAGAATAAATGAATAATTACCATTTTATAAGTACTAATTGAAGTTCAGATGACAACTAAAATTATATTTAAAAGAAATTATACTTAAGATATGAAACTGCAATACATTGTTGTAATCACAATTTTGATTTCTGCATCATATTTCATGTAATTGATCCATTAATATAATACCAGTCTAATGCTGCAAATTGACAATCTAGTAATATGGGGCAATAAATTTTAATATTTTATGAAATATTGCATAAAGTTATATTTTTGAAAGTGGAAACCTGAATTTACTTTAGGGTCAATTTTATGTTGTTTCATAAGATATTCAATACATTTATTTTGCTTATTTTATTTCATGGAATAAATAAAATATTATTAATTTTGAAGCACAGTAACAAAATTTTTGATAAGTAAGTATAAAAGTTGGCAATGAAATGAAGTGAAAAAATAATTATTGTTGTAATCAAAGTTTTAATTAGCACAATCACTTAATATTTAATTAGATATAATTATCCCAGGAGATTTTGTATCAAAATGCTAAATTTCTGCTAAAAACTATTTGCAGAACACTTAAAAATACAAGAGTAAACAGCCACTTCTCCTTGATCGATTTTCCTAAATTTTTGGTAAAGAATTTTGACATAACGGAATATGAATTAAAGTACAGAATGTCAGTCTCTATTTCCTAAACTAGCACTAGACAATAGACGAATCATGATTCTCGGGCTTTGGAAGATGGGATGATTAGATTGAAAATTTGGTAAGTTATTAAAGATATGCTTAGGATGAATTAGGTTAAACATAAGCATGTTAATACACTTTACCACTTTGCTTAATGATACATTTATTCATGGTTTTAATCTAAATACAAACATAATTATATCTAACGAAAAGTTAATTAGTTTATACTCCATCAAACAAAATTCCACGAAACTGGGCTTACAAGACCCTGGCGTTATAAGAGGGCGCATAAACAAGCCTAATTATCATATACAGGGTGTGTAGCAACAATGGAAGAAGCGCTCGAACGGAGTGTAAAGTGTTTGAAGTAAGAGCCGTGTATAGAATTTTTAATTAGGCCCTCTTTGTTACCCTCCGACGAATTAAATTTAATTAAGCTTACAGCACGTGACGTCATAACTGTAAGCACTTGATTGGACGCGAATTTTAAACGGCTAATTGTTTTACTATGGACCAAAACTTTTCACGATTATCCAATCAATAGCAACATTCTTTCAAACTTCTCCTATCCATTCATAAGTAGCATAAAAAATTAATATTCTTTAAAAATTTATAGAAAGATTATACTGGTGATGGACTCAATTGTAAGATAATAATCTGACAATCTCTTATTTATTTATTTAGAATAAAAGACAAAAAAGTATGTTTAAGTAAAAATACTACTTTTATTAAACATAATTATATTCTGCTTAATATATAAGATAAGTAAATAGTTATTAATGTTCAAAGGATATGACGTTTGAAGATTTTTTCGTCCGAGAGCGGCAAACTGACATTATCTGAAGTGCGAGAATCTTTGATTGGAAACTCGAGTTTATAAACCGTCCGAGAGTAAAAAAATCAAGGAATGTTCGTTTTCTTAGTATTATTTCTTAAAAACATAATTCATAGATCACGTATTTATAACAAAATTTGCGATGTAGTCTATCAATATACCTAATTGCTTTTTAGCTTTCGTTTATCTTGGTAAACGAAACAAAGGGATCATGGTAAAAGCTGCATATTGCGTTTTCCATTATAATTTTTTTTTACGCAATCGGATATTAAAATAGGTTTCTTGATTGGGTTTCCAAGACAGAATATTACTTCTACTGATTTCTATGTCTTATAAAACCGTTCACTGAACGATACGTAATTTCTTGGTTAGTATTACTATTAAAATTAAAAGAACAATTACTAATACATACTCCAATTATTAATAAATAATGGCACCATCCGAATTATGTTCGCAATAATTATCTTACAAAAAACACAGCCACAAATGACAGGACTTTGGCAAATTACAAGATGAAACACATGAAACAAATGATTGAAAAATACCATGGCACAGATTTTTGTATTTCAATTTTCATGAATGAATTTTAATACGTCTCGTTATAAATACAATTTTTACTGATGCTGAGGAAATGCAAGACATTAATAAAAATAATAATTTACATTTCAGCCGTAAAATAGCTCTGTCAGAATTTCTTGACTAGCGGCTCAGTCTCTATCCATAACTTGATTCTGAGATACGCCTGTCAATTTATGGCCAATTTTTCGAATAATTATTTTTGGTTTTTAGTCAATTAATTATATAAGTATAAGTTAATAAACCATAGAAATTATATTAATTTCTGTTTTATAACACGATCAAGGCGATTGATTAGTCTAATTTCGTATGGAACAGCAGTTATAGTACGTACATCACTGCTTGCTAACCTTTAGAGAATCGTGCTTTGATGCAATAGATTTGAAAAAATCAGTTGTGGCCCCCATAAAACCAACCGCTACCGCAAATTAAACACGCTAAGCTATAAAAAATTTCACTAAATCAAAAAAAAAATTAAGAAATACTTCTTATATGCATGTATTACATCACTTATCTTCATTCTTCATTAAATTTTATTTAAAATATTTTACATTTAACAAATCTTTAGAATATTTTATCAAGTTAGGTATATAAAATACCAAAATCTTAAAAAAAATCTTTACGGATCATGAGATCTTAAAACATTGTAGATTTTAGTGTGAATCAGGTACTCAAATGATTTTTGTTCTTTATAACTAATCAAGGTTTTATTCCGAACTGATACAAAAAGAATTTTAAATTGCTGATGTTTATATTTATATTCTCTAAATAACAGCAAATTATTAGAAGCCCCCGATAAGAGACCACCAACCCCACACGGGATTGTCATGGGCTTGACTTTGTATATCAACCACCCACGACAATCAGTACCCAAGAGAATTTGTTTTGTAACAAGTTTTACAGGCACAAAAAAATTTGTGTAGATTCCTAACCACTTGGACACAGCAATACTTTTATTTGATTAATAATTGGCGTCCTTGTGAATCGAATCCAGGTATTACATTCTAATTAATTTCAGTTGGAGTGCACTCACCAATTGAAGTTTCTAAGTGTGATGCTTAAAGACGACAAAAACAAAACAGTAGGATAATAAATTACAGATTTATTTTGAAAACCGATTTTTATACTGACGAGCAAAAAATTGAGATCAATTTGAAATTATGATGTATGTACATTCGAAATTTTCGATCTTTAGATTACATTTTAAAATGGAAAACCATTGTACCATATTTTGTAGGCTAAATTAATATTTTAATGTTGTAACGCAAAGATAATTTATTCTTAGAAGCCATCAAATTTACATTTCAAACAAAATTCGACTATTGTTCTTAAGACTAATATAGAATTAAAAAAAATTAAAAATACGTATCACAAATATTTCTTGTGTTAATGAGAGCTTAATGTCGACGTGGTATACTTTCAGTTACGTTAAAGATCACTTTTCGGCCGATTTTATTCCATTTCTGCAATAGCAATTTGCTGAGATCCTGAGCAGTTCTTTTAGAGTTGATAGGTAGGCCAAACTCATCCCAGACATGTTCGATGGGATTCATGTTCGAACTGAGGGCTGGCCAATCAAATCGCCTAATTCCCACTTCATCCATTTATTCTCTGACAACTCGTGACTCCGTGAGGTCTAGTATTCTGGCTTAAAATGCTATGCTCGCCTAAAATGGTCATGAAAGGCATAGCATGGTCTTCTAGAACCTCCGTAATGTACCTGAAAGCTGTCAGGAAACTATTCTGGAAGAAGACCATGCGTGCGAAAAAATTCCCACAACCCATAAACGACTCACCGCCAATAAGCAGATCTTTCTCCAGGTCTTCTCTATATTTCCCGAAGTCCCTCTAACCCAATAAGGCAAAAACGCGACTTACCTTAAAACAGTAAGCTGCCGTAGTTCTCAACATTTCATATCCCGTGAATTTGGCAAAAACCAATTTTGCAATTCGATGCCAGTGTTGCAATGGTAGACCTGTAGTCATCTTTCTACAATACAATCCAGTAGCATGAAGCCTTCTCGTATAACGGTCCATTAAATAACATTTATATCTCTAACTTCTTAGAGTTGATTTCGTAACAAAACCTTAGAAGCTGTTCAACTCCGCAAATCTGCAAGAAACGGTCGCCTCTTCGTCCAGATTCTGGTCTTCTGGTTAGTAATCTTGTCTCCTCATAGCGCTAGTATACCCTTTGTACAGCATAAAGGCTCTTACCAATAATTCTTGCAGTTTCACGTTGTCCTCGGTGATCTTACATCAATGCTACAATTCATCCCACTACAATAAGATCTACAGGCATTATGACTTTTTAGATAATCACTACGAACTCTCCATCGTACAACCAATTGCTTTTACAGAGATAAATTAATACTATAACAAAACAAATCACCGAAATGTGAATTTTCAATTAGAGCTAATACACTTTACTTCATAAAAGTAGTAAATAAATGACAGATATCAAAATAACAGATGATATTTTTCAAAAGATATATTATCAAGAGTGTACTTTTGATTTACAATTTACAAATTTAAGTTCAATATTTTGCTCGTCGGACGATTGCTTTGCAGTCGAAATGTACATCTTGTCTTTAAAGCAAACCTGTGAAGAAAGTTCATCAAGTTTTATTATTAAATTATTACTTCAAGTAACCTCAACAATAGACATTAAAAAACCGTAAGACTTCAAAATAACCGCCTTTATTATGGTAATTGAAAACCAAACCGTGATTGGTTGTTGGTAGATATCATTACGATACGTATGTTCAGTGATTAGTAAAAAAATAAATTTTCTATAAATAAAAAGAAATGGACAAATATTTAATCTATTATTAATTTTAATATTTGGTTTATTTTTAAGCAATGCAAATAAATATGTTTAAATGTATGAATCCAACAATTTTAATTACAAAGTTGATAGTGGTTCTGTAATTTATATTATATTTTCGTTAGTCGCAGAGCATGGCATTGAGATTTTAAGAATATTAATCTCAATCACAACGATGATTTGGAAATTAATAAAGCATGGCTGCCTACATTAAATATGTTATAATTCGTTTCTTAGTTACTTGTTTACTTGCTTTGTTACATTTGTCAACGTTGGGTTTAATAAATAAAAACTTACAGAACTAAAACAAAAAAAGTTGTTTTATTCGATTGTATTTTCTTGTTATATAATTCAGGTTGTCAAAAACATAATTGTAAGAAACATTATGAAATATTAACTCTGTTAAACACGTTTTTAAAATATAATATTTTGTCGTTATTGAACTTGCACAAGTGATTTAATAATGTGATAATATATTTATTTATAGGTAAGTAATATAAGTGCAAATTATAGATTTTCCGTGAAAGTCGCAATTTAAATACGCGACAGAAAATAGCCATATTTAGCTGGTGAATTTCCCAGTTTTCGTGGCTTATTGGCAGACAGTGGTATTTGGTGAATTTATGTATAAAAGTTGGTAGCACTGGTCGGTTATGTGGGTTTAAATAAGAATAGAACGAAACCTTTCCCGCGAACAACGAATAACGAATAGAATTTTTAAAGTTCTGGATTGCTGGTTTGTATTTACGAAAGCACATCAATTTGATTTTATTGTTTTCTGATATACAGAGCCAACTGCCTTCCTTAGCCTCGAGAGTACACTCCGTGGTACAATCGTTACATTCGCAAATAGAATTTGTTTCCCCCAGGCGGTAAATTATTTCTGGCACAAACGGGAAATTATTTACTAATTACAACTCCGTACAATATTAAAAATTCGTAAATTTATCACGAAGCTACAGTTTTTTGTTCTTTAATTCAATTTTTGTGTTTCGCTCAAAATGAATCTCCCTTTTAATTAAAATATAATTTTACATCGAGGTCTATGTTCGCTACCAATTTAGGTTTTATTAAAAATTATCCAAATTGGGAAATAAGTACCCTCAAAGAATATTATTATTGCCAGAAATAAACATGAACAAACAGAGAATATCATTTCCATGATGAATTTCGACAGAATGCGTTTCTTCTTATAAAAAATTAATTGGTATTAGTACATAAAAATTACGTATGCTCTTCACATAGAGACGTTTATTTTGAGTATATTCTATATAAAAGGTCAATTAAATGTTCAAATCATAATGATCTTTCGAAGAAAGCATTAGAGTAGATCGAGGACAAAAGCAACGGGGTACGATAATAACAATGCAAATATTTTCAAAACTATTCCTAATATTCATGCGTAGGTTTTTTAGAGTTTCAATAATGTCAAATTTCATTAACTTAAGTAAATTTTACGATTTTTGTATTAGTTATTATCTGAACGTGAGGGCCATATTAATTTATTTATTTTTTTTTCTAAATGGACACAAACAAAATGACTTAAAAGACAAAATATTGGTTCGGGGACAATAGTAACAAAACTAGGTGCAGTTGTACTATTACAAAATAGTTGTACCCTCAATAACTATCTGTTTATAGATATATTTCTTTGACCTCAACCATCAACAAACTTTAATCTTATTCTCTCGCCCACTTTTGTCAGTTTAGATGATAAAATAGCCAAAAAATTTAATCTAGAAAATGTGCGATCATTTCCTAAAGAACCTCCTAGAATGAAGACAGCAGCAAGAGAAAAGAAAAGAAAATCTGCCATTTACACAAACACCAGAAAAGGAAGAAGTTAGTATTAATAAGGAATGACGATGGCTACCCGGGTACCCGGAACCTACCCGATAATAATGTTCCCGGGTATCAAAAATAGTACCCGATTACCCGAAATGTACCCGTTACCCGTTTATTACCCGTTACCCGAAATCTACCCATTACCTAAAATCTGTTATTGGTAGTTAAAGACAGATCAAGACTGAGTGCAGATACGAGTACATCATCCATGCTGATATTTGTGAATAGAAATATGAGATATTCTTAAGTAATTAAATCAAATGTACTTCCGTAATAAGTTTTAATTTTGTAATTTTATACTGCTGATACACTCGTATATTATATAAAATAACAATGTTTTTTTTTATTTCCATACCAGAAAATAATATTTTTTTGTTCATGTAATAAATTTATATGCAAATAACAAAAAAATGTATTAAAAAGATGAATATGAAAGAATAACGGATATTTTAAGCGTATCAGGTAATTATCGGGTATCAGGTTATTATCGGATATCGGGTAATTATCGGGTAACGGGTAATTATCGAGTATCCTGTACTACCCGGGTATTCATATCGGGTACCCGGGTACCAAAATTTTCAGGTTTCGTCATTCCTAGTATTAACTATGAAGAAAAGCATAGGAGGAATGCTACGAAAAATTTAGGTTTGACGTTGACTATAACGTAAGAAGACGAGACTTTTTTAAGATATCAAGAAAGAAAAGATCGCTAGAATCAAGTGAAGATGAAGATGAAGAATGTTGTTGTTTAGTGTGTCTGGAACCTTTCAAATTTAAAACAGTGGGCAAACAGCAAGTGGTTTTATATATTTGCCAAAACTCTATGTCGGAAGTCGGAATAGATGTAACAAGTTCCAATGTTTTTTGTTCCGCGAAAGAGTTCTAATTTGAGTTTTTTACTATTCATTATCTATAAAGTTTATATTTATACAAAATAAATGTGTTACAATTGTACCACTTTTCTATTACAATCGTCCCACCGTCCCAGGAATCGGGACTGCTGTAACACTTTTTGCATCCTCTTTAAAAATCAATAAATTTTTTACTAATTATTTTATAAATTTCCACCTGGAACAATATACAGGAATAAATTGTACGTCTTATGTGACATATTTGATTTTGATATATATATTTTTAATTCTTCAATTTTTTCAACTGAGGATGACGTTGGTGAGCTCTCGTCATACACAATTCTTCTTTTTTAAAAATAATTTAATAATTTATTTTGCTTGTACATGTTTCGTGAAGTAGAATGTAACAACCCCGCAAACGGTCCAAAATATACCGACGCTGACGCGCGACGCTTAATTCATGGTGCGATGGTATGTCAACGAGCGTCTGTGCATTGTTTTACTTTGGCATAAAAGTGCAAGTCCATAATAAATGCACGCAAGAGGCTTGATATTAGATTTCCGCAAAGCAAAAATGCTTTAACCTTCAAATCTTACATTTCATTAATATCTAAAAAATTACTCTACATTTCAACAACTTCACGTTTTATAATGAAGTATAATAGCTATTTATGCAATAAGTACGGAAACAAAGGTAACTATTTCATGCTTACGAAAATAACAAAACGAGACGAAAGCGAGTTTTGTAAGAGCAGAACTTAAATAACCACCCAGTTTACTTACTTGTTTCACACAATATTTTTTCTACTTTCATTTAAATCAGTACGAAAATGTAATGAAATTATGAATTTTTGACATTTTGATGACATTTGCAAAATAAACAAAAAAAAACAATACCAAGTACTGCTTAATTTTGTACCTTACTAAGTTACTACAACAAACTTGATTGGTTGGTTATAAACAAATAAAATTAAGTTGACTTTTAAGTTTTTTGAATTGTAAAATACGAGTCTTCGTGAATCTAATAATTGTAATAACTATATTATTATTACTTGTAATCGTAATAAGAACTAAATATTCTATTTTTGTAGCTTTTAATGTTTCTATATGTAGATATTTTACAATTTGATTTCAAGTGAAATAATGGTATGGAAAACGTAATTGAAATTAGGGAAATAAAGATTTTCTTATTAAACGGAAGCAGAAAAAGATATTTTTATACTATGTTTAGTTTTCACTCTTGCTCAATATCATGGAAGTGGGAGATATATTCCTCATACATCCCCCCCTCCCTCCAAATAAAAATTAAGGAGAAGAAATTGTAGCAAAATTAATTGGCAATACAAGGTTTTTTGGTATCTCTGGAATATTAGGTTTATTACTTCGAAAATAAACACAACATCTTATGTTTTAAACTAATACACTTATAAATTTTAGAAAAAAAAATCAATTATAGCATATCTATAAAAAATAGTGTTTAATTTGGGATGACATTGTTTTATTTACTTATAGAAATTGTATGTACTACATAAGCTATATTATTATTTTTCCATGTTTTTGCATTTGTATTAATGCATCTGTGCTGCAATGTGCAGAAAAATTAAATATTAAAAAAATAAATGCATTTAATTGAATTATGTGTGTGACATAAACATTATTTTCCTAAATTTAAAATGCGTCACAAAGCCGAAATTTTAGCGAAATATCAGGCCATAACTTTTCATCTAGAGAGGTAGTTCCTCATTTCACTTTCATTACCCAGTGTTGTATGAATGGAAGCGAAGTCCGGCCCTGTATTTCCAGCGATGTATTATTTTTAATTTAGCCGACGGTGGTACATTCAGCAGGAATAAACAAACAACCTGAACTGTGTGTTCTGCTAGCTTCGTATCGCGCGTTTAATTTACTAGATTAATTTAGTGAGCAGGTATTTCCTGCCACTAAATGAATTTTAATTCCAAACCCTATTTACAGAGTTACACCAGATATAGAAAAACTCTTAATGTATGTATAGAATTGATTAGATATATTTTTCGTATACACAGATAAACGATGTTTATCATAGAGAATTTAGATTTTTGTTATTTTGTATTAAATAAAATTTCTGTCCGTTAAAAAATTCTGGAGGTTCATCAAATTTTTAATTTCTTTTTAAAAAAATAATTGAGTTAGTAATGATACTCTACAGACTACAGATGCCTTATATTTAATTATTAAATATAAAAAATACTGAAAAACAAAGATTTCAAATAAAATGTATTATTCTTGAAAGTGACATCTTTTCGACGTGATTGACAGGGTCCAAGATTAATTTATATGCCGCAGGAATAGAGACTTTTACTTTTACGCCGCTAGAGTAAAAGTAAAATGAATAAGTACCTATTGAAACTAGGTCGAATCAGCGAATAAGAAATAACTTGTACAATAGTAGCTTGTAATATCGCCATATAAACGTCATTATAACTCCAGGTAACATAAGAATAAAGTTACTTGAAACCATCGACAATTGACAGATTTAAATTAATAACCTACAAATTGAACATCAAGTAGTAGGTAAAGTATTTTTAAAAATACCTACGTATGAAGAAAAAATAGTATGTGTCATTCAGAGTAAAAATGATTTGTGTGCCTCGCATGCAATTGTTTCGCTCGTCGTGCAAACTTCCCCGTTCGCCCACAAAATAACACGTTTACTCTTAATAACACAATATACTATTATATTCTGGATGACTTATTATTATCTAAAAATTCGTGATATACATAAACAAATATCGTAAAAATTACAAGAAATAAATAATAGAAATACTTCCAATTTATAATAAAACGATATAATTGTAATTGTCCAAAACAATAGGTACCTCACTATAATACAGATCGGGATATGCAAAATACTATAAATTAATATCCTTGTATCCCCTTTATCCTTCCTGGATAAGATGACTTTCCACTCGACACTTGTTTGCTGGAGGGTATATCCGGTACATCGATACCAAACTAACGAATTCCGGGTGATCAGCGTTACATTAGCAAGTTCCGGAACCGGCCGGAGTCCTACCGGCGCCACTGTCGCTCTGCACTCCACAGCGAGACAGACGAGAAACGAAACATACACGAGAAAGAGAGCGACAATGTGTTATCTTTGATGTTTTGGAAAATTAGGGCATTATATTTAAGAGGAAATGTGAGAGCTTTGTATATAAAATGATCATTATAATGTGCTTTGCGTAACTCAATTTGTAATTATTAAGTAACCCAAAGCGCTGAATAACAAATTTTGATTCTGAAAATTCGAGTACATTCGACAAAAATCAATGAACTACACAATAATGGTTTCTGGACTTTTTATTCCCAATACCTAAAAGTATATGCGAGTGAGTTAAACATGAGTCGCATAATAAAATATTCAGCATTGAAAAATACAATGACAACATACTTTTTTAATTAAGCATACTTTCAAAGAAAGAAGCTATAAGACTATTACTTAAAATATAAACATTCCCGTCCAGTACGCCGTCCATTGTTTTCCGTTAATAAAATTACAATAATATTTATTTCATTATTATTAAATATAAATCAATCACAAAAAATAATATATGTAACACGTAGGAAAAGTGATTTCCCGGAATTTTAGTGTTACTGTCCTCGCCTTGATATCGTCAGCTGGGAATTTGTTACTTTAAATACACAATATACTATTACCTTATACAGTAGCGGTTAATGCCTACATTATGAATTATTAGTAAAATGCTACATTATACACATTTCTGTCAGTTTTAATAGTATATTACAAATTACACTCGTATATTATTTTTCTTCAAAATATTTTTGATGTCTTGTCATCTACCAGAAATTTGCTTCTGAAAATAGTATATTACACACAGAAAGTTATCTGAAAAATGAAAAGCTCTTTTATAATTACAACAGTATATTTTCATTGTATTTTAATAGGTAACACAATTTATCTTAAAAATATATTATGTTCTCGTATTTAGAATTAAAATAAATTAAATTAACAACCAAATTAAAATTATTTCGTTACATCATCTCTTTGCAAAAATGTGTAATGCATGCAGTAACCCATAAATTGCAGGTTAACTTTGTTATAACCATCTTGAAAAAAAATACTGCAAAGTTTTATTATTTAATAAATATTTTGGTTAATTAAATAACATTAACCGTCGATTTACTGTTTTGAATTATTTTTTTTACTATTAATGTAAATTTCGGTTTCTACACCATATTTTACAATTTTTAATATAATTATTATACGATTAGAACGGAGTAGAACGTATATAAATTGTAAAATCAGTAAATAACAAGACCCACTTTATCTACAAGTCATGAATCAACGGTATCTGCTAGTAGTAGTCCCCCTAAATGTCAATTATTTTGGACAGAATGTAAAATACGAAACCGCGTCCGATATTTTTAAGTTTACGAGTTTTTAATTAACATTTTATGCCACCACAATATAATGAAATGTCACCAAATATCAATTAAATGTCAGTGTTTAGGTATTTTTAATTCTTGTCATTTCCTATTACCATCATCTGGTATATTTCTACGTAGACAAGTACAATATTATTCCAATTATCAAGTTTTGCCCGTTTTACAAATTTCTAATTTATATTTCACCGGCGTCTTCAACGAAATTTAAATTACAAAAATAATGTCAGGAGGCTGTGACAGATGTACCGGATAGTACAAGTCGAATTTTTAAAAGTTCATTAACTAAAGTTGCGCTAATTAAATGCAAACGGCCCTCAACTAATTACACAAGTCCGCCTTAGTTCCCGAGTTACCGGAGGACATTCTCCGCTGGGACTACACTAGATCATTTGCTAATTCAATCTCCACCGAATTCATCTTTCTCCTATCTTTATTCTATAGCACGCCTCCGCTATTCAATATAATTATACTTTATTAGATCTGTGTCGAGTACATTTACTAACTGATCAGTTACGGTTATGAAATATTCATCCACATAATTATTTACTCTCGACCAATCACTCTTATACTCGTATTGCACTTTTCAACAAGTTTAAGTTATTTTGCTAACATGTATCATAATCCTTGTTTTATGAACCAAAACTTTTTCGAAAAACTACATTAAAAAAAGGTCTTGCTAAGTACCTTGATAAAATTTATTTTAGTCACAAATAGAAAAATAACGAATTCACACGGTAATGGAAACAAATGCTAGACAATCTTCATGTAAACGATAAGATATATAATAATAACGTGCGAGAAACAACTCCCATTGGAATTCTTTTTGTTTTATGTTGTTTTTACTTCATAATTTAGATGCTAAATATAGAGGTTTAGTTCGGATCATTTTAGCTCGAGGAATCATTTTAGACACTTTTCCCCTAAATTTCTCGCAGTTTTCGGTAATACGAGTAATATAACATGTAAAGATATTAACCCATATTTCGAGCTCACTTTTATAGCAAAATCGCTTTTCGGGAACCTGACTTTACATTATAATCTTATGAAGCCAAACGTCAATTTTTGCAAAAGCATAAAAGTGCATGAGCTTGGAATACGGGCCATTATTATTATTATGAAAGTTATATTTAAAATCACAATTTTACAATTCTTTTCTCTGTTTCGGAATTAGAATATCATATTCCAACAAGCTTATTGATGTTAAAAGGAGCTTCATTCTTAAACGATTTTTGGTTATATTTTGTTATTTGAGATTGGCATGACTGCATTAAATACACAAAATATCTAGGCAACTGACAAAGTAATTCAAATTTATTTGGGAGGCCATGAAACAAATTGCTTGTGGTACTATGTATAAAAGAAACAGAAATCACTGTCACCAACCTAAGTATTCTATCAAAAAAATCCCTTAATGGAAATTGTCAAATATTATCATAAAAATAATTTAAATAAAATCCGAAACAGAGAAAATAGTATAAAACATTCGTTATAGAAGGCAACTCAAGCACTCGTGCTTGAAAAGGTTGCCTTCTACAACTTATGTTTTAATATACTATTCCTATCCTATATTCGTATAGCCCTCAGTGTTAGATATAGTTGAACCATCCTGGTGTAAAATACTCGTAAAGTACATATTAACGCTGTTGTGAACATGAGCAATATCTGCAAAACTTCCGATGGGTTAGCTAACAAAAGAAAAACGAACTCTATAAATCTAACCCATTTTTTTGGCTGTAACATAAAAAAAAAACGCTAAAATATTTATTTTTATACTTTGCGTCAACAATGCTTCATTGTTATATCGAAAACAGTTTGATAATATAAGTTATTGTTAATTAGTTTTCAGTATTTTTTTGCAAAGATTTGTGCTTCTAAGAACTGTGCCCCACTGTAAATGTCAAATTAATAACTTCAAATGTTTTTTAATACAATGTGGAATTATTGTAGTAAAATAAAGACACTTTTATTATTAAAATATAAATTAATTAGGAAATAATATAATGGTCGTAGAAAAAAAATTATACTCATATGATTTGCATTATTCATCTTCGGCTCATGCTACAAACTTTCATACTTATATGAAATAAGTTCCATGCTATGCTTATTGTACAATATATCATTTGCAATTTATAAAAAAGTAAATTAAATTTACAGATCACAAATGCATCAAACAAATTTGTTTTTCCTTGATACATTAGACCTATCGAGATAGACAGCTATTCACTCTAGTGGGTACAGAAAAGAACAACACCGTTCAATCGCACAACGCACAACACTGCGTTCTGTCATAAAATTTCACTGTTATTTTAAAATCTCTTTCAACCACCTGTGAATAAAATATCATCATATTTTTTAATAACAGATTATTGCAAACAATTTTCACCGACACTATTGACCTTGTGTTCAGTGTCTTCATAGTGTCATAACACCCTCAATCAAATGCATACGATCTTAGTAATGGACGAAAATATTATATTTAAACATAAAACATAAATTTAGCAATATTCTAAAGTTCTTAAGAAAACATGAGAAATATAGCTTCCCTTATTGTTTCCATGGACGCTTCGCTACTGACATATTTATTTATATAAATTCAATGACCTAAATCTTATTCTGTTTTATTCTTCTTCTTATGAAAATATTGTAAACTTCGCTCCTCATTTGCAATTACAACTGCGAGAAAGGCTAATAAAAATGATTGATAGAAGCATAGCGCATCTACAAACACCGAAACATCCCCTCTCAACCCTGCGTTTCATAACTGTCAGTGGTTATCACTGCTGCCATCTGGAGATTTGTGCCGTGACTTCAGGCCCCTCGGCCTATAATACACACTGACACTTGATGTTTGAATTAAAGTTTCTGCGTAATGTATCATCCGAGGTGATTTTTCATGCAACTTCCAGATTTCGGGGGATTGTACTTTGGAATTTGTTTAGAACACTTCGCAAGATGCTCTTCTAAACAAAGATAAATAAATATGGAACAATGTTTCAAGATATTTAAGTAAATCAGCACGAGAAAGTCAGTGGAGGTTGCAAATAGATTTGTGATTTATTATTATTTCACCATCATGTCTAGGAAGAATAAATAAAATTAATTGATTCTTGATAATGCGATCTTAAATTATCAAATAAGAATTATAACAATTAAATAATAAGCAATAACTGTAGCTTTATGAGCTTATGGGAAGAAAAGAAACCTGTTGATTTTAGGAAGGATTTGTTACTAAGCAACTAATAAGATTTTGTAAAAAAAAAATAGAAATTACGTTCTTGCTTTCCATCTTGTTGCAGCCCTGCTTTTTAGCACTCGCCACTCAGTAAAGAGAGGTAGGTATTGGAATCATGTTAAAAATCGGATAGTGAGTTTTCAATGGATAAGCACATTTTGAAATCCCTAAAACACGATTTTATCTGTCAGTGTGTGTGGAGGGCTGGATATTGTCGTAACGCTACTCAAATATTAGTGAATAAAAAAGTTAACATTTTGGATATAACATTCTGACATACTAGATTAGATCTGATTAACTTTTAGTGTTAATCGTGAAACCGGAAGTGATGTTTTTATAAAGATCTGATGTACTTTTCTTTAATATCTCAATTAATTATGAATATATGGATATTTTTGTAAATAATAATTTAATATTATGTCGTTAGATAAAATTTTATAGTTCAAATTTATTTCTATCTAGCCACATTCACTGTTACAAGTATTTAATGATTCGGTTAGTTTGTTACAATTGCGATTAATCTGTTTACCTATGGAAATAAATGTTTTATGTTTGACAGTTACAATTATTATAATTATAATTCATACGATTATATAGAACTTGCTTAGGCTTAAATACAATGTCCGTCAAAATTGTAACAAGTAATTAATTGAAATATATATTGTAATTTTTGCCTAACGCACTCCTGATGTTGCTTTAGAAAATAATAAGTCGTGCTTAGCACTCGTTCGATATTCGTCACAACAATAAAAAAAAATCTAGTAAAATTTAAGTTACTAGTGGTATTACATATGAAAATATTATAATAATAATTATTAAATAATCTAAAGGAATTACTAATAATTAGTACTAGTACTGTTCGTACTAATTATTTCAATAATTTATTTTACCGTGTCAGAAGTCAACGGATGGATACTCATATATTACAATTTATAGATATTACAAAGATGAGAATCAAGAGAAAATCTCTGAAGCAAAAAAATGTAGCAGATAAGAAATATAAAAAGAAACAGAGAAGTGATCCGATTATAAGGGAAAGCGCAAAGAGGATGTGTGAGAGATTGTATGCTGTTATTTGACATGTTTGTATATAAAAATAATATTCCGAGTTTATAGGGATTATAGTCCACAAAAGAGTTATATGGCAGGAGGGCTGACTCCTGCTCTGACGAAGATTCAGGAAACAAGTTTGACCTCTTGACCTGGGTCTAGGTATACTAGAAACAGTAAATCAAGAATCAAAGCATTCTTAAAATTTTGCTTTAATATTTAATCTAATGAAAGCAGATCACATTTCGGAGAGAATTTTAATGTTCCAGAATGTGATTTGGCTTCAGCAGATCGAAAATCAGAGCATTATTATCTTTTTACTCTAAATTTTGAACTAAAAATAAATCTGATTGTGATACCTACATATTGGTGCTCCTGAATATACTATGAATTCAAAAGGTCAAGAATCAGAACAATTTCTTGATAATACTACGATTTGAAACCAGAGAACGATTCTGAGTAGGTGGATAAACACTCTGGAATTTGTTTAAGTTTCTTAATAAAGCTTTAATTATTGATTTACTAAAAATCAGACCATAAGCCAAAACAAATATGCTCTAGTTTCAGTAGGTCAAGAATCAAAACAATAATTTAACATTGCTTTTATTTTTGACCCACTGAAGTAGGAATACAATCCTGAGTAGATATCAATACTCGGAAATGTACTCTCGTTAACAATAGATCTAGGGGAACAATAGATTTTCGATAATTTATAGTTACCACAGAAAAAACTGCTATTTTTTCAGAGAAACCTACATACATACATGTGTCAGATTTAACATTTTTACATGAATGTAAGTTTCTTTAAAACATTTACCTATTTATTAATTTAGTAGAATTTTATAAATTTATTAATAACATTAGCTATTTGAGCTTATTATTAGCGCTTCTATATCGTAACTCGGATGTTACTGATTTAAACCTCGTGGAGATTTTAAGACAAAATATACTTCAGTTCCATCACACAGCGATTTTATTTTATTAACAAAAAAATATGTAGTAAATTATACCATATTGAGTTATATTACTTGTAGAAAATAGGACCAATTAATATCTGTCTCAAAGTAATTTGAAAATAAAAACAGATTTTGGATTACAATATGTTTGTAAATTAGAACAAAACAGGTTTTTACCGAACCGGAAAGCCAGACTCTTAACTATCATCCACTTAAATTCAAAATGTTCTCACAATGGGGATGATGTATGGGTGTTGGTATCGATATGGCACTGGTCAGCCAACCACATCAACTGATATCCACGCACAATGGCCGCCAGGCCGGTAATAAGTCACCAAGTCTCGCCGCTCTCCAGTTTGGCACGGACTCAGGCAGATTTCCACTCCGGGTTATTAATCACACGAGAAAGGGTCACTGCCTGCTTTTATTTTCCTACGATAACATGATCAGAAAGCAGCAAAATCTTCGGAGGTCAACCACTAATCAAATGGTTTTGTACTTTTTAAAAGAAAATCTTCAATTCAGTTTGCTATATTTATTTTATTCTACAAACAGGCAAATATACAATTTTCATATAATTTGCAATAAGCCATTAAAACGGAATAAAACAATAATATACCTAAAAAAATATTACAAAATTTGTTTTACCCACATTATTCTTAGTAATAACCGGTGTCGAAATTAAATTAGATTGTACAAACGATAGTATATTTTTTAACGTCCTAAAATATATCGAAAGAGGAAAATTAGCTCACCATATAAATACTTATTTAATAATAAAATGACCATTACTATCAAGTAACATATTGTGTATGATAAATATGTATATAAGACTTAAGCGAATGGTATTCTCAAATATTACATATTATTAGTTAAAGAATTTGAAAAATTAATATAAAAAATAATAAAAATAAAAATCTCAATAATACTTCCACATTTTCTGGAATTTCAACTTTCTGAAAAAATGTAATTTATAGTAACTTCACCTTTTCATAATAAATATCGTTATATTAATGTCAAAATACATAAATGATGTTATGTATTTATTTCATTCATATTCATCTTAAATAACCATGTATGTATACACAGTTATGTCAAAAGAAATAAACTTGAAAAATATATGTTGAAGAATAATGATGCTATATTTATTTATATCCCAGAAATTTATATTTATATTCCAAGTTTTTACCGTAAGTTGAAATGCTGTAAATCATCTTTGTATATAATAATATTTAAAGAATATAAAAGGGCAGGTTTTATAATAGTTTGAACGTTGTATATCTTTTTTATTAGAAAAGTTTGAAAGTTGGAAATAATAACGTGAAGAAATTAAGTTGGCCGGGTTGGTAGTGAAGTTAATTGATCCAGAAACGTGAATAACGAAATAAAAACCGCCCATTCATCGTGTTTATGAGCAAAACAGGAACAGTGCACGCTTCAAATATCTACTTACGACTCAAAAATCCACAACTAAACATTGGCGAGCACGCGACGCAAATGGTACGGGACTACACCGCACACACATACACAACAACAACACTTTTGCGCTCATATTTTATGCACTATTACAATTATAAACAGAATCAAGCACGGGCAAGGGCAACTCAAAATCGAGTTATCCAATTATTCCAGTTTAATTAAATACCTATAGTTTTACTAGCGTTATTAAAATGCCACTTAACGCACTGGTTTCCATGGCTCTGAATAAAATTCTATTTACAAGTTGACACGCAGTGGTTTCGAACATTTTATATACGGCGTGAAACTAATAACTATAGTAACAAATTATTATTATGCACGGACCGAATGAGGTGAAGTTATTTTCAGCATCAATAAATGGCACAAGTGCATACAAAACGGAAAAACAATGAGCTCTTCCTATTATTATTATATTTTTTCAAAAAGTATGTGTATCAATATTTTTTATATTTTCAATTCTATTTTAAGACAAATAAGCAAGAAATAAATTGTTTTAAACTCTATATATACACATTCAAATTAGCTCGTAACGTTCTACTTCCTTTGACGTATCGACAGCACCACAGAAGACATCTGTGGTATCACAAAACAAGAAAATGAATACTATTTTGTTCAAATATATAATAAACATGAAGAATAAAAATAAATATAATTACATGTAAAAATAACAAACGAATTCTATTTGTTAACAACGAAAACAAAATGTTTTTGTGTGTTTACAAACGAAACGTCAAATTTTCTGCATCATGACTTTAATGTTTCAACGAATCGTGGTGCCCTGCGAAGTGACGCATTCTAGGACTTGAGTGCTAATCCAATGGTAACAGTGGCCTTAGCCCTTTGCTGCATTTATCAATGTGGTTGTACAAAATATAGAGTAGAAAACTCGCGCTTAGAGCAGAATTATTTACTTTTCACTCATTAGATTCCAGTACGGGTCTGTTTCAAACAGGATATGAACAATATGTAACATTCTGTACGAGTTGCACAATAAGTATTTTCTTCACATTCTTGAACCCTGCAATACTCACACTTTGTAAAGGAATTTACATTTAAAATTTAATAATGTTGTTATTGTCATGTTGACATGATAATGTAATTTTGCACTGACAAGTTCTAAGCGTTTTAATAACAATTATTTGTTTATCATAATCAATAATACATTACATAAAAATGCTTGAGGAAGTAACATTGTATCTGCAAGGTGTTTACATCTCTGGCATGTTTAGTACGTTGAGTTATTCAATTTCTCTCATTCTGTTTTCTAGCTAATTACTGATGAGAACTTATTTCTCGTAACACGTGTCCTATATTGTTAAAATTAATTTTAAGGTTAGTGGTAATTTTAGTTGGAAACATTAATGTTGAGGATAAGTTGTATACTTAGTTTCTTGTTAACTGCACACTCATATAACAAGAAGACTAAAGATAGATTAGAATGTCTAACCCTTTCTTTTTTAAGAGTAATGTAAATATAGATTTCTCTCTCGGAAAATAATCGCCAATTAAAAAATGTATTATTTAATGTACCATTTTGCTGAATTGAGCTAAGATTATCAAAAAATTAAATAATCATACATACGATGGCTATATTACACAAATTGATTCATCATTTCGTTTAGCTTTATAAAACCAATATCGTTTAATACAGCACAAGGCAACTATTAACTATCCATTACATTATTACATGCCAAAATAGTCTAGTGTGTAAATTTATCAAAAATTCTAAAAATACATCCCCTGAAATTTCATTATGGGGTATAATTATTTATATTAGTAGTATTTAGTTCCTCGTCGCGGTGCCAGGCGTCGCTGGCGCCCCCCTACCGCGCGGCTTCTAGCCTAACTAGCGTCGTTTTGTATTGTGGCTTTCACAGTGAATGTTTAGGGATTTTTTATTATTTATTATTGGCATTTAGGTCAAGGGTAGATTACTGATACAAAACTGAAAATTTAATTAGATATCTATTATTTATGGACAGTTCGTATGATAGATGTAGATGATTTGATCTATAGACCAAACCGGAAGCATATTTCAACTGTTTCTCGTACCGGAAATAACTATTTCCGAGGATGTGTTCGAGCCATTGCACTTTCGAACGCATTCTACCAAAAACGAGAAGATACATTTTTTATAGCACGTTAACGATAAACAATTGGCAGTAAAAATAATAGCTAAATTGCATTTTAGCTTTGTGACTTCATAGAAAAATGACGTCTAAGGATTGTGTTAAAACTGGCAAATAAAAATATTGATAAATAAAATTATTTCAAGATCCGTATAATACTATTTTACACCTTTTATATGTTAGTGGCATTATTGAGATATTAATGACAAGCTAAAAACATTAAATAGTGCTTCGTTAATTAGTTAATCATAAAATTTAAATACAATTGTCGAAATAATCTATCTTCATGTCAATTTCACGATGATTGTAGATTTTTGTGTAATGGAGTGTTGAGATTGTATCTTTAATTATTTATACGAAAATTGATTATTTGAATCTCTAAATCATAGTTTTAGGAAAATTAAATTTAAACACAAGTTTTAAAAAATAAGGTCACAAAATTTAAAGACATACAGTACATCAAAATACAAATCAACAAGCTTTAATAAATATGGATTCTCCAATAAATAGCATTAAGTGTCATGATTTTGCGGTGTACTTAGCATGAAAATGATTATTTCTATTCCAGTTGTAAATATTGCTGATTGCACTGATTTTCATGGAATTATAGACAACTTATGTGCTGTGATTTTAAAACGTTTTAAACACGGCCTCAACCGTCAACGAGATAAATCTCTATACTTATCATTGTTTTACAATTACAGCTAAATTATATTATTTTTATGTATATTAAGTTGTTCCTAATTCTTTAAATTTAATTTACTTTTAATTATTAAAACAAATATTTACATTTTCAGAATAGTTATATTATAGCTATTAACATACCTAGAATAGTTATGAGTATCATAACCGCCGCAATTTTAATTGAATTCCGAGCTTGGAGAACGAGGATTTTAAGACATCTACGGCCTGAGACATAACATCCGTGGGTTGTTCAATAGTTTGCTAGTTTCACGTTATTAATAAACATTATTTTATAAAATTCTCTTGTGAGTAACATTTTCATGATCAGGGCTGTGAGGGTTGATATAAAATGACAATTATCCCTTGTTATTTTGACAATTCTATACGGAAATATTATTACCATACTAACTTGTCAAAACTACATTGTATGAAATTATGACTTATGTACCTTGCTTACTTTTGTATATGTAAATAAATGCTCAATATACTCACACCGGTAAATTTATTTTAATAAATAGAGAACTTTTTAATAATATGAATATTTTATGTTTATCTATTATTCTCTCTAATTTAAATATACTAAATATTTTATATTTATATACTCCGCCAATACCAATTTTTTTTATAGTAATTTTTGCTATATGTAAATACGTATCATCAATTACTGATACCCACAACAATGCGATGGCATATATTTTTATTTAATTTCTATGTATATTTGAAGATAAAATTTTGTACGTGTTTGGAAGCCGTATAGAATAATATAAAGCAAAGTAATAAATTTTTTAGTAAAGAGAGAATCTCAGGTTGTGTATAAATATTTGAAATAGTCACATGTGCAGTTGCAGATCCGAAAAATAAACAGTAGGACGGCTTGGCACAAAAAACATGCGAACGAAATATACCTATGAAACTTATATACCATCGTATCTACTTGCCATATCCAACACTAATCAAAATACGTGCGCAGTATTCCAACTGCAAACACGAGGAAGAAAAAACCAAAAACTCCAAATAATCAACAAAAACAAAACATTTTCCTGACATATCTATTTTTGTATTTATCACACTACGGTTTTATATTTTTTGTACAGATACACAGATTCACTTTTATACTTAATTTATCTCATACATTTTTCACTTATTACTAACAAAAATATTACATTTCAAAGAGAGAATTTTTACCTCATTCATTTATATGACAATATTTGGAAGAAATGAGCATTTGAATTAAGTATGTAAGTAGTTGAACAGTATCTATAAATATCTATTTAAGTATCTAAACTACTTTATATAATTTGGAGCTGTAACTTAACTGTAAATTGTAGCATTTTTCCGAAGTTATTTCAAGTAGCTTTTCTGAATAGCTTAGAAAAACTACTATTGGTAGCTATTAGCTACTTTTTCAATGGAAGTTAAGCATTGCATTGGGTTTCAGTTAAGTATACTTCAAAAAATTGTATGTAATTTTTTTTACCAATAAATAATTAAATAATGCTGAAATCAAATAGTATGTGAAACGTAAAAAAGAAAAACAATATAAGTGAACATACACACACATTCTTTGTAAAAATATGTATTTACGTTATCAACAGCAGACATTAAAAAAACTTTAATGACATGGTAAGTATTATTTTTTTTATCAGAAATCGTACAAGAATTTAATACAGAATGTATAAACTAAATGCATTTTCTTGTTTAAAATACATTACATAATAATTTTACTTTGTTAATAAAATAGCGTAATTTAGTAAACATAAATAATTATATGAAAATTTAAAATGTACTTGAAAACGTACATCAATTTTGTATTATTTTTTAGTTATTGCCAACGCAGTACATGCATACGTATATTTTGTTACAAAAATGAATCTAAATGTTCATTATTTCATCTATTCTACTTCAGCTTATACACTAGCGGTGTAATAATGGAATAAACGAATGAAATTTAGCATAGAGGTTGCTTATGATTAGAAGAATAAATGATTAAAATTTGGGATCGCTAATAACATTCGTTTAGAATATATGCAGGGTTAAACTTAATTATTGAGCATATTCATTTATTCGATATTTCTTCAATATCATTCAAATTCAGTTAAAATTTGAATGATATCAAGTTGACATGCCTCGTCGAAGACAGTGACGCCCATTTGAGCAAGTGGGTAAATTTGAAAGAGACAGTATCGTGGATATGCGGATATCACTAGGTGATACAGCGGCCAGTCTAACTCGCAGTATAAGCACGATTTCGCGCGTATGGCAACAGTAGGTACAGACAGGTGCAGAGAGGATCTGAAGCCCATCGGAAGACATCTTGTTCGGCTAACGTTACAAAATGCACCAAGTATACCACGGCACTTGTGTACAGTAGCAAGATACCTACTATCTGTAAAAGGTATTCGTCTTTATTTAGCAGAATTTGGGTAGCACACTCACACGTGCCGTACATTATTACGAGTTCCACTGACCGCGTGGCATAAAACAATGCAATTGAGTTGGTGCAGAGAAAAGCGGTTATGGAACAATGAGTGGAATGAAATTGTCTTTTCTGACGAATCGAGATTTTGTTTATACCAATATAAATACTTGTGAGACGACGTCGGGGTGAAAGAGGGACTGTGGCCTGCATTCGTATGCGACATATAGTGTCTCCACAAGGAATTTCTTATAACTAGAAATCTTGTCTAATTTGTATTCGCGGCACTTGAAACAGTCAGCGATACATTGACGAGATGCTAATACCGGAAGTTGCTCCACATATTCAACTCCATCCAGCAGCCATATTTCAGCAGGATAACGCTAGGCCCCAGGTCACGAGAAGAGTATTAACCTTCTTTGATCAGCACAGAATACCAGTGCTTCCATGACCGCTTCGTTCTCCAGATATGTGGCCTATTGAAAATCTGTCGGATGTCTTAAGAAGGGTTGTGCACATCTCTGGATTTATCATCCAGACAAGCAATGTGCCACCGGCAATATAGACAATGGGCAATTTTGCCACTTTCGGAATATTTCCGGAAAGTTGTCAAAGGTGCTATAAGTTGCCTAATTATGGGAATTTTAAACATGGTATTAATAATTAAATGATTATAGTTAGATCGCGTTAATTTGAAACTGGACTTCCTTATATTTTACTTTGGTTTATAGGTTAATCCTATTTGCTTTATACCAGTTTTAGATGTTGTGGGTAGTCTTTTTTACGTTATGATAGTAACACATTATAATTACTATTATATATCGACTAAGTACGAATTTTATGTTCCGCGGATACACAATAAGTCCCAAATTAACAGGCGGCAGTTACATCGCATTTTTTTTTTATTTTAACGAGCATACCAACACACAGCCAAAATTAGAAACATTGTAGAATATTTACTTTTCCGGTGTATTATCCATACCTATACAGAAACTTTTCAATGATCTTTAATTAAGAAGTAGGAAATTATTGCTTTATATTTATTAAGCGTAATTTGCCCTATATTTTTTGGGCAATATTACCGTCAGTGTTGCCAGGAATGTTGTCTTGATTTTAAATTGCCGGCAACGGCAGATTGCTAATCAAGACGTCAATAGAAAATTTAGAAGAACTATGGCCTGTAGTGGAAAGAATACGGAACGAAATACCGCAAAACGTTATTCATAACCTTATTCAATCCAGGCCTCGACTAGTAGAAGCAGTGACTAAAGCGCGAGGAGGATAAAGTTCTTCTTAAATTTTTCTTTTTCTGCATATTCCATTTATGTGAAATTTTAATTATTTACTCATTTAGTAATAAGCAACCTCTTTACTAAATTTTTACATTTAGTGTGGATGTGAAGGACAAAAATGTAAACACGTGTACATCAAACCTAACAGAGCGGATTTAATGAACTTAGATGGAGATAAACGACTGATGTGTAATGATGGGAAATAAAAATAAGTAGGATTGCAGTCGGAATATATAATAACGAAGTCTTATGCCAACGTTTCGCTGTCACTTACAGCTTCATCAGGGAAAACTGGTAAAAAAAAAAAACATTAAAATGTATAAATATTTTAACTTCTAATCCAAATTGTAAAAAACAAGTGTTACATTTTAATGTTTTTCCACCAGTGTGCACTGATGAAGCTGTAAGTGACAGCGAAATGTTGGCATAAGACTTCGTTATTAAATATTCTGACTGCAATCCTGCTTATTTTTATTTCTCTTTAAATAACTATAGTTTGGATTTTATGTGGTAGGCTTATCTTCCGAACATAGAAATAACAAATAGTATATTTACTACATTCATCATATGATTACGTGTTAGCGTTCTTTATGAAAATCCAACTTGTCTAATTAGTGCATCCCTTTCACATTAATGGACTAAAAGGCGCTAGCAAATAGAAAGGGCTTATGCTTTCCAATTAAAAATTGCTAAAGGTCGAATATAAAATTTAAGGATAGGGATCCTCAAACATCGGTGCAAATGGATATTATTTACTTTTAGTTTACTTTTTAATTGTACAACTATAATATGTTCTGAATTCTAGTAATTGTACGGTGTAAAAGTTAGTATATTTCTATTCTATTTATTTTTACAAGTTATCAATATTTATTTTTACAAAATATTTATTTCTACTTTACATGTGGCTGTTTGGATCGTCTGCGACTAACTCTACTGATTCTAACTTCACAATCTCTACACTCTTTTTCACTTTTACCCTTACTCCAGCGGGTAATTAATCTTGAACCTTCTAGAGTCTTGCAGACACTTATAAAATTAAAATTTAAGTAGCGCAGACTGGTGAATAGTAGCATAACTAAGTTTGACATTTGTCATGTAAACGTAAACAAATTATAAAATTAAAATACATCGTTTTCACTTAAACATCAATTTCAATTCCATACTGCATAGTATCAAATAACAAGAGATTTTTTAGCAACTAACTAAGCAATTGACATCTGAGAAAGAAACAACTCGGGAACTGCAGGCCGTAGTACGGTAAAAGGGACTGTATATCAAGCCCTTATAACATGATTGATCTAATGTACCATGGTCTGTCAACTAACTCTTTTTATTTGCTTGTCCTTTACGTCGGAAGGCGGAGTTATCTGCAGCGTGTGACATCAAAATTATAAGTGTCCATTCCGAACAATAACGGCGTCGCTTTTATCTCACTTGACCTTTAATGAGACTACCTGAACAGACAGGTCAGCCGCGATGACTCATCGGCAGCGAGTCATGCTCGTTACAATACATTTCCATACCTACCACATAAAATCCAAACTATACTGTACCAACGGTCAAGATGTCAAGAATTAAACTTTACATTATTTTTGACTTTCATTCCCTAAGGAAGAAATTATTGCTCTATTCTATTCATCGACTAGTTAAAAAATGTGTGTGTTCATCCCTGTTAGTGTTGTGTTCATCGCCTTAAAAGTATGTAAAATTTTTAAAACTCCCTGCATATTACTGTAGTATCACCATTGCCCTGGATTCATACACGAGTTGTCACGTTGAAAATCTATTCGTAAAAATTGAAAACTCAATCTTGTCCGTAAAAAATGTTTGGCAATCTTGGGTTGGTCGTGTGGGGAAATATAAATATCCATTTCTGTATGAATGGAGTTGGCTGGCGGGTTTATATCTGCATATAGGGCGTATAAAGCGCGGCCCTCGACCGCTATAGATTTACGATATGTACTTATATGGCAAGAAGGGACTGTATCTGCTGGAAACGGCTTCCAATACGTTTAACTGTGATCACACGAGCATACGGGACGGGATGGAGGACGCAGCTCAGATACCTACTTGTAATGCTGATATACGGAAAACCTACTCCCAAGGTTCTCTACAAATCTAGCCAAACGTAATATTAAACTATATACATAGAAAATAATAAAATATTATTTCTAACACTTTTAGGCTGGTGGTTAGTGTTCAGGATTCTCAATCCAGCTGGAGGTGGTTCGAATCCAAGAAAGTATGAATATGTGTATAGTTCTCGTCATTTGTTTACCTTTTAAATTAATTCATCGATATCAAGGAAGTAAAAATTGGACGGTAGTCTTATGTACGAGATTTTATTTCGATTAAACAATAGCCTTCATCAGGGTTCTACAAAATACAAAAATGACTTAAAAACAATAATAATGAACGAGGAGAACATCTGAAGACAGAATATATAAATAATGTATGAATATATCACACATTATATTTTTTTCATTTTTGACAAATACTTATGTACCTATATTATCATCCACACGTGGTTGTATAAATTTCCATCCAACAATTTCTGTAAGAGTCTACAATTATTTTCATTGTGTGTGAATATGAGACTGATTCTGAAAAACAATGCGATGGATAAGAAGAGGAAGAACACCTGGAGAAGAGAAAGATTTGCTACAAGTTCCCTTCAAGAATAAAAAGGAAAACGTATCACCTGTATTTTATGTGTAAGAAACCTACATGTCTTGAATGTGTCTTCAAACTAAGTCAGATAGGTATGTAAGTGTAAAAAGTCACATTTTTAGGTAATGTGATTTTTGTGATAAAAATTATGTTTACAAATAGTCTGTTATTTTTTGGTTGATATGCCCCTTTTCCTTGAAGAAAAAATCCATTTTATTTTGAATATGCGTTGATGTTAAATAATAATAGCTTGTTTATTTGAATATATTGATATTTTATTAAAAATGCAATAAGGGAAAAATATTTTTAATATTTTTTATTAAAAATTTATTCACAATGATATTATCCATATTAACACAAAAGCAAAAATTATTTTTATTATGTTGTTTTTTTTTTTTCATTTTAACGTCTTCAAATATTCGTTACCATAACTATCGATTAACAAAAAATATCACATAGAAATAGTAAATAACGTACATTTTTGATGCGATATTTTTCAATTAATTATTGGTTAAGAAAACTGGCACTTTAACAAGATGTGGAAAAACCGGCCCTTAATGGAAATAATTTAATAATAAAAATAAACTCACCACTTTTCATTTTACCCTTGAAAATTATTTTTTCTATATTATCCTATTTTATTAAAATTTTGTAAATAAATAAAGAGCAATAAATAATTAGGCTTAAAAGAAGCGAAAAGATTTTGTTTGTTTCTCGCAAAAAAGGAAAGGCTGGAAGTCAGATGAATTTAGGCCAATGTGTCTAGCCTGGTCGGCTGGATATCTGATCTGGATTTATGACATTTTCCTCCTCGTCACTCCAGACTTCCAGGCTGCTGGAGAGGAGACAGAACAACAGGGTTAATTCCAACTGAAATGAATTTATTTGATGTTTACGGACTACTGGCCTTGAGCCATATACGGACACCCCGCTGAAATGAATTCCACATAATTTTATTCAATTTATAAAGAAAGATATGTTGGTACAGATATCACGAGGCCACTTATTAATACACTCTATCATAACTATCTAATCTATTTACATTAATAAAGATGAAATTATGTATACCCCGTCTGTTCTAATATTAACTTTAATTCATTTGAAAAAATAATATATACGTTTTATTGTAGGTAGGAGGTATTATGATTGTGATCATGCTAAGTTTTTTTTATTTCCGTTAACATTAACTTAATGAACTTGTACCATGACGCTGAAAAATATTCGTATATAACTTGACAATTACTAATAGCTGATTCATAAAACATGAGCTGAATTTAGCTCCCTGCAATTTCATCACCCGTAACCATGTGATTCAAATTGTTGGGGGTAACGGAGATTGATGAAATCATCTTATCGAGTGAAATTGTGTGATCTCCGAAGTAAAAAAAAATGTCAAAACTGACAGTATTAGGTATATACAAATATAATATTAAATGAAACATACAAGAAGAGTTGTATATTAAACTAACGTCAAACATTCAACAAAACGAAACAAAAAACTGGTTTCACATGTTAATCTCCTATGAGCACTTTAAAAAAAGACCCGGTATACAGAGTGCTCATTTTTAAATGCTAATCATTGGGCACTTTCTAAGGGAAATTGACAGCGGCCCTCAAAATTTTTGTAGCACAACACTTTTTGAGATATTCATAATAAGTTTCAATTCTCATATGGGACTCAAAGTTGTCTTTAGTACCGTTAAATAGAGATCTTTTTTCTTTTAATATTAACTGCGATATGTAGACTGTACTGTCTTGTATTGTAACAATATGAAATGTTTTTCTGCAAAGCTGAACCTTTGGAAACTTGATGTTGCATCCGGAATCGACATCTGTTAATTAAGTAATAAAAATAAAATCTATTGCTTCAATGTCAGTCTGTATTCGTGAGACAGTGTTCGAAATAGAGAAAATATGGTAAGGAGAGCAGAGGTTGATTTCCGCTCAGCCCTAGAATAATTATCGTATTTTCTAAGTATCAAGTCCCTTCGTCTTTAACGTAGACACACGTCGTTATATCAGAGCAACGAATTAAAGGAGCTGAATACATTGTTTCCCACAACGACTAAAATGTAATCGTTTATATCGGAATGTTTTTATCACAGTTTTTTAATTACAACACAGTACAGATTAATGTAAACAACGGATATTAGGAGTTTAAAAATATAATATTAGTATTTTTTATTTTGCCGAAAAGTTATTATTAAATTAAACCATATAAAGACGAGGAAGTGTGTGACTTCATCGACACCGCTGAGCCAACAGCCAATAGCAAATCAATGCGAAAATACAAAGGCGCGTTCGAACAACCAATCGCAATTACCAGAGCCTATTACGTCACAAACATGGATGATACTGATTTTTTTATACCTTACATACTGCTTTTACACAGTAAAGTTTATATGTAACATTCAAAACAATACAACGATTCACCAATGAATTGTTCAATCGTCATACGCTTTTGAATGCTACAAACTTTACTGTTTAAATATTATGCAAGGTATTTACTGTATTTCATCAACCATTAAATGCATCTTGCTATTAGTGAATGTTCAATGTTTTTAGTAAAAGAGTATACTTGAGAAGGTGGCTTTAGACTTGAGAAAGAATCCTATACTTCTTTGAACTTTATTGCTCAGTTGGTATATCATCCTTCTAGAAGTGAGAGTAAGATGAAGAAATGAAGACTTCGAAGCATTGACTGAATTCCAGTAATTATTCCCCTATCCTATATAATAGGAGTCTTTCTTTTTCAGTAAGTTATTTTTAATTTTAACCTGAATGTAGAGAGAAATAAGTGAAGAAATAATAGAAATATAATGTTGTTATGAAACAGAACTATCCGGTATCTTGATATGTAATTTGCATAATATTTAAATATGGTAGTTTCTGGGCATAATTTTTGCGTTTGAGGATATTAAATCTGTATGATATAGCGTGTTGGCTATAAATAACGGCGTCTATTTGAGAATTTATGTGACAGAGGAACGTTTAAGTTGGAAGTAGAAAACTATGTGTTCATAATGACTTTATGAATATCGATAAGTCGGCGGAGTGTGGCACCTACCCGCGACTATCACGGAACTAACTTTGTACATGAAATGTCATAAATTATCTCCAGCCCTGACAGCCTTCGATTGTTCGCAGCTACAGACACTTATTCTCCACGCATTCCTCACCAGCACAACATTCGCATAAACTATTTTCTTTCCCCATCATCAACAACGTTCAACTTCCTTCGAAAATCCTTCATGCAAAATTTATTGCAAATAATTACAAGGAAAACAATAAGTTTAGAGAAAGTTCTTTGCCTCGTGCCAATACAAACATTATTTATTCTTCTAGTTAAGTTTGATAAGTTAAATTTGTTACTCATATATCGAAAAACAAATAACTTATTTATTCATTCTAGAACAGAGAGTACATTATCATCATCTATTAATATAAGATATAGAAAAGAAACTATTCAATAATTCCTTAATATTTAAGCAAAATAATGAACTGTCACTAGAAATGATAAAAATCATTAAATACTAGCCTTAAATTGAGTTCCCGACTATACGAAATCAATTACAGTATTTATCATCAACATAACTTCATTTACGTGACTATATTATCATACAAGAATATCACTGATAAACAATAAGAAAAAAATAGGTTGTATAAGAGATCAGCTAATCACAGTGCTTGACATGTTGTACCAATGTGACAGAACAAACTGTAGCACAGATTAGTGAAAATCGCTGAGAAAATTGCCCCAATAAAAAATAAAGAAAATATATGGAAACAATTTAGAAAATGTCACTCATGTTAATCCCAATCTTTGGAAAATGCAACTCCTGCTTGCTTCGCAGTCGTTGCATTTTCGTCGTTAGGATTATCATTTGTGACATTTTGAAAATATTATCAATAATTCCACAACTAGGAAGAGAAACAAAATGCAAGTGGATAAATAGGATTTTTTTTCCTTCTCCATGGTAACACATTTTTTCCAATATTTTTCTTAAGTTAAATAAATAAAATTATTTTCAATTCAGTTTAATACTGCACAATCGGTTCAAATGTTAGTTAAAATACCATTAGAGGTTTGATTTATAGCGTGGAATATTTTTTTATTTATATGAACAGTTGGTTGCTTTGCAATTTATTGAAAAGATTTATATGACAAAATCAAAAAAGAGCGGCCAAATCAAACCTCTAGTGGTATTACTATCGACAATAAGCTCACCACTTGATATATTATCCTTGAAAATATCTGCGGACATTAAAATATCAATAGCTTCTCTAAAAATAACAATGTTGGAGTGTTTCTTAACTTAAGTACCATAATTCCTGAAGTGAGGCAGAATTTCTAACAAAATTTATTAAATAAATCAATATTAATTCAGGTTTGTGTATAATACTTTTTTTTTATATTTACAAATTTACATTAAAATTGGAAACCGAAATCAGAGTTGAAACAGCGCGAGACTACAACAAGACAACCTTACTTAAGGCTAATTAGTGATCATTCTCGTGTCGTTCTTGCAACTGTAAACTAAACCTCTGGCATACTTTTACATATAAAATTTCATTTCTTAGTGTTTTATTTTTACTTTTCTGAGTAATATCCTCGTAGATCCAATTTATTTTTATAGGAAACTTACTTATAAAATAAAATGTAACGTAGTTAATTATTATCCATAAAACATATGGTTGTTCATTGCCACATTTCAGTGGCTGAAATCGTATCCAATTAATATTTTTTTGCTTTACTGCGTTCATTTTCTAATTAAACCATCCAATATCTGTGGAAATTATCGGGAAAATCTTCATTTTTCTCTGAAGAAAATAAATTATCTCGGGTTTGTTCTGGGAGTTTTTGTGCACGGACAATTATTTGATGATGACAAGAATTCCTTCAGATTATTATCTCAGAATCTTTTGTGCGCTCGGGATTGTTCAAACGTCACTTGTGAAAAAATTAATTAACTTCATTGTCGTAGAGTAATCGCTCTTGCCGAGGATGGAAATGAATTTGGAACGTGCAGGACAATAGCCTGGCTGCCGGAGTTGGTAGTGCATTCCTAGCGCAGAGCAGAGCAGACTGGAGAAATAAACGACTTTATGACGACCAGTATGAATTTAAATCAGTCAAAGACATTCTCTGTATTTATAACTTCATTATACCAATTCTTGCTAGGGAAACGCCCCAATTTATTAATACACAATAGAAACAGTTAATCCAGGCCAAAAACACAACAGAGCATTTGAATCATCTGTGGCACAACATTCCTAAGTAGAAAAGAACCTCAAATACCTGAGATAATGATTCCGTGCCATGTTTTACTTATATTTCCATAAGAGACCTACAGTTTAAGCTGTTATCACACGGGTCTCAACTCTCAATAAGAACAACTTGTCCATTTCCAACAACTTTTGTCATTTCGAAAAACTTTTCTCGTATGGTAGTGTGACTAATTTCGAACAACCAGTTTTCGGTCATGTTCGAAAACTTTCGTGAGAGTTGTCGATTCTGACATCATGACCAGTATATGAAAATATCTCTATAGGTATTCAAATATAAACAACATATCACTTTGAACAATTTTAATCATGTCATTTACAAATAAAATGAATTAACTTCTACAAACTTCAGGCAACAATGAAAAATCGAAAGAAATAATAAAAACTGACAATTTCGCATTCAATACTGCCAACTGATCCTACCTAAGATTTTTTAGCTGCTCAAATTTAGCAGGAGCGCGCTAATCAAGTGAACCACTGCTGCACAAAACCTTAATGAAAATAATAATAAATATTTTCCTGAATTTAGTCAGTAACACGAGGTTGTCATTATTTTATGTAATCGGTAGTTTATTCGTCGGTTCTTTGGTAGCAAAATTATAGAACAGTTTTGATATTATTTAGAGCAATTAGTTTTTTATTCATTACCTACTTGATAACGTAGTTGGGTAAAATAAAATTCAAATTAACAAAGTTTATAATTTGGAGAACTTAATAGGTGTTACCGTTGTAAGTAAATTTCCAGTTTCTATAGAATTTATTTAATTATTAAACAAAAATTTACATAATTTAAATTCTTACAGATACTATTTGTTATAGATATTTCTTGAAAGGATTAACAAATTATGTGTTCTATATAATATCAGGCTACATACGCATTCATGTGTAACACGCTTCAAGAAGAACCATATGGAATCGAAATCTGTCGGAATAGAAATAAAAATTCAGTTCCCGGGCTATAAATTCTAAGATCAGTAAAAAAATAATTAGCATGTTCAGATTATACTTTATGTATTTAGTGAAACTCGAATATAATGAAAGTAAAGAACATGAAATCTTAAACAATTCCTGAAATATGCAATTCTGTTTAAATTTCAATTTCAAATAGAAATTTTTATTTTCTATACTTTTCAGATTACTGCCCACACCTATTTTGTGTTTTGTTTTTGATACAGATCAATTATGTATTCCACAATCTTTATGTGAGAAAAAGGTACACGTATTAACTTATTCCCTTAATACTTTAGATACTTACATTATATTTTATTTAAGTTGCGAAACTATACTCTATAACGATGTATAGTTAATAGAACCAAGTTTCAAACTTCTGAAACACTGCATATTTAATTAACAAGAGTTACAACGTATAATATAATAAAAAAACTACCTTATAACTATCTACTTCGAAAAGATTACAAGTACATATTAAGTTGTGTAACAAGACATAAATCGAATTTTATAATAAAATATGTTATTATGACTATAAAAATGTAAGGATTGTAATGTATACTTTAATTTATTATATGTAAGTATGATGTCCGGATCACTTCGTTGTTCAAAAGTTAGAGATGAATGAAGGCCGTACTGATACGATTTATTTTTTCATAAAATAATTTTATTTTAAGGACGTTTTGGATGCAAGTGGTCCATCTTCAGCTTTAAATATCAAATGAAAATCCAGTCAGTTAATATAGGTATAGTAAAAAATAACGTATGATACACGTGTATAAGAGCCATTAAAACACTCGTGCTTTTAAATTTGTCACACGTGCTCTAATTGCCGGTTTGAACACTTGTATCATAATATACTATTATGAATTTAGCTCCAAATTATATAATTTTCTGATTGATTGACATAGGAAATCATGTACACAATCCTTTTACTTTCTTTCTTAATCATATGCACAACATCGTAAAAATGGATCATAAACAGTTTTTATTCATCAAACACTTGAAGTGCTATTTTTAGCTATAGATACATGTATTTTCCTTACCTACATCGGCTTCAGGATTATAAGTTTATACATATATAGAGAAATATCGAAGTTTCGATATTAGATTACTAATATGGTAACTACCACCAAAATAGACACCTGCTATTAACCTCAAACTTATAGTTCCCTGCAATTCATCACATTAGCAATAACTAATCATCGCTATAAATCAAGCACGGCTACAGCGATACAGGGTGTGCTCCGCTTACGCAGAAGGAGTAAACGCCGTCTCCGCGAGTCTCCTTGTGCGTGGAGCTATATTTACCCGGCAGCCTCGGTGTTCAGACTTCTCATCGGATTTGCGAGGAAATTGGTGCACGCGAGGGTTATGAAGTGCCCGGTAGCACGAGCCACGGGAAGGAGACTTTATAGCGCGAATTATCATAATATGGAAAAATGAACACAACCAAATAATGCCACAACTTATACAATCACACGTAAATTATTGGAGGCTAGAATATATAGCCGGGAAACTCAGACCTTGTGTCGATCACGCCCAAATCTTTTCCAGTTAAACTTGATATACTCGATCATTTCGTGTATAATTTTAAATTACTAAAATTTTTACTACAAATTTATATAAATAATGACGGATAACGATGGGTAAGGTGGTTAACACGCTACTTTAATTGACAGGACTTACATCTTTAGGTATCCAAATGAAATACCACTGTATGCGAATGGTTTCGCACCCACTAAAAGCTGCAGATACCTTGCTGAAGCTATAGGCTGACAAAATGCATCACAAAAGTGCAAGTAAAACTTGTCACGAACAAGTATATTGGGCATTTGATGTCTTGTTCCATCGAATAAAGTTGTGCCATAAATGAAGTAAGAAAAAAAGTAAGTTTTCAAAATTGACTGAAATGCTTATTTTGGAAAAAGTACCATCTATGGCACCATATACCTAAACAGAACAGTTTCTCAAGTACATTAAGTTAGAGATATGCATAAGTAGTATCGATACCAGCATCGGATCGAACGAAAAGTATCGATATTTTCAAGTATCGAAAAAAAATATAAGAAACAATGAAAAATCAAATATTTGTTTTATAATATGTACAAATAGTGTCTATTATTCTTATGTTTTACTAAAAAATTTAATTCTCCACTCTTTTTCATTACAAACAAAAAAAAAATACAGATTCGTAAATAAAAAGTAAATTTTCCGATATTGGTGTAAAGGTACTGATATTAATAAAATATCGAAATATTAATATCGTTACTAAAATACCGGTATCGGAAGAAAATTATGATTACTGGTATCGTATCAGCAGTATTCGAACATCCTTTCTTAAGGTAGATGGATTTCCTTGACTGGTGTAGTAGAATGGGGGTAAACAGTTATGCTTAGCTGGTTTTATCGTATGTGCATTTATACACGTTTTTGTTTAAAATATTTTTTTATATATTTTCACTGTGTTTTTCAAATTGTTTTACACTGTTTTTACTAAAAACCACGATATTTTGTAACTATATTATTATAAAATTGAATTTCTCAGACATAAATGTATCTGCGATACAAGACATGTTTTATATTTATAATCTTACTTTCACTCCCTGAAGAAGACCCATGTGGGTTTGAAACCGGTAGGAGCAGAAATAAAACCAATTTTCAACCGACTGAATTTTTTACCCTCTTCCTTTCTTAAGGTCCAGTTTCTTGATAAGCTTGACTCGAATTGTAATGGATTCAGTAGTATTTTCATTTTGTTAATTATAATTGATGATTTGGATTAGAATTTAAACCCCAGATCTCAAATTCCACTCAGTCCGCCGTAATCAATCGAATCAAAGCTGCCCATTTTTGAAGAATGTTTCTGTAAAACAAGCTAAATAAAAAATAAAACTTCCATATATTAGATTAAACAATCCAAATGAGCATATCAAAATTAACAAATTACTATAATATTTGTCTAATTTAATAAAAATAAATAAAAATAATAGTGAGTTAATCACAATGACTTCTTATCGAAATTTTAATAAAACCTAGGTCAAAATGAATATATTTATTCCAAACCAGATATTTTGTTCGTTAAATTAGAAGTATAATAAATCGAAGTCTTCAATGTCAATGTTTTACTATTTTAACTATTATCTGAATTTAGATAAAGTGATAAAATTAAAAAACTGATTTCAAGATTCGTTTTATTCGATTATAAAATTTTACGTCGAAGTCTGTGGGTATCTTACAACGTTTAGAGATCGTGTTTTGACTTCTTCAATTTCATTTTTTTGCATTGTAAATAGTTGTCTAGACGTTGATTACAATTATTGAACCTGAAGTGGTTCTTTACTTAAAGCTTTAAACTGTTTTTTCTAATACCGAATAATCTAAACTAACCGTTAACTAAACTGGTAATAAAGTAAAGCAAGGAAAATCAAATAATGTACCTAATATAAAATTAATTTCAATTTAATATTGAATTACATTTTTTAATTTTTTTTATTTTGTACTAGCTAAAAGATCTATTTTGAAAATGCTGTTTTGATATACCTATATGAAAAACGAAACTGCCAACATCATAAAAAAACTGGAAAACATATTTCTCCCAAAAATTAAATGCAGAACGTTAACGTCAAACAATGATTTTGATTTTCCGAAAAAGACGTTTTCTACCAAAATGTAAGAACAACAAGTTCTTCATACAGTACTTTAAATTGTAATGTATTTGCTTTTAATCTTGAAATATTGAAATTGTGTTCCTTTTAAGATACCTTTTCATTGTTGTAAGAATTAGTAATTCCATTAATAAAGCAATAGATCAATTCAAAATATCACTGTATTTTTATTTAAAACACATTATTCTTCCAACATGAATAAACAATATTCATTTTACAGTTTTTTATTACGTGTGATAATTTGAAAACACATACATATTTATGAGAGAATTTTTCGCTATATTTGGAAACCTTTGTACCAACAATAGATTCACTGATTTAAATCAAAAGGTATAAAAATTATAGCTTGTATGATAAAAATAATTGTTTCCCAGTGTTTTATTTTTAGCGATAACAATAAATTCGTGAAGGTTTAGTTGATTTATGTGTTTTAATCAATTTTAAATAACTATTTTGACTAATGGCATCCCATAAAACAAATTTGTGAGAATTTACTGTCTCGCAAAAATGTGGACGATTTTTAATTTTCAATCTGAACATATTTCACTCAACCTGTATATTAAATATTATTCATTATTACATAACCAGATATATTAGCAATACAGCAATGACTATAAATATAATGAGAAGTATGGAATTTATAGATTTCTATTTATACGATTACATATAATTTTATTGTTCCATGCATAATCCAGATTCATTGTTATTATTAGCATTACTATGACATACAATGCCACCACGCAATAAATATAAAATTATCCAGAATCCACAATTCTTTCCCCGTACATTATGAAATGGCAAATGGCCGAATGCACTTAACTATTTTCCTCATTTCTCGAATTTGCATTTAATAAACGTCAATTAGGTCTAACCATTTGTCATAAATTACTAAATAGTTATAAATATCAGCCAACTGACGTCTGGAAAACACAATTAAACCGCAAAAGGGTTTTTTTAAATTTTATTTCAATAGCGGATCTCATTTATGTAATTTTATGTGTTTTTTAATTGTTACCAAAAAAAGTTTTATCTTGGATTTTTCCTATTTATCTATTTGCAATAAGAAAATTCCGGAATTTGGAATGTGGGATATTTATGAATATACATATATGTAAGTTTTATTTTTGACAATTTTATAGTTTCTCGCACAGTTCGCAGTCTGTCTCTCTGGGTACATAAGTTTTAAAATTCTTGCAAAAAAATTAACGGTAGGTATATACTATTAGTTGTACGGATTACAGTGAGCACGCTTTGGCGTATGCTCTAATTCTTGGCTCTGCTAAAACCAGAGCATATTCTGAAACAGAGTTATCTGCTCTGGATTGTACTCTCTTTTCAGTGGGTCGGGGATTAGAGCACTTAGAAGTGTTTGTTCTAATTCTAGATCTGCTGAAATCGGAGCACATTCTGGAGTGGATTAAACTGCACTTGATTGTGCTCTGGTTTCAATAAGTCAGGAATTAGAGTACTCAGAAGACGCTGCTCTAATTCTAGGTCTACTGAAACCAAAGCACATTCTGGAGCGGATTTAGCTGCACTGGATTGTGGTCCGGTTTTAGTGGGTCAGGAATTAGAGCAGAAGTGTTAGCTCTAATTCTAGGTCTGTTGAACGCAGAGCACATTCTGGAGCAGATTTAGCTGCTCTGAATTGTGCTCTGAATTCAGGCGATTATAAATTAGAACGTTTTAAAGCGTTTGCTCTAATTCTTGGCCTACTGAACACGGAGCATTTTCTGGAACAGATTTGGCTGCTCTGATTTCATTGCATTCTAAAGTGTATTCCTCTCTCATATCTATTTTTTCTTGCAACTTTATGTTTTGATTAATGATATAATTTCAATTTATCCCTTTTCATTTTTAACTAAGTTTTATTATTATTTACGTCAAATATCTTTGGACGAGTATTTATATAATGTGATATTTAACCGTGTTATCATAGAAAAAATATCGTATGCCACTCATGCAGAATCATTTGACTCGACTTGTCGACTTTATCTCATACAGAAACTTTTTCCTCTGATATGAAATACACAGATAAGTTCCTACATTTACATGATTTCATTACCATTTTGAAAAAATATTACAACGCAAAAATTATAAAACTCTAATCTAAAAAATAAATGAAGAAATGAGATACCTATTGCCAATAATAATTCAATTATTTCGAAATACCAACCTATTAAATTTAAATTAAATTAGATCAGTGTTCTTTAAGGATAGATCTAATATATTTGTATTATTGTCGATTATATATTTTTGAAAGTAGGTAATTGTTGTGATATAAATCTTGAGTGCAATTAAAGGTAGAGTAAAATAAATAAGGGCAGTATCCAGTTGGGGGTTACCTGGCTTTATTACCATTCATATATTCGCAGTTTTCATCAGGTCGGCCAGTAAATTTCCTCGCACAGGATAAAAACAATTACAGCAACAAATTTCATTACAATTTAGTACCCAAATTAAAACGACGCTGCAGTAATATTTCCTCTCAAACCGCTCTAAGCACCATGCATCAAAATGCACCACTCACCACCTCGCGTCCACATACAAGGCGAGACGCAACTCACGCCACGCAAATGTACTCAAGTCATAACCATAAAACCTGGTCTAAATATTACAATCAATTTATTTTTATTGTTGCCTGTTGTTCAACAATTGATAAAAACGCTGTTAAACACAGTTTTAAAATTTAAATGGCGACAAGAAAACAGTCGTGTTTAATAATTCAAAATTGTATTTAATATAATTCTTTTTATACGTATTAAATATTCAGAAGTTAAAAAAGTTAGATAAAACTGTGTACTCTCATATTAAAAAATAAGATAACTAATACATGTTACTTAAAAAGTAATACAAAATAAATAAAATGTAGACTATACTTCAAAAATTTATCTTAAATTGCCTTGGATATAAAAAGTAACCTAAACAAATAGATATTTTTTAACAGTTTGCAAATACCTCAACTATAGTCGCCGCCAGTCCATATAGGAGTGACGTCACTCTTTTGAATGTTCGTATGAATAGATTTCGTTTTAGTTAATATTTAACTTAAAAGATGGTACTATACTATTATTAAATATAATTATATTTATTATATAAAAAAATAAACAAAATAAACAACAGAACTGTCTCATTGATATAAATAGTGTGAAAAACAAAAAAATATATTTAAAATTAATAATATTTCTTAGCATTTTTATTGAAATGTATAAGTTAGTATTTCACAAAGTAAATTATTTCCAGTTCATCCGAAAATTTTTCCTGAGATTTTATCACAAAACAGGATTAGATCTTAAACCAGTTTAAATATATCAAAATAATTATTAAATATTCATCTTTTTCATTATTTGATGAACTAATTGTTAATTTAAACATAAAATCTATCTTAAATATAAATACCTATCCCGCATTTAGAAATTATATCTAGTTATAAAATTTTCTCATGTGTAAATATTTCGTCCTTCCCTGTATGTGGCGTAAATTTCCCCACAATTACGTAAGTGAAAGAGTAAAATAAAAGCAGGTATCGTACAATGTGGTAGATAATTAAACGAATGAATAAATAGGCGCATTTACCGTTATGAGCCGGTACCGGTTTACCGGAAGACATTCATACACAACGGAACACTCGTATTGGGATAAATATACCACCTTTCTACATATTCTTGCTCATGCATCATTACTATTGCGCCATTGCGAATATAATACTGTGCATTATATTCTAAATATAGCTCGCCACAAAATGCTACCAATTATTATGTATCATTAACTCTAAAAATAAATATTAGGAATTCATAGAAAAGAGTTAATATTTCTAAGATAAAATAAACTAAAATATTTATAACAATATTTTAATAGTATATCTTCAAAACTATTGAAAATATAAATGTAATGATTTTTCTACGAATTATATATTTATTGAGAATTCATCGCAAAATTATACATTTGTTGATGAAATAAGAGACAATTAATCTAGATTTCAATTATAATAAAGTGCAACAAACAAAACTCTACACGTATCATTAGAGACAGAAATTATTCAGTACGTTAAAAAGTATGCCCTATATTATTTTTAAATTAATAGAATAATAATACGACTGTAATTAACATTTGATCAGAATTTTTAATAAAGGCAAAGAAAAGTCAATAGTATCTTATGGTTGAATGCAAACAGTTTAGAATTATAATTAGATCAGGTTTTAAAATGCAAATTTCTTATGTAATAATTAATTGATTGATTTATTAAATAGCAAAAATTGTAAACTACTGCTCATAGATACATCTTGAATGTTTAAGTTGAAGTTACATATAAAATTACTTTATATGCTTATCTATACTTTTTTAATCATATGAACTCATTTATTTGAAGTAGGTATTATAAAATGATAATAATAAACTTTAATTACTTCATCGGGGCTCATACACCCAAGGAATATTTTCCATGGAGCAATGCCTTCAAAGAGATATTGCCCTTAGAGCAGTATTTTTTTACATTAGTAATAAAAACTTTAATTGTTATGATTTTCATGAATTATTGTAATTTCTTCCATTTTTAAGTAACTAAGCACTACCCTAAAATATGAGTGATTTGTAGCACATTTAAAAATATTATATCAGTAAATTAATCGCATTAAAGTACATATGTATACCATTCTGAAACGTTCTTGTTGTATCATAAAAACTGAAAATTTATTATTAAAATTCGTACTGAATTCGCCAAACTTTTCGAGAGCTACGTGACATTTATGGTCAACGTAACGATCCTACCGAGAGCATAATTCACTGACTAATTACAAAATTTGAGGAACTGGCTCAGTTGCTGATCGGGTAGTGTCTGTGCGTCGTAAAAAAATTTGGTCCATCGAAAATATTGTTACGAGTGAGGTATCGAGAGATGATAACTAGAGATTTTTTGACCAGAATTGGATAATAAGAACATAGACAAAATGTGGTTTCAGGAAGATAGAGCTACGTGCCATACAGTGGAATTATTGTTAGAAAAGTTTCTAGGGCACGTTATTTCGAGGAGAAGCAAAAGCAATGGGATAGTAAGGTCGTTTGATTTAACGTTCTTTGACGCCAATTAAGGACCTGGAGAAGAATATCGTTCGAATCATTACTGAAAACCATCCCCAATTATAATGAAAAGTAATCGCAAATAGGGTTTCTCAGATTATCACTTGCCAAAGGCACCTGCTTCATAATTTTTACGCAATAAATCTCGTTGCTCACCTAAACCTAGAAAAAAGTCTAAAAGGAGCAACAATCACTATAATGACAGACAGTCAGACAGCTTTAAAGACACTAGATGTTTAAATTTGGAAATCAAAACCTAGGCTGGAACTACAGGGACACTCTCCAATTGATATCCACGGCCAACCATGTCACCTTAAGTGGATTCAAGGGCACGAGGGAATCCTAGACTTGCAAAAAATTAGCTAAACTTTCATACTACGAATCGGAATCTTCACGTGGTCTTCCACAAAACCACTATAAGAAGGTCGTCAAATACTGAGAGAAATTTGTCATATTCTCATTTTGGAAAAACAGTTAAGCAAGAATATTCACTTCTCCAGCTACGACAAACGACAAGGAGCTACTAGCCCTCAGCAAAAAGGACCTTAAAATAATGACAAGGGTCCTCACTGGCCATTATCCTTCAAAATATCATTTGTATAAAATTGGAAAAGCTGAAAATGACGTCTGTCGACTTTGTAAAGAGATCGAAGAATTGTTGGAACACATACTGTGTGAATGCCCAGCCGTAACCACGCAGTGACTCAATCAACTTTCAACAGAAAACTGGAACTGTTTCCGGAAAACTAAGTAAGGATTGTGTCACAATAGATATTCTAAGTCGCGGTGACAAAAGCTTTTAAACTCTCGTTTACATACAATACAATACACTACCGTCACTTGTAAACGATCCGCGGAGGTCATTTGAATAATATTATTTTCAAAACATAATACCAATTGAAAGACCCTACAGTAATTATTTCTCAGTTTTTCATGCATAAAAAAATGTGACTCACCGCTTCCCAACGGCGTGGAAACAACCTTCTCCTCCTCCTTAACCTCCTTGACCTCCTGCAACTCCTCGGTAATGAACGCGACATTCCCGTTGGTGAGATCACTAGCGCCAGCCACGGTCCCGGCCAGCCCAGCTCCGGTATACAGCAGCACGGGCGCGCCTACCCGCCGGCCCACCGCGTCGTTGTCGTTGGCGGCGTCGCCCGCGCTCTTGGCCACCGTCAGGACGCCGTCCTGGATGCGGATGTTGTCGTCCCGCGTGAGGATGATCTTGCCATTGTCCGAGCGGATGCCGCGCAGGAAGATTATGTGGTTGTTGGGCTCGGAGGCCACTGTTTGGAGACTGGCTTCGGGGACGGGGAACCGGAGGGGGACTGCTTGTGGGCGTTGGGGAGGCTCGAGCTTTTTCGTTGTTTGGTGTGATGTGTTGCTGTTTGGACCTGCAACAGTTAAGTTGTTAGTGTAATGGTGGCTCATAATACGGTAGCATTAAAGTTTAATATCTAACATCGCCCACCATTTAAATGGTGAAAATGTTTCTACCACGCAGGGTATGCGAGACTCACTTGTCTCTTTGTTAACGCGCTCCAACTCAAATTAAGGGATGTTTGAGATTTGTGATTTCAATCTTTCAACAAGAATTTTAGAATACTAGTTTGAATTATAGCATTAAAGTTTAATAACTAATATTGCCCACCATTAAAAGTGCGAAAATGTTAATACCATTTTATTCTTTAGCATACATTTGTGTTTAATATATTCTTGAAATAAATACTTATACTTATTCCTTATCTTTTGTTCAATATAAAACAGGGCTCTTAAGTGACGAAGTACGTTTTTCGTGATAAGTGTGCATTTTAATGGTGCAAGTTGCAAGCCTAATGCTCCAGCAAGGTACTTACAAACCTACCAACATTCTCTTAAAATGTATTATCAAAAGTAATATTACAAATCTTCTGATTTCATTGATAAACAAACACGATAACAAATTGTACGGTAAATTCTAACTCCATAGGGTGAGTGGTTAAATTCCAAAGTCAACACAAAATGAAATAATTTAATTAATATTAATTTTATAAATTAATTAACTGTCACGTGACAGTTATGAAAAATAACAACTGTGTAAGTATTTCCTTGGTAGTGGAAACTTATCGGGGTAACGAAATTTTATCATAAGTAATATAATAAGAGCCATGATTTCATTGAAAAAATTTGCGAATAATAATTGTTGCGTAGTAACAGACAAACGAGTGTCAAAAATGATATTTAGATCACAACAGCGAAGCTTTTTACTGAATTAACCTGGTACTATTGTACAAAAAACACAAAAATTATCGACTCAATACTGGTACACAGATTGGGTTTCCAAAATAATTAAATGGATTCGAATAAGTAACAAAGTCTGAAGTATACTTATTTCACTACAAGTTTATTTGCGTTTTAGTGATATTATTTATCTGCCTATAGTATCCATGAATTTAGCACACACTTGTTCATGTTCAACCAATTGGACGGTAACGCTGGTTATCAACAATATTTTCTTCTTGATACAACTGCACATAACCGCAACCTGCATTTTCCTATGTAAAGTAATAAATTTCATTTGTTAATGAAACAGGTGAGTAACTGTTAATAAGAAAGAATAAGCAACTTCGCTTGCAGAAATCTTTCTTAAAATTATTTACGCATAATCAAAAATTAGGACAGGGGACAGAGAATTAATGTTATTTTTATCCTTTATTTACAACACAAAGCTGAAAAGCAGAACAATCTTGTCCTAAATCTTATAAATATAATCAGTAATGATTGTTGTGATAAGAAGTTATTCACCTTCTTTCAATCCCCATTGATGTTTGGCCGCACATAACCTTTCACTTGTTCTGTTAATTATTCAGAGCAACCTTTATTACTGTTTAAACACAAACACAGCGGCAGGACAAATGACTGAGAGCCGAAGAAGTCGCTAAGTCTACTAGGGGAAATAACTTGCACACAGCAGCGTTTTGGCCCAAAACCAAAACATTGTAAGTGTATTGGGGGAATTTATCTGGTGGCAGAAGTGGAACCAACTGACGCAATGGTTGGTAATAACCGTAAACCACGTGACAGAACACTGGTTACGGAATTGGAAACGCATGAAGATGAAATAAGTTTAACACAAATCTAATAACCATTTTTCCTTTATTTGCCACGGATACTACTTCCTACGTCCAATTCATATGACAAATATTACAACCTAAATTTTTCATATCGCCATCGTGATATAATGACACATAACATACATTATTCATTTAATAAACAAGCCGGATCCACATCAATAAAAATCTATTTTGTATGCTGTATTTTGAATATATATTTACGGTGCAAATTTAAAAATAGTGCAGTATTTTACCACTTAAATATTTATTTTGTGTGTTGTACGGCAGAATCCACATGTGCAGGTTTGTTCTTGCAAGTTTCGCAAATCTATTTCAAATTTCAACAATCACGAGCAAATTTATGTTGAATACAACTCAAAACGCAAATTTTTAGTCCGGTATTAAATACTCTTATCTCTCAATAAATAGTATTAGGACTGCAAATTAAAACAGAAAAGTATAGATTTTTTTTTAATAATTTACTTATTTTTATATATAAACAGCTGTTTTCCGCGTTGAGTGTACAAGTGCCATTTATTTCCGATAAAACTAATACTTCAGGAAGCTTACTTCAGACCATTCAACAAGTACATATGAAAGATGTCATAACAACACCATAAATAAATACGAATAGTAACACAATACACACTAGTACGTTTTTTAGTTTTTAATTCCATTGATTGACAACACATTATGTCAAAATACACATATAAATCTTCTCTTATTAGTATTATGTAGCATTTTGAGATTATTCTGTAAAACTGGCATCATTATGCATTATCCTGAAATTTTTAACCTAATTTTAAAAACCATTACATTCATTTTTGTTTACAACATCAAAAAATACTTAAAATTAATATTTACTTAAAATGAAAATGAACTTCCTGAACAGGTAAGTATAATTTTTTATTTCTGAAGTCGTTCAACGTTTTAAAATCATTGAGTATTATGTGTATTTATTTATACATAATATATTTGTATTTTACTACCAACTGTCATTAACTGGATTATGCTGACAACATTTTGTTGTTTGTTTTGCACATGGGCGAATTGAACATTGCCAGATCACAATTAAGTTCAGTTCATTTCATTCGAATCACATAAATAATCGTATTTCGCATTGAAATATAAAGTATATATTTGTCAACAAATATGTGGCAACTTTTTCACTGGCTGAACTTGTTCAAAAGAGCACAAAATTAGTACCTAAGTATGTATTACTATTACAAAAATTATAAAATCAGCAATTCTTTCCTGGCTAATATAAAGTATCGGCAGTATACGTAATTAATTTAGTAACTTTTTTATTTTTTATAGATAAAGTTAAGTCTCTATTATCGGAGAACTACTATATTAATGTTATAAAGAATTATTTTTACTCATACTGAGAGAATCAAGTTCATTCTCAGTCATATAAATATGCATATTAATAAAATAAAGTGCATGTTTATTGCTTCTATAGTTATCATCATAAACGGCTTCTTTGAAATGCTGTATTCCTAAATAAGAACACTTCAAAGCATTCAAGTTTATAATTACAACATATCCTTTTAATGCTTTTGAAGTGTACAAATCAAAATTCAAAGAATCAGTTCTTTAATGATTCCCTAAAATGGTAAAAGTATATATCTCACTACTTTTATAAGAAAACAAGAAAAAACAACTTTCAGATAAATGTTTATTTCTTATATCAAAATTAGCAAATAAGAAAAAAAAATCAAATAATTTCGAATTTTCTTATGGCAAAACGATAAAAAAAATAATGTATTGTGTATAAAACGGAAACTGTTATATTAAAAACCTAAATACAACGGGTTTCACTTAATAATAAATAAAAATGAGAAAACAATAAAAATAACATTAGATTCAAATAAATAAAATTTACGCAAAGTCATTATTAATTAACAAATGCACTTATAATAAATATATATATACACCATCATCTGTAGCAGATAAGTGTGAAAAGTTTTACATGCATTTTTATGGAGTAGATTGTCATAAAGCCTCTTCAAGAAACCTACAGCTACAGCTTCTAATAGATTCCCCGAGAACTGTATTTTCATATATTAATAAATAATATTTGAAGTATTGAACCTCTTAGACCACGGCTGCATGTAAATACAGATACAGGGTGTAACAGAAACAAGTACATTAATTTTAAGCAGTCATAGAAATAGTCGACAGCAATAATATTTATTACCATTAGTAACTTTTTCGTGTAAAAGTTGTATGAATTAAGTTAAAATATAAAATAAGTTTTGTCATAAATTTTATTACCCCATTACTTATAAAAATTGACTGACCATAGGCTAGCACGATAACTGGTGTACTCGCTATTCGTAAGGGCAAGGTATATTCAAAGTACATAACTTTTATAATAATTTTTATTATTGTCAAAAGGTGTTTGAAAAATTTGTCAACTTACATTGATACTGTTATTGAAAATACCTAAACAACTGGTTAATTATTCAAAAAAGTTTTAAAAAAGTTACTAACAAATAATGTTGCTCTCGAAGAGATCATCACTGGTTTAATTTAATTTTTTTAATAAAATTAAAAATATACATACAAATTAATAACTGAATTTATAACCAATTTATTTCGTCGATGCGAGTCGGGCCAAACTTTCTTCGCATTCAACTCATTAAAGGATTTTTAATTTCTATAATATAGAAAAGCTACGTTCAGCCGTAGTCATATTTGTAGGTAGCGTTATTGATATTGTTAATACTTTATTTCATAATAATAATAAATAAATATCAGCAACAAATTGTTTCAGAACTTCATTTTCTGATGGAAGTATCCGTATCAGTATAAGTTAGTCATTTATGTTTTCACAATAATATTTCGGCAAATAGTTTCTGTTCTTGACAATCCTGCTTCAATTCAAAAAATATTTTTATTATGTGATTTTGTGAGATGGCTTTGTGCTTTAAATTTATTTATTATTATTTTCCAAATTCAAAATTTGAAAATATTCAAATTTTATGTAATCAAATCATCCTTAATCAAAGGGTCTATATAGAAATATGTACATAAATTAAGGCAAGGAATATATGAAAAAAGATATTACCTAATTGGAAGTTTGAAAATAAATTCATATATGTTATATTTGACAAATTTCATAATCTATCTTTCCATTAAATTATTTTATACAAGACATTCCTTGAAATATCTGTCATTTTTCTGCCAAGCGTCCACATGAAAATTTGAATTTTTATGTGAATGTGTGGAAGAGTAAAACGGAATTAGCAATTCTCGTCAGGAGCGTTTTTAATATTCGCGGAATTCGAGAGCGATTTAAGCGGGCAACAAAATCATTAAACTGGGAAGTCTGGACCCATGGGCCTCACTCACAGAAGCTGGATCGATAGCAGACCAAGGACCAACGACATTCCGGAATTCACACTCCAAATATTTAAATCCATCCACCAAATATTTGTTTATTTATTCATGCATTTGCAACCGTACAGGGATGGGAATATCTGTATTGTTTTCAAAGTAAATAACAACATTAAAACCAAAACGTAAACGACAACAATGCAAATTAAAAATTCTAAATAAATAAATACCTGCATATACATTATGTATGATATATCATTTTTGGAATAGTGAGTATTAAACGGGAATTACATTTATGTACATACATAGGTTTATCAGAACTAGTACATATGTCAATTATTTTAGCAATTATTTTTGCTTGACTTCAATAGTACGGAAGAATAAAGAACTATTTGAAAATTTAAAATATATTTCAAATCATTTTAAAAAAATAATCTAATTTCGTATACCAATAATTTAAAAAAATTCTGCATCAAATTGAAATTAATTTTATATTCACAGTAAGTCTATTAGTTTATTAAAAGTTATGTAAATATTAAGAGCATAATCAAAAGATTATAGCTCGATGCGGAGGGCATACATACTACGTTTTATTTCATTTTGGTACATGAAATGAAAAAAATCTGCAGGTATATATCCCATGTTGTGGTTTCTTTATAGATAGTTAGCATTGTTAAATTGTTGGATCGTCACGTACTGATTATTCTAGCGAAATATTAATGGAATTTGAAGCTGTACAGACCAAATTGGTTTCTAAAAATTTAAAAGATTTATATGAAAAGGAATTTGAATAGTTTGTGAGTGCTAAATACTTCATTTAGGGCCGATTTTTCCATCTCTGTTTAAAGTGCTGGTTACCTTAACCATTCGTAAATATTTTTATTTTATTGTTCAAATACCATGACTGTCGCTATTATTAAGAAAGTGAAGAAATTTAAAATTAATTATATGATTAAAATACGATATAAAATACATATATTTGATGTCATTTGATGAAAATTTTTTTTATCTTCCTATTGCTACCACAACCATTTTTGTCAGTTAAAACAAGTGGCAACTGCCTGCAAAAAACTTTCCCGTATTAATCTTTTAAATGCACCTTGAAAAAAAAAGCATCCATATGTACATTTATTCAATGTGCTTCTGTCACTGATATTTTTCAATCATATTTTATATGAATGTGGTCTTTAATGTTTTTACGATCAAAATATAGATACAAGATACAATTGTGAACACTCAAATGTGTGAAATACGTTTGAAGAAGATAAGTAAGCTTGTGGATTGACCCTATTTACCTGTAAATCATATAAACATCGTAAAATTTGATAGGCGTAGTTGTTGTTGGGCTCTTAGTTGCGCTAATATTATCATATGAAATATTATTTTTAACTAGTATAACCTTTTTATCGAAGAAAAATAGCATAGTGAAGTGCACTATATTTAGTTTTAAAAAAAGAAACTTGTAAATAAAACCGTAAGCCTGGCGATGAAGCCGGATAAAAAACGTACTTTATATTAAGCCAAAAAAGGAAGCACTCTTATGTAAATGGTTTTTTCAACAACGTAATAATTAATAAATATACTTATTTTACAAAAGTGCATGTTTTATTATCCCTATTATCTTAAATTTTATAAACCTGTGAACAGTTCCATAATATGAACAAAGCTGGATTTATTCTGATTGTACTAACGCAGTAGCGTAGCTAACATTTTTAGTACCAAGGTAAAACATTTGCTGACTGCCCCCTACCAATAAAATAAGGTCTTTTTTAAATAAAAATTAAGTACCTTTTTTAATAAAAAAATACATTAAAACTTACTTATTACATGAATACGTGGATTTATAATTTAATTTATGTATTTTAAATGCAGCAAAGTCGGTGATTATATCGTTGTAATCTACAGATGAAGAAATTTTCGATTCTATTGAAAGGATTGCAAAATTTTATTGACAATTCTATTGTCATATTCGGCAAAAACCTACTTTGCGCCCTTGATACAAACTATACTATTTAATCTAGTTTTTCAAATCTGATTTTGCCGCCCACGTTCGTCCGCTCGTCTTGTGCTACGCTACCGTACTAACGCAAATGTGCTGTACATACATAAATACATTGTCGTAAATAGGTAAATGGATTGTAAGTATTGCAAAATAAAATATCTGTTTCAGTGTACATATAATCAACAGTAAGTTGTAAATAGGACCGGTGCTATACGGTAAGCAAGGCAAGCGTGGGAGTAGGGCGCCAAGATGCGAATGACGCCGTGGTGCTGAAATAAATTGTTGAAGTTGAAGAAAAAAAATATTTTTTTTGTAATTATTTTGTATAAATTATGACATCATCTTGTCGAGATGTAGGGTAAAATCGTATGATTTCCGAAATAAATAAATGACAAAAGCAAAACTGACCGTATTATATACAAATATAATAATGGATAAAATATATTAAAAAGTTGTAGATTAAACTAAAGAAACTACCAACAAACAATGAAGCATAAATTGTCGACGTCATAATCACCTTCATAAATGACTTGAATTACATTCAATGTTTTTAAATATTATAAAATATCTTTTATCGCGGTTACACTACTGTTTACTGTTTCTATTTATTTTTGTCTTTGGTTAGACTCAGATAGCATATAATACCTCTTTGAAACACGTGCGATAATGAGATAGCGAATAAGTACCATCTAAGCCACGCATATACAATAAAAATTCAAGATAAAAGTGTAGGTAATCATTCTAGCAGCAGAAATTGATAACATGAATATCAACTACATGTACATGTACCTACAACTTAGTGAAATAAATGTTTAATTCGGAGTATACATTTTTATTTTCCTCTTAATAAAGTTGTTGAAAATACGAAGTAGGATTTGAAAATATATATATTTCGAAGAAGGGGCGCCATTTTATAATTTGCGAAAGTACAAAACATACATCACTGGCCCTGTTAGTAAGCATTGTGTATAGCTCCTGAAAGAATCTGAAACTTACGAAGCGAAAATCTTTTCAAATAGAGTTTTCTAGTATTTTATTTACATAATTAGCAATATATTAGGCGGATTTATGTCCCAATTGTTGTATGTTTTTCTAGTCCCCTGGTGTTTTCTTTGCAAATCTTGTCCTCCGTACTCTCCACTTGGTGTCGGTTGAGCAGGCACTAGTTTCATTTAATCTTAATTGTTGTCTTAAACCGTGTAATTCCCGTTTCCGTTTCCTGGATTCGCTTCCGCTGGAAACTTCGTTATCCTCTCCCACACACACGCACGGACTTGCATTCACACGTACACACATAGCCGCGCAGGTGTGGTCGTCTACAATTAGACGTGTTTTTGTTTATTTGCACCTAATTCACAAGACAAGTAAAGAATGATCGTGGCTGGATTTAAGATTTAAGTCACACGAGTTTTAATTGCTTGGCCTAAGATAATTGGGGATAGACTTATACCAGCAAACTTTATATTTATTAAGGACACTATGATCCAGCAAATAATCCAATGCACTTTAAACTGCTTCAAAATTTCGGCTTTCTAATGGATTTATACAAAGTAGCTCCTATTCATCTCAATTCTCTAAATCCTTTCCTAAATAGTCTCTGGCCAGAAAATATATTAGTACTAAAAAAATGATTATGTTGCTATGGCCAAAATCATGCAATCATTGTGATTTTCAACCGGCATACTTTCAATTTTGTTTTTAAAATCTTTTGTAGAGGTACGTTTCTCTCAAACATTTGAACAATTTCCTTTATTAGAAGATATTTTCTTTCATGTACTGTTCTTTTTCCATTCTTATTGCATAGTGACCTCTCCCAAAGAATGTTAAGAGAGAACGGAATGAACGCATGATCTTAAATCCGGAACAATATATTCGCTTGTCGTGAAGACTTATTAATTACTGAATTGTATTTTATAAGCCTTGTATTTCCTATTGTGACACTAGTAAAGAAAAAATCTGATGTGGACACCACATGACTTTCCTATACCTACGCTAAATTATATACATTTTTCGCTGCACTTCATTTCAACTTATTTACTTGAAAGTGAGATCGCACTATGGCTAATCCTCATCATATCATCGAATTTCCCTTAGAAATAATATTTTGAAAATATTTGTTAAAATGTTTATCACTTCTATCATTGCATCACACAATAGTATATTGTGTAACAAGTGCAGAAAATTCCCAATTTCCCAAAAGGTGTGAAAGGAATCACACAAGGTGGCAAATAGGTGATTCTGCACGAGTGCACTATTATAATTATTTTTATGAAAATGAAGATGTATAACTAGATATTATAGCAATACTATAAACAAAAATTTCAGCATTCTACGGCTAATCGTTTTTGAGTTACGCGAAAAATTAAAAAAAAAAAAAACGCTACGAGAAAAGTGCCCTTTTGTCACTGCCTATTGCAATAGAAAAGAGAGGTGCACAATTAGATGTTCAGCAGTCCCAGATACAAAATTCAAAAATTTTCCCGCTAACCATTTTTGATTTATGCGAGATACATAAGTACGTACGTACAGACGTCACGTGTAAACTATTCAAAATAGATTCAGGGATATAGTGAAAACGTATATTCCTGTTGAAATCTGAAAATCGATTTTTTTTGTGAATACAATACTTCTTTACTTATTACAAGGCAGTAAAAATTATTATTTATCTTAAATTAGTAGGTATTCCTGTGGTGAAAAGAATACACCACGAAATTACAACTATTATTTGTTCTAAAAACAATATTAACTGCAACAACAATATCGGAGATAGCAAATAGTTACATATGTCCAGAAAAGTTTGTGACAATTTATTTTATTCATGGCGTTAAAATATTTTTTGTAGTTATAAGCACTTTTTGTTGATGATGGGTAAAGTAGACAACGCGTGTACTTATTGAAAAAAAGGCACGTGTAGTTAAAGGTGAAATGAAATAAAATTTCTTTTATTTATCATTTATGTAATTTAAAACCAAAATGAATTAAGATGACAAGTAAACTATTACTAGACTTACCAATTACTTAGAAATGATAAGTCGCTAAATTACTTCAATCTTTTATGGTCCTCCGCTGAATTCATTATCACAATAAAATGTTTACATGTACGTAATGTACCTATTCAAGGAGAATTGACAAATTCGAGAGTGTTCATATGTTATTATTTTATTAACAAACATTACTTTAGAATATAGGACCCTCTAAAAATAGGTATCTAGAGATTTGGAATTAGTGATTCAAATCACGATGACTTTTTGCGATTTTTTTTTAAATTACTTTAGAATATAAAATCCTGTTATAACGACAGCGCCAGCGACACGTGATAACCAGTTTGTTTGTTTGTCGGTATAAGCGGTATAGTTATAAACGGATTTCACTGTATTTTTTACTGTTTCTTTAATTTTTTAATTACTTGAATATTATACCAATTTAAAATTAATCATTTGATAACTTATTTTAAAAAACATTTTGACAAGCATACAAATTAATTACATAGAATGTACCTAACTTCATTCAAATAAATATTTTTTCTCAGGACAATGGCAATAAAATATTAACAATACGAATAAAAGTTCTTAAAAACATTATATTTTACTTGCTTTACAGATATATATGTACTGATTTAACTCAAATTTTTAGTTGTTATGTTGAAGTAACACCAATTAGCAAATTTAAATTATCAATATTCCTGAAATAAGCAATTACTTTTACCTCGACTATTACTATAATTAAAAAAAATTGTAAAAATAGTCTTACGAATTTACTTGTTTCTAATGATTACTAACTGCAGCGGAGAACGTTCTTTTTTTATATTTAAGCGTATAAAAAGTGAGTTAAGGAACACGGTAGGACAAGATAATCTAAATAACCTCATCATAATGAACATTGAATGTATTTTACTCAGAGTAATTGGTTTGTCTAGAATTATTTCTAAATTTGCTCACATTAAATTGAGAAAAGTTTATAAAATTAGTGTTTTATTCTATTATCATTCAAAATTTAGGGCCTCTTGGTATTTTTTGCTACAGGCCGCGCGCTGTCTTAATCCGGCACTGTTGTATATATATATATATATATATATATATATATATATATATATATATATATATATATGTTACATTGTTAATATCCTCTAAATTTTTTGATGAATATCTAAATTTGAAATTTCATAAATCGTTTCATACATAATATAACCGTATACAAATGATTTTAATTAAATTGATGTATGTATGTTTAGAATGGAAGTGACAATCTAGTAAATTTGTCGGGTTTGGAAGCAGAAAATTCATGTCGTCTTTCTGTTGGCGAAGCAGAAGAGCGGAGTGCCTTCCTCCGGTATCATTAAAACTTTGTATCCAATGAATTATAAGTTGCGCGATACGTGATTATCTTGACAAAGTTGTTAGGCTCGTCGTGGCGTCGGAACTCTAGCTGTTCCTCTTGCAGAATCGCTTATCAATTCAAATTTCATCTAAGGTGCTTTACTGGATTTCCCGGCTTAATGCCAGTCCAAATTGCCAAGCGCTAACTATTTCACTTCACCCACATTCTCATCTGGATTAACACTCCACGAATATAGGACTATTGTTTCATTATATTATTTATATTATCCTACAATACACCGGGACTTTATTTTATCAGTAAACATGGAGTAGTTTCATTACCATAGTTACAGAATGACAACAATGTAAATAACGTTTATTTTAAGAGTAAACATAGGGAATATTTGTCACACTCGTCATGATTCAAAATCAATCCGACACAACGACTTCAAAAAGTAAGTATGTAGGCATAATTAATAAGGATAAGCTAGTAGGGCCTTTTTCCAACAAAGGATAATACCCACATTAAACAATCCAAATATAGGTGATGTATAGTTCCAGCAGAATGGTACTCCCCTCAATACATAGAAAATGTACGACATTACCTACACCAGCCCAACGATGGATAGGTTATGGGGAAAGTGAAATGGCAAGCAAGCTCACTGAATCTTGCAACAAATAGTTTTTTTTTTAGAAACTAATGTGTACAATGATAACAATTAAAAAACAGAATAATTGCAATTGTATACCGTGATATTTTTTTAACTTGAAACATGGAATTTATCATTTCCATGGTTACGACTTGATATTTGATTGATAGCAAAGTATACTATTTTGTATCATTTAAAATGAAACATAGGAAATAAATATGACATTTAGGTTATAAAATTTCTGACAAAATTCATCCATTATTATTATCGCGTTTGGAAGTTTAAAAATTTGACTATTTTAGACGGAATTTTGGAAATTGTATGCTTGCCTACTACTTGATTAACGCATCTGCCTCATTCATACAGATAGAAGAATCGACTTTCTTTAGTATTTTTAGGTCGAAGTTCCATATAGCGTTGCACTAATATCATCCAGTTGTTTTGATCTGTCCCATTAGATATTACAAATCTTCTAGGCACATTATTTTTTGTTGAAAGAATCTGAATTAATATGACTAAGTTTTTATGATCGAAATCCTGCACTTTTATATTATACAGCTCTTCAGAGCAACATGCACCATCTAGTCAAAAAATTGCTACTACTTTCTTCATCAAATACATTTGGTTAGGAGCTTCCGACAAAAGTTTCGTTATTTCGTCTCTCGTAAATACCTCACACTTTTGGGGTTGATATCCATCATTTATTCTCTTGAGAAACGCCATTAAACGTCCAAACTTAGATATATCCTTGTTCTTATTTACAGAAATTGTTCATTTAAGCATTGAATATTCTGACCAAAGGCTAGAAGAAGATTTCAGTACGTTTGATTTTCCCAAAAAGTACGCCAATAATACATTCTCTGTTACTTCGTCAGTTTCCTTCGTAGCACATCATTTAATAAAGTTTTCAAAGGTATGGTTTTATCGTACTTTTGATTTGTTAAGCAACAAAGAACCACATGCGACATTCGCAGTATCTTGAATTGAATTCATTTTTACATGAAAATGATTATTTTGACAATAAACACAATAAAACAAGACTATGGTTACGAAGGCGCTCACAACTAGCCAGCTCGTTATCTTATAATTATTATATTTACATTTATATATTTTATATATTTTTTTACATTTGGGGGGAGGAGGAGAAGAAAAAAATTAATACAATTAACGGCGAGTAAGTTTGTGTTGTGCCTCGGTGCCTTTGCGGGCCTCCGTTTCAACGACGTCCCGCAAAATACCTCGGCATAAAAAAACTTACTTAAGCGCCTGGCAATGTAAATAACTATTATCTTGTTAGTTTCCATTTGACAGATTGGATTAGCTGTGAATCTATGGCAATTTTGTCATCAGCTAATTAAGATATTACAAAACAAATCAAAAGGTTCAATTTATTTCTTTATACTGAAGATATTTTCCAAAAATATTTAATATTGACTTAACAATTCTCCTTTTTCACATTAATAAGTTAAAACTACGTTTTCCACGAAAACATGTTTAGAAAATAAAAAAAGCTAAATGTTGCCCGTTTCAGTAGAACAATTATAAGCGAAAATTTAATCAACCCTTCTCGGTACAACAAAGTGTTAAAATTCAAATTTTCACATTATTCTATTTGGGAAATTAAGTTAAAATGTATACAAGATTCTCGTTACTTACACAGACGTACAGATACTATTTTTAACAGAATCTAGATAACGGTTAACGGAGGTAAAAAAGAACAAACATATATACACGTTATATTACAAAACTTAATATACAAAGTAAATAAATTTTTATTTCTTTTTACAAAAATAAAATATGTATAACAGTCGTTCGACAAAAAAATTATAGCTTTAAATGCAAATTTAGAAGTCTTTGTAAATATATTTAAATATGTATCCACATTTGAAGAAAACGAGCAGAATTTAAATTTGAATAAAGAAGAAAAGAAAGATTATGTGATAAAGAGAAAACATATAATGAATTATTATGAAATAGCTTTCAAGATAAAAGCACGATTAATTACATTAAGTGCTGCTAGGATTAATTATTCATCTAATTACGAATTCATTTATGTATGGAAATATTGTTTCATAACTTTTTACTTTTATAATCCCATCTTCCAGCAAACTTTCCAGAAAAATCTTTCTCACGAATAAAAATTCAATATATAATGGAAAAGGTAAAAGATTTTTCATTTTGTTGGAAAAAACTTAAAAACTGATGCATTACATTATATTTTATGCATAAAATCCTAAATAAATCAATAGGTATTAATTTAATAAAAAAATTAAATATAAATAGTTGAGCTTTCCATGATAAAATAGAATTTAGGTCAACAATAATTAAAAAGTCAATAAATTAATAACGTCATTTTTAACTAATTTATATGAGAAAGATAAGATCGTTTTGTTTGATCAAGCTCAATACCTAAACGGCTCATTGATAGCCGAATAGGTAGGGGAGACAGATTTCAAAATAAAAACATACAATCAATAACATCTTCAAACAAATTTAATTGAAGAATAAAATCATGAGTAAATTGGCAAAATCAAATTTATTTCATAGCCTGCATACAGTAATGTGCAACGAAACGCGGAACATAAAACTTTAACTTTCAAAAAAGTGTTGATACTCTTTCTCTCTCCTAATAGATTTACAGCAAAAGTACAAGAGTACAAAGTTGTTCAAAATTAATTTCTATATCAGATAAAATCATAATTGATGTAACACCACGTCTCTAGTACGAGATTTATTAAATAAAATAAATTCTATTTTATAAAAGAAAATATCTATGTGTTAGTTGTGACAGTTAATGATATGTTATTATAGATAATTTTATAATTTTGTAATATTGGTTTATTATTAAAAAAAAAAGAATCTAAATTCAACTTAAATACTATTAAAATACAGACAATAAGAATTATAATCAGTGATACTTCACTATTACTGTCTCATGAATATCTTGTTTTATTTCCATGGCTCTCTGATTTCAACGAAATTATTATATTTTATATTTAATACATCTCATATTGTAGATGTATTGTTGCATCAGTTATGATCTTATCTAATGTAGAATTTAGTTTTGAACAACTTTGTACTCTCCTCGTTTTGCTCTAAAGCTATCAGGAGAGAGTATCCGCTTACTTTTTTGAAATCCAATGTTAAAGAGCTATGTTCCGCGTTTCGTTGCACACACTGTATATCCACCATTCGCAAATGTCAAAAATTGAAATGAATTATTGTAGACTGACAAAAACAGTAAATTCAATTAAAAGTTATTAAATTAATGACACTCTCATTACCTACTTTACATGAGCCAAATGGGAAGGTTTTACATTTTTTTATGTTGTGTGATTTATTAAATACACTTTTATAAGTTTTCATCTAGGACTTTATTGTTATTGAATAAGTAATGTTCAACAATATTATACCTACTATAGGTAGCTGAAAATGTACACCCCCTTGTTTTAAAATTATAACGATTATCTCCTCTGGTTATCATTTCTAATAGTTGGTTCGCATTTAACATTTGAATGTAAATTATAATTTTTTTGTATAATAATATAAATTATCCAATCTGGTTTTATTTTATGGTAACAATTTTAAAATTCGGGGTCAATAAATATTTATATTTTCAATTTGGAATCAAAATGGATGCAATTGCGGTACTTTATAGGATATAGTGACTATATTGTAGCGAACCCAGGGTCGCGGCGCGGGCGGCGGCGCGGGCGGCGGCGCGGGCGGCGACCGCTAGCGAGCAGGTTAGAACACGTCCGTTCGCTTCCCATTGTTCTGATTTCAAGGAATCAAAGAATCTTCTGGAATGATGTATTTTAATATAAATACCCCGACCAAAAGATCGCGAGAACAGTCTTGTGTTAATACGTGTAGTGTACAGATGGTGATATAAATAAATAGACGGTGATATAAATAGTGTTGAAATAAATATTGCGTAGTTTTAATTGTTTAAATAAATTATCTTAGTGTTTAAGTCTTTAGTAATAATAATTAGTTCTTAAATTAGTGTTTATATTTGTTAATTCTTAGTGTTAGTTATTTTTATTTATTCTTTATAATTCACATTTCTTTAATTAAACATAGTTATATAAATATTAGTGTTTTAATCAATTTTACACTTCACCTAAATAAATAAAACGTTACAATTGGTGTCAGGTGTGAGGGTTAATAAACTGTGAAGTGTAAAATAAAAATAAATAAAATGGCGGGTAAACAAGTAAAATTAAGTGAATTAAAAGTAACCGATCTCAAGAGGGAGCTGGAAGACCGAGAGTTAGAGACATCGGGATCCAAGGCTGTTCTGCAACTTCGTCTACGGCAAGCTTTAGTAGAAGCTGGTGAAAATCCAGATGAGTTTGTATTCGAAATTGCGGGTGGTTTCACCGATTTTGGTAAAATTATGGAGGAAAAGTTAGCGGAAAATTCTAGAACATTGAAAGCAGAACTGATAGAAAATTTAGAACAAAAATTGACGGATAATTCTCGAACATTAGAACAAAAATTAGAAGAAAATTCTAGAACTTTAGAACAAATGAAAGAAAGTTCTAAAACATTAGAACAAAAGTTGGCGGAAAGTTCTCAAACTTTGGAAGAAAAGTTAATAGAAAATTCTAGAATTTTAGAAGCGAAATTAACGGAAAATTCTAGAATATGGGAGGAGAAATTAATGGAAAATTCTAAAGGTTTGGAGGACAAGTTAAACGAACAATTGAAAGAAAGTTCTAGAATATTAGAAGAGAGAATAGAAACTTACGAGAAAAAAGTTGAAGAGTTGCAGCAAAATTTCTCTAATATTACGCCAGCGGTATCAAATTCTAATGTGGCAGATATTATTCAAGTAAACAAAACAGTAAAAGCGGAACATAATTCAAAGCTGCACATTAAAGCACCCGAATTCGATGGCAAGTCATCATGGCCGAATTATGTAAAACAATTTGAAGCCGCTGCCAAAGCAAATGGCTGGACTTCCAAAGAAAAGGCTACTGCGCTGACAGTTTCGCTACGTGGAGAAGCCATCGATATCCTACAAACGTTGAAAGAAGATGAACAAGAAGATTACGAACAACTTGTTAAGAGATTGGATATGCGATATGGCAATGCGCATCTGGAGCAAGTGTACCAGACACAACTGAGGAACCGATATCAGAGTTCTAAAGAAAACCTTCAAGAATTCGAAGCTGATATAGCTCGTTTAGTTCGTCTCGCACATCCCACAGCTCCTGACAGCGTTTTGGAATGCCTAGCCACACAAGCATTTATTTAGTCCAAGATAATGAAACTCAGCAAGCACTACTATTAACTCGACCGAAAACTGTAGTTGATGCACTGTCATACGCCTTAGAGTATGAAGCAGCTAAACAAGCTTCACGTAACCTATCACAAGTGCAAGATATCGATGCTGAGGGAATTGAAGACAAGATAAAGCGAGTTGTATCTGAGATTCATGCTGAAAGAAAGATACTTCATTGCTGGAAATGTGGAGAGCTAGGCCACCCGCAAAGACTGTGCGGGAAACTGCAAAAACAGAATACTGCAGCGAACACTGAAAAGAAGTTTAAAAATAAAACGGGTGAAAAAGTAGCAACAGCTCCTCTTGCTGTTAAAAAAGTAGGAGTGAAGAAAGTAGTTCACGGTGTAAGCCTGGCGAGAGAGAAGACCCGTGAAGAAGAGTGCAAGCACTCTTGTCATTTGGAAGCGAAACTTGCCACCGTAAAAAGGACAACGGTAGTGGACGGGAGATGGCAACCTGAAGACTTACGGAGGGACCAAGAGAATGATCCGGACTTAAAGATCATACTTGATTGGAAACGTGGCGATAGCAGACCAGTTTGGGAAGATGTTGCACGACACTTACAAAGTGTAAAATCGTATTGGGCGCAGTGGGACTCTATTTTTGTTGAAGAGGGCCTCCTGAAACGTGTCATAGAGAATGCTGAAGGTACTGAGAGTAGAACCCAGTTGATAATTCCTAGGAACAGAGTACCGGAAGTATTGGAAGAGATCCATGACGGATCTGGTGGAGGACATTTTGGAGTGAATAGAACCCTCGAAAGGCTACGCCTACGATTTTACTGAGTAAATTGCAAGGAGGATGTTAAAGAGTGGTGCAAGAAATGTGTGATCTGCGCGGGAAGTAACGGGCCACATAGAAAAAGAAGAGCTCCTATGCGCCAATATAACGTTGGAAGTCCCTTTGAACGCATTGCGATTGACGTGGCCGGACCATTCCCCGAAACTGATGATGGAAATAAATACATAGTAGTAGTAATGGACTACTTTACTAAGTGGGTCGAAGCCTATCCATTACCCAACCAGGAAGCCGTAACGGTCGCTGAAGTCTTGGTAAAAGAATGCATCTGCCGATTCGGAGTACCGCGAGAGATACATTCCGACCAAGGAAGGAATTTCGAGTCTGCCCTGTTCCAAAATATCTGTAAGATATTAGGAATAAAGAAAACCAGAACTACTGCATTACACCCGCAGTCTGATGGCATGGTTGAACGGATGAATAGAACAATAAATCGGTATTTGTCAAAGGTAGTCTCTAACCATCAACGAGACTGGGACCGACATCTTCATCTGTTCTTGTTGGCTTACCGTTCATCAGTGCATGAGACAACAGGGCAGACACCATCTAACATCTTATTCGGGCGGGAGTTGCGCTTACCATGCGACCTGGTATTTGGCAGTAAACCCGGTGAAGATCTAGCCGGGGAGGACTATGTAACGGACTTACGGAGAAGAATGAATGACATCCATGAACAAGTCCGCACAAACATTCAAGGTGCCAGCGATCGGATGAAGGACCAGTATGACGTCAAGGCTGAAAAAGGTGGTTTTCAACCTGGGAATTTGGTGTGGCTTTATAATCCACAAAGACGACGTGGCTTATCACCGAAGCTGCAAAAGAATTGGGAAGGTCCCTACGAGATCGTAAAAAGAATAAATGATGTGGTCTACAGAATTAGGAAAACACCTAATGGAAAGCCGAGAGTAGTCCACTTCAATCGGTTAGCCCCTTTTGCTGGTGATAATTTTGACGATCATCGTGGAGCGACGGTTCGCCGGGTTATAGCTGAGGAACCCACATTTGATGACTTTATGGAAAGTCATTCCACTGGTCACAAAGCACGGTATGGCGTGACACGAGAAGAACAACGAGATCTGTTCACCGTGTCCCCAGAATATGCCCTCGCTCACTGTGTAGCGAAAGACATTAAAATGTCCCGCGGCATCGCTTCAGTTTTTAAAAGAAAATTTGGACGAGTACAAGAACTGGCCAACCAACGTCCAACTGTCGGGAAAACGCTACAACTGAAGGATGATAACGTAGAACACAAGCGGTACATTTACTATCTCGTTACGAAACAATACTCACATCAGAAGCCGTCATACCGCAATTTATGGGACTCGCTGTGCGACATGAAGGACCATCTGTTGGAAAACGACATCATGAAACTGGCAGTACCGAAGATAGGCTGTGGACTAGACGGTTTGGATTGGAGGATTGTTAGAAGCATGTTAGAAACAGTCTTCCGCTTTACCGGAGTAGAAATTCTAGTTTGCAGCTTCAACTCTACCGGCCAAGAGGAGCTCAAACGGACCGTCGACTGTTACTTCTTCAAGACTTCCAGATGCACCAAGGGTGATGCATGCAGATTTCGTCATAACGAACTGTTCCGGGACGAAACAATCTTAAGGAGGGGGCAATGTAGCGAACCCAGGGTCGCGGCGCGGGCGGCGGCGCGGGCGGCGGCGCGGGCGGCGACCGCTAGCGAGCAGGTTAGAACACGTCCGTTCGCTTCCCATTGTTCTGATTTCAAGGAATCAAAGAATCTTCTGGAATGATGTATTTTAATATAAATACCCCGACCAAAAGATCGCGAGAACAGTCTTGTGTTAATACGTGTAGTGTACAGATGGTGATATAAATAAATAGACGGTGATATAAATAGTGTTGAAATAAATATTGCGTAGTTTTAATTGTTTAAATAAATTATCTTAGTGTTTAAGTCTTTAGTAATAATAATTAGTTCTTAAATTAGTGTTTATATTTGTTAATTCTTAGTGTTAGTTATTTTTATTTATTCTTTATAATTCACATTTCTTTAATTAAACATAGTTATATAAATATTAGTGTTTTAATCAATTTTACACTTCACCTAAATAAATAAAACGTTACAATATTCTTCCCAATTGATATCATTATAGTTTCGCATCTATGTAATAGTAGACAAAAATATTATACAGGGTGTTGATACTAAGTTGTACCATCCGAAAACGGCAGTTAGAACTCATTGAGATAAACAACTTTTCTTAGTTCAAATTTTTGATTTGGAGTCTCAGTTCATAGTTATTGGCGTTCTTTTGTTTTTCGAAAAATCGTCGTTACTCCCTTATTTTAAGACATATTAAAAAAATACAAAAACTTTCAGCATTTGCTTTTAGTTCTCTAAACTTTTGTATTTACAATTATTTTCTATTTTATCAAATGACAAAATGGCGACCGATCAAATATTTCAAAACAAGATATTTTGAAAACCACTCGATCGATTTTTGAAAATAAAACTTTATAAAATCCTTATACTATCTACTAACAAATGCCTGAAATATTTTTATTCGATCTGTCGAAAAAAAATTTTTATTCAAATTTAATTACAAGATAAATTTTACCAAACTGCAATAATAATTTAATTTAATTTATCTACAACTATTGAAATATGGGTACATTATACGTGTGACACTACATATAATATACTACTCATATTACACAAGTGTAATATGAAATGTCATGATACACGCTACACTTTTCTGTAATAAATAGGGCATATAATTTAACACATAATATTTTATTAAATTGTTAATTTATTAATAACATATTTTTTATTATAAATATCAATATATATGCTTATAAAAGTATAATAAATACAATTTGAAAAGTGATTTTGACATTTAAGTGCTACTGTCGCGCCATCTGTTAAGCTATATATGAACTACCCACACCTAACTGAATATTTAACAAATAATATCAGATTTGTTATATGCCTGATAGTTGTAGATAAAGTATAGTATTTGACTCGCATAATATGGCTACATTACACTCAGATGATTAAAAATACTCGCTACCGCTCGTATTTTTAATTACATCAACGTGTAATATAGCCTACATATTATGCTTGTTAAATAATATACTATTCATCTATGCATTATATCAACAATATGAGTTAAATAAATAAAATCTTGTTGAATTAAAATACAATAACATTTAATTTAGTCAGTTTATTAGTTTTGAGTGATGTTGCCACGAAATCATTCCTTCATTCCTTTATACAATTTACACCAAATCGATCGTTAGTAAGGAGGACATAAGTTGTTCTTCTTTTATAGTTGTCATCAATCTTAATATTTTCCATTGAAGCCTATAATGCCGTTCGCTAATCTGTTTGAGGACTGCTGGTAGGTGCGCTGAGGGTAGTTACAATTCAGGAAGAGAATTGTAGTTGGTCGCGGGCCAAAACTGCGAACGCAATTCCCATATATCAGGGGTTTGTCTAGTCTGGTGTGGCGGGCCGGTGTTGGTGTTGGTGGCGGCCACACCGGGCGCTGTCTGTGTGCGTCCCGACGCCACCCCCAGACACACTGAACCAGCGACGCCGAGCGCCAGACACGCAGTGGCCCTCAAAATGTTCCTCCAAAATACCTACATCTACATTATTATTCGTGTTAGTGTTACGTTTTATTTTAATGTTTCTATATATCATACATTTTCTGTAATACGATGGAATGCACGTTCTTGCTTTGCATATATTAAGCCTACTTTTTTGTACTACAGTAGATTTCTTTTTGTCATCCGCCTTATCTCATCTCAGTTTAAAGTGAAATGAGTTGAGCTAAGATTTTTAACAAGCATATATTCTGTATATAATAATATCTTAAAATTAAATGATATTTTAACATTTTAATTCTCATACAACAGAAGGAAAATGTAAGTATTTTAAATATGTAACTAAAAGAAATATTGTTACTTTTCCTGGTTTTATGCAGATGAATCGTTTCGGTTTTAATACAGATTTCGTTTTCATTCATGAAATAAAATATTTATATGGCTTTATAAAACAACTAAAAAGTGGAGTAATACTTAGATATCTTTAAAAATTGAAAATTTAACAATCATGGTTTATTTGAATTTTTTTAAATCAATAATTTTTTATTTTTTTAAATGAATCGTGATTTTTTCCAACCCTGTTAACAAGTAATAATAACGATAATGGGCCCTCATATTTTTTGTTTTATTTTTCAAGCATAGAAGTTTGTGTATGAATATTTTTTTCATATGTTCATTTCCTTTTTAAGACAAATAACACATATTTAAATTAACTCGTGACGTTCTACTTCCTTTGACGTTTCAACAGCGCCGCAGTGGACATCTGTAGTACCACAAAACAAGAAAATGAGAACTATTCTGTTGAAACATATAATAAACACGAAGAATAAAAATAGATGTATAATTGTATGTAAAAATAACCCCGTTGACAACGAAAACAATGTTTTTGTGTGTTTACAAACGAAAAGTCAAATTTTCTGCGCCTTGTTATTTGTTCGTCTCGTATTATATGTTCATTTCTATAGAGGCACTGATATGTCATAGCTAAATAGCGGTAAAACTTAATAATTTATTGTAAGTAAACTATATACTTTTTAAATGAAATTATATATTTGTTAACATTGTTTTGTAGCAAATTATTGAAAACATATTCAAAATATGTTTACTTTAACATACGATATCTGTACTATCCTTCGTTAATGTTTCTGAACTATTTCTTTATAAAAAGAATAAAATTTGGTAATCCAATATCTTCAATAATATTGCCAATTTTGTTATTTTTCAAACAAAATAATAATAATTTGAAATCAATTCTGATATACAATTTTATTGATTGACATAAATACAAAACACAATTCTGCAGCTGAGATTAAAAACTCAACAAGCAAACCTTTGGAAATGACTAAGCATCAGGCCAAGCCAGACTGGCCCACCTGGTTACCCAGCAATATTAAGAGCGTGAAGTTAGCAGAATGAAGTAAAGCACTAACGAAACAATTTATATACAAAGTTAGTGCCTCGTTAGTGCTCTTTGGTGCTTCTTCAATTTCTTTAGCAGGAGTCACCATGCAGGTACAAGAAGCATTCGACATTTTTCCTGCCAGGTTCATACTAGCAGGAGCTTTGAAAGATAAATTACTGAACTTTGTGTCAAACGTTAGTGCTTCGTTAGGGCTCTTTAGTGCTTCTATTAAAAAAATCACAAGTCGCTACAAGAAGCAGTCGTTATGTTGGTCGGAAGTATTTTATAAACGCTATTTATTTCATAAGGATATTAACATATTCATAATTGACGAGGACGTCGCCAAGGTTCGAGGCGGCAGCATCATAATACATAGTGTTTTGATAAAGTTTATTTATTGTAATAAAATATCAAAAATAATTATTAACAATCAACTACAATTTTAAAAATGTCATATATAAAGAATTATTCTATATACGTATTTAAAGATCATTTATGATTTTAAAAGACAGGGTCGGACTGAAAAAAAAGGCCCAACAAGAAAAATAGAGTTGAGGGCCCTATTCTTTAATATAAATTAGCAAATGACGACTGCTTCTTTTAGCGACGTATTGCGACTTGTCATTTTTTTAATAGAAGCACTAAAAAGCACTAACTTTTGACACCAAGTTTATTGATTTATCTTTCAAAGTTCCTTCTATAGTGTGAAATTTGCAAGAAAACAGTCGACTGCTTCTTGTAGCGACATAGTATAATTTGTGATTTTTTTAAATTAAAAGCACTACTGAGTACTACCATAAAGTAGGTAAGAGTTAAAAATTATTACCAGTGAATTCCTCGCATTGTAGTACCTATGTACACAAATTTTTATTTTAAAACTCTCCCCAATACAGTCACAATTACAGATTAAATACCAGCCAAGAGGAATCCATATGACCGGTAATAATGCGCGTCGCAGGATATACCGGGGATCCTGAGACGTTAGCACCGCCAAGGCGGTAGTGGGCCTTCTGGCTTTCGCCCCGCCGGTGATCTGGCTTAGACCACCTTACAGGGCATCTGGTCATCTGAAGGTGATCTAGCTCAGCCGGCCGGGAATTGGAGCACACTTCAGCGTGTGCTCCAATTCTTGCCCCACTGAAACCAGAGCAAATTTGGCTGCTCTGTATTGTGCCCTGATTTCAGTGGGTTAAGAATTAGAGCACTCAGAAGTATTAGCTCTAATGCTTGGCTTGCTGAAACCAGAGCACATTCTGAAGTATATTTAACTACCATGGATTGTGCTGTGGTGTCAATGGGTCAAGAATTAGAGCATTCTAAAGTGTTTGCTCCAGTATTTCATTTTTCTTGTAATTTTATGTTTTGATTTTGGTCATGATAAGAAATTTTGCCCCCAAGGAAATGCAGAAATACGTTGTGAATATATTTAAATGTGTCTTACATTTTTTTATCAAAATACAAAACAATCCTCTTCTGTCTGAAATCTGGATGAAGGTCATGAATCATCATCAAATTCTCATGCATTTACTGTGGAAGGTCAGTAGGCGTAAAGAATTTATTAATTATATTAATTTTACCTACATAGTACAAATTTGGTTCTAGTTGCACTAACTTATTAGTTTATTTAAATATTGACAGACAATATTTCGATTTTATTAAAAATTAAATAGTTAGATTAAATGTTTAAATAAGTAATATTTTCCTGTATCCAAGTTCATATATTCCTCTTGCCATATATTCCATATTGAAATACACATATTGTGACGCCCTCTTCATAGAGGTACGCGCCAAACGGTATGCCCTGCTGCTCTGGTCGGAGAGGGTATACGTGGAAACGTACTTTTCGGGGTTCGATTGCGTCGTTACAAGCTTCAAAATAATTGAAATATTAAAGATCTTAAACCCGGCGCCACGCGATTTTAGATAACTCAAAAACCGCGAAAAATCCGCAGTACGATATACCTGAAATAGAAAATGGGGTGTTTTGGGAAGGTATAAATTAAGGTAGAAGGTATTGTCTGAACAGAAACTCATAAATAGATTTAACTAGCTGGAGTAATATTACGACAAATATTTTGGTTCTACAATACAGAAAATTGGCATGACGTAAGCATTCAGATTCGTTTTCACAGTACCAAATTTGAGCTAACAACTCTACTCTAATATCAACGTTGACACAAATTATAAATGACCAGCTTAAAACTATAGGAGATCTCCAAAGCATGCAAATATTCTAACATATGATAATTAAAATAGAAATTAATTTTAACAGAATTAGAGCAAATATTAAATGTCTATAAAGGAATAGTAGAACAAATAATTTCAAATAAAATAGAAATAACAATCTTCAACCATAAGATTGATGGAACAAAACTATGTGACGTGGTTGCGACTGGTCCAGCACATAGGCGGCGAAGCAAAAAAAGAAAGGTTCATAAAGTCACTTGATTTTGATTCAGTTTTGTTAGTCGACCTTTTAAATATATTAGAAAAGTACTTTTCCGATTACCGAAACGTGGTTTTGGATTTCGGCAACGTGAAAATTAAACACAACGGGCACTTAACTTAAAACGGGCGCATTCGGCGACTCGGCGGAAGATGTGGCAAGATTGGAGCGACATGGAGGGCCACGGGGTCGATGACTTGAAGATCCCCTCGTTGATGAAAGGGTTGTGACGTAATGGCACCAGTAATACGACGAAGGCAACAGTCACATTTGTGGGCAACTCACACACACTAAATCCGCTACTATGGCGATAATTACGAATAAGAAATCAGTGTAAAATAAATTTCAACGAAGATACACTATAGATACGATAATTGATTCGTAATTTTAGAAAATTGAGAGAATTTACGCCCGCCACTGGCACTTCCACTAAACGTCTCGCTCGCACCGAGTCTCAAGGCGATCTCTCCTTAAATCTTTTTTCGTTGATCGAAGAAATAACTAATTAAATTATTAACAATTTGAAATCAACACCAAATCTGAACGCTCACGCCATCCTGTATCGTCAAATTTAAATACAGTTTTTAAAAAAATAATAAAGAGAAGGGTAGGGACAAGGAAGGGAAAAATTTGAATGTTACAATATATATTACCAACATACATATGTACATACATAAATTCACGTAATTTTTCATAATGCTTCGCAATACGTTTCTACCCAACACAAATCTTTCAGCTTGTCAAAATTCTAAATGAAATCCATAAAAGCTTTCATGTATTTCTTATAACCATAAGCTCTAGTCTGAAAATTTAAAGCAAATTGAAAGTAATGAAATCATTACTATATAAAAACAAATAAATACAAAGTAATTATTTAAATTTGATAATTTAATTACTATCAAATGTAAATATAGAACAAATTATAAACTACAAATTTAATTCAATTTAAGACTATTAATTATAACTTTGTAATTAAATTAAATATTATATTGGTTAATCGCCGTATCAAACAAATAATTTGTTAGGAAAAACAAAATTACATTACAATTGAACAATTACAAATTTACAATTATTATATTGCAATATTGTATTATAAAATAAATGCTAAATCAATAACGAATATTTATTGTCTCTATTATCAAAATCAACAAATCAAATAAATTTATGTAAATATAACTAAATAAATATTAAAAAAAGTCTGTGTATATGTACTTTATTAGTTAAAAGGTTTAAAATTACAAATAATAGTAGTTTATGATACACATACGTAATAAGTCTTTTTTACATATGTAGATCAGGTTTAGAGCACGAGCGAAGCGAGTTTTCTTTGAGGCACATGTGTAAGAAGACACATAACGCATACATATGTATCATACTATTTTTTGTAACATATTAATTATTAATTTCTTTATTTAAGCTATTAGACAGTAATGTGTTTTGTATTTTTATTATAATATCAAATTACAAATGTTTCCATGACTACAATCATTTTCGAATCTCAAAGCAATAATAAAATATCTGTCAAATTCTTAAGAAAAAGCTATTGTTGTTTTGTGGTAAAAATGAATTCAAGTGAATTTGACGATGAAACATTACAAAGCACTCGACGTCAGAAGAAATTCCGTTGGGTTGATGCTACTGGAAATTTGCTTCCAGAAAAATCCCGAGCAGTTTCTAGCAAGCAATAACAATGCTTTATAAATTAGTGCAAGGAATTCAAGAAATCACATCAACATTAACATGCATATCACAATAAATAATAAAAAAATTATTTTGTTTTGATCGTTTTTCTTAAATAACACTAAATTTTTACAATTTGTTGTAAACCATGCAGAAAAATCTTATTTGCACGCTGTTGAAAAATATTTTTTTTTTTGAATGACATTTAAAAACAAACTTTAACTGTATGCTGAACACAATGTGTACAACACATTATCTCTGATTATTTAGCATCTAATTTACAGTTCCTCATATTTCATATACATATATGTACATATTTTTATATTTCAAAATCATATATAGATAACACGGCAGAAATGAGTCATGAAAAGAAAACTCCCAGACGAGACAAAAAATATTCTACATACATATATTCCTATATACATAACCTATTGGAAATTTACTAGTTGCTAAAACACTGTTGTTTGTTTTTATGATATATGTACCTATATTCTCACTTTATTTTATAAAATTTGACAATTACATATACATAACACGTAAGAAATACTTCATTCGCCTCTTCAAATCGAAATTTAAATATAAAAACTCATTTGTTTTATTATAAATAATTTAAAAATATTTTTTTATGCCGTAAATCGTAATTATACTTCAAAATACTTAACGTAAATTTATAAAAAAAAACTTTACAGATTTTTATTACAAAATTTTGAGTTTTAACTAAAGACCACTTCTTGTTGACCAATTGTAATAAAAAACTAATTAATATTTCCCAGCATAACAAAAAGTTTAAATTCAATTTTTTTGTTTAATAAAAGTTAATATAATATTTGCTAACGAGCTTAAATGCTAAAACAGATTTATTTTATTAAAAACAAAATAAGTAGGTGCTTGATCAAATAAGAATTGATTTTGTTAATGTAGTAGACTTATAAGCAGTTTATTTTTGCTGTCAGTTCCCGTAATATAAACATCCAAAGGAGTCAATTTGAACTGGTGAATTATTTTTTCAGTCGAACTTTTAGCAATCACTGCCCCTTTCAGGCATTTTTCAGCACTTTGTCATGCTTCTCAATACAAGTTCGCTCTCTTTCTACCCCGCCCAAGCTCGTGTGAGCTAAACAAGGACAGAGGCAGGGGTGAGAGAGCAACTAACGATCGGACTGGCTCGTAAATCTCCGTATCTGTTCGGACAGTAACGGCCGTTAGGATCATTAGCACCCGAAGCGAATTATACGCGATTGGCAATTTGGAGTCTGATTGAACGGGAATCATCGATGGACTAGCGATAGAGGAGGAATCAATGGCAGCATGCTTACTGACAATGGATATGATACAGTTTATTTTTGGGAAAATGGGGCAGTACAGCTGTTAGAGTACAGCAGAAAGATAGAATATATCTTTATGGCTTTCTATCTATTGCTGGATTTGCCAAACTGTTTTGCAGACGAAGATAATAACGAAACTCGATGATGGAAATATCACATAAAGCACATTAATTAAATTGTTCTGAAAAGTGCAACACAAAGGATATATTTTAAAATTTCAAATATGCTTTGGTTCGTAAAATGTTTAATGAAATTTTTATGTGTACATACTTTGATGTTTTATTAAAACATTGTAAATTATATTATACAAAGGTGTTAAAAAAGTTCACAAATTTTACAGACACATTCCAAACATTCAAACAAAATGAACCATCAGTTCTATGGTCATTAACGTGACGTGATTACATACACCTATTTTCTATGATACTGAATAGTATAGTTTTTATATTTTATTAGACTAGTTGCCTTACACATACACCCGATATAACAACCAATTTAACTCACTAATCCGGAAAACTGTTAGCGATCCAAATAAATACCGATATAAAAGAGACGGATTAATTAATATTTAAACTCAGCTTAAATATTAACTTGAAAAAAAAAATTCTGCTGTATTACTGACGTCGTGGTTTAGATTTTTTTATGATATCGAAATAAATAGTTAACCTATATTGCACCAAAATATTACCCTCGTACATCAGAGTCTAAAGAGGAACAGGATAAGACATCAGTGACGTCTTCGATTTTTATCTTTACTATTGGTTCCGAAAGTTTTTTTTTTACGTTACCAACGTTTACATACACCTACCCATCGGCTTGAAATGTGTTCATAAATAGCATATTGTGCAACAAGTGCAGAAAGTTGCATATTTTCCACGAGGTGTGGAAGTTTTGGCACGAGACGAAGTCGAGTGCTGGAATCAAATAAGATGGAAAATTGGTGATTCTACACGGGTGATACACTATCATTTAGCAACGATCATACTGCTCAACGTTGAAGAACAAAAATGCATGCACGAAAACTATTTGACATAAAAAACAATATGAGGCACGTAACCTGACAAAGAGTATCTTCGTACATGTGCAGTGTTGGCAATTTGTGTGAGAAATGACATTTTCCAGTTTCGGCATGTGTAGTGTTGGCAAATACAGTAAGAAATGATTTCTCACACTAACCCAATTGTAGGAAATACGCAACTTTGCAGCTTTATAAAATGTGAGAAAAGTACCACTTTCCATAGATCGTAGAAAAAAATTGTTATATTGTTACACTTTAAATAAAAAAAAATATAAAATATTCTTGAATTATAAATAAAAACTTTTTATACATGCTTTAGATATTTACAAAGATAATATTGTATGATAACCTTCAAAGTTGACAAGTCTCCAAGAACTATTCTGTCGGAAGAAATATTTAACAATTTACTGTACAATAATTATTTTAAATTATGTGTAAGGCCTCAGGATTGTACTGCGTTATAAGTAGTTGCATTTTATAAATTCATTATACTTTTATTTAAATTTTAGATAATATTACTTGATTACAACATTGTTTGGTCTTGAAAATGAGTTATTACATGAAAATCTTCACAAGAACAAAGTATTGTATTTATTTATGCATTTACATTAGAAATATATAATAAGAAACCCTTTTTAAAATCAAATATTGACCGAGAAATGAGTATTTTCACATTTCTTGTTTTCCAAGCGAATGCTAGTTTATTATTTGAATCTACATTTTACACAGAAATAGAGGAAAACAAGTCGGTTGAATCATATTTAACACATTTACTTAAAAGTATAATATAAATATTTATACATAAATAGTTAATTATTTACCATTTACAGATGTAACATATGACGATTGTCAGTCCCGGTGTACCTAATCTAATAATTATTAACTTAATTGATGCTGTCTGTACAGCGTGGCAACCAAAGTTGAGCTAATCGGCAGAGGACATCAAATTCACCATAAAACACAGATGGCAAATAATTTTTTGTCGAATAAAAGCACAGTATATAACAATAAATGTTTTGACATTAAAGAAAACTTGAATCTGTTCTATTTTGCTTCCTCACATGACCGGTTGATAATAATTTCGTTACGTTCTTTAGATAGCTTTTCTTTTGTTGCCATTACTACATTACATTTAGAGACACACAAATTGTTATAAAAAGAGAAAATATAATGTACTATGTAGTCCTTTCATATACAACCAAAAATTATTCAAGTATTATATACATATGTAATAAATCTGCCGTTCAACACCAGCGTACAATATGTACTTAAATTTTCCATATATTGTTACAATTATTAATATTGTAACGTTTTATTTATTTAGGTGAAGTGTAAAATTGATTAAAACACTAATATTTATATAACTAAGTTTTAATAAAGAAATATGAATTATAAAGAATAATGAAAAGTAACTAACACTAAGAATTAACAAATATAAACACTAATTTAAGACTAACATATATCAATAAAGACTTAAACACTAAGATAATTTAATTAAACAATTACAACTACGCAATATTTATTTCAACAATATTGATATCACTCTTTATTTATATCACTATCTTTTTATTTATATCACAATCTGTTCACTACACGTATCTATACAAGACTGTCCTCGCGATCTTTTGCTTGGGGTATTTATATTAAAACACATCATTCTAGAATATTCTTTGATTCCTTGTAAATCAGAACAATGGGGAGCGGACGGACGTGTTCTGACCTGTTCGCTAGCGGCCGCCGCCCGCGCCGCGACCCTGGGTTCGCTACAATATGTAAATAAAAAAATTAAAATGCTTCACATAAGTGAATATTTGGTTTGTCTGCATTATTAGAAAATTAGAATTGTTTCATATAAACATTTCATGTACATGACGTCATAAAAATGATGACGTGCGTTTTCTCCTTGTCTGGTTTTACTATATTTACACTTATTTTCTAAAAGAATGATCAGGATTGGTAAGTATATGTAATATGATAGTTTCGGCCCCACGTGACAATGGCAATGACAATTACTACTAATTAATATCAAGGGAATTATAAGGGTCATATGTGGAGTCCGAGAGCCTCCTTGTCCGACGGGTGTACGTCGACATGGTCGGGTTGCCTTTATCGTTCAATATGTTATTTATTCTAGTTTCTACAAAAAGATTACATCAAACCAAAAAATTAATAATTCATAATAATCTAGTTAGCTTCAAATATCGTAACTAAAATACATTTTGTTAATTTTGTTTTTGTTTATTTAATTTTATATGTCATTTATTCAATAAAAAAAAGAGTGATAATAGATTGGACCGGCATTAAATATTAAAATTTAATTCGCATCAAGTCTCAAATTTGTAAATTTCTAATTTTCAACTTACTTATCCGAGGCCTATTTTACCGTCAAACGAAAACTTAATATTCCGTCTTATGTCCAAGATATTTGTATTCTAAACTTGATCAAAACTGTCACACCAGTAACCTAAATTTTTAATTAAATATTTGTCTGTGATATTTAGTTTAACAAAATCCACTTCCTATTTGGGAAAACTTTAATAAAACCACTAAAACAAATGCAAACTAATAATAACTCATCCAAGTTATTTATTTAGCAACCTCTACCATCCGTGAGAGCAAACACGCTACCCTTGTAATTAACACAAATCCAGCGATTTCGTGTCCTGTTCGTCTTTAATTTCCCGTCTTAATAGTCTGTGTAACTCGGGGAAAAGCGCCGAAAAATAGAGGCACACCTCACACCCGAAATAACGAGGCACGGTACCACACGGCCCGCACCCACACAAACAGCCAACAACGAGAACAGGGACAGCGGAATGGGTTGGAAATTTGGGGCAGTAAGTAACGCTTGATTCATTAATAATTCAACTCTAATAATAGCAAACTATTCATTTTAAATACAGGGAAAAATTTTGTGGCGAGAAAAAATACTGGAAACTGTAGACATATTTTTAATACTTTTTACCTCCCGCCTATCAATATATAGATAAGGGAGGTATTGTTTTTGGTCAGATTTCTCGAGTGTAAGTTTTCAACATATGAGCACGAAATAGGGTCTCTATAATACGATTTTGCTATTTTTACCGTGATGTCTGTATATCCGTGTGTGTGTATGTGCATGGGCGCCCATAAGGGGGGGCAAGAGGGGGCACTTGCCCTCCCCTAGCTTTTCGCAAATTTATTATTTAATTCTTTCACCATTGTTACGTTCTATAAGAAATTTATTAATGTTTGCTATATCTTAGGGTTTAGCATTTTTGTGTGTGGGACAAATAATTCTGTTGGTATTTGTGTTTAGTTATTTTAACTGTCATTAAAAAATAGAGAAATCTGAGACAATTAACTACAATAAACTTCATTTTATTGAAGAGGTTCCTAATGAAATTTCTAAGAAATTTTCGAAAGATGGAATGAATTTGCAAATTGCCATACAAACCTATCCAAAAAATTACATTATGTCTGTATATTTTTTTTTAACATTTCTATTTTTTTACTAGTAAATATATGTTTGCAGTCTATCTCTATAATATAAAAGTTTCCCTTGAATGGACAATATCACATTGAAATAGAATATATCAAATGAACTATTCAACAATGCTATAAAAATTTCGATTAATATTTTTTGTCAAGTGTAGCTTAAAATTTAAGCCTTGTTAGTACAATGGGACATTAAAATATATATCTTTCTTATTGTATTTTTTTTATTTTGCCCCCCTTTGAAAAATATTTTATGGGCGCCCATGTGTATGTGTGTGTGTCTGTTACGATTTTTCGTCCACGATAACTCCAATACGAGACATGTAAAAAATATAATATTTGGTATTTATGACTTATATTCAAATATGATGAACTAATTAGATTTTGACTATAATTGGTTAACAGGAAGTAGTACTTTATTTGAAGCTTTAAACCGTTTTTCCAAAAAAATACCTCTAATACAATTTTTTCGCAAATTACGTTATTACAGTGAGTATAAAGTAATTAGCTTTATACTCACTGGTTATTATTAAATATAAAGATTTTTTAATTTTCTACCGATCTGCATAATTACATTTATATATAACTTCTGGCTAGATAGAAAAAAATATATAAATTATAATAATTTTACATATCGTTTAGGCTGAGAAATTTCGATAAAACAGATAAGTTATTCATACGTTCAGAAAATTTGACATATGATGTCAAATTTGATGTAAGTAAATGTAAAAAATAACATAAATAAAAATGAAGTACCTAGTTTTATTGTAAATATAGAAAAGGTGGAAGGAATATATAAGGCATATATTTGCATGCGTGAATCAAGGTAAGTTCGGTTTCGGTTTTAGTAACGTCAAAAATAGCTGTCATATTGGTCATATAAATTTTATGAAGGAAATTTTAGGTATGAAATAAATTAAAATTATTCTGAACTGCAATAACAAATTAATTTTAAAACTACAAATTAAATGTATTGAATAACTTATATAGAATATATGTATGTATTACTACAGTAGCGGGAGGTCAGGGGCGGATTTACGCACAGGCACAACAGGCACGTGCCTGGGGCGGCAAATTTTTGGGGGCGGCAATTTTTTCGGGTCGCTATATGTTTTTTCAAAATAATTTACAAAATCTGTCAGAATATTTCAAAAATTAGGAAATTAAGATTATTTCCTTTCCTGTTTAAAAATAATAAAAAAATATTTGCGATCTACGATGATGGAAGATCGGCTCAATTCTATGGCGTTATTATCCATAAAGAATAAAACGATGGATAGCCTTGACTTGACTTCGGTTATTCAAGAATTTGCAAGACAAAAGGCACGCAAATGTCTGCAATAAATGTCTGTATCGGTTGATCCAAATTTTGTTGTTTCTATTTTAATGTTTATAATAAAAATAATTTAATTTAGTTTACAAATTCAATAACCATATTTAATCTGTTTGCATTAATTTCAGATCTTCTTATTAACATAAAAATAATAATAATAATAATTATACCAACTTAAAAAAAGAAAATTAGGTTGGGGGAGGGGCGCGGCAAATTTTAGTTTGCCTAAGGGCGGCAATTTCGTTAATCCGCCCCTGCGGGAGGTATTGTGTTGGACACATCAGATTTTTTTACGTATCAATTTTAGAAAGAGAGGTTTCTTTGAATGGATGATCTATGTAAGATTATTTTGCATGAATTGCATTTTTTTCTACAACTATAAACAAAATTTTGATAAAAATAATGAAACAAATTTTTATAAGCTGAACACCACTGAATTTGAGCGATAAATTGAATGTTGAAAAAAATTTGTTGATAAGCTGAATTTGATTTTTTAATTGGACAATGTTGGAATCCTGTGGCGAAGCAGTATTATACTGTAGCGAACCCAGGGTCGCGGTGCGGGCGGCGGCCGCTAGCAAACAGGTCAGAACACGTCCGTCCGCTCGCCATTGTTCTGATTTCCAAGGAATCAGCGAATATTCGAGAAGGGTCGGCGAATATTCGAGAAGGGTCGGCGAATATTCGAGAATGAAGCGTTTTACTTTAATACCCCGAGCAAAAGATCGCGAGGACAGTCTTGTATCGATACGTGTAGTGGACAGATGGTGATATAGATAAATAGATAGTGATATAAATAGTGATATAAATATTGTTGAAATAAATATTGCGTAGTTCTAATTGTTTAAATAAATTATCTTAGTGTTTAAGTCTTTATTGATCTATGTTAGTCTTAAATTAGTGTTTATATTTGTTAACTCCTAGTGTTAGTTATTTTTTTATTATTCTTTATAATTCATATTTCTTTAATTAAACTTAGTTATATAAATATTAGTGTTTTAATCAATTTTACACTTCACCTAAATAAATAAAACGTTACAATACGAATTTTCTGGATCTGCGTCTCCACCTTTTTTCCTTACTTATTACATAATAACGATTTATGAAATAAACACACAGTTTCATTAAGCAATTTCAGACAATACATTTCTACTCCGTTTGAATAAGTATAAATATGTATTTGAAATTATGAATGATGGCGTTTTGATGACATTTGCAAAATAAACAAGAAAGACAATACGAAAGATTCCTTAATTTTGTGTGTTACTAAGTTACTACAACAAAATTGTTAGTTGTAAACAGATAAACGATATAATTAAATTTGTCATTTAAGTGTTTTGAATTGTAAAATACGTGTCTCTGTGTATCTATTACATGTAGTGCCTATATTATTAATATTTTAAAGATAATAAGAATTTGATATTTTATTTTTATAATTGTTAATGTTTCTATATATGCATAGTTTTCAATTTAATTTCGCGTTAAATAATGAACTCATTATTTTTTAGAATTATTTTCTCCTATTCTAGATTATAAAGAAAATAAACGAATATCCTGCATTCGAGAAAACCCTCTATACATACTGTGAATGCGTTTTTAAGGTGAAACATTGGGTTTATCATATCTATGGTTTTGAGTTAATATGTTATTGACAGTTTTCTCATTTAAAATAAAACATTGGAACGAATTTCATTTGCTTTTTAGGTTACAAATTTTTTTGACTGACCTACAAGTACAACAACAATTTTAAGAATTGTTAATAACTTGATCTTACACATCTAGGTTCTTTTTAATGTTAACCTATAAAATCAGATATTCATACAATTTAGATCAATAAAAGTTTAAAGTCAAAATGTTACTCAAAATATTACAAATATTGTATTTAATTCAATAACAACACTGTGTAATTATAGCGCTATGACTATGGTCAAAATATTACTCAAAATATTACAAATATTGTATTTAATTCAATAACAACACTGTGTAATTATAGCGCTATGACTATGGTCAAAATATTACAAATATTGTATTTAATTCAATAACAACACTGTGTAATTATAGCGCTATGACTATGGTCTTCTTTGATAAATAAAGTATGTCACTAGTGTATCAGAAATAATATCTCATATTGTTTATAGGTTCGTATTGTAGTAACTACGTTATAAAACCTTCTCTACACTATTTTTCAGTTAAATGTCATTTTGAAATGTCAACAGTCAATTTTTTTTCTGTCAAATTCATTTTATATGCTTCATTTTAAAATGTTGTCAATCAATTATTAAATCGTAACCATAATAAATAAAGCCCTGAATTGAATTTTAAAGAATTTTTGTGCTTCCGTCCCTTTTTAGTAATTAAACACTACCCTAAAATGGGAGTGAGTTACATCCTTTAAAATATTACCAGTGAAATCCTCGCATCAAAGTATCTTCTATCTATCTATTTTCACTTTAAAATTCTTTATAGTACAGCTACAAGTACAGATTGAATATCAGGCAATAGGAATCTACATGACGGGTAATAATGCGCGTCTCAGGATATACCAGGGATTCTGAAACGCTAGCACTCAGTTCTGCTTAGCGGGGCGCCGGGGAGGTAAAGGACCTTCGGGCCTTCTCCCCGCCTGGTGGTCTGGCTAGACCCCCTTCAAGGGCATCTCATGCCCTGAAGAAGGCCTAGTTCAGCCGGGGGGAATTGGAGCGCGCTTCCATGTGTGCTCTAATTTTTGGACTACTGAAACTAGAGCACATTCTGGAGTTGATTTATCTGCTCTGATTTCAGTGGGTCAGGAATTAGAACACTCAGAAGTGTTTACTCAAATCCTAGATCTGTTAATACCAGAGCACATTCTAGAGCAGATTTGACTGCCCTGGATTGTGCTCAGGTTTCAGTGGTTCAGGAATTAGAGCACTGAGAAATATGCGATCTAATTCCAAGTCTGCTAAAACCAGAGCACATTCTTGAGCAGATTTGGTTGTTTTGGATAGTGTTCTGGTTTCAGTGAATCAGGAATTAGAGCATTTTAAAACGTTTTTTCTAATTCTTGGCTGCTCTGAATCGCGCTCAGGTGTGCTGAAACCTGAGCACAAAATAAAATTAATAAAATATTTTTCATTGGAAACAATTTTTTTTCATTCATTCCTTTTTGGTATTTCTTTTTGGTAGCAATTTTATATTTTGATTTTGGTCATTATTAAAAATTTCGTCCCTAAGGAAATTTTTAAAAGTCGGCGCCCGTGGTATGTATACAACAGAATGGAATTGTGAAGATCCTATTATATATTGAACATAGTTAACTAAGCAAAAAATGTAGCAATTAGAAATAGAGAAATAATTCGTCCGTTTATGAGTTTGTAGCGTTGTAATAGTCACGAGAAAAGAGAAAAGTTTTAATAAGGAAATATGCTCCGGGTTGTAGCCTTTTTACGTTTGTCACAGTTTTGATGTGCGTTTAAAATTCTGGCAAATTAGTTTTTGAAAGTTGGACTGTAAAGAGCGGATCTGGGTTAACATGAATGTTTAGAGCGACACTTTATTGGCACAATACACCTTCACTTATTACTGCAACTTTTATTACCTAAATAAATCCCCTAATAAATATATATGGAGCATTAGAATTTCCTCCAGTATTCTGATATCAAACTACGGCGTAATTTTAAATCGGACAAAAAAATATTTTAAAAAATCAAGTTTATATTAGACATTAAAATATAAATAGAAATAATAGCTAGCAGTCAAGAAACCACATAACGTCCCACACAGAATTGTGAAATCAAATTAAAGAAAATTGAAAACAATTTGAAAGAGATTCTTGTAGCGCAATTTCCAGAACAGTTTCCATAACTGCTTGAAAAACCCTTACGAAAAGTACAGGTTGCCTTTATTAATTCTACTACAGTAGACAACATACAAAAAGAGTTGAAAAATACACTAACGAAACTACTAATACACAATGAAGCACCAATTTTCGACGCCAAAATCACCTTCATATATATGGCAGGAGTGACATGAATGACATTCATGTTTTTAATATTTGAAAATATACGTTACCGCGGTTACACTACTGTTTCTATTTCATTTTTGTCCTTGGTTAGACGCAGATAGCATATATACACCTCTGTAACACGTACGATAATGAGATAGCGAAATAGTGAGGAAAATTATTTTTCCCTCTCTAGTGAGAAAAATGTGCAGTGCATGTTACCAACAGTAGGTGTAACATGGATATTATTATAAAATGAAATATTGGAAAAATTCATTACTGTTTTAACAATACTTATTTAATAATGATATAATTTTTTAAAAAATATGTAAATTATGATTCTTTTCTTTTTTCGCATTATTCCACAATTTGACAACTTGAACTTGAATTGGCATATTGACAATACTGTAACAATAGTACTGTTTAACGTCAAAGTTCTGGTCAAAGTTTACATAAACTAATTTTCTAACTTATCATGTTGCTGCACCTTTTCGTCCGAATAAATAGATTTTTGAAACATGTCGTGAAAAAAGTGTCGTGTCTAACACGAAAGGAAAGTGCATTTTCCACTCTCATTCGAATGCCTCACCAAAAAGATACACTTTCCTCTCTAGTTTGACTAACTATTTCCGAGTGGTGTAAGTAGATATCTCTTACCGGTACTCTTTTTTGACGAGATAGAAAAGAGACGTTTTCTGGTTGTTAAAATAATATATTGTGTTATTAAGATGAAAGTGATACTTTGTGTGGCGAGCTTGAAAGTTTCACCATTACATGTGAGGCACACAAAGACACTTTTATTCTGAATAACACTTACTATTTTTTCTTCAAACGCAGATATTTTAAAAAATAATTTACAACTTGACGTTCAATTTGTAGATTACCTGTCAGTTGTTGATAATTTTTAGTAACTTTATTCTTAGGTTATCTACTGTTTAATGACATTTAGGTCGGCTTTTGGTTTCTATTGTACATGTTATTTATTATTGGCTGATTCTACATAATTTCTATGGATACTTATTTATTTTACTTTTACTCCGGCGGCTTACTAGAATTCCGGTGTACTACACGTCAAGAATAATAAAAAAACGTTTTCTATCTTGTTGTACAAATAGCTATTTCAATCAACGATTACAGGAAAATTTATAGATAAATTTAACAGCACGCCAACTACAGAAACATGTATTGTCAATGTTCAAACTCAATATGTAACTGTAATAAAAAATATTGAGCTTTGTCTCTGGAAAATAAATTTCTTACAAAGCGAAAATCAAAATTCATTCTTGCTGCATATTTGGAACATGTTCTGACAAATTTCTAGATTCGGTGTCATATGTATTGGATGGGTTTAGTTTCATGACCTACAATTTATATGCATCCACAAAATTTGATCATGTAGTTTTTGTTTTATTATTCTTCTCTTATTTTATGGAAGACTGAGCAACAACTTCAGTCATACGGAGAGTGATGAGATACAATGATCGATGCAACTAAAAAACCTTATGTGAAAAATCGTTCCCTATTACATTGAATTTAATATTTCTGTTATCTTTCCAAACATTAAAGTTATGTGTTTAAATATTCTTATATACTTTAAATTGGAAATTACTTTAAGAATTTTTTCAAACATCTAATCAACCCATTTATTTTGTTAAAATTACTTAGGTTAAACAATGATTAGTTATCAGCCATATTATTAATTTTTACTCACACTAATATATACTCGTATAAAGGAAGTATACGAATCATACAAATAAAAAAATTAACGGATATCCAGTGGAAATCTAAATAAATAATTGACTATTTTCAGAATGATGTCTGTCGATCCAATCATCTGTAGGTAAGAATTTCGATAGACAAAAATAGTATATTTTTATAAGGCGACGCATTGTTCCATGAGAGGTACGTACAATGGTACAATCTGCCGTATAAAGCTAGTCGCCCACTAGGCCGCGCCGCGCCGTAACGCCACAGAATAGATACACAGAAGCGACAGTTAGAAAGAGAAACGAAAATTAGAGAGAGATGGGGAAAGCCAACAAATTTAAAGGGGTCATTGTATAAAATCGGAAAGATTCGTCACATCTTGAAGAAAAATAGGGGAAGCCAACAAATTTAAAGGTCTACACAATGCTCCAAGGTCACAGAACTGAATAGGGTAACATGAAAGATACAGACACGGACTGTCGCTTCTTTATGCACTATTCTGTGGTAGCGCAGTATGGAACATTCCGTGCGCCGTTTGTTAGAAGGACCCGTCCATATAGGCGCGTTTTTACCTGCGGAATTGTGCTTGATATAAAAATTTCAGACGATAAATTATTGGAAATCAAGCTCAGAAGATGACTTATTTACAACTAGTCTTGCTAAATGAAAAAAAGAAATATAAAAAAGAAATCTCTTGATGGAACAAATACACAAAGAAAATGTATTTTTATGAAACCACAGACATTTTTTTAATTATTCACACATGTCGCTGAAACACATGCACTTGAAAAATACAAAAAAAAAACAAGTCACCGTTTGCGGTATGATAAGTACAAGAGTGTCCGAAATATCACTATAGTACATATTTTCAGTGATTCCATCCATGTACCCTCGCACATAATGGCCGAATGGAAAAATTTCGCACCAGAAAGCCGGAGTGTTCTACAGCGGAAATTATTTAGGGCGGCGCGGCGCAGTTCGGTATAGTACGCGCAAAACCAGCTTAACAACAAAACGAGTTTGATATATTTTTTTACATTTTGCGTCACTTATTTAATAAAATTTGGGTCCAGTTAGTGTTTAACAATAGAGAAAAAATATATTATCTTGAATTTAAACACAATAGAGTAAACTCGCAAAGAAACATGGCTGCCAACCACACCAGTATGTTTGGCATTACTTTTATTAAACATAGATTAAATTATCCCGAAGTGGAAAATTCAAAAAATTTGGGAATGAAATTTCCGCAAGTATGTTAAGCAGCGTATATGTATTCCAAAGTCGTAATGGGGGAAGATTGCAGCTAGTTACACATTCATTTTTACGTCAGGGCTGGCGCAAGGGGTGGGCCTGTCAGCAGAAAATTACAGCGGGATGTGTATTTATGCTGGCAGTAAAACTACTCCCGATGTATTTCGAATTAACACGGCGCCAGCGCAAAACGAACAAGAAGTAAATGAGATATGAAAATATGTCACCCAGCAGAGATAAATTGCGTTCTTTGTGAGGGCAATATTTATGTACTATAATCTCACTACACGAAGAAAAGACACCATTTCAAATTTCAGATTCAACCATTCAAGTTTAAGGCCTGTTCTAGTTCCTACCAAACTAGACTAGGATCTAGAATGTATCCAGCGACAGATAATAGCACGTAAATGATTTATAGTGCTTCCGAATGTGACGTTAGTTACTCTTAATATTAATATGAAGCGCTTGATAACTTTTTTTGAACCAATCATAATAATTTTCTTATACGCTTTACTGTTTTGGAAAGTAGAACTATATTGCAGTTGTCTAAATAAGTTTTTTAGGCGGCTGGTACATAAATTGTTGTTTTGCGTATCTGCTGGCAACCTTAAAGTATCAATTTTTATTTGACATCTGTCAAAGTCAAAATTTTTGGCCGCTAGTTTGTTCATTACTGATTTACATAGTTCATATTAATGTGATTAATTATTTTATCCAACACCGTGTAATTATAACGATATAAGTATGCTGTTTTTAGATAAATAAAGTAGGTCATAAGTCACTAGTGAGCTAAATATATTAGCTCACTGTTTTTTGGTTCGTATCATAGTAACTACGTTATAAAACCTTCTCTACACTATTTTGTTCCTAAATGTCATTTCGAAATTCCATCTGTCAAAATTGTATTTGTAGTTTATATCAATGATTAAAATGTGTTGGATAAAATGTTGTATGGCACACGTGTGTTAATTACCTAAGTCACTTGAAAAAATACCACACTCGGCTTAACGGCCTCGTGAGCTAAACTTTTCCCACATGACTTATCTGTAATGTAACACACTTGTACCATAAATAACTATTATCCAACACCTTCTAATAATAGCCTTATAACTATGGTGATTTTAGATAAATAAAGTAGGTCATAACTCACTAGTGGGCTAATTATTTTAGCTCACTCGTGAGTTAAATATAAAATATTTATTTATTATACGTATTTTATTCATTTCTTACAAAAAAGTTACTTATTTAAATTTACATTAATATTAAAGTTAAACGAAATAGTTTTCGTATTGGTTTGAGCTTCACTCAGCATGTTTGATGATAAATTAATATTACAAGGTATATTTGAAGAATCGTGAAGAGAAATAGATTTTTCCATGTTTTGTTCCTGCTCGTTTAAAGAATTAGGAGCAGAAGTTGAGGCCGAATAATAGTCCTTTATTTGTTCTGATTTGCCTTGTATTTTTTTGGCTATATTTATCTTATTAGAAACAGAATCTTCTATATAACCTTCTGCCACGGTGGAAGATTTCCAGCCACCGTGGCGTTTCACCGTTGTAATATCAGCCCCTGCGTTTGCCAGGAGAGTTGCTGAAGAGCGTCTAAGACTGTGTCCCGTGTAAGTTTGTGCTTCAGGTAGATTTAAGAAAGAAGCAATTTCTTGTGGTATTTTGGATATAGTATTAATTCCAACTGGTTGGATCGTGCATTTTTCATTTCTATAATTAAGAAAAAATCTACGATGTGGAATTATTTTAGGTCTTAGAGCCATATATTTTCTGCACAAGTCGAGAACGTTTATTGAGTACCCTTCTTCAATAATTGTAAATTTTCTTGACACATTTGTCTTCGTGTCTGGTATTGAAATATATAAATATGATTCTTTATCCTCTATATCGTCAACTGTTAATTTTGTTATTTCGTCACAACGACAAGCGCCAGATATTCCCATTATTAATGCGACCTATAAAATGCAAATCAAATAAATACTTATACGAGTAAATAAAGTAAATGAAATATAATACCTTCATCATTAAATATTTACTGTCAGGTGCGTCAGTCAGAAACCTTTCTATATGTTCCCGTTCTAAGATTTTCGCCTTCTTAGGCTTATGAGTGCGTGCTTCGCCCTTCAGATAAGAAATTAATTTTCCATATCTGGATATGTCAATGTTTTGTAAATTTTTAATGTACTTCTCAACATCGAATATTTAGTCCACATTGAAGAAGGTGCTATTTTATTTCTCTGATTGTAAAAATAAGCCAGTACTACCTCTTCGTTAATGCCTCTTACACGTTTCGCTGTTCTCCATTCTTCAAATAAATGATATTCTTTATTGTAAATATCTTTTGATTTTTTTGGCAATAAATCCATACATGCAGCTTCAGCTTGTTGCTTGATTTCTTTCGGAATAATAATAGCTTCTTGCACTTTTTCCATTTTCACAAAATACGAAAAAAATACACAATAAATATTTTGATTTATTTATATTGTTTATTGGTTTTATTGTTTGGTTATTATAGTAACCATTCGCGAGTTCATGACCTTCTCCGAATTTTTTTTTTCAAATGTCAATTTCAAATGTCAAATTTAAACATTTTTAAATACATTTAAAAAGGTGTTGGATAAAATGTTGTATAGCACACGTGGGTTAATTACATATAAGTCACTTGAGAAAAGTACCCCACTCGGCCTTCCGGCCTCGTGGGCTAATATATTTCTCTAGTGACTTATATGTAATATAACCCAATTGTACCATAAATAACTATTAGATTATAATAACAAATGTAAGTAAAATTTTAACTATTCCTTTACAAATATTAATGAAAAAGTAATGAATTTGCGAGTAAAAATAGCGGCCGTAAAGTAAATACGGCCGTAAGGTAAATGCGGCCGTAAAGTAAATGCGGCCGTAAAGTAAATTTTGACAGATGTCAAAAATTGATTTTGAATGAAAATTCATAATTTCTTGTTGTAATCGCCTAAAAAATGTTGTGTGCACCTCGGCTAAAAGTTCTTTTTGGGCCTCATCTGATTTGTAGCCTCGGCTTTGCCTCGGCTGCAAACTTCGGTTTCGACCCAAAAAGATTACTTTTAGATCCTTGATACACAAATAACTATTTGTTATTTTATTGTTTTCTTTATAAGGGCCAGTTGCACACAGTTAATACTTAAGTAAAAAGTTAAACCTTAAACTAAATACTTAAGCTACAAATGTTGAACAGTTCTAAATAAGAAAATACTTAACAAAGCGAAAATAATTTAATGTTGATAAAGCTTAACTTTATTGTAACTAACTTATCCGTAAATAATTTCGACACTTGCAGCGAAATATAGTCATAATTTTGATACTTCCAACAAAACATAACCATAATTTTGACATTCTACGACCTCTATGAAAAATGGCACTTTTATTACACTACATAAAGTTTGAAAGTTACGTATTTCCCATAATCGTGGGTTAAAGTGCGAGAAATCATTTCTCACAGTATTTGCCATCACTGCGCATGTGTAGTGTATGATATATAATTTCTCACAGTAATTGCCAACACTGCGCATGCGTGAAGATATTCTTTGTGAGATTACAAATAACTTTCGTGCATGTATATTTGTTCTGTAACGTTTAGCATTGTGGTCGTAGAAAAAGCATAGTTTTCCACTTCTGCAGAATCACTTATTTTTCACCTTGTTTGATTTTCACACCTTATGGGAAATAGGCGAATTTCTGCACTTGTTGCACAATATACTATTTGTAAAGTGATTAATTTTAAAATATGAATATAGACAATTAAGTAATAGTTACAATAAATCTAATACATTATTATAGAAGAATTTAAGTGAAAGTGGCACTAATTAGAAAGCAGCGACTGCTTCAGAAAAATTTATGAGAATATTAAAAAAATACTAAAAACCAATATGCTTATAAAAATGTAAATATACAAGATTTCTTCATCTTCTTCATCATCCATAAGTTCCATATTATGAAATGAAATTTAGCAATAAAATATATACAACCCTGGTTTAAGCGGTACCACACGGTCCACTTAAGTATTTTATTATTTAAGTAACAGTTTAAACTAAAAGCAAAGGCTGTGCAACAATTAAACCATACACTAAAACTTAAGTTTAAAAAAAAACTAAAGTGTTAAGTGTGCAACTGGTCCTACGAATCACATAACCGGCTAGACAGCAGCTTATTAGCAGCGGTACAAGAGAAATTATTGCACATGTCACTGGATCATGTGAGGAAGAAGTAAAATAAACAGATTAAAGTTTACTCCCACAATACAGGAAAATAACTCTTTCGTGGACTTGAGTGAAGGAGTGATGTAACGCCTTTAAGAAAGGACACGTGTTGAAAACGTCCCCGACGCAGAACATCGAAGCTGTTCGAGAACTTATCGAAGACGATCGGTACTTAACTATGCTTGATATCTTTCAGGAGCTTCTTAATTAAATTCGACCTGCCTACCGTTCATAAAGGCGCGGCCAGGCCCCCGACAGTCGTATGTTATATTATTTCTAAGTTTATAATTAGGGAAGCAGCCAAGAGATGGGGTAAGTATACCTGTATGAAACTTAAGAAAAAACATTATAAATATCGTTATGCTCGTTAAAAAAATTGGTTGGGATCTACACTATGTTGACGTTTGTCTCAATATTTTCATTCTTGAGAAACGTCAAATTTAAAATGATTGTGGTAAGTAACTTTATTTATTTTCACCTGTAATGTGGTTTCAAAATAAATTATTATCTTTAATTTTACCATTATTTATTTATGTAGAAATCGCGTTGTGTAGTGAAGAATTGCACAAACAGTGGCTTCGAAACTAAATTTGGAAGTTTCATCTTTTCTTACAATATACCAGTTGACAATGAGGAAGCGCAATTCCGGAATCACATGAAGATGCCCATACCTTATTTCAACAACATGATAACACAAATACCAACAATGCCACAAGATGAAGTTCAATTTTGAGTACGTTACCAAAAATGTAGAGAAGATATGTATTGTTACTATTAAGATTATTACATATTGAGTGTTAAAATTATTGTACATTTAGGTTTCAGATTTTTGAAATATACATTTATGTAATATAAATAATTTGAAGTTTATTTTCATTTCCCATAATCAAATTACTTGTACCAGCATACTACCAGCCAAAATTTTCGCGAGGCATTTAGTTCAAGGAAGTAGCCAAGAGAGGCGCTCTGGTAATTTTGGTAATTGATACATATTTCTACACTAGATTTGTCGGTTCTTGTACCTTACTTGAATCCACATGACACGAGTATGGTATGCAACGGGAGCGGAAAAACTAACTCAAATTATGATCTTGTATAGTACCAACCACATAGAGCCCGTCTGGGAAAGTAAGACCCCGCGGTCTCCGTATGAATAACTCGAGCGCTGTGCGAGTTTTACCCACTCCGCTCGGTCTCGGTTACTCCCATTGCTGTAAATGTCATAGAATTCAAATGTACGAGCGTACTGAACTCAGGAATCTTCACATTCCGCTCGGAGCGGAAACTAGGAAAATCCACAGGCGGTTTTTCTTCACGAAAAAGACGCCGAAATAAATTCATAATTTATTTAATGTAAACTAGAAAATCTTACTTTACAGTTGTTCATTTTACTTTATCTATCTAGGAAACCGTAAGAGCTACGAAGTCGGTTAAATTAGCAAACAATTTATATTTTACAAGACTTCAGTGATGTAATATTTACATACAGTTGGATAATATTTTCTTTTTTAAAATGCGTATTAATTTTATATCAGTTTTTATATAGTAGTCAAAATAAAATGAACCGGTATTTAACTATAATAAAGGAAAAATATATAATTAAAAATTAAATTTACATGTATTTTGTACTATTAAATACATATATTTAATATAATATGAAAATATATTAGGATACGAACTATGACATAATGTTTCAATATTTTTTTGAGGTGAATTCAAAAAACATTAATGAATTTAATTAAATGCTTGTACAGGCACCTAAATCCTGACAAGTGGGGAGCATGCCCAGCTAACCTCCTCTTAGTTACGCTATTGCCTCGCGCCTTGTGGAATCTAGGCTTCAGACTTCACACCGCAGAAGTAACAAAACAAAAATTGGCGGACATGCAATGGACTATCAGAGAACATCCACCCTATAGCCCAGACCTATTACCAAAAATCTTCCATACCTAAAGTTCATTCAAGGAAGTTCATTAGTTCGTGGCAATTGGTGTCATACACGTTATCGTACTTTTTATGATAACGGCTTTAAAAAAATTCTTGTCTTTCGGGAAAAAAATTGTAGATAAACAGGATTGTGAACAAAGATTTAAATTTGAATTGATTTCTAAAAATATATGACTTTTGGTACTCGTACTGAATCTGACATCGTTTACCAATAGCACATCAAAACTCAACATACATTCAAAGTTGGATTCTGTAATTCCAATTGGATATGAATAGTGAATAGTTGGATTATAAGAGGTGGATAAGGAATTAGAGCAGATTTGAATTTGAAACGAATATATAAATTCGGTGCGACAGGCCAATATAAGTTTGTGAAATAGTAGAAATGTACGACAGCGGTTGTCTTTCATAAACAAGCTCACGATCGCAGCGCTATCTGCGCGGATGTCAGGTTGCCGCGAGTTTAATTAGTCCTCGGAGCAGTGGAGGATTTTTGAGTTATGGGCCAGTACGTGCCGCGAACACGACCCCGCTGAGACCGGTCCTGGAGCGCAGGGCCGGACGCTGAATTAAAATTTAAGAATTGGAGGAACTAGTCCCAGCGGCACTTTAAATTTCCCCGGGAAACTCCACGTCAGGGAAAGTGACGGAGGAAATTGTGCAGGAAACCGGAAATCGCTCCTTTATAACCGGACACCAACAACATCTATCACACATTGTTTCAAATTCTTTGCTGTCTGCTTCTTCTTATTTCACTTTACACAAAATATTTACCTCAAAAAGAGACACACAAAATTGTATATTATGTACTTATAGAAATATCACAAAACATGCCATCATACTACAATTATAATATCGAGGGGATACCAGTTCGTCCTTTCGGACATTTGAAAATAACCAATATAAACTTTATGAATCTACATAAATTATTCATATACTCAACAAACAAAAAAATTAGATCATTATTTCACGCGAAATCAAATTGGAAGGTAGGCATATGTAGAAACATAAAAAGCTATAAAATAGAAATAGAATATTTATTTCTTATTATCTTTACTAATATTAATAATATATCGTTATTACATATTTTAGATTCACAGAGACTCTTATTTTACAAATCAAAAAACTTAAGTGACAACTTTATTTTATATCGTTTATTTGTTTATAACCAACATTTTATTGTAGTAACTTAGTAACGCACTAAATTAAGAAGTCCTTGGTACTGTATTTTTATTTTATTTTAAATATGTCATCAAAATGTGAAAAATTCATAATTTCAAATACATTTTTGAACTTATTCAAACGGAAGTAGAAAAAATATTGTAAGAAACAGGTAAGGAAACTGGGTGGTTATTTAATTTCTGCTCTTACAAAACTCGACTTCGTCTCGTTTATTAGGTAATTTAGGTATGTGTCCTTACTTATTACATAAATAGATATTTTGCACTTCTTCGAATAAAAACCTACATTCAATCTTTATTTTCAATGATTGAAGTAGCACTTTTAATCCCCGAAAAATTAAATATGATTCAATCCCTAGGTGATTAAATTAATAATCAAAGAGTTACGTTACTATAGAAACAAATAGATATAATTATGTACGTATGTAACGTAGCCTATAGCTTACCCAAAATATGTACATAATGGTGTTTTGTTTGCAAAACCTTCATGTAATTGACAATTACATAAATATGATTATTATTTTAAAATGTATTTGCAGAAGTGCAAAAAATGGCGTATATACAACAGGACTAAAGTGCATTAAATGCCTCAAACTTCACCCTCAGGATTAAATCATGCACTTTAGTTCCTCAGTGTAAAATATACTATTTCCGGTTAATTGGATCTATATTGTACTCTGTGAACATCACTAGAAAATAATAAAATCAATTATTGTTTGAAATCGTTGTTTCTAACCGTTCGTATTTCTTGCACAACCAAAATTAAATTTCCTTCAATATAAGTAAACAAAGTTTCCAAAATGAGGAATATTAAAAAACTAAATTCATGTTATTTGTAGCTATATAATAATGAAATGAATGTACTAAATAATTTCTGTGCACTTGTACTAAATAAATATGGAAATACATAAGGTTTTGTTAGACGTATTGCAAACAGTAAAAGCAACATATTGCAATAACTACATATTATTTTAAAACTATATAGTTTGATAAAGAACACAGTTTAAAAATGTTATTGAATAAGTTCGACGTTAAAAAACATTCCTGATTTTCATCATTTAGCTGCAAGTGATCAAAATAACTGAGTATCATTAAATATTAGCAACATGTGAATAATACATAATTCGGTCTAAAATGTAAATGTAATATATGATTGAGTAATGAGTAAAGTCCCCTCGCTTTGCTATGACGTGAATCTGGCGGCTATTGGAAAGTGTCTTTCCATTCCCTTTGTGTGTTTCCGGCAGCTCCCAGTGCGTGGGATGTGTTCCGGTGTTATTTATTTTTGAAATTGTGTGGGTCACGTGGGAAGGCATGTCGCGTGGCTGTTTGTTTTCGTTTAGAAGCAAATCCAACACACATCAGTGGCCTGTGTGTTGTTTGTGTTATTATTTTTGTAAAATACACACTCGGTTACCTGTATGCTGAACAAACGAACAATACCCAACCCACCTACCCTGGGGGGAAAACATGTTGCTATATCAAAATATCAAAGATAATTTGCTCAGTTCTATCGTCTTACCATATTACATTCATATTTTGTATTAGTCGTAATCAAATCAATTATTAATTTTTTAAAAGTGCCTATATTACAATTACCAGTAAAATACGTCAAATTATTTTAAAATAAACTAATCCAATTTATTGTGAAAACTTTTCACTGAACAATTTCTTGATGTTTACACTCGTGATACATACATTATTTTTCCTACAACTACTTTCAATATTAAAAACACGATTTAATGACATAAGTAAAATATTCTAACATGTTTTATTTACTAACAATGATTTTCAATTTTAATTATGTAATAAATAAATAAAGTTATTTATTTTCTTTATAATTATAATATTTAATAAGACAAACATTTTAATTTTATGACTAGAAACTAATTCAAATATGAAGTAAATATATATAAATATGAAGTAAATGGCGGTCGTCAACAAAATATCAGTAGCAATAGTGCGTTTGCGTGTCTTTCATTTATAATAAATTACTTTTGATTAGGTACATTTCTATTATAAATTTAACCAATCTTGTAAAGTGTTCCCTTCTATTTAATTTTAATTTAAAATATGGTGTTAATATGTTTTTCCTACAACCGGGCATAAAATACAATTGTATGCTCTCTTTAGGGATTGTCACTTTTTACACACTAGTGAAAAGCAGCCGTAACGTAAACACATTTATCAATGGTTTTATTTATTTTTGAAATTAATTTCTATTAATATTTCGATTGTAGGAAAAATGCAACACTTGTATAACATAGTGTTTTTATCTCGTGATATAATTTTCGCATGCCTTAAAAAGTACTCAACAATTACTCTACACACTATTTACATAAATAACTATTTTATCTTAAATATTTCTAAAAAAAATATGAAGAAAGTAATGGAAACCATAGCTTCTCATTATAATAAAAACTAAACTTTAGTTTGCAATAATATAGTTATTAGCAATTTATTGTTCTGAAGAAAGGTTATGTGACATCTGTACGGTAGGATAGTGGAAAAAGGCAGGGAGACTGTCTCTTACGCTCCCTGTCTTTCTGTCTTTCATCACGATTCTACCAGGCTGACGTCATATCATACTTTCTCCATATTTTAATAATTATTTTCTCATAGACTACCAATAATGAAATGCGGGTTTTTAATTTTTTGTTTAGTATCAAATATGTAAAAATCAAAATTTGGTCACATACTCCAATATAATAGTTTAAGTTTATATATATTTTTAATAATTACGAATAACATTTACCTACATATTTCGAGATTGGAGATCGATACAAGACCAGACTAGTCTCGACGAGACTACATTAGTCCAGTCCGGTCTAAAATCTTTTCTTTGGAACATACCTTCATTACTTAGTTATATGATCAAATCTATATTGGGCTCTTGGGTACAAACCACTTAAACATGGAGAAATTTTATGTGGTCCATATTTAGCGAACCGAACTCCAAATTTCTCACTCACATTCAGTTAAAGTCGAAGCACGCTCGCTAACCAGTGAGCCACGCTGGCCGTCGTGTGGAAATGGAGGCGTTTGAAATATTTGCAGGCGTACCATCCATCCCATTCGCGGCCGGTGATCAGCAAAGCAAATAATTAACAGGAGAAAAGTTTAATTAGAGTTCAGCCAAGCCTAGCATGACTAAGTGACATTATATTCTTCTACCCCGGTACAACTACCAGCTACAAACGGCACGCTAAAACTAACTACAAAGCTGTTAACAATCGTTATATCATTAACCGAATATAACATTTACATAACTCCACGCTTTTATCATTTTCCCGATAAATAGGTTATATTAAATTACATAAACGTTTATATGGCCAGTAAATACTTCTTTAATACATTGTAGTAAATTAAATTCTAATATAAATAACTTAATGAACTATATAATTTGAAGTGCATATGATATTACAAAATAGTTCAAACATCTCTATGAAAATTTTTAGCCTACCAAAAAATCCAATCGCATCCCTGTATTTCTGATGACATGTGCGAAACTAACTAATCAAAACACACTTACATTGAAAATTTTTAACCTAAAAAAACATCAAATCGAATCTCTCTATTTCTGATCACATGTACGAAACTAGACAATCAAAACATACTGAAAAGAGCCCTAAAACGGTATCACTTATGTCATGAGGTTGCTAGGTAAATGATAATTATTGACATCTGCCAAACGTTACTTATTTTATTGTTTTATTATTGTTTCAAAATGTCAAATTCAGGTCATAGAATTGAAAAAATCGCAAAAAAAATCTCACCGAATATCCCTCAATCATTAATAAATAACATAATTTTATCACAACTTCCTCAAGTACGTTGCTTGTTGCCCTCTGCGTTCGGACACGGGTGATTTCGGCAACTGTCATAAAATTATTACGTAATGATCAATGACCTAGAGATAGATATTACAGCTGATAAGAGTACTAACTAAAAAGCTGACAAATGAAACTAAAATCCACTTAAAACCAGTAGTAACAACTAAAATTCGGAAAAAAAAGTACTGTGAAGGTCGGTTCAAACTCGAGCATGTACAAACCCCTGACATCACTCAATAAGCCTCTTACAGTACGGTCTCATGTTCGATTCTCGATTGCTGCAATTTCCAACATATGTACAGGGCATGTCTTATTAAATAGTAAAAATAAACATACCCAGAACTAAACGTAAACCTCTTCTTTTCATAGTTTTCAATCTAGAATGCCACCATAAAGGCGTCAATATTAAAGTAACAATACCTAGTATTATTAACAACTTAATTCATGCACTTTAATCATTTCATCAATATACTGCATGAATTTATCCATGGTTAACCTTTTTTACATGTTAACACAATTTTATTTTTGCATTTCACTCCCTGGCCATTTAGGATCGAAACCTGTTGGAACAAAAATAAAACCTTCCAAACATTAATTGAATCCAACAAATTATTTCCTTATCCTATTCATCAATTAGTAAACGTTTTATTTTAGTTTTATTATAAGTATTTAATTAATGTACAAGGGTTAATATTACGTGGTAAAAACTTTAAAATGATCACCCGTGTAGGGTAGAAGGTTATGTGCTGACCATATGAGATTTTGATTTATGTGAATTGACTATTACGAAACCAAACATAATAATAAATATAAATAAAGTAAGTGATAACATAAGATGATTAGTAAATTGAGGTGAGTGCACTTGAGCATAGATATACATATGAAGACACGCCATCAGGCTGTCATTACCGGTAAGTACGTTTCATTATTCAAGCGCATCGATTTCCTAACCTAATTATGTGATTTCCTCATGTGAATATTGTGTAGAGAACAGGGTCCGGGGATATATCCCGTGACGATGAGAGGGTTTTATTGGTGTGGCGGAAGGATAGAAGTAGTTCCGGTGGGGGACGCGGGATGATTAGCCCCAACGGGAGCCCAGGTGCTGAGGCAGCGCCGCCACTGCGTGACTGGAGAGTAATATATCCCTCCAGTGCCGTCCGTCAACCAAATATAAGGGTACACAAAAATACTTCATCCACTATGTACATTCTAATCAAAACAACTACTTTTATTACATATTCTTTACCGGAAATGCTTTTGTTTAATAATGGTACATTAATTATTAAATTTTGGACTTAATGTATTTGTACAGTGCCTCGATTAAGCAACGATGTTGCGTTATGCCAAACGACATCAATTTTAATGAAGTTTCATGCTAAATCTAAAAAAGGCAGTGTTTCTCTATAATTATTTTGCTTGCATTTTCTTTTTATACGTACTACAAAACTACGATGAGTTAATAACGTTAAATTCCCTATAGATATTATATGTCTATGTACCACTTTTTAACATAATTGACGAAAATTTATCCTAGTTCAGTGTGACAAAAATTTCATATGAAACATTGCCTGAAATAAAATTGTGTTATTCAGATATGCTTTCTACATAACTCTTACTTAATATTCTTCAAAATATGTTTCATTTTAATCATTCTTGTCGATAGCTTAACTGAAAATTTATACTCTGACTACAAAAAGTCATGATATTTCATTCAAAGATATTTCAATTTTAATAAAAAAGCGATAATTTCAGCAACAAATTTATAACAAAGGTGTAATTTTTCTGTTTTAAGCTGATATATGATTGTGTGATAATTATTCGGCCTATAAGCATTTAGTAAAACATTAAATTTTAATTTCATTTTTGTTATAAGTTCAAACAGGTGGAACATATGTACATGATATATTTAATTCTCAAAAATTAAGTGTGATAAAAATAAAATACACATTGGCGTATCATGCGTTATTTCATAAAGTCATTATTTAGCCATCAGATAAATATATATACAATATATTTAAGGGAATCTAATATAAATAAGTATGTTAATTATTGATTGAGAGGTATAAATATAAATTTTTATGAAAATCAATTCAATCGAATTTGATGAGTCCACACACCTCTGAATATAAAAGCGGACAGACATTTTGCTATAAAAATAGCATAAGCTTCATGTAAAGTTTTTAATTTATGGTCAAAGGCTAAAACTTCGAAGTATCAAAAAGTTAGTGCATTTTATAATATCGACTTTCATTATAAATAAATATATACCTAGATGTCAATACAAAAAGTAGTGACATTTACATCCATACATCCAGTGTTTCTTTCAGACATATTTCCAGAGGGGCCATGCACCCTCGGTGTAAAATTATATTCTTGTGAGATAAGATAATAACTTCAACTCCATTTAAATTACCCAGAATTTTATTTACTAATTTCATAATTTATTTATAATTTATAAATCAAGATATGGAATAAGTTCTTTGTCGATTGCTGTAATATGAATAATAAATAATTTGGGGAAGGTATGGATTTTTGGGATGGCATATATTTCTTCTACGGCAATGGAAAATCCATCGTCCTAGGGGATTGGTGCCCGAAAGTTGGCATTACTGATTCCGCGTGCGTCCGGAAACACCCGGACTTCTTCTGTTTTCTTAATCTTTCTCTTGTTTTATCTAAAATTTAATATTTGGGAAAGCGAACATACTCGCTACTCCATTCGTCCCACACACTAACTACTATCTCCACATCCACGGTGTTGATGTGGCTGTGAAATATGGACCGGGAACTTCTCAACAACAAAGAAAGAGATGAGAAAGAAATTAACTGCGCAACACAGCATATTCAACACTTCCCTCGCTGAATGAAATAGCTACTAACATCTAATATTAAACATAATTACAAAAAAGTTAGTGCAATAACCCCATTTAGTATAATGTAGTTTTCTACATCTTTTGTTTGAATTTGAAAAATTCCTGTACCTAACGAAAATTACAATGGGGAAGTTTAGCGTGGTTGAAATTACATGTGAAATATCTTTTAGTCGTAAGTATACGAATAATTATAACTTAAAATATAATTGAAAGTTAAAATTATGTTGCCAATTATTTGTTATTAATGATTTATCTTCGAGCCACTCTGACGTCACAAGTGAGTCATGCGCTTGCGCAGAAGAGATGGTGAGACCTGACTTTTTGAACGTAGGTTGTATCTTCAGGCATTACACCACACGCTTCTCTGTTGCCATGGAAACCCAGTGCGCGCTGGTTATAATCAGGGCATGTAACCGAAAAAAATACTGGTTAACGGTTAACCCTTACAGAGAACGTTATAATAATAACGGTTTTAGTTCGGTTAATATATCGATTAAAAAATTATTAAAATTAATTAAAACAAATTAATTATAAAAATTTGATTAAAAAAATAGAGAATAACTAATTAAAATTTTTTTTTTAAATATCTTCTGAGAAAAATATCACAATTAAAAAAAAGCAATTTAATTAATGAATATTTACAAAAATTCTCGTAATATATTCAGAAAAACGCCGGTCACTTTTCAATTTTAAACTTGCCTGTGTTGACAAAGGCCGTATTTATTTGGGACTTTTTAAGTAACCTTAACGGCCAAAGAAACTGCCTACATTTATGACTCTCCAATAAAATGTTAATTGTAAAAACTGTGATGACTCATGTTCAAATACAAATAGTAAACACAGATATAAAAAATATATATTAAAATTTTTCCTCGCTAAATGATATTAAAATAAAGGTTAATGTTCGCTAAAACCGGTTTATTTATTTTTTGGTTAACGGTTACCGGTATTTTCGACCTGAAAAATATCGGTTAAAATTACGGTTAAAGTTCGCAATTTTTGTTCAAAATATCGGTTACCGGTTTTTATTAACCGGTTTTTTTAACCGGTTTCATGCCCTGGTTATAATAGACGATACGTTCTCCGCGAGCCACTCTGACGTCATTTTTGTATAAAATTTCATTTTTTGAGAAATATAGGCATCTTTGGGTAAAATAAAATGTAGAATATCACATTTGAGGACAATCTTGATAAAATAAAAAAATAAAAAAAATACGTTAAACTTCCCCATTATTCTCTACACGAGTTGTCATCGTCCTTATATTTAATAAATTCCCAATTCTCAGTAAGTATGTCCTGCCGTAAAATAAATTTAAATACAGATACAAATATCGTTCAATGAAATATGAAGATATTACAAACCATGGACATTATGGAGATGTTTAGGCCAGGGCATATAAACATAAAGTTATGTTCTATGTTGCACTATAGTATATTATGCACCAAGGGAGGAATACTCGATTTTGCTGTCACTTCACTTGAGATGGTAAAAGCGTTCCTCCCGAGGGCAATACGATAGTTTTTGTAACGTTTGCAAGGAGAAAGGGGCTTTTCGACTCTTTTTGCATGCACAAACTACAAAAAGTACTCACTTGTGTAACACGGTCGCTTGGCGGCTATGCATTTTTGGTAAATTTTGGTATAGCAGTACTCCAGATGTTACGAAATGGACAGATTTATGGTTGAGGACGCTCTTTTTTTACGCCTTCAAGCTTATTGTCAAAGACATAACTGTCCGTTTCCGATACGTGATGCCCTCGGTGGACATCAATAGTTGGGTTATTTTCAGCATAGTTTGTACTTAGGGGATGAGAAGAGCCGGACAAACATAGGTTGAGAACTTCTGGATTTTTACTATTAAATAGTGTTTAGAAGTTCGAAATCTCTCTCTCTTGTTGTAACATTCCACTGTTTTGGATGTCTTGACTGAATGTCAGACATACCTTGGTATTTCTTAGTGAAATAACCAATTAGTTGTTTTACTGTGTGTAAAGGCTCTCTCATCGTGGTGTAAATTTGTAAGTAGTTTTTATTATATTCTGTGTGAATTAATATTGATTTGTAGATCGATGTAAAAAGGTTTTCAAAATTGTTTGTAAATTAGAAAAGTAAGAATTTAGAGTTTATATAGAATCAAGTTACGCGTTGTAGTTTATTTGAATTATATAAATGTTTTTGATCACGGTTGATTATTAAAATTTATATAATTTTGTTATTGTTGGAATATCGTGTTTGATTCAGCCCATCCTATTCCAACCCCTGTCTTTGTGACGTGGTAGCACAACGCGTAAATAAAATTCTATTATTCTAAAATTACAACCCTGCACCAATTTGACCATAATTGTAGTAAACCGCGTCTATTATCATTATTACCATTCCCTTGTCTGCTTCTATCACGGCAGACTTTTAAATAAATAAATAAAGTGATAGTGGTGGCAGCGTCTATCGTTACCCTTGTCTACGTGTAAAAGTTGTTCATTAATATAATTCGTGGATTACTTTTGAGGCAAGTAAAACTCATAAATTAAAACCCTTTTATGTCAGGTACTAGATTTCGTCTTAGGCGGCCGTACCTGTTACACTTGCAAACCATAATTTTCAACAGAGAAACTAACATTTACAAGTTACTAACCTGTCAGTTTTACTGGTTAGTAGTTGCATTATTTCATTGTCGAAAACTGTGTCTTGTCCCTGTTTCTAGACAGAAAATTTGAAAAAGTAGTCGACGAATGCGACTGCTTCTTTTTATACTTATTCATTTGTAAACCATCGGTTATTTGAATAACATATTTATTCATTCTTTGAGCTACTATAATCCTGTAAAATAAATAAAAGCCCACTTTACTCTTCATTTTCGAAGACTGAGGTAGCACTTTTAATCCCCCAGGGATTAAATTAATAAACAAGCATTATGTTACCGCAGAAATAAATAGGTAAGAATGAAACCTATAGCCTAGTATACCAGAAAAATATGCATAAAGATGTTTTGTTTTGAAAGCACTTATGTATCTGACAGTGTTATAAATATATTACCAAGTAAAAAATGCAAAAAATAGTGTATATACCACAGGACAAAAGTGCCTTTAATCCCTCAAGTGATTGAGGAATGAGGAAATAAACCTCAGTCTCAAGATTAATAAAGCCTTATTCACAACAAGAAATTAATGGTTAGGGTTACTAGTAAATATGACCTGCGCACGTTTCTATGTGAGCATTCACAATAACAAAAACAGCCTAGCGCTAACCTACGTCAACCATCGTTAGTACAGAGGTTTGCAAAGTTCATACTTATGTTCAGTGGTTAATGGAAACAGACAATCATAGGCTTAATGTGAGAGAAATAGGTAATATTTACGTGTTGTCATATCTAGCTAATTTCCACATTGACAGTTTTTATATTTACGTTTGATAAAAGGATTTTCCAATGATTTTATTTATTTTCGAAGTCTTATTAAATCATATTCTAGATTTAATTATTGCTGTTTTTTTAATATATAAAATATATTTACCTACAGAAGTGGTTTTTTTTAGGGAAAAATCATGACTAAGCAAGGAAATAAAAAAATAAAAACTACCGCTAATTCTTAACAATAGTTATTTGTGCTGCTAGGTAGGAAAGTTGTTCTTTTCTGGTCCGAAGGATATGTATACGGCCGAGACACAGTCGAGGCTGGATACTTCTTGAGGACCAGAAAACAACTTTACTGCCATGTAGCACACACTATTCTTTATCCTACACAACAACACAACATAATAAAATAATATAAACATCTTAGAATACTATGTAAAACAAACATTTTATTTTGACATATAAATAAGGTTAACTACTATGTTCTATTATTTACAGAATATATAATAAAAATACCTTGAATCTAACGTAAGTATCAAAATTATCTAAAGTTACAATATTTTAAAAGCATGTTCACATATTTCATTCTGATTATTAGTTCTAACACATTAAACGCCATCTGTTTTCCGCATACGAAATGTTTTTTTTTCTTCCCTAGGGAATAGTGAGATTTTGTAGGTCTAGACCGGCAAATGTCTACTTTCTTGCGCACGCACACGCAGGAAAATCTTACTTTCAATATGTGTAGGATAAAAATGCAATTTTCTAATCTGTAACTATACAAATCATAACCACTAACCATAACGACTAACCCTAACCATTTTTTTTTGTGTGAATGACGTCTTTATCATGCATCTTTTAGTTTACTTTTATAATATACTATTACATATTAGCTGTCAGTTTTATTGCAATGTTTACATGATTGGAAATTGTATTATTATTGTTTTGACACAATATTAGTAACTGACAAGATTTGGTTATAATTTTGATTTTATTTACAAGTTTATTATAAATAAACTATACAATATATGAAAGGTAACAGTTTTTACTACTTCATGGGGGTGACAGGCTCGCGTACAAGGATCGCCAGTCAACTCCTTCTGTCACGAGTAAAAACTGTTTTATCTCACTCTAATACTGTAAAATACTATATTCCAATACCAGTATTAGTTTGTTGTCAATATTGCTATAGGAACTAATAATTCCCGGGTGAGTATTATGTTGCCCTCATAACATATGTATCTCGTCAATAATATACGAACATAATATACGTACTACGAGTTGCAAGTCATAAATTAATAAACGATTATACAACCACAAAAATAATTCCAATATGTGTATATGCCAATCTTCTGTTTTCTGAAACGGATTCAATTAAACACAATACACAAATAATCCACTAAATTGAACTGCCATGTATCAATTTATTCCATTATTGTATTATGAAAAAGTTTGTTTGATAGATGTTCAAAATGAAAGAATATTAAATTTGTATAATACAATACGTATGTTCATATGTACATATAATAAAAAAGCCTGTAATATTCCCTTAACGTTAAAATATTGCATGTTGAAATATATTGTGTAACTTAGAAAGCGAAAACGAATTCAATTTGTATCGTATTTGAAATTCCTCACCACTTCTTCCACATAAACACGCTGTTCTAGTTTTTTGAAAATATTGCTATTCTATTCTCTCTCGAGAGAATACATTTTCGTAACAAATACTTAGTAAATGGCGTCCGTTTATAAGTGCGAGGAATGGTTCTTATTCGTATAGAATTTAATTCAATTTCGCTTTCTAAGTTACTCAATAGGGGACTTGTTCTAAGATTCGTATACTTATAGGTAATCCGTGCCACATTCTTTGTTTGAGTAATTAGTAACAACACTTTTATTTAACTCAAAAATTATTAGCCGTAGAATGTTGAATGTTTTGTTTATAGAATTGCTATAATATCTAGTTAAACACCTCCAATTTTTTCCAATCAGGCTTTTCGAAAGAGCACTTTACCTTTGGCAGAAATTTAAAAGAAATAATTTTTTAGTTGGCTTTTAATTTTTGTATTTTAATAAAATGACATTATTAACTATCACAATATATTTGGTGAGAAATATATACGAAATGAATGAAAACAATATATCTTTCTTTGGAAGCTTTTGAGTGATCAATAGTAAATTGTGCAAGTGCAGAAAGTCGCCTATTTACTTGTATAATTCCAGCACTCAACTATCGTGTAAATGTAAATGATTTCTCACACTTTAACCTACGATTGGAAAATACGCAACTTTGAAGGTTTATATAGTGTGAGAAAAATGCTAGTTTCCATAGTGATCGTAGAAATAGTATATTGTGTTATTAAGAGTAAAAGTGATACTTTGTGTAGGGAGTATAAAAGTTTGCACGACGAGCGAAGCGAGTCGGACAATTGCATTCTTTCTTCAAACGTAGAAATTTAAAAAATTAATTACTATTTGACGTTTAATAAGTAATAGGTTACCTGTCAGTTATTCATAATTTTTAGAAACTTTATTCTTAGGTTATCTAGTTTTTATAGTGACATTTAGGTCGATATTACAGATTTCTATTGTACAAATTACTTCTTATTGGCTGGTTCTACATACGGCGGCGAAGAAATTAAACGGCGGCTAGAATAAAAAATTATATTACGCCGGCGTTGAAATCAAACTTGTCAATCACGTCACAGAAGATGTCATTTTTATGACGTTTGAAAAAAAAATAGTTTTATGTAATACAAAAGGAATAGTGATAAACATTTTAACAATTCTTGAAAGATGATCCATTTCGAAGAGAATTTCGAAGATATGAAATGAACGGAAGTTGAAAAATGATTAGCTATAGAATAAATTTTCAAAACATGATCAATTTCAACGGGAAGTTCCAAAATATGAAACGAGCTGAAGTTGAAGAATGATAAGCCAGTCGTATAATGATATCTCTTTCAAGTAAAATAAGTTTAAATAAAGTGTAGCAAAATATATGTATAATTTTGGGTACCTACAAGGAAGTCATGCGGTGTCCACATCATATTTTTTTATCAGAGAAAACTGTAAAATATGCAACTCTCAACATCAGTTCAAATGAATAAAAATTATTAATTCACAAACATTTCACTTCATATAGATTCCAGTTTCTGATCCTATATGATATTATTGAAAGTATTTTAATCTATTGCATTTTATAGTACAAAATGGATAAATCGTAATCTGAAACTAAAAACATTTATTTTAGTATCACGAACATAGTAGACTCTGTAATGTGCAATCGGTTTAGCTGTATCATTAATAATCCCCGAGATACATTCAAATACTGAAAATAGGGCAGTATTTCAAGGTCACGGTACACATAATAATGAGTCGCTATAAAATTAGTGGTGGTTTTCACCAAATAGCACTCCTCCTGCATTGTAGGTAACACTTTCGTTGTTATTGAAAGGATGTTCGTATTTAATTAAGACATACGTAGTCATTGAGTCGTCGAGACTAGGAAATTAATTAAATTCGCAACGCATGGAGTAATTAGTTAGTTGATTTTCCGAATACTGAAAGCTCCGCTCGCGAACTCGCAGTCGCAGGCGCAGACGAAGTGCAGCCGCCGCCGTGCGAATATATTAAAACACTCGCTGACAAATGGACTCGAATATTAAATCTTCGACGCTGATATACAACGCCTAATCCAAATCATGACAACGCATTTTTCATTACTCTTTTTCTAAAGAACACATAAAATATTGATGTAAGGTCTGTTCGATGAAATGCATTGTAGTGCAAAGTTGGATATTGAGAATTAAACTTAATTCACTTGACAGTGAGATAATTCTACAGCTAATTATTTTTCAATTTCCATTCATTTCATATCTTCGAACTTCTCTTCGAAATGGATCATCTTCAAGAATTTTATTAAAATGTGTATCATTATTCTTTATTGCAATACACAAACATACTTTAACTGCTCAAAAACTTGTAAAAAAGAGACATTTCGTAAACTTGTAAAAAAGAGACATATGTCTCAGAAATATATTCTGACAATTGCCAATGTCAATTTATTATGATTTATTAATAATAAATCAAATGTTTCCTAGAACATTTGAAAGCAAACTAAATTGTTATTTTTTGTCAAAAGTAAACTGCCTTTTGGAAAAAGCTGTTTGAAACCAAAAATGGAAATGTGTAACTAGATGTTATAGCAATTCCATAAACAAAATTTCAAAATTCTACGGCTAATCGTTTTTGAGTAATGAGAAAAATTTAAAAAAGAACATTACGAGCAAAGTACCCTTTTCGCACTGCCGATTACAATAAAAAATGGAGGTGCACAACTAGATGTTATAAAACGCCCGTAAACAATACTTCGTTTACTTCGTACAAGGAAGTAAAAACTGTCAGCATGTAACACATATACCAGCTGTCACGATCTAACAATACATGTATGATATAAAATGATTAAATCGTTTACTAGGTATTACTAGTTTGTCTGGTATACGTATACAGGTTATTCATTTTAAATGGACCTCCATTGCTATCTCGAGAACTATAAGATCTACAAAAAAGGTTAAATGGGTAAACAATTTCTATATTACAGGACAAATTTAAAGAACAGAAAAACAATTTTTCAACTTGTGGTTCTTACAATACGGTACCCAACTTTTTTATATTAAATGTGAATATATAATATTTATTTTTAATAAAAATGATGTGACTTTTAAAATCAATAGGTATTATAATTGAAATACTAAACAATTTTTAGACTATATTATAAAGCAATAAAGCAATAAAAAATGAACTTTATATTGAAAAATGTAACGAGTGCGATAAGTTGTCAGGTACATTATTCATAAGTGCATATTACTAGAGTCACTGATATTATATTTCCAAGCAACCAGTATTACATACATGTTTTGAAGGTTAAGCTGATAATATTTCTTATTTTCTTGGATATAGGTATTTCGAAGATTTATTTGATGAAATATATTTTTTTAGATAAAAAACAATTAATCGAAATTTCAGTCATACAGCATTTATTCCTACAAAACCGACGTTTCGGTATACACTTATACCTTCATCAGGGTCTACAAACATTCAAAAAAACATCAATATATTACAAAATCACGCATAACAATCACTTACAAGTAGAATCTATAGATTACAATCATGTAAGTGATTGTTATGCGTGATTTTGTAATATATTGATGTTTTTTTGAATGTTTGTAGACCCTGATGAAGGTATAAGTGTATACCGAAACGTCGGTTTTGTAGGAATAAATGCTGTATGACTGAAATTTCGATTAATTGTTTTTTATCTACACTACACCACAGTCGAAAAAAATCCCATCCCTCATTATATTTTTTTGTTGTTTTTTCTTGTCTTAAATTCAGAAAGATACTCATAACTATCCGATCAATTTTGTCAATAAAAAGGCTTACAGATGATATTACATAATAACATGAAAATATTATTGACTTACTAAATATTACGATTATTAATGATGAATTTACTGCCTAATAAATATGATGATGTAACAATAACAAACATAACTAAGCATGTAGAATAGAAAAACTGGCTGATGTAAAAAGTAAAGCAGATGCGTCACTATTTGTTTTAAATTACTAATGTCATTATGCAACCGCTATAAAGAACTTTTTTTTCTCTGGTGACATAATGAATCTTTATACACATACATACATACATACATACATATATGTATGTATTACAACATTATATGAAATAGAGACTTACTTAGGAACTGTGTAAAAAACACTTATGTAAAATACAATTTACTTTTTAGATTAATATTGAATTATTTTTTCTTATTATTTTTTTCTAACATAAACAATTATAAATAATGCTAAGTATCTTAAAGTCATACGTGAATCATTTGTCAAATTAAACATTCCATAACATACCTTTCGTTTCTACAATTTTCAATTTACAATAAACATATATTTTAAAATAATTTGCTAAGTAACTTTATAAATTATTTCCATAACATAAATACACTTTAAATATTTGGCATATAATTCAACTCGATAATAGTTAATTATAAATCAATATTCTAATTATAAATGAATGAATTTAAATACAACCTACGAAAGGAAAATAAATACAGCAAATTCTAAACGCCAATATTTCAATCTATTATTAAATGAATTCAAAATTAAGAGAAATAATTAAAATATTTTAAATTATCTGCACTGTATTAATAGATTAAGTAAATAATTTGAAATTTTCTCTTAGTTAAAATTTTAATATTCAAATAGAGTGCTAAAAACTGGATCACTAATTGTGAGGTTCAGAATTTGCACCAATATCATAAATAATTTTTTCTTAAAATTTCCAAAATTAACGATAATTTACGTACTCTTGTATGTGTAAATTCCTTTATTTAAAAACAGCATATCTTATCTAACCCCTAACTTAAAAATATTTTATTTATTCTTATAATCAAATTTTTAAATTTTGAAAAATTTCTTTTTAATTCAAACTCAAAACGTCAAAATATAAAAAACTTTAATTTTTAACACTCTTCATATGAAAGAATTATTAAGATTCCGCTACAATATTTTTTATTATTAGATGTAAATATAAAATTTTTATGGGAAACTATTAACAATGGTGGGCAATATAAGGGATTTTATTCGTGATTTTTAACTGTATATAGGACATTTTATAGCTGATAGAATATTGCATGTAAGCAGTTTTTCTTCATAAAATTATTTATTGTATGCATTTGCATCGAAAATAAAACAGAATTTTTTTGATGAAATATCAAAATGTCAAATTCGCAAATAAAATGACTTACGCAATTGAACACTGAGACAAAACACTGTTGGTGACGTCATCACTGCTTACTGATGACGTGTGAACCTTTGAATGTCCATGGCCGGCGAATCTGAAATAAATAAAGATAATTATCGTTTACAGTTTTATCTAAATAATTCTAACAATTAATAACTTTATTTTCAGCTTGTTTATATAAAACATAAGAGCATACTCTTATATTTTGTTTTTTCGTAACAATTAAAGTTCTAAACATACATATAATCAATATATCCCGCACACATCTCAAAAAATATTAAAATAAGATAAAATTTTAAAAATATGCTTAATAATTTATTAAACGCAGATCTACAAGTAGTTCCAAACTCACCGCTATACCAAAATCAAATTGAAGTGTAATTTCTATTGATTGATTTATTTTTCTTAATGTCTTATTCTTAGTTTATAACCTTTTAATCTTCACACCCGCATATAAATCCAAAATTTTCCCATATTTCTCAGAGTTATTTAGAACTCTGGAATGGTTTACAGTTTACATGTGGAGTAATTTAAACAAGGCTTTACTTTTCATTTACTGACCATGAAAACTTTGTTTTCGAAACAATTTTCTTTTTTTAAATATATATTTACAGTCAGGGATAATTTTCATTTTTCTAATTTGCGACTTAAATTAAATGCAATGAAAATTTCATGACTGGGAGTTGTGGGTTTTATAAAATAAGCTTTTGGAAGTCAGTCAAATTTATTTGAATTTTTTACAACTCCAACATATTTCAACCCTTCGTGGGCCTTCATCAGGAAGAGTAAGTCAGGATGATCTAATTTTTACACATTAAAAATATTTTTCAAATCAAAATGTCTGTATTATAAAATATCTTATGACATGGATGTAATCAATTAAATAAAAATATAAATAAATAAATAAAATAAAATACATATGTATGTAAGTTCTAAGAAATGTACATCGGACAAAAAATTATTAAACCAAAATTAATAAAAATTATTTTAAAATTATTCAACAAATCTTTGTTACTGCACAATAAGGTAAAAAGCGAAATTAAATACTTGAAAATACTAAGAAAACCTTCTTTAACTTTCTACGTCAAACATATTCGCAAAACTTTGTTAACAAAATAATGACTAAATAAGTAAACATTATTTTTTCATTATATACTGTTCTGTAAATATTTGCTAATTTATGTTTGTACAATAAAAATAACACATTTTCAATTCACGTGTTAGCCTCCTAAAGGAAAATCATAAAGATATCGATACTATAATGTTTCCTAAAACACCCGGTTACGATAAAATCAGAAGCTTTTAAAGTGTTTAAAGAATATCGCAATCAGTGTAACTAAATTCACTTTGCAATAAGGAGCTCATCTGATACCTAATAATTTTCAAATTCTTAACGATCTTATCATGTTTACAAACGTGTCAAATAAGAGTAAAAGTATGTAGTACATACGAGATGAAAACGAGAAACTTTGATATTAGGAATTAACTTGGGAAAACATTTTTTGCTATTGTTATTCATATTAAATATTGCATTTTTTACTTCAAAATATTGATAATAGTATATTATACGCCAAGGTTGAGAAGATAATCATTATTGACCCAGCGCCAGGATTGTAACACGAGGGCGAAGCCCGAGTGATACAAGGCGCCTGGTCAATAATGATCTTCTCAACCGTGGTTTATATACTATTTTTTTCACTACTAGCTACGAACCCTTCAACAAGCCCCATACCTCAGTCAATGATGCCAGAAATTCAAAATGCGACAATAAATATAGGAAACACTCACACCTCATTGAATACGGGTTCTGCAGCAATAAATTTGACTTGTCACAATTGCACTATCAATTTCAACTATAAATAACAAATAAATGTTACCCGTTTTGTGTTTTTACATAGAAATGTAATTATAACCCTAAAAAAAATGTACAAAGTAAGATAATTAAAATGATATAACAATTAACACTTACCTTTTCAAAGATTTAACAATAAATATTGCAATAAATAAATAAATACATAAATTAACATTTTGCATTGTGAATATAATGTGAACGCACGAAAAATTTGACAAGAAATAAGATCACAGAATAAGATAGTTAATTTTTAATCTGAAATTTAACTGTTGCCAACTTGAAATTAGGCGGCAAATTTAAATATAATATTTTCCTTGCGTTCAGCGAGTTAAATAAATTCAGAAGCGTGAATTTCTTTAAAAAGTGACAGTTCGCATAATTGACCATGGTCAATAATAATCCATTATTGACCGTTGTTAAGCGTTGCTAAGGAAGCGGTAGAGAAAAACAATTTCACAACTCAGTAACAGGTTAATAATGATATCTTCCTAGGCTAGCAGTGAAAAAAATAAATTATATTGTCAGTTTTCCTCCATATTTATGTAGTGGAGTGGCTAGATTGAACTTTAAATTATATATTTTTTTTATTATAACACACAGAGTAACTAATAGGGTTACTGTTACTATAATATCCCCAATAATTAGTTTCTGTTTGCTCAAACTCTGGAGGACGAGAGCAACTACCTACCCTTGTAGGTCTAGTGGGCGAAATCAAATTTAAACCACATTGATTTTTTTTAAATCATTGATTTTGATTTGATTTACTATGCGTTACTTTTAAGAACTAGTAAATCTGTTTAAATTCTTTGGTAAAACGACTTTTATTGTATATTATTTTGAATTTATAACGTAGACAATATTTGCAATAATATATAATAATTTATTTATTAGTTTACTTTGAAATGTGATGCAGAAAATTTTATTATAAAGGCATTGAATGGATATCAAAAATTTCGACAATTTAACCGAAAATCGTTATAATAGATGCAAGTAAAAAATGCAGTTTGTCACTACAAGCGCTAAAAATGAATTTTACTGTACTTTTTTTAGCGTGTTTTTAAATGTTTAATATTCTTTTTTACATAATAAACATATTTTTCTGAAAAAAATTAAAAAAATATTATTTAAATGAAAAATTAGCATATTGTGGTATTAAGAGTAAAAGTGAAACTTTGCGTGGTGAGGAGGGAAGTTTGCACGACGAGCGAAGCGAGTCGGACAATTGCATGCGAGGCACACAAAGACACGTAAATAAAAATAGTTATTTGTGTATCAAGGTTCTAAAAGTAATCTTTTTGGGCCGAAACCGAAGTTTGCAGCCGAGGCAAAGCCGAGGCTACAAATCAGATGAGGCCCAAAAAGAACTTTTAGCCGAGGTGCACACAACATTTTTTAGGCGATTACAACAAGAAATTATCAATTTTCATTCAAAATCAATTTTTGACATCTGTCAAAATTTACTTTACGGCCGCATTTACTTTACGGCCGCATTTACCTTACGGCCGCATTTACTTTACGGCCGCTATTTTTACTCGCAAATTCATTACTTTTTCATTAATATTTGTAAAGGAATAGTTAAAATTTTACTTACATGTGTTATTATATTCTAAAATAATTAATCATATTAATATGAACTATGTAAATCAATAATAAACAAACTAGCGGCCAAAAATTTTGACTTTGACAGATGTCAAATAAAAATTGATACTTTAAGGTTGCCAGCAGATACGAAAAACAACAATTTATGTACCAGCCGCCTAAAAAAATATATTACGGCGGCATGGAAATTAAACTTCAACCTTGTCAATCACGTCAAAGAAGATGTCACTTTTCGATTTAAATGAAAAAAAATCAAGAGTTTTTGATAACTTTTTTAAGTCGGATGTTTCTTTAACCCTGAATCCCCTGAATAAGTTAATCGTTTGTGTTCGTTCTGTTTGTAGTGTTCGTTCTTCTCGCGGTCATTTAGACTTGTGTTACATTATATTTATCTAAATCTTCAATGTAAATCAATCATCGCATCGATCAAACTCATATGCCTCCTACATCCACCACCCCTTTTACCTTACTAAATATTGTTACTTTTCTAATTTATTTATTTCATGTTCATACAGATATTGTCGGATTCATAGATAAATAAAAAAATGAACTGTATATTGTTACAATACAATATCTTTAACGCCACTTAGAAAACTTTCTCTTGTAATACTTTTACGATACTATCCATCTTTTGCGTATTATTGTTATAATATACATATGTACATAAACATTAAATATCAGAGAGTTTTCGTTGTTATTTAAGCAATAAATTGTTTGTAAATTAACATATTGTTCTGTGATTGTGCTAATCAGAGTGTAAACAAAAGGTTTAATCGCCAGGTTCCAGGTCAAGCCAAAGGAAAATTCTCCAAGTTTTTCCCAAGTAATTACTCGCACGACTGATGCTAAGATAACAAATGCATGTGGCTTATTTAACATGCATGTGTCGCCTAAACGTCCTTGAACTGATAAGCCATTTTTTCAGAACTAATTTTTCAATATACTTATTTATAGATGAACAACATATACATAAAGAGAATATTTTAACCTGAGAACTGAGAACAAGAAAAACAACTAATTATCCATTATTTTATTTTAAAAAAATTAAATAGAACTTAAGCCCTGGTGCCAATGACGTTAATAATATTTTGTTCTCAACTTGACAAGCTGTGGTATCGAATAATTTTAAACACGGTTTATCGCCTGAAACAACCAGACAACTACAATTATTCAAAGACTGGACAGACTGACGTTAGTTTTCTGCATTTGTCGTTATATCAGCGAAAGAATCGTACTAGTACCTATGTTGGAGATATAGTTGTCATTGTGAAAAATAACAAACCTATAATATTTACTTTATATTTCGCCTATCTTACTATGCAGTAGAAAAAGTGTGGTAAAAAAACCTTAAGAAATGGCTTATGTCATAATAAATAACAAAGGATTAGTTTCAAATTAGTCATTTTATGTGAAAATGAAAATTGGAACTCGATGTGCATAATACATATATAAATATTTCTGTAAAAATGAGCACATACATTTCTTGATAATTTAATATTTATTTTCATTTTTATATAATTCAATATTTTATATAACATACAAATAAAAAAATATTTTCGTACTCATGCATTGAAATGTGTTGTTTCGCGTTGCCTAAGCAACGCCTGGAACGTCAATTTCCCAGGTCTCCACCAGATAGGTGACCGGGAAATTTTGGATAAAACACTCCTACTTCTGCAGCATTTATTAAAAAACTATTTTTACAATAAAATAGTATAATGTTTCAAACATTCTTTTACATAATAATAATAAAAGAGAATAGTGGATTATTGAATGAAATTTATTTTAGAAAAAGTAAATTTAGTACATTTGATAAACAATGTTGGCAACAACTGCTGTCATGTTGACAGATTGACAGCACTTGTTAGTACTGAAACACATAACCACAAATCATTTTGTGTATACAATAAACAAAAATATTTGTACAAATAGAAAATTAATTATTGATTTTATGATTTTCGTACGAAAAATATTGTACAAACCTCTTGCGTGAACTGGGTTTCCGGATTCGTTCTATGGCAGCGCTCGCGAGCTCGCGCCGCCAAACACTCCTCTGGAAACCAGTCGTTCCCGCATTTGGTATGTAAATAACTATTTCCAGTCTTGTGGGATGCTACGTCACAGTCATAATAGGACACACTTCCTTTTCTTATTATATACAATATTCACGTGTGGATATATGATAATGTAATTTTTTTTCTACAACCATTAAAATATTTAATTGTTATATGTTTTTATTGCTATACGGCTACATAGTATATTGTAAAGACATTTATTCACAACCACTATTGTAATATGTCAATTCCTAACCTGTCAAAGGTTGGAAACGTATGTCATTTTTAACTGCAATGACAATCTCACGGGTGGGAAATACTTTAAAATCCCTTGGGGGGGAAGTGTTTACTATGGTTGCCTAGTAATACTGTCATAAATCTCTAAAAGTAAGGTGATCAGTGCTGTCAAACATATAAAAATAAGTTTAAACATTTATTTTCATAGACTACTACCGTACATTAATTTAGTTTATTGGAAAAAGGCGATATACGAGTAGAAGTTAATTTGGATAATTGTGAATAAAATAGTATACATAGTTCGGTGGGAGTTTCATTACAGCCTTGCGCTATATCTGAGCCTCGAGGCTTCGCCTCTCGGTCATATAATAAGCCCTCGGCTGTAATGAAACATTTCCCACCTCACATGTAATATAGGTACTATTACATTACCCACGGTAACCATAGACAACGGTAAAGTATAAATTCAAATCTCACAGTTCTGTCAAAAATCTTATTGTTTAATTTTTGTTTTGTAGCTACTTGTTAGGAAGTAGTGAAATGAAGACATCTTTATTATTAAAATATAAATGAATTATGAAATAATATCGTGGTTGTAAAGTACAGTGTACAATTCACTTGGAATGCCCATTTCATGCTTGTTGTACAATACACTATTACCTAAATTATGGTTTATTTTCCCTTACAATTGATTTATAATGATAAGTTCTTTAAAAGCTATCATCTTGAAAAAGCTATCTCTAACTCTATCTCTTTTCTTATTATTACAACTTTTAAATAGGAGGGTAGCAATATTTTCGGATATTTTTTAATATTAATATTTATACTTCATTTAGCTATGAAAAAAATATAAAAAATATACAAAAAAAATATTTTCACAGACCATATGTCCTGAACTCTGGACATACGAACGGATATTTCTTGGCGTTCGTACAAATTCGATTTGTGGTTAGTTGGAGTTTAAATTTTGAATTTATAAGCATTAATATCTTATAGAATTATTGCAAAAAAAATATTTTTTTTTCTACATCAATATAAGTAATAATATATTGTATAACAAAATATTTTTACTAATTTAAATATTTCATGCCACTGTCCCATTCAAAATAAAATATTAAAACATTGTTTGAATTTGTATATTCAATATTTACCAATTAAACTTAAAAAATAATGATACAAGGATATTATAACTGCATTTGAACAAGCTATAAAAAATATAAAAATAAAAAAAACGGAAATTTTAATTTATAATCCTTATATCTTAAATAACTATTTTACATCTCGTACAATATTATCTTTTTCCTAGTTATATATTTATATTTAAATTATTGTTCTACTCCTATACAAATATATCCCGATTAGCGCTATACACGGCAACATTGGAACTCATATTCCTGGTAGGTATAGTTTATATTTATATGGGTGTTCAAAACTAGCACAAAATTACTTTAAACCTCAAACAAATACAGTAAACGTTCACAAACTATGTAAAACGTGATAGCTACTCGTATACCCGATCTTAAAGTTCCAAAATTTGCTGGCAAATAAAGAGTGCTTGGCTGGCATCGCCTATTAGGTACCTATTTCAATTTTTTCAATTAATTATAGTAGCCATATTTCAGTACAGTGAGCCTAAACCCTAATATAATAATATACCTACTATTGTAAGCTATATTCGATTATAATATCTAAATTTTAGGCATCTCGTCAATGTAAATCTAAGCTTATTTTGCTATATTTTATTAACAAAGAATATTGTTTTAACATGAAGAAATCAGTACTAACCACATCTAGTGATGCGAGTGGATTAAATGACAGTAGTCAGTCACGATCATTTTGAGAATGATCGTCAGGTCATTTCAGTTCCATGACGCGACCGTCACTTTTCTGTCATTTTGAAAATGACACAAGTGTCATTTTTAAAATGACGCGTTTTTCGTTGTGAAAATGACGGTCAATTCCAGTCATAACGACTACCTACACGGCAACTTTTAGAAAAGAAAACTACTAGTGAAAATGAGAAAGACAAGTGTTGCGTTTAAATATTTCGGTAGTATTACTACTAGTACTAATTGTAGCAATATTGAAAAAATACCAAAATACGAATGTAAATTTTGTAAGACACCCTACGCGCTGCAAGCTACACATATGCTGAATCATTTAATTAAATACAATTCTTGCCCGGAAATTATAAAAAATTAAGCGAGAAAAGAGCAGAAGAAAGGAAAATATATATACTTAATAATGAATTTATGTTATATTTTTTCATTAAAATATTTAAAAAAATAAAATGACCAAAATGATTCAATATGACTGAAAATGACCTATAAAATGACTGTCACGTCACTTTATTTTAAAATGACTGTCATTTTACATCACTAACCACATCTGAAATGAGAGCACAATGAAGACTGGAAATACTGCTGGAATAAATAGAGCTTGAGTTAAATTGACCCTGAATATCCAGCCTGGTTTTTATATCTCGCAGCTATGAGTGAATTCATCTTCACTTGTGTTTAGGTTGGGAATGATGAGGAACAATGGGTGCAACTTCTAATCTGAGTTTAGTGGCTTTCACGCTCGAACGTTGGCAGCATTGTTAGGCAAACAGTCGCCTGCGGTCGCAGCCGTAGCTGTTCGGACTGTGGCCACCCTGATAGCAGTCACACTGCTTGCAGCCTGCCAACTTAATACGCCCCAGTGGAACTAACATTGCGTTGTGGTTGCTGAATTTCGGGGGTTCACACTTCACTGCCTATCATGGCCATCATTGATCACATATTTGTAATAAAATACATGTTGTTGTTGTTGTTGTTCCGTATTTTATTTGAAACTAAAGCTCGTTTTCCAAGACCATAATTTATGTGCAAAATTGCATCAAGTTTGTCTTTGTGTTCATGATCTATTTTGCATAATACAATTTTAAAAAATATGATTTCAGTAGTATTGATAAAGGATGAAATTTAACTATGAGTTGCGTAGCTACAACAAGGGCATCGACAATTGCCCCTTCGCTAGTTTTCAACAGCGACGTAGCACCTTTTTTGCTAACCATTAAAACAAATTTAAATTATCATAGTTGACCGTTACGGGCTATGTGGCTTAAGTCTATTTTAGACTAGCCTATATGACAATAAATAGTACAAGAAAAATTAACAATAAATTCATTTAAATTTAAAGTTTGTTATACTTAACTTTACCAGTAGTAACACAGTTTAAAGACGACTCTTTTCATCTCTAAATAAGTAGCCTAAAAAGATATTTCATTATCGCTAGTCATGACAAATGAATACGAAATTTTACAGAAGCTTAACTTAATAAAACTTTTTCAACGTTAGAGATGACAGCAGAATACAGACCAATGTCTAGTCCTCTAGTCGATTCCGAAAATCATATTCGGAAGGTCTCAAACAATCGAATAACATAGTAGCAATACTAGTTGTGCGGCTAGAGCCTTATTGGATATGAAATGAATTTGTTCTTGTTTTCTAAGTAACACAACAGGTCTCTTGAATTTCAATTCTCCGAATTATTATTATAACCTAATAAAATAACTATATTGTGGGAGTAGTTCAGAAAATCAGGCGCAGAGTCAATTAAAAACTAGACCAATACAACAAAAAACAAGAAGTAACACACCATAAAAGTAACAAAGATACACAAACATTACAAATACAATGTTATTTATCAAAACAAGCAGATGTCAAGGCAATAGCGATATTTCCTTGTACAAATGAAGAATGAAGCAATATGTGCTATCAAAAGACAATAGGCGATGCAGATTATGTGTCTCAGAAGAAGAAACGTTAAAATATCTTAATCAGATTTGTAGACAGACAGAAAGAGAAAGACAAAAAGATGTTTATTTACTAAATGACGAAGAGCAAGAAAGACGAAAGGGCTTTGATGGAAAATATTCTCAAAGATAGAGGGACATGGAAAAATTTAAAAATATGTATACCTAATTGTTAGTGTATTTACCATACTAATTAAATTAATTGTTAATTAATGTAGATTCTAGGCAAAAAGACAGGAAAAAAATATATCGATTGATTGATTAACTCAGTAGTTAGGAACCCGATCTAAGATCAAAGTCTAATGTAAATGATGTACAAGTATATATTTTCGATCAGTCCGTTATTTTAAAAAAATCTGATTTGGAGACCACACAAATTTTCTGGCCGGCTGTTAAATTGTACACATTTTTGCTGTACTTCATTTAAACTTATTTCATTTGAAATTGAGATACAATCCTCCAATCAGTACCACACACAAAATTTCAATATTCTATATGTCTACGGCTAATCATTATGCGAGATACATATTTTCGCACATATGTACATACGTACGAAGGTACAGACGTCACACCGAAACTAGTGAAAATGGATTCAGGGATGGTCAAAATGGAAATCTTAAAACCGAAATTTTTCGCAATTACAATACTTCCTTTACTTCGTACAAGGAAGTAAAAAGGAATAAAAAATTAATAAATTAAATGGGTAGAGTTTCTATCACAATTTCCGTATGTTGCTGAGAAGTTGTAATTCTCTTGGTACATATTTAGATTTGTAATAAACGCACAATAGTATTGAATGTGAGTAATCCATTATGCCAAATAATTAGTGTTTGCAGAGTGAAAACTCTCTCACAGAATTCTGGGCGGTTGACATTATTGAAATATTTGCATCTAGTCACTCTCGTACAAAGGCCCAACTTGAGCTTAAAGCTCAAAGCAGCTGCTTTGCCCAGCCTCACATACCGGACATTCAATTCAATGAGCTTTCATCGCGAGCTTACACCAGTGACAAGCAAACTTTCCCTTTATACACACACATTCACATGCACGAACACACAAAACAGCCCTCCATTCAATGCACAGGTTTTTTTCGGTAGGACGAAACCTATTTGATTATGTTAAAATGCAACGAAAAATAAGATCTGAAAGGAGATTCCGAGAAAAAGAATCAACCGTAAAAGTACAAAATTTATGAATCGTGCTTCTTTAGTCCTAGTAGTACACATCACTTCTATTGTTAACTGGACATTCCTGCGAGTAATTGCCAAATATGTATATGTTTATTAATAGTTATTTATGGTACAAGTGTGTTACATTACAGATAAGTCATGTGAGAAAAGTTTAGCTCACGAGGCCGTTAGGCCGAGTGTGGTATTTTTTCAAGTGATTTACGTAATTAACACACGTGTGCCATACAACATTATTTCCAACACATTTTAATCATTGATATAAAATACATATAAAATTTTTGACAGATGGAATTTCGAAATGACATTTAGGAACAAAATAGTGTAGAGAAGGTTTTATAACGTAGTTGCTATGATACGAACCAAAAAGCAGTGAGCTAATATATTTAGCTCACTAGTGACTATTGACCTACTTTATTTATCTAAAAACAGCATACTTATATCGTTATAATTACACGGTGTTGGATAAAAGAATAAATATCTAAAGTTTTGCTTAAAATTAATGTTTTAAACAAAAAATTTAATTTACAAATTTTAATAAGAATATTCCACCGTATGCAAGTCATACCAACGTTATACTAATTGGTGCGTTCATTTCACTAATAGCGCTAGCTAGCACTAGCAGTTATTTCGTTCTGAACGGTGTGCTAAGTATGATTTTTCATAAAGCGCGAGAAATTTAGATACATGACAGCTTCTTTTGCGTTTTACATAATGGAAAACCAAGAATAATATTTTTATTTAAAATACATAAATACATCTTAATAAATAAATGCATATAGAATACCTGTGTTGGTTCATAGCAAGTAAAGATACAAAAAATAATAACTATTGCACTAATTTAAACAAAGTGTCCCTTTGACAGGATTTCATTAAAAATATTTTTTGTTTAAATTAATTATACCTAACTGTCAACAGAAGTTTTTCAATTGTGCTAAGCATTTTGCTATAACTAATGCTAGCGGCAATGACATTTTTTCGTGAATTGAACGTATCTAGGGTTACCGTCTAGGTAAGACAAGACTTGGATAAGTCTAAGTCTAGATTAAAAAGTCTTGTGTACATATTAAGACTAGATTGTTTCAAGACTTTACATTAACCTGGGCATACGCTTTAGACTAGGACAGATAATTCTGTTTTAATTAATCTAGAGTCTTGAAAGTCTTGTTTTGTCTTCAAATTTCAAGACAAGACAAGAATCTAGATTCTAGAAAGTCTAGATCTAGACGGTATCACTAAAAGCAGCAACTGTAGCGATTGCAAGTCACGCCGCGGTCAACAACTGCAAGTATATCACAGAGAGATCGACACTCGTAATCACCCTTCTATTGTACTGACGCATCGAAGCCAGAATATTCGAGAGTTTAATTGTTGAGGTATATAAACCCAAACAGAAATGACCTATAAGACAATATGATTGTAATGCTAGTGGTAAACATAAATAGTTGGTGATATAAATATCGTGTAAATAAACAGTGCGTAGTTTTAAGTGTTTAAATAAATATAATAATTATAACTCTTAAATTACTGTTTATATTTCTTTATTCATAGTGTTACTTATTTTTATTATGTTTTTATAATTTACTATTCGTGTATTAAATTTAGTTATATAAACATTCGTGTTTCAATTATTTTTATAATTCACCCATATAAATAAACGTTACATTGTAGCTGGCTATCCAGAATAAAAAGGAAATAACCTTACTTTATTTCAACAACTGAGGAATCAATTACCATAATATGGTTTGCATGTCTTTTAAACACATGTTTATTTTCTTTTAAATGTCGATGCTTATTTATTATTAGATTTTGGGTTATGAGGTCAAAGTTTAATTTTCATGTAATAGTTATAATACTAAAAGATATCAGATTTTTTAAAATTGTTTTTCCATAATAATAATTTTTATTACAATCTTTCTTTTGCCATTTTTGTGATCTTTATTTATTTGTTCTTCGAAATTATTTTGCACGTAATAATTAATATAATAAATAAATCATTTTGGTTATTTATATATGAGGTATGTTCAGAAAGTATCCGACTGTGTACTGTATTTAGTGGCGGCCTGCCTGGTCCGCTAGTCCGCGGTTCCAGACTTGAATTTATTAAATCTTTATTAAAACTTCTATGTAACTATCAAAAGAAGAATTTAATAGACAATTCCATTCATAATATATATATATATATATATATATATATATATATATATATATATATATATATATATATATATATATATATATACAGTGGCTCACAGAATTATTCGTACACCTAAGTTTTCTATTTAAAAAGTGATAAATAGAGTACTTTTAAAAATAATATTTATATTTTACTGACGGGATCATATTCTCTCATATTCCAGTAATAAAATGCAATAACCAATTATGAAAAAAATATTATTTTTCTTATGTAAATTAAATAAAAACAAAATGCATACAAAAAACAGGTACACAAAATTATTCGTACACTTATGAAATCTTACATATAACGAGTCAATATTAATAATTATAAATATAAAACATCTCTGATTACATAATTATCATTTGTTTGAGTATTTTGTAAAAGGTTTTTTCAAAAATGGGTCGCAAAAACAAGAAATTACGGTAGTTGAAAGACGAATCTATGTGAAATGACTTTGCCAGTGTAAATCTTTAAGGGAGGTTGTCAAAATTGTATGAGTATTGCTCTCAATTGTTAACAACATTAGAAGTAAATATAAAAATGAGGAGTAGTTGAAAAATATTTGCCGTGGGGACCGAAAGAAAATTTTTAATCAGCAGAATAAACGATTTATTGAGCACTAAATGAAATTAAATACTAAAAACTCCTGAATAAATAAACAAATAATATATCTGAAATTTTTGGAGGATATATTGAAATATAGACTATTCGAAGAACTCTAAGAAATTTTGATTTCAATGGCCATATAGTCATAAGGAGCTCCTACATATCCCCAAACTACTATGATCCTGTCGTCGTGTTTCACTGTACTACATAAATTGCAGTTATTAAGCTCAAAATTTGGATTTCTCCAATCAAAAGATTTGCCATTCCACTCAAATCCGCAAAATTACCAATTTCCACAAAATAATCCGTGTTAATGTACTATTTCCAAATGCGAGTCTCTTTATTTTATTTTGTTTGGAATTATAGGGCACACTTTTTACTATAAGACCATTAGAACCAAAATTTCTTAAAGTTCTTTGAATAGTCTATGTTCCAATAGACCCTTACAAAATTTAGTTATTCTTAATATTAATTTATTCAGGAGATTTTTAGGATGTGATTTCACTTAACGCTCAATATATAGTTTATTCTGCTGACTTAAAAATAATTTAAGGCCTCCACGGTGAATATTTTTCTACTGGTTCTCATTTTTATATTTACTAATATGGTTCTCAACATTTAGTGCGATCTTCGTTTAATTTTGTCAACCTCCCTTAAAGATTTACACTGGTAAAGTAATTTCAAGCAGATTAGCCTTTCAACTACCATAAATTCTTATTTTTGTGAACTATCTTTCAAAAAATCTTATACAAAATACTCAGACAAATGATAATTATGCAATCACAGATGTTTCATGTTTATAAATATAAATATTGACACGTTATATGTAAGATTTCATAAGTGTACGAATAATTTTGTGTACCTAGTTCTTATACACATTTTGTTTTTATTTAATTAACATAAGAAAAATAATATTTTTTTCATAATTGGCTATTGCATTTTGTTTCTGGAAAATAAGAGAATCTGATCCCGTCAATAATACATCAATATTTTTTTGAAAGTACTCCATTTTTCACTTTTTAAATATAAAACTTAGGTGTACGAATAATTTTGTGAGCCACTGTATATATATATATATATATATATATATATATATATATATATATATATATATATATATCTAATTAAATTATACTATTTTGACGAAGTGAAGCAATCATATTCGAATTACACTGATAATTTCCACTAGTGCAAATTGCCGCTATAATTTTACGACTAAATAGGCGTTACTAAATACAACGTCTGTCTATGTCACTATCAATAGAAGAATTTAGTAGACAATTCTATTTATAATTTGCCATTCCATTAAATCACAAAATCGTATTCCAATTATTACTAATGTAAATTGCTGTGGTAATCGTTTGTTAAAATTGTTAAAGTAATTCAGTACAAAAATAAATTATGTATCGAGGAATTATGATACTCGATACTATTCGTGACTAGAATTTTTGCATAAGCTTATTCTTGCTTGTTGCTTTAAAAGGTCGTCACTCGTGCTTTCGCACTCGTTTTGATTTTCATCCCAGTTATGATCTTGATGACAGAAATTGCCAGTAAAATTCTAATCACTAGTTGTATTGTATATGAAAGTTCAATGATGAAGGGTAACTGGTTGGTAATTGTTATTGTTCTAATTCTAAATGTACTGTGCTTTCAGAATGTAGTAGTCTCTTTTTTTAATAAAAAAAAATCCGGGCCCTCGTATTTGTTGCGCGGACCAACCAACTACTTGGCCGCCACTGACTATAATCTTATATATCTTTGTACCTACATTTGATAATGTCAAGAACGGTTATATTACATGGAGGGCAGACATTCTTAAGTAACATTATCAATCGGTGTGGTCCTTCAATTGCTCTGATTGTAACGGTTTGCATCGCAATTAAAAATGACAAAACATTAAGTTTTGCCAAAAACTTGCCATTATTCTTCCCAAATAATCAGTATTAAGTTTACGATAACGATTATATAAGCAATTCCCAGATTAAAGAATGGCTTCGAAGATTTAAAGATGCCCGAATCTTAGTGGATTATAATCTTCGTTTTGGAAGGTCTGCCACGACCGGAACGTGTTCGCACTACAATCAACAAAAACCGTCGTGTAACTGTGCGAGAGTTAGAAAAACAAAATGGAATTGCGGAAACTATTGTTAGTGTGATTTAACTCAAGACTTAAACAATACAACTTGTCTATTTATCGCATCTTATCCAGCAATTCAGCATCGTACAACATCAACAGCGTCCATACAGTCCTGACTTGCCTGCGTGTGATCTTGTAGAAGATTTTAGGACGTAGAAGACATCAAACGCACGACGAAGCATCTTTTTGCTATTTCGAAAACCGATATGTAGTGTATCCTAAAGTGGTAGGATCGCTGGAAGAAGGATGTAGTTTCCGAAAGAGACTACTTTAAAAGAGACATCGTCAACCTTATTTTCAGTTGTAGTACAAGGTCGGATACTTTCCGGACTGACCTGATATACCATCTACTTTGCAACAGTATAAATAAATATTTTTATCGGAAGAACTCAGACTCTCCGATGATATCCAAATATGTGAAACACCATCACTGTATATTAACAAATAAATGTGGATGAACTAAGAACTAATTTGTTTATTTAAAGTGTTGAAAATTACTGAAGTTTTAACTCTAACTTCCTACGCAGTATACAGTTGAAGGGAAATATGTTTTTATCTGAGAAACACATAATTTGTTTATATTTTATTATTAAGGGCATGAAACTATGAAGGCCAGTGTGTCTAATTTGTTTAGATTTGTAACAAATTTTTTTCGAGCCCTACAATTTACTTTTCAAAAACTTAGATATTAGGCTAACAAAGATGTTAATACGAGGTCACGCTATAATTATAGAGAATAAGAACCATAGTTCACATTTTTAGGATTTTATTTTCAATAAGTTAAAAATAGTCATCAACAATAATACACTTCTTAAAACCTCACAAGCAACTGTATATCCTCTGAAAAAAACCTTCAACTCTATATAATATTTTAAACCAAAATGTAGGCAAAATTAGCATATTGTCAAACAGGTGAGTATGACGGGTATTCTATAATTTTTTATTTTTTTTCGATTAAAAATTGATGTGTTTAAGCAATAGTTCTTTGGAACTTCATTAATCACTTCAGGCAAACATTTTTCAATGAACTATTTAGCAGTATTGTTGGATCCTGATATACATGAATCCATACACAACTCTCCTGACGTAAAGATACGTCCAAAAATAGTTTATAACTTTCATCATCTGTCACAATTTAGTACTAATGTCCGCCACTATTTAAAAGATTTAAAGCCGCGTCCACACGCTTGCCGTTTGCCGCAAACTTCAAACCTCTACAAACTTTAGGCATGATTTTGGGAAACAAACGTCGCCATCCACACATTTGCGAGCGCGTTAGTGTGTTCTGAACAGGCAAACATCTTGTATTGGCCATAACATTTGGCTTAAGTTATTTTTATTACAAAAACAAGAAAATAAGCAAAAGGAAACGAAAAATACGGCAAAGACGGTGGATGTTAAAAATTCATAAAAACCGTACTCCATCCGTCAGTTTTTTTTTTTCCTTGTGATTAGTATTTCCCGGGCTCCAAATGCATGGTTCTGTCTGGTAATATTCTAGGAAGCTCAAGACATCCTCACTGGACTAGTCACTCATTTTGTCACTCACTTCAAAAATATACGTCTATTAACCGCTAATGCTCGAATGAAAATGAATGCGGCACAAACGTATGGATGCACCCCAAATGCTTGCAGCAAACTCCTTTGATTTGTGTCAAAAAACCGACACTCGATCGGGTTGACCACAAGCGCTTGCAAACCTACACAAACGCTCTATTCACACGTTTGAATTTGTGAAGGTTTGTTGAGGTTTGGCAAGCGTGTGGACGCAGCTTAACGCATCAAGGCAAATTCTTGCACGCTCTTTTTGAAAATCAACAAACTGGTGACAACTTTTTTAAAAAGTAGATAATTGTGTATTCTTTTAATAACTGAGGATCCAATGCAATCGTACCGCTTTATTGTCCTCTTCTATTATATTATAAACAACAGCGATGTTGTTTTTGATTATAGTTGTAGGTCTCTCTGCTCTATTTTAGCACTGAAGAGAATTACTCTCTCGTTCAAATTCTTTGTACCAGCGGTAAATTTTAAAAACTAAATATAAACGTTTCTTATACTCATACGTGCTTAAACTTTTTTTTAAATCATAAAAAAATTGTTAAAATGATGATATTTTAGGAAAATCATTCTCCCCAAATACAGAAAATGGATTTGCCACTAACCAGAAGTAATTATAACCCATAACCCTTGATAACATCCTTAAAAGTCAATCTAAGTCCTGTCCCAATTCATAAAAAGAATTAAGTATATTATTTAGTTCGAAAGATAACACCACTAGTTCGATGGAATTAGCATTATTTGTAGATTATTATCAGCATTACTAAATGATAAGGAGGTAGATTTGCGGTGATATTTAACAACCTAGAATTAAAATACTTTAATTACATGCACGTGGAAAGCATTCATTGAGGTATGGTTAAATTTTTTTTCATATATTTTTTTAAATTCGTATTACATGGGACAGACACGTTAAAGTTAATCTTTTTCAATTTATAATCCAGTAATTAAATATATAAATTTATTTATTTCAGTTCAAAATATATGATATGATGTCCAATGGAAGATTAAAATGAATATTAAAAATCAGAAAAAGAAGTTACTACATTATAAAATAAAGGAGATTACCTTGAACGATTCTGTTCCATGTAATAAAAATTTTATAAAAATATATTTTAAAAATTGATTATAACCATACTTCAATGAGTTCTTTACGAATGCGTGTAATCAAAATATTTTACTTCTAGGTAGTCAAATATCACCACAAATCTTCCTCTGTAAGTTAATTTGACATTCCAGGATGTTAACACCCGGGTATAACTAATCCGGGTTAATGTCTAATTTTTTATGAATCTAGGTGTCAGTGATTAAAATGTTTTCTTTCGACTCCCATTAGTTTCTTCTCCTATTAGGCTTTCATCAGGAAGATGCAGAAATCGGTTGGACTCGAAATAAAAATTTTAAACGCTAACTGACTTTCAAAACAATCGTCCTTTCATTACCGCACACTTCAGTCACAAAATAGACTTCCTAAAAAAATGATTTGAAAATGTTCTGTATTTAATTCCATGTTTTGACTAACAACGATTACTTTAAGTATTTAACAAACCAAGTTTTAAGTAGCTTAACTTTTGAAACTAAACTTCAAATACCAGATAAATAACCGATTAAGGTGAAATGAAACCCCTTGCGCGCGAAATTCAAATCACTATAAAGTATTTTTAATTATTATTACAAATTATGAAACTTTACGTATTTGTATTATAGGTTGAAATAAAGAAACATAATTCTATTGTAAAAATAATATAGTTTTAATAAATTTAACCTTCATTTACACATCTTACTTAATTTTTTAAATGTTATTTTCAATATATCTCCAATACTAGACGAACAATTTTCTCTAAATTTGTAAAATAAATTTATAACAGCACAATGTTCAAAATACGTAAAAATTAAAAAAAATGAATTTCAAACTACTAAGAACAATAAAAATAAAACTAGAACTAGAACTTTACGTATTTGTATTATAGGTTGAAATAAAGAAACATAATTCTATTGTAAAAATAATATAGTTTTAATAAATTTAACCTTCATTTACACATCTTATTTAATTTTTTAAATGTTATTTTCAATATATCTCCAATACTAGACGAACAATTTTCTCTAAATTTGTAGAATAAATTTATGACAGCACAATGTTCAAAATACGTAAAAATTAAAAAAAAATGAATTTCAAATTACTAAGAACAATAAAAATAAAACTAGAATTTGACAATAAGTTTTAAAAAATATATATTCTTATAGTACCTTACACCTTCCTACATACTGTGTTATATATTTAAATAAGTTTATGGTATAATACAAAAAGATATTTGCAATTATTGTCTGAGTTAAAAATAGTGCCCACTAGCGCTCGCCTCGGCCGTGAAACAAAATACTGAGCCCTTTCATTTCCCCTTAAAATTATAGTGCTACTTATATTTTTCATGGGCTACCTAATTTTCTTATTTTCAATAATTACAGCGTGACCCTGGTATCATAATGATTTTTTGTAGTAGGTATAAAAGAGGCCGATCTGCAAGTGTTTTCCATTGCGGGATAACATTGGCAGGGTGTGTATTTCGGTGCCTGTTACTAGGCAATACGATAACAGTGGCCGTGTGCATGTAGCAGAGAGATAACAGAGTGCCATGTAATTCTAGTGTGCCGTGCATTAGTGCTGAGCAGGGCCCGGGGTAGTGTAACACCGCTGCGCTGGCCTCTGAGAAATCAGGATCGTGTAGTGCGTACATGCGTAGCAAACTACATGCACTCACTTACCAGATTAGATGGACATACATAACTACACAATCACACCAATAAAAATATTCATTTGAATTTACAATTCACACCCTCTTCCTCACGGTATTTATTGTCTTTACAAAAAATCTAATCGAAATTTTGACAGCAATGGTAAATAGTGCATTTGACATTTTATTCCGGTGAGATATTGTCCGTTTAAGCAAAACTTAAAATTTTAGTAACGGTGCAACTGGCTATGAAAAACTAAAATTATAAATCAATAAAAATTAATTAAAAATAGCAGAGCACATACACTTAGATATTAAAATTTTCAAATGTGACATAGTAATTTTTATTTTATCATTTAATTGAATTTTCTTGACTCACGACAACCAATTGCTCAGCGGAATGTTCTTTTTCACAGTTGAAAGGAAAAAAAATCTAATGTCAAGAAAAATTGTATTCTGTTTTGATAGCTTTAATGAAAAAATGTAGAGCAAATATGTAAACAAAAATTGTGTTAATTGTATCTTATTACATACCCTATTGCTCGTATTATTTTATTATTAAATTATTATGAATGAAATGTTTTATATTCATTTCCCCTTAAAATATTAATCCGGCGCTGATTTTCACGGATTAACACCTGAGTAGTAGATTAACACTTGAACAGTACTTTGTACTCAATAGGTACAACACTACTTCAAAAGGTTTTTCTCTATGAAATGCGATTAAATCCTTTTACCTTTATAACAATAGGTAAGCGATCGCTTGGCGGCTGTGTATTTTTGTTTTCGAACTGGCTTCGGAAAAGTAACCTTCTGCTTTTGCCCTCGGCGAACATCAATAGAAGTGACATTTTAGTGTTTGCTCATACTTAGGGTATGAGAAGAGTCGGCTAAATAGAGGTTGAGAAATCCTGGATTTTTGCTATTAAATGGTATTCCAGAATTCGAAATCACAACTCTCTTGTACTCTTCGACAGTTGTGGATGTCTTGATTGAGTATCTGACTCAGCTTGGAAGTTGGAATTTCTTAGTGAAATAACCGAAAAGCTGTTTAACTGATTGTAAAGGCCGTCACATCGAAGTCTATAATTATAGTCTTTTTCACTAAAATGTGATCGTACGTCATACCTAGTAATAAAATTGTAGCCAAAACAGCAATGTTACTATCCCTAGCATATACCCAGTAAAATACACGGAACTTAGTGTCTTTTACTAATCAATGGTTGGTAATCCTGTACAACGTTGCCATTCTCGAAATGTCAAAAAATAATATTTTTGAAAAATGTCAAAAAATTGAGCATAAAATTTAGGAAGTTGGGCACAGAATATGGTGAATTCTGTAATAAGGTATTTCGAACAAGAACGCGACAATCAAGACCCAACCATACCATTAACAGCTGTAAAAGAAGTAATATAAATAATTATAAATATTATATAAATATGTAAATGTACAAGATAATTGTTTTTTGAAGAGTGCGGCAGCTGCATTAGGAATTAGTCTTACAACTGTGACTAAAATTAAATCTAAAACTAATAAAAGTGAACCACTTTTAGGTCCTAAAAAGAATCGTCCACGAACTAAACCTGTTGTTGACATGTGTGATTTTAAGAAATGTGCAATGCGAAATATCATATATTATATGTATAAACACAGTAAGCTCATACATTATAAACATTGATTGTAGAATTAATCCATTTATTTTATGTAAATAATTCACAATATGATATATACACACATGGTATACTATGCAACCATCAACACTTGAATGTACCCTACAAATACTTGGCAACGTTGCATCAGGGAACATTATGACGTACGATCACATTTTAGTGAAAAAGACTATATAAGTAAATTTTATTGTATTCTTTGTGGATTGATATTGAATTGTAAATCGATATAAAATTATTTGTAAATTAGAAAAGTACTCTCTATTTCCTGCAGTTGATCCTCACGTCATCAATTGTAACAATGTGATTTAAACCGTTGGGAGGCTTTCATCATGACATTATTTTGTCGGGTGAAATCGTATGATTTCTATAGTATATAAATAAATGTCAAAACTGACAGTATTATATATATATATATATATATATATATATATATATATATATATATATATATATATATATATATATATACAGGGTGAATACTGAAAACCTTGACATAGGGAAATAACATGGGAAAACAGTTTTTTGCTGTTTCCATCTGTCCCGCTAAATAAAATCGGGTGTATATGGTATCGTTAGTTAGATTACTTAATTTTACATCTAATAAAACTAAATGTTGTGTAATAAGACCTTTTCTAACTGAAATATTTGATAAAATAAATTGTATTTTGAAGTTTATCCTTCATATTTTCGAATAAGAAACGTCAAAAACAAAATGCTCCATAGCCGAGTGGATACGAGGGCTGTTTCATAACATAAATAATCTACAAGACCTGGTTCGAGACCACCTCAGCCCTACTTTTTTTTAATTAAATTATGCTTAAAATATCTTTATTATATCAGACTATTTTAATAAAATAGCAATATTCATATTTTTATAAATAAAAAAATCCAAATATTTAATAGAATTATTATTTGCTGTCTGTCAAACTTAACAATTAATTCGAATTTAGTTTTTGGTGTATAATTTTGTATTTCATGTTTCGAAACATGATATTTTAAGTATAATTTAATTTTAAAAAAAAATAGGGCCGAGGTGGTCTCGAACCAGGTCTTGTAGATTATTTATGTTATGAAACAGCCCTCGTATCCACTCGGCTATGGAGCATTTTGTTTTTGACGTTTCTTATTCGAAAATATGAAGGATAACCTTCAAAATACAATTTATTTTATCAAATATTTCAGTTAGAAAAGGCCATATTACACAACATTTAGTTTTATTAGATGTAAAATTAAGTAATCTAACTAACGATACCATATACACCCGATTTTATTTAGCGGGACAGATGGAAACAGCAAAAAACTGTTTTCCCATATTATTTCCCTATGTCAAGGTTTTCAGTATTCACCCTGTATATATATACCGGGTGTAGAAATGGAAAGTGGCGCATAGCGATTTCAATGTTATTTTTTTTCAACTGCTGTATCTCTTTACCTAATCATTTTAGCGCAAAAAGCGTAAGAGTACAAGTTGTTCTAAAATTAAAAAGGTATCCTATAAAGTCAAGTTACTTTCATAATTATTCATATTTAACGACTTATTAATAAAATAAAATTTAAGGTTTTTTAGAAAAAAAATGAGACTGCCTTGATAAATGAAACAAATTTTGAAAATTAGTCATAGTGACATATAATTTTTGAATAATTTCTGTTAATTATAGACCTTATAGTGACTGTTACTACACAAATACCATTCCAAGCATTGAATTTTCTCTTGGGTAGTCAAATTTGCCATTTTCAGAGTCAATCAAAATTTTCTATGACAAGTAATTGTCACTGTCAATAATTTATTCAAAAATTTTTTTCATTTATCAAGGCAATCTTAATTTCTTTTTTCTAAAAAACTTTAAATTATATTTTATTAATAAGTCGTTAAATATGAATAATTATGAAAGTAAGTTGACTTTATAGGATACCTTTTTAATTTTAGAACAACTTGTACTCTTACGCTTTTTGCGCTAAAATGATTAGGTAAAGAGATACCATCATCAATGGCACAACATTCCTCTGTGGAACAAGGCCTCAAGTACCTGAAGTACTTGTTTCGTGACATATTTTACTTGCATTTTAGTGATGCAGGTTGTCAGCCTACAGTCTCTGCAAGGCCAGCACACACCGAGCCGTTGTGCGGCAACCCATCCAATTGGACAGGGCGGGCTATGTTGCTTATCTACACGATCAGACAAGACACGCCACGACCACACAACCGTACTGGCTGACAGGTAAAGAGATACAGCAGTTGAAAAAAAATAACATTGAAATCGCTATGCGCCACTTTCCATTTCTACACCCGGTATATATATATATATATATATATATATATATATATATATATATATATATATATATATATATATATATATATATATATAGGGTGTTCCATTTAAGTGTGCCACCATTGCTATCTCGAGAACTATAATAGTTCCGAGGTTGGTTAAATTAGCAAAGAACCACCATTTTACAACACTAATACAATAAGCAAAAAAAATTTTTTTTCGACCAGTGGTTCTCAAAAACATAACTTTCTTATTTTAAATCGGAACATATGTTTATTTTAAGTTTATTCGATAGAGTATGACAAAGATTCAAGATAAAAGTTTAATAATAATTGCAGAGAAATTGATGACATGTGGTTCAACTGTAAGAAATAAAGTGTAAGAATTTAGAGTTTTTATACTCAAGATACGCGTTGTAGTTTAATTGAATTATATATTTTTTAATCGCGGTTGATTATTAACAATTATATAATTTTGTTATTGTTGGAAAATAGCATTTAGTTCAAATCATGCTATTCCAACTTCAGTCTTTGTGACGTGGTTAGCAACACGCGTTGGTAAACTCTATTGTGTTAATAACATTACCTTGCACCAATTTGACCATAAAGTAACCGCGTCTGTTATTATTATTAACATTCCCTTTGTCGGCTTCTATCACAGCAGGCTTCTAAATAAAATTATAGTGGTAGCAGCTACTATTGTTATACCCTTGTCTCTTATAAAATTAATATAAGTAATTATTGTATTACTTTTGAGGGAAGTAAAATTCATAAATTAAAACCCGTATGTACCTGTTACATATTTTGGTAACGAGCGGTGGACTAAATAAAATTAACGCCCTCCTATCCTGTTACACTGTGGCCCTGTAAGATTGTACCCAAAGCTTACGAAATATGATAAGGAGGGAAGAGAGTGCATCCACTCAGTCCTCGAAAACTTAGGATATTTTATAAGAATCGCGTTCCTTCATCTGATGAAATCAGACTCACGTACAGCAGAACAACGTGCTCTGATCATACCCCCCAACAGCGGTTTAGCTTGAGGGGGGCAAAGGAGGACATCCGCTAATGTCAAAAATGAATTCCTGAATGAAATGTTTTTCTGTATTAAACGCACTTCCAGTGTCATTTTCGGTTTCATTCTGAAATGTAATGTTCCTATATTAGGAGGTTAAATATGGGACAAATATTTCATATCATTATTATTTAAATAGTATAATTTTTTTTCTATTAATCTCAGACTTACATTTTTTATTAATAAATTTTAAACATTAAAATATCATCATACAATACAATTTGAATAAATATAATTTTGGAAAATAAATGTTACTTTTATTTAAAAAAAGTTTTTAGAAATAGAACATGCAACTCATCAAAATAAATAAGCAACGAACAACCAAATTTAACAATCGCATTACAGTCGCCACCATCGAAGAAGGCGTAGAAAGGTCGCGAAAACTGACTTTGTCCCCGGGCGCTGAAAACTCTAGCTGCGCCTCTGCCCACCAACTCTGTTACACTTTATATTCGAGATTTTAAAAGGATTTGTTTAGAGTCTGTTCACCCCGAGGAGAAAGTCTGCATCCGCCCCTAAAATCTTAGTGAAATAGAAAAACGAAAGACCTTAATTCGTGAATATCCGTTAAAATCTCGAATTGTGCAAATCGGTATGATAACATTACCTCCCTTATGGCTGTCAGTATTTGCACACAAATAACGATTTGTGTTTTTTTTTCATTAGTCCTCTTTTCATTCAGGCACACACGTTGTTGGTATGTGTATCGTTCGCTACCCAAATTGTATGTACGGAACATGAATTTGTGGGGAAACCACGGAAAAAATCGGGTAGTGAGGGTAAAATTTCACAAATTTATATGATGAAGTTGAGAAGGGTTGAAGTTTAAATTTAGGGTCGGGCTCGGCAACTTTAGCCAAATATTTATGTGTTCATTTAGTTACACTTGTTGGTCACCCTCTTTGTGCGTCACTGGCCACGCTCGCTTTTGTTCCATGGCCGCCGCGACGCACGCATTATTCACATACTCAGATTATCACGCCGCACAACTACCACTACACAATCACGCCAAATTATCTCACATTCTGCCTACATGTTCGGGAAAATAATCATAATAATGCCCAGCATAGGCCCACTGCTCCTACTGTTTACCGCAGTATTACATAACAACCTCAACAATGTAAATAGATCGTCATTATCAAATTTGCACTCACATGTTGTAAGAGATGAGCTGTGCGGTTGAAGAGACTATTGAACACGTCATAAAATATAGCAGCCAACGATAGGACTACGATAAGTACACGACACAAATAATAGATATAAAAAATGAAAGCCACATTTTTTATGTGAGACAGATATAACGATTTTTTAAAAAAATATCGAACTTGAATATTTCAAAAATTATTTCGATAATAATCGATAAAAATCGATCGAAAAAGCAAGATATGAATTTTTGAAACATTGGGACCATGTTCGTGACGTCAGGTGAACGAGTTCAGTGGCAGAAAAACATTTATGTTTCATGAGAGCAATGTTTATATATATTTTTAATACAAATGATTTATTTTATAAGTTATAAGTCTTACTTCGTAAAAATACAACTTAATACAAAGTAAAATTATATTATTTGTCAATTTTACAATATTTATTATGAAGTATGACAAGTGACAGTTGACACTTCTACTTCTGACCGCAATGAGCGCTAAGAAACAGTAAGCGGTAAAGTCACTATATCCTATATTTAGTGACTTTAGTACGCGGGAATAGCAGTTTTCAAATTTTTGGCCTATAGAATAGTACAAAAATGTTAAATTCGTTATAACTCTTTACTGAAATAGTTATTTATGCAACTAGTGTGTAAAGTAAGTGTCGAGTGCTGTTGAACGCATGAGGCGTAGCCGACAGCGAAAATTATATATAGCACGAGATTAAAAACACTATGTTAAACACGTGTTGCATACGTTTTTCCTACAACCAAAATATTAATAAAAATTAATTTAAAAATTAAATTAAACCGTGGATAAAAATAATTTACATTGCCTAGCAATGGTTTGTTTTCACGCACTGTATAACTCTTTACAAACTCAAAAGAGGGCATAAAGTATATACTTTATGTCTAGTTATAGGAAATTGTCATTTATGCAACAAATGTGTAAAGTCAGTGTTTTTTAATCGAATGCTTTAACGTATGACCCGAATGTGGAAATTATAGCACGAGATAAAAAACATTATGTTACACAGATGTTGCATACAACATTTTTAATAAAAATTAATTTCAAAAGTAATTTAAATCAATAATAAATGTGTTTACGTTGCCTAACAACGTTTACTTTTCAAACACTATACTCTGTTTTTAAACTATAGACAGTAACTAGAAATTCTAGTGAGAAAATCAAAGCCTGTGATTGGTTGCTGCGCCATTTCATGAAGCCACATTTAACCAGACAAAATTTCAAGTTAACCTTCTCAAACATAATTGAAACGTCAAACTCTCAGTAGTTGTCAAATCACTTGTTGAATTTGCACGTGTTTTTTGTTTCATTTCTCTTTTTGTGATATTTCACGATTAAAACCAGTTGTTTTCAGAACTACTAGTTTTTCACTCACGCTGTGGTGTAAATGTGACTTCGTCTAGTGCTGTCTATAGTTTAAAAACGGAGTATAGTGTGTGAAAAATAACTCTTTTCAACAGTGGTTCTCAAACTTTTTGATGTGAAGACCTCAAATCTATAATATAAAATTTCCGGAACCCCCAATAGTATGCATGCATGTGCATGAAATTTTAAAGATATTTTATTAATCCTAGGAAAACATAATGATACATGAGCTAGGTATAATTTATATAATTCCTATCAGTGGTATTCTACTATCACTGATAAATTTAGAGTCAAAATTTACCGCTGTTAGCGCTAACTTTGTTTTGTAATACTAGAATAACATCACTTATAATAACTAACAGTCACCTCTAGCTAGAAACGTCTCTAAGCAACTTTAACAGTGACTGTAGAATACCACTGTTTATATTTGGGTGTATTTTGGACAAACGTACTGACATTTCATGTTCTACCAACTTCAAGCGTTCTCTTTTTAGTTTTGATGTTAAGAAACGTATATAGAAATCTTAGATCACATACACACAAAAGGTAGAAAATTGAACTAAAATTCGAAATACTTTGACTTCCATATTGTGTTATTTATTGTGAATATACATATATCCAAAAGGATTCCACGGAATATTCAGAAAATGTCATTCGCAAATTATCCACTCAAAACTCTCAATAGATAAAATATTCTTATTGTTAACAAGAGTTTTAGGTGTTGTAAACATTTGCAACTTGCCTCAATTTCCAAAATTATATATTGTCTTTCAAAGTTCTAATTTTATTGGACGATTTTAACAAATTTTCATCTCTTATTTTTTGCATGCTGAAATTTACTTCATTTAGTTCTCCAAATAAATTTTTCAACAATTCATGTTTGTTTTCTTTTTAAAAAAAGTTGGTAGGTAGCTCTACATTTAATTAGTAACCATGATTCAATACTCATTTTTGTACAATCATTTGATATCAGTATGCAGAAGAATGTTTAAATGGTCATTATCCAAGAATTGTTAAAATACCTACGATGCTAAATTTCACAATGTGCCCGCGGCACCCCTTTCAATAATGAAAGACACCCCAAGGTGCCGCGGCACCCACTTTGAGAACCACTGCTTTACAAATTCATAAAGTATATAAATTTTAGGCGCGGTTGTAGGCAAAATTATTTTAAAAAAAATTGCTTTATTCATTAAACAGACTCGACTCATTATATTTATATAATTTTCAATAATCTTTCTTTTTGAAATTAAAATTGAATATCAAATCTTACCTAACCTAAAGACGATGGAATTTGAACCCACAATAACTTAGATAAAAAACCTAAACGCTAACCACTACCCACTTCCCGAATACCGTCGACATTGCAAGTATTATAAATATTGTTGACAAATAATACATGAACAGCTTTTTGTTTGATTATATTTAGAATCGAAGTTGGAATCAGTAGATATTAAATTGAAAATTTGTCTACAAATTTTACTGAATGAATCCTGTCTTGTCGTTTATTTTTGCTATATTTTCACAATGGAAAATATCTCGGAAAATATTTATAGGAAACGATAACATATCGCCAAATAGCTACGACCTACTAAAATTTGGTTTTATGTATTGATATATGGTTTTGGGACAAATCTACATACCTATGTATGTGTGATAACATATATTAGTGTGCTATTGATAATTATATATTATTACTCGTTCATATATTCTAATATGGAAAAATCAATAATCATATGAGAGAGTTATTACCTATTATTTCCATGGAAATGAAAATAAAATGAAACAATATTTTATCCATTGTACGACAAATTCAATACAAAATATTTTATTTATGACTAGCCACACGTGACTTACATTTTAAGTTTCTTTATATTGGTAATTCGATCAGGAAGTCTAGCAATTGTTTTAACTTTTATACGTTGTAGAGACATGTCCATTACATTTAAATTTTTTGATGACATCAGAGTTAAAAAAACTCTTCGTTATTTCAGTTGTGTTTTCGTGTCTCTGTTCACGTATATAAGTTATTTAACTTACTTTCGTAGCAACATAAGTCGTAAGTTCCTGATATCTTTTGTTATTTGGTTACCATTGTCAACGAAAAGTTATACTGTCCTACTAGTAGTATAATTATGAAAATCATACGAATTCCGAATATATATGGTCGTCTAGCAACGGGCAAATAAAATGTTGCAAATAAATAATTCTGAACCGTCACATTTTACATACATTACAAATATCGCCCCTTTCTTAAACTGCTGACATCCACGACACTATATCGAGCTTGGTTTACTTTGAAAATTTTGTCAATAAAATGCACAGTTAACCACTAATTGAATTGATTTTGTTTCCAAAGCACACTTGACCGAAAATGAATAAAATGAACATGTCTCTATTTTCTTTGTTTATTTTCATTTTAATTTACATGTGTTTTATATCGTTGGAAAGAGAAAAAAAATTCTATTTAACAGTACTAACAACAACTCTGAAAATTGAAATTTTGCTAAACTAAATTCTCTTAGTTCGAATGAACTGCAATACCCATCTTTACTACAATCGATAGGACCGAAAGCAAAATTGTTGATTTATAGATATTCGTAGATACTGTAAAAGTTTTTTTGACCTAATTGAATTTATTATTTTTAAAGATACTTTTCAAATTATCAGTCAATAAATGTGAGCCATGTTCTAGTTCTACTCCAATGATAGGAAAAAACCGCCTGTATAAATATTTTATGCGGCCCACATACTATTAACATTAATTTCAATTTAAAATAATAATATTAATTTATAATCATAATATTAAATAATTGAAATTGTACATTATCCGCTTTTTAATTTTTAAATGTGGCCTAAAGAAAAAGTTTGCCCATCCCTGGTATAGTCAGGAACTCAGCAAGACCGGCTATGGATTTGAGAAACTAAGTTTGAGATTTATTATTTATCATGTATTTAGTAATGGATGTAGTAGTTCACTCTCCTCGCTTGGTAGAATGCCCAAAAGATGATGTCCACGCCTTCTTCAGTATATTTTTCCGATATTTTTATTAAAAAAATGTATATAGCAAAATCAGTAAAATATATTAAACCGTAAGTGGCATATTTGTATTTATTAATCTAGTGACATGACAAACACACGCAAATAAGAAGATTATAGTTGAAAAGTATTATAATAAAAAAATTATAAACCCGAAGCCTTTTCCGAAAACCGTATACTCAACCCCACTTTACTCTAAAACAAAAAAAATCTGTTTTATTTATGTACAAAACCTATATTGTTTATTTAAAATGATTGCTGAATATTTATTTATAGAAAACACAGCACAATTCTAATATTAAATTTTGCACTTGTATAATTTTGGTGTATTTGATATGATGTATTTCCGTGCATGATGGTGTGATGGTATATGTAAAAACAGATCCGTATTGATCTAATTCAAAGGTGGCGAACCGTGGGCGGCGCTAGCATCGTGCCGGAACCGGAAGTGCTTCCGGATTCTCCATTCCAGACCCAGCGAAGTCGCAAGGTCATTACCTTACAAAGTCAAAACCATTCACAAAGGAAAGTCGGCGACAGAAATAACAATTACTGGAATTTTCTTCAATCAATAATTATTTACACCTGTCAATAACTTTCTCAGGATTTAATAATAGCTTTAAAGCAAACGGAAAGATCACAAACAAATTATTATGACGAACAATATTTTTTTTAAAGTATTACTCAGAAAATATATTTTTTATTTCTTCCACAAAATTTGTAGAAAGAAGACAAACAAGTACCAAGTATTTACGAATGTACCAATTTGCGAATGAGTAAATGCGGTTTAAAAAATAAACGAATTTAAACTTGCTTGGTCAAATGTTTAATGATAAATTACAATCATTTACTTACCAACACTTTATTTTGACAATATTTCAATTTATTTAAAAAAACGATAAAATAGCATCAGTGTTGATGGAGAAATCATCGATAATGTTAAACTTATTGTTATCTAAATTACATATGTCTGATCATAGGCGCCCATAAAGTATTTTTCAAGAAGAAGCAAAGTAAAAAAAAAAACAAAATATTATCATAAAAAAAGACATATTCTTTTGCACGCTTGTACTAACGAGGCTTAAATTTTAAGAAACACTTAAACAAAAAATAGTCGAAATTTTGACAACAATGTTGAATAGTTAGTAAATTTCATTCCGACCATTTAAGAAAAACATAAAAATTTAAATAATATTGTTGCACCCGGTCATTATATATAAATACCTTAACACCCTTAGAATACTATGAGCAACCGACTATATATAATATAAAAATATATATATTACAGTGATAAACTGCAAACATATACTTATTAATAAAAAAAAATTGCATTAAAAAAGGAAATAAACGAACATAAAGAAAAAAATTCTTATTTTTTTATTGATTTGTAAAGGTAATTTCTTCCAGTTTAAATAATTTACCATAAATATCAATGAAATAATTTGTGCCACACATGAAAAACCCAAATCCAAAGTTAAACAAACGTGAATATGTTTCTTATAGAACATAACGGTAGTGAAATAATTAAGTAATATGCCGTCTTTTTAAAATTAGCAAAAACCAGGGGAGGGCAAATGCCCCCTCTTGCCCCCCCCCCCCTTATGGGCGCCCATGTGTCTGATATTAGTGATTAGGATGCTATTTTGGTTCTTGCTCTTGGAGGGTAAAAACTAGGTGCTCTCGTAATTAAAAAGACGTTGGACAATAGATAGAAAGCGATAGAGAAATGATATTTTATCAAACCGATTTTTACAAGGGTTAAGATGAAACAATTGCACCTCTTCGATTATTTGAATTCGAATTTAACCGCAAAAAATTAGTTGAAAAAATTAAAATCATTAAAATAAATAGACATAATAAGTAGATATTTTGCAATACGGAATTATTTTATATTTCGTAGCATATGTTAATATTTCATTTTTCATTCTTTTCAAATAATGACTAATAGTATAATACATTGCTTGAGTATATTCTGCAAAATATATATCGAAATGAGACATCAAATAATCCTGGTATTTCAGTGATTATAAAAAAAATTAATACTCAAAGGAAACACATCCTTTTTCCATTTACGAATGTTCTTTTGCATGAAGAATATTACAAAAGTACATATATTATCTTTCAAATTAATTACAAGGAAATGGCTTACATCGGTTTGGTCATTGTCAGTATTTTTCTATGAAATAACCGCTTCTTTAATCCCTAGATTTTGTGGCCAATATATTAATAATTTTTTATTTCCTACATGTAAAATTTCGAATCACCACATCAATGAAAGATTATTACCTGCTAATACAATAGTCGGTAATTCCTTTATTGTGTTGTATATTTTCATGTTTCATGAACTAGGAACTAACTACACCATTGGTAAAAAACTCAACGGGAGGTACCTTCTCTTATTGGTTGCTCAAAATTTAATACAAAAATGCGTCTTTCGCGCCGGTTCATTTTTCTATGAGGCGAATTATAATTCTAAAAATTTGCTTTAAAAGTTAGAACTAAAGAACGCGTTCAGGAAAGAAATTTTTGGAAGGTTTGACAAGGACAAGATCAATATTACAAGCATGAAGTTTATAGCAATTCAAGCTGAAATAATCCTAAGTGAAAAATTTGGGTTTGTAGGTATTTTAATCTCACTCGAGTATATTCTCAGTTTTTCATTAAGTAGTGAAACATTTGGCAAATACAACACATCATGCATTCACTCAAGCAAAGTTAATAATATTTCATAATCTCATCAGCTAACACCACACATGCATTAATTCATTACATCTCCACATTGGCTGACAAGCCGGTGACATATCAGTGGTACCAACTGCATAACTGCAACAGTTACGCGACACGTGAAACTGGGATGGCACGTGCTGAGACACGTGTGAGCGTGCTCCAGATCTATTTTTAGTCGCTAGGTGAACTGTCAACAAGCCGCGATGCTAGACTGTCTGTCGGCGCAGCGCTATTCTTTTGTTCAGCTTAAGTATTTATGATACTTCACAAAAGAATACTAGAAAGATGAAATACTTCAAAACAAGAGTTTTATTGTTGCTTTACATAGTCTAAGATGCATTTTAAAAAGTAAAAGGATTACGTTTTACGTCTGACTTGAATATGAAAAGTTTAATTTTTGTACTCGTAAAACATTTATTTCAAATTTATAGAATACTATTTCAATAAATATTATAACAGTAATTGGTTTATTTTGCATTAATTAATCATTTAATCGCAATTTACTCATTCGTTTCCAAGAATATGTATATATTTCTGAAAAATGTTATTTCCATTAAAATGAATATAAAATAGTTTTGGAATAACTAAACCTCGTTATACCGGGTGTCCCATTTAAGATACGAATGTATTGGTTTCTCGAGAACCGTACGAGCTACGAGGTTGGTTAAATTAGACAAAAGTTGCCCCGTTAGGAGGATATTTTAATAGTGTTTTGTTATTTGCGAAAAAATGCATAGGTCACTAGATATAGGGGAAAATGTAAATTTAGCGATTTTCTTTTTTTGCTTATAACTTTGTTATATGAAATAATACGAGATTCTGGTTTGCACTTTCTTAAGGCACTTTTGTATGGTGAATTTGCAGAAGTACTCAATTTTTTTTTATATCTAACCATTTACGAGTTACTGATAGCAACTTTTATTTTTCATATGGAGGTCATATTAAGCTATGTTATTTTTAAATAGAGATTTTTTTTAGCTTTACAATGATATAAAACAGTAACAATTTATTTTTATAATTAACAGAAAAATTACCAAAAATTGTTATTTATACTAAAATTGCATTGAAAAAAGTAAATCGAAGGCTGCTGTGGAAGAAAAAAACTATTTCATAACATATATTGCAACAAGTTTATTTAATTAAAGTTAAAAATACAAACATAATTTACGAAAACTTAACAATAAATTTAGTTAGAAAAAAGTAAGTCGAAGGCGGCTGTGGAAGAAAATAACTAAATTTATTGTAAAGTTTTCGCAAATTATTTTTGTATTTTTAACTTTAATTAAATAAACTTGTTGCCATATATGTTATGAAATAGTTTTTTTCTTCCACAGCAGCCTTCAATTTACTTTTTTCAATGCAATTTTAGTATAAATAACAATTTTTGTTAATTTTTCTGTTAATTATAAAAATAAATTATTACTGTTTTATATCATTGTAAAGCTAAAAAAAATCTCTATTTAAAAATACCATAGCTTAATATGACGTCCATATGAAAAATAAAAGTTGCTATCAGTAACTCGTAAATGGTTAGATATAAAAAAAAATTGAGTACTTCTGCAAATTCACCATACAAAAGTGTCTTAAGAAAGTGCAAACCAGAATCTCGTATTATTTCATATAACAAAGTTATAAGCAAAAAAAGAAAATCGCTGAATTTACATTTTCTCCTATATCTAGTGATCTATGCATTTTTTCGCAAATAACAAAACACTATTAAAATAGCCTCCTAACGGGGCAACTTTTGTCTAATTTAACCAACCTCGTAGCTCTTACGGTTCTCGAGATACCAATGCATTCGTATCTTAAATGGGACACCCTGTATATTGATCGATTCCACACGTTTAAAAGCTCTGGGATATCCATTTTATTCTACTCTTTGTTTAGTGTGCTAGTTCAAGTTTCCAGATATCCAAATATTTGATATCCATTGAAGCGGTTATTCGGTAATCTATCTATAATCCAATATTGCATGTACGCTTCGTACAAGCTATTACTAAAGTAGGATACCGGGATAACCTAACATGATATTCGGAATTAGAATTAATTATAATTTACCGAATACCTAAATAGTGTTTCAGTATAATACAAAGTTAAAGTAGGGTAGGTTATCTACGATCTATGATTCGCATACATTTATATCATGATAATAATATAGGTATTTAACAATATATGGAAAACTAAATAACAAAAAACAAATTAATATGTTATAAGAGAATTTAAAGTATCTGAATTTCGGAAGTTCATCCTCAGAATTAAATTAAATATAATAATGTATACGATATAGTATACAGTATATAGTTTAATACAAAGATCAATTTAATACAATATTTAGTACAATAAACCAAATAGGTTACTTCGTCACTAGAGGATATACAAAATTGGGGTCACTATGGGCTTCGATCTATCGATCATCATCAGGTGACGAAGTTTTTGAGTCATAAGAGTTGGTTGATTGTTGCGTTAGTTGAAGCTTGTATGCGTGAAGATCCATTGTCAAAATTCACTGTACGGTGTTCCCCGAAATGTTTATTGTCAACGACGACGAATGGAGGTTCGGAATCTTCGGGCAACTCTCTCACTTAAAAGCAGTACCCGTATTCCGAGCTCACCTTTATAATAAAATCGGTTTTATGAAGCCTGATTTTATATTACAATCATATGAGGCCAGACATCACTTAAAAAAGCACTCTATAAAAGTGAGCATGTAATGCGGGCCAATATTTTAGTTGACCGCAACGTAGCTTTATGGCCGATAACACCAATATTACTTAAATCTTAAATCCCCTTACCTTAACCATTTTGCTCAAACATTTTAATTATTTGACGAATTATAGATCAATTGGGTTACGTTTTGTCGGTCGAATATTATATGCAATTTGCGGAGAGTCTCTCCCGATTTTTACTTCCTTGTACGAAAGGAAGTATTGTAATCGTAAAAATTTCGGTTTTCAGTTTTCAATTTTTCCAGTCCTGAATCCATTTTAACTAGTGAGTAAGTCTAAACTTATATATCTCGCATAACTCAAAAATTATTAGTCGTGTAGAATGCAATCAGCAGCCAATTGGTAACTTTGATCGTAGTGTTTTTTTTTATTTTTTCGCGTAACTCAAAAACTATTAGCCGTAGCATGTCGAAATTTTATTTTTATGCGACAACTATCAAATATCACTTTTCCCGCACTATATAAGGCTTGAAAGTTGCGTATGTCACAATCGTGGGTTAAAGTGTGACAAATCATTTCGCACGGTATTTGCCAACATTGCACATGCTTGAAGGTTTTCTTTGTAAGGTTACCTGCGTCATACTGTTTTTTATATCAAATAGCTTCAGTGCATGTACTTTTCTTCTGTAACGTTTAGTAGTGTGATCGAAGATAATGTTTATTGAGCAGCGAGTGCAGAATGCCACCTATTTTCCACGATGTGTGAAAGTTGCGGTACGAGACGAAGTAGAGTGCTGGAACTCACAAGGTGGAAAATAAGTGATTCTGCACGAGTGACACAATACACTATTTCTTTGCAAATTTTTAAGGGATTAAAATAATTTTGTGTAATGCAATAAGGGATTGTAATATAAAAGATTATTCATTTCGACGGGAAGTTTAGTTGAAGTGTAGCAAAAAATATGTATAACTTAATGTAAACGGAAGTCATGAATAGTATCCACATCAGATTATTAAATAAATTTTAACGAAGACACTACGTTAAAGCGATTCATTATCAGTAACCGCAATGTCTATGGATGAAAACTGAGCAATTGCAGGTGTTACCAACCGAAAGGAACAAAAATAGCACGAAATTTGAATTGTGGATTATTACTAGGATACTCTCGTTACAAATAAAATTGTAACTAATTAAATATTTATCATCTGCATGCTCTGTTCCGTCGGGTGTACCATAGATGAACTATAGTTCGTCTCAAATAGAAATAGATCTGTCAATCATTCTTGCGCAACTAATGCCACAAACAAGCTGAGGGAAACGGCAACGTATTTATCGCTTCTCTGGTGAGCAATGTGTTGGAATGACTTACACCGATTTGATCATTGACAATATTTTTCCTTGAAATAACGGCTGCTTGAATCTCTAGATTTTCCACGCAATTCAATTCTTAATCCTTATTCAGCTACGTGTAAAATTTGAATTACCCATTCGATGAGTGATTCCTACCATCTAATAAAGTGGTCAGCAAATCCTGCATTGTTAAGTTTTTTTTGTATATGGCGTTTCAATGTTCTTTAATTCTTAAATTAAAACTAAAAAAAACTACCATTTTTATATGGCGTCACAATTATTGCATTGAATTAAATATATTCCCATCAAACGTCAACTCTGTTTGTCTGGTTTTCCCTCGGGTTTTCTTTCATAGGTAATAATTTTCTGTCAGCTTTTTTCAATTTCTTAAAATTCCCTAGCTTCCCCGTGTGAACTAAGCACTAAGTACTATACCAGTACAAAACTCAACGGGTGTTTTCTCTTATTCCTTGCTCAAAATAAGAACGAAACTAAAACGCGTCTTTCACGCTCTCCTTTTCCATATACGATGCACTGTAAGTATTCCATTGTGATATAAACGTTTCTTTGACGTTTAAATCTTTCATCTAATATCAAGTTACATTACATAGTGAAGCCTAGATTTTGTGGCCCATTTAATTTAACAAACTTTGATTTTAACAAATAAGAATAAAATTCTAATATCGAACTAAAATTTTCTTATAAGTAAATTAACAAGTTAATTTTAGTTATTATTCTCTCGGGTATTTTTTGAATCTATAATGCAAATACAATAATGTAAATATCTGTAAATAGCAGTGCATGTCAGTTCTTTTAATATGTACGATAGAGATACATGCATTATTAAATAACGCACTTTCTGCTTTATAGGACATTCCTTCGTTCATTACATTTTCGGATTTTATTGAAGTATATAATTTTTGTAATTTATAAGCGGAACAATAAACGATTACAATAAATTTTGAAATAATTGAAACAGACAACACCAAGGCTGAGAGATAGGAAAAACATACATACATTTATGGTCACATTTAATGCCCTGTACTTTATAGCTATTAATATAGCTAGGATTGTTATGAGTATCATAACCGCCGCAGATGTCAATTGAAATCCGTGCTCGTAGAACGAGGATTTTAACTCGGATTTTAAGATATCTAAAGCCTACAAAGATTCATAACATCCATGTTTTTTTCAATACTTTGTCGGGTTCAGAAAATGAACACGTTATTATAAATAATATTTTATATAATTCTTTTGTCAGTAATGTTTTCGTGATCAAGTCTGGATGGGTTGATATAACGCCATGGTTATCCAATTACCTCATTATTTTGACAAGTCTGTACGATAATAATATTAGTCACAGAATAGTTATATACAGAAGCGACACTCCGTGTCGGTACCTTTCAAGTTTCCCTATTCAGTTCTATGACCTTGAAGCATTGAGAAGACCTTTAAATTTGTACCCTTCCCCTATCTCTCACTAAGATGTGAGGAAACTTTCCGATTTTAAACAATGAGCCCTTTAAATTTGTGTACATTCTCCATCTCTCTCTAATTCTCGTTTCTCTGTCTTACTGTCGTTTCTGTATAAACCTATTCTGTGGTACAGATACATACTACATTCCCATGAAGAATTCAAAACAGTCATGGGAACGTAGAAAATAGTATTTTACAGTATTAGCGTTGTTTACTGGTGATAAGAGGAAATGACTGGCGAGCTGTTTAGACAAAACTGTCACCTAGAAGCAGTAAAAACTGTTACCTCGCGTATATTGTACAATAAATTATTTGATATTCACTTGTAAATAAAATTAAAATTTGTAGGACAGGGACAAAACACAGTTTTCAATAATGAAACAATACAACTACGAACCAGTAAAACTGACAGATACTTTTACAGATTAGTAGCTTGTAAATGTTCGTTTCTCTGGTGAAAACAGTTCAAATAAATTACGGTTTACAAGTGAGTAACAAATAAAGTAATAAACATAATAACATATTGTTATTTATTCTAGAGAAAGATATAAAAAATTAAATATTTTAAAATGCATACATACATAGCTGATCGTATCTCGACGTGGCTGACATATTTTGTTTATAAATTTTTAAACATTTGTTGCATAAAACAACTAAATATTTGGAAGTTTATATTTGAGTAAACTTTATTATTGTTTTGTCTTCTATAAACATACTTTGAGAAAAATAATATGTCAGTCATATTGTATAAACATTGTACTATATTTTTCCATGTTATTGCTAACTTAAAGGAAAAATACTCAATGTGCTATTTTCTGTATTTTTTGCTTCACATGTTAAAGTTTTCTATCTTATCAATTTTTTATTTTATATTCATGATACGATTATCATTTTAAGGGAACAATTTTTCAACCTGTAGTTTATACTCGAAAACAGTAGGTAGTGTTTTTCGGAATCACACTCCAAATCTCATAATCTAGTCAGTTCGAGTCAGAGCCAGTGGCGTAGCCAGGAATTTTGAAAGGGGGGGGTTCAAAATTAGATTAGGTTACTTAATACATAGGTATGTATATCTATTTATTTATTAAGAAAATGTAAATAAATGGATATATATGAATATTTTATTTTAAATTCGTCAAGGAGGAGGTCCGGACCCGTAAACCCCCCCCCTTACCTACGCCACTGGTCAGAGCACATTGAACTATTGATATCCGTTCAGTTCAGTTCAAAATTGTTTGTATATAGGAACACATATTTATTTTCTAATAAGTTCTAATTGAAATATTAAAATACACCAAATTTTAATGCAAGGTAGGTAATATTGAAATCGCTGTGGTACCCACTCTATACTTTTAATATATATCATTCATCATCATTTTTTCTCTATGTTTAATGATTGGAAGAAAAAACACACACACACTGTATACAGGGTGGTGACCCGAACATAAGAATTTAACATGTAAAATCATATTAATATAATTTCCTGCTTCTATAATTATTTCTGGTAAAAAAGCTTTAAATAACAGTTGTAGAGCAAAAAATTCTGCGCCTGAATCAATAAACAAAATTAATTTTATGTTCTTTGTAATACCAGAAATTAGGTAAGAAAATACATAAATCACCCTAAAAATAGCGGTAGCCATGAAATTTAAACAGAAATTAACAAACGTATAACGGTTTATCTTTCGAGTTACACGCTGCGTTAGTTTATTTTTATTAATATTTGTAATTACTGTTAAAGTGAATAATTAATTTAGAATTAAAAAAATAAAAACAAAATAAAATTACTATATTTTTTATTTGTCTTGACAGATAAACTAGATAAACTATAACATTTGTCAATTTTTGTTTCAATACCATGGCCACCGCTATTTGTGATATGATTTACTTTCATACCTAATTTCTGAGGTTACAAATGCAGAAATTTATACGTTATAACTGTTATTTAAAGCTTTTTTAGCTAAAATAATTAGGGAAGCAGGAAATAAACATAAACCCAATGTACCGCCTAAAATTTATTATTATTTATTTAGAAACAAGAATACCTAACATAAAACACCTAAATGTAGCTCTAAGAATAAGTGTTACAAAAAATATATCATATTATAGCTGTCCCAATTTTGACTCTGTACTTCTACAAGATTTAACCATCACGATCACCTTTAACTCATTATTAATTGTGTGTTCTATTTAGATATACCTATTCACACCCTTAATAAATTATGTAACATTAAATTCTATGTTCCTGATGTTCAGTGCAAATTAATTACCAGTAATACATCCATAGCACCCCGGCATCTTAACCTGTACATAATGTCTCGTTATCTCTATCCACACTGGCGGCGGAGCGGGGTGGTCCTGGGGGCATTCATGTCGTGATTAATTACCCAGATGCGTCCGTCAAAGGGGCACTCCAATTAAAATACCACCCTAATTAAAGCTTTTTATCACTTCATTATTTTACATGTAAGGGAAAAAGCTAATGGGTTGGTCATTACGACATTATTTTACGACACTGATTTTGGATGAATAAACGCACAATTTTGGGAAAATTTAGAAGAATATTATTGAAATCTCTGAAAAAAAAGTAGAAATATATCATACCCACAACCTACGTATATTTATAATTTTCGAATTGCCATGTATTAGATCATAGGAATAAATATATTAGGTGTATGTTTAAGTTCAGTTTAGTATAAAAAAAAACAATAAATTAGTTTAAATAATATATTTTAATATGAAAATGTATGTTCAGTATTTTACACATTACCTAGTTATGTTATAGAATACTCAATTTACTACATTAACGGTGAAAATTTAGTAATTCTATAAAGATTACAAAATACCTATCTATATAATCGTAAGATTTTAGGTTAAGTTATATATTAAATTTTTAATGTTTTCAATTATTCTTGCCAAAGTAAAGAACAATTTTAGTAATACATTTATAAACAATCCATCTAATTTATGTAATCTGTACAATACTGGTAATATATACTCTCAATTACACGAAATTATAAACTTAGAATTATAGACTTATGTAAAATAATAAATATCAGCCAAGTGTTGCCGTCTAGGCAAGACAAGACAAGACTTTGCAAAATCTTGTTTTGTCCAGAAATTTTAAAACAAGACTTGACTAAGTCTAAGTCTATAGATTAAGAAGTCTTGTCTAGGTATCAAGACTATAGATTGTTTCAAGACTCTACATTAACTTGCTTTAGACAAAGACGGATAATTCTTCGGCAGCGTTATTTTTCTATTTTACAATCATTGTTTCAGTTCGGATGGAACAAGTTTCGTATGATTTATTTATATTTCAAAAATTAAACGATTTTAATTAATCTAGAGTCTTGAAACATTTCTATAATTTTCTGGTCTTGATCTAGAACAAGAAAACTTGACAAGGTAAGAGTCTTGAAAGTCTAGATCTAGATGGCAATACTAGTCACCCACGTCTCATTTACCTATTGCCAGGTGTGACGATTTGCTTTATTACAGATATCAGAAATGTTTTCATTTACACCGTTTAGTAGGCGTTTCTCAAACGTCATCTCCAGGGCACTCTACATTGTATGGCGAGAATACAATAAAAAGTCATTTTTTGTGAAAAATATTGTTGCGATAAATGTATTTTGCAGTTAATAAAGATAAAAATTTATATTATTGTTCGACAATAAATAGCATATTTTATTTATTTAAATGTCATAATATTTTATTTCTGTAAAGTAAATATTTCGAAGTACTAAAAAGTATATTTTATGTGTTATATTGGACAATGTATTTACAGATAAAAGCCATTTCAAAAACGACCTAGTTAATATGTTATTTTTACCATAATGTTCTTAAATTCTCGGAAGCATGTAAACAAAGTAATACTGAAAACCTGAAACAATAACAGCATATTCATACGTCGGTATATTTTGCTATCGATTCGACTCGACTTTGGCTACCCCTGGACCGAGTTTATAAGGGTTTACGAGTGCCCGGGTGACCTACTTGTAGTCTACAGGTGTCAACAGGGGTGACCAAAGCTGTAGGGATGCCCAACATGTCAAAACAACTCATCTATCCATCTCAAATTATACCATCATTAATTCTTAATTGAGAAAATAACATTGAGTAATTTCAAAATTATTTATAGTCCAATTTCATTACGCAATACCTTTAAAAATAAAAATTTAGCTGCGGCATAATTAATTGGTATTTCTTAATAAATCTATTTTCATACCAGTAAACAATTAACTAAAAAAAGTCGGTACGGTCCTGAACATTTTTACATATACAGCGACACGAAAATACAATCAGATACAAAACATATGATTTGCATAAAAAATCACGCACGAATATTTCTTTTAACAAAATGAACTCTGTAACTCGATTTTAAGTAAAAACTCCCGAAACATAAAAGTTTCATTCAGACAATAAATAATAAATGGCTAACAATACAAATAATACCACAATAACAATTCACAATCAACACAAATTGACTGCTGTAGGGATACAATGGAATATCGATGTAACACAAAACAAAAGAATAATTTCAAACGCAAACAAAAGATATAGTTGCCAAAATCGAATTGTGCCAAAAAATTTTATTTGTCAACAGAAATATGTTCGTGATTGCATTCATGATAGCAGTTATCATACAGCATTTTTTTATTAGGTATGTTACATTAACATGTACAACATTTTCTTTTTATAGTTTGAAAAGCATTTTATTATTTACATAAATATACAGTATGATAAGAATTAATACCGTCATCATTAATTTTTATCATAAAAGATAAGATTTTCCACATTTAAAATAACTAAATAAATATTACTATCAAATGTATACATTTAAAATCATTAACTTACTTTTATTTGCTATATAAAAAAAGTTTAAACAAATAAAACTCCTTACCTGGATTGTTCTCAAATCGCCAACCAAAAACCGTTTGACAGTCACTGATCACTGAACAACCCGGGTACGAAATTGTTTTGTACTTTTTGCCACAAAAATCGAAAGATTGAAGTGAACAACATACGGATCTGCACCACAACGATTGTAGCACTTATTTTTGAACAAATTCGATGTTTTAATTATCAGCATTTATTCAGAATGAACGATTTTTGATAGAGAGAAACGTAGCCGAACATAACACAACCCGCCATGACAGTCGCCAGATGACAGATCTACGCGTGCGCTTTTCACCGATTTGCGATTTAAATTACGAAAATATTGTTAGATATTTCACAGGTGTATGCGTGCAAAACACCCCAAACGCACGCAATAGGCCTATAACACGAGTATTTTTAACACACTTTATTACTTACCTGTTCTTTATTTTCTTTTATTCCCTCAGTCAATCATTTTATCAGAAAATTAAAAATTTACTATAAAATTATGTAATACACCTCAGTTATTTAAGATTTGTTAATATATCAGTATTTCATAATTGTAATGTAGTGTATAGTTTGTGGTAATAGTTAAACGAACTAGGAATTTTTAATAAACATTCAACAATTGTTACGGCAGCGGGCAGCTGAGAACTCCACAGCGTAGTTATAATCTCTCCCGTGGAAATGCTGGCGGCAGCACCTATTAGAACATTTTTCTCGCACAATTTTAATTATTAATCAATAAATCGGTTAAGACTGACAAATTCCCGTTTTATATTTAGAAATATTTTGATAGAATTAAGGGGGAAATGTGGTTCATTACATAATTAAATAAATCAATAATTCCCGGCGCGCTCTTCAAAGAAATAACACAAATATTGTTTCAATAAATAAGCGAATATATTAATAATTTATTACATCTGTATAGTACTATTTTCGTTTTGTACGAATACATAAACTTATAAATGCAAAAATATGAAATAAACAATACATTATAATTAAGGCAAAAATGTCTCTAAAGTAATTGTTGCTGTTAAAACTATATTTGTTTAAAACTTGGTCACCTTCTGTTATACATGGCACATTTGGGTCAGGTATGTCACACGCTAAAATACAAATCATAATCAACAAACATAAGTAATTAAATTTTATTACTTACTAATGTTGTGAACATTATCCCATTGTATAATAGTCATTGTTTCTGTTGAATACATTAACCACGATATGTATTGTGCCCATGATATAAATATTGGTAAAGAACTAAAAATCAATCAAAATTATATTTTATTATCACATATTATGATATAAATTAACCTTAATTTAATAAAAACGCCTTGTGTAATCATTAATACTATGTCAAATGGTACCAAATACGCCATAGCAATTGGAACAGAATCAAACATTATTGAAAATAAACATCCTACAAACAAATTATTAATTATTAAATCATTTCTACTGGAAATTATATATAATTACCACATGCAATAGAAACATTCATCGTCAGAATCGCTGTAACAATGGTCATAATAATAGCGTTCACATTTCGTCTTAATCCTGACATAAAATATAGAATTATTGCAAAAATTAATGGTTCAAAAATTACACCAGGAAGCTGTAAAAAGAATAATAATATATAATTAATATTTTATTTTAATTAGAAAATGGCATCCACTTGAAAATTTTCTGTTTAGGAGCACACAACATATGCCTCCGTGGCGCAATCGGCTAGCGCGTTCGGCTGTTAACCGAAAGGTTGGTGGTTCGAGCCCACCCGGGGGCGATTTTTTATTTTTTTTAACTAAATTTTATAACTATTCTCATTAAAACAATTATATCAAGTACTCACTTTATAAAAAATTTACTTGTAACCGATATTTTATTCAATTAAATAAATAAATAATATTGTATTACGTACTAATCAAAACATTAAAATTATTGATGCCGTTTAGAAAGAATTTATTGTAAAAATAGAAACTTTAATTGCAATAATAATATATACCTACTAACATATTTAATAAATTTAAGAGTGAACTATGGATTTTAAACAAAAAAATAATTATGTATATGTTTTAAATGTGATTTTTGTGATTATTTTACTGTTATTTGTATTAAATGAGAATATTTTATTTGATGGTTGTAGGTAGATTTTTAGAGAGGAAATTGAATGAAATTAATATTATAGGTATCTATGGTTATATTTTATTGAAATCAAAAATTTAATGTTTAAATTGCTCTCTTTCGTGAAATAATCAAGCAAATATAATTCGAGCTGTGAATTTAATTGGTAATATATACTAATAATTTCTGCAAAGTAACAACAACTCGAGTCAAAAATGACTCTTAAATCATTCCAGCTTCGCTGTCGTAATCTAAATTGATCTAAATGTCATTTTTGACAGTCGTTTGTCTGTTACCACGCAACAACTTTTCGTAAATTTTTCCAATAAATCCATGGCTCTTATTATATTACCTACTTATGATTATTCCACATATGCCATTATCACCCTATCTGTAATAGTACAAAATTTTTTAGTGAAAATATTTAAAAAAAAACACAATATATATTGTCATGGTAACATTTTATTGATATGAAAAATGATGTTTAAACTGTTGTCATTCGTGAATTAATAAAAAAAAAAAATCGAACTATATTATACACGAAAGTTAGGAAGACTATCATTAGTGACCTAACACCAAGTTTTGTGCGTAGCAACCGATGCTAATAAGGCGCTGGTCAAGAATGGTCTTCTCAGCCGTAGTATGTTATATATTATTTTTTTCACTGCTAGCCTACGAAGATATCATTATTAACCTGTTACTGAGTTGTGAAATTGTTTTTCTCTACCGCTTCCTTAGCAACGCTTAACAACGGTCAATAATGGATTATTATTAACCATGGTCAATTATGCGAACTGTCACTTTTTAAAGAAATTCACGCTTCTGAATTTATTTAACTCACTGAACGCAAGGAAAATATTATATTTAAATTTGCCGCCTAATTTCAAGTTGGCAATAGTTAAATTTCAGATTAAAAATTAACTATCTTATTCTGTGATCTTATTGTCAAATTTTTCATGCGTTCACATTATATTCACAATGCAAAATGTTAATTTATGTATTTATTTATTTATTGCAATATTTGAAAAGGTAAGTGTTAATTGTTATATCATTTTAATTATATTACTTTGTACATTTTTTTTAGGGTTATAATTACATTTTTATGTAAAAACACAAAACGGGTAACATTTATTTGTTATTTATAGTTGAAATTGATAGTGCAGTTGTGACAAGTCAAATTTATTGCTGCAGAACCCGTATTCAATGAGGTTTGAGTGTTTCCTATATTTATTGTCGCATTTTAAATTTCTGGCATCATTGACTGAGGTATGGGGCTTGTTGAAGGGTTCGTAGCTAGTAGTGAAAAAAATAGTATATAAACCACAGTTGAGAAGATCATTATTGACCAGGCGCCTTGTATCACTCGGGCTTCGCCCTCGTGTTACAATCCTGCCGCTGGGTCAATAATGATTATCTTCTCAACCTTGGCGTATAATATACTATTATTCATTACTAGCGTTTAAATCCCAATCATAATTTTAAAAAATATATTGATAATAATAAAGATTTTGACACAAATATTAGCTTCGCTGTCGTGATCTAAAACTCATTTTTGACACTCGTTTGTCTGTTACTACGCAACAACTACAACTATTCGCAAACTTTACCGATAAATTTATGGCTCGTGTTATATTATTTATGAAAAAAATCTCAATTAATGAAAACCAAGTTTGAAAACTTTTTTTATGAAATGAAAACATTTTTTAGCAGAGTAGCTACAAATATGTATCGATCATTTCGAAAATTTATTTTAATTTTAAAATTACTGCATATTACTGGCCTAAAACCGTTATTTTTATAATGAACAGAGATTGTCACAAAACATTTTAAGATTTTTAATATAATTTTTCTGAACTTCAATAATGGTTTTTAAGCCTATTATTTCATAATTTCATTTAACAAAATAAGATTTTAGCCTTTTATTACTTACTATGGCAAAGCATTTTGCAACGTAATACACCCATATTGGATATAATCCCGATCTGTATTCCCTCGTAAACAATGGTAATTCTTGTGGAAATAAATTTAATACGGAATACATAGGCATAAATGTATTTTCTGCCACCATTATAAATATTGCGCCTTGGACACTTTGAATACCATTTTGCGTTAACGCATTAGTTCCTAAATAGCAAAATCCACAAGATAATGCAATTCCCTAAAATATTTTTAAGATGTTATTATTTCGCTTACAAATTGAATTATACACTTACTAGTTTTTGTAATATTCGTAAACCTTGAATAGACGGATCTCTAACACATTCTAGAAAACTTCTGTAGCATAAACAATAAAGTTTCGTCCACCAAAATGGCGTTTTACTACAAAATAATTAGATTTTATCTGTTATCACAAAATTTCTATTTTAATACTTACAAGTTTCTGCGTATTGGCAAATTTGAATACTGCAAAAAAATAATAGAAGATATTAAATTTGTTTTAAAATGTTTATTTAGACTGCAAATTAGTGAGACGTCTGAATGAAATAAATCACAGTAGTACAGTAAATAAGTAAATAAATACAGTAAATAATAAACTACGGTTTTAAAATTAATTTTCTGAAAGTTCACGATATTCACGTATTGAATGACTACCTGGATTTGTATCATTCAAATATTTTTAAAAACTTTTAAACATTGTAGTATATATAGGGCCGGATTAACTACATTCGGGGTCCTAAGCAAATGAAAATTTGGGGGCCCCCTTTGTATACATATGTATATGCAGGACATGGTTGAAAATTAAGGTCATTTTCCACTTAAATTTCTTAACATTTTGAAGATTCATTCTTTAAAACCTATCAAAGTAAAATATAATACGATTCCAATTTAAATGTAAAAAAATATAATACAATATATGTGTAACTGCAAACCGACTCGACATGACTTGCAACAGTCTCATAACTAACAGCACAAAAAGTTCAAAAAACATTCTAAAAATATTTTTCTGACACATTTTAAAAGCTTTGGGCCTTATTCCGATCTCACTTTTATAATAAAATTGCTTTTACGAAGCCTAATTTTACATTATAATCTTATTAGTCCTATAGCATCACTTTTAGCAAAAGCACTCATAAAAGTGTGCTCGGAATATGGGTCTTTTTTGATTTTGGAATTATGTACGTCATGTAAACACAAATTTGATTTGAGTTTAAAATTATGAGAATAAAATATATAGAATGGAGTCGGAAGTTGGGCACATGGTTTTACTCGGAAGTTATTACAGGTACAAAAATATACTAAATTACAAAGTTGTAAGAGATCAAGGGGGACATTTGATTATAAAATAAAATATTGTTTTAACCAGTGGTTCTCAAGTTATAGCACAAAGTTATTGTTTTTAAAATGGGATTATACATATTCTTTATGTAGCGTATTTTTCTCTTAATTCAACCATATAATAGTTTTATATCCTTATATAATATAGAAAAAAATGCGATAGAAATTTAAATAAATTTTTATTTTTAAAATTAATGTACAGTAGACTATAGATGAAAAACAATAACAAAATCTAGCTGCTTTAAGTTAACATTGTTGTTCTCATTTTATTTTTAATATTAATTACATACCTAGCTAACCACAGAATAGATTTATACAGAAGCGACAGTAAGACAGAGAAACGAAAATTAGAGTGAAATGGGGAAAGTCAACAAATTTAATGGGTTCATTGTTTAAAATCGGAAAGTTTCGTCACATCTTAGAGAGAGATAGGTGAAATCAACAAATTTAAAGGTTTACACTCTACATAATGCTCCTAGGTCATAGAACTGAATAAGGTAACATGAAAGATACCGACAGGGAGTGTCGCTTTTGTATGTAACTATTCTGTGATCTAACTACAAAGGATATTACTTAGAGACGCTTGATTTTGTTATTGTTTTTCATCAATAGCCTACTGTACATTAATTTTAAATATAAAAATTTATTTAAAATGAACTGTCATATTGTTGAATACAACATAAAAAAATATGTTTAATCCCATAAAAAAAATACTTGTGCTGCAACTTGAGAACCACTACTTTAAAAAAATATTTTATTCTATAATCAAATGCTCCCCTTGGTCTCCTACAACTTTGTTATTTAGTATATTTTTGTATCTATAATAACTTCTTCGTAAAATCATGTTCTCTACTTTCGATTCCAGCCTGCCGAATATAATTTCTTCATATTTCAAAATTTATAATTTTGATAAATGAAAATTATATATTCATCTTTTAACATTATATGTTTTTCATAAATTAGCACAGAAATTTAATTTCAACAATAAATAGATTAAAAAGATGAATCAAATATAAAATAATAAATTGAAAAAATAAATAGTTTTTTCTATCCTTCGTATATTTGTTTCAAATTTTTACTCTGTCTAAACGAGTAACATAATAGTACATTTTATTATAAGTGAGTGAAATAAATCATTATTCATTTTCGTACACGTAGGTAATTCATAAATTCTCAAAAAAGTATAATGATATTTCACTCACCTGTGATAGTCGATCTTTTATCGTACAGAAAATTGCAAGTAGAATATTATATTTAAAAAATGAGTTATTATAGTGCATAATTTTGTTTTTATATTTTAAAACTGGCAGTATTGTGTATAATGTATCATTTTACTCATTTGTGAATAATTATTCATTTTACTCATTAAAAAAAGCCTTATTAACCGCTTGAAAGATAAAAATTATATTTGTATTCTGTTTTTTAAAGACGGCCTAATAAGTCAAAATCGTTTAAAATGAGTAATTAAAAAACTGTGAAACGTTGTATCAAGAGTTTTATTACAGTTTACTCAATTTAATTATGTATTTACCTGACTTGATCTCCCCATATGGAACTCAAATTGAACAACAACATTAATTTCTTTTGCTGGTTCACTCACAGCAAAGTGATCACATATCCTTGTTATAGTTTGTTGACTTGTTTCTTCAAAACCAGGAGCTACGGCTAAGGTTCTGATGAAAAAGTCTGCTGGATTGTAATTGCTGGGGCATTGATATCCCAGCCTACATAAAAGGGAAAATATAGTTGTATAAAAAAAATGTGCATTACATTCTGTCAAAATTTTTAATTTTGTTTTATTAGAAATGTAAAAGGTTAATTAAAAAAACTATTTTTCATTTATTATTCATGTTATATTCGTGTTGTATGATTATGATTATGTTAATTGTTGAAAAATATCAATTTACATTCGTTTTATTTTTTAGGTTACAACAAACATCACTAAATACTTTGAATAAAACAAGTGAATTGTTTATATATCCTTGTGAATCAGAAAGGTTGGTAACATAAAAAAACTATTGTGCATAAAATTTGAAGTAGTAATTATATTTCTTTAAGAAATTAAAATTTAAAAGTGTCATCGGCGCAATAATCTTGTCTATCACATGGCCAGAAACTCTTGCGAGATTTTGCGGCCCGTCAAAATAAGCTCGCTCTCACAAAAGTTCAGTTTGTAGACTAATGATACAAATAACTATTTTGTTAAATGTAATTTAGAAAATGATACATAATATTCAATGAATTTGAGCTAAATACAATTAATAAAATGTAGCCAGCATATAATCACTCAGCCTACAGTATACAATTTACTAAATTAAAATAAAAATAATGAACAAAGCAAATGTTATTATATAAAACAAGATATTCCAGACAATTATATTTATTAGTCACAAATATTTGAATATGCATTATTAGTATTAGTACTTATATTATTATACGAATTTTATAAGACGGTACATTGTTCCATGAGTTGTTTGGGACATGTGGAGCGCAGCGAGCTGTGCTCCAAAAACACGAATGGAACAATACGTTGTATAAAACGAGTATAATATACGATTTTTTATACTTTGAGTTACTTGTTTTATAAAAAACTCAACAATTTCAATTATAAAAATTAATGAAAATATGGTAACCCTGTTAATTGAAGTAGGACATTTATAACTATCATAATTTATGTATAATATTGTGAAAAAAATTCAAATCTGTACGTTAAGACTTATGAAATTTTAATATTCTTTTAAATTAGCTTTGTTTATTTGGTATTCATATTTTTAATAATTTCAAACAGCATTAAATACCAATTTAAAATAATCGATGTTATCAATTTGACATATACCGTGGGGCGCAATACTCAGAAATACCAATTTACAACAACAAAGATACCAAAAACATTTTAACAATATGCGATATTATTAAACCGTTTTCGATATAACAATAGAGCAAATGTTAACGCTAAATTAAAAATGTTATTTATAATACTCGTTTTCTGTTATAGACAACAAATATTCGTATTTTTTTCCAGTAAATTCAAGACTCTCGTTATATTACTTATGGAAATTTTATTGTAGTTAGTAATACACATTCGTACGGTATTTACACTGATGTTAATACCATCTTCTTTATACATATGATGAGGAATGGATATATATTATTTATAATTTAATCATAATTATTGTAAAATGTCAGAATGGATGGATATGTCAGCCGTTTTTTGCGAAAATTATATTAACCAAAATATATATAAAATAAATGTGAAGATTTTTAAAAATATTTTCTTAATTTGAATTTCTTACCTATTAAAAAATTTTAATGCTTGACCAGAATCTCCCATAAAAGCTACTCTTCCTCCAGCTACTAATAATAACTGGGAAAAAGCTGCGAAAAGCTCAGAACTAGGCTGGTGGATCGTACAAAGAACTGTTTTGCCTCTTGCAACTAGTATTTGTAATTGTTGAACTAATTGTAAGGCCGATCCACTGTCCAAACCTGTGGTAGGTTCATCACAAAACAATAAAGGAGGATCTGTCAACAACTGAAATAAAAATAAATATGTATGGTTTATGATGTTAATTTTTTTCTTACTTCTGTAGCAAAGGCAAGTCTTTTCTTTTCACCACCAGATAAAACTTTCTGATCTCCAGTTGAACCGATTCTTGTATTAATCCGGTGAATTAGTCCAAGTTGGCTTAAAATATCATAGATCTTGGATTTTCTGTCGTATGTGGATGTTTTTCTGTCCAGTTTAAGTTGAGCCTACCATATAATTAAATCAATAACAATATACATATAAACATTGTTAATAATATGTGTAATAACAATACCATAATATACATATGTTCAAAAACAGTTAAAGCTCCAACAAAAAGATCTTCTTGGTGCATGAAACCGCTTAGAAAATGCATATAATCTCCGACAGGGCGGCCATTGACCAAAATGTCACCTTTTACTAACATCCCAGCTGAAAAAAAAGAAATATACATATTTCAAAATGCAGTAGTTATTTGTGCAGCTAGCTATAAAAGATAATTTTTGATCCTACAAACAAAATGAAGAATGTACAGGTATTTATTCAGGAACAGAAAAATATTGTACTCCCATACAGACAGCACTATATTTTTATCCATCACTACAAAACAATAATAATAATTAGAATATGTTCTGTGTAGATTCAGTTTCAAATTCTACATACATTTGTTAGTTATTATTATTATTATTTTGTAGTGATATTTAACAGTTATTGATAGCCTATTTTTCATAAGAACGAAGTGTGGAAAAGACAGGATCTTGTTTTTTGTTTAATATAATACTAGGGTACTATCCAATCAAGAAACATTTTCAAACAGCTATCTTCTCCATACTTCGTTCTTAAAAAATAGACTACAGACCGCCTTTTGTGGGTTTATGTTTGATATTATTTTCCAATCACTTTTTTTTTAATTTTGCAGATCTAATTGGCAAATTAACTTAATCACTAAAAACTGGGATTAATTTGCGATCTTATAGGAAAAAATAGTTATTTACGCAGCAAATAAAATAATAAATCATGATAAAATATTATTTTGAAGAACAAGTTCATAATAATTCTCATTTTATTTTTTAACAGAGAATTTGGAACATGTCGCATAATGGAGTGTTCCATCTCTTCAAACAAAATAATCGATCATTATGAAATGAGGATAGTTGTGAGTATCATAACCTCCGCAGATGCTAATTGAATTCCGAGTTCGGAGAGCGAGGATTTTAAGACATCTAAGGCCTGGTATGATGCATAACATTCGCGGTTTGTTCAATAGTTTACCGGTTTCACGTTATTAATAAATATTATTTTATAAAATTGTTCAATTGTCCCATATTATTTTTACAAATCTATAGGTTAATATTATTACCATACTAACGTATCAAAATTACATGGAATTCAATTACGACTTAGCTACCCGGTTTACTTTTGTCTATGTAAACAAAGGCTTTATATTCTGAAACCGGTAAACTACTTTAACTTTTCTTGCGACTTTTATACCATTTTGAATGAAATACCGTAAATCCAATTATAATATTTATATTTATATTTATATTTATATTTTAGAATAATTGAATTACCAACCTTCAAACCATAAATTGTACAGCATTAGAATGAGTTGTTAACGAACTCGTTTGGATGCTATTATAGGTTTGCAGTAGAGGGAAAATAGAAAATATTATTTTTTTTTTAAATTTGAAAACAAAATTTATATCTTTTTATTTTTTAAATTGACATTTAAATTTACAATGTCATGATGAAAAACGAAGAGATTAGGTTCTCTTTTTTTAGCAATAAAAATTAAAAATACTTTTCTCGGGACAAAATACAAACTGAAAATTTTTCAAAAATTAAAATTGCTGCTACAACTGTCATCTACGAATCAGTGTTGTCAGATGGGAGGGAAATTCCCTTTTTCGAGAGCAAAAAAGGCCAAAAAGGGAAAAGGTCAATGAAATTTCGAATTCATTTTTTTATGAAAATCGACAGCACTACTTTCTGCACTCTTGTATGATAAATTTATATTTCATGTGATTTCATATAATATTAATATTTTGATTCTCATAGAACTATACGAGTACCACACCGTCTTTATAGGCTATGAAAATGAAAATCAGTTCTACTCCAAATAATGAGTTGGCTAGTATAATAAAAGCGTGCTATTAAAGCATAAAACCGAATATAATATATGAACATGAATCATAAACAAAAGTTTCACAATTACCTGTATGTCTGTATGCTAGAGCAGACATTAACGTACTTTTTCCCGAACCACTGTAACAATCAAATAGTCAGAGTAATCTAAATCAGAACTGGTAGAATATTTTAATTATTCTCACCTGGCTCCCATAATAGCAACTAAACTTCCCACTTTTACTGCTCCCGTCACTAAAATAATTATGAAATGCTATAATTTTAATGATTATGTAAATAAATAACATACCATTATTAATAATGCGTTTACAGGTACTTTTATTTCTTTCTTTTGTTAATATATCAACACTTAAATCTTTCCAAGCTAAGGTTGCCCCTTCATCTAAAGGGGACCATCGACTGTAACTGCGAGTTAAAATGTTGGGACTCTCTGATTTATATGAAGAACTTTGGGGAGATGTCTAAAACACACCATTTGAAAGTAAATCTTTTTTGAGTATATTTAAAACCTATATTTATTCACTTTATTATAAAGTAGAAATAATACTTTACGAAAACTGCAATTAAATTAGTAGAATATTTTTTACTTTTCCTGGGGATTTCATAACAAAAATGCAACATTGGCATCAAGTTACACATAAACTTTTTAAATAATTTTCCAGTCAGATTGAACATAAAAGTAATTTTCTTATTTTTTCGGTACATAGATCTATCGAGTTGACGTTGACGGTTTAAAACCAAACTATAATTTTTACGCTACTTTTTACATAGGCGAAATATATTTAAAAAAAACTCTAATCCTATAATACGCTAAGAAAATATCGACCACTGCGCCATCATGTAGCTAGAAATGGAAACTCCGTGTGTGCCACGAGTTAACAAGTGCATTGAAAGTCAAATCTTTATATAAATTACGAGTATATCTAACACATGAAGGCAGTAAATAAAACAACCAAGCTTCTAAAGCGTGAAATCTGTGGTCACTATTGCAGTATTTGCAGTGTTCCCGGCTGCAAAAGTGAGAGTTTAAACCTAGATGAGGTATAACATAGAGATATGGCACACTCCTATAGCTACATACTACTGAGCAAGCAAAAGATGTATGGTCGAGAATCGCCTAACGCCAGCTGAGTAGTGCACACTTACAGTTAGACGAACGAAATATTGGTCATAGTGTTAGTCACCTATCCTCATTATTTGTTTGGTTGAGTTTTCCATATAACTACTCCACTGGTCCACTGTTCTCAGTTCTCACACTGCTGGCTGCAAGCGATTTTAAACCTTAGATCTTTCGACAATATATTTGGGCAATGCCATATCTCTATATTATACCTCATCTAAGGTTTAAATATAAAAACACATATAAACATTGACGTAAAAATCATTCAGATATTCAAAACAGTGATTTACAACATCAAATAGAAAACTAAATTTGACATACCAATTAACGAAAATATTTTTTTTGTTAGAAAAATATTTAAAAGCAGTTTTAATTTATTTCCGTTAGTAGTTGACAGTATTTTAGTTAATAATAAAAACGGGTTCTATTAAAAATAATTACTTTGATTTTATTATCAGTTTTAAACGGTTAAAATACTGGTTTTCTTGATTTGGTCATATTGATTACAAGAATAAAGAAAAAATATTAAAGAATCAAATCGTTGATTACAATAACCTACTCTGCTATTACTAACATACACTTATTTATTTAGCTATATTATCTCCATGATTATATATGTATGTATATAACTAATTCAATCATTATTTACCGCTCGGACATATCAATAATTTTACTCGAATCAACAACAAATTTCAACAGAATACGTTTGATCATGGTACACACGAAGTTTACTTTCGTGGCTATTACGTAACGCGAGCGTCGCTTTTCGCATTCATATGGCTAGCATATACAAAATATAAATATTCACTAATATTAATTATTACATATTCTTTTAGCTACGAGTGTCTTCATTTTTTTCTAAATTGTCCGCACAAAGGCTTTTTCCTACGACCACTGTTAAAAATAGTCTTTTTAACGGTTGCTTAGCAAGTTAAAAATAACAGTTTATAACACAGTGGATACTTTGAAATCGTTGTCATTGACAACGAATTAAAAGTAAAAAACAAATTTACTTTTAACACTTCTTAAGTTCAGTTGTTCATAACAAATACATCTTAACCTGTCATAAATGTCATTCTATAATGCTTAGTTTTTATTTACTAATACATAACTAGGGTCGTAGGAAAAATAGTGTATGATATTTGTGTTAAAAGTGATTTTATTTCGTTCGTGGGGTTTGTTACACTCGGTTTCGCCTCGTTTCAAACTTCCCCACTCACTCATAAAATGTCACTTTTAACACTTATATCATAAATAACTATTATGTGTATATGTAGTAAATACTTTAAGTCCTTATCCTTAGGTATATTCTTTAAATCATAAATAGTCAAAAAAATTAAATACTAGTTATTGGACACGACTTTAAAAAATAACGCTAATCTAAGCCCATATAAAACGTAACTGATGACAGACCGGTCAAAAGATATCTACTAATTAAATATTTTATTTTTCAATTGACAAAATTGAATTGAAAAAAAGGTTGCTATAGCTCGTCCAATATAGAAATGAACCTGCGCGAAAGACGCATTTTCGTTCATATTTTGAGCAACCAATGGGAGAAGGTACCCCCCATTGCGTTTTTTACCAGTGGCGTACTTAGTTCTTAGTTCATATGGGGAAACTATATTAGGAAATTATTATATAATATTAAGGAAATCCGAAATTAAGATTTAAAGAACATATAATTGCATGAACAGAAAACGGCACAGGATTTGCCGAGGATTATATTAGCAGGTAATAATCATTTATGGAAAGGGTGATTCGTAATCTTACATGTAGCAGAAAAAGGATTAACTATAATTTGGCTTGAAAATCTGGAGATTAAAGAAGCTGTTATTTCAAAGGAAAATATTGTCAGTGACCAAACCGATGTAATCTATTCGCCTCTACTTAATTAAATTTTTTTTATGATGTTCCTAAATGTGATATTTTCTTTTGTTATTCATAAACATTATGCATTTTAAAATATAAATATTTACAAAAATTCAATTTGTTATTGAAATAATCCCACGCCAATGGTAGATTGCTTTCCCATTTATGGTTTACGCCCCTAGTTTATTGGATCAGTGCAGTTTTGAACTTGGTTGACATGGGGTAGGTATAGCTACTATAAACCAGAACTGCACAGGGCAACTGGTAGGCCAGGCATGGGTCTACGATACGTTTAGTATGTACTGTGCGGCACATTGAACACCATTAGAAAAAAAGTATATTTATGTTGCCGTCTCCTTCAATTTGTTTGTTGCATTATATGCGCGAGAATGATTGACAGGTCCTTTTCTATTTTGGACGAGCTATAGTCTCTGCTCTGAATTAATGGAAATTTAAGGTTTTTAACGACTCGATTCATACCAATGACAAAAATAATTTAGTTTTGTCCAGTTTAGCCATTTTTTATTCTGTAAACTTCAAAAATATTTAATATTAATTGTAACTAGTGCCTACAAAAAGAAATCAAACCGATTACATCTCATTTTGTAAACATACATATACATTGCATCAGAAAAACACAAAAAGCTATGTTAAAAATTAAACCAGGTTAAGTTAAAATGTATACTTGTATATTCTACGAATTTAATTGTCAGATATCCTATATGTTATGTGGAAAATATTTTAAAATAAAAAAATCAATACTTACAGAAACACTAGAAGAAGAAGATTCTTTACTTTTACTTAAAGAAGTAGCTTTGAGTTCAATTAATCTTTCTTTAACCTCCATTGTTTAAAATTATAAATTGATATTCACTTATTTTTATTTTGAAACCACATATATCTACACTATTATTACAAATAAAATCAATAAATGGCACCTTAATATTTCAATCTTCTTGGTAAACAAATTCACTTTTTTATAAAAATTATTTTGTGCACACCTTGTTTACATCTAAGAACTGTTGGAAACAAATGACTATCACTGAAGGGAAACCATAAAAATGCCCCCACCTGTAATGTAATATTACCGGTGGAGATTTAGTTTCATTCCCCCTCTGTACGTCCTTGATAATCATGCGACTAAGAATAAAATTTCGAAATATTCGCTTTTTTATCTCAAACGAAAACTAGAACTAGGAAGTCTACAAATGAGTTACTAATTAAAGTTTATTTCTCAAGCATTTATAGTGAGACAATGAATATAATTTACAACGTTTATATAAGAGTGTCACAAAAGTAAACTAAAACTAACCATGTAAACACTATAAATTAGTTTGTCTTTTTATATGCTTTTAACAGTAGTAGCAAAAACGCCACGAATCTGAATCCTATTATTAATAAACACAATCCTATTATATCCCACATAAAATGATCCTAGAAAGACAGAAATTAGTATTACGAATTATTTAAAATTGATTTGATTACCTCTGAAAAATTTAATGCTTCCAAAACAATATGACCATTTCTAGGACAAGTTGAATTCGAATGAATACATGTTATATTTTCAACACCTTCCCACTGGTTTATTAAAAGAGCTTCATTGCCATATCGAAACCAAGAGAGGTAGGAAAGCCATTCGAAATATACTGGAACAGATCTGACAGAAAAATTTAAATTCTCTATAAACAATGTTCACAAATTTTAAGAGTTTATAATACAACAAAAAATAAATAAAGAATTTTAATAAACACGAGTCCATAAATAATCCGTTCATATTATTATTATTATTTGTCTTTTATATTAAATAAATAAATAAAATATATACATATTTATTAGGATTATACCAAAAATCACCAATGATATACTATAAAACAATATGAAACAGATTTACTAAAACAACACTTTTGAACTTCTTTTTAGAAAATAAATACATATATTTTGGTATTTATTTCATTCGTGAAACTATTAAAATTGCGTAATCTTAATTTGGATTAATTCAACTTGATAATAGGGGAGCACAGTTTCTACGACCCCTATGAATACTCGCATTTTTTTTAAACTTTATAAACACCATATTGTTCTTAACGAGTGTGTCAAATATTTGTAGTGATGAAAATAGTTGTCATTTAGTCAAAAATGTGGTCGTAGAAGAAGTAGTGTGCCAATCATACACAATCACTTATTTCCTATTTTGTTTGATTCTAGCACCCGACTTCGTTTCGTTTCGAAACTTCCACACCTATACTCTGTTCATGTTAAGGTAAGAGATTCCGACTCCTTGATTGGTTAAAGTGCAAACCAAGTTTACACACGAATTTTTTTTACTACAAAAGGTAGCGTGGAAAAAACAATAGTTTTACATTAAGTTTTTGACATTTATTGTCAAAATGAGTAACAATGGTGAGTATTTTCATAAAAATTCACGAGGGGAATCTATTGCATGTGGTGACCGTCAATCATTTAATTGCATGTGCCAATCTAAATTTTGAGTGTGGGCAACTGATTTGATTCGACGCGACATCTACCCGTACTATTATCTTAACTTGAACAGATTACAGTGGAAAATAGGCAAGTTTCTATACTTGATGCACAATATACTAATTTTCATAGCATATATTTTACATATTGAAATACAATAAATTGGAACCATTCATGCATTTAACTTGTCAAACGTAAATATCTAGTCAATGAAAGGCTTATTTTAAGCAACAATAGCAATGACGCAAAGAAATAGCTGATTTCTTATTTCCATCCGGAAATACATATACTCGCATTTCAAAATTGTTGATTTACTTATAACGGGGTATGTGATCATAAACGAATTGTAGTATATAAGTAAAGAAATATTATAACTAACCATTATAGCTTCTTATTACAATAATAAAAACTAAACATTACTTTACAATAATATCATTTTTAGCAATTTAATGTTTCAGAGAAAGGATATGTGACGTCAGCATGATAGGATCGTGGAAGTAGGCAGGTAGATTGTCTCTTTTGCTCTCAGTCTCTCTGCCTTCTTTCACGATTTTACTACGCCGACGTTACAATATCCCTTCCCCAAATTTTGAATAATTATTTTCTCGTAAATTACTAATTATGAATCGAATTAAAAAAAAAAGATTTTATTTTTTGTCTAGTATCATAGACTATGTAAAAATCAAAATTTTGTATAAATTATAAATTTGATATCTTTAAGCTTGTTAAATACATACATAACGAAATCTCTTTTACATGTGTCTCATTAGATTATACCATGTCTTTATAATAAAAATTTTTCAAATCAATTATTTTCCAGGAACTATCATAGCATGTTTTGTAATACGACACGTGTATTTTTTTTTTGTTTTAACTTACCCGGTATTAAGAAAGAAGCCGCCAAATAACAGGAACGGAATAACCACAGGAGGTCCGACGTTTAACGCCATAGAAACGCTATTACTTGCGCAAGATATCAAATATCCTGTACAACATAACAAAATACATACATCAGTTTTCAATCAAGAAAATGAATTAATAAGTAGCAATGTATAATAATTTCATTGTACATATTATTTTAAGCTCTCCTTGTAAATATTTGGCAACCCTCGCTCTAATAAATATAGTTAATACTCCTCATTTCAAAAAAAGTCATTTTTACGACCGAAACAGTAGTAAAATATTAATTAATTCTAAACTTGCATAATAATAAAACAAACAACATTTCTGAGTTTATTTTTAAATCTTATGAGATTTATAGTCATAAAGAAGGCAGAGATAAAACTAGACAAATAAAACGCGATACGAGAAACTATGATATCGTTTACCTGCGGTTAAACAAACGAGCATCACGTTTCCAAACAAAACAAATTATTATACAGCGGTATTTTCTAACCTCAACTAATAAAATTTATGAAAGTTTTCACACGGCATAGGATTACGGATAAAGAAATTATTTATAAAAATTAATTTTCATTATTTACAAACCGATGAGCAAGTTTTGTATTACACATAGAAATATTATAGTTAGGTTACGTTAAAACAATATTAACATGGCGGACTATAACGTAACTATTTTCTACATATTGGAGTAGTGAACTTAAGAAAATATTAATAATTTATTTCTCTTGATTTTAAATTTCTACAAAATAAAAATGTAGGTTATGTGAATATTTCCCTCAAAAAAATTAACCTATCAGGTAACGATACTTTTTGAATTTCGACCATTGAAAATCGAATATCAGTGAATATTTTGCACATATACAAATACGCGGGTATATTCGACTTATATCAAATGTTTTAGTTTTATAAATAACGTGTATATGACAGTAAGATTAATATTAAATATTTATATACAAATACATATCTTTAATATTTCAAAATTGATAGGTAAATAAAAAATCGAACAATCGTGGAAATATTCCATTCTAACATTAGATAGAAGTGATTTCGCCACACCTACGTTAGTGATCAAAAATATGACTTACCGAAAGAAGTAGCAACATTGGCAACGAGAGTAACAATCAACACAGCCAAGAAAAATCTTGTAGGAGGATCATAATTAAAGCCAACCAAGAAATATGCCACTGAAGTGAACACAACCGGAAGTAGAACGAAGAACGGAGCTTCTGCTAAAGTTTTACTCAAGAAATATACATCCACGCGGTACATTCCGCTTCGGTGTTCCCGAAGAAACACTGGAAGTTCTCCACAGAATACCTGAAGATCATAAATGTATAATATATCTCACTTTTTGCATTGATATAAATATGTAACAAAAATAATAAATCAGTATTGTATATTAATAAAAACGTTTAGAATAATTTATTACTAACTGCCACTATAACGGAGATAATGTAATCATACTGTTTTTCATTAGTTTAACAGTTACAAGATACCTGATATCTTTATCTAAACATATGTATGTACATGCATATATGCATTATACATACGTATAGGGTAAATTTAACTAAAGTGGAACTTTATCCATATCATCTTTTTTAAATATTTCATAACGAAGGCTAATTCAAAACAAAATTATTTAAAATAATTATATAACTGCATAGCATATATGTACATTTTGAAGTGGCAGTTGGTTCTACATTGGCCATATCCTTTTTTAAATATACATATATCTATGTACAATACTTACATTTATAACAGCATAAACATTTTGAAACGTCATATTTGTTAAAAATATAAACAAAGCTCCGTTTATATTCATAACACCATCTTCTGTTAATTCTTGTCCAAAGTATATTATTCCAATTAATAAAGATACCATCTGTAAACATTTTACTACTTGTAACAAATTATATAATAATATTTAATGTTATTACTGCTAAAATACTTCACCGGTTCATGGAATAAAACAAAGTTCGAACAAAAAAATAAAATAAAAATTCTTTCAATAGTTTGCAGAAGCTTAACTTTCAGCAATATTATTATTATATATGAAGCTCGTAATTGTATAATAGCTATGTATGTAACCAGTTACAAAATGCCTCTTTTTGTGTACGGTGGGATCGGTGGAATATTTCAGTTTTATGAACAAGAAAATAAAATAAAAAATTCTTACAATAGTTTGCAGAAGCCTAACTTTCACCAATAAAGGTTCCTTCATCACACTCAGCCAGGATCTCCATAACACGGCCCTAAACTGCGCACACCATCCGGCCTTGTAGGGAGTACGGGGCTGATATCCGTTATTTACCCATACTTCTGCGTAATTCCATTCTGTCTGGGCCTTAAACACACGTTATGACAATGATATTGCGTTCATAAGTTTCTATTATTGTCATTTATGGGAAATATTACCAAAGTAGAAGCTTCCACTGCAAGTTTGACTCCGATATCGCTTGCTTCGAAGCTGTCACAAATGAGGTCGATGGCTTGGCGACAGGATTCTTCTCTGGATGGAATCACAGCTAACAGCTGGATGTAATAATCAGCTGGGTTGTAATTTTTAGGACAAGGAGCCCCTAACCTTAAATGAACATTCTAATATGAGTAATCGCAAAAAAACTTACATAGAAAAATTTTTTCATGACGATATATTGTCTATATATAGTTGATTATAATTGATTGTATAAAATAAATATACATATAAAAATGATTGCCGCAACCTTTTTATTAATATCACCACATGGGCGGTATTGGAAATTGTATCGATTTTAATATTTCGAAATTTTGACGAATTTAGGTGTCTTTTATATTTTCAGATAATTTTTGGCATCCATTCGTGCATCTTGATATATTTTTTTTAGTAAATATGTTATCTATGTTAAAAAATTTTAATATAATTATTTTTAAGAAAATACATTTTGACATAAAACAATTAATATACTTTTTCTATTCTTATTTAGTAAAATATTCATTAGCTATGAAATTCATGTAAATAATGGTACCCATTACTGGCAAACATTAAGTAATATTATTACACAACATTTCTTGACCAATCACGTATCTGAATTTTTATTACTCAATACTACTAGAACCAATCACAGTTTGGAATTCTCATGACTAAACACTAGAAGATAATTGCTCGTGTTGATAAACTTCGTTCTCGCGAGTAACAGCACACTTTACATGCTTGTTGAATAATATACTATTATTATTATTTTTTATAATATTAGAGGAGGTTTAATTATTTATTTCATATTGGAGTCATAAACTTGTTTATATGCCCTCAAATGCGGGCGTAATTTGTCGTTTATAAAGTTGATAAGCAATAGTTACAGTAAATTTTAATTTTGATTAAACCAGAATTTTTTATTCACAGAACTTATCAAATTCCTCTTCATATAAGTGTTTTAATTTGTAGGAACCAACTTGGTCTGTGCAGCCTCAAATTCCATTAATATTCACTCAAAATCAGTATGTGGCATTCCACATATGGCAGTGACAGTGATACTTCGATTATATTAAATTCGTTTAAGAACAAACAATCTAATAATGCCAAATATCTATAAAGAAACCACAATGTTAACTTCTTTTGTGTTTTTAATTCCTTGTACAAAATAAAGGAAGTATTGTAATCGCGAAAAATTTCGCTTTTCAGATTTCAACGGAAATGAAATATCCATCTCGACCATCCCTGAACCCGCGACTAGTATCGGTGTGACCTAAGTTAAGTATGTATGTGGTGACTCGACACCCAAACACAGGGTTTAATATGTAAAATTATATTTTCCAAATTTCCTGCTTCCCTAATTCTTTTTGGTAAAAAAGCTTCAAATAACAGTTGAAGAGCATAAAATTATGTATTTGAATTAATAAGCAAAATTAATTTTACGTGCATTATAACCTCAGAAATTAGGTATGAAAATCACTCAAAACACCCCAAAAACAGCAGTAGCTTTGGAATTGACATAAAAATTAACAAATGTTACGGTTTATCGGTCAAGTTCTGGTTATTTTATTCTTATTGTTTTAAATTCAAATTTATATAATATTGTTCACTTCAATCCAGCGTAACTTGATAGATAAACCGTTAAACAATTGTTAATTTTTGTGTCACTACCACGGCTACTGCAATTTTTGGGGTGATTTTCATTATTTTTATACCTAATATCTGATACAACTTATTGAAAGATTTTTGATCAGAAATAATTAGGGAAACAGAAACAGGAAATTACGAAAATAAGATTTTACATATTAAATTGGTATATGTTCGGGTGTTCGAAACACAATCCTATACGTACGTACGTATGTATGTATCTCGCATAACTAAAAAACGATTAGCAATAGAATGTTGTAATTCTGTATATGGGACTGATTGGCGCATCGTATCTCACTTTCAAATGAAATAAGTTTAAATGAAATGTAGCAAAAAATGTGTATAAATTTAGTAGGCGTACAAGGAAATGAGTCACGTGGTGTCTACATCAGATCTTTTTATATAATACTTTGTTAGAAATAATATTTCTAAAAATATTTGAAAAAAATTGCAAGTATCAACTTTTATTTTAATAATAAAAAAAAATTAGTGATATATTTATCGCATAGCATATACAGGGTGTTCCATTTAAAAGTGCCACCATTGCTATCTCGAGAACTATAAGAGCTACGAGGTTGGTTAAATTAGCAAAGAACCACCATTTTACAAGACTAATACAATGAGCAAAAGAAAAATTTTTTTCAACCAGTGGTTCTCAAAATACGGGACACAACTTTCTTATTTTAAATGGGAACGTATGTTTATTTTTAGGTTATTCGGTAGAATATTTTTTTCTGAATTCAGCGATATGTACATATTATATACTAATATAACAAAATAATTGAGAAAAATGCATGTTAAATTTATATGTATTTTATTTATATCTGGCTGAAACAAAAGTGCTATGGTTAGAAAACATAGACATAATGTTCTGTCTAACATTGTTTGATTATATTTTGTTAAATTTTATTTTCTTAAACTGTTAATTTTAAGAAGAAAATTAATTGTTTTCTATCCAAAGCACTCTTATTTCAGCCAGATATAAATAAAATACAAATAAATGTACCATGCATTTTTCTCAGTTATTTTGTTATATTAGTATATGATATATTTATATCGTTGAATTCAGAAAAAAATACTCTATCGAATAACCTAAAAATAAACATACGTTCCCATTTAAAATAAGAAAGTTGTGTCCCGTATTTTGAGAACCACTGGTTGAAAAAAAAAAATTTTCTGCTCATTGTATTAGTCTTGTAAAATGGTGGTTCTTTGCTAATTTAACCAACCTCGTAGCTCTTATATCCTGTATATTCGGTGTTGGTGTTGGCAATCGGTTATGTAATGGCCACAACTAATATACAAATAATTAGTATCTTACTCGCTGAAGAAATGTTGAGCTTCTTCCGGCCGTCCCAAAAAGGCAACCCGTCCTTCAGCCACGAACATAACTCTATCAAACATAGCATACAGTTCCGAACTTGGTTGATGAATTGTGCATATTACTGTTTTTCCTGTTTGAGCCAAATTACGTAATACCTAGAATAATAAATCAGTGCGATTTTATACTTTATCTAGTTCTGTAATATAAAATCTTACTTGCACAACGTTTGAAGCCATAAATGAATCCAAGCCAGATGTGGGCTCATCGCAAAACATCAAGGCAGGGTTGGTTAGCACCTCAGAAGCAAAACTCAAGCGCTTTAATTCACCCCCTGAAAGGGATTTACTTCGGGTTGGAATACCGATTTGAGTATTCTCACAATTAGTCAAACCTAACTGTTCACCAAATGTAAATAAATTATTAATATATTTTTGTTTTACTTACCTCAGTTATAACTTCTTCGACTCGACTTATTCTTTGTTTATAACTTAAATGCTTATCCATTCTTACTAGGGCCTATCAAATGAAAATAATTAATTTACGTTAGTAAGAAATACTTACTTTTAGTGTAACATATATTATTATTTATAAATCAAACTAAATCTCTACGAAACGCTATATAAATGGAGGAATTTACAAGGATATAAGAAAAGGAATGTATAGCCGAAACACATTTTGTAAAGAGCAAAGAAACAAAAAATTCAAGTCATAATACCCTTTTGTAACTAACATAATGAAAAAAGTACTAATAAAATAAAATAATTTCCTTTAACACCAGATGATTTTATTGAATTCAAACAGAAACAGCGTTCCGGTTCCAAACTTTTTATCGAAACAACTTTCCAGAGATTTGTGACCTCTACAGTTTGTTATTTTCTTTTTATACTTGCGTAGAAAAATATTTTCGAAATGAATTCGATTAAAAAATTCTTACTAATATGGAAATTATGATTTTTGTAACTGGAAAAATCATATATGAAGATATAAGTGCTCGTAAGTAATTTTGAACTGTTTTCTTTTCGAGTTAAGAAATATTTTGATACATACCTATATTATGAAGCTCGTAAGTGTATATTTTTGTGTACGGTGAGATCATTTTCAGTTTTATATCTACCACTTTTTTTTACAAAAAATAGAAAAATTATATTACTTAATATTTTTTCATACTGCTTGTATAATGTCAGGCAGTGGCGTAGCTAACAATTATAGCTAATACATGTCTTTTTGATACAATGACAATTCAGTTTTTTTTAATGTCAAAACGACATTTTTGGCAGGAAAAAATTTCCACCTATTAATTTTACTATGTATGTAAGGCAACTAACTAAAAATTTCCAAGAAACTTTTATATATTGGCTGTTAATTAGCGTCGTATGATTTTTACACAAATTAAATGAAACAAAAGTTTTATGAATATCTGATGTTAAAAAATGTTTTTGTATCTATTAAACATTGCTTTTTGTTGCACTGATTTATTTTTTAGAGCTGTCTTATTGACATTAATGTAATGATGTATGAGATTTATTGCACGGTTTTTCTAATCGATGCGTCAATTGCCTACATTGCTAATTTTTAAATAATGACAAGATGACAACTAGTGCCCTCTATAGTTGTGAAACAAAATTACATGAAACTAATTTCATCCCGTTTGTTCCGTATATTTGTAATCAAATCAACCCTTTTCAGTGAAATAAGTACGTATACAATATGTGCAACGAAATGCGGCGTAACATAGGACTTTAACATGGGATTTCAAAAAATTGTGGATACTCTCTCTCCTGATAGGTTTAGAGCAAAACTACAAGAATACAAAGTTGTTCAAAATTAAATTCTACATCAGATAAGATCATAACTGATGCAAAAACATGTCTGCAGTACGAGATTCATTAAATATAAAATATAACATTTTCGTTAAAATCAGACAGCCATAGAAATAAAAGAAAACATCTATGTGTAAGTTGTGACAGTTAATTAGATGTCATTATAAATAATATAATTTGATATTAATTATTAAAATATGTTATAGTCTAAAATTAGAATAAAAATGGATGTGTCGTCCGTAAATATGTTAAAAATTTGTTTTATTTGATGTACTTATCTTACTTTGTATTTATTATATTTTTTAAGTTATATTTGTAATATTATTGTAATATTGATATATTATTAAAGAAAAAGAATATAAATTTAAAAATATTAAAACACAGACAATAAGAATTAAAATCAGTGATACTTCTCTAACTGACAGATAGATATTTTCTTTTATTTCCATGGCTGTCTGATTTTTAACGAAAATATTTCATTTTTTATTTAATATATTTCATACAGCAGACGTGCAGTTGCAACAATTATGATCTTATTTGAGATAGAATTTAATTTTGAGCAACTTTGTACTCTTGTTGTTTTGCTCTAAACTCATCAGGAGAGAGAGTATCCGCATTTTTTTGAAATCCCATGTTAAAGTCCTAAAGTTCCACATTTCGTTGCACACCCTGTTTAGTTCAAACCATAGTCACCATAATCAGAGTTCAATAGGCAGAAGGATGTCATATTCAGACTAATTGGAAGTTAAATAAAGAAAATGTGCAATTTTTAAACGAATGTCTTGTTCGTTGGTGCCTTCGAGCATATACTAACTAGAGACAGTATACGCCACCTAGGGTAGACATTGTTTTGTAGCAAACATGATGAAGTGGGAGGGAGGGTGATGCCCCTATAACGGTGTATTGCTTGTTGCATTCTTTGTTTACAAATGTCATTTGAGCATGCCGTACGCGTGGTTTTGTGTCCACATTTGTAATTAAACTATGCAAATTAGTTGAAAAATGCTACAGACAACAAGAAGCACAAGGTTTAAGAAGGAAAAATATTTTAGAATTTTTATTAATTCGACTAATGAACATGATGCCACACAATATTTTAAATGAATTTAATTTAAATCATTTATTAGAAGATCAACCTCTAAATAACCATGGGATACAAATTATTAAAAGTATTACAAAACAATATTTTAATTTACGTTTGTTTCACACAAGTAAAAAATTCTCCGATATTAAAGACAGAATTAGAAGTAAATTAACAAAAACCATTCTTTTTAAAAATCAGTAAAATACTTTGTAAATATATATATATATATATATATATATATATATATATATATATATATATATGTTTATATAAAAAAATGGTTCCTGATTTCCTTGAAAATCCTTCAATTTTGATGTAATACGAATACAATATTTTTTTCAGTAATTATTTTTGTTAGATTTTGTATGAATTATATTTTAAATAGACAATGGTAAGTAATAAATAAAAATATTTTTTCAAATTTTGCATCTATGCGTGATTGATAGTTTTATATACAGTGGCTCACAGAATTATTCGTACACCTAAGTTTTCTATTTAAAAAGTGAAAAATAGAGTACTTTCAAATATAATATTGAAATAAAATTCAATAGCCAGCTATGAAAAAAGTGTTGTTTTTCTTACGTAAATTAAATAAAAACAAAATGTATACAAGAAATAGGTACACAAAATTATTCATACACTTATGAAATCTTACATAAAACGAGTCAATATTTATATTTATAAATATAAAACATCTATGATTGTGTAATTATCATTTGTTTGAGTATTTTGTATCAAGTTTTTTCAAATACAGGTCACAAAAAACAAGTAGTTACGGTAGTTGAAAAGCGAATCTGCTTGAAATTACTTTGCCAGTGTAAATCTTTAAGGGAGGTTTTCAAAATTAAACGAAAATCGTACTAAATGTTGAGAACCTTATAAGTAAATATAAAAATGAGAACCAGTAGAAAAATATTCTTCGTAGAGGCCTTAAATTATTTTTAAGTCACCTGAATAAACTATATATTGAGCGTTAAGTGAAATCAAATCCTAAAAATCCCCTGAATAAATTAACATTAAGCATAACTAAAATGTTTATGGGTCTATTAGAACATAGACTACTCAAAGAACTTTAAGAAATTTTGGTTCTAATGGTCTTATAGTAAAAAGTGGGTCCTACAATTCCAAACAAAATAAAATAAAGAGACTCGCATTTGCAAATAGAACATTAGCACGGATCACAGAATTATTCGTACACCTAAGTTTTCTATTTAAAAAGTGAAAAATAGAGTACTTTCAAATATAATATTGAAATAAAATTCAATAGCCAGCTATGAAAAAAGTATTGTTTTTCTTACGTAAATTAAATAAAAACAAAATGTATACAAGAAATAGGTACACAAAATTATTCATACACTTATGAAATCTTACATAAAACGAGTCAATATTTATATTTATAAATATAAAACATCTATGATTGTGTAATTATCATTTGTTTGAGTATTTTGTATCAAGTTTTTTCAAATACAGGTCACAAAAAACAAGTAGTTACGGTAGTTGAAAAGCGAATCTGCTTGAAATTACTTTGCCAGTGTAAATCTTTAAGGGAGGTTTTCAAAATTAAACGAAAATCGTACTAAATGTTGAGAACCTTATAAGTAAATATAAAAATGAGAACCAGTAGAAAAATATTCTTCGTAGAGGCCTTAAATTATTTTTAAGTCACCTGAATAAACTATATATTGAGCGTTAAGTGAAATCAAATCCTAAAAATCCCCTGAATAAATTAACATTAAGCATAACTAAAATGTTTATGGGTCTATTAGAACATAGACTACTCAAAGAACTTTAAGAAATTTTGGTTCTAATGGTCTTATAGTAAAAAGTGGGTCCTACAATTCCAAACAAAATAAAATAAAGAGACTCGCATTTGCAAATAGAACATTAGCACGGATTGTGTTTTTTGGAAATTGGTAATTTTGCGGATGAAAGTTAATTGTACCTATTTGAGTGGAATGCCAAATCTTATGATTGGAGAAATCCAAATTCTGAGCTTAATAACTGCAATTTAAGCGTTTTAGTGAAACACGGCGGCAGGATCATAATAGTATGGGGATATGTAGGGGCTCCTTATGACTATACGGCCAATAAAATCAAAATTTCTTAGAGTTCTTCGAATAGTTTATGTTTCAATATATCCTCCAAAAATTTCAGATATATTTTTGGTTAATTTATTCAGGGGTTTTTAGTATTTAATTTCATTTAATGCTCAATAAATCGTTCATTCTGCTGATTTAAAATTTTCTTACGGTCCCCACGGCAAATATTTTTCAACTACTCCTCATTTTTATATTTACTTCTAATGTTCTTAACAATTGAGAGCAATATTCATACAACTTTGATAACCTCCCTTAAAGATTTACACTGGCAAAGTCATTTCAAATAGATTCGGTTTTCAACTACCGTAATTTCTTATTTTTGCGACCCATTTTTGAAAAAAACCTTTTACAATATACTCAAACAAATGATAATCACGTAATCACAGATGTTTTATATTTATAAATATAAATATTGACTCGTTATATGTAAGATTTCATAAGTGTACGAATAATTTTGTGTACCTATTTTTTGTATACATTTTGTTTTTATTTAATTTACATAAGAAAAATAATATTTTTTTTATAATTGGCTATTGCATTTTATTTCTGGAATATGAGAGAATATGATCCCGTCAATAATATGTCAATATTATTTTTGAAAGTACTCTATTTATCATTTTTTAAACAGAAAACTTAGGTGTACGAATAATTCTGTGAGCCACTGTAAATATTCACGTAACATACTCGTAATAATTTTAAAATATTTATCTAAACTTGTCAAAAACCTAAAATAATAATAATAAATAAATTATTACATTCAAATATTAATGCATCTGTCAGTCTTCGACGTTCGAAGGTCAAACTGTACTCTAACAGCAACCCGCTATACTCCGTTATAGGGGAACCGCACCGCTCCCCGAACCCCACATGTTGGCTTCACAACAAAAGCACCCATACTCTCTCTAGTTAATATATGCTCGAAGGTTGGTGCCTTGACACACAAAGGTTATGTTTTTTTAATGTATTGATGGACTCTTATGTAAATCTGAATATAGTAGAACTAATCACCCTGTCGAACTGTGATTATTGTGACTCTATCTGTCACCTGTTAGTGATAGCATTTATTAAAATTTAAATTAGCTCGTGACGTACTTCAGCCTTTGACATATAAATCCAACACAATAAAAATTTATGTAATATTCAGTATTTCAAAATTTAGAAGGGATTAGAGATTCACATTTTTATTGTTTATTACCGTGATAAAACTGTATATCACATTTTTTATCAAATATCATTTACAATATCAAATGAAAAACAGTTCAAATATAATTCTAAATTATGTAATGATAAATGTTGAAGAATATCATTTTCTATGGCACATGTGTGTTAATTACATAAGTCGCTTGTCAAAAATACCCTCATTTTCGTACTTGATTTACTTTGCAATCACAAATCTTCTATTATCTTGCTCACAGAAAAGTTTCTTTAGTACTTTTCTAATCTCACTTTTGGTACATTTTAGAGAAAAATTTTATTAGAAAAAGGTTTTTAAAATAATATTCTAAACATCGAACTGTTTTTAAAATTTTAATTTTTCAATAAAATTTATATTAAATTTTAGTCTTTATTGAAAAATCAAAATTTGAAAAACAGTTTGATGTTAAGAATATTATTTTTACAAATAACACTATTTTGTAGGTAGATTATCCCCTTATTGCTATGGTAACCAATGTTTTGTCATATTTTAACTAGTAACAAAATCGTTTTATAATTATATTTTCTTCGCAAACATAAATTATTTTTGCTTTTTCGTAATTGTTAAAATTTGACTAAGCTTAACTCTTCCTTTAGCCTATTTTTAAAAGCAGGAAAATATTTTTTGACATACCTGGAATGTGAGATGTTCTTTCACTGTCAAACACCCTATAAACATTTCATCTTGATGTACATAAGCACTTTGACTAGTGAGAACTGTTCTTGTGACCGGTATACCATTTATACACCTTATTCCTGTTACATTTATAGAGGTAGAAGATTGAAATGTTAATGCATTTAATAGAGTAGTTTTCCCCGAACCACTCGACCCTAAAATGGCTAGAAATTCTCCGGGATAAGCCGCACCACACACTAAGAAAAATTTTTACAATAAATTCATTTGATGTAAAACAAAATATTATTGTATTACCATTTTTTAATATATGCTTTCGTTCGTCAACTTCTGTATATTTTCTAGAAAAGATTTTCTGGCAAATATTTTTGTCTGATTTTTGGACATCAGCAAAAACGTTTATTTCGCTCCAGGTATAAGCGAGTTTTCCAGAAGTATCCGAAGATTTTGCTGAACTAGACGGTTCTAAATGTTTTAAACGCGTAGCTAAGACAGATAACTTGACATCATCTGATTTTGTTTCTCCTTCTTGCTAATAATTAAATTTTGTAAGTTTATCGTAATGAAAATTATTATTACTTACATATGTACTATAAGTCTGCCCAGTGTCAGTTTTGGTTAACAATGGTTTCTGCTCGTCGTTTGTCATTTTATATAATTTGCATTCAAAAATACACAAATCAATTATTGTAACATATTTAATAAAACCATGAGAACACAAATATTTACTATAATAATTAAAACACACTCTTTACACCACGGTTGTAAAATGACTAAGAAATTTTTAAATTATAAGACTTCCCCCCACTATGAAGTATTATTTACATTGTACTATAGTATTACAGATTACAGCAGTTCTTCAATGTCTACATAAGATAATTTGAACAAATAAAAATCTATTACATTTTTATAAAATATGAGTTGAATATTTGACAATTTGTTTCTAATTAATTTCTAATAATCCAATTCAACTCGTTACTTAAAGCATAGGTATTGCTCCTAATCTCTCGTTTGTAATGTGATCGGGGATATTACTTAGGAAACCTTTCAATAGTAGAACCTAAAAAAATATCTGACATAATAACAATGAGCATGTAATTACTTGATTACTTACTTAATGATAAGTCGGGAGAGTCGAGCATTTTTGCTCACCTAAGGCAAAATTAAGATATTTGCGAAAATAAAAAGAATTTGACTTCCAACTTTATCAATAAGATACATGAGGGTCTTTGCTACAAGTCCAAAATGTATTTAAATTACTCTGTAATTAAATTACTTGTTCAAAAAATAATTGATTTACTAATTACTAGTAATTAAAAATGTTAAACCAATAACAATTTTCAATTTTTTATTAATTCTTATAATATTTATAAAATACACAAAGTTTAACATTAATAATCTTTATGTAGGGAAAACCTTTACAAATCATACATAGAAGAAATACATATTATTGTTAATGTCTTATATGTCCATAATTGTTTTTTTTTTCGTCATTCGTTAACGTATCTTGCAATTAAGTAAAGCATAATAAACTCTTTCAATTTTTCGAATAAAAACATATTTGTACTTACTTCGTAAAACACCACGTATTCCCGTATTCGTTTATTGCATATTATAAATCTGACTGATTTAAATAGAACAGAACACTGGAACTGTTCATAGAATAAAATGATAATAATGGATTCGTACAACTAACATATTACTTGCTAAAATAATTTGGAAAATCAATATAAAAATCAATAAAAAATGTAAAAAAATAATTAAACTACTTTAAAAAGAATTAAATAAAAAAAATTGAAATATCAGTAATTGCAAGAAATTATTACTTATTTCAATTACTTCTAAAAATATTCCGAAATTACGAATTAGAAATCCTTTGTTTTGAAAGTAATTCAAATACAATTACTATTTTTCTAAAAGTAATTGAATTAGTAATTTGATTATTGAAATAATTAATTACTGCGCAGTTCTGACCATGACTACAGCAGAAACATTTAAAACAAAAAAGTAGCAATGCGCACGATTATCCGACGAAAGAATATGTCGGAAAACTTCCTTGAATATTTCCCGGGAAGGTCTTAGGGAATTTTCAGAGGAATTTCTAAGTATATTTTCCGGGGAATTCCTGGGGGAAAATTAACGATTTATTTTATAAAAATTTTAAAAAATTAAATAACAATTATGTCATAATCTTTATTAACACTGAAAATATTATAAATGGTGATGTTGTAGGTTGTAGGTAAAATTATTAAGAATTAATTTTAATTTTTTCTTTTTTCCACTCATAGTTATAAAGGTATTAGAATATTAACACGGTAAAGCTACGCCTGCCTTAAATCTATTATTGGGAATTTCCCTATTTGTTTCCGGGAATTTTCCCGCATATTCCCGGAAATTTCCAAAATGGAATTCGATATTTTCCCAGCAAACGTGTTTAGGGAAATATACGGTAATTTTTCCAAGTTACCCATCACTAGTGGTGCGCATTCATCGGATAATTGTGCTCATCTACAAAAATGTTATTGAGCTTATAAATATAATTTAAAATTGTGTATTCAATTGTAATGATTAATAAATTTGTGAGTAAAAAGTATTTTTCAACTATGCTAACCTTTCAATGATTTTTGCTAATGTCTCATCTTACAAATATTACTTATATTTTCTAGTCTTCTGTAACCATTATTTTACTTGCACAATGCATATTTACCAATAATTTAATAGTTTCTTATTTAAAATGTAATTTTTGTAGTTGATGCAGTCAATAATAAATTAATAAATCTATGTTAAACAAACAATTTTTCTGCAAAATGTTAATTAACGTATACATATGCATTTTGAATTCGAAACGACCGCCTTTTTCATAGTTGGAGTCTTTACTAACTATCAGTGTGCCATCTGTTATTAGGTAGTCGTTTATTAAATAGCTCAGCAATACTGTTATGCACGTTGCCTATGCTGCAGGATTTAATAAAACGTTTTAGGTGACATCTATTGGGCTAGAAACAAAATACTTTGGGATATGTTGATTGAAAAGTATATATACTTTTCAATCAACGCTTAAACGTTAAATGTATTAAACGTATGAACTCATGTTAAGCACAAAATTACAAATATAAACAATTTCAAAATTTGTAGAAGATCAAATGGATATAGAACTTTTATCTTAAAGAAGGCAAATAATTTGCAGAGAAAAGACCGACTAAGCAAAAACATTTTTGAATATCACACAAATCGCAAATACATCCTTCTGAAGAATCTACTCCGGAGCACAAAGCATGTGCCCATTTTTAGAAATCTGAGTACTTGAATCATATTAGTCTTCTTTACTGCCAATATCGCAAATGACACATTTGTCATTATTATCAAATTCTAGACGGTAGCTCGTCATCCCAATCTGCTTTGTTTTACGTTGATATTTTGGTATCTAAAGTTACTCAAAAATTATAGTACTTTGATCTTTTAAAAAATTATATTGGCATTATGATACGTTCAGGGATAAAATGTGCGCATTGCGCCTGATTAACTTAACCGACAGATACATTATATGTACATAAAATAAAAATTTAATCAATCCAGACAGAAAGAGCAAGCTATACCCCCATATGGTCAATTTCAAAAACCTAGTCTTTACACTACGTACTGCCTATTTTCTCTAAGACACAAATTCTAGCAAAACACATAAAAAAGCGGCTATTGTGAGGCGGTAACAGCGGGTTTGATGTCACATGTTTAATAAATCTAATAAGGGATGGCGTATCAGTGTTTAAAGATTATGTCAATCAAAACAGAAGATTCTGAGGTGTGCATGATTAGATGCCGCATAACATTACCCAACTCTCCCCGTACATACAAAATTTAAATCTATAACCAGGAACCCGGAAAGGATTAGAAATGAAAACGATAAATGAAATAAACAATAAAAAAATGCGGAACAGAAATAGAAACGAAACGAAATTCTAAATCTTATTCCTGGAGCGAAACCGATATAACCGAAATAACAAGTCCGGTTAATAATTTTTACAGAATTTAAATATTATATGTCTCACGACGGTAGGTATGTACCAAATTACCTACGTAATATGCCAAGATAGTTCATATTATTGCCGCTTGACAATCATTGTACGATAATTTGCCTATACGTGACATAATTAAAATTATTAAAAACAGTCAAAAACCCATAATTTTGTTGTTCTGTTTTTTTCGATCGTATCCAGATTTATATTTAGTAGCAATGAATGTTATTGCTATTCCAACTACTCAAGTCATTTTAAGCCCTTAAATTTATTTTATCCCCGAATAAAGCTAATATTACAAAAAAAAATGAATAATAATTATAGGACACGAGCGCGCTGGCCGTCATGACAGGGATAACGATAAATTCAACAAGGGAAAAGATGTATTGGCTAAAATATGGTGTTTTAAAATAGTTATATCATAGAAAACTAATATACTAAATGTGCTCTTTACTAAGGAACGAGTGCGCTGCGGTCTATTGGGCCCAAGCAGCTTCACAGGTCGTAGTCGCGAAAAGAGCAGGAACTTTAAGTAAACGTCATCTAGAGGGATAGCAGTAAATAAGAGAACGCATTCTGTATAGTACCTATATTAGTTTTTTATTTAATAACTATTTTAAAGCACCATATCTACTATTGCCAATACATAATTTCCTGTATTAAATTTGACGCTATCCCTGTCCTTGAGGTCTATTTAATGTTCCCGCTCTTTTCTGGACCACGGCCACTGAGGTGATAGGGCCTTAACGGTAGCAGCGCGCTCGTGCCCTCTTGCATATTTATGTAATTATCCTATGAACTTTTTTTGTTTTTTGTGTAGTATAATTATATTTTAATTTTTAATTATTGTAAGACATTAAATAAAATAATTAAAAATAAGTACATAAAAATCTGTGAAACGAAATAATCGGTTCGGAACATCGGAACAAAAGTTATTTTCCGCGCCTCCGTCCCATTATGTTATGATTAGTATTAGAGAACTCAAAATCGTCCAGCAACTCTCTGTTTGCCGGCCTAGGCCGGCAAAATGTAGAGATACCAAAATTAAATATTTTAGCATTACATTCTGTCAAAAAATTTGATTTTATTTTTGTAGAAAACGTTAATTAAAACAACTATTTTTTATTTATTATTCATATTACACTCGTGTTGTACGATTATGATTACATTAATTGTTGAAAAATAACAATTCACATTCGTTTTATTTTTTTAGGTTAGAACAAATGTCTCTAAATTTTTTGAATAAAACAAGCGAAATGAATGTGAATCGAAAATGTTACTAACTAAAAACCTATAGTGTATAAAATTTTAAGTAGTAATAATATTTCTTTAATAAATTAAAAGTGTCATCGGCGCAAAAAATCTTGTGTATCACACGCCCAGAAACTTTTTTGCGAGATCTTGCTTTCAGCCTTCAGCATGACCTATAAACTCGTTCTCACAAAAGTTTAGTTTCTACTAGTGATACAAATAACTATTTCGTTCGAACGGAATAGTTATTTGTATCACTAGTCCAGAAACTAAATTAACGAAATCATAATCATACAAGACGAATATAATATGAATAATAAATCAAAAATAGTTGTTTTAATTAATGTTTCACATTTCCAATAAAATAAAATTTAAAATTTTGACAGAATGTAATGCTAAAATACTTAAGTTGGCCGGCAAACAAAGGGTTTCTGGACGATTTTGAGTTCTATTATACTAGTCATAATGAAACGGACGAGCGAAAACGAAATATTATTTTAGTAGGAACAATATTATCCGAACCGAAAGTAAATTATTTTTGTCGGAACTGAATCGAAACGAAACGAAAAATCATTTAGTTCCGGGTCTCTGCTTTAAATATCTATATCTATATGTATAAATATTTTTTTGGACAATAATTAATAAAACATTTTGACATGTTCTGGTTTTTCTTCGGCACCTCGAAGTTGACGCAGCCGCAGAAAATTACATCTGTCTTATGTCACATGTTTGCATGGGTTAGGTTATGTTTGTTTCCTAAACTCGTGTTTGTTGTAAAATGAATGTTGTTGTTTAAGGAAGTATTATTATTAAAAAGGTATAGTAAATTCTCATTTACTTTTATATAAATGAACGGAGATAAATACGAAATTACATTTTAGTAAAAGAACTTTTGTATTGTAATTTTGCTGTTTTTCGTTAAAATGGACGAAAATATAAAAATTCATTCTATTAAAGTGCCACAAACTTATAAAGATGTATCGAAAATCCTTCAAAAAGTTGTAGAAGAAGGCAAGGGCCTGAAAAATATTATATATAAACATGATGCTAAAGTCAATCGTGTAAGTTCATTTTTCAACAAAAGCACGTATCTAGATGTTAATTAAAATTTTGTAGAATAAACAGCGTAATTTAGCTCTAGCCACTAAAATTTTGAGTAAATATCGTACAATTGAGCATATTTTAACGTCCACAAATATTTTAAAACTAGAATCAAAGTTAGACCCATGGCTTGCTAGAGTTTTCATTCACGAATTAATTTGGCGCAAAGACTTAAACCATGCTTGTACACCAGCCCAAATTATAATTTCGTATAAAAAACAAATCCTTGATGCTTATGAAGAAGTTCCCGATTCTGTTGAACCCATAAATAAAGGTAATACTTTTTTATTTACAGACTGTATATGTGAAAAAACTGCAACGAAATGAACGAACAAGAAGGTCCTTTAATTCCCGATTCAACTAAAAGAGCCACTGTGGCAGTTATGTGGCTTTTGTTTTATAGTGCATTGATGTTCACGGCACCTTTCGGGGCATATTTCGGAATGAAATATTTTGTAAAATATTATTTTGATTGTGATGATTTTCTAAATACTGGATTGTCGGTAGTAGCTGCTGTAGTAACTGTTAATGTTATTATTATGGCTTATGCATATAAAGCATATCATGAACAGGAATATGACGATGATGGAAACATAATTTCTGTTGCGGAAACAGATAAAAGTGATTTAAATTTAAAAGAAGATTAACATTCTGATAGACAGTATTCCATTTTAAGTAGCTTTTAGGTTCTTTATAAATGTATTTATATAAATGTAACTTTGTAAATTAAATACAATAAATATAAGAAAATTATATTTCTCGTTCATTTCGTTGCACATTTTCTGTGCAAATAAATAATTTATTAATTATTACAGTACGTAAACCAAGATATATTCGCATAAATACTTTTAAAATGCCTGTTTCGGAAGTTGTGACGCAATTTAGAAATGAAGGCATGACTTTTATACCTTCAGAGCAGGAAACCTATACACAATATTTGGAATGTATATCCAATATACCGGAATATCATTTCATGATTGATTTTCACATTAAAGATTTGTTAGTTTTTGGTCCTGAATTTCAGTTTATTAATCACGAGTTATACAAAAATGGCACTCTTATTCTACAAGACAAGGTAAGAAAGTTAAGTGTAGTCCGTTAAAAGACCTATAAAAATTATGAGATATGCTATAGTAAACTTCTTATAAAAGCGACGAGCAGTGAAGTTAGAAGTAGTTGATCTTGTTTCTTGATAGGATAATACCCCAATATTATATTAAAAGACAATATCAAACAGCTCCTATGTTTACATATTGTTCTTATAAAAAATAGACTATAGTTATAATTGTCTTTATCATTTAAAATATGTAAATCAAAAAAATATAAAAAAAAAATCCGAAAACTATTCTAAAATATAACGTACGTTATCGGTCTTGAATCGCATAAAAGAACGCCTTGAATTCAGATCTCGGTTCAAATATTTTATTCTGTATAAATTCGTAATTTTAAAATACAGATTGTTCGACAATGAATTAAAATCAATCGGTTTGAGCTTGATTTCTATTTTTTTTATATTTAGAAATTCAATAAAGTTATTAAATATATAAATAATGGACATAATTTTGCAAATTTAAAAATAAAATGTTCACATTAATGTTACCAGAGTACAAAATGCAGATATAAATTCTTATCTTTTAGGCTAGTTGCATGCCTCCTTTGTTGTTGGATCCTCCTGAAGGAACATCAGTTCTTGACATGTGCGCGGCCCCTGGAATGAAAACCAACTATTTAGCAAACATAGTTGGTAAAAATGGACATGTATATGCTGTAGAAAGAGATCAAGAACGATACTTAACTCTTTCAAAATTAATGAACAATCAGAAAATGAAAAATGTTCACTGTATGCGCCGGGATGCAATAGAAGTCACTGGGAACGAGTTAGCAGATGTTGAATATATTTTAGTAGATCCCAGCTGCTCTGGCTCAGGTAAATATAAAATACTTGCTAATATTATGATGTTAATTAAATGCTACAGAGATGTTCCAAATTATTTAATTTACATATTTAATTAATTACTTATATGTAGTTCAAATTACATACAGTTCATTAGCTTATAAATAAGATAAACAATGAGACAAATTTAATATTAGATTATTATTAATATTATTATAATAATATTAATTTACTGTATCCTCTGTAGTAAGTAATACTGAAAAGCCAACTGACATTGAAAATGCGAGCCTCTTTGTTGTACAATCTGTTTAAAAATTTAGTAGAGCACTCGATTGAGTGATCCATCCCTAAACCTAATTTTAGAGAGAAACAGTCAAAACCAACAAAAATAAATCATTCACTTTTGAACAAACTGTACGACATGCTTTTTTTGGCGGCAATGCGCAGACGCAGAGATGTCGGACGAAGAAGGGTAGCCCTGCGACATCTATCTGTCTCATGCTCGCTTGTTGCTTTAATAAAAACTTACAGATTAGCATTCCAGTATTGCTCTATTTCAATGATTGTATCTCCAAATAGGAATAATAAATCGTGTGGATTATGAACAATCTCATCCGGACCGAATAAAAAGACTAGCTGGATTTCAAGTAAAAATTTTACGCCATGCTCTGACAAGGTTTCGAAATGTAAAACGGGTGACTTATTCCACATGTTCTCTTAATGCTGAAGAAAATGAAGAAGTTGTCAGAGATACTCTAAAATATGCTCCTGAATTTCAACTAGTCAATTTAAAAGAAAAGCTTGGCTCAGATTGGCTTCATTATGGATCAGAAAAATACGGAGATATTGGAACATGTTGTTTATATACCAATCCTGAAATAGATCTTACGAATGGATTTTTCGTAGCAGTTTTCGAAAGGAAACCTTTTGATCCAAAACAAAGACGAAGAAATAGATCACACTATACAGAACAAATATCTGAAAAGCCCCAAAAAAACGAAGAATGGATCACAGAGGAACAGGGAAATAAAATTAAAAGTTTAGAAAACGTACTGGAAGATAATTCTACAGAAACAAATGAAGTACAATGTGAGAAAAAACAAAGGAAATATACTGATAAAATAGAAAATGATGTTACCAATACCGAACAAGAAATTATTATTTCTGTAAGAAAGAAGAAAATGAATAAAACAAAAGCTATTGAAAACATTCTTGAAGATAACACTACAGAAGCAAATGAAATACAATGCGCAATTTCTGAAGAAGTTACAGAGAAGAAAAAACGAAAAAAGAACAAGGATAAAATAGAAAGTGATGTTACCAATACCGAACAAGAAATTATTGATATTTCTGTAAGAAAGAAGAAAAAGAACAAAACAAAAGCTATTGAAAACATCCATGAAGATAATATTACAGAAGCAAATGAAATACAATGCGCAATTTCTGAAGAAGTTACAGAGAAGAAAAAACGAAAAAAGAACAAAGGTGAAATAGAAAAAGACGTTAGTAACATTGATCATGAAGATGTTAATATGTGTACAAATAAAAAGAAGGAAAAGGATAAAAACAAAAATGTGTCTGAAGAGAATTCTATAGAAATAAATGAAATACAGAGTATAGTTTCTAATGAATCAAAAGATAAAAAGAAAAAACGAAAAAAAGATAAAATAGAAGACGATATCACTGGATATGATATTACTGAAGTGTTGGTAAAAAAGAAAAAAAAGAATAAGCATAGAACTGAAGATATTTCTAATGTAGATGAGGAAAACAATTAGGAAAGTAAAACCCAAAATCATTAATTATAAAAAAAATTTAAGGCAAAAGACGTGTCTTCTGCGTAAGAGTTTAAAAAAGAAACAAACTTTTTTATATTTGTTATATTAAAAAGTAAATAAAAGGGCATCAAATTGTATCTTTTTTTATTAACATTATTTATTATTTTTTTATCTTTTTCTGAATAGGTTGCATCTCTTCATCATCTGTACTGTCTTCTAATTCCATATTTTCTTCTTTAAATGCATCGGCGATAAACACTGTCGCCTTTCCAACCTTTCTCGCAACTAAAAAACTCATAGGTAGGACAAATATTATACTTGTTACATGCAAATTGTACCTGCATGTCTAATTACATCAGCACTAGATGACGTAATCGCACACTTAGCTTGAGCATGGCTCAGTCCAAATACTATGCCTCTAAAAATGTATTAAGAAAAAATCTCAAAAGATATATTATTTCAAATATTCCTATTGTTCTCATTCGTACGTTTGAGTTTTATTAATAATTTATAAAATATATAATAAGAAGCGTACATATACAGAATCCATTCATGTCAATAAAAAATTAGTAGTTCCTAATTAAAAACCAAGCCATAAACAATTGAAAAATAAATATTTCTTCTCTATTAAATTTAATCAGAATTGTTTTAATTATAATTTTTTAAACAACTCAATTTTCCTCTTAAATCAAATCTAACATTTAAACAAAATTACAAATAAATGAATAATACTAGAAAAAAATTGATAAACAAGTTTTTCTACCAGTTCAACTCATGCTTATGACCGGCAATTTTGTTTTAATTCCATGGCTTTCACTCTACAATATTTTTAAAATTCCAAATTTTATCATTCATTTAGAAAAAGGGACAAAAATATCTGATTAATAATTTGTCGAATTAAATTAAATACAATTTTTATGTCCATTATTTTGCCTCAAAGAAATTTCATTTTATGAGCAAATTACTTATTTTTCATATGAAATGTCTATTTAATTAACACATTCGACAACATTTATTTTTCACTTGATGGTCGGAGGTAGTTTTTCAGTGAAAAAATTTGATAAAGAACAATTCAGTCATAACAAATTTAATAAAACAACAGTATTAAATCAAGCAAATTAACACCAGCTATTAATTTAATTGGTAAAATTTATTCATAATTCCTGCAAAGTAACAACTCCGGGTCAAAAAAGACTCTTAAATCATTCCAGCCAGATTCCAGCTTCGCAGTCGTCATCTAAATGTCATTTTTGAAACTCGTTTATCTGTTACTACGCAACAACATTTCGTATTTTTTTCCAATAAATTTAGGGCTCTTATTATATTACTTATGAAAATATATTTTTCCTACGACCACTGTTAAAAATAGTATTTTTAACGGTTGCTTAGCAAGTTAAAAATAACAGTTTATAACACAGTAAATACTTTTAAAACGTTGCCATTGACAACGTGTTAAAAGTAAAAAACAAATTTACTTTTAACACGTCTTATGTTCAGTTGTTCATAACAAATACATCATGACCTGTCATAAATGTCATTCTAATGCTTAGTTTTTATTTACTAATAGGTACATAACTGTGGTCGTAGGAAAAATAGTGTATGATATTTGTGTTAAAAGTGATTTTATTTCGTTCGTGGGGTTTGTTAAACTCGGCTTCGCCTCGTTTCAAACTTCCCCACTCACTCATAAAATGTCACTTTTAACACTTATATCATAAATAACTATTATGTAAGGATACAAATTTATAACGTCATATGGATTTCTTGTAGTTAATACAGAATTACATCCACTTGTTATAATAATATTTCTAGATTTACCAACTTGGTGATACCAATGAGAATTTGCGATAATATTTCGCCTCATTGTTGCATCAAATAGAGCTGGATAATAAGATATTTCAAAATGTGTACCTCGACTAGCAATTTTATTGTACGCTTTAAGTTTTATTGATGTTCCTTTTGCATCAAGTGGATCGTAACAGATTATATCTACATCTAATATTTCACCTGCGAACTGAAATAACTTTTTTGTATGACCGTAGTGTGTGCATTTTAAATACTCACTTGAATCATTTCTGGAGACTTCGGTATTAAAGCAAAAATGTGATATTTATTAAAATTATCTGTCTTCAACTATTTGAAAAGAAATAATACATTAATATCTACTCATTACGAAACTTGATTAATACATACAATATTCAATAAAGTTTCTTTGTCCTTTGCAATTACAGTAATACGATTTAATACTGTTAAACCTAGATCCTGAAATAAATAATTTTATTAATAAGTAATGAACACATTTTAGTAAAATACTTCGCATTTTGAGTGCTTTAATAATTTTTTGATATCTGTAGGTTCTGGAACAATATTGTTATGGGCAGCAATTTTCTTTTTGGCTTTTTTCTCTTTAGATTCAACTGCAGTAGTAATATCAATAAGATGATCAATTGCTATAGTTTTATAACCAACTGAAATAGAAATGCATATAGCATATTTATAAATCACATAACCTAACCTATATACATTCAACATATTTTTTTGCAAAAAATGCAAAATTCTTTACAATATTTTCATTAACACGTAAATCAAAAAAAGGTGTAACGTTTTCCATTATTGTAATTTAATAAAATAGTATTAACTAATAAAATTGTAACAAGAACACCACATGATTTATTTTGAAATAACCACCTGTAACTCTGCAGCAATGTTGCCAACTCGCGATAAAAAAAATTCACTAAAGCAGAGTTGCGAGTTTCTTAATACATTTATCCGTCATAAGAGGGCTATAACTCCGCACAATAAAGAAATAGCTATTTATGTATTAAGGGCGAAATGATATAGATTTTGGCCCGCGGTGCAAAATTGAAGCCCGACGCGCAGCGGAGGGTTACAATGCACCTAGGGCCAAAATATATTTCGCTCGTAATACATACAATATTTTTTGCACATCCGAAGTAGTATTACTTCATCACCGCGATCAAAGTAAAACGATGTTCAAATCAAATTCAGATCATAGTAGTCTATTTGACATATGAACGTTGTCATGGATAACAATGAAAACAAGCAAGTATAGTAAGTAAACAAAGTAGCAAAAAAGCGGTGACACGTCAAAAATTTATTATAAAAATTATTTTAACTGGGCACGAAAAGTTCTAGGGCGAAAATGACTACTTTTTCGCCCTCGGGCGAAAAAAAGTGTCATTTCGCCCTTAAAACAATGTTATTTGTCCGACTTTTACGCCCGGATGTGCAAAAAATTATTTTTTCTTCAAATCTCATAAAAGTGACATTTTTTGTGACGTGATTGACAATGGCCGTGTTTATTTGGTACCTTTATATTCAACCCTAAACTGATCTAGAAGTAACTCTTTTTATTTCAGTAGTAGTTATAAAATTTAAACGTGAATTTCAAATAATGTCATATTTTTGTTGTTAAAATAAACGTCAAACTTTGTGTCGTTTATTTAATTTTGTTTGCTATAATTACCTTTGAATATAAAACTTACAAAACTAACCGCCGTGCTGTAATAGGAAACAAGTTAAATCTACCAACCCTCCAAATCACAAATGTAGCTGAAGCTGATAGCAACATCATCACATCATGAATCAACAATATTAAAAACCGTCAAAACACGCATAAACTGGAAACCCTGCTCTAAAGTCAACTCACCTTGAAAATTATGAATTTCACGAAAGTTCAACGCCAGGGCGCTTTTAATACGTAATTTTGTTTTCCATTATTTATTTTTGCTGGTGTTTTATGGCAATGTGTAAAAAAAAATAAAAAAAAGTCAAAATCTTGAACTTTACATTGGAAAATATTAGCGTAAATATAAATTTTCTATAGCGGTTGTAGAAAAATTTAGTGCAATAAAAAACAGTACATTATAAAATTATAAACGGTATTAGAGAAAAAATGTATGTCAATATGTTCAATATCTAAGCACAGTACAGAAGCGTATATGGGCTTTATAATGTGGTCTAAGCATATCGTTTGCATTTGAAATATGAGTTATTTTGGCAGAAAATTGTCTTTGTAAACAATCATCATCAGGGGACAAAAATAAGAAAAATCATTTTAATATTTTTATTCAACTTTATAAACTAGTTATTGAAAGTTCTTAACAATTGGTAAATATTTAAAATTTTAAAAGAACGAGTAACATAATTTTAAAGAAATTAAAGTGTATTATGTTTAACGGAAACAATAATTATAAAACATTAACTTAATTAATAAAAAAATTAATCATCATCTTCCTCGAAAATTGTACCCAAAGTCGAAGAAGTAAAACTGGAGGAGGACGTATTCAACATATTTACTCCTTGTACCATAGGCGACACAAATGGCTTTCTCATTTTCATTCCTGGTTTGTTAAGTTTCTGTTTCTTATTTTCAGGTAGGGTGGTCGATATACCACTATCAATTGTAAGAAAGCTTTTTTTCGGAGCAATAAATTCTTTTTCTTCAGAGTTTTGGGTTTTTTTATTTTTAGAAATTTCTTCATCAGAATTTTCAGGGGCGGAACGTTTCTTCTTAGGCTTTTGTTCAGATTTGTTAATGGAATTTTTCGGTATTTTTTCAACAGAAGTATTGGCAGAAAGTTTTTGAGGAGTTTTATTTTCTTTTTCGTTATCAATCTTTTTTGAAGAAGTTTCATTAGTTCTAGTTGTAGATTCAGTAGAACCTGCAGATTCTGTTGATAATCGCAATGATCGACGAAGTTTTGAAGGTGTGGAATTAAATTTCTTATCACCATCTTTTGAATCGGTGGATAAACGCAATGATCGCCGACGATTTGAAGGTGTTTGATCAATTGTTTTATCATCAAATTTTGATTCAGTGGATAATTTTAGAGATCTTCTAACTGCAGATGTTATCTTTTTCGGTGTTGATTTTGATATATATTTTTCTTTTTTCGAAGTACAAGATTCATTTGAATCTGAATCATCTGTAGGTGACAAAAGTTTATTATTGTCGGTAGTAATTTTTACACTAGTTTTCTCTATCAAAGATAACGGAAAACTTTTATTCAAACCTTTCTTTTCTTTCTTTGTTGCTTCAGTCTTCTTTTCAACTGAAATTGAAGTGGTAGATTTACTGCGATTGGTAATTTTAGTTGATGTTTTTCTCCCTTCATTTTTCTTGAATTCATTTCTACTTATTTCTTTTCTTGTTCCAGTTACTTCCTTTGCAGAATGAATAGAGCTATTAGCTAAGGATTTCCTACGTCTATAAATTCTTTTTTTGATATAGTTATTAAAGTCCTGAGTATTTGTGGGAATTTCTGATTCAGATTCTGAATTACTGGAGTCCGGATCTTCAGGAATATCGCCCTTCCATAAAGCAAGAAAACTGAAGCGTTGTAGACGTTCTTTAATACTCATTTGTAGGGCTTTGTCGGCCTTTTCTTTGGATACATTAAATCGCTTCTTTAGGTATGGCTTTACTTTAAATGCTTTGTATAAATGACGATGTTTGTAGGATAATAAATCCTCTGCACGTACCCATTGGCGGGTAACTTCAGCAGAATCGAAGAACACGATGTGGTACCAAGTCTGTAAAAGAAATTACAAATAAATATAAGAACTTTTTATTTATTTATAATAAATAAATGAAATACTATGAGGCAGCAACATAAATAATAACTTTTGGACAGTAAATCACTGCTACTAATGACTTCTTAGTCATTGATGGGGTGCTACCTATTTTGCGGACTAGAAATAAAAAATACTGACTGGCTAGTTCCCGTAGCTCTACATTACGGAAACTAGCAATCTATTATCCTACTAAGAAGCTAATTAACATATTATCGAGGCGAGGCGGTTAGTATATCTTTTTCGGTTAGTGCTGGGTAATTTAGCGGACTGGCTATTTCCTGTAGCTCTGTGTTACGGAAACTTGCAATATGTTATACCACTGCTGTTCTAATTAACATGTTATTGTGTCGGGATGGATATCACCTTCTTAGAGCTAGTTTACCCCTGGGGGATATTGCTGACTGGCTATTTCTCATAGCTGTACATCATGGAAACTTGAAATCTGTTATGCTCGTAAGGTAGTTATTGACATATTATGGATTCGCGACGGATACCATCTTCATAGGGGATTTTTATTCCTCATAGTTGTACATTATGGAAATTTGCAATTTGTTATGCTCCTAGAGTGCTAATTAACATATTATCACGTTGAGATGGATGCCGTCTTCGTAGGGCTAGGTTACTCCTGGTGGAATTTTGCGGACTGGCTATTTATCGTAGTTCTACACTACGTAAACTTGCAATTTATTATGCTACTAGGGTACTAATTACTATATTATCGCGTCTAAACGTTTACCATCTTCGTAAGACTAGTTTTCTCTTGAGAGATTTTACGGACTGACTATTTCTCGTAGTTCTACAGTATTGAAATTTGCAATTTGTTATGGTCTTAGGGTACTAATTAATATCTTCGTAGGAATACATTTTTGTAGTTTTACGGTTTGTCTGAAATTGTCATTACTTTTGTGATTGGATCTTTTCATCATCACATTCTTCTACGTTGTGTATGAGATCTTTAGTTTTTCTTTGCTAATTAAGTAAATAAACGGCACCAACTTCATGACTATCTCCTAGAACAACATTAGTAAACAAGCTTCTCGCTTTTTTTCTTTACATTCAACATTTTTCTTCACATCTTCATATCATATCTGTTATTCTTACATATATTTATTGTATTTCTTCTTTTAGTTGCACATGATAATATAACGCGGATTATTAATTTATATAGATTATTTTCTATTCTATTTTTCTGCATGTCAGTTTATTATAACAGAATTTGTTTTGTCGTTTTGCCATATACAATTGTTCTGAAAACAGTATTCGGCTTCACTCGATAATATGTTAATTAATACCCTAAGAGCATAACTAATTCCAGATTTCCGTAATGTAAGTTACAAGAAGTAGCCAGTCCGCAAAATCCTTTAAAAGTAAACTATCCCTACGAAGATGGTAACCGTCTCGACGCGATTATATGTTAATAACTACCCTAGGAGCATAACAGATTGCAACTCTTTACAATGTAGAGTTACGAAAAATATCAAATTAACCCTACGAAGATGGTATCCGTCTCGATGCAATAATATGGTAATATGTACCCTAAAAGAGTAAAACAGATTGCAAGCTTCCATAATGTAGATCTACGAGAAATAGCCAGTCCATAAAATCCGCTAGGAGTAAACTAGCCCTACGAAGATGGTATCGTCTCAACGCGATAATATATTAATTTGGACATTAGGAGCGTAACAGATTGCAAATTTCTAAAATGTAAAGTTGAGAGAAATAGCCAGTCGATAATATGTAAATAACTATAACAGAGAAGTATAACATTTCCAGTTTTCAAAAAATAGTGCTACGAGAAATGGGCAGTCCGCATAATCCCCTTAAACAAAACAGCAACGTTCGATTTAAATAAAATTTAAAAAGAAAAAAAAAACTTTAAATACCTACAAATTTTCATAAAAAATATTTCTCGGTATTGCAATTAAAACAACGCAATTATCAAATGCATACTATTTGTTTCGGAGCATACCATAAACAAAGGTACATGATTGATAGATCAACTAATTTAATTTATTTTATTTTGGTTTCATTCATAATTATTACATATTCGTAAAATTGGGCCAATAAAAAATTCAAGATAGTGGATTATTAATGAGATTAGGATTTGTCCAAATTATTTTGATTTAGCTATATTAAAACTTTTTTTGAAGGAATTTTTGAAAATATTTTATAATATGGTTGCATTCAGCAACCCATTATATTAGCGCCGCAGCATGGATACTGTTAAAAGCATTTAAAAATATATTTAAATTTACTGCATAAGACTAAAATAATCGTTAACTATGGAACATAACCAGAAGCGAATTGTCAACTATAAAAATGGCGTTATTTTGTATGATTACCATCTTTGAAACTCTGGTATTAATTTGCGCGCGCATTTTTTTCTCGCGGTTGCTGTAGGCAACATCTCGGAAACAAAACTTGTTGATTACTTGATTGAATTAAACGTCTCAAAAATGTCTATGGCAATAACTTTACGAGAAACAAGATATTTGATATGTAACCATTGCAACGAATATTTATCTTGTGGTCCTGTAATGATAGTAAAAAGAAATCAAATAACTTGTGGTCGTTGTTACAAGGCTGAAGAAAAGGGCTTTCGAAACTTTTCTTATGAAAAAGTTGCCAAAAATATTCAATTTCCTTGCAAGTACAGGAATCTCGGATGCGAAGAAACGTTTGTATTTGTGGAGAATTATCAGTATTCTCATGAATATTCCTGTGAGTTTCGAACTTATAAATGTTTATTCTGGAATGCTGGGGAACCACAATGTCACTGGGAAAACTTGAGCAACAAAATGTTAGACCATTGTCAAAAAAATCATCCAAATAAAATATTGAGTAATTGTTGTTTTATCAACATTGACGTAAATACTAACAACGACCGTACTTATTTGCTCATTGCTTTTGCAATGGTGTTTATAGTAAATATAAAGGTAAATTCAATAATAATGTCCAAAGAATTGATTTATACTCTATACCTACTAAAATTATTATCCTATTTTAAAATTCGCTTTGAGCTAAAACTCGATAAAATATACCCAATTTATATTATTAGTTTTGTGTATTACTTTACTATATTATTGATAGATAATACGTAATTCAATTAAAAATATGTAACAGTATTAACAACAATAGCTCACAGATTCATGCTTTCTAATAAGAAAAACACAAATTTCCAGAAGTCATAACCTGTAGCAAGGAATCAATCATTTAAGGAAATCAATAGTATAGAGTTGAATTATATAAAATTCAAAAATACAGTACAGAACAAGAGTTAATGGTGTTTTTTGAAATTGGATAATCTTTTTGATACAAAATTAAAATGTTCGAACAATCATTTTGATACGGATGTAGTAAATTTTTAATTTTTAGGTTACTCTTGAAAAGGATACTATAGATTTTCATATTAGTTTTATTGGAAAGCAACGCGGGGCTAGTGAATTTCAATATATTTTGAATATGAGAAAAGATCATATACTTCTTACAAAAACTGGAAATTGTAGAAATGTTAGCGCACCAATGAAAATTTCCTATTTAAAAGACTTGTTTCAAGGTCTAGATAAAGTCATTTTTCATTTAACTATTTTTGCACATTGCGAAATTTGTCGTAAGGAACAAACATTCGGAAGATTAAATTCAAAGGGTAGTTATTGGCAATGTCCAAAATGTACGCCATGTCTAAAAGACTGTGAATATAGCAAACACAATTGCATATTTAAAGATTATCCGTGCAAAGTATCAAAACATGAAGAATATTTCTGTAGATTTTCCACTGGTTTGGATGGCATTAACATCATTCCTCAAGGAAAAATATGGATCATTAAGAAAAATGACGAAAAATGCGCATTTATGAGTGATATCGGACAAGTAGTTTGTGAATTCACTGCCACTAGGACAGATGGATTTGAGTTTTTCTTTTACAGCCCTTTAAAAAGTTGTCAAGATACTGAGTTTTCTTGCAAAGTTAACATTTATAGTTCTTTAAGATCATTGCCTAAAGTTTTTACTCCAAAATTTCAGAAATTCCATTATTTTGACTGGTATTTAGCATTTTGCAAAAATGAGTACCCAAAAGATGCCAGTGAAATTGGTGTTGAATTCATTATTAAAAGAAATGAAGAAATTAATTATAGTGAAGATTATTTTTGTATATCTTAATAATTTCTCTTTAATATATGTTCATATAAAATGTTTTTGTAAAATAACTTGTAATAACAAATAAAATACTATTCTGTTCTTTATAATAATAGTAATAATACAATACATTTCATTATAAATTAATAAAAATTATAGGCTGGGAACAACATATTTTTAATCCAGAAATTCTAACTAATTTAAGCACAAAAATATTTTTAAAATGAGTCCTGAATTTGAATGAAGCAGTTTGATTTTCATGAACTGCTAACAAGTTGAACTTAATATTACGAATTCAAAATCCTCCTTTTACATTTAATATAGTATCCATTTTTTATATCAAATTCTTTTTCAATAGTTGAATGTATTCAAACAAAAAAATAAAAGTTGTTACTTGCATTTTTTACAGCAAATTGTAGTAAATTTATATATCGAAATTTTTCTTGGCTACGAAATATTCACCACAGACTTTAAAATTACACGAATTAAACTATTACTTCCGTAGGTTGATGTTTACAAAAATTTGATTAACTTTTATCAATAAAGAGAGAAGCTTAAAAAAAGAAGTTTCATTAGCATTCGTTTATGTGTTGTTTTATACATGACTCCATACATCCAGACGGACGGAACGACAAACAACGTTTAAAATAGACAAAATTTTATGAACAGGTTTCATTTCTTAGACATTCAACAAAATTTGTCTGTCAAAATCGAGTAAGAAACCAGAACCGAACTGTATGACTTAAATCAATTACCAAACCTTCTTAATTTTTAAAACTACGAACTAAAGAAAAAATCCAGTTTGTACATATAAATGTTTCAAATAATGCCTTCGTGTTGATACAAATGCATAAACAAATGTATTCATAGAAATATGTATTGATTTATAACAATTATACTTCTAATGAAATATTGAAAAAGTAGATTAGGTGGAAAATATTTCGAAATAAAAAAATATGAAAAAACATACACAAGTAACTTATTTTTAGGCAACGTAATGTAATGTGTAACAAATTACCATGACGTTGAAGTTGTAAAGTATCACATTTCTGAAAATGTAATACACAATAAGTACATGTATCAGAGTTTATATTATTTTGAGCAATATTATACTAATAGTTTTTAGAAATTAATATTCTACTTTCTGTTTATTTTATTAATTCAAAGGAAGAAATATACAGGTGTACAACGAAATGCGGAACATAGGACTTTAACATGGGATTTAAAACAATTGCAGATACTCTCTCTACTGATAAATTTAGAACAAAACTACAAGAGTACAAAGATCATAATTGTTTCAATAGCAGGACTGTAATACGAGATATATTAAATATAAAATGTAATACATTCGTTAAAAATCAGATAGCCATGGAAATAAAAGAAAATATGTATCTATCTGTCAATTTAGAGAAGTTTCACTAATTATAATACTTATTCAAATTAAATAAAATTAAAATATAGATTTTAATTTTATTTAATTTGAATTTATATTCATTTCTTTAACAATATGCTAATATTAAAAAATAGTACAAATATAATTTTAAAAAGTATTGAACACCAAGTAAGGGTACTAACTGTCACAATTGACACATAGATAATAGATATTTTCTTTTATTTCCATGGGTGTCTGATTTTGTAAGAAAATGTTACATTATATTTAATATATCTCGTACTGCAGACGTGCTGTTGTAATAATTATGATCTTATCTGACGTAGAATTTAATTTTGAACAACTTTGTACTCTTGCAGTTTTGCTCTAAATCTATCAGTATAGAGAGTATCCGCAATTTTTTTAAATCCCACGTTAAAGTCCTATGTTCCGCATTTCGTTGCACACACTGTATAAATATAAATAAGAAACATGAACGAATAAGAAATAAGAACAGATTTTTTACGTTTAGATTGTGCTTCGAATATACTTTTAATTAGTTTTTATTTCTGTTTTGTAATTGCATACAATAATACTTGAATTCTTTTTTACAAGTACTATTAAATTTACTTCAATTACTAAGAAAAGTACTAAATTCAAACAATACATGAAATATTTAAAGTATTTTAGCCCCAAAGTTACTTACTTCCATTTACTGAATAAGTAGTCAGCTCAAAAAATACCTAATATTTTATATATAATTTAAACAAATCGAAAATAATTTACTTACCGGTACATCGTCGTAAATGTTTTCAAGCCAATAATATTGCTCACAATCGGGGCAATCATCCACCATGGCTGGCCACCAGGGATAACCGGGCATCTTAGCCCAAACGATGCTTCCAGCGGTATAGCTGTTATGAATCATATCCTCTTCGTAGGCAAGGGGAATCATTTTCTCCGGAATATGGCATGAATTGTAATTTTTGTCTGAAACCAATAAATATAAATGAAATACAAAAGTTTACTACGAAATAAATTGGAAATTTAGAAATAGAAATGCGATGCATACAAGTTGGGAACACATGCTACGAACTGCCTCAAAGAGATTGGGACAGAACAGCAAAGTAAGATCAAATTTTCTATCAATACCATGGTGTCTGCTGGACGAAAAGAAAAGAAAAAAAACTGGTTATCAAGTGACAAGAGAAGGTGCGGAAGAAAAGAATCTCTGAGGTGTCTAAGGACATCGTGCAAAGAAGTTAGAAGAGAAGAAGAGGATATGTCACACGATTTGAAGTCAGGACAAGACTGTATGAAAGAAATTATTAAGAGGAAGGTTAATGTATGATGTATTACAATGTATCATTATGTATTATAATTTAAGAATAAATAAATGTTATTATTAGTAGTAGGATACTTTTTTCCAACAACCTTAGGACAAAAAAAATAATTTGAATTGAAGTTGGGATTACAAACAAAAGAATTCTGGCTATAACGGATCTAACAAACTCAATAAAGTGCATATTACTAAGGAACTAAGGTGAGCGTCATTCCAGTAATGATGACTTGGGATGGTCTTATTATTAAGCATTTCAACCGCCATATGAAACAATTAGATGTCAAGAACAAACTGTTGGTCTATGTCCATACAGTAGTAAGAGTTAGAAATTAATCCAGTTGAACCGGGTGAAGATAATTAAGTAAATATTTTATTATTACCTATTATAAATGATTTGAATACACACAATTGTATTATTCACTTACCAGGATTAAGATTGCAAGTCCAGATCTCGGGTACGTCAACAGGATCCGGAGTATCTAGCCATCTCCATTTTCCACAGGTAGCGGAGTCGCATTTTACATACAGACCGACGCCTCGGCGATCCTGTAACCACTGAAGCCTCTCTCTCTTTGTTAAACCCTTAGGAGGCTGCGAAAGTTTAGCCTGATCCCACATATCTACGAAAGTATGATCAATACTTTCAGTAAGTGATTCGGAAAGCGATTCATTTAGTTTATTCTTTAAACTGTTTAGGGCGGCCCGGAAAGTTTTTGGCTTGGCAGCAATTGTAGGAGTTGAGAAGTTAGCATTTTTAGCAAACTCTTCAGAATTGATAGTGTGGATTGTACTATCAGTATTTTTTTCCTGTTGAACAGGAACTGGAGCAAGACTTGCTTTTGCAGTTTCGGGTTGACTATGTTGAGAGTTCTCAACAGAAGCGCATTCTTTTGGAGATAAAGCTACTATCTGGCCAGGAGACCTCGCGCAAGTTGGAGACTTTGCCATTGTTTCAGGTTGTGAACTTTGCTGTTTGAGTACGGCATTAAAAATCTCGTTGTATTGTTGGTCTGTGAGCGACACACCGCGATTTTGAATTGATTTATTTTCTCCAGTTTTCTTCGCAGGTGGTTTGAATGTTTTCTTATTTTCCATTTTCTATAATGAAATTAATTGTTATTATTATGCCTCCGATTTGAAAATATTTTACAAAATTTTTATCACGTTTTGTAGAAAATACTTACTAGAGTTGTTTTTAACTGATTTGTCTATTATTTTATACAATTTATTCTATATTTTTCAAATAATCAACCCTGTTCACCACAGCTACCTAAACTTTTCACAGAAACAATTGAACATGTAAACAATGTGACTCTAAAACAATCAAGCAATTTCATACATGGCTTGTTTGATTATATTTAAAAATATTCAAATATTTTGGAATTAAAAATATAAAAATATGTAGTTAATTAAATTTTGTGTGAAACATATAATTATTGTATTACTTATAATTACACAATTTTTTGTAATAAAATTAATAAATTCTTCTGCTTTTAATAAAATAAAATTCCATTATCTTTTTTCTTTTAATAAAGAATTCGGTATTTTATTAATTTATATTGAAAACAATTAATTTCATTTATTTAAATTATTTTTAAATTTTTATTCCAGGCCGCCAGAGAAAACCGTTTGGAGACTCTTACGAAATCGTCCAGCATCGAACATTTTCGTTTTAATTCGGCTGTTTTGACGCTATGAAAGGAAAATGGCGTCTGTTTCACAAATTCAACTGCAGTCGTTGTTGAAACGTCGAGTAGAAAGGAGGTGTAAAGTGATAGTAATTATCTAGTGCGTAAAGAGGCAGTTTAGATGCCACAGATGTGCATTTATTAACGCAAAAACAGATTATAACTACATGAAAGGTAAGTTTGAATGGTTTTATGTACATATGAATATGAAAAGTCTTTAAAATGTGTCAACAGAACGATTGCTTTGAGCACTGCATGCCAAGTTACTGATGCGCATGCGCCATTGCGGGTAGTCGTAAATATTATAAACTTCTGTAGGGGGGATTCAATTTATTATAATTAATAAATAATTATAATTTAAATGTTTTACGTTGAAATAATAAGGATATAATACCCTATAAGTTATCTATAAAGTATCAAAACGTTTTATAACGTTACCGCGCGATTTTGTAAATTCATAGAAAAGTATAATAGCATTGAAAATTTTTGTTGGTGTCTTAATTAAACTATTGAACTGATAGTAAAACATATTGTTCTATACAATTAATAAGATCTATATAGTTTTTGATAAAGTTTTATGTGTTTATTAATTTTAAATAAAGATAAAGCGCAACGTTTTCTAGACGTTTCAAATATTTAAAGGTATTCTTCTATTACGACTTCAATTTGATATATTCAACATAAATTGTAATGTTAATAAAAATTTACATATGAATTAAAGGGAAAATTAAATGTATATGTTTATACATTGTATAACAAAAAATATATTAGTTATTTGTATAATATAACTACTTTTTTATATTTCGTATTAAACAAAACTTTATACTCGTATTACAGGACTGAGATGCCTTTAAAACAAATTCAAAAGTTTGTAAAAATGGATTCCCAAAAACCATCGAATCGTAAAGACGAGAAACATGACAAATCCACACATCGCAAGAATTCAAACTTCACAAAAAAGAAAGACAAGTTTGGGCGTAAACGTTCGCAAAGTTTCTGTTCTGGTGCGAACACGAAATTCTGCCCGCCTTACAAGTGTCGCAAACGGCCTATGTTACCGACAAAATTCCTTCTTGGGGGTAATATCTGCGACCCGCTCAACCTCAACAGTCTACAGGACGAAGAGATCAACCGCACAGTAAACGCAGTCACTCCCAAATCCTCTCCCATCCCTACGCCTCCCCAGCGGCGCGGCCACATTGAGGTAATCATTCCTCCTAACATCCACGATCCTCTAAACTTAATCGACTGCGCAGATGATGCGGAGTACGAGCAGCAGCTCACTTCGCAACAGCTTTCCTCTCCCTTAAAGAAAGGTAGCAAGCGACGCAAGAAGAAAAAGAGGACTTCTTCAGCTACCACTGAGCCCAGCGACGCTGATATTAGCAGCGCCTCTGAAGCCCAGACCCCTGATGTATCCATAGATTCTGCTAAAATCCCAGAAATTGATACATCCATCGCTTCTGATCCCAGTCCCCCAAAAGATAAAATCGCTAAAGTCACACGAGATCTTAAACTGGAACTCTCTCCTGCGAAGGACAAGAAAAGAAAAAGTGACACGCATAAAGACAACGTGAAGAAAATACGAAGATTGGATTCTATGGATAAGATTGTTAGCCCTGTTGTACCACAACCTGGAGCTTGGTTAAAAAGACCCACACAATTTAACAGAAGCAATAATAGGAATAACCATAAGGGAAAAGCACCTCAGAAACAAGAGTTATTACCCCAGTTTAAAGAAAAGAACAAAATGTATCAATACGGAAATTATTACAGGTAATTATTTTTCTTTTTTTATTCGCTGTCTCCTAGATCGTGCAAATTTATATCTGGCTATTTTTCTTTTCAATGTTTGATTAGAAACAATAAAATTCATAAACGAATATCAAATATTTAGCATAGCGATTTATAATAGAGCATAATAATATTGAAAAAAACAAAGACATTTTTTTTAAAGATACATTATTTCCAAAACTGTAAATGTTCTAATTTCTGTGATTCTCCAAAAATCTTTTGCAATTTCCCAAGAGATAGCAGGCCTCCGGTACTATAGTCTTGTCATTAAACTTTTTAAATAGTTTATCTCAATATTGTGCCTTTTAAAATAGGGACTCAAACCACAAAAGTAAATGTTCTGATGCGATGCTTCATACCTATTCGCAATAGGGTTATAAGGTCGATTTTGGTATTTAAATAAAATAAAGATAAAATCAATAAATATGGCGTTATACTTTATTATTATGAAATTAATAAAATATATTTAATTTAATTTTATATATTTCTTCTCATTCAAAATTTCATGTGTATATGTTTTACCGCAATTTTTTTTATATATGTAATTAATTAAGCGATATAAGAAATACGGGTGACTTGTTTTTTGATAAGAAATTCATAATCAAATTAACATATGTATATTATTTTATTGATATTCATTCATCATATTAGAACTATTTGAAATTAAGGTCGAGGAATATTTTAGATGTAAAAGGATTCAAACCGGTTCGCGTTGCTCGGGTTAGGGTTTTTGAATCGTAATATTTGCGGTTCAATTCCTGGGCACGGTTCATTAGAATTATGTTAGTTCGTTCCGGTTCTGCTTCGGTTTGAGACCTAGTTTTAAAATAATTATTTTTTTGTTTTTAAGATAGATGATGTAATTTTGCAATGTAATGTAAATAAAAGGGGAAAAAAGTACATTACAAGATTCATTTAAAAAAAGTTGGTTAAATTCGCGCGTATTTTGGTAATTTCTGCAGTTAGTAATTTAAATAATTTCTTTTCGGATGAATAATTAACTTTTCTCATTTTGCTTTCTGTGTAGGTATTACGGTTACCGCAATCCCAACAACGATGTTGATCCTCGTTTGAGGTGTTTCGCTGCGTACCGCGATATTTTCGTAGGAAAAGATATTCTGGATATTGGCTGCAATATTGGACACATCACATTATCAGTAGCTAGAGATTTCGGAGCAAAAAGCGTCGTAGGGTTGGATATTGACAAAAAACTTATCGGTAAGTCAGATTTCATAATTTTTCCTTTGCGATGAATACATTTATTGTGTAGGTAACTTTAAATCAGATTAAAATTCTATTTTTACTTTTGGTTTGGTATAGAACAGATTTAAAATTAAATTTTACCAGTAATTTGATATTATTTTGTATCTTGTTGCATCGAATTAATTTTCATTTTTTTGTGATAATTTCATTAATATATTGATATAAGAATAATATGATTAAAATCGATTTATATAACCTTTATTAACAAATTAAAATATAATGCAAACATTGTAATGTATAGTGGTAATTATTCAAGTTTAAACAAGCACAAAATGACCTTGTTTTAAGTATGACGTCATCTCTATTACTCAATTTAGGTGCGGTAGCTCTATTAAAAACAAAATTAAGGTAAAATTCATCTATTTTGGCTAGCATGCTTCGGCTCAACAAATAGGGATTTTTACGACGTTTATGTAATTGAGTGACACAATATTAAAATATCGACAAAATGCGAAGTTTTAGGTCAAAATGGAGTATCAGCAATTCAGTTGAATTTGTTCTACACTTACCCATATTCATTCAGATGGATGCAGAGGTTGACAGGCTTAGTCAAAACTAGTGTCCGACCGAAACACGATTTTCAGCCGAAACCGTAACCGAATTTTCGATCTACTTCTAGTTTCGGCTGAAACCGAAACTTATGTAGTTAAAACTTAGTTATTATTTATTAAATACGGAAATTTTTTACCTGCAATGTATTAGAAATTCACTTTATTTTTGTAGAGATAATGACCTGTATTCCGAGCTCACTTTTGTAATAAAATCGCTTTTGGAAGCCTGATTTTACATTATAATCTTAAGAGACGAAACGTCACTTTTAACTCAAAAGTGTGCTCGGAATATGGGCCACTAGCTTTACTGAAGAAGTAAAGATTATAATTATCTATCACCATCTCACAAATGTCACAAATAATCACAATCAAATAAGCAGTCTTTTCAAGAAATATTTGTTACTAACAAGTTCTTTTATAAGGTGTGCTATTCTCTTAAAATAACGTTACTTTTTTCTGAATTATATAATAAGTCGTTATCTTAATTTTACAAATTAAATTAAATAGATCTTGCCTCATTTTGCACTTGTCATATTTGTACTAATAGGCTGAGAATAATGATAATAAAATAATAATCATTCTTCGAAAGGAAGAAAAATGAAATAACGTACAAAACAAAACTATTAACTAACAATCAAAAAAATCTAGTGAAACCGTTCCGAACAAATCCGAAAGTGCAAGATACGATACGAATACCAGTTTCGGCCAAGCTGAATTTTCGACCAATTTTTGACCGATACCGAAAATGAAATCGAAACTTCAGTCGAACAATAGTCAAAACGTATTCTACATACCTCAATTAATGGACATTTGACATCTCCAAACCGATATAATTACAATACTCCCTGAAAGGGTGTGCGCTGTCGGTGAAAAAACCTCGATTCCTTGTAACGGGTAAAATGTATAGGGAACGTCTACTATGTGGTGTGAACAATAAACCTGGTCAAACCTGTCGTAAAGATCCCTAAGTTGTTGTGGTGATTATATATTTTATTATGTAAAAATTATTTTATTTGTTGCGTTGATATATATTCCCCATTTATTTTTATGCGATTATGTATTACATTGTTTTTATTTATTTAATTTGGGTGTAATAAATGTGAATTGTTTTTGCAATGTTTAAATGCTTTAATAATTTGTTAGGAATTGCCCGTAAAAACATCCGTCATTATGTGAACTGTAATGAGTCACCAAGAGCTGACCAAGAACCTAAGGAACGCATCCAAAAAACTGATAAATTCTTCCCCATATCAATGCCGATACTGTACGGACCTGTAGATGTGCCGGGAATGCAGAACGATGAAAAGAAAGGAAAGGGGTTCCCGCATAATGTCACATTCGTGCAAGTAAGTACAACTTTTAAACCATTTTCATTATAAAACGCTTCATTTAACTGCAGCTTATTTGTTTCAAATTTTAATGATACCGGAAAAATAAAGTAAAACCTAATTGACTAAATTTAAATAAATATCAACTTCTGCATAATTTTATATTGCGTATAACCTTGTGTTTTAAAATATTTTTTGAACAATATAATTTTTCATTCAAAGTTTAAGATAGTTATTTAATTTTATTTAGCAGTGATTTTAAATTGGTTTATTTTTAACTTTATTGTTTTTGCTTACATGTAACATGTTTTAAACATAAATATATTTTAGTGCTTGTGTATTTAGTGGACAATTTACAAAAAAATAATAATTTACGGATGACGTATATAATGGTTGATACCGAACGTGTAATAATCGAATAACTTTTAACAATAGTCATTTTAAATAAATAAATAAATAAGATCATCACTAGTGACCTAAATATTGTAGCTTCGTATTTATTGTTACGTTATTGTATGAACTGCATTATGTAATCTTCACAGCACTGTTTATTTTTTTTTATTTTATTAAGATTGTTTTCAAAAGTGATATTCTACATTTTATTTCACTCAAAGATACTTAGCTTTCTCAAAAAATTAAATTTTATACAAAAATGACGTCACAGAAGTTTACAGAGGACGTATCGTCTACCAAACAGCGTGCTCTGGGTTTCCATGGCAACAGGGAGTTTTGCCTCAACCTACGACCTATGTTCAAAAAGTTAGACCTTACCATCCACTCTATTCAAGCGCATAACTCATTTGTGTCGTCACAAAATTTCTATGATAAATCATTAGTTATAAATAATTGGGAATATAATTTTAACATTCAGTTAAATTTTAAGTTATAATTTTTCATAAACTTACTATCAAAAAATATTTCACATTAAACTTCCCTGCAGAAAATAATTGTTGCCACTTTCCTATACTCTGTTATTCATTTTCTGTGATCTTTGTTAATTTTTCTGTGATTTTTTTTTTGTACAATAAATTTGTTTAATAACACATTTATTATAGTAATCACAAAAAAAAAATCTACGTATATTTAGTATATTACTTAGTGGTCTTCGGAAGAAAAATGGACTCTTCTCGCATTTTCAAATTCAACATATTTTAAATAAGTTTTTAATAAACATTGTTAACAAATATATAATTTCATTTGAAAGGTATATAGTTTAATTATAAAATTTTACCGCTATCTAGCTTTGACGTATCAGTGCCTCGATAGAAATGGGCATGAAATATGAGTGAGACGAACAGAAAATTTGACGTTTCGTTTGTAAACACAGAAAAACATTTTATTTTCGTTGTCAAAAGGGTTATTTTTACATATAATTGTACTTATATTATTATTCTTCGTGTTATTATACAGCGTGTGCAACCTGTGCAACGAAAGGAGGAACTTTAACACGGGATTTAAAAAAAATGCGGGTTCTCTCTTTCCTGATACATTTAGAAAAAAGTTGCAAGAGTACAAAGTTGTTCTAAATTAAATTCTACTCTAGATAACATCATAATTGTTGCAACAGCACGTCTACAGCACGAGATATGTTAAATATAAAATGTAACATTTTCGTTAAAAACTAGACAGCCATAGAAATGGAAAATATCTGTGACAGCTTTCACTGATTATAATTCTTATTATCTGTATTTTAATATTATTTAAGTTGAATTTAGATTATTCTTCTTAAATAATTTACCAATATTATAAAAATATAAAATTTTCTATAATGACATGTCATTAACTGTTACAACTAACACATGGATATTTTCTTTTATTTCCATGGCTGTATCATTTTTAACAAAAATGATACATTTTATATTTAAAAAATCTCATACCACAGACATGCTGTTGCATCAATTATGATGTTATCCGATGTAGAATTTAATTTAGAACAACTTTGTACACTTGTAGTTTTGCTTTAAATCTATCAGAAGAGAGAGTATCCACAATATTTTGAAATCCTGTGTTAAAGTCCTGTTCCGTGTTTCTTTGCATGCTCTGTATTTCAACTTATTCTCTTATTTTGTGATACCACCGATGCCAACTGAGGCGCTGTTGAAACGTCAAATGCAGTAGAACATCACGAGATAATTTGAATTTGTAGGGAATTTATAATTATTTATCTGTCGCTTATTTGTCTCAAAAAGGAAATCAAAAAATGAAAAATATTCATACACAAATTTTTGTTTTTTGAAAAATAAAATAAAAAAAAATTGCGGAAAAAGCCCATTGAATATTTTAGTAGTCCGCTGAAAAAAATACTTAAACATTTTATTGGACCGCAGTACGTTTTCAATTGTTTTCACTGCTCTACATTAAGTGTTATGAAATCATTTTGAAATGTCAAATAATTTTTGAATAAATTTTAAATAACCTATTTTACAAGCAAATTTATATTTTATTTGGATTTAAAGCTCACATAAATGAAGTAGAATTTTGGATCATTAAATTTTAACTGAACAAGCAGTCAAGGCTCACTTGAATAGCGAGCTCCGATTTTTATTTGCAGATTATGAGATCTGGGGTTCAAATTCCAGCGTCACCAATTTTAAATCAATTGTTTTCCCGAATGTTTCGAAAAAATGCAAGTAAATTTTGTCATGAAACTACTACCTTAGGTATTTAAAGCCCTGTTACCTAAGAATGTTGCGTCGCAGATGATGAAATTTTAATTGACAATATTTTAAAAAGCATGAAGTTCAGTCAATATTTTATTTTATTTTAATGACGTTCGTTAATTCTATTTTGAAAGTAAAATATATTTACAGATTTTTGTAGTGTATATTCTAATTATTTACTATTGTATTTATTCAATTTCATCATTATTCAAAGATTATACTACTGCTAATAAACAATGTTTTTGTTTTTCTCGAATCTTAGAAAATATTTTCATTTCATATTTTAGTAAAGTGTCAAAGTGTATTATACTTCCATATGTACGTTACAAATTTTATATTCTAAAACGGAAGTATTTAAGTGATCATTTGAATTTCATTTACTTAAGTGAGATATAAAGTGTTCTTTATATACCCGGTTATAAATTATCGTAATTAAAAGGTATTGGATAAAATTTTGTATGGCACGCGTGTGATAATTATATGCAAGGTTACACACGTGTGTCATAAATAACAATTAAATGTAAGCGGGTACGTTTATGGCAAGATGAGATAAGGCTTGATCAATATTAGTAAGCAACGTGAAGTGTGACACTAAATTATACCAACCTACACCACTAACATTTAATTAAAATTTCGCGAGGTTCTAGAGGCGCGCTCCCTGTTAGATAATTATGTGTATTACATTTACAAGAAATTTTAATAATATAATATTAAATAAATTGATTGTAAATTGGACAGATTTTTCTTGGAAGAGTTTTTAATAAAAATATTGTTTGTTATTGTTTACGAAAGAAATGACCTTAATAAAATTATGTACAATACACCATCTTTAATTTTGAAAAAAAATAATTTATCATTAAATAAATTTAAACATAATTTAAATTTGTATAATAAAAAATATATTTATATTCTTAGTTATAATAACGAAGTATAACAATTTTTAATTTAACAAATTGCGAGTAAATAATTCTTTCCATAAAACTTGCTTACATATACTTGCCCATAAGTAATTCTGAAATGCCAAAATAGAAATAGTGTTAAATATCGTGGGACCGAACTTGTGAATCTACATATGGCGTTTAATGCATTTTTGCTGTCAGAATAAAATTATATGAAGTGTCTAATTTAAGTTTATTTCGTGTAAAGTTACTGCAATGGTCATTAAAACCACAAAACAACATCTGATTTAAAGACTGAATAAGTATTAATTTTTGTTGTACACGTATGAAATCGTTTACAAAGGTAAAGTTAAATTTGAATTTATTATGACGTAGTGTAACATAATACAACGTAATATTATTGTAACTTAGTGCATTTTCTAATTGGAACAGAAAAAAACTGGGCAGGCAAAAATTAAAAAAAAATTCAATTTTATAGATATCTAAGAGTTACATCACTTTTTAAATTGTTTTGAAAGCAATATTAATATTTTATTTCATAAATAAATTAAATCGTTAATAAAACTAAAACTATTCATCTGAACAAAACTACAGAGAGTAACAACGATTTTTTTTTGTTACACATTTAAATACATTTTTGTAATGACAATTAAAATGATAAAATATCATTTTATTTTCATTATAATTTGTATTTTAAAATCTTTGATAAAAATCAATGATTCTTATATAAAAAAATCAGTTAATTTAAATCATGATAAATAGTAATAATTACAACGATTATATTAAGTAATTAACTTTAATTTTTGAATGAATTTTATTTAAAAAAAAACATCGTTCAAAGCAAAACCTTATTTAATCATCCAATATATGTCTAAATTATTTTATATCTGAAAACATAAATTTTTGTACAGTACAAGTTTTTAGTAATTTTTATGTTCTCTCTTCGCCTAGAGCCTGCATAATTCTTTTAACTTTCTGTGTCATTCAATCTGTATGTTATTTACAATTTTATTAAACCCTAAATTACTTAACTTGCCTTAACTTAAATGCCAAAGAAGATTGAAATAATTATTAAGGTGAAAGTAAATACTAATAAAAAAACATAAAACCAAATATTATCCCTTCACATTGATTTGCACAAGGGTGTAAAAATATCAATCGTAATATCGAAGTATATATTCTTAGTTTATCAGAGAAATATACAGCTTCGTAGTTTTCTTTTTAGTAAGAGTCATTATCATATAATAATTTTATATTTAATTAATATAGCGTACATTGCTGCAATAATAATTAGAATCAAATCATGAAGGTGAATACGGAGTTAGTCGGTAAAATGATAAACTTTGATGTTAATAACCCACATTATAATTTATATTGTGCACATAGCACTGAATGGACAGACAACTCGCGAAAAATAATGAAAACTTAATGTAAAGATCTCAATACGTGAACATCCGTTATAGTCTCAAAATATCAAAATTGGTATGACTAGAATGCCTTCCTTATATATGTAGCGGTCGATAAAAATCAAAGTTCCAATTAAAATATATGATATAGCCAGTACATACCGCGCGTCATTATAATTAATCTTCATATTTAGAAGTAGTTGTAAATTTATATTTAATTTGTAGTAATGCATAATTAAATGACATACTAAAAAAAGTGACATTGACTATTTTAAATATATGAATAACTCAACTTTTTTCTAGAATTTGTATGGGCGTACGATGTACAAATATATTTATAGTATAAATAATGTTTATTTCATAATTTTTTATCGGTTAAACTAGAATTTAGATGACCGGTAATTTAAAAAACAATTAACAAAATATAGTGAAAATTATAACCATTGTACCAGTGAAAATATTAAACCGATCTCATTACTCATACGCCTAATGTAACTTCCAAAATTTTGATTATTTTTTTCTTGTATTGAAATGGATTTTTTTAATATTTATATATATATTTCAATGAAAATTAAAATAAATATATACAGTAGAGGGAGTTTACCAGACGTTAACTCTCGGGCACTTTAGTTGGTTTTGGGAGTGCAACACAAGGGAAATTTTTATGAGGGAAATTAATGATAATGAATTTCACTGCCCGGGCATTTGGATTCTTAAATTACACTACGTACCGTTTATTACTTTTTTTCTATAGCAGATGTTAAAGTGCAATTTTATCAACTCAAAATAGTGGATAAAGTAGCACTTTAACCGCAAGGGTAGATAAAGTAACACTTTAACAGCAAGGGTAGATAAAGTCCTTTAATTTTTGTTTATTAGAAGTACATTTCCATAACAACGCACACTACTGACATTTTAAAATTGTTCTTAAATAATAATTTAATTTTTCTAATTCTTTCCTCTTCAAAACCTGCTATAGAAAAAATACAATTTTATACACGACGATAAATAGTTATTTTTTATACAAGACGATAAAATAAAATTTTATCGACAAGCGGAAAGTGTTAATTCACTCGCGATTATATCGCTCGTGAATTAATTTTCGCGAGTCGATAATATAATTTTATCGTCGTGTATAAAATTCTATTTTTTTCTATAGCAGGTTTTGAAAAGAAAAGAATTAGAAAAATTAAATTAATATTTAAGAACAATTTTAAAATGTCAGTAGTGTGCGTTGTTATGGAAATGTACTTCTAATAAACAAAAATTAAAGGACTTTATCTACCCTTGCTGTTAAAGTGTTACTTTATCTACCCTTGCGGTTAAAGTGCTACTTTATCCACTATTTTGAGTTGATAAAATTGCACTTTAACATCTGCTATAGAAAAAATTAAATTATTGATTCGTGAAAAATAATTCACCCGCAATTATATCGCTCGTGAATTAACACTTTCCGCTTGTCGATAAAATATATCATTTTATCGTCTTATATAAAAAATAACTATTTCTTAATTATAATATAATAAGGCACACAATGTAAGCCATTTTTGGTCTCTGTGGTTTTACGATATAATACTTCATTTGCCAAAAAACTTTACACACGCTACTTGTAAGTAAATAACTATTCTTAGATTTTGATATTGATTTACGATAAATTATCTCACAATAAAACAACATATTTATACGCAATCAACTTGTTATAATATGTATAGCCAACCACTCACTACTGTAAAAACTAAATGATATAATATTGATATTTTTTTTTTCTTTAGGGCAACTACGTTTTGGAGGACGACACTTTGTTATCTGCTGAACAACCCCAGTTTGATGTAATATTATGTCTGTCTGTGACGAAGTGGCTGCAATTAAATTGGGGCGATGCAGGTCTAAGGCAAGCATTTCGGAGGATGTACGCGCAGTTAAGACCTGGAGGAAAACTTATTCTAGAACCGCAGAGCTACCATTCATATAAACACAAGAAGACACTAACAGTAAGTTGAACATATATTTTTTGCATGGTATTTGCTTTTAATTTTTACGTTTATCTGTATTGGTTGTTGAAAGGATCATAATACAAAACTGTTCAATTTTTAAATTTGCTCTAACACGCAACTTGTATTTTAAGTAGTTTGTAGTTTAATTTTAGATGAATTGTTGAACTGCGCTTGATTAAATTTTTAATTCTTGAAACTTTATTTCCTACTGTAACCTGCTAAATTAACTTAACCTCACTTACATCGCGTATGGTAAATGTTTATATTTCTAGTTTTATTTGGTGTTGGGCATTTGCCGAATAATTAAAATTACGATAATTAATGGTTAATTAACCAGTTAATTACGCGTTATATATATTTTATTATATACAATTAATAATACAAATTTATCATTAAAAATAAATTAAATACATCACCTGCTATTTTCCAAATGCCTAATGAATTGAGCACTGTACTACGTAACTATGAAATCAATGAAAGAAAAAATGAAATTCATTGAAATAATATAGGGTTCTCGTGTATTTTACGAAAATAAGAAAAATAGCTGTATTCCATTTTAGCAGATGAATTTGGCGAGTAGTGAATCTAACGTTTTTTTATTCGCTTAATGTTGTCTAGGAAATTGTCTAAAGTTTTACTACATGTTCTTGTTTGCACTGACAATGAAATTTGTTTTTGTTCTTCGGATAATCTATTTGCCAACTCTTCCGGTTTATTTCTGTTATTATATTCTAATAAAATTAAAATATAAAAGTAAGATACACAAGCCAAAAGACAATATAAAATCGAAATTATTATCGAATTACTTACATTTATACTGATTTTGATTTCGCTACGAATAATATAATAAATAAACCTAATCACATTTCAAAAAAAAACGCGAAAATGAAATTTACCGCTTAATTATGTGACCAAACTTAACCTGGTTAATCATCACCAATTTTGCTAATTTGTATTTCAGTTAATTATCATTGCCCATCACTAGTTTTATTTAATACAAGATATTAAAATATGAAAAAAATAATATATTAACGAACTTAGCAAAGTAAATTAATACGTATATACGTAAGTATGAAAAAAAAATTATAAATTGATCATCTTGTTATGTTATTTAAAGTATAGGTTTATTGTTCACTCGAATTTCACGATGAACAAAATCGTCATTGGTTGATAGTAATAAAGAAAGATGATGTCATAATATGTACTAGAAGTATCAAAACTTTTGTATTTTAATTTATTAATTAGGAAGAATTTGATCAGAAATAGATTGATTTACAAATTTTTGTAATGAAAATAATAATAAAAACGTAATAATACGTAATTATTATTTTATAATTATTGTCATTTATATGTTATACAGACAAGTAGCTGAACTATTGCAATTAAAATTTCAGAATATATTATTTCAAATGTAATTTATGTAAATGTACCTTTAAATATGCAAAAACTCTTACTTTTGTACATTGAATATGTGCTCTCCAACAAAAATTACAATGTACATTTTTTTTATAAATTCATTAAATAATTATCGACTTATGAGTAATAATGATATTTGAAATGTTCAAAGAAATATATAACATTAATTTCGTGACACCGCCTATGTTCATTGGCTACAACATCTTTATGTCACGCGTAATCCCTGAAACATTATTTAATATCTCTTAATTGAATTCACAGCTCGTGAAAATAAAAATACAAAATTTGTTTAAACTGGGTATTTATTGACCATCTTAACTTTTTTTAAAACAATAATGATTTAATTGTATTACGGAGATCGTAAGAACAGAAATATATGTGCGACAGTAATTTAATTTGCAGGACAAAAAATAATAAAACTTCACTACTTATTGTATAACCCGACCTATATTGAGTTTTGAGTTGCATCGTACCGTTCATGAAATCATAGATGAGCTACCGAAATTATATAACTATAATCTCTATTAATATGAAACGCATGACAATTTATTGATTTGAGTAACAGAACTATATTGTATTTGCCTAAATAATCTTTTAAGATGTTAATGCTTTGTTTATGAGGAGCACATAATAGATAACTTTATTATAAAATCAATAAATAACACGAAGTAATTACAGTCATTCCATTATCGCAGTCATATAATTGGCTGCCCAAATTTTATGACTTATTCAACATATACTCTCTCCTCCTGCATAGCGCACCTCTTAATTCACATACTATAATAACTTAATATTTAATTTATCGTGTATTATTTTTTCTATATTTAATATAGATATAATTGACAAACACATGGTAATAAAATATAGGGCATGAGGGTGCTGAGTTATGCTTTGTTTGGTTCTATCCAGAGGGCCAAACCAACTTCTCACTGATTCTGGTCGAACTGTCGAGAATAGAGCGGGAACTTTAAGTAGACGTCAGTGAAAATATTGATGAATATTAGCTGTTAAAATAGATGTAATCTTCCACTTGCCGTAGAAAAGTAGGTAATTCGCAATTTTAACGATCTACATGATCAATTAGACGAATTTTGTCCAAATAACGATCTTTCACTTCGCTATTAACTTTCGATATTATCAACAGACATGTTTATAGCTCTAGAAAAATTTATTCGATATTAATGATGCAACGCTCATCAAATAACTATTTTGAAACACCATATTATTGCCGATGAATCTTTTCCTTTCTTAAATTACCACTCTCCTTAATGTCTACTTAAAGTTATCGCTCTTTGCTCGCTGGCTCTCGACCACGACCATTGTGAAGTTATTCAGCCCCATGGTTGGGACCAAAGAAAGCAAAACGATAGCAGCGCGCTCGTGCTCCATATACTTGCCATGGTGGTTGTCAGGTTGACTGTTTTCCGTGTCCAACTCAATTGAGATCTGGGTTAGATTTCCTAGAGTCGCTAACTATTAACCATATAAATTCGGTTGTCTGATTAATATGAAACCAATTATAAGTTGTAGGTTATTGACATGCACCACTAAATGGATATATAATTACCACGAACTAATTATTTGTGAAACTCCTGTTCTTTCTAGGAATATTGAGTTATAGAAGACGAATGAATGATTGCATTTTTAATTTTATACATAAATTTCACGTGTAGTATAACATAATTTGCTTTTCTAATGCTTGTAGTATGCTTAAATCTTATGCACTTTAAGAATGGTATGCAAAATATTTTTAATAGCCTCTCAAATGTTTAATAACTGAATTTAATTCTTAGGAAACAATCTACAAAAACTACCATTCAATCGAATTTTTTCCGGAAAAGTTCACCCAATACCTTCTTTCTTCCGAAGTTGGATTCGCTAAATCGGAAATTATTGGCCATCCTCATCACACCAGTAAAGGTTTTCAACGCCCTATTCAAATCTTCACTAAAAGTGATCTTTCACCCAGTCAATCACAACGGAGTTATACAATGACTCCTTCACATACTATTACGTCAGCAAATGCAAACAAACAGGTATATACCTGTCTAACTCTACCAGTGAACTTCGAAGCCGATAAAGATGATAATTCTCCAGAAGTAGAAAATATGGAATGTACAGAAAATGATGAAAAAGCAGTTAAGAATGATATACAATGTGATAGTACTGAAGATAGAGGAGGTACTAGTGCCAAACAAGAAAACCATATTTTAGAAACCAAAAATTCGCTCAAATGTGAAGAAGTTGTAGACAGTACTGCAAAGAGAAAACTCTTGGAAAATAATTCAGAAATCAAAAATCTGCATGAAAATTCTGATTGTGATAAATCTGAAACCCAGAGACAAGATTCCGAATGTGTGTTGGAAAATACTTAATTTTATTTTCTCTAAATTTGTTTTGTCTATCGGATAATTTATATTTTGTACATATTTTGCCTAATTTAAGTATTTGTAAAAAATATATTAGGTTTTTTTTCTTCAATAAATTTGTATGTTTAAGTTTTTATCTTTTTATCCTTTGTTTTGAATGAATGGTGGATGAATGATTGTCGGAACAGTGGCGGATTTTGATTTCAGGAGGCTCAAGAACCACAAATTATAGGAGTTTAAAACGGAATTTTAAAATTATGGAGGATATTGGCTGTACTGTAAATTATAAAACAAGAATTGTTTAAAATGATAGCATTTTTACAATCTGACTAATTACAAATAAAATATAACAATTTATGTAGTAATTGGTCGTAGCAATGGCAGTTTGATGGAATATCATTGATTTTTATTGTTCAGTATTTTAATGTAATTAATGTTTAATTTAATTTAAGAAATCAATAATTTCGTTAAATATTTTATTAATCACAATGGATGTTTGACAAAATGTTATAATTTATTACAAATGTATCTTGTACTAGATACATCTTTATCTCGAATTTAATCTCTTGTAACGTAAAATTTAATTTTATACACCTCTAATATAAATAATTTCGCTCTTAAACTTACCAAAAGCTATTATCGGGCTTTTTTCAAATCCCATCAGGCATTAATATATTTCGGTTTTTTAGTGCCTATAAATCAGAAGTCAAACCAAACGATGATTTTTTTTCAAAAAAAATCTTATGTCTTCAAATATTACGTTTTGCAGAAATTTTATAACTTGTTTAGAAATTCGTCAAACTTACTGGAACTAGAGGATAAATCGTTTATTTGTTGTGCTGTAAATACTAAATTTAAATTAATTTTAGATTATTATGAATAAGATATTTTTATTTAGTTTTATTTTTTAGAAAGGAGTGCAATATAAATTTTAATATTTGTAAATGATTTTGATAGAGTATTACTTAAATATTTATTACACCTTTAGAATGACGTATTACAAATTTGTTAATATTGCAGAGTGTAAATCAAATCCATAATCAAATGTTAAAAAAAACATGTAATTTTATGTAAATATTTTACATAGAATTACTAGAGGTGGATGAAATGCCCGCTACTATCGGCGGGCTGAATTATGTGAATTATCTATTTAATGAATTGTTGTGAAGGAAAGATGAAATAGACACGCTATATATGCAATGAATTTAACAGTTTGCTGGTAAACAAAAAATAAAGTTTTCTTTCATTGAAATGTAAAGAGCGTTAAAACGTAACAAACGTATTTATATTAAACGCTTATTGTTTTTAAATTAAAGATGAAAAAATATCCATATATGAAGTTCTGTTTACGGAAAATGAATTTAGAATAAACGGTAAAAGAGCTCACTGACTAGTGGTCAACATTAATGAAAATCCCCAGGGACTTGCAAAATTTATAACGAAATACTTATCTAAATTAATAACAAACATTTGTATACAGAATTTCAGAAAATATGAAACTATTTTAAAAGTATTATTTATTATAGTATTACCTAATTATTGTTACCAAATATTACAATATAATTATGTTTAACATGATTTTTTTTATTTTTTTTGTGGCCGCCTGCGCATAAATCCGCCACTGCTTCGGTAAAAAAATTACTTTTAAAATTGGCTTTTAAATCTGCGAAAAATATCTAATAATTGGGGAGAAATTTAAAATAAAACTTGAAACGCTTAAAATTTATAATATCTATAATTTTAGAGTCATTTACAAAGTAGTTTTTTAAATTTCTTTAAAATTTAGATACGAAATATTCAGATATATTTTGAACTGTTAAACATTTAACAGTTTGCAATATTGTAATCAAATCATAAGTGATAAAAATTAATAAAATAATAGTCAATCCAAGTTTAATTTTCCTTCGTTTTATCTAATGACTTGCTTAGCTACTACACCTAAATCAGGGTAGAATGCGTGATGACATATTTATTCATTAGAGTACATATTTAGAGTAAATAGTGAATATAAAATGTACGGGTCATAAATAGATATAAGAAAATATATCTGAATATTTTAAGAAATATATATACGCATAATGTAATAATATATGGAATATATTATAAATAAAACATTTATTTAAAATCACATTCACAGAGACAAAATTTATTTACATGTTTTTTAACTTTTTAAGTTCTTCCTCTTTTATGCAGGCATCCAGTTCCAATATTTTCATCTTCATGGCATATATTTCTTCTTCTCTCTTTATTCTTTTAATTCTCTCTTCGTTTTCTAATTTTATAAATTCTAGTCTTCTTTTAAGATATTCTGTTTTTACTTTCAATAATTCTTGAAGTCTAGGATTTCGTTTTTTTAATACAACTGAATTATTAATTTCTGGTTCTTTTTCTTGAATATCTTCCGTTTTGGGAGGAGGTATCACCGTTGATAAAATTAAGTTTTTATGTTTTTCAATATTTTTATTAATTTCCGCAGGAGTATTTATAATTAGAGTATTAGTTACAGGTTTTTGAATTATATTTTCAGGTTTTTCGTAATAAGTATCTTCTTCTTTCACTTTAATTTCAAAATCACTCATTTGCTGTAGAGGTTTGGAAGAATTATCGCTATAACTACTTGATTCTTCTGAAAATTGTACATCTTCAGGATTGCAACTGACTATATTATCTAAAGAATTGTCTGCTTTTCTATTTATTATATTTAATACAATATTCATAGCTATATTTGTCCTAATATTATTATTAGGTGAAAAAGTGTTTATACTAATTACATTATTCCGTTTATCTGACACAAGCCGCCTTGCGATGGTCTTCATGTTATCATATTTTGAGCGTAACTGATGTACAGTTCTTGGAGAGAATTTTGAATTAAAAATTTGTCCAATTTGTGCCCAGGCTGCATCCTACAATCATATATAATTATAAAAAAAGTTAATTACTTTAGAATAAATATTACCTTTTCATTTCTAGTAGATGAATTTAATTCTTTAGATTCAATTATATGTTGATAATTAACTATATTTTGAATTAATTCTAATTCCTCTTCTGGTGTAAAATTCGATCCACGAATTCTTTTCCTTTCCATAATCTTATCATTCATTTTTAACGAATTTCCAGTGGCGTAATATGTTGATACTTTGTATCACACATTATTACAAATTAATTGAATGTTATGTAAAAGTATTTCACTTTTAAAAGCTTCACATATTATTTAATTTATTCTATCATGTTTATTTTTAATGTTAACATTCAGGTTCTAACAGACAAAAGTAGAGGTTAAAGTCACTTTAAGGTCGGACGTCACGTAATCAGCGTTGCCAATCGATTCGTGTGAAATGCTCCAGTTATATAACTTAATATTTTATAAGCTTAGTAGTTTGTTGGCAACATTGTATAATTAATTTTAAAATACGAATTAAGGAAGGTTATAAAGTAAAATAAATATACATTTATTTAAAGCAGCACTTTATTTTTACACATTATACAACATAAATTCTGGCTAAATTATATAAGCATTTTGTCTTACATAATATTTGCCCGCAAATTTCATGTAAGGAAAATAAAGGGCAAAGTGTTTGTAAAACCTAAAAGTGACCATCTATAATATTTTATATAATAATAACTAAACTAAATAGTGGAAGTATTTTTGTAATATCCATATACTTAATTAATAACTAATTAATTATATGATATAAGTGCAATTATGAATTATTAAACATCTATAGAAAATCGTATATAATTTATAATATTTCTATAAACTATTGGCAGTTTTGTAATACTTCATAACTGTTGTAATTATGAAGTACTCCTTACAATAATTATTTAGTCATACAATAATTTGTTTCGTAACAAATTTCCATATATAATTCGTAAACAACTTTAACGATTTACATTCGTACCAACATTACAAAACTTCAATGTCAATTCGTAGTTCGAGTAGCTGTAGACTGATGGCACTAACGGTCTAGTATATTAAATACTTTGTATTAATTTTATATTTTGCAAATTATTTTCTTTTGAGGTAAATGATGTATATTTTTAAATTTATAACAAGTTAAACAAATGTGCTAAATTAATGATTTCCTAATTGGCCATTACATTTATAAATTATTATTTTATAATTTCAATTATACAAACAATATATATTCAATGCATACATGTCATTCTTATTTTTGTGCCTTAATATTTTGGCATTGTATGCCATTTTACATATACATATATATTTTGTGATTTTTAATATATTTATAAAAAATTGTATATTAATTTTAAATTTAGTTACTTTAACATACATTTTTAATCTATTTCATTTTTTATTTGAATAAAATGAAGAAATATAAACAGACCTGTAGTAATTTATGATAAGATATGATGAAAGAGAAACTAAATATTTAACAATGTGAATCATTTCTGACGTAATATTTAAAATTGTCATTAAGACTGATATGTTTAATAAGTTTTGATTTCGTTGTTTTGAAAACATTATCAAACAGCAATAACTTTTGTAACACTAATGTTTAAATGGTATTTATTTAGAAATAAATAATTTTCTGCTATGATCAGGTGGTCAGTGATTTTTATATTTGTTTGCATTACGTATGTAACGAATTTATACTATAATATTTTTAATTACATTAAAAATAAGTTAATACAATAACTATCACATATTAGATGAATTAATGTTATAAAAAAATGTTTTTTACTCACATTTAACTACAATTAAATGGCAACGAATATGAGTAATACAGCCATTCGAAATTATGAAAATGTATATTATAATCGCAATATAATAGTAATAATAGAAAAAATAAATATATTATGTGGTGTAATCTCCACTCATTGTTAATCACTAAAATAGAAGTGTAAACTACCATTTCGCTTCTTGTTTGATTTTAACATGGGATTTCAAAAAATGGCGCATACTGTCTCTTCTGATAGAGTTAGAACAAAACTAGGAGAGTGTACAGTTGTTCAAAATTGAATTTTACATAAGATAAAATCATAACTGATAAAGCAGTACCACTGCAGTACGAGATTTATTAAATATAAAATGTACCATTTTCTATAAAAATCAGACAGCCACAGAAATAAAAGTGAATACAAATGTAATTTTATATTAATTATTTATTTCTGTTATAAACTAGAATTAATTTCAAAACGGATATTTTGTCTTAAATGATATTAAAATACAGACAATAATACGGAGTCACATAGATATTTTCCTTTCATTTCCATGTATATTACAAAATTAATTATTTTCCGTTGTATTAAGTATATTTATAATTATATTTTAAATAGAAAGTTGATTAAAATAATCATATACACTTCTGTTGCCATAAAAACATTGTTTGAGTGTCCATTTCTGGAGTGAGTAGAAATGACGTCACAGCGAATCGCAAAATTTTATATTTCGTTTATTATAAGGATTTCAGTAATCGTTATTTGTTTATAAATTTTCAAAAAAAAAAAATTATGGATCCATTAAATAAAAAATATAATACAAGATTCGAATTACGGCTTTTTTTGTAATGAAGCAGCAATGCTATCCATTACAATTACAAAATCATTGGGGTCATTAGAAACAATATTTTTGAATTTTGAATTAATTACGTACATAAAAATTTATATGTACGTAATAATGTTATAATTACCGACCTTGCAAAAATGAAAATTGTCACATTCAATATCAACAACGGTTAAAATTTACGGTGATATATATACTGTTTTTCTACAATGTTTCCAACCACCGAAACCAAAAAATAATATTTTACCACCACTCTAGAATCTCTCGTTTAGGAGGTATGCAACTCCAGCACCTCGAAAGCCTCGTCCAGGTCCTCCAGGTCGGAGTCGAGGTCAGTGCCGTCGAGCACGTCAGGTAGGGGCAGAGGATTGTGTGCAGGGGACTGCAGCGCCCACGAGGCGCCAGCGATGAAGGCGGCCTCCAACGCCTCCTCCTGCTAGTCCTCGGTTAGTTCCCATAACATCAGCGATGCGTCGGTGCCACCAACCTGCACAAATCAAAAATGTATTAGTGTAACATAAATACACCTGTTATTTTGTATTGTTTACTATTAATTGTATTATCATCATTTCCATTTTCTAAACAAATTTATATATTTCTATTAAAAAATCGAAGGTAGAAATTCTCAATATTTAATGAAATATTACGATGTACAAAAATATCAAAATCCTATATACAAGCTCAGCCAAAGACTCGTGGTACTTGCTCAGTAGGATTTTAAAGCGAAAGAAGTAGGGATTTCATTTTACCCTTGCTTCGAAATTTCATTGCAAAAATAATTCGAAATTTCCAAATTTCGAATTTCGAATTTACGTTAAAATTCGAAATCTGAAATTTAAAAATTCAAATTCGAAATTCAAAAGGATTTTTAATTATAAAATTATAAAAATAAAACAATAAAAAAACTTGACTTAGTTTATTATACTAGTATTTGTTTCAGAAATTTAGGATTTTTGTTCAGAAACTTAATATATTATCATATTCCCCAAAGAGACAATTTCTTTTCTTTACTATATTTATATACAAACATGCAAAGGACAAATAAAATCGAAAACAAAATTTGAAATTCAAAATTCGTTCATCAATTTGAAATTCAAAGTTTGAAAAGTTACAAAGATTTCGAATTTAACAAAACGTTTAAATATTTAACAAAACGTTTCAATATTTAACAAACGTTTAAATATTTTCCCAAATAAATAAAAAGTCCCCCCTGTCGATGACAATACCGTTGTGAATATTTTTTATATAATTATTATTATTACTATTAACAAGTAGTTACTAAGCTAGCCCTATGGGCTATACTTCTTTGCGCTTTCTCCATCTGCGCGGTAAGGCCACGAATCTTTGGGTAACCAGTACATCGACTTCTGTCAAATTTGTAATTTAGTTTGTGCTTTCCTGTGCTCTCTTTTCTTTAGTTTGCTATTTTTATTGCGTGAATGTTTTTAGGATACAGTATTTTCTACTGCTCTGTCCTTTTCTCTATTGGAATCTCTCTTTTTTGCATAATGAACAAAAGAGCATGAAATATTGAAATATATCTCTATTATTTACTTCTCAACTAATCATCTTGATTTGGTGGTGTGGTTGTAATAACATATAAAACATTTTTTCTCAAAAATATTTTGTATTATTGCAGCAAGTTTTAACTAACAACTAACTACTCATCAACTCATCTATTAAAATAACGTTTGTAATTCATTTCTTATTTGTTTTTATGGATTTACACTTTCAGTACTTCTTCAGGCAAATTGCCGCAAATTTCTTGCCTGAAGAAAAAGGAACGGCAAGTTGCCGGAAAGTTAACGGCGCCTATAAAACCGAGAGATTTTCCGGTAAATTTTAAGTAACAACTAAATTCTCCAACTATTAAAATAACGTATGTAAATAATTTCATATTTGTTTTTAAAACTTTAATCTTTCAATACTTCTTCTTCAGGCAACAAATTTGTGGTAACTTGCCTCGTGAGATGTACACTAGAATTGAAGTTAGAAGCGTAGCTGAGAGATTTAATTTTGCTAGAGCTGTAATGCTATTTTGCACTCGTGGTACATAATTCATTATTATGAAAACTACGATAATCAAAGCGGTAAAAACACTATGCGGCCATGCGGTTTCAGCTGACCACTAGTACTTTGCCGGTTTCCAAATTTTGTCGCTAGGTGGCTACGAGATAATGTTCCTCGCGAATAATGCAATCGAATAGATATTATTTCCTCAGTGTAATAATTATATTACTGTACATCGTTGAATTATTTTTGCCAAAGATGCAAAGCTTCGACAAGCATAGGTTCATGTATTAAAATGTATGAATGTTTTGTTAAGATCATTTTTTCTTGCTACATATTTCATAAGAATAACGTAATCATGAAACATAAATAACTACTTATTATTATTAGTATGTACACATTTTTGTAATAGCGTATCGTTCAACAAGCGGAACAAAAAATTATCGCTAGATAGTTTTTCTTCTCTCAAGAAAGGATGCTCAATGAGAAAAAAAGAGAAATAAAACAGTTTGATTAAACAGAACTAAATATAATTGAAAAATAAATCAGTATGAATATTTTTTGTTCTTGAAAGTGAAGTTGAAAATGAACTAATAACAGTTATTTCACAAACAGCATATTATTTAAAACGTTAAAATATCCAGAAATATGTAAAATATACATAAATAACTGACTAAACTTCAACTCTATACAAAACAATAGTGATGTGAAATTAGTTATCCTGATTACAGTAAGGACACTAGTGCCACCTACAGTCCAGTTTTTGTCGCGAATAGTTAATTTGTTATTTTATATTTTTAAGAGAGCTTGGTAATGAATTATTGCCTAGTGGATCGTAATAATAATACTTATAATGGTTTATTTATTAGTTATATATTCTTACCGTAACAATGTTTCTATCATTGAACATCAATCTTGCACATGCTACTTGTCCACTGTAGACTTTTTCTTCATTGTATTCTGCTTTAGGACTCAAACATGGATATCTGCAGAAAAAAATTACATACAACTATTTTTTTAAGGTACTAGAATTTTAATCATTACCTGAATAGTCTTAAATAGCCATCAGCATCTCCTGTTATTAGGAGATCATGAGCTGCTGCTCTATTTGCAGTTACTATTATTGAAGTCATGGGGTAGAATCTGTTATTCCAAATGCCTAGACAAATAAAATAATTTAAATAATAAGTACAATGTTATTTGAAATTATTTTTTTATATTACCGGCTACTAAGAACCCAACAGTTGAATTATGTGTGTACCATTTAACGTCCTTCATAGCAATAGGACTCTTTTCTGGTGATAGTGATTTTATGTCCCCTGAAAAATACATACGTAATTTCATTATAAATAAATAAAAATTATACACGTCTTACAGAATGATAAATCGTAATCAGCAGTAACAGTTTGTAGGAAATTACTATCTGAACTCCAATCCATTTGAATTAAAGCTTGTGTTCCTCGTATTTTGTTTGATTTCTTATAACTAAATCCATCTCTGCTTACTCTGAAGAGGTATATAGAGCCGTTTTGACTTCCTATTGCCATCATATCACCCGCTAAACAGAAAAAATATACATTGAAATAAATAATCTCTATAATCATGATTGTGAAAACAGTAATTTGTGCTACTAAGGAGGAAAGTAATTGTTTCCTATCACATGCAGAATGGAGTTATTCTCGGAAAATAGTACTTTTTTGGCAACATACAAGATATTTAATAGACTTTATAATGGAAATTAAAATTAAATTGTTATTAAAATTTATATTTATGGTACACAAATAATTTTTAAAAATTGTCTCTTAATGTTATAGTTTAATTGTTCTGTCAGAACGGTGAATTGTGAAAAATCTTTAATTAATAAAATAATTAAATTTGAAAATAGCGGTTGTAAAAATATGGGTATAAGCCTTTTCAAATACTTTTCAGTTCTTAATATTATGTCATTTTAGTGCAGAATAAAATAATTTTTAATAAAAATGTTATATTTTTTTATTTTTATACAATAATGGATATTTTTAGTACAGACCTGGATTGTATCCTAGACAGCTTAGTGGCGATCCACAAACTCTGATAGTAGCTACAGGTGCACCACTATCTGTATTCAATACCACTAGATGTCCTTCTGTGCTTCCAGCTGCTAGAGCCACACCAAATGGATGAAACGTTAGCGATACGCATTCATATTGTACCTACAAACATATTACATATAACAATAATTTTAAAACATTTATCTCTATCTTACTTGTGTAGTCCAAATCAGTTTATGCTTCCTCCACAGTGCAATATTTTTGTCATGACCAGCCGTAGCAAATAATTCATCATCTGGGTGAACTGCGAGTCCCCAGAGTTGCCTGCCGTGGCCGAAGACAACTTGGTTAAATCTTCGTTGTAAGGAACCTTCCAAGATATTGTTCTTTGTTGTTCCAACATAAATATTGCCGTCATTTCTACCGGGACGCTGTGGGTATATGCTTCTAACACCTCCCGCCGACTCTGGGAGCTTAAAAAAGTTCAAATTAGTTATACATTTTAATTTATATCCTACAAAAATAAGGTCGTGAATAATTCTTTGGCTTATAGCATAAACTCTTCATTATTATATCACAATTGAGTTTTTCCCATTTATATTTAACTGTAGCCAGATTTTTTTAGATGGGGCTTGAAGCGGCAATAAAATTTGGGCTACACTTTATTTTTTTTTGTTAACTGTGTATTCAATAAGTACACGAATAAAAAAATTGTTAAAAAATCAAAATATATTCTTTATTTAAAATCAAAAACCACAAATAAAATTATGGAAAAAATAATAATTTACATTTCTTATTTGGGGTCAATTTTCCGTTTCATCAATAAATTTAAGAATAAAACAAAATTAAAAAAAATTGTCAAGTCAGAAAATTAAACTATACTACGCCGAACAGGTGCACTAAGTAAATTAATGGGCAGCGCTTAAATTGCGCAGTACAGTGTATGTGGAAGTCAGATTTACACGTTACAAATTAAAAAATGTGAAACAATTTTGTTTATATTTGAAAGAAAATTAATAGTTGAAGTATTTTAATAAATTCTATTTATAATATTAATTTCAAATAAGATAATCGTACAAAAATAACAAAAATATTTGACAGACACGAAAGCAAGCAGCAAATAAAACGTAATTGCGGCCCATCTCAGTATTCGTATTCTTGTAGCTGTGTAAAAACGAATTACCAATGGCAATGCTCTATTCAAATATAGCGCTCCTTAGTGGGAGGTGTTTCTTGTGCATCTGTTCGGCGTCTCAAGTACAGTTTAATATTTTTTTTTTTATCAAATTTGAACCAGCCCCCTAAGTGGAACAAATGTTCTAGGTCCAATGACTAGAAAAATTATGATTTATATTTAGGTAGATATTTTTTATGCCTTACTTTTGTGTCTGTAATTCGTTTGTAGTTTTGTAAGGAGTCCCAAGCTGCAATTTTTCTGTCTTTTTCTCCGCCAGATAGCAATGTACCTTCTGACAACATAACCAAGGAACTAATCCCTTTATTATGTGCCTAAAACATTATTCTGTTAGTATCTTATCTCTGTATCCATATATTGTCATCAATTTACTTCAAATTCCATTCTAACAAAATATGCACCATCACTATCCACGCTGTATATCGTAATAAATCCATCGCTATCAGCTGTTACAACGTCACCATCTTGTTCAAATTGTAAACTTGTAATAAATGTTCTAGAAGGCTGAAAAAGAAGTAGAGTAGTTTTCTAGGACTTAGAACACAAAAATGAAGTCTTACTGGTTTGATGATGTCTGTTCGTTCGAAGAATCCATCTTTTCTTCGGTTCCAGAATGTTAAGTGACCTTTTCCGTGAGTTATGAGTAAGTTGTCATCTAAAGGATGGAAAGCTGCTCCAGTCAATTCTTCTTGTAATGTCTGAAATCATTAGTTATTATATAATTATTACATTCTTATTTGTTTTGTCGATTGCAATGAATAATAAATAACCAAAAAATGTGGGAGTTTTTTGAATTCAGACTGTATTAGGTAGTATATTGTTTTTTCATTAGAAATCACTGATGATCCATTCATTCGTTCGATATAGATACTTTTTATAATTTATATTAACGAATAAAATATAGCCTTTTTAGTAGCTAAGCAGGGTAATTGTTAACCACATGTAATAATTGTAATCATATAGATTTAACATTTTGAGATTTTTACCGAATGTTCACGAAATTTGGATATTTTAACTTGATGTCCGTCGGAGCTTTTATTTAAAAAATAATAATTTAATATATTTTGATTGATTTATTTTTAGCGTGTCTGTTCTGTTGTCAATTAATATTACTGCTTTGCAGGACATGAAGAAAAATAATTATTTCAATGATGGCAAAAAAAAAACATTTTTAAAAATGTACTGGTATGTAGGGGTTACAAATCCTTTCTTCATGCTTTTTTTTTAAATTGAATCTATTTACAATTAAAGAAAGCAAATGAGTACCGCCATTCCGGACTCAATTAATTTTTTTTAAATAAATATCTCACAAAAATGTAAAATACAAATATGATTTTACATCAAGTGTATCTAAATATCTATAATTGTGATTTTTACCGATTGCTATGTGAAATAGTATAATGATACAGTTTTTGACTTGTCGAGAACGGATGTCGACTAATTAAGGTTTTTATAACACAGTTTGATAGAGTTGCGCAATAATACAGTAAAATACTTAAAATTTGTAAGTATTTAAAATAATTGAATTAAAGTATTCGTGAGTAATTTTCTATTTTAAAGGTACTCGTTACTTATTACTTATTATAGAAACATGTACTTGTTATTTATTTGAAAAATTATGAGCATTTTATATGCATTTGTTTTAACGTGGTTTTAACATGTATAAACTTGTTTGCCATATTATAATATTTCTGTATAATTGTATACGTGCACTTAAAGAGTTGTGACTAATTCTAACAGCGTAGAGTTATTAAAATTATTATTTTTTCGTTATATTAAGTACGGTAAGAAAAATATCACACTGTTAATGTTACTTTTAGAAATATTCATTCGCTTCAACACATCACTAATATCTTCCCCAATTGAAAACTTATTCTAATTTGGTACTATAATAAATTCACCTAAACAAAACGCTCTTTCTGACAAGAATTTAGAAAATCTTGTTCTATTAAAATATTCTTTGTAAAGATTTAATTCTTTCTTGTATGCTTTATGCATGATACATAACTGTATATTTATTTACTTGTTTGTTACATTATATCCTCTAATTTCGAATATTGTTATAATTTATTTTGTTTCATAACTTAAAATAAAAATATAAAATATATAATTGATTTTGGCTAGAACACTAAATTTAATTTGCTACATAATATATGCAAAGGGAAGTTGTGCTTGTGCATTTAAAATTTAAATTGTATTAAAGCTCCAAAAGCTTTTGTCATTTATTAATTTTTATTTTAAAGTACTCAATATTTATTTACGAGTATTTAGTATGAGTACTTTATTTTTTAAGTACTCCAGCAAAGTTACTCATAAGTACAAAAAATGAGTATTGATGTTTAAGTACTCCTGACTCATGAGTACTTATTGTCAGAAGATATTCTGTCCAGCTGTGTTTTGACTATTTTCAGCTTGTTATCAGTCTGTTTGGATGTATGTGTGCCTGTGTACAAAAATTGGACTGAACGGGTTTTCTTATTTAAGCTTCTGTATCAATGGCAGAAGTTGATCGACTTTTGGTAAAAATGTGTCAAACGGAAGTGACATTTTACTCATTTTTAGGTTTTTTTTTCTAAATAATTCTTAACAGAAACATATTTCGAAAAGAATATATATATATAATTTCATGATTCAAAATTCATTTTTAGTGTAGTTCCGTAGTGGACACAATTGAAGCTGATTTTTTATACTACTGTCAATAAATTTCTGAGAAAATATTACCGCCGTCCTAAATACATTCATCAATGTAATATTCTTTGCTTAGTAATAATTATCCGTCATCTAGGCAGAGTGTGCGTGTGCCAAGTTTCGTGCGTGTTTAGCGTAATGTCGAGAAAATCTTTGTTTTCTGTGTCCAGCACTGTTGCGTGTGGCGAAATATGTAAATCAAACCTGAGAAACGGCGTTGGCTAATACCGATATAGTTGATGGAAATAAAGTAAAAAGGACGGAAAATTGTGTTCTTGACAGTGAAAAAAAAACCTGTATTTAGGAGAAGTGGAATTAATACTATGAAGTTCATTATCACATAATAATAAAATCTTGGATTTATTTGCATACAAATTTCATTATTAAAGGAATTTATATTTACAAATAAGAAATGGGATAAAATGAAATGTAGATGCAAGCTGTAAATTTTAATTATAGCATAGACTAAGTAATATTATTACTTAGTCTATGATTATAGGTATATATTCAATAGTGTTGGCTCCATATTTAGAGCATTTATATTGAAATGTGTGCCACACAAATAACGATAATAATCACATATTTTTATAGGTAATTCCACTAGTAGGAAGGAAGACAAAATGCAAATGAATACATTGGATTTTTTTTTACCTTCTTCATGATAACGCATTGTTTTCATTATTTTTGATTTGTCAAATAAATAAAATTAATTTTCAATATTTCTAAAGATAAAATTTTAAGTGAAATGCTATGCTATGCTCAAATGATTTTGCCATATAAAGCTTTTCAAGAAATTGCCAACCAGCCAAGTGTCCATATAAATAAAAAAATTTCCGGCCAAATTAAACCTCTAGTGGTATTACTATCGATTATTTCACACACGTCCTTTTCATCCAATCAGAATGCTTCATTTGATGGTAATATGCAGTTTTTTTAATTATTAATCCCCAAACGTCATTTTCACCCAATCAGAATGCTATATTTGATGATCGTAAGTAGTTTTTCAGTGAAGAAATTTGATAAAAGCACAGTATCATAATCATGGTTACATTTTGTCAAAAAAAATTATGTTTGAACTGTTGTCATTCATGAAATAATCAAGCAAATATAATTCGAGCTGAATTCAATTGGTAAAATTTACTCATAATTCCTGCGAAGTAACGACAACTCGGATCAAAAATTACTCTTAAATCATTTCAACTTCGCTGTCATGATTTAAATGTTATTTCTGACACTCGTTTGTCAATTGCTACGCAACAACTATGCCTAAATTTATCCAATAAATTGGAATCTTATTAAATTACTTATTATTACTCCACACACGTCATTTTTACTCAATCAGAATGTTTCATTTGGTGGTAGTAGGTAATTTTTCAATGAAGAAATTTTATAAAATCACATTATTATAGTCATGGTTACATTTGGTTGGTATCAAAAATTTTATGTTTGAACTGTTGTTATTCTTTAAATAATCAAGTAAATGGACTTCCAGCTATGAATTTAATTGATAAAATTTACTTATGAAAATTAATCAAATATTACCAATATTAGGATTAAATATTTTATAGTGAAGCTATAACTACAAAACTTACAACAAATTTATAAGTTTAACAATACTACTTTACTTTGATTGTTGATTATAATTACAAATATTATAATATTTTAATATTATATTAGATCTGCTACAAAATATTTTTTTTTATATACTGTACTATTAAAAATTTAGCAAAAAAGATAAATTAAATCGTGCGTCTATATTTTAACTATATTAAGTTGTTTTCAAATTTGTAATTGAGTTTTGATTGAGTTGTTGTTTCTGTTCAAGGTAATTTTTTATGAAGAATATTACATTATAAGTGTAATAGAATCGTATTCTTTTGTGCAGTGTTTGTTTTTATATTAGGTAAATATCCAGATATTACGGGTAGCAGGAGCACATTTTTTTAGCGCGCTTCTATTCAAACTGAGCAGAGTGTGAAATCTGGATTCAATATTATTTTCTAACGTCGCGAATCTTAGCCTAATAAAAATTGTCCCAGTGATTCGGAACCCATTATAAGGTATAGGTCCCTTGCATAGGTGTTAAACTGACCATCAGTGCCGGATTAACTTTGAATGCGCCCCTAGACAAAAGATTCTTATGTCCGCTCTCTCTTCTGTTACCAAAATAATAAATGACAATAAAACAAAAAAAAATATACATAATTAAATAAATAATAAAAAATCATAATCTTTAAATTCTGTTTTTCTGAATTTTTTCTTGTGATCTCGGAAAATGTATTATCGAAATCCAGAGTGTTGATTACAACAATGTTTATAAACAGATCTACCACATTTGTAAGTTCTTCCTGACTAATATAATTGAATAAATATTTCAACGTCCTTTTAAATATTGAAAAGGACCTCTGGCAACTGGCAATTGTACATGGCAATGTTAAAAAATTCTACGAGCTATTTCTAAGTTAGGAAACATTGTACTTATTTTTTCTTTCTAAAAAAACTTGAAAGTTCCCTTATATTCCAGACTACAATATTTTCAAAATCATATTCACATTGAACACGTTCGTCAAAAAAATCCTCATTGTAAATAACTCGAAACTTTTGTTTACGTATACTATCATAATGAATTTAGTTATTCAAAAAACCAAAATTATTTTCAATATTACTACACGCATTCAACGTTTTTTATAAATATACACACTGTATATTTAATGAAATTTTGTAATTTCTACAAAATTCTGAAGAGCCCCTTTGCGTTGCAGTGCCCCTAGGCAGTTGCCTAATTTGCCTAGTGGATAATTCGGCCCTGCCGACCATATAATTTCACTTAAAAAGTATATAAGTCACTCACAATAAATTACTCGATACGAGATTTTTACCGCTATTTAGCTGTGATATTGAACGGCCTTCATAAAAAGAATAGATAAAATGACAGAGATACACATAACATGCAGAAAATTTTGAACATACAAGAACATATTCAAATGTTTTTATACGATTTTTACGTTATAGAATATTATTTTTTATTGGTATTATAATATAAGTAAAACAAAAACAACATTTTTCAACACTTATATAAATATTGTATATTGGAATTTGGACCTGCACATATGTTTTTTTCAATAAATTCTTAAACTCCCGTCATATAACTTCGAATACTGTTCAAATATTTATTTCTCAAAAAATAATAATTCAGTTCTAAATTAAAAAAACTAAAACATGAATCTGCCAAAAATAATTTAGTAAACGAGTGTTACCTGATCTGGATTGTTTTGTATTAAATGATCTAAAAAAAAAACTTATTAAATTTCAAAAATTGTTTCAGGCTCGTCAACGTGAAGAAATAAAATGATTCTACAATCAAATTCCTAAATGTTCCTCGTACAATAAAAAATAAAATTGACGATAAATATCAAATTTTATACTTTTTGTACTGTTGTTGTTATTGTTCGATAATTTAAAAAAGGAAGTATTAACTATTATTTCGCTACTTATTTTCTTTAATGAACTAAAATGACTGCAATTATAATTGTTAGTATTAAGTAATTTCTTCCAATTTTCTTTAGTACCTGTAACATATACGACTCGATATCACGGAAACATTTGCTTTAAATACTTAAAATGGTAATTATTCTTTATCAAAGTAGGTATCAAGGTTACATTTGTGCTATTTTGGTATGTTTACCTTGATTATTATAATATATTGTATTTATTTACAGACTTATCAAAGGTTCTCATAATTTTCTTGACTTTTATGAGACTTCGTTTGCACAAAACAGGTACATTTCATACAAGAAAATTTTCAAGAGGAAGAATATTATAAATTTTCGTAAAATAAAACTTCTAATACAGTTTACAGTACAAAAATTACTGTGACGCCTAATTCACACGGGACAAGTTGCCACAAATTTCTTATCTGAAGAAGAAGCACTAATAGTTTCAAGGCTTAAGAAAAAATATGAAATTATTTACATACATAATTTTAATAGTTGAGATGTTAGTTGTGATTTAAAACTACCGCAACATCTTTGTTTTATAAGCGCCGATAACGGCAAGTTTTCAGTACTTCTTCTTTAGACAAGAAATTTTTGGCAACTTGCCCCGTGTGAACTAGGCATAAGAAATTTCTTATACTATTAAAAAATATTTTAAAAATCTAGTCCTTTCAAATATAAGAATAAAATAAATAGAGTGTATTTTAATCGTGTCTGTGTTTCTGAATTACTTACCGCGACTTTTCCTAACAGATGCCCCCATTGCCATTGCCATACGGACAGTATACTTTCTCTTCCACCATCCACAGCTAGAACGTAACTTCCACCATTCTAAAACGAAGTAAGAGTTAATTGTCATCCGGGACAAATTATGTGTATTGGAAAAGACAAATTTAAATTTTAGGAACAGAAAAATATAAAAGAAAAATGAAATATAAAAGTAATTATGAAGGTGGTGAGGAAGAGAAATATTTGTGAATGGAGAATAATAATTTTAACAGGTTTATGCTAGCCCATGTTGTGAGAAATACGTGAATATTCGTATGTCAGATTAATATATATATATATATATATACATAGTTTGTAATATATGGCGTACCAATTGTGAAAAAGCTACTGCTGCAACTCCAACTTCAAATTCTCCCATTCCAAACACATAAAGGGTTTGTAAGGTTTCAGTGCTCCAAATTCGGATGTGGGCTTGTGTTTTTCGGTTCCTGCCGGCTCTTTGACCAGAAGCTACCATTTCTCTGGATGGATGAAGGTCCATACTAGAAAAAATTAGATATAGTATAAAATTTTAATGTTTTTTTTATATATATGTATATGCAAATAAATTTAAAAATACTACTTGTTGCATATTATTTTTTTTTATCAGAGAAAAAATAAAAGATTGCAAAAATACAGGTGTTTCAAAACTTCATGAAAAAAAAAATGGCAGGTACAACAAGATGTACTGCTAAGGAATCAAAAATAATTTTATTAAAATTCGCAAAATTAATTGAAAAATGAAATGAGGAAATTTAGTGCCACTAATTTATAATATTACAAAACAAAATTGAAATTAATTATTAAAAGTAATATTTTTTTTGATACGTAATTGTTCGTATTATTAGTACCTAAATAAAATATTTAAAAAAAACTATCATTCGATTGGCACTAAAGATGTTTATTTCAAGTAAAATACAATTAGTTTTACGATTTTTAGTAAAATTCATTTTGATTCGTTATCAGATTAGTACATCGTGCAATCTGCTAAATAAAATAACAATAAAAATTGAGGTAAATATCGCTACATTTTTTTTCGATTTTTATAGTCAGTTTTTCTTACCATTGTATATCTTCTGTGTGTCCAACGTAATGCCTTTGTGTTTCTTCGTCTCTGTCGTACATAACAGCTACAGCTGCTACGAAATATAGAAGTTCACCTGTAGGTAGGACCCATAAGTTTCTTCTAGAATCTATTCCTCTGTAGCCATATCTGTTTTATATTAGTTAAGGGAATTATTTTGAAAAAAAATAACAAATTAATCAAATAAGAAAGAAATTAATTTCTTCAAATAATGTGCTAAACTATATTTTTACTGAATTTATGTTGTTCAAGTGTTAGTGTGAAAAAAGAAAGTATCAGCTACAAAATTTTACTTCGTGCGTAATCTGAATTATCGTTAGTAATATTAAGCTTTATTTAAAATGCTGTGTTATCAGAGTAAAATAGTTTTTGTTTTGTTCGAGTTATCAATACATTTGACTATTAGGTTTTTTAACTTTTTCTCCGGATTCAACGTAATTTGTTAATTCTCCTGATTAAACTAAAAATTATATTTTTATATGTCAAATTAAGTTTGAGGGACTTCTATTTGGATACCTATTTCAATTACACTTCCTTTTCTATATCAAATCGGAAACGACATTACTGGTGGCATTTCTTAATTTAGAAATAATATGGTTTATTCAGTTATGATTCTTTCGGACAGTATTAATTAATAATAATGTTCGCCCGAATTCGACTTCACTTCAATTTTAATAATTGAAGTTGTAAATTGTCGTTCAATTAAAATTTATAATCATTAAATAAATAGTATTTCGCTTATTAAATGGTATAATTGAAACAATAAATGTTTATTTTTATAATTATAATTTTTTGGCACTTCTCACCCAAAAAACTCTCACGATTATCAAAATTTTCGGATTAAGTGAAATAAAAAAATTGGTGACTTTAAATGCCAATCCTCGGCTACTGATTCAGTGAAAATATATATATGGACTCAACAAAAAGTCCACTTGCTACTTTTAAATAATTAACTTAGTTATTTAATTTACACTGTCCAACAGACCAAAGTTCAGTAACAGGACAGGGAATACAGATTATAGTGGGTTCTGAACCACTCGGACACAGCGATATTTATATTTGTTTACAGGTTTGTCATCAGTGGGAATTGATTTGGGTGCTTTTATTTTCATATGAAAATACGTTTTTTCATTTGAAAAATCCAACTAATTTTTATCAATTTTCCTCTATACCCTTATATACTAACAATCTGAAAAAGTATAGTTTAATGGTATTATTACTCGTATATTTAGAGCATATTAAATATATTCTTTTTCGTAACGTAGGTACATTTTATCAGTACAATAGTACAATGTATACTACATACGAGAAACATTTTGTTTCTTACTATGAAAAAATTTGTAGCAATTTTCTTATAATTTGTAAGTGAATCACGGGTGTGTTAATTCATTTTTTGCTCTATTTAATGTTAATATGTGTGTCATAACACTTTCATTCACGAACTTTTCAACTTCTCAATTTCATGATTCATTTTCTCGATAAACAAACGTTATTCAGGTTAATACTACCCACGCATACATCACGTATTAAATCTTCTAATTCCATGGATATTATCACGGGGCAATCATAATAATTTACCGAATAAAATTTATTCTGCAAGAGTTTTTCATTGTTTCATTTGCGTTTCGTTTAAGGTAATGTAATTTTGATTACCATAGTATGATAAGGGAGTAAGATTGTACAAGAAATGTAGGTACGTACGTGTGTCCTATTTTGAGTATGTTACACCGTCTACCGTCTGAAGATTTTAGATTGTCGCAGGGTTGCATAAAAAAAATAATTAAAAAATCATTTTTTTTATTTAAATCTTTTTTGATTAAATCAGATTTTTTTTTAAAGATATATAATTTAAAAAATGACTTTCACAAAATAGCATTTATTACAAAAAAAATATTGCAAAGAATAAATAAAAATTTAAAGAAACAATAAAAAGCTACAGTAAAATCCATTTATAACGATATCGCTTATAGCGACAAACTGGTTATAAAGTCGAAATTGTGACCACTTGTTTGAAAGTTCACATACCCTAACGATATTTAACATTTATCTGTTATAGCGACGAAATTATTGGGACCCCTTTGATATCGTTATGACTGCATTTTACTGTAACACATTTCAAAGTAAATTTAATAAAAAACAACACATTAGTGCAAAATAATTCTGCGTTTTAAATTCAAAATAATGTGCCAGTGAAATCGTTTTACCGACGAAATTTGGTAGTTCTTGAAAATATTGCCACATGGTAACATTACCCACATGCTTTTTCGTAAATATACAATGTTAAATAACAATGACAGAACAAGTGATATAAATCAATGATTTAAAAAAAATCAATCTGGTTTAAATCATGTGATTTAAATCAATGCAACTCTGGTTTATCGTAAAAAATAGTTATGTACAATTTATGACTTTCAATAATTGCTTGATTTAATGGAAAAGTTAAATTGTTTTACAATAATTCATTTCATAAAGATTACAGCAAATAGTTAGCTCACAGAATAAATACGTTGTGCGGTAAAAAATCTAAATATTTTTAAATAGTAAATTCCAGCAACAAGTTTTTAACAAATCGTGATTCAAAACACTTGAAAATTCGACCAAAGGGAACAGTATTGTACTATTATGCTGATACAATTCTGTTACCAAGTAAATAACCAGTTGTAATTGTTTATAACTGTCAGTGTGACAATAATAATTAAATTGTTTCATTTTGCGTGACTTTTATTTTTAATCATCAATCACTGACAGACGGACGGTAACAGAAGATGTCATGCAAAAAATTGTCAAAACGTCAAAATTTTTATGATTATTAAACCCATTAAACCTCCTTTATTATAAGTGACGGTCGGTAAAAAATACAATTAAAGGAAGCCTGGCGATTAATTTTAATTTAAAATTAAAATAACTGTCGAATTACTGCTCATATTCAATTTACAATGTACTCTTGCCACTAATGCCAGAAGTTTAAAAAAAAGCTATTGTACATGCAATAAATCCACCAAATTAATGACTGTGAAATTGAAAGACATAATTTTGAAATAAAAAGTTGTATATAAAGGTTTCAAATTGGGAACATCCAATAAAATCTTGAAATAGCACAAGAGATATTATGTACGTAGATTTTCCATGTTATATACTTTTTAATACTGGTTAATATATCCTTACTTACACTTTACTTTTAATGTTAAAAGTTACTTTATCTTTTCTAGATAAAACTAGGCAGGTGGTACACATTGTATAAAATTAAAAATTACAGCACATTGATATGTTTTATGAAGCTATTTGCAGTGTAATGTGGTTAGCGTACGTTATCTTAATGTAGTAATTAACTTAGCTTAGATTTCAACTAATTATTTTTGTACTGCAACAAATAATATTAAAATTAATTTGGGCCGCAAGTAAACTAGAGTACTTATCGTGTTTTCCTTTTAATTTATTATATTCCTAATATTCTGTACTTATGTTTACCATAGGTAATACGGTAATAGATATATTTTATTTTGATTATTTTCTACTATTATTTTTATTAAAGTATACCAAGATCATAAACATTTTTCCTCCTATTTTGATGTCATATGTACCCTTTTTGGTATGATCGAATTAAGACATGCTGTTGAAGTTTTTGAAAAGGATAGTATTTTTTTTACAAGACATGTAGTGGAGGCAGGGGAGCAGCCATTACTTATAAAATTTTATTTCTAATTTATAATCAATTTGATAGAAATTGACATAGAATTATTAATGATAGAATGCAGAGAATTTGGTATCTCCATTGCGCTTTATTGTGGGTTACTCCACAAGAAATAACACAACGCCGTATTTTTGTGATGGTAAATATTCGCTAATTTGCAAAATATACTTAGAAATTAGAATTTGATTTAGGGAGACATGGATTCAATAAGAGAGTAGAGAAAAAAATCTTTGGGCATTTACTGGTGTTTCGACTACCTACATTCTATGAAAAATAAATTTAAAAAAGGATACACCCATTCTAGTTGCATTTTCTTATCAGGCGGTGAATTATCCATAGGTGCATGGTGAATAGGAGGGTAGAACGTTCTTCGTAAGCCCCGGATTGTTACTCGGACTGGTTCTTCTTTTAAGACTTCTAATAACGTATAATCTACACATAAGAAATACCGTTATTTTAGCAATAGCTTTGGCACTGGGAATATGTAAACTCGAATTCGTTATCAAAATCTGGGAGAGCGTGATAATTAATATTTATGTTATTTAAATTTATATTTAGATTTTAATTAAAAATCAGAATAGGTCAAACAAGATCTGAATCGGAAGAGAAAAAACATTTTGCATTCTAAATATGCATAATTTTTTATATCATATGCAATAAATGATGTACACGAAATAAAAGATGAGCTGCCTATTGAAAGTAAATTTAATACCTAATTAATATGACTTGCATAACTATTATGTTAAACCTAGACCAATATTTTGGCTGTATGACAGAAGCGCACTGTTCATATTTTTAAACATTTCATAAGCGCACCAAAAAAAATGTAGCAAAAGGGCACCAATAAATTTAGTGTGTGTGCGTGACCTCATTTAATCAGACCAAACCTGATCTAACCTAACCTAACCTAATCTAATATAATCTGACCTAACCTAATCTAGCCAAACCTCACGCACTGGTAACACATTTATCAATGGTTTTATTTACTTTTGAAATTAATTTTTATTAATATTTCGGTTTTAGGAAAAATGCTGTATGCAACAAGTATATAACAAAATGTTTTTTATCTTGTGCTATACTTTCCTCATGAAGCGTAGCCGAATGCGTTAAATAACACTCGTCTAAAAACACTTTTTTTACACACTAGTTGCATAAATAACTAATGTATAATTGCTTCTTTGCCTTTATTTGTGACATCGTTCTTATAATTTCCGACATTTTGTATCAAGGAGAAAAACGAACTGCTAAAATGAAGCAAATACATTTCGTACGAATTTATGACATGGATTTACAAATCAGATCTGCTTTATTCTGACTTTTACTCAATATGAATTTTATATTATTTATTTTATTCCATCATTGAATAAATAGTTACATCAAATTATTTTATATAAGAACATTTCAATTATAAACACTGGCGCGCTTATATAAAATACTTTGATGTTTGTAATGTTCATTCGGTGCGTTTCCGTAAAAAAATTACATATGTTGCACTTTTGAAATACGCCGAATCTCTATATTTTATTAATTTGCAAAATAGAAATGTGTTGTAGTTGTACAAACAAGTTTTTAATGTATTAGCACTTTGTTTTGTTTATAGAAATCATAAAACAGAATCACTTTATTGTATAAACAATCAACCTTAAGCATCGTCGGTTTTACCATTGACTATTAATATTTTATAACATATTCAACAAACATTCTCCTCTAACTGCTCATCTCTTATTTCATATTAATACTACAATATCATGTTTTTGAATCCAGATATTTCTATTTTAAAATAGGTCTTTTTATAATCAAATTATCTATAAAATTACTAATTATAATAAATATTTTATCTATGTAAATATCCTAGAATTTGATTCATTTATAATAATGACATACTCTTCTCTTTATTTGTAAAACACATTATAATAATAAACAAACAGATATAGGTGGTATATGTTCTTACCGTTGCTCCTGACAATTTCACTTTCTGGAGCATAGAGCACCCTAGGCCTGGATTTGCTCCTAGCTCTCCTGGTTTTGCTAAGGTCCTCTACGACGGTGGTTTGTTGCACGCCTGCCCTGGAGCGGCTTCGCCGGGCCGGTGACATGCTGACAGCTGCAGGGCCGCTTGCCAGACCGCCACCGATGGGCCCCACTCCCAAGTAGAATGTGTCCACGTCTGCGAATTCGTTCCTCAGTTGAGAGAAACTTCTCACCTACAGGCACAGATAAATATCACCACTATTAAATTTTATCTAAGAGATATCCTCGAAGGCTTTGTATACGGCCTGTGGCGTATTCCATTTGACAGGTATTTTTAATTCCATTTGACTGGATTAATTTACCCCCTCTATACAATATGTACTGATTCAAGTGATGCACTCGCCGTGATAGATCACAGATCAGATGCAACTGATCGGAAATGAATTGATTTTATTAAATGTTCTAATCTAATCCGACTGGCAAAAGAAAGAACATTACGGACTTCCAAATTTTGAATTAGCACCACCAAATAAAATATCAGTAAATTTTAATAAAGTTTATCCTCATATTAAGAGGAAGTATCGATAAAAAACGATACAATGTCTTCTCTATACTTATAGAATGACAAAGAAATATTTTTTCCTAAAAACTGAAAATTAATTTTTAATGCTACAATGTAAATTGTATTAAAGATATTCATTTTAGGAATATTTGTTACCGTATAATTGAATTTTAAATCGATTTTAAATTCGATTTTCCTTACAAAATTTGGAGTAAATAAAGATATTTTGAAAGCTGAAATGACTTTTTTATTAGAAGTGTGATTTTCATAATTTTATAAACTTTATAAAATTACACTCAAACTGCATATAAACACATCAGCAACATACGAATTATTCTGTGCTATGAGGAAAATAAAGGACTGGATGAGAGCTATTTATGACACAAAATCGCGTTTCTAATTTGGCATTATTAAATATTGAAAATTAATTTTCAGAAAAATTAATACACAGGATATTTTACAAAAATTAATTTTTTCTTCAAACGTCATAAAAATGACAATTTTTGTGACGTGATTGACAAAGTTAAAGATTAATTTCTACGCAACCGAAGTATTTTTTTTTTTTTGCTAAAAAGAAGTTGCTAGGGTGGTGATTTACGTCATTTTCATACCTAATTTCTGAGCATAGAAGACATAAAATTATTTTTGCTTTTAATTCCGACGCAAAATTTGATGCTCTTCAACTGTGATTTGAAGCTTTTTTATCTAAAATAATTAGGGAAGCAGGAAATTACGAAAATATGATTTTACATATTAAATCACTATGTTTGGGTGTTCGAGTTACCACTCTGTATGTACTGAATTTGTTTAAATAAAATGGAAGATATTTTAAAATATTTATTTACTTTAATTAAATGACGATTTCATTTATATTATGTATTGAAGCATTTACTGCATTATATTGGAAAATATCGAATCATAAAAATGGGAGTTAATATACAATAAACATAGGTCTTTTAGACAGTAGATTTAATATTGATATGAATGACTCACTTCTTGTCCAGAAACGGTGTACATTCTTTTCGCCCCGTTCATCTTTAGTACTTGTCCAAGGTCCTCCAATACTTCTTCAAAGGGTTGTGAGGTTCTGAGGTTGAGTAAAACACGACACTGAAACAACACCGCATTTATAGTTCCATGTAGTCATTTCCCTAATAACAGCTTTATTTTAAAATATTCATTAAAGACGTTGATAACGATCTAGTAATATCCTTGTTTTGCATTACATTTATACTTTATTTCATTCATATATTCATTGGGAGCTCGTTATAATTATAATGACATTTTATAAGATTTATTCATATATGGAAGACACAATATATTATCAAAATTGTAAATTATGAGAATTTTCAAGCGAATCATATAGGTACAATATTACGATACTTAAATTTTTGAAATGAGAAAAAATAACAAAATTATTGAGGTTCAAATAAAATAATAAAAAAATACTAAATTGGTATGTCATAATTTGAAAATGTCAATACAATTATAAGATTTTATAAAATGTAATCAGAAATATTTATATTGATAGTTAATTGAAGATGGATCTGGGCTCGAAACGTCCTACAGCATAATTATAAAAATATACAAAAGCACAAGTGGGCCTACTAAGCCTTTTATTTGACCTTATAAGTATCTAAATATATATGCAAGAAATAGGAAGTTTAACGTAATTAATCATGGAGTACATAATTATATATACTTCTTACTTCAATGCGTGTGTATACTGTATTTTAGTAGAATACATTAGTTTTTTCCTTGATAACAATATTATATTGCCATTCATAACAAAATTAGTGGTTAATGTTAATATAGATTACTGCAGAAAAAACATTCATATACAGGGTGTTTGGCGAAAGGCCGGCACCCAGAATATTTCGTTTATTTTGAGAGATACAGAAATATGTTACGGAACAAAAATAATTAAACTATTCAAAGGGACTCATAAAATGATCTTAGTAAGAATTTTGTGTCACTTCCGGTTTTAGTGGAAGTGTGTACAATTTTAATTCTAGCATAGGGAATCGGTATTATTATATTATTTTTCGGAATTTACATAAAATTAGCTCTACAATGATATCAAAATATCATAGTTTTATTTCAACCATTTCAAAATGGTGACAATTTATTTTACAAATTTATATACTTACAACTATAGGTAATTAACAAAAAAAAATGTTTAAATTACCTTATAACAATCAACACAATACAAAAACTCTTACTAAATATAACAAACAAAATTAAAATTAAAAATACTCAAAATGGCCGCCGTCATTTTCTGCACAATTTGTCACATATAACAAATTCTGCCATTACATCGTCAGGAAAAGTAGATCTAATATTATTTGTGATTATTTGTTTGGTTTCAGGTAACAAAATCTCAAATAGCTGGCCATGGTGTATTTTTTTATGAATATTTATTATTAAATATTTTAAAAATAAAGTGTCGCCATTTTGAAATGGTTGAAGTAAAACAATGATATTTTGGTATCATTGTAAAGCTAATTTTATGTATATTTTGAAAAAAATATATAAAAATACCGACTTCCTATGCTAGAATTAAAGTTGTACACATTTCTGCTTAAACCGGAAGTAACACACTATTATTCCTACGATCCCCTTGTCTCGTTATATTTTTCTTCTTAACATTTTCTTGTATCTCTCAAAATAAACGCAATATTCTAAGTGCCGGCCTTTCGCCAAACATCCTGTATATGTATGTTTTCTGGTTTATACAGACTCTGATTCAAAACATGAAATTATGTTAATAGCTATGGTTTGGTTATTGATAATTACGCAATAATTCCGAAGCCGAAGGCCTACTTTAAGTATTTTTTTAGTACAACTGCGACATCTGTATAAGCAGAAAAGCTTTTCTCCAAAGTTTCCTGGTTTAAGATAGAACTTTGTGCCTTATTTCATGGTTAGATAACTTCGAAAAATAATTATTTATTGAGCTAATAATTATTATTATTACATATTTTTTAAAATGAAATTTACATACATACAATTTTAATGAAATTTACATAGGTACCTACATACAATTTTATGTCTTACTTTTTTGAATACTTAGATATTTTTGTATATATGTTTAATGTTGCTACATTTAAAAAATACAAAGTTCATTATTTTCCTAATCAGTAACATATGTTTATAGATAGATTCTTATAATAAATATAAATTTCAAATTCACAAAAAAAAAACGCAAGAGTACAAGAATTGAATTAATTCCTTGCCTTGTCTTGCTTTGAAATTTGTAACACTTGTCTTGTTCTCGTCTACTACTTTTTACATAATAGAAGCAAGGTAGTGAGTGGTCTGTACAGTTCAATAAACTTTACTATAAACTCATGAGAACTTCTTCTCATGTCAGCCATTATAGTATTTTTCATGAAAAATGCAGCAATCCCTATCTACCTCTTTATTATAATTGCTTCACTTCAAATTTTGAAAATACTCTTGACACGTATTCTGCGCGTACACGTTGCGAGTTGTATAAGTTACGGCGCGGTCGGTAGAATAAGCTCTTCCCACAATTTTTAAAATGATTTTCTTTCAATAATAGAAATTTGTGTGTGAATAGTTTTCATATTTTCATTTCCATTATACGACAAATAAGCAAGAAATAAATTATTATAAATTCCCTACAATTTCAAATTAGCTAATGACGTTCTACTGCCTTTGACTTTCGACAGCTCCACAGTAACATCTGTGGTAGGTACCACAAAACTAGAAAATGAGAAATATTCTGTTCAAATATATAATAAACACGAACAATATAAACAAAAGTATAATTATATGTAAAAATAACAATCGAGTTCTCCTTGTTGACAACGCCATTTTATATGTGTATGGGGACAATCACCACATACTAAACGAATTTTTCTACTTCAAAAACAAGCTATTAGCCGAAGGGATTCATGTAGAGAACTTTCCAAAGAAAATAAAATACTTTCAATTTACTCTCAGTACATAACATACTACAATGTTTAGTAAGTACCTATATATAAAGAAAAATTTTCATACTTATAAAACTTATAAATTTATATTTTTATAATAAACTTCCTTGCGTTATTCGACAATTAGATAATAAAAAATTCAAATCCATAGTAAGACAAAAATTAATTGCAAAATCTTATTATAGTATCGAAGAATATATGCAAGATGAAAATTTTTGAGCATGTAAAAATAGTTTGACATGAGTAATTCAAAGCTATTCCTCGTAATATAATGTGTTTGTCTTGATTGTAATTATTAAATGACGTACTGTCCATGTATTTTGCTTTACAGTCAATACATTATTATTATTATGTTCATCTCTCTTATCTTACATGTCCTTTTCAATGAAGGCACTGATACGTCACAACGAAAGAGCGGTAAAATTTTATAATTTATTATAAATAAACTACATACTTTTTAAGTGAAATTATTATATTTGTTAACATTGTTTTGTAGCAAATTATTGAAAACATGTTCAAAATATTTTGAATTTGAATATGCGGAAGAGCCCATTGAAGCGCGATCAGTTTTTCGAAAGTCTGAGAGTGCAGATTTCGCTTTACGACCGATTCAACCACTGACGATACGACTAGCCCTCCTGTTTAGTTGCCGGCTGGTGTCTTAATCTTAATTACTATTGCATTTCATGAGAAAGCTGTGTTACCTGTACAGTGTGGTCCATATTGTTGATGATGCGTATGACCCGCCCCGAGGAGGGCTTGATGGTGCCGGGGTTGGCCGTGGGGGCGACGCCATCCGCCTCCACGATGGACGCCTTGCGGCTCATCGGCGTCTTGTTCCAGCCGCCCTGGCCGCCTGGCGCCGCGTACCATATGCCGTTCTTCTTCCCATAACTCGCAGCCTGCAACAACACAACAAACAACTTCATTACATATCGTTCATTTATAATACAAAATATATACAATGAGGTGGAAAATTTGCATTATTATATGTATACTTAAACATCACAAACGCACGTTAATAGAACATTGGAACAGGGTTGATAAATGAGAAAATCATTAAATGGAAACCATAGATTATGTATAATATTTTTGTGTACTAGATGCGAAACTGCAATTATATCAATTGAGACTGCTTTCAGCGCCACTCGGTGTTTGTTTCCCCAAACTAATTGATATATAGGCAACCGAGCAATACATGTTATAGGCAACCATTTATGCTTTCAAGTAATTTATTATACGTACTTAGTTCAATTTATATTATGAAAAATAATTTCAAAAGCAAACTATAATATTACATTCCTGTTTATATGTTACAAGTTCTATCGCTTCTCTAATTTTGATTTCTGATGATAACTTACACTTTTGAATCCGGAACACTTATTTTTCATTCCATTTGACTGGATCACTTTACCCCCCCTACTGAACAAACTGATACAAATAATCCACCCACCGAGGTAGATCAAATCACCCTGAAAGCAGCTATGTTTCTATGTTTCTGGGGAGCAACCAAAAGATGGCAGGACAAAACAAATCCAATGACACCTATTTAAGTTAAACGACTCTGATGGAAACCTTGAATCAAAAGGGCCAAAACAAGTACACTGAAGTCAATGAAGTCTGAAAAGATGAATGGAATAACTGTAGTGGAGAGATGTAGCAGAGCAAGAACTAAAATTCATCAAGGGATATCTTGTAAAATTAAACTAGAGGAAGAAGAAAAATTTAAGTTAGGCTGTTTTGTCCGTGTATAATGAAAATTCTGTTATTGGCAGCTATATAGCTTCGGACAGTTCATCCCAAGTGTAATACATTCTGAAAATACAGCTTATCAAGTTGTGAATAATATTTTATTTAAGCCTTTAAAAACCAATGCGTTCAGTCAAGTTACATTTACCATGAGTATATAAATCAATAAATATTACTGATATTAAAAATTACTTATTTAATTTTTTTAATTTGGCGCCCTGGGAGTTTGCTCATCTCGCCCGCCCTTTTATTCGGGCCTGTACATGTTATAAATAGGGATAAAAACATATATTTTTAAATTTAGATTCTTTCAGTGCCTTATCTAGGGCAGGGGTATAGGGGCACCTGCCCAGGATGCTAACTCAGATGGGACGCAAATTCATATTCATTCTTCTAGTAAAAAAAGACTCAAACTACAATTGTAGATAAATAAAATGTAGCGTCTAGCGGATCTCTCTCTCTCTCTCTTTCGGTGACTGAGCGGGAAATACAATACAACATATCATTTGAAATCTTTGATATTTATAGAGATATTAACTGCACACAGGATAATAAAACAATCATTACTCAGTACATTCCTTATATCGGTACTAGAGCACAAAAATCACAGGACACTGCCCTGCGGCACACCAATATGCGTCTCTAGTAAACTCGAGTTGTAATTTTTACATATTCCATTTGCGGAATGCATAATTGTTACATACTGTTTCCGATTTTCTAAGAAACTTTTTATCCAGTTTAGGGACACGCCTCGAATACCATAATTTTCAAGCTTATTTAATAGTTTTGCGTGATTCACAAACAATTTCGACTGAGCATTCACCATTTTCAATGTACGATGTGATTTTATCCTGAGCATGCTGGATGCATATACAGTGGATTCCTGATTTCTAAAACCAAATTGATTACTGTCTTGTTTAAAAAAAGAATAAACCAAGTCATAAAGGCGTACTCAAAAATTTTAGAGAACACTGAAGTAAATGTTACTGGTCTGTAGTTGTTATAAACTTGCTTATTGCCTTTTTTGTAAATAGGGTTAAGTTTACTTACTTTATTTTTATTTGGAAAGCAACCCGATTCAAAACTTAGATTTATTATAAAAGTTAGAGGTTTAGTAATGATGTTAACAACACATTTTACGAGAAAATCTGTACATCATCAAAACCAGGTTTTTTTTTTATATTTTAGTAGTAATTAATATACCTACATATATAATTTCAAGTAGATATTAGTATATAGGATACTTAAAAAACGAAAATAATTTTGAACTTGAACAACTCACGGAAAATTATGTACCGTAAATTAATCAAGCAAAATATGACAAACATATACGGAATATGTTACAATAGATTTTGTATAGTAAAGAAAAATTATAAATGCTATAATCTTTCTGAGAATTATAAATGTTAAAGTTTATATTTACATAAAATTAAATTATATTTTTATTATATTTATATATTATTTTTCATATCATTGTATCAAAGGTGGTATTTGAATTTTATGATAATAGTGGAATCTTTGAAATTGGTTGTAATTTACATACGTGTTTAGGTATTATTTTTGTATTGTTACATGCAGAGTTCAATGTCAATGTCGGAAACTATAAAACAGCAATGAACTATTTCGCGTCCGTGTAACATAGGTAGGATTTGTAGATGTGTATCATCGCATATTCGATTTAGCTGCGTCAGATTCTACTTTCTGATAACTCTAATTGGCACGTGTTAAACATCATTCAACGTAAATACTATTTATTTGGAAATAAATATATCAATGGGATTTTTAACTACATTTACACGATTGTTTAGAAACAATAATCATACGCGGGCACAGGAGGTACCCGGGCACTCCGTTACCAAATAATATAGCTATAACAAAATAATTTTGAAAAGTCCATTCTTTTTTTGTAAAAGTTGAATTAAAGCGACACTTCAATTGTTTTTAGTTGAACTAGTATTTTTTACTTTTGTTAAAACGTAATATTAAATGAATAAATTGTCTTTCTGTGTGATCTGTGAAAATATAATGGTAAAAAATAATACTTTTCGTGGCAAATTATTACGAAAAAATATAAGTACTGCATTTTCCAAGTAGAAAAAAATGCGATGGTTTATAAACAAGCCAAAGACAAGACTTGTCTAAGTCTAAGTCTAGATTAAAAAGTCTTGTCCAGATATCAAGACTTTTCTAGATTGTTTCACAGTAGCGGTTAATGATTTTTACATTAATAAAAATTCGGTTTCGGTTATCGGTAACGATTTTTTGAAAATATTTTATTGGTTTTCATTACGGTTAAAATAAACAAATAAATTTCGGTTAAAATTGAAAGTTGTTTTAAGTAAAAGTATAAAAATAAAATCTATTCAGTTTTAGTACAATATTTATATTTATACTGGTTTTAGTACCTATACCGATATTTTATTCGGTTCGGTAATATTTTCGGTTACGGAATAAATTTACTTTTCGTATCGGTTTTCAAATTTAAAAAAATAAAATATAGGTTTCGGTTTTCGGTTCCACGGTTTCATAAAAAGTCAAATATCGGTGCGGTTTTCAGTTACGGTTTAGTTACGGTCCCTGATTTTACAATCACTTTTAGCTCGGATGAAACAAGCTTCGCATGAAATATTTATATTTCGAAAATTTTAAATTTTTTCTAATCTAGAGACTTGAAGATTGTCTAGAATGTTGTCATCTTGACTAAAAAAATAAAACCTTGTCTGGTCTTTAAATTTCAAAACAGTCAAAAGAGTCTAGAAAGTCTAGCTCTACACTGCAACACTTATTTTGAACGAAATACTATTCTACATACCTACGGATAAAATTTTAAAACGTTTTCTAAATATAAATTAATTAATAAAAGAATTTTTTTACTATCTATTTTAAAAATAATTTATCAGTGAGAATTTACTTTTTGGATTTAAATAACATGACAAAAATCTTTCCTCGAAAATAAAATACAAAAACTATATTTTATTGATTCGCACTACCCAAAAACAAGGTATATATAGAACGATCGTTTATGAATCTAGGCTCTTTCACTAACAGTGGTACTAGTTGTTAAAAAGTGTATTTATATGATTTATTTTACTTATGTTATTTATTATTCAAACATAGTTACAGTTAAACTACTATGAATTTAATTTCCTCTCCTACCTGGGCATCCTCATTACCAAAACTTTGTGCAAATCTATGACTATAATAATAATAAAGACGTACTTAACACATTATTTTAAGTACGAATTTTTCTAGCCCTGAAGAAGACTAACGTTTTAGTTGAAACGTCGGTTATGAAATAAATAATTCCAATTGAAGACTGCTTGTCCGATTATTTTCCTTGGACCTCAATATTTTTTATATTATTATTTATTATCCGGGACTGTTTCCGAACCCATTTGATTGAAAAGACAAATATTCAATACCTGTTAAATTATTTATTTTATTAGATAAAATTTTCAAAAAATTTCTTTGTAAAGATACTATGTTAATGAACTAAACATTATTTTGTTCGTAGATAAATTGTTATAAAAAAAATTCAAAATTAATTATTTTCTTGTGTAGTGATCAACAATAAAACTTAAATTGAAACATGAAATGTTAGTGAGATGTCATTAAACTTGTAGATTACTTTACATAAACAAACTTTACTTTAACCCACTTATTTGCAACTCATGAACTTTATTTTGATAATATCTTTCAAAAAACTGTGTAATTCTTTTCGAACTAAGTTTTTATAGTAAAATTATTCTTGTGCCATAATGACTGAATGACTCTTTCTATAAATTAATATTTCGTAGTAAACTGTTTATACATAATTGAACATTACGACTTCTAAGTAAATACACATTAAAAGACTTCTTAAAATTCTTATCATTGAGGGCGGTGTAATAGGCAAAAAACAATTATAAGAATAAGGAATACAAATTAGCAAATCTATAGTTTCGTGCTGATACACGTCACGCAAATGGACGCTCAGTCTAAACAAATTATTCACTTTAAAATATTCTACTATTTATGGACTATAATAAGCCGTTTGACGCGACTTATCCAAAATGAGACCTACCTTATCGGCCATTTAAATAATAAAGGACATTTGTTTCTTTGATGGATTATTAAGATGAAAATATAATTTTCAAGGTTAGAATATAATATTAATTAACAACATTATTAAGAAAAAATAATTATTACAAGAGAATAAATGAATTAATGAATGTTAATATTTTTGATAAATACGAATTTCCAAAACTTTATTTATGTATGTTTGTTTTTAGTATCGCCACGAGACGAGACGAGATTAAACTTCGTTTCGGTCTGGACTAAGTCTCGAGTAATGTAGAGTCTCGGTCTCGAGTTGGTCTTGTCTAACTCGGTCTCGAATCTCGATGAGAAAATTTCTATTTGTTTTTGTTTATTAAAACATTTCTAAATAACTAAAATTTATATATAAATTCTACCTATAACCATGTTAAAAATTAACATAAATGATAATGATACTTTATTAATTAAGAAATACTGAGTCAGTTTCGAAATTGAAGTGTTTAAGATAAAAAATATTCAAATAGCACATCTTTGGAGATTCGACTAAACTGACTAATATGAACATACTAATATTTTCCGAAAAATAAATTATATTTCACATACTTTCCATTTTGCTGCAACTTTTTTTCGTAACTCTGTCCGGTATGACTAATATCACAAACCTCAAAATAGTTCAGAAATTCTGTATGCTGACAAATGTAGAAATAGGAATAACAACTTAAATATTTTAGCACTATATTTTGTCAAAATTTTTGATTATATTTTACTGAAAATGTAAAACGTTAAATTTTTAATTTATTATTCATATTATACTCTTGTTGTACGATTATGATTACGTTAATTGTTGAAAAATATCAAATGACATTGGTTTTAGGTTAGAACAAATGTCACTATTTTTTTTAATAAAATAGGTGAATTGTTTACATATCCATATGAATCGAAAATGTTACCGTTCCCAACATAAGAACCTACGTGTATAAAATTTTAAGTACTAATAAATAATAATAATTTCTTTAATAAGTTACAAGTGTCATCAGCGCGAAAAATCTTGTTTATCACTTGCCCCAAAACTATTTTGCGAAATCTCGCATTTGCAGGCGGTTACGATCTGGTTTTGAGAGTCTAAGGTCTGGCACAAAAATAACGCAAAGGCGTCTTGTTAAAGAATAGTGGATTTGTCAAATTTAACTCATTTATTCGTGCTGCTCTGAGCTACTAGTAAGTTACTATAAAATTATTCATTCAAATAAAATCAAATCATTCAGAATTATCAAAAATAATTTACAATCTAAAAACCAAACATACCTACGGTTTTAAATTTTTGATAGCTCTCCAGGTGTTACTTGAGAAGCGTTTCATTACGGTCAAATTTTAACCATGATTAAATAAAAATCGTACTGCGGTTCATTTTCGATATATATAGTATTAGTAAAAACATAAACAGGTATAAATTAAGTAGGTAAACTGTCAGATAATTTGTTTCACAACACACATGCTATGCATGCAAAAACTATTAGTAACATTTTTCAAAAAAATGAAAACGGTAAATCATTTTTATTTTATCAGATATTGCACAGGGCAATGACAATAATTTTCTCTTATCGTGGACCACCCATATCTTAATTTTTTGTATTCTCGGTATTTCTTTAATACGTTGCCATGTTCATATTATGTAATTATGCTAATTAGCTTTTCTACAATTTGCTAATATGGAAATGAAATATGGTAGAAATGCCATAATTTAGTGCTTTATAAACAATTGTTTGTATGCATGAATTCACCTTTTTAATTATATTCACTTGAGTTAAATAAGACCGTTGATTGATATATTTTCCAATCAACGATAATCCATAAGATTTAAACAACAAAATGCAAACCAGAAAAGTAAAAATTATATAAAAATTACGAATACATATTGCAATTTATTATAATACTTTACGCTTTTGCACTAAAATACATATTACAGCAGTTTCCAAAGTCAGGTCAGCAAACTAAAAATGCGACCAGCGATGCTTGATCTTCCGCCATCTTACATTCTTATTACATAATTTTCCCTTTCAAAGAAAAGAACGTAACTATACAGTATACCCTCCTTTTATATAACAATTTCCAAATGGCTAATGTACAATGGAGGTATTGCATTTTATCTACATGTATTTGATATTTCCAAATTTTGACGAATATTCACGAATTAAAGGCTGTACAATATAGTCTCAATTTTGAGTACGAGGTTTGTCTGTTTCTTTAATTTTTGTTATTTTAAGATTTTTTGGTGTTCTGCTTAAGGACATTTCTTAATGGTTAAAGGGCTTTTTGGTCCACCAAACATTTCGGAGTAAATAATTTGGCTCACTGAAAACGTTAAAATTTTGGTAACCCCTGATTTTACAGGTACATGTTACTCGTATATGGTAGCATTGACCTAGGTAAGTGTCAATGTGATGGTGTGTTTGTACTGATAAAAAATATATATAGGTATAGAAGTTTGTATTAAATTATATATGCAATCAGTCCATGCACAAAAATATGTCTACAAGTTCATTTGCAAAAATATCTCCTATTATTAACGACTGCTTAATTATGTAACATACGCAGTCGAATGACAGTAGAGAGTGAGATGATTGAATGAAACACATATATAAAAATATATTAATGCCTGTGCAGGATTTGAACCAGTAACACATGGGTTGAAAACCCGATGCGTTAAATACTGGCCCAATGGTGTGGTCATTTTTAATATTATAAATATACGTAATTAATACCTGTTGCAACATTGAAGGAAGCGATACAACAACAAATGGTACTTCTTCGTCACACATAAGAACGGTTTTAAAGTCACTTGTTAAAACGAAAAATAAAAATTATTATTTATTATTATTTGAGCATACGCTGCTATAATTACGTATTATTTATTTGTATATAATGCAGTATTTTATTTATTATTGCTATATTTAATTGACTTTCTATACTAGTATTTATTTAAAATAGTTTTGAACTACGTAGTAACTACAGGACACTATTAGTTATTTGTCTAGTATTTGTAAGTTTATAGGAAATAATTCATTAAAATATCACAATATCTGAGCAAATATAAACAGAAATAAATGAAAAAACACTTTAAAACTGTCTTTTTGTCACTTTATGATTTTGTGGTCCTTAATCTACCACAATACAAAACAATCTACCGAAAAGTACCGGTATCGGGCTTTGAGAACGCTTCGGGCGTGCTCGGTCATCATCGGTCTGAAAGCCGAGCTTAAAATGACGCACTATCATCTGCCGGGTATGATTTAGCGCTAGTGATGGGGCGCGGAGTGGGGATAGCGTGACGTCACAGCGCTGCTCTCTGATTGGCCGGCTAGGTCAAGGTTGAATTCTAATTGGCTGTAAGTGGTCGCGGAGCTTTCGATGATGTGTGGTGTGGGCCACTTTGCACTGACCTTGAGGGGTAGATAACACGGCACGCGAGGAAAGCACGAAGGGGGAGGTTCATTCAAATCTGGGGGGATTATTGGGGAGCATAAATACTGATGTAGATTAATTTTATACGAACATTATTTTGTTTGTTTATTCAATTCAATCATTTTTCATAAAATTTAAGAAAAATTAATGGTATTTTGACATTTACTATTATTTAATTTTATAAATAATATAACAAATTGTACAGTTATACTAGGTGTTAAAATAGGTTATAAAATTTACGGATGTAGCCCAAATAACGAGTCAAAAAGTCTTAATAAATATGGGACAGGGACTAAACAGAAAGCATAACTATACAAGTAATTTTTAATTTAAAAATTTCAATAACAAATATTCTATTATATACCTACAAAATTTGTGTCCCGACAATTTTATGTGCGTTATGTCATTTAAATATTAATATATTACAATCTTCTAGGTCAGGGTTAAAAGAAATCGTCACTATCAACAATGATTATCAAATGTTTAGCACTTAAAACATTTTCAAGCTAATTATGGAACAAAATCGTGATAAATGACTACTTATTAAAAGAAAAAAATATCAACTGTACCACCAGTACAGAAACAGAACCGATCGCCATTATTTTATTATTATTATTATTTTGTATTTTTTCAAATAAAACTTTCTGCAAAGAAATATTAAGTTGATACAAAATATTTACAAACAACATAAAAATAATAAGGGAAAAATGACATTTCCGGTATACTGACTTTTACTAAAAATTAATGTACTAATGCCTTTGATATCAGAAGATTAAATATTAAGTTTCATAATAAATACCTGCATAAATAGATTTGTACTCTAAAAATACAAAAAGTATTGTAAACACCTTTACCGGTTTACTGGTTTTTGTAGGCGCTGTTTCAGCAATAAGGTTTTAATTTTAAGCAACATTTAAACAAAAAAATTTAATCAAAATTTTGAGAACTGTATAATTCATTAGACATTTTATTTCAGTATAATACTCGTATTGTCTACTTGTATTTAAAACTTTAAATTTAAGTAATATTGGTGGAACCCAATTTATATTCTGTTGTATTGTGTGACCCCAAAATTAAAGAGTATGAGCATATTTCTCATTTATACATTCATTTCTTATTATTATCGCAGAAAACAGTAATAGATAGCAAGGTCTGGATTTTGTTTTTTTTATTTTAGTTAATATTGTTAAACAATACAAAAATGATGAAAAAAAACTAAATAATTATGAGGTGCATTTCGCTATGCAAAGATATACGAGTATACATAAAATCAGAAAACTTTTAAAAAGAGCCGCCCTGGAGAATACAATCATCTTTTATGTACAATAAAAAATGTCATCAAATTATAATTTAGTTAAGTTACAAGTATTTTTTTTTATATTTTCCAATAGCGTATATTTTTTGACAAAATTTTTTCGGGACCCCTTTTTGATGGCGGCCCTGAGCTGCAGACTTCAACTCAGTCTGCCCACAATTAATCCAGACCTGATAGTGAGAGTATATACTTGTCCAGTTACAAAATCATACGCCGTATTTCGTGTTCCTAATTGGTTGACATATTATCAAAATTAAAGAGTTAATCAAGTGTATTAGATTAAACAAAACAATATGGCTTCCATAATTTAAACCTGATATAGGTAATTGATTTTATATGTTCTTTATAAAATCAATGGTGATATTTACCAAACTGTCAATTAACATTTAACAATTCGTTAAAAAGTAGGATTTGGATTTTGCATCCAAAGATGTCAATATTAATCAAATATAATACCGTTGTGTCAGAGTGGATCGAAGCTATTTAAAAAACGAAAAAAATCCTTATAAGGAAATAATATTACTATGTTACTATAAGCATCTTCGAAGTAAAAAGAGTTCGTAAAATAATGTATATGATGTATGTGATGTCCTTTTACTTTTACTAGGTATGTAATTATAAAGATGTTTGATAAATATCAAAGAAATGAGGCTTCCGTAATGTTTGTTGAATTGTTGGTCTATCCTTCTGGAGGATCGTAGACACTTTTAGTGCAACTTCCAGTAACCGAATTTTTATTAAACTTCATTTTATTGTTTCTTATACAGCAAAGGGTCGACTTGATCAATTGTTGTTAAAATCATTCGATTAGGAAAGAAATTTGCTCATGTTTTTTTTTTCAAATATTTTTATTTTATTTTCTTTTACAGACAGATATTTCGATAAAAGATAATTCAAGGAAATTGGTATAAAGTAGTAGCCAGTAAAAATTACAAAATTACATTTAAGTTGAAGAACACACATTCAAAAATGAGTAGCTACATATTATGATTATGAAATTAGTTAATTATTTTATTATTTTTTTTTTGCACTTCCGGGAGTAAAAGTTTACTTTACTCTTCATTTTCGAAGACTGAAGAAGCACTTTTAATCCCTGTGATTAAATTAATAATGAAGTATTATATTACCACAGGAACAAGTAGGTATATAGGTTATGATGTTTTGTCTTCATAGCTGTCATTTATTTAACATAAATATAACCAAATAATTATTATTTTTATCCAACACCGTGTAATTATAACGATATAAGTATGCTGTTTTTAGATAAATAAAGTAGGTCATAAGTCACTAGTGAGCTAAATATATTAGCTCACTGTTTTTTGGTTCATATCATAGTAACTACGTTATAAAACCTTCTCTACACTATTTTGTTCCTAGATGTCATTTCGAAATTCCATCTGTCAAAAATCTTATATGTATTTTACATCAATGATTAAAATGTGTTGGATAAAATGTTGTATGGCACACGAGTGTTAATTACTTAAGTCACTTGAAAAAATACCACACTCGGCCTAACGGCCTCGTGAGCTAAACGTTTCCCACGTGACTTATTTGTAATGTAACACACTTGTACCGTAAATAACTATAAAATGTATATTTCGAAGTGCAAAAAATTGTATATACCGCAGAACCAAAGTGCTAGTATACGATATTTTTCAGTATTCTGTTATAATGTGACGGGCTTGAAATTTAGTTTCTAAGCCTCACAAGTTTAAACGTTATACCTATAATTTTTTGTATATATTTATATATATATATATATATATATATATATATATATATATATATATATATATATATATATATATAATCACAGGCGTCGACTTTTCAAAGTTTCCTTGGTGGCAAAAGTTTTTATAAATAACAAAATAAAAACATAAAATTGCAAGAAATATTAGAATGGAGTGAAGAGAAACTAAAAATGTAAAATTCTTACTGTTCTACGTAAGTACCTATGTATGTCTACATTACAAATTACAGTGCACTGAGTTCCTAGTTCACGTCTCATTGTTCAGTAAATTATTTGAAATAGTGAACTCATCTATAAAATAATAGGAGTCCAACAATGATATAACAAAATGCTGCGCTAGGAAAGTGACTCCTTAGGAACATGATTGGTGTAACTTTAATTGATTGGTATTCCTGAGCAAATAACACAATTTATAGCTTTAGAATTTGCTTTTGTTTCACTTGGTCAAGAATAAGAACATTTTGAAGTACTTGATCTACTTATACGCTCTGGTTTAAGTAAGCTAAGGAACAGACCATTTAAATACTTGCTCTGATTTTTGGTCCACTGAAACCAGAATACAATAGAGAGCTTCATTGCTCAAATACAACAGTCCTAGAATTAGATCAAATACTTTAGAATGCTCCAATTCTTGATCCATTGAAACTAGAACACAATCCCCTTATTAAACCAATATCCTAACCCTTAATGCTTCTGTCAATGTCAAGATATTGGTACCAGACAATATTGCTATTGTTTATTTCGACATTCAAAATTCTTAATAATACTGTATCGCTTTATTCTTATAAATGCAATTTCAATGCCAATATGGCGTGGTTCCAAAATTGAGCAGCCAAATCTGTTCCAAAATGTGCCTTGGTTTCAGCAGACTTAGAATTGGAGCAAATACTTCTGAGAGCTTTAGTTCATGACCCACTAAAACCAGATCATAATCCAGTGCTGGAACCACGTTATATTGACATTGATATTGCAGTGACACTGCTTGAAACCCCTGCTAGAGGACGGATGAAGCACATGGGGATCGAACTGGCGACCACAGAGGTACACATGAAGTTGTGCATCTCCCTTTTTTATAGCAATCGTCAGTGCTCAAAGAGCACTTTTCTCGAAGTGATTTTTAATTTTCCCCTTAACTTAAAAACGATAAGCCGTAGGAGGTACGTGGGTCTGTTATAATAGCTAGTTGTGCATCTCTCCTTAATTATGTTATGTTAGTTATATGGTGTTCATATCAGATTTTTACAAATAATTTTAATATAGGTACAATATTGCTAGTGACTAAAATTTTATCGGCAATTTTTACTGTCATGATCACGACTACTTGTTGCGATGAAAATCAAAACTGGTGCGACAGCACAATGCACAAGTGACGATTTTTTAAAGCATCAAACAGGAGTGAGGTAGGCAAAAATTATATACAAATTCTATTCACGAATAATGATATTTAAGTAGGTACCAACATAATTTTAACAAGACCGAATAAGTCATTTACAAAAATGGAATAATTAAATTCGATATAAATTGCAAAAGGTATAAGAAATATACAAAGAAAAATAAATTACATGTATAATAGTTGTAGGTAATTTGTTGTAAGAACACGATTTTTAATTATTCATCACACGAACATGACCTATTCCTGTAATATGTGAAATTTATTCTGAGAGTGCATTTATTTGAAATTATACTAAGTAGGTTAATTTTGAAGAATCTAAAAATATGTCGAACATTTCTTACTCCAAAAATTAGAATGCAAATTTCGATAAAGGTATAAAGTAGGCTAATTATTCATGTATTGTCTTAAGTGTTGATAATATTCAGGTCAAGAATTTCCCGTTAATTTATGTAAGAATTTTTGAGAAGTGAGGACAATTTTTTAAAGTCCTCAGGGTTGAATTTCAAATAGCGTTTACTCGCTTTGAATTACAAATAGCGACCTATGACCCGTTTTCTAACCCTTGACCTCATATTAACTAATTATTCTTCAATTATAATACACTGAATTACATTAGAAAAAGTGTGAAAATTAACCAAATTTGTTTGAGTACTTGGAAACTTCACACGCAAATTTATGACTTTACATACAAAATTTATTTAAATGGAACAGTCACAATATTGCATATTAATAGCTAATACACAATCGTATTTCAATCTTACTGAAAACTTCTGTTATAAACAATATTTAATTTTGAATTACAGGGACAACAAATACTAAATTTTCCACATTATTATAAGAAATGCAGGGCAATTTACAATAGTGAGGGGTTCTGGGCAATGGTTTTTTTGTTAGTTAGTTATTCGAATAATCGATTAATTATACAATCTATTAATATTACATTAATCAAGTAATTAAATAGTCAAATAATAAATCACCAGATCCTATATCGAGACTGTAAGACATCTTTCCAAAAGTAACCAAATTTGTGGACATCCACCAAAATATTATAATATGTAATAAGAATATGTAAGGGATATAATAAAAATTTTATATGAAGCAAATTTTTCTATAAAAAAATTAAGGGTGGTTCGTCTTCGCTGATACCCCCTGTATATTAACAAAATTAATTTCTTATACATCTTTAAATGAATAATTGTAAAATAATAATATATACTTAAAACTATACAGAACGGATCATTGAATACTGAATGATAAATCACTGAGAAAAACGAGGTTAGGAATCACAGTGAGGTATGAAATATAATTCGGACACTTGATTGCAAACGATGTGTTCGAAACATCGTATCTCGAATATTCGAATGATCATTCAATTATAAAATTTTTCAATTATATCCATCAGTATACATTATTGAAGGTAGGCAATTAGGCATACATATTTCCATCGACACAAGTCAAGTCTGAATGCTGAAAACTATATCGTCTAAAGGTGTCGGTATTGTTATATTAAATGTTATGGTATGCTATAATTTATATGATTCTTATCCAGAATGAATTTTACTACGATTGTACGAGAATCTTTAAATAAATGTCAGTGAGATCCAAAAATTAACGCAAAAGCGTTAAATTTCATGTCTGTTGTCAAGTTTGCGGTTCCATGACCTACCAAATATCGCAGTGCTGGTTTGTTCTATTAAAAATAGGTTTTCAAAAGAAATTTATACATCATACTTTTGATAATTTACTTAAGCGCAAGAGAATTTTTTTTTCGTCTTTGATAGCGGTCCCAATTTATCGATTTGTTTTTTTAGATTATCAATTTCTTATTTAAAAACGAAATACAAATGAATATTTAAAATAAATACCACACATGCAAGTATCGGATCGGCTAAGGTCGGGGTGACTTTCACTTTTATATTTCGCCTGTTCTCCAAAGTCTTCGAAATTATATAGTTAAAGTCTTGAATTTTGATGATAATATTTTAGTCTGAAATCAACGGTTAAATATTACGCTTGACGATAGTAATTTATACACAAATATATATACAGGGTGAATACTGAAAACCTTGACATAGGGAAATAACATGGGAAAACAGTTTTTTGCTGTTTCCATCTGTCCCGCTAAATAAAATCGGGTGTATATGGTATCGTTAGTTACATTACTTAATTTTGCATCTAATAAAACCAAATGTTGTGTAATATGGCCTTTTCTAACTGAAATATTTGATAAAATAAATTGTATTTTGAAGGTTCTCCTTCATATTTTCGAATAAGAAACGTCAAAACAAAATGCTCCATAGCCGAGTGGATACGAGGGCTGTTTCATAACATAAATAATCTACAAGACCCTCGACAAGACCTGGTTCGAGACCACCTCGGCCCTACTTTTTTTTTAATTATATGTATATATATATATATATATATATATATATATATATATATATATATATATATATACCGGGTGTCCCAGCTCGACCGACACATGGGAGTTTTACATGGGAAATCAGTTAATTATGTATAGTATCTCCCCAGTGCAAGATATTCACTTGAAATTTTATATACTTATAGGAGAATATTAATTCTATGGATCACACTTATTTGAAATATGCAATTTCGTCTGCAGGGCGAGATTTATTAAATTTAAAATCTAATATTTTCGTTCAAAATCAGACAGCCATGGAAATAAAAGAAAATATCTATGTGACAGTTCTGACAGTTAATGACATACCATTGTAGATATTTATATTTTTGTAATATTGGTATATTATTTAACAAAAAGAAACTAAATTCAACTTAAATAATATTAAAATACAGGGAATAAGAATTAAAAATCAGTGATATTTCACTAAACTGTCAGATAAATATTTTCTTTTATTTGCATGGCTGTCTGATTTTGAACGAAAATATTAGATTTTAAAATTAATAAATCTTGCCCTGCAGACGAAATTGCATATTTCAAATATGTGTGATCCATAGAATTAATATTCTCCTATAAGTATACAAAATTTCAAGTTAATATCTTGCACTGGGGAGATACTATTCATGATTAACTGATTTCCCATGTAAAACTCCCATGTGTCGGTCGAGCTGGGACACCCGGTATATATGTAGTGCCCTTTGCTTGCTTCATAAAGAAAGTAGTAGGTGTTGTTCAATAAAATGTTTTACGATAGGTTTTTAGTTGCTATGTATTATTGAGTTGTCAGATTTCGACTAGAATAAACGGAAAAATTTGTGTTCGTTAAATTTATATTATAAATATATATATTTTCAATTATACAATATTATTAACTAATATTTTTACATTGGTGACCCCGAACTGAATCTTCGCATCTCCGTTTTCGTCATGGAAGATGTACACCATGACTCTCTACCACTTCATCCTTCGGAAGCCGAATCTGTTCAACTTTCGACCCTCTCCACTTCTTTTAAGATTCCTGAATTTTGGCCGGCCGATCCAGAGCTTTGGTTTTCTCAAGTTGAAGCTATTTTCGCTTCCCAGAGGATCACTTCAGAGAGAAGCAAATTCGTAAGACTAATTAGTGCCTTAGGCCCACAGTTTGCCGCTGAGGTAAGAGACTTAATCATTGCACCTCCAGTGGAACAACCGTACTCTGTAATTAAAAAGACACTGATTCAACGATTAAGTATTTCTGAAAAAGAAAAGCTACAACAACTATTAACATCTTCTATTATTGACGACAAAAAGCCTTCACAAGTCCTACGATACATGCGTCAGTTGGTCTCAGGGAAGCTACTTGACGAAACTATCCTCGAAGAACTGTTCATGCAAAAATTACCATTATCAACTCAATCCATTATTTCTTCTTTGTTGCACTGTTCCCTTGAAGAGAAGGCAGAAGTCGCAGACAAAATCGCGAGCATTTCCCAACCTTCAATAGCATCGATCTCGCAGGAAACAATTTCTATCAAAAAACTATCAGAAGATGTCAAGAAGTTGCAGTCACAACTAGAACTTCTGACCACGGAATCACCTTCTCTCTGTTGGTACCACAAGAAATTCGGAAGCAACGCCAAGAAATGCACACCACCCTGCAACATGGAAGATTCTTTCAAAAAGAAAAAGGTTCTTCTCAACGAAACTGCTATAAAAATTTCAACTAATACAAAATTAATACCTTGTATTTCCAGTTGTCATCATCTTAATGTATCTGCAACACTATTTTATTTGACGGACAGAACGTCTGGGCAACGTTTCCTGGTGGACAGCGGTGCTCAGGTTAGTGTCATTAAGGTTGCATTTAACGAATCTAAACTGAAATTGTTACCTATTTCTTTACAAGCTGCCAATAAGTCATCTATTGACACATACGGTTTCAAAACTTTGACATTAGATTTCGGTCTTTCAAAACCTTTTACATGGAAATTTGTCATTGCAAATGTTCAATGCTCAATAATCGGAGCAGATTTTTTGACACATTTCAAATTAACTGTCAATATGTCAAAGAAACAAGTTTTAGAATCGGATCAATACACAAACAAAATACACTTCATAAAAAAAACCCAAACTCCTATTTCACCACAATCTTACTCAGAATTACTCTCACATTATCCTTCTCTATTAACAAATAAATTATATTCAAAATGTCAAATCAAACATAAAGTAAAACACTGTATAACTACTACCAGTTCCCCAACTTTTGCAAAACCACGCCGTCTAGCTCCTGAAAAATTGATGGAAGTCAAAAAAGAATTTAATAATATGCTAGAGATGGGTATAATAAGACCTTCTTCTAGTTGCTGGGCTTCACCCTTACACTTAGTTCGAAAAAAATCGGGAGAACTACGACCCTGCGGAGATTATAGAGCTCTCAATTCACAAACGATTCCGGACAGATACCCACTTCCTCATTTACAAGATTTTACGGCAAACTTACAAAATTCAAAAATTTACTCTAAAATAGATTTAGTAAAGGCGTATAATCAAATACCAATGGATGAAGAATCAATAGCCAAAACAGCAATTACAACTCCATTCGGTCTTTTTGAATACATAGTTATGCCGTTCGGTTTAAGAAACAGCGCTCAAACTTTTCAACGTTTCATTGACATCGTCACGAGAGGTTTAGACTTTTGTTTCGCTTATATAGACGACATACTCATTGCTAGCAATTCTCCGGAACGTCACTATGAACACCTAAAAATTATTTTTGACAGATTACAAAAATTTGGTATTTTCATCAACAAAGATAAATGTCAATTCGGTCAAAATCAAATATTATTTCTAGGACATAACATTTCTCCTTCCGGAATCAAACCTGTACATGAAAAAGTAGATAGTATTTATAAATTTCCAATGCCAAAGACACAAAAACAACTACGAGAATTTCTTGGTTTAGTAAATTTTTATCATCGCTTCATCAAAAACTGCGCTACTATTTTACATCCAATCAACAAACTATTAGATAACAAAAAAAATAGTTCTAAAGAAATAATTTGGACTAAGGAAGCTACTAGAGCCTTTAATATGATTAAAACTAAACTAACACATGAAACAAATCTTTCTTTTCCAATACACGGTGCAAAAATTAATATTATGGTTGACGCATCAGACATCGGAATCGGTGCTGTTCTTCAACAATTCGTCAATAATCAATGGGAACCACTCTCTTTCTTTTCGCGAACTTTTAACTCGACTGAAAAACGTTACAGCACATTTAGTAGGGAACTTTTGGCTATATTTTCAGCGATAAAAAAATTCAGATATTTCCTTGAAGGTAAAGAATTTTTTGTTTTAACTGATCATAAACCTCTAACTTTCATTACAAAAATAGCCAGCAATAATACTTATTCACCTCGCGAAATGCGGCAATTAGATTACATTTTTCAGTTCACAAATGACATACGTCACATCTCTGGCAAAAATAATCCAGTTGCGGATGCCCTTTCTCGCATTTCCATAAACATCCTATATTCAAATAGTCAAATAGACTATAATCAGATTGCAAAAATGCAACAATATGATCAGGAATTACAAGAGTTACTCGAAAACAAAAATACAAATTTAATATTTAAACAAATATCTCTACCTAAAACAGATGTTAAATTATGGTGTGATATTTCAACAAACACTTACAGACCATACATACCAAAACAATTCCAAAATCTTATATTCAAACATTTTCATTCATTCTCACATCCGGGAATTAAATCAACAATTAAATTAATTACTTCAAAATTCATTTGGAAAAATATGAAAAGATATTTAACTGACAAAACAAAACAGTGTTTACAATGCCAAAAAGCTAAAATAGTTAAACACACCAAATCACCTATTTTTCAATTCACAACTCCAACTTCACGTTTCAGTTCAATTCATATCGACTTAGTCAAGTTACCAAATTCACAAGGTTTTTCTTACCTTCTTACTTGCATCGACCGTTTCACCAGATGGCCTGAAGCAATACCTTTAAAAGATTGTTCTGCACAATCAGTTGCAACAGCTCTACTTGATGGTTGGATATCACGGTTTGGTGTACCAGCAACAATTACATCTGATAGAGGCCAACAATTTAATTCCTCTCTTTTTCAAAAACTACTAAAACTTTTAGGAACACATCATATACAAACAACAGCTTATCACCCTCAATCAAATGGCATTATTGAACGTTTTCACAGACAATTAAAAACTTCCTTAAAAACCTTTCAAAATCCTTCACAATGGATCAGTTTCCTTCCGTTGGTCCTTCTTGGAATACGATCCTCCGTAAAAAATGATATAAATTGTAGTTCTGCAGAACTCGTGTACGGCACGAACCTTAAATTTCCTGGAGAATTAATTCCCACAACTAAACATAACATATTAAATAAAGCAGAAGCAAATCAATATTTAACACTATTAAAAAAACACAATCAATAAATTTACTCCAATCACTACAAGACTATCAACAAAAACATCACACAACATCCATCCAGATTTATTCAAAACTTCCCATATTTTAATTAGAAATGACACTATTGGTCCCATTCTTAAACCAGCATATAATGGACCTTTCAAAGTTGTCAAAAGATATGATAAATTTTTTAAAATTCTTATAGATGACAAGATAGAAACAGTGTCAATAGATAGACTTAAACCAGCTTATATCAATCATTTTGATTAACACAGTTCAGCAACCTCAATGACACAACTGTCATTCCGTTATATTGTTAATTTTTTTGATTTTTTACAACCTACTACTTCCTTTCTTGGGGAGGGCTTGTGTAGTGCCCTTTGCTTGCTTCATAAAGAAAGTAGTAGGTGTTGTTCAATAAAATGTTTTACGATAGGTTTTTAGTTGCTATGTATTATTGAGTTGTCAGATTTCGACTAGAATAAACGGAAAAATTTGTGTTCGTTAAATTTATATTATAAATATATATATTTTCAATTATACAATATTATTAACTAATATTTTTACATATATATATATATATATATATATATATATATATATATATATATATATGTAAAAATATTAGTTAATAATATTGTATAATTGAAAATATATATAAAAATAAATATAAATTTAACGAACACAAATTTTGCCGTTTATTCTAGTCGAAATCTGACAACTCAATAATACATAGCAACTAAAAACATATCGTAAAACATTTTATTGAACAACACCTACTACTTTCTTTATGAAGCAAGCAAAGGGCACTACACAAGCCCTCCCCAAGAAAGGAAGTAGTAGGTTGTAAAAAATCAAAAAATTAACAATATAACGGAATGACAGTTGTGTCATTGAGGTTGCTGAACTGTGTTAATCAAAATGATTGATATAAGCTGGTTTAAGTCTATCTATTGACACTGTTTCTATCTTGTCATCTATAAGAATTTTAAAAAATTTATCATATCTTTTGACAACTTTGAAAGGTCCATTATATGCTGGTTTAAGAATGGGACCAATAGTGTCATTTCTAATTAAAATATGGGAAGTTTTGAATAAATCTGGATGGATGTTGTGTGATGTTTTTGTTGATAGTCTTGTAGTGATTGGAGTAAATTTATTGATTGTGTTTTTTAATAGTGTTAAATATTGATTTGCTTCTGCTTTATTTAATATGTTATGTTTAGTTGTGGGAATTAATTCTCCAGGAAATTTAAGGTTCGTGCCGTACACGAGTTCTGCAGAACTACAATTTATATCATTTTTTACGGAGGATCGTATTCCAAGAAGGACCAACGGAAGGAAACTGATCCATTGTGAAGGATTTTGAAAGGTTTTTAAGGAAGTTTTTAATTGTCTGTGAAAACGTTCAATAATGCCATTTGATTGAGGGTGATAAGCTGTTGTTTGTATATGATGTGTTCCTAAAAGTTTTAGTAGTTTTTGAAAAAGAGAGGAATTAAATTGTTGGCCTCTATCAGATGTAATTGTTGCTGGTACACCAAACCGTGATATCCAACCATCAAGTAGAGCTGTTGCAACTGATTGTGCAGAACAATCTTTTAAAGGTATTGCTTCAGGCCATCTGGTGAAACGGTCGATGCAAGTAAGAAGGTAAGAAAAACCTTGTGAATTTGGTAACTTGACTAAGTCGATATGAATTGAACTGAAACGTGAAGTTGGAGTTGTGAATTGAAAAATAGGTGATTTGGTGTGTTTAACTATTTTAGCTTTTTGGCATTGTAAACACTGTTTTGTTTTGTCAGTTAAATATCTTTTCATATTTTTCCAAATGAATTTTGAAGTAATTAATTTAATTGTTGATTTAATTCCCGGATGTGAGAATGAATGAAAATGTTTGAATATAAGATTTTGGAATTGTTTTGGTATGTATGGTCTGTAAGTGTTTGTTGAAATATCACACCATAATTTAACATCTGTTTTAGGTAGAGATATTTGTTTAAATATTAAATTTGTATTTTTGTTTTCGAGTAACTCTTGTAATTCCTGATCATATTGTTGCATTTTTGCAATCTGATTATAGTCTATTTGACTATTTGAATATAGGATGTTTATGGAAATGCGAGAAAGGGCATCCGCAACTGGATTATTTTTGCCAGAGATGTGACGTATGTCATTTGTGAACTGAAAAATGTAATCTAATTGCCGCATTTCGCGAGGTGAATAAGTATTATTGCTGGCTATTTTTGTAATGAAAGTTAGAGGTTTATGATCAGTTAAAACAAAAAATTCTTTACCTTCAAGGAAATATCTGAATTTTTTTATCGCTGAAAATATAGCCAAAAGTTCCCTACTAAATGTGCTGTAACGTTTTTCAGTCGAGTTAAAAGTTCGCGAAAAGAAAGAGAGTGGTTCCCATTGATTATTGACGAATTGTTGAAGAACAGCACCGATTCCGATGTCTGATGCGTCAACCATAATATTAATTTTTGCACCGTGTATTGGAAAAGAAAGATTTGTTTCATGTGTTAGTTTAGTTTTAATCATATTAAAGGCTCTAGTAGCTTCCTTAGTCCAAATTATTTCTTTAGAACTATTTTTTTTGTTATCTAATAGTTTGTTGATTGGATGTAAAATAGTAGCGCAGTTTTTGATGAAGCGATGATAAAAATTTACTAAACCAAGAAATTCTCGTAGTTGTTTTTGTGTCTTTGGCATTGGAAATTTATAAATACTATCTACTTTTTCATGTACAGGTTTGATTCCGGAAGGAGAAATGTTATGTCCTAGAAATAATATTTGATTTTGACCGAATTGACATTTATCTTTGTTGATGAAAATACCAAATTTTTGTAATCTGTCAAAAATAATTTTTAGGTGTTCATAGTGACGTTCCGGAGAATTGCTAGCAATGAGTATGTCGTCTATATAAGCGAAACAAAAGTCTAAACCTCTCGTGACGATGTCAATGAAACGTTGAAAAGTTTGAGCGCTGTTTCTTAAACCGAACGGCATAACTATGTATTCAAAAAGACCGAATGGAGTTGTAATTGCTGTTTTGGCTATTGATTCTTCATCCATTGGTATTTGATTATACGCCTTTACTAAATCTATTTTAGAGTAAATTTTTGAATTTTGTAAGTTTGCCGTAAAATCTTGTAAATGAGGAAGTGGGTATCTGTCCGGAATCGTTTGTGAATTGAGAGCTCTATAATCTCCGCAGGGTCGTAGTTCTCCCGATTTTTTTCGAACTAAGTGTAAGGGTGAAGCCCAGCAACTAGAAGAAGGTCTTATTATACCCATCTCTAGCATATTATTAAATTCTTTTTTGACTTCCATCAATTTTTCAGGAGCTAGACGGCGTGGTTTTGCAAAAGTTGGGGAACTGGTAGTAGTTATACAGTGTTTTACTTTATGTTTGATTTGACATTTTGAATATAATTTATTTGTTAATAGAGAAGGATAATGTGAGAGTAATTCTGAGTAAGATTGTGGTGAAATAGGAGTTTGGGTTTTTTTTATGAAGTGTATTTTGTTTGTGTATTGATCCGATTCTAAAACTTGTTTCTTTGACATATTGACAGTTAATTTGAAATGTGTCAAAAAATCTGCTCCGATTATTGAGCATTGAACATTTGCAATGACAAATTTCCATGTAAAAGGTTTTGAAAGACCGAAATCTAATGTCAAAGTTTTGAAACCGTATGTGTCAATAGATGACTTATTGGCAGCTTGTAAAGAAATAGGTAACAATTTCAGTTTAGATTCGTTAAATGCAACCTTAATGACACTAACCTGAGCACCGCTGTCCACCAGGAAACGTTGCCCAGACGTTCTGTCCGTCAAATAAAATAGTGTTGCAGATACATTAAGATGATGACAACTGGAAATACAAGGTATTAATTTTGTATTAGTTGAAATTTTTATAGCAGTTTCGTTGAGAAGAACCTTTTTCTTTTTGAAAGAATCTTCCATGTTGCAGGGTGGTGTGCATTTCTTGGCGTTGCTTCCGAATTTCTTGTGGTACCAACAGAGAGAAGGTGATTCCGTGGTCAGAAGTTCTAGTTGTGACTGCAACTTCTTGACATCTTCTGATAGTTTTTTGATAGAAATTGTTTCCTGCGAGATCGATGCTATTGAAGGTTGGGAAATGCTCGCGATTTTGTCTGCGACTTCTGCCTTCTCTTCAAGGGAACAGTGCAACAAAGAAGAAATAATGGATTGAGTTGATAATGGTAATTTTTGCATGAACAGTTCTTCGAGGATAGTTTCGTCAAGTAGCTTCCCTGAGACCAACTGACGCATGTATCGTAGGACTTGTGAAGGCTTTTTGTCGTCAATAATAGAAGATGTTAATAGTTGTTGTAGCTTTTCTTTTTCAGAAATACTTAATCGTTGAATCAGTGCCTTTTTAATTACAGAGTACGGTTGTTCCACTGGAGGTGCAATGATTAAGTCTCTTACCTCAGCGGCAAACTGTGGGCCTAAGGCACTAATTAGTCTTACGAATTTGCTTCTCTCTGAAGTGATCCTCTGGGAAGCGAAAATAGCTTCAACTTGAGAAAACCAAAGCTCTGGATCGGCCGGCCAAAATTCAGGAATCTTAAAAGAAGTGGAGAGGGTCGAAAGTTGAACAGATTCGGCTTCCGAAGGATGAAGTGGTAGAGAGTCATGGTGTACATCTTCCATGACGAAAACGAAGGTGCGAAGATTCAGTTCGGGGTCACCAATGTAAAAATATTAGTTAATAATATTGTATAATTGAAAATATATATAAAAATAAATATAAATTTAACGAACACAAATTTTGCCGTTTATTCTAGTCGAAATCTGACAACTCAATAATACATAGCAACTAAAAACATATCGTAAAACATTTTATTGAACAACACCTACTACTTTCTTTATGAAGCAAGCAAAGGGCACTACATATATATATATATATATATATATATATATATATATATATATATATATATATATACAGGGTCCTAAAAAAAAGATTAACAAATAACAACAGTCCATCTTACTCACAATATGTAATGATGGTCTTATCAACCTTCGTGTATAATATACCTTCTTTTTACTTCTATATGTATATTTGGAGATAAATAGTGTGCATAAATATTATAATAAACTAAATTATATGTAATGATTTTTCTTTTTAATTTGACTTAAATATATGACTTTTAATTATTTACAAAACCTCGTAATTTCCTCCAATTCTCCAATTTCGTCACGGCTATGTCTTATCTGAGCTTGTAATATTTTTATTGGACATTTAATTTTTATTTATTTGTGTCGTGTTAGTGGTCAACTAAGTCCCAGTGGCCTTGTTTCTAGTTTTTTATCAGAAATCTTTCAGGAGCCACGAATCACAGTGTGCCATGCTCAGAAGCCTGCGACATTCAGTTTTTCCATCTGCGATTATGTTTAGGAAAAAATGATTTAATTATAATGAAAGTGTGTCGATGGGTAAAAATAGTTTTTCAGGGCTGAATATTAAATTCACACTTCTAATTCGAGGAATGGAAATGAGATTAGGTTAAGAGACCAAATATAGTTATTAATTTTTAAATGTTCTAAATAAATCATGTTTACCCATGCACACTACTTTACATAATTGTTTATAACACTCGACATGATAAAATGTGATAGCCATTTTATCTATCATTCCCATTACTTATTATTACATTTATAACAATATAACAAAGTAAAAAATATGTAGATAATTGAATAAATTGTCAATATGTACCTATGATTATATGTACGTACTTATGTATAACAGTAAAATAATATCTACAAATTGTATATCGTTCCTCTATGAGGAACAAAGGGCAAATAAAGTGGAGATGAGAATTTCATTTGTTGCTACACAATTTTACTTTCATTGAAATGAAAAAAATCTGTAAGAATACCTACATTCCATGTTGTAGTTTCTTTATAGATGTTAGCATTATTAGACTGTTTGTACTTAAATAAATTTAATAATCGAAGTGTCACTATTAAATATATATGGAATGTCACGTACCAATATTCTGGCGAAATAATAATTTCATTAACTACAATTTTAATTTGTTTGAGTAATTAATGCTCAGCAACTTTATATGTCTTCGGGCGATAAAAGCCAAATTACGCCCGCATTTGAGGGCGTATAAACAAGTTTATGATTCCAAAATGAAAAAAAAAATATTACTGCAATAAATTTATTAATTCAAAAATGACCATGTAATATGAAACATTTGTAAATTAAACATTCTATAAGGAAAGTGGATTTCTATATTCACGGAACAAATTTATGCATATAACAAGATCTATTGAGAACAGAAGTAAAAAAAAAATAATTCCCAAAATTTTGGTTGTTTATTTATAATTAAAATTCGCATTTTCAGTGCCACCACAATTAAAAGTTATTTTTGATAAAGGTGTAATAAGTTGTAGGCTGTCTCTTACGCAGGTAAACAACAATAGATCACTAAAATACAACCTAACTAGCTATTTGAAGACCTGCTTCTAGGAATGATTATCAGTGACACATCTAAAAAAAAAATGGGCGTTGGGCAAACTTAATTCTGACGCCGCCCGTCATATTTGCAAAATGATTAATTATTTCGTCATACTTAATAATGTTTGTGATTAAATGTCTATAGACAATATGACTAAAGCAGTAAGCAGTAGCGAGACTCAACTAATTATTTCATTCCAAGATTTTTCTACGCATGACTAAAAATTCACCTCTCAGAAGATGGCGTCTATAACCATTTCGATGAGAATTTTATTTATAAAAGTAGTATTATAGCAAACTTAGAAAGCGGATTGAATAATATTGAATTGAAGCATCGCTGCAGGTAATTTTCAAAATATTTTTATTGAAACTGAAGAAAGTGATCTTTTTATTTTAAATTTTTTTAAGTAAGTCAGAAAGTTATAGAAAGCAGATAATATTAATTTGACATAATAATATAACAGTAAACATTTTCAATCACATGTTATTTTCTATTATAAATTATTTATTTCAATAAAGGTTTTATATTATATTTTTAAATAATTTTACTATTACCACAGACAAACATAAACAGATGAACAGCCGAACGGTGCATTTTGTCCACAAAATTCGAAATAGTTATCACGACTGGATTACATGGCGTTAGTGCGGTAACTGCAGATTACATGCGCCCAGTTAAAGTTTTCCGAAACTAAAAATGACCTTTGTTTGTGGTTTCGGTAAACTTTAACTGGGCGAATGTAATCTGTAGTTAGCACACTAACGCCATCTAGTTCAATCGTGATAACTACTTCGAATTTTGTGTACGGACTACGAATACGCCGTTTGACTGTTCATCTGTTTGTGTTTGTGATATTACATAGTTTTTTTTTAAATATGTGTAGTTTTAGTATTTTGTAGTAGAGGAAAGGGTCTGAATTTGCGCCCCCTTTGAGTTTGCGCCCTCGGCAGGTGCCCTATAGCCTTAACCTAGATACGCACTGTTGATAATGAATATAAAACAAGTAAAAATTAAGAAAATAAATAAAAAATAACGAAATTAAAGAGTAATTAACAAACTTATATTATTTAGTCCAAAGCTGCTGTTTTTAGGACTCGTTTTTCCAATAGTATTTACCTATTATTACGCGAACATATTGTCTATTTTTTACTGCATATCGGTACAACATCTTACTAATTTTGAAAACCGCTGTCCTACAGAATATTTTTCCACACACTTGTAATTTAATAAAAATATTAATTTTTAAGATTGGTACCATAAAATTTTATTATTAAAAACAAACAATTAAAGTCTACTCTTAACAGTGTTGGTAAAAAAAATATATAAATAAAAAAGTTATTTTGAGTGACACATTTCTCCTCAGTGGGTAGGTATATACGGCCATTTATTTATTTTATTTATATTAAAGAAACATGTATCGTATTTCATACAGCAGTCTATTTAAACCGTGATACTTTGACATATCAGCCTATATGCTTCACTATTTATATTCCTCATATTTCCAAATTAATTTGAGAATTCTGCATATTCATTCCTGGTCGTACAATCCGCGCTTATTTTTAAGATATTCGTTTCGTGAGGAACACATACCTGGTGGCGGGTGTACATACATAAACATTAGGCCCGTGTAGATACGAAATTGAAGGTTAGGAATAAAATCTCCCTTCTCGTTTCGTGTGCTGGAGTCGTATCAAATGCTACTGGCTACGTCATAACACACCAACATACGTGAGCGACACGCAAGCCTTAAGAAATCAATTAATTCAAATTAGACGTATTTTTATTGATTATGATAATGAGGAGAATCTGCGATGCAGAAGTGAATGAACAACAAGGAAGATTTGTGCTTGTGACGTCAGCATTGCTACATGATTGTATATCTCTATTATCATGCCCTGCACTTGCTTACTGCATTATGTATTTGTATATATACATTTAACTAAAGATATTATGTAGTGAAACATGATCTGTAGGACTATTACGACCCTCTAGAACAAAAATATATAAATTATCATATTTTAAATAAAGAAGTAAAAGCTACAAAATTTTGAACTAATTATGACGGGGTAGGTGACCAATTTTTAAATTTTATATATCAGCGGCGTGCGGTTACATTTTTTAATAGGGAAGCGGTTTCCAAACAAATACACAAAATTTAATTGGAAAGTAAATGTCGCCATCAGATTTTTTTTTAATTTTGCACATCGGAATTTCAAAAATATATTCTCAATATATGTTTAATGTATTCCTTTCATTTTCAGTACAACTTCTGAAACTGAAATTTTTCTTAAAATATTACAATTACAGTTCCATTACAAAAGGGCTTAAAATAATGATAGTATAAAAATAAAAACAAAAATGAAATGAAAAAATCAAGCAGTAAAAAACTTATCGGTCTTATCAGTCAGCAAGCTCTACAAATTATTAAAAGCTGATGATGAGTTAAACAATGCCTGAAACATCTTTTATTATATATAACCTAAAATCCGAAACAAAATCACAAATTTAAATTTTTGTTCTCCAAAAAAAAAAAAACAAACGCCACATATCCAATCAACCAACATGACAAAAATGTCACTCTGGATGCTGTCCTAAAGAAACGAAATAACATCCTGAACTTCACTGGGAACTTTGAATTGAAGGATCTGCTCATTAGATTACATTTTTTTCTATATGCATATACAACAAAATTAACAAAAATACATTTATAAAGTACAACTTAATGCCCCCTCTTTAGAGTTTGTAAAGTGTCACTTTTCCTGCTCTAGCGCATGAAAATTAGCCGTTGCTAGGCAACGTAAACACATTTATTAATTGTGTTTGAAATTCATTTTTATTAATATTTCGAATGTAGGAAAAATGTGTATTATGCAACACGTGTGTAACATAGTGTTTTTTATCTCGTGTTAAAATTTAAACAGCACTCGACTAAAAAACACTTACTTTACGCATAGTTGCATAAATAATTGTTTCCTACAACCCGGCATAAAGTACATATTTTATGCCTTCTTTGAGTTTGTAAGATACTTTTCTCGCGCTAGTACGAATAAAGTAGCCGTTGCTAGGCAACATAAACACTTTTCACGCACTAGTTCGTAAAAAGTACCGTTCCTAGGCAACGTAAACATATTTATCAATGGTTTAATTTACTTTTGAAATTAATTTTTATTAAAATTCGATTGTAGGAAAAATGTTGCATGCAACACGTGTTTAACATAGTTTCTTATCTTGTGCTATAATTTCCCCATTCTCCTACGCGTGAGAAGTGACTTGTTTTTTCAACTGATTATGAAAAGTCAGTTTTCAAAAGTGACTGTTTATATGTCAAAATAAGCAAAAAAAATAAAATAAAAATTTTTTTTGTATGAAATAGGTTAGAAAGTGCAATTTTGTGTAATTTGTGTGATTTTCCCACCGTTACATTTACAAAATGAGGCATTTATTTCCTTACTGGTTATAAAAAATTCGACGTTTTGAAATGTCCGTCAGTTTTGAAAAGTGACAGTTTATGAGACAAAATTTTAAAAAAATGTTTATTGATTGGATTTTTTAGGCAGTAAGTTGCAAAAGGATACCTAAGTAAATTCATATTTAGTATAAATTCTATAGTGCTGAAACGAGAGTATGGTGAGCGAAGCACTTGCTTCAGGTGATCAGTGGAACAAAGCGCTAAATTGATGAAAAATAATAACCAATAAGGAGAAAAACTAACTTCAACAATTAATAACGTGTTTCCTGTTTTACGACAATTTGTTACCATTGTAGCTGGAATTCTTTCACAAATTTGAATGTTTATAATATTTTCTGGATACTAGTATATGTGACATCAAAAATAAATCTTAGTTGTGATCTCGATGATGATGTATAATATTTATTTATACGTTTTTACGAGTAACACATAATAGAGTAACGGACACATTTATAACAGAATTTGTATTATATTTATATTAATTAGAAAATAAATAATATACAATCCTTTATAAGTATTCTTTTATTTTTATTTATTATCTACCAGACGATGCATTTCTTTTCAGGATTCATAGGAGACCCTTTTGGACACCCGAAGTCTTTAGCAAAGTTTTCCTGATTACTAACGACACCATTTACCCGAAATTGAGGTGGAGAATGTTCGTTAGTGAGAATAGTATCTCTGAGACTCTCCTCTCGATATTTTGAGCACCAGCTAGTTCCCATACTGATCCAGAACATCTGACTAGGCGTGAAATATAATCCAGGAAGAGAAGGCTCAACATCGTTGAGTTTTGCCCAACGTTTGTATGCCCGGTAAGCGATTTTAATGCCCCCGTTATCTGCAATGTTTTCGTTTTGTGTGTTCTCTCCATTCACCTAAAAATAAAAAGTTGTGGCTACCGTATAACTTTTACTTTATTCTTCTCAAACATGTTTTTTCCCATCCCTCTAGTAGATTTTTTTTGTACTAGTGTATGTTAATAAAAATGATATTTGGAGTCTAAGGCTAATTATAATTAATATAACTAAAATTACCCTTTAACCTTAAAATTAATTTTATAAAGTACTAAGTTCTCATCATCAGTAGTATAACGGAAAAGGATTAAACAGAGTAGTTAAGATTATTCAACATGTCAACCATACCAGAGGCCATCATATAAATATAACAAAATAATTGCTCTTTTCAAATGTATATGCGGAAATGCAAAATAAGCGCATTTGTATATTCCAGTTTTAAACGGCATAACTTCAACAATGGATTAAACACCTAAAAATAAGGAGATAAGTTCATTTATGGAAATTTTCACAATTGCTTAATTCCAGAGATATTCACGTCTTTCTTTTGAAACTGAAATAGTTATTTGTGCTGCTAGGTAGGAAAGTTGTTAGGTTAGCAGTTCTGTTCTATTATTTACAGAATGTATAATAATAGTACCTAGAATCTAATGTAACCTCAAAAATATCTAAAGATACAATATTTTAAAAGCATGTTGACATATTTTATTCTGGTTATTATTTCTAATGCATTAGACACCATCTGTTAGAACGCACACGAACTGTTTTTATCTTCCTTAGAGAATAGTGAGATTTTGTAGGTCTGGACCTTCAAATGTCTACTTCCTTTGGCAAGCACACGCAGGAAAAATTTATTTTTCAATATGTGTAGGATAAAAATCAATTTCATGACGACACATCAAATATTATCTTATTAAGATAAGTTACTACATAATTTTAATACAAAAATCAATTGCTTCCACTGATATCTTGGCAAAAATAAAAACAATCAATGAAATCAAATACATTCCTTGATTTAAATAAAGTAATAACATTTCAGAAAAAAAAGTTTGATAATAACAAGCAAAGTAAATTTTATATTGAAATTATATAGTAACCTATTAATTTTTACTATTATGTCTAATTTTAATCAGATAATACTTGATAGGTCGTTATGAAATTAATTTTTTAAAGTAGGTTTATTTCAACAAGAAAAACGTGAAAATCTTTGGAATTCCGGACATTTTCTCAAATAAACTTGTCATATAATTATTGGTGTTTAATCAATTAGCTAAGTTACGTCGTTTAAATCTAGGACAGCCTGTATACTGCAGGACTAAAGTGCCATTAATCCCTCATGTGATTATTTCACCCTCATTATTAAATCATGCACTTTAGTCCCTCAGCCCTCAGTGTATAACATACTATTACCAGTTTCAGGATATTAAGCCTTCGTTTACATTAACATCAAAGGTAAGGTGAGTAACTATGTAATAACTGTATCTGCATTGTAATATTATTATTATACTGTCTTGCCAAAATTGCATAAGACAACATCAACCCACACAGACTTGATCACGAAAACATTACTGTCAATAAAATTTTATAAAATAATATTTATTAATAGTCTTCGGTTTCTGAAATCCTTAGGCTGGCGCCACACTTGCGGCAGAGCCGCGCGGCGCTGCCGCGGCGGCGTGGCCGCTCTACGTGCAATCAATGTATTCTTACGAGAGATGACACATTTGCGGTTACGCCGCGACGCGCCGCTCTTTGACCGCAACATGTAGCGGTCGCGCCGCGTACAGCGGTTCCACCGCAAAGAGTGTGTTGCATTGTTTCTTATGGACCTGTTCACACTTGCGGCGCGGCCGCTACTCGACTTCACTAGATTCTCTGTTTATATTTCATTCTGCATGTATTCATCACGTCGTCACGTAAGGGAAAGTAACTCATCCAACGAATTAATTGACATTCGGAAGTAATTGAAAAATTTTTCTGGGTATTTTCGTAACTCTCCGTACAATAAACTAAATTGCCCAAAACTAATTCGTCTCATAGGTATTTAATGGATGAACCCAGTATCGTATTTTACGTTTAGTTCTTTTATGTAGGGCATAAATTACACATACAAGCTCCTTCGTACTCATCGACATTTTGTTATCTGAAATTTTTGTTAGAAAATAACATCAGTTGGCGGTTATGCCGCCAAGTGTGAACGAGCAAAATTTTCGACGCGGCCACGCCGCAGCGGCAGCGCCGCGCAGCTCTGCCGCAAGTGTGGCGCCAGCCTTAAACTATTGAACGAGCTCGAATTTCAAACTTACATCTGCGACTGTTATGATACTCATAACAATCCTAGGTATGTTAATATTTATAAATCTTGGATATCCGTTTTCGTAAGATGACAATTGTTGGTTTTATTATAACAAGTGAAAGTACAAATCAAGAAATTTATATTTTTGATTAAGCTTCTTCTTCTAATATGTTTAATTCTTACTGTGAGGTTTCCAATGCTGTAGTTTCCGTATTGGCTGATAATACATTTAGCTTTTTTCTTATAAGCTTTGTTGGTACTGTCCTCCCACCAATTAACCAGATTTCCTTCCTTGTAAAACTTTCGCCCAATATCGTCAAATCCATGTGTTAGTTCATGTCCTACAATAAACCCTATGCCTCCGTAGTTCATGTACTTGGGACGGTCACTGGTAAAGAATTCGCCTTGCAATATTCCAGCTGGTAACTCTGTATTGACAAATGTTTAGGAAATGAAATGTTTATAGTATTTTACAATATTAGCCAGGTAAAACAGTTTTTACTGGTGATAGGAGGAATTGACTGGCGAGCCGTCTAGGCGAGCCTGTCATCTCCTTGAACCAGTAAAAACTGTTACCTGGCGTATAATGTACAATAGTTTACTTGTTATTGACTTGTAAATAAAATTAAAATTAAAACCAAATTTTGACAGTTACTAATTTTGTGTCAAAAATTGTTTTAAATGATATATCGTAAGCCTTGGAAGACATAAACAATGGAACTACTAGCCAGTAAATCTGACAGGTGTCATCTTAACATGCTAGGTACTGGTAAATCTGACAGCTGTCATTTTTACAATGTAGTAGCTTGTAAAAATTAATTTACCTGGCAACAAAGAGTTAAGATAAATGATAGTTTACAAGTCAGTAACAAGTAAAAATTTTTTCTATGCGTCTTACCTATACTATTTTCTGTTGGACGATAATGAGCATTTACTTCCGCAGAAGAAGCATGTCGTGTCCATTCCGTTTTGTTATACGGTTTTCGAGTTTCTAATATATATCTCTTGTTATAAAACAATGATAAATTTAAAACGGACTCTAAGTAGAGACTTTCATTTATTATTAGCTACAATACAAATACATTATTTTTTATACAAATCAAGACAATAAACTAATAAGTGATTAATTTAAATATTCTTCTTTTCGATTTTATAACAATAATATTATCAATTTTAAATTAGTTTTTGGTTTCATGTCCTGGTTTAAATAAAATATCTTGTTCGACATTTCGTCCAATTGAACAGATATTTGAAAATTTTTAAAAATCATTTAAAAGCTTACAACTCACTATAAGAGAACTAATTGATATATTTCTAGTCGAATTCATCAACAATGCCTTTAACCACAACTGCAAAAATAAATTATATAAAAAAATTGTGAAGACAGAAACATTTACTATATTCTTATTGGCATGAGCCAACAAAAAAAAGAGCACTCGAGACAGGGTTGCCAGACGTCCCGATTTCGGCGGGAATGTCCCGATTTTGGTACATATAAGGCCCGCGTCCCGCATTGCCTTCGAAAATCCCGCTTGAACAAAAATCTCTTGCAAAAAAATATGTAGGTATAAATTAAAATGGGCTACATGAACATTGTCGAATTGCAGGCAAAGAAGTATAAAAAATAAAAATTAGCCATTGTGACTACCAATAATAATGAGATAAACTATATATTATCTTATAATTTGTCTGAAATTAGCATTTGAATTTCAAATTTATGTAACGGCGCCATATTCCTGACGTCATATAGGAGAATAAGAGAGCAGTTTACAAAGCTAAAACTAGGAATACAATGAACCTAATTTGTTACATACGAATTTTTGTTAATGATAAATTAGTTATAACTATTTATGAAACAATTTATAAGATATCACTAGAGGCAATTCATAGAATAAAATAAAAAATATTTTGATATTCCAGAACAGATTGTTTTGATGTAAATTTGTTTAACATTGAAATGTCTGTACTCATCTTTCAAAATTGTTAATGTCATATGATTTTTGAAGGCTGTTTGGTGTTTACATACATCTTTTTAAAAATGAAATATGGGTAGCCTACCAAATGTACAATATTTTACGATAGATGATTTTTATCGAATTAATTCAAAGTCCCAAGTCTCCTACGCGACGTCACATATCCCCTCTCCAAAACTTTATTATTGTTTTTCTCCGGAATTATCAACAATTAAGCGATTAAAAAAAACGGATATTTTTATTTTTGGCACAAAATCATAAAATGGAAGAAAAAAATTTGTTATAAAGTCCCTAAGTCTCCTACGCGACGTTACATATCCCCTCTCCAAAACTTTATTATTGTTTTACTCCGGAATTATCAACAATTAAGCGATTAAAAAAACGGGTATTTTTATTTTTGCACAAAATCATAAAATGGAAGAAAAAAAATTTGTCATAAATTCCATTATAAAAATTGTAAAAATATTGTTAAAAAATTTGTTTCCGTTATTTTTATAAACGGCATACAATGGGGTATATGACCATAATCGAGTTTCATTGCATAAGTCATAAAATATAAAAACTGAACACTACAGCTTCTCTTTACATAAAAAAAAAATAAACATTAGTTTGTAAGGATATGTGACGTCAGCATGATAAGATCGTGGAAGAAGCGGTAAAATGTCTCTTTCGCTCCCAAGTCTACCTGTCACCTTTCAAGATTCTAACAAGATGACGTTACAAAATTTCTTCCCCAAATTACTTATATTTATTTTCTCGTAAACTACGAATAATAAATCGATTTTAAAAAATACAAGTATTGTATTATTTTTGTCTATACTCTGTTTTTAAACTATAGACAGTAATCAGAAATTCTAGTGAGAAAATCAAAGCCTGTGATTGGCTGCTGCGCCATTTAATGAAGTCGTATTTAAGCAGACAAAATTTCAAGTTAACCTTCTCAAACGTAACTGAAACGTCAAACTCTCAGTAGTTGTAAAATCACTTGTTGAATTTGCACGTGTTTTTTGTTTCATTTCTCTTTTTGTGATATTTCACGATTAAAACCAGTTATTTTCAGAACTACTAGTATTTCACTAACGCTGTGGTGTAAATGTGACTTCGTCTAGTGCTGTTTATAGTTTAAAAACGAAGTATAGTACATATCTCTTTAGTCAGAATATGTATTGACAAGATTTTATCTAAGTAATACGTTTTTATAATAATTATGCTGTGATCTTACTGATCATTTTTGACGAACAAATTTTAACCTAATGACAGTAAATGTTTTTTTTGTGGTATTGTCGCGTCTTCGAATTTCGAAAATCTGGCAACCCAGACTCGGGACAACATTGTGGCTTTTAAACGGTAGCTGAATAGGAGTTCTTGCTTTAGTAAATTAAAATGAACAATAAATCAAAAAAATATTGTTGGATTCCTAAATGCAGTAATTATATTGGTGGAGAAATATTCTTACGTTACTTTCCCGACGATGTTGAGTTACAAAATAAATGGAAAATTTTAGTAAACACCCGGAAAAGGTTACTTTATATATAAACGTTTGTTCTACTTATTTCTTGCCTTCAAAAAATAAGCAATGCCAATATAATTAACAATAGTTATTTGTATCACTAGTTCAGATACTGATCTAGCATTTGCAATATAAACTCGCACTCACAAAAGAATTTTTGGACGTGTGATATTATATACTTAAAATTTTGTAAACTGTATGTTTATTAACATTTCTGATTCACCTGGATATATAAATAATTCACTTGCTTTATTGGAAAAATTTAGTGGCATTTGTTTTAACCTAAAAAATAAAACGAATATGAATTGATATTTTTCAACAATTAACGTAATCGTAAATCATATAACTCGAGTATAATATGACAAAGCATTTTTGTACAGTACGCAGTCCATTGTTTTCCGTATGTAAAAATACAATCATATTTATTTTATTATTATAAAATATAAACCGACCGAAAAAAAATAGTATGTGTCGCATTCGGATCGTTCCACGATTTCCACCACCGTTCGGAAATATATCACTTTTCCTACTAGATACATAATGTACTATTTCCATACTATCATAATGGTAAAGTAATAATTCCTTAGAACAGTGTTACCAACATTTTTGTAATACTCTGTAAGTTGAGTATCATCCAACAATTCATCTGGATATGCAACATGAGAATAAATTGCATCAATTTTTTCCAAAGCACTCTTTCTAGTCTTGTTGTCTATCCACTCCACATTTTCCAACAAATTTTTAAATTCCGTTCGAATATTCGTCACTATTTCCACCGTATTTATTTTAGCTTCCTTTTTAAAATACTTTCTTATATATATAGAGAACTCACTGGTATAACCATTTTATTTAACGTTCGTTCTACACATTCTTTCTCTCTCGTTGGTTGAGATTTAACTCCATATACAGAGGTTTCATATTCATCCATGTATTGGTAATAATCTTGAGATAAATATGGAACGGTGATTATAATTACTCGCCATATTATATAGTTTGCTAACACTCTTTTTGGTGTGTTTTGAATTAGCTTTTCTACTACTTTTATGTACTTTGGAACTACTAGATTTAATTGTTCATTTTCTGTTAGATTTACCATTGAGTACAACATATTGTTTATATAAAGCAGCCAAGGTATTGTTGGGTATTTTTGTTGTAATTGTTTAATTGATCTTATGTTGTATAGATTGTTTATATTATCTCGATCAGTTATTGATAATGTATGCTGCAAAATATTACTAATTAAAAAAACGTCAGAGTTGGCAAAAACATAATATAGATATAATGCTGGCAAAGATATAGTAGAACCGCGATTTTTGAGTTTTGGAACGGAAAGTATAATTTCCTATAGACTCAGGTAGAAAATCAAAGAATCATTGGACGTTTTTTCTGTCCCTATTGGTCTAGTAACATGTATTGGGAAATATTTTTCAATCAACGCTAATAATTACCAGTGGCTTAGTCAGGTGTGGAGTTTTGCAGGCGCTCAGCATTTTAGATAATATTAAATTTAAATGGTAAAAAAAAATTAAGTACTTTTGGTGTATCACAAACAATAAATTAAGATGAAATATTTATTCAATAGCTTTGATTCTATAAAAACAAAAACATATTTTAAGATCGAATGTCAAAAAAAAAAATATTCAACAACAAACTCAAATTACTTTAAAAAAATTGCTTTAACAAATGAACTGGCTAATGAATATGATTCTACGATATATCTTAATTGATTTCATCTTTTCGGTTCATTAATAAATTTATTAATTTTACAATTCGTGACAAAGATTAATTTTTTTTTTAATTTTATGTAGGTTCCAAATAAGTAAAAATATACAGAGTGTTCCATGGTCTCATTTTAATAGTTTTGTAAGAGAAAAATTGTTTGCTAATTTAACCGACCTCGTAGCTCTTATAGTTTTCAGGATAGAAATGGTAGCCCATTTTAAATGAACGCAGTACCTATAATTTTTTAATGGCTCGGTATAATGTTAAATTTTATAGTAATATTGATATGGCCCACCTAAAACATTATCCTAGTTACGTCCCTGTCTAATTCATAGCTTTTTCTGCAACCTTTCGGTGCACGGTTAGTCTAATAATTATTAATGTACAAAATACGTCCTTGAAATATGCAAACTAATTACATATAAACTGATAAAATTCTACTAATATCTAATAAAAAAATATACTGAGTACGCTCCTAGCTAGTCAGCTGGGAGAAACCCCCCCCCCCCCCCCCCCCCCATAGCGTATGGCAAAATATCAAACTTGATAAGTCACATGTGTCTACTAAATCTTTGCGAGCACTGTACTAGACGTACTAAATTCATTTCAAAATAAAAAAAATAGATTCGTATATTGTACCTACATTTGCAAGATTCATTTCAAAAACTAAAATTTCTTTCAGTTCTTCTCTTGCAGGAATTTCTTCCGCACCTAATGCAACAGCTAAATTATTCATATATTCAAAATAAGCAGAAACGACATCGTTTTCCAGTCCTTGTATCAAATACTCTCGTTTTATACCTAGTGAAGGTTCATCAATCTATATACAAAATATTAATAACCGGTTTTCTTTCATTTTAATTAACTTACAGTTAGAATGTAATTAGTACTATTCTTCAAATCATTATCAATATTAACAGAAAGTAAAATAGAACGTGTTAAACCAATTTTTGCTATTTTTATTAGAGTGTCACTCCAGTTGAATTTTGTTTCGTTCCAATTGTTTTGTTCCAAAATAGGCCAACCGCCCAATTTTTTCAAAATATTAATCAGCGGATCTTTGCCGCGTTGTTCAATTTTTTCTGAAACATGTATAAATTATTCTAATTCCACTTTAAAGAAATATCGCACTTACTTTCGTCCATACAAGCTTTAAATAATTGTTTTGTCATTTTAATTGGTTGAGTATCATTTGGTTCATTGCCTTCGCTGATTATTTGCAAAACTTGCTCGTTCACTTTGTCCGTCAGAATAGTGAATGTGTTTATATTAGATTCATCTTTAGGAATTTTTTTATTCTTGATGAAATTTCCACAAGTAAATTCATAAAAATCAGTACATGGGTCAACATTGAAATTTATTTTTTCCAGTACTAATGAAGCTGTTTCTTTGCAACCGTTTGTTGTACATGTTTCGTTTTCAATATTTGTGCCATTTATAAAATTTATTTCCGTGATTCCTTCCTCATCCAAGAGAATTCCTAAAAATAATTACTTCTTACCCTTATCTATATCAACTAAAGTAAATTAAATCATTTTGAAATCTCAACACAAATTTACCTTTGACATATCTACCACATAAGAAAACTACTACAATGCCTAAACAAATCAACACTTTCATATTTACAAAAACTACACTACGGTATATTAAAGTGTGAGGTGCATCACTAATATTTATCAAAGTTCAAAGTCTTTCGTGATATACCTTATAATTATTTTAATAACTTTGTAATTATAACTATTTAATAAGTCAGTGAAGTAAAATACAAACATTTGTGTACTGTCCATAGGCGCCGACTTTGAAAAAATTTGTCGGGTGCACCGAACAAATATTTGAGATTTAATATATATTACATAAACTCAATTATATATACGTATATATATTTACTTTATTACCACTTTCGTTTGCACGATTAACACCAAAATCAAATCTAATCTAGGGAGAAAGAATGTTATATCAAATATATATATATATATATATATATATATATATATATATATATATATATATATATAATGTCAATTAGAGAAGAAATTTTAAAATTTGCTTGTTTTGCCGAATCTAACAACATGTTTCTATATTAAGCGACTCATTTCAATGTCACCAGTCAAAAATTGCTCGAATTTTATCAATTTTTTTAAGGTATCAGAAGTAAACCTATTTTCCAAACTGCCAATAGTTTCATCTAAAATTTCAAAATATAAACTTCTAAACTGATCTTTCGGAGTTTGGAAAACATGGCTAGGCTAGGTGCCCCGGAATCTATTTTTCTGGGAATTTTTCTCTTCATTCCAAAGTGCATCATAGCCATTTTCTCGTTTTACTTTCAAAATACTAATTATTTCTTGAATAAGTGATTGCGCTTCTTGTAAACTAAGTGATTGTTTTTGTAATGCCGCGTTCAAAGTTTCAATTTTTTCGAATATATTTATTAACGTTTGTAACATAAATAGGTACGGTTTCAAATTTTTGTAATTTGCTATATAAACCACTACATTTTGCTTTAATTTCGGATGCACTGTTTGTAAAACAAAAAGTCTGTAAATATTTAATAATTGCTTTATAATTTAAATATATGGATTTTAGAGATGCAATTCTTAAGCACCATCTTGTTGGACAGAATGATATAACATTATTTTTTGGTGAAGACATAAAGAAATTATCTTGCAAATCATTCTCTTCATCGTCATTATCTGAAATACTTGAATGTATCTTGCAAAAAGATGATAATCTTTTGGGTGACTGTATTATAAAATTTGTAATTTCTTTTACAAACAAAATAAAATTATTTATACAGAAAATTTTTGTTAGTCCATCCTGTCCAACCAGATTCAAATTATGTGCAAGGCAGTGAACATATAAGGCCCTCGGTTCAATTTCAGAAATCCTGGTTTGCAAACCATTCAAATGCCCACTAACATTAGCGGTCCCGTCGTAACATTAGGCGCGCCACGCAGCCTTCTCATCTATTCTATTCGACTGTCGTGCCATCGCGTAGAAAAACATAAATGTAATACGGCGTTACTTTCTTGTTAAGCGCGAAAATTTAAATAACATTTAAAACGATTAATTAAAAAAACACGTAGTAACTATATTAATCAATTAGTTAAGAATGAAAACTAAGATGAATAAATGTTTTATTGGATACAAATTTTGTCGGGTGCAAATCTATACTTTTGCACCCGACAAAATAATTTGTCGGGTGCACTTAACCCCATGCACCCTACAAGTCGGCGCCTATGGTACTGTCTGACATGCCGTTCACGTTTTTATAAATTATGTTGCACATTTCCATCTTTAGTTTATATTTATTTTATTACAGATTTTGTTACTCGTAATAAATATGATTTATAAACATATTATTCTTCAAAAAACTTGTAATATACATATATTGAGCAGTTACATCATAAGTACTTGAGAAATATCTAATGTAGTTACTTCCCATGCACGTGTGATGTATTTAATATTTGTTAAGAAAAATTTCCTATTCAATATGTATAACCTATTGTAATAAATATGTAATATTTATTTTAAACTGTCATATAAACGTCATTTATCATTAAAACACTTGGGAAACGTTCATATACCCGGGTATGTGTACATGTGCAAAATATACAATAGTTATATCAGAAGTGCATGGGAAATACTTGAACATATTCAGAAGTATTTGTCATGCAAAAGTAGATTATTTCTAGAGAAAAATTTCACATTAAATGTATATAAATTATTGTTATAAATATTTAATATTTTATTTTAAACTGTCATATAAACGTACGATATAAAAAATTCTTGATAAACGTTAAATTTAATATACCCAGGTTATGCACATGTGTAGTATATACATATACTGATATTCGAATTTCATTGGTCAAAATTAAAAAAATACTATAAACTGAGTGGTTAAAATTATTCGAGGAAAATATTTACTTATAATCTCCCCAGCGCAATGATTTGTTTCTAATTTTTTTTCTAGTGTGATAAAAAATTTCTAGGATATGAATCAAAGCTCGAGGATAGAAAGGGTAAGAAAATCGTAACGACATCAACACGGAACGTAAAATTAATTTAGGTTTTGTATTTTGCTTAAAATATTCAAGTTATGATAATTTATTATTTCTAAAACATGTCTTTTTGAACAATGACAACTCAATATAATTTTTTTGAAATGACAATATGACATTTTTGAAATGGAAAAATTTTCACCTATTAATTTTACATATGTGGGTTAGAATACAATGTTTCTATTGGCTGTTAATTAGTGTCGTACGATTTTCAATGATATATTCGATTTTTATTTGTCGAAATTGAAAACTGTAACCTGATTAGTTAAAATTTTTCAAAGGAATTATTCATACAAAGACATAAATTTTTATTTGTTCTATTTTCACAAACAAATTATAAAAATTATGATTTTCTTTGTGTTTAAATGCTGACTACTTTGTTGTCTTGATTTTTCGGACGATTTTCTAAAGGAATACTTATAACTTTAAATAAAATACCATGTACTAGATTAATGTACATAAATACCTCCCCTGACGCATGGGAACATAATTATTTTTCTGTGATGTGGTACATCGAGTCATTACGAAGCATTTGCAATTATCTTGAAATACAGTATAACTCCTACGAGGAGAAATAGGCCAACCCATGGTGGATTAGAAAAGTAACGCATTCCGAGAGATGCGCATTAGTAGCTAATAAAACGTCAGCCAAACTGGCGTAAAATTTTCAAATATGAAACTTTTAAAATGTTTGTAGCACAAATAAAATTGTGTTATTTTATGACTTTAAACAATGTAGCACATGTGATAAACGCTTAAAAATATTTTATTACAGATTTCATAGCTTTAAATATAAAAAACATTTAAATGTACATGTAAAAAATTAAGTGATTGAAAGTTATGAATGCATAATTATTCAAAAATGTTGCTTATTATTACAATAAATTAATAAACATGTCAATGATTACTGGTTAATTTGTAATAAAGTCATATTTTGTAAAAATATTTTGTATTTCATTAAGTGCATCATTGTTTCTTCCAGTAATTAATATTTTATTTTAATTAGTAAGACAATTTATTTTCATTACATTCTTTATTTATTATTACATTTTATTATAAACATCTTATAATATATATATATATATATATATATATATATATATATATATATATATATATATATATATATATATATATATATATGTATACAGTGGCTCACAGAATTAAGTTTAGTTTTCTATTTAAAAAGTTGTTAACAGTAAATTTAGGTATTATGCAAGTATAAAATTTATTCATGATGGAGTAGAATTACATAAGCAGGTATGTTTAAGAGAGGGGTTATTCAATTATTTAGTCAGTTGTGATTTGATTGTTAACGTGAACACAGTGGTATTTCAATAGTGATAGTGAGTGTTCATCATTTGTAAAAGGTGGGTGTCAGCATTCAGTTTTTATATATGTGTGTGTGCTAGAATGGCCTCCCCTGAGGCGGGTGTTGAGTATAGGGTGTCGAGAGTTGAGAAAGGGCTATTCTGCGGTTTAGCTATCCCCTCTTCTGCGGTTGAGGAAGAGTCTACAGTTCGGCTGGGACTGCCACACTTACTGCGGGGGTGTGGGACAGTACTTTGCGGAGGCTGTCAACCTCATACCAAGTTTGGTTGAGGCGTGCTCACGCTGCGGTGTTGAGACAGGGCTATTCTGCGGTTTAGCTATCCCCTCTTCTGCGGTTGAGGAAGAGTCTATAGTTCGGCTGGGACTACCACACTTACTGCGGGGGTGTGGGACAGTACTTTGCGGAGGCTGTCAACCTCATACCAAGTTTGGTTGAGGCGTGCTCACGCTGCGGTGTTGAGACAGGGCTATTCTGCGGTTTAGCTATCCCCTCTTCTGCGGTTGAGGAAGAGTCTACAGTTCGGCTGGGACTGCCACATTCGCTGCGGTTGATGTGGGGCAGTACTTTGCGGAGGCTGCCATCCTAATACCTATATCCTTTCTCTCACCTATTCTCTCTCATTTAGGGTTTAGGAACTGGTACTGATCACTCACTGAGTGAAGAGATTCTCATATCTCTGTTTATTTCAGATTTCGAGTGTGTCCAGCCCAGAAGGCCCCCAGAACTAGATGACCGAGAAGGGAGCGTCGACTGGGAGATATATTTGTTAAACATAATGTTATTTTCTTTCATAATTGTATTTTAAAATAATTAATAAATAGGTATACTTTACATTTCAGAAGTGGGATCTGAACACCTTTAACCTTCAGATTTACATACAGCATAACTTTTGGAGTAGTGCGGATATTTGTTACATTTATGTTCGGCTGGATAACGAAACTAGAACAACATTTCTCAGTTTCAGTACGCAAGTTCAGTTAGAAGTCTATCACCGAATAATGTGCAACGGATGCAGGAAAAACAATTCTCAGTTGAACCATCTAATTACTCTGTCCGTCCAGAAAGCCGTAAAACCATACCTTATTTTGATCCTTCAGATACAAGTCTTTCAAGCGAAAAATGGATTCAGAAAATAGAGGATTTGCGCGCTATGTATAAATGGGATGAAGTAACTACCATTATGTACCTATGTGACATCACGATTGAAGGGGTATGCGCAAACGTGGTATAAAGGTCTGCAAGGAATAAATCATTCTTGGGAAACATGGAAGACTATGTTGTTAGAGGCATTTCCGTCACAGAAAAATTACTTTCAGTTGCTTCAAGAAATGATGGCTCGCAATAAGAAACCGGATGAACCGATGTTGCAATATTACTATGAGAAGCTGACGCTACTCAATACTTGTGACATCACAAGAGAAAGAGCCGTCTCATGCATCATTGGTGGAATTCCTGACGAAAATACCAAAACTGCTGCTCTTTCTAGAGATTACAAGAAACCGGAGTCTCTTTTATTATTTTTGAAAACGGTCAAGGATAATCTATCTACACGAAGCCTGTCTTTTCCCCATAAACGTGATTTACATCGAGTTTCTCAAAAGAACAAGCGGCCTTTCTATACTACCCAGCATCACAATGGTGGTATGGCAAACGTCCGTTGTTTTACTTGCGGAAAATTGGGACATACACGCGCATATTGTGGCATCGAACGGCAACGTACATCGAATTACGTAGGACGAAATGGAGGTGATTTCAGTGGAAATAGGAACCACCAACCACAACAACGTCAACATCTAAATGTTCAGCGTCAACAACAGCCACAACCACAATTGCCAGAAAAGAACATCTTAGTAACTTCTGCGGAGATAAGTGGAAATTGTATATTTTTTATGGATGTTGAAGTAAATGGAACGGGAGTCAAAGCATACGTCGATATGGGGTCTGCTTGCATCAATATGAAGGAATCAGTAGTACAACTAAAATTACCATTCAACAAACACAAAACAGTTACTCTGCGTGGTTTCGGGAATGGATGTGTGAAGACTTTAGGCAAAATTGAAGTTCAGAAGTTGAAAATTGATGAAGTAGAGCTAGATGTAGTATTCAATATAGTACCAGACACAGTTCAATCCATACATATAATTGTTGGACAACCTTTCACAGAATCACCGGAGGTAGTTGTTTACAAGGATTCAAATCGGCTAAGATTTTACAGGAAAAACGACTCACCATTCAGTGAAATCGAAGCGACACCCCGTAAGAAGGTAAATATCTGGACCAAACATGCAACTGTTGTACCTCCAGGACATGTAGGGCGTGTGGTCTGCTATGTAGAGGACAAAGGATAACTTTTTGTAGATTTAAGCGTACGAACACCTAAAGGAAACGAGCATGTATTCCCGCGAACAATTGTAGAAGCAGACCAGGATATGGAATGTGTGAATCTAATCAGATACGGATATAATATTTCAGAAGGATAAAATTGTAGTAAGAGGATGGAAGTGTCAAGCTGATAATAATGAAGTGCAGAAAAATGAAGGAATTGATTTTACGGAGGATGAACTACATGTGGGAACGGATATAAGTGAGGATCAACGCGAACAACTGATACGTCTATTGCAGGAATGCAGAGATTGTTTTGCAAGAACTGTGAAAGATATTCGATGCACGAATGCGACTGTACTGGATATTTTACTGACTGATGACACACCCATTACGTACAGGGCCGTACAGATTATCAATTTCAGAAAGAAAACAAGTTCAGGGAATAGTACAAGAGCTTCTGGATAGCGACATTATACGCGAATCAACTTCACCCTTTTCAGCACCGATTCTACTAGTGAAGAAAAAGAACGGAGAAGCACGAATATGTATCGACTACAGGCATTTGAATAAAGTAACCGTGAAAGACCGATATCTCTTACCAAGAATTGATGACCAATTGGATCGGTTGCAAGGAGCGAAGTTCTTCACAACTTTAGATATGAAAACAGGATACTACCAGATGCCTATCGCCGAGAGTTCAAAGTATAAAACTGCATTTGTAACACCAGACGGACACTATGAGTTTAATCGTCTTCCTTTTGGATTATCCAATAATGGACCATCAGTTTTTCAGAGGCTAATCAACAAAGTTCTAGGATCATATCGTAACACCATCGCCATGACCTACGTAGATGACATCATCTGTCCATCATCATCATTTACAGAGGGAATTCAGCGGCTGACGACACTGTTCGGCATTTTTAGGGCGAACAACTTGACACTGAATATGAAGAAATATTTCTTTTTTTCAGAGAAGCATAAATTATTTAGGATTTGAGATTGAGCGAGATGGAGTTAGACCTGGAGCAGAGAAAATAAAAGCAGTCACCGGATTTCAGGCACCGAAGAATGTACATCAAGTAAGACATGTTGTAAGATTTTTAGAGCACATCTTTAATACTTTTGGAGTCCCGACAAGATTAGTTTCCAATTGAGGAACAGCCTTTACATCGAAGCAATTCATTAACTACTGTCGGGAAAAGGGCATTAAACATATAATGAACGCTTTGGCTACACCACGTGCTAATGGTCAGTGCGAAAGGGTAAATTCCACGATCTTAGCGGCACTTGCAATAATACAAGAAGAAAACAAATGGGACACAAAATTGACACAAGTACAATTTTCAATTAATAATGCAGTAAACTCGTTAATTAAGAAAACACCAAGTGAGCTTTTATTCGGTTACCGACCTAGATCTACTAGTGACGCAATTTTGAGCACTGTCATAAATGTGACTGATACTCGGCAAGAAGTGGCACAACAATTATTAAACAAACAACAACGGATTAAAAGCAATTACGACAAACACAGGTGCAAGGGGCGACCATATAAAGAAGGTGATTTAGTATTAATTAAAAAAACAAGTTTCATTCGAAGGGGGTAGTAAGAAACTTCTAGCCCCGTTTGACGGACCCTTTCAAGTGAGGCAAGTCCTACCAAATGACAGATATTTAGTTGAAGAGTTACCTGGTTCTAAACGAACTAAAAGAGTCAAGTATAGTAATGTTATTGCAATAGACCGAATGAAGCCATATGTCGAACCGGAAAGAATATCTCCGTCGGCCAGTAATGAAGTAAGCGAGGCAGATGACGACATATAAGGCATCGTAGATTAGTCCGCGAGGACGCGGAAAAGTCAGGATGGCCGAACTGTTAACAGTAAATTTAGGTATTATGCAAGTATAAAATTTATTCATGATGGAGTAGAATTACATAAGCAGGTATGTTTAAGAGAGGGGTTATTCAATTATTTAGTCAGTTGTGATTTGATTGTTAACGTGAACACAGTGGTATTTCAATAGTGATAGTGAGTGTTCATCATTTGTAAAAGGTGGGTGTCAGCATTCAGTTTTTATATATGTGTGTGTGCTAGAATGGCCTCCCCTGAGGCGGGTGTTGAGTATAGGGTGTCGAGGGTTGAGAAAGGGCTATTCTGCGGTTTAGCTATCCCCTCTTCTGCGGTTGAGGAAGAGTCTACAGTTCGGCTGGGACTGCCACACTTACTGCGGGGGTGTGGGACAGTACTTTGCGGAGGCTGTCAACCTCATACCAAGTTTGGTTGAGGCGTGCTCACGTTGCGGTGTTGAGACAGGGCTATTCTGCGGTTTAGCTATCCCCTCTTCTGCGGTTGAGGAAGAGTCTACAGTTCGGCTGGGACTGCCACACTTACTGCGGGGGTGTGGGACAGTACTTTGCGGAGGCTGTCAACCTCATACCAAGTTTGGCTGAGGCGTGCTCACGCTGCGGTGTTGAGACAGGGCTATTCTGCGGTTTAGCTATCCCCTCTTCTGCGGTTGAGGAAGAGTCTATAGTTCGGCTGGGACTACCACACTTACTGCGGGGGTGTGGGACAGTACTTTGCGGAGGCTGTCAACCTCATACCAAGTTTGGTTGAGGCGTGCTCACGTTGCGGTGTTGAGACAGGGCTATTCTGCGGTTTAGCTATCCCCTCTTCTGCGGTTGAGGAAGAGTCTACAGTTCGGCTGGGACTGCCACACTTACTGCGGGGGTGTGGGACAGTACTTTGCGGAGGCTGTCAACCTCATACCAAGTTTGGTTGAGGCGTGCTCACGCTGCGGTGTTGAGACAGGGCTATTCTGCGGTTTAGCTATCCCCTCTTCTGCGGTTGAGGAAGAGTCTACAGTTCGGCTGGGACTGCCACATTCGCTGCGGTTGATGTGGGGCAGTACTTTGCGGAGGCTGCCATCCTAATACCTATATCCTTTCTCTCACCTATTCTCTCTCATTTAGGGTTTAGGAACTGGTACTGATCACTCACTGAGTGAAGAGATTCTCATATCTCTGTTTATTTCAGATTTCGAGTGTGTCCAGCCCAGAAGGCCCCCAGAACTAGATGACCGAGAAGGGAGCGTCGACTGGGAGATATATTTGTTAAACATAATGTTATTTTCTTTCATAATTGTATTTTAAAATAATTAATAAATAGGTATACTTTACAAAGTGATAAATAGAGTACTTTTAAAAATAATATTGATATATTACTGACGGGATCATATTCTCTCATATTCCAGTAATAAAATTCAATAGCCAATTATGAAAAAAATATTATTTTTAAATAAAAACAAAATGCATACAAAAAACAGGTACACAAAATTATTCGTACACTTATGAAATCTTACATATAACGAGTCAATATTAATCGTTATAAATATAAAACATCTGTGATTACATAATTATCATTTGTTTGAGTATTTTGTAAAAGGTTTTTTCAAAAATGGGTCGCAAAAACAAGAAATTACGGTAGTTGAAAGACGAATCTATGTGAAATGACTTTGCCAGTGTAAATCTTTAAGGGAGGTTGTCAAAATTATATGAATATTGCTCTCAATTGTTAACAACATTAGTAGTAAATATAAAAATGAGGAGTAGTTGAAAAATATTTGCCGTGGGGACCGTAAGAAAATTTTTAATCAGCAGAATGAACGATTTATTGAGCATTAAATGAAATTAAATAATAAATACTAAAAACTCCTGAATAAATTAACAAAAAATATATCTCAAATTTTTGGATATTGAAACATAGACTATTCGAAGAACTGTAAGAAATTTTGATTTTAATGGCTATATAGTCATAAGGAGCTCCTACATATCCCCAAACTAATATGATCCAGCCGCCGTGTTTCACTTTACTACATAAATTGCAGTTATTAAGCTCAGAATTTGGATTTCTCCAATCAAAAGATTTGCCATTCCACTCAAATCCGCAAAATTATCAATTTCCAAAAAACACAATCCGTGTTAATGTACTATTTCCAAATGCGAGTCTCTTTGTTTTATTTTGTTTGGAATTATAGGGCCCACTTTTTACTATAAGACCATTAGAATCAAAATTTATTAAAGTTCTTTGAATAGTCTATGTTCCAATAGACCCTTAAAAAATTTAGTTATTCTTAATATTAATTTATTCAGGGGATTTTTAGGATTTGATTTCACTTAACGCTCAATATATAGTTTATTCTGCTGACTTAAAAATAATTTAAGGCCTCCACGGCGAATATTTTTCTACTGGTTCTTATTTTTATATTTACTTACATGGTTCGCAATATTTAGTGCGATCTTCGTTTAATTTTGTCAATCTCCCTTAAAGATTTACACTGGCAAAGTAATTTCAAGCAGATTAGCCTTTCAACTACCATAATTTCTTATTTTTGTGAACTATTTTTTAAAACATCTTATACAAAATACTCAGACAAATGATAATTATGCAATCACAGATGTTTCATGTTTATAAATATAAATATTGACTCGTTATATGTAAGATTTCATAAGTGTACGAATAATTTTGTGTACCTAGTTCTTGTACACATTTTGTTTTTATTTAATTAACATAAGAAAAATAATATTATTTTTTTTCATAATTGGCTATTGCATTTTGTTTCTGGAAAATAAGAGAATCTGATCCCGTCAATAATACATCAATATTTTTTTGAAAGTACTCTATTTTTCACTTTTTAAATATAAAACTTAGGTGTACGAATAATTTTGTGAGCCACTGTATATATAAACAGCAGAGTATATTAACCTTTTAACTATTTGTGAAATTCATTTTTCTTTTGTGATTACAAAGTACAACACCTTTTCAACTAATAATCACTTGTCTGTTTCTTGGCAGTTGTTTACAGGTATAAATAATAAAATATGTACCTTTTAAAGGCTTTAGGTATCAGCCTACTCTACCAAAAAATACAAGAAAAAATATTGTGGAACGGCTAAATTTCACAAAAAAAAACTCTATTACGGTTGTTAGCGTAGGTGATTACAACGTAGCGATCGGTAAAAAGAAATGACTGTAGACAAGTAATACAAATGCATAGAGCACCACACAAATTTGTGTTTTTCCGGAAGTACTAGATCTGTCGTGAAAATTCTAATTTTGTAAGGAAACGAACGAACTTTGCGTTGCTGTGCCCAATCAAAAACCGAAGCAATGCATCACGTCCACATTAATTTTATTATCAGCAGTGGCAACTCGTGACTTCAAATCCCGAGGGTGGTATCAAAATAATCGTAAAAAAATAGGAGTATATTATTTTGTTTAGTTAATACTTGAGGTTGCATATTTGAGGTGATAATTGTCAATAATTCTAATAATGTTCTAAAATAAAAAATATGATATATTTTGTCTTTAATTGTAATGTCCAAATATGTAAAGGAATAAACACAATAATTATTATGAGCACTCTGCTATACTACTGATTTACCAAAGAAACTACTTGATTTGCGGTGCCGAATTACGATTCTCACTGCGAGTGTAAATGCTTGCGCGCGCATCACTGTAAAGTATCTTGCTATCACAATGCCATATTATACAGAATATGCAACGAAACGCGGAATATAGGACTTTGATGTATGATTTCAAAAAATTGCGGATACCTACTCTCTCTCCTGATAGATTTAGAAGAAAAACTACAAGAGGGTTCAAAATTAAGTTTTACTTTAGAGAGGATCATAATTGATACAACAGATCTGCAGTATGAGATTTATTAAATATAAAATGTAACATTTCGTTCAAAATCATAGTCATGGAAATGAAAGAATAGTATATTAAAACACAAGTTGTAGAAGGCAACCTTTTCAAGCACGAGTTTGAAATTCGGGAACGAGCGCGAAGCAGCGAGTGCCCGAACGAACGAGTGCTTGAATTGCCTTCTACAACGAATGTTTTATACTATTTTCTCTGTTTCGGATTTTATTTACATTATTTTTTATAATAATATTTGACAATTTCCATTAAGGGATTTTTTTGATAGAATAGTTAGGTTGGTGACAGAAATCACTGTCACCAAATCATTGTTTCTTTTCGTCTGTTGCCCAGGTGCTAGGTCAGTTGCCTAGATATTTTGTGTATTTAATGCAGTCATGCCAATCTCAAATAACAAAATATAACCAAAAATCGTTTAAGAATGAAGCTTCTTCCAACATCAATAAGCGTGCTGGAATATGACATTCTAATTCCGAAACAGAGAAAATATATTTCTGTCAGTTGTGACAAGTAATGACATGTCATTGTAGTTAATGAAATTCGATATTAATTATTAATTTTTATTATAATTTAAAAATGCATGTTTTGTTCGTAAATACAATAAAAATTTATTTCATTTCATGTACATATCTTACTTTTTATTTTATTATTTTTTTAGTTTATATATTTTTAAATTGTTATACTATTAAAGAAAAGAATCTAAATTCAACTGAGTAAATATTAAAATATAGCCAATACGTATTATAATTAGTGATACTTCATGCACTGAACTGTCACATAGATTTTTTTCTTTTATTTCCAAAGCTTTCTGATTTTTAACGAAAATGTCACATTTTATATTTAATATATCTCATTACTGCAAACGTGCTGTTGCGTTAATTATGATCTTATCTGATGTAGAATTTAATTTTGAACAACTATTTACTCTTGCAGTTTTGTTCTAAATCTATTATGAGAGAGAGAGAGAGAGAGTATTCGCAATTTTTTTAAGTCCCATGTTAAAGTCCTATGTTCCGCATTTCGTTGCACATTCTGTATAATATGACAACGTGATAAACACATGCAAAATGCAATTTATGTTGAATGACCGTAAGACTTTCCTACACATATAATAGCAGGTAGCCGAGAGATCCAATACATGGATAGAGCGGCGGTTCAAATATGGGCCGTTGCTTAACAGTATTATACCGCAAAAAGTAAGGGATATGCCGCTTTACCATAATTGCGATATGTAAAGTTTTATTACCAGACCCGACAGAGTAAAGTTTTTCGACTATAATATAATTTAAAAGTAGATTTATCTACTGCAGGTTCTTAAAGAATATGTACAAGGTGACCGCTGATTGACAGTTGATAGTTTGAGTATCCGCAATATAAAAACAAATTTATATTAAAATCTAAAGCTGAAAAGAAGAATCTGCTAAGGAAGTGGTAGTTAAAGGTCAGATAAAGAGAAGGAAGTGTTATCTGTGCAGAAGAAGCCATATCCTTTTTAAAAGTACTCTTTGAAAATAACCTAAAAATAATAACAAGCAAACCTTAACAAATTTTACATCGAGGAGAGAGAGAGGAGATAGTAAAACTGCAACCACGAAAACACCTAAGGACCGCAGAAGTTTCCAACTAGGCGTACAAAGATGGGAGATGACAAACGTAAATTTACTAGAAGTTCCAGTGTCAGCAGCATAAGCAATAATATGGTCTTCAGTAAAAGTAGGAAGACATCGAGATCACCAGTTGCTAAACGAAAAGTCATAGACTCAGAAGAAAATGAAATAGTAAAGATGCTAATAACAATAAACGAGGAGATAAAATCGATGAAGAAGGAAAACAAATAACACAGAGAAGAATTAGAATTACGGACAGAAATACGAGAGGAAATGCAAGAATTACATAAAGGTTTTCATGAAGTAATAAATACATTAAAACAAGAAGTCAAAGATTTAAAAACAAAAGAAAAATTGATGACAGAGGAAATAAAGGTTTTAAAAGGGAAAATAATAGCTTTAGAAACAATGGAAGAGAAGAAAGAAAAAATTGAAAAACGTAACAATATCGTAATTAAGGGATAACAGAATATAAACAACAATCAGGATGTTGAAAAACTTATAAAAAACAAATTAGGAATAGATATCAGAGTTAAAGAAACCCATAAGAAAGGAATAGAGGATAAAAAAGTTACCATTGCTAAAATAGAGAATTGGGAAGATAAAATAAAAATATTAAAAAATAAAAACAAACTTACAGGGACAAAAATTTACATAGAAAGTGAAATGACTAATAAAGAGATGCAAATACAAAAAGAAATCTTAAAATTGGCGAAGGATGAGAAAAATAAAGGAAATAGAATAAGAATAGGGTATAAAAAACTGAAAATAAATGAGACTTGGAATATATGATATGAAGAGAAGATGAATATAGAAAAACAGGAAGATAAAGCTCCAAAAAACTTAAACAACTAACAATGGAGAACGAGGATGACAATAATGAATACGGAAAGCGAGGAAAAGGATATAAAGATAAGGGAAAGGCAATAAATACAATTAAAACAAAAAAAAGTAAATAGAAAAAAGAACAAAATGTTAAAATTTAGTACATGGAATATAAGAACGATGCTCTAGCCAAGAAAGATGGAAGAAGTAGCGCAAGAATTGAAAAGATAATGATATTAATCTGGCAGCGATTCAGGAAACAAGATGGGGCGGTGAAGGTATAATCAAGAAGAATTACTATACAACATTATATTCCGGAGATAAACAGGGGAAATATGAGGTAGCATTCAGAGTTTTAAAAAAATTAAAAGAAAAAATAATAGAATTTAAAGCAATTAATGAAAGGTTGGCATACATAGAAGGATCACCTGCCAACATATCGCTATATGCTGTATGCACCTACGGAGAATGCAAGTAGTTTTCTATACTCTAAGGCTTGTATAGATAGGTGTATAAAGGTTAGTTTGCCTGGTGAATAAACAGTTAAATAAACTGTTTAAAAGTGAGTAACAAAAATTATACTTATTTTTATTAGAATGTGATGTTTTTTAGTTAAGATATTTCAACGAAAAGTTAAACTTTTCAGGATAATATTACCTAATGGTCATACGAAAAAGTACTTTTCAGGATTGTACAAAAATATTTTTCGTACGTAAAAAGTAGAAAAGGAACTGACACTAATTCTTACTCATTTTTTTTATCTATAATTTACTGAAATTCATTATATAATACAGATCACAACAATAATTTAAGTATTTATATGCTAACAATATTCTATTTTAATGCGGTCTTAATTTTATTTTGACACATTCGAATAAAAAATAGTGTATGGTACATAGAAGAAACGTTCTCGTACTCTTTTAGCAATATTCCATAATCGTTCGAGAATTGGTATTTCTCATTGATGGAGTGGGTAAAATGATCTGATATAAAAAATTAAAAATTAAATTTACATTTCTAACATATACTTATAAATATAATCGTATAATACCCGAGTTCTTGAAATTGTAATTTGTAAGGCGCCAATGTGCCAAGGTTTAATTTTATATTCTTATTACATTCTTAATAAAATTTAAATTTTAATGCAGATTTTATACCGATTGCATGTCAAAATAAATTTTGCCCTACAAATTCCTTTAATATGTTAGCATTAACCTATTTTTTTAATTAAAAAAACTCAAGAGGTCTTGTATGAAAAATTTATAGTTGTTTTATCTTAAAAGAATTCTAATGTTTTTTTCATTTACATTTAATTATCATTTCCCGATAAAATTCAAATCGAAATTATGCCGTAACGGTAATTACACCTACATCTACATTAATTACGTAACTTTGAAAAAGTATAAAAGCGTTACTAACAACACCATATGAAATTCAATCGAAGAAAGAAAGTTTTCTTCATGGTAATACCCTTGCAAAATAAACAAAACAACCCCTTCAGTTGTCATTTATACATGGAGAATATATGAATAGCAATGAATGTTATAAAGTAGTGCAGTAATGTATTCCACCGCCATCATAACTTGACAAATGTCCCTTGGCGATATTTCTGCGGTTTTTTAACAGATTTGCATATCTAATAGACGACCTTCGGTTTTTCTTAAGAAGATTTATAATTGTTTCTGACACACAAGGAGAGAATATTATTAACGCAAAGTAGTGGTAGTGGGCGCACTGGAAAATTGTGAGCTTGTAAAAAAACTCAATTATATTTCTTTTTTAAATTATTGGGCTACGACAAAGATCATCATCTATGGTAAAGCTGTATTTATGTTTATTTATTTTTGAAAGTGAAAGTTATTTATAAAACCTTACTTAATTACGAAGAAAATATAAGGTTATAGTAGGTTTTCGGTGTACGGTCTGAGGTCTGACTTAATTGTAAAATAATTCGGATTTAACGTCGCTGGCTTTACCAATATCATCATATAAAGTATAGATTTATGCGTCTTTTAACGTTAAGAGAAGATATAGCGCCTTAATTTGGTCCACAGGTGCGGGGTTGGATCGCTGTACCTTGAGTCTTATGTCAGAATCTTGCGCGGGTAAAATTTTTCAGACCCACAACCGAACCTTACCAGAATCCGCAAACCGCTACCCGCAGAAAATTAAAAATTATATATTCATTTCAGTAAACGAAAAACATATACATATTAGTCTAACATTAAACCAATTTTGTTAACAATATAAAAAGTAAAAATAAACTAAAAAAATATTTATGGTATGTATCACCAAAGTGATCACGGTTAATTTTTTCAGTAACCGGTTAATTTACGCAACGCGGTTACTGGAAATTTTGGTTAGTTTTAAGCACAGATAAACACAAACGGCGCATTTTCTCCACAAAATTCGAAGTAGTTATCACGATTAAACTAGATGGCGTTAGTGCGGTAACTGTAGATTATATGCGTCCAGTTAAAGTTTATCGAAATTTAAAATGACGTTTGTCTGTCGGTTAGTACCCCGGCACAGAAGAAAATACGGGCCCCTTATGAAAAGAAAGACAGGGAAAATAAAAATACATGTTAGCCATATTTTTAAATAAATAAAAATTGCTCTCTATGCAAAAAATTGTCATATATTATTTATTCTAAGATAATATTTTATGGCTAACAAAACAAACTAATTTCTACATTTGGAAAAGTTGCTTTCATATCTAATGCTTTTTTGTATTTGTACATATGTCATTAATAAATCACTTGTTTTCTTCATTTAAAATATTAAAAACTATTCCAACTTACATCTATAACGTTACTAGAATCAATGTCATTTATATTAAATTACTAACGCATTTTTTCTTTTCTTCTGCACACAATATAATAGCAAGAAAACTTTAAAATTACCTATAACACTGTTAATTCTTTAACTTCTGATTCAAAGTCATTGAAATTATGCCTTGTTTTCATTAATAAAAATTTCTAAACTTTTTTAAAACGACGCACTTTTAATAATTGTGCAGTCAGAAGATTGTACAGATTCACATGCAACAGTAATGATTCTTTACAAAAATTTGTTTCACAGGACTTTCATTACAGCAATTTGTGCCAATGGGGAAGTTTAGCGTGGTTGAAATTACATGTGAAGTATCTTTTAGTCGTAAGTATATGAGTAATTATAACTTAAAATGTAATTGAAAGTTAAAATTATGTTGCCAATTATTTATAATTAATGATTTATCTTCGAGCCACTCGGACGTCACAAGTGAGATATACGCTTGCGCAGAAGGGATGGTGAGACTCCACGAGCCACTCTGACGTAATTTTGTATAAAATTTCATTTTTTGAGAAATCTAGGCATCTTTGGGTGAAATAAAATGTACAATATCACTTTTGAGGGCAATCTTGATAAAATAAAAAAAATACGCTAAACTTCCCCATTGGGTTTAATAATACATTGCTTACAATAATTTTGATTAATTAATTATATATGGCTCTTCAGGGGTTGAATACGCAGTACCTGTATGGAGGAACTCACTTTGCATTAAACATGTAGACGTGACAATTAACAAAGTACGACGCATAATAACAGGCTGCCTGAAACCAACACCCACTGCAAAGATATATCCGCTGATAGGAATAGCACCACCTCAAATTCGAAGATAAGTTACAGCAGAAAAAGAAAGGAAAAAACAAGCACTAGATCCACGACGTCCTATGTTTGGTTACACCTTACAACCAACAAGAGTCCTATTATAGAAACACCTATTCCCAAAATTCAACGGGATTATAGGAAGAACTGTTTGCAGGAGTTTAACTTCCCTACACAATAAGGACGACTTTGAACTAGGGTGTTTAGATGTAAACATATTATCGTTAAGTGGGGAGCATCCGAATCCGATGTGTGACTGTGGTCTTCTACAGAATGAGAATCATTTGTTATTGTGTATAAATTTGAAAGATGTATGCACAAAGAAGGCTCTCTTGCTAGCCAATGATGCAATTGATGTGGCTAATTTTTTGAAGAAATAAAATTTAATTGGTGCTTTCGGACTCGGAAAAGAAAGATTGTTCTATAAATAAATGTTTATGTTTTAATATTTTTATGAAGTTTTGTTTATTTACTTTATAATATATGTATGTATTACACATTGATGTAATTTTCTGATTATATTATATATAGTTTTGTTGTCGCCTTATATAACATCCAGTCGCATGTAACATCTTCATTTTCAACTCAATTTTGATAGATACAAAAAGGTCCAAAGTCAAAATGAGAAAAATTAAAATGTTTATTCGCAAAATAAAGTGTAAAATTGGCAGTTATTTTGATGTCCTATACAATGTGACTCCTGATCTTATCGCCCTTAGAATTTTTTTGGAGAGCAATGAAAAATAAAATTTATGTAATGACCATTCCTATTTTGCATATATATTGAAATTAGTATAAGGCATGCTATTGTGTTACATATAAATAATGTAAACCAAAATTTGTTAAAAAGGAAATTATGAAGAATTTTTGTTGTTTACGGTGATGATACAAATTACAGAGTTATTTTTGATACTAGATTATGAAATGTTACTTTTTCATTCGAGAATGATTTTTTTGCGAGCACAGTGAAAACTATATGTTCCAGAATTTATAAAAATGCAAAGACTTTCTGTTAATATGTATAAAAATATTCAAATGTTGCCATAAAATAAATACAAAAATAATAAAATCTAAGATATATTCATTTTTTTAAAATAGAGTATTTCAGATTTACTTAGTATTTTTCATATGGATAATAACTTCCGATAAAAATAGTGTTTCCAATTTGCGTTTCCATCCTTCCTGTACATAATAGGATGTTTTTTTTTAACAATAACTAAATAAATTCTTGGAGAATTTAATCAATATATTAAAATGCAATACACACCAAGGTTTCGACTTCAAATAAGTCTTCTTTAGGGTAACAATTATTAAATTTTAAGAAAATTTAAATTATTACTAATTGAGTTAATTAATTGTAATTTATTAAATGATGTGGATATGTTAATTAATTCAACCAGTTGAATGTTGATTTATTTTTTGTTATAATACTATTTATCTATTCAGTTGATTACATCGGCAAATAAATTTTTCACAGCTGAAGATATCCATAAGATTATTAATAAAAAAAATAAACATCAGAGGCCCAAAAGTAGACCCTTGCGGTACACCCGAAATTGCAACAAAAGAAGTAGAATTATGATCCAGATTTTGAACAAATGTATTACATTGAGAGAGGTACTATTTAGTAAGATTTATTTATTTAGGAAGATGAAGTAGAAATAGGCTCAAATTTATTTATTTTAATCTCATGATCAATTTTATCAAAGGCATTTGAGAACTTGTTGTAGACACAAACATCTTGACCTTTATTGTCTAAAATATTTAAAACAAAATGAGTAAAACATGAGAGATTGCTGGCAATAAATCTTTTCTCTATAAACTATATTTAGAAGATGAGATGACATTGAGCTTTGGTTAAATACAGGAAATAAATAAAAAGTTTTTTGAAAACCTTGCTAAAATTACATAGTATAGCAATAGGGCGATAATTATTGATATTTGTATTATTACCAGACTTACAAATATTATTCAAGTACTTTTCCATTTTTTTAGGAAAAGTACAAGCTTTTAAAGCCAAGTTCCAAATATGATAAAGAGGCAAGAGATAGAGGTAGGAACAGTTTTTAATTGAAAAATAGGTACCAGGTCAGGACCATACGAAACATCAGATTTCATTTTTTAATAGTAAGTTTAATATCTTGTCTACTTATAGGATTTGAAGTCTAACAATCAATATAATAACAGACAGCCAGGCAGCTTTAAAAGTACTAAAAGCCTTCACTTGTAAATCAAAGATAATCTGGAACTGCTGGGAACCCTCCAATTGTTATTCAAGACAAACTACGTCACCCTAAGGTGGGTACCAGAACACGAGGGAATCCTAGAAAACAAGAAAGCTGGTGAACTTGCAACAAAAGGGACTAAATTTTCATACTATGGAACAGAACCTTCATGTGGTCTTCCACAAAGACACTTTAAGAAGGTGGTCAAAAATTGGAAGAAATCTGTTGTATCTTTTTTTTGGGAAAACACTCTACGCCTCAATCAAGCAAGAAAATTTATTTCTTCAGCTACGACAAACGCCAAGGAGCTACTAGCTCTCAGCAAAAAGGACCTTAGAATAATTGGAAACGCTGAAAATAACACCTGTCAACTCTGTAAAGAGGACGAAGTATTATCGGAACACATTCTTTGTGAATGCCCAGCTGTAACCACACGGAGACTCAATCAACTATATATAAGAGGTATCTTTCAGCAGATGAGATTAAGAACTTGACTCTTGGAGCTACAATTTGTTTAACTGTCTTCAAAAAACTAAGTAAGGGCTATGTCACAATAGTTCTTTTAGGTCACGGTGGCAAAAACGAAAAACGCTTACTGAATCCCTCGTTTATATACAATACAATTTCACTTGTCGATTCTGTGAAGAGGACGAAGAATTGTCGGAACATATTCTGTGTGAATGACCCGGTACAACAACACGGAGACTCAATCAACTAGGTAAGAATTATCTCACGGCAGATGAGATCAAGAACTTGACCTTTGGAGCTACAATTTGTTTAACAGTCTTCGGAAAACTAAGTAAAGTAAGGGCTATGGCACAATAGATCTTTTAGGTCACCGTGACAAAAGCGATGAAACGCTTACTTAAACCGTCATTTATATATAATACAATTTCATCTGTCGACTCTGTAAAGAGGACGAAGAATTGTCGAAACACATTCTCTGTGAATGCCCAGTTGTACCAACAGGGAGACTCAATCAACTAGGTAAGGGGTATCATACGACAGATGAGAACAAGAACTTGATGCTTGGAGCTATAATTTGTTTAACTGTCTTCGGAAAATTAAGTAAGGGCTATGTCACAATAGATCTTTTAGTTCGCGGTGACAAAAGCGATAAAGCGTTTACTTAAACCCTCGTTTACATGCAATACAATACAATGATTTAAAGTAATAACATTATTAAACTGAATACCAAGTTAGAAAATATAGTACAAAAGGAGATCTAGAAGAAAGATTTAATTATTTACCAATAAAAAATGTTTCTACACAGCCATTTCAAGTAAATTTATGGTTTTATAATTATGAATAGCATTTGTACTAGGTAAGTTAGTCGTCTCGTATGTATCGCATTACTTGAAGAAAGGAAAAACAACCCTGTTGAAGTTTCCCCTGTGTTCCGGTTCGACCGCGCGTGACCTCGCTGGGAGCGGAAATGACGTCCGCTGGAGCGGGGGTCGGTAGTTCCGGGACAGTCCACTCTGCACCGCTAGCGTCCGGCAACCGGCATACGCCGCACTTTCCACTGTTCGCGCTCTGTCTGTGTCTGGCTGACTTCGATCTGTTTACGCAATGCAATGCACTGCTTTCACTTGTTATGATGCACACTGCAGATTGTTTACAATAAATGCACATCCATGTACATGACTGACCTTCAGGGGTTAATTACATACTGATATATTGATCAGTATTACTTGCAGCCAAGGTTATACCTACAATATTTTAGCTCAACTGACAGGATATATTGCAACTGGAAATTTTGGAAACATATGAACTTAAATATATCATTACAACTATAATTATGATACATGTATTTGTATTGTACAACATTTCTATATATAACAGGATTGAAAGTGTTTGTTTCCTGACAATATTTACTTGCATGTTAATAATGAAAATGTTGACAGCTTATACATTTTGCAAGTGAACTACTGCTTGTAGTAGATTCCGAACCCAGCGATATATTTTTATTTGACTAATAGCTGATGACGTTGAGATTTGAACCACAGATCTTATCAGATGTAGTACGAGCCAATTGTGTCGCTATTATAGTTTGTACCAAGATATTTGCAAATGACTTGACTTCGTAACGACTCGGTGTACCGTATCACAGCAGGGAATTTATGTTCGTATGCGTTAGGGGAAGTATAACTCAAATTTGTAAAAACAACCTATTCAAAATACCACTAATTTATATACCTGCTTTTATTTATGATTTTAAAAAATTTGATGTAATATCACTTGAATGTAGTGTTGCAAGCAAATTCAATTTAAATTAAAGAAAAAGATGTGGACCGTGAGGAAGCAATTCGAATATTTTGTTACAACCCTGTTTGGTGACCCTTATAGTCCGTTTATGAAGGTACCCGCTGCGTAAGTCAAAGGAGCTATACGTTTGCAAAGAAATAGAAACAAACTATAGCAATGCTCATAACAGCTAAGATAAATTTAGATAGTTTATTACAAAATTTCATATTAGTTTTCAGTATACGAGTACTACAGATATAAATTTACATTTTTGCAACGAGTTTTCTGTTTCTAATTAATCCAGGTTTATATAAACAATGATATAAATATATTTATTTACAAATTTATCACACAATAAGAAAAGTAATATACATTTAAGTTTTTGAAAATGAATTTTGCTTAAAAATTCAACGTTTCGGCACCATGCAATGAGGTGCAGGGTAATATATACATATAGATTAAATAAAAAATAAAAACCGCAAATGTTTGTTTATACGTATTATATAATAATAATCTGGTTTTATTGCATAGTTCGTTTTTCGGTTCATCGGTTCTCTGTTCCCTGTTTCTTTCTTTTCCTATCATTTCAATCTTCTTCCTGAAACTTTCTTTTCGGCATTGCTCTCTGAATACAACCTGAAGAAATTAGAACGAGGGCTAGAAAAATGGAAAATAATATAAGTGAGACTAAACACATGCAAGTAAATTTTAGATTATAGAAAGAAAACAATGTCATTACGGTAAGGCAAATATAAAAATAAATTCCAAATTGTTTTTGCATAATAATCTAAAACATTCATTTAGAGGTAGACGGAAAATTTATTTATAATTTATATCGTTTGAGTTTATTTATAACGTTATAAAGTTGTATAACCAAAAAGGATCGCAAAGGTAGAAATAAAAATAAAAATTGAACGTATGAATAAAGAACAACTTAGTAGTAAGGTGCGGATATTGAGAAAAATAATGCGTATTAATAAATAAAATAAAATAATTTATTTACAATTTAATCTAATTACATTAATTTAAATAAAGTTTTCAACCTATTATTCAGAACAAACATATAAAACCCGTAATGTATACCATAATTTAGGACAGAGGAAATATTATTTTTATGTGAAATGAAAGCATTAGTTTCTCAATCATCTGAGAAAGAATTGTTGTTTTATGGAAATGTATTGGGTATAGTAATTTTTGAAAACAAATCCTTTCTTAGCACCTCCACCAAATAATTTCGTTCCAACTCTATGAATGGTATAATTTCTCATTTTCGTAAGTCATTTTCAAGGTGTAAATTTGAGTAATGCGTCCTCAAACACTCTATTTGCCAACAAAATATGTGACATATAAAAACGAGGCTAAAATTATTTACAACATAGCATGCCACAATCTCTATATTATGTTAATGTGGGCATAAATTACTCGCCGTAACCCACTTCTTAGATCGAGTTATCTGGGTTTGGAATTTAGGTTAGCTTAGCACCCCCGAAATATGCGTATTATACGCACTGATACCTCGTTGATTGCCGCGGTTGAAGCAATGAATATACACCGGGAGGCTATTTGCCAATGCTGGCAGATGTGATAGCTTGATTTATTAACGGGCGATATATTTATCAGCTGACACATGAAGGTGAGTTTTTGATAGAGTTCTGTAATTTTTTACCGCAAGGTGAAAATGGAGATTGAAGATAAATATACGATCTAGAAAATTGGATATTATTATGCGTCAATTTATTCATTATAAGAATAGATTGTTATAAACGATATGCCAAATTTGGCAAATGTATTATTATTTAACTATATAGGTATTTTAATGTTTAATTTAATAAAGAAATAAGTAGTTCTACCTTGACTTTCCTGACATATATTTTTTTAAATAACTGGGCTTTCACAAATTGTATACATAGTACAAATTATTTCGAGAGAGCTTCAAATATGGAACGTATTCTACTTCGCAGAAATAAGAAGAACATAAGAAAAATATGATTCCGAAATTATTTTCATGTAAACCAGACACATATCCAGCGAGGGTTGAAGGGCTGAAGCCCTTATCCAAATATATATAAATATCTGAAAGTTTATTAAAAATCAGACATTTTATTGAATCAAATTTTTGTTGAAAACTTTCGTAATAACCCGTGTTTCATTTATTCAGAGCTCGTATCTCCAATAAAAAAATCATTTCCATTTTTAATGTAGTATCAACGGCAAATGAAACATGATCCGTTATAATTTTAAATACGATCCTTAGATTTCATTTCATGTTAATAGTGTTATAAACAGGGCATGTAACCGAAAAAAATACTGGTTAACGGTTAACCCTTATAGAGAACGTTATAATAATAACGGTTTTAGTTCGAAAACCGGTTTTTGAAAATTGGAAACCGGTTTAAACCGGTTAATGTATCGGTTAAAAAATAATTAATTAACTAAAATTAGGTAATTAAAACAAATTAATTTAAAAAATTTGATTAAAAAAAATTACAAAAAAAAACAATTTAATTAATAAATATTCACAAAAATTCCCGAAATAACTTCAGAAAACGCAGGTGACTTTTCAATTTTAAACTTGCCTGTGTTGACAAAGGCCGTATTTATTTGGGACTTTTTAAGTAACCTTAACGGCTAAAGAGACTACCTACATTTATGACTCTCCAATAAAATGTTAATTGTAAAATCTGCCATGACTCATGTTCAAATACAAATAGAAAACACAGATATAAAAAAAAATATTAATTTTTTTTTCTCGCTAAATGGTATTAAAATAAAGATTAATGTTCGCTAAAACCGGTTTATCTTTTTTTGGTTAACGGTTACCGGTATTTTTGGCCTGAAAAATATCGGTTAAAATTACGGTTAAAGTTCGCAATTTTCGTTCAAAATATCGGTTACCGGTTTTTATTAACCGGTTTTTTTAACCGGTTACATGCCCTGGTTATAAAATAGAAATTGTTTGCTAATTTTACCGACCTCGTAGCTCTTATAGTTCTCGAGATAGCAATGGTGGCCCATTTAAAATGAACACCCTGTATAGATAATAAAATTTAAACAAAAGATATACATATGTTTAGTTATTATTGCTGTATCTACAATAAGAGTAAATAATTTATCTAATTATATTGTTTGGCGGTACATTTCGTGAATGAATACACCCTTCTTCACAACGAGGACCACCAATCACGCTTTTAGATTGTACAAAAATATATATTACAGTAATGTCGAATATTCGGTTAAAATTTCGCCGAATTTTCGTTTTCGGTTATTCGACTGAACTGATTTTCGTCACATCACTAATTCATACTGAAGAATTAACAAAAAATGGGGCATAGAAATAATTATTTATTATTTTTTGCAAAAATTAACGAAGTACTCAGCGAAATAGAATAGATTTTCGAAAATGCATTTTTTTTATGAGATTTACATGAATGACTTTTAGATGTATGTTTTATGGCAGAAATCGTTCGCTTCAGCTCGTATTTAGAATCGAATGACATAGAATATTTGTCCATGTTACTTAGAATCAGGGCATGGTAACCGAAAAAAATACTGGTTAACGGTTAACCCTTATAGAGAACGTTACAATAATAACGGTTTTAGTTCGAAAACCGGTTTTTGAAAATTGGAAACCGATTAATATATCGGTTAAAAAAATAATTACAATTAATTAAAACAAATTAATTATAAAAATTTGATTAAAAAAATTACAGAATAATTAATTAAAAAAAATAAAGAAAAAAATACCATCTGAGAAAAATATAACAATTAAAAAAAAGCAATTTAATTAATGAATATTCACAAAAATTCCTGTAATATCTTCAGAAAAACGCAGGTCACTTTTCAATTTTAAACTGACCTGTGTTGACAAAGGCCGTATTTATTTGGGACTTTTTAGGAAACCTTAACGGCCAAAGAGACCTACATTTATGACTGTCCAATAAAATATTAATTGTAAAAACTGTCATGAGTCATGTTCAAATACAAATAGAAAACACAGATATAAAAAAATGTATTAAATTTTTTTTTTGCTAAATGATATTAAAATAAAGGATAATGTTCGCTAAAACCGGTTTATTTTTTTTTTTGGTTAACGGTTACCGGTATTTTCGGCCTGAAAAATATCGGTTAAAATGACGGTTAAAGTTCGCAATTTTCTTTCAAAATATCGGTTACCGGTTTTTATTAACCTGTTTTTCAACCGGTTACATGCCCTGCTTAGAACTGATTTTTAGTGGCGGGTTTTTGTTTTATGAACCTTAAAATAAAGACTCCGATATTGCCCCTCCAATAAAATTTCTGAAATATTGCTACGTCTATCTATTGACAAAAAAACATAGGAACAACATTTTAGAAGTGGGGGAGGGCAGCGAATTAATATTTTCTGCCTAGGGCAAATTGAAGCCTAATCTGGATCTGGCTAAGGGGGGCACGAAACCCGATGCCCCCGTGTAGTCGGCGCCCATGCGGACGACAAGTTATCGTGTCTCAGTATCGACTAATGGTCAATCTAGTTTCGAAAAATCGAGACAAGATGAAACGAAACAAGAACTATGGTATCGAGTCTTGCAAGAATGCTAAGGATGATTGTCAATTACAACTTTCGATTTTTAGTTAGTTAACGTTTTCCTAAGAAAACTATTTAATAAGTTATCTTATACCGGGCTTCATCATCGGCTTATACATATGTTCGTTACGTTGTACACTTAACATATTTAGCTAACAATAATTTAGGAAATTTGTAAAAAAAAATTGAAAGATTTCTGCATTAAATTCTTATCCAAGAGTGATTATTCTTGAAAATGCAATATGTATATTTATAATTTCAATATTATTTTTGATAAGAAATATAACTTACATTTTATCTATTAAATGATTTTATAATTAATGCAGTTAAATATGTTTTATGCAACTATGAACATAGGTAATTTAAATCGGATAAAAGTGTAATTCTTTTCTGTTTCTGTTTATGCAAAATTCGCAGCTATACGTTGGTTAGTGAGGCTAGGAAAGTTCTTTTGTTTTGCGATCAGCTGATTGCAACAATACACATTTTTTCCCGGCGATCAATAGTTTTATTACAAGTTTTCAGTTTTTACGGTAACAATTCCATGGGCGATATCCTTGACCAAAGGATGATTCAATACTAAGTTTATTCGAGGTTCAAGGACACAAAATTTCTTCTACATCCTTGTATAGCAAATGGAGAATACATTATGATTTAATTGCTGGTATAAATATATTGGTAATTAAGTATTTTGCGTAGTATGCTTCGAGGAACCATTCTAATTTTCCGGTAGAGAAAATTACTCTTGTTTTGTCGATAATTTGTTGTCATTTTCTCGGCCAATAAACAGGGAATGGGAGGAGTCGGCCGTTGTCATGGATACGTTATATTGATATCACACAAGTTGCCATGAAAAAATTATATACAAAATGGAGAAATTAAAAACTTATTTTTTCTATTTCTTTATTGTAATCATTTTTTTAAATATTAAATTATTATTAACATTATTTTCTAATTAATGATAGAGTGCTTTCCTTAAGCAAAACTAAAAAAGTTTTTATAATGTAGTTGTAATAGGTAGTTCTTATAAAAAGGGATTTTTTTTGTAAAATTTATATGAAACTTAGATTTTTTTTTTGTTTCGACAATATAGGTTCATAAAAATATTTAATAATAATATGTATACACATATTATAAATAATTTAATAGAATCTAAAGTTAATTATGGCAATAAATTAAATTTATAAATTGTTACAAATCAAATTTTTGATAATAATAAATAATTGAAAAGCAATTTTATGAAGTAAATACGACAAGTTATTAAAAACAGTTATGTTTTTTAGCGTTTTCAAAGAAAAACCATTCGTTATGTAAAATAACAATTTGAAGTTTAAATGTAAATATTCCTTCCCCTTTCCGACTGAATCGGAAATATGTACCGACTAGGTACATTATTGATGAATATCATATATTGCTAGCTCTTTCATCTAGTTTATAAATAATACCTATAAGTAAAAAAACAATATTTTAAAAAAGTGGGCTGTGTCATAATTTCGATCGCCACTACTGATTATTAGGTATAGTGTACGACAAAAAGGCACTAAATTATTTTTTGTTTTTAAAAACATGGTTTTTAACATATTTTCTATTGAGTACAAGATAACTTTCGGTTGACCAATTTTTACAAAGAGATGATCAATTCGTATTATTTGTGTACGAAGATAAAAACGAAGTGTCATCAATAACATAAATTTTTCATCAGGTAGCTACTTTCCCTTTGTACTTTCTAAGAGTACGTGTTACTAAGGACATTGAATATTTGTTGATAGCCAGGTACATTAACATTTGATGCTTTTTTACATAGTAAATTTTATTAAAATTCAAAAACAATAAAATTGTTTGGCAAGAGTTACACAGAAATCATCCGATCTACAATAAAATATCATATTCATTACAGGCAAGATCAATCTATACAAACACAAATATCGAAATATCAATCAACTCATCAACTCCTGTTGGTTCGTTTTAGCGAATGCTTGGTACATAAATGTTGCTAAAACGGCCGGCAAGAGTTGAAGAGTTGATTGATATTTCGATGTTTGTATTTATATAGATTGATAATGCCTACAATTAATATTATACTTTTTGTAGATCGGGTGATTTCTGCATAATCCTTCCCAAATCATTTACAATTTTATTGTTTTCGGGATTTTTATAAATAACTTTACTGTTAAAGTAGTATGTTTTTGAAGTTAGAAATTTTCTATTTTAGCTTTCCGAAATATTCCTTCAAAAAAGCACATTGGGTTAAGATCTACTTGTAACTGATAAAGTAATTCATAATTCTTCCAAGTTATGTTCAAAATATTTTGAAAATTGCGACAATGTCAAATATGTCATGGTTGGTTTTAAATTTAACGTTCAATTGGACTGTAGTATACTGCACTCGGTCACAGAATAGTTATATACAGAAGCGACACTCCGTGTCGGTACCTTTCATATTCCCCTATTCCTCTCCGATTTTATACAATGAGCCCTTTAAATTTGTGCACATTCTTCATCTCTCTCTAATTCTCGTTTCTCTATCTTACTGTCGCTTCTGTATAAACCTAATCTGTGACCCGGTGGTAACTTTTGACAAAGTACACTGATCTTGTACCGTGAGGAAACAGGATTTTGACATTTTGCATTGTCAAGCGAAGCAAAAAAGCATAAATATAAAAAAAAGATATTTTAAATCTCAACGTGTAAGTAAAATTTCGAACGTAATTATTTAATTATTTTTCATAGTTTTATTCGTTATATTTTTTTTTTTGATACTAATAAAAAAGCTTAGTTTGATTCATTTGTTTGTTTGGGGGGAAGTAAGTAAGTGTTCGGTCTGCCGTGTTCTGCGTACTCTTATCATGTCGTTCGACCGAACGTCTGGATAACATTTAAATCTGAGTTCACATCTCAATGAGGTTCATAAATTTTTCAAAAAATTAATTCTTTAATATTAATTGTTGAATCGTCGTACGGTTTTTAATATAAACTGCATTGTATACTGTGTAAAAAAATATGTAAGGTATAAGGTTTCATTAAAATTGATTATCTCCAATAGACAGAACGCTTAAAGTAGTCCAACCATATTGTAAAGATCTTAACTTGTGCACACTATTAAAATCTTAAAATGTCAAAATCATTTTTACTGCAGTACCTTCCTTATTATATGTGGCACTCGGTAAATGGGTAAAATGTTTTGAGTGGCCCGATTTTTTTTGTTCCCTACGGAATTGTTTCATAAACCCTACCCGATGTCTCTAGTCTAGAAATGCCATCCTTTACACTGAATAAGTACAAATTCTTTACTTTCGTACATAAAAATACCTCTAGTGTTTAAAGCAGTGGCGGATTCAAATCATGATTTTTTTTCAATTACGGCTCTAATAATTAAAGTAAATAATTTGAGAATCAACATTTGTTTTTAAGATATCTGAGATTCTAATGCTCAGTTGGGCAACAAGACTTAAATTTTAAGTAACAAATAAATGCTAATCGAAATATTGACAGCAATGTTGAACATTTCATTTGGTATTTTATTTCTCTATGATATTGTTCATTTCAGGGAATTTTAAAATTTAAGTAGGTAATATTGGTGCAACTGGCCATTAGATGACTATTGTTTGGTTCGGTATTTTAGATTGAATTAAAACGAAAACAAATATTTTCTTAGAATATTATTGTGACCGACACATGAAAGAGCGGGAGAGAGGTACTGTTCTGTCATTTAAGGCCTAGTTGACCCTGTACGACTACTAACATTTGGACTTTGTAAATATTTCATTTTGTGAGATGGAAAACAATCGCTACACAAAACTTGTCTGAGAGCAACCTTGGTTCACTAGACTAGAGTTGAATTTATCATCTAAATAGATATATCATGTTTTTAAATGTCCCTCCCTTACAAAAATAACTAATAACCCCTTTAATTTTATAAATAATATTTATTATTAACGTGAAACCGGTAAACTATTGAACAAATTACGGATGTTATGAATCAGACCAGGCCTTAGATTTCTTAAAATCCTCGTTTTCCGAGCTCGGAATTTTATTGATATCTGCGGGGGTTATGATACTCATAACTATCCCAGGTATGTTAATTACCCCAATTCTGTAAGGAAGTTACTAGCTCTTAGCAACGTTACTAATATCATTAGCCAATAAAAATAGTAGACACTAAACAAAATATGAAAATGACAGCTTTTACAAATATTTCTATTGGTTAAAATTTTTAGTAACGTTCCTAAGACCTAGCAACTTCTTTACAGAATTGGGGGGAATAACTGTTAAATTCAATAGTAACAGAATCTTATTGACAGTTACAATATCACAATAAGTGAATTAACTAATATGAATTGATATTTTGTATAAAAATAATGCACCTAATATCATACATCATTAAATATCCATACCAATTATAACTTATCCATCAAATATTTATTTATAGTACAAATGTTTTCTAAGAAATTGACACACGAGGTCTTTAACAATCATATACCATACAAAAATTTATCCCATATCTCTTAATTTAATGTACAATTACAAAACTGACAAACAAGAAAAATGCAACTGCAATGTATTTATAAAAGCTGAAGCAGTTTTTAATTTTTTTTTATGAATGGAAAAAGGTTTAAAGGAACTTTAGTATAAAAATTCTTATTCACACTGTTCTTAAGTGATCTTTATTTTTGACCGGTTTTGGTTCATTTTCAAATATTAAAAGTAAAACCGGAAAAGAACAAATATGAAACTACCGAAAACTTCACGAGCTTTATATGAAACATTGTATAAGAACAGTCAAATGAGACATTTTATAAAATTTCTTTAACTCTTTTCTCACAATTGGACGTTCATCCTTCTACTGTTAGTTTTAAGAAATTAAGAAATCAAAAGATACCAGGGTATAAAATATAATGTAAATACCTATATGAGTATATAAATTTTATATATAAATGTTTTAATTTTTACTAGAGAATCAGTAGAGAGGTATAATGTTTATCTCATTAATGAGTTAAAAACTACTTTAATTATTTATAAATATCAATCGATAATATAGTTTTTTAAGCATTAAAGACATACAGTACTTATTTCACATTATATCATCCAATAATCCAAAACCTGTAGAACACTTAGGTACTACGCGCATTGCTTGTTTTTATTTTTTTGTAGAGATCTCATTTTAAAATTAAATTGTAATATTTTGAATATGATTTCATTCAGTTTACTACCAATTTGTGCCTTAAAAATCATATTGATAAATATTATAAAATATAAAAATACATTTAACGTCAAGCATATTTATTCCATAAATGACAACTGCTGTATTTTAACTTTTGCACCCTCATTTTAATTACTATATTGCGTATTTGTTATTAAATGTACGGTAGTTAATTTTCATTTCAAGTTTGAGCAGTAATTCATATTGGCAGTCAATCACATGATACGCTCAATCAGGGCGGGCTAAAAGTAGCAACATATCGATCAGTGTATCATTAAGTGTACTTGCTGCATTTAATCTCAGCGCAAAGCCTTAAAGCGGCTGCACAATTGCCCTGGAACGAGAACGAGAACGGGAACGGGAAGTAAACGAGAACGGGAACGGAAACAAAAAACGCTTTCAGATGTACAATTGTCCGGTAACGATACGGATATGATGACGTTTTAGCAGTACTGCATAACCTTAAATTTTCGATTAGTTTTTATTTGTTTCACAAAAATGGACAAAGAATTAATTTGTGCATCGATGACGTTTATTTATTACGCAAAAATTAGACAAGTGACACTGTGCCAGGAGATACACTGATGAATGACGTCATGCTTTCTTCCTATTGGTTACTGAGTCGCAACGAGAACGGGAAAGATGAATCTTGACGAACTTTACCGTTCTGGTTCTCGGGCGACGGAAAGCTTTCCGTTCTCAGAAACTTGTTGTGCATGCGTACATTTAAAAGTATGTATAGTGCTGGACAACATAATTGAGAATTGGATTACATCACCCCCTACAAGCATACCGTAAACATGGGATTATCCCCAAATTTATGGTACAGAAATGCAGGGACTGATTTCAAATTTTTAAATAGGTATATATAATACAGGTAAAAATGTTTGGTTTATACGTACTAAAACAAACAAATTTTTATTTTATTTATGTAAAAACTAATCCAGCCTAATGGGGAATGGTTAATTTTCTTTCCATTTTTGATCCTCATCACAGTTATAAGAATATAATATTTTTATTAATACCGCCCCTACATATTTTCAACTCATCACCCGTCGTGAGGGTTAGCCGCATCCATTACCAAGCTTAAGGGATTAACCAAATATCTTGTCCTGTACTATAACTCATATATTTTACCGTTCTCGTTCTCGTTCACGTTCTCGTTCTAGGGCTATTGTGCAGCCGCCTTTATTCCTGCCCTACCCTAAACCACTGCAGATCGTCTATAACGGGATACTACCGTTAATGGCTAATACGTAATGGATTTCCTATAATGCGGAACAGCACACTCATCAAAATTAAGCAGCAAGAAAAATGAATTTGCGAGGAACGAATTTTCTAATAGCTTGCAAACCACTTTTCATGTAAATTTGTAAAATAAAAATAAAATTTACGTAATGGCTGTTGTTACATTCTATAAATTCTGAAAAGAGAATAATGCTAACTGTTGCAAGAGAACTGCGGCAATTATAAACAATTTTTATATTTTAAAACTATTACAATAATAATAATAATAATAATATTTTTAATTTTATACTTTGTTTTTAATAGTAAATTTATTTTCAAAGCCCATTTTATTGAAAAAAACAATTTTATTTATTTATTTAATATCCCAAAACTAATCAAGTTTAAATAATAGGAATCCTTAAGTATATCTCTATAAAGCATAAATAAATTTCTATTAACTTATATAACAATATACAGAAAGTAATTTTAAAAAAGTACAATAACAGTAATATCTACATAATTGTAACGTTTTTAACCGAATTTATACTGATTTAGTTAGTTTATTAAAAGTATTACAAATTTCATCTGAACAATTTTATGTATCAACAATAACTTCAGAGAAAAAAAAGATAGTTTCAATTTGCATTTACTCATTTGAACCGTGTGTAGTAGGTACGTATTTAGTACTCAATACGCATTTGAATATTATAATAAACAACTAACTAATCAACTAATGTAATAAAAAATGGATAATACTTTTACACTGGAATTTAACATGTGAATATATGTATTTTAAATAAATATAGCGTAATTTAAATTTCCTCCTTCATAATATGCCTTTCTGCACTCTGAATATTGTTCTACCGGTTTAACCGTTTAACTGTACAGACATATCTACCGGACGTATACTAGTTCAGTACTAAAAAATCAGTTCTTTGGTTTTTATTTTTATCTTAATTGTTAAATAAGTATACCTTTATAGATTTTGCTTAGGTTTATTCTATAGATATAGACTGATTGTCTTTGATCATATATTTTATATGTGTTAACCTGAATTAAAAATGAAACATTAGCAAAGAAGAAAGTTTTCCTACCTTGAATTGCTTGTAGCTGCTGACGACGTAGCTTGCTCCATCTTCCAGTTCATCCAGGCGTAGTTTCCTGTCTCCGTCCATGGAGAAGATGTATCTGGCACCTCTGGGAAGGTCCATGCGTAAGCTGAGTTTGTCCAGCAGGGCCTCCAGACTTCCCACATCCCGCCCAGGTTTGAACCGAAATTCCACCCCTGGGAAGAACGGGTCGCCGTTCTTGTAGAACAGCACCCTATACACAAAACACATCATTACAAGTTTACAGTAAACAAAAAAGATCATTTATTGTGTGGATTAATCACTTTACCATTGAGTTTATGATCATAATCTGTGGCACGACATTCCTACTAGGAACAGGGCCTAACGTACTCTAGCGTGCGGTCAGAGTAAGCGTGGTAAGTTCTGCTTACCCATCGGTTCTCGTAAATATGATTTAATTTGATCTTTTCTATATAAACCAATGGATACCCATAAAATTGTTTTCCGTGAAGTTGCAGAATTATATTTTATATAATTATAATTTGTATAAAAGTAAAAAAAGTGTTAATTTGATCGTCGCATGGAAGAGAACTAAAGTAGATAGAAATATTCGGCGCTTAAAATAAATAATTCGGAGTCATTCGTTAAACTTCGATATAAGCAGAAAAATTCCTGCTTTAGCGCACGACAAACGTAACTGTAGCAACACGTATCAATGATCATTTTTGGATTATTCGAACTGGAAGCAATAAAATAAGAAAATGTATATGTCCAGTTATTATTGTAAAAACCATATAGGCTGAAAATTAAATATTTGTTATATTCTCCTTTTGGAATATATTCAAATAAATTATTTCTTAATTTTCTTTCTTTCTCGAAAATTAAATTAATGACGGCAGGTATTAATGTCATATTTGCAAATTTAATTTGTAGGTCAATATTCTACTACTCGTCGTTCTTTTAGTTGACTTAACTTCTGCTTCCAGTAGGACTGTATATCCCACAATATACAACACCGTATATTTTTCCCATCCCTACTAATTTTTACGATGAGGTACAAAACTGTAAGAAAAGAGAACGGAACGGACCTATACAGGGTGTTCGAAAAATAGGGAACCAAATTTGGAAAATATATTAATCAACCCAAAACAAGAAAATAATCCTAATATACCCATGTCCGGAAACGAACCATTTCAGAATAAAACACTCTTTTGTTTGAATTTTGAATTTTATTTATAGTAATGTTTTTTACTGTCAAAATTACAATAGTTACGTTAATACTTGTAATTTTTTTATTCACGTTTCCTTAGTAACTGTCAAAATTTGTTGTCACCGTAATTAAATTACTTTGATATTGTTTTGAAGCTTTTCTATTAATATTCTATTGTTGTTTATTCGACGCCCATTAATAACGTAGAGAATTTGCGGCAAAGAATCATAGACTGTTTCAATAGTATAAGACTTAAACCAGGAATATTCGAACGTGTCCGACAATCAATGAGAAGACTTCTAGAATGTTGCATGCAACTTCAAGGAGGACATTTTGAACAACTATTGTAATTTTGAGAGTAAAAACATTACAAAAAATAAAATTCAAAATTCAAACAAGAGTGTTTTATTCCGAAATGGTTCGTTTCCGGACATAGGTATATTAGGATTATTTTCTTGTTTTGGTTTGATTAATATATTTTCCAAATATGGTTCCCTATTTTTCGAACACCCTGTATATTATCTTTCGGCTGCATTAATTCATTGAAAATTTTGACACTCGTTTTTGATAATTTAAGAATCTTATATATTATATCATTCGTTTTTTGTCGCATTAGTTGGCCAGGTATTGACAGCGGTTCTCAAAATTTTCGGAGCTCGTACTTTTCCAGAAATTCATACAAACTTTTAATATTCATATGGGGCTCAAAGTTTATCTTTAATACTATTAGATACAGATTTTTTTACCCTTTCCAGCGATATAAAATTCATGCACATTAAAGTGAAAATAAACTAAGATATTATTGATTTTATTCAATTTCAATCAAATGTGCTTTGAAGACAAAATAAAAAAATCTTTTGTTTTAAACAAATTTTTAACAGTTCAATTCAATATTGGCCTAATTTTTTACAAAAAAAACAAGCAAATATGTCAGATGCGGTTGTAGCCTTTCTGACGCTGATGATATGTTTCTAATCTGTTTATTTCGAAGCGCAGTTCTAAACATATCTCGCTTGGCTTCATTTAAAAATTTTATCAGTAGAATTCACAGTGAAACACTAATTGAATTGATTAGTCAATATTTTGTTTGAAATATTGAAATCGAAATGTATAAAATCAATAATTTTCTAATTTCTTATTTTATTTTCATTTTAATGTACATGTGTTTTATATCATTGGAAAGAGAAAACAAATCCTCATTTAACAGTATTAAAGACAACTTAGAGCCCTATATGAAAATTGAAAGCTTGTATGGATATCTTTAAAACTGGTCGAGCTTCAAAAATTTTCAGGACCGCTTTCAATTCATCTTAAAAGTGTCAGTAGAATACGCAAATTAGAAACTTGTATGAAGTGAAATAAAAAATAATACGTCAAATTAATTAGTTAAAATTTTGTTTGAAACAAAAGATTTTCGATTTTGTTTCCAAAGCACACTTGACCAAAATGAATAAAATCAAAAATTTTCAAATTTCTTAGTTTATTTTCATTTTAATATGTATATGTTTTATATCATTGCAAGAAGAAAAATAAGTCTCTATTTAACAGTACAAAAGACAACTTTAAACCCCATAAGAAAATTGAAAATTAACATGAATTTATCGAAAAGTGTTCGAGCTACAAAAATTTTGAGGACCACTGTCAATTCCTTGTAATAGTGTCTGTAGAATGTGCAAACTAGAAATTTGTATGAATTGAAAGAAGAAAGTAATAAGTCAAAGAGTAAATTTGACAAAATCAGTTTATTGCTCACTTAGACTTACGCATTTTTTTGAGAAAACAAATACATGATTAAAATGCGAAAACTTTGCCCCAACTTAACCGACTTTGTATCTTTGACGTTTCTCGAGATCCCAATGTTTAGCCTCTTAAAACAAACATTCTGTATATATGTTTTATAAAACATAATTATATACCAATATTTGACACAAAATATAACATTTCGATTCAAACCAATAACCGTTGGCTCCTGAATAATGAACATACAACGTAAATTAGTTGCATGGTTTTATTTTGGTGGCACTTTAAATCACAGTGAATCTATCGCCATTGGTCTTAACAAGTTTGTGCATCCATTATAATGTTTCTTTGCGAATGAGTCAGTGGAAAGTGACGTCGTTTCTTTTATTCGCTACCACATCATCAACAACTTTGAGTCATAATCAACAACTGTAATAATAAAATTTGAAATGATTCTGTGAATTGAGGTCCATGGCCTGTACGTATGTATTCATAAATACATAAAATATTATTTAAAACTATTTTTATACAATAAATCTTAAATATAATAATAGTAAATATGTAAACAATATTTCATTATTCCTTTATGAATGAAATCTAAATGAGAATTCCCTCTGTGTCTAGACAATTTTTACTTGCATTTTAATCGAAAGGGTTATCGAATTGTAGTCTCTGCAAAAGATCTACAGATTATAGTATGTTCCGAACACAGTTATTGATTTCAAGCACATATCTTAAATTTACGGACTATAAATTAATGTTAAATATAGGTACATAATTAGTAAATTTAGAGTAATAACTTTTAGCATTTTTTAAGTAAAACTTTATATAGGATTGTAAAAAATTATTCTTTGTACAACAAGTGCACCTCATTTTTAACAAACGATACTTTTGACATGGTATTTTAATAGAGCCACACTTTTAATTAACGTATTGGAATGATCTAATTATGCAATGTTTTGGGTGCTGTAACAGCTTGATTATCCAAAAACTTTTTCCCATGGATTTGTGGACGAAAAGTGTTTACGGCCGAATAGTAATAACTTTCTAAAGAGTTACATCAAAACATTATTTTTTTAGAAGAAACATAAGTAAACCACTTCTTATACTTGACGTGCTGAACGAAATAACAAAAGAATGAAAAAAAATAGTAGGAAGTATTTTGTTCCCTATTACATTTGTAACAAGATCGCTTGACGACTGTTTATTTGTGTATTTTATTTTAATATTTAAACATTCCACATGTTAGGTAAGATTTATGTACAAGAATGCATTTAATTGCGCCTTCGAGCTTGTATTCGGAGAAAGATTTGTCCGTCACTTGATACCCTCGTTCTCAGTGGACATTAATAGTTGCGATATTTTAAAAGTTTGTTCACAATTAGGGAATGAGAAGAACTGGGTAAATAGGGATCGAAAATTTCTTAATTTTTACTAATGAAATGGAAATGGGATAATGGGATTCCAGAGTTTGGAATCACTCTGTTGTTACAACCGTCCACTGTTGTGACTATTTCGAATGACGAATGAGTGTCAGACTCACCTTGGTATTTCTGTGACAATCTGAGTAAAGGCTCTCTTATCGTGATATACATTACAAGTAGCTTTTATAATTGTGTTCTTTGTATACTCGAGTTTTAATAGATCGATGTAAAAAGTTTTCAATATTAATTGTAAAGTAGGGAATAAGAATTTTATACGGAATCATTTGTGTCTTTGTGATTTGGTAGAACAACGCGTAAGTAAACTATTATTTCAATAACTTTATCTTGCACTAATTTAACCATAAAATTACCATGCCTGTTTTCATAAAAAATATCAATTGTCTGCTGCTATCACGATAGACTTTTAAATAAAATGATAGTGGTGGCAACGACTATCTCTTATAAAAGTTGTTTATTAATATGACTACTACAACAAATTAAAACCATCGTGCACTTTTGATAAACAGATGAGCCTCAAGTCAGAAAGGACCATCATGGCTCACCTCTACTTACATCTATAGGTGCAAGTGATAGTTACCGTCTGGCGCGCCAGTAGCTGAGGTTGTTGTAGCGCGCCGTGGCGGGCGCGGGGTCGGAGGCCCGGGACTTGGGTCTGGGCGCCGGCAACATGGAGCTGGTCTCCGACGCGTTGTCGCCCATGGCCCCGGCCGGCGAGCCGGGCCGCGAGCGCCAGTACCCGCCGTTCGGGATGCGCCCTGCTCCTGGAGACCCTACCTGCACATGCCAACACACAACCCCGACGGCTTAGCGACAACACTACCTCCAACATCAACACACAGTAACATACGTATAGTCTACAATCATACAGGAGATTTACAAATGTTACATCATTTTACCGGTTGCAGGATGTTAAGCCTTTATTTACATAGACCTGTACAGTAATATTAATAATAAAATAACATGGGATAGTTGGATATTATAACTGCAACCATGGCGTCTTATCAACCCATACAGACTTGATAACGAATGTTACTGACAAGACAATATTATAAAATAATATTTAAATAACGTCTTCATTTTCTGAAACCTGTACCAGGCCTTAGATATCTTGAAATTCAATTGACATCTGCGGCGGTTATGATACTCAGAACATCCTAGCCTAGTTATAATAACCCTTACATGGGAAAAGGTTTAAAAATAATTATTGCGAGATTTATTTGTTTATATTATGCTAACGAAGAAAGAAACAATTAAGAAGTAGCTATCAATCAATGAGAGAAGATGTACATGTTTTGTGGGCGGGAAGATAAATCCTTGAGGCATTTAACATTGTGTACAAAAATACAGAGGAAAAGAAGAGAAGCAAAATAACTGTTGGACGATAGGTGTCAAGACAAGAGTCGATGATACAAAATATGAAAAAGGAGGACAAAAATAAATATAAATCTACATAAATAAATACTCAACACAGATTAAGAGGATCTAACTTCCGATCCCTACACAGAGACAGAAGAGGACATAAAAATAATAATAATAAAATCAGCGCTACATTAAAAAAAAACATACTGAACTGAAAAGCTACGATGCAGAACACTGACGGCAAGGATCTAGTAATAGAGAAAAATCGACACATTACAAGGTAGAAACGGACCTAAAACAAAGAGATCCTCTACCCTCAACCTTGTTCTATTTAGCTCTAAAAGTGATAATGAAAAGAAACGAACTAAACAGAAATGTTACAATATTTGTAAAATTATACCAATGCCAAAGCTAAACGAAGGAAAACAAAGTAGTAAGAATGTAAAACAAACTAATAATAAGTATATAGAAATTTTAGAAAATGCAAAGAAACGAATATACAAAATTATATATAATAATATTATTAGGTTCTGAAATTTGGACCTTATCAAAAAATGAAGAACCATTGCAGATATGGAAGCGGAAACTACTAAGAAGAATATACGAAAGTATTCAAGAAGGAGATTACTAGAGAAAAAGAACAAATAAAGAAATAGAAGAAACCTAAGATAAACTAAACATTACAACACGAATTAGAATGATAAAAGCATAATATCGATGGACAATGGGCAGAAGTCGAAAGAAAAAGAAGTTAAGTTTTCTCAGATCGTTTTTACAAAATATATACTTTTATAAAAATTGGTACAAATAATCAAGGCGCGTCTACTTGCTTAGTTAGTAACAACTTAAAACTTGCCATACTTGATACAATCTACATAATTTCGAAGCGAGAAAAAGGCTTATTTTTGATCACGAATGGTCATAAAATATATATTCTACAATTATTAATGTGAAAAGTACCTATTTTCCACACTTGTTTAATATTACAACTTCCCGTATGATTGTAGAAAAATAAACTACAAATCGAAAAAACACGATAAAAAGTCAACAATATAAAACTAATAGACACACGTATTAGTTCATTCTCTTTAAAATGATTTGTAAAACATTACAAAAATAGAATACATAAATGCATAACGTGTAGTAAAAAATTCAAGCATTTATTTATATTTTATTGTAGGCTAATATTGCAAAAGTGCCTATAAAATATTTATAGACTATAAAAACAAGCAATATTGAAAAATGGTAAAGCTGTAGTTAAAATTCAAGCATTTAAAAATGATATTTTTATCAATACAAATGTAAAAATACAATTTCCAAAATATTTTTAATATTATTAAAAAAATCGAAATTCATTTAAAAGAAAATCAAAAATATTATTATCTTTCTATAACTTCTTCATTAAGGTCAAATGAAACGAAATTTAAAAAAAGAATTGTGCAATAGAATCACATTTTCTTGTTCTGTAAACACGATTAATTCCTCATACACTATTAAAACAACTTCTTAATATGCAATTTAAATGCTACATTCCAACAAAATCATCTTGGTTATATTTTTTCTAATTTTTTTTTTATCTTAGCAGTCTGTTACAAGGATTTGTAACATTTGTATGTAGTATTAAAAAATGTCATTTTGTAGCACAAGTGATATTGATAGAAAACATGCACAAAAAAATCTGTAGTCGTATTTATTTATGAAACAATACATATTATGCATAATTTTTTCAAGAAAATATAGAATTTTATTTTAATTTTTAAAAAATTAAAGCATTCAAATTTTAGTAAATAATTTACAATGGGTCTTACTGGCCAGATGTACGTAAAGTTGTGTATGTCGCATGTAGCAAAATAGTAAAGAAAAGTATAACTACATATGAACTGTCATAATATTTTTTAATCTTATAATTTTTACTTTGAATAGCAAATAAACACTATAAAATAAGCGAAATTTTAATTTCATTTGTACTTAGTTTAATTACTTAAAAAAAAAGGAAAATTGTATTTAATAAAGAAAGCTCTGCAGTGAAAATATATGACAAATATAATTAGGAAAATTGGTTTTCGCTAAATACCCACGTTTTTACTAATTTCTAAATCTTATTATAAAGTTTAATATATAAATTTTAAAAAATCACTTCATAGATTCATTGTCCGGTCAAAATATCTGTTATTTGATATTGTCAAATATTCTATCTTTTGCATCACTACTTTTTACCTTTAAATAGTGTTTGTGGACAAATTATTATTACAAGTAAAGTTATTTTGTTTCATAAAATAAGAACAGCAAACTATTTCATTAAACTTACAGATTTTTTTTCTTTTGTTTGAAAATGTGAATCTATGCAAAATATAAATTTATACGGTTTATATACTTTCGTTACATTTAATTTTCAGATTTAAAAGGGGATTATTTGGGAACCAAAAAATATTTAACAACTAATAGTTGGGACATTAGGATCCTGAATTTTACAGAAGGAGGAGCTAACAATAAAAGCTGACCTTTTAGCACTCAGTCAGTAACCACGGACGCATATTACGTATTTAAAATAAAGAATTGTTATTTGTTAAAAAAAATTTTGTTCACAAATCACATTTTAAATATATTTTGTGGACAGGTGAAATAACCAATTTTAGCTTTTGCTTGTTAATCTTTAACATTGTAAATTATTTTTTATATTTTTGTAAAGCCATTTACTTCAGAAGGTAGATTGGTCGAATGACAGAGACTTACGTCTCTAGAACATCTACCTATGAGAATCTCCGAAGGCGAATTGCCATGGCTACAGCATGAAATTGTGTATATAAACTTCGACTGATAGTTTTACCACGCTGATGAGGTCTAATAACAGCGAAACGCGACCATGGTTACTGTCTGAGTTCTAAAAGTGCTAAGAAGCAGCTGCTTTTGTAAAATTCAGGAACCTAAAAGCCCAATTGTTAAATGTCAAACGAGTTAGAGTTAGATACTGGGCAATCCCGTTTAAATCGATACATCTATAGATATTGTAAGCTACAATAATAACTGAAAGTAAAATATAAGTAATTCCAGAAACATTGAAATTAGTATAGGAAAATACTAGTTTCTACGATGATAAATCAGCTATGTCTATATGGTGTGTACTACATTTTAGTAAATCATTCTCTACATTCTTTCTATCATCTACTCCCTCTCAGTATCTCACCAGATGGAAGCTTCGCAACATGTCAGCTGGCGGATTACGGCAAATTACGGCACATTCTTAGTGTTATACGTAAATACACGTTACACGATACCTGGAATGTCATGTTCCAATCTTCAACGTAAATGGATTGAAGGTTTGGTATACACACTGTGTGTAGCTGACCATCTGCTGAATTTTCCGAATCCTTACGAAAAGAAAATTAATTTAGACTAGGAATTTCAAGTACGGTACGAGGTGTATTCCTATAACTATAGTATAGGAAAACAAGCTACAGAATGTGCGTTAATTTTTACTTACATTCATCCACATATAGACACAGACATTATACATACAAACAGAGACAATGTACAAACATATATATTAATACGAATGCCATTCAATACGAGTATAAATAAAGAAACAATTCAAATTCAATGTATTCATGTCCTAAATAAAAAAAAACTCGTCGTATATAAATAAGCGAGTTATAGAAATCATGTTGATTTTGACATTTTTAAATTTTTATGGATGTCCTGGAGATTTTCTTTCAGGTAGTTTAGATTGTCGAAGAATTTAAACTTTTTGGTCAGTAATTTATTTTAACAATACTCGTAATACTAATGTAATGATACTACACAGGCAATGATGACTCCCAACAAGGGTGAAACATGTTTTTATTGTTACTGTCTGGATTTTATTTTTTTGAAACATAACATATTATTGTTTTATAATATTATTTTTTGATCAAATTGCATTTTACTTTTACAATACATATTAATATGTATTTTCTGTTATAATTGTTATATTTTTTGTCAAAATCAATAAATAGTCATAAGTTAAATAAAATCATAGATAATTTAAGATAGAAACGAGGGGAAAATGCTACAGAAGACAAAATCTCTGTGATTAAAGAATTATTCCAAATTTCGAATAGTTGCAACGAGGCAAATAAAGGCGGACGATGTAGACTGAACAGAGATATCAGGTTCTACAATATGTACAAGATGACGAACCAAAAATTTTGATAATCTAAATAATTTTTGCAATGCTTTTACTGATCATTCAAACACATTGGTCCATGTTAAGAACACACTTTTATAATAATAGCATTTTTAGGAAGCGTGCTTTCACATTGTAATGTTATGAGGCATACAATTTTTGCTTTTTCTATAGCTACACTTGCAAATCAATTTGCATTTTTCAAATTGGTCAAAGTAATTCAAAGACTAACATTATAAAATAAAGACGTTGCCATGGTATAGATTTACGCATATACTTAAACCAGTTATTCGCATGAAATACCACTCATAGCATTACGAATGAAAATTATACGTATACTTAATAAAACGTACGTTAGAGAATATATAGTAATTTGAAAAGTATGTGCTACTAGTATTAGGTATTCTTCTTCTCTAAATTATTAATCCAGGTCATATGTGTTTATAAATAATGAAACAAAAGCAAATATAAAATTTGTGATAACATGTTATATAAATATTTAAAAAAATATACGTGCAATAAAAAATATTTTTTCTTCAAACGTCATAAAAGTGGCATCTTTTGTAACTTCATTCACTTATGAATTTCATAGTACACGACGAAATTAAAGTAATAATGATTAGAAATCTTTGAATGCCTAAAATTAAAGACGCTGGGAACCCCAGATCTCACACTGCTTTTCAAATCGGAATGCGATAACTAGTTGGAGTCACCGCTGCCTGTGTTTGCATTATATTTTGAGTATTTTTATCGTAAAGTTCTCGGTAAAGTCCAAAAGTTTGTTCACATATAGATATAGAGCAAATTTGGCTGACTTGATTTTAATAAATTTCATGTTTACCCTTTTTATAATAATAAATAATATCAGTTGATTACCTTTTGACAAAATTCGCTTAACCTGAAGTGGAAGATTACTTTTAATAGTTTTAAGTAAAGACTGGGATTGCTTTAAAATATGTAATGTGTTATTCTGTTATAGTTAAATTTCCGGAAATCATATTTTTCGAAACATCGTTCTGTATGAAATATTCCAATTCGTAAACATCCATCAAAATCTCAAAATATCAAAAAAAAATTCAATGCTACCCTCGTTATATGGTATGTATATCGTCGAAAATAATAATTTTATTTAAAAAAAACTCAGAAATACTTCAAAATTATTATAAATGAATATAGAACTTTTGTCTACTTTATATTTTTAATTAACAAATAATAATACTTCTATTTCTTTTGTATTTGTTTCAATATTTACCTACTCATTGTATGACCTTCAATAATTGTAAACATTATACATAAATTTATAGACATAACATAATTTTATTGGGAAATACACAACATGTATTTATTTATTATTTATTTTAATATTGAAAGATGTAGTAGAAAAAAAACTAGGTATTAAAGTTATTATAACTTATAACCATTAAAATCATAACTGCCCAACATTTTTGTATAAAAATGTAATAAATTAATGCAAAAGTATGTTAGTAGAACTATAATAAAATAAGATGAATGACATTTAAGCACTTATTTCCCCATTTAACTTAATATTTAGTGTTTCTCTTGTAAGCTTGCCCTAAATTTTATTGATAGTAATCACCATTTTTTTCTTCAACTATTTCTTTCAAATTAAATGTTTTCAGTCATACTTACACCAACACATTCGCCTTGTAAAGTAGGAGAATTTGATTAAAACTAATACAATTTTTCTATAAAACATTGAAATCGTTGTATATATATTTAGAATTTAAAATCAAAGTTTAAAATCTTGAAATGTAAGTGAAGTAATGCAGTTTGCGTGCAATCAATTCTTTAAGTATTTTTGGAAATTTACAATAATTTTTATGTTTTGGACAATTAACCTTGGATTCAAGGTTACGGCGCCCAAACAATACAGTCAACCCGTGGACGCGAGGATGGTAGCGTCCAAGGACCGCAAAAACGCGACAACTCATTACGGGAAATCTACTTCTTCAACTAAAATTATAACGTTTTTTACTAGATTAACAATTATATTGATTATTTGTTCAATAACTAAAGAATTGTAAAATGTATAAGGTAATGAATTAAATTTAAAATATTTTACTTTCATCATGAATTTTAATAGTTGTACCTGTCAAGAAATTTTTAAATTAAATTTTAAAGTGTTCAAAATTAATTTAATAATTTAATATGTATATAAAAATTAACTATTGTTAGAATGCAGAAATAGAATTTAAATTAGAAGCTTCCTTTAAATAGAGAAATGAACTAGCCAACATGTCAAAATATGAATTATTATTTTTTGATCAATTACAATTGAAGCTTTATAGGTAGAAATAACTATAAAAAATTTTGTATATATAATATATTTATGTTTAAAATAAATTTCATTTAAAAATATTAATTTTGAAAAAATTCAAATTTTATATTTCGATATACCTATCTAATAAGGATGCATTTTAATTCTAATTTGTTATTCATGCAATTAAGTTATTTCTGGAACATAGATTTAAAATTAAAAAAATATATTTTTTAAATAAAGTTTGGAATACTTATTTTCATAAAAAATATACAAGTTCTTTTGGTTTAAAATCGTACTTGTCATATATGAGTTTTTATTTTGTTTATAATGGTGTGTTTAATGTTTCCAAAACAAAATTTATTGCACTGACACCAATTGATGACTTACATCAAAAAATATATTATTTTTTATTAAAAAAAATTAACAATTTGATATAAGATAATAAAGCACAATGTTAAGGTCAAAACAGTAATTTTCAAAACAAAGGTTACAAAACATGGCAATAGTAGATGGCACATCACGTTATTTTGAAAGGGGAAACTAAATGATAAAATCACAACAACTACTGTTTTTTAGGAAGTTGTTTCCAAAATGCTATAATGAAATGTACGTTTGTTTGAATGCATTTTAATACAATATTTCTCTTTCCTTTACACCATATAACAAGCACAATATTAACGTCAAAAAAATAACCAACAAGTGAAATTTTGATTAGTTTTAAAATGAAATCGTCAATACAATATTTTAAAAAAGGATTTATGATAGCAACTGCAACTAATAAACAAAATTTATATTAATTTTAAATGATACCAAACAGCAAACCAAATTTTGATTAATTTCAAAATAAGATATAGAATCTTGTAAGCAAAGTTTAAATCGAATTCTCATATTTACACACAGTTAGTGACAAGCAGTGTTACTCACTTCATCCTCGTACTCATCGTCGGAGTGTTGTCTGTCCAGGGTGTCGGGGTGGCCGTTGTGCGCGGCGGCGAGGGCTGCACTGGCGGCCGGCACGCCCCCGGGCGCCGCCCCCGCGTCCCCCGCGCCCGCCTCCGTGCTGCCCTCCGGCGCCAGGCCGCCCAACTCGCGGCTCGGCGCGGGCCCTGGCGGCGAGTCGTCGTACTGCTGCATGCGGGAGGTTGACCGCGACGGCGCTAGTGATGCCTGCAGAGAACATATAGAGTTAGAGCTTTCAGCAAAACTCCAAGCTTCATGCAAAGGTGAGCAATGGTAATGGTGAAACAATAAAGAATGTTTTCGGTATGTTACTGAAAACTTGAGCGTTTGGACACTTGATCTTGCATTCAGAATCGACACGTGTTAGGTTTTGGTAACAAACATTAAAATTTATCGCCTGTCATTCTAGATGCGTGTACTGATGTGTGACAAGGAATTTCCCGTCAAGAATTTTTTTATTTCCCGGGAGAACTTCCGTGAGTTTTCCTACACACGTTTCCCGAAAAAAAAGTTGGGAATTCCATTTTGGAAATTTCCGGAAATATGTGGGAAAATTCCCGGAAAAAAGGACGGAAATTCCCGAGAATAAGAAGGAAAATTCCGGAGAATAAGAAGGAAAATTGCCGATAATAAATTTAACGCAGGTGCAGCTTTACCGACGTGTTCTAACCAGTCCCGACTAATTTCTAAGAGAGTTAATATTCTAATAACTTTGTAACTATGAGTGGAAAACGAAAAAAAAAAAATTCTTCATAATTGTACTACAGCGATAAAAAGAATTATTTTACTTTTGAGGTTTTTACTCAACATTACCTATCTTTATACAACATTTTCAATTTGCAAAGCAAAAACCGCCACTCGTTTCACATTTACGAAAATGAACTTGTTCATCAGTTTCTCGATATCTAGTTTATCTACTGCTTTTTGGTATGTATGTAAAATCACTACATGGTTTAGTCGATTTTGCAGCATCGTCGAGCGCAAATAACTTTTTACCCTGCGCAAGACACAGAAACTTCTCTTGTTCGAGCATGACAAATCCGTAATCGTCATAAGGAGAATAAAGCGCACGACCTCTGGAACAAGTCTCACACACTAAACATTTTTGCGCATAAATTCGACGACGTCTTGCAAGCTTGCCAGAATTTTCCCTTTCTTTTTCAGAACATCCAAAGCCATGTTTTCATCGCTTTTGTAATGAACCAAATCTTTGTCATAAAAATTGACAATGTTTTTCACATCAACGTCAACTATATTACCAACGACAAAACGTTCTAAGCTTTTGAAGAACTTGACTTAATCAGTTTCGAATTGACTTTTTAAAAAACTGAATACTTGGTCATACACTTTGCAATATACATTTTAGAAATACTGTTGAGGGGACTTTACTCTTTTAATTCATTAGGGGACCGGCAACTTTTTGATTTTAGATTTTTTTTTACATCTTCAATTTCAATTTGTCAATTCTCAAAATTCTTTCGACATTACCAAAAAAATTTTCAAATTGTTCAAAAATATTTTCAAAACTTCCAAAATTTTAGGTGTGTAATTACCCTCTCAGAAAATTTTCAGGTGGGTAATGCTACCCATCCTGGCGGTTCGTTCAACTAAAGGAGATGAACGCACAATATTTACTCCAATGGCTAAATAACGTTCCTATTTCATTATAATTTTTAGTCAAACGTAATCTTCTTCTAATTAGACAAAAGTTGCCTCATGTGGGGATCATTTTATACATGTTTTTGTGGGTGACTAGATATAAATAAAAATGAAAATTTTCCAACTTTCGTTTCTTGCTTATAATTTTTTTTTCGGTATAACAAATATTTTAACTTGCACATTATTAAGTCAGTTTTTAACGTTGAATTCACTGCAGTACTCAAAATTTATTTTTCAAACCGTTTTCGAGAATTTGATACCAACTTTTAGTTTTCATATGGGCGTAACTACCGGTGTTCCATGTATTCTGTGGAACTCGGGCTCGGTGACTTAAGGGGCCGACTGGTTCAGACGCACGTCAAGAAAAATTATATTATTTTTAATACAGCTACATGCAATCAGCTCACTGCAGACAATCACGCGTCGCACCGCTTGTAAATCGGCCGGATTTCTCAATCTCAAACGGCGACTGACTCGGCGCGCTGTATTTTGAATGATGTGTGTGGTCCTGTCATGTTTTGATGAAACTCGTAATCATTTTGAAATAGAGTTGAATGAAGTCTAAAGACTAAAAACCAGAAGTCTTCAATTAAATGAAATTTATACAACTTTTCGCTTATTTTCGTTTATTCTTCCAATGTTTAATTTAATGTTTTTATATCTTACGATAAATTGTTCCAAATGAGAAATATAAAATTTTCCGCAGATATTTCGGATTCGATTTCATCTCAGTTCCTTTCATTTAGAAGTTGTTTTCAAAAAGATTTATTGAAAATTAATTTCTTTGGAAAATTAACCGTATAATCTTAAGAAAAAAAATTCTTCACGCAGTAGTCTCAGTGAAATTTGAACTAGATGTTATATCTTTTCACTGCCTGTTTCGGCTGCCTCAGCAGAGGTCCCGTTCTTTTGTACGTGTTAAGGCAAGACAATAATTTTTAAGAAAAGCTTTTAACGCGACAATATACCCGATTTGTTTCCTTTTTGTAAAATTGCTAATTATTTAAATTGGATTTTTATTTTGCTAAAGGTTTGAAATAATCCTTATCCCAACAATAGAGCGACTTGGCTCTACGCAATGAGTTAATTTAAAATTCTATGCTCCCGTAAAAGAGAATTAAGTACAGATTTAATTTTAAAAAGTACCTATTTTGTAAAGTGTCCTTTTATAGGGTCATTATTATTTTTTAAATATACATTGGTGTTCGGATTGACTCTGGAATACAGGTTCGTGTCTGCATTGTTACGCCGCTGTCTTCAAGGTAAAATAAATCATAACATCATCCCCCCTCTGGTTCAATGGTTTTTGTAAAGCTCCCATTACAACTATTATGCCTAGTGCATACAAATACAAATTTATATCCAAATACTGAAAAGTTTCCTAAAAGTTAATGGCGCTTTTAAAACTAAGAGATATTTTAGAAAGATTTTGACTTACAGCGTTCAGCTAACTTGTCAATTATTAAAACAGCGTTCGTAAATAATTCACTCAGTATACTTCCACCTTGAAAAGAAATTTGTGGATAATTTCTCCATGTGTGTGGAGACCGATAGATACGTAAGATTTTACGTAAGCATCTACTCATTAATATAAACAATTAGTTTAAGGTAATTTATTAATATCGTAAACGGAATCTTGTGTTACAGGTAGTTAGTGTCTAACTGTGGTAGAGTGTGGTGTACGAGTGAACCGCCGAGGATAGTGATATAGAAATAATATAGTGATTTGTATTTATTTAGGAGTGGTTAATAAATAAAAGTGATAGAAAGTACAAGTGTATTATTGTGGTAAACCCAGGCAGTGCCGTTCCTGACGGGCGTGCAAGCCGTGCCTGCACGGAGGCGCCAGACGGAGAGGCCGCCGGAAGGCGCCTCATTATGATTAAAAAAGAATGCTTTTGAATTTCTAAATGTACCTAAATTTCTGATGGTTAAAGTTGTTATTTTGTGAGTGAAACTAACTAAACACAATAAACATAAATAATCTCTTCATAGCATTTATTTAATAAGAAATAAGACTATTAAACAAAAGTACTTCGTAACAACCCTACTTTGATAAATTTAACTCATCCGGACGAATATTGGCTTCTGCGCAGCGCAATTCTCCAGACGAATGGCGTACGCGTACCGGCGTGTTGCCAGATATGGTGATTTTTCCGTCATTTGGGCGATTTTTTTTACGATGTTCTGGGGCAAAAAAAATATTTTGGCGACAGGCGATTAAAGCCACCAATTAGAAATTTTTGGCGATATATGGTGTAAAATATTATAGCAATAGGGAAAAGAAAATTGTACCTGTTTATTTAGGTATTAATATTGTAAAAGAAACAACATCAGATGCTTTAAGATAGAGATAGCATAGAACCCATGCTTTCAAATAACTTTAGTTTATTAGGAAAATGGAGTTTTATAAAAGATTGAATTTTTTGTTATTAAAGTTTTGTTTACAGATAAATATTTTTCAAAAGTATTTTTATTTATAGGATAAATTCTATTTAAAAGACAATTTCAGCATATAGATCTTGGCGATTTTTGGCGGTAATTAAAGTTTGATATGTCGACTTTTTATCGCGGCCATCTGACTACACTGTACTACCATTGTATACTGTAGACCAATTTCTAAGAATTAACTTATGAATATTGTTTATAACCTAAAACATTTTCTTCGTTGCACTATCATCTTATTTTTTCTTTTCATTTATTTGAGTAGCTGTCCATGTAAGTTTCTATTTATTTTTTACTCGTACACTTCTTTCATGAAATCAAACAAAAATTATGAAATAATGATTAATTTTGGAATTTTATCTTGTTAATTTGTTTGTGAAATAAGTTATTATTTTCGACATAGTTTTCTAATGGGGTTTTTTAAGCAACTCTTTTCGCCATATACTAATACATTTCGCGTTGCCTACCTATTTTATAATAAAAATATTTCAGATATAATGTCTCAACAAATAAAAAAAACCATATGGACATTTTTATAGAAAGAGAAATATACAAAAAGAAGCGGAAAAAGAAAAATTGAAGGAATCAATTTTTAAATTTATAAAAAAAGAAGCAAATGAAGTTTATCATCCCTGTTAATAAAATATAAACGGTAAAAAAAACGGGCGCCAAAAAATAAATGGCACGGAGGTGATAACATAGCCAGGAACGGCACTGAACCCAGGGGTAGCACAATGTGCATTGTATTGTAAAAATAAAATGAAGTAGAATAATATGCATATAAAATGTTTTACATTTTAGTGTAATAATTGAAATAATTCTAAAGTAGGTATTGCGTTTTTGTAACTTCTTTACTGATGAAATATTAATAAATGTATATACGTTCGAGGCTTTAGTACATAATTACATTTAACATTTCATTAAGATCAGTGGTGATTGTCGCCTTATCTGAATATGTTAACCTTTTTAAATACAAAATTAAAGTAACGTATAGGGAAAAATATTGATATTTTTTTACAATTATTAGCATATTAAAATAAAAACACACTAATCTACAATGTTATTTAAAAATCTGCCTTAATGAGAACTATTGAGATTATGTATAATAATCCTATAGGTATTATATATTAATAACAATTTATTTTTTGTTAAATAACATTCAAACAAAATTAATATTGTTATCTTCTTAATTGTATATTCTCTGTTTTTATAATTATACTATTAATTATTGGTTTTTTAATACTTTAAGTGCCAATCTAAAGAAAAATTGCTTCAGTCTGTATCTATCCTCTCAAATTAAATTAGTTGGCGACGGCAATGCTTCGATCGGTATAACGTATCTTTAGCATTCTTCTTACTTATTATATTATAATTTATGTTCGTTTACCGGCGTATTAGGTAGTGGCTCACGGTTCTGTGGTTTGCACAGTAACTTGTTTTCTTATTTTTCTCAAAAATATTGTGGTATAAAATTGTTTATTCGAAAAAAATATTTAGCGACAATTTTGTCGTATAGTGATCGGTTCTGTGGTGATCATAACTGATTTTTTATATTAAATATATTCTAACAATTTAAGGAACAACTTGAACTATATGTCACTACTGTTGTTTAATTTAATTTTTCAATTAAATAGTTACTGAAATGTTAATTTTTCAAAGCTATTTGTCGAGGATTATCACACTATGTCGATGAGTTTTTATTCTGTGCGCCTATGTGTTTTATGCGTGTACACGCACACTCACACTTATGTGATATGTGCTATTGATGCAGTGGCGTAACTACCGGTGTTCCACGGAACTTAATTAAGAACAATAAGGACATTTTCCTTATTTTTCAGAATCATTTTATTATATTTTGCACGATTAAAACTCAATTTCCCTCAACATCAGTCAGTGGCGGATTTGAGGGGGGGGGGGGGCGAAGGGGCGATCGCCCCCCCTTAGACAGTCCAGCTTTTTAAATTTAAAAAATAATAATAAATAAATATGGAGCGCAAAGGCGTCTCACACACAGACATAATAAACATTTGTTTGACTTGGAGCTGAAATGTTAACGACAAAAACAATTTGCCGATAATTGTTGTGCAAAAACTGCCTAACTTTTATTGAATCTGATTTTCCAGTCAATGAAAATGAAGTTCTGAAACAGTTTGGTGCTGATATTTATTTTATTTATTTATTATTATTAATAATATTAATAAGACTACCTACAAGTATGACTACGGCTGAACGTAGCTTTTCTATATTAAGAAAGTCCTGAAAGGAGTTGGATCCGAAAAAAGTTTTAACCCGATTCGCATCGACGAAAAAAAATTATACTGATTATAAACAGGCCATGTAACCGAAAAAAATACTGGTCAACGGTTAAACCTAATAGAGAACGTTATAATTTATAATAATAATTGCTATAGTTTGAAAACAGGTTTTTAAAAATTGGAAACCGGTTTAAACCAATTAATAAGTCGGTTAAAAAAATAGTAAAAAAAATTCATTAAAAAAATCTTTAATTAAAAAATAAATTAAAAAAAAAACAATAAAAAATTAACATCAGAAAAATACAACAAATAAAAGAATGCACTCTTACTAACGAATATTTACAAAACTTCACTTCAGAAAAACGCGGCTCACATTTTATTTGTAAATTTTCCTAATACTGACAAAGAGACTACATACTTTTATGACTCTCCAATAAAATGTAAATTGGAAAAACTGCCATGAGTCGTATTCAAATATACAGGGTGGCCCAATGAAAATTATCAGCGCAATTTTTGGCCAATTAACTTCAATTTTGCAAAAAATGCTCGAACACGTCAATTTTAATATAAAGGGGGACACCTGAATGGATTAGTACCAATGGCATAACTTCAACCCTAAAATGGGGGTGGACTGCACCTCAAAAGTTTTAAATGAAAAGGGTGTCAAATATGACACCGTTCGAAAGACATTTCAATTCTCTTTTCAATAGTTTTTTTATTTTTCAAATCCGATCATTAGTTCCAGAGAAATATCGTTTAAAACAAATTTTATCAGGTGCTCAAAATTGCAATCAAGTAGGCTAAAATAAATGACAGAAACTCAACATCAGTTTATTAGGTGTTCAAAATGACTACCTCCAACTTCCATACAATAATAAAGATTTTGCTCAAAATTTTGATGCTACGGTACGTTGCCGTAAATCTTCTAAATATTCGGGAAGCGTGGCATAAACTTTAGACTTCAAATAACCTCACAAAAAGAAACCTAACTTACAAATTACTTGTTTATTATAAACAACTTGTCGAAAGAATTGTTTATTAAGTTTCTGTCATTTGTTTAAGCCTATACTTGATTGTAATTTTGAACACCTGATAAAATTTGTTTTAAATGGTATTTCTGTGAAACTAATGATCGGATTTGAAAAATAAAAAAACTGTTGAAAAGAGAATTGAAAGGCCTTTCGAACTGTGTCATGTTTGACACACTTTTCCATTTAAAATTTTTGAGGTGCAGTCCACCCCCATTTTAGGGTTGAAGTTATGGCATTGGTATTAATCCATTCAGGTGTCTCCCTTTATACTAAAATTGACGTGTTCAAGCGTTTTTTGTAAAATTGATGTTAAGTGGATAAAAATTGCGCTGATAATTTTCATTGGGTTACCCTGTAAATAGATTACACAGATATAAAAAAATATTAAATATTTTTCGCGGTAAATGATGTTAAAATAATGGATAATGTTCGTTACAACCGTTTATTTATTTATTTTGGGGTTCACGGTTACTATTTTCGACCATAAAATATCGATTAAAATTGCGGTTAAAGTTCGCAATTTTCGTTCAAAATATCGGTTATCAGTTTTTATTAACCGGTTTTTCAACCGGTTACATGCCCTGATGATTATAAATTTAGTTGTTTTGCACGTATAATTTTAATTTTCAATATTTTTTTCGAATTCAATGATTTTGTATTAATTAATAAATTTTGTGGTTAATATTATTATAAATTTTATATTTTTATGATTAAATAAAAAAAAAACTGGAATTCGCCCCCCCTTAGGAAAATTTCTGGATCCGCCACTGACATCAGTAAAAAAGAAACTATCCAAAATGAGGTGTATGAAAATTTATTCCTGAAAAACTGAAGCCCGTTTCCACAGTATTTTTTAAATATTCGTTTCATATGTCAAAGTCCTGTCATTTGTGGTTGTTTTTATGTAAGAATTAAGAAATAATATGAATAATTGTATTATTAGTAACTGCACTTTTAATATTAATAGCAATATTTATCATTTATCATTATTATTTTTGTGCATTTGTACTAACCACATGAATCCAGTTACGTTCAGTAATCTAATGCCTTGGAAACCGTATCAATAAAACTTTTCTAACACTTTTCAAAAATAATAATTTCTCCTTAATATACAGTATGCTATATTCAGGGGCGGATTAACGAAATTGCCGCCCTTAGGCAAACTAAAATTTAACGACACCAAACCCCCCCCCCCCCCCTAATTTTCTTTTTTTAAGTTGGTATAATTATAATTATTTTTTTATGTTAATATGAAGATCTGAAATCAATGCATACAGATTAAATATGGTTATTGAATTTGTAAACTAAACTAAATTATTTTTATTATAAACATTAAAATAGAAACAACAAATAATAATTATTAGATTATACGAAATTAAATTCTTTCACTAAAAGGCAATATTCTTAATTTCCTAATTTTTTAAATATTCTGATTGATTTTGTAAATTTTTTTGAAAAAACATATAGCGACCCGAAAAAATTGCCGCCCCCAAAATTTTGCCGCCCCAGGCCTGTGCGTAAATCCGCCCCTGGCTATATTTCTCCCTTGGCTTCGGCTATTAGTTTTTCTTGATTGAAATTATCGATGTTCATATGACTATAGACAAACTGCCGCCTCTTTTGTTCCGACCCTTTACAAACTTCTATGTAATTAGGGTCAGAACGATTGTCGAAATATTACCATTTCGCAGAAGAATTTTAAAATATAGAACAATTAATGAGTATTAGTGAAAATATTTCATTTAAGTATTATTTCGTTCGCGAGCTATAAGAGATGCCTGTCATGTCATCTGTCTTTCAGCAATTTCATTGGTTGCCTGATTTTAAAAAGACAATCACGCGGCCCCATTTCTTCGAACTTGCGGAGGGGAAATAAAATGTTACTGCATGTTCTTGTTTTTATTACGAAAATAGTTATTTGAGTGACTAGTTCAGAAACTGAAGTTTTGCGAGAGCGAGTTTATTGTGACAAGCCGACCTGAAAGCGAGGCTTGCAAATGCGAGATCTCGCAAAAGAGTTTCTGGGTGTGTGATACACAAGATTTTTGCGCCGATAACACTTTTAATATATTAAAAAAATATTATTACTACTTAAAAATTAATACACTTTAGGTTTTTATGTTAGTAACATTTTCGATTCACATGAATATATAAACAATTGACTTGTTTTATTCAAAAAATTTAGTGACATTTGCTTTAACTACAATACAATACATATTTTTCAACAATTAACGTAATCATATCGTACAAGACGACTATAATGTGAATAATAAATCAAAAATAATTGTTTCAATTAACGTTTTACATTTCCAATAAAATAAAATTAAAAATTTTTAGAATGTAATGCTAAAATATTTAAGTTGGCATCCCTACATTTTGCCGGCCTAGGCTTGCAAATAGAGAGTTTCTGGACCATTTTGACATTTTGAGTTCTATAATATTAGCCATAATGAAAGGGAGGCGCATTTTTTTTATTTATGCCTAATAATAATTTTTCAGTCATGTACATACAAATTTATATATAAATAGTGAAAGCAGATGACGTCAGAGGCTAAAATTGTCACTATAAAAATTGATATCTCGCTTATCACATATTTTTCAGTTTGCGTTTTCACTATTATATGCTTATTTCACTCTGTTCTTTAAAAACATTTTTGTAAATATTCAAGTTTAAATAGGTAATTACGATTTTATTTGAATATGAAGAAATGAAAAATCTACAATTACTTTATAAAATTTTTAGTAATCACAAAAATAGCTACATTGACTACATTTACACCGTGCGTAACAAATATGTACTATAATTTATTTTAGTACGGTATGTTTATACCAGTATATAAAAAAATAAAACCAAATATTTTTGGTACCCTGTCTGGTACGTTACACGCGAGTTTGCACATACAAAGTATTTAATTATAAAATTTATTGAACTTGGTTAATACAAAGTAAGTAGTTATAAATATTATTTGTTAATGTGAATAAAAGCGAAGTAGTAAATAATAAATAAAAATTAATATGCTTTAATAAGAAGAATACAAAAATACAATAAACAAGATTAACAGAATCTAAACAGATTGACAAAAACTGACAGGTTCAAGTTGTAACTTGATACATATTGTATTAATAATCGGTGACTACGAATAAAGTTTAAGTTTTAACTTTAGCAAAAATATTTCCTAGTAGTCTGACACTGTCAATTGAAGTTTTATAATAAATGTCACTAAACCTAAATATTAAGATTAACATATAATTTTACTTCAATTACATATCACAGATAGCAGCAAAATCGGTTTAGTGCGCTTGTTGTTTACATCGTGTGTAAATAGGTTTGGTAACATCCCCCTTGGAACGTACTCAAGTTGTGTACCAATTGCGTTCCAAAGGTTTGGTACGGAATGTTTACATCATCCGTCGCCATCTTGTGACGCCACTTGGTATTGGACGAAACACGAAACGCTTGGTACGCGCGGTGTAAACGTACTGAATATCATTACAGAGAATAAACAGCGAAAAAGGAAATAGAAAAATAAAAACTACTGAGCGTTAGAGTACTCTCACTGTTAGCGTTAGCGATGATAAATAAAAATATAACAGCTGTATTTTTTATTGCTTTACTAGCGCCTTTTTTATCATTTCTTGCCCGCTCACCACCTGTATACAGGGTGAATACTGAAAACCTTGACATAGGGAAATAACATGGGAAAACAGTTTTTTGCTGTTTCCATCTGTCCCGCTAAATAAAATCGGGTGTATATGGTATCGTTAGTTAGATTACTTAATTTTGCATCTAATAAAACTAAATGTTGTGTAATATGGCCTTTTCTAACTGAAATATTTGATAAAATAAATTGTATTTTGAAGGTTATCCTTCATATTTTCGAATAAGAAACGTCAAAAACAAAATGCTCCATAGCCGAGTGGATACGAGGGCTGCTTTATAACATAAATAATCTACAAGACCTGGTTCGAGACCACCTCAGCCCTACTTTTTTTAAATTAAATTATGCTTAAAATATCTTTATTATATCAGACTATTTTAATAAAATAGCAATATTCATATTTTTATAAATAAAAAAAATCCAAATATTTAATAGAATTATTATTTGCTGTCTGTCAAACTTAACAATTAATTCGAATTTATTTTTTGCTGTATAATTTTGTATTTCATGTTTCGAAACATGATATTTTAAGTATAATTTAATTTAAAAAAAGTAGGGCTGAGGTGGTCTCGAACCAGGTCTTGTAGATTATTTATGTTATGAAGCAGCCCTCGTATCCACTCGGCTATGGAACATTTTGTTTTTGACGTTTCTTATTCGAAAACATGAAGGATAACCTTCAAAATACAATTTATTTTATCAAATATTTCAGTTAAAAAAGGCCATATTACACAACATTTAGTTTTATTAGATGCAAAATTAAGTAATCTAACTAACGATACCATATACACCCGATTTTATTTAGCGGGACAGATGGAAACAGCAAAAAACTGTTTTCCCATGTTATTTCCCTATGTCAAGGTTTTCAGTATTCACCCTGTATTAGCTACGCCACTGCTCCTAAAAATGTTTTAGTTACTAGACGTGTTCAGTGAAATCTTTAATAGTATAGCATAGTGTAATGGTGGATAATACATGTTAACTCGGATATATTTAATAAATAAATTGTTCAAATAAAATGTAATTTTATTAAATTGTAAAAAAAAAATTGACTAAACATATTATCATTTTCTTTACTTTAATCAATTCGATCCATATCTTTCATCTATAATAAAAAGAGAAAATTTGTAGATTTTGTATTCTCAAAAAAAATTCATTAAACTCCGCTCAGAGAAAATATATGGTCGCCCACTGTGGAACATAATCAGGAGAACTGTCGAAAAAACAATAAGTATGCACAAGAGACTAACAATATTGTAACGTTTTATTTATTTAGGTGAAGTGTAAAATTGATTAAAACACTAATATTTATATAACTAAGTATAATTAAAGAAATAAGAATTATAAAAAATAATGAAAAATAACTAACACTAAGAATTAACAAATATGAACACTAATTTAAGACTAACATATATCAATAAAGACTTAAACACTAAGATAATTTATTTAAACAATTAAAACTACGCGATATTTATTTCCACAATATTTATATTACCAACTATTTATATCACCCTCTATTTATTTATATCACCATGTGTTCACTACCCGTATCCATATATGACTGCCCTCGCGATCTTTTGCTCGGGGTATTTATATTAAAACACTTCATTCTAGAATATTCGCCAGTTCTCTAAAAAACAGAACAATGGGGAGCGGACGGACTTGTTGTAACCTGTCGACCTGTCCGTTGGCGGCCGCCTCCCTGGGATCGCTACAATATATTCGTTTTTAAATTTCCCACCTAACCCCATATACTAGTATAAATGTAAACATTGTAGCCAACTTCACTTGTAGAACTGCTATCATTTACTCATATATTTTTATAGCGTACCTCAAAATTGTTTATCTTATTTTAATTTTTCCAACATTTTTTATGAAAAGTTTTGTTTTTTTTTATTCAAATTTTTATCAATAATTAGGTACGACATTGTCTTACAAATTAGTAAGAGAAGATAATTTTGTTATAAATAATATAATATTTACTTTCTCGATTGATTCCGGGCACCTCCAAATTATGGGTCCTAGACATTGTCTAAACTTATCTATTGATTAATCCGGCCCTGGGTTGTAATGAAATTTACTATAAACAGATGTAGGTAAATGTTGTCACTGTCGCTAATCAACATTTAGAAACTATTACATTATACGAGTATCCTTGCCACATTTTTTACTTAGCTTGTAACAGAGATGAATTAGTACTTTCTCTTTCACCACCTGTTCGACCAAGCAGTTGTCAAATATCAATACTCTTATCGGGATAGTGCACCTCCTTCCGTAATGATAAACTAATCAATATTCTCTTTTTCTGACTTTTGTTTATTTTATTGTATTAAATAATTATACAGACCGATGTGCATTTGTGATAGTGTTCGCGTTTCACGTTCCAAAGGTTCTAGGTTCGAATTCAGGATAAGGTATGGTTCAGTCAAAAAGAAACAATAGATAGAGCCGAGAATTTTTTAACCAGGGCATATAGGTATGACCCAAATACAAGAACATAAGAATTTAACATGTAAAATATTTTCTCATTAAAAAAAAAATATAGCATTAGTTTCTATTGATTATTCTATATAAGTACTTTTGAAGTAAACAATATTACCTAAATAAATTAATTTTGAATTTAAAAAATAAACCAAAATAAAATTGCTATATTTTTAGCGTAAAGTTCTTTGTGTTCTACAATTCTTATTTGAAGATTTTTTAAATCGAGTTCTAAGTTTACTATAATTACGATTAGAAAATATAGAAACGAAAAACAACCTGTGATTGAAAAAGTACTATTTTTTTTAAATTTAGGTATGATTATTTTTACTAGGGCTCAATTAATTTAGCTTAGCCCTGGTAAGACGCCCTCCCCTGAATACGGTCCTACTGTGAATATTAGTGTATTTTCATGTTTTATCCCCATGAATATGATACAGTACAACAATATAATACCTATTATATATACTATAGTCAGAAATGGAGCAGTATTTCAATTTATGCAGCAATTTGTGCATAAGAAATTTTATTTAGTGCATGAAAAAAAAATATCACTAATGGCGTAGGAGTTTTGAAAATGTACGTACCTTCATTTTGAATTTGAACATTAAAAATGTATCATTAATTAAGTACGCACTAACAATGTTTTCTTTATGGGTAAAGAAACTGCGTTCAAATATTTTCAAAATTCTTTAAATTTTCCTTTAGTATGTATTACGTACGACTAAACATTCCTAATTCAACTTTAAAAAGGATAAAAATACCTGTATTTGATGAATACGACAGGAAAAGACTAATTAAATGGAATGGCAATGTCCACCCGGAAATATCAGAAAATTGTAACAAGGTTTATAAAAATACATTTATAATGTTTGTTGCAACTTTAAAAAATCCATTTTTACAAACAACACAAGCTACGCCCTCTTTTAAAAATTCTTGTTACGCCACTGTTCATCGATAAATATGAACTTCAATTAGACACACCGGCGTTTCGATCGTTATGCATGGAGACTAGTGTTGCGAAAATTCTCAAAATATTCAGTTAAAATTAATACTAAATTGAAATGTCCAACACATTTATTTAAAGTTTCTTACTATTTCTTTCAATGTTTTCAAGTTTCTATAATTCTGCGAATTTTTAAAAATAGTTTTTTGTATCACTACTCACTAGTCTAGAAATTGAACTTTTGCGAGAGCGACTTTATTTTGACAGGTCGAGCTGAAAGAGCTGAAAAAATGCGAGATCTCGCAAACGAGTTTCTAAGTGTGATACACTGATACACAAGATTTTTTGTGCCGATGGGCCTATGATACTTTGAATTTATTAAAGATATATTATTACTACATAAAAGTTTTTTACACTCTACAGGTTTATGTATTATGTAGATTCCTTAAGTACTATATGACTTTAGAATGTCTATAGGTAAATAGTTCAGGCTAAAGCACAACACTACATTAAAAAAAACTATACTTTGAATCTTTAGCATGTGAGTACCGATTCAATTCGGGTAAATACAATGAAGGTTCGCTTTTATAATTTGCTCTCTTCTTAAAGTCTTCCACTAAACCAGAACGACTCAGATGTCAGACAATATTGATACCTATGTATAGAATCCGAAGTGTTTTCGTTTTATTATTATTCTTATCAACAACCTTGGAGACAAAATTTCTTCTAATGACAAAAAAAAAACTTCAAGAAAAACGAAATATTAGAAGGGAATGAAAGAAAACTAAATATTAATACTTATGTACGAATATTTCCGTCTAGTCTACGTTAACAATCTATAGTGCACTGAGCTCCTACCTAGCTCACATCAAATGGCTCAGTAAATTATGTTAACTAGTAAGGTCATCTTTAAAATAATAACAATCCAACACTGATGTAAAAAAAACTGCAGCGCTAGGGTAATAATTCCGCAGGAATATGGTTGGTGTTGATTGATAGGCATTCCTGAGTAAATTAACACAATTTATAGCTTTAGAATTTCCTTTTTTTGTGAAGTACTTGATCTGCTTTTTAGGCTACTGAAACCACAAGAAAATCCAAAAAATCAATGCGCTTTCATTTAAGCTGGGACGTCGTCAGCCAATGGGACAGGGAGGGGTAAAATGATATATAGAGGAAATGAATTGTAGGTTAAATAAACACCATTTGTAAAGTTTTTTCGAGTCTCTAGAGGGAGGGGGCAGCTGCCCCTTCCTGCTCCCCTTTGGCAACACCCTTGAGTCAAATATTTACTCTGATTTTTGGTCCACTGAAACCAGAAAACAATATAAAGCATCATTGCTCAGAGTCAGTAAACCTAGAATTAGAGAAAATACTTTAGAATGCTCTAATTCAGAGCAACTAACTCTGATCTAGAATGTGCTCTAGTTTCAACAGGTCAAGAATTAGAACACACACCGAAGCGTGCTCCAATTCCCGGTCAGCTGAAGTAGATCACCTTCAGGGCATCAGAGGCCCTCGAAGACGGTCTAACCAGACCACCGGGGGATCCTTGGTATAGCCTGAGACGCGCATTGTTACCGGTTGTATGGATTCTTATTGGCTGATATTCAATCTGTAATTGTGGCTGTACTAGTGGGAATTTTAAAATGAAAATTTTTGTACATGGGTACTTTGATCTGAGGAATTCACTGGTAATATTTTTAAGTAATAGTCAGTTACTAAAAAATAGAAGCAGGTACAATAATTATTTAAAGGGACAATAATTCAAAGTTTTATTACTGATGCTGCGCTAAGGGAAATGTTTCCTTGGGGGTATTACACCTACGAATTTTTTCCTTGGGGGCATGAACCACGATGCCCCTATGTAGTCGGCACCCATATTAAGAAATTTAGACAACTGAACCAGAGTCCAAAGTACTACTATTTGTTCTACGTATTACATACTACGTATTAAAAAGGAATTACAACATCGAGGTGTAAAACAGCACCGTGCAAAATAGAAAATTGTGCAGTCATTATAAATTTCATAGAAAAAATTATGGACATTTGCGTACATTACAAAAAGTTTTTGCTAATATTACGGATCGTTAATATGGTGCAACAAAATATTTGTTTAGAATTACGTGCGAAAACATGCTTCAGAAAATGAATATAATAAATTTTTATTATATGACAAGATGTTTTCGGTTTTCTTTTTTTAATAAATGATACTCTAGACTAGAAGAAGGCTAAAATCATTAAAACACCTTAGTAAAAATTTTATAATAATGATATTTTTATAAATTTTTAAAAGGCGGCGATAGATTCATGTTTGAAAAAGTAGTAACCTGCGAACTAACAATTTTAATTTTTTCTTTTATTTATTAGCTGTAATTTGTTTTACTTAAAATTTAAGCCTTATTGGTGCAATGGGCATAAGAATCAAACAGAATAATTGTATTTGCTTATAAATGTCAAACGTATCTAATAATGAAATCAAAGAACGTATTTTTACATTTGTAATTGTAGACTTCTAATTGAATAACATTTAAATAACAAAGAGCCTTCTTATAAAGAAAATTACACACTACACTCTAGACGTACATAATTAAGAAAATTAAGCGAAACAATAAAAAACACATTTAATCAATACAATGGAAGGAAAAATACGAATATGTGTTCTATATACCAAGAGTGCAGTGTTGTACACACTGCTCTTATATGCCAAGTATGTCCACAAAACCTAATTTAGTGCGCGCTTATCGTTAGCACATATTGCGCAATGCAGAAAGTAAATGAAAAAATTGCACGACGCTAGAAAAAACACTAATTGCGATTAAATAACCCAAGGAATTTGAATTTCAGCACGAGAAACACAACTCATTCTCCATTTAATTACTTTGAAATAGGGACATAAAGAACAGATAAAATTTTGGTGGAGACGTCTTATAGGTACATAAAATGAATTCGTATCGCGAGTTTTATTTCTATTTTTATGGATGTAATAAAATAAGCAATTTAATAATTCTGATTATTTCACACACGTTATTTTCATCGTATCAGAATGCTTAATTTGCAATTTTTTAGTTTTTTAATCGGTAAAATAGTAATAATTCTTGCGAAGTAACGACATCTCACCTCAGGTCAATTTTTTTCTGAAATCTTCCTACGGTTTATCACATGGCTGCAGCAAAATAGGCAGTGGTGCAATATTGCCAAATCTATTTTGACAAGTATATTTAATATTTCAATACAAAACACGACTATTTACGTGAGTAATAAGTAAATTTCAGGCGTTAAAATGTATTATTTTTATTAAATATATTAAATTGAAAAGATTAAAACATAAGTAACTATAATAATAATTTTTAATCTCATAATTTGTGATCTGTCAGTAATGTTGATTTAGTATGTCAGTGTTAGCTAAAAATATTAAATGTTATACTTTTAATTATTAATTAATTTTTATATTACTAAATCACATTAATATATTAATATGTGCAATTAAAATAAATTATTGAAAGCTGAAAATAAATTATGTTCAGAATGTTTTTAATGACAGTTACTAATAAAATTCATATAGGTTATATACAAAAGTATTCATTGATTTTAGATTCTTATACGATTTCAGAAAAAATATAATACTTATCTCGTCAGGGAGGTTCCTTTTCATGACTCATTCATGGATCATGGTTATTCTATCTCCACATATTCGTCATGAAAAGACTAACTTCCCTGCCATGTTAAGTAAAGAACTATTAAATCATTCCAGCTTGACCGTCACAATTTAAATGTTATTTTTGTACTAGTTTATATATTACTGCACAAGAACTATTCGTAAATTGTAGTAATAAATTCATGGATCTTATTATATTACTCATGAATAAAGTGAGAATTTACATGGACAATCATATTTATATTACAGGTTAATTATGATTACGAATTTATCATTATGAAGACTGAGAACACATCAAAAAACCATTTTAAATAATCAATAGTGGTATTTGTCACAGCGAAATTGGCGTCAATTTTTTGCCGACCGCCATTTGTATGGGAAATATTGCAAATTGTAATCATATCGATTTTCATATTTACAAGTTTTGACAGATATGCATGACATGAAATCTATAAATAACGTTTTAACTATTTTCAGCAAACAAACTGTCTGTCGGTTTGTCTGTTCCTCCGTTAGAAGATTTATAGACACGTAAAGCAAATTTAACGAAATTGCATACATTTCATATGGATATGTATGTTATAACTATATGAAACTTGAATCATTATGAAGTTATTATGTAATTGATAATTTTTTTTCCATGTTAGAAATGTCAAAATATATTTCTTAATTATGTAATGTAAGTTACCTTATTTTACTAAAATAATAACAAGAAACGTTTATTCGTGTCATTCATATTTTTTGCAAATATTTCGAGATAAAAACTATATTAAGAGAAACATGATATAAAATAAATAATAATAAGCTTTTGATAATAGAAATTGAATTGATTCTTCATATAGCATGGCATAAAGTCATATAATAATAATAATAATAATATCCTTTATTTATAAATCCATATAACATTTGTACAATAGATTTCCTTTTATAATTGTATAGTATTATGATATTTTGAAAATTTTAATATTAAAATGAAAATATAAATAGATTCAGAATAAATCATTCCTTGACAAATTATAAATAAATGTTTGTAACAACGTGGCTTCCGTAGTAGAGAAGAAACTAAATGTCAGAGAAACGACTTTTTAGTCCTTGGGTTCATGCATCAGAATAAGGAGTTAGATCTAAATGAAATTTTAATCCGATTCGCATAGACTGAATTATATAAATTATTCTCTTCTCTGTACAATTTTGTTCTTTTTTGTGATAATTGAGAAACGTTTAATTATTATTATATATTTTATTATTTATGATTACATAAAAAAGGTAATTCGTCTTTCCCTAAGACAGTTTATTGATTCGTCACTGTATACTACAGGTACTCAGATTTATGGTAAGAATTATACGAAAATACCATCTATCTCAATATTTGTTTATGAAATTGTATAAAATTTCCATTAATTAATAGCTAACGAAGAAATATTCACATTATTCTCATATTAGATTTATTAGCATTTTAGCCGGAACAGTACATCATTAATTTAAATTAATAACTGTCGGAGAATGCTTTAAAGTTCAAAGCTTATTTTCGAGCCAATACCGAACGATAACTTTTAGTTTGGTATAACTAACTTCTAAATTTAAAATTAAAATTGTGTATAACAATGTTTGTTGAAATATTTTGTTGAGGTTTCAGAAAAAATAGCGTTCTTCGGTATAATTATAGTGAATTCCATTTAAAATGTTTGTTTAGAAAGAATGTTACATGTAGTTTTAAAAACTTGATAATTTTAATTGATACTGCATGTAAATTACCTTGCAGTCAAAATAATTGTACACTGGCCAACGCGTTTTGGTTTATCTTAAGTGGCAATCATTCTACTTTTTCCCTAATATAAAATATCCCGAAAGTGTGTCAAATAGTAATTAACATACGTCCAAAAAGTGTCACATGTAAATATGCGTAAAACAAGGCCATAAAGATACCAAGAATATGAATTAGGTATTCATCATGTAAGTAATCTCATTTTAAACAGAGGTGATATGACATAAAATAAACAACAGTTATTTATGTTTTCTGCATAAATGATTTCTTAAGATTATGAAATGTAAAAAATGGTATGAAATAATAATTATGGAAGTATTATTGCACCTTACTCGGAAAATAAGAGAATAATAGGAAAGAGTAGGCGATGTTTCGCGACGGACCGAACATGAACCAGGTTCTACATATAGTTCAGCAAAACCTCATTATAGTGACGTCATATAGCATTTTCTTTTGGTTGAATCGGTTAAACCTGTAAAGCTGTCAAATTAATCGACGGTCAATTTTAAATGATTTCAGCAGTACTACTGTCAATTTCTACTTCAGGTACGTTTAAACTTAAACCATTCGAAAATTTTAGTTATTCCATTTCTTTATTTAATTATTATTTTTTTGTAATATATTTTAAAAATTGTATACAAGCCAAAGATAGAGCTGGAATGAGATTAGGAAGAGAAAACCGATAAACCACAGTCATGAACCGAGCTAGCAGCTTCAGATCCAAGAATGATGTCATTACTTGGACGCGAGAACGTTCTGATTCATAAAATTCATTAACCAAATCATTTTGGTTCGTCGTGAAAAATTGCCTATTGTTGCCTATATCCTGAAATATTGGCACCCTCTATATTACCTACGATACGATCAGTGGTGTGCGGTAAGTTTCAAATTTCGGTAGTGTCAAAAACTTAAACTTAATTTTTTAAATGAATAAGAAACAACATGTAATTATTTGAAATAAGTATCTACAAATCTTCGTTTTTTTTTCTTTCACGAATGAAAAGGAAATTACCTATATGAAATAAATTTATCTGAAATTGAATTGCTATATCCTTACTTTTTACTTTCGTTAATTGAATCAAAGTCAAAATGAAGATGTCTTTTTCAAGATATGATTAATTTTTTCATTGTTAAAAAAATTGTTCAAAAAAGTGAATTTATAAAAGATTTTAATAAACGCAAGCAAACATTTTTCTGCTTATAGTGAAGTTTAACGAATGGTTCCGATCTTCAAATGCGCCGAATATACCATCTTTGAACAGACGACTTACATTTCACTACTCTGACTGAAGCAGAGTTCTTGGCTCGCTTTGATATGATAGTCATATATACACTTTCTCTTACAATTTAAACTATAGTTAGAAATTAAAAAAAAAATATTCTTCAGAATATAATTTTATATTTATTGAAATTGAAAAATATGAAAATATGCAACATTTAATGAGTATTAGTGAAAATATTTCATTTAAATATTATTTAGTTCGCGAGCTATAACAGATTAAATTTTGTTGCGATGTCCTGTGATGTCATCCTTTTTTAGCAATTTCATTGGTTATCTGATTTTAAAAACACAATCGCGCGACCCTATTAGAACTCGCGGAAATGAGACATATGGTCTTGTTTTTTTATTACGAAAAATAAATCTTATTTATGTCTAATAATACAAATTCATCACTGGCAAAGACATATGTCGTCATAGACCAAAATTTTCAACTTGTTATTTCGCTTACTACGACATATTTTTCAGTCACGTTTTCACACTCTTTTTCAGAAAAAAAAAATAACAATGGTTTACGACCCCATTACTGTGTATAGAGGATTAAATTATTAAAATTATTATGCCCTTCTTAGTAATACCACAGAATAGGTTTATACAGAAGCGACAGTAAGACATAGAAGCGAAAATTAGAGAGAGATGGAGAATGTGTACAAATTTAAAGGTTTACACAATGCTTCAAGGCCATAGAACTGACTAGGGGAACATGAAAGGTACCGACAAGGAGTGTCGCTTCTGTGTGTAACTATTCTGTGGTAATACCGAGAGTTTATTTTAACGTGAAACATAGGATTTACCATATTCATGGTTACGTTTTGAAATTTGATTGATAGCAATGTATCAAAGCGTTCATTTTAAAATGAAATATAGGTTGTCAAATCACGTCATTATTATCTGTCAAATTGTGATTTTTTTAAATACCACATTTCCACGTCGTTGGAATAGACGTGATAGACAAATAGAGTGGCCCGCTAGGTCTTCTGATGTTCCACTATTTGATTTTTTTTTTAAACTGGAAAACGAAATTATTTAATGGCAATATGTATAATAATTAAAAAATTAAAATATAAATAGAATAAAATAACGAATATTATAAATGAGTTTTATTATTGTTTAACCTCAATATTGTATCTGCTGTTTCATTTTAAATTGAACGCTCTGATACAATTTATTTATTCTATTGTTATATTTTTTTATAAATAATATCATCAGATAAACCAAATATGATGGACATACAAATCACATGAGGTTCGATAACATCATATAAATTGGAATAAAAGGTCGATAATATGATAAAAATATTTCGACACCAACCAAGGCGTCTTCTCGTCTTCAGATTTTGTTTAAAGAATATTTCAATTACCTTCCTACTTATGTTGAAATAAAAATATTTATTATAATAAACTATTATTTTTTTTACATAAATTATCCTATTTCTTCTTTTCAAAAGCCAAAGGGATGCAAGTACTCCCCCTTGCGCCCAGATCACGCCTGCTAAATATTTGTAGGGGTATTGTTGTTACTGCATATTTTATTATATTTCAATGTAAATTTAATTTTTTTCTAATGTAGTTTTATTGAAATAAAACATTAAAAGAATAATTGTAAATTTTATATATCTTACAACATTTTTTACTCAAAGGGCGTAAAATGAATTCCTGCACGCAGAACACTAATATGACAAAACCGGCACTGCACTGCCATCATGAATTAAATTTCAATATGTTTAGGCGGGAATTTAACGTATAAAAAAAGAAATAGATATTCAATGTTGCTAGATGACTCCATAGTATGCTGAAGGTACTAAATTTGGGGAGCGTGTTCAATTTTATTTTCGCTTAGTTCAATTACTCGTATATAAAAATGGAGTATTACAGCATATGATTCATTTTTTCTCAAAATGATTAACAATATATTTTTTCATTCCTCAAATTAATTATTTGTTAATATGCTTTTTACCGATTAAGAGTTTTTTTAATTGATTGTTATTCAAAATTCAGTAACATAAATTGTTTTATTTGTTACACGCATGAGGTCAAATCCGCTGCGTCACTTGGGCGATAAAAAAAATCACACTTAAAAATAAAATAAAATCATTTAGTCTCCAAATAAATGCTCATGGTTTAAAATAATTTAAGCAATCATGTTAGATATTTTACGTCCTTTTTATAATAACCCAAATTATGGATGTATAAAAAAAAATTAAATGAAATAAATCTGCTGCGAAGATAGATTTGAAATAGACCTACATTTATATGCATAATTAGGTAAATACATACGATTATACAACAACATATGAATTTGATTCTGTAGTGTAAAAAAAATCTATTTTAAACAAAAAAAAATAATAAATCGTTAAAACTTTTAATTCAAACTTTAATATTTTCTACAAATAATAAATGGAATATTAATAATTACTTATAGGTATTTAATAAATAATTAGAAAATAGAAACATGTTTTCTTTAATTATATGAGTTGTTCAAAAAGAGACAAAAATATTCTTCACTGAACCGGATGCAAACTTAAAACTTTGGGATGCTGCAGTTCCGCAATGCCTATACACAAATCGCACCTGATAGAGAGAAATAATAGCAGCTCTCAATAGTTTGGTGCACATCGAAATTATTGGGTTGGATTGTAGTACAGTCTACTCAAAATTCACTCTAGTGTTTCCAAGCGGACGATGCGAGTCGCGGCCTTCATTCTGGATATTGTTATTAGATTATTACGCGTTTCAGGAAAATAGGTGCATTCTAATAATTTTTATCTTTGCGTACGTTAAATTCCTACGAATTTATTTAAGATTTTGTATTTTCAAATTTTATGTATACTCTTATGCTTCAAAATTTATTTCTTGTTTTTTTTTGTCACATACTGTGTATTTACTTGCTTTTTCTAATTTAATTCCAATTACTTTTTCTTTTTATTACAAATTTCGATGGTTCTTCGTGGACAATAAATAATATAATAATTTTATGTACAAAATTTGCCTCCTATTCTTTAAAGGCCAAGCCGCCACTGATACACGCAGTATTGGACCCGCCAGCGCTGCGATCGGTTTGCATCGTAAAAACTTAATACTGCTGGAAGAAACTAGGGATGACGATGGGTACCCGGGTACCCGGAACCTATCCGATAATAATGTACCCGGGAATCAAAAATAGTACCCGATTACCCGAAATGTACCCGTTACCCGTTTATTACCCGTTACCCGAAATCTACCCATTACCTAAAATCTGTTGTTGTCAGTTAAAGACAATTTTCAGCTGCTGGAAACATTGTAACAAAACGAAGATCAAGACTGAGTGCAGATACATCATCCATGCTGATATTTGCGAACAGAAATAGGAAATATTTCAGATATTCCTAAGTAATTAAATCAAATGTACTTCCGTAATAAGTTTTAATTTTGTAATTTTATACTGCTGATATACTCGTATATTATATAAAATATCAATATATTTTTTTTATTTCCATACCAGAAAATAATATTTTTTTGTTCATTTAATAAATTTATATGCAAATAACAAAAATTTGTATTAAAAAGATTAATATGAAAGAATAACGGATATTTTAAGAGTATCAGGTAATTATCGGGTATCAGATTATTATCGGGTATCGGGTAATTATCGGGTAACGGGTAATTATCGAGTATCCGGTACTACCCGGGTATTCATATCGGGTACCCGGGTACCAAAATTTTCAGGTTTCGTCATTCCTAGAAGAAACTATAAATAGACGCCGGATAGATGGGAAAATGATCAAAATGTTTGGTTAAGAATAGCGGTAAATTACGGGAATGATGATTAATGTTGCGGGCATTTAAACGGTTATTCAGTTTACATTGCTTAGTAAACGTACTTTCGGTATTATCAACGTAGACATTTAATTTTAAATATGCATTTAGCGTACAAAAGCTGCACAATTAAAATATTATGAAGGATTTCCAACATTGGGTGTCAAAATTTCTATATGCTTTTCTTTATAAAATAGCTGTTTAAAGTAAAATGTTTGTTAATAAAAATTTCGATATGCTTTTTTTCATTACATACGCATTTAAAATTAAAGGTCTGTTGATAACACTGGAGGTAAGACTTCTACTTTCAGTATGCCAAATTTAACCAACTCGTGACATGAAATATGGCACAGTAAATTTGTAAAAATCCAAAATCATTTAATTTTTATATATCAACAAAAATAATTCGGTTGTTATTTATTTTTACATATAATTATATTCTTTTCACGCCATCGTTCACGTACGTAAGTATAACTTACTTCCTTAGCAACATATGTCGCAAATTTCTGATAATATTTATTATTTGGTTACCATTCTCCGCAAAATATTATAGAAAATAATTGGATACATTTTACAAATAATTTAACATTATTTGAAGATAATTGCTGCAGGTGTCGCTAAAAATATAATTAGTTATTTGGAATAATTCTTGTACAGCACACCGTATCATATAACCTGAAAATCGGCTCCGCAAGCTTCGCCTGAGTTCATACCTCCGCGAAATTTATAATAAACTTACATTTCAGGCAGCATATATAACTTCCTAGAGTTTATTATGTAATTTGGACAGGATAGTTCTGTTTTTCTTGTTTTCTGCTTATTTGTGAGTGGAGAATATAAAAAATATTCATATACCTATATGAACTTCCATTAAAAAAAAAAATAGTATAGAGCTCATTAACAGAAGAAGTTGAATACATGTTTTAAATATATAATTAAAAAACGATATACATTTTTCTCTAGATGTTATTTTAATTTATTATTTATTTATATTCAGATAAAATGAAAGGCGGCAAGTAGTAAAATAGTGTTGACGCGAGACGAGATGAAACATACAGTGTCTCGTCTTATCTCTAATTTATCCCGTTTTCTCGTTTTAATACAAAATTCGAATAATAATATTTATCATAATGATGAAAACGTTTAACTTACTACCGCTAGATGTCTATGTAGATGCGAACGCGTATAGTTCTAATTCTAATACACAGGATGTAACAGGAAATAAGTACACCAAATTTAACTTATGATAAAACTCGTCGAGGACAATAATATTTATTACTATTTTTTTTCTGAAATTTCAACTTTCGTTTGCATTTTTACCACCCCATAAATCAACGAATCGTTTAGATATCTATTTTTATCACAATTTGATCTATTAACTGAAACAGTGGAACAATGTTTTTGACGAAAGTGTGTTGTCAAATTTTTCAAATAAATTTTGAAATTAACAAATATGTAAATCGGTTATTAATTAATTATTATAAAAGTTAGAAAGTTTAAATATACCTGCCTTTACAACTAATGAGTTCACAGAAATTGTGCTGTCAATCAATTTTGAAAAGACTTTTGTTTCGTCTTGCGGTAACACTACAGTAAAATCGCCCCATAAAGCTAAGCCACTCGTCTACACGTGGTTTCATACCTCCGGCCGGATGGACAGACAGACAGACATCACGTTAAAAATAATCAAAATGTAATTCATAATATAAAGAATTCAATTGAGTAAAATCTGTAAATATAGGTCTGACTTATAATTGCAATATAATAATTACGTAAACAAACATCTAATCATTCGGAAATGCTGTACCTATATAAAAAGCGTAATTCATTCTTATATAGTGCATATCTAAATAATATCAGTCCTAATTTAATATTTAAATTATTTGTCAATAATTAATTATTTTTAACAATCCTGACAGAAATTGGTTATGAAAAATGAGGCAGATAACAAACACATTAATAAATCAGCAAAATTTTATTGAAATATAAAAAAATTAATAGCAACATGAAACATATCAAGCAAAATTCATTCAAAAACCTTCAATAAATCATGAAAACTGCTGAAAGGCCATCATTCACTGAAATCATTATCATCATGAAAGCTTTCAGGCCTTCAGCTTTCGCTGAATGCCCCATGCCTTGCGTTGCCAAACCTTGCTCACTTGTGATAACGTAAGCTAATGTATTAGATATTAAAATGAGGCTAGTCAATCGATGCATTCACCTGTAAGGAGCTTAAAGCACAGCACCGGGCTTAGGCACAAAAAACTCGCAGGCCCGGACAGGAAATTACCAGCTCCTACACTTCGGAGCCCGACGTCAGACAGCTCTGTAATTGGGGATAGTTTTTACTAAATTAAATTTCACTAATCGATAAAACTCGTAAATGAAAATATACTGAATATATTAGAATAAATTTCAATAACGAGAATCGTTGCTAATTTCGTTTCCTATGAATCAGAATTCAGAATACATATTTCAGTATTGAATTTATACATAATAATATGTAATAGTTTCTAGAATATGTGAGTCATCATACCGCATTATTTTCTTTATATTTTAATAAGCAAATAAGTGCTAAAGAAATTATATGAAATACAAAAAGTATTTTGCATTTATAATGTGGTATGACATGCTATATTTTCCTAATTATTATTATTTTTGGACATATATACAGGTGTTACAAAAAAAGATAAAAAACATAAAAATCATATATAGTATCAGTTGACATATGACTTGTTTACATGATATCACTTGTTATATATATTAACAATTTATTATTTATAATTAACAAATTATTCAACAAAGAAATATATTTAGGTATAGTTAATTCAGTATATACCCAAACAAACTTTACGATTATTTCTAAATTCACCATAAGTACAATGTCCTTTTTGTCCATTATAATAAACTTTAATTGATATTTAAGAGATCAAGGTCCGCAAAGTCGTAGTTTTATTATCTATTTCTAATAAACGCCCTCGACGATATAAATATAAATTAAATAAATAATTAAATTTCAAAATTTATATACAGGGTGTAAATGAAACTAGGGAACGCGATTTTTCTCGAAAGGTATAAGAGATACAAAAAAATCTTTCATATAACATTGTTATTGTTTTTAGTAAGCTACGTCAATTAATGTAAATCAGAAAAAATATATTTTAATTTTCGGAGATATACCAATTTTTGACTTTTTTTTAAATGGTACGCCCTGTATATTTTTATACTATTTAGTACGAAATAATTTTTACTTTAAAAAAGTTCTATAAGTTATACCTTCTAAACTTAATAATATTCGAGTTATTGAAGAAAATATTAAAATAATTTTACTGGAAAATAAAGCTGGCTATGGAGCAAAATTTGACATTTGTATTAGTTTATTGTTATAAGTTTGTAAAAAAGATTGATAACTTAGACTATTATTTGTTGTAAAAATAGAAGAATACTCAATTAACGAGAATGTGAACATTTGTAAATTAAAATGTGTCGTAATTCAATAATTTTGTATTTATAGCCAGCTTTAATTTCGAGTAAAACTATTTTAATATTTTCTTCAATATCTCGAATTCTATGAAGTTTAGAAGGTACAACTTATGAAACTTTTTTAAAGCAAAAATTATTTCCTACTAAATAGTATAAAAATATACAGGGCGTACCATTTAAAAAAAAAAACAAAAATAGGTATATCTCCGAAAATGAAAATATTTTTTTTCTTATTTACATTGATTTATGTAGCTTACTACAAACACTAACAATTTTATTTGAAATATTTATTTGTATATCTTATAACTTCCAAGAAAAATCGTGTTCCCTAGTTTCATTTACACCCTGTATAATATGAAATACTTGTAAATTATTACTTAACAATGTTTTTTCTACACACTTTATGTTCACTAAATTAGCTTGTTTCATTTGATGGATGGAGACATTTTTAAGCAACAACTATAATTCGAGTTTTAAATTTAATCGGTAAACTTTACTCACAATTTTTGTGAAGTGTAAACTCGAGTTAAAAATGATTCTAATCATATTACTATGATAAAATTTTTTTTTAAGAAAATTAGTTGTTTGTTAATATTATTTATTAATAATTTTTTATTTGTATCATGTACTATATGTTTTCAAAACGCTTAAATCTTTCATATAACATTTATTTGATCATTAATGTGATAATTTTTTGAATACTATACTCGTACTTATATAAAATAAAGCATGCTTGAAATATGCTTTTTCATATTTATTAGTTATAACTCTTAGGTGCATATTTTGACACCCATATTTATATAATAATGTATAAATTTTATTAAAAATGTGTAATAGTTATTTATGTATTACGGGCATAATCAAAAGATTATAGCACGAGGTAATATTTAAAGTTCGAAACGGAGCGGAGAGCTTTAAATATCCTAAGAGCTATACTCTTCATTATGTCCATGGTATATACAACGTTTTATTTCATTTGTAATGAAAAATATCTGTAGGTATATTCCATCCTGTGGTTTTTTATAGATAGTTGACATTGTTAATTATTTGTTCTTAAACAAATTTAATATAATTAAAGTGTCACTGACACTGTCAGTGTCAAATATATATGGAACGTAACGTACTGTTTATTCTGAGGAAATATTAATAGAATATGAGGGTGCACAGGCCAAATTGGTTTCTAAAAAATTGCAAATTTTAAATGTTCTGTGAATATTAAATGAAAATTTAAATTTGTTGTATTTATTGTGTTGTTTGATATTTATTCATTAATTACAATTTTAATTTGTTTGAATAAATATTGCTTAGAAAATTTGTATGCCCGCGGGCGATAAAAGCCAAATTACGCCCGCATTTGAAAGCACATAAACAAGTTTATAATTCCAAAATGAAATAATAACTTATAATAATTTCTAAACCACATGAATGCTAAAAACTAAAAATTAAACGGCAATAATGATAAATATATAATAATATGTCAAAATATTTATATTATATAAATATAAATAAATAATGAAATATTATTTTGAGAAAGTCATATATGTATGTTTATTATATGGTAATAATATTAGTTGTGTGCTTATAAATATATTTGAATATTTCTGATCGTGTTCACCTTTCATATTGTGCTACTTAGCTCAGAAGTTGAAATATAAGAATGTAATAATATAATCTATACTTGACTTACATTGGGAGGTCTCGGTTTTCGTTTCATAACTGCTCGAACTTATCATTTAATCACTATTTTATTATTAAAACCAATTCACTTATAGCAAATGAATAATTTGGGTGTAAATGTTATGCAAATCAATGATAATTTAGTCGGGGGCAAGTGGTAAAATATGTAAATAAATACGCGGACTGGGAACGTGGTGTACGGTTCGCGACGACCCACATTACTGGCGAGCCGCGCGGGTTAACGCACTTCGGCGGGGAGCAGAACTAGCCCCGGCTACAACCAACCAAATTGCAAAACTGCCAAAACGTAAACACATCAACTTTAATCAACTCATCCATTTACTAATTGCAAACAACGAACTTGCAAAAGTTTATTACAATATGTTTAAAATGAAAAATATTATACCTAACTCTGTTAAAAGGTTTATACTTAAAAATATTGTATTAAATTACAAGCTCAACAAAAATATACAAAATATGAAACTGTATTAAAATTTATTTAGAAGTATTTAGTTATATATATATATATATATATATATATATATATATATATATATATATACTCGTATATATATAATTATATTACAATTTGTTTAAAACGATACATAGGGAACAGGTGGTAATTCAAATTTATTTGCAAATATTTGTTTTAATGGTATGAGTATAATTAAATTTTATAAATAATACGTACATTTTAAATTCAGTTATTTAAAATATGTATCAGATATTATAGTTGGGATAAATATCATAAATAATTTGTATTTATGAATTATAACTACATATTTAAGAAACTTATTACATATTGTTATTAACGTTTATAGTAATGAATGCGAATTAAAATTTTATATAGTATGTACAAATATATAAACGAATAATGTCCATGTTCTTATTTAATTAATCTAATATAGAAATTTGAATGTTAATAATTTTTAAGAATAATTGTAGTCTATATTTTTTAATATTTATTTATTAAATTTCTATACTACTTTCTATTTAATGTATGTATACTTATTTTCAAATTTTAACGATATCTTGTTTAAATATTACAACATATGTAGATTAAATAAATTTTAAAACTAAATCTCTGAATTACAAAATTTTTGATAAATTAACAATAAATTCATATTAACATTAATTAAATTATTGAGAGTAAAGATCCTTTAATTACTACTAAATTAAAATAAAAAAATCCTGTAATTAATTTGGTAAATAAATAAATGCAATTCAAAAATAAATTCATTAAAATTACAAGAATATTTTTATAAATGCAATGTTTATTGTTTTAATATAATTATGAATGTACAAAAATAAAATATTATTCTTTTATTATAAAACAAAACAGAAATAAATTGGCTTTATAAATTAATATAAAATAATTTAAAATGCATTTACTTACCATTGAAATAAAAAAATCACTTAACACACTAAGAAGCACTTATAATAACAAACACTAAATTGATTTAGTTCAAATTATACGCTTGTTTTCGACTTTTGCAATAATTTATGTAAATTATTTTTAAAACAAAATTTATCATTTTCAACTTTTCACAAACTTTTTGTCTTCCAAATTGATGACACAAATTGAAAACTCTGATAATTGTTTAAAATTTAACTTCAATTATAAAGTTCTCTGTCAAAATTTGTGATTAGCTCTATTGGTACGGTGGTAGAGATTTGAACGCGCCGGTTCTACTCGTAAGAATAAAACTTAGCGATTGTTTTGCCGGTACCGGTTCGGATTTAGCGGTAAAGCTTTCCCAGAGAGGGTGAGAAGGGAAAAGTCGATTTCTCTACTGTGATTTCGTGCGCTGTTGCCGCTTTTACCCGGCGAAAAAACTTGTTGCATCGAAGAACTTTTCTCCTGCAAAAAATATAAATAATGTGTGGTTGTACAAGTATTAAAAAAATACGAATATAAATGTAATGATTGTAGAAGAAATAGAACGGAATATATAATTATTATAATGAAATCAAATAACATAAATTTAAGGAAATCATTTGTTTTCTAAGTTTGTTCTTTATTCTATAATCAAAAAGTTTGAATTATTATTCGAAAAAAATCACAATTATTTATTATTTAATTTACACGGTCACACCCAGTAACAGAACAGTAGACCAACAGCTTATAGTGGGTTCCGAACCATTCGGACACAGCGGTATTTATTTTTGGTAACGCAGGTTTGTCGTCATTGGGATTTTAACCTCAGATCTCACACTTCGCTCAACGAGTCAAAACCCGCTAACCAACTAAGCCAATTATAAAATCTATGTAAATTTTACAATATGATGTTCATTGGTTTTTGTAATTATTACAGAAATTACAAAAATATAATATAAAATGAATCAATTTTTATTGATTCGGATGTGCCGAAATATTTCTCTAATCTCGCCCGTCTCATCTTGAAATATCTCATCTAGAGCAAGAAAAGAACGATGTTAAAAACAAAGCTTCGAGAGGAGAAAATAAAATTGAGATTCTTGAATTTCAATAATTTCACCAAGATTTCTCGAGTTTTAAAAAATAAAATCTGTTAAATTGTTAAATGTTTTTGTACCATCACCTTCATTTATTTTAGATACTTTACTCCAAGAATCGCATGTGGTAAAACCAGTTTTATGAAATTTGAAATGAATAAACTGCCTCCATTTACTATCAATAACATATAACAAGTTATCTGCAACAATATTTGGAAAATAACTCGCTTATGTCTGTCAGGTTATATAGTAACATTATTTGTTAAAATAGGAAAATACCGAACAAATATAACTTCGGGAATCTCAAGAATTCCTACGTCATCTAGCCATCAACAGTAGTAACGAAAATTTTTTTTCCTAATTTCCCAAAAGAATGTTAAGTGAAGATCTAGTGAAATTTCGTTAGATATGCGATTCGAGAAAAAACTCGTCTCACAAAATCATTAGTTATTTTTGAAATGCTTAAATAAATGTTAGTATAAATAAAAGTTTGTGATAAGTATTTGATAATAAATTAATTATTCTAATTGTATTATTTGAAAAGATGTTGCATAAATAAATACTTTGTGTTATGCAAAACAAAATAGAGTATAAAAACTTTATATTTCATTTTTGAAAATACCTTAAATATATCAGACATGTACCTAACATAGACATGGGACATGGCCTGATAGGAAATCAAAACCATGCTGAAATACCTCGGTAAATCATTTCCATGGACAACGTATAGATCCCTTTCTTCGTTCTTCTGCATGTGTTTTACAATCGCTCAAGTGATAAAGTTATATTTATTCGAATGAGGGTGATAATATGAAAAGAAAGAAGCATTTAATTTATCAAAATATAAAACAACCCTTATTCTATGTCATAAACTGTAGCGGAATTTTGCTGAAATCTCATCTTTGTTCATAAATAAAATTAATAATAACTTGTTAATTTAAAGAAATCAAGATAATAAAATGTCAATAAAGTAAACATCATCAATTCGTATGAGATATATTGATATTATGAGACAAATTTTATTATTAAATATTCAGATCTTTTATTTTTAAATGGGTACGACTCCTGAAGCTACATTAAACATTATAAAAACACTCGACCTACTTCCAGACAACTAAGTAAGGGTAAAGAAACAAAAGATCTTTAGGTCGCAGTGACATAAGTGTCAACGCTCTAGCCCTCTATCTTAATAATAATAATAACAATGAGTCTGCATAGTATACACAAATAATTTTGGTTTAACACACGAAAATGAACTACTCTAGATTCATTTAGGTTACATACGTAATTTCAGTTTCACAAATTATTTATATAAATATTTACGATTACAATTATTAATGTAATTTTCACGAATAAAAAGGTAATATAAATTATTTTTATCGTGAAATGCAAGAATATAAAAGAAATATATAACAACAATAAAGCCTAATAATAGGAAATAATGTGTTTTACATAGATATCTGATTTTCTTTTAAAATAAGTTTCTCATAAATGTAGAAACACTAAATATGTAAATTTAAAGCACTTAATAAATAAATTGTAATAATATTGACCTATATTTGATTCAATATCATTTATAAAAGCAATAAATAAAGCTAACAATGTTTTGAAAGCATACAATTATTTCCTTTATAATATTAATCACTTGAAAATTCAAATCCTTTGTGAGAGTTTGACAACACTGCCCCGCTTTCTGATTGGCTGTTTTCCGTAGTGGGGACGGAGTCATTGACCAATGAACTATGAAACTCCTCCCCGAATTATCCCGGAATACTTGTCCTGTCGTCTAGCGATCCACCGGAAACGATTGGGCAATATCCGGCTTCGGCTGTCAACTGTCATCACCCCTGTCTCCAAAGACATCCCAGTAGGCTCCGCCTCGCGTAATTCACTTGTTTAGAAAGTGGGGAGTATACACATGTTAGGGGACTGAATGGCGTGTTTAATAACAGAAAATCGATTTGTGGCCGCGTTTAAATTGTAATTATTATCAGATAAAGTCTTGTTGAGGTGTAAAGGTTGGAGGAAATTATTTCTATTTTAATTTTGATGCTCCTTTGTTGTGATGACGTAGCGAATAAGTTGTGTTTTGTGATATTTTCATGTTCTATTGTTAGAATATTTAGCGTGAGAAATGTATTGAAATTTATGGATTTAAAATTCGAAATAAGCAATCTTATGGAACAAATTAAATTGCTTGTATCGGAAGGAAAACTTTTTCCTTGAATTAGAAATGGAAATTTGGCTTGCAACCTTCAATTCAGTTGCGTATTGAATTTGCATAATACCTATCTGTCAGGCATAAATTAGTACGAGTGTAACACATTTGTAGTATGTAAATTTTAGATCAAATGAGAAAACATAACAATTCATTTCTTATTTCAAATAAACTGTACTTTTTTGTATGAATGGGATTTTTCAAGTTATTTTTATTTTGTTGAATTTAACAATTTAGGGCTATTTTTTAACATGTTGTTAAAATGCAGGCTACTTCGATTAATAGGAAAATATTGCATCGAAAAACTGATGTAAATTGTCAAAAATATATGTAATTTACTACTTCCTAAGTATAAGAAATTAATATAATAAAATTAATACTGTTCTGACATTTACTGATTATTCAATAAACAATTTTTAATACTCCTTTATTTAAATTAATTTTTATTTTGCTGTATTAATTACATTTCGAAACTTCCTGAACTTAAAATAATTTTATGTCTGATTGATTGATTGATTGATTGAAATTAGTGTAATTTATAATGTCTTAAGCTAATTGATTTTAACACTGGTAAGCAACAAAGAAACATTTACTTTTAACACTGTATTCAACAATGAAACATTTACTGTTAGCACTGTAGTCAACAATAAAACTTTTCAAATATTGTGAATGATCTCTTATTGGCGTTTTTGATTTCGTATATAATAGTCGAAAGTAATTAGTAGCTCCATTAGTTAGATCTTAAATTTCACTCGACATTTCAATTTTATTAATATTAATGGCGTATGTGATCACCATGGGCGCCCCCTGTCCCCTTGGGAAATTATACGTTACTATAATTTTACGTATATAATTAATATTTTAACAAAGAACATAAAATAAGGAACTGCGATTTTGATATTCACTAATAGATAACTGACGCAAAGTAATTCTAGTATTGCGCAAGAAACATACTTCTAGTACTTAACCTGAAAATTTAGTTCTACGTTCAATATGGATCAACAAAATTATTTCAATGAAAACATTACTTATAATGATTATGATACTAGTGATAATATTTACAAAAATTACAACAGTATATTTCTGCAAAATCAAAACTAAGCACATCCCCTGGTTTATGATTATACCTATATAAAAAAAATCGGAAAATTGTAATTATTTTTGACCCCTCTGAAAAAAAATCCTGGTTACGCCCATGGTGACCATAATCGATTTTCAGTACATAAGTCGTAATATATAATAACAAATCTCGATATAACTTCTCATTATAGTAATACATACTAAAAATTAGTTTGCAATAATATAGTTACCTACCAGCAATTACATGTTTTGGAAAAGAGATTTGTAACGATAGCATAGTAGGATTGTGGAAGCAGGGACCCGAACTGTAACGAAATCGTAACCTAAAACCGAAACCTATATTTTATTTCTTCAAATATGGAAACCGAAAACCGATACGAAAAATAAATTTATTCCGTAACCGAAAACGTACCCGAACCGAAAAAATATCAGTACTACAACCAGTATAAATATAAATATTGTACTAATCTGTAAATAATTAACCATAAATTTCACTTATTCTACTTATTTTTAAAAAATGTAATAATGATTAAATAGTTATATTTTAAAGCGCAATTTTCATTTTTAGATCAATACTTAAAATTAAAGTAAGTAGATACTTTACTTAAAACAACTTAGTTTTAACCGAAATCGAAAAAACCGAATAACCGAAACCGTAACGAAATCGAAATTTATTTGTCTATTTTAAACGAAACGAAAACCAATATAATATTTTTTTAAAAACCGTTACAGATAACCGAAACCGAATTTTTATTAATGTATAAACCTATAACCGTAACCGAACCCCAAAATTTTTCGGTTCGACTCCCTGTATGGCAGACGACTGTCTCTCTTTTTTCGCACCAAACTATCTTCTTTTTTTACCACACTGACGTTACGATATCCCTTCCCTAAATTTTTAAAATTTATTTTTTCGTAAACTAAAATTTTTATCTTTTTAAAAGGTATTTTTTCTTCAAACGTCATAAAAGTGACATCTTCTGTGACGTGATTGACAAGGTTGAAGTTTAATTTCTATGCCTCCGTAATATAATTTTTTATTCTAGCCGCCGTTTAATTTCTTCGCCGCCGTATTTAGAATCAGCCAATAAGAAGTAACTTGTACAATAGAAATCTGTAATATCGCCCTAAATGTCACTATAAAAACTAGATAACCTAAGAATAAAGTTACTAAAAATTGTGAATAACTGACAGGTAACCTACATATTAAACGTCAAATAGAAATTAATGTTTAAAATTTCTACATTTGAAGAAAAAATAGCATGTGTTATTCAGAGTAAAAGTGTCTTTGTGTGCCTCGCATGCAATTGTCCGACTCGCTTCGCTCGTCGTGCAAACTTCCATGCTCGCCACACAAAGTATCACTTTTACTCTTAATAACACAATATACTATTTTAGTAATAATTTTATAAAAAATATATTTCAATTGATTTTCTCAATTTTACAAAGTAAAATAAAGTTTGATTCTGACCACTCATACATCAACGTAAAAATATTGAAAATACTAATTTTCCAAAAACTTAAAACATTTGAAGTTAGTTATATTTTTTGATAGGGCCAATGTATCATATATAATTATAGTAACGCGTAATTCATTGTCCTCCGATAATATAGCATGTCAACTCTAAAAATAAATAAGCAAACATCATTGAATAACAACATTGTTATTTGCTTTGCATACATTTAAATTTTTAAGTTTTTCTCCGTCTGTATTACCGTATGAATAATGCAGCATAAAATGTTTCGTTTCAATTTGGTCGTTGCGTTTATCAAGATTGAGATCTGTACCGGGGATATAATGAACAGCTAACCTTTCAGACAAAGAAAATATCCGCACAAGGACTACAAACTACTACCGAAATAAAAATATATAATTATGCTTATTAGATCGTTGCTAATAGCTGATTTATAAAACAAGGCGGTATTTAAGATAAAAAATGGATTACGTTGACAAATTTGAATTAAGGATTTTTTATATAATTAGGTTATAAATACGATAAGTATTAATTTGACCTCATTCACAATAAGTATATTTTGCTGTTCTACTATTTTCCCTTATTTATTTCATATGAATAATGATGTATAATTTACTCTATATTTACCAGCGTTTAAGTAGATAATTATATCATACATGTACAGTACACATTATACCGGGTGTCCCAGTTCGACCGACACATGGGAGTTTTACATGGGAAATCAGTTAATTATGAATAGTATCTCCCCAGTGCAAGATATTCACTTGAAATTTTGTATACTTATAGGAGAATATTAATTCTATGGATCACACTTATTTGAAAGATGCAATTTAGTCTGCAGGGCGAGATTTATTAAATTTAAAATCTAATATTTTCGTTCAAAATCAGACAGCCATGGAAATAAAAGAAAATATCTATGTGACAGTTCTGACAGTTAATGACATGCCATTGTAGATATTTATATTTTTGTAATATTGGTATATTATTTAACAAAAAGAAACTAAATTCAACTTTAATAATATTAAAATACAGGGAATAAAAATTAAAATCAGTGATATTTCACTAAACTGTCAGATAAATATTTTCTTTTATTTCCATGGCTGTCTGATTTTCAACGAAAATATTAGATTTTAAATTTAATAAATCTCGCCCTGCAGACGAAATTACACATTTCAAATAAGTGTGATCCATAGAATCAATATTCTCCTATAAGTATACAAAATTTCAAGTTAATATCTTGCACTGGGGAGATACTATTCATAATTAACTGATTTCCCATGTAAAACTCCCATGTGTCGGTCGAGCTGGGACACCCGGTATATTACAAGAAACGGTAGCTCCCTGATTATCGTGATCCAATTCAAATTGAGCAAAATATACAATCTGGAATTTACCTCTCAGAATGATATTTGGAATTGCAGAGAAAATAATGAATAATTTATTATTCTACATACTAGCAATTTTCTAATGCAATAAATGTTAACACAAAAATATAATATATATTGTTAGAATTTAATTCTCAGCTGACGATTCACGACACCATCGATCAACGATTGAGAAACTACCAGATGTTTTACTTAATCTAAAAGGATCGCGTACTCTATGTCCGTATGTCAAGAGAATAAGTTTGTTTTATTGTATTTGTGATTCTGTTTTATGAATATATTTGAGTTCAGTTAAATATAAAAGTGTTTATCTTTTGTACCCATTCACGCCACCATTATAACAGGTTATGGGCCCAGAATCGGCGACAAATGACAAAACAAATTACATGAAAAATCACAAATCAAAAGGTGAAAAGTAGACACCCATTCGTCCTAGTGAATAATCGAAATATCGACATGGCGCACAATATTGTGAACACCACACGTTTCGAGAACCTCACTAAAGACAATTATGATACCTGGAAAATACAAGTCGAGGCTCTTCTAGTTAGAAATGACATGTGGAGTTATGTTTGCGGTGAAAAACCCAAACCAGAGATCATCGAAGGCGCCGATCATCAACAAGCAGCACAAGCCGCTCTGGACGACTGGATAAAACAAGACCGTAAGGCAAAGTCTGACTTAATATTATGTATTAGTCCATCGGAATTAAAACAGATACGAGATTGTCTGACATCAAAAGCGGTATGGGACAAACTCGAATCCATTTATGCCTCAAAAGATCCCGCTCGCAAAGCGTCCTTGTTGAAACAGTTGTCACAACAGAAGATGAACGACGGAGATGACATACGCGAACATCTTTCTTCCTTCTTTGATGCTGTTGATAAATTGCAGTCAATGGATGTCGAAATCAATGGCGATTTACTCACTATCATGCTTCTCTATAGTTTACCTGATTCGTTTGAAAACTTCAGGTGTGCAATTGAATCACGCGACACCCTACCTAGCGCTGATTCATTAAAAATCAAAATTATAGAGGAAAGTGAGGCTAGGAAACAGAAGGCTCAAAATAGCAGTTCTGGTGCATTCTACACGAAAAACCATCGATTTCAAGCAGTTTCGTCAAATTCACAGAAGTCAAAAGGTGACAATTACAAGCAACCAGAGAAACGAACGACTCTGAAATGTCACTATTGTAAAATCAAAGGACATGTAATTGCGGAATGTCGTAAAAAGAAAAGGGCCGATGAACAAAAGAGTAACCTATCAGAAGAGATTTACTTTGCGGATGCTCGCAGCTCCGAATCGACTAGAACTCTTCATCAGGGGGATAACTCCGCTCAATGGTGCCTAGACAGTGGGGCGACATCTCATCTTTGCAAGGATAAGTCACTTTTCAGTAGTATTGAAAAAGTACAAAGCGGACTACGCTTGGCCAGCAGTGCAACAACCCCCATTCAAGCTATGGGAAACAGTGGCGTAGCCAGGAATTTTGGAAGGGGGGGGGGGGGTTCAAAATTAGATTAGGTTACTTAATACATAGGTATGTATATCTATTCATTTATTAAGAAAATGTAAATAAATGGATATATATGAATATTTTATTTTAAATTCGTCAAGGAGGGGGTCCGGACCTGTAAACCCCCCCCTTGCCTACGCCACTGATGGGAAACGTGAAGATCTCGACAAGAATTGGTAATTATTCAAAATCTATTATTCTTCAAAATACGTTTCATGTTCCAGACTTACGCACAAATCTGTTATCTGTCGCAAAATTGGTTGACAAAGGCAATATTGTGACATTTTCTCGACAAGGTGCAGTTGTCAAAGATGAACAAAACAACGTTCGGCTAGAAGCAAAACGTGTTGGCGACTTGTTTTATTTGCATCAAGACAACGAACAGGCAAGTTCAGCAGTGCGCAGCTCATCTCAGGTTGAGAATTGGCACCGACGACTAGGTCACGTCAATTTCCATGATGTCAAGACACTCATCAACGAGAAATATATCAAAGGACCAAGCATCGACTTCAATGATCATCCACCTTGTGAGACCTGCATCGTGGGTAAGTTGACCCGTTTACCTTTTCCTAAACGTTTGGAAACATCAACCACACCCCTTGGCATAATACACACTGAGTTATGCGGACCGATGCGTACTCCATCTCAGGGAGGAGCCCGCTATTTTCTCACATTTACAGATGAGTATAGTCGTTGGACAGACGTTTATTTCCTGCGAAATAAAGATGAAGTTCCTGAGAAATTTGCTGAGTACAAAAGTAAGATTGAAAATCAAACAGATCATAAGATCAAAGCTCTTCAATCGGATAATGGCAAAGAGTTTTGCAACTCACGCATGGACAACATCCTGAAGCGTAGTGGTATCCAGAGACGACTCACTACACCTCACACTCCACAGCAAAACGGCATAGCCGAAAGAAAGAATAGAACCCTTGTAGAAATGACTCGTTGTATGCTACTCGAATCGGGCATGCCACCTTCATTCTGGGCTGAAGCCATTAACACGAGCAACTACATCAGAAACCGATGTCCTAGTAAAATTCTCGACGCAAAAACTCCATACGAAAAACGAAGAGGACGACGTCCGAATCTACACTTCCTACAGGTATTCGGATGTAAAGCTTTTGTCCTAGATAAAGCGCCCGGGAAAGGAAAGTTTGAAGCCAGAGCAATCCGTGGAAGATTCGTCGGATATTCTGAGACATCAAAAGCCTTTCGCGTATGGATTCCGAGCGAGAAGAAGATCCGTGTAACCAGGGATGTGAAATTCGTCGAAGAGTTTGGTTCAAATGAGTACTCCGATTTCATTTCCGAAAACACTTTCAATGGAAAGTCCAAGTTACTCGATGATAACAATCAACTTGATCTTGGATTTAATCACGAAGAGGACAGTGATAATTCAGTCAAGGTAAAAGAAAATGTTGAAAATTCTAGCATCGAAACTCGCAGTGATAAAGAAAACCAGAAACGTATACCTGGACGTCCTTCCAAAATTATGACTGGGAAACCTGGAAGACCAAGAAAAAGTTATCGCTACGTAGATGTAGAAACCAATACAGAGGAAACTACCAACGCTACAAAGCAAGAATTCAACTCTGATTTAGAGGATCAAGAATTTGAAACCAGATCTTCCGAAACAAATTGCGATGTCAACAGGCTTGAAGCGGAGATAGCTATGTCATGTTCCGAAATACCTCTGTCTGTAGCCTTATCCAGTCCAAACGCTGATGAGTGGAAACGCGCCATTTATGAAGAGACAAAGAGTCTTATCGAAAATGACGCCTGGAAGGTAGTCAATCGACCTCCAGAGCGAAAAGTCGTCGGATCACGAACCGTTCTGCGAAACAAATTTAAGAGCGACGGAACTCTAGATCGCAGGAAGGCCAGAATCGTAGCGAAGGGATTCACACAATCACCTGGTATCGATTACTACGACTCATTCTCTCCAGTTGCCAGACTGAGTTCATTTAGAATTCTCTTGGCCTTATCAGCAAAGTTCAACCTCAATATGACTCAACTTGATGTTACAACTGCTTACCTGTATGGAGATATAGATGTTGAACTGTATATGGAACTACCCGAATTACTCAAGGAAACTATCGACACAATTTTAAGAGAAGAAAAGGATCCACTCATTCTAAATAGAGCTCGTGAAATGTCCCGAAGTCTCGCCAAAAATAATCAAGTCTGTAAACTAAATAAAGCCATCTATGGTTTGAAGCAGGCTGGGCGCCAATGGCACAAGAAATTGACAAATGTTCTGCAAAAAGCTGGATTATCACAAATCCATTCTGATCCATGTTTATATACAGACGAAAGAAAGCAAACATTTGTATTGGTATATGTAGATGATATCCTGATAGCCACAAGAGATGTACGAAAGGAGAAACATATCATCGACACTTTATCCAGACATTTCAAGATTAAAAACTTGGGCACACCAAAATTCTGTCTGGGTATAGAAATCAACAAGACAAGGGGGAGCATACAGATTTCTCAATCAGGTTACATTCGAGAATTGTTAGACAGATTTCAAATGACCGATTGTAAGCCCGTATCGACACCTCTCGCCGTGGGTACAAATCTTCACGATTATTCCGAAAATGAAGAGAAATCACCCTCAAAGCCACCTTATCGCGCCTTAGTAGGTGCCCTCATGTACCTCGCTGTCGCAACGCAACTACCAGATGTTTTACTTAATCTAAAAGGATCGCGTACTCTATGTCCGTATGTCAAGAGAATAAGTTTGTTTTATTGTATTTGTGATTCTGTTTTATGAATATATTTGAGTTCAGTTAAATATAAAAGTGTTTATCTTTTGTACCCATCCACGCCACCATTATAACATATATTCATAGGCGTAGCCAGGCAGGAAGTTTTGGACGTTAGCCCTCCCCGAGCGAACTAATTAATTCAGAGATTAGACGTTTGATGTTTAATTTATAACAATATAATATGCAAATGGCGACTTTTATTTAAAAAAATGTTAGTTATATCACAGATACCAGGGTGGAATGCGCAATTGGAAACACCTTTTTCTCGGAAGTTATTTACTGCTATTCTATAGCAATAATTTTATTGCATGTATAAATCTAAACCAACATAAATTTATTAATAAATTAAACGATCTTGTTTAAAACTGAAATAAAAACTTTTGAAACTGTAAATTTTCTTCATTAGAATTTATCGTTTAATTAAGTAGCACGCAACTACAAAATATCTTTTCTTTATTTAAACTTTTTCACTTTACCCGTTGAAAATAACAATTATAATTTATGAATATTAGTTTTTTAATTACAAATGCTGTTAATAAATCTATTTTATTTACATTTTATTACACTATATCTCATACTTGAGATAAAATAGTACACAATACATAATCATAGTATTTTATTACATAATGTACTATAAAAATTTCTGCATAATAATTTCTATGCAATTTTTAAAATTGCAGAAAAATGTTAATTTTATGAAGAAAATTTTACAGTGGAGGTATAGTCGTATTTTTATCAAGAAATTTTTACTGAATGGAAAAATAGTGTGAATTGTTGTTATAAAACTGATAACCACTTATTTTCTTATCATTACATACCTAAGAAAGAAAAATGAATATCACACGAAGTGGATCATATATAGGTGCTCTATTTTGTACATATGATGAATGTGGATTCGTCTAATATGAGTGTAATTAAAATTTCCAAAAATTCAAACAATAAAATTATTAATATATTAAATCATCAGAATTATTGGACTGATGACAAAATATCTTGTATATGAAAGAAGTATTACCTACTTATACAAATGTACATAATTATTCGTTTACAGCAAACTGTTCCTAGAATACATACAAATTAAAAACCCATTTTTACTTCTTTGTACGAAGTAAATGAAGTATTATAATCGTGAAAAAAATAGGTTTTCAGATTTTAACGCAAATATCCGTTCTAACCATCATAGGCGTGCACAGAATTTTGGTAATGGGGGTGCCCTGATCCCAAGTATAAAAGGGAAATTAAATTCTTTTTAGTTTGTTTAGTTTTGTTAGCGGGAGAGTCTAGGTTCGAAAAGAGAAATGAAATTCATAACATTTCTTCATAAATATATGGTCCGTTTTCTCAGATACTTCATAAATACAATTTTACAAAATAAATAGTTTAAGAAACAAACTAATAATATTTTTATCAATATTGTATATCTATAACATTTTTTCCGTTTCGAAAATGTAATATATCTTTTCGTAAATAATTTGCCTCGAAAATTTTTTTACCATCCAGTCGTTCGGTCGAACAACGTGGCAAGAGTATGCAGAACACGCAGACCGAACATGGTAGAACGAACACTTGCTTACATCTCCTCACACGAACAAATGAACCAAATTAAGCATTTCTTTATTATTATTACAAAAAAAATTGTAACGTGAAATATAATGAAATAATTAAGTTCGAAATTATAGTTACCCACATTGAGATTCAAAAAGTCTATTTTGAATTATTATGCCTTTTTGGTCCACTCGACAACGAAAAATGTAAACATTCTAGTTCCCCACGGTACAAGATCAGCGTACGTTACCAAAAATTGTCACCAAGGGCAGCACATTCCAATTCAAATATACGTTAAATTTAAAACCAATCATGACATACTTGACATTATATGCAATTGTTAAAACATTTTGAACATACTTTGGAACGTTGCAAGTTAGTGTGATCAACGTCAACCAACCCAATATCTCAATTTAAATTCATATTATCGTGTAGGTACATTGGTACATACTAACCTCGTGTTCTAAAAAAGCAGTGATAATGCAACAGTATGGCCGATTTAAAAATCACCAGAAGTCGCCACTGCTCACAATACAAATAAAAAATGTGTTTATTATTTTTTCTACGACCACTATGAAAAGTAGCACTTTTCTCACACTATATAAAGCTTGAGTTGCATATTTCCCACAACCGTGTGTCAAAGCATAGGAAATAATTTCTCACATATTTGCCAACACTACGCATGCATGAATATAATCGTTGTGAGGTTACCTGCGCCATATTGTTTTTTAAATTTCTTTCGTTCTATAATTTTATATATTGATTACAGTTGAACTACATTAAATACTGCAAAAATGTCATTATAATATTTAGTTTAACAATTTACTTTTTTCTTTCAAAACGTTTATTGGTCATAGTACTGTGAGTATTTTTTAACGTAAAATTTAATATTTGATAGGTCATTCTACTATTCTACCATTTCTTTTAAATTTATTAATGATGAAAATTGTTTTTACACTTGTGTAGACATGTCAGTAAATGATTTAGGGCCCCCGGTTAAGTGGGGCCCACTAATTTTTAACAAAATTTTATATTCATCAATGTTTTCAAAAAATATTTAGAAAATTTTTTTTTATTACTAAAAATCTAAAATTATAAAAAAAATGAATCATTTTTATCATTTAATTGATGTGTCTTGACTCTCATGATAACTAATTGCTCAGGGGAACGTTCTCTTTCACAGTTGAAAAGATTTTAAAAAATCTTCAAAGGTCTAATAAGTGCCAAGAAAGATTGATTTTTTTGGCCCGTATTACAATAACACTTCGGAACATAGGCCTTTATCTCTATTATGCATAAAATGTGATATTTTGCACCGGGCAAGTTGTGAAAAAATTTGTAGAATAAAAAAAAAAATTAATTTAATTGTTTCTTACTGGATATTCCATTGCTTGTATTATTTCATTATTAAATTAATATATTTGATTCCAATTCCATATATTTTTGTAATATTTCAATATTATTAGGAAGACCCATGGTTTGGAAATGCTTAGTCCTGGTGCTACTGGTGTAGAATCACCACTTTCACACCTCGTGGTAAATAGGCGACTTTATGCACTTGTCCAATATATTTATTATATTTGTTTATATTTGGCCCCCTCCCATCAAAAACTCCTAAATCTGTCCGGGCTAGTGAAGTGAGGCACCGGTGCACGTAGGTAATTAATACACCGTGAATATATTTTAACGTGAAACATAGGATTTCTATAGCTATGGTTAGGACTTGACATTTATACTGTCAGCAATGTATCAGAGTGTTCAATTTAAAACGAAACATAGCAGATATAATATTGAGGTTAAGCAATAATAAAACTCATTTATAATATGTATTATTTGGGTAAATTTGATGTGTCTAGAGTGATTTTAAATTTAATATTTTAATTCTTTCATTATTATACATATTGCCACTAAATATTTTAGTTTTTAATGTTCCTCAGTATAACAAAATTAAAATACTGTGAGATCACGATACCTAGCGGGTTATTTTATTTGTCCACCAGGTCCATTGCAACGAGTAGAAATATGTTATTAAAAAAAGTACATTACAAACGTCACTTTTAGCAAAAGCACTCATAAAAGTGAGCTCGGAATATGGGTGTTTTTTATTTTTGGATTATTTAAGTCTTGTAAAAAAATCTGATGTGTCCAACACATTATCTCCCTGTATAAACCCCGACCAGGAGATCGAGAGGACAGTCTGATATTAGGATCATCTGTTGAAAAATGACATCATGAAGCTGGCAATACCGAAGATAGGTTGTGGACTAGATGGCTTAGATTGGAGGATTATTAGAGTGGAAATTCTAGTCTGCAGCTTCAACCCTAACGAACAAGAAGAGCTCAAACGATCCGTCGACTGTTACTTTTTCAAGACCTCCAGATGCACCAAGGGTGATGCGCGCAGATTTCGTCATCGCGAACTGTTCCGGGACGAAACAGTCTTAAGGGGGCACTGTAGCGATCCCAAGGTCACGTCGCGCGCGACTTTCGCTAACGTACCTGTTACGACAGGTCGCGCGCTTCTATTGTTCTGTTTTCTAGGGGCTACGAGTGTTGAATACAGGAAATACTGGTTGTAGTTTTGTTAAATAATTAATAATAGATCAACACAAAATATATTTATTTCTTGACATCTATCAATCAATTTATTACATTATATACTTTATTATTTTCATAGCAAACTAAATTTTTAATATGTAATTGCAGTTTGTATTATATTAAATAAAAGATTAAAGTCAACACCCCACCTCAAACTACAATGCATATAAATTTATTTTTGCCAATGGTTTTGTTAGTATATCGGCAATCATTTTATCTGTTTCACAATATTGTATATCTATTATACCCTGATTATAAAGATCTCGAATAAAGCATTATCGCACATCAATATGTTTTGATCTTTGGCTTATTCTCTCACTTTTAATCATTGCGATGCATCCTTGATTATCTTCAAATATATTTATTAATCCTTTAACTTCAATTTGTAGTTTTTTCACCAGTTGAATTAACCATAATCCTTCTTTGCAAGAAATAAATTAGGCTTCAGTAGATGACATGAAAGGGTATTTTATTTTGTTTTCTACTTGCCCATATTATTGGATTATTACCAAGTGTAATAACATAACCACAACCACTAGTCGATTTCCTATCTTCTGTATTTCCTACCCAATCAGCATCAACATATATATTTATTTCTGAGAATCCTGCAGTTTTGAATAAATAAAAATTTATAGTTGTTTTAAGATGTCGAATTACTTGTTTAACTGCAGTCCAGTCTCGTACTGTCGGTTTACTTACTTTTCTTGATAATATTCCTACAGCCTACAGCTGTTGCAATATCTGGTCGAGTAGTAGTTGATAAATATAGCAACCTATAGCTTCTCTATATTGAATATTACCGTGTAACTCATTGTATTGTATTTGTTCTTTTATATATTCAGGACTCATGAAAATATTTGCTTCTTTTGCATCATTTAACATTTCGTTAGGCGCGCATCTTCATGGAACGTGGTTACTCGCTGGAGTAGACTCCCGACTTTTTATCGCATAATATATCCATGTTTTTATTGACACACTATGTAATACACGCATATAAATATTCTGCCAACCTAATTGCATCAATCTATTTCTTATAATTAATTTAATAATAGTTTTATTAATAGTATATTAAAAAAAATACAAATTATTTAAACAGTCATTTCTAATAAAATTAATTTATTCCGAATCTATTTCAGTACCTATATTAATGTTTTTAAAACAGTTCTGACAAATTTTAAAGGCATGAAAATTTAGATACTAATATATACCAAATTTTTTGCAGATACTGTGTTTTACATTTTTTCTTTGTTGCTTCATAACATGGGCCACAATACTTTCTTTTACTTATATTTTGCTAGAAGAAATTTTGTAACAATGCCCTTCTTTTTAACTGAGGTGTGAGTAAATCTAATGATTTTTTTTTAAGTAATCTCGTCTAGACACATACTCTTTGACGTTTCCGAGATGTCCCGTGTCGGGAATTAATTCCGGCAATGTTCATAATATGGGTAATCAGTGTATTTACTGTTGTATAATTTTCTTTGTAAAAATTTAAAATTTTTAATTTCCTTAGCCTAAACGATTTGTAAAATTATTATAATTTATATTTTTTTTTCTGTTTAGCTAGAAGTTCTATATAAACGTAATTATGCAGATCGCTAGGAAATTAAAAAATCTTTAAATTTATAATAATAATAAAATTGTAGTCAAAATCTAATCAGTTCATCATATTTGAATATAGCTCTTAAATACTAAATATTATATTTTTTACATGTATCGTATTGGAGTTATCGTGGACGAAAAATCGTCACAGACACACACGAACATCTGGGGCCGATACAATTTTTTAAAAGACCTAAAAACTAGCCTAACCTAGTATACAGACAGAGGGTTTATATAAATTTTAAAATATTCTAAACCTAAAAAGTAGCCTAACCTGAACCTAGTATACAAATTTTAAAATATACTATTCTAGCTCTAGTAACAGTCATCTGGACACGATAAAATTAAAAATATATTTAAAAACTAATATAACAAGAGGATTGTGTAAACTGGTTAACACCTTGTACTAAAGTTTAGATTAATTCCGCATCCCGGACTGATAATCACCACATGCTACATCCGTCCGTGATAAATAATGAACACTTTATATAGATATAATTATTTATATCATACTTTGACGTAAATAAGTTAAACATAATTTCAACCAACTTGTTTCCCTGTATTTCTTTGTAAAAAAAGAAGATTCTTCACGGAGCACATGTAAATTATTATTCGCTCGAAGAATAAACGTCAAAATATGCATTTTACGGTCTCTATCTGGTTTTAAAAAGGGATTTTTATTTTATTTATTTCTAAAATAATGAATAATTGGACTCCTTATTTCTCTTTCCTGGCATTTTATATCATTAAACTAAATGTACCACGTAAAAACCACACAATTCTCAAATCAAAACTTCATTTCCTTTTGACATGACAGATAATACAGTGTTATCAAGAATATTTTTTTAATACAAGTGTTTTAAGTAAAATAAGGTTATTCGGTACCACTGAATCAGTCTTGTATTAAAGTATGTTTTAAGGTAATTTAGCTAATACAAGTCTTAATACAAACTTTAGTATAACCTACTGAATACCACCCTATTTATTTTACTCAGAACAACATGTCATTTTCAAAAACTTGAATCTATTATATTACTTTACAATACTATATATAGTACGATCACAGCTAGAATATAGGTATGACTTGTATATGGAATCCATTTTATGATGTTCATGTTAAACCAATAGAATCGATTCATTGTCATTATGTGCAAAAGATACAATATAGATTACACTAACTATCAACAAATATTATAACTAAATCTAATATCGTTTGAGAACAGAAGAACTATTAATGACATCAAATTTATATATAAATCAATTCATAATATGATTGACAATCAACTTTTTATTCATTTTTTCAATTTGTATACTTCGACAAAAAATATTAGGTCTAAAAATTTGTTCATTGTATCTATGTGTAAAACTAACCTCTTCAATAATTCCCCTATCAGTTGAGCGATGCAAATCTACAGTGACAAATTTCAACACCTAGATATTTTCCTCTTGTCATTAAATCAATTGCGCAACGTACAGATTGGTGAACTTCGTGAATAAGTTTTCTTTCTAGTATGTCACTAGATATTATGTCTGTATAAATATTTTCTATATAATTTAAAATAAAAATAATTGTATGTATACGTGGAACTGCCTTTGGTCTTCGACTGTATTTTTCGCTCAAAATTAAATAAATAAAAAAATAAATAAAATAAAAACATTTCATGTGACAGTTTTATGTATATACATTTTTTTCGTTTTGTTTACATGATACTCCCTAGTTTACAACTGTTTAACTTTCAGACTGCTGTTCAGTCACAGAATAGTTACATATAAACCTATTCTGTGGTTCAGTTTCAAACTAGGCTTCCAGTAACAGATTTTTCGCATAGAGCGCTGCGGTGTTGTATGCTTGAACCGTTGTATTCTTCTTATTCGTAAAGGCTGAAGTCTGTAATCAGCAGTGAGATATTGTGAACTATACCCATTCCATCTTTCACAAATACATTGTATTAACGCAAGTATTGTTAGTATTAAAGGTATTAAAAGTTATACATTATCTACTAACAAAACCCATCGTTTGCTTATTCAAATCGGATAAAATAGAGTGAAAACAAGTGCACAACAGTGCCAGTGACATAAAATCACGTGATATGAATATAAAACATTTAAAATCAAATTAAATTTGTTGTGAAAATCAACAACTAATTGTTCTGCTGATTCTGTAACTTGTATGACTACATATAGTTGGATTCAGCTCATATAGGAGTGACGTCATATCAAGTGAATTTAATTCGCGACATTAACAAAATATGTTATCTCTCTCGTACACATAGTATTCGTGTAGGTCTGTCATTAGATCGTACGTCATTCAGAGTCTCAGCTCTCTGCCGGTAGTACATAAATCTATTGAAGTCTTATAGTCGGCAAAAGAGTTTTGTGCGGCAATAACTTTTTAAGGTTATAATTTTAAATTTGATATTTTAAAAAGATAAAAATGCCCGGAAATATTATTTTTTCACGACATGCGTAGAAAGCTCTACTTTCTTCTCGCGATATAGAGAGGAAAGTTACTTTTCCCTCTCTAGAGAGGAAAATGTACAGTGTTACCAACAGTATAGTACGTAATATTGGAAAAATTCATAGTTATATTAAATTTTTTTATTTAATAATGATATTCTTTAATAAAATTATGGCAATTATGTCTTGTTCTTTTCTTTTTTCACATTATTTCGCAATTTAACAACTTAAATTGACATATTGGAAATAAACAACTGCATCGGTAAACGTCAAAGTTTACAGTACAGTCAGTACAGTCATAACCTAACTTATCATATTGCTGCGCCTATTCATTCAAATAAATGGATTTTCGAAATACGTCGTGAAAAAACTGTTGTGTCTAACACGAAAGGAAAGCACTTTTTCCACTCTCACTCGAATGCATCACTCGCTGCGCTCGTGAGTCACACACGGGCTCGAGTGGTAAAAAGATACGCTTTCCTCTCTAGTTTGACAAATAACTATAACAACTCCTATATACATGAATTTGTTATATGTTTTTGCAACTGACCCTGAAGAATACTGAAGAACTAGAAACATAAATTTCCACAACATTATTTGTGGGATATAATTTAAACAAACAAATTTCCAAACTAAATCCATGTACTTTTATTTAGTTCATTTATTCTTTTATTGATAATAACTATAAATATAACGTATCTATGAACCGCATTCGGTATTAAAATTAAATCTTCATACGATTATTTAAAGCCGTTGCTAAGACGATGATATGACATCACTCCTATATGACTTGAATCCAACTATATTTGTGTGAGTTTATTGTATGACGTCATTGTTTGTTTTCTAGTAACCTTTCTAGGGAATTCGTTGCTTTAGGTTTTTAAGACAATTTAATGTTGATGTTGGTTTCAAGTATTAAAACAATTATAATAAATTATCTCTAATATTTATTGTTATTATTTGAATATTTAACTGCAGCATATCGAAAATTAAATAAAAAATGTAAAGCAAAATGTTCAGAAATATTAAAACAATTACAATAAATAATCTCAATAATAAATTATTTCAGTATTTAACTGCAAATTACGAAAAACTAAATAAACAAATGTGGAATAAATTTTTCTGTATTACTAAAACAATTATAATGATTTCAATAACAAATAAATTCAATATTAAACTGCAAGTTGCCGAAAATTAAATAAATAAATTGTTCTGAATTTCTTAAATAAATTTAACAGGGAACGTCATACAAATCATGACGTCATAACTTTAGTTCTTTAAAAAATCTGTTAGAGGGTTTACTAGTATACATGTGACACATCTGTAATAGTATCGGTGCCGCTAATGCTCGCGCAAGTTTTAGAATCAGCCGCCTGTAAATCACCAAGAAAACTTCGCCAAACGTGTCTCTACTGATGTATTTAGCGGGAAGTGCAAGAGTGTTTTGAGCATTGAGGGAGCAGAAACCTTGAGACAGAAGATTTTCCCCGCAAAAAATATTATCTAAAGGTATTCATATTCATATATTATATTACTGAAATTAAATTACGGTCAACTTGTCGATGTACTACTTCACCTTCGATTTTGATGATATTTGGCAAAAAGTTCCTACTGAACATTACAAATATGGAAAAAATAATAAAAAATGTCGGTCAGACTTGGTTGACCTTGAAATCGCATTCATTTGTTTTCAAAGCTATTTAATACAAAAGGTGTGTATATACACATACGCTAACCTAACCTGATCTTACTTAAACTAATCAAACCTAACCCAACCTAACTTAACCTAATTTAACACAGTTTGATTTTAGGTTAGGTTAGGGTAAGTGCGTGTGTGTACACACCTTTTGTATTTAAATAGTTTTAAAAACAAATAAAAATGATTTCAAGGTCAACCAAGTCTGACTGCCATTTTTTATTATTTTTCCCATATTTGTCATGCTTAGTAGAAACTTTCTGCAATTTTTTTTACAAAATTCGAGGTGAAGTAATACATCCACAAGTTGTCCCAAAATTAAATTCTCTATTGAAAGCAAATAACAAATATATACTGTGTCTATTAAAATAACAAAAATAGTTCCAATCTTTGAATAAAAAATACCGGAAGAAGCATTGCATTCTTGCGAACATCCGACGGAAGTCGTTATCTTGAAGAACCACGAACGGAAACGGAAAAACGTTGAATCTGTCTCCTTACATGGAGGTTTGAAGTTATCATATAGCAGTTGTCCTATCCCCTGAAGAGTTCAACCGACTTGCGACCGAGTTAGCCCCCATAAAATATACATTTTTATTTTAATGGATTCAAAATTTTAAAAAAATAAGTTTGTTTTGTGGCGCCGGTCCCTAGGCTGCAGCCTGGGGAGTTTGTGCATAAATACGGCTCTGATTTCATCACTTACCTACATATATCTAATCCCTTAGGCGTCTCCATATACCTATTAGTAATATACCGCTGATCCCCTATCTTCCCAATGTAATTGCCATACGTTCAAGAAAGCGTAATAGAGATATATCTTGCATCGCACACAGCTGTTACAGTGCACTTGGTGCGCATGCTCATCACCCAAGAAGATAGTGTTTCAAAGTCACATTTAATATTTAAATAAAATAAATAAATATAGAAATTTGAAGAAAATAATGAATTATTGTACATAACACTGTAATAATCATTTAATATTGTTTATTGATAAATTTTAAGCTGTTTTGTATAGGGAGTGCGCCGGCCGCTAGGTGTCTCACCGAAGGACATAGCTTAAAATATTTTAAATTTCGCGATGTAGTAATTATATTATCAATAAACAATATAAAATGATAATTACAGTATTATGTACGATAATTTATTACTTTCTTCAAATTTCTATATTTATTTATTTTATTTTAAATAATAAATGTGACTTCGAAACACTATTTTCTTGCGTGATGAGCCTGCGCACCAAGTGCCCTGTAACGGCTGTGTGCGATGCAAGATATATCTCTATTACGCTTTGTTGACCGTGTGGATCGCTGAGGATCAGCGGTATATTACTAATAGGTATATGGGCGTCTCCCGTCCGCCATTTGCAAGAATGCTCCGACTTATATTTCGTTCGTTAGAAAAGGCCATACACAACATTTGGTTTTATTAGATGCAAAATTAAGTAATCTAACTAACGATACCATATACACCCGATTTTATTTAGCGGGACAGATGGAAACAGCAAAAAACTGTTTTCCCATGTTATTTCCCTATGTCAAGGTTTTCAGTATTCACCCTGTATATATCTTTGTGTGCCTCGCATGCAATTGTCCGACTCGCTTCGCTCGTCGTGCAAACTTCCATTTTCGCCACACAAAGTATCACTTTTACTCTTAAAAACACAAAATACTATTGAATTTAAAAAATAAAAACAAAATAAAATTGCTATATTTTTTAGCATAACTTGACAAAACACACAACAGTACTTTCAAATAATAATAAAAATAAACTAACGCAGCTAACTTGACAGATAAACCGTTAAACATTTGTTAATTTTTGTCTCAATTCCATGGCTACTGCTACTTTAGGATTGATTTACGTCATTTTCATATCTAATTTCTGAGCTTACAAGGCATGTAAAATTAATTTTGCTTATTAATTCATATGCAGAATTTATGCTCTACAACTTGGACGGCGTGGAGCGTACTCGTTTATAAGACCGGGCGTAAGTGTTTTTAAAGTACAAACGGAGTTACTCGGTACACATACTCTGAAGACTTTCTTATTTTTCAGATACAAGATGTCGGACCAACCCAGTTCATCCAAATACGCATTGTTGGGTTTTGGGAAGCATGAAACTACGGGCCCACAACATGTGAATAATTCAAATAGTGAACTTGGAAACCAGTCTAATATATGTGGAAACAACAATACAGTTTCTGTGAGTTCCACACCTGTGAAAACACGTGCTCACTTTTTATAATAATAAAATAAAAATTTAAATATATAAACCAATATTTGACAAGTAAAAATGAATATATTTCCTGATGCAAGTTTTAATTTGATTATTATGAAAAATTAAACTGCACATTGATATACATACCTATTATGAATTATATTGCATATTGCCAAATGAGAATGAACCCCGTCGTGTAACTTAAATGTCAAGAAATAATTTCATTGCCGTATCATAGTAATGTTAAATAAAGGGTCAGAATATACATTTCTATTGTTCATAAAATTCTTTATTTTAATTAAGTCAAAGTCAATGGAAACTGTTATACATACTTATTATGCATTATACTTATTTCAACAATTATAATTATATTGTTTAAAGGACAATAAAAACTTCATTCTTTGTATTTATTTTATCTTATATAAGTAAATATTTTACCTCTTACTTTTTGTGTTTCACGATTTTATTTATTAAATTATAAATTATTACTACACAATTTAGAGTATTATTTGTATCCTTTTTTTGGACGGCACGCCACTGTCGAACGGACATTACGAATAACTATCTGCCATATGCAAAACCCATCCCGGTCGCAAGGTTATTTCTTAAACCCTCCTTCCTGAGATTTTATATTCAAAGATGTGAATACAGTTATATTAATAAGAATTTATGTGTAACGTTAAAACGTTGGAATTCATACATCAATATTTTTTTTCAATTTTATTTGTAGTATATATGAATATATGTGGATGATGTAGAAGCCTTATACAGGTGTCCGTTTTAAGAGGCTAACCATTGGGATGTGGAGAACCGTAAGAGATATGAAGTCGGTTAAATTGGGGCAAAGTTGCCACATTAGTCATACAAGTTTCTAGTTTGCACATTCTAGAGACCCTTTTTTTACAAGGAATTATCAGCGGTCCTCAAAATTTTTGTAGCTTGATCACTTTTCGAGAAATTCATGCCAACTTTCAATTTTCATATGGGGCTCAAAGTTGTCTTTAGTACGTCGGGGGCCTAGGGAACTCCCATATTGAGGATCCCTACTAATTCCTCGTAAAAAGTATCTGTAGAATGTGCAAACTAGAAACTTGTATGAATTGAAAAAAGAAAGTTATAAATCTAAAAGCAAATTTACCAAAATCAGTTTTTTGTTCATATCTAGTGAGCTTTGCATGTTTTCGGAAAAACAAATACATGTTTAAAATGGCCAAATTAAGCGGCAACTTTGCCCCAATTTAACCGACTTCGTATCTCTTACGGTTCTTGAGATCCGAATGGTTATCCTCTTAAAACGGACATCTTGTATATACAAATCATTTTAATTTCTATTAATCAAGAAATTTTCAAAATTTATTTTTCCTCTTAATATATTAAAAATTAAAAAACAGTTAGCCTATACTATGAATTTACAGACGAGTATTTCAACATGAAGAGTGAAACAGTTATTCCATTTTGTCGAGTTACATAATAATGGGAATATTAAAAAATTAATAAAAGTAATAAATCAGATATTTGTAAGGAACAAAAAACATCAGCTCCCAGATTCACAAAACACGCTTAGCTTTTATACTGGTTTAAATATGTCGAATTCATGCTAAATTCGATATACTTAGGCCCAGTATTACAGTGGAAGTTTAAACTCGATCCTAGGTTTAAGCCACGGTTTAAGTAAATTCGATGTATTACAGTTGGAGTTTAGCATTTATTTATTAGTTTAACTTAAGCGGTCGATCCTAGCGCCTTAAACCTGAAGGTGAAGTTTAACCTTTTTTTTTGTCAAAATAATACTTTCGGAATGGACGTTGATGAGAATTATAATACGGAAATTTAAGAAATGAGCAACAGCAGTGTAGTCGAAGACGAGCAAAATATTCTCAATATAATTAGATGACCATAACGTGTTCTTTCTAGGCACTAGGCCTGATAATATAAATATATGGTCTGATAAAGATTTTTTAAATAGATTTCGTTTGTTTTTCGTAATTTATAACGTACTTAATATTTAGCGACATTAAAAAAAAGTAATTGGTAAGAATTTATTAATAAAATGCATTTTAATTACACTCGATTTTAGTGCCAATTTCTGAAGAATATTGATTTTTGTAAACTGTTAACTTTGATTTTTGGAGTCACGCTTTACATTCTATGAATGCATCAACAAGAATTAACAATAAGATATTATATTTTTATTATTTATTTTATTCTTTACACAATATGTCAAAATTTTTGTACGGTAAGCTTTCAATTTCTCTATTTCCTTCAATGTAAAATTAAGGTGCCCGTTCTCTTTCATCTATAATGGGGTAGGTGACCAAGGTAGAATTTTAATGAAAAAACTATTGAATTATAGAAAGTATATTTATTTACTAACGTTGACATTAAAAAAGTTAAATATTTATCAGCAATTGTTTAGTAATTTGCGTTAAATAGAAACAGCGTCCTTTACTATGACGTTCACTAAGGCCCAGTATTACAGTGGAAGTTTAAACTTGATCCTAGGTTTAAGCCACGGTTTAAGTAAATTCGATGTATTACAGTTGGAGTTTAGCATTTATTTATTAGTTTAACTTAAGCGGTCGATCCCAGCGGCTTAAACCTTAAGGTGAAGTTTAACCTTTTTTTGTCAAAATAAAACTATCAGAATGGACGTTGTGGAGAATTATAATACGGAAATTTAAGAAATGAGCAACAGCAGTGAAGTCGAAGTCGAGCAAAATATTCTCAATATAATTAGATGACCATAACGTATTCTTTCTAGGCACTAGGTCTGATAATATAAATATATGGTCTGATAAAGATTTTTTTAATAGATTTCGTTTAGCAAAATTATCGGTTTGTTTAATTTATAACGTACTTAATATTTATCGACACTAAAAAAGTAATTGGTAAGAATTCATTAATAAATGCATTTTACTTACACTCGATTTTAGTGCCAATTTCTGAAGAATATTGATTTTTGTAAACTGTTAACATTGATTTTTGGAATCACGCTTTACATTCTATGAATGCATCAACAACAATTAATAATAAGATATTATATTTTTATTATTTATTTTATTCTTTACACAATAGGTCAAAATTTTTGTACGGTAAGCTTTCAATTTCTCTATTTTCTTCAATGTAAAATTAAGGTGCCCGTTCTCTTTCATCTATAATTCTGAAAAATAATCTGTTTATTCTTAATTTTAGCTCTTTTGATAGGAAATTATTGTTACATACCTTTCATGAGGATATAAAATATGTAATATATGAAATAAAAATTATTTAAAATGTAAAACTTTAGTCACCCTTATGGTATTTATCTAATACAAAGACAATAACTCACAACAGATATACCAATAATGTGTATATACCAAAATACATGTGTAAATAATTTATCTGTCAATGTCAAAAAACAAATATTCTATTGCCAACATAAAGGAAAATATAATCGAAACAAGCTTAGCTAAACTTTGTACTGTAATACTGCCAATTGGTTTAAGTGAAAGTTTAAGTTTAGCTAAACCAATATTTAAGTAGTGACTGTAATACCGGGCCTAAGTTAGCACTATCTCACTCACACCACCTATTTCCGTCTGTCTACCTTCGCCGCTCTCATGAACTTCGTTGAGGTCATAATCCCCTCCCAAGTACTATATTATTTATTTACTTCAAAACAACATATAATTAACAATTTTAAAAAAATACGGGTATATTATTTTTGTACAAGCTATCACATATACCAAATTTAGAAATTGGTCACCTACCCCATTCTGAAAAATAATCTGTTTATTCTTAATTTTAGCTCTTTTGATAGGAAATTATGGTTATATACCTTTCATGAGGATATAAAATATGTATTGTATTGTATTGTATGTATATGAGGGTTTTAAGCGTTTTGTCGGTTTTTGTCAACGCGACCTAGAAGATCTATTGTGACAGCCCTTTCTTAGTTTTCCGGAAATAGATTCAGATTTTTGGTGAAGCCGATTAGGCCTCAAGTACCTGAAGTACTTGTTTCGTGACATGTTTTACTTGCATTTTAGTGATGCAGGTTGTCAGCCTGCAGTCTCTGCAAGGCCAGCACACACCGAGCCGTTGTGCGGCAACCCATCCAATTGGACAGGGCGGGCTATGTTGCTTATCTACACGATCAGACAAGACACGCCACGACCATACAACCGTACTGGCTGACTATAAAATATGTAATATATGTAATAAAAATTATTTAAAATGTAAAACTTTAGTCACCCTTATGGTATTTATCTAATACAAAGACAATAACTCACAACAGACATACCAATAATGTGTATATACCAAAATACATGTGTAAATAATTTATCTGTCAATGTCAAAAACAAATATTCTATTGCCAACATAAACGAAAATATAATCGAAACAAGCTTAGCTAAACTTTGTACTGTAATACTGCCCATTGGTTTAAGTGAAAGTTTAAGTTTAGCTAAACCAATATTTAAGTAGTGACTGTAATACCGGGCCTTAAACGGGTTTAAGAGCTAATCCTGCTTTGTGAATTTAGCTATAAATTCTTTGTATATTGTATATTTATGTAATTATTTTTCAGGTGGCAATACACAATTCTCTTCCTTTGGAACAATTTACTGAGCTGGACGTACCACGTCCATCTTCTGTGTTCAAAGGCAGGGAAGATGTTATAGAAAGGCTGGACCAGTTGTTCTTTGTTGAGCGGAAGAGAAAAGTCGTTGTCTCGGGCCTGGCTGGCTACGGCAAAACTGAGTTGGCGAAGCAGTACGTGCAGCACGCCATGAAGAATGGTAACATAAAGAGGGCGTTTTGGGTTGCCGCAGAAACCACCGGCAACTTGGAGCACAAGTACGAACAGTTAAAGACATCATTTAAGATTTTTGAAAATGATATTTCTTTATACGTGCTGGACAACGCGGAGACGCGGAGAAGTGTTAGCAAATACCTCCCTCCAGATACAGCCAACTTCCTGGTGCTAGTAACCAGCCAGTACGCCAGGTGGGGAGACGACGTGGCAACTGTCGAGCTAAAGCCAGTATCCAGAGACACGTCATTCCTAATTTTTCAGGAAATTTTGGGGGATGCACGATATGAAAGATTAGACAAAAGTCAGGTTGGGGAAATAATTGGAAGTGTCAGTGACATCCCCCTGGGCCTCGTGGTGATCGCGGGGCATTTGCGGGACCAAATGGAAATTGATAATTTTAATATGGAAAATTTCACAAAAATGTTGAGTTCAGAAATGTTAGAAAAAAGCATTGAGGCTTCTGTGGACTCATCGTATAGCAAGACTATAAATGCAGCGATTTTTGGTATGGTGGTTAAGATGACCAGCTGGCCGGACGCAGGGGAAAAAGAAAATGGAATTACGAACATGTTGCTGTGTGTATGCGCACACCTGGACCCGGATAACATACACATCGAACAGGTTAAAGAAATATTAGACATGCGCAGGGAATCCGACAGTGGTTCAATAGATAAAAGCTTGCATATAGTAAAAAAATTTTCATTTTTTGAGAACTACAACGAAGTTTATTTTGGAAAAGAGTCTAATACTTGTTTTAGAATTCATAGAATGTGTCAAGACATTTTGAGAAAGTACTATGACGAAAAATTTAAAAAAGAAGAAATTAAAGCCGATTGCTACAGGAAATGTTTAGAGTGGGCGCTGCAATACCAGAACTCCTATAATATACATCGTGCTGCAATATTTAGGCATGCAGATGAGAACAAAACAGTTGTTATTAAAATGATACGCAAGTATTATACCTCTGGTTTTATTTATTTATTTAACTTCTATTTCCAATCTTCAAATCAAAATTTAAAAACAATATTACAACTTTTAGCAGTGTATGGCTGCGTAGAATGTTTGGCCTCGTTTCTGAATGACATTAACGTAATTAGCAGAAAAAAAATCCTACACGGAACTAGACTACTTCATGAAGCAGCTAGAGCTACACAAGGACGACCCTACGAGACAGTGCGATTTCTGCTGGAGAGGGGCAGCGATATCCGCGCTGTGAACGGCAGAGGCAGGACAGCACTGCACGAGGCAGCCCAGCTTGGACATGCAGATGTAGTGAAACTTCTGCTGGAGGCAGGCAGCGATGTCCGCGCTGTGGACGTCGACGGCTGGACAGCACTGCACAGGGTAGCCTGGGAAGGACATGCAGATGTAGTGAAACTTTTGCTGGAGGGAGGTAGCGATGTCCGCGCTGCGGACGGCTACGGCAAGACACCACTGCACTTGGCAGCCTGGGTAGGATATGCAGATGTAGTGAAACTTCTGTTGGAGGGAGGCAGCGATGTCCGCGCTGTAGACGTCGATGGCAGGACAGCACTCCACGGGGCAGCCTGGGGTGGACGTGCGCATGTAGTGAAACTTCTGCTGAAGGGAGGCAGCGATGTCCGCGCTGTGGACGTCGACGGCAGGACAGCACTGCACGGGGCAGCCGGAGGTGGACGTGCGCATGTAGTGGAGCTGTTGTTGGTCCACGGCGCTGATGCAAATGCCCGAGACCAAGGTGGTCGCACAGCATTGGATTTGGCATCTGTACGGGGACTTGTGAGAATAAAGCGTGTTCTGCAGCAACTCGGCTCTGGTTCCCACTAACCTCAAGACCCAAACTGGAGTTCCATGGACTCCCTGCTATACTGCTTGAGAGGTAATTATTCACTTGTGATTCTTATTCAAACTTTCATTCTTACAATTTTCAGTTCCGTAAAACTCTTCTGACGCTCGACTAAATTCAGTAGAAGATGATATTAAAGTATCGTTTCCTAATGTATTGCGCATCCTTTTCACACAGTTTATCTCTTGTATTAAATGAGTAATAAAATAAGTTTCTTGTACTGAATTTATTACGCACACATGGCTACCATACTACAATCAAACACTATAGCTCGTCCAAAATAGAAATGAACCTGCGCGAAAGTCGTATTTTCGTTCATATTTTGAGCAACCAATGGGAGAAGGTACCCCCCATTGCGTTTTTTACCAGTGGCGTACTTAGTTCCTAGTTCATATTAGGAAATTATTATATAATATTTAGGAAATTCTAAATTAAGATTTAAAGAACATATAACTGCAATAAACAGAAAACAGCACAGAATTTGCCGACGATTATATTAGCAGGTAATAATCATTTATGGAAAGGGTGAATGGTAATCTTGTATGTAGCAGAAAAAGGATTTACAATAATTTGGCTTGAAAATCTAGAGATTAAAGAAGCTGTTATTCAAAGAAAAATATAGACAAAGACCAAACCGATGTAATCCATTCACGTGTACATTTTAATCTAGAGATTAAAGAAGCTGTTATTTCAAAGAAAAATATTGATAATGTACAAACCGATATAAACCATTCTCCTCTACTTAATTAGAAAAATAGTATATATACTGTTAATTTGTACATCAATGCACAGTCAGACGGTATCCGAGAAGACGTTGATGATGTTCATAAATGTTGTTGTTTTAAAATATAACTATTTACAAAAATTCCGTTTGTATTAAAATAATCCCACGCCACTGGTAGATTGATTTCCCATTTATGGTTTACGCCCCTACTTTATTGGATCAGTGCAGTTTTGAACTTCGTTTATATGGGGTAGGTATAGCTACTATAACCCAGTACTGCAAAGGGCCACTGGTAGGCCAGGCATAGGTCTACGATGCGTATAGTATGTACTGTGCGGCACATTGAACACTATTAGAAAAAAACTATATTTATGTTGCCGTCTCTTTCAACTTGTTTGTTGCATTATATGCGCGAGAATGATTGACAGGTACTTTTCTATTTTGGATGAGCTATAGCATGGTGTCCTGATCCCTGTTTTCATTTTTCTACAGGTCGCTTTAAATAGATTTTAGATTTATTACAACAAAATTAAATTGGTTACAGTTTTTTTAATTGTATTTTATTCTTCTATACTGTCATGAATTTTGTTTTAGTTTTCCGCGGCCAAGTTATTTCGCTTATTCTCTAAAAAAAACCAAATACACGCATTGCTTTATAAAGACGTACTGAACTTATTTTAATAGTAAAAATTAAGAATTTGTTTTTCTGTACAATTGTAACTATATTCTAAGTTCTCACATATTTTTTTTAATATAATTATACTTGGTGTTCAATACAGCGAATCAAATTTATTCAATTTCAAATACAAAAAAACTTAATTTTATTCATAAGTAATATAATAAGAGCCATGAATTTATTGGAAAAATTTACGAATAGTTGTTGCGTAGTAACAGACAAACTAGTGTCAAAAATGACATTAGGTCACAACAGCGAAGCTGGAGTGATTTAAGAGTCATTTTTGACTCGAGTTGTTGTTACTTCGCAGGAATTATGAGTAAATTTTATCTATTAAATTCACAACTCGAATTATATTTGCTTCATTATTTCACGAAAGACAACAGTTCAAACATAAAATATTTGATATCAACAAAGTGTAACTATGGCTCTGATACTGTAGTTTTAACAAATTTCTTCACTGAAAAACTATCTATGGCCTTCAAATAAATCATTCTCATTGGGTGAAAATGACATGTGTGAAATATTCAACTTTATTTCCTTGCACAAGAGCCAATGTTCGTATTTTATTATTTCCTTTTAGAATTCTTATGAAACTGTTTTGGTACTCACCTTTATAATGATTGTGTATTACCCCGTAAATCAAATATTATTAATTATAAATTTATCAATATCAATAAGCAAATTACATGAAATAAATAAATACACAATTATATTTTGTAAACATTTTTAATAAACAAAATATTTGCAGGTTTATCAATAAGCACAATTTTCTATTTCTTTTTGTTTAGATTTAAAATTCATATTACTTATTTCATAGCATAAAATATTCCGTGCTTTAGATATAGGTAATTTTCTTAATAATCTAGTGGAGAATTTCATGATTTGAAACCAAATTTTTTTACTAACTCGTATAAGCAATATCCTACAACTTTAATTAATACAAATCAGTTTTTCAATATTTATATAAATAGTGTTTTCAAAACTAAACATATAATTAAAATTTACAAACTCAGAAATCTGCAAATAATGATTTTGATAATGTATAATAATTCGAAATATTGTTGAAAAAACATCTCACAAGTTTCACATTTTCGTATTTTTAAACAATTATTTAACAATTACAACTTTGAATGACCCAGTATCATCGTATACGTGGACGTCGACAAAGCGTGGAAAGCTGATACAGCTTCTTCCACTTTGGAGCATGTGAAATATAATAATTTCTTTTTGATAATTATTTTCCTAACTTTTATCAAAGTGATAACATATTTATTGCTTCTTAGGTATCGATTTCTGTATTTTTAAATTTTTATAATTGTCCCGTTATTGAAAATTTTGTAGGCGGGTTAATAATTGATAAACAGAGAAATTCTAGGCAAGAAGATGTGACGAAACTTTCCGATTATAAACGATGAGCCCTTTAAATTTGTTGGCTTTCCTTGTCTCTTTCTAATTTTCGTTTCTCTGTCTTACTGTCGCTTCTGTATAGAACTATTCTTCTCTGACAAGACTTCGAAGTTGGGATTGTGCAAACAGACTTTGTTAAAAATAATAGACAGAGTTAAGTAAACTGAAAATGTAAAGAAATGAGATTAAAACTTACGACTTGTTAAAACACTACTGAAATGACGAGTTAACTTCTTAGTTGTGACAACTAGTTCCATGAGGCTTAGTTGATTTCAACCATCGGTCTGCTCGATGAACTTTACTTGCCCATCTCTACTTTGTATTCATCTCTCGTATCTCAAATCGCACTGTTAGATACATAGGCGTTCAACTATCACTTTTAAATTATATTAGAATGTGATAATATGTAAATGTTGAACAATAAATTATATTTATTTCTAACGCCAGTTTATATTCGTAGTTTTCTGAAAGATAATCAAAGAAGGTTACTTTAACTGCAGAAATGTCCGAACAATTGCTGAAAAAATGTTTTCCCGAACTAATATTGTTCAAAAACCAATAATTTTTAGTGTCTGGAAACTGTCGGTATTTTATTTGATTTCACCGCATGTTACCTATTGTTATTTTAAAGTTTACGGTAAATAACTATTTAACGAAAATCGTTTTTCCAGTATAAAAAAATCAATTATTGCTTACAGAATACTACTTTAACAATTGTTGTTATAATAAGATTTTCTTTTGAAATAAAAATTAGAATTAATGTTTGAAATATTTTTCATATTTATTTTATAGTTGCTCGTACATAAATGTTTTCATTCCTGTTTTATTTCAGATGCTTACGTCTTGACACATTCTATGGAATCCTGGTTGAAAATAATCCCCTCGGGTCCCTTGTCGTCTAAGGATAAGGTAAAGGAAGGTGGACGGACCTTGAGTTCCATGAATGATGGTTTTCATTTCAGATACAGGCTCATTGCCCTCTGCTTCCTGACTTCAGTGTATCACAGCCTTGCTGTCTTCTTGTAGGCTGTTCAAACTAGGACTGGCAAAAAAGTCGATAAATCGACTTAAGTCAACCCATCGATTTTTGAAAAGCATAGTATCGATTAATTGAATTTAGACTTTCGACTTTTTTATCGTCGACTTTTAGACTTCAACTTCGACTTCGACTTCGACTTTTTGATTATCTGGAACTTTATAATCTTTTCTAATTTTTTACCCTTAAACTTTTACAATATTAAAGTAATAGAATAAATCAAATAATTAGCAGTATTTATTGTATTTTATCTCAGGCCTTTTTCTTTGAATACTTTATACAGATTTAAAATATAATAAGGAAACATCTTGAACTCAAATTTGAGGTGTACAGTTCATTTATTAGACGATAGAAAAAATTGCCTTTGTAAAGGATTCTTTACCAAAAGTTTTATAAAACTTTATATTTATATATTTTCAGCCTTTTATGATAGTTTAACCTTTTTTAATATTCCGATTTTTCTGATATTTTTACTCGTAATAACTGCGACTTTTTCGACTTTTTTAGTCGTGTCGACTTTTTCGACTTTTCAACTTTTTCGACTTTTAATTATATCGACTTTTTCGACTTCTCAATTTTTTTTGACTTTTTTAAATAGTCGACGACTTTCGATTAGTCGATAAAAATCGATTTTTCAAAAAGTTGAAAATCGACTTTCAGTTTTTAAAGTCTGCCAGCCCTAGTTCAAACCACCACCCTGTCATATTTATTTTCTCATCTGACATGTATAATGCAATTTAATACTCACAATTTATTTGTGACGTATTGAAACCACATTTATCTGTATCTATTTTTTTAAATTTTTATTGCAATGTCTTTATCAAACGAAAATGTTTCTGGGTACTGGCTTCTTTTTTCTTCCACAGTTCTTGTTCAGTCTATATTTCATTATTCTCCTCCGTACTTTTATTATTTCATTCGTTCCGCCATTTCACGTGTATTGACGTGAGTTATTGCTCCAACCACGTGGTGGAAAGAGTTCCATCATCCTCTGCTCTGGTCCGCCTATACGACGTGAAGTCCTGTGCCGCCTTAGTTTCCAACTAACTTAAGGTGAGTTTGTTTGCCACAGGTATTTGGAAAAGTGCGTGAAAATCGGTCTCTGTTTTTAAACTATAGACAGTAACTATACTCTGTTTTTAAACTATAGACAGTAACTAGGAATCCTAGTGAGAAAATCAAAGCCTCTGATTGGCTGCTGCGCCATTTCTTGAAGCCGAATTTAACCAGACGAAATTTCAGGTTAACCTTCTCAAACGTAATTGAAACGTCAAACTCTCGGAAGTTGTCAAATCAATTGTTGAATTTGCACGTGTTTTTCGTTTCATTGCTCTTTTTGTGACATTTCACGAATAAAACCAGTTCTTTTCAGAACTATTAGTATTTCACTAACGCTGTGTAAGTAGTTTATCTATCATAGTTTTGGATGATGAAAATATAGCCTGGAAAATATAAATTCTGACATGACCTTCATTTTGACACTTCATTTCTCCCGCCAAATAAATCTAGTGATTTTTTTTTTGGTAACTTCTAGCGGTGTAAATGTGACTTCGTCTAGTGCTGTCTATAGTTTAAAAACGAAGTATAGTTACTGTCTATAGTTTAAAAACAGAGTATAGAAGGTATTCAACGTAAATTTATTTTCATCATAGAAATTTCGTAACTTCCATTTCACTAATTGCTTTGCGAGTACGCCGGGTGATTTCAGATTTAACTTTTCTATTTAAACTTTTAAGTAATAAATTAAATTGCCCAGTACTTCTAAACAAAATATCTTTTAGAATACCTTCATATTCTACCAGATCACAAATGCTGTTTGCATTGTCAAGCTGTAGAACTAATTCTGCTAATAATGCCCCACTTCTCAGAATGATATCCACGTAGGTAGAATAAATTGTCAGTTGTTCCAAACTTTCCTGACATATTTAATTGTTCTCAAAGAATCTTTTATTCGCAATCTATATATTTAAATCTATCTATCTACTAATTATTTCATTTCAAATTGTATTTACCTACTATTTTTGCCTTTGACTATTTTGTAACAGTTTATTTATAAAATCTTCTAGTGCTGCATTGTAATTGGGATTTATCCTGTTGTGCAGCCCAATTTCTAAATAAATAAATTTACATATTGATATTTTAAAGTTTACGGTAAATAACTATTTAACGAAAATTATTTTGCCATTATAAAAAATTAAATTATTGCTTACAGAATACTAGTTGAAGATTTTCTTTTGAAATAACAGATGTCTTAAGTTTTATTTTTTCTAAAGAATAGCATTAATGTTTGAAATATTTTTCATGTTTATTTTATAAACGCTCGTACATAAATTATTTCATTCCTGTTTTATTTCAGATGCCTACGTTTTGACACATTCTATGGAATCCTGGTTGAGAATAATACCTTCGCATCCCTTGTCATCTAAGGATAAGGTAAAGGAAGATGGAAGGACCTTGAGTTCCATGAATGATGGTTTTCATTTCAGGTACTGGCGCATCGTTCTCTGCTTCCTGACTACAGTGTATCACAGCCTTCCTGTCTTCTTGTACGCTGTTCAAACCACCACGCTATTTCATTTATTTTCTCATCTGGCATGTATAATTCAATTTATTACTCACAATTTATTTGTGATGAATTAAAACCACATTTATCTATATCTACTTATTTAAATTTTTGTTGCAATGTCTTTGTCTAACGAAAGTGTTTCTGGCTACTGGCTTCTGTTTTCTCCCCCAGTTCTTATACAATCTATATTTCATTATTCTCCTCCGTACTTTTATTATTTCATTCGTTCCGCCATTTCACGTGTATTGACATGAGTTGTTGCTCCAACCACGTGGTGGAAAGAGTGTTGGGACATCAAAAGAAAACTACCCGTTTGCAATTAATGTATATTCACCCTCACTTACAAATGGTTAAATCTAGCATACAATACAACTTTCTACCAGTAACACTACAAAACACATCGTCACTGCATCAGCCATTTTCTCAGCAATTACAAAGACATATTTCTGCACATGCGCTACAAAACTTCTTATACAACTTTACATTACTGCCAATAGATGGCATGAACAGTACAAAATAATATAATTCTTTCTGATATCTGACATCCTTCCACCTGAGATACTAGAATTTTACAAATGGTGTGTCTCACATTTTAACTTAATAAATATATCTAGCTGGTTTCTTAACTACATGCGCACTACGTCTAATACACACACACTAGGAGCCTTGGCTCCAACCACTTCACTTGTTGGCGCTGGCACACGCTCTTCTGTCCAAGCACCCGGCACGACCTGATGATTTTCGGCTACATCAGTTGGCGTCTGCTTCGATGTCTGACCACTGTATGTTGATATGCCTTCCAGGGGGTAGACACGTTGAATTGGTCGTAGTAGCTGCTCATGTTGAGTGACTCTTACAATACGTACAACACCGTCACGATCCGGCAACACCTCAACCACACTCCCAAGGGCCAATCCACGCGTTTTGTATTTTTATCTTCGATTAAAACCAAATCTCCAATAGAGATTTTTGTATCAGTTTTAACGCGCACACATTGTTTTAGAGTCCCGAGATTACTCACTGCGAAATCGTTTCCTCAGTTCACTTCGCAGTCTCTGTAAATACTGATACCGTTTATTAAAATTAACCGCATCTAATTGATCTAAATCAGGCACTCCATACTGTTTTATCTCAGTCAAGAACATATTTGGAGTTAATGGTACCAAATCAGTTGGTTCGTTGGACATAGATGTTAATGGCCGCGAATTTATTGCTACCTCGTAGCCGCATAATACCTTAGTAAATTCTTCTGCCGACAAACAAGCACGCCCAAATGTCTTCTTCAACAATCGTTTCACAGTCTCGATCATTCTCTCCCAAAATCTACCCCACCAAGGAGATGATGGTGGATTAAATCTCTAATGTATACGATACATTGAGCTATCTTCCATTATATGATTCCAATTCATATGACTTCATAAATCTCTCTTTTATCAATCTTCATGTTTTCTTGTGACCAACTTTCTTCTTTCAAACGCAACCAATCGGGACCCTCCCACCATCTAGATAGGACTAATGATTTGGGCGAACATCATCTACTCGCTAAATCCGACGGGTTCATATTACCTGGAATATGCCTCCAACGTTCAATATCTGTAGTCTGCCGAATTTCTTGTACCCGATTCCATACGAATACACTCCATTCTTCTGATTTTCTAATCCACGACAGCACCGTGGATGAGTCTGACCACAAGTACGTTTGAAATTTGAAGTTCAAGGATTTCTTCACCTGTACACATACACGAGCAGCAATGTTAGCTGCTAACAATTCGAGTCGGGGAATTGACAATTTTTTAAGAGATGCTACTCTAGATTTCGCGACAATTAAATGAACCGTTACTTCTTCTATCGATTCCACTCTCAAAAATATCGTCGCAGCATAAGCCACACCACTGGCATCACAAAAACAATGTAAACTAATTTGTTGATGCTCAGATGTTTCGATATTTATCCACCTTGGTATCTCGATCGTATTTAGAGCTGGCACTTCTTTCATCCATTTTTTAAACTTTGCTTCAGTTTGTGCACTTACTTCTTCGTCCCATGTAATATTTTCGGACCACAGACTTTGTAATAATAATTTAGGTAGTAATGTAGTCGGACTTCAGCTGTCCAATGGGATCGAAGATCTTCTGTGTAATGGGGAAGTTTAGCGTGGTTGAAATTACATGTCAAATATCTTTTAGTCGTAAGTATATGAGTAATTATAACTTAAAATGTAATTGAAAGTTAAAATTATGTTGCCAATTATTTATAATTAATGATTTATCTTCGAGCCACTCTGACGTCACAAGTGAGATATGCGCTTGCGCAGAAGGGATGGTGAGACCTGACTTTTTGAACGTAGGTTGTAATCTTGATAAAATAAAAAAATAAAAAAAATACGCTAAACTTCCCCATTGACAGAATAGTTCGCTTCGTGATCTTCTTTTCACCTAATGGTACTTCTATAGAACATAATGAAAAGGAATCTTTTCTTTTATTCCTATTCAAGCCGAGGACAGATGCAATTTCATTATTCGCATCATTAGTAGACTCACACCCTCGAAGTTCAAATCGGCCAAGACCCATAATGATGGTTGCTTCTTTTACAAAAGTTTCTAAATCTAACTCCTTTTCCAGGCTTGTGATGCAATTATCAACATACAAAGAATTTATTAACTTTCTTACCGTTTTTTCTGAATAATTATCCATAGCCCCTTTATCATTTTTTAAACACTGTTCCAAATGAAAGTTTATGGTAGCTCCTAAAAGATATGGACTCGAACTAACCCCAAAAACTACTCTTCGATGCCGATACAACTGTTCTGTTCCATCTGGCGTTTTCCAAAAGAAACGTAAATAATTTCTGTCATCTTTATGGATACTGATTTTCAAAAATGCCTTCTTTATATCAGCGATGACTCCAAATTTTCCCTGGCGGAATCTACTCAACACGTCAGGTATGAGTTCGATTAAATTTTCTCCTTTTTCCAGGCAGAGATTTAATGAAGGGTGTCCAGCTTCACGAGCCGAAGAATTAAACACAAGACGAATTTTGGTGGTCGCGCTGTTTTCTTTAAGTACCGGATGGTGTGGCAGATAATGTACTAATATATTATCCTTTTCCGGACTAACCTTTTCTATGATCTTTTCCTGACACCATTCGTCAAAAACATCTTGATACTTTTCGGTATACCCTATTTTATCCAATTTCTTTAATGTTGACTCCAACCTTTTCCGAGCAATTATTTCGTTCGAAGGCAGTAGTGGATGTTCTTCAATCCAGGGTAACCTTACTTCATACCTTCCCTCTTCATCCACTCGTATTGAATTATTAAATATTTCTCTTGCGTTCTTATTATGTCTTCCCTTGAGAGTTTTCCTTATGGATCAACAATGCCTAGTGAATCAAGCTCCCATAGATCTTTTATAGTTCTTGTTTTATTCAACAGTGATACAACTGTCGTAGTGTTTTTGAGTTTAGCGTTTTGTTTAGGTACTTTTCCTGTCAGCACCCAACCCAGCGATGTCTGCATTGCTAGTAAACCACAAGGGTTTCTTTGTCATTCATTTTCCTCCAACGTCAGAACCAATAAGAAGCTCAATCGGTCCTTCTTCTTCTATGTCTGATAACTGTATGTTGTGACGCTCCAGTTCCTCCATCCATTCGCCATTATGTACAGATCGAATTTGGTTGCAAATGGTCATTTGGTCCATCTCTTCAAACTTGCATCGGTAACCCCCACTCATGCTACATATCTGCACATCATAACAATTATAAGTTTGCTCCGAAATCTGTGCACCACCAAATAGCGCATGTACCATTTTTTCTGTCCGCTTTATTGGACACTTCAATTCACGCGCGGTAGTTGACAAAATATACGACTCTTTTTGGATGACCAATTTTCGCGCACTGAAAATAAAAAACGCACAAATCTTTCCCGGTATTGTTTACAAATCCCGCTACCGTTGACACTCTACCAGCGTCTGCCTTTCGCTATTTTTTCTTCGCGTCATTACCTGACAAATTAAAACCTTCTACCGCCAACGAAATTCTCTGCTCAGTCTCCACTTCATTTCTAATAAATTCCATTAGGCTTGATAATCTACTCTCTTGCTTGCTGTTTTGACCTAGTGAAGATCGCTGCCAAATACGTAACATTTCTTCAGGAAGTGCCGACTCAATCAATGGGAAAAGCATGGCTTCGTACTTCTCGGTGGTTACTCCTAATATTTCCAGTGCTCTGAATTGTGTTTCAAGCTTATCAAACAGAGCAGCTAATCCTAACTTTCCCGTTAACTTTGTATTTTGCAGAACTAATTTTAATAATTCTCTCACATAAACCTCGATCAAGAGTTCGTCTCTTCCAAATCGAGATTTTAATGCTGCCAACGCCTTTGGATAATTTTCTCTGGACAGAGGATAACTATCTATAGGTTTCCTGGCTCTGGTTTTGGGTACAATAGCCTGCTGTAAATATTTAAATTTATCTTCAGGTGGTATTTCTATTTTGGAACTGTGTCCAGAAGGGTAATCATTTCTTCAATTCTCCATTGAATTTCCTTGGCTCAATAGTAGGTAATTTAAATTTTCTTCGTCCTTCGCTTGCTGAAATGTTGGTATCATTTGCCGGACCTGTATCAACAATATCTTCCTTAATCAATCTAGAAATACGTAATTCTAATTTTCGAAACATTGTCTGATATTCGTCTACAGCTTTGCATCGTCCACACCCGTTTGAATCTTAGCAATATGAATTTTTGCGACCAATTCATTCAAACTTTCTCGTTTTTCCATTAACAATGTCCATTTTAACCTTATTTCCATTTAATTTGGACCCGGAGCACTTGCATTTAGCAACGTGTCGATTGCATTTGTTGTTCATTAGTACGCGTTGTGAAAATAAATAGTTGGTGATATAAATCGTGCATATAAATGGTGCGTAGTGCTAAGTGTATAATTAAAAAAATCTTAGTGTGTAAGTTTTTATTCATAATTGTTATTCCTAAATTAGTGTTTATATTTGTTCATTCATAGTGTTAGTTATTTTTATTATCTTTTATAATTCATATTTCGTTTATTAAACATATAAATAATTTGTGTTTTAATCATTTTTACACTTCACCTAAATAAATAAACGTTACAATATTTTTAATTCATTTCATACCTAAAATTTTCTTCATAAAATTTGTAGGACCAAAAAATCAGCTATTTCTGGCGTTATTAAAACCGGAAGCGAAATTACCTTGATTTAGGCATGCAAATATATTCTTTATATATTTTCTTCTACCTTTATTAATTATACAATAAAACTATTTCATATTTACTTATTTTATCTTTTAAACTTACTTACATCAAATTTGACATCATATGTCAAATTTTATGAACATATGAATAACTTATCTGTTTTAAAGAAATTCCTCAGCCTAAACGACAGGTAAAATTATTATAATTTATATATTTTTTATGTTCAGCTAGAATATATACAAACATAATTATGCAGATCGGTAGAAAATTATAAAATATTTATATATAATAATAACGTAATTTGCGAAAAAATGATATTTAGGGCCGGTACTTTTGCTCCTGATTAAGCTAAAATAACGACCGATTAAATATAACCAACCATTTTCAGTACTTTTCGTACCGATTAATATTTAACCATTGATTAAAAACTCTTATGACTGATTAAATTTAACAGCACGATTCTAGTCTGTTAAATAAATAATCAGCCGTTATCCGTAACCTATAACTGAGAATTTGACAATTCACCTAACAAATATGAATCTTGAAGAATTAAATAATTTATATGATGACGATGACGAAGAATCTACTTCTGTTGTAGTAAAGTTCGTACCTCTATCGCGTTTCTTATCCATTTTCAATATTTTTGCATTTGACAGTAACAAATAAACAAATTCAACTGACAGGTAGTAACATTGATTTACGTTTGCACTTTAAAATTGTTTTTTGTCTTCTTCTACATTATAGAAATAATCAAAAGCGTACGTTTGTTATAAGTTCATGTAAATTTAGGGATATTTTTATTGTATTGCCAATTCAAGTAAATCGTTGCTTAGTTAATCAGTTAAAAAAATTGTCAAGAAGTACTCACTTCTATTTAATCATGATTAAAAGATGTGATTAATTTAACAGTAGATTATCTAATCAGTCTTTTAATCAGAAGCAAAAGTACCGGCCCTTAGAAGTATTTTTTTAGGAAAAACGGTTTAAAGCTTCAAGTAAAGTTACTACTTCCAGTTAAACAATTTTAGTCGAAAATCTAACCAGTTCATCATATTTGAGGATAACTCTTAAATACCAAATATTATGAGAAAAAAATATACAAAACAATTCCTTTATATATCAAAATTAATAATTTTCATAAATAAACATTATATTTTCTTCTTTTAGGGCCGGTACTTTTGCTTCTGATTAAAAGACTGATTAGATAATCTACTGTTAAATTAATCACATCTTTTAATCATGATTAAATAGGAATGAATACTTCTTGACAAATTTTTTAACTGATTAACTAACCAACGATTAACTCGAATTGGCAATACAATAAAAATATCCCTAAATTTGCATGAACTTATAACAAACGTACGCTTTTGATTATTTCTATAATGTAGAAGAAGACAAAAAACAATTTTAAAGTGCAAACGTAAATCAAAGTTACTACCTGTCAGTTGAATTTGTTTATTTGTTTCTGTCAAATACAAAAATATTGAAACTGGATAAGAATCATGAACTCTATAAATAATTAGGATCACAATGTTGTCAACGATTAAATAATTTTTGAACCTTTTTGAATTAATTCTTAGTAAGGGTTCTATGGCAGGTAAAATTTTGTTCATTACTGTATTTTTTGAAAATCGGAATCTATGATAAAATTTTTCATCAGTGCATGTTTCTATATAATTTGGACGATCTCTTATTGTATACGATCTTATATTATATATAAATGGAATTATATCTTCGTCATCGTCATCAAATAAATTATTTAATTCTTCCAGATTCATATTTGTTAGATGAATTGTCAAATTCTCAATTATAGGTTACGGATAACGGCTGATTATTTATTTAACAGACTAGAATCGTGCTGTTAAATTTAATCAGTCATAAGAGTTTTTAATCAATGGTTAAATATTAATCGGTACGAAAAGTACTGAAAATGGTTGTTTAAATTTAATCGGTCGTTATTTTAGCTTAATCAGGAGCAAAAGTACCGGCCCTTAACCTTACACATTTTTCCCTGTCGGTATGTGTTAATCCAGCACTGAGCAAATCCTATGTTTCACGTTAAAATAAACTCATGGTATACCATTCTTAATGTAATAATTTTTTTATTTATCTTCGCAGTATGTACACAAGTTTCGTATATATTTTGTAACATTTCATTTCGACATGTATTCATTCACATAATGCACCAAAGAAAATGTACCTCAAACATTTACACTTACACAGGGGCGGATCTAGGGGTGTGCAATAGCACACCTGGAATTTTTCAGGGGCGGCATTTTAGAAAAGCAATTTGTAAAAATTAAAATTTTAATTAATTATTCATCTTTGTTTACACTTAAGCTAGGTTCACAGCTCTAACATAAACACTGTTTTTGGTCGTTGTCACCGAACTTTTGTTTTCGACGTAAGCAGAATAGTTATTTACATACCAAATGCGGGAACGACTGGTTTCCGGAGGAGTGTTTGGCGGCGCGAGCTCGCGAGCGCTGCCATAGAACGATTCCGGAAACCCAGTTCACGCAAGAGGTTTGTACAATATTTTTCGTACGAATTTATACAACTAATAATTAGTTATTTTTGAACAAATAATATTATTTATTACAAATTATACATGATTTGTGGTTATGTGTTTCAGTACTAACAAGTGCTGTCAATCTGTCAACATAGCAGTTGTTGCCAACATTGTATATCAAATGCACTAAATTTACTTTTTCTACATTAAATTTCGTTCAATAATCCCCTATTTTCTTTTAATATTATTAGGTAAAAGAATGTTTAAAACATTATACTATTTTATTATAAATATAGTTTTTTAATAAATGCTGTAGAAGTAGGAGTGTTTTTTCCAAAATTTCCCGGTCACCTATCTGGTGGAGATCTGGGAAATTGACGTTCCAGACGTTGCTTAGGCAACGCGAAACAACACATTTCAATGCATGAGTACGAAATAGTTATTTACATACCAAATGCGGGAACGACTGGTTTCCGGATGAGTGTTTGGCGGCGCGAGCTCGCGAGCGCTGCCATAGAACGATTCCGGAAACCCAGTTCACGCAAGAGGTTTGTACAATATTTTTCGTACGAATTTATACAACTAATAATTAGTTATTTTTGAACAAATAAAATTATTTATTACAAATTATACATGATTTGTGGTTATGTGTTTCAGTACTAACAAGTGCTGTCAATCTGTCAACATGACAGCAGTTGTTGCCAACATTGTATATCAAATGCACTAAATTTACTTTTTCTACATTAAATTTCGTTCAATAATCCCCTATTTTCTTTTAATATTATTAGGTAAAAGAATGTTTAAAACATTATACTATTTTATTATAAATATAGTTTTTTAATAAATGTTGTAGAAGTAGGAGTGTTTTTTCCAAAATTTCCCGGTCGCCTATCTGGTGGAGACCTGGGAAATTGACATTCCAGGCGTTGCGTAGGCAACGCGAAACAACACATTTCAATGCATGAGTACGAAAAATATTTTATCATTCATAGCTCTTAACACAAGCATTCGTCGCTTTGAATGTTTCTTCACATTAAATAAAAATAAAATGTAATAAGTACCTTTAGATATAATATGTTCTTGGAATAATAATGATATTACTAATATAAAAACGTTACAATTTATTTAATCTATATAAATGCATAATAATATCAAACAATTATGTTAAAACATAGAGGTGAACAAACCATAATATTTTAAATATAGCAATTTAAATTTCAAAATATTTATTTATATTAATAAAATATAGCTACGTTTCATATTTGAAATGTATAAAATAAAATGATATTTATTTAAAATTAAATAATAATTTTTTTGACATGTGGTTCTGTTGGCAGAGCAGCTATTCCAGCTATTCTCTGTCTTTTTACAATAAAACCTACTAATATTTTCGTTCTAGTATCCATTTTTTAACAAAAGCAAAATGCAAATGTCAGATATTTAATGACACACAAATTTGGTCACACTACGCACGTTTACTGCTCATGAAAATGGATAGCCTCTTCTCGCTCTCACTGAAATACGTCGAGATACTACGTCGAGTATATGAAGTTTGCAAACTTTACGCTTGTGCGCAGCGACTACGTCTACGTCGAGAAACAATGTTAAGAGGTGTGAATGCTCAGCAGTATTCACGTTCGACATATATTTACGCTTACGTCGAGAAACTAAAACTACGACTACGTTAAGAGCTGTGAATGTACCTTTAAGGGGGACACCTGAATGGATTAGTACCAATGGCATAATTTCAACCCTAAAATAGGGGTGGACTGCACCTCAAAAATTTTAAATGGAAAAAGGTGTCAAACTTGCCACAGTTCGAAAGGCCTTTCAATTCTCTTTTCAACAGTTTTTTTATTTTTCAAATCTGATCATTAGTTCCAGAGAAATATCGTTTAAAACAAATTTTATGAGGTGTGCAAAACTGCAATCAAGTAGGCTTAAATAAATGAAAGAAACTAAATAAACAATTCTTTCGACAAGTTGTTTGTAATAAACAAGTAATTTGTAGGTTAGATTTCTTTTTGTGGGGTTATTTGAAGTCTAAAGTTTATGCCACGCTATCCGAATCTAGAAGATTTACGGCAACGTATCGTAGCTCCAAAATTTTGAGCAAAATCTTTATTATTGTATGGAAGTTGGTGATAATCATTTTGAACACCTAATTAACTGATACTTGAGTTTCTGTCATTTGTTTAAGCCTACTTGATTGCAGTTCTGCACACCTGATAAAATTTGTTTTAAACGATATTTCTCTGGAACTAATGATCGGATTTGAAAAATAAAAAAACTGTTGAAAAGAGAATTGAAAGGCCTTTCTAACTGTGTCATGTTTGACACCCTTTTCCATTTAAAATTTTTGAGGTGCAGTTCACCCCTATTTTAGGGTTGAAGTTATGCCATTGGTACTAATCCATTCAGGTGTCCCCCTTTATACTAAAATTGACGTGTTCGAGCGTTTTTTGCAAAATTGATGTTAAGTGGCCAAAAATTGCGCTGATAATTTTCGTTGGGCCACCCTGTACATATTGGCTTGGTTCCACAATTTTATATTACATGCAGCAAGCGGCAATAGCAATTAGCGGCGGGTTGTTTGTTTCGGCATAGATCTGTAGTGTCGGTAGAGTTACGTTATCAAAACACCATTTTTGTTCAATTAGTAATAACTCAAGGAAGGTGGACCTAACAGTTCAGCGCAGGGATACATATTCGGAACGTGTACATTTATTTTCTGATTTTCTGACTGTGAAGTTCAATTTGAAAGTGTGCTCAACATTCAATTAATAATTTGTGCAATAAGTATGTTTTCATTTAAAACTTTACCATTAAGCTTGAAACCTTTAAGGTATAAGTAGGTAGTTGTAGATATATGTAAATTACTATAAAAAAATAAAATTTTAGAAAATTTGGAACCTATTCTGTTTTTATTCTTATATTATGTCAATATTTACATACTTATATAAATATTGTTATAACATATCTACCACATCTTACAATTTACTAATCATTTTAGCTTCCAAACTATAATCACATAAATTTATCTGCACTGATCACAGTGTTTTAGAAGAGGCAAAGTTTTCTCTTGAAATACATGTTCGAAGAAGAAAGAAAATGTTCAATTACGAGCAGTCAGTCGAACCAATTTCTAGTGAAAAAGATAAATTTAAAATATCAGTCTTTTATACGTAGTTAGATGCAGCAATTAATTCATTAAAAGAACGATTTATCCCGCTAAAACAACACACCGATTCATTTTCCTTTTTATTTAACATTAAAAATATTGGTCCTATGGATACAAAATTATTAATAAACTAATGTAAAAATTTAGAGTTGTTGTTTACTGATAAAGATACCAAAGAATGGAATTTTAATGCAGATGAGCTTTATACGGAACTCAAATCTTTAACTACAATTGTAAAAGACGATATAACTCCTAAAGAAATATTAAATTATATTTATAAACAAAACCTTACTAGTCTTTTTCCAAATGTCATAATAGTTAATTAATTAATTAAACTGAAAGATCATTTTCAAAGTTAAAATTGATCAAAAATTATTTAAGGGCGGCAATTTGAGGTTTTGCACACCTTATCTTTCCACCTAGATCCGCCCCTGCACTTACACAAAGAAATTTTTCTTAATAATAATAAGGAAATTTTTCTTATTTCTTACGGCTGACTGTATAATGTACAGTTGTTCTTCGGAATTAATTTACATAAAACCATGTAGTTACTAAATTAAACATATTTTTGTTGTATTATGTGCTATATAAGAATTAAGGTATTTTGCGTTAGCGTTCAACTTTATCATTATTATAATCATTTCCAAGAAATTTCAGAATACTTTGACATATGAGTAATAAAATTTTCGTTTTCTAATTTCTTGTGTGAGATCATAAGCTTTCTTCATTTATACAACTAAACATACTTTTGTTCGCGCTAAGTTTTTACATCAATATTTTCTTGAGATATTTTCCATTAGATTAGTAACCTGTTACAAGCACACACGCTAAAATGTCATCTACCAGAGGCGACTCGTCAGAATGGGCACATACTTTGCTCTAAATAAATTAATCAATTAATTAACGCACAAGTGTCACGCAATTTCTTATACTACTTACTACTTCGCTCATTTGTCATACAGCAAGCTACATGAGTAATTTTTAAAATATTTTTATCTATTCACAGGAATACATCTAAATGTAGTGATCCACCATTGATAACTTTTTTATTTGAAGCAACGAGTTATAAGACAATACAACAATATTTTGTTATAGCTCGTTGATTTGAAGAGATAAAAAACGGTTAAATGAGCAAAGTCGTGCTCTATTTGTGACAATTTCAATGGTGTAAAAATCTAAATAATTAAACATCAAATATGCGACTTAATAAGTAAAAAAAGTATTGCAATCGCGAAAAATTTCTGTTTTCAGGTTTAAACGGAAATATCATCCCTGAATTCATTGTGACTAGTTTCGATGAGATGTCTGATACTTACGTATCTCCCATAACTCTTTTTTATTGCAATCGGCAGTGCCAAAAGAGCATTTTTCTCGAAGGGTTTTTTGAATTTTTTCGTTGAGCCAGCCATGGGAATAAAAGAAAGTAAGTAATGGTCCGTCTAACTAAAATATCTTACTTAATTAATTAGATCAGTTTTTTTTATAAAATTTGCAAAGTATTTTTTAAAGTAATAGAGTATGTGCAAATCATTAATCTCTATTTATACTGGAGGACAAGCAAATGTCAAACACTAGGTATGTATTATCATAAGCAATTAAAGTAAATTTAAGATAATGACAAGTTTTTTTGCAGTACTTGAATGTGAGAAAAAGAAGGATACTGCACAAAAAATTTGAATGATACTAAAAAAACTCAACTGCATAAGAAAATGCATAGTCTGTAGCGTATAATGTTTGCTTGTCCTCTAGCATAAAAATGAGGTTATCACTTGCACATATTGTATTGCTGCTTTCTACTGTTTATAATTAAATTTCAGCAAAAAACGTAGCTATTTTACTAATTATAGTTGTCAATAAATTAAAAAATAAGTAATAAAAATTATTAAATTTAATATAGGTAACCAAAATATGATCTAATGATGTTTCTCCTATACTATATATGAAGGCAGAAAGAGAAGGTTTATAAACCTGCGGACGTAATTTGAATTCAATCTTATTCGGCCTGAGGTACGTACAACGTTGTACGCACTACTGTCTATCAAATGGAATGTAATTTTTAATTATAAGATGCCATGCTACAAACATTAAGGAGATACGTTGCATTGGTAACCTGATATTTTTGTGTAAACAACTAAACAAGCTATTTTTCGAGACGGATTGAACATGAACCATGTTCTATGTATAGTTCATCAAAACTTCATTGTAGTGATGTCATATATCTTGTTGCGGGAATTTTCTTTGGTTAAACCTGTCAAAGCTGTCAAATTAGTTATTCTAGTATTTACCTAGATATATCATTTCAGTAGTACTGCTGTCAACTTCCACTTCAGGTATGTTTAAACAATTCGAAAGTCTTATTTTTTCTATTTGTTTATTAAATTCTTATTTTTTGTTACTTATTTTAAAAACTGTATTAAAAGTATTATGTTTGTAAACAAGGCGAAGATAGAATTGGCAGCTCGGTTCGTAATTTGTCAAATCAGGTACATGAATAACGTCATTAGTAGTGTCAAATGTCATGCTAGGAGCTTCATTCAAAACTCTTCACTAAATTTTGCTTTAAGATAATAAAGAATTAGTAGATTTTATCCTGGTAAATTGAAGGATAGGTATGAAAACGAATACAAGGTATTTCAAACCTGGATAAATTTTGACATTTTTTTACCGCCCGGCGGGCTTTTGCTCTATTTAACATCCTGTAAGCTGAAATCTTTTAGTTTCCACCATGGTAATCAAGATGTAAACTAAAAATTTAAATGCAGTAGTGCGTAATGGTATATTGTGTATAGAGTGCAGAAAAGCATTCATATTCATGCGAGTATAATTTTTGCGGCACGAGACGTAGTCGAGACAGGCAGTCAGATGATATTATTTATTTCTAAGCCGACGTTTCGATTTCACAGAAATTTTCTTTAGGGCGAGAAATGGTCTTCAAATAACATTTATCTTGAAGGTAAAATATGCAGCATTCATACGTTGATAACATAAAAAACTAATGTTTTGACACTTATTTCAATAATTTTCACACAAATAATCGGTTTGTTATAACTTATAAAACAGTCAATAGTGGTAACCATACCAATAATAAAGAGAAGAGAGGACAGAACATCGGCTCATGGATTGTTCATTGGCTTTCAACGGAATGGAAACAATTTTTCTAAAATATGATTGGTTTTGATCAAGATGGAAATATTTATTTATTTCTGTAGTGGCCACCTAAACAAATATCCCCGTACTATTTTTCGTAGCCTAACAATTATACTAATATACAAGAAAGGTGTCAGTTTTCGATCGATTGAAAAAAAAATCGGTAGTATTTTTTTCACGCAAATTATCCTTTTTTTAAGCTAAAAGTATGGAGGTAGGTATATCCCTTCCCGGTACCTATAACCACAGTAAATCATAATGCTTGCACGTTAGCATATGTGTTACACCGTAATATAAGTCATACTCACTTCATTAATAAACAAAAACAAACTAATAAGCAAATACCTAAAACTGAAGTCGAACTCGAACCAAATACTGAACTAATCCGAAATTTGTTTTACTAAGCAAACCCAATCTCTAACGCGAAACATTTATTTTGAATTATAAACCAAAATAAATTTTTTACTCGAATGTATCAAAAACTCACGATTTTTATTTAAGATATTTGAACGAAAAGTTAACCTTTTTAGCGAATCATTGATGCTTGATCTAGTTGCAAGATGACTATTTTTCAGAATAAATCATGTATTACACAAACCGACAAAAAATAATTTCTTTTTGTGTTTTTATTTTACTTATTTATGACACAAATCACTACGATAATCTAACTAACAAAATTTTGTAGTATTCTATTTATTTTAGTGCGGTTTTAATTTTTTTTTTGACATATTCGAAAAAAAATAGTGTTTATTAATACAGGGGAAAACGCTCTCGAACTCATATCCTAATACCTATTTCGTAATCGTCCAAAAAAATACCTTTTTTGTCCTTAATCATAAAGAACTATAACGCGTTAAATTCAATAAGTAAAAAGGAAATCTATTGTTTGCATTGATAGCATCTCATCAATGAGTTCAGTAGTTACGTCTTCTTGGTTTATGTCGATAGCACCATACACTAGGTAATAAACAGGTGTCCCGAAATAATTCTTAAAGATTTACAAAGTATGCATTAGGATGGCAAACAAATTAAAAAGTCTTAATATACTAAGCACTAAGGTCTTTCTTGACTTTTTTGAGAAAAAAAAATTCCGCGAAATATGACACAGAAAACTTTCAGAAACCTGTGAAATAAATTCAAGCATCATTTCTCAACTTCCGTCGTACTTCAGCTGTTTCCGGTCGCATGACGCTAATAACCGTAGACGGTTTTAATTTTCTTCTGCATAATCCAACAAATGTTCCGTCGGTGGACTAGTAGCCGCTGTCCCAAATCCAGGGGTGAACGCATTTCCATTCTCATATAATGAGGGTAATTTTGCATAAAAACTTTACCAATTTTTTCCACGGTAATTTTCAGTAATTCGCTATGAATAATAAGACGATTAAAGTTATGAATCAACAAAGGCGTTGTTTTTCAAATAAATTTGAGATATGGAAGTAATTTATTTTAACTTTATTTACATCATCACCTACTAAATCCAATTATTTTCTTTCATTTTCCTTGAAACTCTAAATTGCATTGACAAATGGTCTATCATACAAGATCAAACTATAAAATTTCTCTCATCACTAATATTTTTTCAGACTATGATCTTTTACTCTTGGTAATTGTAATATGTGAAACAGGGTATTGTACTTGGGGGTGCTAAGCACCTCCAAATTTTGAATTAGCACTCCCAAACAAAATTTCTGTAAATTTTAATAAATGTTATCTTCATCTTAATAAGAAGCATGCATAGATACAGAACGACGAAATGCCTCTATACTTGTAAAATGACAAAAAATCTTTTTCCTGCAAACCGAAAATCAGGGTTGTATAAAAATCAGATTTATTTAAAAAAGTCATCAAAATCAGATATAGCATATTTTCAAAAACATATTTCACAAAAAACATATTGTAAATAATAAGTACAATTTTATAGACAAACTATACACTTGTGAATACTTGTTTGCCCATATATAAGATGACGTTATTTTATTTTCATCGGTTATAGTGCAACTACGAAATTTTTGGAATCCTTTCGATGTCGTTTTAACAAAATATTACACATTACTGGAAACATTTTCTGCGTTATAAATTTAAAATAAAATATCAGGAAAGATTTTTCTCCGCTTTAAACAGATTTGGTAGTTCTTGCGAAGTATTGCCACATGGTAACAATACCCATAGGCTTTTTCTTTCAATTTCCGAAAACCTGGGATGTTAAATAACAATTGCAGAAAAGGGATTTTAATCATTGATTTTATAAAACTAATTATTATAAACTTTATAAAATTACACTTATCTGCTTATAAACACAGCAACTTGCGAAAAGTAATGATTTGCTATTAGGATAATAAAAAACTGGATGAAAAGCAGTACGACACAAAATTGCGTTGCTGTAATTTGGCAGTATTAATAGTTGTTTATGGTACAAGTGTGTTACATTACAGATAAGTCATGTGGGAAAAGCTTAGCTCACGAGGCCGTTAGGTGACTTAGGTAGTTAACACACATGTGCCATACAACATTTTATCCAACACATTTTAATCATTGATATAAAACACATATAAGATTTTTGACAGATGGAATTTCGAAATGACATTTTGGAACAAAATAGTGTAGTGAAGGTTCTATAACGTAGTTACTATGATACGAACCAAAAAACAGTGAGCTAATATATTTAGCTCACTAGTGACTTATGACCTACTTTATTTATCTAAAAATATCATACTTATATCGTTATAATTACACGGTGTTGGATAAATATTTAAAATAAACTTTCAAAAAAATTAATACACAAGATATTTTAGATGAATTTATTGTTTTGTTATTTGATAGTAAAATGATATCTTTTTTGATATTGTTTGTAAATTAAACAAATAAACACTTTTTTTTTATTTTGTAACCCATATTGTTCTTTTATTTTTGTTGAATAACCAATTTAAATAGTTACCCATGTACATATGTATCTATGTATATTAATTATTATAAATAATGTAATTCAATTATTATTGTTTTGTATTTTAAACTGTCATATTAAAGTGTAAAACTATTCTGCTTATTTTATTTACATATACCTGCAATATCAACAATTTTAAGGTAAGGACTTCAGCACTCTAACTAAGTCTATGGTCGTACGTATCTACTATAGTCACGACACGTTTTACTTGCATTTTAATGTTATATGTTGTCACACTACAGAGCAGTATTTTTAATTGGATAAAGAAAGACTGGCGAGTTCGAGTTGAAGCGCGCTAACCAAGTGAGCTACCGCTGCCCGTATTGTGGTTGATATCGTATTGTAAATTTCATAAAAACTTATCAAATACAGTTATCTGACAACATAACGATACTCAATTTTGCTGAAATTTCAATCATAACTTGACACGGTTCATTTTCAATCAAAAATAAAAAAAATGTTCCAAAATTTAGCACGCACACTCATATCAAAAATCAAGAATTATTTTATTGAAAACTTAGGCAATAAAAACAAAAATTACATAAAAAACTAAATAACAAAGAAATAAAAGAGGGAGGAGACTACTGATACGTATTTAAATAGGTACCTATAAAATATATATCTACCTACAATAATTATTATTTTATTGAGATCTACCAACTCCCTTCTTACTTTTTCCACTTTCCCGGCAACAGCGCAAACTTGACACACGTGTTTAGGTTTTACTTTGCTTTCATATTTTGAATAATTACGAGAGTGACGATTGGCAAATATTTTTGCGCATATCGGTATTTTTTTATTGTTTTGCTCCTCGCTTCTCGATAATTCAAGGAAATTGGAATAGGCACAAGATGTGATTAAATAGAGGTTTACTGCAAATTCGAATTAAATAATGCACATTGTCATTGTAAGGTTTAAAAAAATACAAAATTTGAGTTTTAACTCAATTACTTAGAAATTGCGTTTACATAGTAATTTTGAATAAAAAAACATCACTAACTGGGTAATTTGTATGGGTGATCCGCACTTATTACAAATTTCGTATGAATGTATGGGTTTTTAGACCCACATAAAATAATAAAACTATATAGAATAGTAACAATTTAATGGTATGAAATTATACAAACTTCAAACACCAGTCAATCAAACACATAAACAACAAGTGACTATATTGTCATAATAACATCGCTTACTATATAGAAAAATTGTAAATAATAAATCATAGATCACTACAGTGTCGCCACATAGCTCCCTCCGAGCGAGGTAGCGTTATTAGAAAAAGAACAATTAATCAATAATCGAATGTGGGAACAATGAAGTGAAATAAAGAATAATATTTTTTTGAAACAACAACAATAATAATAATGAATTATTTATGATGTGTCTTTTTTGGGTTCCATATACTTGATGGTAGGTTTTAAAGGTCGTCCATATCGTGAAGTTGGAATAGCAAAAGCTACTCGAACTGTCGAATTGGTCGAAGATGGCACTGAAGTAGATGAAGGTGCCGGAGCAGGCACATAAGTAGACTGCGAAGTTGGAACAACGGACTGTCTGATGTAAACTTCAGCTGGTTCAAGCGGCTCAGTGACTTCTGTATGAATGAAGGCAGGTTTGCATCTGTCAACAGAAACGGTTAATTTTCGTCCTTTATAATCGACGACCATTTGCTTGTTTTCACGAGAAACAACGCGAAACGGGCCATCGTACGGGGGTTGAAGCGGACGTCGAACACTGTCGTTGCGCAGAAAGACATGACTGCAAGTCGTCATGTCCTTAAAAACGAAGGATTTCTGGGTTATATGTCGTGTGCCCTCTGTAGGACGAAGGTCTCGAAATGAATTTCGAAGTCGAAGAGCGAACTCTGAATTAGCCAGCGTCTTGTCCTCTGTTGAGACGAAGAATTCACCAGGGAGGCGTAAGGTTTGGCCATAAACCAGCTCTGCAGCTGAATGACCAATGTCCTCCTTGAGAGACGAACGGATTCCCAGTAAAATGAGTGGTAATTCGTCCACCCAACGCTCAGTAGAAAGGCATTTGATCGATCCCTTTAACTGTCGGTGAAATCTTTCGACGAGTCCATTGGCTTGTGGATGGTACGCAGTGGTACGGATGTGCGAGGTCCCGAGTAACTTGTTGAGGAGCTTGAACAAGAGACTTTCGAATTGTCTTCCTTGATCAGTAGTGACTCGGAGTGGTGTACCAAATCGGGAGATCCATCCAGAAAGGAAAGCGTTTGCAACGGTTTCAGCACGTATGTCGATGAGCGGTATTGCTTCAGGCCAGCGGGTAAAGCGATCCACGCACGTAAGCAAATACGTAAAACCTTGGGAAGATGGCAACGGTCCAACCAGGTCAATATGAACATGTTCAAACCTGGCGGAAGGAGAAGCAAAGTTTCCTAGTGGAGCTGAAACATGTCTAGTGATCTTCGCTCGCTGGCAAGGGATGCAGGTTTTAACAAAATTCCTAACTTCCTTTTCCATATTCGGCCAGACAAATGCTTGTTTGACAAGACGAACGGTCTTACTAGCATCAGGATGTGAGAGGCAATGCATTAAAGCAATAGCCTGCTGACGGAAGGTCACAGTGACAAACGGACGCGCAGTTGAGGTCGATATGTCGCAGTAGACTGGAACGTTTGAACCAGGTGTAGCTACCAGCTTAAGTCGCATACCAGAATCAGACGATGCGATGAACTTGCAAAGCTCCTCGTCAGTCTTCTGAGCGGCAGCTAAGTCGCCGTAGTTGATGGGTTCAGTCACTGCTTCAACGCGTGATAGTGCGTCAGCTGGAATATTCTCACTACCTGGCAAGTGTCGAATATCATTGGTAAATTGCGCGATGAAATCAAAATGTCTTGCCTGTCGCGGTGTGCATTTGTCTGAACTTTTGAAAAGTGCCGCTACCAAAGGTTTGTGATCAGTAAAAAGAATAAATTCACGACCTTCAAGCATGAATCGGAAGCGTTTGATTGCAGAGTAGCATGCCAGGAGTTCTCTGTCGAAGGCACTGTACTTGGTTTGCGCTGGGGACAGTTTCTTAGAGAAGAATCCAAGTGGTTGCCAGCTGTCATGCACAAATTGTTGAACAGAGGCGCCAATGCCAGTGTCTGAAGCGTCTGCCATGACTGAGAGCGGCGCGTGTGGTGAAGGATGGGCAAGAAGAGTGGCATTCGCAAGAGCTTCTTTAGTCTTCTCGAATGATTTCTTGCTTTCTTCAGTCCAAACCAGTTTTTCTTTTTCGCTCTGGATACTCTTAAGCATCTCAGTGAGCTCATGCATAATTTGTGCAGCGTGAGGGATAAATCGCCGGTAGAAATTTACCATACCTAGGAATTGACGAAGACCTTTGACAGTTGACGGTGTGGTGTATTCGAGGATGGCTTTAATCTTATCAGGTATTGGACGAATGCCTTTTTCGCCTACCAAATATCCAAGAAAACTGACCTCATCCAGTCCAAACTTACTTTTATCAACGTTAAGCTGAACTCCATAATTTGTCAGCCTCTTAAATAGCGTACGTAAGTGCTGCTTGTGTTCGTCTTCATTTTCTGATGCAATCAAGATATCGTCAATGTAGGCATATGCAAAGTCAAAACCCTGCAAAACTTCATTTATAAACCTTTGAAAAGTTTGTGCGGCATTGCATAATCCAAAGCTCATAAATGGAAATTCAAAGAGCCCAAATGGTGTGATGACGGCAGTTTTGGGAATATCTTCCGGCTCTACCGGGATGTGATGGTAGGCACGCACAAGGTCAATTGTTGAGAACACCTTCTTGCCATGCAGATTATGAGAAAAATCTTCAATGTGCGGCACCGGGTATCGGTCCGGAACTGTCCGTGCATTTAATGCACGATAGTCTCCGCAAGGCCTCCATTCGGCGTTTTTCTTTGGAACCATGTGCAATGCAGATGACCAGTTTGACTTCGAAGGTCGGCAGATCCCTTTTTCAATCATATAGTCAAATTCTCTTTTTGCTATCTTGTATTTGTCAGCGCTAAGTCTGCGTGACTTGCAAAACACAGGCGGTCCAGGGGTTGTCTTAATATGGTGCGTGGTACTGTGTTTGACTACCTTATGCTTCGTGACCGGGCGAGTAAGTTCTGAAAATTCGGCAAGGATCTTGTGATAACATGAGTTACCTAAAAAAGTCTTAATTTCCATAAATTCAACGCTACAAATTCGACCACTTATAGAAAGTAGTGTTTCTTGATCCACTAACCTGTTATTTTTCAAATCCGGTAACAGGCCATAGTGTTCAAGGAAATCAGCTCCCAATATTGGATAGCTTACATCCGCTACTGTTAAACTCCAAGGAAATATGCGTCGTAGACCTAAATCTAACTTGAAAAATTTCTCACCGAATGTATTTATGACAGTACTGTTGGCAGCGTATAACTTCCGTGCAGCAATTGGTCGCACTTCCCTGCAGCTTGATTTAGGGAATACGGAGCACTCCGCACCGGTGTCCACCAGAAATCTGTCGAAAGTCTTAACATCCTTAACGAACAGGCGACGACTTTTAAAAGAGGAATCAGTTGTCGCCACTACTGACTCCTTTGGAAGTTTTCCCAATATATGCAATGCTGGCGGCATTTTTTGGCCTTCTGACCGAAGTTGGTATGATACCAGCATTCGTCTTCACTGGCTTCTTTTAATAATCTTGATTTCGATCTAGGGCGACTAGATTTTCTTTCGAAGTCCCTAGATTCACTACGAGAATTTCTAGCAGAAAGTTTCTCGACTTTCTTCGTTAGTTCCTCTATGCGTTGCATTAGTACATCGATCTGCGATGACGGGCTAGCAGCGGCAATACACGCACCCCCATTGCGTTGCTCTTGAATTTTATCTGCCAGTGGGGCTAATTTGTCCAAATCGTCTCCAATGACGGCCAATAGTTCTCGGGTTGCAGACGGCAACCGACCAAGCCAGATGGTTCGCAACAGATCTTTACTAACTAAGGTGTCTGGAGCGAGGGTTCGGAGGTAGCGAAGGAAAGATGATGGAGTTCTGTCTCCCATCTCAGCATTTTGAAGCAACTCCTGCAGTTTGTTTGACTCACTAGCAGTTAGGCGTGAAATTATGGCATCTTTAATTGCTTTAAATTGCCCTATCTTCGGCGGGGCGGACAGGATATCTTGTACTTCCAGCAAGATTTCAGCGGGTAGATTGGCTACAGTGCAGTGGAATTTAATATCATCTTTTTCTATTGACAGCAAAACAAACAGTGACTCCACTTGCGTAAACCAGAGTGCTGGATTGGCCTTCAAAAATGACGGTGGTTTGAATTTAATGGTATGAAATTATACAAACTTCAAACACCAGTCAATCAAACACATAAACAACAAGTGACTATATTGTCATAATAACATCGCTTACTATATAGAAAAATTGTAAATAATAAATCATAGATCACTACAGTGTCGCCACATATGCTTGGGCGCACTTATTGAAATTAGAACTTGTTTTCATGATAAACAACCTACCTTCCTCCATAAAATCTAAATAGGATAAGAAAAACTTCCGGTATACCAGTTTTTATCAATAATTAAATAATTCACATTGATGTCAAATGTTTAAATACGAAATTTCATTGAATTATGTATGGCTGAATTTAATGAATTTGTTTTACACGTGTACACGTATATCCCGACCGACAAGTATCACATTAAAATTATTGAACCTTATATAGCGGTCGGTAATTAATAAACTTAAAAGATTCAAATAAAAAATTACGAAATGGAAACATATATTTCCCTCGTACTTTACTGTAGTTAGCAGTACACACCAATTTCATTAATTGAGTGAAATACATTTTTCAAGTCGTTAGTTCGTAAAATTAAAATGTCTTTAAATCATCATAAATAATGCAGTGTATAGAGTATAATTATCTCAATGAAAATCAAGTTGTTTTTATTTTACCAGCATTTAATCAGCAAGGTAAGGCATACACGATAGCCACCCTCGCAGTATATATAGCGATAAAGCTGCTCTGGTAGGCAGCCCACAACACGGCTGTAATATCAGGTTGCACGAACTTCTAACCATTTCCCAGAATCAAGGACCGTCACATAAAATGTTTACCAGAAATTATGACGTCATTCAAACCTGAAGGACTAATGTAGTGAATACTAATTTATTCTTTTATATATAGTATTGTACTCCATTATCATTTTTCTGTTTTGCGTATAACAAAGATATATGTAACAGCATCTCAACGTATATTATTAATTCGAGTGGTTTTACAGAACATAATTCAATCAATTAAAAACAGTTTATTTCTTCTACATTTATTGTTTTACAATGAGTTTTATTTTTTTATATTTTGCATTTAAAGATTTTTATATAAGTAGGATTTTTCAGTTAAAAGTATAGAAAAACATATACTTATTTAGATGACGGTATTGGAAAAATAAAGTTAGATTAATGATAATAGATTTTGTTACTAATTCTTAATAATTCTTGTAATTAATAATAACGAAAAACAACGATGACCACTATATATCACTATTTATTACAATTTTATAAGTTTTTATCCTTTTTACACGCATTATAAATGTTTATAAACAGTCGAAATAATAGTTAAACAAACAGAGCAGTGATATAGTATATTATTTAACAAGCATAATATGTAGACTATATTACACGATGATGTAATTAAAAATACGAGCGGTAGCGAGTATTTTTAATCATCTGAGTGTAATGTAGCCATATTATGCGAGTCAAATACTATACTTTATCTACAACTATCAGGCATATAACAAATCTGATATTATTTGTTAAATATTCAGTTAGGTGTGGGTAGTTCATATATAGCTTAACAGATGGCGCCACAGTAGCACTTAAATGTCAAAATCACTTTTCAAATTGTATTTATTATACTTTTATAAGCATATATATTGATATTTATAATAAAAAATATGTTATTAATAAATTAACAGTTTAATACAATATTATGTGTTAAATTATATGCCCTATTTATTACAGAAAAGTGTAGCGTGTATCATGACATTTCATATTACACTTGTGTAATATGAGTAGTATATTATATGTAGTATCACACGTATAATGTACCTATATTTCAATAGTTGTAGATAAAACTTGTTCATACAGACCGCGAATACGATCCTAGTGACATCGCACGACAAATGCTTAAACGGCTACATGTTTTTGTCCTCACTATGGTTTATGTCTGTGATATGTTTCAGTACTGTTCTGTAAGATGTCTCTAGTAGTATATTAGTAATTTCCTTGTAATATTTTTTTGTTCTGTTGGCAACACTGGACACTGTTCGTCAGCCATTGACGGTAAGTGGAAAAGGTTACGTAAAATTGAGTGAGTATTTTTTAGTTCTGCACTATTTATTAATGTAAGCTTATTTTGAATATAGTGCTCATTTCTTTATTTTTTCATTACTTAAATTAAATATGCTGACATTTATTCATATATAACAAATATCTATTCGACATATTTTGATGTTTAAAAAATTAATTTTTAAACAAATTACATTTATTTGTTGTGTTTTATAATAATAATTTATAATAGGTATCTTGTAATGCATAAACACTCTAAAATGTATTTTAATACGTTACATAAATGCATTACCATTTTTAGCTGTAACACAAATGATAAACAAATTCCTTTCAGCAAAAATGGCATCGCTCCTGCGCTATAGTGCGGCTCGCTACTTTTCCCAGTCCTCTGCTCTGCAGTCAGCTGCTGTCAGACAATTGCGAGGCCCCTCTGCTGTATCTGGTGGCCATGAGGGTGGCTGGAAAATCTGGAGGAACCTTTCCTTTTTCGTTGCATTCCCTGCTGTGGGTCTTTGCATGGTGAACTGCTACCTTGAGCACACCAAAGGACATCACGAACCTCCAGAATTCAGACCATACGATCACTTACGTATCCGCAACAAGAGGTTCCCATGGGGTGAAGGCCAGAAGAGCTTGTTCCACAACCCACACGTCAACCCTCTGCCCAGTGGATACGAGCATTGAGTAAATGAATTGTATAGAATGTTATAGATTTAAGATGTAGCTAAAGCCACAATAAATAATAATAAAATATTATTAAGACTATTTTATTTGTAGCAAATTCATCAATAATATATGTATATAAAGATTCTTAAAAATGATTGTTTAAAAAAAATCTTTGAAAATTAAATAATACACTGATATTCTAAATATTATTTATCTTATTTTGATTTTTATTAAATAATTTTCTAAAGTTGATATTGATATTTGTTTTTTTGTAAATGCGTATGTATTTTTAATTTATTTTAATAAAACTTCTTTCATGCCTTTTTTGTTTTATAGCACGATTGTTAAATAAAATTTATTTTACATTTTTCTGTTATTTAAACTAAATATTATTTTTAAATATATTTTACAAAATTCAAAATATTTTTTGAATACTGTAATTTCAATAACAATATACAAAAAAAATGAGATGTATTTAAAAACAATCTGGCATTAGTCGCTACACAATTTTTTCTCATGTTTTTAAAAAATTGTTTTGTTAAATTAACAACCACTTATTTTGCGTTGCTTATTTTAAAATAACATATTAAAAATTGTGTGGTCTTTATTTTTAAAAAAATGTCAATATTTTTACCCAAAAAAAATGTGAAAGTAAATTTTGCAACTATTTAATATGTTTTACGGACCGACAAACAGCGATTGTCATTAATTTTATGCTACATCTAAATTGGCGTCTTTTTAGCAGGTACTAGAAAAGTCTCGAAGTAAAATGAATCTACTTGAAATCACATTTATAAAATTAGAACAATTCAAAAATTATAATTTTCCTTCGATTTTGTGAACCAACAATACGATTTGTAAGATAGTAAATAACTGAAATAAACTAATGAATTTAATAAATTGCAATACACTAATTTACAATTTATATTATTTCCCTATAAAAAATAGAGTAGGTTTTTATTTTTTTTTCCATAAAAAAATATCACACGCAAGATTCCACTGGTGAGAAATTTACATAGCAACTAATTTTGAGTTTAGTTGCAGATAAAGCACAAATTCCTCGTTACCTCTTTTACTCAATATGATTCTTTTAGCTTCCTTTCCGTAGTGTAAAGTAAAATAGAATAGTGAAATGATCCATATGTAGGATTCAATATCAAATAGACATAGTAAACGGAAAGTATTTTTCAAAAAATGGGTATTACAATCACAATTACAATCACATTGGTAAATTAGTTTTGTTTTATACATGTTGAATGGTGATGAAAACAAGTGACGTGACATTTAATTAATGTATTTTACAAAATACGAAATTGTCAAATTTTTTATCAATTCATTCTCATGGCTTCACTATTAGATTATATTCATTATCGTTATGGGCTGTAAGAGTGTACAGAAATTGAGAGGACCATCCAGCATTCATCCTGGTATAAGATAATAATAATAATATGAAAAATTCAATATTACTTTATAATAATAATCATTTGCAGGTCATGCAGGCGGATATAAAATCTTCCGAAATATAAGCTTAGCAATGTTACCAATTATTGGTCTGCTGGCTGCAAAATGCTATATGGACTCCAAAAAGGAGCATGAGAGACCGGAGTTTATACCTTATCCTCATTTACGCCTCATAACAAAAAGATACCCGTGGGGTGATGGAGAGCGGTCTCTCTTCCATAATAAAAAAGTCAACCCACTACGTTCTGGATACGAGGACTAATAATTATTGATATATTTGTAATATATATCTCATCATTAAATAAAAGCATTTTTGAAATGAACAAAATTTAATATTTTTGTAAAAATATTTGCTTTTTTTTTTCAAAAAAATACTATTAAATATTATTGTTCTTAACTTAAATAACCGACACAAAAGAAATATTTATACAAGTAATAAAATGAAACATTGAAAAATAATTAAAATCTAAAAAGAACTAAAATCTGGATATATTTTTGGCTTTTACCAATTTCACATACATGCCGACACGAGGCCGAAAATTAAATAAATTTGTAACTGACCATTTGTATCTCATATTAATCTTTCAGAGAAGAAGTTTCAGAAGATATTAAATATACGCTAGCAGTCGTTGAAATCCGAGCACCAAAAAATAATAGCAATAAAGGGATGAAATTTAGCATAGAGGTTGCTTATTATTGGAAGAATAAATGATTAAAATTTGGAATTATTCAGGTTAAACGTAATCATTAAGCTAATACATTTATTTGATATTTCTTTAATATGATTGAAATTCGGGATGCGCCGAATATTCGGTTTGCTTCGGTATTCGGTTGATTTGACATGTTTTTTGAAATATTCGAATTCGGCCGAAACAGTGTCACTATCCGGTATTCGGTCGACCGAAGCAGAAAAATGCATGAAAAAACTTACATAGCCGTCTGTTGCACGTGCAAACGTCGAGTTAAGACAAGCGCGCCCTTGTTGTTTTCCTTTAGTCTACGTTAAGTAGTGTTGGGTAATTATGTAAGCTAAAAATTTGTAACAATAAATACTAAAACAGTGATATATTTTTGATGTATGCGATGATGAAAAATTTGCAACACCAAAAATAGAATGCTTCCAAAAAACTGTGAAAAAATACTATTTCTACAATAATAAACAATAAAAATATACAATAATTCAGTTTGAATATTAAACTAAATTTCTTTACTTGCTTTGTTACCTTTAAATATAAAAATTATATTTCTGAGGAAAGCAACTAAGTTATATTATGTATAATAATTTGTTATTAGTTATTGTTCTCGTAGGCAACTTCTTGTGATATTTGTTTTATTTAAGAAAATATACATGAAGTCGAACTTGTATTGCAGTATTTCGATATTATTTAAATATCTACTATATAAAATCCTTCATTTAAATTCATTATTTAAATTAATTGGTTTTTTATTTTATGTATGTTGGGATTTTTTTAATAAAATATTTTTACGTGATAATCCACTTTTGCACATACCCATCACACGGCCCCTTTCAAATTCACCCATTTGCTCAAATGGACGTTGCTGTATTGGACGAGATATTTTAACTTGATATCATTCAAGTTTTAACAGAATTTTAATTAGAGATGCGCCGAAGCTTGATTTGGCCGAATAACCGAATACCGAATATTCGGCATGAAATTCAACTGAAGAGCCGAATATTCGGGCGAAGCATTTAATTTTTTTGTTGTTTAAAATCTATCAAAAGTCTATTTCCATTAAAAAATATTTTTTAAAAAAAATCCAAACATACATAAAATAAAAAATCAATTAATTTAAATAATGAATTTAAATGAAGGATTTTATATAGTAGATATTTAAATAATATCGAAATCTATTGTGATTAATTTAATATTTTAAAATAAATAATAACTTATTGAAAATTACTCTTTAGGAAATCAAACACATAAGAATATAAGTTATTTATTTCTAATAATTTAGAATAGATAAATATTACAAATATTATAATACTTATATCATTTGCATTAGTAATAAAAATATTGTTAAAACTGACAACATATTATAAACTTGACTATATTTTATTTAGGAGATATTAAATGTTATGAAAAGAAAATTAATATAAATGTGTCTGATGAGGTGCACTTTCAAAAGGCTGTAATTCTGTAAAAAAAAGTTTCCGGACATACATTCATATAACATATTTTACTTAAAATGACTTCCCCCAACATATTGTTTTGTTTTGGCACTTGTGCTGAATTACCTTGTATACAGGGAACATATGGCATTGTACGTTCTCACGACAAAATATGTATTAAAAAACAATCTCACTCCAGTGGGTCCTATGGTGATAATAAATATCACCATCTGTGTTCATCTGTACCCTAAATCGATTAATACGAAACGCTGTAAAATATTTTTAACAGATGTTACTTTAAATTGTTAGAAAGATAAGAAAACAATAATAATACATACATACATCGATTTAAAAATGAATAGCTTTAATTTTATGAAATAATATGCAGTAGACATATTTCTTATATCTTACCTATCTACATTTATTTAGGTATCTTGAGTTTTGAAATACAGATTTCTGTTAAGAAAACAATCTGCAAACATCACAGTGGACCACTTAGGGCCGGTTTTTCCACCTCTGGTTAAAGTGTTGGTTAACTTAACCGTCGGTTAACAGAAAAATATCATATCGAAATAGAAAATAACATGTATTTTTGACAACTTACATTAGTTTTTCGATGCGATATTTTTCTGTTAACCGATAGTTAAGCTAACTAGCACTTTAACCAGAGATGGAAAAACCGGCCCTTAAAGTTTCTTAATTTTTAAAACTATGACCTGGAATGAAAAACTGAACCTGTAACAAAAATAACAGAACCGAAACCGAACCATATTCTTCTGATTTGATTACAATTAACATTTTTAACCATTACATTTTTAAAAATTTTCTTCGAAGGAAGAAACAAAAATTATATCATTCTATAGAATAGCAAAGTGACATTTTTCTTTTGTATAAAAAATTTATTAATCTATCAGGAATCCAGTAGAAAATTTATTTAATTAAAAAATAAAGGGTATTTAATTTCGTAACAAACTGGATTTTAATATTGTTTTTATTGACGTTTCTATGGTACGGATTGTAATTTCACATACAAAATGGAGATATCATTAATTTTGATGGTAACATATTTATCTATCAATTAATTTAATTCAAAAATATTTAGGGTTCGTATTGTTTGTTTATTTTGTTTTCAGTATTTATGTAATTAAAATAAACAAATTTTGCTTGGCAGCAAATATATTTTTTATTTACATCTGCATTCTGTACAATTTTTTAAAATAATGTACTTACATGAAAAATGATCAATTTATTCACAATTCAAATTTTTTATATTTTCCAACAACTACATTCAAGAAATCGGGATATTTTCGCAGATCAAGAATAAAATTAAACCACCTCTTACTTTTGAAAGAGATCTAATCTGCGAAATTGCACAAAAAAAGGAAAAGATTTCTTGAATTTTGTTGCCATGTAAGTACACATAATCAATACACAATAATCTGAACATCAAAAATGTACAGACTTCAATTATTGTACGAACACATTTGGAAAATTCTATAGGCCAAAATAGCAAGCCAAGTATATTATCACATTGAAGGACTCAAGGATTTTTATACGCAAATTAGATATTTGTTTTTTTTTTTAAATATGTACTGTTTCATTTTGTAACAAAAGCATTTTTTTTATGTTCGCCTGTTGTTAAAATTAATATTTTTTGAGAGTAATTCTTACAATAATTACACATAATACAAATAATTTTAAATTTTACAAATATAAGCTGGGTATAAATTTAAAAAATATGTGCGCCTTAAAAATCTCCCATGAATATTTCCTCCATAAATATTGATTTTTATTTTAATCTAAAAATTTGCACCTACAGAATAAAATAAATAATCTTAAATAATATGATCTATATTATATCAGGTACCATCAAATTAAAGAGAACAATAAATAATACTAAGCATAATTTTCGACGAAACACTCTTTAGAGTGAAATTCTCTAAAATTATTTTACTGCTAATGATCAGATTGTTTTTGTTAGAATAGAAAAACTCTTTAAGATAAGCGAGGTTCTAATTCCTGAAATCTATAGCAAACTGGAAAAATATGAATTACTTTTAGAATATGAATTGTACAGGTAGATTCATGATATAAAATAGTATGTTGCGCAACAAGTGCAGAAAGTCATCTGTTTGTTGACTCTGCAAGAGTGGTACACTATACTTTTTCTACGACCACACGGACAAACGTTAAAGAACAGAAATACACATACGAAAACTATTTCACAACTACATGGACCAGCATTATAAACAGTAAATCTAGAACAGAGGAATACATTTCAATATTTTAAAATTATTAAAGTACATAAAAAGATCTTAAAATGCAGATATAAATATTATTATTGAGAAATTATTTCTCACAGTTTGACGATTGTGGGAAATGGACAACTTTCAAGCGTCGTATAGAATGAGAAAAGTGTGCGTTTCCATTACGGTCGTAGAAAATCGTATTTTCGTATTGTTTAACTAAGCAATTAATGTCAAAATTGCTCCTTTCACGTAACTTGATACACCAAATTGAAGGCTACCACGTACTGGTGTAAGACAACGAATTATTGCTGCGGTTAATTCCACAAATAGAAATATTTGGAAAGTATGGTAAGATGGATTCTCATATTAATGTTTGTCAATAAAATTTTGTTATAAATACTTGTTTTACGATGTATATGAAAATGGTTTCACCATAATGAATCACTCAGTATTTTACAATAAATAAGTTTTATATGTACTATGATTAGCAAATGCCAAACTGCGTATTCATAATTCAAAAGGAAATGAATTGATCTATATTTGAATGAATTTAAAAGCACTGATACCTTTTGAAGCTCTAAAATAACAGTTGTGTTCCGTCAACACAGTCATTTGGTAACACGAGTAAACAATGAAAACATCAACAACTATAAACAACAACATATAACAAATCATAATAAAGCCTCTCTATTCTAACAACAACAACAAATCCTAAAAACGCATGTCGTCATGCTAAAAAAGTACAAGTTAGTCACGTAGCCATCCTCAAATGTTAAAATCCTCTTCCGCGGGCGCGGAACCAACTTACCAGAAAAGCCGCGCGTTGTCGGGTTCAGCCGAGCAACGCTACGCGGCAACAATCACCCAAGTCTGGGTGCAACAATTTGTTCTGCAAGAGAACAATGAATTCTGATCCTCGTCCAAGAGAAAGGAATCTTTCAGCGGGGCGGGCATGGCTGGAAAGGCCCGTTGGCTGTCAGAAGACGGTAAAGACGACTAGGTTCTGGTGGATCATCGATCGATTCTTCAGACTGGCTCATTAGTTGGCTAGAAGACATTTGCGTGAGGCGATAGTATTGACCGTTTGGTCCCCGGCATTCTTCAAAGTCTTCTACGGCTTGATTTAATAACGATTCTTCTGCCAACTACAAATAAAAAACAAGAGATAATATTAGACATATATAGACAGTGAGCAAACCGCTCTTACAGAGAATATTACATTTTAGAGATATGCTTAATTTTATTTATATAAAAGTTGTAAACATTAATATATTGTGTTATCTATTATTTCAATACACTATATTTAAATTTCAAAAACCGTTATCTTGGAAAACTAATAGAATGTTCAAAAACTCAATGAAAGTGATTTTGGTTACTCTTTTCAGTAACCGGTTAACTTTACCGAACGCAATTTCTGAAAATTTTGGTTATTTTTAAATATCAGACTAACCAAATAAAAGCGGCGGTTAGTGTGGTTAGTTGGGTCATCTGTTTGCCGCTAATTACGTTAATTCAAATTATTTTTTTGAATTTGTTTATTACTATTTTTTTATATGGAGTTAAAAATTAATTGGTTTGTTTCATAATTACATTACTTTTGTATTGTCTTTATGAAATATAAAATTAATAGTATAATAGAAATAAGAAGTTGTTTTTATGTATGAAAGTAAAAAATAAATATATATAATACAAATATTCACTGCTAAACAATAGATCAATCAACTGACAACTGACAGATATGTGGCTTACGTTTAAGATTAATCGTAGCGTTCATAGAGTTATTAGAAATATCAATAACCACAAAGTAAATTAATAGGATCTACAGCGCCCTTTATCTAAAGAATAAAAAAAATGGAAGGAATGTTAAATTTAAATATTTCCAGAATAAATTAAAGAAAAATTGTGAGAAAGAATTTAAGTTGTGCCTTATTTTAATTAATAATAAAATTAAAATGTTAAATAAAGGCGAGATTCTAAATTTTTTTTTTTAATTTAAGCAATATATTTGAAATGAATCTACACCCTAATAGGGTAGAAGAGAAAGGATTATATATTATATTTGAAATGTATGAAATATATTATACCTTGTAAGTTTGTTTTATGTTGTTAGCAGTTAAACCTATTTTCGCATCATCACATTGCATATAACTATTTGTAGCAAAAACACTCAAATGATCATCAGATACTTCATGGATCACATCTTCCGGTAAAACTGTTGGTCCTACAGCTGTTTCAGGGATATCTGGTGAATTCATAAGCTTTCCGTCCTCTGGAATACCTACAGAAACATAATTATATTTAACAATTCACAAATTCAAACTGATCCTAAAAAATAGTTCTTTTAATTTTATTATCAAAAAGACAAGTTTTTGGGCTTTATATTTTGTAACTAAGCCGATATTAATAATTATTTATTAAACTTCTTTTATTAATTATATTGAATTTAATACTTTTTCCAAAATTCTTATTGGCATTAATATATATTGTTATTTTTCTTACCTGGTGACTGGGGCGGCTGTTGCACAACTATTGTAATTTTCGTCACTTGTCTGGGCTGCTTCTGAGCCGTCGGCAACATATCCTGGTGTTTCTTTCTCTGATGTTGCAATAATTTAGCTTTGGACGCATACTGCTTATGGCACCACTGACACGAATGCGGATTCGTAGTTACACTTCCTACTGTTTGAGAGAACGTTGGATTTGGAACTCCTGGAATATCTGGAAACCCTCCCTTGCGACGATTTGACATTGGCAGCTCCAATCCTGGATGATTTTTCAAGATATGAGCTTTACGTTTGGAGCTACTCTTGTATACTTTGTCACAGTACTGGCAGTAGTAATCTCGAGTTGTTTTCAAAATGGGTAAATTTAGTTCAGGAACTGAATCTGGACTAATATCTGGGTGACGTTTTGCTAGATGGTTAACAAGCATTCCACGACGTTTAAATCCGAGAAGACAACTATGGCATTTGTAAATAAAGCGATGATAATCCGTTGGTTGTACCTAGAAAGATATTTCAATATTTTATTATTCTGACACCATTTCGAAAATGCAGAATGTCAATTTTATTTTTGCGAAATTAATGTTTTATGGTATAGATATTTCAAACCCGAGGTTATATTTATTATACAAGAAAATAATCGCTGAATAAATTATATTCAATTCCATTTGCATATATTTCAATTTTATTAGTTATTCAAATATCTCCACATAAATATTGTACCGGGAATTTAATAGTATTCAGATATTAAAAAAAAGAGAATACTATTACAAAAAAAAAAATATATGCAATAAATAATAGGTGTGTGCACAAATACGAAATCAATAACAACAGTGTATAATAAAAACAAAAAAACAAATAAGGAATTCTTAACGCCAGTTTTCACAAGAAGAAATACATACATTCTCACTATGAGAAATTAGGAAATCTTGACGATTTTTTTTTACCTAACAAAATTATGTATGTACACAATAAACCTAAAAACACGACAAATTTTATATTTCTACAAATGACAATAGCCAAACTACAAATTTTATATTTTATTTGAGTAGTGAAATAGTACATAACTGGTACTGTACAAAGATCCTAGTTTTTCGTGCAAAAAATTACAACCCGTTCAATTTATTATTTTTGATATTAAGCACATATTTTGACGGACACACTTTTGTTAAAAAGCATGTTTATATTAATTAAATAAAGTGTCTTTTGAATTTAGTTTACAAATAATATACATTTAATAAGAATCTCTCTACTCTCATTCTGTGCACAATAATTTCAGTAATTTGTTATAAAATTGGTGTTTAAAAATCCCCAATGTCTTCTAATTATATTTGAACATATTTATATTTTATCATTGCCGTTACATTTAGAATTTAATACAATAGTATTTAAAAGCAGGATTTCCTATGCACGTTAAACAATATTAAATAATTAACACGATTTTAGGAATAAAATTGATAAGGTAATAAAATTAAAAGTAGAACATACCTTTGGCATAAATTTCTTTATATTCGTTCCGTTCATTCCCGGAGAATTATTCTTAGATTTCGTCATAGTGTTTGTAATTTTAGTTGATTCTCTTTCTTCGGAATGCATTCTCTTCATATGTTCCTTTAGCTTATCTTTTCTTTTAAACTGTTTCCCGCATTCTGAGCACAGAAACTCCCTATGATCGCTATGTTTCAACAGATGCATCCTTAGTTTATCTAGAGTTGGGAATGGCTTTCCACAATATTGACAGCCGTGTTTTCTTTCGCAATGGAAAGCGCGGATATGTTTCCTAATTATGCTATATTCCTTAAAATTTTTACTACAAACAGGACAAGTGTATATGCCGTCAATGCAGTGACAGCGGACGTGTTCCTTTAAAAGTAAAATCTGGTCAAAAGCCGCTTTGCAAATTGGACATTCAAAAATCTTTTTGTCGAGCTTGTGTGTCTTGAGATGGCAAGATAATGCTGAGTTATTTAGAAATCTTTTGGAACAGGAGTCGCATTTTAGAGGTTTAGATTCTTCGGACCCGTGGACCAACATATGACGCTATAATATATTAATACAAAGAAATTATTAGTGGTTTTATAACCAACATTTACAGCCAGATTTATAAAACAGGATTAGCTCTTAAATCGGGTTAAATATTTCGAATTTTGCTTAAAATCGACATATTTAAACCAGTTCAAGAGCTACACCTGTTTTGTGAATCTGATTGTCAAAATTTTGGAAAGTTATAATGTGTAAAAAATATTCATATATGCGTTTGTATTGTACGCAAAATAAAAAATGACCTACAGAAAACTATTAATACAAAGTACATAATAGATCGTATAGCATCTGGTAACTTCAAAGCAAATTATTAATTGGAAATACCAATTTTACTGTACTGCTTGTCGTTTGACGAATGAAATAAATAAAACGGCGATAAGTAATAATTTAATAATATATAAGAAAAGGGAGATTTCTTTTATAGTTTTCATTTAAAATTTACCTGAAGTCGGTCCCTCGAAGCAAACGCTTTGTAGCACATATAACACTTAAAGCCTTTTTTAGGTGTTTCGTTATTTTGTTGTTTCTCATTAGAGTGTTTTTTGCCATGGTCGGTAACATGAAGTATTAAAGATTCACGACTGGTGTATTCATTCCCTAAAATATTTAAAAATACTGTAAGACCATACCAAATCAATCATTTTAGTTTAGAACGCAAATATTAACGAAATTTTATTTTGAATACAGAATAAAATTAAAATTTATGGACAATAACGTAATAACTACGCGGGTAATAAAATAATAAAATATTCTTACCGCACTGCGGACATTGCACCGCACCATTATGTACTAAAAATTCTCCCTCATTGCATCCTGAACCCAAATCTAAAGGTAAACCGGTTATAGTCTCGTTACTTCCATTTTGATGAACAAGTTCGTGAAGATTCAATAAAGACGGAGTGGGGAAATACATGGAGCAAATATCGCATTTCCATTCTAAATTTTTACTGAAAATAATAATAAAATAGAAATATAATACTCCGAATATCTTATTTAAACTACAAGATTCTTGCCAAAAAATCATATTGTAAATAGTAGTTCAGGAACGTTTCTTTCGACATACAGATAAACTCGTATATAATGTACCTCAGACTAACGTTCACGTATACAGAAAAATACTATTTTCTCGATCATAAAAAATACAATAATATACATGAGCTGTGCGGTAGAGAAGTGTTTGTGAAATACAAGAAAAAAATATATTGGCAACTTATAAATGCTGACGATAATTGTTTCTTATGGTTTATAGAATAAATTTATCCATTATATGATTTTTTAAAATAAAGCGTTAACACCTTAAAACTTATAACTAGAATACAGTTCTACTTAACAAATCAGTAAAAAGTTGAAGTGAAATATTAGTTTAACTAGCAGTTATTAATTAAATATATAGATATACACTCTTTCAGGAACTTATAATTGATTTCATGTTTTACATTCACTGTATTTTATGATTTCTCACATGTAACCCGTTTATAGATTATACAGTGTGCTTACGGACTTTTTCACTTTTAATGTATGGTACTATAGGTGAAAAGAATGTGAAAATCATTAAAAACACCTTAAAAAAGTTTCATAATAAAAAAAATATATATAATGGCAATTAATATTATTAGAAAAACCTGCGTGCTGCGAACTAACAAATTTCGTTTATTTTTCTTGTTTTTTTACAAATTAATGTTTTTTAATCAACTATAGAAGCGATTTAGTGCTGAAATTTCTTATAGATATATTTGAAAATTGAGGGTTGGTTAGCTTAGTGGTCAGGCGTGATAAATTATTTCAAATCGAAGGAATCATTAGAAGAAAAAGAAATGGGTCGTATTAAAAAAAACTCATATTGAATTCTGTTATAAATTTTGTTTGTTGCATGCATCTCAAAACAAAATTTTCAATAAATGTATTTTTCTAATCCCGTAATATTTTAATTTCTTTTAAAGTTATAAATTGAATTACATTTAAAATGCATTATTATTAGAATAGGAATGGGAACTTCTTGACTGGTGGATGTATGAACGAATATAAGCCTTCTGGAGTTCAGTCATTTTATTAGGATTTACTACGTCTCCAACCGCTTTCGACCCCTCTTGGGTCTTCCTCAGGGAGTGTAGGTCAGTTTAACAATAAGGAGACGTAGTAAATCTTAATAAAGTGACTGAACTCCAGAAGGCTTATATTCGTTCATTATTAGAATACTTTAAAATTTAAAAAGTCAGCGATTAGATTTTAAAATATATAGCCTAATCAGAAGATTTTATAAATAGCAGAGGTTAAATACAAAATAACGAGTACCTGCTGAGAACAAACAATATTGATGTGTGTTAAGAGTACGTTATACCCGTTTTAATCTGTATGATAATTCTAATACCTACACTTACTTTATATTATTTATAATATATATTATTGAATGTTTTCCATACAGGGATCTTAAAAATGCAAATGGACAATATTCTTGTTTGAAAATAAAAACTTCAAATATTTCTCAATTATGGAATTTTCACTCATTGTCATTTGATAAAGTTTCAAAATAAAAATGGTTAAGGATCCGTTTTAGTCGGTATCCTTTATTTAAAATAAATATTTTACTTACTCTATATTTTCCGTAGAAACATTAGTCCTTCTAATATACCGAACTTGTCTTTCCCTAACTGACGGGTTGTTATGTTGCAACAGATGTCGGCTTAAACTCTGTCTTCGAAGGAAAGTCCTCGAACAATGTGGACAATCAATCGGTCGGCGCTTTAATCTTCCCAATTTCTTCACATTCTTTTTCATAATCTCATCTTTATTTTCATCGTGTACATTTAAATGTTTCTGCAAATCTTCCGAACTAGTGAACTTTTGCGGGCACTCAAAACATGGCCACGTGTTTTCGTCCTCGGAAGTCGGTTGAAGAGTAGGCAGTTTTCTTTTGGCGGCGTACGTTGAACAATATCCCACCTAAACATTTTTTATTATTTTTTTTTATTAATCTGTTATGACATATTTTATTACTTGCAATTCTTGACGAGGTAAAATGGCCCTAGTAGTCGTAAAATACAAATTATATCCTTGTTGGCTTAAAATACAATTCTGTTCGGTGTAATTCTTAGCACGCCTAACAAATCTCATCCAATTTGATGAATCTAAACATTAGAGATTGAAATTACACAATACTCTAACAATGTAAAAATAAAGATATTTTTCTTACTTTCATCAGAAATATCTAATTTGTGCATCGCTCCTGTTTCAGATTCCAAGAGCAGTAATAATTCATTCGAATTTACATCGATTTCATCCAAATTCAAAGACGTATCTAATAATACACCTTCTAAAGGGCCAAATTGTGTGCGTTTCGCTATCGCTTTACGCGCGAACACACCATATTCTAAAAACATATATAGGTATGAGTATACATTCCTGTTTAAGCGCTCATGCTTCGTCTCGTCCAATTTCATACATACTCTTCCTTATGTTGCATTCGAAAAACTTTCTTTCAATACACTTCAACCATGATTCCAAAAAAATCAGGATTTTTTTAAATAAGTAATATGTAAAGCCATGAATTTATTAGAAGTAATATCACAAGACCTCCCGATATTAACAAAAAAATATATTTTGCATCAATTTTATTGCTTAGCAACAGTAGGTCATGTAGCTTAACTAATCTATCACTAGCTATTCTCTCCAAACGATCAAACCATTTTAAGTAATTCAAATTTATTCTAATTGTACTTTTCATACACCAAAGAATTCCTCACTCGATTCCTCTTGCCATATACACAAACATCATGTAAATATCTCATTTTCACAGCAGTTTTCCTTTTATGACTTTGCATCCAAATCTAACATTCAGTGCCACATAACAAAGCAGGCATAAGCACTCCAAGCAACCGGGCATTCATAAAACCCATATATTTCTCACCTGGTTCAGCATCAGGAGTAACCCCGGATATTTTGTTAATAACCAAATAATGTTCGGGTAAAGTAGCCCGAGCCCTAGATGGAACTGGTTTATCACTGATACTTTGAACACGATTTACTGCAAAAATGTTTCTCATTGAAATATTCTTATTAAATTCCGTCATAAATCATAATCTGTTAGTCCAACAGTGTAACTTGTAAAGCAAATAATTTGTTTATTTAATACTTATTATTTTTAGAAAAAATATAAATACAAGTACTTTTTCAGGGTGAAGAGATGATTTTACTGGGAGATAAAAAAAAATATTCTACAGAAAGACAGCAAAGTTATATTTTTAAATGGTAATTAATATAATGATTTATTTCAATAATCTAAATATTGCAGTTTGTTGGAGAGTTTTTAATTCCGACTGACAATGATTTAGATAAAGGAGGTCGGTAAATATATTGTTAATGTACAAATTTATCCAAGAAGGATGTGAAAGTATGTGTACAAAAATTACTTACATATGTGCGTGTCGTCATCCAAGCTAGGTCGATCATTTTGTCTTCTAGATCGTCGGAGCTGTTGTGCTTCAAATTCTAACTTCACGTTGGCTTCGTCATATTCCATATTTTCTTGTTTTATGCTACCACCGTCGTACTTACTAGAAATAATCTCTGCTGTTTCTTGTTCTATAGTAGAAGTGTTCAGAACCTCTTGAGAAATTAATTGATTAGAAGGAGGAAGTTCTGATTTCAAAACTAGAGCTGAGGGTGCAGAAAGAACGTTGTCATCGAGAGCTATTTCCACAGGTGCTGGAAAAGTTAACATGCTTTTTTTATTTCAAAGTAATAACACTGTGTAATTATACTACTAAAATAAAATCAACTTTGATATTCACTTTTTCGTTCTTAATTTTCACGTTTTGATTCAGACCGTTACTAAAAATGAATGAGAAGTTTGACTTTAACTTCCAATTTTTTTATTTTAAAATTTCTTTATAACTTTTACAAATAATATCTGGCGACTGACGATGTATATTTCATTGAAAAACAGTTGGGATTGATAATGTGGAAGTTTAGCGTAATTAAAATTAATTGCGTATAGTTACAAATTTAGATCAAAATATATATGCATATAACATTTAAATAACGTACAGGCAAAAATATTTAATTATAATTAAAATAAAATGTAGGAAGGCAAGTTATTTGATTTATGTTAATTATTATTAATTTGTTTCATATTTAAAAGAAACTAACTTTGATCTTACCTTGTAAAAGTAGATCGGGATCTGATATCATAAGAGGATCTTGCAACATCATTTGTCCATCCGAAATAGTTAAAGCTGTATTTTGAGCAGTTACTTCACTAATATCTGCATCATTAGTTTCCATAACAAGTCCATGAGATTCTAAAGTATTTAAAACGTTATTTAATTGCTGTTCGTCTTCGGGAAGAGACGGAAGTGGTGTACGAGCTACCATAAAATCCTAAAAAAAAATAGTACATAAGATCTGTGTTCTTATATTAAATTTATGTTTACTTACTTGAGGTACGTAACTGTAAGAAATTCCTGTATTTTGATCAGTAATTAACAATTCAACCTGATCCGGATCAACTTTCATATTACGTTCAACAATTGAAAGCTGTTGTTGGTAATTATTAATTGGAAATTGAACTAATTGTAATTCTTTATTAATTATTTGCTCATCTACATCAGGGGATCTATAACCAAACAAAAATTAAATGTTCAAATTTTATAGAAAACAAATCACTATTTCTAAAGCGAATGAGATTTTTAAAAAGATACATTACCAAAAATGATGATATTAAATAGGCTTATAAAACAATAAAAATTCTGAAAATTTATATTAAAACCCAGAACATTTACTATATCGTAAGTAATAATTGTAATGTACTTAAGAAAAAAAGTACTTTAGTACAAGTGATACAAGATACAAGATGTGTGTAGCGCCAAGCGAAGAAAATATATTGTAACAAGCGTGTCTTACTGCAATCGCGGTTGACCTGTCTGGTCAGGCAGTCTCACTAAAGGCCAAGTGAAATAAGAGTGACGCCGCAATTGTTAGGAATTTTATAGAGTCCGGAAGACTCTAGAAATTTCGAGATTAATTACCCAATGTATAAACGTATCGCGGACTGGAGAATTGAGTAGTGAGAGTTACTAAAGGTAGTCAGTAGAGGATAGTGAAGTAGAGACCAGTTGAGAACAGCGATATGTGAAGTAAAAATAAATTCTGATATCGTGTGAATATAAATAGTGTATAAATACTGCTGTGATTAAATAAATGAATATTAGATAATAATTAGTGTGTTAAGTGTGCATTAGTAATCTTTAATTTGTGTTATTTAGTAAAGTTGTATTATAAAAATGTGTTTTATAAGTTTTTACACTTCATCCATATAAATAAACGTTACAGTATACATCTAGCGTAAGAGCTATAAAGTCACTTAGATTATTAGCAAACAATTTTTATTTTATAAGATTATTTCAATGAGCATATTTTTTCAATTAGTGGTTCTCCAACAATGGAGACCAACTTTGTTATTTTAAATGGGACCATAGTACTTACAGGGAGTATTGTTATTTACTTATTCGATAGAGAATTTTATTCTCAAATCAGTGATATAATATTTGCATACAATGCAAATAGCGCTAATAAAATCAAATTTTACTTAAAAATTATTATTTTTTCATTACTAGCCTAGAGACATACTATTATTCACCTTTATTTGATATGAGAAATTTATTATTGACTTGGGTCGATAACAAACTCATTTTTTAAAGAAACTAAATCCTCCAAATCCAAACATTGTTTGCCTCTAAAAATCACGAAATTGTAAATTATTATTTATTTACAATTTAAATTTGCCGTCTAATTTATATAAGTAAATTAAATAAAAATAAATTAAGAATCAAAAGAAAGGTTAGCAAACTGAAATGTAAGATATAAAAACAAATGCAGGAAATATAGGTAGAAACAAGCAAATATTCATATAATTTTAATCAAACAATCAATATAATTTTTTAGAAGGATAGGGATCAGCTACTTAGCTCTGATGATGTATAATATACTATTAAACTAGTTTTTTTTTTATATATATAATCTCAACAAAATTTTTAGGTTTTGTACGTTCGTCAGTTCGTCACTGTTAATACTATATCTCGAACAATATTAATAGAAAACAACTTTTATTAACTTGTATTTTGTATGGAAATTAATTTTCAAAAATGAAAATGACTGAATGAATAAAGATAAAAATATACACAATTTATGATAATGTACGTTTTACTTCATTAAATATAATTTAAAAAGTATTACCTTTGATTGTAATCAATGTTAACTCCAGCGGTATTTTCATCATTCTCTCCCTCAATCTGGCCAGAAGAAGTTACCATTTGCAAATACCTATTCCCAACAACCTGTCTCAAAAGCTGTGTATCAGCGTCTGCCATATCTTGAAAACATGAATCAGGTGTAGCTGTTGTTCCACCCTCTAACTCTGCAGACATCAATGGCACAACCACTGGAGTACTGTATCCCGTAGAAGTACCGCTGGAAGTGGCAACATGTTCTTCCGAGTACACAGGAGAGTACCTGGCCGTGGAACTCATATTGGGATCTAAGGGGGAAACATGTTGGTCGAATTCGGAACTATAGGTGGATGGTTGTGGCGAAAATGATGTATCAGTTTCAAATTTGTAATCGGAGGAATGATTGTCTTTGACATATTCGACCTAAAGAACAAATAAATGTAAAAAGTTCCAACTTATAGTGTTTTATTCTTACTGCGATAAATAAAAGTGTCGAATTGTTCGTATTATTATTTGGTTGTGTTTGTTGCCAATTGACGTTGGTAGCAAATGACGAGATTTCATTCTCATCATGTACAGATTCTACTGCACTATCCATTTTTTTAAAGTTAATATCAAGCACCTGGTTGACAATAAACCTATAACAATAAATTGCCATGTTTGTTGTTTTGTATTTGTTACAATCAAACTTAAAACAAAACAAAAACTTATCTTTAATAAAGAAATGATGTAATTTGTTTAAAAAGAAAAAATCATGATCTCTCATTTGTCAATACTGTTTATGTGTAGATGACAGATTATCAATTTATTTACGTTCTCCAACATTATGATTAGCATTAGAGGAAAAAAATACACAACATAATGCGTAAATACGGAAAATGATAAGAATCGACAATGTAAACATTAATTTAAATCCTGATCAGGTATCCAAACAACTCAAAATGCAAGACATTTTAAGCGGACGCGTCCAAAGCAAACGGGGAGTAAGCTTCTGACAAATTTTGCAGATTTCAAGAGGCGTACATGTATAATTACCTTGATAATATGTATGTCACACTACACTATATTAATAGTTACACTTTCTTCATAAAAAATAAAACAGAAAACGCAAAATAATTACAATTTATCAACAAATAAACCTGACTTACCTCAACGGAAGCCATTTTGTTTCACACGCGCATATATCTTGGGCCACTTACGCCAGATTAATTTGCCAGCGCGAAATTTAAATTTGTTTATTTTTTTACTTGAACACATTTGACGATATATTACGTCCTGTAAATAATAATTTTATTTGTAATTACTAAAACATCTAACTTTCATTTATTATTACATATTACACTCAATTTTTTATTTAAAATTACTTCAATGTTAGGAAATAAAGAAAATAAATATATATTTAATTACAAGTATAACAATTTGAAAAACGAATTTCGTGAAAAATTATTTCGCCAAAAAACTCACTACCTTCTAACCTTCTAATTGTATCATAAATTTTGTAAAACTTGTACTTTATATGTTACTATAGAAACATACAATATGTCAACCGGGAACAACAAACCAAAAGTTACAGCCTCAGTTACAGAATGGCCAAAAAATTCACAAATGAAAGCGAACTTCTCGAAGAACATCACACACAACTGATACGGACTGATACAACCGCACAATCTGTAAGTTTATTCTCGGAAAATGAATCGATATTTTTCCAAGAATTCGTCTCAAGGTATAGGTTAATGTCAAGGGCATCGAATAAAAAAGGGGTGTATCAATATTAACGTGACAAATTTTCATGGAAATATAATTTATTCTTTGAGCTAATCAATAACTACGGTAGCATAAAATACCTAGCACTTTTTCAGATTTAAATTCAAATTACAATCATATTTTTTCGTGAACACATGAAATTTTGCCGATTTTGCATACGATTTGTGATTTTCTTATAATAATTTATAATCTTATTTTAGAATAAAAATGTTGACATTGATTTTTTAACTGTTATCAACGAAGCCAAACAGTTAATTCGCGAAGAACAATCCAGTAATATAAAAGATAAAGACATTTTAGAAATTCAAAATTCTATTAAAGAATATTCCAAAGAATTGGAAAAATATAAACAAAGTACTACCTTATTTAAAAGCGAAGATTTTTTGGATATTAATAAAGAAAATTCTTCTCGAAATTTATGTAAAAACGAACATTCCGACATACTTCAAATTCAAAACTATATTCCTGAATATAAAAAAGATTTAGAATTAATCTATAAACAAAGTGTGACACATTTATCTGAAAGTAAGAAATCATTGAAAAAGAACAAAATTATACGTTTATGTGAAAGCAAAGAAAAGATAAAGTGGAATGATGATATCTTCGATACTCCAAATCCGAAAAATAACAAGGCATTTTTACGAGACATTGCCATTGGAAGAAGTTCCGATGAAATCAAATTATTAAATAGTGAATCGGATGAAATAGAAATAGAAAAACTAACTAATGAAATTTTCAACAAATACAAATTTTTGGAAAATACGCAAACTAATTGTGAATTAAGTAAATCGGAAATTAACTTAGGAAGTACAGAAAGTATATTGACAGGAACTGAAAAAGAAAAAATTGAATATATAATTCATTACAAATTAGAAAATGATTATTATAATCCCAAAAAGGACGATGAAAAAAATAAATGCGAAGAAAATTACTCAGATAATAACGGAACTACGGATGACGAGGAAAATAAGATTGAAGAAAAGCATTCAAGTATTAAAGAAATTCCAGAATTAAATATAACAAATTATTCAGATTATAAAGAAATTCCAGATGAAGCGGGAAGCAAGATCCAAGAAAAACATTCAAGTATTAAAGAAATTCCAGAATTAAAAATAACGCCACAAAAAGTAAAAAAAATGTATGTAGAAGTAAAAAAACTTTCTATTGAAAACATGGAAAGTACACAAAATTTTGACCAAGACTCACAATATTCCAATACTAAAGAAATACAAACACTCGAAACAAGGATTACACAATCAAAGAATAAATTGGCTACTCACACCATAGAACAGTGGCGAAATTTTGTGAAAACGAAGCAAGAAAGAAGAAAAGAAGAAATAGAGAAGAAAAAGCAAGCACAGAAAATTGATAGTTTTGTTGAAAAACTTGAAGGTTTTAAAAAAGAAATGTTCAAACAAATACAAGACCAAGAAAACTTAAAAAGTCCAATACCAAAATCAAATACAAATTTAAAATTGAGTAAAGTAAGTAATTTCGAACATAGATTTAAAGCTCAGAAGGACATAATAGAAATGCAGAAAAAGAAACTAGTAGAACAAAACAGAATAATAGAAGAATTAAAACAAAAAAAAATCCATGAAGAAGCACGAGAATCCTTAGAAAATGCTAGAACTATAATCCAAAAATCTTTTTACCAAAAACTGCCTCGAAAAACTGTCAAGAAACAAGAAGTTGAATTTGAAACTCAGTGCTCCAAACCAGATCCTCTCAATTTAGTTCTTAAACTACAAACAGTTCCCAGAAATATTAAAACTATGGAAGAGCGCGCTAGAGAAAGACAAGAAAAGAGAATGCTTATTCAGGAAAGAAAACGTCTACTGGACGAAGAGAAGAAAAGATTATTAGAAGAAGCAGTACTAAGAAAAGCAAAAGAAGAACAAGAACAAAAGCAGGAACGAATGGACAAATTAAAGCGGCAGAGAAATGCAGTCCGGCAGATGGAACTGAAAAAGCAGCAAGAAAAACAAAGGTATATAGAATTAACTGAATCTGCTCATCAACATTATAAAAATAAATTAAAAAAAATAGGATTGGACCGACTAAAATTCCTTGTATACAATTTGAAGATTAAATTTGAAATTTCTAAACGTTTCTACGAAAATAATATTATTATAAAATGTTTTAAATCTTGGCATGTGTACACTTCTGAAATAATAAATAACAAAAATAAACTGGCTATTGACCTATTCTCCAAAAAACTACTCCACAAATCTTGGTCGTGCTGGAAATCTGTAAGTATTTGTACAACTAACTTACCTGGAATAAAATAGGCCGTTTTCAGTACCAGTTCCAAATAATCCAAATGGGTCAAGTTGCAGTAGACAGATATGAAATGAGTTTGCAATCAAGATATTTCAATGAGTGGCGTAAAATAAGTAATGAATACAAGGCTCAGTTTACTGCTAATGCTAAGAAAGCCGATAAGTATTACAAAAGGTATATGTTTCATATATCTGTTAAAATTAATGTAATATCTCACAATGTGTTTGCATGAACTTTTAAATATATATTTCTTGATTTGACAAGGTAGGGAAATTAACTAATGTGGAATTTGTAGTTTATTTATTGAGATGTGGCCAAGAAACATAATCATGACTCATAAAAAGGAATTCATTGATTACAATTTTTTACTATAATTATACTAGAGTTTAATATGAATGAACGCTAAATATGTATTTTTCAGTTTTACAAGCAATTCACCTAATAAAAAATAAATTAATAACCGAAACCACAAAAAAAATAATCCGAAATCAAATCCTTTAGTCAATGAATTTTGGAATTCCGTTATCGTTACAATTTATCAATTTCGTGAACATGATATTGGCGAAAATATGAATAAGTATAGTTTGATAATTGACACTCAACGTATTTTGATAAAAAATTATAAATCTGAAACACCATCTATTTCTCTAAAAATCAAAATTATTTTTTTTAGAAACTCGAATCTTTAAATTGAACCTGACCTAAAAGTTCATGTAATTTAATAATTTTCATTATTACTTACCATATAAAAGCATAAATGATGGTTCTGGAAAAAAAAGAGAAGCGGGCTATAGGTGATTAACATGGGAAAATCGTTTTTCTTTGTGTAAAGTGGCCTCTTAATTTTAGATAAAAATGCTTCAAATAAATGTTATAGAGAATTAAATTCCGCATCTAATTCAATAATTAGATTTTATTTTTCACGTTTTGTAACCGAGCAAATCGAGTTTGAAAATTTAAATCATGTTACTTCATCATAATGTTAGCCATGGAATTGAAACAAAATCTCAAACAAATATATAACGTTTTATCTTTTAGAACCGCTTTTTAAAGTATTATTAAAAATGGAGAATTATTCCCACAAAGAAAAATTACAAATTATTAAGTGGTACACTATTCTGTGGAAAGTTTTCTAATAATTCGGGATTTAATAATTGGTATTTGACAACATCATAATATTTCCAATAAAACATGAATTCAAAGATAATTTAAACCATTAATGATTATAACAATAACAATTAATTACTTATTTATTAATCTGCTGTTATACACAAATAAATAACAAATGTATATTTCCAAATTATAAAATATTATTTGCATAATATGAAGTAATAATAATTTGTAACTCCTCTTCATAGGAATAATTCTCCATTTTCAATAATGGTACTTCAAACAGCGTTTCTGACAGGTAAAAACATTTAAGATTTTGTTTCAATTCCAAGGCTACCACTATGATGATTTAAATTTTCAAATTGATTTTCTGTGTTATAAAAAGTGCAAAATAATAGTTATTTATGGTACAAGTATGTTACATTACAGTTAAGTCACGTGGGAAAAGTTTAGCTCGCGAGGCCGTTAGGCCGAGTGTGGTATTTTTTCAAGTGACTTAGGTAATTAACACACGTGTGCCATACAACATTTTATCCAACACATTTTAATCATTGATATAAAATACATATAAGATTTTTGACAGATGGAATTTCGAAATGACATTTAGGAACAAAATATTGTAGAGAAGGTTTTCTACACTATTTTGTTCCTAAATGTCATTTCGAAATTCCATCTGTCAATAATCTTATATGTATTTTATATCAATGATTAAAATGTGTTGGATAAAATGTTGTATGGCACACGTGTGTTACTTACCTAAGTCACTTGAAAAAATACCACACTCGGCCTAACGGCCTCGTGAGCTAACCTTTTTCTACGTGACTTATCTGTAATGTAACACACTTGTACCATAAATAACTATAGTTACTATGATACGAACCAAAAAACAGTGAGCTAATATATTTAGCTCACTAATGATTTATGACCTACTTTATTTATCTAAAAACAGCATACTTATATCGTTATAATTACACGGTGTTGGATAATAGCTATTTTTAGTACAAGAGAGCAAAATATGTCTTTCTCATGGGCTCAGAAATTGGCCACACGAGCGAAGCGAGTGTGCCAACTGGACAAGTGAGAAAAAGACATGCTCACGTATGCTAAACATAATTTTTTCCACAATCTTAAAATATAATTAAAAAAGAAACAAAACATTGTACTTTTTTATTTAATAATGAAAATCTCAACAGTACAATTATGTTTATAAATTATAATTAAATTTAATGTAATTTAATGTAAAATGTATTATAATGTCTGTAATCTCATGAAAACATTGTGCTCAGAGTTAGTGTATTTTGCTCACTAATGTTATTTACTTTGCTCACTTGTGAAGAAATTTATTTACTTTGCTCACTTGTGATTCAATATGCTACTTTGCTCACTGTTTTTAGTTGAATAATGATGTATTTTGCTAACGATTTTGGAAAAAAGTAATTATTTAATTACCTACAACATCTTTTGCACAAAGAAAGTTGATTTTCCCATGAAATCACCTATAACCCGCTTTTCTTGTTAATCCCGGTATATTATATCTATATAATTTTATTTTTGTGTAGGGACATGTAATTTTTCATTTATATATCAGAAAAATAATTTAAAATTTACCCTTCTGGTTAAAATTCGGCAGAGAAATGACGTTTTTCTACAAATTATTTGTAAGCATGAACTTATAATAATAAAATCAAATGTATCGATATTTCTGATATAGAATTTCTAAAAAAAAGTGATTTTTTTAATTACGTCATTTCTCCCTTTATTTTATTTTTATATGCATGTATTATATTTATATATCGTTGAAAAGAGAAAAAAAAATCTGTTTAATGGTCTCACAGCCTACTTTGAGGCCAATATGAAAATTGGTATCATTTTCTCGAGAAATAAAATTTTGAGTGTTATGTGAATTTATCGTTAAAAAGTGCCTGAATTATGTGCAAATTAAAATATGTTTTGTATTAAAATATAAAGTTAAAAGTAAAATATGGAAATTGAAAAAAATGTATTTTTGTTTTTGGGAGAAACAAATAGATATAAAAAATGTATTTTTGTTTTTGGGAGAAACAAATAGATATATAAAATGACCCCCACACGAGGCAACTTTTGTCTAATTTAACCGATTTCGTATCTCTTATAGTTCTCGAGGTCTCCATGCTTAAACAGTTTCATTGGTCGCCTGTATAATATTGCTAGTCACTAAAATAGAAAACATAGACATATTGTTCTGTCTAATATTGTTTTATTATTTGTTGTTAAATTTTATGTTCTTAAACGGTCAGTTTTAAGAAGAAAAAAATTTTTTTGCTCATTGTATTTGTCTCGTAAACTGGTGGTTCTTTGCTAATTTAACAAACGTCGTAGATCTTACAGTTCTCGAGATAGCAATAGTGGCATACTTAAATGGAATACCCTGAATATTGAGTGAAACAGGAACTATAATCTATTTTTTATAAGAACGATACATTGGAAAGAATAATAGGATATAAAACAAAAAATAGTTGACACGAAGGACATGCGCAACACACATTTTTGTCTAGAAATGGGACAAACGATTTTTTTCCTGAATCGATTCAACATTCATTTCTGTATGATTTGATATAATCGATTCGATTGATTCATTACAGTAAATTCAATAGCCAAGAATAAATCAAAAGTGAAAAATTATGAAAAATAAGTTCTTTTATTCGTTTACAAAATTGTTGCAAATTTTTAATTTATAACCTTGAAAATATAGTAAAAAAAAATCTTTCATTTTATAATGTTTTATGATTAATTGATTTAATACAAAAATAGATTCATATTCAAATTTAAACGAATCGTGTGCCCTATTTCTACTTTGGTAGTAAACAAACAAGTTTGTGGAACTAACAAAAGCATTAAAAACTGCAGCGCTAATTGAATTTTGCAAGGAATTTACTTCTCGCATACTTATGTTATATTAAAAGAGTTCAAAGTTAGTAGAATTTTGATTATTTTCAGATCGTTGTTATTTCACTGCCTTGAAAACTGGAGAAGTTTGCCAGCTATTATGCAAATAGAACGAATCCAAAACGAAAGGAAAAGGAAGTGGCGATTAAGGGTTGCTGAAATTTTATCAGATTATGATCCACTTAAAAACTATGAGGTTTAATGATAGTTTTAAGCATTATATTTTGTACTTTTATATATTAATAAGTAATAAAAATGAAAAACGACTATATACACTTAATCATTATCAAACCTTTGTCTAACGTTTCTATTTTTATTATTAGCTAATTTTCGTTTTTTGAAACCAATGGATGAGCAAGTTTCTTCTTCGTCTACAGCGAGAGTTGAAATAGTTTTTTCTTTGAACACTTTTACCGGTTCGGGTTTTTCAACTGGTATTGTAATAGCGATGTACTCTTCTTGCTTCGGGAGCTGAAGATTCACTTCTTTCTTCGGTCTACAAAAATAAAGTATATACATATTGAATTCAATTTTGAATAGAGATCAGAATAAAAATTGGAAAGTGCTAAATAAAATGTCTTAAAATCAAAAATTTTATTTTGATTCTACATTTTGCAAGTTTTTTTTTTCTTAATATGGGTGACTTACTTTGTTTCCACAGTTTTCCACTGACCGTAAGGACCGAAAGAAGGTTCAAGAATTGGCCCTGAAACGGAAGGTTCAGGTTCTTCTTCAACAACTCGCCTAGCTTTCATTTTTTCTCTTTCAGCTGCTGCTCGTTCTTCCTCTTGTTGCAGTTTCAATTCTTCTAGTTTCAATCTGTCTTGAGTTTTTCTATATTTATCTACAGCCTGTAAGAAAATAAATAAATCCTCTTATATCGAGTATCCGAACATCAAATTTCAATCATGGACAAATGTTACAAACAATAACAATTTTGCAATTCGTTTATAATTTTCATCATTATCTGATTTTTATTTTATGTTGCACTATTGCAATTAATAATATCTCTGTAATGAAACATTTGCTTAAAATAGTTATTTGTGTATCAAGAGCGCAAAGTGAATCTTTATTGCTCGTGCTCGTAAATTGAAGCGCGAGCGTAGCGACCGCTACAATCGAGCTAGAGCAATAAAGATTCACTTTACGCTAGAGATGCACACATAATTTTTTCTACGACTTTACTAACGAAATAAAAATTCAATTCAATCTTTAACAATTTCCTGTTTTGTGTTGCTGTAACCATGACGATATGAGTAAATAAATAATCTAAGCGAGCAAATTAAGTACTTTACCGCTCGTTGCTTATGGAGACGCGCGGTAAAGTATTTATTTGCTCGTTCCTCAGTAATCATTGACGTTACGATGACAAAAGAGAGCATAAATATCAACTTTTCATGGTGGTCGTAGAAAAAGAATTTTTTAGGCGGCTGGTACATAAATTGTTGTTTTTCATATCTGCTGGCAACCTTAAAGTATCAATTTTTATTTGACATCTGTCAAAGTCATAATTTTTGGCCGCTTGTTTGTTCATTATTGATTTATATAGTTCATATTAATGTGATTAATTATTTTAGAATATAATAACAAGTGTAAGTAAAATTTTAACTATTCCTTTACGAATATTAATGAAAAAGTAATGAATTTGCGAGTAAAAATAGCGGCCGTAAAGTAAATACGGCCGTAAGGTAAATGCGGCCGTAAAGTAAATGCGGCCGTAAAGTAAATTTTGACAGATGTCAAAAATTGATTTTGAATGAAAATTCATAATTTCTTATTGACAAGGTTAAAGTTTAATTTCTATGCCTCCGTAATATAATTTTTTATTCTAGCCGCCGTATAATATTGTCGCCGCAGTATAGCCAATCAGAGATAATATATCTACTAACGTAGCCGCCGTATGTAGAATCAGCCAATAAGAAGTAACTTGTACAATAGAAATCTGTAATATCGCCCTAAATGTCACTATAAAAACTAGATAACCTAAGAATAAAGTTACTAAAAATTATGAATAACTGACAGGTAACCTACATATTAAACGTCAAATAGTAATTTATTTTTTAAAATTTCTAAGTTTGAAGAAAAAATAGCATGTGTTATTCAGAGTAAAAGTGTCTTTGTGTGCCTCGCATGCAATTGTCCGACTCGCTTCGCTCGTCGTGCAAACTTCCATGCTCGCCACACAAAGTATCACTTTTACTCTTAATAACACAATATACTATTTTTGAGAAATCTAGGCATGTTTGGGTGAAATAAAATGTAGAATATCACTTTTGAGGGCAATCTCGATAAAATAAAAAAATAAAAAAAGCACGCTAAACTTCTCCATTGTTGTCAATTTTATTTTAAAATAATTTAAAGTAATATTTTTTTAAAATTTAAAATTAAATTAAATTAAAATTGTGGAAAAATATTATAAAAAGTTACACTTACACTTAATTGTTGTTTTCCTTGTCGAAATGCCTCTGCGTCTTGTTCTGCTATAGATAGGAAGCCACAAGCTGGAGGTTCCCATATAGATTCTATAAAGATATAAAAATATTATTTTAATATCCAAGTCTTTAGAAGTGTATTACAAAATGATTACAAATTTTAAGGGCAGTAAGTGGCTTACTAGATTGGCGCGCTCAGATTCGTTGAACGGAGTGTCAGACCTGGGGTTCAAATCCCAGTGAAGACAAACCTATAAATAAAAATAAAATACCGTTGTGTCTGATTAGTTTGGTCCCCTGTCTTGTAACTGGACGTCGGTCTGTTAGTGTACAAAAAAATAGGATATTTAGACCAATTCTTAACAATCTGTATATTTTGCAAATCTGTAAAAAACTGACAAAAACGGATCTATTTTTGTTGATTAATTTAATATTATACGTAAGAGTAAGATTTTTTCATTATTTACAGATCTGTAAGACTTACAATAATTTGTTTTTTAAGCTCTATTTTTAATTACACAAAATCATGATAAATTCTTTTTACACACAACTGTATCGTAATTGTTAATTTACAATTTGGTTATCATGGCGGAAACTTTTACTTTATGCCCTTGGGCTGTAAAGTAGAGAAAAACACCCGATTGGAGGTAAAGAAAATGTTATAAACATTTATCCAGGTATGCAATATACAAATTCGATTTTATACTTATCCTTCGATTTATCAGGACATTAATCTACTAAAGCTTTATTACTTTCTAGCAAAATTTAGTATAGTATATTAAAACATAAGTTGTAGAAGGCAACCTTTTCCAGCACGACTTTGAATTTCGGGAACGAGCGCGAAGCAGCGAGTGCCCGAACGAATGAGTGCTTGAATTGCCTTCTATAACGAATGTTTTATACTATTTTCTCTGTTTCGGCTTTTATTTACATTATTTTTTATAATAATATTTGACAATTTCCATTAAGGGATTTTTTTGATAGAATAGTTAGGTTGGTGACAGTGATTTCCGTTTCGTCTGTTGCCTAGGTAAATTAGAATTACTTTGTCAGTTGCCTAGATATTTTGTGTATTTAATGAAGTCATGCCAATCTCAAATAACAAAATATAACCAAAAATCGTTTAAGAATGAAGCTCCTTCTAACATCAATAAGCCTGCTGGAATATGATATTCGAATTCCGAAACAGAGAATAGTATATTAAAACACAAGTTGTAGAAGGCAACCTTTTCAAGCACGAGTTTGAATTTCGGGAACGAGCGCGAAGCAGCGAGTGCCCGAACGAACGAGTGCTTGAATTGCCTTCTATAACGAATGTTTTATACTATTTTCTCTGTTTCGGCTTTTATTTACATTAGTTTTTATAATAATATTTGACAATTTCCATTAAGGGATTTTTTTGATAGAATAGTTAGGTTGGTGACAGTGATTTCTGTTTCGTTTATACATTGTAAAACAAGCAATTTATTTCATGGCCTCCCAAATAAATTAGAATTACTTTGTCAGTTGCCTAGATATTTTGTGTATTTAATGCAGTCATGCCAATCTCAAATAATAAAATATAACCAAAAATCGTTTAAGAATGAAGCTCCTTCTAACATCAATAAGCGTGCTGGAATATGATATTCTAATTCCGAAACAGAGAAAAGAATTTCCGAATGAAGCTCCATGTTCCATTTAGCTTGACATTTCACATTTTTATTTATTTGCAATTTGCTTACTTTGTTTTCACAAAAACATCAGGTTACCAATGCAACGCATCTTATCGTTTTTGGCATGACATTTTATAATTAAAAATTACATTCCATTTGACAGCTGTAGTGCGTAAAACGTTGTGCGTACTTTAGGCCGAAAGAGATTTATGCCCATAGATGAATAAAATTTCATCCGCGGGTATAACCCTTTTCTTTCGACCCTGTATACTTAAATAATTATTTCGTAAAGAGTGTTTGATTTATATTTGACGTTATTGTATGTGTAATATCAAAACCCAAAAACAATAAAATTGTAAATGGTTTTGCACGAGTTACGCAAAAATTACCCAATTAAAAAAAAATATTTCATTAATTACATGCAAGATGAATCTATATAAACACAAACATTGAAATATCAATGAACTCTTCAACTCTGCCTGGCCTGTTTTAGCAAAGGTATTGTACAAATACGTTGCAATGGGGTATATGACCATTTTTTTTTTCTTCCATTTTATGATTCTATACCAAAAATAAAAATACCCGTATTTTTTTAAATCGCTTAATTATTGATAATTCCGGAGAAAAACATTAATAAAGTTTAAGAGAGGGGATATGTTGACGTCACCTAGGAGAATTAGACAAAGAGAGATGCTAATAGAAAGAGATAGATATAGTGCGACCCGCGCGAACCTTTTGCTACCTGATTCTAACCCGTAACCATGGTAACCAAACAATAAACACACTGAGACTCGTCAGGGACTTCAATGCCAACCAGATTTACATTATAACATTCGTTGTGTAGTATCAAAATATTTTAATTTTATTCTATTAATTTCCTAAATTGATATCTCATATATTGTTTCATTAATAATTATGACTAATTTATCATTAGCAACATTTATTCGATATCATTTAAGTAAAATAAATAAGTTCATTAAATTCCTACTTTTAGCATTGTAAACTGCTCTCTCGTTCTCCTAGGTGACGTCAGAGGTAGAGCGCTGTTACATATTAATTGCGAATTTCAGTGAAATTATAAGATAATATTTAGTTTTTATCATTATTATTGGTAGTCACAATGGTTAATTTTTAATTTTTATACTTTTTTTCTTTCAATTCGAGAGTGGTCATATAGCCCATTATAACAGGGTTTTTTTCGAACCCAAAAATATCTACTATGACAATTAAAAAATATAGACAAAAAAGATATTTAAATAATAAATTCTATGCTGCCATCTAATGTCAACGGATAGCACGGATGTAAGGACGCATTAGATAATAGGCGATTTTTATTCGCAGCGGTATGCTTCGTGTAAGCTTGTGTATGGCACTAACCCTATTTTATTCATGATACCATGACGTCACGGTATGTTGCGGTATGAGCCGCCATACTGAATACAACATACGCAGCTCTGTAGCTGTGTAACCTGCCCGGTTAGTATATCTATCCTTGTCATCACATGTCAAATACACTTGTTGGTGTTTACCGTTGATTATTTTTTAAATTTTTTTCATTTAACGGTCAGTATTAAAGAATATACAACATAAAAATGGGTACTGTAATTTTTTTTTGTAAACGATAAGGTTTTAAAAATACAGGCACCAGAATATGAACTGTTAAAACTCAAAGAAGGTATTATATCTGCAAGGTTGTACTTAAATAAATATTAATCATAATTTTGTATATTTTACATTGGTATGAAGAGTGCCATCAAATTCATCTAGTATTAATAATGTTGCAATTTTTCTTTTACGTGACTCCATGCTGCCAATTCACACAAACAATTTGAGGTTAATGTATAAAATGAGGGAACGCGAACAGCAAGAGCATACCGGACAAATTTTATTCGTCCACTTACCGTTACGTCATGAGAGTGACGTACAACATACCACAACCAAATCGGAGCTTACCGACCGCCCCTTACCGACCGGTGAATAAAAATCGCCTAATATAATTATACTAGAACTAGATACGTAAGAAAGGTCAGATTTTAGTTAAACATACAAAGACAATAGTATATTGTACAACAACCATGGAATAGTACTCATTTCATACGAGTATGACAGTTTGTAATATAATAATAAAGCTGTCTTCGTTTTACAACTTCCTAGCAATTAGTTACAAAAAAATTAATAATACGATTTTTGACAAAACTGTGAGAGATGAATTTATACCTTAACTTTGTCTACAATAAACTATTTATCCGTAGCAATAACAAATATACAACAAGCAAATATCTGACTGGTCGCAGAAAATAGTATATTGTACAACAAGCATGGAATTGTCATTTCATATGAGTATGACACTTTGTAAATCACACGAGTATGAAATGGACATTTCAAACGAATTGTATACTAGACTTTTTCTGCGACCAAAATATTATTTCCTAATTCATTTTTATTTTAATAATAAAGATATCTTCATTTCACTACTTCTTAGCAACAAGCTAGAAACCGTAACGTTGTCTGTGGTTACCGAGGTAAATTAATAGTAATTTAAGATATAAGTAATGTTATTATAGCTTTTTACATTACTAGAAAATAGTTTGAAGAACGAGCGACGCGAGGAGCGAGTTTTTTTTAAATTCTTGAGTAATGTAAAAAGCAGATAACAATTACGTATATAGTAACACGTTTTATTTTATCCTAAAACACAATAATCTTTTTCAAAAATATAAAAAAAACTATTTAAAAGATACATAATAACAGTGAGGAATAAGTATGCTATGGCTATGCTGGTATCCAAGTAATTGTTTACTGTTTATTTGGGAAAACAATTGTTTTGATTACGTATTTTTGACATCGGATGAGTGAAATTATGACTGAAATAATAAAGAAAAAGACTGATGCCACAAGAAAAAATATAATTCCGACCAGGTCGACAGAGAGGTATCTACGAGAGATGGAAATTTTTAAAAATTGGCGTCGGAAGAATGGGATTGATAAAATTTATGAAGATGTAATTTGAGTATACGGTTCAGAATTGGTGAGACTTGTAATGTTTGTTATACAAACCACTTTGATAAATGTTTTCTAATTAGTCCAAGAAGTACGGGCCGTCTTCAGTTTGGACAAAGTTATCTATAGTGAAGACTGAAGGCAATGTTATTAACACAGGAAAATATAGATATTTCCTCGTATGCAGTTGTCAAATCTTTTATGAAGATATGATATATTTTGGATATTTGTTCTATTTTGTTATTTTTAAATTTGGTGCTTCAAACTCTCCGAATTTTGGGTCATGACAGATATCAAAATAGTTGTTTTGTTTATCACAGTATTCTAAAGTAGAATCAAAATATCACATTTTTATCGTTGTTATGATTTTTTTTACAACACTAGTGGTGTTAAATGCACCATAACACAACCCGTTGCTAAGGAGTTATTAGCATAGTTACATTACAGGATAAAATAAGATTTGTTTACAATATACTATGTATCTTAATGGTCGTAGAAAAACATATTCCCCTCTTTGTTGCAAAAGGCGGAAGTATTCAATGCATATGCGCTACTTGCTTGTATCACCAACTCATTTCATAAATGGTTATTATTACAAGCGTTGGTAACACTGCGTGTTGACAAGTTTGTCATATGTATATGATATAAATTATTCTACGAAAATGGATAACAGTTGCATTGTTTGTTCGTATACAGGGTGTAAATGAAACTAGGGAACGCGATTTTTCTCGAAAGTTATAAGAGATACAAAAAAATCTTTCAAATAAAATTGTTAGTGTTTTTAGTAAGCTACATAAATTAATATAAATCAGAAAAAATATATTTTAATTTTCGGAGATATACCTATTTTTGACTTTTTTTTGAATGGTACGCCCTGTATATTTTTATATTATTTAGTACGAAATAATTTTTGCTTTAAAAAAGTTCCATAAGTTATACCTTCTAAACTTAATAGTATTCGAGATATTGAAGAAAATATTAAAATAATTTTACTGGAAAATAAAGCTGGCTATGGAACAAAATTTGACATTTGTATTAGTTTATTGTTATAAGTTTGTGAAAAAGATTGATAACTTAGACTATTATTTGTTGTAAAAATGGAAGAATACTCAATTAACGAGAATGTGAAGAATTTGATGCACATTTGTAAATTAAAATGTGTCGTAATTCAATAATTTTGTATTCATAGCCAGCTTTAATTTCGAGTAAAACTATTTTAATATTTTCTTCAATATCTCGAATTCTATGAAGTTTAGAAGGTACAACTTATGAAACTTTTTTAAAGCAAAAATTATTTCGTACTAAATAGTATAAAAATATACAGGGCGTACCATTTAAAAAAAAGTCAAAAATAGGTATATCTCCGAAAATGAAAATATTTTTTTTCTGATTTACATTCATTCATGTAGCTTACTAAAAACACTAACAATTTTATTTGAAAGATTTATTTGTAACTCTTATAACTTCCAAGAAAAATCGCGTTCCCTAGTTTCATTTACACCCTGTATATGTACAAAAGAATCAAAATTTCATGCATTTGTAATATTTACTGTAAGTAGTACATTTTCGAAGATACAAATTTTTCCTTTTAGTTTTTTTTTAATTAATATGAAGTTCTTCTAACTGATAAAATAAGTAATAATTCTTCCAGACTATGTTTAACACATTTTGACAATTGCTTATTAATAAGGACTTTATAATACGTTTGAACCATTTTTGGTATGATGTCTGTCGGTTCATCTAACCGTCCGTATATATGTGTAGTAACATCCTATTTAATATTTTGACATCACATGAATTAAGTTGATCTTTTGGTCAACCGGAAATGACAGTTTACTCTAGTCATTTTCAGATTTTTTCGAATATTTCGTATAAGATATGTCATGATTGGTTTTAAATTTGACGTTTAATTGGACAACAGTGTCCTGCCCTCGGTGGTAACTTTTGGTAATGTATGCTGATCTTGTACCGTGAGGAAACAGGATTTTTACATTTTGCGTTGCCGAGCGGAACAAAAAGGCACAAAAATACTAAATAGACATTTTAAATCTCAGTGTATGTAAGTAAAATTTCGAACTTAATTATTTAATAATTTTCACGCTTTTATTCGTTATATTTTTCTTGATAGTAATGCAAATGCTTAGTTTGGTTCATTTGTTCTTATGGGAAGAAGTAAGGTTCGGAATATTCTTGCCACGTCGTTCGACTGTATCGTAATTGTACGATTTTGATATTTTAAAATTTTAATGTTTGTCCACGATATTAATAAGGACTTTATAATACGTTTGAACCATTTTTGGTATGATGTCTGTCGGTTCATCTCACCGTCCGTATATAGGTGTAGTAACATCCTATTTAATATTTTGACATCACATGAATTAAGTTGATCTTTTGCTCAACCGGAAATGACAGTTTACTCTAATCATTTTCAGATTTTTTCGAATATTTCGTAACAGATAAATATTTCGAAAAATAAATATTTGTAAAAAGCTGTGGAAGAATATAATCATATAAATAATAATAAAATGTTTACTGATAAACGCTGTCTATACGAGTTATAGATTTGAATGAGGGTAAAAAATTACTGGAATTCAGTCAGTTGAAAATTGAGTTTTATTTCTGCTCTAACCGGTTTCAACCTTAGATGAGGTATAACAGAGAGATAGCCACACTCCTATAGCTACGTACTACTGAGCAAGCAAAAGATGTATGGTCGAGAATCACCTAACAGTCAACTGCGTGAGAACAATCCGCCAGCTGAGTAGTGCACACTTACAGTTAGACGAACGAAATATTGGTCATAGTGTTTTGTCACCTATCCTCATTATTTGTTTGGTTGAGTTTTCCTTTTAACTACTCCACTGGTCCACTGTTCTCAAACAGCTGGCTGTAAGCGATTTTAAACCTTAGATCTTTCGACAATATATTTGGGCAATGCCATATCTCTATGTTATACCTCATCTAAGGTTTCAACTCCAAATGGGTCTTCTTCAGGAAGTGAAAGTCAGATTATAAATATAAAACATGTGTTGTATCGGAGATACATATGTCTGAGAAATTCAATTATAGTTATATAGTTAAAAATATCGTGGTTTTACCGTAGGTGCATTTATACACGTTTTTGTTTAAAATATTTTTTATATATTTTCACTGTGTTTTTTCAATTTGTTTTACACTGTTTTCACTAAAAACCACGAATTTCTCAGACATATGTATCTCCGATACAACATATGTTTTATATTTATAATCTGACTTTCACTCCTTGAAGAAGACCATTGTGGGGTTGAAACCGGTTGGAGCAAAAATAAAACCAACTTTCAACTGACTGAATTCCAGTAATTTTTTACCCTCGTTCTACTACACCACAAGGAAAGCCATTTATCACTATAGATTTGAAATTTTTGAAAATAAAAATACGTAGTTTTATTTTGCATGTTCTATCGTTGATTGAAAAATATTTTCCAATCTTATTTAAATTTATTTTAATTTCAACTTCATATTTCTCTCTTACCGTTTGTTTCAGTGTTCCAGTAATAAGAAGGACCCTCCTTGGTGGCTACTTCATGCCAAGGAGTTGTACTTTTGGCTGCTGCAGATTCGAGCTGTTTTTGTATAGCCTTGGAAGATATGTCCGCTCCTATCTCCACGTCTCTGCGGTAAGCCTCCATAGCTGCAGACTCCATTCGACGTAAAGCAAGATCTTCTCGAATGGATTCCTTCTGTTCTCGTCGACTGGTCTTACTGATGTTGCGTAATTTCCGTGCCACATTTTCTTTGTGTTTACGACCCTTTTCATGGAATTCTACACTCTGAAAATCAAAATAAATAAAATTATTACACAAAAGTGTATATTTAAAAATAATTATTAATGATTTGTATCTGAATAATACATATTTTATATATGTATTACAGTTAAAAACTGAATAAAAATGTAATTAAATATATACTAACAAAAAATTGTTTTTTTCTATTTAATTATTCCTGTTGGATAGGTTTTCAAATAAATGAATAATTTTTTAGCATGTTTGTTCATGGTTATGTATGTAAATTAAATTAAAATAAATTTTAACGTAACTTCATATTTGAGTTTCCAATATCAATGCGCAACGAGCACCACAAAAACTACTGCAACTACCAAATACGACAAAAATGTGATTACATTATTCTTTTGAAATAATGGTTGTCACTTGCTTATTTTGCAGCAACTTTCCTCAAATAATTTATACAGTAATAATTATGATCACATTATGTATTTTTTAAAAAATTCCTTGCTAACATTCAATCACGGATTCCAACAGGCGTGCTGCTGTCAAAAAACTTTATAGTAGGTTCTGCAACAAGACGTTTGTCAGTTTAAATAATAAAAAATTTGTATAGGGGACTCTTGCTAAGCGATACTCTATGTGGTGGCGTATTTCAAAACTGCAGGAGCTTTGATAAACGATATTGTTTTAAATATTGAAAAAAAACTTTCAGAACTCATAATTAATCAAAAGACAATATTTGGGTTTAAAGTTTTGTAAAAATTTTTACAGAACTTTAAACCCAAATATTGTCTTTTGATTGACATTGTTTTAGTTGCTTGTGGTGCTTACAGAATTTATTTGAGTATTTAATTTCACATATTTGTTATTATTTATAGCAATATAATAAGTTTTCCCTATTTTCCAAAAAGGGCAGAATACTATTTAAATATTTACAAGAAATTAGGAAAATGGAATAAATAGGTAAATTGAAGGCCTGAAATTTTAAATTAAAAATACTTAGAAGTACAAAACCCGTCAACTGGTTGTATTAAATTGTGTTCTATATATTTTAAAGAGAATGCCTACTTTCGTAGAAATTAGTTAATATAAACGTATTTAATTAACTCATTTATTAGCCTTTGTTATAAACAATATTTCCAATTGTTTTATACGTTTCCTAAAATTATACTAGAAACAAATTACATAAAAAGATAACGACTCTAAATAAAAATAATATTCGCAAACAAATTCCTTAACAATAAAGTAATTTTAACTTCATTCTTGCATACTCGTGTTTTTTCAGTTAATGCTAGTTTATTGACAAAGAATTATTTGAAATGTCTTTTCACATTATTATTATTTTAAATGCCATTATATTAAAATATAACCAGCATCCAAGAATTCTTCTAAGCAATACACATTTAAAATATTTTCTTAATTTCAGCTTTACTGAACCATTCATCGTATAATAAAGTTATAAAATTTAATTCAAAAAGATTATCAATTAATATTAATAACTACTGGAAAAAATTCTTATATTTTCTTTAAAAATAATTTCAAACTTCGTTCTAAGTTTGCAAATGATGCAGAGAAATCAAAGAATTTATATATTGCTGCAGAATAACAAATATATATATTAAGCAATGAAAACTACAGTAATATAGAAAAATAAATAACTTAAACTTTATTGTTTAGAAATTACTATAAATATCAACACATCTAATCGAATAAATAAAGAAAATCGCCTACTAAATAACATGTTATCTTATATGTCAAAACAAAATTTATCACAGGTTAGTTAGTTTCTTAAATTCACTCTTGGCGCTGCGAGCTTAATCAGAGTCGCCTATGACTATTGGACGATAAATTGCCGCAAGTAGCGTATTTGTAAGCGCTCTTTATTATTACATTTATCTTATTTTTAATGACCTCTTGACAAGCTAAAAAAAATTAATTAACTTTAACCAGACCTCAATGCGAAAATCAGGAACTATCGTAGACGTCAACGATGCGTGATTTTTATATTTACTGATATTTACACGTCATACATACGGAAACTATAAATAATAACTTTAATAAATATAGATTCTTTGTATGTATTGGCAATGTTATTGTAATCATCCGATTTTCACATTTTAATGGATGCCCAGGAATTAAGAACTTTACATTGTTCCGACTATTTTTAGCATGATCTCAGGACATATGTACTCGTATTGTGTAAATATTTATGTTTCTGATATGAATGGCACAAGTTTATTAATTTTTGTTAGAAATCTGGCTACCGGAAGTGGATGTTTAATCTTGTCATGTTTTATTGAAAATAAATTGTGAAGAAAATTTAATTAAAAATATAACAAATTTATTTGAAATAGTTATTTATGAAACAAGTGTGTAAAGTAAGTGTTTTTAGTCGAGTGCTGTTTACATTTGTTTGTAATTATAGGACGAGATAAAAAAACATTATGTTATCCACGTATTGCATACAACATTTTTCCTACAATCGAAATATTAATAAAAATTAATTTTAAAAGTAAATAAAACCATTGATAAAGGTGCTACTAGTGCGTGAAAAGTGACTCTGTACAAACTCTATTCCCGGTTATAAGTTCTATTACGAATATTTCCTACGCTAGTAACAACCTACATATTAATATTTTGATTTTAAAATAAAAATGTACAAATGTAGTTTATTGCAAAGTTCATGTATTTAGGCAAAATTTAAAAAGTATAATTACCGGTTTATTATCTGCTAGCCAACATTTGCAAAATTCGCAGTATTTCTTTGCCTGGGACTTCCAATAATCTGCCCTGTAAATAAAATTTATATAAATAAAATAAAAGTGAAATGCTACGATATGAGCTATACTGACCATACAATAAAATAAATTTATTTATAGCATTCTCTACCTAACAAGTTATTAAAAGAAATATCATTTTAAATACAAGATGTAGGAATAAAAAAAGAATTAAAAACAGAATAATTATACTTCAGAATTTTATTCCAAACTGTTATTATTATACAAACAAATGTCGCTCATTTGCTATTTCACAAATTATAATAAATTCTTAAAATTTGCAATATGAACAGAGTATATTTAAATCTATATTAATACAGCAACAGTTTGAAGACATTTAGAGTAACATGTGGAACATTTGAAATACCCATTACATTCTTTTAATATAAACATGTAACTTGACAAATATTAAGTCGAATATATAGAAAATACTGAACACAACCTATTTATATTAAACAATGTAATGGACAAGAGAAGAAAAATATTGTTTAGTTCGACAGGAATTTTAAACAGTAAATATGAAGATCTGCTTTGTATAATTTTAATACCTAAGTACCAATTCTTACTAATATAGTAAGAATTCTAAATGTATGCAATAAGTCATGGTAACAACTATAACCAAAGCAGCATGGATAGATACAGTACATCTGATAATAGAATTGAACCCGATTGATTCAATTCACAGTTTACTAGATAGCAAACGTGTTAACAATACAGCTATCGGCACCAACAAAAACTGTTTTTCAACTAAACAATATTTCTCACCCGTAAAATCTTGGAACAGGTATACATTTGAACAATATGTTATGTAACAGACAGAATTTCAAACAGTTACAAGATAAAAATATAACAAGTAGTTTATAAACATCCGAGAACAATAGATACAGATTGAAACTTGAAATAGTTGTTCTTGTTCACAATGCTATTTTTAAAGTTGGCTCCAAATTGTCAAAATCAAATGCCAGAATAGCATAAGCATCATTTAGCTGTTTTATTTTTAAAGAAACCTAGACCTCTTCAAATAATTAATAATAACAGGATTAAAATCTAATGACTTTCTAGTTTTTTACTCTATAAATGAATTTATTTTTAAGACATTCTTTTAAATTGACTAGAAATTGAAGCAGTTTTCTTCTATGGCTGTTAAAATGCCTTAAAAATAAATATGTGAACTATGTCAACAAATTTTTGTATAAAATACTGTCTCTATTACTTTTAAACTCTATTTAATTCGTATCTAACGAACATACATTTTGAGCATTACTTTAAGGATATACACAACGGAATAAAATAATTATTCTTACAAAACGAACATTTCTGGAAAATTGGTTGCTTTCTTTTCCTTTGTTTATACTTTCAACGGGTAATTCAAAAATGTGGTTTCGGCGAAAATATTTAGTAACGTATCTTTGAACTATTAATTTAATTAATTTAATATTTAAAAGAATATATTGATAACATTTACTTTTCAGTCATTTTAGCATGAGAAATGAAAAATCTTATTCGTTAAGATTAATTATATGATTCCGTTGTATTTACGTGTTATCCCTCCAATATAAATTTAAATAGGAAAGGGCACTTATTATACTAACATGTATAGTGACTAGATGTGAAAATACAGGCAAGTATTTGGTACACATTGGTTAATATCTACTGACTAGTACAGCCAAAAATTTTAATTCATACAAGTCCTGTATAATTAGTTTAAGGGCAATATCTATATATGGACGTGTACGAACTTGTAACAACAATTGAATGTATACTAAAGAAAATAATACTAAATTCTCTGAGCTATGTGGTCCATTGGACATATAAGGCTTAAAACCGTGACAGAGGCATAAGAACATTATAACTCTTATACATCTGTTTAATTTACAATTCCTTTTAATTCTAAATACTATTTATCAAATCCTTTTAAAAACCCAATAGGGCTAGTTTATGCATTTAATTGGCTTTGAACTTTTAGTTTTCGATATTATTTTGATAGTAAATTTGAAATGAAAAAATGTTTTTAAGTTAAAACATATGACTAGAATAATTATAAATGTAACAAATATTTCATAACGAAAAAATAAATAATTTTGTTATATATTATAACATGTCTACAATTATAAAGGTAACAAAAAATATTTGATAATATAGGATATGTTTAGCAATATCAGTGTAAACTATATTATAAATTGACTAGAATTTTCAAAATTTTTATCAAAAGGTATCAAAAAATGAGCGATCCTTTTCTAATTGAATTAACAATTACAAGGACTAAATTTGAAGACTGATAACATTTTACAAAATACAGTCGATTTGGGTTAATTGAGCCTTCGCATTTTTACGGTATTTATTAAAGAATGGAAATTAAATTTCATGTAAATAACAACAATATTTACATAATTTATTTATAATACCATTTTGTTGAATTATGACCATTTTATGGTACGTGAATGTATGTTCACAAATATTTTTTTTTAATTTTGATATTTATTACAATTTTTATTCAAGCATTTATTAAAGTATTCGAGAATCACTTATTCTTTAAATTTGTATGAAACTTTGTAGAAGTTTAATTGGGTCAAAATGTTTTAGGCCCGATGTGCCTCGATTAAGCGGAATCGACTGCATTATTTTAGACCTTGCTTTTGGATATGCTACTTCTATTTATTTAGTATCTGGAAGTTTTCTAATTCTAGGTTCAAAAATCTTGTAAAGCTTTTACCCAAGTTTTTATAATGGTACGGAAATACAGAAGGTATTAGAAATCGTCCAGATAATGTGTTTTCAAAAGCAGCAGTATACTACAAAAGAGATAATCAAATGTTTGTGCATTCCTAAGTATATCTATAAATTAATACCCGGTTAAAATTAACCGCTTCGCGACTAAGAACAACATACAACTTAACTTAACGGTGGGACAGAGTGATCAGTGTGGTCCTTTGACAATTTTGGCAACATTTTGTGGCACTCGAGAAAAGCGAATCAGAACTAAAAATTGGGCAATAAAGCGTTTCCAAAATTTCGCAAATAAAATGGAAGCCCCAAAAATGTGGACCAAGTAGAAATAATCTATACTAGGTGTAATCTAATCTTCAAAAATTCTACAATATCACAGACAGGTACGAAAACAAGGAATCCAATTATTGTCTCAACAAAAACAAATTAAGAAGACTTAGTCAAAAGGATAAGAACAGGGTAGTGTAAATCCTCATCATAATCAGGGTTCTCCAAGCATTCAAGATGTCGATGCCAGACTTGCTCATTGTAAATAATTATTTTCTTGCAATCAAATCCGCGCATATCGGCGTGATCCATAAAAATATTCAACGTTTCTCCTCTCTTAGGTGCCATGACGTAAGCAATTCCATCCTCAGCTAAAGATTTCCAAATTGTTTCAATCAAATCGTTTCTGGCTTCATCAAAAAATAAGCAATCAGCGCTTAGGATAACGTCATAGATTAGTTGTTCGTCGTTTGTTCCCCATTGCAACACAGCTGTAGTTACAAGCGTTTCGAATTTATTCCGATCCACGGAAAACTTGATATTATCAACTGCTAAACCATTGCCATCTGTTAGATGTACTAGTTTACTATCCGCATACCTCGCTATCAAAAGACCGGCTAGAGCAGACATACCAGCACCCAACTCTAAAACAGTTTTTTGTTTGAATTTTTCCAAATTATTAAGACAATAGAAAGCTAAAGCTTCTTCCGATGGCCATACGCAAACATTTCCTGTATTATTGAAGCCCATGAGATCTACAGCTGTGAAAGACCTTGCCGTGTGCGACACATCAACGAAATAAACTTCATTTTCAATTCTTGCGGAATATCTATACCAAGTTCTCTTGGTATAAGCGCGCTGTTTCCTGCGTTCATTTTTCAAATTTTCATACGAATCTCCTCCGTTGATATTATTTAGGCAGTGTGTATCATCGTGTATTTGTTGCGTGGTTAATAGCATAAAAGTAGAAAACCTCCTCATGGAAATTTCATCTGTAGGACTGGATGGTTGACTTGAAATTGGACTCTAAAGATTCAAAAAAACTTTGAAAATATATCGTCATGGTGTTTTGCAAACTTTTAACACCACACAAAATCTAAATATAAAAGTGTCATCTGCAAATTATTTATAAAAATTACGTAAAACTGATTCAAGGTATTTTTAAAATTATTATTTTTTGCGTCAGGTTATTTTGAATTCAGGTATTAAATTAATCGACAAGTGTTCAGGAAATTTAGGCTAAATTTATATCCCATGTCGAAACTTCACAAGTACCTCATGCTAAGTAATAATTCATTAGGAATTATTTATAGGCTTGTCTAATAATCATAAAAATAAATCAATTTTTGTTCCAGATAGAAAAGTTAATTGATAGTGTATTTGCGTAAAATAATAAAATACGATGCGCTTAATCTCTTGATAAAAAACAAAGCAGTTTTGTAGAAAAATACTAACACATGTGGTTCGTGTGCTAATGCCCGAGTGTAATTTAATTAGTCTTGGAGTTGTCCAAACTAAAACAATGACATGTAAAGTCAACTTCCATCTATTGTTCTACGTGTCAATAAAAAAATGAAAAAGACAAAACAAATCGTTGCTTCGGTAAACAAAAGTTACCTTTAAAGCTTTGGCTAAAATGCCCCATCGTCTTCTAGCCACATCCTTCCTGTTAGTTTGTTTTTTGTCACTCCCATTTTGAATCTTCTCATGAACATTGCTAGTTATCTCCAAGGAAATGTTTCTGTGAGCTTTAGACATAACTGTCCGGCATTATCAAGTTTGCTTGCTTCCACCCTTCCTACAAGAGTAACAAGTCATGTTAGATATAAAACATGACTGATGGAGATTTCTTCAGAGTAAATTCCAGTATAAATGTTATTATAAAAATAACAACACTCTTCAGTTAACAAACAAAATAAGTAGAATAATTAATTTTTAAATAATTTGATGTCAAACATTAATCATTTTAAAGAAAAAAAATCATATAAGTACTCACAAATTTTTGTAAATGGTTATTGTGTTTTCATATCACAACGCGTGCTACCTGTTTTGAATTAAAACTACAACTAAAGATCGGACGGTACAACTAAATAATCTATTTTTGTACTGTTTACACTAAAACAATACATCACTTATTATAAAGAAGTGGCGAGGAAATCTGACTGCCCACCACCTAACCTAACTCAAGATCAAACACCAAAAAAAATTGGCACGAGTTACTATTCTCTATTTAATTAAAAGAGGCCAGTATAGCTCAAATTAGAAAAATACTATCCTAAGAAAAAAATATACATTACTTTCACATTAAACAGGAGTGAACGTTTAGTGACGTTTCAAGCAAAAATATAAATCAAATCATTGAATTACTTACATTTTAAATGATTCACTATATTGTTTACAAGAATCACTACTAGGTTTAAAAAAAAGTTAATTTTGAAACATGTTAATGAAACACTTTGATATGATTCCTAAAATTAATTTGCTAACTGTCAGAATATGTAACTAGTAGAGACACCTACAGCTCATAGAATACAGAGCAGCTGTATTTATGGTTCATAATTATCGTAATAGATGGCAACACAAAATGTATAAAATCAAACAGCAACACTACATAGATGTGATCAATACAATTACAACAGACTTATAGCTTCATTAGTAAAATTTATAATAAATATCTACAATAACTTTGTAATGTAATGTGGGTTTAGTCCATTGAGGAACGCTACAAGGTTTAAGCACTTAGCAGAAAACTATAAAAAGGAAAATATAACTCGATTTAGTTTAGCTATTCGCCAACAGCTGTCGCTAAAACAAGTATTCATACTTTGGCGCAAATTTGAGTATTTTGAACGAAAATATTTTAATAAAATAAAAAAAAATCAATATAACATATTTGATATATATTTTTTCTATTTAAACATTATTTTCAATTAAGTAGTCATATTTTATACAAATATTACTGTATTTCATTTACATGCTAAATTCATTAGAAGAAAAACTATTTCATTTTAATTAGAATGATAAAAATAATTGAAGTAGTATTCAAATTAATTGGTACTGTTGCAGTATGGTATTTGTATTCTCTTGATTTTCACATAGAGAACTAGAAAACATTTCTTTAATTTTCTTGCATTAATTTTTCACATATTTGAATGTTGCGATTTTCGCTATTACTAATAATAATATTTTTAATGTGTTTAGTAATAAATTTAAAATGTGGCTATCATAAACGAACGAATAAAGTTCATTTAATCCAGTCAGACTCACCTACGTCCCGCTAGCTTCGTGGCTAGAAGGAACTAATGGACAGATCTAGTGATGCCGCGAGACGAGACGAGACGAGAAATGATGTATTCTCGTCTCGTCTCGAAAATTCGAGACGAGATTGAAGTCACTCTCGTCTCGAAAGAATTACTCTCGGACTCGTCTCGATCTCGAATCGAGAATCTCGATCTCGATCGAGAGTCTCGAATATTTGAAAACCCAAGGGAATTATGCCAAGATAATTCTGGTCGTGAAATTAATGAGTACTTAAGTTTACCAAGACAACCAAAAAATATTGATATTTTGAAATGGTGGCAACAAAACGATAAAATATATCCCAACCTCTCTAAAATGGCAAGAGATTTGTTCAGCATTCCAGCAACTAGCGTCCCTGCCGAGAGACTTTTTTCTACAACCGGCCTAATTATTAGGAAACACCGTAATAGGTTAACCCATGCTTCTAGGTCATTAATTTGTTTAAATTCTTGGTACACAAGTAACTTATTAAAATAAAGTAATGTGTTCTAAATATTTCTTAAGTTAATTTTAATAGTTTTGAATTATACATTTTTTTCTGTATTTCAGGTATTTAATACATTTTTTTCAAATGTAGTACATATTAAGTGTTTTTATTTATTACCTTTATGTAAACAAGTAATATGTATTTCAATTTCATCGATTATCTGTTTAAAAATATTTTAATAAAATTTTTCACATATTTGTAACTTGAATATTGTAGTTTATTCATAATATTTAGGTAGCAACCTACTTAATTTTTTTTTTATTATCTCAATTTTTCGAGGTCTCGAATATTATTCTGTCTAGTCTCGAAAAAATCGAGACGAGAGTAGCATAAGTCTCGTCTCGTCTCGAAAAATCGATACGAGAATAAAGCTACTCTCGTCTCGAAAATCTCGAAATTTCGAGACGAGATCTCGTTTAAACGAGATCTCGCGGCATCACTAGACAGATCTGCGTTTTTTTACCAGTATAAACAGAGTGACAAATGAAATTGTTTAAACATGGAGATCTCGAGAATTATAAGAGATACAAAGACGGTTAAATTAGACTAAAGTGGCCTCATGTGGGGAGATTTTATATATGTTTTTGTTTCTCCTTGTGGTTTCTCCCAAAAAATGCATAGGTAACTAGATATACAGGGTGTTAATACCGTTAATACTAAGTTGTAACACCCGAAAACGTCAGTTAGAACTCATTGAAACAAATAACTTTTCTTAGTTCAAATTTTTGATTTAGAGCCCCAGATCTTTCAGCATTTGCTTTCGGTTATCTAAAACGTTTGTATTTACAATTATTTTATATTTTGTCAAATAACAAAATGACGACCAATCAAAATTTTCAAAACAAGATATTTTGAAAACAAAACATTTATAAAATCCTTAAATTATCTACTAACATTTTTCTGAAACAATTTTTTTTGATCTGTTTAAAAAGTTTTTATTCAAATTGAATTGCAAGATAAATTTTAATAAACTTCAACATTCATTTGAAACAAAGTAGGCTTTGTGTCATTAAACAATGAAACAAAAGCCGAATAATAAATACGTACTTCAATCTTGAGGCACGTGTTTTTTAGTTTGTACGTTCAAATTTAAATACTTTTTGATTTTATCTTTTAGAAATATTTTTATTTTCAAAACAAAAATATTTACTGCTTCATCTTGTAAAGTTATTTGCATATTTTGTGTATAAAAATGAATAATTATTAAAACGCTGAACTTCTTGACATGCTTTTGGTTTTTGGAGAGGCAAGGCGTAAATGCACAATAAACTCGTAGAATTTATCGGAGAAGATATCCAAATCGTCAGCAACCAAGTTGTCGCATTTTTGGAAGAATATGTAGACGTTTGTCAGAGACTAGAAGTTTTCACCCAATAATTGATGGGAATGGGGTATTCCAAGTTTTTTTCATTTTTTAATATGTTATTCTATGCATAAAAATATTAGACCCGTATTTTTTCTTTTCGCCGAAAGGTTTCAAACACGCCAGAAATAAATTTTTAAAGTTTTAATAAATTACACCCTAGAAAATCGGCCGTGCGTGTGACGTCACAGGCACTGAGAATCAGCTGAGAACATCATTCGTAGGTCTGAGTCAGAGGCGTGGCGCGTTCGAACAAGAGCCAATAGGCTGACGCGAGTGCCTTCTTCGTCACAACAAGGCTGATACTGAATTTTACGTACTCGATTCAAATGCATTACAATTTCATTTTGATATTATGGTATTAAAAATCAGAAAAATAATGATTATATTCACCTTAATATTACTTATATATGGTAAACAATGATATCCAATAAGAATTTCTTTAAAAACCGTAGGCTTGGAATACCCCATTGCATTTGAAGAAGCTGTTCTTAATATTATTGAAGATGAGCCATCGACGAGCACAAGAGTAATAGCCAATAGATTAGATGTAAATCATGTGACAGTTTGGCAAGTTCTGAAGGAATAAGGTTTCCATCTATTTTCTAGACAAAAAGTGCAAGCTTTGGGACCTGAAGACTTCCAGCTGAGATTGTTTTTTGTCGTTGGTTTTTTGAACGTTGCATTCTTCAGAGGCGTTTTGAAACGTTTATTCTATTTACAGGTGAAGCTTGTTTCACAAGGGACGGTTTATTTAATTCTCGAAATAATCACCTGTGGTATGATGAAAACCCCATGCAACATTTATTCGTGCGCATCAACGACTTTTTTCAGTAAATGTATGGACTAGAATCGTAGGGGAGTACGTTGTTGGACTCTATATTCTCCCAAACCGATTGAATGGTGAAAGTTATTTTATTTTCTTAAATAACGTTCTGGGGTCAGATGAAGACCTTGGTATATGAGACACCAACGTCGACTTAGAACTGGTGGCTAGAATAGTAGCTGCAGCAGAAGATACAAAATACAAACAGGCAGCTCAAGCTGCGTTGCTGCGAATGGGGGCCATTTTGAAAATAAAATTTAGTCTCTCCCTTGAAGTTTCATTGTTCACTATTTTATTTCTCTTGTTTGTTTGTTTCTAGTTTTTCTTGTTTAATGGCACAAAGTCTACTTTGTTTTAAATGATTGTTGCAGTTTGTTAGAATTTATCTTGTAATTCAATTTGAATAAAAACTTTTTTGGAACAGATAAAAAAATTGTTTCAGACAAATGTTAGTAGATAGTTTAAGGATTTTATAAATGTTATATTTTCAAAAATCGATCGAGTTGTTTTCAAAATATCTTGTTTTGAAAATTTTGATTGGTCGCCATTGTGTTATTTGACAAAATATAATATAATTGTAAATACATATGATTTAGAGAACTGAAAGCAAATGCTGAAAGTTTTTGTAATTTTTAAATATTCCTAAAAATAAGGGAGAAATGACGATTTTTCGAAAAACAAAAAAAAAAAACGCCGATAACTATGAACTTCGACTCTAAATCAAAAAATTGAACTAAGAAAAGTTGTTTCTTTCAATGAGTTCTAACTGACGTTTTCGGGTGTTACAACTTAGTATTAACACTCTGTATAAACAAAAAAGTAAATTTTTCAATTTTGATTTTTTCTTTATAACTTTTTTTATTTCAATACAAAACATATTTTATTTTCCACATTATTGAGGTACTTTTTAATGATGAACTCATTGCAGTACTCAAAATTTTTATTTGTCATTCCGTTTTTAAGAAATTTATACCAACTTTCAATTTACCTACATATGGGCTTAAGTAGCCTTTTTTTCTCTTTTCTCGATATAAAATAAATGCATATTAAAAAGAAAATAAAGGGAGAAATAAGAAATGAGAGAAATTGTTTTTTTTTAAGTATCGGAAGACTATAAACACTACAAAAGCAATTATTTATATTAAAAACTACAAAAAATAAAAATAAATAAAAGATATAATATTCAAAACAATCATTTTAATCATTTTGTAACAATTGCATGGTATATAGAAGATAGGTCGAAACTCGTTAGTCACCCTTCTATTATACTGACGCATCGAAGCTGCTAGAATATACGAGAGTTTAATTGCTCGGGGTACATAAACCGAAGCATAAAAGACCGAGAAGATACTCTGATATTAATATGAGTGGTGATATAAATGTTATGCAAGTAAATAATGCGTAGTATTATGTGTTTAAATAAAAATTCTTAGTGTTTAAGTCTTTATTAATAATTATTACTCTCAAATTAGTGTTTATATTGCTTTATTTATAGAGTTATTTATTTTTATTATCTTTTTATAATTTATTATTCGTTTATTAAACTTATTATTATTTTTACACTTCACCTAAATAAATAAACCTTACAATTGGTGTCGGGTGTGAGAGTTAATAAACTGTGAAGTGTAAATAAAAATAAATAAAATGACGACTAAACAAGTAAAGTTAAGTGAGTTAAAAGTGAGTGATCTCAAAAAGGAACTAGATGAGCGACATCTACAAACAAGAATCACAGACGTTCTGCAATCCCGTCAGCAGCTTTCGAAGATTATTTATTTGATGTTCTATGTGGCGCATTCGACATCGGGAAACTTCTGTAAGAATTGAAAGAAAGTTTCAGAAAATCTGAAGAAAAATATAGAACTTTGGAACTAAAATTCATGGAAGATTCTAGAACATTAGAACAAAACTTTGAAGATGGTTCTATAAAATCTGAAGAAAATTCTAGAACTTTGGAACAGAAATTGACGGTAAATTCTCGAACTTTGGAAGAACTGATAGCAAATTCTAGAACTTTGAAACAAAATTTAATAGAAAGTTCTAGAACACTGGAGAAGTTAAAAGTAGAATTAACAGAAAATTCTAGAATTTTAAAAGAAGAATTAGCCGAAAATTGACGAATATGGGTTTTGGAAGAAAAATTAGAAGATAATTTGAAATATAAAAGCAGAATACGATATGAAAATTGAAAAATCACAGAAAATTTTCTTTAAAATTATGTCAGCGGTGTCAAATTCTGATGTAGCTAAGGCAGATATAATTGAAGAAGAGAAAACAGTAAAAGAAGAAAATGCATACTAAAACATCTGAATTCGATGGCAAGTTATCGTAGCCGAACTATGTGAAACAATTTGAAACTGCTGCAAATGACTGGACTTCGAAGGAGAAGGCTACAGTGCTGACAGTTTCTCTGCGTAGAGAAATCATTGATATTCTACAGCGCTAAAAGAGGATGAACAGATAGACTACGGCCAACTTGTTAAAAGATTGAATATGCGATTTGGCAATGTTTATCTGGAGCAGGTGTACCAGATGCTATCGAGAAACCGGTACCAGGATTAAAAAAACCTACAAGAATTTGAAGCCGACATACTACTTTTGACAGCGTTTTAGAATGTCTGGCTACTCACTTATTAATCTATTGGGTTCGAGACAATGAAACAAGCATTACGATTGGCTCGACAAAAAACTCTAGTTGGTGTACTATTAAATCAGGGTGAAGAAATTGACTTTGCGGAAATCCGCCCACTGGGCGGAATCGTATCAAAACCATCCGTGTTTTGGGCGGGTATTAATAATGTTATGTTTTCAAATATTGATAATGATATCAGTTTCCTAAGGCTTTGATCTATAGGGATTCTATTCTGTTGTTGTCATCGGCGTTAAGAAACATTACCGTATCGTCTGTTATGTTTGCAGAGGATATTAAAAAAAAAATAAGGGGAAAATTAAACAAATAGAATTTAAAACAATAGTCAAAAGTAGAAACGGGTACACGGTTTCAAAGGTAAGTTTTGTTTTAAATTTTAACCTGATGTGCAGAAGTCTTCCCGAATTTCATAAATTTAATAGTATATTGTGTTATTAAGAGTAAAAGTGATACTTTGTGTGACGAGCATGGAAGTTTGCACGACGAGCGAAGCGAGTCAGACAATTGCATACTCTGAATAACACATGCTATTTTTTCTTCAAATGTAGAAATTTAAAAAAATAAATTACTTCTTGACGTCTGTCATTTTTAAATTAAAAACATTTTACGTCAAGTATGTTTACGCAACACCAACGAAGGTTAATTTCAATTGCTCTGTTGCTATCGTTGCTATGTGAATTCGCTTTTTGTTATAAACAATTTTTACTCCGGCGGCGTAGAATTAAAATTAAACTCAAACCTTGTCAATCACGTCACAGAAGATGTAACTTTTATGACGTTTGAAGAAAAAATACATTTTAGTTGGTTGTATGTTTACATTTGTGAATATTTTTTTAAATCTGCAATTCTGCAATAAGCGTTTAAAAATAAAATCCACATGAAATTTTCTTTCTTATCCTATAAGTATTTCTTAAAAAATATATATTTACATAAAAATTATTAAAATTAAAATTGAAATATGCCGCTTTTATGTATGACTAAAATAATTTTATACTAGCGTATTATAAAAACAACTTTTGTCGTTTCCGTTGTTAAATGAATTACTTCTAAGCACTAGAGCTTAAAAATGACAGTTTAATGCGTAAAAGTAAAAGTACTAAATACCTATTATAACTGTTTATTTATGATAAATATTTACAACACAATTACTTAAATTACAAAATTTAACATTTGATATTATTCTTAATACTTCGTCTTGGTTAACTTCAATGTGGGTAGAAACTGAACTAGATGATGCCCAACGTTTTTCTCCGCACACCAACTGTCAAAATTTTTGTAAGTTTCTTCATACAATTCTTTTGATTTTACTGGAACCAGTGTAGCCAATGCAGCCTCTGCACCATTTTCAATATCAGAATCAATCTCTGAGTCACTCATTTTAAGTAAATTTATTACCAAAAATTCTCAAGAAAAATTATACACTGAGCACGTTGACATCAATGTTTATTAAATAACATATTGAATACATTTATGAATTTACTTATATTTTCTTAAAAATTACTTCATGTGGCGATCGATTTCGTAACTAAGTCCTTCTTCAGGCACACTCGTCCTTTATGTGTTTAAATATATTTGAGTTCAACATTGTGAGTGTAAATTGTAAATTTTGAAATTGAAGATTATATTGGGATTTGAAAAAAGTTATTTTGCTATCTAGGAAGGAAGTTACTACATACCTACTATCGGCGAAATAATTATAGTCAGTTCACTTTGAACGTAAATATTTGCTATAATAATTCATATAAAAAATAGCGGTAAACTTTAAAATGATCATCATTGATTTCTTGATATAAATGAAAGATAAGGATTTTTTAAGTATAGCGATTTTAAAGACAATAAAAGAAATGTATAAAAAGACAGCATTTTTTGATACAAATTCGAATAGGAGGAAGTTCAACTATAAATTACTAATAGACAAGATGTACTATTACGTTCAAATTTTAGAATATTATAAATGCATCTTCCTAGAAAAGGAATGTACAAACAGAAAGTAAAAAATTTCCATAGAATTGTTTATATAATAATAAAAACAAAAAGACAGCATTTCATTTATTGTCCGTGATATTGCTTTTAAACATGAATAGTTTATTAATGTGCACATTTTTATTAATACTTAAACATAAAATATAAAAAAATGTACATTACTTACGAGTATAATAATTTTTTAAGGTTATATGGCTACATTTTAGACGCGCCGGCCGTGAAAATTATTAATATTTTTAAAACAATGTCGTTTTCTTTGGTGAAATTAATAAAATATTCTTAGATTTAATGTTTTACATAACATATTTTAATTTCAAATAAAACCGTTGAGCGGTTTCTCGAATAGACATTATTTATAATTATGTCAAATAAACAATTATTATAATAAAATATATTATTTTAAATGTACTGTCTAAAAGTGTACTGTATAAAGAACAATATATGTAAAAATCAATTTTTTTGGCCATATAGTTTAAGAGAAATATTAAGTTTAATATGCATGTAAGAAAAAAGCTGTATAAAATGTTGATCATTTTGAATATTGTAACAGGTACGGTCGCCTAGGACGAAATCTAGTACCTGACATAAAAGGGTTTTAATTTATGAGTTTTACTTGCCTCAAAAGTAATCCACGAATTATATTAATGAACAACTTTTACACGAAACAAGGGTAACGATAGTCGCTGCCACCACTATCACTTTATTTATTTATTTAAAAGTCTGCCGTGATAGAAGCAGACAAGGGAATATTTAATAATGATAACAGACGCGGTTTATTATAATTATGGTCAAATTGGTGCAGGGTTGTAATTTTAGAATACTAGAGTTTTACTTACGCGCTGTGCTACCACGTCACAAAGACAGGGGTTGGAATAGGATGGGCTGAATCAAAGACGATATTCCAACAATAACAAAATTATATAAATTTTAATAATCAACCGCGATCAAAAACATTTATATAATTCAAATAAACTACAACGCGTAACTTGATTCTATACAAACTCTAAATTCTTACTTTTCTAATTTACAAACAATTTGAAAACCTTTTTACATCGATCTACAAATCAATATTAATTCACACAGAATATAATAAAAACTACTTACAAATTTACACCACGATGAGAGAGCCTTTACACACAGTAAAACAACTAATTGGTTATTTCACTAAGAAATACCAAGGTATGTCTGACATTCAGTCAAGACATCCACAACAATCAACGGTTACAACAAGAGAGAGAGATTTCGAACTTCTAAACACTATTTAATAGTAAAAATCCAGAAGTTCTCAACCTATGTTTATCCGGCTCTGCTCATCCCCTAAGTACAAACTATGCTGAAAATAACCCAACTATTGATGTCCACCGAGGGCATCACTTACGGAAACGGACAGTTATGTCTTTGACAATAAGCTTGAAGGCGTAAAAAATGTGCGTCCTTCACCATAAATCTATCCATTCCTTAACATTTGGAGTACAACACTAACAAAAATTTACAAAAATACACAGCCGCCAAGCGACCGTGTTACAACTTTCCCTTTCCCCTTAAAATAAATTACATTTCTAAAGGAAATATAATTTATTAACTTCCGCGCTGGACGATGAATCCACTTCTTTGAGTTGGAATGTCCAAGGTCCAATGGGGATCTTGTTGGAACTCCACCTCAACTCCTAGCCCGTCGTGACTCGACCTGGAGGTGACGCCAGCCTTCCCGCGTCCACGCATCCGCCATCCAGCAGCATAGGAGTGTTCACAAAAAACAACTGTAACAAAATGTCTCCGGCAGATATGTGTCCCAACAAGTAACGCTACTCAAGAGTACACTCAGACTCAGTACTTTCATTCCAGCACAATTTTGATTTATCGAAACACTAAGTAATCGATTTCAACCATTCTTACAACCTGCTCTTAATTTTGAAATCACAAAGAACTCAACTTTATTACTCTAATTTTCCTCAATTTAATTTCTTAATTTTATTCATTCACACGAAGTATATATTTAAAGAGCTACCTGGAATTTTATTCCTCGACGCTTTTCGTTTCACGAAGTTCGCGCCTAAACCTTGCTGTTTCTCGTCCACTCGCCTAGCTCTGCTCTCTTGAAGTCCGCTAGGATACCTGCTGGTTGCGATTGCGGCCGCCATTGTTCCACTTCCTCCTTGGATGGTGTCGGCTTGCCCTTCCTGACGTCTTCAGGTACTTCAGCTCGCTCCTCTCGATATTCCTTGCGTCTTCTGTTGCTACCTATCCCAGAACCAAAACCCTTGTAATATTTATTACCAGTGCACATACCTACCGTCTTGTCACGGTTCACAAAGATGTCGTGTGCGTGCTGGTCTTCTTCCTCTGATTTCACCACAGAAATCGCATCCAAGTCTTCGGGTTCCTCTACAGCAACAAAACGCATCTTCTTCTGAATACGTTTTGCGGTGTCGACTCGTCCAGCATCTGCGTTGCTCAGTTCAGCCCCTGAACTAAGCTTTTGGCGGACATCTTCTCCCTGATGAAACCTTCTCGTCCATACGGTCGTTCGCGCCTTATTTTTCCCGCGCATACTATCATCACTGACCGTATGTTCTGGGATATTTCTCTCGCACTGTTGTTTAGCATCTCTCTCGTGTATACTGTTTTCTCTGATTTTACTTCTACAAGTCAATATTAATTCACACAGAATATAATAAAAACTACTTACAAATTTACACCACGATGAGAGAGCCTTTACACACAGTAAAACAACTAATTGGTTATTTCACTAAGAAATACCAAGGTATGTCTGACATTCAGTCAAGACATCTACAACAGTCGAATGTTACAACAAGAGAGAGAGATTTCGAACTTCTAAACACTATTTAATAGTAAAAATCCAGAAGTTCTCAACCTATATTTATCCGGCTCTGCTCATCCCCTAAGTACAAACTATGCTGAAAATAACCCAACTATTGATGTCCACCGAGGGCATCACTTACGGAAACGGACAGTTATGTCTTTGACAATAAGCTTGAAGGCGTAAAAAATGTGCGTCCTTCACCATAAATCTATCCATTCCTTAACATTTGGAGTACAACACTAACAAAAATTTACAAAAATACACAGCCGCCAAGCGACCGTGTTACAATATTTATTTATGTTATATAAATATTCTACTAAAACATAACTTTGTTTTTACATATGTTAAAGAGGAATGTTTAGGCTTTAATGTGAGGTAAGAATTTTAAAAATCGAACTCCTACTGTAAAAGTTATTGATGTTTATTTCCGACTGACTATCATTATTTCGCCGATAGTAGATAGCAGAATAACTTTTTTGAAAATGTTAATATATGTATTTATAAGTACCTACTTAATTCTATCGCTATCTTGTACTTTTCTATTTAATTTGTGCCATTATGTTATTGTAAATTGTCCTGTTGAATGACGGAAATACGGTAAAAAAAAATATTAATAATTATATAATAGAATTCATATAATAGAATATAAAACACTAATAACGTACCATAAGACTTTTTATTATTATTATTATTATTACTAATATTATAATGCAATATTTTTGTCTATTAACAAACGCAAATGATCCATTGATATTTTTTAGTTAAAATTTCTAATATATAAACTAGCTGCAGATCACTATGAACATTATCGACGTAGTCTCATTTTGTAAAGAGATTCACAATACCAGTTTTACTAAATCAAAATGAAATACGTATTTGCATTCGTTGTTGTGTTGGCCGTAGTTATTGCCATTAGTAGTGTGGTAAGAAATAATTTCAATTTCAAATTAATGTTTCTTGCTATACCTACCATGTGGCCCAGAAAAGTGTTGTGATAGATATTTAATATGGGAAAATAGCTTTTGGTAAATAAAACTTGTCCGGCTATTAACTACTATAATTATATTGCACAGGGCAATATTAAATAATGTATTTCTACATTTTATTTTATAGAAATCACTTCATTTGACATCTGTCAATTGTTGGTTATGAGCTTAGAAAAATAACCTATGGAATTAGTATATTGTGCAACAAGCATGGGATGGTACTCCTTTTATACGAGTATGACAGTTTGTTGAAAATCATACGAGTATGAAATGAACATTCCAGGCGCCTTGTGCAGTATACTTTTTTCTACGACCACGATATTAATTAATTTATATTTTAATAATGAAGATTTCTTCATTTCACTACTTCCGAGTAACTAACTAAAAAACAAAAATCAAACAATACTTTTTTTAACAGAACTGTTAGATATGAAAATGAATTTGTCTCTTGGTGTCTATGTTTATTGTGAGGTACGAAAATGTGATTACAATATACTATGTATCCTTAGCAATGACAAATATTTACTTGTTGTATATTATGGAACGCGAATCAAAGTTCTTTATTAAAACCTAGCGATGTACAAATACCTAACGAACACATGATACATGTATGAAAAACATTGAAACGTTAAAATCAGTCAAAATAATCAAAAATTTGTATATTACATAGAACGATAAATTGCGGTATCAATTTTGTAAGCGCCTTTATTATTACAATTATAATTACTTTTAATAATCTTTAAAAACTAAAACAATCATGACCGCACCACATCAAATCAAAACTGAGCATTACGTACTTGATATATATATACCTTCGGGTATAAAAACCGTTATTAATTTTGTGTTACATAAATAACTATTTAGTAACTATTACTTGATTTCAACTAAATAAAATTTACAATTTCAGGATGGAAAAAAGGACCGCACTGAACATGGTTCTGGAAAGAATAACACCCACGCTCATGGTGGAAAAGGAGGTAAAAATCTTTTTATCGCCATATATTCTGCAACTATAGTACTTTAATCCAATAAAATATTTATTACGAATTTATTATTAGCATAAATCTTTTGAAAAACATTATTCTTGCAAATCATAAACATAAATATATCGATATATTTTATTTTATATTTGTTTAATTAAATTATTTATGATTCAGTATATCATAAAACATTGTATGATGATCAATTGTTCTCCGAAATTTACGTCCTAATTCGTTACGATACTATGCACGCCCGTAAAGATCTGAGTAACGGTTTTAATATAAAATAAGATATTTAGTATATACTCCTTTTTTTAATAATAATTCGTACTTGTCTATTTTCTAGGATCTCATCGCCAAACTAGAGAAGCTCCCGAAGAACATGGCCAGGGAGGACAACATGGCCAAGGGGGGCAACATGGCAAGGGGGGGCAACATTCTCATGGACCCCACACTAACAACACTCATGCCCTTAACAACCCTGGAGCTGCACATCGTCCCCAACAACAATAATAACATGAAATTGTTGCTATTTAATGCCTGAATAAAACTATAAAATATTAAAAAAAAATCAATTATCTTGTACCGTATATGAGTAGTTGTTTGAACAGGTGCGTGATTCACGCAGCGTGAAGTTAGCACCAAAGGGTGAAGCACAAATTATCAAAATAGAGCCATCAATTAGTGCCTAATTTGTGTTAATTTGTGCCGATAAAATTATTGTCAGCACCCTACCCCTTTCAGAAATACTTATGTAGGGTTAAATTATTTTGGTGCCAACTTCATGCTAGCACCAAGGTGTTCTCAAATTATAATTTTCCTTAGGCCAAAAGTTAGTGCCTAATTTGTGCCAATAACATTATATTTGCAACAAACTCCCTCTATGAGATATTTGGCTTTAATCATCATTTGTGCTAACTTCACGGTGCATCAAAGTGTTCCCAGAATCAAATTTTTTTTAGTCAAATAACTAGAGCCTAATTTGTGCAAAATTGCGCCGCAAAAATGAATTAAATATTGTAAACAATATAAAAGTTATTATTTTTTTCTTATATTCTAAGCTTGAAGTTACCGAATGAAAAATTTTCTTACTCTAATAACAAGTGCCTAATTTATATTGCAAAAATAAATTACCTAAATATTATAAATTATATAAAAATGATTAGAGTCTTATATGTTTCAAGAGTGAGATAGTGGAAAAATGATTTAAATTAAATATAATATTTCATTACTCTTCGGAATTCAATATTTTCTGTTGCAGGTTTATTACTTTATAATTTTTTACTACATTATACTTACATAATTTTTTATTTAAAATCCATTGGATATATTTTTTTCTAATATACAGGGTGTTTCGCGAAAGGCCGGCACTCAGAATATTTCGTTTATTATGAGAGATACAGAAAAATGTTATGGAACAAAATTAAACTGATCAAATGGACTTAGTAAGAATTTTGTGTCACTTCCGGTTTTAGCGAAAGTGTGTACAATTTTGATTCTAGCATAGGGAATTGGTATTATTATATTTTTTTTTCGGAATGTACATAAAATTAGCTCTATAATGATGTCAAAATATCATAGTTTTACTTCAACCATTTCAAAATGGCGACAATTTATTTTCATATTTATGTACTTACAACTATAGGTAATTAACGAAAAAAAATTGTTTAAAATACCTTATAACAATCAACACAATACAAAAATACTAAATATAACAAACAAAATTAAAATTAAAAATACTCAAAATGGCTACCGTCATTTATAACAAATTCTGCCATTACATTGTCAGGAAAGGTAGATCTAATATTTTTTGACATTATTTGTTTGGTTTCATGTAACAAAATCTCATATAGCTGGCTATGGTGTATTTTTTATGAATTTTTATTAGTAGGTATAAATTTTAAAAATAAAGTGTCGCCATTTTGAAATAGTTGAAGTAAAACAATGATATTTTGGTATCATTGTAAAGCTAATTTTATTTACTTTTCGAAAAAATATATAAAAATACCGATTCCCTATGCTAGAGTTAAAGTTGTACACATTTCCGCTAAAACCGGAAGTGACACAATATTATTCCTACGATTATTTTATGAGCCCCTTGTCTAGTTATATTTTTCTTCTTAACATTTTCTTGTATCTTTCAATATAAACGAAATATTCTAAGTGCCGGCCTTTCGCCAAACACTCTGTATATAATTTCTAATAATTTTGAAAAGTAAAGGAACATAAGAACATAACTTATATCATGGAGCTCAATATTTTTTTTTTGTGTTATTATTTTATTATCTTTTTATAATTTATTATTCGTTTATTAAACTTAGTAATATAAATATTGATGTTTCAATTATTTTTACACTTCACCTAAATAAATAGACATTACAGTATAAAAATAATAAACTACCAATGAACATCAAATCAGCAGTGAGCATTAATTTTTTTAAAAAGAATATAAACTTGTTCCTCTTACAAAATATTTTTTACAATATTGCTGAATTTTTAAACTATGAAAAGTAAATATATTTTTATTTTTTTTACTGACGTATTCCATATGCAATGTATTTGTGTCAAAGGAAATAAAGATATATTATTATTATTAAAATCTAGAAATATGCATAATCACCAAGGGTGATGTGAAATATGTTTAATTAATCAAAAGTCGTTTATCATTTGAATAATAATAACTGTTTTGCATACTGTCACATATTAAAAGGAAGAAAACTTGTTGACTGGTTGTTGGATATAAGTTAGTGAAAATAAAAAGCTCTCATTTGTTTAAGCCTACTTGATTGCAATTTTAAACACCTGTTATTTTTTTTTTAAAACGATATATCTCTGGAACTAATGATCGGATTTGAAAAATAAAAAAACTGTTGGATAGAAAATTGAAAGGCCTTTCGAACTGTGTCATGTCTGACACTCTTTTCCATTTAAAATTTTTGAGGTGCAGTCCACCCCCATTTTAGGGTTGAAGTTATGCCATTGGTACTAATCCATTCAGGTGTCCCCCTTTATACTAAAATTGACGTGTTCGAGCGTTTTTTGCAAAATTGATGTTAAGTGGCCAAAAAATGCGCTGATAATTTTCGCTGGGTCACCCTGTATATATATATATACAGGGTGAGTCTGGGAAGACGCCCCCCCCTTTAACATTTTTATAATAAGTAATAGAAAAAAATGGCTTATATAAAAGTTTTATTATTTTACATATACTATTTGATGGCAGATGTAGATATTTTTTATAAAGTCAGGTTTACAAGATACGACTATCAACTTTTATTTTTCAAATAGTAACCTATAATTATTTTAATAAAATAGAAACCGCCATTTTTTTCTCTTTTCAATGATGTATTTATTTTTATTAATGTATTTGAAAATTTTCGAGAAAAATGAGATAATTTAAAAATATTAGAAATCATTTTTACACAAAATAAACAAAACGTAACAATGAAAAACAATTAAATTAATGTCAAAAATGTATACATTTGTTTGTTACTTAATTTAACTTATTTTGTAAACAAAAAAAAACATTTTGAAAAGTTCACGATGAACGAATTAATTGATACGATTCTAATAATTGGTTAATCGACTTGCATCATACGTTGCAGACGTTGGAAACCGAGTTTAAGAACACTGACAAGGATTTTTACCCGGTTTGGAGAAACATGGCCACCTATAATATTTGTTTAAAAATGATTTCTAATATTTCTAAATTCTCATTTTTCTCGAAATTTTTCAAAAACATTAATAAAAATGAATACATCGTTGAAAAGAGAAAAAAATGGCGGTTTCTATTTTATTAAAATAATTATAGGTTACCATTTGAAAAATAAAAGTTGATAGTCGTATCTTGTAAACCTGACTTTATAAAAAATATCTACATCTGCCATCAAATAGTATATGTAAAATAATAAAACTTTTATATGAGCCATTTTTTTCTATTACTTATAATAAAAAAGTTAAAGGGGGGGGCGTCTTCCCAGACTCACCCTGTATATATATATATACAGGGTGAGTCACCGAAATGCCCGTCTTCGATATCTCCCTTGTCGTTAGAAATACAGCATAAATTTATTAATAGAAGTTATTCGTCAACTCAAGGAGCATAACGTAAAATTATTTTCACATATACAGGCTGTTGCGTTACGGCTCGGCGAAAATTGTTTGCTTTTTTTAAATGGAACACCCTATATATTTTTATATTTTTTCAAGTGTATTTCATTCCCCTATACGAACATATAAATTTTGTTTTAGTTTTCCGCGGCGTTGCCAAGTTATTCCGTTTATTCTCTAAAAAAGACCAAATACACGCATTGCTTTATAATGACGTACTGAAGTTATTTTAATAGTAAAAATTAAGAATTTTTTTTTCTGTACAACTGTAACTATAGTCAATGTTCTCACATACATTTTTTTAAATGTAATTACACAGGGTGTTCAATAAAGCGAATCAAATTTACTCAATTTCAAATGACTAAAACTCGTCATTTTCAAATGGAACATCCTATATTTTATAATTCAGTTGTGTGTCTTTTTGTATTATCTTCATATTTTATTAAGGGTACCTTATGCAAAAAACCAATAATTTTGGAGAAATGCTCTCGAAGCTGAATTAAATGATGATGAAGCAGAATGGAAAAGAAAACGTATTTTAGAAAAATTACAGGTGAATAATAAAATAAACTAATTTAATTATAACACTATATTATTTCTGTAAATATTAATGTACGTGTATATAGGTGATACAAGAAGATCAAAAAATTTTGTTGGTCAATTCGGTAATCCTGTGTATGAAGTTGAGAGATGTGATCGTCTATTTTTGGGAAAGTTATGAAACAGCGAAAAACAAAATGTTGCCATAATTTAGTGAAAAAAATTTTGTATTCTATCTATATTAGCACTCCTGCTATTGAATACGGCAAATCAAAAGAATCTGTAGCAATTGCCTTGTTTCAGGACAAAATGGGTTTGGAAGTAAAACCATGTGGTTTATAAGTTGATATAAACAACGGTTTCTTAGATGCTTCACCTGATGGTAATAATTATACAAAATATTACACTACGATCATTTATTTAAACACTTAACACTACGCACAATTTATTTCTACAATATATTTATAATGAGCAATTGTTTTCTGACATATGTCAGTAGACAAATAATTTTGTGCCAGAAAATTGTAATAAATTTCTGATATAATCAGTTATAGTGTACAAACGTGTATCACGCGTGCTTCGTCTTCATATACTCTTTCATTTAATACCAAATAATTAGTGTCGTGCTGTGATTAAAGTTACAACTACGTCTTGTGCTAACACCCAAAACGAATGGACATATTACGTGAGTTTTTATTAAGTTAAATACCTCTAGAATACTATCAAGAAGATATTCTACCCTCACATCAATAAAAGAAGATACCTTATTGAAGTATGCAAGAAAGAAGTAGTGGAATATCTCTTCCAAACATGTTGTCGTACATAGTTACTGCTACTTCGGCTACAGGAACAGTGCTCACAATTACAACTACATCAATAAAGCAACCAGTAATAACCCCAATGTTTACATCATCAATTTGCTCCCCCATCTTCGTAAATGAACAACAAACAAGTCAAACTCCAACTTACAACAATACAGATAGACACTTACAATTTCAAAATGAACCCAATCATCTTAATTCACCATTAAATTCTCAAAACTACAACGATTCAACATTTGGGTTAACACCTGAAATCATAGAAGACAATGACATAGTAGAATTGCAAGTAGTCAGAACGAAAAATAAACCTAAAAGACATTATGAAGGAGAAGATAGCCACTATACACCAAATCCGTCAAAACGCCAGAACTCAAACACAACTACAAACTCTCAACTTAACAATAGATACGAAATACTGAACAATGAAATAGCAACAACACAAACTATGACCGAAAGCACAAATAAAAACACAGAACACAAACCACCTCCAATATTTTTACCAAACATTACAAATTACATACTTATGAAATCAAGCATAGAAACTGTTCTTAAATCTACAGAATTCGTATGTAAAACTCAATCTACAAATGATATTAAAATAATTACCACAACATCAGAGGCATACAGAAAATTAATAAATTTTCTAAAACAAAATAAAGTAGCACACTACACATATCAACCTAGAGAAGATAGATCCTATAGAACAGTCATTCGTAATTTACATCCAACTATATCTACAGAAGAAATAAAAACAGAATTAGTACAAAAAGTACATAGTACAACGCTTAGAATTGATTTGTGGAACGCCAATGGACTGGCGCAACATCGCCAGGAAATTGAGTACTTCATTTTAGAAGAAAAATTAGATGTATTACTAATGTCCGAAACACATTTTACAGAAAGAAATTATTTTCAAATTCCAAAGTTTAAGACCTACCACACGCAACATCCAGACGGAACTGCTCATGGCGGTTCAGCTATAATTATTAAGGAAAATATAGACCACTTCGAAATTGATAAATACGAAACAGAACATATTCAAGCTACCAGTGTACAGATACAAAATAAAGTAGGATTTTTTACAATTACAGCTACTTATTGTCCCCCAAAACACAAAATAACAAGAGAACAATATGAAGATTTTTTCAAAACTTTAGGTAATAAATTTATAGTAGGAGGCGACTTTAACGCCAAACATACATGGTGGGGTTCAAGACTGATAAATCCTAGAGGACGACCAAACTATGACTTCAAATAATTATGAATATCTAAGTACTGGCACCCCGACATACTGGCCAACAGATCAAAACAAACTACCAGACCTACTCGACTTCTTTATTTCTACGAACTATAATGATATCCAACCAAGTTATGATCTGAGTTCTGATCATTCTCCAATAGTCCTTACAATAAGCACCACTGTAATCAGAAGACAGGAAAAATTCACACTCACAAGTAAATACACCAATTGGGAACTATACAGAGAGCATTTAAACATGACAACAAATATTCCTTTACGACTGAACTCAGGCGAACAAATTGAAGAAAAAATAGAGGAAATAATAAACAATATTCATGAAGCAGCAGTAGTTTCTACACCACCTAAAGTAATCGATGACAACATACCAAACTATCCTAGACATATAAAAGAGTTAGTTACCGAAAAACGCAAAGCAAGAAGAATTTGGCAAAGATCCCGAAACCCTTTTGACAAAACCAAACTAAATAAATTATCTACAGAACTAAAAATAACGATTCAAAAAATAAAACAAGAAAGTTTTCAACATTATCTCCAAACACTATCGCCCCATAAAGATCAAAATTATAGTTTATGGAAAGCAACAAAAAATCTAAAGAGACCAAAACAACACAACGCTCCAATTCGAAAAAACAACGGTACTGGGGCAAGAAATAACCAAGAAAAATCTGAATTATTTGCTGAGCACCTGGCTAATGTTTTCAAACCAAATTCCCTGGAAGAAACACAAGAAATTGTAAATTTTCTTAATACGCCCCTACAATTATCACCCCCTATTAAGCACTTTACACCACGAGAAGTCGAAGCAGAAATAAAAAAATTGAATAATAAAAAATGTCCAGGGTACGACAACATTACTGCCCAAATGCTAAAAGAACTTCCTCCAAAAACCATAGTCTATATAACTACAATTTTCAACGCTATAATTCGTCTTCAATACTTCCCAATACAGTGGAAATTCGCCCGCATAATATTGATTCATAAACCTGACAAACCAATTCACGCAGCTACATCTTACAGACCAATTTCATTGCTTCCAACTCTCTCAAAACTATTAGAAAAATTAATATTGAACCGACTGAAACCTATAATCAACAAAAATAACCTTATCCCTGATCATCAGTTTGGCTTTCGTAATAAACATTCGGCAATAGTACAAGTTCTCAGAATTGTAAATAAAATAGAACAAGACATAGAAGAAGAAAGAATATGCACGGGAGTATTCCTCGATATAAGTCAAGCTTTTGACAAAGTTTGGCACAATGGTACACAATTAAACAAAATCTTCCGAGCGGATACTACTTATTGCTAAAATCTTATTTATGCGATAGATATTTTCAAGTTTCAAATCAAGGAACACTTTCTAAAATACATAAAATCAATGCTGGAGTACCACAGGGCAGCGTTCTGGGCCCGGTGTTGTACCAGATATTTACGGCAGATCTTCCTTCTCATCCTAGCACACTAACAGCTACATACGCTGACGATACAGCTATCCTAGCTTCCCATGCCATCCCAGTGGAAGCAAGCAACCTCCTTCAAAATTCGTTAGATAATATACAAAATTGGACCGAAAAATGGGGTATTAAAATTAATGAAGCAAAATGTTGTCACGTTACGTTTACTACTAAGAGAACCACATGCCCAAATGTCACAATCAACAACAATATTATTCCAAAACAAGACAGTGTTAAATATCTTGGAATGCATCTAGATAAACAACTAACTTGGAAAACACATATTCAAAAGAAACGCACACAACTGGACTTAAAATTAAGAAACATGTACTGGCTAATTGGACGCATAAAACCATAATAATACCCATTTGGACGTACGGCATCCAATTATGGGGATGTGCCAAGAAAACAAATATAAATATATTACAAAGAGCCCAGAATAAAGCACTCAGGATAATAGCCAATGCCCCATGGTACGTCAGTAACCAAACACTACACAATGACCTCCGGATTCGATATATTCAAGAACAAATATCTTCATACGCCACCAGATATCAGAAAAGACTAAACTGCCACCCAAACCACCTCGCGCTGAACCTACTAGACAACACGGACGAAGTAAGAAGACTGAAAAGAAACAAACCTCTAGACCTATGAACACAATCTTTATTTTAAAGGAAATAATATTTTAGTTATTATATTCCCACACGATAAAACCATAGATCATATTTACTGGTTGGCTGGTCAAGCCAGTTGTAAATTAAATTAATAAAGAGAAAAAAAAACAATATATTTATTTTACCAACTATTCATTTATATCACCATTATATATATATATATATATATATACACAGAGTGGCCCAGTGAAAATTATCAGCGCAATTTTTAGCCACTTAACATTAATTTTCCAAAAAACGCTCGAACACGTCAATTTTAATATAAAGGGGGACACCTAAATGGATTAGTACCAATGGCATAACTTCAACCCTAAAATGGGTGTGGACTGCACCTCAAAAATTTTAAATGGAAAAGGGTGTCAAGCATGACACAGTTCGAAAGGCCTTTCAATTCTCTTTTCAACAGTTTTTTTATTTTTCAAATCCGATCATTAGTTCCAGAGAATTATCATTTAAAACAAATTTTATCAAGTGTGCAAAACTGCAATCAAGTAGGCTAAAACAAATGACAGAAACTTAATAAACAATTCTTTCGACAAGTTGTTTGTAATAAACAAGTAATTTGTAAGTTAGTTTTTTTTGTGGGGTTATTTGAAGTCTACAGATTATGCCACGCCACCCGAATTTTTAGAAGATTTACGGCAACGTACTGTATCTCCAAAATTTTGAGCAAAATCTTTATTATTGTATGGAAGTTGGAAATAGTCATTTTGAACACCTAATAAACTGATACTTGAGTTTCTGTCATTTGTTTAAGCCTACTTGATTGCAGTTTTGCACACTTGATAAAATAAAAAAAATAAAAATTATTTATTAACATCTTAGAGTCAAACCCATAACAACTGTCACTTTTCCTTAGTTATTAAAAGATCATTGAATTTTTCCTAGTTCTATTTGAATAAATGTATTAGTTGTAGAAAAAGTATTGTTTTTATTTTGTGCGTAAAGTGTTTTTAGTGTGTTTGATTGACTTGATCAGAGACATTCTCTGTTAATATAAAAATAACAATTTTAATGAACTCCAGTCACAGTATTAGTAAATACAGTAGCGACACTCAGAAAAAAACATGACTCAAATTTTTCGTGCGCATGTCTGAAAAGTAACCTCCAATATTATGGGTGCCATGTAAAATGACAGTTGTTACTTGGCGGCTTTTATAAATTTTATTTTATGAAATACGTTTCATTTGATTAAATACGTATCTATACAAAATGGCAAATTGAAAGGTGTTAGCGTGCGTGCCATGAAAAATTGCAATAATGCCGCAAAACGTAAAACTTCAGAAAAAGTTAGTTTTTTCAGATTTCCACAAGATCCGCATTGGTTAGTATAAAGTGATTTATGATTTCAGTTTTAAATAAATCATTTTTTATGTAAGTCATAAGTATATGTAAGTACATATTATATTGAAGGCCTGCTTTGTGGTGTAAAGCTTGTAATCGTGAAGAACTTTTACTTAAAGATTCCTCGAGCTTGCATAAAAACTATGGTTTGTAGCGCACATTTCACTGACAGAATTTTTTTGAACGACTTAAAAAATAGACTACATATCCATGCTGTCCCCATTACACTAAATCCAATAAATAGTATGGGTTTATTAACACCATCAACATAAAAAAATATTGACGAAGATACTATTTCTTCAAGAGCGATTGTTGAACCAATTTCAAAAGCCTCGAAAAGTCTGTTAGAGACCGATGAGCTTTTAGATAATCGTTCAAAAATTAATAACACTGAGGGTATTTAAAATATATTTGTTATATTATTAAATCTAACACTTATTAACTTTTGCAGTCGAAGAAACAGTTAGTTTTCAGTGTATACATACACCGGAAACATTTTCTAATCATACACCAAGAAAAAATAAAATGCGTATACAAAGGTCACGTTTAAAAAGAAAATTGAATAGGGCTAGTAAACCAAATAATTTTACAGAAAAAGACATTTCTTTTAGTAATGTAACACTAAGTCAATATGAGGCTTTAACAGAAAGATTTTTACCTAATAAAATAGCTACTTTTGTTAAAGTACAAGCAAGGCAAAGTGCAAAGAAACGTAAAGGTCGCCGATACTCGACGGAATTTAAGCAATTTTGTCTATCGCTATACTTTGTAGGACCAAAATGTTACAGAAGTATGGAAAATACTTGTTGTTTGCCAATAAAACGCTCATTAGAGAGATATATTTCATCATTACAATTTAAACCTGTACTTCATGGCATAATTTTCAAGAAATTAGAAAAAAGTCAACAGTTTGGACTTTTGGATAAATTTTTGCATACTTTGTATTGACGAAATTTCATTAAAAGCAAATATTTTCTACAATATATCAAAGGATGAAATCATTGGATTTTCTCAGGAAAATGATACAAAAATATACCAACCGGATTGTAACGTTGCAGTTCTGATGATAAAAGGGTCTTGTAATAACTTGTAGCAACCGATTGGTTATTTTTTCTTGCATAGCAGTTACAATGTAGACATGGGCGTCGTTTAGGGGGGGCAAAAGGGGGCACTTGCCCCCCTCTAGATAGTGATACAAAAACTCAAATTTTATATATTATAAAAAGGACCAAACAGCATTTTAACGCGAATTCCAAAGCCAATTTATAAACTATGAAACTACTCGAAGCCAAGGCCAAAAGTGGGGATTCGCTAAGGGTGGGAGTAAAAGTCGAGTGGGGTGTGTTATGATTTGTGACTACATTGCAGTTGCAGCGAGACAGCGAGTGTATGAGTCTGTGCAACCATCTTCGCTACCTTTTACTTTTAAAATTATATCTAGATATTCAGCTCAGCTTGAGCCAGTAACAAACAAACTTCAAAGTATTTCTGTAGATCCACTCTCCGTAAAAAACATATTGATCTATTACTCACGAATTTTGAAAATGATCGAGAAAATTCTGAACAAATATTTTCTTCACTTTTTAAGGAGGTTGAAAAATTTGAACAAAATTCAGACATCGAAATAAAAATTCCAAGAATCACTGGACGACAAACTCAGCGCTCAAATATTCCTACCAATTCAGCAGAACAGTATTTTAGAGTAAATATTTTTAATCCATATTTAGACTTACTGATTATGTCGCTTAAATCGCGATTTTCCGAAGATTCCAGTATTGGATTTTCTTTAAGTCTACTCCATTCAAAAATCATTAAAAGCAATGTCCTTTTATCACGTAATCAAATGAAAATAATTACCGAAAAGTATGGGATAGACAATTTTGAAGCTGAGTATACAACGTGGGTAGCTGTCTGGAAGACTAAGGAAGTCGCAGAAAACGTAGTCTTTAGCGAACTGCTTTCAAAAGAATGCGTGTTTTATCCGAATATTAAAAAATGCCTGAAAATATTTTTAACGCTTCCACCAACCGCGTGTTCAACTGAACGATCATTTAGTACATTACGGCGAGTAAAAACATGATTTGGATCAACGATGATTGAAAATAGATTGACAGGGCTGTGTATGATAAGTGTACATCGTAAAATTATCAATTTGTTAATATATTTATAATGCAAATATCATTATTTATTTAGAAAAAAAATTTGCCCCCCTCTAAGAAATTACGTAACGACGCCCATGAATGTAGATCATTTAAAAGCAGCAGTCATTTCCAGTGTAAGAATAGAATAGAAGTTTGTGCAATGGTATCTGATATGGGTTAATTTTTTTTTAATTTTCCTAAAGAATTCAAAATTTCTGCTACGGAATAGTTCTTTCAAATAGATAACAAAAAAAATATTACATATTTTCGATTATTAACTCAAGACCATATTTATCCATCTAATTTCCAAAAAATGAAGGTGAAATATGCTATTCAAGTTTTGAGCTCAACTGTAGCTGCTTCTTTAAATACCTATATTACCTTAGGTCTTAGGTGCTATGCCCGCAGAAGCAACAAGAACAGTAGAAATTTTAGAAAAAATTGATAAACTCTTTGACTTGTTTAATTCATCTTCATTACATAGCGTCAAAAAATATAGAAAATCGTTTAAAGGAGAACAGTTTTAAGTGGTTTTTTTAAATGAAATGAATGACTATATTAAAGCAATGAAAGTTTTTAGAAAAGATGGTACTGATGTTACAGAAAAAGTACAGATGTTAAAGTGTTGGCAAATTGTAACAAGTCTAAGTCAGCACATTCTAGTGGCACCAATAAAGTATATTAATAGGTCAATTGATGTAATTCAAAATAGTGTTAGCTTCACGAATGACTGTAGATAATAAATTGCAGTATTTTTTATAATGTGTTAATAAGTCATTAGAGAAGTCTGATTTCAAACGTGTTCGAAGTTTTCTTTTCGTTTTACATGATTTTAATATACCTTTAGTGATCCAATTATAGTTGTTATTGATTTTTAGTTTACATTTTTGTAGCGGGAAGACATTTTCATAATGATTATTAAATATTTTGTAGAATTCTTTAACAAGTTCATCTACTTCCATATTTTGCTGCATTGAAGTCCATGATTCATTATTTAGAACGTTGTTGAATATAAGGGTATTATTTTCAGTGAAGTGTCGCTTTTGTTGATAAGTATAGTTCTTTTTTCCAGTGTGCAAGTTTAAAAAGTGTGAAATTATTGCATCATGATCTGAATATCCCGGGTCTATTACTTGATGAACACTTTCTATATTACATGATGTAACAATATTGTCTATTCCTGTGGCTGATGTTTGGGTTGTTCTTGTTGGTTCATTTATATTCAGTAATAAATCAAAGGAATTAAGTAGTGCTATTAACTTAGTCTTTTTTGTACTATGTAATAGGGTATCAATATTTAAATCAACGGAGATAATGATTTTATGTCCTTTACGGCAGATATGTTCCAGTAGAATTTCTAGTTTTTGTAGGAAAATAGTAAAATCAGAGTCTGGTGTTCGGTAGAGTACTAGTATATATATATTATTTTTTCCACATTTCAAATTAATCAATGTGAATTCAAAATGTTTTTCCAAAATTAGATCATTATAATCAGGTATATTTGTTGCCGCTATTGAATTGTGAACGAATATGCATGTGCCACCATGATTATAACTAGTTCTACAAAAGGAGGATATAAGTTTATAGTTTGGAATACAGTATAAGACAATTTCATCAGTTTTCATCCAATGTTCATTAATGCATAAGACATGCGGAGTTTCATTAAGTTGTTCTAAAAATATTTCAAGTTCCAATAATTTATTGCGCATGCCTTGAATGTTGTGGTAGTACATTATGATATTATTTGTTTTCGATTTTGGAGGCAGAATTTTTCCGAAAGTGATAACGAGATTGATCGCCAGGCTGTTTCTTGTTAGGGGTAGATTTTGCGTTGCTCCGAACCGGAGTGAGTTGACTAACTTCCTCTCCTAAATCTTTTATTTGTTTTATTGCCTCATGAATATTGTCTGGTATTGTGACATCATTATTAGAAATTAAATTCTGAATAGTTGTAGAATTGAGAGAAGCGCTTGTACTGGGAAAAGGGTCATCGCTGCAGCTTTTAAGTTCATTTATTGAAATGTATTCATTATCTATTTTTAATCCATATTTTAATTGCTGAACACTGTGTCCTTTACTTATAGCTTCTTTTCTATATCTATTTAAGTTATCTTTCATCTGAAGTTCTTCTTTTGTCAAATCATCATTTATATAAATATTAGTATTCTTCAGTTTTTTAGCATTTACCATGACTTCCCGCTTTGTTTTTTGATTACAAAATTTTAAAGATATTAATCGTGATCTATTTATATTAGCTTTTCCAATTCTGTATGCATATTCAATATCGTTATCTTTTACGTTTACCTGAAGTTTATTTTGAAATAGTTCAGTAATTTGAGCATTTAGATTTTCTTTACTATTTTCTTTTATCCCTTTTATAATTACATTATTTCTTTTTGAATTTTTCTCTATAGTATTAATTCTTCGTTTTAACTGTTCATTTTCATGTCTCAGGAGACATATTTCTTCATTAGTATCTTTTATGTATTTTTTAAATTTTTCATTATTTTTATTCATATTTGCAGTGATAGCTTTTAAACAATTATCAATTTTTTTGTCCAGCAAGTCGAATAATTGCTGATTTGTTAGGTCAGACATCTCAAAACAAAGCAGGTGGATGGGTTGCGGTAAAAAAGGCGTAAGAACACTGCACTTGACTTAAGTCACTTGGTTTAATTAAGAGGTTTAAGCACGTTGCAATAGGTTTGCAGAAATTAATACACTTTTACCTTAAAATAGAGTACTTACTGTGAGTAATCAGCAAAAGTAATAATTAAAAAACACAGTACTTGGTTAACACAACAATCACCAAAAAATTATTAAATTTAGTGCCTTTGAAATACTTAAAATTTAAATTTAAACAGGAGAGCAAAATAAACGTCTGTCACTGTCGATGTATACTGATATTTTCATAGTATATATCGTGTAAGGTAATGGTTGTAAAAGAAGAGAGAAAGAGAGATGAGAGAAGTAGTGTGGTATAGTCAGTGGTAGACGGCGGTGGTGGACAGAAGTGTTATTGGAGACGAAACCAAATGTAAAGCATTATTTATTATATTATTTATATTTTTATACAAATGTGAGTATTCTATTTAATTCAATATCCATCTCCTAATACTTGCTCCGTATCCGGTCTGACAATGAACCCATTTATATATATTTTGTAATACCTATCTTTCAAAGAGCGGGTCACAAACTGGTAGCAGAGGTCCTGTAAGAGTATTACAAGTTGGTAGTAATGAAAGTTATTGAAAGGACATGCTACAGTTTGATGGCGCCAATCTCCTGCGAAAGTGGTGTTACAAAATATCAATATATGCAATTTTCGGTTTGTAGGAAAAATTAAAAAAATTTGGTTTCAAATACATTCTAACGCGAAGAATTAATCAGGATGCACCACAAAACTTTTTTGGGATGATACGACAACAACACGGACATGCTTCCAATCCAACTTCAATCCAGTTTTACAATTCATACAGAAAACTATTTTGCATCAATTATTTTTATGAAGATGGACGAAATTGTGCGGATGATTTCGACATGATAACTAAATTAGAAGATTTTATATCTCCTGTGAAAGAAGATCATGGATATGATGAAGAAAGACATATTTTACAGAAGTCGACGATTAATACAGAATATAGAAAACATAATTTACCAGAAGAAAACTAATTAAAATATATTTGCGGCTATTTAATAAAAAAATGTCTCGACAAACATTCATGCAGTTTGCTATGGAACATGAAAATTTGGATAGTTCTAATTTATATACCCATTTTAAAAAAATTGAATATTTCTACTATTGATGTTTGAGATTTTAATGTTGTCAGCTCCGTATATTGTGAAAGGTACACCGCATATTTGCCAATGTCAACGCCATGTACGCTTCTCTGTATTTTTTTTGTAGTTTGTTGTTAGTGGCGCTGTCGCTAGCGAATTTGGTTGGTTTTAAAATTCGTACAAGGACAAGTTCTGTTCGGTTCCTGCTTTGTTGCGCCAAACTTGTTTTGTATCGCTCCGCAACAATCCATTGTTGTACTGATCCGTTTTGATCCGTAAAGTATTTACATTTGTTTGATCCGTAAAGTATTTACATTTGTTAAATCTGTTTTGTATAGTTTTTGGTTGTGCTGTGTGTAAATAAATAAGTGTTTTTCGCGTGGTTGTGTGAAAGTGAGATTTACGACCTCACCATTGTTACCATCATCCATACTCGATATCCTGGATATCCATCCCTGTTATCCCGCACAATTGATGATTGTCTTATTTGGGAAATTAAAGATGCCAAATGATTTATTTATAAGTTATATTTTCAATTTAGAAAATTTTTTTATAAATAATTTTGACTATATAACTCATCGAAAAATGGACCAATCAGATAGTTGAATTTTTCTTAGTTACGATGTATAACATCGGTTATTTATGTTGCTAAGTCGTGTTTTCGCGGAACACCACTAATGGTGTTCCGGAAACAGTTGAATTATATTTAATCGTATCATCCGTGAATATAAACAATTACAATTTTTGACATTGACATTGACAAGTAAATAATTTGTTTAATATAGTTGACTTATTCGTTGTATAGTCTTAATATATACAACTCGAGCTTTGAAAATAATCTGAATATACAGTTTGCGGACTCGATGTGTTACCTTTAAAACACAACTCCACCTGCGGTGTCGTTGTGTTTCCAAGGCAACACATCTCGTCCTCAACTGTATATTCGATTATTTTCGAACTTCTTGTTGTATAACTATTGAAAATATTGCGACAAAATATGATGTTATTCGCTATTTAATAACCAATTTAGAAAATATACAATTAGAGCATCCGTGTAATATGTTTTCTTAGAAATATTTACTGCATTTATTCTGTATAATGAGAATGTTGTACACATTAAAATTTATAAATAGAAATTTTAAAAAAGATAAAAATGTTAGAAAAAATATTTATTTTTTTATACAAGACTCGCGAAAATTAATACACTCGCGATTTCACCGTTCGTGAATTAACACTTTCCGCTAGTCGATAATATTATTTTATCGTCGTGTATAAAATTCTATTTTTTTCTATAGCAGAATTTATCTCTCTGTAGTTTTGGTTCTTATGGAATTTGTTTGAAAACAAATTTCATTTCTTTTAGTCTTTTCATGATTTCTCTATAAAGTGAACGCAAAAGAATGTACGACAGCGAATTTGATGTAGAAAAACTACCATCAGATGTAGAACAAGAAGCGCCTGAGGCATTAAAAAAGTTACTCCCTCAATATCCTGGATATCCATCCCTGTTATCCCGCACATTTTTTGGTCCTTCGAGCCGGATACTATCCGGATTATCCGAGTTTTTTCCACCCTTAAAACCACGTGCAAAACCTGTCAAATCCTTGTCCATGCGCATAGCCTGTCAAATCCTAATCCAGTGTCATCCACCCATCCTTTGTTAATTCCAACCCCGCAAACCTGCGTGTAGAGTCACAATAACTTCGAAGTCATCGCCAAACAGTTCCGTTTTCGCGTCCGTAACCTTCACCAGGTTCAACATGGCTGAAGTCTTGCGTCACCAGCAAGAGTTGACGGAACAGATCCGGAAGTTACCGCTGGCACTCCGTACGCAGCTATCGAAAGAAGAAATAACTCCGACAAGCAAGCTGATCGACAGCGCGCTCGCCAACCTACAGAGACATTGGGATGACTTCCTGACCAACCACCACTCTTTTAGAGCAGAAAAGGGCTCAGAAGCGACGGTGTACTTCGTTGAAGATCACTTCTCCGCCACAGAGCTCTTGTACTTGACGGGTGTCGCTATCCTGGAGGCCCTCCGTCCTTCGCCACCTCCGCCAGCTCCAGTTGTCGCTCCAGTTCAACTGCCAAAGGCTTCCCTTCCGCCTCTACCTAAGGTAAACCTGCCGGAGTTCTCCGGGTCATACTTGGAATGGGAGGCATTCCACGACGCCTTTCAGGGTCTCGTGATAGACCGTGACGATGTTCCCGACGTCCAGAAGCTGCTCCTCCTCAAGGCAGCACTGAAAGGTGAAGCCGCACTCCTAGTGCGTACCATGGCCACCACGGCAGCGAACTTCCAGGGAGCCTGGGACGCCGTCTGCGCCAGGTACCGGAACAGTCGGCTTCTGGTAAGTGCTCACCTGTCGGCACTGTTCGACCTGCCCCAGGTATCGAAAGAGTCCGCACGCGACCTGCGGGCCCTGATCGACCGAGCACGGGAAGAGATAAGATCGCTCGAGCAGCTAGGGCGACCTGTAGACAAGTGGGACGACGTCATCGTGTTCTTACTCCTCCGTCGCCTGGACTCCGCATCCCGCCGAGCATGGGAGTTGCATCTCGCTTCCATAGATGCGACTCAAACGTTGGTGAACCCCGACTACAAGTTGGAACAGCCGACACTCAAGCAGCTCGAGGCCTTCTTCGAGATGCGTATCCGCGCATTAGAGATGTCGGCCCCGCTGAGCCCACCTGCCCGCTCCATAACGGCCTCCAACGCGAAGGCTGCGCCACTTCGCTCACACCAGGTCTCTGCAAGCGTCAAGAACACGAAATGCGTGTTCTGCGGAGACTCGCACTCCAACTTCTCCTGCTCATCGTTCCGGGAGAAGTCTCCACAAGAGCGTCTGTCCGAGGTCAAGCGACTTCGGCTCTGCTTCAACTGCCTGGGTTCTCACCAGCGTAACGCATGCAGATCCACGAAGACGTGCTCCAAGTGCAGCCAGACGCACAACACGCTGCTGCACGACGCTTTCCCATCCAGTTCTGTTACAGGTTCGGCCAGTCCTCCAGAAAGAGCTGCTGCTCTCCATACCTCCACGGTCGCTAGTCACTCCACGCACCAGGGCACATCCCGTGCCATGGTTCTCCTGACCACAGCGCTGGTCAGCATCTGTTCGCCTAGCGGACAGCGCGTACAGACACGCGCGCTCCTCGACACCGGGTCCGAGGTGTCTTTCATCTCTGAAGACATTGTGCAATGTCTTGGTCTAGCCAGGCGGCGCTCCCACGTCAAGGTCGTCGGCGTCGGGGCCTCGCACTCTGCCACGGCCTCCTCACAAGTGGAAGTCGTCTTCCGATCCAGAGCAGCACCTGGTGCCGAGCACCAGGTATCCGCCTACGTGCTTCCACGTCTGACGTCTCACGTTCCACAACGGAGAGTCCGTCCCTTAGATCCGCAGCTGCTGCTGCACCTCGAGCTGGCCCATCCATGCTATCACCGAGACCAGAAGGTTGGCCTACTGCTTGGAGCCGACGTTTTCGGCCCTCTACTCCGTCCAGGAGTGTATCCAGTCCCAGGCTCCAAGGTGGTAGCCATCAACACAGCTCTAGGTTGGGTCCTGTCCGGAGCCGTCGACGAGGACGGTGCATCTCCCGTGTCCTCTCTACATTGCCATGTAGAGGAGGACCTGGATCACAATCTCCGCCGGTTCTGGGAACTTGAAGAGATTCCCGCCGCTCCTTCCTCGCTCTCCCCAGAAGAGAGTGCCTGCGAAGAATTCTTCACCTCCACCTACCAGACAGACGCCAGTGGTCGCTTTGTGGTGCGGCCGCCACGTCGATCCAGAGTTCCCACAGGCGGCAATCGCGAGCAAGCAGTCCGTTCGCTTGTTTCCATAGAGCGACGTCTGGCACGAGATCCAGCTGTTCATGACAGCTACAGTAAGTTCATGCACGAATACGAGTTTCTTGGTCATATGCGTAAGGCTGAGGAAACTCCATGGCTTTCTGACGCGACTCAGAATTGGCCGACCGCAACACAAGAGCTACCCGATTCACCAGGTGAGGAAGCTGTCCAGAAAACCCGCTCCATGCCGGTCCAAGTCGAAGAAGAGTTCGCTCTGTTAGCGCGGTATTCCTCCCTGTCACGCACGCTCCGTGTAACAGCCCAGTGCATGCGATTCGCCCGCCGCTGCGACAAGAGAGGAAGAATTTCCAGACTTGCAGGTCTGGAAGATCGAGAGCAAGAGACATGCACCGGCTTCCTAACCACATTCGAACTAACTGCTGCGAGAGTCCGTCTGATCCGCAATGTCCAGAGAGAGAAGTTTGCCACTGAAATAGCGCAACTGAAAAGCGCTAGACCCATTCCAAGGACTTCGCCTCTCGTGAGTCTAAATCCATTTCTCAACGCTCACGGCATGCTATGCGTGGGCGGTAGACTCGAGAATTCCGGACTTCCCGATTCCGAAAGACACCCGCCTATCCTTCCAAAGTCATCTCCGCTAAGCCAGCTACATGTCCTACATTGGCACGCATTAGCCCTCCACGCTGGCTTAGCATTAACTCACTCACTCCTCCAGAAGCACGTCTGGATCCTCCAAGGGCGAGCCCTAACAAAGAAGCTGCTCCGAACTTGCATCCCTTGCAGGCGCCGTCGTCCGCTGATGGGCAAACAACTCATGGGAAACCTGCCAGCTGCCAGAGTGACTCCCAGCCGCCCTTTCCTGCGTTCAGGAGTAGATTACGCAGGACCCATCCAGTGCCGCCCGTCTCCAGGTCGTGGGCGACACTCCACCAAGGCCTACATCGTCCTCTTCGTCTGTCTTTCCACCAAGGCGCTTCACCTGGAGGTCGTGAGCGACTTGACGACCAAGGCCTTCCTGGCGGCCTTCCGTCGGTTCGTTGCACGCCGAGGAGTGTGCAGCGAGCTGCTTTCCGACAACGGCACGACATTCGTCGGTGCCAGCGCAGAGCTGCGCTCCATGTTCCATCAGGCGTCGCTGTTCTACCACGAAGTAGCTTCTACCCTGTCCGATTCCGGCACACGTTGGAGCTTTATTCCACCGTCTGCACCGCACTTCGGCGGCCTGTGGGAGGCCGGAGTCAAATCAGTAAAGAGTCTCCTCCGCAAAACCATTGGTGAGACGACCCTCACGTACGAGGAGCTATCTACAGTACTGGCTCAGGTAGAGGCCTGCCTGAATTCCCGTCCGCTGACGCCGTCCTCGTCGGACACTGCGGACCTGTCCGCGCTGACCCCAGCGCACTTCCTGGTTGGTTCATCATTGCTGACCGTTCCAGAACCAGGTTCCCATGACGAGCCCAGCGACCTGGTGACCCGCTGGCGGCTCGTTCAACGACTCACACAGCACTTCTGGAAGAAGTGGTCAACGCAGTACCTGCACCAGCTGCAACAACGTTCCCGCTGGCGCGGGGAAAGATCCAACTTCAGTGTGGGCCAGTTAGTGCTGGTTCACCACCCGCAGCTGCCTCCAGGTAGATGGGCACTGGGCCGAGTGACTGAGCTGCATCCAGGAGCAGACGGCCTCGTCAGGGTAGTCACCGTCAAGACTGCCACTTCAGAGCTTCGCCGACCTATCTCCCGGCTAAGCCCTCTGCCGATCGAGACGGACGTCATCCCTTCAGCCAAGCAGAGACTCGCCGCGCCGCCGTCGCCACCGCTGCGTCGTTCTACGGTGGGCAGTCCAGGTCATTCCCAGTCGGCCTGATGTCCACACGATCTTGCTTACTTAAGTTTTATTGTTATTCCATGTTAATTGTTTAGTTTAGTCGCTTCTCGACTAGGTGGGCAGTATGTTTGAGATTTTAATGTTGTCAGCTCCGTATATTGTGAAAGGTACACCGCATATTTGCCAATGTCAACGCCATGTACGCTTCTCTGTATTTTTTTTGTAGTTTGTTGTTAGTGGCGCTGTCGCTAGCGAATTTGGTTGGTTTTAAAATTCGTACAAGGACAAGTTCTGTTCGGTTCCTGCTTTGTTGCGCCAAAGTTGTTTTGTATCGCTCCGCAACAATCCATTGTTGTACTGCTCCGTTTTGATCCGTAAAGTATTTACATTTGTTTGATCCGTAAAGTATTTACATTTGTTAAATCTGTTTTGTATAGTTTTTGGTTGTGCTGTGTGTAAATAAATAAGTGTTTTTCGCGTGGTTGTGTGAAAGTGAGATTTACGACCTCACCATTGTTACCATCATCCATACTCGATATCCTGGATATCCATCCCTGTTATCCCGCACAATTGATGATTGTCTTATTTGGGAAATTAAAGATGCCAAATGATTTATTTATAAGTTATATTTTCAATTTAGAAAATTTTTTTATAAATAATTTTGACTATATAACTCATCGAAAAATGGACCAATCAGATAGTTGAATTTTTCTTAGTTACGATGTATAACATCGGTTATTTATGTTGCTAAGTCGTGTTTTCGCGGAACACCACTAATGGTGTTCCGGAAACAGTTGAATTATATTTAATCGTATCATCCGTGAATATAAACAATTACAATTTTTGACATTGACATTGACAAGTAAATAATTTGTTTAATATAGTTGACTTATTCGTTGTATAGTCTTAATATATACAACTCGAGCTTTGAAAATAATCTGAATATACAGTTTGCGGACTCGATGTGTTACCTTTAAAACACAACTCCACCTGCGGTGTCGTTGTGTTTCCAAGGCAACACATCTCGTCCTCAACTGTATATTCGATTATTTTCGAACTTCTTGTTGTATAACTATTGAAAATATTGCGACAAAATATGATGTTATTCGCTATTTAATAACCAATTTAGAAAATATACAATTAGAGCATCCGTGTAATATGTTTTCTTAGAAATATTTACTGCATTTATTCTGTATAATGAGAATGTTGTACACATTAAAATTTATAAATAGAAATTTTAAAAAAGATAAAAATGTTAGAAAAAATATTTATTTTTTTATACAAGACTCGCGAAAATTAATACACTCGCGATTTCACCGTTCGTGAATTAACACTTTCCGCTAGTCGATAATATTATTTTATCGTCGTGTATAAAATTCTATTTTTTTCTATAGCAGAATTTATCTCTCTGTAGTTTTGGTTCTTATGGAATTTGTTTGAAAACAAATTTCATTTCTTTTAGTCTTTTCATGATTTCTCTATAAAGTGAACGCAAAAGAATGTACGACAGCGAATTTGATGTAGAAAAACTACCATCAGATGTAGAACAAGAAGCGCCTGAGGCATTAAAAAAGTTACTCCCTCAAAAATCGCGAATAACATATGAAAAATAATATCAATGTTTTCAAAAATGGAAAAGTGAGAAGAATGTCAATAGAGTGAGTGACAAGATTCTTCTAGTATATTTTTCTGAAACATCAAGCTATCAACATTATGGTCCTATTATTCGATGCTCAAGAGTACATTGTTGGTGAATGAGAATTGTGTTATTTCAAAGTAAGTAATTAGGCCTACTAAATGCTCTCACAAATGACCATTGGATATTTGCAGATATTGCAAATTGATCACATTGCTGAAGAATAGATACAAGCCAAAAAAAATATAAATATTTGAACCAGACTATATCATAAGATTTCTAAACGAAGCTTCAGTATCTGTTAATGAGGTGAGATTTGTAGAATTATTGTCTTGAATAATTTGTGTAATTCGGGTTTAAAATTTTAGGTTGTTGCTATAATGGATTTATATGGGGCATGTCGCTCAGATGAATTGTACAAGTTACAAGTTGATAATGTTGATGATCGAGAATAGGTCATGATCATTTTACTGATTGATACCAAAACCAAGAAACATGCCTCACATCCAACCTGTGGGTATAAATGCACTGTATAAGGTTCCTATGAAAATTGCTGATTTTTTGAAGCTACCAAATTCAAAAATGTACACATGCAATATGCAAACACAGGTGCTGGTCTGTTGACAATCAAACGCGTGGGTGGATGGAAATGCTCATTCGTAGCAGAGACCTACATCGAAGATTCGATAGCCAATAAGATTGCCGTATCGAAGCAGATACTATGTGAAGTAGAAAACCAAACCAGTACATCTATAGTATTGTCACAGAAAAATACAAGTTGTTGTTCTATCCCTAATATAGATGTTTCTAGTAACGTTAATTGTAAAATTGAAGTTGTAATTAAAAATTAATGTACTTTATCCACCCTTGCGGTTAAAGTATCACTGTATGTACACTTGCAGTTAAAGTGCTACTTTATCTATTATTTTGAGTTGAATAAGCACACTTTAACATTTGCTATAGAAAAAAATAATTTTGCTACATGTTAATTTTGTATTCAGTATTTTTCTTAATTTCACGATGTTCATAATCAATATTACTAATAATTACCCTTTTTTTATATCGTTTACCTAAATATAATTATGTTTTTTAGTTTTGTTATACGAGTATGCATATTTATTATCGAAAATTAAAAATTGCGATTTTAGGCAATGAACCACAATATCACAGTAAACTGTTCGAATTTCCCGGTACATAATCTCCAACAATATGGCTACCACGAGTCACTTACATCAATGGTGCCGGCATCGAGTGTCGTTACTGTATTTATTCTATATATTGTGCCCCAGTCCAGGTTAGGGCTGGCGAAAAAGTCGATATATCGATGTAAGTCGAATTTTTAAAAAAGTCGATCGATCGATTTTTGAAAAGCATAGTATCGATTAATTGAATTTAGACTTTCGATAATATCAACTTTTTTATCGTCCACTTTTTTCGATGAATTAGATTTTTTTAAATAACTATTTGGACTTTTAAACTTCGACATCGACTACGACTTTTCGATTATCGAAACTGTAATATCTTTTCAATTTTTTTACCCTTAAACATTTATAATATTAGAGTAGTAGAATGAATCAAATAATTTACAGTATTTATTGTAAATTTATCTCAGGCCTTTATATTTAACAAATATTGCATTGCCTTAATACAAATTTTGATTACTGCAAATATATAATAAAAAAATAAGACACAAAAAAGAATACAAAAGTAAAACAAAGTACATTCAAAATGTATTTTTATTCGAATACTTTAATACAGATGTAAAATACAATTAGAAAACATTTTGAACGCAAATTTCAGCTGTACAGTTCATGTTCATATATTTGACGATAGAAAAAAACTGCCTGCTTAAAGAATTATTTACCAGAAGATCTATAAAAGTTTATATTTTTCAGACTTATGACATTTTAACTTTTTTATTATTTCGACTTTTTCGACTTTTCTGACATTTTTATTTTTAATTATTGCGACTTTTTCGACTTTTTTAGTTGTATCGATTTTCGACTTAAATTTTTTTGACAGTTTTAGTTGTATCGATTTTCGACTTCAATTTTTTCGACGTTTTTAGTTGTATCGACTTTCGACTTTTCATTTTTTCGACTTTTTTAAATAGTTAATGTTTCGATTAGTCGATAAAAATCGATTTTTCAAAAAGTCGAAAATCGACTTTCAGTTTTTAAAGTCTGCCAGCCCTAGTCCAGGTCACAGTATAGACACAGAATGGTTACATACAGAAGCGACACTCCGTGTCGGCGCCTTTCATGTTCCCCTATTCAGTTCTATGACCTTGAAGCATTGTGTAGACCTTTAAATTTGTGCTCTTTCCCTATCTCTCTCTAAAATATGGGGAAACTTTCCGATTTTAAACAATGAGCCCTTTAAATTTGTGCACATTCTCCATCTCTCTCTAATTTTCGTTTTTCTGTCTTACCGTCGCTTCTGTATAAACCTATTCTGTGGTATAGATATAAATAGTAGCGACACTCTGAAGCGGGACCTTTGATCTTGTTGTTCATCGGTAGCCATATTGTGCGGGGTGACCAAACGCCAATTACAAACTTAATCTGATGCATTACAAGGAGGAATATACATGATAAGTAAAATGTATTAGTAATAAATGTAGGTATTTAATATTATTTTTTATTAATTGTGTAACAAAATATCTTTCCTACAATTTGTTTCAACAACAATTATAATCAATAAATAAATCTCGTTCTACAGAATAACAATTTTTCCATTTTAATAAAAAAAGCATACCAAATGCACATATTGCGACTAAAAAACAAATAAAATATAGAAAATAGACCTAATCTGTTGCCTCTAACCGTGACTTCACCAGATCAAAAGGACCCTGAGTGTATTACATCTAATCATCTTCTCAAGCTTAGATGTGCACAAGGCAAGTTTATACCTGGCAATTTTAATGATGGAGAAACCTGTCGTCGAAAGTGGCGTTATGCACAAAAACTGGCGGATGAATTCTGGTTCAGGTGGAAAGATGAGTATCTACCAATACTTATACAGCGCCGCGAATGGATAAGTAAACAGCAGCCATTACGGAAAGGAGATATAGTAATTATGGTGAATGATTTAGCGGGATGAAGCTCTTGGAAAAAAGGTATCGTGACACGGACTTTCCCTGGAGATGATGGCCAAGTTCGGGTAGTTGAAGTGAAAATTCCTGCCGTCCATAAGGGAGAAGAGGTGAAATACCAACATTTCCGTCGCCACATCATGAAAGTGTGCCCTACAGGACTCAATGTAAATGACAATACTTCGTCTTGTTGGAGGAAGAATGTTGCACATTGATTTACTTTTTTGTTTTTATATAAATTCAGAATAGTAGTAGCCGTAAATAAAAAGAGAGGTGAAATTTTTTTTTGATATTGGTGTGACAGATGTGTTGTAATTTTGAGAGTTTATATTTAAAATAGACTTCGAGTTCAATAAATAAATGATCTATTAATTTAAATCCTTGTTGTTGTTTCTTATAGGTATTTTTAGGGGATACGCAAAAAAAAACTGGGGACAGTGACATTTATATGCGAATTTTCTTCAATGTCATCAATAACATTTTATGGTGCCGAAACCCGGGACCCTCTGGAACCTGTAATTGGACAGCAGTTAAGGGACCTGAATTTATTGAAAAGCGTCCTAGGTACGCAAATTTTCATAAGTGTGATTTGACATATCCCTCAAAGAGGAAGAGCAACTTATTTATACGATTTGAATTATGGCTGAAAAGCAAATGTCTACGTGTACAGAAGCTGGACGAGAAAGAATATCGAAACCAGATATCAGACTTACGTATAATCAATTAGGAGAACCGTCATTTATTGCTCACCAATCTGCCGCAACTCAGCAAAGAGAAATTCAGAAACCTACACCTAAGCCAAGATCTAGTAAATCCTTACATGTTCCAATACCTAAACCAAGAACATCACGTACATCTTCAGTAGGATCAGAAGTAGAGCTCCATATTTATAAACAACAAGCAGAAATAGAAAAGGAGCGTACTAACGCTGAAGCTGAAGTACAGATTTTAGAAGAATAGCTAGCAGCTGTCCTGGAAAGAATAAATTTATTTAAAGAAGATGATACGATTCTTTGTCAGCACAAGAGAGGAAACATTTACGAGTTTTTCAACTAGAAAAAATTAATATAGAAGAAAGTTTGAAGATGTCAGAAATAAAATTGCAACGCCTAATGAAGCTCGGATAGCACACTCTTCCATGTACCAGCCAACCTAAATTTGTCCATGAAATAGCTGATGATTTTTTAGCACCTTGAATTATTTTTCTGCTAATAATCATTTCCCAATTATCTTGTCCTAATAAAATAAGTGGTTTTGCATTTTCATAATCGGTAAGAATGTGTTCTGAAAATTCTAAATGTGTCCAAATTTGTTTTAGCTTCTGAAGGTTCAAAGATTGTGGAATTAAATTCAAACATGGAACTGTCCTAATGTTTTCAAGATGATACTTTTCTGACCTTGATGTTTCTCGAATATCGAATGACACTTTATTCGAATCAATTTCTTGAAGACCTTTATCATTCATCCATCGAAGTCTAAGTTTCTCAAATTTTCCATTTACACCGATGTAATCAGTTTGTTCTTCTTGAATAAGACTTACAGTAGATCCTTCATCCAATAAAGCATAAGTCTGAACAGTTATTTTTGGTCCAGTTATAAATACAGGTAAAACTTTAAGTAAAATCTTTCGTTCATTTACTATAGTATGAATTACAGTTCGATCTTCAGGAACTCCTTTTTCTTGTTGTATAGATAGCTCCTTTTTCACATTTAGGAAGAATTAATCGAGAGCCACAACATATCTCAATCAGTAAAGAACCCAATCATTTTGAATCTTAAACATCCGTATACTCGTCTTCTTATTAAAAGGCATCATGTAATAAATGCACATCAAGGCCAAGAAACGGTTAATAATTCTTTGAGAAAGAAATATTGGATTCTTGATTGTCGCACAGCTGTGAAGAGTGAGATTCGAAAATGTTTAGATTGCAAATTTTAGAGAACAAAGCCGATTCCACAAGAAATAGGAGAATTGCCGGAAGGAAGAATGGCCAGTCACACAGCAGCTTTTACTCACACTGGTGTAGATTTAGTATTTGGATCCATGGAAGTTACTATTGGAAGGAGACATGAGAAAAGATAGGGCGTTAATGTACGTGTTTTACTACAAAAGGTGTCTATATTGATCTTGTTCCTTTACTCTCTACAAGCGATTTTATAGATTATTTAATTCGATTCAACTGTCGTCGTGGTCCAGCTCAACATCTTTATAGCGAAAACGGGACTAATCTAAGAGGCACAGATAACGAGATTAAAGAAATGTATTCGTGAGTGGAATCAAAAACAAATTGAAAATTATTTACTGCAGCGTGGTATTAATTGGCACTTTAATGCTCAAGCATCTCCTCATCTGGAAGGGAGCCACGAAAGATTGATAGGGATTGCCAAGAAGATCCTTAATAAGCTCCTGAAATCTCGGGCTCCTAAGGAATACACATTGTTAACTTTATTGTCCGAAGTAGAAGATATGATGAACAATAGACCTCTAACCGTGACTTCACCAGACCCAAAGGACCCTGAGGGCCGGTACTTTTGCTCCTAATTAAGCTAAAATAACGACCGATAAAATTTAAACAACCATTTTTAGTACTTTTCGTACCGATTATTATTTAACCATTGATTAAAAACTCTTATAACTGATTAAATTTAACAGCACGATTCTAGTCTGTTAAATAAATAATCAGCCGTTATCCGTAACCTATAACTGAGAATTTGACAATTCATCTAACAAATATGAATCTTGAAGAATTAAATAATTTATTTGATGACGATGACGAAGATATAATTCCATTTATATATAATATAAAATCGTATACAATAAGAGATCGTCCAAATTATATAGAAACATGCACTGATGAAGAATTTTATCATAGATTCCGATTTTCAAAAAATACAGTGATGAATAAAATTTTACCTGCCATAGAACCCTTACTAAGAATTAATTCAAAAAGGTTCAAAAATTATAAAGTAATTATTTAATCGTTGACAATATTGTAATCATAATTATTTATAGTGTTCATGATTTGGATGCTTTATCTCAATTTCTTATCCATTTTCAATATTTTTGCATTTGACACAAACAAATAAACAAATTCAACTGACAGGTAGTAACTTTGATTTACGTTTGCACTTTAAAATTGTTTTTACCTCCCGCCTATTAATATATAGATAAGGGAGGTATTGTTTTTGGTCTCATTTCTCGAGTATGAGTTTTCAACATATGAGCACGAATTAGGGTCCCTACAATACGATTTTACTATTTTTAACATGATGTCTGTATGTCGATGTGTATGTGTGCGTGTTTGTGTGTCTGTGACGATTTTTCGTCCACGATAACTCCAACATGATACATGTAAAAATATAATATTTGGTATTTAAGACTTCTATTCAAATATGATGAACTGATTAGATTTTGACTACAATTGGTTAATCATAAGCAGTACTTTACTTGAAGTTTTAAACAGTTTTTCTTAAAAAAAACCTGTAAATACCATTTTTTCGCAATTTAAGTTATTGTTCAATATAAAGATTTTTTAATTCACCGATCTGTATAATTACGTTTATATCTGTAACTTCTAGCTAAACAGAATAAATATATAAATTATATCAATTTTGCATATTTGCATTTTTGGCTGAGAAATTTCGATAAAACGGATGACTCATTTATATGTTCACAAAATTTGACATATAATGTCAAATTTGATGTAAGTAAGTTTAAAAGATAAAATAAGTAAATATGAAGTAGTTTTATGGTAAAATTAAAAATGGTGGAAGAAATATATAAGGAATGTATTTGCATGCATGAATCAAAGTAAGTTCGGTTCCGGTTTTAGTAACGTCAAAAATAGCTGTCATATTGGTCACACAAATTTTATGAATGAAATTTTAGGTATGAAATGAATTAAAAGTATTCTTAACTGCAATAACAAACTAATTTTAAAACTACAAATTAAATGTATTGAAAAACTTATATTGAAAATATTACTACAGCTACAGTAGCGTGAGCTATTGTGTTGGACACATCAGATTTTTTGTCTTCTTCTATATTTTAGAAATAATCAAAAGCGTACGTTTGTTATAAGTTCATGCAAATTTAGGGATATTTTTATTGTATTTCCAATTCGAGTTAATCGTTGGTTAGTTAATCAGTTAAAAAATTTGTCAAAAAGTACTAACTTCTATTTAATCATGATTAAAAGATGTGATTAATTTAACAGTAGATTATCTAATCAGTCTTTTAATCAGAAGCAAAAGTACACCTAATCATCTTCTCAAGCGTAGATGTGTACAAGGCAAGTTTATACCTGGCAATTTCAATGATGGAGAAACCTGTCGTCGAAAGTGGCGGTATGCACAAAAACTAGCGGATGAATTCTGGTCCAGGTGGAAAGATGAGTATCTACCAATACTTATACAGCGCCGCGAATGGATAAGTAAACAGCAGCTATTACGGAAAGGAGATATAGTAATTATGGTGAATGATTTAGCGGGATGAAGCTCTTGGAAAAAAGGTATCGTGACACGGACTTTCCCTGGAGATGATGGCCAAGTTCGGGTAGTTGAAGTGAAAATTCCTGCCGTCCATAAGGGAGAAGAGGTGAAATACCAACATTTCCGTTGCCACATCATGAAAATGTGCCCTACAGGACTCAATGTAAATGACAGTACTTCGTCTTGTGAGAGGAAGAATGTTGCACATTGATTTAGTTTTTTGTTTTTATATAAATTCAGAATAGTAGTAGCCGTAAAGAAAAAGAGAGGTGAAAATTTTTTTGATATTGATGTGACATATGTGTTGTAATTTTGAGAGTTTGTATTTAAAATAGACTTCGAGTTCAATAAATAAATGATCTATTAATTTAAATCCTTGCTGTTGTTTCTTATGGGTATTTCCAAGAGATACTCAAAAACCTGAACTTGGGGACAGTGACATTTATATGCGAATTTTCTTCACTGTCATCAATAACAAATCACAATCAAACGAAATTATATTAATATAAAATTATCAAAATTTCAGAGGACAGTTGTTGCAAAAATGAAATTCAAATATTGCAAATAAGCTCGAATATAAAAATAAATAAGATATATAAAACAAAGCTCATCACAATTAAACAAAAATACAATCAATTTAATATTACCGAAATGATTGATGACAGTTATTACATCAATAAAATGCAAATATTACAAAATGACTCGAAAATAAAAATAAATAAAATTCAGAAAACATAATTAATCACAGTCAAACGAAAATATAGTAATTATAAGATTATAAAAATACCAGATGACAGTTCTTGCACATGCCCAAGCGGTTTGGCGGCGTCAATGTCCATATTCTCCGAGGTGACTTTTCACACATGCGCTTAGAAAATTCCGACCCAAATGTAAGCAGAGTGTCGCTACTGCTTATATTTATACTGTGTCCAGGTACCGTGTTAATCTTTAATTATTCAGGTAACCAAGGGGTCTAGTGAATAGAAATTAATTTTGATGTCAGCTAAGTAATAAGCATCGATGGTATCGCCACGCAGCGGAATGGTTCTCAAGCCCGATTGGACGGCAGCCTTAATTGATTAACTTTGGTAATATCTTGAGTAGTGTAAAAAAAATGCCGATTATATTTCATTTCTAATGGTATTCCGTAATCTTGATCCTAGAATACTTATTATTTCATTTTGAATCTGATGTGAAAAATATTTCTTGGAAATTGCATTGAAATAACTCTTTCTAAAACGTTTTTCCAAAAATCCGCTTCATATTTAATTATGTTTTCATTTTCAATATTTAATGTCTTTTCCTTTTTCCACATTTTATAAATAAATCAAAAAGTTATATGTGAATGGGATAGTGAGTGTTCTTTTAATTTTTGGTAACCCTTTCCAGCCAGTAATTTCATTATCCGCCCAATTATTTTGCAATGATGAAAATAATCAACATGATTGACAATAAACACAATCTTTTATTACTGAGTAACACAGCCACGGATGATTAACAAAAAAGCCAGGGGAAAAACTTCTATTCAATGCATTTTTCGGGTACGGACCCTTAGGTATACATGGTCCATGTGTAATAATTATTTTGTTTATGTTGTCCTTGTCTAAAATATTTAAGTTTTAAAAATTTGCAAAATCTGTTGGATTTTCTTTCGACAAAAAGGCTTGTTTATCAAATAATGGTAACATTGCTTCACTAGTACTCGAGGAATCCCCCGATGCAGACGATAATTCATCTTTTTGCATTGAAGTTGCAGCAGATTCCGAAAGAAAAGAAATATTATTTTCTGTTTTGACGAAAAATGTTGTAATTTTCGGTCATTTTTTTTTATTCATTCAGTTCATTCTGCTTTCGTTTTTTGGCTGCTCAATTAGTTGTGCTCCAACGACTTGGGTCAGAAACTGAATCTATAATTTTATATAAAATAAAATCTGTAATGAATGATAGAATAATTTGTATTTATGTAAAACAGACACAATTCAAGTGTACAGCAATAACTTCTTAAATTTTTACTGACCAAATAACACAATAAAATATTCTTAATTCAATTATTACAATCACTTCACGAGAAGATTTAAAGTGTTCTACTTCTACTGGAGGAACAGGCGATAATGTTTAAATAATACAAGATCTCGCCTACAATCGTGTGTTTTATGTCACTAGTTTACATTTTACGTAGAATTAAAATGTAACAAGATGAAAAAACGACAAGGCTTTTCATCTTGTTACGGCTTGTCATAGTTCTGAGGTCTATGACTCTGGTGTTGGTAGGTCAGCAAAATGCTGACTTTAGCAAATAGCAACGGCCGTCTTTGCTGATTAAACAGACTATGATAATACCGGCCAGAACACGAGTCATAGATTCAGAACAATGGATTTAATTATATCTTCTGCGAAGATATAATTAAATCTTTAAGGGGTGGTAATTTAACAGTAATTGACGAATTATTCCAAATCATTATAGTTTGATAGATTTCATAATATAAATTGCGCGTTAACAAAAATGCACCGTGGACAAATTATATTTCGTAAAGTTTAATAACCTATTAACGTTTTGTAACTTATCCACGTGCGATGTGCGTAATAGTTACATTGCCAACCCTAGCACTTTTTAGGATATAAATAGGATTTAATTTAGTAGAGTTAGTCCCGTCAGTATAGTAGAGTCGATAGTCGTAAGTAGAGTCTTAGGAGTTAGAGTCTTAGTGGTAAGCTGATAGTCGTAATGTAGTTAACGACTCGGTAGCAGTCATCTGACATGGTTCAGACTTACTTTAGGCCAGAGCTTCTAGCTCTGAAAGTAAGCTCTGTAGTATTTGTTTTGGTTTTATATTAACGTTTTTATTGTAAATAATGTAAATAAATTTAAAGTTATTTAAAGCAAATATGTGTGTGCCATGTTGTCGTTATCCTGGTTCAACCGTCATCACCAGTTAGTATCATCTAGCATCATCATGTCCTCCTCGAAGTAAAAATGACAACATTATCGCTTTCATCGTCGTCAACTCCCACTGTTACAAAAAGTTCAACCGCCATGTCAAAAGTAAAGCCGCTGGCTGCCGGCACCTCTATCGATGTTTAATTAAATGCGGTTGCCAGCGTCGTTTGGTTTATTTCATATCATAAATAAATATTACAGGAAAAATGTGAATTTCGGCATATTAAATTTAAATGAAACATAGGCTATTTTGACTACCTGCTGCGTAAAGATAATATTATATGTATATGAAGTTTTGTTTTGAGAATTTATCGGTCGGGCATCTGAAATATGGCTTAAGGACAGTGAACACACTTCTAAATTGTTTTTACTTCACTACGATCTCTACAGAAAAGACAGGGACCCACTCAAGACTGTTAAAACTCGTGGCGGTGGTGTTCTATGTGCTGTCAATAACAAATACAAGTCTGTCCTTATTAATATTCCTTTACATCCTTCTTCTCATTCTGATCTTGTCTGCATCTAACCTCTATGTCATTCATCTATTTTATTGTTGTCTATATGCCTCCTCTCCTTTCTCTAGATTAACAAAATCTTATTTTTGATTTTCGTGAAGCATTTATCTCCACTACTGATTGTAAATATGTAATTGTAGCTGATTTGAATCTGTCCAATCTAATTGAGAGTTATCATAACACGCAATGAATTGATAGTACAACTTCGAATTTTGAAAAATTTATTGCATTTCTTAATGCAACACAGTATAACCGTATAGGTAACTCTCTTGGCAGATTATTATATGTTTTTGTTTCAAATCTATCATGTTCAATCAGTATATATAGCTATTGATGAAATTGTTGGAGAAGATTGATATCACTCTGCTCTTTCTATATTATTAAAATTTGACTGTATCCCTAAAACTCCCAATTCCTCTTCCTATAAATCATACTCATACAACTTTCTTCTGCTGACTTCTATCAGCTTTATAACATACTTTTTCAGGTAACCTGGGACATATTAAAACATTATGACGACGTGCACACTGCTTTTAATATATTTTACAACATAATTTACAATATTTTTAATGAGTGCACTCCTTCAAATTATCCTCCGTGGTTTAATACCCATATCATGAAATTAATTAAACCTTTAAATAAATATCACAACTTACTGAAATTGTATAACACCGTAGAATTCAAATGTCTTGGTGCACTCATCAAAAAGGAAGTAAAGACTGCACATAAAAATACTTAATGAACATTGAAACGTCATTATGCTCGGATCCAAATAAATTCTGGTCCTATATCAACAACAAAAAATAAACTCCAAATATTGCTGAATGTATGCACCTGAACAATAATAAACTCACCACTATTCCTGACGGTCAAGGTTTTGTTGATTTTTTCCAGTGTTTATGTAACATCAAATTCCTTACGACGCACTTCCTCTCTCAATACAAATTATTCCAATTCTGTTAATGTTTCTAAGATTTCCGACAATGACATATTACTGGCAATCAAACGTATTCATTCATTTTCCAGGTTTTTTATTAAATGCATGTAGTCATATATTTCGTGAGCCTTTAAACTATTTTTTCAATTTATCCTTAAAAACAAAACTTTTCCGTCCATTTTTAAAACTTCCCTTATTCGTCTAATATTCAAATCTGGGGATGTAACAGTTGTTACTAATTATCGTCTAATTACCATTCTTTCCAATCTTTCCAAAATGTTCGAGTCAGTTTTATATAAGCATATATTCATTAATGTTCATCATCTTATCTTTTATCAACAACATGGATTTGTAAGTGGCAAATCTACATCTATTCAATTTTAATTTCTGTTCTCATCTTCTTTCATTTATTCATTCCTACTTAGAAAATCATGAAATGACACATAAAATTAATAAAGTTAGCTTCGCTCCGTTTATTGCCACTTCCGGTGTTCCTCAAGGCTCAAATTTAGGTTCAGTGTTGTTTATTTTATTACTTAATGACATTGTAGATGTGGTCGAGAATTCTGATGTGTTGCGCTATGTTGATGACATCAAACTTCTTGAAACTACTAACTCTTTGCAGAACTGCAAACTTTTGCAAAATATAGAAAGTATATTGGCTTGGTCATTGAGGTCTAAACTATTTTTCAACTACAATAAATGAAAGTCATGTGTTATTTAGTTAAAAAGTTTGTTTACACCTATAGATATAGCATGGAGAATACTCATCTTGAACGGGTCCTTCAATTCAAAGACCTCGGAATTATCATTAATGATAAGTTGACATTCAATACGCATATTGACCACATCACTAAGTCATCTTGTCGCATGCTAGAGTTCATTATTCGCAGATTCACAAATTGTTCACTTTTCACAATTTCTTATTAGATCAAAAGGGGCGTACACATTTTATCCTCCAAACATGATATATTGCTCGACATTATACCTTGTACACATTCAAACTTCCACACAGTATTGTAGTAGTATAGGATTTTATTCAGTGGTGGACGGGTTTATTTATTCAAACCAAATGTGGAAACCTTTTATTGGACGGGATTGATCAATTGTTTTATAACAGTTGTAAATTTACAAACCAAACATGAGAAGAAAATAGCCAGACTTAGAGTTTCATTAATATCAAACTACTTTAGTCCATCAGACTATTCTGCTCTGGTCACACTGTCACTCACGATTAATTACATGTGTTTATTCGACAAATATTCTGCAGTCAGTGATTAAGCAGACAGACGGTTTGCCGCGCATGGCGCATGTTGTCAAAACTAAATAAGTTTATATATAGGGGAGAGTAGCCTAATTTGAACCGCTGTGGTATCCAAAGATTGATAAAATCTGTGCAATTTTAGATACGCAACTTGTTATACGTAGATGTGGACCAGGTTAATGCAATCGTGTTTGTGAAAAAAAGTCTCATGGTTACATTGAGAGAAGGGATATTTGTTTGACTACGAAGAAAATTTGTTATTTTGATGTAAGAGTGAAAGCCATTACTTCGTCCAAACGTAAGTAATTACAGGTTTTAATATATTATCACAAAGCTTAGTTATCTGTCTATAATTTCCAGTTACAATTTTATGAAGTTATTTTCGTCTGACGTTTTTGTATAATTTTAAGTATAAAATATTCAAGTTGCCCATGTTGGACCGAAAACAGTTGCCGAAATTGAACCGGTCCAAATTTGACAACCACATTTCATTTACTGAAAAAATAAATAAGTAGTTATTTTTATTCAAGACAGTAAAATAATATTTTATCGACAGCGGAAAGTGTCGATAAGTTACTTTTATAGTCGTGTATTAAATTAATTTCTTTTCTGTATCAGTTTTACAATGTCAAAAAAAAAACGCTATGGATTGTGGTCTGAAAATTATTTATTGCGTGCTGTTGCCGCGTACAAAAATTGTGATTACGGTTTGAATGAATGCAGTCGTGTGTATGGAGTTCCAAAGGCAACTATCAAGAGACATGCTGATGAAAAAAACTCCGTTCGCAATAATGTTAAAGCATTTGGTAGACCGTCGGTATTTTCTACAGATATGGAAAAAATATTTCTGAGCACATCCTTCTTCACCTTGAAGAATGCTATTTTGGTTTAACAATTACGGATGTCAGAAAACTAGCTTTTGATGTTGCAGAAAAATATGCCTTACCTCATTGTTTCAACAAAGATAAAAAAATTGCATGTACAAAATGGTTTTACTCATTTTTAAAACGAAATCCCCATCTTTCGCTCCGGAAACCCGAAGGAACCATTGGCGAGAGCCAGAGGCTTTAATAAAGAAAATGTCAATCATTTTTTCGATCTTTTAGAACGAATTGTCGATAAGCATAAAATTACAGCCGACACTATATTTAACGTGGACGAATCTGGTTTTACCACTGTGCAAAAAAGTCTCCCAAAAATAATTGCTCGTAAAGGGAAGCACCAGGTAGGAAGTCTAACAAGTGGTGAAAGTGGTGTCAATACAACTATGGTATGTGCAGTTAGTGCTGCTGCTGTATATATTCCACCAACGATAATTTTTAAGAGGAAAAAATTACACCCTGACCTTAAAATTGGAGCACCTCCCGCCAGTATTGTTACGATTTCGGACACAGGATACATTAACTCAGATCTCTTTATTGAGTGGCTGATGCATTTCCAAAAGCATATCAACTGCAATGTAGATAATAAAGTTCTACTACTGCTTGATGGCCATACAACACACAGCAAAAATTTGCAGGCTTGTGAATTTGCTAGAAAAAATGGAATCGTCTTACTTCAACTGCCTGGCCCTACTACCCACCGTTTACAGCCTTTGGATATAGCATTTTTTGGTCCTTTGCAGACATATTTTACACAAGCCCAGGAAACGTTTCTTCGCTTACATAAAGGGGATAAAATATATCAAACGCAAATGTCAAAATTACTTAATGAGGCATATGGCAGAGCGGCCACTGTGGGAATTGCAGAGAGTGCCTTCCGTGCTTCCGGAATTTGGCCAGTAAATAGGCATATATTTACAGATGACCAATTTGCACCAGCTGTTTTGCAACCTACAACCTCTGTTAGAACTTGTACCAGTGATGATGATGAAGATAGAAGTGAGAACGATAATAAGCGATTTAAGAGAGTTCTTGAAAAAATATCACCAAATAAAAATCCAGATGGTCCTTCGTCTTCTCGCAGTGCGCCAATAGCCCAAAAAGCAGTAGAAATAACAAGCAGCCCTTACAAATCGGAGTTAGAGCAGTTAAACTTAAAGAACTTAAAAAAAAAACACCAAACTTTAACCAAATCCCAAAACATAAAAAAGAAGAAGGGGATACATGGTTTTGTATATTTTGTGAAGAAACCAAGGAAGAAGACATGATACAATGTATGAAATGTCGCACTTGGATTCATTTTCGGTGTGCTGGAGTTAGTGCTGCAGTGAAAAAATTCTATTGTTGTAATTGTCGTTAAGAAAGCTAATGGCCCAATTTAGGAAGCTAGCGGTCCAAATAAGGAAACCGGTTTCCTATATTGGACCCATGACAAGATTTTTATCAATTTATTTTTTACCATTGCCAATGTTATTTAAAATTTAATATTTTTTTTATTTTGAAGGTACACATAGTGAGTTTCTTTTCTACTACTTAATTTTTATTGACACTTCTTCCTTGCTTTTATATAGTCAATATTATAAAATTGGTCCAAATTAGGCTACTTTCCCCTATATACGAGGGGGTATTGATATATAGTTAGCCTTGGATGGTTCCAATATCTGAAAGTGAATATGGTTGCTATGGTTACAACTATGATGTTTTATAAATAAGTTGACAAAGTTTGACATCTATAAGTTGAACGGTGATTAAACTGTGAATTTTTGAAAACGGCATGTTTGCGAAAAAGCTAGAATTTGAAAAAGTTGAGTTGCGGTCAGTTATTAAATATTTATTTTTGAAAGGATTATCCGGCAAAGAAATTTTTGCTGATATAACAGACACTTTAGGTGATCAGTGTCCTTCATACGCAACTATTAAAAACTGGGTTGCGGAATTTAAGAGAGGAAGATCAGATGTTAAAGATGAGCACCGCGCTGGAAGACCAATTTCTGTGACCACTTCGGAAAACATTGATTCTGTCCATGATATGATTTTAGCAGATCGACGAATTGGACTGAAACGTATAGCGGAAGCATTGAACATTTCCTATGAACGTGTATTTCATATTGTTCATCACGACTTGGATATGAGAAAACTTTCGGCCAAATGGATTCCAAGATGCTTGAATGCTGATCAGAAGCGTTTTCGTTTGACAACGTCGAAGGAAATTTGCCGTAGTTTTGAAGCAGACCCCTCAACATTTTTGGATCGGCTTGTTACTATGGATGAAACGTGGATTCATCATTATGACCCAGAGACTAAAGAGCAATCGAAAGAGTGGAAGCATTCCGGTTCTCCACGACCAAAAAAAATCCGTGATCAAAAATCCGCTGGTAAGATTCTTGCTTCAGTTTTCTGGGACAAAGATGGGATAATTCTGACAGATTATTTGGAACAGGGCAGAACTATCACGGGAACATATTATGCTGAGTTGCTATCTAAATTACGCAAGAAAATTGTGGAAAAGCGCCGCGGAAAACTTACCAAAGGTGTTCTCTTTTTGCAAGACAATGCTCCTGCTCACAAGTCCTTGATTGCAATGCGCAAAATTCATGAAATTGGTTTTGAATTGGTTAACCATCCGCCCTATTCTCCGGATTTAGCACCATCAGATTATTATTTATTCCCAAATCTTAAAAAAACACTTGAAAGGTAAAAGATTTTCCACAAATGATGAAGCCATACGTGCCGCTGAGGAGTGGTTTGCAGACCAAGACAAAGAATTTTTTTTAGAGGGTTTACAATTATTTTATAAACGTTGTTACCGTTGTTACCGGTTTCGGTTACCCAGTAACATTAAAAAATAAAGAGAACAGTGTGTTTAAGACTTGAGGTTCTACCTTCATCCTACAATCTTCCAGAGATATGAGTAGTATTACTGTGGTACCTCTACTATAACTTCAAATAATTTTTCCTACAAATGCACTCTTTAGAGTTTGTAGAGTCATTTTTCAAGCACTGGAGCGTGAAAAGTGCTTTTTACATTCTTTAAATTTAAGTGTCAAGTCAAAGTTGGTAAATAATAATATTTAACTACATACATATTTATTAAGAAATTTTAATGAACACTATAAATAAAATATGCGAGACCATACGTGAGAGTAAGAATAAGTTGATCGGAGAATGAACACCTTACTCTCACAGAAGTTTATAGTGCTGTCTAATATTCAGATACCAGGACGCTGCCCGAACTCTTACGTATAATAAAATAGAAACGCAGATAAATCGCGGGCTTAAAAAGTTTTCGCCTAAGACTCCGAGAACGCTTCAGGAATTATACCATATGGCCAGCGAGGATGAGAAGTGGCGTAAAACATTGACAGCGACGGATGGAACAGAAGTTGCTGTATTTGGCGATCCAGCTTTTATTGAGCAGCTGTCTGAATGCAAAGAACTGTACGTCGACGCAACTTTTAAAAGCACTCCTCGCATAAGAAATGATTGCCAATTAGCCAATATTATGACCGGCAAATATGATCATGTAAGAAACATCGATTTAAGAATAAATAACATCTTATACTTACTTACTAGCAGTACCGTAGCAAGGCAGTGCGACCGGTGCGATTCCAAGCAATTATATAAATGTAATTGCAAATTGTAACGCAATATTTGTTTATTTTAATTTTATTATAAATCTAGGAAGTAAGTAAATCATTACTTTATATGTCTATAGAACAACTAAAAAATTACTACATTGATCTATACAGCTAATTCATTCGCATGATCTACAAATTGATACTCCAAATATAAATATTTATCTTCAAATACCCGTCACTTAACAAGTACTGTTCTTAATGTGAACGACATGTCAGTAATTTAATAGTATTTTATGTATCTAGAACGAAAAGTGAATCTTTAGCCGAGGCCGTAATTACTTGCGAGTACCTTAAAGACACTTTTCGTCTGAGGTACATACATAATTTTATTTCATACTGGTTTCTAAAGTTGTTAAATTATTAAAAGAAATCTCCAGCAATTTTTAGCAATATTAGTTTTAAGCAAGGAGGCTAAGACGCAACTGTTCGGATCTCCTCACGATCTCCTAGCAACTAGCAACGCGAGCATCAGAACAACAGAGCTTTGTTTATAAATAATTAAATATTCATTGACAGTTCTGTGCACCGGTTTCTTTCTCAATCGTTGTTATAATGACCGAAAAAAATATTCTTCAAGATATTTTAGATCAAGCGGAAGAGGTAAAGATGAATTTATTGCCGCGGAAATCGAAGATTCAATATGAAAGAAAATAGGGATCGTTTAATACGTAGAAAACAACTAAGCATGTGAAAATTGTAAATGAACAAGTCCTTTTAGCCTATTTTTCAGAGAAGGTAATTTGTAAAAATGTAGGTATTTGTTTAGTGTTAATTTAATACATTATTTTGTCTTTAGTCCAAAGGAATGAAATCAACATCAACCGAAATTTCAACCAGTGCTGGGAATTCGATGTCCGTTCCCAATGAATTTTCTTCTGGAAATCAGCTTGACCTGCACCCCTCTATTTCGGATGCAGGAGTAGTTTTTAAAGAACTGACAGCTTGCACATTCAATGTATAAGTTAAGTTACGGGAGTAAGTTAACAACAAAAAAATGATTTTATTAAACGAAAGTACAAAGATTCAGCAGTGAAATATAACAATGTTTATTGTACAGAATACATAATGTAACTGAATAGAATTAAGTAATGTTACAAAAATATGAAAAAATTGAGTATTCAAAAATAGAGGAAATGTGGATTCGAGTAGCGTCTAGGACTCAGCATGGTCAGCAGTTCCCGTAGGAAGTTGTACTTCTAACTCCTCCACCCTTAGAATTTGGCATCGCCGGGGAGGTTCACCTGGGAGTGAGATGGGGTTGGCCTTGATCGGAGTTCTTCGTCTTGGCTCCTGGGCTTCTTCTGGCTTGAGAGTTACTTCCACAGAAGGGAACTAATGATTGCAATACCTGTCAACATCAGTAATACGTACAGGATAATAATTAAATAATTAGTGGTGTTGAGCTCGAAGTCGTCATCGGTGATTAAGTAGGTTCAGATCTTGAATATTCTTGAGTTCGATTGCCAATTTTGGGATTTGACTGGTGTTGATTTGGATCTTGAAATTTTCCAATAAGATGGGCTTCCCAAATGTTCCTGTTTTGAAGTTTAGTAATTGATTTTTGATTTTTATTTCGCAGTTGTTTTCTTTTAATAGAAAAATTCCTTTTAGTTTTCTAATTTCTTCTTTTTGTTCGCAAGCTTCTTGAACAGTTTCTTCTGTTGGAAGGATAGCCAAGTATTGATTTATTTCTTCAATATATTCGACGTGATTTTGTTTCAAATTTAATTTAGTGTACTGCTTTGATGGGGTTGAAAAGACATGGAGTAACTCAAAATCTTTTTCATAATTTATAGGAATATCAATAAAATAAATAATTTTATCTGATTCAAATTTGCAATTCAGATTAAGTAATTTTTCAATTTGTAGCATATTTTCTGGGGTTGGTTCTAAAGGAATTTTGTTTTCATAATGTTTATAAATTTTATTCAATTCTAAATTTAGTTCATTGATTTTGATTACACTGGGGTGCATTACATGCAATTTGCAAAAAGTTAGAGAATTCTCGATTTCTTGTAAAGTATTTAAAATTAATGTGAATAATGTCGTTAATTGATTATAAATTTCGAAGATGTAGAAAATACTACTTTGGAAATCGTTTCAGATAACATGCGACAATTGCTCAACCTTTGATTTTAATTCTAATTCGTTATGTCTGACTATTTCGATTGTTTTATTAAATTGATCGATCAGTTGGTGATTGACAGAATATTGATTTTTTATTTGTTCGATTAATTTGTTTTGATTAAATTGCAGATGTTTCAGGATTTTATCGTACCGTTTTTCGTCTTATGCATCCAAATTACCAGTTATCGATTTTACGATTGATCCGAGGCCATTCAAAATTCCTCTTTTATTTCTCTTTATTGTATAGTGAATATTGAGGTGTTCAAATTTGTTGGTTATGGAATTTTGTAAGTGATGAATTATTTTATTGTTATTGTCGAATTCTTTTGCATTTAATTTGTCTTCGATTACAATTTGGTTTAGATTTTCGTATTGTTTATTTAAGTTGTTATAATTTATCAGAATAGGTTTCAAGTCATAGTAATGAATGAGGGTGTGTTTCGTTTGTTGTAGTCTGGCTGTTCCTAATTTCAGCGTTAGTAGTCCAAGATTATTCGTAATGTCTTTAATTTCTAGTCCAAGGGTTATTGTGATGAGGAGGGACCTGGAATATCGGATTTCTTATCAGTAATCTTTCGTGGTCGTTTTATATTTGACAAGTGAATTTTGGGTTGTTTTTTATTTCTCTCATCTACTTTAATTTCTGCAATTTTAAGTTTTTTGTTTACTTTAACAACTTGTTCCTTTTTAAGTGATGGGATTTTCAATTTCATCCTTTCTCTATGGTTTTGAACGTAATCTTGAGTCACTTGTTTTTCCAAATCTATTTCGAGGGGTGAATTTGAGTCAAAATGTCCGGATATAATTTCTACGGGTTTCAGTCCAGTTGTTGTGTGATTGGTATTATTATAAGCTAATAAAGCGTAATTTACTTTGGTTTTAATAGGCTCATTTTTGAAATTTTCTTGTATGTTGAAAAGATGAATGTGTTCGATTAGTGTCGAGTGGAATCTCTCTATCACTCCGTTTGAGTCTGGGTGTTGAAAACTCGTGAAGTGTACGTCGACTTTATGAATAGCTAATAATTCTTTTGAAATATTATTTTTGAATTCTTTAACCATTATCGCAAATTATTAATTTGGGAATTTCATGATGTGACAAGAATTTGGTTAATTTATTTGTGATCTCGATACCATTTGTTGAATTTACTTTATAGGCTTGCGCGTATTTGGAAAATGCGTCTATTATCGTCAAAAATTTAGAGTTTTCTAAAGTGAGTGTGTCTATGTGTATTGTATGAAAGGGTTTGTCGGGTGTTGGTGTTATATTGTATTTGGTTTTAATAGGATTTCTTTTGTATTTAGCTTGTAAGCAAATTTCACACTGGTTAATATAGTTTGTGATGGTTCTATATTGATTTGGCCAATAGCAAATATTTTTAATTTGGTTGTGTATTTCGAGGATTCCACGATGATTCGTTTTTCCTTCGTGAAATTGTTTAATTATATTATTAATTTCGTTATCTAATTCAACATCAATTAATTTATTATTACACTTAACAAAATTTATTTCTGAATTGTTAAAGTGTGTTTGCATTACAATAGAGAATTTTTCATATATTGGTTGTTCAAAAAACAAGGAATATTTGACTTTTGACATTATGAATTCTTTTACAAAATTTATAACGTCTGTTTCGAAATTTTCTTGTGAGATTTGTACGTGAATTATTGTTTTGTCAGTGTGAATTTTACTGTATTTGGGTTTGGCTGGTGAGTGAGTGACTTCAGATATAAACAGTTGGTTTTTGCCAACGTTCACAGGGGAGTCGCTAATTGTAATACCAAAAATAGGATTTTCTTGGTTGGAGTGGATTGTATTGTCAGAGTCAGAATTTCGGTCATTGTCGGGTTCCGCAATCATTGATTCGTTACCAGGGTTAAAGTTGTCGTTAAAATTTTTTTTGCAATACCTGCACAGTAAGTTACCCATTAATAACAAAATTTAAACACAGTAAGTGGAACTTTTATTGCAGATTTGGTTTCCATGGTTATAGTAAACACTCCCCGTGCACTGTGGACAGTAAGTGTGTTACTTACAATTCATGGTGGATGGTATTTTGTTTCCACATCATCATAAACATTCATGGCACTCTTACTCTCAATTGCAATTCAACTTTTATTTTTGACATCAATCTGACACACGTTAATTTTGAAACCTATTTTTCTTTTTCTATTATTTTTGTAGGTATTGCAAAAAATAGCTTACTAACCTTGAACTGTAAGTGATATTTAAAGTCTCGAATGTTTAGGAAATCTCGACCCTTCGGGTCTCGACTTCCCAAACAACATTCTCGACTTAAAAACTGTCACTTACAGTTCACGGTACGTAATATACTATTATGTAGTCAAAGAAATTTTGAAATTCTGGTTCTACAAAATTTACGTTCAATTCGATACGTGATAGTGCATCAGCATTTTTGTTTAATGAACCCTTTTTATATAAAATTTCAAAGTCGAATTCCTCCAATTTCAATCTCCATCGTATTAATTTAGAATTTGGTTTCTTGAGTGAGGATAATCACTGGTGGGGTTTGTGGTCTGTTATAATTTTAAATTTTCGTCTGAATAGATAGGGACGAAAATATTTTGTGGCCCAAACTATAGCGAGGAGTTCCTTTTTGATGGTTGAATAATTTTGTTCCGAATCGTTGAGGGTTCGACTCGCATAAGCGATCGGTAGGTCAGAGCCTATCGGTCCTTGCGATAAAACAGCACCAATAGCCACGTTGCTTGCATCGGTTGTTAAATTGAACGGTTTCGTGAAATCGGGATATTGCAGTATTGGCTCGTTCGTTAATAGGTTTTTACATTTATTAAAAAAATTAATATAATTTTGATCTTTTATATTTATTACTGCTCCCTTTTTCCGACATTTCGTGAACGGTTTTGTAATGTTCGCAAAATCTTTTATAAATTTTCTGTAATACCCTAATAAACCGAGGAATGCTTTTATTTGTTTTACTATTTTTGGTATGGGATAGTTTTTGATTGCTTTAATTTTTTCCGGGTTTGGTTTTACACCTTGTGGGGTAACTATATGCAACTTCGCGTTGAAAGAACTCTGATTTATCGGGTTGAATTTTTAAATTAGCTTTTCTCAATCAGTCAAATACAGCGCGTAATCTTTGGATGTGCTCCTGCAGTCTAGTGCTAAAGATTATTACATTATCCAAGTAAACTAGGCAAATTTCGTTAGTCAAATTTTGAAGTACGTTGTCCATTATTCGTTGAAATGTCGCGGGGGCATTTTTTAATCCAAATGGCATCCGAAGAAATTCATAGTGCCCAGATTCGGTACTAAACGCTGTTTTTTGAATATCATTTTGATGCATCTCTATCTAATGGAATCCAGATGCTAAATCCAAAGTTGTGAAATACTGTCATCTACCGAGTTTATCCAAAAGTGAATTTATAATAGGAATGGGATACTTATCATCTATCGTCTTCTCGTTGAGCTTACGATAGTCAATAACTATACGCCATTTCTTTTTTCCCGACGCGTCTAATTTCTTTGGCACTACCCATACAGGAGAGGACCAAGGAGAGTGGGACGGTCTGATGATGTTTTGTCAATTTGATTTTTTACTTCTTTCCGATGTACTTCCGGATATCTATAGGTTTTACTGTAAACTGGAATTTCATCTTTTGTTCGGATGTGATGTTTGACTTCGTTAGAAAAAGTAAGAGATCAGTATGAAAGATGTCGGAATATTCTGTTATTAATTTTAAAATTTCGTTTTTCTCTTCCGGGTTCATATGATCAGTTCTAATTTTTGTGATATCAAGATCATTGTCTAAATTTGTGTTTTGGAAATTTACATTATTTATTTCAAAATTTTCAAGGGGTTCAACGGTAATATTATTTGTTGTATCGGTCACGCATTCTACGTTCTCGGGATTAATAATTGGGTAGTATAGTATGTGGTTTTCAATTTTGGCTATGCCCTCTGGAATAATTAAATTATCAACAAATGTTTCCGGTATAAAAACTTCGCCGTTTTCTATATTATTGATATGAAAACTAACAATTTTCTCTGATTTTGCAGGAATGTTTACATAGTTGGGTCGCGGCATAATTTTTAAATAATGTAATTTAATAGTCTGAGTTGATGTTATCATTTTATCTAGGCCAAGATCAAGAATAATATCTAACAATTTTAAATTATCTAGGCCCAATAAAATGTCGAATTGACTATGAAAATCAAATAAATAATATTTAAGGAATATATCAGGTTTTTGAAACAATTTTGAACATGGTACTATGACACTAGAATTTTCGGTTCAAGTGCCATGTGCTGTTGTAATTTTGAAGAAGTCGTTTTGAATTTTGTTTTGAAAATATTTATAAGCAATTTCTGGTTTGATAAACGATCGAGTGCTGCCTGTGTCAATTAATACTTTTAGATTATGTTCGGGATAAATAATAAAAGGCAATTCACTTTGATTGTGAGATAAATTTAGTGATTCAATTCTGTTTCCGAGGTATTCTTCTCTAAAAAATAATTTTCCTCATATTGCTGGTTATAATTATCGTATTCGGAGTCTATTTCTTCAATAATAGCATTACTATTGTCGGGATCTACTGGGTCTAAGTCTTGTATTTCGGTGTTATGCAATTCTTCAAATGTGAAGTCTGGTGCACGTTGGGTGTGATTTTGAAAGTAATTATGTTATTGTCTATAATTATTATAACCAGATGGTCCGGGTTTAGGTCTAAAAGTCTGATTAGTGCGTATGCTCATTGGTGTTGGTTTCGGTTGTTTAGGAATAAAATTGTTATTTGAATTTGACTTAAAATAATTTTGTTTGACCATTTGATTTTGAAATTGAGGTTTATTAAAGCTGTTATTTGGTAATGGTCGGTACATTAATTAAGGAATATTTCGTGTAACGGGTGATCGATGGCTGGTATTTTGGTTGATCGATATTGGTTTTTGTTTTAAATTGAAATTTTGATGACATTGTTCGCTTTCTAACTGAAATTCGTTAGTGAGCATATTGAGAGCAGAATTTAGATCTTCAGGATTTTTATTTCTTAACAAATGTCCTAGGGGATCCTTTAAACCACACAAGAGAATTCTTGTTGCATATTTTTGAAAATAGGCAATTAATACTTTAGCACTGGCTTGTTCTATCTTATTTGTCAAGTAAGAAACTTGCAAATTAAGACGATCCTGAACTTTATTGAAAAATTCAAAAGCATTTTCATTTGTTTGTCTCAATTCTGTCATTTCGATATTTAAAGTAAAACAATCGCGTTTATCTTGATATGTGTTCAATAACGCTGTCTTTAGACTGTTCCAATCAGAGATTGTACAACTGGTGATATTAACCGCAGCTTCGCCTTTGATTTTTGTTAATATGCTAGACATAAGCCATTCGTTTTGAAAATCAGCGGGGTCAGCTGTGACATAAAATTTATTAACTAATTTTTCGCAGATTTCAATGAATCTGGAGAGTAATTTAGTATCGCCGTGAAATTCGGGAATCATGTCGAGGTATTCTCTTTTTAATTACAGGCAGTGGTGTGCTATGGAAATTATAACAAGGGGCTCGCATGTTTCCTAACAAAAAATATTAAAATATTATGAGGGGGGGTAGTTACGGAAAAAATGCACCTAGATATATTTCATCTAAAATAATTATATATTTAAACGAAAATAAAAAAATTATAGATAAATATATTTCATATGGAAAAACTAAAATTACAAACATTACAAATAAATTCTATAAAAATAATAAAAAAAAGTATTGACTATAAAATTATGTAATTATGATAGAAGTACCCATATTTTATTTTCTTCTTTTTCAATGTTTTTTTGTTTGATCTCCTAGAACATACAGTGGCTGAGCGATGATTATTTAAAAAAAATTAACGTATAGTATCGCATCGAATTTGCTTAAAGGTTTACCGTTTAAAAGAACGGGAGCTCGCGAAATCACAAAGAATTTTAACAAGGGGCTCGCAAATTATTTAGAATTTTAACAAAGGGCTCGCGCGAGCCCCCCGAGCCCCCTTACAGCACACCACTGATTACAGGGGTTGCCATGATTGTTAAGTTTAGACTATCTATTCTATTTGCTAGATCGTCAAATAATAAGTTATTTCGATTATTATTATAAATTTGGTTTGGTGAGTTACAGGATTGGTCAGAATCTGATTCTGTTTCACTTACTGAATCGGTATTGATATCAATCAATTTTCTAAATGACATGTGCACTTACTTGATCAAAATCAATTTGTCCATTGATTTGTTCCGACGATTTCTCTGTGCTGGAACGATGAACCTGGTCGTGGCAGCTCTGTATTCTTCAAGGCTGGTTGGCGACTTCTACTTCTGCACGATGTGTATGTGTTAGCGGACACTTCCGTTGCGATATCCAGTAAATCGTAGAAACGAAACGCAAATTTATTTTTGAATAATTACGCCTGGATATCCTACCGACTGCGCCAGTTAAGTTACGGGAGTAAGTTAACAACAAAAAAAATGATTTTATTAAACGAAAGTACAATGATTCAGCAGTAAAATATAACAATGTTTATTGTACAGAATACAGAATGTAACTGAATAGAAATACAATACAATACAAAAATATGAAAAATATTGAGTATGCAAAATTAGAGGAAATGTGGATTCGAGTAGCGTCTGGGACTCAGCATGGTCAGCAGTTCCAGTAGGAAGTTGTACTTCTAACTTATATGTAAATAAACCTACATTGTAATAAACTAAATGTAAATAAACCAATACCTATCAATAAACCATTTTGATTTTCAGGATAAAATTTTAAAGTCCTAGGATTTTAAAATAATATTTTAAAGTTCTAGGACTTTAAAGTTTCATTTTATGTTCTATAAATCGTTCGAAAAACGTTGCTTTAGAAACCAGTATGACATAAAAATTATTAAAAAATATTTATACCTTAAAAATTGCTAGCTACGGCACTTGTTACTAGTCGTAGATAATAATTTATGTAATATATTCGTTATAGGGCATTCCATTGACTTGGGCGTTAATCACAAGCAGAACGAAAATGGGATATACAAAAATGTTGGAAATATTTCACAATCATTTCGCGCCAGATTTGAAACCCGAAATGCTAATGTCTGATTTCGAAATAGCATTTCATCGAGCTGCGTAAATTGTATACCCGAATATACAAGTAGTATGGTGCTACTTCCACTTCGCCCAAGTAATATACATATACATTTCAAAATATACTTATTTATCACATCAATAAAAGGGTGTTAACACATAATTCTTTTACAGGCGGTTGTTCGTAAGGCTACGTCCCTAAGCATTATATCCCGTTATGCTGTTGACACAGAGAAATGGCTGTTCGTTAAAAATATGTTATCACTCTTGCCGCCCGAATCTGTTGAATCAGCGTTGTATTTTCTTATTGACTCATGTTCTGCAGAAATGCAACAAAAATTCGAAAGACTGGGTACAAAAAATACCCGCTGTATTTTCTGTATTTGAGTTAAATACAAGGACCAATAATTATCTGGAATCACTTCATCGGCAGTACATTGACATCATCGGCATCCGTCAAACAATGGTTTCATTTATGCGTATGTTAAAGAATGTTTATGTAAATTAGTGTCCATGGATTATGTTTCTCATATTTGTAACACGGTCATTTGGTGGCTGTGCATTTTTGCATTTACTTATGGTGAAGGACACACATTTTGCGCCTTTAAGCTTGAGTCCAGAGTTCGAAAGCAAACTCTGTTGTATTCTTCGACTGTTGTGGATGTCTTCACTGAATGTCGGATCCAGCTTGATATTTCTTAGTCAAATATCGAATAATTGTTTTACAGCGTGTAAAGGCTCTCATTATGGTGTATATTTGTAAGTAAATTTAATGTATTCTTTGTGATCAATATTGAATTGCTAATCGATGTGAAAAATGTTTACAAAATTATATATAGTTAATTGATTAGTGGATTATTTGATTAATCAACTATATATATATATATATATATATATATATATATATATATATATATATGTATATATTATTGCGAAGGTTCAAATAACAAATTAAAAAATTGCAGAGTCAATAGTGCATCTGCAGAAGGAGGATTTAAATCTGCAGTCCCTGATAGCAGGGAAAAGAGTCACGATTGCCGTTAACCAAAGTGTTGCTTCCACGGGACGTCATAACGGTAACATGGCAAGAATTTTCCAAATTAGAAAATCCACTGTCTTTGCGTGAATTCTTCGACAGAGAATCGGTCATAGTGGGAGATTCTGCGAGGTCGAATCATTATCTTGAGGCTCGTTAGAACAATATAGAAGAAGAAGTCCTCGAAGAACAATGCGCAGAAATACTAGACGAAGAAGGACAAGGCGAAGAAGCACAAGAAGAAGTAGAATGAGCTGACGAAGAACGGAACCAAGAAGATCTAAATAAAGAGGAAGACGGAGAAAGACAAAGTTATGAAAGAGAAAGTGTACATGAATCAATGATATAATTGGGGCACAGAAATTGATTGGGACATGGAAATACATAGTATGTTAATGTATATATACAGTTATTAATAGGAATTACATTTTATTTGTTTATTGACGATGTTGGCGAATTAGGAATACAAGACTATTTAGACGTGGAAATACATAGTAGGCTAATTATAGTAATATTAATACTTTAGTAATATTGTACTCGATGCACTTTTTAAGGTGGGCACCGGCCCACCCTGGCCCACCTATAGTTCCGCCACTGAAATATATGTCGCCGTAATTAATTTATGTACAATTTCGTTACCTTAATATTATATTTATTCGTTTGTGTATTCATTAAGAAAAAAAGTATTTATGTATGAACTTTAATAATTGTGACATGTAACATGTATATGTACAAATATACTGTTTTCTTTCTGATGTTTTTTTTTGTTATTCAGTTATTTAATTTTTGTATTTCATGTAGTTAAATTTAGTTACTCTTCAAAATGGAAACAATAATAATGTCTCGTTATTAAATTTTATGCAACGTATTTAATGTCTGTAAGACACAAAAAATAAATGATAAAATATGTGGAATATGACAAATGTATTCAATAGCTCAGTTTTAACACGAAATGGTTTTTTGCAAACAGTAAAATAAATGAGTGGACTGTATGAAAATTATAGGAACCCAAAAACAAGAGATAATTCAAACCACAAAACCAATTCAATAGACAAATAAAGCCAAATAATACAACTAATAATATAAAGACGCAAAAACCCAAACAAAACTATAGAATAATTATTAAATGAGTCACATTAACCTTAATTCACCAATTTCAACTGATTCCAGCTAAATAAGAACATATCCTAAATTATTAATGTAATTCTGTTACTTAAACCGCGAACTAAATCAAAAACAATAAATATATTAGCTCTAACGCACCAAAATACAATGAACTTAACTAACAAGAACAAACCCTAATTGCTAATATACTTCTAACATGAACAAAACAACCTATTAAAATAAATAATAACTTGTAATCAACACAAATAATTTCAACTAAATGTTATAACCATATAAATAAGCAAAATATTCAAACAGCCAACAATAACGCTATTTGAACGATAAAACAACAATGCTTCAGAAACACGTCTTCTTTCGACGACTGTTCAGACTGGAATACGGGCTGAGACTCGCTCGCTGCCAGGCTTCCGCGAGCCATCGGGGCATGCGCGGTGATCGGTTTCAATGGAAACGTATAGCTCGCCGGACATGAGTTTTGGTAACAGCGACGAAGGAAAGAAGTTTTGATGTGTGGAAGATAATAGGTTTGTTCCTACAGCAGTACGAAACTGTCCGTGACTGTCAGGAGTCTGCGCAGTTGAATTATAGGTGTTCCAACAGCGGTTGTGGAAAATCCGTGACTAGTCCCTGACTAAAAATCACCTGTTCCTGCAGCACCACATGACAGTTTGCTGACAGTCAGAAAAGTTTCTCTACTTTCCTCAAATTTGAAATCCACGCATGCGCATTCAAAATTGTACGCTGTAGAAATTGAAATTGAGAGTGTAGCTGATAGATTTGACATTACTATAAGCAGTTTACATCGATTGATAAATTATGCCAGTAATTTATTACATCAAATAATTAAGTGACCAACTAAAGACGAAAAAAAATAATACAGAGATGTATTTTCGTAAAAATAATTAAATTTCTACCTAATGTCCATATTATAATTTTAACCGATATATTTAACGTTTGTTTGTTTAAAATGGCGCATGGTTCTTTTGACCATATACCTATTAGTAATTACTAATAGCTATATGCTTCTGACTACTGATCATATGTTCCAACAAACAATCACCGCCAGTTCAAAAGTCCTTAACTTGCACATGCGCGTAATGAAAAAGTACGAAACTGTCACGAACTCGTCAGGGATTTGCAGTAGGAACAAACCTAATATGTGTGGAAGATAAAATGTATGGAATATAAAATGTGTGGAAGATAAAATGTGTGTACGATAAAATGTGTGGAAGATAAAATGTTTGGAAGATAAAATGTGTGGAAGATAAAATGCATGGAAGATAAAATGTGTGATAGATAATGGAAATGATAAACGGTTTAAAAAATAATGTCTCGATAATAAAATGTCTGGAAGATAGGCAATACGTTAGATAAAATATTCAGTGTTAAAAGTTTCTGAATGTAAAATGTGTAAAAGATAAAATGTGTGGAATATAAAATGATTGGAAGATATAATGTGTGAATGCTAAAATGTACGAGAGATGAAATGTATGGAAAATATAATGTAAGGAAGTTAAAATGTGCATAAGATAAAATGTGTGTAAGATCATTCTTTACGCAGATTAAAAGTGTGCACGACATACTATGTGGATGTTTGAATGTATACAACGTATAATGTCGAACAATATAACATGTGTGGAGGATAAAATGTATACGCCCCGATCAAAATTGAAATATTGTCTTTGAATTTAGAATCCAATATACAACAAATATATATATATATATATATATATATATATATATATATATATATATATATATATATATATATATATGATTTGTGTTTCTGTTAGCGTGCTGGATGGAAGTACCTAACAATCCTATCACTAGATGGAAGTGATGATTTGTGTTTCTGTTAGCGTGCTGGATGGAAGTACCTAACAATCCTATCACTAGATGGAAGTGATGATTTGTGTTTGTGTTAGCGTGCTGGATGAAAGTACCTAACAATCGTATCACTGGATAGAAGTGATGCGTGAGTGCGTTACTGGCGCTAGATAAATGTGTCACTGAATAGAACCGACGATTTTGATTTTATTTGCGTTGGTGACACTGGGTGTAAATGCTATTTATGATTATTAGAGATATAGTATAGTAATGGGTTTCTGATTAGTAGAGGTGATTCGATTATGTGTCAAGGGTCTGTTTAAATGAGTAGGGACCTATTTTGAGTGTCAGGTATGATCGAGTATATTTTTTTATTGATTACAGATGCATCACACGAGGACGTGTGACGTGTCAGAATGGCCGTGTCGCAGCGCGCGAAGATAACGGAATGTCAAACGCCAACTTCAGGGTCTTTATCGGGTAGTTCGTCTTGTAGTTGGTGTTTGGGTAGAACCGGGAGGAGGGGAGAGAACTTATAAGACTCGGACATGCTAGTTGGGGCAGTCTACGTTACATCCCGGGATTACCGACATTTCTGTTGATTTGTATTGTTCCATAATAGTTCATTATTGTGTTGTGATTAATTTGAGATAGTGTTTCATAACAGTTGATTATTGTGTTGTAATAAATTTAGGGATTATTAAAAAGTGATAAAATATTCAAGTGTGCGTTTTTGTGTGTGGATGAAATGAATGACGACGGTAGTTTTCCGATGGCGCAAGGCCTCCCCTCGACATCAGAAGTGGGATCTGCACCACCACCACCAGAACCACCAGAAGAAGAGAAACGTAACAGCAGTGACGATCAGTGGAGATCACTTCTAGAGTTGCAAAACCGAAATTTCACTGCACTGTTACAGTCAATGGGTACATCGACAAGAAAATCAGATATTGTACTGCCGGCATTTGATCCAGAAATTGTAGAAGATGCACGTTCATGGATGACAACAGCAGATATGTGCATGCTAGATCAACCGTTACAAGGTGCCGCACTAATGATTATTCTTAGTCGAGCTATGAAAGGAGCAGCATCTACCTGGTTGTCTCAAGTATCATTCCCTGGAATGACATGGACTCAATTTAAAGATCTGTTTGTTGCGAGGTATGATTATTCTGAAACTGCTGCGGCTTGCTTTCTTAAGTTGAACAACGGAAAACAAAAAAAAAACGAATGTCTCTCGACTTACGCAGCTCACTTGATGACGACATTGATGTCAAGATGGAAAGACCTGACCATAGAGCAGATTTGTGTTTCGACCGTGCTGGCACATGTAGCACAATTTGAGCCTCGTCTTCAACGAGTTGCTTTCACACAGGAAATCTTAACGAGGAATGAATTACAGCAAGAGCTAAAAGCATTTTCTTTCCTTAAAAGAAAAACCACCGCTGACATAAACAAAGAAGACATGTCCGCATGCAAGCGATTAAAACCAGTACCTCACTCTTCAATTATGAAATGTTTTCAGTGTGGCAAGTTAGGTCATAAGGCGAATGATTGTCGCTCAAACAGGAGGAATCAGTTTAAAAAAGATGAAAGACATGATAAACATAGGATCCAACCCTCAAACAAATCATCGCATCGAGATGTCACCTGCTTCAATTGTAGGGCTGTCGGTCATTTTGCCTCACAATGTCCTGTCAGGAACAAGAAAGATAGGGTCACGAGCAACACGGCATCATCAACCGAACGACGCGTGGACCTGTGTCACATTAAAACGCCTGAGGGCGTATTACATCATCATGGTGAGAAATTCCCTTTTATTTACGATTCTGGGGCAGAATGTTCTCTTATAAAAGAGTCGACGGCTTGCAAGTTTAGCGGGAAACGGTTTAATAACGTAATAACTCTGATTGGTATTGGCCAGAGTAGTGTACGTAGTGTCCAACAAGTTCTATCCACTATCAATGTTGATGATGTTATGTTTGACATTCTTTTTCATGTATTGCCTGATAATTGTTTGAAAAATAATATCCTAATTGGTCGCAAAATTTTAAGCCAAGGTCTAGCGGTACATATGACCTCAAATAAGTTAATGTTACATGAGGATAAAGAACACGTCGTTGGCCTATGCAATTTAGAAGAACATAGTAGTATTAATTTCGACAAAGTAGATACAGACGTTTCATTACAGTTTAAGTCTAAATTGCTTTTGATATTAAATGATTTTAAAAAAAATTTTCATCCATAGTATACCAAATTGCCGTGTTAATACAAATCCTATGCAAATACGCCTAAAAGATCCGAATAAAACCGTTTGTCGACGCCCTTACCGGCTAAGCCCCGAGGAAAGAAACATTGTTCGCGGTAGAATTGCTGAACTATTAAATGCCCAAATAATTCGGCCTAGTTGTTCACCATTCGCAAGTCCTATATTACTTGTCAAGAAGAAAGACGGTTCAGAGCGTATGTGTGTAGACTACAGGGAATTAAATGATAATACTATACCCGATAGATACCCTCTCCCTCTTATTTCTGATCAAATTGCGAGATTACATAATTGTCATTATTTCACTACTCTGGACATGGCTAGCGGCTTCCACCAAATTTCTATCGACCAAGAGTCTGTTGAACGAACTGCATTCGTTACCCCTGATGGCCAATATGAATTTTTGACCATGCCTTTTGGCTTACGTAATGCGCCTTCTGTATTTCAGCGCGCTGTCATGAAAGCGCTAGGAGAGCTCGCATATTCGTTTGTTGTAGTTTATATGGATGATATCCTTATCGTTGCTAGTACGGCTGAAGAGGCTTTACAAAGACTTCGAGTTGTGTTGGAAACACTGACTAATGCTGGATTTTCGTTTAATTTTAATAAGTGTTCTTTTCTAAAGAAGAAAGTAGAGTACCTCGGATTTGAAGTTTGTGCAGGAGAAATTAGACCGAACTCAAGGAAAATAGAGGCGTTAACTAGGCTACCCCCACTCAAAACCGCGACTCAATTACGTCAATTTATAGGTTTAGCATCATACTTCCGTCAATTTGTACCCAAATTCTCACAAGTCATGGCCCCTTTGTATCTTTTGACATCTATGGGTAATAATATAATTTGGAAACCGTGTCACGAAAACGCTAGGCAAAAGGTAATATCCGTGTTAACTAATGAACCGGTTTTAACAATATTTGATTCAAATAATCCAATTGACGCGAGTTCTATAGGATACGGTGGGATTTTAATGCAAAAGAAGGATAAGAAACTTCACGTAGTCGCTTACTTCAGTAAGCGAACTACAATTTCAGAGTCGAAATATCATTCATACGAGTTAGAGACCCTCGCAGTTGTTAATTCCATAAAACACTTTCGTCACTACCTTCACGGACGTAAATTTGTGGTCGTCACAGATTGTAATGGGCTATATGACCACTTTTGAATTGAAAGAAAAAAAGTATAAAAATAAAAAATTAACCATTGTGACTACCAATAATAATGATAAAAACTAAATATTATCTTATAATTTCACTGAAATTCGCAATTAATATGTTACAGCGCTCTATCTCTGACGTCACCTAGGAGAATGAGAGAGCAGTTTACAATGCTAAAAGTAGGAATTAAATGAACTTATTTATTTTACTTAAATGATATCGAATAAATGTTACTAATGATAAATTAGTCATAATTATTAATGAAACAATAAATGAGATATCAATTTAAGAAATTTATAGAATAAAATTAAAATATTTTGATACTACACAACGAATGTTATAATGTAAATCTGGTTGGCATTGAAGTCCCTGACGAGTCTCAGTGTGTTTATTGTTTGGTTACCATGGTTACGGGTTAGAATCAGGTAGCAAAAGGTTCGCGCGGGTCGTACTATATCTTTCTCTTTCTATTAGCATCTCTCTTTGTCTAATTCTCCTAGGTGACGTCAACATATCCCCTCTCCTAAATTTTATTATTGTTTTTCTCCGGAATTATCAACAATTAAGCGATTTAAAAAAATACGGGTATTTTTATTTTTGGTATAGAATCATAAAATGGAAGAAAAAAAAATGGTCATATACCCCATTCGCTACAATCTTCACGCAAGAAGTTAGACCTTACACGTAGAATGCATAGATGGTGGGCTTTCCTGCAAGTGTTCCATTTTGACATTATTTACAGAGATGGTAAGCGCATGAGTCATGCTGATTTCTTTTCGCGAAATCCCTTACCAATTTCCAATAATAAAAGCCTCATGAGTATGCCACATAAAGAAATTAATATAACCCAGGTCGCCACTAATTGGTTACTCGCGGAACAACAATCTGATGATGAAATTTCTAAACTCATTAGCGATCTTAACAGTGAAGAACTTAACATCAACTTAGCTAAAACTTATGAATTACGCTCCGGTATTTTATATCGAAAAATTCAAAGAAACGGGAGAACACGATGCTTACCCATAATACCCAGAGCATTTAGATGGTCAGTTATCAATAACGTGCATGAATCACTCATGCATGTTGGTTGGGAAAAGACTCTGGAGAAGGTTTTCGATTCTTATTGGTTTGATAGTATGACCAAGTATGTTAGAAAGTTTGTAGATAATTGTATTACTTGCAAGGTATCAAAGTCAAACTCTGGTAAAGTTCAAGCAGAACTGCATCCCATACCAAAGGTAGCAATTCCGTGCCATACAGTGCATATAGATGCGACAGGCAAGCTCAGTGGCAAAAATGACAAAAAGGAATACGTTTTTGTGCTAATCGATGCGTTTACAAAATTCGTTTTGCTACATCACACACTCAACATTGATTCGGGAAATAGTATTAAAGCCTTACAATCTGGAGTTTCTCTCTTTGGCACACCAACGCGTGTAATTGCCGACCAGGGTCGTTGTTTTACCAGCAAGGAATTTCGTGAATTTTGCGATTCGCACAAAATTAACTTGCATTTAATAGCTACGGGCGGTTCACGCTCCAATGGTCAGGTAGAACGCATTATGGGCACCTTAAAAGGGATGCTGACTGCCGTAGAAACAAGTAACAATCGATCTTGGCAAGATGCTTTACCTGATGTTCAATTAGCACTCAATTGTACGGTAAATCGAGTTACAAAATCTAGCCCATTAGAACTTATGATTGGTAAGGTTGCAAGGCCTTTAACGCGGCGGATGAATTAGAGCTTGAAATAGACATAGTTGAGATCAGAGCACAAGCCCTAACCAATATTGACAAAAGTGCCGCTTATGGAAAACAAAGATACGATAATACCAAAGTAAAAGTAGAAAGGTTCTCAGTAGGCGACTTTGTATTGTTACAAAATGAAGAACGCAATCAGACAAAGCTTGATCCAAAGTGCAAAGGCCCGTATAAAGTTGTGGAGGTCTTAGAAAGTGATAGATACATTTTAAAAGCACTGAACAACAATCGTACCTACAAATATCCTCACGATAGGATGAGGATAATGCCTCAAGGACAAATTCTGGTTGAGTCAGGAGATGATTTGGAAGAATGTAAACATGGTGATGTAAAAGGTGGTTATACTCATTTAAATTAGTCTAAATGGGGGTATTTCTAAATTGTAGATTGTATCACTAGATGGAAGTGATGATTTGTGTTTCTGTTAGCGTGCTGGATGGAAGTACCTAACAATCCTATCACTAGATGGAAGTGATGATTTGTGTTTCTGTTAGCGTGCTGGATGGAAGTACCTAACAATCCTATCACTAGATGGAAGTGATGATTTGTGTTTCTGTTAGCGTGCTGGATGGAAGTACCTAACAATCCTATCACTAGATGGAAGTGATGATTTGTGTTTGTGTTAGCGTGCTGGATGAAAGTACCTAACAATCGTATCACTGGATAGAAGTGATGCGTGAGTGCGTTACTGGCGCTAGATAAATGTGTCACTGAATAGAACCGACGATTTTGATTTTATTTGCGTTGGTGACACTGGGTGTAAATGCTATTTATGATTATTAGAGATATAGTATAGTAATGGGTTTCTGATTAGTAGAGGTGATTCGATTATGTGTCAAGGGTCTGTTTAAATGAGTAGGGACCTATTTTGAATGTCAGGTATGATCGAGTATGTTTTTTTATTGATTACAGATGCATCACACGAGGACGTGTGACGTGTCAGAATGGCCGTGTCGCAGTGCGCGAAGATAACGGAATGTCAAACGCCAACTTCAGGGTCTTTATCGGGTAGTTCGTCTTGTAGTTGGTGTTTGGGTAGAACCGGGAGGAGGGGAGAGAACTTATAAGACTCGGACATGCTAGTTGGGGCAGTCTACGTTACATCCCGGGATTACCGACATTTCTGTTGATTTGTATTGTTCCATAATAGTACATTATTGTGTTGTGATTAATTTGAGATAGTGTTTCATAACAGTTGATTATTGTGTTGTAATAAATTTATGGATTATTAAAAAGTGATAAAATATTCAAGTGTGCGTTTTTGTGTGTGGATGAAATGAATGACGACGGTAGTTTTCCGATGGCGCAAGGCCTCCCCTCGACATATATATATATATATATATATATATATATATATATATATATATATATATATATATATATATATTTATATATATATATATATATATTTATATATATATATTTATATATTTATATATATATATATATATATTTATATATATATATATATATACCGGGTGTCCCAGCTCGACCGACACATGGGAGTTTTACATGGGAAATCAGTTAATTATGAATAGTATCTCCCCAGTGCAAGATATTAACTTGAAATTTTGTATGCTTATTGGGGAATATTATTTCTATGGATTACAGTTATTTGAAATATGCAATTTCGTCTGCAAGACGAGATTTATTAAATTATAAAATCTAACATTTTCGTTCAAAATCAGTCAGCCATGGAAATAAAAGAAAATATGTATGTGACAGTTCTGACAGTTAATGACATGCCATTGTATATATTTATATTTTTGTAATATTGGTATATTATTTAACAAAAAGAAACTAAATTCCACTTAAATAATATTAAAATACAGGGAATAAGAATTAAAATGAGTGATATTTCACTAAACTGTCAGATAAACATTTTCTTTTATTTCCATGGCTGTCTGATTTTGAACGAAAATATTAGATTTTAAATTTAATAAATCTCGCCCCGCAGACAAAATTGCATATTTCAAATAAGTGTGATCCATAGAATTAATATTCTCCAATAAGTATACAAAATTTCAAGTTAATATCTTGCACTGTGGAGATACTATTCATAATTAACTGATTTCCCATGTAAAACTCCCATGTGTCGGTCGAGCTGGGACACCCGGTATATATATATATATTTATATATATATATATATATATATATATATATATATATATATATATATATATATATACCAGCTTAGCTTAAATCTATACAAAAACGTTTTGTTAGATATTACTATTTTAAAAAATTGCATCAATATCCCAATTTTGACGTGGACTATAACCAATTGTTACTGGAAGTTAATTTGTTGTCACTATATAACCGTAGAGGAATACAATCCTGCTTGTATTTATAAAAAGTATTGAACAATAACATTATCGATTCCCATATTATTGGCCGTCTGCCACTTAGTTTTCCATGTAGGACTTTCAGAAACAAATTAATTTTCCATTGTCATATAGTAAGGACAAATTATGAAATGAAATCCACAATTCGACATATATGTACTATTTTTATTGCTATTCCCTCCTGCATAAACGTTTTCACTAACTCTTATAGTTCCTTCAGAAGAGATTTGATTAAGCACTATACTTTTATTGGAAATTTGTTACTTTTCTACTATGTTTGTTCATCAATTATTGAATAATCATCATGTAATTGAGATATTTAGTTAATGTTGGATTGATTTTCAATAAATAAATATGTAAATAAATAAATATATTTCCAAATCGCGAGTACGAAGTGAAAAAAAACAACTTGGATGGCCAGAGGGACGAAAATATTCCTAAGTACTAAATTATATTGTATTATTTAAAAAAATCTGATGTGTCCAACACAATACCTCCCGCCACTGTAGTAATACATATATTCTATATAAGTTATTATCAGGGCATGTAACCGGTTAAAAAAAACCGGTTAATAAAAACCGGTAACCGATATTTTTAACGAAAATTGCGAACTTTAACCGTAATTTTAACCGATATTTTTCAGGCCAAAATACCAGTAACCGAGAACCAAAAAAAAAAAAAACCGGTTTTATTGAACATTAACCTTTATTTTAATATCATTTAGCGAGAAAAAAATTTAATATTTTTTTTATATCTGTGTTTTCTGAACTACAATAACCAACTAATTTTAAAACTACAAATTAAATGTATTCAATAACTTATATAGAATATATGTATTACTACAGTGGCGGGAGGTATTGTGTTGGACACATCAGATTTTTTTTAATTAATTTTAAATATTTTTTTAACCGATATATTAACCGGTTTAAACCGGTTTCCAATTTATAAAGACCGGTTTTCGAACTAAAACCTTTATTAATATAACGTTCTCTATAAGGGTTAACCATTAACCAGTTCAGAATATTTTTAATTCATTTCATACCTAAAATTTCCTTCATAAAATTTGTATGATCAATATGACATCTATTTTTGACGTTACTAAAACCGGAACCGAACTTACCTTGATTTACGCATGCAAATATATACCTTATATATTTCTTCCACCTTCTCTAATTTTACAATAAAACTACTTCATATTTACTTATGTTATTTTTTACAATTACTTACATCAAATTTGACATTATATGTTAAATTTTGTGAACATATGAATAACTCATCTGTTTTAATAGAAATTTCTCAGCCTAAACGATATGTAAAATTATTATAATTTATATATATATATTTTTTCTATCTAATTAGAACTTATATATAAACGTAATTATATAGATCGGTAGAAAATTAAAAAATCTTTAATTTAATATCGTAATTAGCGAAAAAATTGTATTAGAGGTATTTTTTTGAAAAAAACAGTTTAAAGCTTCAAATAAATTACTACTTCCTGTTAACCAATTATAGTCAAAATCTAATCAGTTCATCATATTTGAATATAAGTCATAAATACCAAATATTATATTTTTTACATGTCTCGATTTGGAGTTATCGTGGACGAAAAATCGTCACAGACACACACACGCACACATACACACACACGGACATACAGACATCAAGGTAAAAATAGTAAAATCGTATTCTAGGGACCGTAATTCGTGCTCATATGTTAAAAACTCACACTCGAGAAATCTGACCAAAAACAATACCTCCCTTATCTATATATTGATAGGCGGGAGGTAATAGTATATTGCGTCATAAGGGAAGATATGGGCATATTACATCTCGAAGATTTCTGATGCACGAGCGAACGTAGTGAGCGAGGGCAGCAAAAGCCGAGGGATGTAATATGCCGTTAGATTCCCGTAGGTCATAAGGTATTTTTCCGTATCCTTGAGAAGACTGTATTAAATATAAAAGTTAATTTTATAATGTAAAACACAAACCTATATACTAAGTTATCGCTTCACTACTGAAACCATGGCAACAGAGAACAAAATACCTAATAAATAATTTGGAATTCTGACAGTTTTGGTTTTTACAATAATTAATATGAAACATAATTATGGAAAGTGATATTGATCTTTCGAATACTCTACTGGAATTGTTAGAAATAGCAAATTCAGCATTTAATAATTTATTACCTTCCAAATCAAAGTCATCATCATCATTATGACGTATTCCGCAAATGGAAGAAAGAAAATAAAGTTAAGAAAATCTCAGAAAACGTTATTTTGATATACAAATCGGAAATATTGAAAAAGAAAAATGGAGCTACATACGTGTATTATAAAGGTTAGTGTGTTTGCTATGCTAAAGAATGTCTGCAATTTGACATAACCCCAAATTATAAATGTCATTAATGATATTTTCTATAATAAATTTATGGGAAAATTGAAATTTCATTAGTATATCTTTGTATTTTTAAAAATAATTAAAATCATCATGTAATTTAGAGTTAACTTCAACAGTATTTTGTTGTAATCAAATAATTTTAATTTTAAATTTTATCGGTAGATGTCACGTCGTATGCTTGCACCGCTAAAACCCACAGCTGTTCATATCATCCCGCCTTTCATATTTACCCTTCATTGCTAACCTCAAACCAGGTAAACAATTTGTCAATTACATACCATGGATACGGAAAAAATATTGTGGTGTGGTTAATTAACAATAAAAAATGAACGAGAAAATATATAAACTTTAATACAATAACGGAGGAAACATACATGACATAAATAGAATTGAGAATAATAATTATTTTTGTTTATGTATATGTTGTTTTTATATGTAACTATCTCAACCCTACCTTTCCATTTCTCGAAACGTAGTGGGTGTGAGATAATATGGTAGTGTGATTTTGTAAATGTATGTCACGGGTATTGTGATGTATAAAAATGGATGTGAAGTGACAGGTGTCAGTTATGATAGTGTCAATGTATGTGAAGTGACAGGTGTGTCAGTGTCAGTGATATGATAATGCTTCGTCACAATATAATTTAGTAAATTTAAAGAGCATTTAAAATTTTTATTCTTGAAAATAATGTGTAATATTTGATCATAATGCATAAAATTTGATTACTATGCATAAAAATTGTTTACTATAAACATTTTATCATGCAAATAAAGTTTATTTCACTTTACTCAATTTTTTATAAGTATATTCATTAAAAATTGTATTTTTGTTAATAAGAAAGATTCTATGAGTAATTTTTACATTTTTGCTATATTCTTTTCGACCTTTATAGTTACAATCTATATCTAAAATTACTCTCGCTACATTTACCTTACAAAAAAACACCTAATTACTTTAATGATATATTAATGTTATGAATTTAGATTGTACTTAAATAAAGTACTTTATTTAAAAAAATGTAACTACAGTTTTTTTGCAATTTAAAGAATTTATGCGTCCTTTAGCGTTAAGACCAGATATAGCGTCGTACATCGATCTACGCTATGGGACCCCTGTACCCTGAGTTTTGTGTATCTACCATTCAACCAACATACATATGCATATATATACATATATTTATAGGAATCTTTGCCTATTTCCTTTATAATGTATTTTGTATTTTTTGGGGGAATCCAGGGTGTGGGTACAACCTCAGATCCGAAGAGTAAAACCCTTCGTGGTCTTGGGTAGTGTGAATGTGTGTGTGGACAACCTCAGGCCCGAGATCTAAAACCTAGCGTCGCTCTGGGGAGAGTGAATGTGAGTAGGGACAACCCCGGCCCGAGGTTTAAAACCCTCCAGGTTCTGAAGGGAATGAATGCGTTTGTGGACTACTCCAGGCCCGAGGTCTAAAACCAGAAGCGTAACTAGGAATATCTACAGCCGGGTTTTTGTCAGAAAAAAAGGCGTTATAATAAATTCATTATTTTTTTAATGTAAACTATAAAATTTTATTATATAATAGTAATAAAAATAAAATTGATTACCAAAAGAAAAAAAAAACAAAAAACATAATAAATCTATGATTTTTAAGTTTCTGAAATTCATCCAACACCAGGGATAGATCGACTTTCTCAACTATATTTCTTTCAATGTTCATAAGTGCTAACGAACTTAGCCTATTTTTTTCCATGGTCGATCTCAAGTAACTTTTAATGTTTTTTAATCGACTAAAACTTCTTTCAGCTGTCGCTGTTAACACAGGAAGTGTCATAAAATTTTCATATAAAATAAACATATTCGGATATATATCTTGCAAATCATTTGATATGATAAATTGCAATACTTCACTAATGCTAACTTTGGTTTCTTCGCTTGCGGGAAAAACTTCTGAATAAAATTTCGTAAAATTCTCAAATTCACTTAAAATATTGTTTGGTATTGCAAATAAATCGTTTATTATATTTTAATATGAACTTTTTCATTCCGTTAATTTGTTGCGTATCGGAAAAGGTAACTGGATCTAAAACTTCGAATAAAGTTACCGTTTCTATAAAATCTTGAAACATTGAAGTTACAAGTAAAACAAAGTAGACGTTCATTTTAAATGACGTTTCTCGTCTTCACAAATTTCATCATGGAAACGTTTCTTCTTTCTAAATCTTTTATGGTCAAAATTTGGTTCAATCCCTTAATTTATAGCTACATCTTTTGCTTGAAATTCCAATTTTTGAAAATTTTCTTCATTTCTTAAATTTTTTATTTCTATTTTTACAGAAGTTATCATTTTTGCGGAAATAATATATTTATATTAAAATAACAAACTAACAAACCATTGCACTCCGATAATATTTTTAGCGTGGTATAAACTTTACCTTCTCGAATTTGTTCTAGAGTCTTTAAAATGGATTTAAAACTATTTTTAGTAGCAGTTATTGCACTGTGGCGACTGTACCATCTTGTATCACAAAGTCTTTTTAATGTTGTGATATATTCTTTAAGTTTGCTTTGTGCTTCTTTTAGCAAACGAAAACTAGTCAGGCTGCTACTTATGGATATATACTTTCTAAACATCCAAAAAATATTTTGGCTTTCAATGATGAAGAAACTGCATCAATTAAAATTAAATTCAAACGTTGAGCAACGCAATGTACGTATATAGGTTTAGGTTGTATATCTTTAATTCTTTTTTGGAGGTCGGATGTATGTCCCGACATATTTGCTGCTTCGTCATATGCTTGTCCTCTGTAATTTTTTACGTCTAGGTTTAACTTAGTTGCAAATAAATTATTTTTTGAAGATGATGAAATGGAAGAAAAGGTTTTAACACAAATTGTAAATGATTCTATTAAAATAAATACAGTCAAACGTATTAAAATAAATGATTACATAGTAAAAATTGTTTTAAATTATAATGTGGACGGTAATGTTATAAATATAAAATTTCTGTTTACAATATAACTACAGTTACAATTAAAATATTTCAGATTTTAAATCCCATTTCAGACAAATTAGGTCAACTTTTGAAAAATTATTAATGATACTCGGACCTTATTCATCATCACCCATTACATCTTCACACAAAGAACATTGATAAACAGCATCCATTTTACTTTATATTTTTTGAACGATAACTAGTACAGCAGGTGATGCTCTTATCAATGCTATGAATGTTTAGGTTAAGATGAATTTCGCACATTCCCGCGTATTTCATTAACTAACCCTACAGATTTGTCATTTGTCAGAGCGCTTGAAGACTCTCGGAGCGTTCCTCTCGAAGACATACGAGACAAAATACGAACGCAGATAGGTACGCTCCGAGACAATAAACGAACACTTACGATCGTTCGGAGTTCTTCGAGACAATAAACGAAAACACCTATAGACGATGAGCGACTGGTTCTCTGCACATGAGGCGACTACTGCACGACCAGACATTCTCTAATCGCCAGTTTATTTGTGTGCCGAATTGTGTGTTTTTTTTATATATATTTTACATTATGTCAGATACAAGTGATAATGTATTATTGGCATAAAAGATTACAAAGTAGGAAGAAGAGGCGATACTGGACTCATGCTTATATCGAAAGGAATTTAAACTGCAGGCTGTTTGTAGCAGCTAAACTGGATATGCTGGAAGAAATAGTGATGAAGGCAAATATCGAGCATCGGCAATGAAATATTGGTTAAATAATTCACAACTTGATATTCCATCTCCTTCAAAGCTACCATATAATGGAAATGAATGTCTATTTCCTTATTATTTTGTAGCAGACGAGGCATTTCCGTTATCACGTACTTTATTAAGACCTTATTCAAAAAGAATTCTTAATAACACCAGAATCCTATAGATTAAGCCGAGGAAGAAAAATAATCGAATGTACGTTTGGAATGCTGACTGAAAAATTCCAAGTTTTAAGTACTGCAATACGTTGTCGTAACCTCAGTACTATTATTGATATTATAAAAGCGGTTTGTATACTCCACAATTATGTCCGAAAAAGAGAAGGTAACCAAAACAAACCGCAACAAATTGAAGAAAATGTTGAGAGAATATTTATTTAAATATTTTGTTACTCCTCGAGCATCACTTTCTTGGCAGTGGAAATATTGCTCATAATTTTGTTTAATTTCTGATTTCAGTCAAACGTAATTGTATATTAAGAAAATAACTAATTTTCAAACGTTGTATATTAAAAAAAATGTTTCATTTCTGGTTTCAGTAGAACGTTATTGTAGGTACATTAAAAAATATATACTTTCTAGGAGTCGATAAAATATTATTTTGTCGTATTGTATAAAAAATTACTATTTGTATCATTTTCGATTTCACTCAAACGTTATTTTATATTAAAAAAATAAATAGTTAAAATAATACAATAAGAATCATATACCTGACAGTTTCACTACTTTCGCAATCTCGTTCCAATCTTTACATATATCCTTTTTAGAATAATCTGCTCTAGTATAGTCATACTGTTAAAGTTTATAATTTAAATCAAACTGCCCATGACAAATATATAATTTAATTATCGCACCACCTGTTAGAAAATAATTATTCAATTATTAGTTTATATTGATATACTGTCAATTTTTAAATCCTGTCTTTGTGTAATGTGTTTGTATTTGCGTTAAGTCTTGTTGTTATTTCATTTTGTGTTAATATAGTGTTCTTAGTTCAGTTTGTGTTGTGTTTTTTATCATTTGCGCTAACAGGTTATGGACCCAGGGCGATTTCCTGGTGCGAATTAAGTGTAAGTGCGTGTGTGTTTGTACCGGGCAAGCTACGAGCGAGTTTTGACATAGGCCGAACATTTTTCGAAACGTACGATGCAAGAAAATGGCCTCAAATGCAACGGTACGCATTGAAATGCTATCCAAGGACAATTACGATACTTGGAAGATACACATGCGCGCATTATTGATAAAAAACGATGCCTGGTCATATGTAAACGGGAGCAAATTGAAACCCGAACCAGGTAACAATAATACAACGGATATTATGAAATGGGAAGATCGGGACAGCAAGGCGATGTCTGATATCATTCTTGCAATACATCCGTCGGAGCTGAAGCAGGTGAAGGACTGCACAACCGCGCGAGAAATATGGCTAAAGTTAGAGACCATACGTATATACGACCAAAGGACCGGCTCGGAAGGCTACACTTCTGAAGCAGATAGTTCTTCAGCGAATGACTGAAACCGACAATGTACGCGACCACCTGAGACGATTTTTTGACGCTATAGACAAACTAAGAGACATGGACGTTATAGTAAATGATGACTTACTATCAATACTTCTTCTATACAGCCTGCCGGCTATATTTAATAATTTTCGATGTGCGATTGAGTCTCGCGACGATTTGCCGAAACCAGAGATACTTCGTATTAAAATTATAGAAAAATACGATGCTAGGCACAGCGATCGTAGAAACGCGTAAAACGTGTTTGTCGCGAATCAATATAGGCAGCCATACCAGAAGAAGATGGAGAAATTGAACAGCAGAAACAAGGGCAACGAAAGGTATGTTGTTCGATGTTTCAAATGCAAGAAGGTCGGTCACAAAGTCGCGCAGTGCCGATCCACGAGAAAGACAAACGAGAGTTCGAAAAAGGCGGAGTCACTGTACATCACTGAAACTCGCGATGCGTGTAAATTGGCATCCTGGCGAGACAGCAAGAGCGACAAGAGATGGTGTCTAAATGCGTAGAGTCAAATGTCAAAGATACACTAAATTTGGCAAACTCCTCTTCTACAGAAATCCGTGCAAAAGGTATTGCGCAGTTTAAAACAGTAGTATCAAATCAAGAACAATTAATTGATTTGCATAATACTCTACACGTACCTGACTTACGTACTAATCTTCTATCAGTTGGGAAAATAGTTGACAAGGGGTGTCGGGTGATTTTTGAAAAAGACACGGCCCAGGTCTTCAACGCTGAAGGAAAAATAATAATTCAGGCTGAACGAATAGATGGACTATTCTACGTTCGAGAATTACCAAGTAGCGAAGAGGAAAATGTAGTAGAATCTAGAAAATCATCACTGATGGAGTGGCATCGAAAATTGGGACACCTGAACGTGCGAGATCTGCGTGAAGCTGCGAAGAGTGGTACCATAAAAGGTTTAACAATCAATGATATGAATGAAGAATTTCAATGCGAAGTCTGCATTCAAGGGAAAATGTCTAGAAACCCAATTCCGAAGAATTCTTTCAGAAGCACCGAACCTGGCGAGCTAATACACACAGACTTGTGTGGGCCTATGAGAGTTGCATCGAATGGTAAGCCGTTATATTTTTTGACTTTCACAGACGATGCGACGCGTTGGTGCGAGACGAGATTTCTTCGACACAAGAATGAGACATTTAAAGAATTTGTCGCATACAAGAAAATGATTGAAACATCATTCAATAGAAAAATCAAGGCCGTCCAGTCTGATGGCGGAACCGAGTACTTGAACGCCCGGTTCAACAAATTCTTCAAGGAATCAGGTATTCAAAGGCGAGTCACTATTCCGAACAATCCAGAGCAGAACGGCGTTGCTGAACGCAAAAATCGTACCCTAATCGAAACTGCCAGATGTATGATGCTACAGTCAAATTTAGCCCCTTCATTTTGGGCTGAAGCTGTATCAACAGCGAACTACACCCGAAACAGATGTCCAACCAGTAAGTTGAATGGCATGACGCCATTTGAAGCTTGGACGGGGAAGGTTCCTGACGTCAGCGATTTTGTAGAATTTGGTTGCACAGTCAACAATTTAAACAGAACCAAATCCTTTGGAAAATTTGAACCAAAAGCTAAAAAGGGACGATTTTTGGGATATGACGAGCAATCCAAAGGGTACCGCATCTGGATTCCAGAAGAACATAAAGTAGAAATATCTCGCGACATCAAAATCGTGAATAATGTCACTAAAATTAAAATCACAGATTCAAAATTTGAAGACTTTATTCTACAAGATAAAGAAGATAAATTTCCACAACAATTCTTCGACACTGAACTGCTGAATAACGAGGGTGAATTTTCGGCTGAAGAACACAAGCTGAAGCATGAGACTGATGATGAAGACTTCGGCGAAGGATTCAAAGGTTTTGAACTAACTTCAGCCGTGAAACAAATTCCTACAAAATCTCAAGAAATACCTACAGAAAATCGAGAAAGGCCAAAGGTTCCTATCGATCCGGTCGATATTGCAGCGCTAGCGGAAATCCCACTTAAATCTGCAATGAAAAGTCCAGAAGTGGACGAATGGAAACAAGCCATGGCGGATGAGTTCGTTTCACTTTTAAAGAACGAAACTTGGGAAATTGTCAATCGACCTGAAAACAGAAAGGTAATTGGAAGCAGGGTCATTCTTCGTAACGAATATCAAACTATCAAAAAGAAGGCAAGAGTCGTCACCAAAGGATTCTCTCAACAACCAGGTACAGATTTTGGCGAAACCTTTGCACCTGTAGCTAGACTCAGCTCCATCCGACTCGCAATTGCTATTGCGACATAACAAAAGATGGTGATACGACAATTCGACGTAGCCACAGCATACTTGAACGGTTTCATCGAGGAGGAGATATTCGTGGAAGCTCCACAATACACCGAAGAAACGCTCAAGTACATAGTGACAAAGAAACTTGCCCCACCAAACATCGTAAGCAAGGCGAAGAAAATGCTGGACAAGATTATGTTAGGCAATCAGGTATGCTTGTTAAAGAGATCGCTCTATGGGTTGAAGCAGGCTGGCCGTTGCTGGTATCAGCGATTAAGCTCCGAGCTTGAAAAATTTGGAGCCAGACCGTCTCAAGGCGATCCCTATGTTTTTGTAAAAGGAACGGGAAAGGATCTGATGATTATATTAGTGTATGTAGACGATATTATAGTAATGTCTCATATCACCACAAAAATAGATGAGTTCTACAAATTTCTCAGAAAATTTTTTGAAATAAAAGAATTGGGAGAAATCAAATACTGCCTCAGCATTGAATTTCAACGCAACAATACCGGGATGAAGTCAAGCCAAAAAGGTTACATTGAAGAATTATTGAAGCGATATGGTATGTCGGATAACAAGACAGTTTCAACCCCAATGGAACCGGGGGAGAAGCTCTCAAGAAGCGACAACAAAAGTGAAAACGGAGATAGCTTTACCTACAGAGAGCTAGTTGGTGCCCTCATGTACCTTTCCGTAGCCACCCGTCCAGACATAGCACATGTCACCAGTGTGTTGAGTCAGTTTAATGACTGCGCTGGTGGAACACATTGGCAGGCAGCAAAACGTGTGCTCCGCTACCTACGAGGGACTTCAGATGCAGGAATTCATTTTGGCATAAAAGGAGTCGATATAACCAGGTATGTGGATGCAGATTGGGTCTCATGCATCGACGACAGATGTTCTTACACCGGATATGTATTTACAATGAACGGTGGCGCTGTTTCCTGGGAGTCGAAGAAGCAACGAACTGTGGCCCTATCTTCGACTGAGGCCGAATACATGGCACTCAGTGAATCCTGCAAGGAGGCCGTGCACTTGCGCAAGCTGCTTGGGGACTTGGGTGACGGTAAGAAACATCCAATACAGATTTTCAAAGACAACCAGGGGGCGAAGAAGTTAGCAGAGAATCCAGTTTTTCATTCTTGGACAAAGCACATACAAGTGCGTCATCACTTCATCCGGGAAGCACTCAAGATGGGAGAAGTGAAGATAGACTACATGTCTACAGAGAAGATGCCAGCTAACGTCTTCACCAAAGGCCTGACAAGAGTGAAGCACTGGAGATATCTACAAAACATAGGCGTCTCGGAGGAGCAATAATTAAATTAAAGGTTTAGTTTGAAGGGAGCGTGTTAAAGTTTATAATTTAAATCAAACTGCCCATGACAAATATATAATTTAATTATCGCACCACCTGTTAGAAAATAATTATTCAATTATTGGTTTATATTGATATACTGTCAATTTTTAAATCCTGTCTTTGTGTAATGTGTTTGTATTTGCGTTAAGTCTTGTTGTTATTTCATTTTGTGTTAATTGTGTTTTTTATCATTTGCGCTAACACATACAATTCAGGGTATTTTTCTACTTCTCCTACAAATTTGAGTTTAAACGCTTCCATGTTGTACAGAGATTCGTGCGACGCGACTAAAATCAACTTCCTTTTAGGTCGCTTGTCGCAGGAATCGCTCGTGTCGAAATTACGTCGAATGCTGGTCGCTTAGTAGTTAGGGGGTCTGCATTCATTTAGCTGAGAAGTGAAGTTAAGGGGATATCGCGACACTCTCGCATCGTGTAGAGATAACCGCGTGTGCGGACGGCCTAAGAGGCAAACCTTGTTTAGCCAAAAATAATATGCAATCGATAATTGAAATTAAAATTTTTCTATTTTTATTTATTGACTTAGCGCATCTAAATTTAAACCCGGATTTAGTTTCTGTGACCAGATAGAGAAAAAGTTTTCTTCGCTATCAATTAAAGAAAGTTCTGTATTTTAGGGTGAGGTTTTTCGACGAAATGTCGATTATGCAAAAATTAGATTATTCTCCGGAAACTGATCTAATTGAAGGTCTACAAGATATGGGACCATTGGGACGGGCATCTGTAGCTGATAATTATGTGTTGGTTTTTATGATTAGAGGATTATATTCCAACTGGAAACTTCCCATTGCATAATTTTTGTCAAAGACCGGAGCAAACACAGAAGAACGTCAAATATTAATTAAAGAAACTCCCAACAAATTATTTTCAGCTCGTTTAGAACCTAATATTATGATAAGGGTACTAGCAATCAGAAATCATTTAATAAAATAGGTGTACATTCCGAAAAACAGTATTTTGAAATTAAAAATAAAAAAAATTATGCTGTCATTCATACTCCGCACTTATTTAAAAATTTCAGAAATTATTTTTTAGAGTAGAGCATTAACTAAAATAACATACGCGCAAATTTACCCAAATAGTTTTCAAAAAATGAATGTTAAGATGGCAGTACAAATTTTTAGCAATTCAGTGGCAGCAACAATGCAGACTTGCATTAGTTATTATTTATTATTATCGTTTTAAATCTACATTACCCTATCGGGTGTCGAGATTACTTTATATTATTTTTAGTTCATATTTTTTATTAGTTCTTTCCACTCTTCTCTGTTCTTTGCTATTCTTTTTGCTTCATGACAGCTACTTATGTTTTTGTTTACTATTTCCATACTTGTTTTGTTTGTCTTTCTTCTGGCATTCTTATTAAATGTCCATACCATCATAGTTGTTTTTTTTTCTATGGTGCTTTGTATACTTTCAGTTTGTAATGTATTTCTTATTGTATCGTTTCTAATTCTGTCTAGTTTTGTAACTCGTTCCACTTTCCTGAGATATCTCATTTTGGCTGCCTGTACTTTACTTCTTATACTCTGGTTCATTACCCAAGTTTCGCTTCCATATATTAATGTAGTTCTATAAATTGTTTTATAAAGCGTCATTTTTGTTTTCTTTGATATTTGTTTATTATTTACTATTATTTTATTTCGTGTGTAGTAGCTCTTGTTACCAGCTTGTATTCAAGTATTGACTTCTTGTTCTATACTTCCTTTATTGTTCAGTGCTACTCCAAGATGTGTGAATGTTTCTACTTGTTCTAAGTTCTTTCCATTTATTTTTACATTTGTTACGATTATTTTTGTTTTTTCTACATTTATAGTCATTTTATGTGTCTTTAATTCGTTGTTCCATATATTTAAATTATATTGCATGTCTTCTTCATTTTTTGCTATTATTGCTACGTCATCTGCAAACGCACATTCCGCAATAGTTGTCACACCTAGATTATAGTATCCCATTTCTAATTTTCTTGTTTTGTTTTTTATGTACTTTAAAATGTTGTCCATAAATATTATAACTAGTAAAGGACTTAATGTCCCTCCTTGTAGTAGTCCTTGCGTCGTTATAAATTCTTCTGAAATTTTGTTACCTGTTCTTATATAGTTACTTGTCCTTTCATAAAAACTCTTAATTGCTTGTAATAATACTTTGTCAAATGCTTTTTGCAGATCTAAGAATGTTATGTATAGTTTGTTATCTTGTTTCATTGTCTTCTCTGTAAGTTTTCTTATACTGAAGATATGGGTAGAGTAACCTTTTCTGAATCCACTTTGTGGTTTTTCTAGTGATGACTCTACTGCTACTCCAATGTCCGCTTGCACAAAGATTAATGAAATCTCTCATCATTTAACTGTTAATCAAAAATCAAATAAAAATCGGGTTGCAAAAAAAAAAATCTGGTGTGTCCAACACAATACCTCCCGCTACTGTATTTATATATTCTATATAAGTTTTTCAATACATTTAATTTGTAGTTTTAAAATTAGTTTGTTATTGCAGTTCAGAATATTTTTAATTCATTTCATACCTTAAATTTGCTTCATAATTTTTTTATGACCAATGTGACAGCTATTTTTGACGTGACTAAAACCGGAACTGAACTTACTTTGATTCACGCATGCAAATACATTCCTAATATATTTCTTCCATCTTTTTAAATTTTACAATAAAATTACTTAATTTTTACTAATTTTATCTTTTACACTTACTTACATCAAATTTGACATCATATGTCAAATCTTGTGAACATATGAATAACTCATCTGTTTTATTGAAATTCCTCAGCCTAAACGATATGTAAAATTATTATAATTTATATATTTTTTTGTCTATCTAGCTAGAAGATATATATAAACGTAATTATGCAGATCGGTAGAAAATTAAAAAATCTTTGTATTTATAATAACGAAATTTGCGAAAATATGGTATTTAGAGGTATTTTTTAGGAAAAACGGTGTACAGCTTCAAGTAAAGTACTACTTCCAGTTAACCAATTGTAGTCAAAATCTAATCAGTTCATCATATTAGAATAGAACTCTTAAATACCAAATATTATATTTTTTTACATGTATCGTATTGGAGTTATCGTGGACGAAAAATCGTCACAGACACACACACACACACAGACACACACACACACAGACATACAGACATCACGGTAAAAATAGTAAAATCGTATTCTAGGGACCCTAATTCGTGCTCATATGTTGAAAACCCACACTCGAGAAATCTGACCAAAAACAATACCTCCCGTATCTATATATTGATAGGCGGGAGGTAATTAACTTATAATCAAGCTCCGATTATGTGATGATAGATTAATTGATAGTGAACCTGGCAACGTAGCAAAAAAGTCTGCGCATACTCATGTGCTATCGTTCTTAACCTCAAACGTGTATCATCAGAGAAAAAGAAATCATTCGAAGAGAATTGTTTAACAGCTTTTCTGTTTTTCAATGCCTTTAAGTATTTTATTCAAATCTTTACAAGTTCTAGTAAGTTTAGAAATGATAATGATTTTAGAAAAATGAACTTAAAAAGAAAGAATTATTCTGAAAATGAAAAACAAATACTAATGTCCCTTGTTGGAAAGTAAGTATTTTCTTTTACATAGCATACCTTATTTGTTGATCACCAACACATCTTTCGGTTGGCTTATTTCCCTTAACTGTCTCCTGTCTTATCATATAATACCCTAATATCCTTCCTTTTAATGTTACTTCTAGAATTGAAAATAAATCAACGAAGAAATTGTATGTAGACAAAAAAAAAGCTTGAGACAACTACATATAAGTCTTTTGTCGATTTAAGCCCAAGAACTGCTAAACAACTTAAAATTTTATACGAAAATTTAAAGAGAGAAGAAAAAATGTTGCTGCGGAACATGTGTGTTTTTAATTTATTGGACTAATCTAAGTTTTAAATTTTATTCTTAATTTTTTTTATTATATCGATGTTACTCGTTCTCTGACGAGAGTAAAAGCAGCGAAATCTGCTGCGGTAGATTTCAAGGTATTTATAATATTATCATTTGTATTCGAATTTTAATTACTTCATTTTGATTTCACAATTAAAGAAAGACATATTTAAAACTGGAGGAGGCCCTTCATCTTGTTCTATTAGTAACGAGCAAGAGCTACTATTAGTAGAATTTCAAGTCAGCCCCTTGAGAATTTTTTTGACAGTTCTGCTGAATTTATGAGTAATATTTGCACTTTTATTATTTTATTTTTTGACTGATTTATTATTTGTTAATAGTGAAAGATATTTATATCATTATGGATGAAAATCAGATCCCTAACCAGACCCCAACCCAAGTAGAGCCAGTCCAAACTCCTGAACCAGAACTTGTACATGAACCACCGAAAAAAAATTAAAAAACCCATAAAAAAAAACTTTCTGCCGAACAGTATAGGAGACTGTATTTCAGACAGAAATATTTGAATGCTCTAAAAGAGGGCAAAGAGCAAGCAATTATAAGAAACTTGTCTATTAAAAAATTAAAATTAGAAATTAAAAAAATAGAACAGTAATTTGTTAGTTTATTTCGAGTTTTATTAAAACTAAGTTAATATGCATTGAATTATCTATTAAAAACAGTAGCAATAACAACATTTCTAACTGCATTGTTATTGTTATTTTCAACAACAAAATATTCTACTTCCTCCTCTTATATCTCGGGGTGCATTTTTAATTACATCATTTTGTATTTTACAGATGTTGTGTAGTACTCCACAAGCAACTATTACTTCTGGAATAGTTTCCATTTGTAGTCGTAAACCTGATTGTAAACATGAAAATCTTTTCTTCAGTACTCCAAAATATCTTTCAATAGGATTTCTTGTAGCAATGTGGGTTCGATTCTAAGCTTCTTCATGCGGACTAGCAGGATGAAGCAGTGGAGTTAAAAGATAATTTTTGGATGGATAGCCACTATCGCCGAGTAAAAATCCATTTCCATAAATACCCATGGAGAATTTAGCAGGAAGAGGGGAATCATTAAAAATGGTACTATCATGCTTGATCCCGGCCACGTAGCTATTATATGTAGTAATTTCAGGTTACTGTCGCGGACTGCTTGGACGTTAAGGCTAAAGTAACCCTTTCTATTGCGAAATAGCTCTGCTCGGTAGCCACCAGGGGACTAGATCTTAATATGGGTGCAATCCAATGAAAGAAAAATTTGAATTGTTGACCAAGATGGGAACCTGGATTCTAGTGACATGTCCAGAAGGAGTGAAGCCTCTGTCATACAAATGGGTACTTCGAGAGAAATCAGACGGCAGATTGAAAGCGACATATCTCAATTCGGCTCATCCTGAGTCACGCCGCCTCGCAGAAAATGAGACTTGTGCCCTTCGACGTGACTACTGCATTTCTCTACGGAGATTCGAATGAGAAACTGTACATGTTTCAACCAAACGGTTTCGACGACGGGACCGGCTGAGTATGTGAACTGAGAAAAAGTCTATACGGACTAAAGCAAGCTCCCAGGAAATGGAATGAGAAAATTTCGGATTTTCTTGAAAGCATCGGACTGCAGAGCACCGACGACGACCCCTGTGTATTTTACAACAAAGGAAAGACCGTACTCCTGACTCTCTTCGTCGACTAGGGTCTAGTTGTTGGAAGAAATGTCAGAAATTTACAGAATCCTGCAAAAGATAAGCCAGAAATTCGATATTACCCACAAACCGTCAACCATCAGGTGAATTTACATACTTGGGAATGGTAATCAAGACTACGCCGAAAGATATCTTAGTGCGTCAGGTCAGCTACACTGAGAAAATCCTGGATCGATTCAAGTACAGTTCATGCAATCCAGCGTGGACTCCCATAGAAAAGGGCATGATGGTAGGTGAAGAAAGCAAAGTTGGCGACAAACCAGAGCCAGTCAGCATTCCCTATCGAGAAGCCATAAGTAGCTTGCTATATTTGGCTACAATTTCACGTTCATCTGATTTACTTAGGATCAGTTTGTTCAGTAGGGGGTAAAGTGATCCAGTCAAATGGAATGGAAAGTAGTGATCCGGATTGAAAAGTGTAAGTTGGGTTAGTTCGAAGTGACAAATGGAATACTCCTATAAATAACTATCAAGTGAACTGTCATCTTTTGCAAATATTTTAACATTATTTGACGTTAGGTCAAGAGTAGGTTTATACAGAAGCGACAGTAAGACAGAGAAACGAAAATTAGAGAGAGATGGGGAAAGTGAACAAATTTAAAGGGCTCATTGTTTAAAATCGAAAAGTTTCCTCCCATCTTAGTGAGAGATAGGAGAAGGGAACAAATTTGAAGGTCTACACAGTACCTCAAAGGAGTGCGTAGCGTGCCGTCGATTCTTATAGCGCCGAATTATCATGCCGTTGATGTCTTATGCCGCCGAAGTGTCACCCCGTCGAATAATACCCCCACCACTAATGCCGTCACGCCGAACACAGCAGTGTCACCCCGTCGAAAATGGGATGAAATGGGACAGGACGAAACGAATTCCAGTGTCCCAAATTAAATATTGCAGATTACTACTTATCCCTCACATCTTACTACTTCTACTACATTATAGATGGCGCTGCCATAACAATGAATATAATCTCGTTGGTACACTCTGGCAAAAAATCTGATTAACACTCAAAGTGAAACATTTACTTTGTTATCTTTAAACATTTAATAACAACATTTAATTTATTTTTCAACTTCACTCTGCATATGTCATATTTTTTGCACTTTTGACAGAATTGATACAATATTTATTTAAAATAATTATTTCATAAAATGTTATAAACTGTTTGACACTGACAACCACAAATGTTTCAAATATTTATTTACGTGATTATACCCTTATTGTGTGAATTTACGAATTAATATTAAAAGTAATTTATAATGTCGTAGAAAAAGCATTCTGGAGTGGAGTATTCATATCCCATTCAGATGATTGAGGCACTCTGCCTATGGTGTCGTGCCCCAAACTTTATCCTCAAGGGATATGAGCATCATATCCGCTCTTGTTGTACAAGTGCTATTTCTTATTTTCGTATACCCTGCGTTTTTTATTAATAGATTAAATTGTTCGGCTGTTTAGATTTTTTTTAATTTATGATATATATATCCAAACAATTTCATTCATTTTGTATAATTTACCTAAAAATTTGCATATAGCTAAATTCAGATATCTTAAAAATCGAGCGGAAAATATGAAATATAAAAATGAAATTAGGATTTAAAAAATTAATTCCTGAAAAAAATGTAGGTCAGACATTTAAATAAGGTCGGACATTTAAATATATTTTCTTACTATAAATCATATTAAATTTTATTAGAGATGTAAGGTACATAAATGTATAAATATGGATATATATACATAGCTAATTTAATTGTTTAATTTTTGTTTTTAATATTATGTTCATGATACAATTAAATAAGGTAGTATTTAAAGCACACAATGACGGGTTTAAGAGCACGATGCAAAGCGGAATAGGTAATCTTAACAGCATCCCTACTTTAAAGACTCTTATACAAGTGTATCCTAATTTTTTATTATGCCTGCATCATAACAGATCTGGAATGTAGAATTTTTTATTTCATAATTTTGTATAGGTGATGTGATGTTTTATCGTAATAAAGATGGTTAGCATTACTAAATAATAAATAATTAAAAGAGAAACTCAATGGATTTAGGATTATGTTAGTGCATACATGCGGTGTGTTTTAATATTGCATTTATGAACAGTTTTTTGCTTGTGTTAAAGGGTAATTATTTACAAGCATTAGATAACAACTTACTTCACTCCCAATCTTTCTTAATTGAATTAATTAGTTACAATGTGTTTGATAACACAGAGTTTATAACATGCAGTTATTGTTTATTTGAATCAGTACTCTATTGGCAGTCGTGAGATAAGTGTCGGAGGTGTTTGATTCAATAGGTGAGACACAATACCTATGAGTTACTGAGTGTGAGACAGTATATTTACTGTAGTGTGATCTTGATATTATCCTATCCATATCCCCGGCGCGTAAACCCGTTAACATTGCATTGACAGGAGGGTGAAGCCGAGGCGCGACGCACCAGGGTACCCTGGTGCCAACGGTGCCCTGCTAGAACAGGTGCCTTAGTCTCGCTTGCATCTCGGTGGGGAGGTGGAGTATGGGTTTGTACTCGGCTTTCACTCATACTCCTGAAGCCTTGTTATAACTCACTGTGGGAGATGTCAAGTTGCTCGATGGATTTCGAGTGTTCTTCTGCTACCGTGGATTCGGTAGCCGGCATATCGTGGATTCGATATGTGACACTCCTTTCGAGGAGTATCCTTTTCAATTTTACCCGTCTTACCTGGTTTGTTGTTGAGTGTGAGTGTTGTTGTGTGTGCGAATGATATATAGTTGTGTGCAATGTGTTTCACTAAGCATTAGCTTACTCTTTGACTTTCCTTTTCAGGGTGTTCCAAATTAGAAGACGTGATTGGCGTATTATATATTTACTGTTATTTTCGTATCAGAGTGTACAATTATTTAATTAATTATATTGATTGCAATTATTTCAGACTTTTATTTTAGCTACTCTACCTCATTAAAATATCTTCATAACAATTCAGAAGTGGGATCGGAACCTGGATTAGGATTCTTTAATTGTTTTAACATATCACATCATCAGGATAACGAATCTACTGGAATTGGGAACGCGTCTCCTAAAATCAACCTTTTGATACGAATGGTGAAAACAGTATCAACGAAAGAACAGGCCGGTAAAACCGGACATGTTAAAAGAGATTGTCGTGCAGTTAGACAAGCATCTACTTCTAGCAACGCTTTCAGACTAACTACGCATATCCGACCACCGCTACTAAACAACCGCACACAACCATCCTCATCAAATGACGATAACAAACATTTTGTTATACTAAGATTTGTCGGATAGTTCGGAAAGCGACACCACAGCACAGGATGAAGATACGTTAGGAGTACAAACAGATCCTTACAATATAAACATGTTTTCAGAGAAGCAATTTCAACCTTTATCAAATACACTATTATTAGAAGCACTACTACCCGACGATCTCAGCATAGAGGAAAAAAGAGTTTTCAATGTTGAGAGAGAAATTGGAAAGGAAATGTCTGATAACTTGTCTCTTGTAAGCATGCTGTACATTTATACTGGAACTCCTCCAATGGGTTATGGAACTCAAGCTCCCAAAGTTGCAGAAACAGTGACACGAGCGTATAGTTTTAACAAGAAAAGAGAAGAAGGGAAAATATATCTAGACCATGATGGGTTCCCTATACAAAGATTAAATAGGGAAAAAGAAGATGGAGAATTTCCTCACAATGAAATTCATGGCAATTTTTCCGTAAAACATGTTGCAAACATGACCAAGCAATTCACTAAGAAGTATCATAGGCAAATAGATCGAGTGGTACAAAAAACAATGAACTCTATGATGAAAACAAATGCAGATGTTTTAACAAAGGGAAGACAAACATATGACCCTTTCTTTAAGAGAAGTGTAACGTCTGCTGTAGCGTTTAAGAGATATCATGATTTCTTGACTACAAATACAGGAATGGTATCGATGAATTGTTTAGAATGGATCCAATCAATCATTAAGACATTAGACATGAAAGTAATAGGGGTAACTGCTCCTACTTTTAATATGGTTGAGAAACGAGAGTTCAATAGAGAAACAGGGCAATGGCTGACAGTAGTGAAAAGAGTACCGATAATTAGAGAAGAAAAATACCAAGAAGAATGCGTAATAAACAAGATGATGGATCTTCTAACAAGTTTTGGAAGCTATATAAAGCATAAAGAAAGAGGAAAGAAAGATAGAAGAGCAATATGCTCAGGAAACATGGGTATAAGAATGTTTTTGCACATAATAGAAGAGTTCCACCTAGAATTAGCCAAAGAAGTAGAAGGAAACACCATCTCTATTGGGGGCGAAGAGAAAAAAGCAAAGATTATTACTAATCTATCAGATATAAGGTTGGATGGATCAGTACCCACCGTTGTTGTACAAGGAACTGAGGACGCCTCCAAATGGAACGAATGCTTGGCACCTGCATGCTTTGCAACTATGCATTATGTAATGTTCGACGATAATGTTAGAATATCTTTAGGGCTCCCTAAGGTATCTGAAATGGGGAAAGTCTTCTCAAGAATAGCAATAGCCCTACATTATTTACAGTCACGAAAAAAGGTTCAACTAGGGCCCGGTGTTATAGTTCAAAATGACTCAAGGCTGACGAACAAAATTCAGAGCAGTAATAATCGATATAGCAGAAACGCGACACGAGGTAGCTGAGAAAATAGAAAACGATCAACAAAAACAAGCAGTTTGATTTAACATAAATAGAAAAGCTCCACAAAAATTCAGTTGCGGAGATCTTGTTTTTGTAAAGAAATAATATACAGTGATAGAGGGAAAAAAAAAAAAAATATTACTACATTATGCTGGACCATTTAAAATAGAGAAGGTTTATTCAAACGAATATATCTAAGTTGTGGAAATGAATGGATCAAATAGGAGCATGAGATGCAGATACAAAAACGAAATAGCAGTGGACAACATGAAACGATGGGTACTAGTAAAAGATTTGACGATTAATTCAGAAAATGACACTCTGCGTCAGATGATGATGTTCATGGAATTGAAAATTAACTTCTCGAGGGCGAGAGTTTTTCAGGATGGCCGACCTGTTAAAGGGTAATTATTTACAAGCATTAGATAACAACTTACTTCACTCCCAATCTTTCTTAATTGAATTAATTAGTTACAATGTGTTTGATAACACAGAGTTTATAACATGCAGTTATTGTTTATTTGAATCAGTACTCTATTGGCAGTCATGAGATAAGTGTCGGAGGTGTTTGATTCAATAGGTGAGACACAATACCTATGAGTTACTGAGTGTGAGACAGTATATTTACTGTAGTGTGATCTTGATATTATCCTATCCATATCCCCGGCGCGTAAACCCGTTAACATTGCATTGACAGGAGGGTGAAGCCGAGGCGCGACGCACCAGGGTACCCTGGTGCCAACGGTGCCCTGCTAGAACAGGTGCCTTAGTCTCGCTTCCATCTCGGTGGGGAGGTGGAGTATGGGTTTGTACTCGGCTTTCACTCATACTCCTGAAGCCTTGTTATAACTCACTGTGGGAGATGTCAAGTTGCTCGATGGATTTCGAGTGTTCTTCTGCTACCGTGGATTCGGTAGCCGGCATATCGTGGATTCGATATGTGACACTCCTTTCGAGGAGTATCCTTTTCAATTTTACCCGTCTTACCTGGTTTGTTGTTGAGTGTGAGTGTTGTTGTGTGTGCGAATGATATATAGTTGTGTGCAATGTGTTTCACTAAGCATTAGCTTACTCTTTGACTTTCCTTTTCAGGGTGTTCCAAATTAGAAGACGTGATTGGCGTATTATATATTTACTGTTATTTTCGTATCAGAGTGTACAATTATTTAATTAATTATATTGATTGCAATTATTTCAGACTTTTATTTTAGCTACTCTACCTCATTAAAATATCTTCATAACACTTGTTAAACAAGGTTTATGATGCTGGTATAATAAAATATATCTAATTTAATCTCTTTATCATTTATCGGATTAACCATACAAAAAATTATTAATAAAAACATAATTTATTACACAGATGAAATTCTGAAACGTAAGGTTGCTAAAGCTAGTAGTATGTATACTTGATTAGCTAATCACAATGACTATCTTAATAAGTACCTAATTATACTACCCGTCATATACATTTGTCATTTTCATAGTATTGTATTAAAATAATAATTTCTATTGGACGGTATTTTATACCTACATATAAAAATTCTGTAATAAACAAATTCTTTAGAAAAATTAAATATCAAAAATAGTCCCACCGAATATGTGACGGTAATTGATAACAACACATAATACACAACTTTTTCAAACACGATAATTCTGACAACTTCGAATTCCTGGAGTTCATTTAAAAATACTCGGACTCGATACACAGAGAAATACCAGATGACAGTAACATCTTTTAATGACAACAAAAATAATGCGGAAAGAACCTTTTTCGTCGCAAATATTTTTATAATTTTAAAATAAAATGAAATCGAAAAATACATACAATTTCTTCATAGATTTCTGCTTTATTGACGAGACGATTTTTGAATACCAATCTTTGAGTTCGTTAATTTTCATTGTTAATTATTAGTTCTTTTCAGATCATTATACTCGTATGCATAGAATTTCTGTTTGATTATATATTATAATTTTAGTTCACTGTTTTGCAGAGCCAGTTCATATTCTTAATCTTTAGATGACATATGTGTTTGATTTAATATTAGTTTCTTCTAAGTTTTTTTATATTATTTTCTACCTCTTTGGTTGTGGCGAGTCTTTGATTTTTTTAATAGTTTTATGTTCCATTTTGTGTTTGTTTATATTTTTTACTTTAGTTTAACGTTTTCATTAAACTATATTTAAAACTGTATTTGGTGTCCCTTGCTTAAAATGGAAAGATTAGACGGTCATCGTTCTAACTCCCAATTACATGTTTTTGAGAACTATGTCTATAGTGTTAATAAACATCAGAGAGGCAATGCTACCTATTTTGTATGTCGAAATCGAGAAACATGTTCTGCTCGTCTTGTTTTAAAAAATAACATCCCCGTTGTAACACAGCTTCATAATCATGAAGTGGATTTAGCTGAAATTCAGCTTCTGCGTTTAAAAACAGCTTTGCGTAGACGAGCTCAGCAGGAAAGTAGAGAAATAGAGCTCATTTTCCGTGAAGAAGAACGAAGGTATCCCGAAGGAGCAGCTCTCATTAACGGTTTCCGACATGTTCGCTCCACTATGTACAGGAGCAGAAGATTAGGTACTCCTGCAATACCCCGTACTATGATGGAATACGCTGAAACCATCAGACAGCGACAGTACGTAAATGAATGTATATTTGATATGTATCTGTTTATCTACGAAACATTTTAGATGGTTTGGACGTTATGGACGAGATTTACACCCGGAAGAAAATGATTTTTTTAGAGGTCATTTAACGGGTGCGGACAACAATGTTTCCGTGTTATTCGTCTCGGAAACTATTTTACACTACGTGCGACAACAACCTGGCGTCCACCTTCATATGGATGGAACTTTTAAAGTTGTGCCACGAGCAGGTGGAGCACTGCAGCTTTTTACTATCCACCTTTTGTATAATGACATGGTAAATTATGATATATGCACATATAGTACTATATGATAAAATAATACTCTTTTAGACATTTCCACTACTTTATTCCTTGATGGAACGAAAGACACGAGCTGTATACGAAGCTATATTCAATTACCTGCTTCGAATTTTAGGAAACACTAGGGTGGAAAGTGTTATGGCTGATAATGAAACAGCTTTAAGAACAGCAGAAGTAAGAACCTTAGGAGGTAATACCAGATTAAAGGGTTGCTGGTTCCACTATGCTCGTGCTATTTTCAAAAAAGGCCCAGGAGTTAGGTTTACTGCGTGATGGAAATCGACCACAAAGTAGACATTTAATCCGTGCTGCAATGGTCTTGCCGTTATTACCACGTGCGATGTTGGCAGATGGACTTGACGAAATTGAAAATATAGCCCAAGTGAATAATGTTAACGCGGGAACTTTTATCAATTACCTGCGTAGGCAATGGTTACCGCTTCAGATTAGCGTACATGGGGAATACCATCGTACTAATAATTCGGTGGAAGCATTTCACCGACAATTATATCGGTATGTTTATATATTTTGGTAGTATTGTAAATGATTTCGTAGAGTTGTTACTGGTGTAATGCATCCACATCAACCTTCTTTACATGGCCCACGGTGTTGGTCGATTAGAAGCCGTTTTGAACGGTTTGCCAAGTAGTTGATCTTAAATGACCTTATGAAAAGTATCCGAACCGGTAAAAATCAATTTACTTAGTTCACTTACAGACATTTCTCAATTTCAGAGACCTTTATACATAATGGACTTTATATTATACATCTAAATTATAATGTTTGACAGTAACTACATCATATTAATCATTGGAACATTTACTTTGTACTTGATAAATAAGGTTAAACAAAGATGAAATCTATTTGAATTAGTAAAGATATGTGTATGTACAAATGTGCGAGTTTGATTACCGGGAAATTTAGTTCTTGTTGTTTAGAAGACTTAACATATATCTGGTTACGAATATAATGTATCAAAACGTTCTTTTTACAATAAACTTGTACAGACTGATAAAACCATATAGTGGGGGAACAATTTTAAATAAAACATGTTCAATGAAGGTATGCCCGAAAACTTTTCGTTACAGAGTTACAGCCCTTTGAAAGGTGCACTTCATCAGACATAATTTTATTATTAATTCTAGTACTAGTTGCACTAAATTTTTAAAACTTGGTATGAGAATAGTACTTATTTTGATATATATATATATATATATATATATATATATATATATATATATATATATATATATATATATATATATATATATATCTGTACTTTATTTACTTTTATCATTTTTTTTAACTATTAACATTTTTTCATTATTGCCTATCAAATATTATATACAATACAAAAATACACAATGAAGGTTCTCTAGATAAAACTTGATAAACGCAGGAGTTTTTGAAATATTTTAATTAGAAAAAAGAAGTATCCAAAAATATTAGATTAAAAGTTAAGAAACAATAAACAATGTAAAATTTTAATATTATTTTATAAAAGTTGTTCAAAATGACCACCTTGAGCATGATACATGCGTGACACCGGCGAATTAATGAAACATATAGTCAATGAAATAAAATATATGTGCATATGCACTAGTACTTTTCCATTTTTTTCTGCAATAAATGATAACTATGAACAAAATTTGATTGATTTTTTTTTATTTTGTTCAGTTTTCATTGTAACTTGATTGTTATTAACATTTAAGCCAATGTTTCGGATATTTGATTAAAAAAAATCTCATAAACTACTTGCATTTATCAAGTTTTGTCAAAAGTACTTTTTGTGTATTTTTGTATTGTATGTAATATTTTACAGGCAATAAGAAAAAATGTTGATAGGTCAAAAAATAACGATAAAAAATCTTCATGATTCGCCCGTATGAGACGCCTCAGGTTGAAATACAAAAACAAATAAATATATAGGGGAGAGTAGCCTAATTTGGACCGCTGTGGTATCCAAAGATTGATAAAATCTGTGCGATTTTAAATAGACTACTTGTTAATCGTAGAGGTAGACCAGATTAATGTAATCATGTTTGTGAAAAAATGTCTCATGGTTACATTAAGAGAAGGGTTATTTGTTTGACTACGAAGAAAATTTGTTATTTTGATGTAAGAGTGAAAGCCGTTAGTTCGTCCAAACGTAAGTAATTACAAGTCCTCTTATATCATCACAAAGCTTACTTATCTAACTATAATTTCCTGTTACAATTTTATGAGTTTATGTTACTTTAACATTTTTGTATAATTTTAAGTATAAAATATTCAAGTTGCCCAAGTTGGACCGAAAACAGTTGCCCAAATTGGACCGACAAAAATTGTCCACCTTTAAATTTGTTGACTTCTCCTATCTCTCCCTAAGATGTGACGAAACTATCCGATTTTAAACAATGAGCCCTTTAAATTTGTTGCCTTTCCCCATCTCTCTGACAAAATGCGAAACATAAAAAAGAAAATGGTGATTCATGGTTTTGTACATTGTGTGAAGAAACCAAGGAAGAAAATATGATACAATATATTAAATGTCGCACTTGGATTCATTCTCAGTGTGCTGGAGTTAGTGCTGTAGTTAAAAGGTTCTATTGTTGTAATTTTCGTTAAGAAAGCTAATGGTCCAATTTATGAAGCTAGCGGTCCAAATAAGGAAACCGGTTTCCTATATTGGACCGTTGACAAGATTTTTTTGAATTTATTTTTTACTATTAAAAATGGTATTTAAAATTTAATAAATGGTTTTATTTTGAAGGTACACTTAGGGAGTTTCTTTTCTACTACTTAATTTTTATTGACACTTCTTCCGTGCCTTTATATAGTGAATATTATAAAATTGGTCCAAATTAGGCTACTTTCTCCTAAATGTGCATCTAAATAAGTCATAAAAGTTTAGTGCAACTAGTACAGTGTTATTAATAAAAATGTATCTGGTAAGATTCATTGGCAAAGGGCTGTAACTCTGTAATGAAGAGTTTCCGGACATACCTGGGATATAACATTTTTTACTCAAAATGATTCCTCCAATATATAGTTTTATTTTGGCACACTCTTGCTGAATCAGACTGTGAACAGTGCGTTTAAGCTAATTATTTTTAACCTAAAAAAATATGTAAATATGAAAAAGTCAAGAAACAAAAAACATCCCGACTATGTGATTTGACATTTTTGAAGACATGCAGAGATAATAATATCATTCCCAGCTGCGCTCGTGTTAACAGCTACATACAGACTGAACAAGCAAGAAGAATATTGAATCGAGCCAATTTTGCTATGCTGCGTGAAAGAATACAATACACCAGGAAAGAAATTGCTCGCTTAGATAAAGATTGTTTGGTTCTACATTTGTTTTTGTCTTCTACTCTGGTTCCAGAGAATTGGTCTACATTGGATAATATTATTTCGCTTCATATAACAGGAAACCAGCAGAAGTTAAGTGCAGTACACAAATCTAAATTTGATAATTTAATTAAAAAACAAAAACCTAACATACAAAAAGATTCTCTTTCTAAAAACAAATTAGTTTTCAATCTAAGTTCACCTTTTTTGTCAGATAATGCTTGTTCTGTTTTATGTAAAGGTTTTGATTTTGGAGTAACTCCCAGCCGTATACCTACTGAAGAAATTATTACGAGTGTTGAAGCTGCCATTCAGACACTACCTGCAGAGAAATCTCAAGAGATTCGCCATGAAACTACTCGTATACTGAAGAACGCTACGTCTGTGAAATCAAACTTGTCGAGAAAGGATTTGTCAAGTTTAAAAGAAATAAAGAAAAATAAGAATATTGTTGTTTTACCAGCGGATAAGGGCAAAGCTACAGTAATCTTGGACAAAGAAGATTACATTAATAAAGCTAACGTTTTGTTAGATGATCCAGCCTACATTAAAGTCAACAGTAATCCGTTAGGTTCTTCAAAATACCAAACAACGAAATTACTGAAGGATTCTTCGTTGCCACAAGAAGTTTTGAAGAAACTTATTCCCCAGGATCCTGTTATTTCAAGATTTTATGGTCTTCCAAAAATCCACAAAAAAGATGTCCCGTTAAGACCTATTGTTAATTCTATTGGATCTACAACTTATGAATTAGCTAAATATTTAGATGGATTATTGAAACCTTTGATTGGTCATTCTTCATCTTACGTCAAAGATTCGAGACATTTTGTGGATTTGATTGGTGATTTGAGTTTGACAAGAAATGATCTACTTGTCAGTTTTGATGTTTCATCATTATTCACGTAGGTTCTTATTCTTGATACCTTAAAATTATTAGAAGATCATTTTTCTACTGACATCAAGCTTTTTAAACATTGTTTGACATCCTGTTTTTTCCTCTTCAATGGTAATTACTACAAACAAGTAGATGGTGTTGCCATGGGCTCTCCTTTATCACCATCCATTGCGAATTTCTATATGGAGAATTTTGAAGAAAGAGCTCTTAGTACAGCAAGTAAGAAACCTACCGTCTGGCTTCGTTATGTTGATGATGTTTTTGCTATTTGGCCTCATGGAAGAGACGAATTAAACAATTTCCTTAATCACTTAAATTTGCAACATAAGAATATCAAATTTACCATTGAAGTAGAAGAAAATAATAGTCTTCCTTTTCTTGATGTATTTTTGGAAAAACAAGATGATGGAAAGCTTATTACTTCAGTATATAGGAAGCCAACCTATACTAACCAATATCTTCATGAGACCTCTAACCACCACCCTGCCCAAAAAGCTTGTACTATTAAAACGCTTTATCAGAGAGCTTCTAATCTATGTCATCCCAGTAAACTGCAAGAAGAAATTAATTTTTTGGATGAAGTTTTCTTGAAAAATGGTTACAGTAAAACACAAATAAGAAGAGCGCTAAAAACGAAGAATAAACCTCTACCTATTCCACAAGTGGTTCCTGATAAGAAATTATTTGCTACTTTGCCCTTTTATTGCCAATGTCACCGACAAAATTGGAAGGATTCTTAATAAATATGACATAAAAACTTCATATAAATCAAGTTTAAAAATCCGTGATCTTCTTGGCAATGTCAAAGATACAGTTCCTCTACACTGTTCTGGCATTTATAAGATTCCTTGTCAGTGTGATAAAATATATATTGGTCAAACTGGTAGAACTGTAGCAACGAGATTAAAGGAACACAAACGGCATATTAGATTAAACCAACCTGAGATGTCTGCCGTTGCAGAACATGCAATTCAGGAATTACATGGAATTGATTTCGAAAACACGAAGATTCTTGCAAGAGAAAATCATTGGATAAGAAGACTTATTAGAGAAGCAATTGAAATCAAGAAATCTCCTAATAATTTTAATTTAAATACAGGCTTTGAACTAAATAAGTCGTGGTTACCTGTCATCCGTTTTTAATTTTGTCAATGTCATTTGTATGTTTTCATTTGTTACCTATGTTACGTGTTGTCTTGACTACTTATTTATTTGTTATTTACCTGACGAATAAATTTTTACAGAACTAAAACCCAAATATTGTTTATTTATTTTTAACCTCATTATTCATTACTATGGGTACAACAGAATGGTCTATCGGTTTGTATTTTTTTGTACTCTATTGTTTTAAATACTACCAAATTTTTTTTAAACAAGGTTTATATCATAATAAAATGCCCACATACCTAAATATTTTTACAATTATCTAATTTTTATTTCTCATTAAACCAGTTCTTATGTATTTTAGTTCTAATATTATCAGTACAGAAACTATTCATATTTTTATTAATAAATAATCATATAGAAAGTATGCCATGAAATATACATATACAGTAGGCTTTGAATCAAAAATAAGAGTGATAAATTTAAATTAAAATCAATAGGCAATATTTGGGTTTAAAGTTCTGTAAAAAATTTATTAATTACAGAACTTTAAACCCAAATATTGTCTATTGATTAATTATGAGTTCTAAAAGCTTCTGACAATATTTAAATTAATATATTAATAGTTGTTAATTACTCCTTATAAATAATAATCGATATGATTTCAATTATATTCTTCTTTTATTTTTTCATCCATAGCCTACTGTTAATAATAATAATAAATATTATTTAAAAGAAATATAAAATAAAATACTTGGTCGGTTTCAAAATCTTTAATCTCGAAAGATACAATACGTATTTCGACTTACTAGGCCATCGTCAGGTAAATACAAGACGAATGAAAATAGCTGTGCTTAATCGAGTTTTCATTACTGCTTGGTAATATATCTTGCTCATCTTTAATATCATTATTATCACACTCAGGTATCAGACTAATATGTAGGTCTATATTTGTAACGTGCATTCCAAAAGCAAAGGTTTGTTCGTATGCATCATTCTTTGCTCGCATAATAATTTTATTAACTTCATTATTATTTGGAAGGTAAACTGATTTGAAAGTATTATTCAATGAATTGGTTGAATTCAATGACTTATCAAGACGAGGAAATTGTAAAAACAATTTGATTTTGTAATATTGTCACTTTGTAATTGAAGTTTTCTAATTCTATGCATTATTTCGAGCAAACTGAAATTAACTACGGTGGAAAATGTGGTTGTCATAGATCTAAGACTTCTGAAAAATGCTTCACAAGGTTTTATTGTTTCATATAAACAATAAACACTAGCAAGAACGTGGGTCACAACCAGATGAACAAACAGTTTGAGCCGACATGCCGGCCATATAAGGCATGCGCAGTGTGAGATTTCAAATGATATAAAATGATTTACTGAATATATATTGGAGATATAAATGATTTTGTTGTGATTTAATGATTTTTTCCTACGACCACTGTTAAAAATAGTATTTTTAACGGTTGCTTAGCAAGTTAAAAATAACAGTTTATAACACAGTAAATACTTTTAACACGTTGCCATTGACAACGTGTTAAAAGTAAAAACCAAATTTACTTTTAACACGTCCTATGTTCAGTTCACAACAAATACATCATGACCTGTCATAAATGTCATTCTAATGCTTAGTTTTTATTTACTAATAGGTACATAACTGTGGTCGTAGGAAAAATAGTATATGATATTTGTGTTAAAAGCGATTTTATTTTGTTCGTGGGGTTTGTTAAACTCGGCTTCGCCTCGTTTCAAACTTCCCCACTCACTCATAAAATGTCACTTTTAACACTTATATCATAATTAACTATTTTGGAGATTTAATGATGATTTTTATGATTTAGTGATGATTTTTATGATTCAATGAAGATTTTTTGAGATTTAACGATTTATTGTTGGTTTAAAATGATTTTTTAAGGATATAATTTGATTTATATAATGGGTGCGTCACTGATTTACAGAGTAAGAACCCCTTCGGTTTTTCTACACCCAAGGAGGGATGCACAACAAAAAGAAGTGCAATAAAATAATGTAAATATGTAGTAATAAACTACTAAACATAGTTAAAAAGTAATTCAATGTGAATAGTTTTACCTCCCGCCTATCAATATATAGATAAGGGAGGTATTGTTTTTGGTCATATTTCTGGAGTGTGAGTTTTCAACATATGAGCACGAATTAGGATCCCTAGAATACGATTTTACTATTTTTACCGTGATGTCTGTATGTCTGTATGTGTGTGTGTCTGTGTGTGTATGTGTGTCTGTGACGATTTTTCATCCACGATAACTCCAATACGATATATGTAAAAAACATAATATTTGGTATTTAAGAGTTATTTTCTAATATGATGAACTGATTAGATTTTGAGTACAATTGGTTAACCGGAAGTAGTACTTTACTTAAAGCTTTAAACCGTTTTTGCTAAAAAATACCTCTAAATACCATACTTTCGCAAATTTCTTTATTATAAATATAAAGATTTTTTTATTTTCTACCGATCTGTATAATTACGTTTATATATAACTTTTGAGGATATTGGATTGTGCCTAGTTTGAATAAATAAAACACACACACTTTTGAAGGATTAATCAGTCAGTTTATTTTCATCAATTGACGTTTTATATAATTGAAACAACTGTAACACATTATTATTTTTAACAACTACTCGATCGTTCCTGTTTGAAATGCAGTAGCGATTCTAGTTGCCTGCGACAATCTCACATTTTAAATATTTTCTTTAACACTCCCACAAAATGTGTGATTGTTGCAAACTTACAAAAATAAAATTTATATTGTATACAGTAAGGTTACATGACATTTATGTTAATTCTTACAAATCATTCCTAATTTTGATCTAAGAGTTTTGAACCGTTCATGGCTCAATGCCTTCGTTAGTATGTCCGCTAACTGATCATCTGTTGGAATTTATTTCACATCGATCTCGTTCCGCTCGTAACGTTCTCGAATAAAGTGGTAACGCACATCAATGTGTTTTGTGCGCTTATGGTATTCAGGGTTTTTTACCAGTCGTATTGCACTTTGGTTGTCCATGTGAATTAGAGTTGCTTCTCTCATAGGTTCACCGATGTCGCTTAAGAATTGCCTCAACCAGGTTACTTCTTTTGTAGCATTGGACGCTGCTTTGTACTCCGCTTCAGTGGTTTAAAGGGATACAGTATGTTGTCGCTGACTGTTCCATGTTATCACCCCGTTGTTAATTTTGAAGACATATCCTGTCACGGATCTTCGCGTGTCAGGGTCGTTGGCATAGTCAGAATCGGAATATCCAATAAGCGCATTGTTTTCATTGTCTCCATGGTAATATTCGATCCCATAGTTGACGGTTCCAATCAGATATTTTATAATTCGTTTGACTGCCGTCCAGTGCGCTTCTGTATGATTCTCCAGGAAGCGACTTGCTACTCCCACCGCATACATATTGTCTGGCCGCGTTGCGATGGCTGCAAACATCAACGAACCCACTGCTTCCCTATATGGAACGTTTTCTATCTTCTTTGATTCCATATTGGAATGTAATGTAGTATTTGGATCAGCTGGTACACTGTTTGCTTTTGCGTCAATCATTTTAAAACGTTTGATTATATCTTTTATGTAATTATTTTGGTGAATGAATATGGATCTTTTATTGCGGTCTCGTTTTATGTTTATTCCCACAAAATTATTTGGCTCACTCACCGTTATTTCAAACGAGTTTTTAAGTTTTGTTATTACATTATTTAGCTTATATAGCTTATAGCTTTATCTTTACTTATTATTAAGCCATCGTCAACGTATAATATTAAAAGTACTATTTTATTATCGAGTTTACCGCGAAAAACACATTTGTCTGCATTGCACTGAATCAGTCCGAAATCATGTAATACTTGGCTGAACTTTTGATTCCAGCATCGTGGTGACTGTTTCAGTCCATAAAGTGATTTGTTAAGTTTACATACGTGATTTGGGTCAATATTTGTTCCACTAGGCGGACGCATGTAGATATCTTCTTTGAGTTCACCGTACAAAAAGGCGGTTTTGACATCGAATTGTATCATTTCATAATCTTCTTTTGCAACAATAGCAAGTATGGTTCGAATGGAATCATATCTTGTAGTTGGCGCATATATTTCGTTGTAGTCTATACCTTCCTTTTGTGCATATCCTTGTGCACATAAATGCGCTTTAAATCTTGATATTTTGCCTTCTGGTGTTCTTTTTACTTTGAAAACCCACGTATATCCTATCGCCTTCTTGTTTTCGGGTAATTTGACTACGTCCCATGTTTTATTCTTATTTAGTGCAGTGATTTCTTCTTCTATTGCTTTGTTCCATTGTTCAGATTCTCTGCATGTCACGGCTTCTTCATAGTTGAGTGGAATGTGCATTTCGGCGAAACTAGCTTCATAGTTATCGAATCTTGGAGGACGTCTGATGTTTTCTCGAGGTCGGAGAACGCGCGCAGGTTCGCCCGATTCAAGTGGTCTATCTTCAACTTCAGCATTGTTCAATGGTTCCTGAACAATTTCATTTTCTGGTTGAGTTTCATCTTCTCTTTCAATGGTGATAAAACGTGATTCGTTTTTGTCATTGGTAATTGTCTTGTCCTCAATGAATGTGACGTCTCTTGAAACGGTTATTTTCTTCGTTTGTGGGTCAAACAAACGATAATTTGTTGAGTTGTTATCGTAGCCAACGAAGATCAACTTTTTGCTTTTGGCCTCTAGTTTAGTTCACTTCTCTTTAGGTATGTGGGTGTATGCATCTGAACCAAAAATTCTCATGTGTGAAAAAGTTGGCTGCTTACCGGTCCAAACTTCAAATGGAGATGAGTTTGGTGTCTTGGTTGTTGCAATCCTGTTCAGCAGGTACACCGCCGTGTTGACTGCTTCTCCCCATAAGTTGGTTGGTAGGTTCTTGGCGTGAAGCATAGCACGGGCTCGTTCAACAATTGTGCGTATTTCGCGCTCTGCGCTCCCGTTCTGTTGTGGTGTGTACGGGGCCGTACGCTCAAGTTCAATACCAGTTTCTTGAAGGAACTCCTGAAAATCATTGTTAATGTATTCAGTTCCATTATCAATGTGCAATATTTTTATCATGTGACCGAACTTATTTTTACACAACTTTACGAATTGTTTAAAACTGTCTAGCACATCTGATTTATGTTTTAAGTAAAATACAACCCGATAACTTGAACAACAATCTTTGAATACAACAAAGTATCTTGCACCACCGATACTTGGTGTTGTCATAGGTCCGCAAAGGTCACTGTAGATTAGTTCACCTTCTTTATATTTCAAATTGTTTGTTTTATTGAACGGCATTCTATGTTGTTTACCGTATAAACATGCTTCACAGAAAAAGTTCTTGGTTTCACTTAAGTCAACGTCTTTTATTAGTCCTTTAGTTATCATTTCACGTAGTGACTTAACGTTTATGTGGCCGAGTCGTTCATGCCATAGATTCAGTTTATTATTCACGCACGTATTTGCTCCAAACGTAACAATTGTTTTAAATTGCATTTGGTACAGGTTGTTTGAATCTTGGATTGCACTTGCATCTAACTTGTTTTCTTCGAACACTTTTGCAGTGTTACCTTTCTTGATTATCCTCATACCTTTGTTTGTTAGTTTTCCTTCTGAGAATAGGTTCTTTCTTAAGTCTGGTACGTAAAGGACGTCTGTGATTATTGAATCATACCATTGTCTATTCAGTAGCTTTTTAACCTTCACAGTTCCTTTGCCTTTGACGGGTAGTATGTTACCATTACCCAGTGTTACGGTAGCATTACTTGTGATTTCTTCTAAACTTGAGAAGTATTCTTTCCTGTACGTCATGTGCATTGAGGCACCGCTGTCCATTATCCAAGCTTCTTCTTTGGAAGTTACGTAGCATTCTAATGTATTTTTCTCTGCTGTAAATGCTGAGTAATTGGTCTGTTGTTCTTGTTTATATTTCTGGACTTTCTTCGGGGCACGACATTCCCGAGCCATGTGTCCTTTCTTTTGGCAATTGTAGCACGTTATGTTCCATTTCTTGTTCTTGTTTGGTGGATTTTTAGTTGCTGTCGTAAATGCGGTCTCAACTCTTTCGATTGACGTTAGATTTGCTTCTTCGTGTAGTAAACGAGCGGTCAGGTACGTGATTGTTTGCTTGGTTTCATCCATCGAGAGCCATGCTTGACGTAAATTTCGGTACTTTTGTGGGAGAGTACCTTAAATTTTAGTGATTATAGCTATATCACTTACTGTGTCTCCAGATTCTCTGATCTGCCTGGCTAGGTTTTCCACTTTTGCCACATGTTGTGCAATGTTGTCATTAGGATTAATTTTGTATTCGTGAAAGCGTTCTTGTACAATCATTTTATTGGTTTCACTCCTTTGTTCGTAAATGGAATCGAGTTTGTCCATTAACTCTTTGGATGATGTGCAATTTTCAATTAGTGTGATCTGGGAGAGGTCCATAGCAGAAGTCAGAGTGAACATTGCTATTGCGTCATTTTTCTCCCATTTCAGCAACTCTGTAATTTTATCTTTAGTAGGTTTTTTTTCCAAACCTTTAACCACCGCAAACAATCCTTTTGCTTTCAATGCACAATGCATTTGAAATTTCCACTGATGGTAATTTTTACCATCAAATTTGGCGACGTGCTTAATGTCTACCGTATTTGCGGCCATTGTTGTACTTTTTCTTGACTGATTTCGTTTTTATTTATATCTCACTGGCCGTATTCTGGGCCCATAACCTTTTGAGGATATTGGATTGTGCCTAGTTTGAATAAATAAAACACACACACACTTTTGAAGGATTAATCAGTCAGTTTATTATCATCAATTGACGTTTTATATAATTGAAACAACTGTAACACATTATTATTTTTAACAACTACTCGATTGTTCCTGTTTGAAATGCAGTAGCGATTCTAGTTGCCTGCGACAATCTCACATTTTAAATATTTTCTTTAACAATAACTTCTAGCTAGATAAAAAAAAATATATAAATTATAATAATTTTACATATCGTTTAGGCTAAGTAATTTCGATAAAACAGAAGAGTTATACATATGTTCACAAAATTTGACATATGATGTCAAACTTAATATAAGTAAGTGTAAAAGATAAAATAAGTAAAAATGAAGTAATTTTATTGTAATATTTAAAAAGATGGAAGAAATATATTAGGAGTGTATTTGCATGCGTGAATGAAAGTAAGTTCGGTTCCGGTTTTAGTAACGTCAAAAATAGTTGTCATATTGGTCATACAAATTTTATGAAGGAAATTTTAGGTATGAAATGAAATACAAATATTCTGAACTGCAATAACAAACTACTGCTACAGTGGCGGGAGGTATTGTGTTGGACACACCAGATTTTTTTATTCTTCAATACGAAATCAAATTTCATAAGTTAAAAAGGAACCAACAGCAAATATTTTACACACACCTTATTCTGGATCAGAACCATTATGTTATTGCGGATCGTCATTAAATATCTTTCAAGCGGCAAGTTCGTTTCAAGCTTCAATGCTCGCATTTAATATTATATTATTTAACAAGCATAATATGCAGGCTATATTACACGAGGATGTAATTAAAAATACGAGCGGTAGCGAGTATATGTAATCATCCGAGTGCAATGTAGCCATATTATGCGAGTCAAATACTATACTTTATCTACAACTAACAGGCATATAAAAATCTGATATTATTTTTTAAATATTCAGTTAGGTGTGAGTAGTTCATATATAACTCAACAGATGGCGCCACAGTAGCACTTAAATGTCAAAATAACTATTCAAATTGTATTTATTATACTTTTATAATCATTTATATTGATATTTATAATAAAAAATATATTATTAATAAATTAAGTTTATTAAAATGTTATGTGTTAAATTATATAGTCTATTTATTACAGAAAAGTGTGGCGTGTAATATAACATTTCATATTACACTTGTGTAATATGAGTAGTATGTTATATGTAGTATCACACTTATAATGTATCCATATTTCAATAGTTGTAGATAAAATTTTTTTTACAACTATTAAAAATTATTGTCAATACAGTAAACATAATAGGTAAAATTTTTATATGCCAATTTCTATATTCAAAACGTTGATATATCCACAATTATATAAAATATATAGAAATAAGAGAGTAAAAGTCGCGTCAACTATATATAAAACAATTTTGATGTGTTGTGAAGCTGATTATCCCGACTGCAGTAAAGACACTAGTGCCATCTACATACAGATTTTTCGCGGATTTACCATAAATTCAAGATCAATGTTAACACAGGTTAAATTTATTAATTCTAAATTAAATTTGAAAATATGTTTTACAAGGAAGAGTGAGTGTTAAAATTAATCTCGACTTAAATACAAAGTTCAGATAACTCGACTATGGCAATCCGCGAAAGCCATTTCCTAGAGACGGCAGCACTTCTGACTGACTTATAGGGAAAACATTGTATTTTACATAAGTGCTAGTGTAATTTTAATACTTTGTTTTGAGGATATGTTGTTATTTTTAATTCGATTGACATTTGTTTATCGCAGTTTCAGATATATACATTTATTTAAATGATGCTGCTTATGTACAAGCACCAGAGCGCATTGTTCCTATATCACAAGATACAAAGCATATTCAAATATTATTTTCACGTGGTTGTAGTATCGGTAGCATTGGACATTGGATAGGTTCATATTATGATGGTTCGGTAATTAATATTTATGATGGCAAAACTTAAATGAGGACGCAAAAAAATATTTAGAAAAATTGTTTCCGTTTGGACCACCCGTTAAATTTGTTCGTGTACAACAACAAACAAATAACTATGATTGTGGTTTGTTTGCTATCACTTTTTGTAAAAGCATTTTATTAAATAGAAACCCCGAAAAAGAAATTTATGATATTAATAAATTAAGATCACATGTTCTTCAGATGTTTAGATACCGTCAAATAGTAATGTTTCCCATCACTCGTCAGCAACAATTACACTAGAATTATTTAAAACGTAAATCAAATGAAACGGAAGAAATTAAAACTCAACGCGTAAATAAACAAAAATCAATTAATAAAACACAAAATTCTTGCGAAACATCAGATGAAAAAGAAAGTAGGATAAATAAACTTAAATTTAATTTCAAAAATTACTTGAACAATGAATCATTAGACAAAAAATCAAGAGAATAGAACAACATAAAGAATATAAGAAAGGAAAAAACTTAATCAAGATAGTAATACATACATGTTAGCAAGTAAAGGTTTAGAGGTAAATGTTAAACCGCATAATTTAGGGGCAATGAAAGTTATTTGCAAATATTGTTCGTCTAAAAATTTTTCATTCGAAAAACCTCTCGATGGCAAATTTAAACACTGTTGTTGGAAAGGTTATCTAAATCCAGATATAATAGAAGACTTTCCAGAATTTATAAGAAAATTAATGACAAAAAGAGACACAAATAGCAAAAAATTTAGTGATAGTATAAGAATATATATATCAGTGCACTAGCTTTTGCTTCTATGGGAGCAATTAAAACACCACCACCTGGATATGGACCATATTGTTTTCGCATTCATGGTCAAATTTATCATGAATCTGTTACATGTTTGAATCCAACTAACGAAAAAATAGAAAAATATACTCAGTTACATATTATTGATACAAATGAGGCATTAGAAAAACGAATAAACTTAGAATACAGGGTGTTCCATTTAAAAGTGCCACCATTGCTATCTCGAGAACTATAAGAGCTACGAGGTTGGTTAAATTAGCAAAGAACCACCATTTTACAAGACTAATACAATGAGCAAAAAAAAACTTTTTTTTCAATCGGTGGTTCTCAAAATACGGGACACAACTTTCTTATTTTAAATGGAAACGTATGTTTATTTTTAGGTTATTCGATAGAGTATTTTTTTCTGAATTCAAAGATATAAACATATCATATACTAATATAACAAAATAATTGAGAAAAATTCATGTTAAATTTATATGTATTTTATTTATATCTGGCTGAAACAAGAGTGCTATGGTTAGAAAACATAGTCATAATGTTCTGTCTAACATTGTTTGATTATTTTTTGTTAAATTTTATTTTCTTAAACTGTCAGTTTTAAGAAGAAAATGAATTGTTTTCTATCCAATTCAGAAAAAAATACTCTATCGATTACCCTAAAAATAAACATACATTCCCATTTAAAATAAGAAAGTTGTGGCCCCTATTTTGAGAACCACTGGTTGAAAAAAAAGTTTTTTTTGCTCATTGTATTAGTCTTGTAAAATGGTGGTTCTTTGCTAATTTAACCAACCTCGTAGCTCTTATAGTTCTCGAGATAGCAATGGTGGCACTTTTAAATGGAACACCCTGTATAATAAAAAATGTAACCCGGATATTATGAAAGAATTAGATTGTATAATTAGAAATATTAATCCATATTCTAAAGCATACATAATGTTAAGGGAAGTAGAGGAAAGGGAAATAGCTAAAGCTAATCAAAACAATCAAGCTGTCCCAGAAATTAATTTATGGATCATTAGGGATAGATCAAAAGATATTCGTAGATATAATGTACCAACCAGTAACGAAGTAGCTGTAGTTTTTAGTTCAAATGACGGTGAATCTCCAATAAAACGAGATAGTTGTGTACACCCTAGAACTGGTGGTCTTACTAGAATTAACCAGTTTAGTGAAAACTGTAACCCCATGACCTATCCATTGTTATTTCCACGAAGGGAACCAGGGTGGAAGATCACTATGAAACAAGCTGACGGTATAAAAAAGCAAAGCATGTTGCAATTTTATATGAATCGCTTAGCAGTTAGAGATTATTTTAATCCTTGTTTGAAAGCAGGGAAATTGACACAGCAATATATTATAGATGCTTATATGAAAGTCGAAGCTGAAAGGTTAACTTTTATACAATTTAATCAATCTACCCTCAGAGTAGAGTTATATAGCGATTTGAGGGACCATATTAAGAATATAGCGGCAAATGAAAGGTGCAAACCAGGTAACATGGATATATTGTCATCCACATTCCAAGGTGGAAGTAGATTTATGCAAAAAATGTACCAAAACGCAATGGCAACTGTTCGCGAATTTGGTAGACCTGATTTGTTTATAACAGTGATATGCAATCCTAAGTGGCCAGAAATTACAGAACAACTACATGCTGGTCAAACCGCGACTGATAAACCAGATATTGTAGCTCGAGTTTTCTGTGGTAAAATTAAAAATATGTTAAAAAAAATTTTGCACTATAATAGTTTCGGAACACATGCATTTATTATTAACTACACGAAAGCAGCAAAATTCGAAACAACAATGATATCGATAAAATTGTAAGCGCTGAAATCCCAGACGAAGATACTGAACCAGAATTATATCAAATTGTTCGATCAAAAATTATCCATGTATGAGTAACAACAAATGTTCTAAAATATATCTAAAAGATTTTCGAAATAAAACTCATAAAAACGTGAATAATTATCCAATATATAAAAGACCAGATAATAATGCAAAAACGTATATACTATGGAAAAACGGTTTAGTTAAATATACAATTAATAATAGGTTGATAGTTCCGTATAATCCATATTTGTTGAAAAAATATCGTACTCATATTAATATAGAAGTATGTTCGTCCGTAAAAAGCATAAAATATATTTGCGATTATTTGTGTAAAGGTCACGATTGTGCCAGCATAAAATTAGGTAAAGCAGATAATAAGAATACAGTACAATGGGTTGAAATAAACGGGTATTTAGATGCCCGATATGTATCCGCTCCGGAATGTTGCTGGAGATTATTAGAAAACCCACTATATGACGGACAAGAAAAACGTGCAGTTAAAAGAGCAGCGAATAAAAATTAAATTAATTAACAGCGTGGTTTTTATTGAATCAAACAGATATAAACGCAAGACAATATCGATATATGCAAATTCCAAAATTTTATGTTTTTTTTAATAACAGCTGGAATGCTAGACATAGAGAAACAAAACTAGTCCAAAAGATATTGAAAGGTTACAGTAAATCGTATAAAACATATCAAGAATCTGCTCGCGCCAATGATAAAAAATAAGAAAATTGTTTAGATGACGCGGTATTAAGTAAATTTCGAGTACAATTAAGAGAATTATTTGCTTATTTAATATGATCTCACAGTTCAATTAAAGCCCTTGCTCTTTGGAAAATTCAAAGATTATTTCATGGAAGATTATGCCTTTCACTATTCAAAACATATTGCTCAAAACAAATGCTTACGCAAAATTGAAGAAATATTAATAATACATATATTTCAATTAACTAATTTCGGTTTACCACAGTGGAGTGATATAAACGATATTGAAAATGACAATGATTTAGTAGATGTAGACATAGAGATATTAGAGGGTGAGAAAAATATAACTTTATGTAACATTGAGCAAAGAGAAATCATAAAATTAATTTTAAATGCTGTAAACGATCAAAATAATAAAGATAGATATTTCTTTGTTGATGGTCCAGGAGGAACGGAAAAGATGTTTCTGTACAATACATTAATAAGTATTTTAAGAGGAGAAGGGCAAAAAGTTACAGCTGTTGCGTGGACAGGCATAGCTGCCACATTGTTAAAAGGTGGTCAAATAATGCATTCAAATTACCTGTACCCATAACTGAGACAAGCGTTTATAAAATTAAAGCTATTACTAATGCGGGAAAATTAATTAAAAATGGAACAACAATAACTTGTGACGAGGTAACTATGATTCCGAAACATGCTCTAAACGCAATCGATTTAATTTTAAAAGATTTAATGAATAGTTCGTTACCGTTCGGTGGAAAAGTAATTGTGTTGGGTGGAGATTTTCGTCAATGTTTATTAATTGTTAATTATTCAAATCATAGAACAGCAATAATAGAGGCGTCTGTACTTACAAGCCATTTATGGCCATTATTTAAAAAGTATTCGTTAACACAAAACATGCGAGTAAATAAAGAAGAAAACAGTTTTCGGAATATCTCTTAATAGTCGGTAATGGCTTAACCAATATTGTAACTATTCCCGCAGACTGTATTTTAAAAGAATCTTTAGCAGACGAAATATTCGGTACAGATGAAATAGCACCTAACAACATTTATAAATTTACAAATAGAGCCATTCTTGCATCAAAAAATGACGACACAATGATACTGAATGAAAATGTTCTACGCAAAATTACAGGTCCATCAAAGGTATATTTTAGTGCAGACTCTTGTGAATGTGACGAATCCAATAAAATGCATTACCCAACAGAAGTGTTGAACAATCAATTACCAACCGGTATGCCTCCCTATAAATTAACACTAAAAGTCGGTGCTATTGTTATGTTATTGAGAAATATGAATCCGAATCGCGGATTATGTAATGGTACACGATTAACAGTAAAAGACATGAAAACAAACTATTTAGATTTAGAAGTCTTTACGGGTCAAAGTGCAAGAACCAGAATTTATTTACCGCGATTTGATTTAACTACTGAAAAACAATTTACCATTTACATTAAAACGTAGGCAATTTCCTCTCAGACTCGCATTTTCAATGACCATTAATAAATCACAGGGGCAAACATTTGATTTCGTTGGTATTGTAGCGATCCCAGGGTGGCGGCTGCTAACGGATAGGTCACAAATCCGTCCGCTCCCCATTGTTCTGTTTTCCAGAGAACTGGCGAATGTTCCAGAATTAAGTGTTTTCCTTTAAATACCCCGAGCAAAAGATCGCGAAGACAGTCTTATATTGATGCGTGTAGTGAACAGATGGTGATATAAATAAATAGAGAGTGATATAAATATTGTGGAAATAAATGTTGCTTAGTTTTAATTGTTTAAATAAATTTTCTTACACCCAGATTCACAAAAAAGATTAAATTCGAAGTTAGTTAACTCCAAATTTAGTCCGGATTAAATTTTTCAGGATTAGAGCGATTTACAAAGCAGATTAAGACCGGTGTTAAATACGGAGTTAGATAATACCGAATTCTAGTTACTATTTTTCCCGCTTTAACTCTTGTCGCCACTACAGAATATACTTGGCGCCATAAACTGAGAATGATCTCTTGATCAGTCCTAGAAAACCGATACAGTTACTCAGTTGAAAACAGTGTTCAGTAATCGACAGTACTGTTTGATATATTATATTAAAATGGAGGTGGAGAAAAGATTAAGAAAGAAAATTTTTTCCGATGCGGAAATAGATGTATTAGTAGGTGAAATGAAAATATATAATAATAGTTTATTTAATAAATCGAACCCTACTCTCACACCTTCAAAAAAAAAAATTAATTTGGCGCACACTATGCAATAAAGTGAATGCCGTAAGCACCAGTGTGAGAACTATCGAGGAAATAAAAGTAAAATGGAAACTACACAAAAAAAAAGTACAAAGAATGCTTGTAAGTTTATTATTATACGATAATCAGTAAAATATCAATCAATATTGTGTACATTTCTTTGAAGTAATGAAACAGCAACAAAGTTTAAAGAAAACTGGAGGTGGACCGCCGGACCGTGAAAGTCTCGATGAGGATATGTTGTCCATAATAGGGAAAACTGCTATTAGTGGAATTCCTGGTGGTGGAATAAATGTGGGAATGGAAACTGAAGGTATTGTAATATAGCTCCACAGTGCAATATAAGTATTTCATTATTGATACTTGCGATTAAGTAAGTTTGGTACTTTAGCAATCCGTAATAAATCGAGAGATATATTTACGAATCTAACACAATTTCTTTCAGGAGTTGATGCATTATGCTTTATCTAATTATTCTATTATAACTGTTATCATAATTTTAGATACACAATCCCAAAACTTTCCTAATCCTGGTCCCTCCACGTCAAATATAGTACCTATCTGCGATACGTTGAATATTATACTAGCAGGTAATGATTAATAACGAAATATGTTCTATATTTTTATTTATTTAAACAAATCATTTTATTCAGAATTTCCCGAAGATTCCCAGCCAATCCCTAATCCTATTTGGGAAAATGTACCCTTTGTATGTACTTCAGAAAAACATACGCAAACAAAGTAATTTTTAATTATTAAATTATTGTAATAGACTGAATCTACAAAATTCTCCTAAATTTATAGTGTCACAAGTATGCAAAAGTCGTTGGTGGAACAGAATAACGAACTCCTGCAATAAATAGGGAAATGTTGGCGACCACAAAAGACGTGATGATAGAAATAAAAAATCTAAATAAAAATTTGGATAGAATTGCGACTGCAATAGAAAAAATTTGTAATACATGATTTATTGTATTGAAATTTTATAAGAAATATTATTTTATTCAATAATTTAAATGTAAGAAGAAATACTACGGTATTTGAAAAAAGCTTTATTTCCAGAACTCTTTTAAAAATATTGGCTGATACAGTGAAATCAGGGTTGGCCTGATATAAATAATGATAATAATTATTAATAATAAATGATAATAATAAATAAATAATCAATTTATTTTCATGATTTTAATCAACGATAGTAAAAATGAATTTATTTGCTACAAAACTATTAATAACAACCAAAATATGTTCTTTATATAATATATATATATATATATATATATATATATATATATATATATATATATATATATATATATATATACATTCTACAAATGTTTGTTTTACGTTTTTGATATGTATTAAACTCCATTTATTCATAGTGTTATTTATTTTAATTATTCTTTATAATACATATTTCTTTTATTAAACATAGTTATATAAATATTAGTGTTTTATTCAATGTTTAAATATATAAAACGTTGCAATTGGTCTCAGGTGTGAGGGTTATTAAAAACTGTGAAGTGTAAATAAAAATAAATAAAATGGCGACTGAACAAGTAAAATTAAGTGGCCGATCTCAAGAGGGAGCTGGAAGAACGAGAGTTGGAGACATTGGCAACCAAGTCTGTTTTACAACATCGTCTACGGCAAGCTTTGGTAGAAACTGGTGAAAATCCTGATGACTTTTTATTCGAAGTTGATGATTTTGTTAAAATTCTGAAAGAAAATTCTAGAACTTTAGAACAAATGAAAGAAAGTTCTAGAATATTAGAACAAAAATTATAGGAAAGTTCTATAAAGTCCGAAGAAAATTCTAGAGCATTGAAAGCAGAACTGATAGAAAATTTAGAATGGAAATTGACGGAAAATTCTCGAACTTTAGAAGAAAAATTAACAGAAAATTCTAGAACTTTAAAAGAAGAATTAATAGAAAATTCTTGAATTTTAGAAGAGAAATTAATAGAAAATTCTAGAATATGGGAGCAGAAATTAATGGAAAATTCTAGAAGTTTGGAGGACAAGCTAAACGAACAATTGAAAGAAAGTTCTAGAATATTAGAAGAGAGAATAGAAACTTACGAGAAAAAAGTTGAAGAATTACAGAAAAATGTCTCCAAAATTACGTTACCAGCGGTTTCAAATCCTAATGTAGCTAACACGGATGAGATTCAAGAAAAGAAACCAGAAAAATAAAATAGTTTGATAATGCATATAAAAACACCAGAATTTGACGGCAAGACATTGTAGCCGAATTATATAAAACAATTTGAAGTCGCTGCTAAAACAAATGGTTGGACTTCCAAGGAGAAGGCTACAGCGCTGACAGTTTCGCTGCGTGGAGAAGCCATCGATATCCTACAAACGCTAAAAGAGGATGAACAAGAAGACTACGAACAACTTGTTAAGCGACTGGATATGCGATATGGCAATGCATCTGGAGCAGGTGTACCAGACGCAACTGAGAGACCGATACCAGAGTTCCAAAGAAAATTTACAAGAATTCGAAGCTGATGTAGCTCGTTTGGTTCGTCTCGCACACCCTACAGCTCCTAAGAGCGTTTTGGAATGCCTAGCTACTCAAGCATTTATCTATGGGGTCCGAGATAATGAAACTCAGCAAGCATTACTATTAGCTCGACCAAAAACTGTAGTTGATGCACTGTCATACGCATTAGAGTATGAAGCAGCTAAACAAGCTTCACGTAACCTATTACAAGTGCAAAATATCGATGCTGAGGGAACTGAAGACAAGATAAAGCGAGTCATATCTGAAATTCATGCTGAAAGAAAGATATTTCATTGCTGGAAATGTAGAGAGCTAGGCCACCCGCAAACGCTGTGCGGGAAATTGCAAAAACAGAATACTGCAGCGACTACTGAAAAGAAATATAAAAAGAAAACAGGTGAAAAAATAGCAACAGCTCCTCTTGCTGATAAGGATGTATGAGTGAAGAAAGTAGTTCACGGTGTAAGCTTGGTGCCAAGGAAGACCCGTGAAGAAGACTGCAAGCACTGTCGTCATTTGGAAGCGAAAGTTGCCACCGTCAAAAGGACAACAATAGTAGGTGAGAGATGGCAACCTGAAGACTTAAGGAAGTATCAAGAGAATGACTCGGACTTAAAGATTATACTAGACTGGAAACATGGCGATAGCAGACCATTCTGGAAAGACGTTGCACGATACTCACAAGTTGTAAAATCATACTGTGCGCAGTGGGACTCAATTGTGGTTGAAGAGGGCCTCCTGAAACGTGTCGTAGAAAATACGGATGGTACTGAGCTGTTGATAATTCCTATGAACAGAGTACCGGCAGTATTGGAAGAGATCCATGACGGATCTGGGGAGGATATTTTGGAATGAATAAAACTCTCGAGAGAGTGTGCCAACGATTTTACTGGGTAAATTGCAAAGAAGATATTAAAGAGTGGTGCAACAAATGTGTGGTCTGCGCGGGAAGTAACGGACCATATAGGAAAAGAAGAGCTCCAATGCGCCAGTATAATGTTGAAAGTTCCTTTGAACGCATTGCGATTGACGTGGCCAGATCATTCCCCGAAACTGATGATGGAAATAAATACATAGCGGTAATAATGGACTACTTCACTAAGTGGGTTGAGGCCTACCCATTACCCAACCAGGAAGCCGTAACGGTCGCTGAAGTTTTGGTAAAAGAATACATCTGCCGATTTGGAGTACCGCGAGAGATACATTCCGACCAAGGAAGGAATTTTGAGTCTGCTCTGTTCCAAAATATCTGTAATATATTAGGTATAAAGAAAACCAGAACTACTGCATTACACCCGCAGTCTGATGGCATAGTTAAACGGATGAATAGAACAATAAATCGGTATTTGTCGAAGGTAGTCTCTAACCATCAACGAGACTGGGACCGACATCTTCATCTGTTCTTGTTGGCTACCTTTCATCCGTGCTTAAGACAACAGGGCAGACATCAGCTAACATCTTATTCGGGCAGGAGTTGCGCTTACCATGCGACCTGATATTTGGCTGTAAACCCGGTGAAGATCTAGCCGGGGAGGACTATCTAACGGACTTGCGGAGAAGAATGAAAGACATCCATGAACAAGTCCGTACAAACATTCAAGGTGCCAGCGATCGGATGAAGGACCAGTATGACGTCAAGGCTGAAAAAGGTGGTTATCAACCGGGGAATTTGGTGTGGCTTTACAATCCACAAAGACGTCGTGGCTTATCACCGAAGCTGCAAAAGAATTGGGAAGGTCCCTACGAGATCGTAAAAAGAATAAATGATGTGGTCTACAGAATTAGGAAAACACCTAATGGAAAGCCGAGAGTAGTCCACTTCAATCGGTTAGCCCCTTTCGCCGGTAATAATTTTGACGATCATCGTGAAGCGACGGTTCGCCGGATTGTAGCTGAGGAACCCACATTTGAAGACTTCATGGAATGCCATTCCACTGGTCCCAAGGTAAGGTATGGCGTGACACGAGAAAAACAACGAGCTCTGTTCACCTTGTCCCCAGAGTATTCCCTCGCTCATTGTGTAGTGAAAGACATTAAGATGTCTCGCGGCATCGCTTCAGTTTTAAAAGAAAATTTAGACGAGTACAAGAACTGGCCAACCAACGTCCATCCATCGGAAAAACGTTACAACTGAAGGATGATAATGTAGAACACAAGCGGTATATTTACTACCTGGTTACCAAACAATACTCATATCAGAAGCCGTCATACCGCAGTTTATGGGACTCGTTGTGCGATATGAAGGACCATCTGTTGCAGAACGACATCATGAAGTTGGCAATACCGAAGATAGGCTGTGGACTAGATGGTTTGGATTGGAGGATTGTTAGAAGTATGTTAGAGACAATCTTCCGCTTTACCGGAGTGGAAATCCTAGTCTGCAGCTTCAACTCTATCGGGTAAGAAGAGCTCAAACGGACCGTCAACTGTTACTTCTTCAAGACTTCTAGATGCACCAAGGGTAATGCGTGAAGATTTCGTCATAACGAACTGTACCGGGACGAAACAGTCTTAAGGAGGGGGCAATGTAGCGATCCCAGGGTGGTGGGGCGGGCGGCAGCCGCTAACGGACAGGTCCGTCCGCTCCCCATTGATCTTTTTTCCAGAGAACTGGCGAATGTTTCAGAATTAAGTGTTTTACTTTCAATACCCCGAGCAAGAGATCGCGAGGACAGTCTTATATTGATGCGTGTAGTAAACAGATGGTGATATAAATAAATAGAGAGTGATATAAATATTGTGGAAATAAATGTTGCGTAGTTTTAATTGTTTAAATAAATTATCTTAGTGTTTAAGTCTTTATTAATAATAATTAGTTTTAAATTGTGTGTTTATGTCTATTTATTCATAGTGTTTTTTATTTTAATTATTCTTTATAATTCATATTTCTTTTATTAAACATAGTTATATAAATATTAGTGTTTTAATCAATTTTACACTTCACTTAAATAAACAAAACGCTACAGTATAAATTTAGAAAAAACAGTATTTACACATGGTCAATTATATGTTGCAATGTCTCGAATCAAATCATGGCAAAATTTAAAAATTAAATTATCAGAGGAGAGTATTAACAATGAAACAAATGATTTACACAAAATGTAGATTTTAAAGAAATTTTAAATTGAACAAGATGAAAATCATAAGAAACATCCAAATTTAGAATTAAATTAAAAAATGATTTGGTTATATAATTAAATAATTTCAAATAAGTACGTATGTAAAAAATAAAACAATATTTAACGTTATAAAACTAAAAATCAAAATGTATAAACGCCTAAATATCTACATAAAAGAACAATTTATTCAATTAACAAAAATATTAAAAAATCATTTATATATCATATTTTACTAATTAACAGTAAATTAAGTCAAAGAAATGTAAATTTATCTAACAAAAAAAAAATGGCTCACAAAATAATGCTAAAGGCTCAGAAAGAAAGAGACACGTCAAAAATGTCATAAATTATCAGCAAGTAATTAAAATCGTGAGAAAAAAACTGTCAACTACATTTTAAGCAGCTAAATATATTATATATAATTCTTGGATCACGAAAGTGAGCAAACGAGTGAAATTCCACAAAATGCATTTATTACAAAGCAAAATAAGAAGCCTGGAAAGTATAATTCAAATCTACAATCAAATTCGACTGTTGAATGTTTCCAATGCGGATTGAAGGGACATATTAAAAAATATTGCAAAAACAAGCCATGTGCTAAATATTTAGCTTATTGCAAGAAAAATTATTCATGCAATATTTGCAATCAGAAGGGACATTTCGCCAAATAATGTTCAAAGAGTAATTCGAAAAATGATAACAATAAATTAGAAAAGCGTCGTGCCTTCATTACTGTGGGACTGTCAACTGCAAAATTAGAACACTTACATTCAAAAATAGATTGTACTGATTCCTGGTTTCAAGATTGTGCAGCAACTCATAAGGATTGGCTTACAGAATTTAAAGAACTAGAACATCATTCAGCTGTCATTATTGGAGATGCGTCAGAACTTGAAGGTGTAGGTCAGGGGGCTGAAACAGTATTGCAATGCGTGAAACCAAATTTCAATCTAGATCTCGTTGAAAAACATTTCCGAAGCCGATCATAGATGTCAAAATTCAATAAATTTGGATTTAGTTGTCTATGCTCATTTAGATATTCCTACCTATGTAGTGGTTTGTGGATACCTATACCTATTTAATAATTGAATATTGTGACTCGTGACAGTGACATTTTATTCATAAACAAGATTAATAATATTGAAGAAAGAAGCACTTAAAATGTATCAAGTAAGTAGTACAGTTTTCATTCAAAATTCCCATGTCTTTAAACTGGACTTCAATCTAATGGCCAGATTATATTAAAATAAAAATTTTAATTCAATTTCTTATTGTCATTTTCAGTCAACTAAATTATGTGTGGTATGTCCTAATCCCCATGGACGATTATTTTATTTTCCAAAACAGGAAATATTGAGAAATATCTGGCTGGAGAGACTCAACAGAACGGATTTGGCCAATTTTAGCATAGAACAATTTAAAAACGATTTTAGAGTATGCGAAATATATTTTGAAAATGATCATTTTGTATATATTTAAAGCAAGTATAAATAAAAATATTATAATAACAAATGTTACATTGTTTCATTTAATTTCTGTATATTATTATAATTATGGAAATATACGTTTAAGCATTTATATATGTATTTCCATAATTATAATATTAAGAAATATTTTTTATAAATATAAAATAAAATGTATTTAAAATTCCCACCATTACCGACCTTGTCAAATTAGTTCCCGAAGCCGATCCTAAGGGGCGCTAAAATTTGTTTTCACAGATGATAAGGTAGATATCCAATCTTCTACAAATATATTTCCTTAATCTATGGTGTAGGTGTAGGCAGTGTCAAATTAGAAGCATTCAACGGAGAGGAATGGTATAAAGTGGTGTTAGAAAATGTTTTGTACGTACCCAAATTGAATTTTAACCTTTTTTCTGTGGCTCAAATGCTTGACAGAAATTATATTCAAGTTGCTGATAAGAAGAAATCTATTTTTAAAACGTCAGATCAGAAAGAGATAGTGGCAATAGCTGAAAGAGATGGGAATCTATTTAAAATGATGCTTCGTAGGGAGAAGACAGAAAAAGTTCTGCTAGTCGTCTCTATCAAGACTTGGCATGACAAACTGGCTCATCAAAACGTCAAATATGTCAGTGACATTTTAAATAAAAACGGAATCAAGTATGTTGACGATTGGAATGATTACATATGTAAAGGATGTGTGTACGGTAAACAACACCGTATGTCTCATCCTGTTAATCATAAAATAGCAGAGAATTCCTTAGATTTAATACATGTCGACTTATGTGAAATGAGTACACCATCATTGGGAGGAGCGAAATACTTCTTACTTTTCAAGGACGACTTCTCTCATTATAGGACAGTGTATTTCTTAAAAACAAAAAATGAAGCTGTAGCCAAATTCGAGATATTCATGAAGCTAGTAGAAAATCAATTTGATAAAAAAGTAAAATGCTTAAGAACAGACAACGGTAAGGAAATAAAGAACAGCAACACTCGTGCACTTCTGGAAGAACTCGGTGTATTTCATACAAAATCGAATGCCAATACACCCGAACAAAACGGTAGAATAGAACGAGAAATGCGAACCGTGGTTGAATCAGATAGATCATTAATTCATGCGCGAAATCTAAATGAGAACTTATGGGCTGAAGCTATAAACTATGCTGTTTTTACACTCAATCAGTCAGGTATAAGTTCGTTGAAAGGCAAGAGTCCAGCAGAATTATGGTTTGGACGACATGTGAACGTTGACAAGCTCCGAACATTTGGATGTGATTGTTATGTTCTAATTCCAAATCATAAGCGAAATAAAATGGACAAGAAATCCAAGAAAGGAATCTTAGTTGGATACGACGTGGACTCACCGTCTTATAGAATTTACGTGCCAGATGAATACATTATAATTAGTTCTGAAAATGTAATTTTTAATGAAAATGAAGAACAAAAGGAGAAAAAAAAAATTACATCAGAATTGAAAGAAATACAAAAAGAAATAACAATTGAACCAGATATTGACAATGAAGAAAATTTTGAAGATCAAAATCCATCAGTTGACAGAATCCAACAAGAAGTAGAAGAACAAAAAAGACCAAATTTACGTGATCGTCAGAAACTTTCAAAACCTGTCAGATACGCAGACTATGTTACTGAAGAAAACAAAGCAAATATGGCAATAATTGGAGAAGTCCAAAACATTTCTGTATCGGAAGCCCTAAATAACAACAAATGGTTCAAAGCTATGTCCGAAGAGTTTCAATCTTTAACTGAAATGAAAACATGGAAACTTGTTGAGCTACCCAAGTATGCCATACCTTTAACTTGTCGCTGGGTTCTGCGTGAAAAACAAGATGGAAGACTGAAAGCAAGACTCGTAGCCAGAGGATTTGAACAGGAAGAAGGAGTAAATTATTTTGACACTTTTAGTCCAGTTGCTTGTCACGCTTCAATTCGATTAATTTTGAGTCATGCAGCATCGGAAAAGATGAAGGTGTTGACATTTGATGTTAAGACTGCCTTTTTATATGGAGATCTGGAGGAATAAATTTATATGTATTAACCAGAGGGATTTCATGATGGTACAGACAGAGTATGAAAACTTGAGAAGAGTCTGTATGGTCTGAAGCAGGCTCCAAAGTAATGGAATGAAAAAATTTCATCGTACCTCAACACCATAAAATTTGACAACACAGATGACGATGCGTGTATATATTACAATAAAACGAAGAGTATCATATTAGCATTATTTGTAGATGACGGACTTATTAATGGAAAACATAAACAAGAGATACTCGAAGTTCTACACGAATTAAACAAGAAATTTGAGTTAACTTATAACAGAACATTTCCAAAAGATATATCGTACCTTGGAATGAAAATTGAGATTACTTCGCATGGAATTTTTATAAGCCAGCCCAAATACACGAAAAAGCAATCAAAAGATTCAATTTAGAAATGAGTCATGCAACTTCAACGCCAATGGAACATGGGATGATGACTGACGACGCAAATAATCTTAGCAGCACATTACTATCAAAGTCAATACCGTATCGTGAAGCCATTGGAACCTTGTTATACCTAGTCACGATATCTCGTCCAGACATAAGTTTTGCTGTAAATTATCTTAGTCGCTTTAATAGCAATCCAAAAACTAATCATTGGAAAATGGTAAAACATATACTTCAATATTTAAAGGGAACACCAAAATACGGAATATTTTTCAATGGAGATACTTCACTCATCGCATACACCGACTAAGATTATGGAGGAGACAGTGCCACTGGACACTCAACTAGTGGAATATTAATTATGAGAGGAGGACCAATTATCTGGTATACCAAGAAACAACGATTTGTTGCAACATCGACTGCAGAAGCAGCAGTTTCATCCATCGATGATATTTGCTGGATTAGACGACTGGGACAGGAACTTGAAATTTTAAACTGTGATCAATCTATATGTCGATAATCAGTCTGCTATTCACATGATTAAAAACAGTCATGAAGGAAAGACAATGAAAGGCAAGAAACACATTGAAATTCCGAGAAAATTTATTATAGAACATATTGGTAAGACAGTAACGCTGGAACATGTAGACAGCGCAAATCAATATGCTGATATTCTTACGAAACCTCTAAATCGTAAAATATTTGAAAAACTTCGTAAGCAAATAATTAAGGAGGAGTGTTAGAGATTAATTATTTGATTAATAAGTTTTTTGTTTCATTTGCTGCTTGTGTTTTTCATATTTATAGTTTTAATTTTTTATCTTGGTGAACTATGAAAAACATATGTAGTAAATAATATATTTGACAATTCTGTTTACTCCATAATATTTGGTGATCATATATTGTATGTTATAAAGGTATTATTTAAATTCATTCTGTTTACATGTATTATTATTAATTTGTATTTTCTCTTTGTCAGGCGCCTTTTATTTATTTCTTGTATTAAGAAGTTGTGTTATCAAAAAGGCATAATAAATAATATTTCAAGACTTGTATTTATTCTTCTACAACCTGGAATAAAATTCAACACAAACATATTATATGAAAAACATATTTATGAACATTGATTTATAATTCAAAAATAGAATATTTAGAATATTTAAATCTATGTATTTACAAAAAAAACTATTTTTTTTAATATATAATATTAAATATTATAAAAAATATTCATTTATTATATTCCTACAAAATTTCAAAATTAATTATATATCCTATTAGAATTATTAAAAATAAAATAATAGAAACAACTTTGTAATAAATTTATAATTTAAAAAATCAAATAATATTTAATTAATTAAAAGAATAAAAAAACTTTATTACAAAATTTAATTATAAAAAAAATTCGAAAGAATAAAATAAAGAAAAATAATATAAATTAATCAATAAAAAAAAAATGGTTCACAAAATGTTGCTAAAGGTTCAGAAAGAAAGAGACTTAAGTCTGAGTTGAACCATTGCCCATTAGCAAATTTTGTGAACTTTATTAGAAATGAAAATACTAAATATAAAATGCCAAATTGTAATGAATTATTAACAAAAAATAAAGATGCCAAATTGTAATAAATTGTTAAAAACATATGAGAATGCCAAAAATAATATATGCAAAAATATTAACTTAAATCATAATAAAGTATAAATATAATATGATATAGTATTATAGTCTAAGAGCTAGCGCAAAGCTACCTGTATGTATTTGACCAGACCTGAGTTTTTGTGTGTTGAGGCTCCTATACCTACTATACATGAGATGGGGAGTCACTAAGCCCAGAGTGGTGGACGCGGCGGGCGCTCAGGTAAGACAGGTAAAAATTTTTGGCGAATTTTAAATCCATTTGACCACGTCTGCCATTTTGAAATTTGAAAATAGATTATTATTATTATCGGAAAATAACAATGGCAGACCATTATCACTCGTTCAACATTCTGGCAGACAGTTATGAAAGTGCCGAAAAAAAATAAATTTTGAAAGTATTTGACCAGATCTGCCATTGATATATTTTATTCATTAGAGTCTTAAAAACTTATTTTCGTCACGGCAGACATTTTCATTAAGTACAGACTTCAGCAGACAACAAGAATTAGCTACTACATGATCAGATCTATGCATATACTATCTCTGTAGCTATCTTTTTTTTTCCTTTATATCATTATTATTCTCACTCTAACCTATAATATTTTTATTTTATATAGTTACTAGCATTCAAATAGTCTAGGGTTTATACCTGAGAGGGCTCTTTTCGGTTCCCACTCTAACGGTTATTGCCAGATGTTTTCCGTATAGTTGTGAATTCTCATACAGTGACTCTTAGTGTTTTGTGAATGTAATAAAATACATAGTGTTGTTTTATTTATTTTCGTTAATTTGTCATTTATATAATTAATATATTTGATATTATGTCGGGTGACAAAGAAGAAGTGAAGTGTGTTTTTTGTGACACGGTAAAAACTGATAAAGTACTATTATTTTCAGAAGATACTATATCAAAATGCCGAAAGATTTTGAGGTTACGGAAATTCCATAAATTAAAATATAACGATGTTGTTTTACCGGACGAAATGTATGACTCGGGATATCATAGTAGTTGTTATAAAACATTTACTGCTCTGAAAAGACAATTTCTTTCGACAGATGTTAAAAAAAAAGTTCTTCCACAACCCAGTACATCTTCGTCTGAAATTCAACAGCCATCCACATCATCTGATAATTTAATAACAAGTGATACAGCTGTATATGATCCCCTGGTGAAAGATGTGAGCCTTTCTGAAACAGAAGAAGTAGCTAAAGAAATTAAGGCTGAAGCAGAACAGCCGTTGGAGGAGAGACCATCTGAAGATTCAGAAGAAGCACCGACTGCTCAAGCTTCCGATCCAGTCGTTTCATCTAATATGAACTTATGTTTTTTTTGTAACAAAAAAAAAAACAAAATCGGTCGAAAAATGAGCCATTGCGTACTTCAGATAAGATTCAATTTGAAAAAAGTATATTATCAAACTTTAAGCCAGATACCGAAATCTATAATGAAACTTTGATAAAAATACAAAATATTCTCTCATCTCACGTATATTATCATGATGTTTGCCGGCTAAATTTCAGAAATCAAAAAAGATCACTGATAAAAAGTCCTGTCCGTACTTCATGGCACGTTTCCCGAGAAATCCATGAAACAGTTGACAAAGAAATTTGTCATTTAATAGAAGAAAATGTCATAAAGCGAGGACGTTGTTATTTTTTGAGCTATCTACATAAAGAGTATTTCGAAATGTTTTCAGAATTAAGCGGAGGCTCTGACGCATCATCAATATTTACCACGCACTATCTAGAAGAAAAAATTCACAAGAAATTTGCAGATAAAATTCAAATTTTGGTATCGAAAAAAAAAAGTTGTTGCCCCTATAAGCGTTTCAGTAATTGATGAATCACTATTTGCGCACTTAAAAGACCAAGATGTATTGCAACAAGCCGCAGCCATTTTACGAGCGGAAATTTTGGGCATAAAAAGAAAGAAATTACCTGATCATTTGACTAGTCAACGACTAATAAAAGGTGAATGTACTACACCGCCTATAATTTCTCAATTTTTCTCGTCGGTTCTTGGAGGTTATCATCGTAAACAGCGGAATTGTGACACTTTTCAACATCATGTCTCATCTCTGTCACAGGATTTAATTTATATGACTCACAATGGAAGCATAAAGACCTCAAAACACATGTGTTTGGGCATTACTTTAAAAAGTATTACAAGCAGTCGTAATACCACCGTGTAAGAGTGAGCTTTATCAGCAACTTCGAAGAGCGCATTATATTTCAACTGTTTGGAAAAATGCTTACAAAAAGCAACCCACCAAGTTAGATCCATTAGATTATGGTTGGAGTGAACAAGAAGACAAATTTGTCTTTAAATGGTTCGAAGGAGATCAATTTCCAACTTCTGTGAGTGACTTAATCTCCAAGATCCCTGGTAAGTTTATAATGATTAATTCTTTACTAAATATTTTGGAAACACTTTACACATTTCTTTTATTCTATAATTTACGTTTTATTTTTACAGAACCCGATTCAATGGATGATGAAGACGAGTTACACAACGCCATACATGACTCCGATTCTGATGATGAATGAAGATTTCAAGCAATGAAAGCAAATATATACTTTTTAATGCATGCATGATTTATTTTTTTTAATTATTTTTGTTCATTCCTTAAATAAAAAAATAAACTAAATATTTAAATGATGATTTGTTATTTGCAACACAACTTTATAAGTGAGATTCTTTACGAATGTATTTACTTTTGTATCATCAAACTTATAAATTTTTTTCCTTAGTTTTGAAAATTAAATGTAAATGACCATAAAAAACATTAATAAAGTAAATTATTGACGTAAGACAGGGAACGTAATACATATACTTCTGATCATGTAGTAGCTAATTCTTGTTGTCTGCTGAAGTCTGTACTTAATGAAAATGTCTGCCGTGACGAAAATAAGTTTTTAAGACTCTAATGAATAAAATATATCAATGGCAGATCTGGTCAAATACTTTCAAAATTTAATTTTTTTCAGCACTTTCATAACTGTCTGCCAGAATGTTGAACGCGTGATAATGGTCTGCCATTGTTATTTTCCGATAATAATAATAATCTATTTTCAAATTTCAAAATGGCAGACGAGGTCAAATGGATTTAAAATTCGCCAAAAATTTTTACCTGTCTTACCTGAGCGCCCGCCGCGTCCACCACTCTGGGCTTAGTGACTCCCCATCTCATGTATAGTAGGTATAGGAGCCTCAACACACAAAAACTCAGGTCTGGTCAAATACATACAGGTAGCTTTGCGCTAGCTCTTAGACTATTAAGCAATGGTTCAATATTAGAAAATGTTTGGAAGACGTCTATAATAATTCACGTTATATTAAATATATTTTTTCTATTTTATAATGTATATTCTATGATAATTTTCTTATTAATAATTTATTAAAAACCAAAAATGCAGAAGTTGACATATTTCAATTATGCAAATATTTTTTATGCCAACACTTATGCAGTATCGCTTTTAATGTTGTGCTATAAGAAATAAAAATAAAAATTTAAAAAACGATTATTTACTGTCAGATAAGTTGTTATATAAATATTACAGCTTCATTTTTCAAGTAGTAATCAATACGTTTTCCGAAAGCTACCTAATACCAGGCTTGAGTTTCTAAAAAGCATGATGCGTTATTCAAATAAAATAGAGGTTAAGCGTTCAAATTATTTACTTATTAAAAAAACACTTGTGTGACGATAAACAATAAAAAAAATCTCAACATGCAACCGATCTACAAACGAGGAAATGTGTTTGCAAATTTATGCAACAGGAATTGTATATAAGAGGTGCTACGAATACGGAAAACCGCAAAGTACTGTAAAAATCTCAAATACCATTGGTGGGTTTTAAGATATTGTGTTTCAAGTCATTGTCCCTGTTGCATAAATTTTAAAAATACAGTTATAAAATCAATTTGTAGAAATTTAAAAAAGGAACAAACTAAGGAATAACTTTCATAGAAAACAGTTTTACATATTTATAAAATTGTAAAACTAGATGAATGTATTATATTTTATTAATTTTAAATTATACAATTACTATTTACATTACATTTTGTAATAAAATACAGTCTATAAAACATTTCTTGTTTGTAAGATACGGTAAGGCAATGGCTTCGAACATAATGTCTCGAAGCCCAACACCGATAGTATGTGAGATTTTTGCTGTACTTTGCTTAAAATTTTGGCATCTTAATATTCAATTAAATAAATTTTCCCAGGGTGGTTAAAAGACTGACAAAAAAAGAAATAATGAAAAATAAATAGTTCCAGCAATATTATACATATGTACAGTACATCCGTCAGACTAAAGAGCGAGGAGCTGGAACATTCAAGTAAAGGCTAATATAAAAGTTCCACAAAGCAATAAATATATATACAGAGTGTTCCATTTAAAAGTGCCACCATTGCTATCTCGAGAACTATAAGAGCTACCAGGCTGGTTAAATTAGCAAAGAACCACTATTTTACAAGACTAATATAATGAGCAAAACAATTTTTTTTTCTACCAGTGGTTCTCAAAATACGGGACCCAACTTTCTTATTTTAAATGGGAACGTATGTTTATTTTTAGGTTATTCGATAGAGTATTTTTTTCTGAATTCAGCGATATGTACATATCATATACTAATATAACAAAATAACTGAGAAAAATGCATGATAGATTTATTTGTATTTTATTTATATCAGGCTGATATACAATGATGATACAAATAAATCGCTAAAGTACGACTGTTTAAATGAATGTGTATATGTATGTAAACATCGTCGAGTTACCAGAACCAAATGATAAAAAAATTTAAATATAGTTTTATAAAAAAAGTAACTTTTCAATAACAACGAGTACTATAATTTTGAAAAAAAAGGACAAATTTATACTTTTAATTGCAAAAAATAAATTCATAACTTATAAATAAAATTTTATTCATTATTAATTGTGCATAATAATTTAATTTGTAAAAGAAGTAATATTTATTTTCTGGTAACTCTAATAATTTTAAAATTACAAAACTAAATTTTGATATTTAAATAAAAATAAAATACCACCTTTTTTTTAAAAAAATTACACTTTGTTTTAGATAACGGGTCAAACATTTAATTTAAAAAAAAATTATGATATTAATTGAAAAATCAAATTAAATGATTATAACTAAGATATTGTGTACTTGTATAACTAAGATGCACAAATCATATAGCTTTTCGATCTTTGCTAACAAGGTATCTTATTTATAAATTTTAAATTACAAAATTAAATACCCTTTATATTATTACATAAGTAGTCACTGACAATTCCAACATAAAACTCAAAATAAGAAGAACAAAGAAAATTTATGGATACAATTACAATTTAGACATTTGTAATTATTATTAAAAATTGTCATACATGAATTCTTCCATATGAATTGAGCCCATTTGAAAAAAAAATATATTAAACTTATGTTTACACTTTTTAAAAAAATATTAATATTAATCCTTTATAAATGTAGAAAAGTGGATCGTTCTTTCACGAAAAATACCACTACATCTACAGCAATATAAATAATATTAATTATTTATATTTTTAGATTATATGTATAAATTATTTGACGCACATGCGATAAAAAACTTTTCGAATGATTGCTGCCTTTCTAAAATTAAAATTGAACATAAATTTTGTTAATGTTGGACAATATATGGGAAAAGGAATACACAAAGGTAATATTTGAATGCAAATCTTCTTCCTTTTAATAAATTATTCTGTGTTGCTTGCAGTGTAGGAGTGTCTTAGCGATTAACGATATTCATTGAGAATGCTCGAAATCTACAAACCAGCAATTGTATACTATCAAGAAATTTACAATACTATGTATTTAGGAAGGTAAGAAAGGTAAATAATTCATTATAATACTTCTTTACAGAACTTCAATACGTAAAAGTTACTACAATACATGAGCTGAAAGAGATGTTCCAAGTAAAAATTTGCAATGTCCAAGTAAAGTAAATCCATTTGTCATTAACATTTTTGCTCATTAATTTACTTTATTGGTTGTAGGATCGTCTTCTACAAACACCGAAGAATTTCGATGAACATATTCCACATCACTTCATGTATATCTTCTTTTATATCTACTATATGATGTAAGTTAGTTTGGTTAACCAATTTACTTTATTAATTTATATGATATTTTTGTTTAGTTATCGTCTTCTGCTAACGTTTTTAGACGGTTTTCCGTCAAGGAAATCCTGGAGGAGTCCATTCGTCGACCAAATCTTTTGCTATAAGAACTTATTCTCATTATTATTAATTGTAATATTTTGATATTTTTTATCAATTCGGTCATCAGAATGAACAAGTCCTTTTTGTTATAATTATTTTATATATTTATAGTTTAATAAATAAACTTGTTAATTATATTTCTTTATTAAACCTTTTAAATAGATTTTTTCAGTTTTTTCTTTATTTCTTAATTTATTTTAATTATTTCTCATTAAATATTTTTTACAAAACATATTCATAATTTTTTATTAATATTAAAAACCAAAAAATATAAAAAGGATACTTCCATAATCGGAAAAGACTTAAATACTTTAAATTCCGTAGCTTATTGTCCTAACCTGATAACTATAAATTGACAGCTGTCATTTTTCATAACAAAAAAAATAACACTTTTTTATTAATTTCGGTGAATTGTGATATTGAAATGAAATAATCTATATAATTAGTACAATAAAGATACTTTACGCTAGAGATGCACACATAATTTTTTCTACGACTTGACTAACGAAATAAAAAAATAATAGTACCTATTTAGTAAGTTCAATTCAATCTTAACCAATTTCCTGTTTTGTGTTGCTGTAACCATGACGATATGAGTAAATAAATAATTCCGATGCCAACAATCATTGTTTTATGAGAAATTTTCACACATACATAAAAAATGTGCTAAAATATCTCCGAAAATAGTGAAGATAATTATTTTTCTTGCACTCCTCCAGATATATTCGAAACGGCGCAAAATGCTTCCTTGAGTTTATTACCTGCAAAATCAAGAGCAATATAAGAAAAGAATTATAAGCTCTTCATTAAATGGTATAAGTTAAAAAAAAATCAAGAGTTATATTGAACATGTTTTACTAGCTTACTTTTTGGAAAAATCTAATGTAATGAAATCATCTTCTCTTTGGTCCATTTATTAAATATAAATAAATCAACACTAGCAGTTAAGAACGATATTGATATCAGCAAATTCAAGAAACTAACGGTTTTTTTGAAGCAAAAATCAGTTGGTTATAGAGCAAAAAAATCTAAATCTTTAACTAGAGATGAAATAAATAAATTCCTGACTGAAGCCCCAGACGGTCATTTCCTATGATGAAAGTTGCTCTTAATATTGGATGTCGCTGGAACATGCCGACGCGACTAATTAGTTAGAATGACAGTAAATGATATTGAGGATAAAGGGTCCATTTTAATTGTGAAGATTCCAGACTCAAGAACTAATGTGCAGCGAAGATTTATTGTTGATGATCATAATCTTTTGTCAATGTACAGAAGATATGTTGCTCTTCGACCCTCTAACATATCATCTCGGCGATTATTCATAAATTATAAGCATGGCAAATATACCGCACAAGTTGTTGGAATGAACACTATAGTAAAAATTCCATTTAACATTGCACAATATCTGAATTTGCCTGATTCGAAATCATTTAAGGCCATTGTTTCCGCAGATTCTCTGCTACATTACTGGCTAATTCCGGAGCTGACATCAGTATGACCAGATTTGGCGATTTGTAGCCAAACCGGCGATTTTTAATTTTAATTGGCTATTAATTATTTTACTTTATCGCCAGTCGCCAAAATTGACTACTTTCTGAACTGAACTGAACAGCTCACTAGCTTTTTTTTGACACAATTTGATACGAAGCCACGAAGTATAATATAGAAGGAGTGCGAACTTCGTATAATGCTCTATAGAAACGAATGGCAGCGTAGTTGTGTCGTGAGAGAGTAAGAACTGAGTAGAGAGAGATAACACATGGTATCCTGATTGTCATCTGATTGTGTACGTTGTGTACCCAAACCAGCTTTGTCGGTGGCGGCTATCAGTTTTATTTTGCGAGTTTTATATAATTTTTACAAATAATAAAGTGTCAAATGGGTAAACGTTGCTTTGTACCGTTCTGTCGTAGTTTTCAATTCTAGTGCTCAAAAAAAAAACAATGCTATATCAATCAGTTGAAAGAAAAACTAGACGGATTGATTTCTGAAGACAATGAAGTTTATATTGATTGCAATGAACACGATTATTACAAATCAGAAACATCAAATTTAGTATTGTATTACATCAGTGGATTCCTTGTACGTAAATTGCTAAAGAAAACTAACTGTAATATGTGTAGGGAAGGTTTAAAAACTGAACTTGTAAACGCTCCTGAAGCATATTTAACAAATTTAAAAAATAGAGGTTTTCTAGTATATCCAAACACGAAAATATTTAATTTTTGTATGTATGCAGAAAAAATTATTAGGAAATTTATAGATACAGATCAGGTATATCAAGAAACAATTTTAGTTATTTTAGAAAATTATAAATTTTAATTCCCATGTGCTGAACATAAAGTAATAATGTTTTCATACATTATACATGAATTTATTGTAATGAGGATCAGGCAATACAATTATATGCATCAAAAAAGTCGGCTGGATGGCTGAGCGAGCTAGCGCACATCTCTGCTCGCTGTGACGTTATACGAACCTGAGATCCTCAGTTCAAGTCCCAGCGACCGACAACGTGTGATTTGTCGTAAAATAAAAAACACAGCTACTTGTGTATCACACTCGGATGCTATAGACTTGCCATCTATACATCTTAAATAGAAGTAGCAATGGCAAATGAAACAACCGACAGTACGGCAGTTAGAACTGCGGCTCGGTGAGTTCGGTTGCCCTATGCTCCGCTTGGGAGATACAGGAACACATTATTATTATGAGCAGTCGACGTTAAAAAAACATGTACTGATTGATATAAAAAATGAAGACAACAGGAAGGCTGTTAAACTTGCATTTTACATCAGTATGCATTCCGCAATACGGTCCATTGACCATTTGTCCAACCTATTAAAAAATCTATCTGATGATTTCAACTAGGTCAGACTTCATCGAACTAAGTGTTCTGCCATAATAAGACGAGTTATTTCACCTTGTCTTTTTCAATATTTGTTAGATGATCTGACAGACAGATCATTTTCTTTAATTTTACACGAACCAACGGCTATATCGGTCACGAAGTATTTATGTATCTGTATTAAATATTTTAGTGTTAAACGTGAAAATGTAGTTATAGATTTTCTTACTATTTTAGAAGTAAATTCATCTACAGAAAAAAGTTTGCACACAATTTTAATTTAGTTTATTAGCAGCATTGGCCTGGATATTAAATGAATGATTGGTATAGGCACAGATGGGGCCAGTAATCTCATTGGTAAAAACAATTCCTTATATACCTTATTGAAAGAGGATAATCCTAAACTACAACTGGTGCGTTGTATATGCCATTCATTAAATAATGCGTCCAGTAAGGTCTCTACGGAAATAACAGCTAGTGTTGACTTTTTATTAAAAAAAATTATAATTGGTTTGCTTGTAGCAGCCAACGGCGTTCTGAATACAAGAGATTATATTGCATGTTGACAGGTCCTGACAATAAAAAATTCCATAATTTTGTACATTTATCAAGCACACGCTGGTTGATCAGGTATAGTGCAGTTAAAACTGTTCGCGAACACTGGTCTGAATTAGCAACTCATTTTGAAATCATTGTTAATAAAGAAAAATGTTATACTGCCACGACACTAAATGAAATTGTAAAACCAATTTTATATGAACTAGATAATGTTAACATCCTGTTCCAAAAAAATAGCGTTGATATTGGACGTGCATATAACGATTTATTATCTTTAATAATGTTTTTAGCTAGGAAGATAATGCGTAATGAGTTTTTACATCAAAATACCGAAATTATTCTCAAAAATGTTTGTAACGATTTAGCTTTTGTTCCACCCGAACAAGTAGATTTTGGAATACTTTTCTTCCAAACTGTGAAAAAACTTAAGTTACCTGCAGACAAAATATGCAACGTGCAAAACAAAATGTTTCATTATATTAAATCAATTTTTAAAGAATTAGTACTCAGGTTACCGGACAATTTAAAATTGTTTCAAAATATATCTTTTTTGCACTCGATGTTTGTTTAAATCAGATCACACGCAAGAAATTTATTGATTTGCCAGTTTTAAACTTTTGTTGAAAAAGAAAGTAGAAAATCAGTATAATAAATTAATTGACGTAAAATGGAACGAACTACTAGAACCTGACCATTTGACAAACGGTTACCTTTTTTGGGCCCAAGTCTTCAACTTTTAAAATGCAGGAAATGTACATGTTTTCAGAGAAGTTGCAGAGTTTACAATAAACTTTATTTTTTATTTATTGTGTGTTCCACTATGCGTCGTAAATGGGCTAAGCTGACTGCTGTCAGCTGTCTCTTCTCCCCGCATCACCCACACCTTTAAGCTACGGCGTTACACTGTCTACATTTACGTTAACTATTTGTATAATTGTATAGTGCGTTAGTCTGTGACTGAACCTAACGTATATTTTAGATTTCGTAAGTATTGTTTGAATAAATTAAAATTTCAACAATAATATGTATTTATCTAAGCGAGCAAATTAATAGTATGTTCCGTAATTCAACCAAAAAAACCAAGATCATGATCCTGGTTGAACCAGGGTTCCTGAATATATTTACCTATTTCGGGACACTTTGACGTCAGTCATTATGACATTTGACATAAGTCATTATGACATTTTAAAATTGACAAAAAATTAATCTAGACCATAACGTAGAATATGACAGTGATATTTCAGAATTCATTACAATTAATGAATTCATTTATTCATCTGAATCTAGTTCTGATTCTGAAAAAGAAAGAAGAAGTAAGTTATATTGTTTGTCGCAAGCAGCTGCGACTAAAGTTATTATAATTGCAAAATAAAATAGTAGTCTTAAAAAAAAGGTTTGGTAGTTGTTTTTGTGATGTCATTTTTGATTGATGTATAATTGACAGTCCGTTTTTGAAAATAAATAATTTACAAAGTAATTTTCTAACTTTTATTGAAAAGGTAGTGACGACCGTGTTAGTCAGTGACAATTTGGCGACTGTGACAGGACCGAAATTATGTTGCGGGAGTCTGAAATTTGTAACCGAGCTGGTTGTTCAGGCTTTGAGGCAGGCACTGATTGAATACAGTGCGATTCCTGCGAGGCTTGGTACCATTTTAGTTGTGAAAATATTAGAGTGGAAAATGTTCCAGAGTTATACATGTGCACATTATGTGCGAAAAAAATACCTGAACTTGAAAAATTAGGAAAACGATTATGTGAGAAGTACGATGTTCAGTGTAAAAAATCTGAGGGGCTGCGAATAGAATTTGAAGCGTACCGGAAACATAGTGCACTGAAATTTGCCGAACTGGCAGCATTATTCGAAGAATTAAAATCCAAGACCTCATCTGACAGCAGAGATATTGTAGTTACTCCTGTAATTACTCCATGCCCAAAACTGCAGTTGTCAGATATTCAGAAATTTCTACCAATTTTTGCGGGTAATCCCAGGGTTGGCAGATATATATCAAGTGATATATACCATGATATATATCTTGATATATATCCGATATTTATTGATATATATATATATATATATATATATATATATATATGTATATATATATATATATATATATATATATATATATATATATATATATATATATAATGATATATATCGGTTGTGCGAAACTTAAAAACATGTCAAACGACAAGTTATTTTGATATTTATGTAATATAAATATTTAGGAAAATGTTATTTTTTGTTACTTAAATAAAAATATGAATATTTTATATCGTATGTCAAACTACAATAGTATTTACTCATTTAGGTATTTACTATTTATATAATATATTTAGGAAAAATGTTATTTTTTGTTACTTAAATAATAATAATTTTTGTCTTGTTTTTTGTTATTTTAAACTAAAGTTTGATTTTTGTTGTTTACCAAAATAAAGGTATTTTACGTTTCATGTTTTCTTTTGCATATAGCCTAAGAACGAAATATCTGATATATATCGGATATACAGGGTGTTCCATTTAAAAGTGCCACCATTGCTACCTCGAGAACTATAAGAGCTACGAGGTTGGTTAAATTAGCAAAGAACCACCATTTTACAAGACTATACAATGAAAAAAAAAATATTTTTTTCAACCTGTGGTTCTCAAAATACGGGACACAACTTTCTTATTTTAAATGGAAACGTATGTTTATTTTTAGGTTATTCGATAGAGTATTTTTTTCTGAATTCAATGATATAAATATATCATATACTAATATAAGAAAATAACTGAGAAAAATGCATGGTAGATTTATTTGTATTTTATTTATATCTGGCTGAAATAAGAGTGCTTTGGATAGAAAACAATTCATTTTCTTCTTAAAACTGACAGTTCAAGCAAATAAAATTTAACAAAAAATAATCAAACAATGTTAGACAGAACATTATGTCTATGTTTTCTAACCATAGCACTCTTGTTTTAGCCAGATATAAATAAAATACATATAAATTTAACATGCATGTTTCTCAATTATTTTGTTATATTAATATATGATATGTACATATCGCTGAATTCAGAAAAAAATACTTAATCGAATAACCTAAAAATAAACATACGTTTCCATTTAAAATAAGAAAGTTGTGTCGCGTATTTTGAGAACCACTGGTTGGAAAAAAAAATTTTTTTTGCTCATTGTATTAGTCTTGTAAAATGGTGGTTCTTTGCTAATTTAACCAACCTCGTAGCTCTTATAGTTTTCAAGATAGCAATGGTGGCACTTTTAAATGGAACACCCTGTATATCCGATATTATGATATTTTGATATTTATATAAATATCATGATATTTGCCAACCCTGGGTAATCCAGTAGATGATCCTTGTGTATTTTTGAAAGAAGTTGAAGCCATCTTGACTAAATATGATATTGTCAAGGACCTATGGTTATCGATAGTAGTACAACAATTATCAGAGGATGCTGGAAGGTGGTTCAATATTATAAAGGATATGCTACTGCAATACGAAGAAATACAATGACATAATTTATTTGTCTCAACTAAAATTTAATTTTTTTAGCAAAGTACAAAGAAAAAATCAAGGTGTGGAGAATTTTATCCGAAAAAAGGCGCTTTTGCATAAACGATTATTTCCGAATGAAGAAATAACCGATTTGATACCTGTCATAATTGAAACAATGAACATCAAAATTAAGCCATATCTACGCATTCATCAGTTTAATACAATTGACATCCTGTACGAATGTTCGGTCGAAGTCGAAGAAGATCTCGAACGATCAAAGTCTATGAATATGGAGTGTTTGAAATGCAAGCAGATTGGACTTTTTGCAAAAAACTGTCATTTAAGTAACCACGGAAACGAAAAAAAGAACATTTCGTTGACGGGGACAAATGTTCGAAATTAATAAATCCCGGGATTAATTTTAATATGTCTTTAATGGGCGAAAACTATCCCTCCAGTGGTCTGGCTGTTGAATGATTAATTCTAAATGAACCTGTCTTAGCTCTCATAGATTCTCAATCCACCCATTCTTTTATTAGTTTTGATATTTGTAAGCGACTGAAATTATGCGTTGTTAATTCCGATACTATACAAGTTAATTGGGCAATTCCGAACCAATCATTTAGGACAGTCGGTATAGTGTGGATTACAGCTCAACTAAGGAAATTGTCTCTACAATTTGAAGCGCAAGTTGTAGACAAATTGCGTTTTGATATGATTTTGGGCCATGATTTTTTAAATAGTAACGCTGTAGTAATAGACCATTCCAGCTCATATATTAATATTGGCAAGGATGCCCGGGAAACCGTTAGTTGGAGGTCCAGTAATTCTGTCTTACCAGACAACAAGACAACCAAAGAAGAGTTAAGAAATACTCTTGAAATCGATTTAAATGAGGATGATAAGGGTAAAGTAATCGAAGTATGTCAGAAGTATGATGACGTATTTAAACGAAAGGTTGGTCGAACAATGAGTATTGAACATCATATTAATTACGTTGGTAAAAAAGAAATTGCTCTTCCACAGTATTCATATTCACAAATGAAGAAGCAGATAATAATGGAGTAAGTTCACGAAATGGAAGCTTCGGGTATCATCGAACCAAGTACTTCTCCGTTCTCGTTTCTGGTCGTATTGGCAAAAAAGAAAAATAACACCTTCCGGTTTTGTGTCGATTATAGGAGACTAAATGAAAATACAAAATCTGATTTGTACCCAATGCCAAATTTGCATGAACTCTTACGACAATTTCAGGGCATGAAATATTTTTCTAGTTTGGATTTGCGTTCAGGATATTGGCAGGTTGTGCTTGATAAGGAATCAAGGAAATTCACTGCTTTTTCAACTCCGTTAGGGCTATACCAATTCGTCGTGATGCCGTTTGGATTAAAAAATGCACCAAGGACGTTTCAGAGATTAATGGAAGAAGTTCTCAGAGGACTTATTGGCATTTTCTGCCAGGTATATCTCGACGATATTATTATTTATAGTAGAAGTCTGGAGGAACACATTGCCCATCTGGATTTTGTGTGTAGCCGGTAGAAGCAACATGGTTTAGTATGCAACACAGAAAAATGTCAGATTGCTCGGGAGCAATTAGAATACTTAGGACACAAGGTTGATGCCAACGGTATTGATCGCTGTGAAGAAAAATTGCGGTTCATACAGGAATGCCCAGTTCCGCGAAGAGTTAAGGACCTTCAGGCGTTCTTAGGAAGTTGTCAGTGGTATTCAGCATTCGTTAAAATTTTTTCTACTATCGCCGCACCACTTTATGATTTACTGCGCAAAGGGAAAAAATGGTGTGGACTGTAAATGAAGAACAAGCATTTAAAAACTTAAAACATGCATTGATACACGCGAATAAATTATCTCATCCGGATGAAACAACATTTTTCTTACAAACCGATGCCAGCGAAATTGGTCTTGGTGCAGTGCTCTTCCAGAAGGATAACGAAATAAAGAAAATAATAGAATATGCGAGTCGAAAGACTTCGGATCAAGAATGGCGATAGACCGCAATGGAACGAGAGTGTCTAGCGATCGTTTGGTCTATCGGCAAGTTTAGACGTTGCCTAGAAGGTAAGAAGTTTTACATATTAACAGATAATTCTGCGCTTCAATGGCTAAATAAGATGAAGGATGTTAATAGTAAAATACAACGGTGGTCTCTGTTTTTAATGGCCTTTGACTTTGATGTAAACCATGTTCCTGGTAATGAAAATTCTTTACCTGACGCGTTATTTCGCAATCCGGTTTTTGACTCTTCAGAGAGTGAACCGGAAAATTTGGATAACTTTTGCTATCCACATGACAAAGCAATTCCATCTGAACCCCAAATTTTACTTTTAAATACTGCTGCCAATAAAGACGAAGTAATGATCACTTTGGATGAGCAAATGAAAGATCCGCGAATTAAGGAAATGCTCGAGTATTTAAATAAGGGCCGATTACCACCCGATCACAAGCAAGCATTGTTTGTGCCAAGAAAGGCATCAGATTACACAATACAAGATGGTCGACTGTTTCGTAGGAAAGGACCAACCGAGCAAGATTATAATTTAGTTATTCCAAGTCACCAAAAAATCACATTTTGTTTTTGTATCATGATGACCACAAAGCTGGTCACCCAGGTAGAGAGGAAACGCTCCACTCACTAAGAAATAGAGTTTTTTGGGAAGGATTGGCACGGCATGTTAAACAATATGTGCAAAATTTCGAAATATGTGCATGCGTGAAACCATTGAATAGAAACATAAATAGTCAAATGATTTAAAGGAAGCCGAAAGAACCTTTCGAAACATTGAGTCTGGATATAATGGGGCCATATCCACGAACACGATCAGGGAAATCATATCTATTAGTAATTACAGATATATTCACTAAATGGGTTGAGGCATTTCCTGTATGCAAACCGACTGTAACGAAAATAATTTTTCATTTAGAAAATGATATTTTCTCACGTTTCGGATATCCACGAATTATATTTTCAGACAACGGTAGTCAATTTTCCTCAAAACAATGGAAAGAAACCGGGCACCGTTGGAAAGTTTTAATGTGCACTACACCGGTGTACCATCCGCGAGCAAACCCAGTAGAGCGACAAAAACAAAATATTAAAGCATTACTGAGAGTACATTTGATAGGAGAAATCCACAATACATGGGATGCGAAAATTCCCAATATATTGTGGAGTCTTCGGAGTCGGACTAATGAGACGACAGGGTACTCACCAGCGGAATTACTTCTAGGAAGAGACCTGAGAAGACCGGAAGACTTGGAAATTCTTGATTTACGAAAAGAAAAGAAATTGGCAAAATGGATGGACGATATAAAAAACAAAAATTTGACGCGAATTGAAGAGGCCAAACAGAAAATGGCCGAGAAGAGTGCGATATACATTCAAAGTAAAAACAAAAATGAAATCCCTTTGAAATTTTAGGAAGGAGACCAGGGTATGGTAAAAAAACAAGCACTCTCAAAAGCTGTTAAAAACAACTGTGCTGGTTTTGAGGTAAAATGGACTGGACCACACACAATACTGCAGGTCTTAGGCGACCAAGTTTACGAGGTCGACAGAGGTGGCAAAAAAGTAAAATATCACATTAATATTTTGAAGAGTGCACCGTATCAGGCTGGCCACTAAAAGGAGAAGAGTTGTCGCGGGCAGCTGCGACTTAAGTTATTATAATTGTAAAATAAAATAGTAGTCTTAAAAAAAAAGGTTTGGTAGTTGTTTTTGTGATGTCATTTTTGATTGATGTATAATTGACAGTCCGTTTTTGAAAATAAATAATTTACAAAGTAATTTTCTAACTTTCATTGAAAAGGTAGTGGCGACCGTGTTAGTCAGCAACATGTTTTCACTGAATGTTTTGCCAATTAATCATTTATTTTTTATATAATAGTAGTACAGGACATACATGTTCATAAACCACGGATAAAGGATTTTATAACTGTAGTAGATAAATATTCACATAGTGAATTTCGTGAAAATTTCAGAATAAACAGAACAACTTTTGAATATACTTTAAATTTCGTGAAAGGTAAAATATCTTCCTCCGTGGATGATACCGGAAGACATACGAAGGATGCAAAGATTCAGTTGTTACTATCATTGTGGTATTTTGCAACCCCAGATCCATATAGGTATTACTCATTATTCATTTAAGTCAGAGTATTATGTGTTACTTTTATTGCATACTTATAAATTTTAGCAACAGCACTTAGAGAGGTGCGTCGAGTGACTGACGCATTATTTGATATTTGTCCACAAATTATTCGTTGGCTTAGTGGAAATTATTTAGATGAAGTGAAACCAGGTTTTCAAGATATGGGCTTCCCTAATACAATAGGCTGCGTAGATGGTTGTTATATAAAAATTCCGTTACCGAAAGAGGATGGTGTTTCAAACATTTGTAGAAAAAATTTCCCATGTGTATTATTACAAATATAAAAACCGTTTTGCTAGTGTCATAGTATAAAAATTTTATTATATAATAATTACTTTATAGGGTGTCTGTGATCACAGATTATTATTTACACACTGTTACGACGAGGAAGTGGGTTCTAAGCATGACGCATTGGTATTAAGAAATAGCGAAATTTGGGATTATATGAATAATGTAGAAAAGTTTCCAAATGACACACATATACTCGGCGATAAAGCGTACCCATGTATCCCGCAACTGATGACCCCTTATAAAGAAATCGGCCAACTTACACCCGCTCAAAGGAATTACAATTATAAACACGCAGCAGCACGAAGCACTGTAGAAAGAGCTTTTGGATTGTTAAAAAAACGACAACGTTCAATGAAATTTCTTGACGTACGGTGTCTTGAATGGATTCAGAAATATATTATTGCCTGCTGTGTGTTCCACAATATATGTATTCTGCAGAATGACATACTACTTGATTTTGACGTACAACATAATATAACTAATGAAAATGAACGTGATGAAGATAATCGCGTTGAAATTCCAGAGAGAGAATTAAGGGCCAGGAGGCAACTTGGACAAGACAAAAGAAACAGGTTATGTGAAGAATTAATGCCATGCTGTTCTTCATACAATAGGGTCCTAAACCATTATAGAAATATTACCATTTTGCAGTAGAATATGAAATATGAATATATACATAAAATTATTGAGTATCAGAGAAGATATTTTATTTAAATATTAAATCGTTCGCGAGCTTTAAGAGATTAAATTTTATTACGCTTTTCTGTTATGTGAAACTTCTTTAGTCTTCAGTCGCGTTTTCACTAATATTCTTATACCACTGTTTTAACAGAAAAAAATAAATAAAAAAAATGGTTTAGGACCCTATTTATGAATTATATTGATATATGTTCAGAGGAGAGTAGACGTATATTCTTTGCTCTGCGTATTTATTGTTTTTTTTTGTGGTTTATTTTGTGATCTTCACCTAATTGTGGTATCAAATTCAAGAATAAGTTATTGGCTCTCTGTGTATTAGTGTATTGTTGAGACACATATTACGAGGGGTGAGTTTTCTTCAGTTTTTTATTACTTTTTGCTTTAAAAAAGGCGTGGTTGATAGTTTTGTTTATTCTTGTCTATCCATACAAGTTCATTAACCTGTTCGTTGCTACCTGTCTCAGGTGTAACAGTATACAGGGTGTTCCATCCAAATACTGTATACAGGGTGTTTTTTGTTTGTTTTTATCTCGTTCATTATGGCCATTCAATGCCACTGTTGCATGAAAGATGTTGAACCTCACAGATTTGTAACATGTTCCGTTTGTAAAACAATTTTAACATAGACTGCGTTGATGTTCATGCGTCTATTGCTCGATCCATAAACAATGCTAAATCAGGTTTAAAATGGAATTACTCTAATTGTCAAACTGTCGGTAATGATATAGACAGTCTCAAATTAACAATAATTAACCTGCAAAAAAATCTGGATGAAATGAAGAAATCAATAAATGACCTGCATGTTCCTCAATCCATTCCTTTATTGACGGAAAGTATCATACAAGAAGTTTTTGAGCGACAGAAGTGTTCCTGCAACATCATGATATATGGATCACCAGATGATAGTTCTCTAAATAAAGAGCAATCCCTTGCACAAGATTCTGTGATGATTAACAGTATAGTATCTGATATAGGTGCAAAATATCCCATAGTAAAATTTTCACGTGTCGGTCGCGTTGACAGTTCAAAACCTATATCTCGTCCTTTAAAAGTGCAGCAATCTTCTTCTGATGAAGTCATTCAGGTCATGAAAAAATCAAAACTCTAAAAACTATTGATGATCGAACAAAAATGCAAAGAGATTATTTTAAAACTATTAAGCAGGAACTAAACAATCGCATTGCTGCTGGTGAGAGTAACTTAACTATTAAATATGTTAGTAATATTCCAAAAGTTGTGTCTTCTTTAAACTAATTCCGCCCTACAGTTCACCAATCTCTTTTAACATTTACTATCAAAACACTAGGGGTTTAAATTCTAAATGTGATATATTTTATGTTAATTGTTGTTCTTCGTTTCATGATATGATTGTTGTATCGGAAACTTGGTTGAATGAATCTGTTCTTAATTCTGAAATGTTTCCATCTAATTACAATGTTATTAGTGATGATAGATTATTTTCTCTTACCGGACGTTCTAAGGGTGGTGGTGTGTTAATTGCTCTAAAATACTCTATCAGTTTCAAAACAATTGATACTAAGTATATAAAAAATTCTGTTCCACTGATTGATCTCGTAGCTTGCAAGTGTTTTTTCACTAATCACACATTCATTTTATGTGCTGTCTACATACCACCTGATGTACACGTAAATGAAATAGAAACATTTACTGATGCTCTTTCACTTTTATTCCTTAATGAAAAAATTATTTTGGTAGGCGACTTCAATCTTCCCAATTTTTATAGTACTACTGCCACATGTGTTAAATCAGCTTCTTTCCGTAATCTCTGTGAGGTATTAAATCTGAAACAATATAATTCTGTAAGTAATAAATATAACAATATGTTGGACCATGTTTTTGCTAATTTTTTACCTATAAATACAGTGAAATTTGATTCTCCATTGGTTCCTGAAGATAAATATCACCCTGCCTTAAAAATTAACTGCGATCTCGTCACTGCTGAACGACATATAAATTTTCCTACAGCCAATAACTATCGTTATAACTTTAAGAAAGCGGATTTCAATAATTTATATGAGTATATATGCAACGTTGACTGGTCTCATATAAACAATTTTGTTCAAGTTGATGACGCGCTAAATAAATTCTACCGCATTCTATATGAAGCTTTAGACAAATTTGTCTCAACTTCTAGGTGCTGTACATCCAATTTTCCACCTTGGTTCACTTTCGAGATTACAGGTAATCTTACAACAAAAGAGTACTTCAGGAAAAAATGGATAAAAACAAGGCAACTTACTTATTATAATGAATTCAAAAGATTGCGAACATTAATTAAAAATAAAATTAAAGTAGCTTACGAAGAGTATATCAATAAAGTAGAGAACAACATCAAATCTAATCCGAGTGAATTTTGGAAATATGTTAACCTGAAACAAAGTTGCTCTCGTATTCCAGGTACAGTTATTGCCAATGATGTCATCTACAACAAACCACAAGACATAGTTAATGCTTTTGCCACTGTGTAACCAATCTTGCTTGCTTCTCGCAATTTGTTTCTGAAGTTATAGATCATCGCGGACAAGTGGATGCTGTTTACAGTGATCTCTCCAGAGCATTTGATTCCATCGATCATGGACTATTACTAGATAAAATTGGGTTTTTTGGTGCTGCTCCTGCCGTACTTCTACTTTTATCTTCGTACCTTTCGGACAGATATTGCTTTGTTTTTTATAATGGATTTTCTTCTTCCAAATTCATTGCTACCTCTGGAGTTCTCCAAGGTTCTAACCTGGGTCCGTTACTATTCATCCTCTTTATCAATGAATTACTATTATCTTTTAGTTGTCACGTTCTGGCTTACGCTGATGACATTAAGCTTTTTCATTCTATCTCATCCTCTTCTGATGCTTTGGTACTTCAGATAATATTGACAAATTAGTAGCCTGGTGTAAAGTAATTAGTAATTAATACTAACAAGTGTTTTATTATTACCTACACACGTAAAAATAACTATGTGCTTCATGATTACACTGTTAATAATTCTATACTTACACGTTCATTTTCTATACGAGATTTAGGCGTTCTATTTACTTCTAATTTCAACTTTACTGAGCATATTATCAATATTTGTTCCTCTGCCAATAGGACATTGGGCTTTATAATCCGAATTTGCAGACCGTTTCATGACATACATGCTTTAAAATCTTTGTATTATGCTTTTGTAGTCAGTAAATTGGAATACGCCAGTCTAATCTGGTATCCGTATTACGATAGCCATGCTCTACATCTTGATCGTGTCCAGCGCAGGTTCCTAAAATATGCGTCCTTTAAATTAGACAATACTTACCTCGGAAGAGATGTAGATACACAGTCACTTTTACAGCGTCATGACATTTCGTCCCTAGCTTCCAGGCGAATCATCTCCAGTGCGAGGTTCATGTGGATGCTGATTCACAACAAAATTGATGCTCCATTCATTTTAGATAGAATCCCATTCCATGTACCAAGGTTGTCATCCAGGCAATGCAGGACATTCCATCTCCCTACCGCACGGACTGATGTGTATCTGCGCTCACCGGTCTACATCATGTGTCAGAATGCAGAAAAAGTCTCTAATAATGTCTTCATGTCCCACGTATCTGCGTACCACTGCGTCCATTACTGTCCTGACGTATAATTCTGTTGTATGTTTTCTATATATATTGTTTAAAATCATATATGTGATTATTTTGTCTTATTTAATTATATTTATTGTATATTAATATTTATACATGTATACTTTTGTATATTACCCTGTAATTGGTGACCTGTTGGGTAATTAAAGATTATTATTATTATTATTATATTTATCAAACAAGTAGAAACTCAAAGTTATAATACTAGATTTGTATTTTATAACTAATTAAAGATATGTTTATTTCTTTTTCTCTTTGTTTGCTAGATAAGTTTTAAACCATGAGAACATCTCATTTCTTTGTTCCATTCGTTCTTGATGTCTACGTTCTTTCGCAGCTTCGCGTTTGTCTACTTTGCTTATTTTACGTTTTTTGTTGGGCGTTTCAACAATATCTGTAAATACAAACTATATTAACAACTATGAAATGCTGTAAAATAAAAACTTACCTTTGTCACTAGATGAATCTTGAGCGGAATTTCTAGGTGGCGCTGGTGTGGAATTTTCTCTAATTTTCGTGAAACCACTACTGGATGCTGTTGCTACTGGATTTATTTTAGGGTTTCTAAAATAAATTTCTTGAAGAGCCTACAATACCTTAATATACCTATTATAATTTTTTTAAGGGCGCTTTAAACTACTACGGTCATTACGCCTATATTATTATTATTATTATTGTATTATATTGTGGAAAATAATAAACAGAGAATATAAGTACATCAAAAAATTTCCAGTATTTTTTATCGTTTCCAGTATGGGAATTGTGTTTTTGAATTAGCTCGAAGCGCAGCTGAGAGCTTCAAATATGCTGGAGCGGCAATGCTATTTTGCACTCATGGTACACACATTATTTTTCCTACAACTGTTTTAAAATTTAAAAAAAGGAATTAATAACATAAGTGTAATATTCTAATCATTCTAATATGTGTTATTTCATAACATATACATGTTACTAAGCGACAAAAACAAAACACAATCATCACATAAACATAAACGTTGTTTTCAATGAAAATTGTGTTCGGTTAATTTCATCTAAAATGTACGACATCGAAAGTGAATGTGAATTTTCTGGTACCCCTCCAGAATTATCAACAGCAGCTAATGCTGTTGTTTTAAATCTATTATCAGCTAAATCTAGAGGGAAATATGAAGTTGCTTATAAACATTTTAAAGAATGGTGTAAAATAAAAGGAGCTGTGAATGTTACAGAAAACGTTTTATTGGCATATCTGGATGAAAAATCAAAAATATTTAAAGCATCATCATTATGGTAGTTGTATTCAATGCTAAAAGCAACATTATATGTCAAATAAAATATTAACGTTCAAAAATTTTCAAAATTAGTACCTTACCTCAAAAATAAATCTGTTGGTTACCGTGCCAAAAAATCTAAAATATTTACAAGAAATCAAATAAATACTTTTATATCGAAAGCAGATGATGATCACTTTTTGTTTACGAAGGTCAGTTTATTTTTAACTTGGAAAAATCAGTTTTATGTAATAAATGCATATAAATTTGTAGGTCGTTTTGATTTTTGGCATATCTAGTGCATGTCGCCGAGAGGAATTAACCCACTTAACACTTGACGACATAGAAGACAAAGATTCGGTTCTAATTATTAAAATTCCTGATTCAAAAACACATGCTGAACGTACATTCACAATTACAAACCTTGATTACATTAATATTTATTGAAGATATGTTGCTCTGCGTCCAACAAATGCTGCTAATCGGCGTTTATTTTACAAATATGCCAAAGGAAAATGTTCTAACCAAGTTGTTGGAATAAATAAAATTGGGGCTATTCCTAGTCTCATAGCCAAATATTTAAAATTAGCCAGTGCGGATTCTTACACGGGACACAGTTTCAGAAGGACATCAGCTACCCTTCTTGCAAACGCTGGAGCCGATATACTATCCTGAAACGACATGGGGGCTGGAAATCCAGCACTGTAGCCGAAGGCTATATTGATGATTTAATTGGACAGAAAAATAAAATTTCAAATGCAATTTTAAATACGGATTCTAACGTAAATTTACCAGAAACAAATTTTAATGTTACTTCTTCCAGTATTACTACTAGCCTGACTGAGTCAAATAGGACTGATATAGCTTCTAAAACTTTATCAGGAATTAATATTAGCCAATGTAAGAACTGTACCATCACAGTAAATATCTCTAAAACTTAACTGAAAATAAAACATTGATAGTAAATAAGTATTTTTATTATATTATAAAATTTTTGTAATAAATAAACAATTAATTCTCTTACATGTGACTTTCTTAATGTTTTGCGATTTAGCTACAACATTGCTTCCTATTCAAGTTTTGACATGTGTACTAGTGCGCGTCACGTATTCTGGAACGGGTTGCTGTGTTATCTGCTTTACCGATAGAGTGGGGCGGAATGTACGATTTTTATTTGCTAACATACATTTTAGTTTCAAAATTTTATATATAAAGTTAATGGCGATTGTCAACAGTACATCAGTTGCAGTTGTGTGTTATATTTAAAAAATACCACTTTTAAGCAATCTAAAGTGTTTGCCAGTTGCCACTCTAGGTTGCTAAATACATTACCGCACGTGGTTGCTAGGGAAACTACTTTACCGCACGTGGTTGCTAGGGAAACTACATTACCGCACGTGGTTGCCATGAAAACATTAGTGTAGTTTAGAAATGACATGTTTTGCACATCGAAAACAATGAAGAAATGTCAAGTTTTTTTGACAGTTGTAGAAAAAATATATAAATTTAGATATTTGTCTTTAATATAATATATTCTTAAATTGAAAACATTTTTATATAGAATGTAACAGGCAACATATTAGAATTAAATATTCTATATATTAAATTTAATAATATATTATATTTTTATCAAGCAAGTACATCATTTGATCTGAAAACTTTATTTATTTGAAAATAAATATAGAAGTTATTAAAATCTATTAATTTAGATATTTATTTTTAATCTACTTCTTTAAGTATACTCCTTTTATGTTTTTAAATATATCGTGCACTAGTCATAGTCACTTTTTTAAATATATTTTCTCTTTAAGGTAAATGTATTGTAACATTTCACTTTTTGTACCTCATGATTTTGTCTTATTTTAAATTAAAGTTTTGTTTTGTTTCTAAAAGTTTGACGACCGCTGTCGTTTGATGAGTCGTTCAAGGTTACTTTCTTTTATTTCAAATTATTTAAATAATAATCCAAAATTAATAAAAGAAATAGTAACAAAAAATTACCTTTTGACTATTTAATTTATCGTTCATTTATTTGAGCATTTATTCACTATTTTGATATTTATTAACATTATATTTTTTATATTTTGGGATTTTGTTTATTTTAAGTTGTTATCACTTGCTACTGTGGTTAAAACCAGAGACGCGCGGTAGCCGAGCTCTCTCAGGTGTTCGTGTGCGTATAGCTAGTAACCTTCAGATTTAGTAGCATTTGAATGCACATTTTGATTGTCTGAAATTTTTCTAAGCCATGGTGTACTTAGTGGAGGCTTCTTCGAACGGTCTGAGAGGAAAGTTGTTTGCGAGCGGGCATTGATATTTTCTTTTCTTCCAACGTGGAAATAAATAAAATTCCGAGTGCTTTTATTTAAACCTGAGAGGTAACGCGCTGTGCGAATTTTAGCATCGGAATTTGTGTGATTCGCTCTGGTGTTGTGTGGTGTCCCGCGAATACCATGTGCTTCGTGTGAGGATGACCGATTGAGATGCGAATCTAACTCTTCGGAGGATCTACGTATTTATTCCCCCACGTCTACGTTTTGGACTTTTCCACCTGGTGTGTGCCGTCGCCGCCTACCATCGCCCGCACCCCCAACTGCCGCCGCCATCTCCCACCAATCCTGTGACCAGCCGCCACCGGAACTGGATAAGTTTTTATAGACATTTTTTTATAACTTTCATTGTTGTCCCCTGAAAACAACCATCTATTCTGTTGTGTTTATGCTACGTTTTCTTTTCCTTTTTTTGAGAATATTATTATTAGTTTATTTATTTCGAAAATGTTAAATGGTCGTCATTGTTGGATGACAACCAAGAGTTATTGTTGATATTAATTGTTGTGCCTAGCACAAAGAGTTTATAAACATTTATTTACTTGTACGTGTATTTTTGTCGTTCGTGAATTGTTCGTCACCCGGGCTCAACTGGCTGTGTATTTTATTGCCTGCGTCGTATGGTTGGTCAACAATAGGCGTATAGATGTCTATCGGGTTACGAGCTTTTTCGCGCAGACAAACTAAACCTTATTAAACGTATATTCTACAATTAATTCTTGGCAGCTTTTGAGTTTTATTTTAGAGATAAAAACCTTATTTTACACGTTTTCAGGAAACAATAATATTTACGGTAGGTACTGTGACATCTAATTCGATTTTGTTCTTTTTCGTGATTTTTAAGTTAAAAAAAGTATTCCTTTTTTTTTTTTTCCGAATCACCCCTTCTCCACTGTTTAAAAGCAAGCGGCCGCATCTCAAACCAGCTAGAGTGCGTAAGTGACTCCTGCGCTTCATCGCGCGAATTTCACGTCACAGTATATACATTTATTTTGAACATATATTTCTCTCAGTGTACTATTCAATAACAACAAGTACTAGAATTTTGAAAAAAAGGACATATTTATACATTTAATTGCAAAAAATAAATTCAGAACTTATAAATAAAATTTTATTAATTATTAATTGTGAATAATAATTTAATTTGTAAAAAAAGTAAATTTAATTGTCTGGTAACTCTAATAATTTTAAAATTACAAAATTAAATTTTGATATTTAAATATGAATGAAATACCGTCCTTCACAAAAAATAAATTACACACTTTGTTTCATACAACAGGTCTAACATTTAATTAAAAAATAAATTATGTTATTAATTTAAAAATCAAATTAAATAATTATAACTAACATATTGTGTAATTGTGTAACTAAGGTGCAAAAATCATATAGCTTCTCGATTTATTGCTAAAAAGGTATATTATTTATAAATCTTAAATTACAAAATTAAATACCCTTTATATTATTACATAGGATGTCATTGACAATTCAAACATAAAACTCAAAATAAGAAGAAAAAAAGAAAATTTATGCATACCATTACAATTTGAACATTTGCAATTATTATCAAAAATTGTCATACATGAATTCTTCCATCTGAATATGTTAAACTTATGTTTACACACTTTTTAAAAATATTAATATCAATCCTTTATAAATGTAGGAAAATGGATCGCTCTTTCACGAAAAATACCACTACATTTACAGCAATATATTAGTTATTTACGATATAAGTGGGGTATAGACATTATTAACGCACGTATTGTGAATTGCCCTACGAGCCCGTAGGGCGAGTTAGGGTAATCACATAGTGCGTTAATAATGTAGTACCCCACGAATATCGTACAAAGTTTTATATATCACCGTTAAAATTGTTTCAAAATAGCTTCACTTTGATAAAAAATAAATTAATCAAGAAGACGATAGGATCTATTTTGTTTGAAAATCACAGAAAAGCGTTAGTAGTCCATGATCGTGTCTTAGTTACCGAATAACAACAAACTGTTATTCTAAATAAATTTTTCTGATGTCAAACCGTTTTGTTGTGATTTTCTTCGAAAATGAGTTTGCCAGGCTGTTCTTCTGAAGAAAAAACGTCCGATGTGCCCGTAAGTATTGAGGAAGAAGCAAATAATGTAATATCCGGACTTGTCCCATCAAAATCTGGAGCCAAATATGAATTGGCATTTAAAAAATATGAGCAATCGTGCAATTTGAAAAACATAGAAAACATTACCAGCGAAAAGGCATTACTAGTATATTTTAAAGAACTAAGTAACAGCCAGAAGCCCTCATCTCTTTGGTGTTACTACTCAATGCTGAAGACGGAAATATCGATCAAGAAGCGCATTGATATAAAAAAATATGTCAATCTCACAGCTTTGCTGAAAAATATAGCAAAAGGTTATAAACCTAAAAAGTCTAAAGTTCTAAACAGAGAAGATACTGTTAGATTCTTGCAGACAGCAGGGAACGAGAAATATTTATGCATGAAGGTTAGTCATATACACAGTGAATCATGTATTTTATTGGTTATAACATATAATAATTTTCAGGTTGTTCTGATTTTTGGTTTGGCGGGTGGATGCAGAAGAGAGGAGCTTACATTTTTGAGGATAAGCAACGTCATAGATGAAGGATCATGTTTTAGAGTCGTAATTCCGGATACGAAAACTAATACAAGTAGAGAATTTTTTATAACGGTTGGAAATATTGATGGTATTAATTTAGTTCAGACTGTCAGAAATTACGTGAAACTTCGTCCTAAAATTTGTTCCAATGATCGTTTTTTTCTGGCATACAGAAATGGTCGATGCACGAATCAACCTATTGGGATAAATACAATAGGAAGCATGCCGAAAATAATTGCAGAGTTTTTGGGGTTGCCTGATGCAAAGGAATTTACTGGTCATTGTTTCCGGCGCACCTCCACTACAATGTTGGCAAATGCAGGAGCAGATCTCCGCGACATAAAAAGGCACGGTGGATGGCGTTCTGATACCGTTGCGGAAGGCTATATACAGACTTCTGCTGAGAATAAGAAGAAAATCGCAGTCCAAATTTTGGGGAAGAATGGAGCAGTATCATCCGAAAAATCTGATGCCACCGTCTCGGTAACTAATTCCAGTTGTACAAGCACACAAGTAAAAACGGCCAGTGTTAACGAAGGTGTTAATTTGTATAATTGTTCAAATTGTGTTGTTAATATTTATAAACAATAAATAATATCTTTTCTTGAATTTGTGAGTTGTCAATTTCATTACCGCACTAGTGTGGTAATAATTTCATTAAAGCACTCATTGGGCTAACAAGTCCATTACATAACTAAAATGAGTGCGATATGGTATAACTTATCCCACGGTGATATATAAATAATATTAATTAATTTTTTTTTTTAGATTATATGTATAAATTATTTGACGCACATGTGATAAAAGTACTTTTCGAATGATTGCTGCCTTTCTAAAATTAAAATTGAACATAAATTTTGTTAATGTTGGACAATATATGGAAAAAGGAATACACAAAGGTAATATTTGAATGCAAATCTTCTTCCTTTTAATAAATTATTCTGTGTTGCTTGCATTGTAGGAGTGTCTTACCGATTAACGATATTCATTGAGAATGCTCGAAATCTACAAATCAGCAATTGTCTACTATCAAGAAATTTACAATCTTATTTAGGAAGGTAAGAATGGTAAATATGTTGATTTTTTTTTTTTAATAATTCATTATTTCTTTACAGAACTTCAATACGTAAAAGTTACTACAATACATGAGATGAAAGAGATGTTTCAAGTAAAAATTTGCAATGTCCAAGTAAAGTAAATCCATTTGTCATTAACATTTTTGCTCATTACTTTACTTTATTGGTTGTAGAATCGTCTTCTACAAACACCGAAGAATTTTGACGAACATATTCTACATCACTTCATGTATATAGTCAAATTCATGTATAAATGGCATTTTTGAAATTCCAATGTGATGACGTCACTAGAGTGTATGTATTAAGTGACGCAAATGCATTAGTAGCTATATACGCGATTGTTTGGAGTGTTGCTAATATCATAAAGCGTGTGTTGACGTACGTCTGAACTTGAACTGCATAAATATTTTCTGTGTTTATATTCGCACTTCGTCGTTTTGTATTTGAACATGAGTGGTAAAAAATTATCTAGACGTTGCAAACTAATTATTTTGAATGCTTCTGCATTCTTTCATGAAGAAAAACGTTTAGTTGGTCCGCTAATTCCATTTTCTTCTTCAGAAGATGTAAGTATTATATTTTGAGGTTATATGTTTAATGACAGTCGGCTCTATCATGTAACACATCGCTTATATTAAGCGACGTAGTTAAACGTTTTTAAAGACATTGGTATTAAAATCTTATCATTGTACCAAATATTTTAGCGATCATAGCTAATAATACTCGCTAACTTGTTAATATTTAAAGACAAGGTACGAACTGTCTCTAAAAAATTAAAGACATTTTTTAAATATCAAAATGGCAAACACAAAATTAAGCAATTTTCTTTTCTTGTCTTAATTTTGAATCTAATATTGCATAGTTTCAGTAAAGTCTTATACAAATTTTCGGTCTTTATGTTCCGTATTATTCATATATAAATATTTAACTATTCGATTTTAAATCTTTATAATACAAACAAAACTTATAGCGAGATGCATGGGCAAGATACAGATGTTTCATCACTTCAATTTCCATTCGTTTTGCATATTCGAACTCCTCCCAAATCGATGATCTGAGCAAAATTTTATTAAAATGTTTATCACTATTCCTTATTCCATTACACAAAATAAATTTAATCGCTCAAATACTTGCAAAGAAATAGATAACTGTATTCACTTATGTGCTATCTATTTCTCACGAAATATATTTTGACAGTTGTCATTTTTGTCAATCGTACTGAATTATATTACAAAAAATCGAATGTTTTGTGGAAAAATTAAAAGCCAACTAAATTATTATTTTTAGTACTTCTGGGAATCAACGAATAGATGGCAGGGCAAAACGAACCAAATGTCATCAACTTAAGTTACTGTACATTGTTTTTTACAATCGATTTGACAAGAGAAACGTCAAAAAAATGTCATATATACAAATTTACAATGTTGTCAAACATATTTTTTCCTAAATTGTTCCTACCGTCACTCTTATTTGTTATCGACATCGATAAAATTTAAAGCATAGCTATTGTCTTAGCGACATTTGTTATATATTGAGTAATTTAACATTGATCGCTTAAAACAGAGTCGATAGTTAAAAATAAGCTACGTCGCTTAATATAAGCGATGAGTTACATGATAGAGCCGAGTAAATGTTATTTATATTTATACATTTTTCATTATTATTATTGTCTTAGAGAGTTTGTGCTGCTTTGGGTGTGTCACATCTCACAATATCAAGCAAAATGAAATGTGGAACCTTATCATCGCCAAAAAAAATCGTAAAAAGCAAGTTACAGGAATTAATGAATTTACTCAATCTGCAATTCAATGAACTATTTATGATATGATTAGTAAAACTAAATTTATTACATTTATTTAATTTTGACGTTTTGAACTGTTCTGTATGTCAACTCAACAGATGTTAAAAAATTTCCATTTTTACTACTATCTCATATAATCGTAGTGAGTGACGTCATCACATTGGAATGCCATTTATACGTGAATTCGACTATATCTTCTTTTATATCTACTATATTATGTAACTTAATTTGATTAACCGATTTACTTTACTAATTTATATGATATTTTTGATTAGCTATCGTCTTCTGCTACCGTTTTTAGACAATTTTCCGTTAGCATTCAAAGAAATCATGGAGGCGTCCATTCGTCTTCCATCTACAATAATCACATACGAATGGAATATATTAGACCAAGTTTTTTGCTACAAGAACTCATTCTGATTATTATTAATTATCATCAGGGCATGCAACCGAAAAAAATACGTTAACGGTTAACCCGTATAGAGAACGTTATAATAATAAAGGTTTTAGTTCGAAAACCGGTTTTTAAAAATTGGAAACCGGTTTAAATCGGCTAATATATCGGTTAAAAAAATAATTAAATTAATTAAAATAAAGTAATTATAAAAATTTGATTAAAAAAATTACCGTAATATCTTCAGAAAAAGTCACTTTTCAATTTTAAACTTGCCTGTGTTGACAAAGGTCGTATTTATTTGGGACTTTTTAAGTAACCTTAACGGCCAAAGAGACTACCTACATTTATGACTCTCCAATAAAATGTTAATTGTAAAAACTGTCGACTACAAATAGAAAACACATATAAAAATTATATTAAAATTTTTTCGCGCTAAATGATATTAAAATAAAGGTTAATGTTCGCTAAAACCGGTTTATTTCTTTTTTGGTTAACGGTTACCGGTATTTTCGGCCTGAAAAATATCGGTTAAAATTACGGTTAAAGTTCGCAATTTTCGTTGAAAATTTCGGTTACGGTTTTTTCAACCGGTTACATGCCCTGATTGTAATATTTTGATATTGTACTACTTTGGTATTTGTGTACTTGCATTTTAATTTTTTTATCAATTCGGTCATCAGGATCAACAAGTCATTTTTATTTTAATTATTTTATATATTTATAATTTAATAAATAAACTTGTTAATAATATTTCTTTATTTAACCTTTTAAGTAGTTTTTTTTTCAGTTTTTTTCTTTATTTCTTAATTTATTTTAATTATTTCTTATTAAATATTTTTTACAAAACATATTCATAATTTCGTATTAATTTTAAAAACCAGAAAACATAAAAAGGAGAATTCCATAATCGGAATAGACCTAGATACTTTAAATTCCGTAGCTTATTGTCCTAACCTGATAACTATAAATTGACAGCTGTCATTTTGCATAACAAAAAAACTTAACACTTTTTTTTATTAATTTCGGTGAATTGTGATATTGAAATGAAATAATCTATATAGAATAAAATGTTTCATTTTCCTGTGCTATATAGTCACTCTGTTTTTAGCCGTACAGTTTTTATTTACCAAAAACAGTTATCCCATGTTATATGCCTATGAAAAAAAATTTTTTTGTGTTACCATGGATAGAGCTTGTGTATTTAGAGAAGGGAAAAATGGCCGCTACTGCTCATGTACTAGCCAATACAAAAATATTAACTACAACTTATGTGCATATCAACTTGCGCCATATTTCTTGCCTGAAGAAGAAGTACTAAAAATTTACAAATATGAAATTATTTACAAGCACTATTTGAATAAACAAGAACTTAGATCCATATTCTCACCTACCTTGAAGAAGCGCTACTTCGAAAAAGTGAAAATAAAGAAGCGAGCGAAGTAGCGGTCTAATTCTCACCTCGAAAAAGTACGTGAAGTAGCGCTACTTCAGCTTGACGAAGAAGTGAATTAAAGAAGTGGTTAGTACCGTGTTTTCGCGTGTTACTTTGTTGTTTCATAATTCATAATGGCGCAAAAATTGTACGATCTACCAGAATTAGACGAGTTAAATGAAATTAACGAAATAATAAATGTGAGAAGAAGGCGTTTGAGACGTATACGAAACCGATAGGACCCTTTTACGGATTTAAGCAACGAAGAATTTCGAAATAGATACCGTTTAAGCAAAGAAACAGTACAGTACGTTTTAAGTTTGATAGGGGACCAATTGAAACCGTTAAAATATTCAACAAAATCTTTAATTTCTCCTGAATTGCAACTCTTAATCGCATTACGTTTTTATTCTAAGGGAAATTATCAAAGTGAAACAGGTAAATACTACTACAATAAAATAAAAACTAATATTTACTTTATAGATACTTGTTCAACAATTTAGAAAAGTAACTATTTGCGTAAATTATTACTCAAAACATATTGTTTTTAATATAATAATTCTTTATGTAAATAATGCATAATCATCCTGTAATTGGGACATAATATATCCTGTTGCGTTGATTGTTGAAATAAAAATTACAGCTTGAGATTATTCTATCTATACCTACCTACATATTATTTCATATTCTCTCTTATCATAATTATTATATACATTTCTTATTTTGAATAAAGTGCACATTAAGCTCATACAAAGGATTTGACATTTCTAGCGCAAGCGTAGTTGCTACTTAATTTGCCAATTTCCAATGCTTCTCAAACAAACTAGGTAGTAATCAGTAATCAACGTAATCAATGAATCAATTTGATATAATCTCCAAGTTTTCATTGGCACTTTCGAGAAAAATTTTTAGCTTATATTTGGTGAAAATTATCGCTTCTTTTCATTTCGTTAATAGTATGTGATAGATGAAATCTAGCTCTACTCACCATCACTGGAGTGTTAAGAAATGAAAATTTGCGCCAAATTTCATAAGCTAAAATTTATCACCAAAGTGATATGAGATATAATGAAAGTTGGGGGTTAAGCAAATGTGTTTTTATTTATTATTAGAAGCACATAGGGCTTACATATCACAAGTATCAAATAAATCTTTTATACGTATATACGAGTATAATCGTATTTGTAACAATATTATGTAGGTATTACTAACTGCACTCGCCATATGGCCTCATTCGTAGAAGACTCCAAAATGTATGGCATGAATCCTAATCTGCACTTTTACTCTTATTTTATCTTTATTAAACTACTTTTCAAATTATTGTATAACTTATTTACAGCCGATATACATGGAGTAACACAACCTACCGTGTCCAAGATCATTAAAAAAGTTTCAAAAATTGTAGCATCCTTTCGACCGCGGTTCATAAAATTTAATGAAAATTCTACAAAAACAAAAACAGATTTTTATAATATAGCACATTTTCCTTAACAACAAAGCAATAGATTGTACCCACATAAAAATAAAAAATTCAAATAAAAATGAAGCTATGCTGTATTATAATAGAAAAGGATTTTATTCACTAAACATACAAGTTGTATGTGATGCGAATTGCAAAATTGTAGATATCGTTGCTAGGTGGAGAGGGAGTGCACATGATGCAAGAATTTGGTCAAATTGTTCACTAAAAACAAAATTTGAGGTAAATTTGATAGTTATTCTAATTCAACCAAAAATTATACTCCATTATTTGTACGTTACGTACCTATTTGTACATTGCTCGATATTTCCACATTGTAAAATACAGTAACAATTGCTGAATTTATTTATATGAATTACAGAATGATGAAATAGATGGAATTCTACTTGATGACGGTGGATATCCATGTACCCACTATTTACTTACGCCTTTCCTAAATCCTTAAACAATCCCCGAAAATGCCTACAATTCTGCGCATATAAAATCTCAAAATACCATTGAAAGATGCTTCGGCCAAAGGAAAAGTATGTTTCGGGCTTTGTTTAGAGGTATGAATTTGTCTTTGTCAACTGCAAAAGCTGCTATTATAGCTATGGCAGTTTTATACAATATTAAAAAAAATAGTGGTGAAGACAATACTTACGGTGCACTACACATAACTTGGATAGGTATATCTCATTCGTTTTATATTGAATCTTCACAGAATCTCATTCGGATAATGAAGATGAGGATAATAATTTAATTGATGCTCAGCCAACAAGTTCAAGACGAGGAAATATATTCCGAGCACAATTTGCTCGTCAACATTTTTAAAATTTATGAAATACATTTTCCCAGTATTTCCCTCCACTTACCTAATACTTTCCCGTATTTTTTTAGTTTTTAACTTAGATCATATAACTTACAGAATTGGATGTCAAAAGTTTTTTTCCTTTATTGTACAGCCTACGTAGGCTGCACTTAAAACTTTTTTTACAGTTTCTCGCGCAAGCGCTTTTAGTTATTGGAGGTAAAGCTATCTATTGTTATTTCTCAATCCTGTGCGTTGAAAGGTTTTGATATCGAGTTCTGTAAGCTGTGATTTAAGTTTAAGGTTATTAAATAATTGTTTTAACAAATGATTAAAAGGAAAAAAATAATATTATATTATACAAAATTAAATAAATCACTACATATATAATTATACTATATAAACTAAACTAAACTAAAATATAACAAAAAATATTAATTTAATAATTGCTTTCTTAATATTTCTTTTTCCATTTCTGTTTTTTCTATCAATGATTTTTTTAATTCTATATCTAATTTTTCATTTTCCTGCTTTAATTTTAATAAATCTAATTTCGCCTCCTCAATTTTTAATTGTACATTATACATATCATTTTCCCTTTCATTTCGGGCTTTAAAAATTATACTAACTTCCCCACAAATTGCTTCGTCAAAATTGCCCAATTTTAACTTTTTGTGTGAAGATTTACGTGGGGTATTGGTAGGTTGGGAATGGGTTTCAATGGGTAGTACAGGATTTGGCAATTCTGTTGGATTCAGTGTTGAAGTGGATGGAGGTTCTTCATTAGTAGGAATAAGGATTCTATAAAAAAATATTCCAAATGTAAAGATATTTCATATATTTCAGTATAAAGGTACACACATTTTATCAAGTTTATAGGTACAATATGGAAATATTCATGCATCTCATTAGTCATAGATTCATTCATCATTCAAAATTAAAAACATTCATAGGCATATTTTGATTTTATATAATATATCATGCATTTATAAATTCATACGTAACCTTACGTGCAATAATACAACACTTTGCATCAAGATTTGCACATTATTATATATAGGTACATCTAATATATCATTCACTGCAGTGAAACCTCATTTTACAATTTAAATAGACACTGAAACAACCCTGTCCCCGGTGGGATTCGAATCCGACATTAGTGCTGCCATAATTTATATAAAACTGTTGACTGTTTGTTTATTAATATTTTTAATTTCAAGTTGTTATTTCCACTAATGCTTTTGTTTTTGTTGAAAAATGGGAATTAGAAGACCAGAAAGATAATGACGGGAAAAATGTATATATAGATTTTATTGTAGAAAGTGTAGAAATATAAAAGTAAATATAAAAAAAACTTACCCAGTCTCTGGATTTAATATATAATCATTCACCTGTCCCTGATGTCCATCTGAATCAAACATATTGGTATTTTCTGTAAAATCATTTGGACATAAACTACTAATGAGCCAGTCTGTTTCACTCGGTTCTTCTTCTGCTGGTCCTCCTCCAGTTCCTTTGGAATATTTTTTGTAATTACAAATGTATTGTTTCGCATTCCCTTTCAATCTAAACCAAAACTGTTTTATTTGTTTCGAGTTTCTATTGAACCTCAATACTCGAAATTTCTGGGCCAATTCCTCCCATTTATTTTTACGGGCTTTTATTGCCTTTCCGTCATATTTTCTTTGATGAAATCAAAGAAAATTTCTTTTTCATTTGATGAGAACGGTGTCCTCTCTGTTTTAGGAGGCATCTAAAATAATGTTATAATTACTCGTACCTATATTATAAAACTTAATTTTGTACTAAATCTTTATAAAAATTATATAAATATATAAAATTTACTTACCTCAATATATTTTGTTATAAACATCGTCTAAGTACGACGATTCAGTGAAATTTACTTTTTGACAGCAGCTATCTAGTTGGTCCCTGGCAGCTACCTATGTCACACGGGTGAATTCAGTTGTTGTTTCGAGATTGAAGTAGCGCAACTTTGAGAAGCGGTAAATACAAGAGGTAAGAATTTGAACTTACGAAAAATCACTTCTTTAAGAAGTACTTGAAGTAGTGCTTTTTCAGAATGGGTGAGAATACGGGCCTTAGTTGTTTATTTAAAACTTGCCACAATATCTCTCAGTTTTATAGACGCCGTTAACTTTGGGGTAACTTGTCGGTGCCTCTTCTTCTTCAGACAAGAAATTTGGCCGAAGTTGGCCCGTATGAACTACGCATAACATCCCTATTTTTAGGAGTTGGACTCATAGTGACGAATATACGTTACTGTACATTTCCATTGTCAAGATGGAAGAGAAAAGAAAAGTAGCGATTGAAGAAGCGAAGGAAAAAGAAATTAGTTAGTAATTATTTTAGATAATAATTTCATACCGTATTTACATTTATAAATTTATTTTTCCTTCTACATACAGATACAACAAACGCTCGGATCCAAGATTTGGAAACCTGAGTAAGCCAAATGAGAGATACTCTCGAGAATATCAAAGAGCTCCTCATGACGAAACTTCCACCAGAGGAAAACCAGGGCAAGGAAGTTCCCGCGAAAATTTCCGTGGAAATTTTCGCAGAAACTTCCGTGGCCGCTGGTCCGCGAACAGAGGACGCGGTCGAGATGGCGGTGGCGGTCGTGGTCGTGGTCGAGGTCGCGGTGCCGGTCGTGGCGGCTGGGTGGAAAGAAGGCCCCGGGAAAATTACAATTTGGTAAAGAAACAAAATACGAGGGTTGTCCGATAAGTACTTAGCCTACAAAAGAATAACATTTTTTTTTTAAAAATGGCGATTTATTTTTCAACATAATCTCCTTTGAGTTCTATACACTTGATCCAGCGATGCTCCAACTTCTGTAACCCGTCTGAAAAAAACATTTTCTGAAGGTCTGCAAAGTAGGCCTCCGTGGCGGCGATAACTGCCCCATTCGACTGAAATTTCTGCCCAGCGAGTGACTTTTTCAAATTTGGAAACAAAAAAAAGTCGCACGGGGCCAAATCCGAAGAATACGGTGGGTGGGGTATCAGTTCGTAGCCGAATTCTACCAATTTGGCTGTGACGACAACGGAGGTGTGAGCCGGTGCATTGTCATGGTGGAAGAACATTCGTTTCTTCGACAAATGGGGCCGTTTTTTCTGCAATTCGGCGTCGAATCGGCCCAATAATTAGGCATAGTAGAGCCCTGTAATCGTTTTACCCTTCTCCAGGTAGTCGATGTAGATCACACCTTTTGAATTCCAAAAAACCGTGGCCATAACCTTTCCGGCCGATAGGACAGCGTTCGCCTTCTTTGGAGCACGTTCGCCGGGTGAAGTCCACTGTTTCGACTGTTCTTTGGTCTCTGGTGTGTACCAGTGTACCCATGTTTCGTCGACGGTCACGAAACGACGCAGAAACTCCTTCGGATTGCGCCTAAACATCGTCAAATTCTGCTCTGAAGTGGTCTCACGGATGCGTATGTTGTCAGGAGTGAGCAAACGCGGCACCCATCGCGCCGACAGCTTTCTCATACCCAATAATTCATGCAGGGTATGACCCACGCGGTGTTTTGAGATGCCTACTGTGTCAGCTATCTCGCGCACCTTCAATCGGCGGTCTGCCAATACGAAATCGTGGATTTTTGTTACGTTATCCTCCGTGGTAGTCGTTTTCGGGGCACCTGGGCGTGGCTCATCAAAAACCGACGTGCGACCACGTTGAAACTCGTTAAACCAATTTTTGACGGTCGCCATCGAAGGAGAAGAGTCACCGTATACAGCATCCAAGCGTTCTTTAATTTCGCTGCGCGATTTCCCTTCCAAAAACAAGAATCAAATCACCGACCGATATTGTTCATTTTCCATTTTTCTCAAGTCCGCGGACACGCTCGCTTCCACACGCGGTCAAAACAAAACTTCGCGTCCGATTCGGCTGAAAATTTGACAGTAGCTGTCTACGGTGATGTTCTAAGCAATAAAAAATTGCTCTTGCGATTGTTGTGCGATAGGGTGGTGAGGCTAAGTACTTATCGGACCGCCCTCGTACATTCTCACTATATACATTGAATTCATTCATTTAAAATAATTGTTACAGAAAAACGATTAATGGTGGGCTTTGTACCGTCTAGTCCGGGACACCCGGGACCAATAAATTAAAAAAAATATATACATGTCTTGTAGTTTCTAATTCATTACTTTATAAAAATTTCACTAGCAGGTTCAAAAGCAGTATTAGTTTTCAAATATATTTGGTAAGTACAATGTAATACAATAAAAATCGTTCTCACTCGTCACTATCTATGGATTCATCATAAAAAGCGTTAAAACTTTGTAAATCGCTACAGCCTGAACCATGCAAGTTATTGTTGTAATTCTTTTTTTTTATGTGGGGATTAATTAAAACTGGTTCCTTTTGGGTTGTTTTTCGCAAGAAAAAATAAAAACTACAAAAATGGAGCATTGAAACAATAAATGCCAAATGCCATGTCTAAATTTAAGAAGAATCACGCTACCGTTCCGTAACTTTTGACAATATGTGTATAAACTTTAAACGATTGTAACTTCTTATAGAACATTGTTATCCAAGATTTGAAAACAATTTTATAAATAACACTCTTGAGCATAGTGTTTACTAATAATTTACTTTTACAGCACAACATTTTTATTTATTGTAAATTTTGACGTTTCAAATCACAAAAGTCAATGTTGCCAAATGTGTTATGAAGTAACTAAATGATAATCAAATATTCCTAAATAAAATCAATTCAATACTTTGCTATACATATTTGGTATCTATGAAAAGCAATCGTTCAAGGCTGGAGTTTAAAAATGAGATAAATGATCCGCGTAGGTTGGTTTTTCTTTCTTGAAAAAATTTTTTAGAAACATCGTGTTTGATATCGAATGAAAATTCTCAGTGAGGACTGGTGTACAAAAAACACAAAAATGTTCCATGGCAATCGGTTTTTGTATTTGCGAAAAGTTGTCAGAAGTGTATCATGTTTGGTATCTAATGAGAGGTCTCGATAGGGGCCACGGACTAAAAATACGCGGACAGGGAACTCGCATAAAAAAATGGGTAAAAATGTGCCTAAATGTTGTGCGAGTTGCAGCTAACAATCCATATCGGCCACACACACGGGCACAATATAGAGTTCTAGTGACATTTGCTTCTTTTTGGTAAAATATACGTTAAGTATAATATTATAAAATATATTACGTTTTGATATGAGGATGAGTAATAGAAGTCAGTCAGTGTTGAAAGGTTTATTTAAACTCCAACCGGTTTCTGCCACTCTTAGGCCTTCATCAAGGACTAAAATATTATTATCCTGATACTGATTACACGTGTTTTATAAACTTTTTTAAACTGTGTTATATTTATTATCATCTATGCTGTATTGTTACTTATTTGTTAATTTTATCTTAAAACTAATGATTGTTATGCATACCGATCATTTTTATTTTAATATGTTTCCATTAAATCACACATATTTATATTTCGTCTGATTGACTTTCACTTAAGTAATTTATTAAAATATATATATAAAAAAAAATAAAAATTGTTCAAAATGTTCATGTCAATACATTTTATGTAATAAAATTGTAGTCCTTGATATAGGCCTAAGAGAGGCCGAAACCGGTTGGAAATAAACCTTCATCCATACTACCTTTTATTCAAACTGCTCTTCTCTTAAGTAAAACAACATCTATTTTATGACATTTAACATTTATAAATATAAACTTTTTGGTCCGCGACCCCCTTTTGCATTTAAAAATTCCAAGGGACCCCCAAAGATTAAGTACGTGTTGAAAAATATCTTTAATATGTATTAATATAGTTGTAATATCAGAATCATATTTAGTATATTTTATTTAGTAACAATAATTAACTGACATGCTGGTAAAACAGCCACGTTGTGTGTCAGCAAGCCGTACTTTCTACGTAACTGACTGCTGGCTTATATGCGAGTTCCCAGTCCTAGTAATCTTAGTCCGTGGTTGGGGCTGGCGTGCAAAAATCTCAAAAATGTTTCATGTCTATCGACTTTTGTTTTTTGCAAAAATTTGCCAAAAGTATGTAGTGTTTGGTATCTAATGAAAGGTCTCGATAAGGGCTGGTCTACAGAGTTGATAAAAATGTTCTATAGAGATCGGCTTTTGTTTTTCGCAAAAAGTTGTCAGAAGTATCTCGTATTTGGTATCAAACAAAAAGTCTCGATGAGGGCTCGCGTGCAGAATTGACAAAATTGAAAGAAGGTGATCAGCTTTTGTTTTTTGCAAAAAGTTATCAAAAGTATATCGTGTTTGGAATCAAATGAAAGGACTCCATGGAGGTAGGGTTGTTGATCGGCCTTTTTTTTTTGAAAAAAATTGTCAGAAGTATGTCATATTTACTATCAAAAGATAGGTCTCGTAGAGTGCTATCTTGCAAAATTGACAAAAAATTTGCCCATTCGATCTGCTTTTGTTTCATACAATAAGTTCTCAGAAGTATATGGCATTTAGCATCAAATGAATGCTTTCGACAAGAGCTAGCTCGCAGAAATGATATTGCCATCAAATATAAATATTACACTGACGCCGCAGGCCTAGGGAACGCTCCACGTAGCGGAGCCTTCGCTAGTCCTATGTACTAAAAAGGTATGTGTCGTGATGTTTATTTATTTTCATCACGACGATCGCTAAATTTTGTCACAAACCTACAGCCTGAATCATGGAAAGGATTGTTGTAATTTTTTTTTAGGTTGCAGGGAATAATGTGTAGTTGTGATTTTTGGGTGTCTCATATTTTTACTGTGAGTGGTTCTTGTGTAAAAAAAAAATTAAAACTGTGCAAAACTAATAACTTGAAACAATGGATCCTAGTAGCCATGTCTAAATTTACGAAGAGTCACGCTGTCATCCGTCACTTTTGACAATCTGTCTATGAACTTTAAACGATTGTAACTTCTAATAGAACATTGATATTAAAGAAGTAAATACAGTATCATGATTAATAGTATTGAGCAAAGGTGTCATGTCGATTTGCATTTGTCTTGCGCAAAAAGTTGTTAGAAGTAGGTCGCCCTTTGGTTTTAATGAAACGACACAATGTGGACTGATAAAAAGTCTCGGGAAGGGCTGGTGTGAAGAAATGAAAATCTTCTATGTTGATTAACTTTTGTCTTATGCAAAAACTTAATACGCGCAATTAGTGTGACGTAGCCCATTGCGCAAGGTGAGTGTCTTGTATCCAAACAAAACGTTTAGATACAGGTTGATAGAGCATTTTTTTTCTCTACAGAGTTATAGTACGTATTATTAATGAAATTTTTACTGATATATGTGAAGCAACATTAATTTTACCTAAATAAGTACTATCCACGGCATTTTAGTGAGTATTAATTTTTTTAAATCGTAAATAAGAATGTATACCTAACCTAACTTTTCATGTTTTTATCAATTAAGTGTATATTATTATAATAGAAATTATTTTCGGATAATATTGTTGTAGTTTTCAATTATAATATATTGTACATGACAATCATGCGATTTTTATTGTTGAATATGTAGGTTTTTCGTTTTGTTGTGGCCGCATTCCTATTGTTTCCTAAATAAGGATAAATTTCAAATAAACGCAAAATGGTGATGTGTTGGGCTCCAGATTGTAAACATTACAATGTGAGAGAAAAATGTAAATTTTTTAGATTTCAAACTGCACGAAAAGAAAAACAACAGTGGAAACGTTTGCAAAGGTAATATTTTATTTTGATTTTATATATTTATATTCATGTAATTATATTTAGGAGAGATGTTGAACCTGGTCCTGGTGCATTTGTCTGCAGTTGCCATTTCCGAAATGGAGAAAAGAAAAATGTTCCATATTTTTTTTACATAATGTGAAAAAAGATTTCAAGTAGAAATGCCTTCAAAAAAGAAACGTATAAGTGTGCCATCATCTGCTGTTTCTTCTTTAACTAAAGAGTAATGATAAATTAAGAGCCGATCCTTTCATCTCGCTATTAACGATGTAGAAGATAACATCTAATAAGTTTATTCGTTTAGTATAAATTTATCTTGTACATATTATAGCAAGGTGAAATATCGGCCTGTAGTCTAAGTCAAAGCATTATTTTATAATCGCTATTAATTTATAGACTGCCAACAACCTCAAACGCGTTGCAAAATGCAGATACTCCGCAATTAAGCTAGGTTATAGATGAAGGTATTGTGTACATATATATATATATATATATATATATATATATATATATATATATATATATATATATATATATATATATATATATATATATATATTGTGACGAAGTGTTCGTCACAATAAACACATACCTGCCTTCCTCGTTGCTCCACAGCTCCACAAACACCGACTCCACGAGGTCCGAACCGCACATCAGGTTAAAGCGAAGCCGCCGTCCGAACCAGTAGCCGCCGACCGCATCAAACAACTTCAGGAAATCTCCAACAGTCTGCCGGATCCCCAAATAGCCGCCGGGAAACACTTTGGAGAAAGCACATGGCATGGGACATAAACACACCTACAAACACAGCACTGAAGGAAACAATAATAAAAACATTTTAACACTTATCGCTGTTACTTTTCCTTATCTTTTCTTGTTATTTTCACAGTTTCCAAAGTTTTCACAAAAACACGTGTTCGCCGAGACAGGGCGTGCGCACGGCCGCAGTTCTGTCAACTTCGAACACAACGCTTCGGGAGACCGAATTCCCATGATAATACATTTTTTAAAAAATATGTAATTCAGATCAAATCAAATACAAAACTCTGTAAAGCCAAAGGAAGTGATTTTGCGAATTTTTAAAATAAAACTCAATTTATTAAACGAAAATAACAATACAAAAAGTCAATCTGTCTCACTTTAAAATCAGTAGCTGCAGGTTTAATTAATTTTCGGGTATAAATACGACCGCCGGGGCCGTATTTCTTCAGTCTACGACTATAACGTCTAACAGCCAGCCGAGGAGAGTAGCAGTCCGTATCCGCACCGTACCGTACCGAATCGAGTCTTTTTCGTAAGTTTCTTGTTTATTTTTGTATTTTCTTGAATTCCGCTGCTATCAGAGGATACAGGTTGCTGGCTACCACCGCCGTTCCTCACGAGCCTTCAGCTCGCTGCATTCCACGCCTGAGGGGAAGTTCCGTTGGTAGTTACCACCGCGTACTTCTACGGCTGCTGGGCAGATCCGCTTGTTGACTTAGTAGTTTTTTTCACTGCTCTACATTCCGTAGTTGTCGGAGAAACCCCGTTGGTGGCTCCCACCGCGAACTCCGTCGACGACTCAGTAGAACCGCGGTTAGTTTGTCATTTTTCTCACTTCCTACGGCTCAGTACAACTAGGTGTAGTAATTTTTAGTACAATAAAATATTTAACTTACTTTTGTCTGTCTGTGCTAAACTTTGGCCCGACCGACCTAGAGCTCCCGTGGCACACGTCACTTTTCTCACAGGATCCGCAAATTGGCGCCCGAGAAGAACCCGACATCCTGTAAGAGAACCCACGACATAACGGACCAACAACATCACGCAGCGGCACAAGTGATCGTCGCAATACATATCTTTTGTAATACTTACGACTTCCATATTTTGTATTTCTTGTGCTTTTATTATTTTGTCTTGTAGAATCATCTACATTTTCTTTATTAATTGAGCAGTTTATTTTCATAAACATATTTTTATTATTTTTATATTGATTTTTTACTTTATTGATATTGTTAGTTTCGTCTGTATCTATAAATACCCGTTTTTATTTGTTTTTGTTCATTAATTTTATTGATTACTTTAACTATTTGAAAAATGGAACGTGTTGATGTGCACCGTTCTAATTCCCAGTTGTACATTTTTTATCATTTTATCTATACGGCATATACCAGGCGTCAAGGAGGCAATACTTATCTTCGCTGTAAATACAGCGAAACATGTTCGGCCCGTGTTGTACTTCAGAACGAGTCACCAAATTTGACTGTTCCTCATAATCATGAGGAGGACTATGTACAAGTTCAAATTTTAAAACTGAAAACCTTGTTAAGGCGTCGGTCACAGTATGAAAATACTGAACTTGAAACGATATTTCGCAAAGAAAAGGTACGTTATCCCGAGGCAGCAGCGGCTATTAGTGGTTTTGCGGACATTCGTCCAACCATGTATAAGAGTAGGAGGCTTGGAACACTGATGATTCCTGCTACAATGATTGAGTACTCCGAAACTATTCGTCAACGGCATTAAAGTTAATAAACTGGGTATTGAAATAAAAGTATTAATATGAATTACAATAATTTTTCACATCGTTCAGACTGAGGAATTTGTGTAAAATAGATGAGTTATTCAAAGATTTACAAAATTCCAGCTTGTATGTACTGTGCGTATACATTTTATATATTTATTATTATTATATATTTTTTATTTTTCAGACGTTTCCAGTTATATTTGCTGATGGAAAGGAAAACGAGGGCAGCATACGAGAGTGTTTTTGAATACGTTACTCGAATGTTAAGAAACACTATAGTCCTCATTGTGATGGCTGCCGTAGTTACTTCTTTTCAAGAAGTTAATTTGGAAGGGTGCTGATTTCATTATGCCAGACCTGTTTTTAAAAAAGCGCAAGAACATGGTTTGTTGCTCGCTGGTGTTAGGCAACAAACGATAATTTTAATACGGGTTGCGATGGTTTTACCATTATTATCAATGTTGAGAAGCGAAGTGGATGTGATCGAAAACATAGCGCAAGAGCACAATATTAATGCGGTAAATTTCATTCAATATTTGCGGCGGCAATGGTTACCTCTTCAAATTAGTGTGCATGGAGAATACCACAGACCCAATAATGCTGTCGAAGCAGTTCATAGGCAACTGTAACGGTAAGCATTATAAATATGTTTTTAATTGTTTATTGCTAATTCTTTACTTTATTGTAGTGTAATGAGCCGACCGCATCCAAATATATGGAGCTTCACGCAAAATTTAATCGGCGTAGAACATGCGAAGGCCGTAGATTTTAATATATTACAATCTAGCGTTATGCTGCCGCATCAACGCCGACGCCGCTATGTTCATCTGAACCAAAGAATAAGGCGAGCGGAAGAACAATTGGCAAATGACGGGAATATTCGTCGATTTTTATTCTTTATGAATTACGGCGTATCATCCATAGAGCGTACTCTGAATAATATCCCAGGTAATTTATATTGTATTCTTCTAAAATTAAAATATTCATCGTGTTTAGATAGTTAAATCTTTATCAAAAGATAACTGGCCCAGATGGAAGCACATCACACTGTTGTTGAAACACCGCAAAGTGTACGATATTGCCATTGGAATCGAGACGAAGCCTACAGAGCTGCAGACAAGACTTGGAATTACCGAAACGTAAAGCAGCGATTTAATAGTGGGAAGAGAAAGACACTGAAGCTTATCTTCTCCTGAATAATCTTATGGTTGATGAAGTATATAAACAAATCGGTAGTGTCAGTTCGACAGCCGAATGTTGGTCAAGATTGCTTAATATTTTTGAACAAAAAAATGGTCAGCGTCTAGACCGGCTAGGAACTGAATTCTTTGGTGCATCGAAAAAGAATCCAAATACAGATATAATGACACATGTAAATTTACAAAATACATTTTTGGATTTGTCTGGTGAGATGAAACGACAGTTAAACTGTGCTTTACCTGATTAGCTATTACTCATGCGAATTATAAGTACGCAGCCTGTGGAGTATCACAATTTGAAGCAGATCTGGGAATCTACACTTCTGAAGATTGTAGCTTGGATAATTTGTTGACACGACTTCGACATGTGGTGTTACAATTAAATGAGGCAGCAGAAACGGAACCGGTGACGACCTTATTACAAAGACTAAGTCAACGCAACGACAGAATGACCGATGGCAGAATAATGGACGACAAGAGCGGAAGGAACCGCTAACATGTTTTTACTGTCACAAACCGGGTCATTTGCGTCGTGATTGTAAAGTACTGAAGAAAGAAAGGACGACCAGTACGGAATCTTCGACCACAGCAGAGAAAAGATAGAATCTGCATTTATTAGTCTAGCGTTTGTCAGTGTTGCATATTCAACAGACCTTTCATCTGTCAATCAAAATGATTGGGTATTTGATAGCGGTGCTACGCAGCACATGGTTTCGAAGAGCGACGTTTTTGTTACATATGAAGCATTTCATACACCGCACTATGTAGAAATGGCTGATAGTTCGAAAATATCAGCGTGTGGTTGCTGTATGGTGCAAGAAGACGTTAGTAAACTTGACAGATAAACCGTTAAATATTTGTACATTTTTGTCTCAGTTTTATATTAATGCACCATATCGAAATTTTTTTATTTCTCTGATTTCAAAACAATTATATACAAACTTTTCTTTTAAAAATAGACAGCGTTTTTATTTTTATTTACTTCTATTTGCATTAAATTAAACGTCACATTTAAATATGCATATGGAGTACTGATGCTGCCATCCGGTAGTAGACGCGTCCGTCGCCCGCAACCTATGTGTCAATAGGCTGTAAACTGATCAATTCGCATACAGTTTTTAAGCTACATGCATATATTTTAATATTCCTAATATTTATATATTTTGTATTATTACGTACCTGTCGGCCTATCATGTAATTTATCGCTTATATTAATCGATGTAGTTTAATTTTAACTATCGACTATGTTAAAAGCGAGCATTGCTAAATTGCTCAATATATAACAAGTGTCGCTAAGGCAATAGCTACATTTTAAATTTTACCGATGTCAATAACAAATATGAGTGACGATATTAACAATTTAGGAAAAAATATGTTTGACAACATTGTAAATTTGTATAATGCGATTGTTTTGACGTTTCTCTTGTCAAATCGATTGTAAAAACAGGGTACAATAACTTAAGTTGACGACATTTGGTTCGCTTTGTCCTGCCATCTATTGTTGATCCTCAGAAGTTTAATAAAATAATAATTTAGTTGGCTTTTAATTTTCTTACAATACGTTTGATTTTTTGTAATAAATTTAATACGATTGATAAAAATGACAACTTTTAGAATATATTTCGTGAGAAATAGATAGCGAATAAGTTATCTATTTCTTTGCTAGTTTTTGAGCGATTAAATGAATTTTGTGTAATGGAATACGGAATAGTGATAAAAATTTAAAAAAAAATTGTAAAAGATCATAGATTTGGGAGGAAAGTTCGAATATGCAAAACGAATGGAAGTTGAAGTGATGAAACATCTCGCTGTAAGTTTTGTTTGTATTGTAAAGATTAAAAATCGACCAGTTAGATATTTCTAAATGAATAATACGAAACATGGAGACCGAAAATTTGTAGACATTTTATGGGCATGAAAAGCAATGTTACCTTTTTTACAAAAATAAGACTTTACTGAAACTATGCATTATTAGATTCAAAATTAAGAAGAGAGTAGAAAATTTGTTAAATTTGTATTTGTCATTTTAACATTTAAAAAATGTATTTAATAGGTATTTTAGAGACAGTTCGTATATTGTCTTAAAATATTAACAAATTAACGAGTATTATTACTTATGATCACTTAAATATTTGGTAAAATGATAAGATTTTAATACCAATGTCTTTAAAAAGGTTTAGCTAGGTCGCTTAACATAAGTGATGTGTTACATGTAAGTAATATTTTTATTATAATTTTTAAATGTAATTATTGTAAATTTAATATAAAATTGTTATTAAAAACTCTAACTAGTTCTTATTTTTTTGTCGTATATTATTATGTTATATTCAATTCGTTTCAATCTGTTCGAGTGTGACATTATGCTCTTGGTCAAAATATGGAAAGTGTTTATTTAGTTATATGCTGATTTTTTCTTAGAAATCTTTTGCAAGTTTAACATTGCTCATTATTTGTGTACTTTTTGTTTTTTTTTTATTTTTCGGTTACTTGTATAACCATTTATTTATTCACTTATTAGGTTTTTGTTTATTATTATTATTAGCATTAGCACTATCTGCAGATTTGTTCTTAGCAATTTTTTTGTAAGTTGTACTGTTCTCATTACTTGAGTATTATTCGTCTTTTCTTTTTGTTATTTTGTGTGTTCAGTTAGCTCTGTAATCTTTACTTCATTTGTTTATTTGATATTTGTTTATTATTATTAGCACATACCACTTTATACGTGTTTGTTTAGTTTTCTTTGTTTTGAATATTGTTTTCTCTATTTGCAATGGAACGTGTTAATGGGTATTGCAGTAATTCGCGACTGTATATTTTTAATAATTTTATTTTTACTGGAGTTACCAAGCAAGGAGTTAATACCTATCTTTCATGTAGAAATCGAGACACTAGTTTAGAACGCGTAGTAATTCGTCAAGGTGTTATAAGATTGACCCACCAGCATAACTATGAGGCGGATGTGGCTGAAGTCCTTGGATTTAAAACTTCCTAAAGAAGACGAGCTCAGGAAGAAAACACCGAAATGTAAACAATATTTCGCGAGGAAGAAAGGCGATTTCCGGAAGCGGCAAATGTATTAAATGGTTTCGAAAGTATGCGATCCACTATGTATAGAAGTAGGAGACAAGGTATCCCCTATTATACCAGGTTCTTTGCAAGAATATTCCAACATTATACGACAACGGCAGTACGTGATGTAATAATATTTTTTACTTTGATTTTATACAATAAAAAAAAACCCCGGAAGAAAATGTAAATTTTAGAGGTCGTATAACGCTGCAATAATTTTTATCTATGAGACTATTTTTGTCTTCGTAAGAGAACAAGACGCATTACAGCTTTTTAATATTCATCTGCTACATGATGATATGTTAATAATAAAATAACATAATAACTATGATAGTCGTTCAACCTTTAATTATTTATATTTCGCTTGCAGTCATTTCCATTTTTATATGACTTAATGGAGCGAAAGGCGAGAGTGGCATATGAGGCAGTATTTAGCTATTTAGCAAGAATTATAGGAAATATTATGATTTTGAGTGCTATGGCGGATTATGAAACGGCAATGCGTACTGCTATTGTCACGTCACTGAGCTGGCAATATTCAAGAAACCAGGCGTTTGGTACGTGCTGCAATGATTTTGCCATTGTTGCCACGTGATAGGTTGAGAGATGGTGTTGATGAATTAGAAATCATCGCTAATGAAGAATATATCAATGCGACAGTTTTCATAAACTATTTACAAAAACTATGGTTGCCTTTGCAAATAAGTGACCATGGCGGGCATAATAGAACTAATAATGCAGTAGAGGCGTTTCACAGGCAGCTTTATCGGTATGAGTACACATGCTTTTTCTTTATCCATATGTTCCATTATTAGTCATTTCTTTGTAATATTATGAGAAGGCCGCATTCCAACATACGGACGTTTACAACGCAGTTGATAGCAGTAGAGCATGCGAAAGCATTAGATCTGATAAGACTTCATTCAGGAGTCATGCATGCGGCCGCATCAACGTTATCGCCGGTATGTTCACTAAGACCAGCGAATTAGGAGAGCTGAAGAGCGATTGGTGATGGATGGAAATATTAGGCGATTTTTATTGTTCATGAGTTATGAATTTGCTTGACTAGAAACAATTCTAAACCATGTTCCAGGTACATTTGGCAACACTGATAGTTGCTGTGACGAAGTGCTCGTCACAAAGAACACGTACCTGCCTTCCTCGTTGCTCCACAGACATGAACACCGACTCCACGAGGTTCGAACCGCACATCAGGTTAGAGCGAACCCGCCGTCCGAACCAGTAGCAGCTGACCGCTGCAAACAACTTCAGGAGACTGTACGATATCTCCAACAGTCTGCCGGATTCCCAAAGAGCTGCCGAGAAATACTTTGGCGAAAGCACATGGCATGCAACATAACCTCAAGACCACGTGGGGCAAAACTTTCACAAACGTTTCACCTACAAACACAGCACTGAAGGAAACAATAATAAAAACTTGTTAACACTTACCGCTCTTACTTTTCCTAGCTTTTCTTGTTATTTTTACAGTTTCTAAAGTTTTCACAAAAACACATGTCAGCTGAGCCAGCGCGTGCGCACAGCCGCAGTTCCGCCAACCTCGAACACAACGGTTCGAGAGACCGAAATCCCATGCTACATTTTTAAAAAATATGTAAATCAGATTAAATCAAATACAAAACTCTGTAAAGCCAAGGGAAGTGATTTCACGATTTTTTAAAATAAAATTCAATTTATTGAACGAAAACAACAATACAAAAAGTCAGTCTTTCTTCTCACTTTAAAATCAATAGCTGCAGGTTTAATTAATTTTCGGGTATAAATACGACCGCCGGGGCCGTATTTCTTCAGTCTATGACGACTATAACGTCTAACAGCCAGCCGAGAAGAGTAGCAGTCCGCTTCCGTACCGTACCGCCCGAATCGAATCTTTTTCGTAAGTTTCTTGTTTATTTTTGTATTTTCTTGAATTTCGATGTTATCCGAGGATACAGGCCGGTGGCTACCATCGCCGTTCCTCATAGCCTTCAGCTCGCTGCATTCCACGCCTGAGGGGAAGTTCCGCTGGTGGTTCCCATCGCGTGCTTCTACGGCTGCAGGGCAGATCCGCTTGTTGACTTAGTAATTTTTTCACTGCTCTATATTCCGTAGTTGTCGGAGAAACACCGTTGGTGGCTCCCACCGCGAACTTCGTCGACGGCTGGGTAGAACCGCGGTTAGTTTGTCATTTTTCTCACTTCCTACGGCTCAGTACAACTAGGTGTAGTAATTTTTAGTACAATAAAATATTTAACTTACTTTTGTCTGTCTGTGCTAAACCTTGGCCCGACCGACCTAGAGCTCCCGTGGCACACGTCACTTTTCTCACAGGATCCGCAGATTGGCGCCCGAGAAGAACTCGACATACTGTAAGAGAACCACGATATCACGGACCGACAACATCACGCAGCGGCCCAAGTGATCGTCGAATTGCTTAGTTACTAAAAACAATATAGTTGTACATAATCCACAAAAGAAGAAATATAAAAATCTTTCATAATAAAATAATATTATATTTGTATAGTGTCTCATTTAATAATAATAATACAAATATAAAACAATGGCCCGTATTACGAGCTCACTTTTATTAATACTTTTATTGTCACTTTTGATAAAAGTGTAAGTTCACTTTTATTGTGCTCCGTATTACCAACTCATTTTATCACCGATTTTATTGAAAGTGCGAAAAGTCAAAAAATAATCGTAGCAACGTTGCATATGTCACTCGTCGTCAAGGAGATACGAGAAACAAATAAATATCAGTACTCTCTGATCTCAGTATCTGATTGTGTGTATCTGTGCATTATAAATTCTTATTATTTACAGAACATTAATATTCTGCTACTAAATGTAAGTATTTCATTATTAGTTATATTTATTTACTTCTTTTCTGTGAGTAATCAACCATAATACTCATTTACGAACTGTGTAAGGTTAGATGTAGAAATAATTTAGTATATCAAATAAATATCATAAGTTCTTGTTTTATTTTGCACATAAATTCACATTGTTAAATTTCTATAACAAGAATTATAACATCACGTACATTTTAGATGAAGCCGGCAAGAGAAAAGAAAATTTTTTCTGTAAAAGAAAAAAAAATTTATTGAATTTGTTAGGGATAACAAATTAATTTTAGAAAGCAAATCTAATGATTTAAAAATTATGAAAGAAAGAAAAAGAAAATGGATGGAATTAAGCGAGGAGTTTGCGGCAAATGGATATTGCCGAGATTGGCAGCGATTGAGGGAATATTATCACAGGGCTAAATGTTCAGCTGAAACAAAAATTAGCAAATACAGGAAGTACCAGCGAGCTACAGGTGGAGGTCCAGGACCTTCTGAGGAAGATTGTCCCTCAGAATTTGACTGGACAATAAATGATATTTGCCCAGTTGGTTTCGAAACTGATACTAATCAGTTTGATTCAGATCAGCAAGTATGAAATTAACAATAAATTAAAATGAGTTATTTTCGTAATTATTAATAATTACAGACGAGTCAAGTACCCGACAGGCATTGTGAAGAGGAAGATGAATTTATAGTAGATCCGCAGCCTAAATAAGAGTTAAAAATATTAAGAAATATGTGTATGTATTTTTGTTTCAGCTTTCATCCATTTAAAATTGTACAATGCAAGTTAGTTTTAAGTTTTACATCGGCAAGCTCAGTAACACATGAATTAAAGAATGACCTATAGCTTATATTGCGTTTTGAACCACTGGAAGAAAGCGGTACTTATTTTTTATTATAGTTTTTTATGAAAACCATTCGATGCTCCGATTCATGTGTGACTGAGCTCGTATAAACAAACAATGTTTTGTAGGTTTAATTGAATATAAATGTGTTTATTAGAATTTACAGGAATATCAGGATCTTGGGAATAAAGTCAACTATTTATATTTTTAAATATATAACGTATTTCTTTACTTAGATTCCTACAAAATATCTCCCGTTCCGAATCCCAACCACAATCCTGTCCCCATCCTCCTCTATTGCTTCCAAAAAAGAGAGAAAAGAGGCAAATTAAAAATTCGGGAGGACCTCTGCCAAAAAATGAGTGCCTTCGACGAGGAATACCTCAAGGCTCAAATTGAATTTTTCAATAACAGAAATAAAAGGGAACAGGAACTTCATGAGTCCAAAATGGAAGTTCAAGAATTAAAGAAAACAAAAATCCGTTTTGAAATTCAACGACTCTAAAATGAACTAAATTTTATTCCAGTTCCTACTGATTTTTCTTAAATTTGAAATATAATTATACTTTTATCTTAAACTTAGTTATATTAAATACACGTTAAATACATTTCTTATTAAATTCGTTTTATTGTAAATATTTTATTTTATTATTTATAATTACAATTAGAAAATGGGGTAGGTGACCAATTTCTAAATTCGGTATATGTGATAGCTTGTACAAAAATAATATACCCGTATTTTTTTAAAATTGTTAATTATATGTTGTTTTGAAGTAAATAAATAATATAGTACTTGGGAGGGGATTATGACGTCAACGAAGTTCATGAGAGCGGCGAAGGTAGACAGACGGAAATAGGTGGTGTGAGTGAGATAGTGCTAACTTAGTGAACGATATAGTAAAGGACGATGTTTCTATTTAACGCAAATTACTAAACAATTGCTGATAAATATTTAACTTTTTTAATGTCAACGTTAATAAATAAATATACATTCTATAATTCAATAGTTTTTTCATTAAAATTCTACCTTGGTCACCTACCCCATTATTTACACGAAGTGAGAAGAGTACAATCAGCTAGAAGAAGAAATTTACGCAATGTACTTCAAAACCTAGATCCATTTGAAGTTTTTGACGTACATTGTGTATATTTCTTCTTCTAGCTTCTTGTACACGTCTCACTTCGCGGAACTCATTGACAAGGTCAGCCATTTTGTCACAACAAAAGTGATATACTGCACTTGTATTCGCTGATTTCATGGAAGTTTTCAAAAGTGCATTTTTATAGCATAAAAGTAGGTTGGGAATATTCGCGATTTTATAATGCACTTTTATTATAAAATCATTATAAAAGTGAGCTCGTAATACGGGCCATAGTAACTTACTGTTGTAGTAGTTTAGTAAATTTAGCTATTATGTAAACATCGTTTATTTAGCAGTTTAGTCCTACATTTCCCACCAGAGTGATTCTAGGGCTGAGGCCGCAGTGCAAGTGGGTAGTGAATAGATTGGAGTTTAGAGGCTGGAGGCTCGGCTAGCAGTTGGGTGTACGGCCGCACTGTGCTCTTGGGGCTAACGTACAACCAAACAGAATTGACAACTAATGAATGAGGTTACAAATGTCTAAATTCTATAAATTATTTCTTCTGACAGATAGTTTGTGTCTTAGATATTCAGTTACGAATGTAAACAGTAGGAAACTGGAGCAAACAGCAAACATCTACAAACATCAGAGAAGCAATATCGACGGAACAGCGTTTGGTTTCATATGTATGTTTCGTTAATTATTATATTTTGGTATTTTGGAGATATGGAACTTTTAAGATATTGTTATACGAATATAAAAAGGACAAAAAAAGCACTGCGCTTTCAAAAGGGCTAGTACATTGTTATTTAAAAATTACCGACCGTATACCCTCTATTTACAAAATTGTACGGTAAAGAATATATAGACAATCAAAGAAAATCGACCGATCTTGCTATGGTTTCAGATATATACAATGAAATGAAAAACGAAGCAAAAGACAAAAATAAACAAGATAATTTAAGTAAATGTGATAAAAAGAAACGAGTAAAACAAAATAAAATTGAAAAATAAAGTAGAAAAATTGCGAAACATGCTGATAAAAATGATGTATATTTATTTTATTATCTGATTGAGTCAATAAAAACAGGCAGAGGAACAAACAACCAAACATTCACAGAGACAGATTCACTAATTCTGTCAGTATGTCCCAGTCAATTTGAGCCATTGGCTAATATTTATGATGACGCTGCGGTATATTTTAAAGATATTTGCTTTTCAATAAAAAATTAATAAAATGATTAATAAAATACAAAAAATATAATTTTTAGATGTCTCGCTTGAAGAATTCACTATTAAGGTGAAATGATACCCCAGCGCGGGAAATTCAAAACCAGTATTTAAGTTTTTAATTTTTTATTAAAAATTGTTTAATGTAACAAGTTTTTCTTGTATATTAAAATAAGTAGACATCAATTTGCTATTGAAATAATAGTTATTTATGATATAAGTGTTAAAAGTGACATTTTATGAGTGAGTGGGGAAGTTTGAAACGAGGCGAAGCCGAGTGTAACAAACCTCACGAACGAAATAAAATCACTTTTAACACAAATATCATACACTATTTTTCCTACGACCCTAGTTATATATTAGTAAATAAAAAATATAGAATGACATTTATGACAGGTCATGATGTATTTGTTATGAACAACTGAACATAAGTGCTGTTAAAAGTAAATTTGTTTTTTACTTTTAATTCGTTGTCAATGACAACGTGTTAAAAGTATTTACTGTGTTATAAACTGTTATTTTTAACATGCTAAGCAACCGTTAAAAAGACTATTTTTAACAGTGGTCGTAGGAAAAATTATTTAATTGATATTATTTATTATTTATACAGGAGTCTTGTGCCAACAGACGACAGGAGCGGACGTGTGATAATGAGCCTCCGTTGTGTAAGTGTAAAATAACATGACGAGTGGTAGTGAAGTAAAGTGAAGTGTATGGCAGGGCAGAGGAGAATTAACAAGTGAATATAGATTAAAATGGAACTCAAGGAAATCGGCATAAACAAACAAGGATACGAGATGATATATAAAAAGAAGAGAAAAGTAAGAAAGAGAATGGGATATAAAAGAGGACATCAGAAAGGTAGGAAATTGACACACTAAACCAAAAACAGTGAAGCGGATTAGCAATTTTAAAAGGTGTACAGAGCATGGTAACGTAAAACAACCCTATACTATATTTAAATAATGCATGCATAGCCCCTAAGGCTCCTTTCTTTCAGATACTAATCTAAGGTCTTTAACACTCTAAAACAAGTCTGTGTTCTTAGCTTCCTTCCCAACAAGGTGACAGAAGTATTTCCAGGGATTATAAAACCAACGTATTACACAACACTCCACTACTACTAATAAATTAAATCTAAAAAATTAAATTAGAGGTAATGTATTTAAAGCCAACGCCTGAAGAATCTCATTACATTATTATCAAAACAATCGAAGAGATCATGGACGAAATACATTGGAACAATCAATTAATTACAGTTATAAAAATATGCGGGGATGGAAACTGTCTGTTTCCCGCAATGGCACACCAGATATTTGGCAATGAAATACAGTCAAATCATCACCGAATAGCTACTAATACCTTAAGGCAAATGGCAATAGAGCACATAAGGCAAAACCTAAATACTTTTGAAAATCAAATCTGGGATACCATAGAAGAACTAAAAACATCAAACCCGCAACTACATATGGACATCAACGAATACCTACAAAAACTGAGCACTAATGGATTCTGGGGAGGCACAGAATCAATATCGGCAATTTCAAATGAAATGAAAATAACTATAGAAGTGTATCAATCAGGAGGCACACTCATCACCTTCCAGCCAATCATGGGAAATAGTACTAAAACCATAAAGATACTCTATAGGAATAGCTCATCCACCGGCACCCAAAGAAACCACTACGATAGCATAGTAAGAACAGCATCAATACAACAAGGACAAATGCAATCAACACCAAGTGTTGACAACATAGAGACAATAGGTAACATATGTACATGGAATGTGAGAGGTTGCACTAGACTAGAGAAAAGGAAACAAATAGACAAAACACTAAGAAAATATAACATTAAGATCGCATGTATCCAGGAAACTCTTTTAAATACGGGAACCGCAACCACCTCGAATTACCATTGGCATCTAAGCGGAGATAATAACCAGCAAACAACAAGAGGGACAGCCATTCTGATTCATAAGGACATTCCAACTGCGAGCTACAAATTTACACCCGTATTAGAAAACATATCTCTAATAAGAATAAAGATTCAGAACAGGCAACTAAAAATAATAAACACTCATGTACCTACAAAAAACAAACCGAAACAAAGAACAATGCAAGACCTTATCCATGAAGTAATGAAGAGCCCAACAAAAAATACCATTACACTTGGGGATTTTAACGCACACATCGGGAAAAAAGATAGAGAAGTAGGCGATAACGTATACATTGGAAATCAGCTATTACATGATATCACAAATGAAAATGGCCAGGACCTAAAAAACTTAACTGTATTGTCAAAATCAATAATAATAAATACGTGGAGTAATTCCAATACAGTAAAAACAACATGGAGAAATAAAAGATCAGAATCACAACTAGATCATATCCTAATAACTACAGATTCAGACATAAAGCTAATAAAAATAAAAGCGAAGTGGGAATTAGAAAAACAAACCGACCATGCAATACTAATGGGAACAATAAAGGTATCCAAAAACACAGGAAATTCAGGAAATAAACCAACAGTAACATTCAAGCGAAAGACATGGCACGTAAGTGCACTGCACGACGAAACGACGAGGGAGAAATATCAACAAAATATTGTCAAAAATATTCAGGAAGACCCAGGAAGCAACCGATCGTGAGAGAACATTTCGGATCTTATCACAAATGCTGCAATTTCCACACTAATACACCCAACTTCTCCAATGACCCCAAACTGCAGAAAATCACTGGCAAAGTACCAACAGGCACAGTTCTGGAAGAAAATTGAGCCAAATTCTACGACAACAGCAAGCTATTTGACGGAAACCAGGAAAAGAAAAATTGCAGCGTATGAAAAGCACCAGAAGGAGAAATGTGAAAAGTTCTTTCAAATATGGAACAAATACACCCACTTAAAAGGCTCACCGAAACATTTAAATATATTAAAAAATTCAGGAGACAGAACAACAAATCACCGTATATTCCCATAAAAAGATGGGAACAAGAATTAAATAAAACAGTAGGTGATTCCATTACCATGATCCAAGAAACAGACCACTGGCCGATAAGCAGCCCCCCAGACAAAGATTTTATTATTATATGTCTAGCAACAACAAGAAACAATAAAGCACCGGGACCAGATAACATAAACTCGGAGCTAATGAAATACGCATCTGAAGTTCTCGTTGATCACATTATGGACTTTATACAGGAGATATGGATGAGCAATGAAATCCCACAACTATGGACACAAACAATACAAATACCTATTCCTAAGAAAACAAAATCCCAATCAATTGACGACTACAGACGCATATCATTAAGTTGCCATATATACAAGATATATGCAAAATTCCTCCTGAAGAAAATAGATAAACTGATCACAATTACAGATTACCAGACGGCATTTACTCAAGAAAGATCAACAGATGATCACATCTTTACAATAAACAGAATAATCGACGAAAGGTGGAGGGAAGGCAGCCGAACCATAATTACGTCAATAGACCTAAGCAAAGCTTTTGACAATGTATCACATGAAATCCTTGTAAATATATTAAAACATCGAGGAATTCCACACTATCTGATAAACAAAATAATAAAAACAATCATACATGAGAAAACGGCTATTAAATGGTACGGCCAGACAACAAAATTTCAAAACAAAAATAGGGGAGTAAAACAAGGATGTCCCTTATCACCACGTCTATTTAATATCGTTTTAGATGAAGTAATAATTACTACGACTGAGGCTTTGCAGGAAATGAAAATAAATAGCTGCGAACCAAACAGAAATCCCCCAATATTATTTGCGTACGCAGACGATCTAACAATTATTACAGAGAATGAATCTGATTTACAAAGAATACTGGATGAAATCAAGCCAAACATAGAATCTACCGGAATGAAAGTCAATGAAGATAAAAGCACTATATTGATAAGAGACCCAGCAGATCGAAACACCATCAGCGGATATTTATACAAAATAGGCACACACAAATTGAAAAAAGTTACGAATGCAACATATCTCGGATCAAATATAAATAATCAAATTTATCGACCAAGCATTGTGAAGGAAAGAAAAAGTACAGCACATAAGATATCAAGAACGATAACAAAATTTGTGGACACTTACAACATCTCCTGGTCAACAACGAAACACTTGTACAAAACAGTAATCGCGCCGGTACTAATATATGGACTGAAAGGAAGAACGATGACGAAAAGAAATAGAAAATCAATTAGAAGAACAGAGAGACGAATCATAAAAGAACTATATAGAACAAGCAACAAACAAACATTAAACGCAAATGAAAAAATTCCAACGGCAAAAACACTTCTGGACAATAAAACAATTAATAAAAGAGTTCGCATAGCCAGAATTAAATGGTGGGCACATATCATCAGAAGACCTCAGGACAGTATGTTACAAAAAGCCTTGAGATTAAAAGCAGGCAAGAAGAAAATAGGCAGACCATGTAATACTTGGGAAACAACACTGAACGAAGATATAAAAAGGACAGGTTACAACAAAACATATTGGGAAGGAATAGCAGGAAATAAGAAACTAATTAATGAAATAACGAATAACTTATATGATCAGCTGAGATCATCGGACAGCGAAACTAGTGATTAAGTGATAAAGAAATAAAAACAGCAATGTCTAAAGTTAGGGAAATGCAACAAAAGCAATAATTTATCGGTAATGACATGTTAAGTGTAGTGCAGTCTTGTGCCGTCGACTGAACCACATTGCACATATCTTGAACGCAAGGTATAGTGGGTCAGTCCAGCTCCTGTCAGAATAAGGGCGGAGTGTAGTGTATTGTCCTTGTGTCTAGGGTGCATGGTTCGGCCTGGCGATTATGTTCGGATAATGAATGAAACATTCAATAGTTAGCATAATGTCAATAACCCAGGATTGACTTTCAGTCTGCCGTGATATTCCTAACAGAACAGAACAGAACAGATATTATTTATTATTTATACGAGTACACACAAAACATTTTTTTAAATACAATTTTTAAAATATCTCCAATCGAAGACCTAATAATTTGTTGAAAATTTCAGGATTTATTTCAAATAGGATACTGTATCATATATGTAAAAATGAAAAATAATGACTTTCTCAAAAATCAGAAAACATGAAAAACATAGGATTTTCATATGTTTTATTTTTTTTCTCCAGTACTAGACCTAATATCTGATTTAAACTTATGTATGTTCTAAAGAATATTGTTATACATGTCATATAAAAAAATTATGTAAATTGAATTTCTAGATTCCAAGTAATGGAAAAAATTTTTTTTTTAATTTTATTTCTCAATAATGTGAATATTTACGATGGAAACGTCATCTGCATTACGTACTGTATACTGTTATACATTCGTTAGGAATACAGGTGGCCCAGTGAAAATTATCAGCTCAATTTTTGGCCACTTAACATTAATTTTGCAAAAAAAGCTCGAACACGTCAATTTTAATATAAAGGGGGACACCTAAATGGATTAGTACCAATGGCATAACTTCAACCCTAAAATGGGTGTGGACTGCAACTCAAAAATTTTAAATGGAAAAGGCTGTCAAACACGACACAGTTCGAAAGGCCTTTCAATTCTCTTTTCAACAGTTTTTTTATTTTTCAAATCCGATCATTAGTTCCAGAGAAATATCGTTTAAAACAAATTTTATCAGGTGTTCAAAATTGCCATCAAGTAGGCTAAAACAAATGACAGAAACTAAATAAACAATTCTTTCGACAAATTGTTTGTAATAAACAAGTAATTTGTCAGTTGGATTGTTTTTGTGGGGTTATTTGAAATCTAATGTTTATGCCACGCTACCCGAATTTTAGAAGATTTACGGCAACGTACCGTATCTTCAAAATTTTGAGCAAAATCTTTATTATTGTATGGAAGTTGGAAATAGTCATTTTGAACACCTAATAAACTGATACTTGAGTTTCTGTCATTTGTTTAAGCCTACTTGATTGCAGTTTTACGTACCTGATAAAATTTGTTTTAAACAATATTTCTCTGGTACTAATGATCGGATTTGAAAAATAAAAAAACTGTTAAAAAGAGAATTGAAAGGCCTTTCGAACTGTGTCATGTTTGATACCCTTTTCCATTTAAAATTTTTGAGGTGCAGTCCACACCCATTTTAGGGTTGAATTTATGCCATTGGTACTAATCCATTTAGGTGTCCCCCTTTATATTAAAATTGACGTGTTGGAGCTTTTTTTGCAAAATTAATGTTAAGTGGCCAAAAATTGCGCTGATAATTTTCACTGGGCCACTCTGTATATGAATAATGTATACTTTTTAATATAAAAGATATTAATTTTCTAAACAATTGCGGTAAGCATTTTTGTGAAAAATAAGGAAGTGGCGCCATGAGTAAACAGCGGTCAGTAGCGAACTATTATATACTCGGTGGCTCAGCGGGATATATATAGCAAAATGTATATTTATATTTCGCATACATAAATTATTACTATCCGAATATTTTGTTCTGTTACATGTCAGACTTTCTAGCGCACGTAAACTCCGCTTCTTGGCTGACTAATCGGTAAATTTAAATAAACGTCAAATAATTTTTTTTTTATTCCGTTTTAAATATAGGTATTGAAATATAAGTTTTTATTGTAATTATTAATAATAATACAAGTTACATGTTTTTAAATATAAAAAAAGATGAATATCGCATTATATTTACAAAATGAATAGGTAGATAAATAAAAATCGGTGAAATGTAAAAAAATACATATTGTATAATATTTTTGTGTTTACAAATGTAAAACATTAATGTTTTTTTCTCGATTTGATATTTCTAATTATAAATTCAAATGAATAAAACAATCTACTAAATAAATTAAAAAAATATTTTTTTGCAACTGTGGACATGGATGATGACATTTTACATTTATTAACAAAATTTTTAATCTAGAACCAATATTTTCAGTGGAATATTTTTTAAAATTTTGGAATTGAAAACTTTTTTGTAGTCATGACAGCAGGCAGCAAGTGGTGGGGGAGAAAACTAAGCGGCTAGGAGGCGGAGCTGCTTCGAGGTCAAATTTTCGTATAACAAAAATACAAGGGAGTGCAATTGCTGTATATGCTTTATACTGTGTTATGGTTATATGATATATGGTTTCTTGTATGTTCATTTATTTCTATGGTACTTTGTTACATAGTGTTTGCCTATTATTATTGTTACTATTAATATTATATAATAGTCAGTTATCCTTCTACAGTCAGTAGGATCACAATTTTTTTTTTGTTCATTGTGTCTCTGTAGCACCTATTTTCTCAGTGTTTTATTATTATTTTATTATTATTGCATTGCAGCCGAAATTATTTTCTCGCAAAAAACCTAATAAAAGAGGTTCTAACTTTGTAACATCGGGGTAAGTAAAAAAATGGTTATATTAAAATTTTATTTTACTATCCTATTCTTCTTTAAGAAATACATTAATAAGCGACAAAAACGGCAACGATATTTTAGGGTCAATAGTAGTAATGAAGAGTAAGTATAAAAATATTTTATTTTTAATATGATTGGTAATATTTGTGTTATTTTTAGTGTTTCATCACTTTCGCTAACACAAGCTGTTACTTCAGATGAAGCATCTTGTAGTGGGTAAGTGTAGTTGTTCTTGTTACTATTGTGAATAAATTGTAAATACTACTTTCGTTACTGATTGAACTTATGAAATTGGTCAATTTTGAATTTGAACTTCAGATCTCACCAGAATATGAAACATTATCGAGCTATCGAATAATTTGTTGGTTTCGTTTTCAGTATTGCTAGTTAGGCCTCACTTGAAAGTAACTGTTGTACTGATTTCTTTTTCTTCTTTGTCCGAATTAAAGGATGTATTGTAATCGCGAAAAAACTCGGTTTTTAGTTTTCCATTCCTAATTTACTAAGAGGTTAATTGGATTAAAACAAGCCATTTTATTTCATATTTTCTGTGTCGGATATTGTCACTGGCAGATTATGATGACGTATCTTAAATATACTTATTTCAAATTTCCTCAAAATTACTTATTTTAAAATAAACAATAAAAAATAATCAAATAATATCAATCAAAAAATTATTTATATATCCCATGTATATTCTGAAACTGGAACATCGTTCCTGTATGCTTTGTGATATAAGAATATTTTGAGTCTACAGGGTGTTTGGCGAAAGGCCGGCACTTAGAATATTTCGTTTATTTTGAGAGATACAAGAAAATGTAAAAAAAAAATATATAACTAGACAAGGGGCTCATAAAATGATCGTAGGAATAATATTATGTCACTTCCGGTTTTAGCGGAAATGTGTACAACTTAAATTCTAGCATAGGGAATTGGTATTTTTTTTTTCGAAATGTACATAAAATTAGCTTTTCAAAATATCATTATTTTACTTCAACCATTTCAAAATGGCGATAATTTATTTTTAAAATATTTACTAATAAAAATTCATAAAAGAATGCACCATAGCCAGCTATTTGAGATTTTGTTACCTGAAACCAAACAAATAATGTCAAAAAATATTAGATCCACCATTCCTGACGATATAATGGCAGAATTTGTTATATGTGACAAATTGTGCAGAAAATGACGGCGGTCATTTTGAAATGGTTGAAGTAAAACTATGATATTTTGATATCATTGTAGAGCTAATTTTATGTACATTCCAAAAAAAAATAATAACGATTCCCTATGCTAGAATAAAAGTTGTACACATTTCCGTTAAAACCGGAAGTGGCACAAAATTCTTACTAAGATCATTTTATGAGACCCTTTGACTAGTTTAATTTTGTTTCGTAACATTTTTCTGTATCTCTCATAATAAACGAAATATTCTGGGTGCCGGCCTTTCGACAAACACCCTGTATATAAATCGAAGCTAATATCCGAATCGGAATATCGATATTCCTTAAATGCGCGTTCCTTTTCGAACGCTGTGTTGTTGTAAACTATTTTTTTTAATCGAAATTAATTTATTTTCAGATCCTCGTCTTTACTTACAACTACTTTCAATGAACCTCTACACTGTTCAACGCCAAAGGACAAAGGGGCACGCAAAGAACTTTTCCCTGTCGAAGACTCGCCATCGCCTAATTCAATAATTGCCAAGTTTTACTCAATACCAGAGAGTCCTCCACCGCTTGTTATTGAGAAATACAGGCCATTCGGGCAGCAAGATCCTCGATTATCGTCTCATGTCATATCTGAGGCAAGGAAGTTGGAGAGTCATGAGTGCACAGCTCAACCGCCTGGTTACCTGGCTTTTGACAAGGAGGTAGCATATATATATATATATATATATATATATATATATATATATATATATATATATATATATATATTGAAACGATTTCATTCGTTTCGCGGTTTTTTTATTTAAATCTTTTATATTTAATTAAACATACGACATCTCTAGTGCTGCTGACTGCTTGAGAGGCGAGCGCGGTCTGTAGAGTGAGTTGAGTTTCTGCAAGCTGAGACAACGGACGTATTTTGATAGCAATTTGTTTGTTCTAAAAATTTTTTTATCTAAAGTTATTTTTAAAATCTTCAAGATTTTATTTAAAATATTCTTACTCCGGATTTTTTATTTCACTGATTTTGGTGAGTAAAGTGATATTTTTTATTTTATTCGAACCTTTTGTTTTAAAGAAATATTTAGATAACCACGTGTTGTCAAAGCTTGCGAGGAAACCTCCTCAACTTTTTTTCTTTTTTGTTATTATTATTTTCCAAATTTCTTGTGTATCTTTCACAAGAAAGATTCATTTTTATTATAGTTTGCTTAATATTTTTTTGAATACGATTTAGGTTATTTTTTATACTGTGGGATTTAGACAGAGCTCACGCTGATTTACTGTCGTAAGTAGAATTTGTATCGTTCCATTTTATTTTTCTCTTTGTTTTTGGATGCCATTAGTTACCTTTTTATCGTTAATTATTTTTTTTTGGCAGCCAAAAAGTAAGTAATAATTTTACAAGTCCCGCAGTAAAAACGTTAGTTTTTGAAAACCTTCAAGTCTTATTATATTCTTTCTTTCTCTTATTTTCTGGTCTTTTACAGCCTGGCCAGCTGATAGTTTTTTATAAAATTATTTGGATTATTATTTGTGCACAATTTTTTTTGTGAATAATAATTTTTGCATTTATTTATTGTTAAATAAATTATTTGTTCATTTTTTTATAAATATTTTTTGTATTTTTTTTGCCACGGCAAGTTATTTTTTTTTGGGGTCAATTATCTGCTAAAAAATTTATATGTTTTATATTCCCTCCTGGTCCTGGATGGTCGAGGTTTGTTGGTAGTGGAGTGTGGAGGTGCAATCCAAGCTGAATAGTACTGCGGCACGTGCACACGTACACAGTACCAACTTACACACAGTACTCAGGCATCAAGCACAAAAACAGCAGTTTGCAGTTACACACGAACAACTCACGCAACCGCCAGACACGCTTAGACCGGTGACACCACGCATTATCCTGCTATCCTGCTTTACGCTACTACACTGCTTGTGTCCGACATCCTGCGGTGCCGCTTAATACTAACACGAACAGTACACATTCCATCGACAAGCCGAACCTCGGTACCAAGACGTCCAGGGACTCACTCCAACGACCTAGCCATTTCAGACCCATCGATATTTTGTTACCCCGCAAAAGGTATTTTCTTAATTTTTGTAATAGGCAATAATTGTCCCCATTAACTTCCCTATTGTATTTAGTAGCCGTAAATAAAATTAGTTTTATTTTCAATTTGTTATTTTCGGTGTTGTTGTGTCCACCATTTTCCTTTCGGCACAACTGGCGCCCATCCCTATTATTGTTATTACAAATATCTTAGTGACCCACGACCTAGCGATACCACGACCAATTCTGAGCTGTCGAGGTAAGTGTGTGACGCGTGATTTCTCTTCGAGAAATCACGGTAATTTTTTAAATATTATTTTTAAATTTCTGGCATACGTCACAATATATATATATATATATATATATATATATATATATATATATACAGGGTGAATACTGAAAACCTTGACATAGGGAAATAACATGGGAAAACAGTTTTTTGCTGTTTCCATCTGTCCCGCTAAATAAAATCGGGTGTATATGGTATCGTTAGTTAGATTACTTAATTTTGCATCTAATAAAACCAAATGTTGTGTAATATGGCCTTTTCTAACTGAAATATTTGATAAAATAAATTGTATTTTGAAGGTTATCCTTCATGTTTTCGAATAAGAAACGTCAAAAACAAAATGCTCCACAGCCGAGTGGATACGAGGGCTGTTTCATAATATAAATAATCTACAAAACCTGGTTCGAGACCGCCTCGGCACTATTTTTTTTTTAAATTAAATTATACTTAAAATATCATGTTTCGAAACATGAAATACAAAATTATACACCAAAAACTAAATTCGAATTAATTGTTAAGTTTGACAGACAGCAAATAATAATTCTATTAAATATTTGGATTTTTTTATTTATAAAAATATGAATATTGCTATTTTATTAAAATAGTCTGATATAATAAAGATATTTTAAGCATAATTTAATTAAAAAAAAGTAGGGCTGAGGTGGTCTCGAACCAGATCTTGTAGATTATTTATGTTATGAAACAGCCCTCGTATCCACTCGGCTATGGAGCATTTTGTTTTTGACGTTTCTTATTCGAAAATATGAAGGATAAACTTCAAAATACAATTTATTTTATCAAATATTTCAGTTAGAAAAGGTCTTATTACACAACATTTAGTTTTATTAGATGCAAAATTAAGTAATCTAACTAACGATACCATATACACCCGATTTTATTTAGCGGGACAGATGGAAACAGCAAAAAACTGTTTTCCCATGTTATTTCCCTATGTCAAGGTTTTCAGTATTCACCCTGTATATATATATATATATATATATTTATTTGTTTATTTTATAACTTTTTCATACTTCCCTCTTGTTTCAGAATAAAATTGGGTTTAATTCAGTTATTTTATTTAAATGTACGGCATGCACGGCAAAAAAAGATATTCATTTTTTTTACCATATAGTTGTGTTCTAATTTTCTTGTATAACATAATAAACTTATTGCAGATAAAACTAATATATCTATTATATCATGCTATAATAATTATTATATAATACTATACTATTATGGTTTACTAGGTATAATAATTATTACCATACATAGTGTACTCAAAAACAAAAATATAAGTAAAATATTCATGTTACTGTGTGATACAGTTACAGTTACTATACTAATATAGTATTTAAGAAGTACAATATAGAAGCTGTGTTTAAAACAAAATATATTGTATATTTTACCATACTGTATAATAATTGTGACTGTACAGCGCAGTATATACTACAGTGACGCTTACGGCTTTCACGGGGGTTACATTAATCGTAGTTTTATGGAACTTAATTCTTTGTATGTGCAGCCATGGAAACAATAAACATGGAAAATATATTAACACAGTGGGGTTTAGCTCATTCTTTACCAGTATTCGAAAGTAAGTAAATAAGATTTTGTTTATATTTAAATAATTATAACTGTTTTTGTAAAAAGGATACTATAACCTCAAAAAAAATTCTCTTGAATATTTATTTAATAAATTATCAAGAGATAGAGAGAATTAAAATATGATTTTCTTTTAGAGCACGGAATTGATAAATTGAGACATTGAAGTTAATCAACAATGCTCAATTAAAAGAGTTATTACCTAAAATATCGGACCAGATTAAATTCGAAAAAGGTAAAGAAAAATTTATTATAATGAATTTTACACCATTTACTGAAGAAAACTTTATTACACCTGTCGAACTGTCCCAAACAAGTGAAGATTTCTGTACAATGCCAGCGACGTCATCATCGACGACTATTTCTTTATATTCGTCACTACAGTCGTCAAATGATTCTTTCGTGGAAGGTAAATACATTGTTTATTAATATTAAAAAAAAACTATTCAATGTTATTGTCAATCATCTAGAAAACGTTATGAGTAATAATAATTTAAAAAGATTGGTAGATGGAGATGTGGATTTTATATCTATAGATATGAACATTTTTTTATTTTATAACGGTGTTAACGTTAAGTTGTAACACTTGAAAATGGCAATTAGAACTCATTGAAAGAAACAACTTTTCTTAGTTAAAATTTTTGATTTGGAGCCCTAGCACCTAGTTATTGGAATTTTTTGTTTTTCGAAAAATTGTCATTACTCCCTTACTTTAAGGATTATATAAAAAAAACTTCAACATTTGCTTTCGGTTCTCATTTGTATTTAAAATTATTTTATATTTTATCAATTTGATCAAAAATTTCAAAGCATGATTATATGTTGAAAACCACTTTGAAATGAAATTTTTCATCGGTCGCTATTTTTTTATTTGACAAAATAGAAAATAATTGCAAATACAAATATTTTAGAAAGTCGAAAACAAATGCTGACAGTTTTTGTATCTTTTAAATATTCTCTGAAATAAGAGAGTAATGACGATTTTTTGAAAAACAAAAAAAAAAAACAGCAATAACCATTAAATGAGTTCTAACTGCCGTTTTCGGGTGTTGCAACTATGTTTTATATATATATATATATATATATATATATATATATATATATATATATATACCTATATACTATGTACTTTTTTATAAGAATAATCGTTTTGTGTTTAAAGGACTAATATATGTATTTTTTATACCGACATAATATGTAAGTTTATGATATCTTTATATTAAAAAAAGAGTACAAATTTAAATTGGTTTTACTTTTATCCCTCATTATTTAATACTATAATTATAGTAAAGATTACAGGTAGGTAGGATAATTAAAACAACAGTATACTGTATATAATACCATTAAAAACCATTGTAATAGTACTATCCCAGTATGGTACATAGAACAATTTTCGCTCTGTATCTGTAACTATACTTTTTGTTGAGAAAAATACTAAATATCTATGGTTACTATTACAATACAGATGATACTATATTAGTATGGTATTTCATACAATTAAATATGTTTGTCACGTATATGACATTACAGTATGGTATATTATAACAGAATTCTGTTATTATTAGCAATACATTTTTTCCCGTGTGTTCCGCCACCCAGTCTATTTGTACAAATCCAGCGGCAACGGATAAAGAAAACATTAATTTGGCAGCTGTATGGGGTACTATAGCCAGTGGGAAAGGGTACTACGGTATGGAGGAACTTCTCTCAACCATGAATGTCCCAGTTATGACGGCAAAGACATTTACCAATATCACCAGGAAGTTGGAGAGATGTGTAATTTATACATTATTGCATTTCTTATTCTTCAATAAGAAATATTTTATATTATACAACAATATTTTTTTCTAAAAATTACAATATACTTATACTTCTCTATTTTATAGACATGGTTCGAATCCCTCACAAAGGCTATCGAAGATGCAGCAGCTGCTGAATACCAACATGCACAAGACACCGGAAGTATGGACGGCGATATTGCCGAAATAACTGTGTCGCTTGATGGAGGTTGGAGTCAACGCAGTTATAATCATAACTATACGGCAAAATCCGGTGTCGCAGTTATTATTGGGCAACACACGAAACATCTTCTTTATCTGGGTGTGCGGAATAAATACTGCAGCATTTGCACTATTGCTGCGAGAAAAAATTGTGAACCACAACGTCATCGATGTTATCGTAATTGGAGTGATTCATCTCCCGCTATGGAAGCAGACATGATAGTAGAAGGATTTATGAGCAGCGAATCCATGTTCAAATTACGGTACACAAAATTTATCGGTGATGGTGACTCCAGTGTTCGAAAACGCATTGAAGATGTAGTTCCTTACAGCCGGCACATTAAAAAAATTGACTGTACTAATCACCTACTGAAAAATGTTAAGAAGCACCTTCATAAATTATCAGCAGAAAATGCGACGCACCGGAAACATCTACCCGACCGTAAAATCAATTTAATGACAAAATATTGCCGCAAATTAATAGTTTACCACGCTAATCAGTTGGAGCCGTCTGTATGAGCATTGCAGAATGATTTGGCACATGCGGTAGAGCACTCATTTGGGGAACATTCTCGATGTCGAGATACAGTTTGCAGCCAAGCGGGAACCAGCGCCATTGAAAATGGATATAAATGTATGAGTGGCACAGTGAAGGCTAGATTGACTACAATCATCGGTACCCTATCTGCTAAAGCTCAATCACTGATTGAAAATGCTACCAGCAATGCCGCTGAAGAATATATGCATATTCTGTCTAAATTCAATCAAAATCAACAAATATTCTACGGTCGGCGTAATTCATTTAATGTACGATGTTATGGAGCAGGTCTTGCATTCCAGTACGGACCAGAATGGTGTAATACAGCCTGGAAAAATTACACTGGTCGAAGTCCTGGTACACCGGGTAAAAAATGATTGCTCGACGTATAAAAACAAATACTCGTTCTCGCTTGCACAGAATGGGGCATAAATATTCTAGGTGCGTCTTACCCAAGGTGTTACAGCAAAAAGATTATGGACCCAATTCACAGCAATCTGATTTACCACCTAACGAAGTTCAAGCTCTTGTTGAGGCACAAGTGGCGAGTCTGTGCGTCAGTAAAAAGCAGCAAGCGGACATTGAAGAGCAAACCCGCGGACACTCAGAGAATCCGTTATGGATAGAAGAGAGATCTCTTCGTCTAACGGCGTCACATTTCGGTGCGGTGTGCAAACGACGCGCTCCTCCTGGTCCTTTGGTTCACACCATCCTGTACCAAAGTCAGCTACATACACAAGCAGTGGAGTACGGCAAACTGAACGAGAAGATTGCACTGGAGCAGTACATGAAAGAAACTGGAGTTCGTGTTAAAAACTGTGATTTATTTATTAGCATCACACCGGATTCTGGTTACTTGGCAGCATCACCAGACTGTGTAGTCCAGATACAAGGGCAGCTGTACGGTACTGGCAGAAAAAGCTGTGATTTTGTGATTTGGACTCCATTGGGAATAAACATTGAAACCATATTTTATGATCCGAACTGCATTGCAGATATGTTACCCAAATTATTATTATTTTATTATGATGAACTAGGCCCAGAACTAGTAAATTTTAGGAAAATAAGGTCGTTACCACTTAGAAACATGCCACCTCCCAAGCAAATGGCGTAGTGCCCGTCAACACTTGATGCATATTTATATACATTTATCTAAACTGTACTGCCTCAATTTATACATATGCAAGTCAACGCATCTTTATCTCGTTCTGCTATTATTATTGCAGTTATCTCTTATATACATTTATCAGAAATGTTCTGCCTCAATTTACACTGATGCAAGTCAACGCATCATCTACTTGTTCTGCAATTATTATTGCCGTTATCTCATATATACATTTATCTGAAATGTGCTGCCCCAATTTTTACTGATGCAAATCAACGCATCTTTTACTTGTTCTGCTGTTATTATTGCCGTTATCTCTTATATACATTTATCTGAACTGTGCTACTTCAATTTATACACATGCAAGTCAACGCATCTAAATCTCGTTCTGCTATTATTATTGCCGTTATCTCTGATATACAATTATCTGAAATGTGCTGCCTCAATTTATACTGATGCAACTTTTACTTGTTCTGCTGTTGTTATTGCCGTTATCTCATAATTCTTAATGCCGTTATCTCATAACATTTATCTGAACTGCCCGGCTTCAATTTTAAACTGCAAATCAACACAGCTTTATATCGTTCTGTTCTTCTTATTGCAATGCAATGAATTGTCCTGAAATCTCCAAAAACTTGTCTGACATACAGGGTGGCCCAGTGAAAATTATCAGTGCAATTTTTGGCCACTTAATATTAATTTTACAAAAAACGCTCAAACACGTCAATTTTAATATAAAGGGGGACACCTAAATGGATTAGTACCAATGGCATAACTTCAACCCTAAAATGGGTGTGGACTGTACCTCAAAAATTTTAAATGGAAAAGGGTGTCAAACATGACCCAGTTCGAAAGGCCTTTCAATTCCCTTTTCAACAGTTTTTTTTATTTTTCAAATCCGATCATTAGTTCCAGAGAAATATCGTTTAAAACTAACTTTATCAGGTGTTCAAAATTGCCATCAAGTAGCCTAAAACAAATGACAGAAAATAAATAAACAATTCTTTCGACAAGTTGTTTGTAACAAACAAATAATTTGTAAGTTGGATTTTTTTTGTGGGGTTATTTGAAGTCTAAAGTTTATGCCACGCTACCCGAATTTTTAGAAGTTTTACGGCAACGTACCGTAGCTCCAAAATTTTGAGCAAAATCTTTATTATTGTATGGAAGTTGGAAATAGTCATTTTGAACACCTAATAAACTGATACTTGAGTTTCTGTCATTTGTTTAAGCCTACTTGATTGTAGTTTTGCACACCTGATAAAATTTGTTTTAAACGATATTTCTCTGGAACTAATGATCGGATTTGAAAAATAAAAAAACTGTTGAAAAGAGAATTGAAAGGCCTTTCAAACTGGGCCATGTTTGACACCCTTTTCCATTTAAAATTTTTGAGGTGCAGTCCACACCCATTTTAGGGTTGAAGTTATGCCATTGGCAATAATCCGTTTAGGTGTCCCCCTTTATATTAAAATTGACGTGTTCGAGCGTTTTTTGCAAAATTAATGTTAAGTGGCCAAAAATTGCGCTGATAATTTTCACTGGGCCACCCTGTATTTGCATTTTATTTGAGATGGATAGATGACGATAACAACATTACTTTACATGATGTGGTAATTTTTGTAGAAATAGTTCTTTGAGGAATTCGTCATCAATGGATTTATTATCTGATTATGATAAAGAAATTAGTTTTTGAAACTTTTCTTTTTCAGACAAAATATTTCTACTAATAAGGACACCTATCAGTGTAGTGTAAGACTATACTGATGGTTGATTTAATAATAGATCACGAACTTCCAGGGCTTAGTCTAGTATCAATGAAGTTATTATATTCAAATAGTTGTTTGTTTCTAAAGAAATTCGATGATCGTTGAATTGGGCTTTTGCTTGAGCGAACCATAGTTCCAGGTCATCAGGTCAAAATTCTGGTAGCTTACATTATTGCATAGTCTCTACTTAAAAAGGAGTTGTCGCTGAAGAAGGATTTGGGTCTGCCTCAAGAACGAAGATGGTAATTTTTGTGTACCTATTAGGCGCTTTTATTAAGGTACAGCATGTGTCACCTTCTTAATAATAAGACATAACGTTTCTTTATTGGGGCCAAATTCTTCGTCGAATACCCGATAATATAAAGCGCAGTCAAATCTTTACCTGAACCGTAGTCAACTGAACTAGATTCATTATTTGAGCAAGTTATAATGATATGCATAATTAAAAACTGAATTAAGTCTAAACCGAATCACTCGGTAAGTTTTTCTATATAACTAACTTTACACATATTTATGAAATGTCACAAAATAAATAAATAATTAAAATTGTGTTACGAGAGAGTGATAAATTGTGACAAAAAAAAGATCCAGATGAATCAAAATTCAACATTTTAAAAGTAAGATGCTTTACCAAATGAAAATCAATGAACAGTTGAATTGCGACATTTGCAAACGTAAATATAAAAATGAACTTGACTTGGAACGAGCAAAATTGATCGTTCAAATTAAACATCAGTTAAAACTTCGGTTATTTAAAAAACAATGTTTATACTACTGAACGCTAGGTTACTTCTGTAAAGTAAGATGTTGAACTACGTTTTTACTATTGGCCATAAAAGTTGCTGAAATACCCCCGTAACTTAAAAACGCTATGTAATAAGAAACTGCTGCGTAGCAATAAAATATTGGTTTCTTTTGGTTATGGATTCTAAAGTAGGATGTAGAACTTGCAGCAATTTCGTTAGAGATGCTTTACTAAGCTAACATTGTGTGAACTCGAGTTCTGTTGTCACCTAAGGTAAACTTCCACTAGTCACTAGTTAATATTAAATATTATGCTACTCAAACCAGTCGAAGACATTTTTTAAAGGTGAAAATTAAATTGATTCTTTAGTATCTATTTTAATAGAATATGTTAGGTTTCTAAAAATTTGATTTTTTCTCGTAGGAATGATGACCTCTGTCAATTTAATTCTCCGACAACGCTGAATTACAAAAACAAATTATATTGCAACATAACAAGGTTTTGTTTGTCAGATATTCCTAGATTATATGACAAAAAATGATGATATACAGGGTGTTCGAAAAATAGGGGACCAAATTTGGAAAATATATTAATCAAACCAAAACAAGAAAATAATCCTAATATACCCATGTCCGGAAACGAACCATTTCGGAATAAAACACTCTTTTGTTTGAATTTTGAATTTTATTTTTAGTAATGTTTTTACTCTCAAAATTACAATAGTTGTTCAAAATGTCCTCCTTGAAGTTGCATGCAACATTCTAGAAGTCTTCTCATTGATTGTCGGACACGTTCGAATATTCCTGGTTTTAGTCTTATACTATTGAAACAGTCTTTGCCGCAAATTCTCTACGTTATTAATGGGCGTCGAATAATCTAAGCTCTTTAAATGAACCCAAAAATAAAAATCAAACGGATTCAAGTTTAGTGAACGTGGAGGCCACGTAGTTAGACCTCTCCCTATCCAGCGATCAAGAAATAAAATTTGAAGATATTGTCTTACTTGGAAACTAAAATGTGGAGACGTGCATAAACCACATATGATGCCGTGTGAATAGTGAAACATTTGCCAATAAATTTGGTAAATTATTTTTCAGATAATGTAGATACAAGTTTCCCGTTAATCTGTTATGCAAAAAATAAAGCCCTATAAACTCATCTCCAACAATACAATATTAATAGATAAGCTTCAAAACAATATCAAAATAATTTAATTACGGAGACAACAAATTTTGACAGTTACTAAGGAAATGTGAATAAACAAATTAAAAGTATTAACGTAACTATTGTAATTTTTCGAACACCCTGTATATATATATATATATATATAGCATGCCATTTGAAAAATAAAAGTTGATAGTCGTATCTTGTAAACTTGATACATCTGCCATCAAATAGTATATGTAAAATAATAAAACTTTTATATGAGCTATTGTTGAAAACCTAGTAACATGTAGGGAAGCATAGTTACAAAATTTCACAAAATTTTACAATGTTCCATGTGTAAAAATAACCTGTCAAGATTTGTTTGTAAACATAGCGTATAAAAGCCGGCGAGCGCTAGCGGTCAGAAGATAGTCCGCAGCAAGCGAGATATAGACAGTTCCGTGCAGTAAAGCAGTTACACGCCGTTCCCGAGCGAGATTTTTGAAAAATAGTTTTTCTTTGCGAAAATTGCGATATCGTCGTCGTAAGTACCGTTCTTATTTACCATTTATTTACTGTTTTTTTTTTGTTAAAGTATTGTGGTATTTTAAATATCGTTATACCCAGTTGTGGGTGTTATTACGTTCACAATTATAGTATCGACGTCCAAGAGACTCTCGATTCCAGATCGAGAGTAAACCTCGACACTTTTGAGAGACGCCGTACACCCTCGGAGCGTCAGACGCTTAAATTGTGACGCCGTGTTAGTATACGCCTTATTGGAGTTCACTATAGTCCAGTAGCCGTCCTCGAGAGTTTACCTCGATCTTGAATTGGGAGATTCTCGACTTTAGGCGAGAGACTGCGACGTTCTCGAGAACTGGCACGTGACGCCGTATGACTTTGTTTAGCTTACCGTACCCAATTGTGGGTATTGAACGTCGTTGATTGCAAGTCCGCCACCAAGAGACCTTAACCCTGCGGGGTAGGAGACCGACGCCACCCTTGGTGAGGGTTCTAGGCTTGTAATCACGACGCCCGAGAAGTTAGGGACCATGTGTCAGGTTTGACAAGTTACTCCTGTAATATACAATGACGCTCGATCAATAGCACAGTTTTAACGTAGTAGCGTCGCGACGCTGAGCGTCGTTTTACGCGACCCGTTCAAACCGTAAGCAAGATCACTCTACGGTTCTTGATAACCAAAGTCTAGAAAAAGCGCAGACCGACGCCAGGCGTCGATGTTGAGAAAAATAGCGATTTGCGCATTAGGTGACTTACTGAGTCTCATTGACCATGGGCTTCTAGCAGATATTCAAAAAAAGCATCCTGCTTCGCTGCTCGCTTGCTGGTGTCTGCAGAAAATGAAGAAATTGTATGAACCATGGTTTTTAGTGAATTATACACCAATAAAACCAAGTCTGATCCTACACTGTGTTTGCTTACATTTCCTGGACAAAACCCGACTCCGCTACCCGAAAACCGTTTGGCGCCCGAAGCAATTAACGCTAAACACCTTGCGTCCAACCGGAAAGTTCGTCGCATTATAAACATAAACATTCATAGCCTACAACACATAAATATAAACATTCCTAGCCTACAACTCGGCCAACCTGACATTATGATCGCCTCGATCTTGAGTTCATAAATACATAATAATATAAATTCACATAAATACAGGACATAAACATAATTAAATTATTTAAATTATTAACAAAATATATAACATAGTATGAAACATATTTCTTAATTTTATTGATTAAACAATTTCTCTGGTAAGGTTCTAGCCTTGCGGAATCTAAAATAGCTTTTTAGACTTTGATTCTATTTCTTCAATACCCTTTTTTCGCTTTTTAATAATAATAATAATAATTTCTTTATTGAGTTATTCTCAAAGGCGAGGTTCAGCCAAAGGCTGGTCTTCCACCTAACCCAAATACAAGTACATATGTAAGTATATAATTGTCTATGAAAGATGAAATATTACTGAAGTTACAATTAGTACAATATCAAATAAATATTAATCTATTAAATTGAACATATTCCTAATATGCAGCTTAAATGTTGGCAGTGACAGTGATTTTAAATAATTTGGGATATCGTTATAGAGTGAAGGAGCAATGTATGAGAAACATCCTTTAAATTTAGACTTATTAAAACCAGGAATATCAAATGCATCTTTATCACGTAGACTGTAAGTATGTATTTTTTTCGTAAGTTTTTCCCGTAAGTACGATGGAGTTTCCGTAAGGATTATTTTATGCACTAAACATAAATACAGATACTTCATGCGTTCATCAATATAGTTCATGTTGGCAGAAATTCTATACTCAGAGATATGGTCAAATTTACGCACATTATAAACGAAACGCAAACAAGAGTTCTGAAAAAGAGTAATCCTGCCAATATCCTTTTGTGTGAGATTAGGTATATAAACACAAGCGCAGTAATCGAACAAGGGCATAATAAGTGTGTTGATCAAACGTAACTTTAGTTCAGATGATAAAAATGATCGGAACTGATAAAGAAATTTAAGTTTTAATCTAGCAGCTGTTAATTTCTTATTAATGTGAGATTTAAATTTCAAATCTTCATCTAAAGATAACCCTAATATGTCTCTCTTTTAGATTTTAATTTTATTTCTTCAATTTTTTGGTGGTTGTTCCGTTGCAACTTTCTCCGGATTTTTGTCGACTTCTACTTTGTCTTTTAATTCTACAACTTTGTTCTCTGTTTCCTCAGGCTTTTATATTTCTTTAATTCTTCGGCTTCCTTTTCCTTTAATTCTTTAATTTTTCTTAATTCTTTAGCTTTCTTTAATTCTTCTTTTCTTATTTTTCCTGCTTTCTTTTATTCTTCTGATTTTCTTATTTCTTCAGCTTTTCTTCGTTCTGCTGCTTTACTTAATTCTTCCGGTTTCTTTAATTCTTCCACACTGTTATCCTTGTCGGATTAGCTAACGGTAGATTTGGATTTCCCTGTGCGGAACGTTAGATTTATTCGAGGTTTGTCACTTTCTAAATTATCTGGAATTTTCTCTTCTTTTACTGAAGATTCACTGTGTTTGTTTTCTTTATAGTTTTGCACTTTTTCCCGTTTACTTCGCGCTTTCAGGCTTAGCTTCTTGCTTTATCTTAGGTGTTTCTAACTCTGAATGGGTTTTTTGTCGTCATTCTCTACTGTTATCTCAGGCGGCATAGAATTTACAGCTTTGAAGCTATTGGCAGAAATGTACGGTTGCATCTGACGTTCTGGTACTTCGGACTCCACAATCATTGATATTGGACATCTAGTATTAATTAAGGTTTGTAGTCTTCAAGTTGACAAAATGGGCTCTTCTTTACAGGGAATCTCCATTGCTAGGAAGTACGCTGTCTTTGAAAATGGTTGCTGAATTATATGCGTTATTTTATTGGCTGCTTCTGTCTTTTTTAAATAACTAGAAAATTTATGGATCAATCATGTTTACCGAGTTGCTTCAGTAAATTCACTAATTGCAGAATTGTATTAGATTGTACGGAGATATTTATTGTAACTTCGAGAAAATCGATGAAGAAGCAGACACTAACATATAGTGCTTACAAGCACCATAACACCTTCAAAGGCTTGGTAGGGGTAGCACCAAATGGTGTAATTACATACGTGAGTGACTTGTATGTGGGATCTACGTCAGATCAAAAAATTGTTGAAGACTGTGGAATTATAGATCAGCTGAAGAGTGGGGACCTGGTATTAGCCGACAAAGGATTTATAATTCAAAACATTTTATCACAAGGTGTATCGTTAAATATACCACCGTTTCTACGGACTCCACAATTTGCCCCTGCACAAGTACAATGTACAGAAAATATAGCTCATGCAAGAATTTACGTTGAACGAGCTACTCAAAGAATAAAGTATTATAATATTGTGAATTTTTTACCACAGTCATTATATCCGTACGCAGATGTGGTTTTTAAAACAGTAGCAGCCCTAACGAATTTGCAATACCCGTTAATTAAAGAAGTTGAGGAATTTTACAGGACTGAAGACTGAGGATGTAGCTTTTTATTTTGATTTTATACGGATTTAATAATACAATTATTAGTAATTTAATGTCCCGGACAAGGGACGTTTAACGTCAGAATAGTAGGATCGTAGAAAAAGGCAGGCAGTCTGTTTTTTACGGTCCCAGTAAACTTCCTTTCTGTTACGATTCTACCACGATGACGTAACAGCATCCCTTCTCCAAATCTTTAATAACTATTTTCTCGTAAACTACGAAAAATGAATCCATTTAAAAAATATGGGTATTTATTTTTTTATCTAATATTACATGTCACGATTTAAACTTTTCAAGTAAAGTACTACTTCCGGTTAACCAATTTTAGTCAAAATCTAATTAGTTCATCATATTTTAATATAACTTTTATATACCAAATATTATGTTTTTTACATGCATCCTATTGGAGTTATCGTGGACGAAAAATCGTCATAGACACACGGACACACACACAGAAATCAATGTAAAAATAGTAAAATCCTATTCCAGGAACCCTATCGTGCTCATATGTTGAAAACTCACACTCGAGAAATTTGACCTAAAACTATACCTCCCTTATTTACATAATGATAGGAAGGGAGGTAAAAGTACAAAGTGTCAGGTGTCAGTTAAATAAATTTAAAAAATATATGTAAATTTTATATTAATTTTAAAGCATATAAAATTAAAAATTAAACCAAATTTTGTACAAATTGTGTATTATATATGTTTATCTGTAATTGATAAGATCTGTAAATTAAAATGAAATTATAACACATGTATGTATTTCATTTCATTTACATTATAATAATTACATTTTCAGAGTCGATTTGCAGTTACACTCAAAGTTCTATAAGAATAAGAAATGTATCATTAAGTGGCTCATAGATCGACATTTAAAGCCTGGTATTATACATAACATTCGTGGTTTGTTCAAAACCGGTAAATAAATATTGTAGGATTAAAATATAGTTATTTAAGCGGCAAGGAACGTAAGTACATTATACCTTTTAGAAGGTATGAACTAAGGTGTAGCCTGCGGAACCGAAGTACATGTTATCGTACAGGAATAGTTAATACTTACATTCCTAGTCGCTTATTATATTTTTGCGCCATCAACAGCAGTTACTCCAAATAATGTTAAGGTATTTTTAAAAAGTAAAAGTTCAGATTTATTTATTTGCAACTTTTTATAGTTAACTTTGCCCGTTGCTAGACGACCAAATGTATATAAAATTCGTATGATATTCATAATTACCCTGCTACTAGAACAGTTATTTCTATAACTTCACGTTGACAATGTTAACCAAATAACGGAAATTATCAGGAAGAAAGTTTAACGTACGTGAAATTTGGGGCGAAAAATATATTACAAATAAAATTGTTTAGACGTAGCTACGATTTTAGTTTGGGGGGTGGGTGATTTGGATTTTGGATAGAAAATGACAAACATATTTATCCTTCCAGAAATAGATAAATAATAGTTTTTAAAAAAAATAAATTCTCCTATAGTTTCTAATAATATCACTACAATATGATACTTTTTGTAATAGAAGTCGCTATTTTCATATTATATTTTTGTCTGAACAAGCCCCCCGTCCCCCCCGTTGGCTACACCTATGGTTCATATATTTACTTACAAATATATGGTAAATATTGACGAAAATAAAAATCTTTTAAAATATCTACATTATTTATCCAATTTGGATCCCTCTCAATTTGTATTATCACGGTGTCATTTGGGGCCCAAATAAAAAAATGACAAATAGTTTTGTTTGTTAAATATAATTGACCCTGAATTTGGTGATAATAATTGTGGTTTCCATTTATTGATAATCCATCCATCCTTCCATCCAACACAGATAAGACTTATCAACATATTCGTCTAATAGTGACTTCGTTTCGCGGTACTTGAAAGTATGTTTCACTTCGATAATGGTATCCTCACCAACGAATCCGTCAGGACTTGTCCCTAAATATCCACATGGATCCAACCATAATCCACTTGGATTAACTGCTAGACCGGTAGCTTGGGTAAAACACTCCAAAGCAGCCTTTTCGTTGTCTTTGTCCCACTGAACCGCTGCAATTCTCTGGAGGTTGTAATCTTCTACTAAATTTTTAAATAGGGATAGCGGAAATTTTTGCCTTCAGCATGCAGCTAAAACTAATCCAAGTTTACTAGCTGTTAGCCGATGTTTCCGCGCAACATGCCAATTTTCATTTTCATGTTGCCCTTTTGTAATTAAATTTATTTGTGCAATTTTCACTGCAGTTAATAGGCATTTTTCTTTAAAAAATGCAGTTTTGTCAACTGCACATACATAGTCCACCGATTGAAGAATTTCTTCAATATCTGGTATTAATGGTGTGGCTTCTTTTGACGGTTCTGGTCTTAAAAGCCAAGCAAACCCTACAACATTTGTTTGGCCTAAATCTTCTTTAAAACGCTGTACTTCTTCATTTGCTTGCCTTTTGCAAGCTTTACAAGGTTTTGCGATTATTAAATTACGAAGTTTAATAATTTCTTTAAATTTTTTGATTTCTCCTGGAGCACTCCACTGACATTTAATGTCCGTAGCACTAATCCGTAGCACTAAAATTATAATGTGCATGGTACAGTAATGCTGCCATGTGGTGACATCTTTCCTCGTGGACATCTGCACGAGGCTGCCTTTATGCCTTCTTGTAAATCGTAAGATAGCTAAAAATTTTTGATTTTAGACCTTGAGACCATGCTTTCTGACGTAAGAACAAACCTCCACACCATAATTATGTTTTTTCATGCTTGCTGCCATTTCCCCTTTTAAAATAATGGGGTGAACATTTCCAATGTAATGGAACGAAACGACATGACCACTGGTGTAAGCATTTTCTCCTCGTTCCAAAAAACGATTACCGGCTCCAAAAATTTTTGCAATAAAATGAAATTTTATTACACGGTTCTCACTCACTAGAATAATTTTGTTAATAACAAAATTATTATATTTATTATTTTCTACGTACTGTTTTCGGTGCAAATATTTTTCGGGTAGAGAAGAATTGTAGCCTGGGATTCGTTGGTTCTACAATTTTGTAAGATACAATTATTTTTCATAAACCTACATATTCAACAATAAAAATCGCATGATTATCATGTACAATATATTATAATTAAAAACTACAACAATATTATCCGGAAATAATTTCTATTATAATAATATACACTTAATTGAAAAAAACATGAAAAGTTAGGTTATGTATACATTCTTATTTACGATTTAAAAAAATTAATACTCACTAAAATGCCGTGGATAGTTCTTATTCAGGTAAAATTAACGTTGCTTCACATATATCAGTAAAAATTTCACTAACAATACGTGCTATAACTCTGTAGAGAAAAAAAAAATGCTTTATCAACCTGTATCTAAACGCTTTGTTCAGATACAAGACCCTGACCTTGCGCAATGAGCTACGTCATCACTAATATCGCGTATAAAGTATGTCGCGTTTGGTATCTAATGAAAGGTCTCGTTGAGCGCTGAAATGCAAAATTGACAAAAATGTTCCATGACGATCGGCTTTTGTATTTTGCCGAAAGTTGTCAGAAGTATCTCGTGTATGGTATTATGCCAATTGGCATTTGTTTTTTGAAAAAGTTGTCCGAAATATGTTGTGTTTGGTATTGAACGAAAGGTCTCGGCGAGGGCTCGCGTGCAGAATAGACATAAATGATCTAAATATTGAAAGAAGCTTTCAGAACTCATTATTAATAAATAGACAATATTTGGGTTTTAGTTCTGTAAAAATTTATTAATTACAACGTTTCGACAGCTCAGGGCTGCCTTCGTCAGGTAAATAACAAATAAATAAGTAGTCAAGTTTTACAGAACTAAAACCCAAATATTGTCTATTTATTATAAATGATCTATGTCGATCAGCTTTTGTTTTCTGCAAAAAGTTCTATAAAGTATATCATGTTTGGTCTCAAATGAAAGGTCTTGTTGAGGGCTCGCTTGCAGAACTGACGAAAATGGTCTACGTTGATCGGCTTTTGTTTTCTGCAAAAAGTTGTAAGAAGTATATCGTGCTTGGAGTCAAATAAAAGGAATTGATGAGGGCTAGCGAGCAGATATGTCAAAAATGTTCCATGACGATCAGCTTTTGTTTTCTGCAAAAAGTTGTCAGGAGTATATTGTGTTTGGTGTCAAATAAAAGGTCTCGTTGAATGCTGACGTCCAGAATTAAGAAAAATGTTTGATTGTTGTGTATTGTAGTGATCCGAAAATATATGTTGTAGGAAAATGTGTGGCGAAGGATCAGAAGAAACGTGATGAATGGTTTTAAACCATTATTATTGTCATTGAGGACGTTTCGACGCAACCAGCGTCACCTTCAGCTCTAAAATTTTTTGATAAATACGAAAATAAATTTTAAATACAAAATATGAAATAACCAGAACAAGTGATATAAAATTAACAACACAGTAAATGTAACAATTAAGGTTAAAATATAAAAAAAGCACTCTTAAAAATCTTTACATCAAAGTTAAAGATAGTGAAAACCCAAATAATAAAAAAAAACATAGTATATGAAGTAAAATGTCTTGGCTGTGACTTATCATACATTGGTGAAACCACTCAAAAAATTCATTCTTGCCTTTGCCAACACGAATATCACTGCAATTTACTAAACCCATCACATAGCGCACTCTGCAATCATAATCAAACCACTGGACATAAATTTGATTTTAATAACCCGACTATTTTACATACAGAACCAAATAAATTCAAAAGACTAACCTATGAAACAATATATATATATATATATATATATATATATATATATATATATATACATATATATATATATATTAATATTAATAAAAAATAAACATGTTAACCACAAAACAGATTTCCATAATTTTGCATAAACTTCAGCACCCATCCTTCAACTCTTTTCCGATAGATGACATTGACATTCAACCTTCGCAATAATTTGTGGATTATTACTTATTTTTACGATATTATTTTTTACTATTAAGTCAGAACTTGTCCTTGACGCATCCCCTTTAGATGTAAAATTTTTTATATTTCAACTTTTATAGTTACATTTACTGTGTTGTTAATTTTATATCACTTGTTCTGGTAAGAATTATTTTATATTTTGTATTTAAAATTGTAACGCGAAGGAAATTTTGACAACCACTGCTAGCCGACCACCCCATCTCGTAGTAGGCAAACGAATGAAGACTAGTTCAGTTTTCCGCCTAGCAGCGGCGCAGGGTGGGAGTATAAACCTGTCAAACCGGGCAGACCATCATTGATATTGATACAATAACGTTTAATTTGTTATTTTGCTTGTATTTAAATGATAAAGTGGCAGTCCAACGTGTGGCAGTGGCAGTGGCAAGTGCAGTGCAGTAGGTAATGTGTTGGTGGTTATCTTATCAGTGTTGTGAATACGATTCTGTAACGTGTAGTGGTTGAATTTCGCTTGGGTTTTACAATAGTTAAACGTGTGACAATATTTGAGAACAATGACGAAAGGAAAAGCGGGTAGTTCCGGAAATTCAAATTCTGACGAACCTGTAGGGACAACCAGTTTAATTACAATGACGAATGAACAGTTTAGTACTCTTGTGAAACAAATTACTGAAGCCTCCCGAGGTTTAAGTGAAGAAATTCGGTCAAACGTGAATTCTTCTTTTGTTTCTGAGACTGGTAGTTTTTCGAAATGCACTACAAGATTTAACGGTGATGATAGTTCTGATGTCGAAGCTTTTATTGACGCGGTGTCAATTTACAAAGATTGTACATGCGTTTCTGATGAAAATGCTTTAAGGGGTTTGCCAATGTTACTGGAAAAATTCGCTGCTACGTGGTGGCAAGGGATTAAAGGGACAGTTAACAGTTGGGATGGTGCAATTAAAGCATTAAGAGATAGTTTTTCTAAAAAGTTACCTCCACATCGAGTGTTCAGGGAAATATTTAAACGAGAAGATGTTAGTGAAAGCACCGAGTTGTTTGTTTGTCGGATTCGAGCGTTATTCGCACAACTACCGTATGTGTTAGACGAGACAGTACAAATCGATATGGTATATGGACTTTTGTCGCGGAAAATTCGAAAACGCTTATCGATAAGTGATGTAAAAGACTTTAACAAACTTTTAACGCGTGCTAGGGACATCGAGCAGTCAATGTCTGAGGCAACAGATAAACGTAGTGAAGTGAAAAATTCTAGTGATGCAGTGAATAAAAAGGTACGATTGAAGTGTTATTACTGCAAGAATTTTGGACACTTGAAAGAAGAATGCCCGAAATTGCAGAAGAAAACAGAAGACAACAAAGTACGTAGTTCTACTGATCTAAATAAGAAGAAAGATATCACACGTTATGGTTGTGGTAAACCAAATGTTATCAGATCCAAATGTCCAAATTGTGCAGGTGCTAGAGCACAAGTTGTAGAAGAAGAGAGTTCGGAAAGTGAAGTAGAGGAAGGAGTTGATGCTATTGTTCTTACTTTTTATCAAACTTCAGTAACAGACAGTAAGTGGAAACCGTTACTTCCTATTCAAGTCTTTAAGAACAAAGGTACGGGTTATGCAGATACCGGAGCACAAATTAGTATAGCTGGTGCTTCATTGTACAAGATTTTATTAGAAAATAATGCAACTTTCACGCCAGCAAAACTGAAGATTGCGTTTGCCGATGGAATACATAAGGAAGAAAATATTCTAAAGACAAAGGTAGAAGTAAAGATAAATAATAAGATTGTTCCAGTTACATTTATAGTAATACCTAGATTAACAAGTAATAAAACACTTTTGGGGACAGACTTCTTGAAAGAGGCAAACATCGTATTGAATGTAGCCAACCAGACGTGGTATTTCCAAGAGAAGCCGAACAAAACTTATAAGTTTTTGGATGACAATCCGCTACTACATAGGATACAGCTAGTGGAAGGACTAGATGTAGTTTTGAGAGAAGACGAAGGGGATATGTTAAGTCCGTCAGAGAGAAGTCAGATGAATAATCTTCTTCTGGGAAATAGCGAAGTTTTTGCGGGAAGTGGACCTCCGACAACATTTGCGGTTCACCGCATTAAGACAAAGCAAAATGAACCAATTTCCTTACCCCCTTATCCATTAAATGGACCGAAGAGAGTTTCTTCGTAAGGAGCTGGATAAATTGATCAGCGAAGGAATCATCAAGGAGTGTGAATCTCCGTGGGCCAGTCCTGTAGTTTTAGTTCCAAAAAAAGATGGTACTTACAGGTTATGCATTGATTTTAGACATTTGAACTCAATAACAGTCGCAGATTCTTATCCAATGCCGAACATGGATGAACTGTTACATAGAGCGAAGAAATCTCCGTTTATGAGTACTATTGATCTACAATCAGGGTTTTGGCAGATTCCAATTGCAGATGAAGACAGTGAGAAGACATTTAAATTTAAACGGATGCCTTTCAAGAATTGTTTGGACTGTCAAAGGTTCAAGGCTACGAATCTAAAACCAGCAGGATTGCTACAGACTCCAGCGTCGTCACAACGTTTCGAAATTATTGCGACCGATTTGTTCGGACCTCTACCCGAGACATCAAATGGAAACAGATGGGTATTAGCTGTAGAAGACGTCTGTACGAAGTGGATAGAATTATTCCCTTTAAGAGAAGCGACAGCCGAAAATTGTGCAAAAATTCTTATCGAGGAAATTTTCCTAAGATATGGGTGTCCTTGAAAACTGATATGTGACAACGGTGTACAATTTGTTAGTGACATCATGCAAAAGGTTACTTATTGTTTTGGAATAAAAATGCCTTTCATTCCAATATACCATCCAGAGAGTAATTCAATTGAAAGGAAGAACAGGGAGCTCAAGACACAAATGGCGATCATAGTACAAGGAAACCATAGCTCGTGGGATGAATATCTCAGTAGTATTCGTTTTGCAATGAACTCCACTGTTACCGAGTCCACAAATCATACACCAGCCTTCCTAACATTTGCCAGAGAAATACGAGCGCCACAAGATACCGTTTATGATCCACGAAAAGTGGTGGATGCTGAAAATTATGTACCTCGTATTACACCATATCTGAAAGGTCTTGCATATTCATTAATTGAAGCCAAAGACGTTCAGACCGGTAAACAGGACAAGAGAAAAGAAGTTACCGATAAGGGACGAAGACAATTAAAATTCAAACCTGGTGACCGTGTGTTGTTGAAAACTCATGTGCTCAGTAGTGCCGCGCGTGGTTTTACAACGAAATTCGCTCCGAAACGTGATGGACCCAATCGTATTTTAAAAGTTGTTAGCCCGACTACCTATGAATTAACTGATTGTGGGAAATTTCCCAAAAATATTGGTCGCTATCATGTTACAGATATTACTCCGTTCGTTAGTCCTTCCACTCCGGAACCGGTATTACCCAAAAGGAAGCGAGGTCGACCAAGGAAAGGGGTTCTAGTGTAATCGACTCCGCCATCGAAACAAACAGGGCGACCCGGAAGGATGTTGAACAGCGTCGTGACCACTCCCGCAGTTCAAAGGGGGAGGCTGTAACGCGAAGGAAATTTTGACAACCACTGCTAGCCGACCACCCCATCTCGTAGTAGGCAAACGAATGAAGACTAGTTCAGTTTTCCGCCTAGCAGCGGCGCAGGGTGGGAGTATAAACCTGTCAAACCGGGCAGACCGTCATTGATATTGATACAATATCGTTTAATTTGTTATTTTGCTTGTATTTACATTACTATTGTTGCCATTGTTATTGTGTAATAATCATTTTGTTATAATAAATGATAAAAAAATTATTTTTGTATTTATCAAAAAAATTTAGAGCTGAGGATGACGCTGGTTGCGTCGAAACGTCCTCAATGACAATAAAAATTGTTTAAATCCATTCATCACGTTTCTTCTGATCCTTCGCCACACATTTTCCTACAACATATATTTTCGGATCACTACAATACACAACAATACGCCGGAGACTGGCTACCCATTCCATTTTGTTTTTTAAAAAAACAAACTTTTCCATTCTGCGACCACGTGTTCAACCAGAGTTAGAAAGCAGAATATGGTTTCTCAATAGATGCAAATTTTTAAATATAAATCCAAATTTTAATGGGACACCACAATTACATTATACTCATAGACGCCCTCAAAACAATTACAACAATTACAACAATCAGTACACTGTTGAAAATTTCAAGTTGTCAATATTTTGTTGATCAAATTTTGTTAAAATTTGCTAGACATGTAGTTATATTAACAAAAAACTTAGTTGAAACCAAAATTTTTAGTTAAAATTTGAATTTGTTAACATTTAACAAATATAAATGTCGATATTTAACTGTAACAAAAGTTGTTGTGTTATTAACGAAATAGTTTTTATTGATTAACAATAAGTTTTGTTAATTTCAACAAAGTGTGTTATGTCAGATGAAAACAAAATTACAAGTTAAAAGAAAACAAAATATTTTGTACACATTCACAAAAAAATTGTTACAATAACTAAATATTTGGTTACGTTATCAATATTATTTGTATTTTTCATAAAGTAACAAAATATTTTGTTAAATTCACGAACAAGATTTTTTTGGTACGCGTACCTATGTATTGCGTTGCAGTTTAGTTCAGTTGTAGAGAGTCAAACAGACAACAGTGATTAAAATTGAGGTTAGATTTTGTGTTTTACTCTTGATTAACAATTATTTATTTTAAAAAATGGACAAAAATGTGGTAGACAAATTTCTCCGACAGAATCGACGGAATTACTTCGGCAACTAATACAAACGAAGTTATACTTCAGACTGAAATACTGAATACTAAACAATAAATCGTCGTGATCGTACGAGATTAAATTACTTCAGAAATAAAGTCGACATCGGCAGCACCTACACCGCCTTTACCAACAGAAGATAATGATTTAGAGAAAACTGAAGATGTCATCCATTGACTCAAATCATCTACCCCGCAAAACACAAAACAAATAGAGTTAATATTCAAAAAAAAAAAACAGAACTTACTCTCCATTATAGACGACAAAATAAATCAATGAACATATTAGAAACATTTCCAAGGTTTGCCGATACAAAAGGCTTGGTAATTGGTATAAACTTTGTTTCATTTACTGTGGTTACGTTATACCTACTATGTGAATTTATTTCAGATCAATTACGAGTTTTCATTAATTTATCCAAATATAAAATTATTGAAACAAAAATTTATTAACATTGCTGACAAAATATTCTCTGTTTATAAAGAAACAATAAAAAATGCTAATTGTTCAGTTACATCAGAAACTAGTTGAAATAAAACCACAAGGATTTTTGTAGCCCTACATTTGCTTTCTCCTACCTAATGTACACGATTACGATTTATATACTTGTGTAACAATATGGAGATTTTTGTTTTTGCAATAAATTATATACTTTGTCTAATAAAATGTTTTATTGTTACCTAATTTTACATTATATTTTGTTATAATATTTACTAAAATATTTGTTAATATTTTTAAAATAAAATTGCATTTAACAAATGGATTTGTACAATTTAACTAAATTATTTGCTACTAAAAACTAAATTAATTGCTAATTTAACAACAACAGATAGTATTTTGTGCAAAATAAGTTGTAGAAATAACTACATATTTTGTTAGATAACAACAAATCGTGTTATTAAATTAACTAAAATTTTTGTCAATTGTAACAAATACATTTTGTTAAATTTCACAAAATCGAGAGGTAAATTAAACAAATATGGGTGCTAAAAAGTAACAAATAGATTTTGTTACAATTTAACAAATTATGTTAACAACTTCATTTTAACAAAAGTTTAACAAAATTTTTAGTGGACCTGGTGAGCCCTTTAATTTTGTTAAAATTTAGTTAATTTTAACAACCAATTTCTAACTGTGTACCAATATAAATTACTTAGTCTAGAAATTAATGAAACTTATAGTAAATTACACAATATTAACAAACAACGGTTAAAATTTTTAAATGAAATTATTAAATTGTGTTAAATTGGCAAGAGGAATCACGGTAATAGCGTATACTGAGCTAAAATTAAAATTCAAATAGTAGAGAAAAATTTAAAAATAATTTATAAGTGTAGTGACATCTAAACAAGAGTACCTTAGTGAAAACCCTCAATTTTAGCGAAAGGTAAATCTCAAATCAAATCTCTTAAAAACAATAACAGAAGTGCGGGAGTACAAGTGACTCAGCATATTCAAGTGTGTGCGCGCCTCTTCTCAGCGTAACCTTGAGTAATAAAAATCAGTGTTGCCAACTATATTAAAAATAAAAAACTTTTTACTTTATAATAAAAGTGAAAAATAGTGAAACAACAATAAGCAGCACAACAGCTTCAAACTCAATTCACGCAATGTTCCAAAGAGATACAAATCTGTCAATATACCAGTCACCTACGCCTAATCCAGTAACATCACCACAACTAACTGAATCTGGAGGACTCCCGTGGCAAACAATTACAAATAAGAAGGCAACGAAAAGAGCCAGAGAAACGGAAAACGGACACTCCCAAGAAACTAGAAATAAACGATGTAACAGTAACAAGCAAATAATAAATAACACAAACAGATTTAGTACTCTAACTGAAGAACCTACTGGATCCGAAACAACCAAAGGGCCAAAACCGCCCCCAGTATTAATTCAAGATGTTACTGACTATCGACTAATGTTAGAAAGTCTCAAAACAGTATTAAAATCTGCAGAGTTTATTTGTAAAACACTAGCAAATAATGGAGTGAAAGTTAACACGTCCACACCAGACGCATATAGAAGATTAATCCGATTGTTAGACACAAATAAAATGGCTTACCACACCTACCAACCACGACAAGAGCGATCTTACAGGGTCGTAATTAAAAACATTCACCCATCGGTACCCACAACAGACATAAAAGAAGCACTAGAAGAGAAAGGTTTTCAAATAAGAAATGTTACCAACATAAAAAGAAATAAAAAAGTACTTCCTATGTATTTCGTCGATCAAGACCCGGGAGAAAAAAATAAAAAAATTTATGAAGAAACTCACCTACCTGGCACAAAAATAACAGTGGAACCCCCAAGAAAAAATAAAGAAATACCTCAATGTGAGAGATGTCACGATTACGGGCACACCAAGACATACTGCAGAAAGCCATTTTATTGCGTCAAATGTCCAGAAAGCCACCCGACTAAGGAATGCAAGAAAAAGAAACAAAGACACCCCTGCAATATGTGTGCATTGCTCAGGCTCTCATCCAGCCAACTACAAAGGCTGTATTGTCTATCAAGAACTGTAAAAGAAAATACGAAATAAAACTGCCCAAATATCACCAAGAACTGTCAATTATCGATTATATGAAACGAGACAAAACCTAAGCTACGCAGAAGCAACTAGCAACAACAATAACGAAGAAAAAAGAGACCAACATAATACAAGAGAAAATAGTAACTACATGATTACATTCTTAAACAAATTTGAGTCAATGGTCAATCAGTTGATGCAACAGAATACGATGATAATAAATCTCCTTACGACACTTGTTAATAAAAACTAATGGCTAACACAATAAGAATTTTACTTTGGAATGCAAACGGCTTAGCACAACATCGTAATGAAGTTGAAATACTCCTTAAACAAGAAAAAATTGACATAATGACAATAAGTGAAACCCACTTCACAGACAGAAATTATTTCAAAATTCCTAATTATAAAACATACAACACGAATCATCCTGACGGAACGGCACATGGAGGCACAGCAATACTAATACGTGATACAATTGAACATTTCGAAATGGAAGAATTCAACAAGGAACACTTACAAGCAACAACCATTAGATTAAGAGACACGCACGGATCTCTCACAGTATCTGCTGTTTACTGTCCACCCAAACACTCCCTTAAAAAGAGAGATTTCGAAGAATATTTTAATACGCTGGGCTCCAGATTCATATCAGCAAGCGATTATAATGCTAAACATACTTATTGGGGTTCAAGAATAGTAAACCCAAAAGGCACAGAACTACATACTGGCCTACTGACCCTAACAAGTTACCATACCTACTCGATTTCTTTGTTGTACACAACATCTCACAAAATTATACAAATGTTGAGGAAAATTACGAGCTATCATCAGACCACTCACCAAGAATACTCACTCTGAGCTCGACAATTATAATCAAAGAAAAAAAACCTGCACTGATCAGTAAGAATACAAGCTGGGCTATATTCGAAAAATACTTAAACGAAAACACTATTATACAAATTCCTCTTAAGACAGCAGAAGATATCGACGAAGCCACTGAATATCTAACAACCTTAATTCAAAAAGCAGCATGGCATTCTACCCCTCCATCCGAAAATAAAAGTGACAATGTTACAAGCTACCCGAAAATCTTAATTGAAAAAATTGCAGAAAAAAGGAAACTACGACGTATCTGGCAGCAAACACGCCATCCTGACGACAAAAATAAACTAAACCACCTCTCGAAAACAATCAAAAAATTTATCCAGGAAATAAAAAATAATACCTTCCAAAACTATTTATACAGGGTGGTGACCGCGACCCCGGAACATACGACTTTCACATGTAAAATCATACTTTCTCAATTTCCTGCTTCCCTAATTATTTTAGGTAAAAAAGCTTCAAATAAAAGTTGTAGAGCATAAAATTATACATAAGAATAAATAAACAGAATTAATTTTACATGTCCTATAACAGCAGAAATTAAATATGAAAATACTGAAAATTAGCTCAAAATAGGGATAGCCGTGGAAATGAAACAAAATTGTAAAGAAAAGATTGACCTGGGTACGATCTTATAAGTGGAAAAATTCTAAAAGCCCTACCAAGGAAAACCATTGTGTTACTGACACAAATATATAATGCGATCTTAATAGTATTGTATGTACCAATGCAATGGAAATTTGCACAGATCATCATGATACATAAACCGGGAAAACCAGCGCACCAACCCTCCTCATACAGGCCAATATCTCTCCTTCCAACAATGTCAAAATTATTTGAAAAACTTCTCCGTAAACGACTTAAAATAATAATAGAAGAAAAAAATTTAGTTCCACCGCATCAATTTGGATTCCGGGAGCAGCACTCCACTATACAACAGGTTCACAGAATTGTTAACGAGATAGAGAACAGTCTAGAAAACGGCAAAATAATATCTGCAGCATTTATTGACGTAAGTCAAGCATTCGACCGCGTGTGGAATAATGGCTTATTATACAAAATTAAAAAAAAAACACTGTCTGACCAATATTATATCATAATCAAATCCTATTTAAGTGATCGATTTTTTCAAGTTAATCATCAGGGGTCCTTCCTCTCAGATACACAAAATTAACGCCGGCGTACCCCAAGGAAGCGTCTTAGGACCAGTCCTTTACCAACTATTCACAGCTGACCTTCCCTGCTATGAAAATGTCATAACTGCAACATATGCAGACGACACGGCGATCATTGCAACACACGATGATCCAAAACAAGCATCCACAATACTGCAAAAATCCCTGGATAAGATTGAGAAATGGGCCTCAGATTGGCGAATCAAAATAAACGAGAATAAGACAACACATATAGTTTTCATAAATAGAAGAGTAATTTGTCCCCGGATTAAAATAAACAACAAAGAATTAGAAACAAAAGAACAAGTCACATACCTAGGCATGGTCCTTGGAAAAAGAAACACATGGCAAGAACATACAAAATCTAAAAGGAAACAATTGGACATAAAAGCTAAAAAAATGTATTGGCTATTCGGGCATAAGTCACAACTATCATTAGAAAACAAATTACTACTCTATAAGACTATACTCGTCCACATCTGGACGTATGGAATACAACTATGGGGATGCACAAAAAAATCAAACATTAGCGTCATACAAAGATTCCAGAACAAAACACTGAGAACAATCATCAATCCTCCTTGGTTTGTGAGCAACCACACACTCCATAAAGATTTCAACATCCCTTATGTCAAAGACCTAATCCGGAAATACGCCACTAAATATGAAAATAAACTATACGATCACCCGAACGAACTAGCGATCAATCTCCTAAATAATGAAGACGACCTTCGAAGATTAAATAGGACCAAACCACTAGATCTCAAATTCTCATAGAAATGTATAATAAAATGTAATTATTATAAATACGAGGAAATTTCACTGGGAATTTACCTCTCACATGATATGTAATAGAACAAATTTGCTGGTTGGCCTGCAAAGGCCAGTTGTAAATATATTTTGCAATTAAAAAAAAAATATATTAAATTACCTACTGACATTTATATATACATAATTTACAATACTAATACACTATATTACGAACAAATCTACTGTAAATAAAAAATTACAAAATTTAATAAATAAACAACCTAGTATTATAAAAGAATTGGAAAAACATCACCATAATTGGATTGTTAACCATAGCAATACTACATCCCACCTCATATTTTAACTATTTTATCCCTAGGACCAAAATTTTCATATAACTTCAATTCACCAAATGATAACAAAAAAGCCATTCTTACTACACTTACTAACGTTTTATACACAATACATAATAACAAAAATATAAATAATAACAATAAACAACAACTTAAAAACAAACTTATACATATACTTCAATCTGAATTCAGTGAACATAAAAAACAAAAACTATCATTTGCAGAGTTGGAATTATATCAAAATATAAAACTTACACGTAATTTCATAACGAACAACCCACAAATTATTATAGCTAAGGCTGACAAAGGCAATAAAATAGTTATTTTAGACAAAACATTTTATGAAAAAAGGGCTGAAGAAATTTTATCTGATAAAAGTATATACCAACAAATCAAGACATCTAACATCACCTTCATAGACAATAAATGTAAGAATTTTTGCAAAGATATTACCCATAATGAACGCAAAATACAAAATCCTACTGTAAGTAAACTTTATATGCTACCCAAAATACATAAAAAAGACATCCCTTTAAGACAGATTACTTCCACAATTGATTGCCCAACTTATAAACTAGCCAAACATTTTTCCTCCATTTTAAAACGTTACTGATTCAGAATATAATATAAAGAATTCATTCCATTTTGTTCAAGAAGTCACTTCAATCATAATCCAACCAGGATACGTTATGTGTTCATTAGATGTTGTCGCTTTATTCCCTTCCATACCCCAAAGTTTAGTTCTCGATTGCATCAATGAATTATGGCCCTTCATTTCTGAACATACTGATATGACCATAGAGCAATTTAAAAACGGTCTAAAATTAATTTTTGATTCCTCCACGTTCCAATACCAAAATAAATATTACAAACAGATTGATGGTACACCACAAGGCTCCAGTATTAGTAGTACTTTAGCTGATATTGTTCAACAAAAATTAGAAAAAACATTCATTAACTCAGCAAATAATTACAACATTATGTATTACAGACGTTATGTTGACGATTGTTTTCTTATAATTAAATCTGATTCCATTCCCGAACTATTAACTACTGTCAATAATTTCCACCCACGTATACGTTTCACCATGGAAATGGAAATTGAATCTAAAATTAATTTTCTCGACGTTACTGTCACCCGTCATTCTAGCAACACATTCTTCACGAATTGGTACAGAAAAAGCACACACTCTGGAAGATACCTTAATTTCCACTCGTTCACTTCGATACAATACAAAAGAAGCGTAGTTAATTCCCTTGTTGACCGAGCAATCCTCCTTTCACAACCACAAAACCATAACAATAACCTCAAATACATCATTGATACACTCCATACAAACGGTTATCCCATTAAATTCAAAACAAATATTATTAATAAACGATTAAACAAAATAACTAACTTCAATACAACTAATAGATCCCCACCTAACACTGAACTTGACACATATTTTTGAAAATACCTTTTAAAGTAAACCTCATAAAAAAATTAAATTTTCTTCTTAAAAACCATAATATAAAAATAATTCCCACACCCCAAAACACTCTTAAAAATCATTACACCAAACTTAAAGATAGTGAAAACCCAAATAATAAAAAAAACATAGTATATGAAGTAAAATGTCTTGGCTGTGACTTATCATACATTAGTGAAACCAATCAAAAAATTCATTCTTGCCTTTACCAACACGAATATCACTGCAATTTACTAAACCCATCACATAGCGCACTCTGCAATCATAATCAAACCACTGGACATAAATTTGATTTTAATAACCCGACTATTTTACATACAGAACCAAATAAATTCAAAAGACTAATCTATGAAACAATATATATTAATATTAATAAAAAATAAACATGTTAACCACAAAACAGATTTCCATAATTTTGCACAAACTTCAGCACCCATCCTTCAACTCTTTTCCGATAGATGACATTGACATTCAACCTTCGCAATAATTTGTGGATTAATACTTATTTTTACAAAATTATTTTTTACTACTAAGTCAGAACTTGTCCTTGACGCATCCCCTTTAGATGTAAAATTTTTTATATTTCAACTTTTATTGTTACATTTACTGTGTTGTTAATTTTATATCACTTGTTCTGGTAAGAATTATTTCATATTTTGTGTTTAAAATTTATTTTTGTATTTATCAAAAAATTTTAGAGCTGAGGATGACGCTGGTTGCGTCGAAACGTCCTCAATGACAATAAAATTGTTTAAAACCATTCATCACGTTTCTTCTGATCCTTCGCCACACATTTTCCTACAACATATATTTTCGGATCACTACAATACACAACATTACACTGGAGACTGGCTACCCACTCCATTTTGTTTTTTAAAAAAACAAACTTTTCCATTCTGCGACCACGTGTTCAACCAGATCATGGCTTACACTCAAACAAATTTCTTCCAACAATTCAGAAGATCTTTCGGACAAAATTATTACAAATTTTTTAAGCTCCTCAACAACATCTACATCAAAAAAGCTAAGTTAGAAAACAGAATATGGTTTCTCAATAGATGCAAATTTTTAAATATAAATCCGAATTTTAATAGAACACCACAATTACATTATACTCATAGACGCCCTCAAAACATTTACAACAATTACAACAATCAGTACCAATATAAATTACTTAGTCTAGAAATTAATGAAACTTATAGTAAATTACACAATATTAACAAACAACGGCTAAAAATTTTTACAAGACACGTAAAATTATATTTTATTTTACTGATTCGATATAGAATTATATGCTTTACAACTTTTCTTTCATTCATGCTGTTTTCATTTAAAATAATTAGGGAAGCAGGAATTATGAAAACATAATTTTATATGTTAAATCCCTATGTTTTGGTGTTCGAGTCACAAGCCTGTATATTGGCTGTGTAGTGAACTTATAGGTATTGGCCACATAGCAAATGTATTGTATTTTGGTACTATGTGGAAAATTTATCAAATTGTAAATTCCATTTTCGATTTATTCAATAGGGTATTCCAAGCTTACGGCTTTTACAAAAATACTTATTTAATATTAATGTTCATCAAATATAAGTATTATTAAGGTGAATATAACATTTAATTTTCTGATTTTTATTACCCTAATATCAAAATGAAACTTTAATGCTGTTTGAGATTTTAATTGTTGTCAGCTCCGTATATTGTGAAAGGTACAACGCATATTTGCCAATGTCAACGCCATATACGCTTCATTGTATTTTTTGTAGTTTATTGTTAGTGGCGCTGTCGCTAGCGAATTTTGTTGGTTTTAAAAAATTTGTACAAGAACAAGTCTGTTCGGTTCCGGCGTTGTTGCGCAAAGTTGTTTTGTATCGGTCTGCAACAATCCATTGTTGTACTGCTCCAGAAAAGTATTTGCATTTGTTATATCTGTTATTTGTATAGTTTTGGTTGTGCTGTGCTGTGTGTAAATAAATAAGTGTTTTTCGCGTGGTTGTGTGAAAGTGAGATTTACAACCTCACCAACTGTTCCATCATCCATACTCGATATCCTGGGTATCCATCCCTGTTATCCCGCACATTTTTTGGTCCTTCGAGCCGAACTATCCGGATTATCCGAGTTTTTTCCACCCTTAAAACCACGTGTAAAACCTGTCAAATCCTTGCCCATGTTCACAGCCTGTCAAATCCTAATCCAGTGTCATCCACCCATCCTTTGTTAATTCTAACCTTGCAAACTTGCGTGTAGAATCACGATAACTTCGAAGTCATCGCCAAACAGTTCCGTTTTCGCGTCCGTAACCTTCACCAGGTTCAACAATGGCTGAAGTGTTGCGCCACCAGCAAGAGTTGACGGAACAGATCCGGAAGTTACCGCTGGCACTCCGTACGCAGCTGTCGAAAGAAGAAATAACACCGACAAGCAAGCTGATCGACAGCGCGCTCGCCAACCTACAGAGACATTGTGAGGACTTCCTGACTAACCACCACTCTCTGAGAGCAGAAAAGGGCTCAGAAGCTACGGTGTACTTCGTTGGAGATCACTTCTTCGCTACAGAGCTCTTGTACTTGACGGGTGTCGCTATCCTGGAGGCCTTCCGTCCTTCGCCACCTCCGCCAGCTCCAGTGGTCGCTCCAGTTCAACCGCCAAAGGCTTCCCTTCCGTCTCTACCTAAGGTAAACCTGCCGGAGTTCTCCGGGTCATACTTGGAATGGGAGGCATTCCACGACGCCTTTCAGGGTCTCGTGATAGACCGTGACGATGTTCCCGACGTCCAGAAGCTGCTCCTCCTCAAGGCAGCACTGAAAGGTGAAGCCGCACTCCTAGTGCGTACCATGGCCACCACGGCAGCGAACTTCCAGGGAGCCTGGGACGCCGTCTGCGCCAGGTACCGGAACAGTCGGGTTCTGGTAAGTGCTCACCTGTCGGCACTGTTCGACCTGCCCCAGGTATCGAAAAAGTCCGCACGCGACCTGCGGGCCCTGATCGACCGAGCACGGGAAGAGATAAGATCGCTCGAGCAGCTAGGGCGACCTGTAGACAAGTGGGACGACGTCAAGTTGCATCTCGCTTCCATAGATGCGACTCAAACGTTGGTGAACGCCGACTACAAGTTGGAACAGCCGACACTCAAGCAGCTCGAGGCCTTCTTCGAGATGCGAATCCGCTCATTAGAGATGTCGGCCCCACTGAGCCCACCTGCCCGCTCCATAACGGCCTCCAACGCGAAGGCTGCGCCACTTCGCTCACACCAGGTCTCTGCAAGCGTCAAGAACACGAACTGCGTGTTCTGCGGAGACTCGCACTCCAACTTCTCCTGCTCATCGTTCCGGGGGAAGTCTCCACAAGAGCGCCTGTCCGAGGTCAAGCGACTTCGGCTCTGCTTCAACTGCCTGGGTTCCCACCAGCGTAACGCATGCAGATCCACGAAGACGTGCTCCAAGTGCAGCCAGACGCACAACACGCTGCTGCACGACGCTTTCCCATCCAGTTCTGTTACAGGTTCGGCCAGTCCTCCAGAAAGAGCTGCTGCTCTCCATACCTCCACTGTCTCTAGTCACTCCACGCACCAGGGCACATCCCGTGCCATGGTTCTCCTGACCACAGCGCTGGTCACCATCTGTTCGCCCAGCGGACAGCGCGTACAGACACGTGCGCTCCTCGACACCGGGGCCGAGGTGTCTTTCGTCTCTGAAGACATTGTGCAATGTCTTGGTCTAGCCAGGCGGCGCTCCCACGTCAAGGTCGTCGGCGTCGGGGCTTCGCACTCTGCCACGGCCTCCTCACAAGTGGAAGTCGTCTTCCGATCCAGAGCAGCACCTGGTGCCGAGCACCAGGTATCCGCCTACGTGCTTCCACGTCTGACGGCTCACGTTCCACAACGGAGAGTCCGTCCCTTAGATCCGCAGCTGCTGCTGCACCTCGACCTGGCCGATCCATGCCATCACCGAGACCAGAAGGTTGGCCTACTGCTTGGAGCCGACGTTTTCGGCCCTCTACTCCGTCCAGAAGTGTATCCAGTCCCAGGCTCCAAGGTGGTAGCCATCAACACAGCTCTAGGTTGGGTCCTGTCCGGAGCCGTCGACGAGGACGGTGCATCTCCCGTGTCCTCTCTACATTGCCATGTAGAGGAGGACCGAGATCACAATCTCCGCCGGTTCTGGGAACTTGAAGAGATTCCCGCCGCTCCTTCCTCGCTCTCCCCAGAAGAGAGTGCCTGCGAAGAATTCTTCACCTCACCTACCAGAAAGACGCCAGTGGTCGCTTTGTGGTGCGGCTGCCACGTCGATCCAGAGTTCCCACAGGCGGCAATCGCGAGCAAGCAGTCCGTTCGCTTGTTTCCATAGAGCGACGTCTCGCACGAGATCCAGGTGTTCATGACAGCTACAGTAAGTTCATGCACGAATACGAGTTTCTTGGTCATATGCGTAGGACTGAGGAGACTCCCACCGGACCTGTGTGGTACCTTCCGCACCACGCTGTCATGCAGTCGGGCCCTCAACGAAGCAAGATGCGAGTAGTGTTCGACGCTTCCCGACTCAATGCGCAGGGAGTGTCATTGAACCAACATCTGCACCCAGGTCCACCTTTGCTGAACAATCTCGGTGTCGTCATCATGAACTGGCGGAATCATCGGTTTGTCTTCTGCGCGGACATCGTGAAGATGTTCCGTCAAATACTCGTCCACCCAGATGACCAAGACCTCCAGCGTGTCGTGTGGCGCGGCCACACAAGCGAACCAATTCACGACTTCAAATTGTCGACCGTCACATGCGGGACCGCTTGCGCACCATATCTTGCGATCCGCACCCTACGTCAACTTGCTCGACTCGAGCAAGAGAGCTTTCCAAGGGGCTCCGAATGCCTTGTAGAAGATTCGTACGTCGACGACGTACTCTCCGGAGCCGATTCCCTCGAAGACGCTGTCATACGCCGTGATGAGCTCATCCAACTACTCGCAAGAGGCAAGTTCGAACTGAGCAAATGGTCCGCAAATTGTTCAGACCTCGTAGGGCTCGCTGAAGCCCGTTCCAAGGCGCCTACTCCAGCTGCTAACGTCGAGCTCTCCGAATCCACGAAGATGTTAGGGCTCACGTGGAATCCAGAGAAGGATGAATTCTTCTTCCGAAAGCGTATCTCAACAACGCTCTCAGTTCCCGCCACGAAGCGCACAGTCCTCTCCAAGGTCTCGCAGCTGTTCGACCCGCTCGGTTGGATCTCCCCAGTCGTTATATCTGCGAAGATTCTGGTGCAGGACCTGTGGCTTGCCAAGTCAGACTGGGATCAGCCTCTCACCACACACTTCCAGGAGAGGTGGTCCAAGAGAGTCTCAGCCGCCTTCAAGACATCCGTATTCCACGGTGGACTCAGTTGAGTCCAGCTGAGACCGACGTAGAGCTTCACGGATTCGCGGACGCATCCACCAGGGCGTACGCCGCCGTCGTCTACATCCGCAAAGTCAATCCACACGTTCCTCATCGCCTCCAAGACCAAGACGGCACCCGTGAAAACTGTCTCCATTCCACGTCTCGAGCTGTGCGCTGCTCAGCTTCTAGTTCGTCTATTGCTGTACGTCCGCCAAACCCGGCGGATCTCCAATCTCCCTATGTTTGGGTGGTCTGATAGCATCGTCACACTCGCCTGGATACGTGGACACCCAAGTAGATGGAAGACATTCGTCACCAATCGAGTGTCCTACATACAGACCACACTGCCAGGGCTGTCCTGGCGCCACATCTCAGGTGAAGAGAATCCTGCCGACGTCGCCTCCCGCGGTGCTACTCCGCAAATACTCTCCACCTCGAGCCTATGGTGGAACGGTCCTCCATGGCTTTCTGACGCGACTTAGAATTGGCCGACCGCAACACAAGAGCTACCCGATTCACCAGGTGAAGAAGCTGTCCAGAAAACCCGCTCCATGCCGGTCCAGGTCGAAGAAGAGTTCGCTCTGTTAGCGCGGTATTCCTCCCTGTCACACATGCTCCGCGTAACAGCCCAGTGCATGCGATTCGCCTGCCGCTGCGACAAAAGAGGAAGAATTTGCAGACTTGCAGGTCTGGAAGATCGAGAGCAAGAGACATGCACCGGCTTCTTAACCACATTCGAACTAACTGCTGCGAGAGTCCGTCTGATTTGCAACGTCCAGAGAGAGAAGTTTGCCACTGAAATAGCGCAAATGAAAGGCGCTAGACCCATTCCAAGGACTTCGCCTCTCGTGAGTCTAAATCCATTTCTCAACGCTCACGGCATGCTATGCGTGGGCGGTAGACTCGAGAATTCCGGACTTCCCGATTCCGAAAGACACCCGCCTATCCTTCCAAGGTCATCTCCGCTAAGCCAGCTACATGTCCTACTTTGGCACGCATTAGTCCTCCACGCTGGCTTAGCATTAACTCACTCACTCCTCCAGAAGCACGTCTGGATCCTCCAAGGGCGAGCCCTAACAAAGAAGCTGCTCCGAACTTGCATCCCTTGCAGGCGCCGTCGTCCGTTGATGGGCAAACAACTCATGGGAAACCTGCCAGCTGCCAGAGTGACTCCCAGCCGCCCTTTCCTGCATTCAGGAGTAGATTACGCAGGACCCATCCAGTGCCGCCCGTCTCCAGGTCGTGGGCGACACTCCATCAAGGCCTACATCGCCCTCTCTGTCTGTCTTTCCACCAAGGCGCTTCACCTGGAGGTCGTGAGCGACTTGACGACCAAGGCCTTCCTGGCGGCCTTCCGTCGGTTCGTTGCACGCCGAGGAGTGTGCAGCGAGCTGCTTTCCGACAACGGCACGACGTTCGTCGGTGCCAGCGCAGAGCTGCGCTCCATGTTCCATCAGGCGTCGCTGTTCTACCACGAAGTAGATTCTACCCTGTCCGATTCCGGCACACATTGGAGCTTCATTCCACTGTCTGCACCACACTTCGGCGGCCTGTGGGAGGCCGGAGTCAAATCAGTGAAGAGTCTCCTCCGCAAAACCATTGGTAAGACGACCCTCACGTATGAAGAGCTATCTACAGTACTGGGGCTCAGGTAGAGGCCTGCCTGAATTCCCGTCCGCTGACGCCGTCCTCGTGGGACACTGCGGACCTGTCCGTGCTGACCCCAGCGCACTTCCTGGTTAGTTCATCATTGCTGACCGTTCCAGAACTAGGTTCCCATGACGAGCCCAGCGACCTGGCGACCCGCTGGCGGCTCGTTCAACGACTCACACAGCACTTCTGGAAGAAGTGGTCAACGCAGTACCTGCACCAGCTGCAACAACGTCCCCGCTAGCGCGGGGAAAGATCCAACTTCAGTGTGGGCCAGCTAGTGCTGGTTCACCACCCGCAGCTGCCTCCAGGTAGATGGGCACTGGGCCGAGTGACTGAGCTGCATCCAGGGGCAGACGGCCTCGTCAGGGTAGTCACCGTCAAGACTGCCACTTCAGAGCTTCGCCGACCTATCTCCCGGCTAAGCCCTCTGCCGATCGAGACGGACGTCATCCCCTCAGCCAAGCAGAGACTCGCCACGCCGCCGTCGCCACCGCTGCGTCGTTCTACGGTGGGCAGTCCAGGACATTCCCAGTCGGCCTGATGTCCACACGATCTTGCTTACTTAAGTTTCATTTTTCTTCCATGTTAATTGTTAGTTTAGTCGCTTCTCGACTAGGTGGGCAGTATGTTTGAGATTTTAATTGTTGTCAGCTCCGTATATTGGAAAGGTACAACGCATATTTGCCAATGTCAACGCCATATACGCTTCATTGTTTTTTTTGTAGTTTATTGTTAGTGGCGCTGTCGCTTGCGAATTTTGCTGGTTTTAAAAAATTTGTACAAGAACAAGTCTGTTCGGTTCCGGCGTTGTTGCGCCAAAGTTGTTTTGTATCGGTCCGCAACAATCCATTGTTGTACTGCTCCGGAAAAGTATTTACATTTGTTATATCTGTTATTTGTATAGTTTTGGTTGTGCTGTGCTGTGTGTAAATAAATAAGTGTTTTTCGCGTGGTTGTGTGAAAGTGAGATTTACAACCTCACCAACTGTTCCATCATCCATACTCGATATCCTGGGTATCCATCCCTGTTATCCCGCACAAATGCATTTAAATTGACGGACACTGGGTAAATGCTATTGGGTTTTCGACGGTGTCATCGTCTCCCACTGGTTTGCTATCGGCTGTTGGTTCAGCAGTGCGGCACCGTCGATTTTGTAGAATGCAATTTATTGAAATTTAAGTTTTTTTTTCTGGCTTGTAGAAGCTTTTCGGCGAAAATAGAAAATATGGATATAATATTTTTAGATATAGATTAAAATATTAAAAAATGAAAAAAAATTGAAATACCCTATCCTAATTTAGTTTTACATAAGTGTCTAAAATATGACTGCGTAAAACACTTGTTTTTTTAAGGTTTACATACATTCAATGTCTTCAATTGAATGTTTTAACTTTTAATCCACTCAGAAAAATGATGTGAAGGATTTTAGGCTGTTAACAAACTAAAACACACGAGCCGCTTCGATATTATTCGCCTTGCGTTAAACGATTTACACTTTGCATTACATTTTTTTTGTATATACAGATCAAATATTTTCTCCGAAACTTGTCCTGAGATTTTCAAGAATTCCAAGAGTAACGTGACCCACCTAGCGATTGCCGGGTAGTCGGGCGGGCCAGTCCGGGCCACAGTTTCATTTGTTGCATCTCTTTGTTTTGAGAATGTTCATAATAGCTGTCAGAATATTAAATGATCATATTAAATAAATTACTTTAAACTTTTTCTTTAATTCTTTCACAAGGATTATACGACTTAAACTAATAGCCGTATTAAGTTGAATTTTAGCATAAGATACGAAGAAATTAAACGTATGTGTATGTAGTACAGTTATAAAAATCCATTGCATAAAACAAGTAATAATGTTGCACGCTATAACACAATATAACGTGGTAGACTTCCACGGTTGTAGTTGGTGTAGATTTAAAGAGTAGAATGGTAGCACACGTTGCACTAGCTTCCGATGACAGTATTTAATGAAGAGTTAAAGAGTAGAAAGATAACACACATTGCACTAGTTTCCGATGACAGTATTTGACGAAGAGTTAAAGAGCAGAATGATAGCACACGTTGCTGTAGCTTTCGATGACAGTATTTGACGAAGAGTTAAAGAGTAGAATGATAGCACACGTTACACTAGCGTCCAAAGGCAGCATTTGATGAAGAGTAAGAGTACAAAGATAGCACAGGTTGCACTTTCCAATAGCAGCATTTAATGAAGAGTTAAAGAGTAGAATGTTAGTACACGTTTCGCTAGCTTCCGATGGCAGCATTTCATGAAGAGTTAATTTATTTCTTCAATTTTGAAATGTAAAGAGTAACTTTTCAAAATTGATTGACTTCGCAACGCATAACTTGTCATAGTAGGTATATAATATAATTTTAACTGTTAATTTCTTTAAATTTTAAATCAGCTGCACTATTATGAACACTAGAACTTTTATTTTATTACTATCGACAAAAGTACACATAGTAATGTTATTATGTGTGAACTATATGTTTACTTTTTAAGTGAATTTTTTATATTTGTTAATATTGTTTTAAAATAAATTATTAAAAACTTATTCAAAATCAAAATATGTTAAATTTGAATATGTAGGAAGCCATAACATAATATCTACATACACGGTGTTTTCATATTTTAAGAAAAAAAAATGAAGTGGTATAGAACAAATGATTTTTTTAAATATTCGTAAAATTAAGGCATTGTAGTTCATTGTTTGTCAGTGTTACATTGTGGTCTTGGTGAAAAAGTTGAAATTATCTTATTTGGATTCTTTGTCTTCTGTTTTCAATTATCACATTGATTATTGTGTTATATACATATCTTTTGTATATACTTACGACTTCCATATTTTGTACTTCTTGTGCTTTTATCATTTTGTCTTGTAGAATCATCTACATTTTCTTTATTAATTGAGCAGTTTATTTTCATAAACATATTTTTATTATTTTTATATTGATTTTTTACTTTATTAATATACTTAGTTTCGTTTGTATCTATAAATACCCGTTTTTATTTGTTTTTGTTCATTAATTTTATTGATTACTTTTATCTATTTGAAAAATGGAACGTGTTGATGGGCACCGTTCTAATTCCCAGTTGTACATTTTTTATCATTTTATCTAGACGGCATATACCAGGCGTCAAGGAGGCAATACTTATCTTCGCTGTAAATACAGAGAAACATGTTCGGCCCGTGTTGTACTTCAGAACGAGATACCAAATTTGTAGACTGTTCCTTATAATCATGAGGAGGACTATGTACAAGTTCAAAATTTAAAACTGAAAACCTTGTTAAGGCGTCGGTCACAGTATGAAAATACTGAACTTGCAACGATATTTCGCAAAGAAAAGGCACGTTATCCCGAGGCAGCAGCGGCTATTAGTGGTTTTGCGGGCATTCGTCCAACCATGTTCAAGAGTAGGAGGCTTGGAACACTGATGATTCCTGCTACAATGATTGATTACCCCGAAACTATTCGTCAACGGCATTAAAGTTAATAAACTGGGTATTGAAATAAAAGTATTAATATGAATTATAATAATTTTTCACGTCGTTCAGGCTGAGGAATTTGTGTAAAATAAATGAGTTATTGAAAGATTTACAAAATTCCAGCTTTTATGTACTATGCGTATACATTTTATATATTTTTATGATATTATTATTATATATTTTTTATTTTTCAGACGTTTCCAGTTATATTTGCTAATGGAAAGGAAAAGGAGGGCAGCATACGAGAGTGTTTTTGAATACGTTACTCGAAAGTTAAGAAACACAATACAGTCCACAGTGTGATGGCTGACTACGAAACTGCCATGCGAATTGCCGTAGTTACTTCTTTTCAAGAAGTTAATTTGGAAGGATGCTGGTTTCATTATGCCAGACCTGTTTTTAAAAAAGCACAAGAACATGGTTTGTTGTTCGCTGGTGTTAGGCAACAAACGACAATTTTAATACGCGGGTTGCGATGGTTTTACCACTATTACCAATGTTGAGAAGCGGAGTGGATGTGTTCGAAAACATAGCGCAAGAGCACAATATTAATGCGGTAAATTTCATTCAATATTTGCGGCGGCAATGGTTACCTATCCAAATTAGTGTGCATGGAGAATACCACCGAACCAATAATGCTGTCGAAGCATTTCATAGGCAACTGTAACGGTAAGCATTATAAATATTTTTTTAATTGTTTATTGCTAATTCTTTACTTTATTGTAGTGTAATGAGCCGACCGCATCCAAATATATGGAGCTTCACGCAAAATTTAATCATCTGAACCAAAGAATAAGGCGAGCGGAAGAACAATTGGCAAATGACGGGAATATTCGTCGATTTTTATTCTTTATGAATTACGGCGTATCATCCATAGAGCGTACTCTGAATAATATCCCAGGTAATTTATATTGTATTCTTCTAAAATTAAAATATTCATCGTGTTCAGATAGTTAAATTGTTATCAAAAGATAACTGGCCCAGATGGAAGCACGTCACACTGTTGTTGAAACACCGTAAAGTGCACGATATTGCCATTGGAATCGAGACGAAGCCTACAGAGCTGCAGACAAGACTTGGAATTACCGAAACGTAAAGCAGCGATTTAATAGTGGGAAGAGAAAGACACTGAAGCTTATCTTCTCCTGAATAATCTTATGGTTGATGAAGTATATAAACAAATCGGTAGTCAGTTCGACAGCCGAATGTTAGTCCAAGATTCCTTAATATTTTTGAACAAAAAAATGGTCAGCGTCTAGACCGGCTAGGAACTAAATTCTTTGGTGCATCGAAAAAGACTCCAAATACAGATATAATGACACATGTTGTAAATCTACAAAATACATTTTTGGATTTGTCTGGTGAGATAAAACGACAGTTAAACTGTGCTTTACCTGATTAGGTATTACTCATGCGAATTATAAGTACGCAGCCTGCGGAGTATCACAATTTAAAGCAGATCTGGGAATCTACACTTCTGAAGATTGTAGCTTGGATAATTTGTTGACAAGACTTCGACATGTGGTGTTACAATTAAATGAGGCAGCAGAAATGGAACCAGCGACGACCTTATTACAAAGAAGTCAACGCAACGACAGAATGACCGATGGCAGAATAATGGACGACAAGAGCGGAAGGAACCGCTAACATGTTTTTATTGTCACAAACCGGGTCATTTGCGTCGTGATTGTAAAATACTGAGGAAAGAAAGGACGACCAGTATGGAATCTTCGACCACAGCAGAGAAAAGATAGAATCTGCATTTATTAGCGTTTGTCAATGTTGCATATTCAACAGACCTTTAAGCTATCAATCAAAATGATTGGGTATTTGATAGCGGTGCTACGCAGCACATGGTTTCAAAGAGCGACGTTTTTGTTACATATGAAGCATTTCATACACCGCACTATGTAAAAATGGCTGATAGTTCGAAAATATCAGCGTGTAGTTGCGGTATGGTGCAAGAAGACGTTAGTAAACTTGACAGATAAACCGTTAAATATTTGTTCATTTTTGTCTCATTTTTATATTAATGCACTATATCGAAATTTTTTAATTGCTCTAATTTCAATACAATTATATACAAACTTTTCTTTTAAAAATAGACAGCGTTTTTATTTTTATTTAGTTCTATTTGTATTAAATTAAACGTCACATTTAAATATGCATATGAAGTACTGATGCCGCCATCCGGTAGTAGGCGCGTCCATCGCCCGGAACCGATGTGTTAATAGGCTATAAACTGATCAATGCGCATACAGTTTTAAGCTACATGCATATATTTCAATATTCCTAATATTTATATATTTTGTATTATTACGTACCTGTCGGCCTATCATGTAACTTATCGCTTATATTAATCGATGTAGTTTAATTTTAACTATCGACTATGTTAAAAGCGAGTATTGCTAAATTGCTCAATATATAACAAGTGTCGCTAAGGCAATAGCTACACTTTAAATTTTACCGATGTCAATAACAAATATGAGTGACGATAGTAACAATTTAGGAAAAAATATGTTTGACAACATTATAAATTTGTATAATGCGATTGTTTTGACGTTTCTCTTGTCAAATCGATTGTAAAAACAGGGTACAGTAACATAACTTGATGACATTTAGTTCGCTTTGTCCTGCCATCTATTGTTGATCCTTAGAAGTTTAATAAAATAATAATTTAGTTGGCTTTTAATTTTTCTACAATACGTTTGCTTTTTTGTAATAAATTTAATACGATTGACAAAAATGACAACTTTTAGAATATATTTCGTGAGAAATAGATAGCGAATAAGTTATCTATTTCTTTGCAAGTTTTTGAGCGATTAAATGAATTTTGTGTAATGGAATAAGGAATAGTGATAAACATTTAAAAAAAAATTACAAAAGATCATAGATTTGGGAGGAAAGTTCGAATATGCAAAACGAATGTAAGTTGAAGTAATGAAACATCTCGCTGTAAGTTTTGTTTGTATTATAAAGATTAAAAATCGAACAGTTAGATATTTCTAAATGAATAATACGAAACATGAAGACCGAAAATTTGTAGACATTTTATGGACATGGAAAGCAATGTTACCTTTTTTACAAAAATAAGACTTTACTGAAACTATGCATTATTAGATTCAAAATTAAGAAGAGAGTAGAAAATTTGTTAAATTTGTATTTACCATTTTAACATTTAAAAAATGTATTTAATAGGTATTTTAGAGACAGTTCGTATATTGTCTTAAAATATTAACAAATTAACGAGAATTATTACCTATGATCACTTAAAATATTTCGTAAAATGATAAGATTTTAATACCAATGTCTTTAAAAAGGTTTAGCTAGGTCACTTAACATAACCGATGTGTTACATGTAAGTAATATTTTTATTATAGTTTTTAAATGTAATTATTGTAAATTTAATATAAAATTGTTATTAAAAACTCTAACTAGTTCTTATTTTCTTGCCGTATATTATTATGTTATATTCAATTCGTTTCAATCTGTTCGAGTGTGACATTGTGCTCTTGGTCAAAATATGGAAAGTGTTTATTTAGTTATATGCTGTTTTTTTCTTAGCAATCTTTTGCAAGTTTAACATTGCTCATTATTTGTGTACTTTTTTTTTTTGATTTTCGGTTACTTTTATAACCATTCATTTATTCACTTATTAGGTTTTTGTTTATTATTATTATTAGCATTAGCACTATCTGCAGATTTGTTCTTAGCAATTTTTTGTAAGTTGTACTGTTCTCATTACTTGAGTATTATTCGTCTTTTCTTTTTATTTTGTGTGTTCAGTTAGCTCTGTAATCTTTACTTCATTTGTTTATTATTATTAGCACATACCACTTTATACGTGTTTATTTAGTTTTCTTTGTTTTGAATATTGTTTTCTCTATTTGCAATGGAACGTGTTAATGGGTATTGCAGTAATTCGCGACTGTATATTTTTTATAATTTTATTTTTACTGGAGTCACCAAGCAAGGAGTTAATACCTATCTTTCGTGTAGAAATCGAGACACTAGTTTAGAACGCGTAGTAATTCGTCAAGGTGTTATGAGATTGACCCACCAGCATAACTATGAGGCGGATGTGGCTGAAGTCCAGCTCCTTGGATTTAAAACTTCTTAAAGAAGACGAGCTCAGGAAGAAAACACCGAAATGTAAACAATATTTCGCGAGGAAGAAAGGCGATTTCCGGAAGCGGCAAATGTATTAAATGGTTTCGCAAGTATGCGATCCACTATGTATAGAAGTAGGAGACAAGGTATCCCCTATTATACCAGGTTCTTTGCAAGAATATTCCAACATTATACGACAACGGCAGTACGTGATGAAATAATATTTTTTACTTTGATTTTTATACAATAAAAAAAAAACCCCGGAAGGAAATGTAAATTTTAGAGGTTGTATAACGCTGCAATAATTTTTATCTATGAGACTATTTTGGTCTTCGTAAGAGAACAAGACGCCATATTCAAAGTTGTACCGCGAGCAGGTGGAGCATTACAGCTTTTTAATATTCATCTGCTACATGATGATATGTTAATAATAAAATAACATAATAACTATGATAGTCGTTTAACCTTAAATTATTTATATTTCGCTTGCAGTCATTTCCATTTTTATATGCCTTAATGGAGCGAAAGGCGAGAGTGGCATATGAAGCAGTATTTAGCTATTTAGCAAGAATTATAGGAAATATTATGATTTTGAGTGCTATGGCGGATTATGAAACGGCAATGCGTACTGCTATTATCACGTCACTGAGCTGGCAATATTCAAGAAACCAGGCGTTTGGTACGTGCTGCAATGATTTTGCCATTGTTGCCACGTGAAAGGTTGAGAGATGGTGTTGATGAATTAGAAATCATCGCTAATGAAGAATATATCAATGCGACAGTTTTCATAAATTATTTACAAAAACTATGGTTGCCTTTGCAAATAAGTGACCATGGCGGGCATCATAGAACTAATAATGCAGTAAAGGCGTTTCACAGGCAGTTTTATCGGTATGAGTACACATGCTTTTTCTTTATCCATATGTTCCATTATTAGTCATTTCTTTGTAATATTATGAGAAGGCCGCATTCCAACATACGGACGTTTACAACGCAGTTAATAGCAGTAGAGCATGCGAAAGCATTAGATCTGATAAGACTTCATTCAGGAGTCATGCGGCCGCATCAACGTTATCGCAGGTATGTTCACTAAGACTAGCGAATTAGGAGAGCTGAAGAGCGATTTGCGATGGATGGAAATATTAGGCGATTTTTATTGTTCATGAGTTATGGATTTGCTTGACTAGAAACAATTCTAAACCATGTTCCAGGTATATTTGACAACCCTGATAGTTGCTGTGACGAAGTGCTCGTCACAAAGAACACGTACCTGCCTTCCTTGTTGCTCCACAGTCATGAACACCAACTCCACGAGGTTCGAACCGCACATCAGGTTAGAGCGAACCCGCCGTCCGAACCAGTAGCCGCCGACCGCTGCAAACAACTTCAGGAGACTGTACGACATCTCCAACAGTCTGCCGGATTCCCAAAGAGCCGCCGAGAAATACTTTGGCGAAAGCACATGGCATGGAACATAACCTCAAGACCACGTGGGGCAAAACTTTCACAAATGTTTCACCTACAAACACAGTATTGAAGGAAACAATAATATAAACTTGTTAACACTTACCGCTCTTACTTTTCCTAGCTTTTCTTGTTATTTTTACAGTTTTCAAAGTTTTCACAAAAACACATGTCAGCTGAGCCAGCGCGTGCGCACGGCCGCAGTTCCGCCAACCTCGAACACAACGGTTCGGGAGACCGAAATCCCATGCTACATTTTTAAAAAATATGTAAATCAGATTAAATCAAATACAAAACTCTGTAAAGCCAAGGGAAGTGATTTCGCGATTTTTTAAAATAAAATTCAATTTATTGAACAAAAACAACAATACAAAAAGTCAGTCTTTCTTCTCACTTTAAAATCAGTAGCTGCAGGTTTAATTAATTTTCTTTCTTCAGGCTTCTTCAGTCTACGACGACTATAACCTCTAACAGCCAGTCGAGAAGAGTAGCAGTCCGTACCCGCACCGTACCGTACCGAATCGAGTCTTTTTTGTAAGTTTCTTGTTTATTTTTGTATTTTCTTGAATTCCGCTGCTATCAGAGGATACAGGTTGGTGGCTACCACCGCCGTTCCTCATAGCCTTCAGCTCGCTGCATTCCATGCCTGAGGGGAAGTTCTGCTGGTGGTTCCCATCGCGTGCTTCTATGGCTGCAGGGCAGATCCGCTTGTTGACATAGTAGTTTTTTCACTACTCTACATTCCGTAGTTGTCGGAGAAACCCCGTTAGTGACTCCCACCGCGAACTCCGTCGACGGCTGGGTACAACTAGGTGTAGTAATTTTTAGTACAATAAAATATTTAACTTACTTTTGTCTGTCTGTGCTAAACCTTGGCCCGACCGACCTAGAGCTCCCGTGGCACACGTCACTTTTCTCACAGGATCCGCAGATTGGCGCCCGAGAAGAATCCGACATACTGTAAGAGAACCACGACATCACGGACCGACAACATCACGCAGCGGCCCAAGCTTAGTTACTAAAAACAATATAGTTGTACATATTCCACAAAAGAAGAAATATAAAAATGTTTCATAATAAAATAATTATATTATATTTGTATAGTGTCTCATTTAATAATAATAATACAAATATAAAACAATTTTTCAGTTGTCAAAAATTGATGTAAACAACTTGAAATGAAATGTAAAATGTCTTTATTATATGAAATAACAATAGGAAATTAAAAAAAAATGGAAGCCAGTGCAAAATTACCTGCTAATTTAAGTTTTAAAGGTAATGTAACAAAGAACTAGCAGAAATTTAAGCAACATTTAGAAATATATATGGAAGCCACCGGCAACAATGAAAAAATTGATTCCTTGAAAGTTGCCATTTTATTAAATATTATTGGTGAAGAAGGAGTAGAAATTTACAATAATTTCAAGCTCACAGCAAGAGAAAAGAAAAATTATGAAAAGGTAATAGAAGAATTTGAAAAATATTTGACTCCCAAGTTAAACATTGTATATGAGAGGTTCGTATTTCATAAAAAAGAACAAGAGGAAAGTGAAAATATTGACCATTTTATACAAGATTTGAAGAAACTTGTAAAAAACCTGTGATTTCGGTGAACAAGAAGATGCAATGCTACGTGACAGAATAGTTCTTGGAGTTAAACATAAAGAGTTACAAGAAAAACTGTTGAATATTAGCAAATTAAATTTAGAAAAAGCAATTGAAATAAAAATGTGCCAAGTTAAATAAATATAAAAGAAGTTCAAGAAAATGAAGCGTCTCAAGAATCGGCTGAGGACAATGAAGATAGTTTATTTTTGGGGTCCATCCAGGTCGCAGGAATCCAGAAGGTCAAAGAAGTAAAATAAGTTTCCAGAGTGTGGTACGAAACTATAAATTGCGGTAATAAAAACATCGTCTTCAAATTAGATAATGGAGCCGAGGTAAACGTACTGCCATTAGATTATTTTAACTAGAGTTTTAAAAATAAAGAAATTAAACCATCTCAGATTATGCTTGAATCTTACGGTGGTTTCAAAACAAAACCACTTGGTGTAGTTAATTTAGAATGCAAATATAAGTATAAAAAAATAAACACTAAGTTTGTAATAGCTGATGTAAAGTCGAAGCCATTACTGGGTCTTCAAGCATGCCTTGAGTTAGGGTTAATAAAAAGAATTGATGATGTAAAAAAATAGTACAGGATTAGTAAAATTTAAAGATAAGTTAACAATAGTGTTATCTAAAGATACTGTACCTGTTGCGAGGCCACCCCGAAGAGTGCCACTATCAATAAGAGATAAACTTAAGGATAAATTAGACTAACCATAGCACTCTTGTTTCAGCCAGATATAAATAAAATACATATAAATCTAACATACATTTTTCGCAATTATTTTGTTATATTAGTATATGATATGTACATATCGCTGAATTCAGAAAAATAAACTCTATCGAATAACCTAAAAATAAACACACGTTCCCATTTAAAATAAGAAAGTTGTGTCCCGTATTTTGAGAACCACTGGTTGGGGAAAAATTTTTTTTGCTCATTCTATTAGTCTTGTAAAATGGTGGTTCTTTGCTAATTTAACCAACCTCGTAGCTCTTATAGTTCTCGAGATAGCAATAGTGGCACTTTTAAATGGAACACCCTGTATATATATATATATATATATATATATATATATATATATTAAATAACTTAAGTGGTGGGAGTTATTGTTGACCAATTAGTTTATAGCTGTTGGTTGGGGGATGTTTACAGTAGATTGGTGGGAACTAATTGGTTTTATGAATTTAAGCAAAAGATTTTGTAGGGACGCTAAGTCTGTGTTTAGCAGGTATTGCGAATATCTTTTCATTTCTATGGCTTCTAACGTGTTGAGATTTTTATGATTTATTTTTAAGCATTTCACATTATTTTCACAGAAATGATGCCCGGTATTATGGTTATGTAAAGCTATGGCAGAATTTAAAATATTTTTGTTTTTAAGGTGATAAATGCGTTCTTTGAACCTAATTTTTATCCTTCTTTTGGTTTGACCTATGTATACTTTATCGCACAGTGTTATACTGACGTTTGGTTTGTGCGCTTGGCGGTTTTGTTTCAAATTTGAGTGGTGACATTTTGTGAAAAGATTGTATTGTAGTGTTGGATAATTTTTGTGGTTGCTTTGAGTCTAATTATAGAAAGGTAGGTAATGTTTTATTTATTTAGAATATAATATGATTATATATATAAATGTATTTTCATAGGATATGGCTTTTTTATATGGACAACTACAAGTTGTTGAAGAATTGGAAGAAAATGAAAATAGGCTTCAGGGTGCTGCTAGACTATTCTGACGGCATATTCGAGATATGCAAGATCCTTTCAGCATCAGTGATGTTGAATTTATTAGAAATTTCAGATTGAACAAGGATGCATGCAAGTACATAACAAATACATAACTTCCACATATAATCGACGGCTATAGGAGAACAAAAATTCCGCGCCATTTATGAGTAAGAATTGTTATATTATTTTGGTAATGTAGGTATAAATATTGTGTATTTACAGATTTTAACTGCTTTAAATTTTTTTGCGGTTGGAAGTTACCAGCGAAGTGTGGGCAACAATTTTCTGGCTTGTGTAAGCAACCCATGGTTAGCAGATGCCTAAAAGAAATTGGCAGTTTATTAATTCAACATTGCTTGAAAGTTTGGCTTTGATTCCCAAGAAATGAAGATAAAAGAATCGAAGCCGAGCATAGGTATAGAGTTTTTAGAAATATAAAAAAATATAATGTAATAATTAATGGATGTTTTAGTTTTTTTATTACGCATGGTCTTCGTGAAATAGTGGGAATTGTAGACGGTACCCATGTAGCCATCGTCAAACCGTGTGGCGAAGAAAATGAACATGTTTTCATTAACAGAAAGGGATATCACAGTTTAAATGTTCAAATAGTAAGTTTTTTATCTTCCAGTCTTCTTTGTTTATTGAGTATAATATTTTAATTTCAGATTTGTGATGCACGTTTACGTATAATAAATTGCTTCGTACGATTCCCTGGAAGCGCTCACGATTCTCATGTTTGGAGAAGTAGTTCGGTTGGGCGCGCAATGCGTGCCAATTTTGAGGGAGATAGAAACACGTTGATAATAGGTAAATATAATTTAAACAATAAATTTTGTAATATATAATTATTTTCTGTTGTCACAGGTGATTCTGGGTATGCGTGCTTACCATGGTTAATGGTTCCTTTCCACAAACCACAGAACGACCGTGAAGTGCGATTCAACGATGCTTTCAAACGCACGAGAAGTTCTGTGGAAAGATGTATTGGAGTTTTAAAAGGAAGATTCAGGTGTCTCCTGACGGATCGGACTCTTCATTATAGTCCAGGAAATGCAGCAAAAATTGTCATGGTTTGTACAATTTTGCACAACATTGCCATTCAGTACAATGTAAATGATCCCGTACCAGAATGGGATGGCTTAGACAGGGAGCCATTGAACGGCCAGCATCACTAGGACGATGGAATGTACAGAGAGGCAGGGTAACAAAAACGACATACATATGTCGAACAATATTTTTAAAAATAAATAGTAATTAATTAGAATAAAATAAATGTTTATTTTCAATGACCAATTATTCTTATTCAAATAGAAGAATGAAACTCACTTTAATATTTATATATTTATTATTACAGGGAAGACTGCCCCTCTAAAGCAACAGCTATTCGTTCTGAAACACTTATTATTTTATCCTTCTGTGTAATCATTTTATCATATTGATTAATCAATTTATCTACTTTTTTGTTTAAATTACATATTTCCTGCTTAACATCTTCCACTGCTTTTCTCGTCCCATTTGCCAATTCTTTGAAGTCTGCAGCTGCTTCGGCTGCAACACTTGTCTTTTTGAATATTTATGTGAAAATGTAAAGAATGCATTAAATTATTTAAAGTAGTGCGAATAAATTATTCCCTTATGATTATTTTATTACTTTTTTAGTTCTCTAATCACATTTATTTAAGATCTAATGATATTAATGGAACTATTTGTACATAGTTCGTGGTGTACTTCGAGGTGCAGTTGACGGTGTTTCTTCAGTAATAATCGGCCTAGATTCCGATACTGCCAGACTTAAAAACTAAAATTTAATTTATAAAAGGCTTCTAAAAAAAGTTATTTGAACTTACATCTACAATTTCCGTATTATGGATTTCATTTTCTGTCCTTTCCGCCATCTTAATCCAGCTAGTACTTGCCACTGCTTCCGGTTCCCTCGCTTCTTGTGGAAACTTTTGGAGTCTTGCTGGTTCTGGTTCTACCAGTTCAGCTGAATCCAGTGGAATTCCATCCGGACAGACGAGACCGAAGACTGCAGTCTTCGATATTATATGGAGAACCTTCTCTTCTATGTCTGTTAATACAATTTCTTCAAGTGGGCCTCCACCGTTTTTCCGTCGTCCTCCAGCTAATGTTGCTGCCTTCTTTTTTGTATTCATTTTCAAGTCAATCCATACCTTGTTGAATACAATTATAATTAATCACTACTCATATTATATTTAAAAAAACTTACTCTTTGCCACTTGGCTACATTTTTCTCCGGTCCCTTAGAATTTAGTTGTTGACACAACACTTGCCACAGACCAGCACTAGTTATTTTCCCTTCAGGACCTAATAATTTGCCACGCACGAAAGCAATATGATCCAACATAAAGTCCACAAGAACTTCTTTCTGCTTTCGAGTGACTTTATCTGCCCGCTTGTTAAATTCCATTACAAACAAATACCCACAAACACACAGATAGACACACAATTTTTGCAACAACAAATAAATAACAAATTAATGAAAAAACTAGCAAATTAACACTAATAATGAAACAACAATGTTTAAAAGAAAGAACAAATTAAAAAATAATAAACAAATTACTTAAGAGAATCTTAAAATTAAACAAATGTTCGCAATTGACAATTATGCACAATTTGAAAGTTGTGCCAGGGAGTAGTGCCAACTTAAAAATTATTTTACTAAAACTTTCAAATACAAAAGTTCGTAAGATTACAACATTGAACAGTTGACACGAGACGTCAAACAATATAACAATTCAAATCGTTGAAAAGTTATAGAATAGGTACCCAGGCGTGATATTATTACACAAAATAGAAATTCTATTCAGTTAAAAAACATATGGAATAATTTAAAACAAAAGTAATATAGTATTCTACTACAAAAAATGCAGAGTAACGGTTTTTGTCAATAATAATAATAATAATAATAATAATAATAATACTATTATTATTAATAATAACTATATTTCTCATTCCATAAATTAAACTTTTAAAATATGCAGGAAACGAAAAGCAGTTACTGAACTGAAATATCAGAGATTAACTACGGGTGGTGGTCCTGAACCCCATGTGGACATTGATCCAGTTATGCAGGCGGTGGATGTTGCTGCACCATACGCAGATGTTACATTAGAATGCCAGTGGGATAGTACAACAATATTAGAAAATTCTTAATTTAAATTCCGTGCCAGACATATCAGAAATTATTACAATTTCCTCAAGCACAACTACAATTATGGATACACCCATAATAAATATACCAAATAATAAAGCAACTAATACAAAGATGTCAAATTCAGCAATAAATTCTAGCAACAAAAATAGTAGACTGACGAATTTAAATACAGAAGCCGGATCAAGAATTAAAAAAATGCAGGATGCTATTCAGCAACAAAAAGAACTGCATAGATTGCGCATGAAAATTAAAGAAGAACAATTAAATACAGCTCTGGCTAGCAAAGAAAAAGTAGAATCTGAAAGAGATTTAGCTGTATTAAAATTAAAAGTATTTAAATCTAGCAATAATATACAATGAAAATTAAAGAAATTTTAGAAATAATTTATTTATTTTAAGATCTAACTTTGTAATTTAATTTAACTTTTTCAATGTAGGTATCGTAAAATAATTTTGAAATAATATTATCTAAAATGTTGGCTAATAAATTCAATTCTAAATAACATTCCTAATTGATTATTGTCGTTATTCACAACTGGAATATTTTCATTCGCATCACCCACTTGTACAAAATCAACTTCTTTATGAGATATTTCTATATTATGCAGTGTTGCAACAGCACATATAATTGCAATTGAAGTATTTAATTTTGTTGTTATTCCTCTTCGTAAACAAGGGAATCTTCTTTTCCATACCCCAAAAAGTCTTTCAACAGTATTTCTTGTTCTTATGTGAGCAAAATTATCTTTCTTCACTGGCAGTGTTCGGGTGAATAACTGGTGTCAATAAATAATTTCTACAGGGATTACCCATTATCTCCTAAAAGTAACCCTTCCGCATTATTTTGCTCAAATCGCACACGGAGAGCAAATTAAACTGTCATGTGCAGATCCGGGATGTCTGACTACTATATCTAAAATTTTCAGTTGAGGTCCAGCTGCGATTTGTACATTTAATGATTTTACGATTTCGAAATACTTCCGCATTATCGCCCCCAGGATTTGATATAGGTATGTGACTACAGTCTACACATGCAGTGACACCCGGAAAATGAGCAATTCTCCAAAATTTGTGAATGTTGTCATTTTGATTTACAGGAAATTTTATATATTCTCCTAAATGATCCGCTATTAATATAGATACATTTTTTATAATACGGCTTATATATGCCTGACTAATGCCCCGTAAATCACCACTTACAATCTACAAATCATAAATAAGAAAAAGTAATTTATTATTATATCAGAATTTACTTGAAAATTTCCTGTAGCGTAGAATCTCAACGTCAATAATATTTGTATCGCTGGTGAAATTGGTAAGCCTCTTTTATTTATTTTTACCAACCTAGGAGCTACTAAGGGTAAAATAACATTATTAAAAATATTTTTTGAAAATCTATAACGATTTCGAAAATTAAAATCAACATAAAATTCTAGAGGATTTTCCATATCTCGAATGTATCTTTTAAGAATAATCGCTCTTTCTTCATTATCATTTATAGCTTCTTCCATTATATCCACAAATTCTAAAAACTCGAGATTATCATTGCGATCCATTTTCAAATTTATTTCTTTATTCATAATTTGACAGCTAACGTCAAAACGTCAAATTTCAATGCTCAAGGTTGGTCGAAGCTTGACTTGAGTCTGAGCACGCGTGAAGTAATACTTGCACAAGGAGTAGTGACTATGAAACAATTTCTCGTACTTAAGGCGTACTCAAGTATGAGTCAAGGCGAAGTACCGACTATGAATGCAGGCACTACTAATCCATAAGGAAGACAACACCATCGCCCACAAATGATATAAGAAACCAACTTCCTCCACGAGATATATCAGCTACCTTTCGAGACATGCAAGAAAACAACTTATGAATAAAAAAAAACAATAAACAAGAATCTAATTATAACCTTACTTCCTTAAAACGCAATAATAACAGTAATCTTGGCGACGAGCCAGCACAGAATAAAACGTACATCTCAGTTCCTTATGTAGAGGGAGTCTCATATAATTTAAAGCGGTTACTAGAATCAAAATTAAATGTTAATGTAGCTCTAAAATGAATCAAAACAATAAACAAACTCTACAGTAAGATAAAAGATCCAATAGATATTGTATTACAATCAGGAGTGGTATATAATATTTCATGCAAAGATTTCAACAAATGTTACATGATATAAAAGAAACGCTACCTCAAAACTAGAACAAAACAACACGAAAAAAAATCCACTAAGCTGACAACAAAAACCACAAATACCTGTGCGTTAACACAACATAGTAGAGACCAAAATCACATCTTTGACTTTAAAAGCATAACAATAATTGAGAGAGCAAATAATCTACAAAAGAGACTGTTTTTAGAAATGCTGCATATTCAAAAAGAAGAAAATTGTGTTAATTCCCTTAGCGACATACAAGATTTATATGACATAAACCATAACATTTTAAAATTATATAAAACCTAATTTATTTACATATTTATTTTACATTTTTAGATTTAGCTAAATCTATTTAGTTACACATCGTTTTAAACGATGATTCATTTTTATAGGCATCAGAATTTTCTTGTATATACATGTTATACTTGTTTGAACGTTTAGGTTCTACGCATTTTGCCTTGCCCAAGTAACATGTGCGAATTTTCGGCGTATTTCAAAATCTTCATTTTTTTTTTTACTTAAAGTATAAAGTCCATCAGCGTCGTGGCAATTAGAACTGGTACATTTAGGTAACAGAAGGTTGGTGTATTTTATTTCTTTTAAGTAATTAATAATTTTGTTGGTTGATTCTGAAGAGTTTGCGAGGGCTTCTTTAATGCTGTTTGGGATTTGGTGTTTTCGTCTCGCGTCAGTTTGGATTGTACATTCTAGTAGTATATGTTTTGTAGTTAATGGAGATGTATAGTGTGCGGCTTGAGTGTGTTCTATACGAAGTCTCGTTAATATAATCTGTTCTTTTCTAGTCATGTTATTTCTCCATATTGTGGTGTCTTCTTTAACTTCACTCATTTTGTTGTTGGTTGTGTTCGTCCATTCTTCTAGCCATTTTTCTTTGTGCTTTCTTTTTATTTCACTTATAGTATCCCACAACGGAGTCTCTTCATATGTTTGTAGGTTGTCTTCTAAGGCTTGTTTCGCTGCGATGTCAGCTTGTTCATTTCCATGAATTCCGCTATGGGATGGGGTCCATATAACCATTATTTTTTTGTTGTGTTGGTCGGATTTCTGGATTTGCTCCTGGATCTTTTGAAGGGGTGTATCTTGAGGGTATGTATTTTTAATTTTGTGTAGGCTACTTATGGAGTCGGTACATATTGCGATGTTCGTGTTGCGTTCTAATGTGTTAATATATTTCGTTGCTTCGTGAATAGCATATAATTCTGTCGTGTAAATTACTTGTGTTTTCTGGTAGTCTGAATTTGATTGTGTGTTCTACAGTGTATACTGCTCCACCGGTATTGTTTTGTACCTTTTATCCGTCAGTATAGAAGTATTTAGTGCTGAGGAGTTGTTTTTGTATGGTTTCGAATTCATTTTTGCATATTAGAAGGTGAGTTTCATTCTTTGTACCTTTTAGGAGTTGGAGATTGTAGGTGGGTTGAATTATATTCCAGGGTGGTATTATGCTATGTCTCATTGTACTGATTTTAGGAAGGGTGTAGTTTATCGTTTCGAGTGATTCTTTTATGACTTGATGGAGTGGTATGTATTTCTTTAGTTGAATCTGGTTATTATTTACCTGGAATATTTGGGAAAATGTCGGATTTTTCGGATTAGTGGATAGTTTAGCTATATATGTGAGGATTATTTGGCTTCTTCTGTTTTGATGCGGAGTTTCGCCTGCTTCTATTAATAGTGATTTGATTGGGCTGGTTCAAAAAGCACCTGCAACAATTCTTAGAGCGTGGTTAATTATAACATCAATACTTTTTAAGTTGGTTTTGCTTTCGTTTATGTATGCTAAACATCCGTAATTTAGTTTGGATCTGATTAGTAAACGGCATAGTTTCAAAATTGTTTCCTTTGTGCTCCCCATTTGTGATGCCGTAAGGTTTTAAGCAGGTTTAGGCGTTGATTACATTCTTGTTTTAAATTTAGTATATGCTGGTGCCATGTCAGTTTTCTGTCGAGAGTGATTCCTAGGAATTTTATGGTGTTCACAAATTCTATTTCGATATTTTTGATTTTGATTATAGGATTGGGATGTATTTTTCGTTTTTTACAAAAATGCATACATTTTGTTTTTGTATTTGAGAAGTTATATCCCGATTGTTGGCTCCATGTTTCTAAGTTGTCTGAGTTGAGTTTGTCCTGTAGTGTCTATAAATTTTAATTTTTTATGTAAAGTACTAGGTCATCTGCGAAGAGTAATATTTTAATTTGAGGTGTGATTATTTGAGGTATTTTGTTTAATGCTATGAGGAATAAGATAACACTAAATATTTCTCCTTGTGGGATACCGTTTTTGGGATTTTTGTTCTGACAGGTGGCCATTGTTTTTTACACGGAATTTACGTTTGTTCAAAAAATTTTTAGTGTACTGTAGTATATTGCCCAAAAGACCGTAATCTTGCATATTTTTATGAATGAGATGTTTCCATGTGGTATCATATGTGCTTTTTTCGGTGTCTATAAATACGGCGATTAGGTGTTGTTTGTTGGAGAATGCATATTGCATTTCGGTAGTTAGGGCAGCTATTTGATCTTGCGTTGATCTGCCCTATCTGAATCCGGCTTATTTATTTCACAGAATATTATTTGATTACCATACCATACTAATCTTTTATTAATATTTTTTTGTAGCACATTGTTTAGTGTGTTTCAGAGGGAGATCGGCTTCTAGTTATTCGGGTTAGATGTCTTTATTTGGTTTTGGTATCGGGAAAAATGAGAACGCGTCTGGATATATGTATCTAGAGGTGTTTAATGATGTTATATGTGATGCCGTCTGAACCAGGACTTCTACTACATTGTAGATTTTCGATGGCAGATATAAATTCAGTTTTATTTATTGGATTGTTTATTTCTATATCGTTGTTGTTGTTGTTTGTATTGATAGGATTTTCTTCTTCTTGTTCTTTAAATTTTAGGAACTTTTTCATGTATATTTCATTGCTTGAATTGTATTCATAATTTTTTTGCGAAAATGTTAGTTATTTCTTGTGCTGTAGTGTATACGGTATTATTATTAATTAATGAAGGTGTTTGTTGTGGTATTCGTGTACCCCTTGTTTTCTTTATTTTGTTCCACACTTCTTTTGGATTTTATATTCGTTTATTGTATGTAGGGACATATTGTTTCCAGGATTGTTTTTTGGGCTGTAAAATAGTTATTCTGGCTATTGCTCTGGTTCTTTTTAAGTTTATTAAATTATCTTGTGTTCTGTGCTTCTTGTATTTGTATAATGCAGTTTTATTATTTTTACTGCTGTTTGGCTTTCTTCGTTCCACCATGGAACTGATCGTTCCTTAGGTTTTGCTATGATCTGTCCGATATGTTTCTTTGCTGTGTCAATAATTATTTCTGTAAAGTTAGTTACTGTGGTATATATACTCTTATATTTCGTTGAAGTTTATGTTTTCCAATGATTTTGTGAATGATTCCTAGTCAGCTTTTTATGTGTTCCATCTATTATACACTGGGTATATTTCTTGAGATTGGTAAGGTGATCCGGATTTGAGTATTTTTATTGGGAAGTGTCCAGAATTGTAAGGGAATGTGAGGACTTGCCATGATAGTGTAGGGGGTTAGTCTTGGGTGGCTCAGGGAAAAGTCGATGCTAGAAAATGTTTCTGAACCGGAAGATAAATATGTTGGTGATCCGTCGTTTAATAATGTTATGTCGTCTTCTAATATTTCTTCTATTACCCTTCCTCGGGAATTTGTGGTTTCGCTTCCCCATATTGGGTTGTGACTGTTGAAGTCACCGGTTATGATGAATGGTAAGGCGAGTTGTTGGATTATATTGTCGATATTTGTTTGGGTTATCGTTTTATCTGGTGGGATGTATAATATTACAGAGTGTTATTTTCTCTGGCAAGTATGTACTGATTGCTACTACTTCTAGTTCCGTTTGGATGTCGATTTCGTAACTGATTTAAGTGTTCTCTATAATTATGGCAACTCCGCCGCTTGCATTTCTATCATTCATTCTATCTTCTCTTATTATTGTGTGGTTTCCAAGTTGGAAGTTTTAATGTGGGTGTAGTCTTGTTTCCTGAATGCAAAGGTACTCAGGATTGTTGTCAGCGATTAATTTTTGGATTTCGGGTAGGTGTGCGTATAAACCGTTGCAATTCTACTGGATTATTGACATTGTGGTTATGGTAATGAGAGATTGTCTAGGAATGAAGATTCTGAGGCGGATGTTATTTGGGATAGATTGCCTAGTGAGTCGGACTATTGTAGGTTTGATTCAGATGTTTACTTTTGAAGTTTCTTAATAATTTTAGATAGTCTATATTTTCTTTTACGGCCTTGTATTGTACTATGGATATCTTAGATCATCTGGATTACTTGTTCTGTTTCTTGTGTGTATTCTTCAATTATATTGTATGTATGGCTGGCATTGGTGACCTGCGTATTTATTAGAATATCTTTTAGCTGTTCAAAATTTAGTATCTTTTTTGTTTGCAGACCTTGTTGATGGTAGTCGTTTTTGGGCTGGTTTTACATTTGTGTTTCTAGGTACTGTTTGGTTTGATTGGTTTCAATATTAAAATATTCACTAGTATTCTTAGTTAGTTATAATTATATTTGTTGTTTGGGTAAGGCGGGGAATTCTGTGTGTAGGTTTATTTGGCTAGAAGATTGAGGGGTTATATTATCTGGAGATGAGATTATATGGTTTAATAATTGGGTAGGTTTGGGTGTAGGTCTAATGGTTATTGTATTTGGTGGCTTTTCTGTATTATTTTCGTTATTCTTAGTTTTGCATCGACTTTCTGTATGTCCTGTGGTATTGCATTTTTTGCATACTGGTACATCAGTGGATAGGAACACTCTGTGTTCAGTATTCTCATAAGTTATCATGATAGATTCAGGGACTTTTGGTTTTTCGGTTTCTGGTATATATACCTGCCGTCTAAAACTAAGTATATGGGTGTTTGGTGCTTGGAAACCAGCTTTTAGGGTGTTGATGCTGGAGATCATTTTAATATTAAGTTGCTTTAAATATTCTTCAATTAATTCATTTCGTATGGCTGGATGTATGTTTGTCATAATGAGTCGTGTTTATCTTTAAAGTATATACATATCCTTTGTTTTTTTTTTTTCATTTGTGGAGTTCATGATAATGGCCTGATCTTTTTGTGGATAATTTTGTTTGTAAATATATTGTTGGTTGGTTGGTTTGTTAATTTTGTTTTTTTAAGTAAGACTAGCATGTGTTTTGTGTAGGATTTGTTGTAGCGATATTCATGTTTGTAAGCCGTGTTTGCTGTATGGATACGTTAATTAAACGGACATCAGCCGTTTCCTCGTCCATGGTTCTTGACCTTAGCTAAGATGAGTATCTAGCTCGTAGATGTTCCGAAGCGCGCATCTACTGTTTTTACGACTGATGTTTTTCGTTGAGAATTATGGGGTTAGTTGTGGTGCGGGGTAGTTGTAAGTGATAGTTGTATGTTTATATTGTGATACTTAAGATATTTGTAATAGTTTAGTTTGGTAATAATAACTTACAGTAGAGTAATTTTGGCACTTTCACTGTCACTATGGGAACACATGTGCTGCGTACACATATAAAAAAATACTGACCAGTCTGGGAAACGCTACCACCTCCTCTTTAACTTTTTTTATTTATAAGTAATAGAAAAATATGGCTCATATAAAAGTTTTATTATTTTACGTATACATTTGATGGCAGATGCAGATATTTTTTTATAAAGTCAGGTTTACAAGATACGACTATCAACTTTTATTTTTCAAATGGCAACCCTTATTTATTTTAATAAAATAGAAAGCGAAATTTTTATCTCTTTCCAACTATATATTAATTTTTATTAATGTATTTGAAAAATTGCGAGAAAAACGAGATACTTTAGAAATATTACAAATAATTTATAAATAATATTATAACATTTGTTTGAGATTTTGTTTAAATGTCAGGGCTAACAATATGATGAAGTGCGATTATTTAAATTTTCAAAGTCGATTTGCTCGGTTACAAACGTGCAAAATAAAATGTAATTATTGAATTAGATGCAGAATTTTATTCTCTATAACATTTATTTGAACCATTTTTGTCTTAAATTAATAGGCCACTTTTGCACAAAGAAATTATTGTCCCATGTTAAACGCCTATGGCCCGCTTTTCTTGTTTCACCCGGTTTACAGGGTGAATACTGAAAACCTTGACAATAATTTACATAGTAACAAAGTAAAACCTTTGATTTAAATTGAAAAATGTGATGCAGTATGTAATAAAACGTTGTACATCATTCGTCAGTTAATGATTTTCACGGTACTTTTTATTACATTTTATTCGTAATGTAAAAAGTCATATACCGGACTTATAATGTAAATTACTATTGTTGTAGTACATACAAAACAAAGTCACCTTCAGTAGAAAGGCAAAAAAATGTCTGTTTTGGTAAATAGTTTGGCACCGGATCTGGTTCTTCTGACAGTGAATATATTTAATTTAATTTTTTGGTAGTAAGGAAAACAACGTAGATTATACGCCATTCCACACGGCGGAAAATAATTATTTTATTAAATATTTATAACAAGCGTATTAAAAAGTAAAGTTATTAATTTGAACTTGCTCGAAGTAGTGCACAATAATTAATTAGGTACGATAAAAACAATAGTGGTGGATGACTTCATTAAAATCAAACTACATAGACACGACGCATCGAGTCCGGTTGAAGTACATCTATTTAAAAATATCTTTTTTTACAGTGAAAATCATAAGGAAAATATGGACAACACCTGAGAAAAGAGTTGCAAGACATATTTTTTGAAAATATTACAACAGAAACATTACCTTCATACCACGAATGTGTAGATATTATAAGATCGCATAAAGAGAACTAACGCGAATCGACCATAACTTGCACTAACATAGAAAGCGGTCAAAAGTAGATACTTATAGTAGCCTCGCTGATTCATGACACGTACGTCATTAGGCGATTTTGCGGGACACACCAAACATGAACCAGGTTGTATGTATAGTTCATAAAAACGTCATTATAATGATGACGTATATCATATCACGAGATTTGCTGTAGTTAAATCTGTCAAAGCTGTAAAATTAATAGGCGCTCAATTTGAATCTAATATTTACCTTGGTATAGCATTTTAGTAGTACTGTCGTCAACTTGTACTGCAAATATTTCTAAATCATTCGAAAGACTTATTTTTCGTTGTTTTTATTTAATTATAACAAAAGATATTATGGTTGTTGGTTATTATTTCGGAAAGCAATGACAAACGGGACTTGAATCAGCGATGTAACTATAATAGTATATTATACGCCAAGGTTGAGAAGATAATCATTATTGACACAGCGCCAGGATTGTAACACGAGGGCGAAGCCCGAGTGATACAAGGCGCCTGGTCAATAATGATCTTCTCAACCGTGGTTTATATACTATTTTTTTCACTACTAGCTACGAACCCTTCAACAAGCCCCATACCTCAGTTAATGATGCCAGAAATTCAAAATGCGACAATAAATATAGGAAACACTCAAACCTCATTGAATACGGGTTCTGCAGCAATAAATTTGACTTGTCACAATTGCACTATCAATTTCAACTATAAATAACAAATAAATGTTACCCGTTTTGTGTTTTTACATAGAAATGTAATTATAACCCTAAAAAAATGTACAAAGTATGATAATTAAAATGATATAACAATTAACACTTACCTTTTCAAAGATTTAACAATAAATATTGCAATAAATAAATAAATACATAAATTAACATTTTGCATTGTGAATATAATGTGAACGCACGAAAAATTTGACAAGAAATAAGATCACAGAATAAGATAGTTAATTTTTAATCTGAAATTTAACTATTGCCAACTTGAAATTAGGCGGCAAATTTAAATATAATATTTTCCTTGCGTTCAGTGAGTTAAATAAATTCAGAAGCGTGAATTTCTTTAAAAAGTGACAGTTCGCATAATTGACCATGGTCAATAATAATCCATTATTGACCGTTGTTAAGCGTTGCTAAGGAAGCGGCAGAGAAAAACAATTTCACAACTCAGTAACAGGTTAATAATGATATCTTCCTACACTAACAGTGAAAAAAATGTAATACAACATTATGTCGTAATAATGAGATCATTTTTAATTTTGTTTTGACATTTACCAGAATTTGAATTGACGAGACTATTTCAATATAACTGGTGCACTTATATAAAACATTTCTTCATACAACACTACAGTATTAAGAGTAAACACACATAGAAAATGTATAACTAGTTATAACTCGTGTGTAAGGGTAAAGGCCGTGCCACTAGTGCTCCCGTGCGTCTTGTCAAATTGAAACGATACTGAGGAGTGCACTGTGATATCACCATTCCGGAAAGATATTATTTGAAAATCTGAGAATTTTCAAGTCCTACGCAATATACTACATTAATTATTTGGTGTTAAAAGTACTTCTGTGCACATACTCGTATAAATAAATGTTTATATTTAGGATATTTGGTAAGAATTAGGAAAAATTAGGGAAAATAGATATTGCAATTAAAGCCATCTGTATTGACAATACGACCGACAATGGATGGCAGACGATATGATTTTAAAAGATAATCGTGTATCTTTTATTGTGTGCAAAAAACAGATTGGTATTTATACGACAATTAGTTGGTGCCAAAATATTAAAGATTTTTTTAAAAATTTTGAATTCGTCTGCTCGCTGAATTCGACCGTCTGCCGACGTTTTATTTGTATGGTTCGATTATTTGTATAATAAATTAATTTGGTGCAAAAATTGAAGATGGAACTTCATAAGGAAGTTGTTCGCGTTTTTTGACTTTTCCAACGACGTCTGTTTCAAAAATGCGTCCACGTGACGCGGCAGACGCATGTATTCTCGATACAATACATATTTCTATTTCCAATCACATTCATTTCATCTTGGTATTAACAAGGCAGTTATAGGTCTATTTTTTCAAAATTTTTAAAATTATCGCGATGGTAGGCGACCACTTCCGACCGACAGACGGCTGATTTCTTTTTTAGAGCGGACAGTACTACACACTAAGAATATCAAACCTTTGGTATCTTAAGAGACAGTTATTTTTACTCCCAGCTCTCGGTCTATTATTGTCGAAAAGACGCAGTTAGGTACGATATATAAAATGTTGAGAACCATTACGATACTTTACATATATATATATATATATATATATATATATATATATATATATATATATATATATATACAGGGTGTCCCATTTAAGATACGAATGCATTGGTATTTCGAGAACCGTAAGAGCTACGAGGTTGGTTAAATTAGACAAAAGTTGCCCCGTTAGGAGGCTATTTTAATAGTGTTTTGTTATTTGCGAAAAAATGCATAGGTCACTAGATATAGGGGAAAATGTAAATTTAGCGATTTTCTTTTTTTGCTTATAACTTTGTTATATGAAATAATACGAGATTCTGGTTTGCACTTTCTTAAGGCACTTTTGTATGGTGAATTTGCAGAAGTACTCAATATTTTTTTATATCTAACCATTTACGAGTTACTGATAGCAACTTTTATTTTTCATATGGAGGTCATATTAAGCTATGGTATTTTTAAATAGAGATTTTTTTTAGCTTTACAATGATATAAAACAGTAATACTTTACTTTTATAATTAACAGAAAAATTAACAAAAATTGTTATTTATACTAAAATTGCATTGAAAAAAATAAATTAAAGGCTGCAGTCTGTGAAAATAACTATTTCATAACATATATTGCAACAAGTTTATTTAATTAAAGTTAAAAATTCAAAAATAATTTGTAAAAACTTCACAATAAATTTAGTTAAATTCTTCCACAGCAGCCTTCGATTTACTTTTTTCTAACTAAATTAATTGTTAAATTCAGAAAAAAATACTCTATCGAATAACCTAAAAATAAACATACGTTCCCATTTAAAATAAAAAAGTTGTGTCCCGTATTTTGAGAACCACCGGTTGGGAAAAAAATTTTTTTTTACTCATTGTATTAGTCTTGTAAAATGGTGGTTCTTTGCTAATTTAACCAACCTCGTAGCTCTTATAGTTCTCGAGATAGCAATGGTGGCACTTTTAAATGGAACACCCTGCATATTGTTTTACAACAAAAGTTATCATTATTATTATATTAGTTCATATGTTTATGGGTTTCTGTATTTCATTTTTTTAATATCGCTTTGTGGAATAATGACGAAATGAAATCAATGAGGTTATAGCAATTTATATTTATTTTAAATACTACTGACAACTTACAACAGACATACATTCTTTTAGTTACTAGTTTTGTTTATCTGAAGTGCAATTACCCCTTTTTTTATAATATTTAATTACTTGGGATATAGAGCAAACTTACAATTTTTGACTTGTAATTTCTATATTGCAGCACTGAGTAGTATCCACGGCATTTACTGATCATTATTTAATCCAAAAAATATAAAATATACTATATATCTCACATAGTTTTACAATATATATTAATTAAATCTGTTTAACATTACATATGTTTCAATGTGAATGTGTGCTATCAACTTTTACTTATTTATCTAGTTCACAAATCTGGCGCCAGACGTCACCCACTTTGAATTTTTTGTCAATAAAAATAAAACTAAACTGATTATCTACCTAACCAAATAATTGTCGTATGTTTACGACTGTTTTTACCTAGGCCGAGTATAGATATACTGTCGATCCGGTTGTATCCTATCGCAAACTTATCGGCTGCGCTGCGATCGGCTCCGCACAGACCGGAAAATGCCAAAGAATGCCGAGGCGTCCAGACGCATCGCCGCGCTGCCGAGGACTTGTGTGCGCATCTCTTATAAGAAACTATGGAAACTTATTTCTTCTGATGTGGTCGCTGCCGGTTTGTGCCGGTCGGTGCCGGTTTGGCGTGAGAGGTCGTAGTACATGAAAAAAACTACTTTCCTCGTAATATGGAGAACCAATTATGTTACTTATCGCAATAAATGCAGCAAGTGAGAAGTTTCGTATTCACCCTTACTTTTTTATTACAATACGGAAGAAGCAGTTGCACTGTTGTACTTATTTTTATATGAAGTCTGCCGAAGGATTGTTAATTTGTGTTTATTATTATTCAATGTGCATTATTTCTAGTATTTTTCAGTACTGATAATTCATTCTAAACTATTTTGTTTTTCTTTAATGAACTTTATTATATTTTTTGCATTATTGGAAGTTCAGTGAACAACTACTTATTTGTGTTTATTTTTATTTCATATACATTACTTCTTGTATTTTTTAAATACTAATTATTCATAGTGAACTGCTTGTATTTATTTTTATTCGCTGAACATTATTGCACTTCAGTACATTGTATTGTATTGTATGTATACGAGGGTTTAAGCGTTTTGTCTCTTTTTGTCAGCGCGACCTAGAAGATCTATTGTGACACAGCCCTTACTTAGTTTTCCGGAAGTAGATCCAGATTTTTGATGAAGCCGACTATGGCTCCAGGAGTCAAGTTCTTGATCTCATCTGCCGTAAGATACCTCTTACCTAGTTGATTGAGTCTCTGCGCAGTTACGGCTGGGCATTCACACAGCATGTGTTCCGACGATTCTTCGTCCTCTTCGCAGAGTCGACAGGTTTCATTTTCAGGTATACCAATTTTGTGCAAATAGTACTTTAAAGGACAGTGGCCAGTGAGGATTCCTGTCCTTGTTGCTGAGAGCTAGTAACTCTTTGGCGTTTGTCGAAGCTGGGGAAATGAATTTCCGAGCTTGATTGAGGCCTGGAATATTTTTTTCGTACTCATGCATTGAAATGTGTTGTTTCGCGTTGCCTAAACAACGCCTGGAACGTCAATTTCCCAGGTCTCCACCAGATAGGTGACCGGGAAATTTTGGAAAAAACACTCCTACTTCTACAGCATTTATTAAAAAACTATATTTATAATAAAATAGTATAATGTTTTAAACATTCTTTTACCTAATAATATTAAAAGAAAATAGGGGATTATTGAACGAAATTTAATGTAGAAAAAGTAAATTTAGTGCATTTGATATACAATGTTGGCAACAACTGCTGTCATGTTGACAGATTGACAGCACTTGTTAGTACTGAAACACATAACCACAAATCATTTTGTGTATATAATAAATAAAAATATTTGTACAAATAGAAAATTAATTACTGATTTTATGATTTTCGTACGAAAAATATTGTACAAACCTCTTGCGTGAACTGGGTTTCCGGAATCGTTCTATGGCAGCGCTCGCGAGCTCGCGCCGCCAAACACTCCTCCGGAAACCAGTCGTTCCCGCATTTGGTATGTAAATAACTATTCCAATATGAGGATATGGCAGATTCCTCCCAGTTTTTGACCACCTTCTTATAGTGGCTTTGTGGAAGACCACATGGAAGTTCCGGCCCGTGGTATGAAAGTTTATCCCCTTTTTTTGCAAGTTCATCAGCTTTCTCGTTTTCTAAGATTCCCTCGTGCCCTGGTACCCACCATAGGGTGACGTGGTTTGCTTCGGATAGCAATTGAAGGGTCTCCCTGCAGTGCCAGACTAGCTTTGATTTACATGTGAAGGCATTCAATGCCTTTAAAGCTGCCTTACATTATATTTATTAATGCTCCTTTTACATCTTTATCTAGGTTTATGTGAGCACAGAGATTTATTGCATAAATCTCAGCCTGAAAAATTGTGGAGCAGGTGCCTATTAATTCGGCAATCTGGGCCAAGCACACCTACTCCAGTTCCTCCTGTGTACAATTTTGAACCATCAGTGAACCAGGACAAAGAATCCCTTACAACAGGTCTTTCCGTTGCCCATTCAAGGCGATTACCAATAACAACCTTATACTTCTGGTCAAAATTGTATTTTGTTGTCATCTTATCACAGACAGACAAGGCCAGTTTATCTAGTTGTACTTCCCTTAGAATTACCAAGTGGCCTACGAAATCTCCGGGCTTAAAGTGTTTCGTTCTGCAGAGAGTCAGTGCCTGTTGCATCGCCTCTTTTTTCACCTGAATTTCAGTACATAGTAGAAGTCCAGTGAACAATTATTTTTATTAATTAATTGCCAAACATTTATTTATATTGCATTCAATTTTATTAAAAGTAGTGTATTATATTTGTCAAAATGCTAAACATGAAAAATAACTCGTCTAGATGGCCATCTAAAATTATCAGAAGAACAAAACGAGCTAAACTATTACGACAAAAGTTAAGTAAAAGTGGAAGCGAGGAATTATAAATTTCATCTAACGATGAAAAAGATTCATTTTCATCTACAGTTGGAAAGTAGTTATTTAAACCTCAGGAATATGATTCTTACAATAAACCATCAATAAGTTACGACACAAATATGAAATCAGAATCACCACTTTTATTTGATTTAGAAGAGACATGGATTTCACGGGAACAAGTAAAAAGGTTTGATTTTTATAAATAAGTGCTGAATATAATTTTACCAAAACAATGAAATAGAATTGTGCATTTAGGATACGTTTTACAATGGGCCACAAAATTGCAGTATAATCATTCCAAAACATGTACTACTGGAATATTGTATCCTTTCAGGGAAACCAATAGGGGCCTAGGACTTGTTAGTTACATCGAGTTTCGATGTACCATGTGCAATAAGCAAATAGTGCAAAGCACTGAAGATCCTAACACATTTCCTTTGGAAATAAATACCGGCTATGAATAAATACACTTTTCACAAAATGGAAAAGAATTGAGAACGGTTTGGTAAATAAAACATGTGTATTTTATCTCAGTTCATTTTTTAACAAAATAGACCTAGTACAGTAAAATTTGTAGTGATATGAAAAAAGCTGGAGAAGAAAGACGTTTAGCTATTGAAAGAAATGATGTAGACAGCGATGGAGTTCCCTTTATTACAGTTTACTTAGACGGCGGGTGGAATAAACGCCATAATTATAATGCAGCATCTTGTTTTGTATGTACAAAAAGTAAACCATGAAATTTAAAAATGGTCTTAATATATTTGTAGTAGGGTGTCATAATTGGAAAGGAAACAGGAAAAGTATTGTACATGGGTGTCCGAAAGAAATATTGCTCATTTGTGCAAGATCTAACATCATAAACTGCGTTACGAAAACTTTATCGTAGATAGTGACTCTAGTGTATTCGAAAAATTAGAAAAGAAGTTCCATATGGAAAAAAGATTAAAAAAATCGAATGCACTAACCATGGTTATCACATTAGTAACAAGACAACAACTATAAATTATAAAATTGAAGAAAAATTGCTCAGTCAGCAATATATAATAGTTCATAGGAACAAAATATAGATGAACTGAAAGAAGATTTAAAAAATAGACCCCTTCATGTTTTTGACGAGCACTTGATATATAAGGAATATATATATATATATATATATATATATATATATATATATATATATATATATATATATATATATTGTGACGATCACTTGGGCCACTGCTACTTTTTCGGTCCGCTTGAAAGATAGGCCCGATTACATCCAATTAAATAGACGGGGATTGAGCTTATTAAGAGATTTTTTATTGGCCAATTTATAATTTGGTAATATATATATATATATATATATATATATATATATATATATATATATATCCTAGAAACCCCCATTGTATTATAATCCGTACAAATCGAATGGGCTTCGGTCGTCCGATCCCAATTACTTTTACGCAGTAGAGAACTGCATTTTCAAAATAAATAAAGAAACTTGGAATTAATTTTGAACTATTAGTTGGAAACGCAAAAGTTGTCAGAACGAGGTAGAATGTGATGGTAGAGCCATCTGTTGATTGCATCCAAAATTACCAGGAGCAGTGCAGGTGAGTAGCGGTCGCATCCACAGAACCGTTGCCAGATGTTATACATGAAAGATCAATCTGATTACATAGTAAATAAAATCAATAGTTGTGCGGTGAAAACCACAAAACGGTGAGAATAATCTCATCCTTTTATCTACAAAAATATGTCTCAGACTTCTGAGCCAACTTCTGCCGCTCAAAAAAGCGGCACTGATATACCGAAAGATCTTATTAACCACGCCATTTATGTGACCTCTCTTCAAACACGTTCCAGTTCGACCTAACGTCGGTCGAACCCAAAGATCTTCGAGTCGTCGCAGAAGATCCTCGCGATCGACTAGATATTTTCGGAGTCGTTCAGAGCGTTCCCATAGAGGAACGTCGCAGTGAAGTCTTTATGGACGACAAGAGCGTACCCCCATAGGTGAGACGTCCATTGATCCAAAGATGCTCCATAGCCGTTCGAAGTCGTGTTCAATGCCTAAAGAACAAACACTCGATTCCAACGAGGCAATAGTCGACGAAAGAGTCAAAAGAGTTGCTAGGCGAAGCCAAGGAGGTTGTAGAGGTTGTGACAATACGACCTCATCTCCATCCAGTGGCACGGCATCAAGACATCCGAACCCCAAAAACCCCGACAGCGACGCACAAGTGCGGTTATGTACGCGCTCCAAACCCTGTGATTGCGATGCGTGTGTGTGTGTGTGGTATAACACCTTAAAACAAACACTGTGGTTAAACTATTATTTTGTACCTGTGAAATATACTATTTAAATACGTATTAAAATAAGAATATTGTAAGTCACCATTATTTCTTCTGTTTGTAAATAACTTTGTAACAACTATCACACCACATGTTTGTATCCGCTGACAGGCTAGGTGACCTTGCACTTGACATACGACTGCAACGCCGCCTGGATGTAGAACTGTGATAGAGTTCAAATTCAAAAGTGTAACAGCAGGTGTTTAAATATTATTTTATTGTATGAAATATGTACAGGGTTACAGAGAAGCTGACAAAACTGTAATTGGAATTTATTAGACAAAAATGGTAGAACGTTCTAGAAGTTTTTACTCTCTTCGTCTTAAGACATGCACTTAACGACTTCAATTAAGATTTCCGAGTATAAAAACGGGTACTCACTCGCCTTTTAGTGAGTGAGATTCGAGCTCGATCTTCCGCCGAATCTAGCTGCCTTTCCAGCGTGTGTACTTGTGTAGTTTTTGCGAGTTTGTTTTCTAAGTCTTGTCTTGCCTCAGCCGTTTGGTCGTCCGCGGTTGGGGACTTAGAATAATTCTGTTACCATCTTTCCGTTCCTTGTTATCTTTCAAAGTGCAGGCCGTCCGCACCGAGGAAGATCCTTGTACTTGTCTCCCGCTAAGTCGTAGGCCGTCACGACTTGGTGCTTTCCGATCACCTGTCAGTGTGTATGACTCGAACCGTTTGGCAGTCCACGGCCAGAGAAGTCCGCATCTGAATTCTGTCTTCCTGTTTGGTCGTCCAGAGGAAGGCGTCCCGTACTCTCTTTCTGCAAGTGTTTTTTTTTTGTTTTCGTTCAAGTATTCCGTCCAGGCGAACGGAGTTTTGTCAGCCCTAGCGGCGTGTTATTGCAATTATTATATTATATTGTTTGTATTTGGATTTAGGGTATGAAATAAAGAATTGATCTTACCATAGTTATTTGACAGAAACCCTCCCGTCTCCACTGGAGCTTCCGTCTCCCTTTTATTTGTTTACAGAGATCACCGTGGCTTCACGCTACCCCCAAGCAGCGTGTACGTTACTAGGTAGGACCTGATATACTTCTTTTCTTGGCTGAGAAACGGGCAAAAATCCTCCAACACGGACAAAGTTACCAGGGAAGACTAGATCAAAAAATATCTAAGGCCCGGTAACTCTGACCTTATGGCCGCGCCAATGTTAAACCCAGAAGCTAAGGCCATAATTAGTCCATCAGCGGTCCGAAAGGACAATTACCCAAAATTGACGCAATCCTAACTTGCAGTCGTTAATAACTTAATAGCCTCAGGTTTACCTCAAGTCATGAGTTTAAGATCAACAAAGCCTGAGTCACCCCAAGTCCTGAATATCGAAAAATTAATCCAGCTTTTGGGGCATGCAGGTCGGTTGTATGCTGACACCTTCTTCAAACTGTCAAAATCAAGAAAATACTTCGTTGCACATGGTTAAGTTTTAACGGCGGCCATGGCTTTGATTGTACAAAGAGTGACCGACAAATTTTTACTGGGGGAAAACTTCGGAGAAAGATTAAAAATAGGCAAGGCTTCAGACAAAGCCGGGAAAGTGATGCTGAAAAACCAACCACCCTCAGCAATTTCAGAAGACAGCAACTTGAAAATCTTTTCAGCCCCAGGATTTAAACTCAAAAGTCCCAGCCCACAAGAACTACTCGGCGAAGCCAGCCAAACGGTCTGGTGCCTTGAAGAACAAGAAGAGCTACGACACGCCCCGCTCCAACCAACAACGTCGTCGATAGAGGTAAAACAGGCTGGTAGACTAAAATTTTTTTTTAGGGCTTGGAATGATCTGACCACCGATATGGTAATCCTATAAGTGGTTACAGGGTATAAAATTCCCTATTCCGAACCTCCAGTTAGGTACGATTCAGTAACTGAAACCTCTCTTACTCACACAGAGAAGTTGGAGTTTACGAATCAGATCAACAAGTTTAAACAAAAAGGCACAATTTCGATAGTTATGCCATGTACGGATTAGTTTTTATCCCCTTTTTTAGTAGATAAAAAAAAATGGAGATAAAAGATTTAACTTAAACTTAAAGAAGTTAAGCTGTTTTATTGAAACGGTACACTTCAAAATGGAAGACTGGAAAAGAATCATACGTGCTTTAATTTCAAATTGTTTTGTAGCTACTTTGGACGTAGAGGACGCCTACACTCTAGTCCCCATTCATCCAGAGTATAAAAAATACTTGCATTCTCAATTTCTGGGACACTTATATTAATTTAATTCGCTCTCTTTTGGCTTGTGTGTAGCCCTGTTTATTTTCACAAAATTGTTAAAGCCGGTTATGTCACTCCTCAGATCCAAGGGACTTATCTCAGTTAATTACTTAGATAATTTTCTCCTTATTGGTGATTCATTAGAAGAATGCAACAGGAACGTAAGACAGACTCAGCTGCTGCTAGAATCACTTGGATTTTTAATTAATTATGAAAAATCTCAATTTCTTCATACAATTAAATGTAATTTCCCAGGTTTTATTATAGATACTAAAGAATTTACAATAAAACTGCCAGAAGACAAAAAACATCGAATCTTGAACTTTGCCAAAGATTTGAGAAAGAAAGATTTTTACAAAATCAGGCTGGTTGTCCAATTCACAGGTACAGCAGTAACTGCATATCCAGCGGTGAAATACGGCCAACTGTATACAAGGGGCCTCGAAAGACAGAAATTTATCAATCTAAGAAAGAACAACGATAACTTTGATGTTAATATGGCGATAACAAAAGAGGCTGTTTCCGATATAGATTGGTGAATTTACGCCCTTTCATTATTTATCTATTACACAATTATTTTCATAAAAAATACTATTTAATTTAATTGTTAAGAATAATATCGTATACAACTAATTAAAACAGCGGTAAAAAAAATTCCTTAAGAAAAGTCGAATTTTCGTACTTCGAATTTATAAAAAAAAACTTTCACTGTCGTAATCTACACATGTTATACTACTCACCCTTAAATTTATGACATTAAGTTCATTTCCACCCTGTATAAGATCGGCTGATAACGTAGAAGCGGATAGCGAATCTCGTTACTTTTCGGTGGAAACGGAATGGGAATTGTCAGAGGAAGCTTCTAAAGTAATCAGAAATTACTTCGGGATTTTTGAGGTGGACTTATTCGCCTCGAATAAAAACAAAAAATTCCAAAGATTCTTTTCCTGGTATCCAGATTCAGAAACAGAAAAGGTTGACGCCTTTACAGTCTCCTGGCATAATATGTTTTTCTATGCTTTCCCCCCCGTTTTCAGTTATTTTGAAAACTTTAAAAAAATTGTTTCAGACAAATCTTAAGAAATAGTTGTTGTACCATACTGGCAAGCACAACACTGGTTTCTAAATATTTTTTCAAAATTACTAAAATCAAAATTAGAGAAACTAGATCCTAATTCGAATTTACTCTCTTCTCCTTTCAGATCACGACATCCCTTATATAGGACGCTTTTTCTGGTTGGAGGTATTTATGGCATCCTTATAAAACTCAACAATGAAGCAATACACCAAACCACTAAAACTTTGGTGGGATTACTGCAAAGAAAAATCTGTTTCCCTTTTTAGTTGAGTTTCTGTCATACTACTATACTACAGTTAAATCTTACGGTACGCTAAATTCATACACATAAGCAATCGGTCTGATCTTAAAATACGATATTGGATATATACTTATTATAAAGAGTTTTTGCAAAGTCCTGAAACCACAAAAACCAAAATATGAGTTTACTTGGGACTTGCAGCAATGAGGCTGGAGAACAACAAAAAAACGTAATTCATGTTAAGATACCAGATAGGTTAAAAACGTCGGGTGTAAACAAGTCACAGCCAGTTTTAACGCTACCATTCTTTAATGACAAAGCCTAAACTTTGTGTAGCATCCACCCTTAAGGAATACTTAAGACGTAAACAAAGTATGAGGAAAAAAGGCGTCCATGACTTTTAAAAAACCGTATAAGCCATGTTTCTCCTCAATCCATGTCGTTGGATTAAGGCAATCCCAATGAAGTAACGTGAAACATAATAAAAGGAACTACAGACTGGACAAAATCGTCCAACACTATCGGTCGATATTATAATCGACCCGTGACCGAACACTCTAATTAAACGTATTTTAAAAGAAATTGCGATAATAGAAAGATGAATTCCTAATTATTTTTGTTACTGAGTAAAAAAATAGAAGAGATGGAAAATAAAATCTTTCCTTTATATAAATCGTCTTCTACTTTTAAACAACTACTATTTGATCTAAATATAATTAAACGGTTAAACGAACTTACCTAAGTGAAGTTCGATCGTAATTATTCGTGATGTCTCTTCCGAAGAGATCAGTCCCACCCTACTATTTAATCTCTTCGGACGAGACATCACATATAATTACGATCGAACTTCATTTAGGTAAGTTCATTTAATTGTTTAATTATTGAAATAAAAAGTGATAATGAAATTGTAGCGAATTCAATGTCACGCCACGGGCAATGTCACAGAAAGGTCATGACGCGTTTTAGTCACCATTCTATTGTGCTAACGCTCGACGGTGCGAGAATATTCCAAAACTTAATTGCTCTACTATTTAACCCTGAGTAGAATAGACCGCAAGGACAGTCTGATATTAATACGCGTTGTGAACATAAATAGTTGATGGAAACATATATCGTGTAAATAAATAGTGCGTAGTGTTAAATGTCATTCATATTATGACTTATTGTTATTATTCATATTTCGTTTATTAAACTTAGTTATATGAATATCAGTGTTTATTTTTACACTTCAGCTATATAAATAAACGTTAGAACATTGTTCATATTCTTTTTATAAGAGTGAATACAATTGTGCGCACTGCGATGGAATTTTACATGATTTCAATAGTGTTGGCGATCATAAATAATTTAGAAACTATGAACAAATGATGAAACAAATAAAGCAATAACAAATATGAATGTACTAAATCATAGTACTCATCACAAGAAATCTGCACATAACCCCATATTTAGCAAGTAGATAGATGGATTGTCGAACAAATAAAATTATTGATGGTAGTTTATGACGAATTCGAGCATTTGTTCACTTCGCCACACATCACAAATAAACAAGTTTGGCAGAAAATCAGTGAAAAATTATTCTCCTATGGTGGGTGTTATCCCCAGGCCAAAGGAGTAAAACCCTCCGTAGTCTTGGACAGTGTGAATGTTCGCGTGGACAACCTCAGGCCTGAGGTCTAAAACGCTCCGTGGTTCTGGGGGTGTGAATACGAGTGTGAACTCCAGGCCCGAGGTATAAAACCCTCCGTGGTTCTGGGGGGTGTGAATGCGATATAAAGTTTAAAAGCGAACAAATTTTTAAAATAATAAATAGAAAAATTGTCATATATATTATTTGACGCAATGTGTGCTCTAATCTTGTATGAGGTTTGGTGGTCGAAGAGCACTCGCGAAAAATATCTGAACGTTTTATAGTCGCTATTACTTTAAATCAGGGGAAAAGAAGTATAAATTTTGTTTTATATAATTTTTTATACAATATTCCTGGAAGTAGCTTGCCCTCTAATACAATGACAGATTGTTAAACTTTTTCAGTGCCGTAACTAGAGCGTGGCAAAAGTGGCGTAAAATTATTAGGGGCGCAAAATTTTAATGATTTATATGCCTTTAAATTGCCGTAACTAGGGCGTAAAAGTGACGCAAGATTATTACGGGCGCAAAATTTTAATGATTTATATGCCTTTAAATAACATATTTATATTTTACAAAATAATACTTATCATTGCAAAGTCAGGACAAATAATCCAGAAGGTAAAAGTACATACTTCTGAAATAGATTGAAATAAATTAATTGATTTAATTAATCAGGCATCTATTGATGAACTGAGTTTATAGAATTATTACATATAATTGACAGGGTTATTTTGTTGACCACAAACTTACAAGGAAATGGCATCCCAAGAGATAATGAATGCTCTTGACTCATTGAGCATCACTGATGCCAATGATGGAACAGCTGCCTCTAATTTATACACTACAAGACGGATAAGGCCTATTGATTTAATAGCACATACAGAAAAGAAGACCTATATTTTAGCTGGACTGAGCCCTGATAAATTTATAAAAAAAACATAGAGGACCAGAATTTTATTTCGATGACTTAATAACCAAATATAAAACAATATGTCAAGATTATGGCTCACCCTTATCTATGAGCACAAAGAGTAAAGCAGTAGAATTTTGCAATAAAATGATATATGAGGTTGGACCATTGACTAGAAAAGTCACAAAATCTGGAGGGGATGAGGTGTATAAATTTGCATTTATATATACACCCACTGATATTGCTGTTACTTTTGTAAGCACATTTAAGTCTTCTGACCCAACAACTGACTTTGTTGATGGACAAAAATTATATTGACTGTCAAAGAGGCAATGCTATTAGCTGTCAAAAGTTCTTGAACAGTTGAATTTTTTAGGAGAGCATATTGTTCCAGCTCCATTAAGATTACTTACTCCATTATCTGGTGCAGTCTTTTTAAATGAAGACATTCTTAAGATTGCTGATAGGTTATCATTTACTACAAATCAAGTCCTCAATATCATTAATGCTAGTAGTCAATCAGGAGGCCATTATGTCCAAAGTTCTAGCATGGCTTGTGCAGCTGTGTATGTTATATCAACAAAAGTAAGCATCATATGTAAAACACTTAGACAATACTTATTAAAGCAAAAATAATTCAATATTGGGCAGTTTTAAGTATTTGCTGAGTTTGCACATGGTGGAATACTAGAAGGTTTAGAACCTGAAAACTTAATAGGTATGTTAGACAGAGCCCAAGATAAGGCATTAACTGCCAGGAAAGCCTCGTTTCACAAACTTCCCCACTCACTCATAAAATGTTACTTAACACTTATATCATAAATAACTATTAAACGAAAGAAATGCCAGTACTTTTTTTTCTAAAACTTGAATATCTCAAAACTATTTTTGTTACATAGCCCCTCATTCACTTGCTTCTTCAGTTCCCATAGGTAAACATGACATATTTTATAAATGAAATAATATATTTATATAAAATTATTTAGCATAACGTTAGTTCTAAACGATGATTAAAATAAATAAAATATGCACATCTAGAAGCAATCAAATTACTTCTGTTCCCTAACAACAATTTCAAGAGCAGACTTAAAATAATATTAATAAAATAAAATAAATACATATATAATTGGGCTTCATAAAGATATAAATGAACATAGCAACAGCTAAACATAAATGTAATCATGTTTCTTTGGCAATATAAAAATGTATCAGATTATAAATTACGCTATGTTATTTCACATTATTTAAGCCCAAGACACATCAATCGATGACCATAAAACGTCATCGATGGCCATCGATTAAAAATTTATGTATCTACAGAACGAACTCGACATCAATGAAATTTCATTCTTATATAACACACCAATAAATGATCATCGATACAAAAAATTATATGACAATTCATGTTTTACTGTCATTTGACACTTGACTTTCCTTTTAAAATGGCTTCTATTTCCCATTATTAATTAATATTAATTTTGAGAACAACTTATATATTATTTAATAAAAAAAAAACAAAAATAGAACTGTTTGCACAAAAAATTGTATAGAAAAAAGAAAAAAAAACGTTACGGCGGATTAAATTCATTAAATTACGAATTACGTAGCTTTCTAGATTCTAGCTTTCATAATTTCCCTTTTGATTGACATGATTAATGCAATTCATATGTTATATATCAGTAGACTGTTGACATTTTTAATTAATAAAAATCTTAATTGGTAATATCTAGTTTTATTACAATTTTATTAGTTAAAAATAAATAATTACTCATTGTAAATATTTGTAAACAAATCATTAAACATGGAGAAATATTTAAGACCAACGGGATTCGGAATTAATCCTGAGCCTGCATCTGCTGCTGAGATGGAAACATTGGCTAACTACTTTTAATAACTTCATAGAAATTACTAAGCTGAAAGACGATAAAGACAAGGTATTTATTAATTACTTATCACATAATGTAAATGTCTTGATTAATATGACTGTACTACATTTCAGTCTGCTATTGATATTTTAAATTCTACGTATATTAAAAAGAAGAATTAAATATTTGCTCGTCAACTACTAGCTATCAATAAACAGCATCAGGTAGAGTCTATTGATCGATTTTTACAAAATCTAAAAATGCTATGTAAAGACTGCGAATTTAGACCGGTTTCTGCTTCAGAATATAGAGACGAATATATACGCGGACCATTCATCAACGGTCTACTTTATCCATATATTAGGATTATTAGAAAATAAAACTTTTGACTTAACTACAGCAATTAGACAAGCTCAAGAACTAGAAATGGCTCAAATTCATTTGGAACACAAATGTTAATTATATAAATTCTTTCTCAGATTTTAAGACTAAATAATTAAATGTAGAAAATTAGAATTCCCAAGATCAAAGTGAAATAAACATCGTATCTGTAGTATCCAATAAAGCTAAAGGGAAATGTTATTTCTGTGGTGGTGATCGCCATATTCGCGATAAATGTCCCACTAGAGATGTAAATTGTCATAAATGCTTAAAGAAAGGTCATTATGCAAGAGTTTGTAGATCAATAGTATCTATAAATAAATTTAGTACTACAGAAAGCAATAGGCAGCGCCTAAGTAAACGGAATTCAATCTAATTGCTTGGTAGATACAGGAAGCTCTCTAAGTTTTATTAATTATGATTTTTTTTGTACCTACGAAATAGAATAAAATTACATACTGAAGCTGGTCAACTTTCAATGGCTACAATCTCTCTAACATTGAAAGTAGAAGGATACGTTTTAGTAAACTTAACACTCTTGGGATACAAATATGAAAAATTTAAATTAATTACTCCGGGATTTATGCTCAGATATCTTAATCGGTCATGATCTTATAAAAGAACATACTAATGTAAGATTCAATTTTGGAGGGCAAAAACAACCCCTCTTAATAAGTTCTTCTTGTGCTCGAGTGGAACCTCCGACATTGTTTAGCAATTTAACTGCGCAATGCGCATTGCTATTCTTGTCTAATTGACATGTCAGTCGAGTTTATAAAAATAGCGGAAACGAGTGAAACGTTACTGTATTCCTATAAAAAACTATGAAATTAGTGTTACGGATATAAATTCTGTTCACAAGCAAATACAAACAGGTAAATTATGATATATTATTTGTTATACATTGTTTAAAAGATACTATTGTTTTATTAGATCCACAGTTTGCGGAAAATTATTTCAGAAACATCGTGCCAGTGCCTGTATCAGAAAGTAAGTATCTATTACTATAAAATATATTATTTTCACATGTATTTATTACTGATTTGTAATATTATTATAATTATATATAATTATTTTTTATTAAAGAATTTCCTATCCCAATTCCCGAATTGAATCCGCTCAATGAAACATGTAGGTGTAGCAAATTATAAGTTATTTTTAATTTTGCCCATAAATATTATTTTCTAATTAAATATTTCAACAGTAATTATTGTTACAAAATTTTTATTATCATTTACAATTATTTTGTAAAAAAAGAAGAAATATTGGACGCAGTCTTAAATTTTTTTTATTTCGATTGAACCGACGTTACGATCATTACTGATCATCCTCAGGGTAACTAAACATCTCGCATATGAAACAATCATGTAAAAATAATTTTTGAAATACAACATTATAGTTACTTACAATCGTGTCGAAAGTTATTATAAAAATACACAATAAACAACATGGATAAAACTATTTTAAAAAGATAATAAAAATTAAGATTAACTAAGTAAAAAACAAAACAAATTAAAATTATTAACGAACTGAAACAATCTTCTTTAACAACTAACGGAATACTATTTTTATAATAACTTCTGACACCATTGTAACTCACTGTATTGTTAAGACTGCGTCCTGATTAATATTTCTTCCCTACATCAACTTCCCAGTTGATTGTCACGGCATTTACAATTGTAATTCAAAATTTAGTGTAAAATTTATATGGAATAAAAAGTCCACTCTGGTACTTATTGAACAGTATGAGATTTTACTCTCAAAATTTAGAGACCTTAAATTAAAAAAATAAAAACGGTTATGGGACAAAATTCAACTGGAATTTGTAAAACATGGCTTCCATGTAACAAGAGATATATTGGACAGAAAAATGCGAAATCTGAAAATTAGGTACCGGTCCATAAAGGACAATAAAAGACAAACAGGGAGGGGTACAATTAGTTGGGACTTTATGAAGTCCTAGATAATATATTCAGGGAAGACAGAACCATAAATTTACCTTCAACTCTGTCTTCCTTTCCTGCCAATCAGCCCCTTGAGGTAATTTTTAAATTTATTTCAATATATTTATTTATACTCGTATGTATTAATTTACTTTATTATGTCCTATCCAGAATATTCCTACTCCAATTCCTAATGAACAGCTTTCTGAGTCTTCTCACATTCAAATACCAAATACAGAGGGCACGAACAGACAGAAGAGAAAGAGGAATGAGCTGGACAATTTTAGAAATAAACTTTTAAAATAAGAAAAGGTAAAACTAGAAGTTTAAAAACTATTCATGAGCATTTAAAAATTGCTAATGATATAAATTCAAAAAAAGTCCAACTCATAGAAGAAGCAATAATTAAAAAAAAAAGCCCATTTCATTCGTTCGAGTAGCAATTTTATCCCAAATTAACTTTTTCTTTGGATATTTAAGAATTGTTATTGTTGTAGTGGTCGAAGGAGAAGCTGGTATAGTTAATATCCGAATATATCACCCATTTTCTTCAGTGAAGTTCATTTAGCAATATTTGTTTTTTGTTTAGTAATTTCATCACACATTTCGCAACATTGTCTTATGTAATTCGAAACGTCAAAATTTAAAATAATAAATGTATTATAAACTTAAAATATTGGGAAAACCTTTGCTAAGGGCTATTATTCATGATACTGTTTTCAAATCTTTGATATCCATGTTCTATTAAAAGATATAATCATTTAAAGTTCATAGACAGATTGTCAAAAGTGATGGATGACGGCGTGATTCACAGACCACTACATATTCTTTTTAAATTTAGACAAGGCCTCTGGGATTCATTGTTTCAAGGCAGCATTTGTGCACAGTTTAATTTTTTTACACGAAAACTACTAACAGTAAAAATATGAGAGACCCAAAAGGCACCAGATCTCATTAGCCCCCGCAAATTAAAAAAAAGTTATAACAATCACTTGCATGGTTCAGGCTGTAGGCCTTTAAATGATGAATTTATAGATAGATATATAGTGAATCTAATCGTATGGTATAGAGACTAGCGAATGCTCAGCTATGCTGAGCGTTCCCTAGGCCTCCGGCGTCAGTAAAATTTTAACATTTGATGATTAATTTGATTTCATTAAGCTAGCACTTGTCGAATGGCTTCATTTAATACCAAATACGACATACTTCTGACAACTTTTTGCAGAAAACAAAAGCCGATCAACACGGATCGTTTTTGTAAATTCTGTTCGTTAGCTCGCAACGAAACCTTTAATTTGAGACCAAACACGACATGCTTTTGAGAATTTTCTGCTAAAAACAAAAACCGATGTCCACCATTTTTTCATGTCTGCAAGCCAGCCCTTGTCGAAAGATTTCAATATGATACCAAACAGGAGATAGACAAAATTTTTGGCGACTTGTATAAAAAACTTGAAAGTGGTTATTATTTCGGTTATCAATTTTATATACATGTATGTAACTCATTGATAATGCTAATACATATAAATTTCATTGTTGGTTTGTAAAATTTGTAGTTTATGCTAATTATCATTTTTCTAATGTCAATCTGATGGTTCACAGTATAAAAAAATAAATAAAAAAAATAATTTCATCAAGTAAAGAAGTAATTAATATTATCTAACTGCAGGCAACGGTGGTTAATGCGCTTTGACTCGCTGAGTAAAGTGTGAAATCTAGGATTCAAATTACAGTGAGGACAAACCTATAACCAAATATAAATTCCACTGTGTCCGAGTAGTTCGGAACCGACTCTAAACTGTAGCTCCCGCTGTTCTGTAATTAGACTTCTGTCTGTTACACAGTGTAAAATAAAATGAAATAAATCAAGGTTAAATTGTTCAAAAATAAAATATAGGCTTTTACAAATATATGTATAGTCATAAATGAGAAGTATTTAGTAGTTATAATGAAATTAAGTAAATTACATATTTTTTATAACCCTAATATTGTTTTTTTGTTGGTATAAATCGGAGATAATCAATACTTTTAAAATAGTCAAAATAAATTTAAATAAATGACTCTAAATATCGACTGGAAAGTATAAGCAAAATTATTGAAAAATTCAAATTTGACAAAATATGTGTAGTTATACTGTAGTTATAATTATAGAATTATAATTATTAATTTATGTACTAGAAGTATAAGTTGTTCAGCCTTCTTCCAATTAATATACAGAAGTTGTTTTGTTATATCTTTTATAAACTTTCACGGTCCACGTAAATTATCATTCATGAGATTTAAATATTCAATATTTTGTTTTAAATAGAGTTTTTTATTTCATGTTTATGTTGTAAATCAATAATTGAATGGATGACATTGTTCATATGAAGATTTTAATTTCAAATATGATATTACTTCTTTTCAAACTACTGCCGTGTATTTGCAGCTCGATTCACTGTAATATTCAACAAATTTCAAAAAGAATGCAATGAAAAGTACAAATAAATTATAATATGCACTTACAGATCAATATAATCTTATTAAATATTTATCACAAAACGATTATGATTGCAATTCTTAAACTTTTTTGAAATTTATTTGTCAACTTTAGTTTTCTGCATAAATAATCTATTTCAGAATAACTTTCTGGTTATATATGAAAGAATATGTGATATTTTTTCCTTTTATAAAAATATTTGGTATTATGAAAATGGCTGCATTTATTTTTATTTTGTTGTTCATATTCCTCATTAAACTAGATGTAATAGTAAAAAAATTAAAATTATTACATAAATGGTTTGACCTGTACGGGAAACCCGAACGGAGACTATGATTCCTATTAAAAAAAAAGTGAAATATATTACCCTGGGTACAAACAAAATTTATTAGTAATTATTGAAAAGTAGCAATTGGCTAATGAAGAAAAGGAGAAAGATTTTATCGAGGAGGAAGAAAACAGTAAGTAAATATTTTAATAAATAATTTTACACTATAAATTATATTATTAAATTTATATTTTTTTTACAGTCGCAACCATCACAGATTTAAAAATACTGGAAGACGGCGAAAGGGATGTGGGGGAGCTAAGGAGGAGATTGGAAATGCTGGAGAAAGAAAAGAACGGAGGAGAGAACGAGGTGTAAAAGGAGAAGTACGTAGAAAGCTCCCGCTCACGCGGTAGAATTAGTAATTACCGCGGCCGGTATGCAGGCCGAAGCCGCTGGCGCGGTAATTACCGCCGTTATCGCGAGAACCGAACCAACAACACAGTAAGGAACAAACATGAATATATTTATATATTTTAATAACTAATACAAAATTTCTTTCAGTATACGAGGCAGTGGTTGGCTAAGTTTCTCCTCATAAATATTTTTTTATATAATTAAAATACCTAATTTTAATGATTTTTGTTAGAATAGGTAATATTTAGTTAAAAAAAAAGTTCTAAATTGTTCATTCTTTATTTTTTTCTTCTAATGCTGCTTTGCCATTGTCAAGAGTGTTTATAAATGTTTGCTCGTGCCGGGCGTTCTGATTTATGTGTGTCGCCTTGTTGTGATAGTGAATGGAGAATTAAAGAACGTATGAGTTTTAGTTTTTTTTATTCCCCTTAATAATAATTACTAATAAATTGCTATAAATAAATTCTGCACAACATACGTAGACAAGATTTTATGAAGTTTTTTTGACAGAATTATAAATATGATAAAAATTATTTTATCTCCTCTGAACCCGTCTGTATAGAAAACCAAATAATAAACGATTTGTTAACAAAAGCAAACGAGTTTTGCTAACAGCGATACAGTATTGCAAAAAAATATAGTAAATTTCGCATCTTTTATAAAGAAAAATATATTTTTCTTCAAGCGTATTATAATAGTCATATTTTGTTACTATATATGCAATATATAGAAGTTAGCCATTTTCTTACTAAGAATATTTTTGTACGTCGTACAAAAATAGAAATCTATTTCCGTACAAAAATGAATAATATTAGTTTCATATACTTGCCATTAGTGGCAGCACCTACAAATATGCAGTTCAGTTGTTGTCAATCAAGTCGCAGAATAAATCATATTTCGCTACAGAAAATGTCAGAAGAAATTGTGGAAATATAATGTACACCCCCAAATTTAGTGGAAATAGCTAATTCTACCCTTGAAGCACTAATTCCAGAAAAATCACGTAAGATACGCGAATTTTCTTACGACAGATTTTTGAAATGGGCTCGACAACAAAATGTACATAACCACAATTTTTCGGAGAATGTTATGTTGGCCTATTTTTCATATTTGACTAATAATATGAAGAGTTCAACACTATGGTTACAATTTAAATGTCATTTTGAAATGTTACCTGCCAAAAATCTTTTATGTATTTTATATCAATGATTAAAATGTGTTGGATAACATGTTGTATGGCACACGTGTGTTAATTACTTAAGTCACTTAAAAAAATACCACAATCGATGACAATAAAATATCATCGATGGCCATCGATAAAAATTTTATGCATCAACAGAAAGAACCCATCATCACCCATCTGATTTTCATTGATGACATGTTCGTCCTGTAGATATAAAAAAATTTCATCCATAAAAATCGATGATGTTTTATAGTCATCGATCGGTGTGACTTGGGCTTAACATAAACTTTACCTAACTGAGCGTATGCAGACAGAGGGTTTATATAAACAACCTTACGCTTAAAGTTTGTTACCAGGTATTAAACTTTAACCATAAAATTTAATGCTGATTTAATTTTCTCAATAAATTTGATATAGTCAAACAAAATATTTATTTATTATCAATTTTCATCATATATAAGTTTTATTAAGGTGAATATAATATTTCATTTTCTGATTTTTCTTACCACAATATCAAAATGAAACTTTAATGCATTCAAATTGACCGCGCAAAATTCAGCATCAGCCATTTTTGTGACGGGACGGACACTGGCAAATGCTATTGGGTGTTCGACAGCGTCATCGTTTCCCACTGGTGTCCTATCGGCTGTTGGTTCAGCAGTGCGGCACCGTCAATTTTGTAGAATGCAATTTATTGATATTTTAAGAATTCTTTTCTGGCTTGTAGAAGCTTTTCGGTGAAAATAAAAAATATGGATATAATATTTTTAGGTACAGATTAAAATATTAAAAAATGAAAAAAATTTGAAATACTCTATCCTAATTTAGTTTTAAATAAGTGTCTAAAATATACCTGCGTAAAACACTTGTTTTTTAAGGTTTACATACATTGAATGTCTTCAATTGAATGTTTTAACTTTTAATCCACTAAAAAAAATGATGTGAAGGAATTTAGGCTGTTAAAAACTAAAACACAAGAGCCGCTTCGATATTATTCGCCTTGCGTTAAACGATTTACACTTTCCATTACATTTTTTTTTTGTATATACAGATCAAATATTTTCTCCGAAACATTTGATGAAAAGTTAAAGAGTAGAATGATAGTACACTTTGCTCTAGCTTCCGATGGCAGCATTTGATGAAAAGTTAAAGACTAGAATGATAGCAAACGTTGCTCTAGCTTCCGATGGCAGCATTTGATGAAGAGTTAAAGAGTAGAATGATAGCACACATTGCACTAGCTTCTGATGGCAGCATTTGATGAAGAGTAAGAGTAGAATGATGTTAGCCAGTACGGTTGTGTGGTCGTGGCGTGTCTTGTCTGATCGTGTAGATAAGAAACATAGCCCGCCCTGTCCAATTGGATGGGTTGCCGCACAACGGCTCGGTGTGTGCTGGCCTTGCAGAGACTGTAGGCTGACAACCTGCATCTCTAAAATGCAAGTAAAACATGTCACGAAACAAGTACTTGAGGCCTTGTTCCACAGAGGAATGTTGTACCATTGATGATGATGAAGAGTAGAATGATAGCACAGGTTGCACTAGCTTCCAATAGCAGCATTTAATGAAGAGTTGAAGAGTAGAATGATAGTACACGTTGCTCTAGCTTCCGATGGCAGCATTTGATGAAGAGTTAAAGAGTAGAATGATAGCACACGTTGCACTAGCTTCTGAAGGCAGCATTTGATGAAGAGTTAAAGAGTAGAATAATAGCACACGTTGCACTAGCTTGTGATGGCAGCATTTGATGAAGAGTAAGAGTAGAATGATAGCACAGGTTGCACTAGCTTCCAATAGCAGCATTTAATGAAGAGTTGAAGAGTAGAATGATAGTTCACGTTTCACTAGCTTCCGATGGCCGCATTTGATGAAGAGTTAATTTATTTTTACAATTTTGAAAAGTAAAGAGTAACTTTTCAAAATTGATTGACTCTTCGCAACGCCTAACTTGTCATTGTATATAATACAATTTTAACTGTTAATTTCTTTAAATTTTAAATCAGCTGCGCTATTATGAATACTAGAACTTTTATTTTATTACTATCGACAAAAGTACACATAGTAATGTTATTCTGTGTGAACTATATGTTTAGTTTTTAAGTGAATTTTTTATATATTTGTTAATATTGTTTTAAAATAAATTATTAAAATCTTATTAAAAATCAAAATATGTTAAATTTGAATATGTAGGAAGCCATTACATATACCTACATACACGGTGTTTTCATATTTTAAGAAAAAAATGAAGTAGTATAGAACAAAAGATTTTTTAAATATTCGTACAATTAAGGCATTGTAGTTCATTGTTTGTCAGTGTTACATTGTGGTCTTGGTGAAAAAGTTGAAATTATATTTTTTGGAATCTTTGTCTTCTGTTTTCAATTATCACATTGATTTGTGTTATATACTTACGTCTTCCATATTTTGTATTTCTTGTGCTTTTATCATTTTGTCTTGTAGAATCATCTACATTTTGTTTATTAATTGAACAGTGTATTTTCATAAACATATTTTTATTATTTTTATATTGATTTTTTACTTTATTGATATTCTTAGTTTCGTTTGTATCTATAAATACCCGTTTTTATTTGTTTTTGTTCATTAATTTTATTGATTACTTTTATCTATTTGAAAAATGGAATGTGTTGATGGACGCCGTTCTAATTCCCAGTTGTACATTTTTGATCATTTTATCTATACGGGACATATCACGCGTCAAGGAGGCAATACTTATCTTCGCTGTAAATATAGAGAAACATGTTAGGCCCGTGTTGTACTTCAGAACGGGATACCAAATTTGACTGTTCCTAATAATCATGAGGAGGACTAAAACTGAAAACCTCGTTAAGGCGTCGGTCACAGTATGAAAATACTGAACTTGAAACGATATTTCGCGAAGAAGAGGCACGTTATCCCGAGGCAGCAGCGGCTATTAGTGGTTTTACGGGCATTCGTCCAACTATGTACAAGAGTAGGAGGCTTGGAACACTGATGATTCCTGCTACAATGATTGAGTACTCCGAAACTATTCGTCAACGGCATTAAAGTTATTAAACTAAGTATTGAAATAAAAGTATTTTTACAAAATATATTTCCGGTGGTATGGACGTTATGGGCACGATTTGACCCCGGAGGAAAATGACTTTTATAGAGGACATGTAACAGATCCCGATGGCAGCATTTTGGTGATTTTTACATCAGAAACCCTATTACAATATGCAAGACATCAAGCTGGTGTCCATCTTCATATGGATGCCACTTTTAAAGTGGTGCCGAGAGCAGCGGAAGCATCACAGATTTACCATACACCTGTATGATGATATGGTAATTCTTTTAGTATATCATATGTTTATTAATTTCATTGTTCCTTTTTCTAAAAATAAAGAATTTTATTTCGTTTTTCTTCCGTTTCGTGTTCTCATTCAATGAGGTTTAGACTATCTTCAATTAGTAATACCTACATTGTCAAGCCGAAACTGTACCTGTACGGAAATCAAAGAATTTTTAATTTTCTACCGGCTAGCATAATTACCTTATATATATATATATATACATGTGGCAAAATAGAAAATAATATGAATTATAATATTTTTTTTTTACATCGTTCAGGCTAAGGAATTTGTGTAAAATAGATGAGTTATTCAAAGATTTACAAAATTCCAGCTTTTATGTACTATGCGTATACATTTTATATATTTTTATATTATTATTATTATATATTTTTTATTTTCCAGACATTTCCAGGTATATTTGCTGATGGAAAGGAAAACGAGGGCAGCATACGAGAGTGTTTTTGAATACGTTACTCGAATGGTAAGAAACACTACAGTCCTCAGGGTGATGGCTGACTACGACTGCCTTGCGAACTGCCGTAGTTACTTCTTTTCAAGAAGTTAATTTGGAAGTATGCTGGTTTCATTATGCCAGATCTGTTTAAAAAAAAAACGCAAGAACATGGTTTGTTGCTTGCTGGATGTTAGGCAACAAACGATAATTTTAATACGGGTTGCGATGGTTTTACCATTATTATCAATGTTGAGAAGCGAAGTGGATGTGATCGAAAACATAACGCAAGAGCACAATATTAATGCGGTAAATTTCATTTAATATTTGCGGCGGCAATGGTTACCTCTCCAAATTAGTGTGCATGGAGAATACCACCGAACCAATAATGCTGTTGAAGCATTTCATAGGAAACTGTACCGGTAAGAATTATAAATATTTTTTTAATTGTTTATTGCTACTTCTGCATTTTATTGTAGTGTAATGAGCCGACCGCATCCACATATATGGAGCTTCACGCAAAATTTAATCGGCGTAAAACATGCGAAGTCCGTAGATTTTAATAGGTTATAATCTGGCGTTATGCTGCCACATCAACGGATCAAGCGAGAGGAAGAACAATTGGCAAATGACGGGCATATTCGTCGATTTTTATTGTTTATGAATTACGGCGTATCATCCATAGAGCGTACTCTGAATAATATCCCAGGTAATTTATATTGTATTCTTCTAAAATTAAAATGATTCATCATTTTTTAATTATTACCTATTAGACATGCAAGCACCACTACCACCTCAGCTGCGACAACTAACTCCACCGCCGGCGCAAGTCCGCACACCGTCTCCGCCACCAGTACAACCCCGCACTCCATCTCCGTCACCAGTTCAAGACCGGAGTCCACCTTCGCCATCAGCACAAGACCGGACTCCGTCTCCACCATCAAGACAAGCTCGCATTCCAACACCACCACCGCGACAACTTGCTCCAACACCACCGCCTGTTTACGCACTGCGACCTTGTCTTGTTTGCCTGACAAGCACAAGGCAAGTTTTGCTTGTTAATTACCAACATTTATGCTTGTGCAGACAGTGTGCTGATCAATTTCGAATAAGACGAAACCCGCATGACGATACTCTTTCAACTAGATATGTCCGTAGATATGTATGCCAATTATTATGTTTATGTATTTTATGTATAATTATTATATGTCAATAAATACTTTGTCGATGTGTGTTATAAGATAGGTAATATCTTATCATGGTAGCAGAACGTAGTTAGGGCTGAGCTATCTTATAACGATTTATGATTTGAAGAATTGCTACAGTTTGTACCTTGTGCAATAATAAAATGTCGCTAGATCAGCGTGTTCAGATAGGTAAATTGTTATCAAAAGACAACTGGGCCAGATAGAAGCACGTCACACTGTTGTTGAAACACAGCAAAGTGCACGATATTGCCATTGGAATCGAGACGAAGCCTACAGAGCTGCAGATAAGACGGAATTACCGAAGGGGATATTAGAGAACGTAAAGCAGCGATTTAATAGTGGAAAGAGAAAGACACTGTCGTCTGTCATCACCAGAGCACGAGCGACTACTACATATTAATATATAATATAATATCATATACACATTGTAAAACAATTAATGTTCTAATAAATAATAACAAACATACATGTCAAAAATAAATACGTTTAAAAACCACCAAAAAAATGCACAGGTACCAGAAGAACATAAAACATTATTAGAAATAGAAGATGATACCGATACTGTCAGCATTCCTCGACCAGAAACTACTACTCAAAATATACAAGAACTAGAACCTATTGAAATTTAAGAAATTAAAGAAAATAATATTAATACAAGACCCCGTAGAAATACAAAACTACCGTCTTGGACTCAAGATTTTGAAATGTGTAATTATTGTAATGAAAATCAAAATGGAGAATGGAATGAAGCAATAAAAGAAGAAATTAAAGCTCAAATTAAAAATGACACGTGGAGAATTACAAAAAAAAAGAGAACAAAAAACCAATTGACAGTAAACTAGTCTTAAAAAATAAATTAAATTCTGACAGATCAATCGAAACAAAAAAGGCTAGACTTGTAGCTCGAGGATTTTCACAACAGTTCAATATAGACTATCATGAAACTTTCGCACCAGTAGTCAAACTAAATTCTATTCGTTTTCTTTTAGGACTGGCTGCAGAAGAAAATTTAAATATTATTCAATTAGATGTATCTACAGTATACTTAAACGGTGAAATTGAAGAAGAAATTTATATGAAAATACCAGATTATTTGGAAAAATTTATATTATATGATATAGTTATCGAAGAAAGTACAAATGAAGATAAAAACTTATACGAAAAAGCAATAAAATTGTTAAAAATAACAGAAACGAAAAAGATAAAAAGGTATGTTTACTGCAGAAGGCTCTGTATGGTTTGAAACAGTCTGGACGTCAATGGTTTAAAAAACAATAGCAGATCCTTGCATTTACAAGATTGAAAAAGGGGGAGAGAAAATAATAATTGCTGTTTATGTGGACGACATATTAATTGCATCATCAAATAATAAAGCAATAAATACCATCAAAGAAAAACTTTTGAACACATCTAAAATGCGAGATTTGGGAAACTTAAGATATTGTCTCGGAATTGAATTCACAAAAGGCAAAAACGAATACAGAATAATTCAAAGAAAATATATAGAAGACATTTTAGAAAAATACAATATGAAGGACAGTCAAATTTCAAGCACTCCTATGGAACCAGGATTAAAATTAGAAAAGGTAAAAATTGATGAAAATAAAAATTTACCTTATCAAAATTTAATTGGATCACTTATGTTCTTATCACTAACAACTAGACCAGATATAGCTTATGCGGTAAGCTATTTGAGCCAATTCAACAACTGTTTTGGTTATGAACATTGGCAAGCTGCTAAACAGGTTTTAAAATATTTAAAAGAAACCCAAGATTTTTCTCTTATTTATAATAAAACAGGTAAACCGATGATTGGATTAGCTGATGCTGATTGGGCCAGCTGCACCATAGATCGAAGATCTTACACCGGATATTGTTTTATTTATGCTGGAGGACCTATAAGTTGGCAATCGAAAAAATAAAGAACAGTGGCTTTGTCTACAGCTGAAACCGAATATATGGCCCTTACTGAAGCTGCAAAAGAAGCTATACACCTAAAGCAATTAGCAAATGTCTTAGGTATTCAACAAACAAAAATAATTATATACAACGACAATCAAGCAGGAAAATCTTTAGCTACAAACCCGATTGTAAGTTCAAAATCGAAACATATAAAAATCAAGGAACACTTTATAAGAGAAGCTATACAAAATGAAGATGTAGAAATATTATATCGTGAAAGCAGCGATATGGAAGCAGATGTATTTACAAAAGCATTGCCTAAACAAAAACTCTTCATTTTCAGAGAAAAACTAAATCTTCATCCGTACCGCTCGTGAGGGGGAGTGTCGTCTGTCATCGCCAGAGCACGAGCGATTACTACATATTAATATATCTTATATACATTGTAAAACAATTAATGTTCTAATAAATAATAACAAACATACTTGTCAAAAATAAATAAGTTTTAACCACAAGCTATTTATTTTACAACAGACACTGAAGCTCATCTTCTCCTAAATTATCTTATGGTTGATGAAGTATATAAACAAATCGGTAGTGGCAGTTCGAGATACAGAGGTTGGTAGTAGTGTGTATCACTGTTTTTTTTTTCAGTTGATATATTATATACTTATTTTTTGTGCAATATTTTAGTTTTTCAGATTTAGTTTTCCTACTTTGATTTAAATTCATTAACAATATACTCAAAATTTAAAATTTTTCACTACACGTGCACTACACATAACCTCATTTTAAGAAAAGCAAATGTTGCTGTGTCAATATGACACAATTTTTAGTTAATTCTTGTGGTTTTTAGGATGAGTGGAATTCAGAGAGATGTTTCTCCAGAGGTCCTAAGGGATTCCAGTTCCAAGGACGACCTGACTATGGAAGAGGAGATCCTACGTGCGCCCAACTCCATCCACTTCCAAACTAGAGGAGACTATAGGAAAGCTCCAATTAAAAGAGCAGAAAAGCAAACTGAGCGGTGCCGCCGGAAAACGCTTTAAGTGGCTTATAAATAGTGGGCTTAGTGCTGACGCAGCACGTGTCAAAGCCTTTCAATCAATGAAGGATAAGAGTTCAAAACGCCCGAAATATCTGTGAAAAGGCAAAAAACAGATGCTAAAGGCCAACCCAGCAGTGGTGCTCCGTTACCACCTGATAAGGCCACACCGTCTGTGAGCTTTAAACAGGCACTCCTGGGCACACGCGTCGGCATCCTGCACTACAATTATCCGGAGGATATTTTAGAAACAGGACAGCTGACGAATATTCAGGATACAATCCTGGATTTAATCATTAAAGAGGCTAAAGGCTCTGTGAAGTTTTCTTCAAGTTCGAATGGCTGAGCGTCAACTGCGCCGACAAAGCCACCGCCGAGTGGCTATTAGGCAAAGTCGATTGCTTAAAGCCTTGGGAAGGAGCCCATCTAAAAGCTGTGGAGGAAAAGGATTTGCCGAAGTCCAGCATTGTAAATGCTTATTTCCCCAACAGCAAAGACAAATCGACAAATCAGATATTGAATCTGTTACAGGGCCAAAACGAGGGTCTGGATACGCAGCAGTGGAGGGTTTTAAAGAGGACAGATGAGGGCTCGACAGTGCTTCTAACACTGTCCATAGACTCGACGTCTTTAAAGACCCTTAAAAATCCTGATTTTAAAATTAGCTACAAATTTGGCCAGACACCGATCAGGCTAAAGGGTAAAAAACCCAACAAAAAGCCTACCGGCGTCACTGCCAAAGACGCCACTACCAGCACTGTTACAGGTAAGGTTAACATAAAAAAAGAAGTACTAACATAGATATAATAAATAGGGGTAAAAAACCCACTTTTATAACTAAAAACAGGCGTGAGGTATTGGATACTACGTTAGCCACTCATCAAATTAGCTCTGATATATAAAATTGGCATGTCTCAAATGAAGCCTCAATATCGGATCATAGTTGTTTAAGGTTCGAGATAAAGGCTAATAAAGAACTTAAAACTCAAATTCCGAAACTAACGGACTGGGTCTTGTCCGAAGGCCACTTAAAGTGTGAAGTGGAAGAACTTACGAAAATTAATACAAATACAATTGAGGAACTGGAAACAGCCTCTATTGACTTTCATAATGAGCTACACTTAGCATATGAAAACAGTTGTACAGTAGAGCTTCGACAAAATACTAGGAAAGTACTTTGGTGGACAGAGGAGCTAGGTAAACAGAGAAGGTTATAAAATAAAACTAAAACTAGTGGCAGCGATGAGAGCTGGGAGCAATATAAAAGTGTTCTAACCTCATGTAATAAAGAAATTCGTAGATCTAAAAGGAATGCATATCGTAGTTTTTGTGAGGGCTTATCAGAAACGCTCACAGTAGCCCGCCTTTAAAAAGTCCTATCAAAAGATCATACGAATGAAATAGGCCTACTAAAGAAACCAAACGGGGACTTTACCACACACTTCACAGGATCGTCGTGGCCAGTTAAGGAGGAAGACAACTCCTCCGGAGCTACAACTAAGCTATGCTTAATTAACAGTATTAACACTGCTAATAATATTTTTACAGAAAACAGAGTTAAATGGGCGATAAATACTTTCAAACCTTACAAGACACCTGGTGGAGATGGCATTTTTCCGGTACTTTTGCAGAAATGCATAAAGGATATACTGCCAAACTCTGCGAACTATGCAAGGGAAGCCTAAAGTTAGGATACATTTCTAAATTGTGGAGGAAAATTAATGTAGTCTTTATACCTAAAGGTGGAGGGCGTCCAAACGTCCAGCCTAAGTCTTACAGACCCATTAGTTTATCATTTATACTGAAAGGTATGGAAAAGGTCTTAGATCAATACCATAGGAATGAAGTGATAACTGCTTCACCACTAAACGTAAACCAATTTGCTTACCAGGAATGAAATCGACAACTACGGCTCTCCATAGCCTTGTCAATAAAATAGTGAAAATTTTTATGGCAAAGGAAATAGCTCTGGGAATATTTATAGATATTGAGGGTGCCTTTGATAACACCTCCTATAAGTCCATTGAAAGAGCTACTCTTAGGTCAAAAGGTTTCGACCCAGCTGTAGTGGAATGGATAAAAGCCATACTGCGAAGTCGAACGATTACAGCCTCGATAGGAGGATAATCAGTAATGATAAAAACCAATAGAGGATACCCACAAGGTAGGGTTCCATCACCTGAACTCTGGTGTATTGTCATTGATGACGTCCGAATAGGCCCAATAAAGCCATACGACATTATTCCAATTTTTAGAACAGAAAGTTCCGATATTTATGCTTAGATAATAATAGTAACACAGTGGCTTTAATTTACATTGCATATTTTAATTCTATTGTTGTAAATTTAATCTTAATAAATTTATAATCCGGCGCTGGAGCGCAAGGTACTACCTTAGCGTCCCCTAGTTTTTCCGTGATTTTTGTAATAATTCTGCTAATTCTTATCATTGTTCGTGAAAGGACGTCGCGTAGTTTAGGTTTGATTTGATTAATTTTTCTTTTATTACCTAAGGGGTCCTTGTTCGGTCGGTACGCGCACCCTATTTGAGTTTATTTGCTTACTTGTTTCTCTATTTCTGTTTATAACTCGCTTGGCTTACTTACCTGCAAAGTTAATTTTTTTGTATATAGTACTTATTATTGTAGAATATATACTGCTGAAAAGCTAGCGGCCACTCCTACGACTATCTGCAGAAATGATTCCGTACAAAGGAAATTGGACGTGATAAATTGGCGTCCTACAACGTGGAACATTGTTTTTTTTTTTTTTTTTTTAAGAAGTTAAGAAGAAAATATCATAGCTTGGCATGCAACTGACGATCAACGATCGAGAAATCTTCGTGTGACAATCCAAGTACACACAAAAGATACTCAGCAAGATGAACTTCGAGGACTATAACGCAGCTTCGACCGGACATCAGCTACGCTGTCAACTATTTAAGTCGTCGTTGCTCAAAACCGATGACCAGTCACTGGAAAATGGTAAAAGGCATATTCCAGTATGCCAGCATAATTTTTAAGTATAATTTAATTAAAAAAAAAAAAATAGGGCCGAGGTGGTCTCGAACCAGGTTTTGTAGATTATTTATATTATGAATCCGCCCTCTTATCCACTCGGCTATGGAGCATTTTGTTTTAGACGTTTCTTATTCGAAAATATGAAGGATAACCTTCAAAATACAATTTATTTTACCAAATATTTCAGTTAGAAAAGGCCATATTACAGAACATTTGGTTTTATTAGATGCAAAATTAACTAATCTAACTAACGATACCATATACATCCGATTTTATTTAGCGGTACAGATGGAAACAGCAAAAAACTGTTTTCCCATGTTATTTCCCTATGTCAAGGTTTTCAGTATTCACCCTGTAGTCATAAATGAGAAGTATTTAGTGGTAATAATGAAATTAATTAAATTATATATTTTTTATAACAGTAATATTGTTTTTTTTTTTGGTTGGTATAAATCGGAGATAATCAATATTTTTAAAATAGTTAATATAAATTTAAATAGATGACTCTAAATATCGACTGGTAAGTATAAGCAAAATTATTGAAAAATTCAAATTTGACAAAATATGTGTTTATATTTGTAAAGTACTTTACTTATAATCATAAAATTATAATTATTAATTTATATAATACCTTGAAGTACAAGTTGTCCAGTCTTCTTTCAACTAATACACAGAAGTTGTTTTGCTATATCTTTTATAAACTTTCACGGTATACGAAAATTATCATTTATGAGCTTTCATTACTCAATATTTTGTTTTAAATAGAGCTTCTTATTTCATGTTTATGTTGTACATGAGTAATTGAATGGATGACATTGTTCATGTGAAAATTTAAATTTCAAATATGATATTATTTCTTTTCAAACTACTGCCGTGTATTTGGAGATCGATTCACTGTAACATTGTAGTATGCACTTTTTGTCAACTTCAGTTTTCTGCATAAATAATCTATTTCAGAATAATTTTCTGATTATATATGAAAGAATATGTGATATTTTTTCCTTTTATAAAAATATTTGGTATTATGAAAATAGCTGCATTTATTTTTATTTTCTTTTATTCTGAGCTACAAACCAAACAGGTGGGTACTGTAACTGGTAGCGTAATATTTGTATTTAAAAATGTTTATATAATAACATAAACTAATTTCCACCAATTTCCCTCAATTCTATTTCATTATTCCTTAGTGAAAATATTAATAATCTTGCATTACATTCAGTTACGTTGGACAGAAAGCAATCGTAATCAATGCAGTTCTCCGTATTTATTTTGTTTTAAAAAGGATTTATTATGTTATATATCAATTGGAAATTCAGAAGTAGATTAAATAATATGTGTTTGTTAACATTTTTATCTAAAAAAGGATCTCATGTCATTATAAATATCACAGAATGTTTTAAAATGAAACTTTGTTGTAATCAATTATTCTCATCATATATCTATTTAAATACCTAAAGAATTTGTAAAAAGGAGTTACTTACAGTTTAACAAAATCCATAGACATCATTTAAAATATTTATGGTACAATAAATTATGAAACATTCTTTTAAGAGTAAATTTAGTCGTAAGATTGCAATTTGATGTAGAAATGCAGGTTTTTTGATTAAATAGTCCAATGTGAAATTATCTCTTGGTTTTATAATAATATATTAGTCGTCTTCTCAATTAATTTGACAATATTTATCAAATTGTCTAATAAATTATTTTAATTTATTTCAGGAAGGTTTAGGTTTGCTGATATTTCCCGATACAAAATTTACATCCATGAATTTTTGAGTTATAGTCAAAACGTCATGTCAAAAAAAAATTATGTTAAATACACCAAATTCAACATTAAATGTAATTGTATATAATTCACTCACTATTATAAAGTATGAAAACATGTTTCAATTTCAAATTTTATTTTAATTTTTATAAATATGTATTTCAATTACATGCTACACAATAAATTGTCAAAATTGACTAATGACATAGTGATTTTTTTTATTTAAACATGGTTTCTGGGATCTTATGTATCCAGACACCACTTTGGCTCAGTTGCAATTTTTTTACATAAAACGTATGCACGGTTAAAATAAGAGACCCCAAATAGGTCATATTCCTCATTAAACTACATGCAATGGTAAAAAAATTAAAATTATTACATAAATGGTTTGACCTGTACGGGAAAACCGAACGGCGAGAAAGATTCCTATTTAAAAAAAAAGTGAAATATATTACCCTGGATACAAACAAAATTTATTAGTAATTATTGAAAAGTAGCAATGACTAATGAAGAAAAGGAAAAAGATTTCATCGAGGAGGAAGAAAACAGTAAGAACTATTTTAATTAATAATTTTACACTATAAATTATATTATTAAATTTATATTTTTTTCATGGTAGCAACCATCACAGATTTAAAAAGTGAACTGGAAGACAGCGAAAGGCATGTGGGGTAGCTAAGGAGGAGACTTCAAATGCTGGAAAAGGAAAAGAACGAAGGAGAGAACGAGGAGGAGAAGGAGAAGTACGGAGAAAGCTCCCGCTCCCGCGGTAGAATTAGTAATTACCGCGCCCGGTATGCAGCCCGCGGGAACCAAACCAACAACACAGTAAGGAACAAACATGAATATAATTATATACTTTAATAACTAACACAAAATTTTTTTCGGAATACGAGGCAGTGGTGTGCTAAGTTTTACCTCATAAATAATTAAAATAATTTTAATGATTTTTCTTAGAATAGGTAATACTTAGTTTAAAATAATAAAAAAAAAGTTCTAAATTGTCCAGTCTTTATTTTTTTCTTCTAATGCTGCTTTGCCATTGTCAAGAGTGTTTAGGAATGTTTGCTCGTGCCGATTTTTGTGTATCGCCTTGTTGTGATAGTGAACTACGATTGAAAGGAAAGAGCAAAAATGAATGTATTTAGGGTGAATAGAATAGAGAATTAAAGAACGTATGAGTTTTATTTTTTTCTTATTTCTCTTTATAATAGTTACTAATAAATTACTATAAATAAATTCTGCACAACATCCGTAGACAAGATGAAGTTTGTTTGACATAATTATGGATATGATAAAAATAATTTTATCTACTCTGTACCCGTGTGTGTAGAAAACAAAATATTAAACGATTTGTTAACAAAATCAAACGAGTTTTGACACAATGGTTACACGCAATAGTATATTATACGCCAAAGTTGAGAAGATAATCATTATTGACCCAGCGCCAGGATTGTAACACAAGGGCGAAGCCCGAGTGATACAAGGCGCCTGGTCAATAATGATCTTCTCAACCGTGGTTTATATACTATTTTTTTCACTACTAGCTCCTAAATTCTATTTAACAAATTTTATATTTATAACATAAGCATTTTGACATACTTATTAATACGTATCTACAAAAACTAAGCAGGCAGAAATGAAATTCTTTTGTTTATAAAATTGTTTTTATTATGTGACATTTCATTTTGGTAACAATAAGTAAACATGTTTGAAGAAAGTGATACGGAAAATTGTACTCCTCCGGAAATTAAAGAAGCAGCACAAAATGTGCAGTTTGATACATTGCTGCCAGAAAAATCTAAACCGATATATATGAAAGTGTACACAAATTTTAAAGAATGGTGTCTAACAAAAAAGGTGACTAAAATTTCGGAAAATGTGCTCCTAGTATATTTCCAGGAGCAAGCACAAAATAAAAAGGCTTCAAGTTTATGGGCCATATATTCCATGCTGAAATCGACTATTTCATTAAAAGAAAATCTAGACATTTCAAAATATTTTAAGTTACTTGCATTTTTAAAGCGCTAAAATGCTTCATATAAGCCAAAAAAGTCATCTGTATTTTCTAAAGAAGAAATTGATAAATTTCTAATAGAAGCGCCAGATGAAGTCTTCCTATCAACGAAGGTATCCTGTTGAGGTAATAAAATTCCAAAAACGTACTAATTCATATTTTCTTAGGCTATTTTTGTGATTGGGTTGGCTGGCGCTTGTAGAACCGATGAGCTTTGCAATATGCACATGAGAGATGTCGACGTTCGGGATGACATCATCGTTATAAATATAACAAAAAGCAAAAATGGATCCTCAAGAAAATTTGTCCTGGTAGAAACTTTCTGGGTTGAAATAGTTAAAAAATATTTAAGTAAGAGGCCGAATCCTGACATGGCAAAAGTGTTCATTACTTTCAGACACGGAAAACCTACAAAACAAAATATAGGACACAATATAATCAGCAAGGTGCCAAAAATAGTTGCAACATTTTTGAAGTTAGAAAATTCAGACACTTACACGGGACATTCATTGAGACGTACTTCCGCTACCATTTTGGCTGAAAATGGTGGTGACATATTATCTCTAAAACGTCATGGTGGGTGGAAGTCTGCCACGGTAGCGGAAGGCTACATTGAAGAGTCCCTCGCTGATAAAATGAGGATTGCTGGAATGGTACAAGGAGCCCTACTCCCTTCAGTCCCATCAGAACCAATTGTTCCTATAGCCAGTGAATGTGAGGCTACGAACCCTTCAACAAGCCCCATACCTCAGTCAATGATGCCAGAAATTCAAAATGCGACAATAAATATAGGAAAAAAATTTATGCATCAACAGAACAAACCCATCACCCATCTGATTTTCATTGATGACGGGTTCGTTCTGTAGATATATAAATTTTTCATCGATGGTAATCGATGATGTTTTATGGTCGTCGATCGGTATGACTTGGGCTTAACATAAACTTTACCTAACTGAGCGTATGCAGACAGAGGGTTTATATAAACAACCTTACGCTTGAAGCTATTACATACCAGGTATTAAACTTTAATGCTGATATAATTTTCTTAATAAATTTGATATAGTCAAAACGGAGAAGGAGAGGGACTCACGTTATCAACCGGAAAAAAAACTTTATAAAATGAAATATAACTTATTAAGATTATTCGGTGTTATTTATTTTTAAAAAAAGAAGAAAAAAATATTTGTATTAAGAAGCGTATATATTAATGAATTTACAATTATTTCTAAAGTCAATCCGTATTCCTCTTAGAGAATATAAAATTATTTGAAATAATTGTAGTTGATTTTCATACCATACATTGGCAATAATAAAAATGATCTTGTTTATAATATTGTATAGCGATTGAATATTGATCTTGTCATTCGATTGTCAGTCAGTCAGAAAGTATCGTGTCAGTTTATTTCTGTCACTAATAAATCATGCCTGAAGCTTTATCAAAGCAGTAAAAAAAACTGAGAATGAATGTAGTGCATTATTTTGAACGTTAACTGGCCAATGGTGGCCCATTAATTCCATTGAAAGCCGTACGAGAGGTATTTTTTTTTCTAATTTAATTGAATTATGTACTTTTAGAGAGCAGCTAATGTCCTTCAATTAAGCAAATCAGTTGTAAGTAAGATTTCGGGACAAGTAGGAAGAGGTGAAATTTTAACATCACCGAAGAAGGTCAAACAACGGAAAAGACCCGTTACTGCAATTGATAATTTTACAGAAACTGCATTTAAAAATATTTTCTACGAGATATATGCAAATAGTAAGTATATTATTATTTATTAAATACGAGTATGTACATGTAATGAATAAATCGTTTTGCAATAATAGAAATGCCATTAACACTTATTGATTTCTAGAAATAGTTGTGACTTGCAAGTCCTTGATTGAAATTTTAAAGTCTCGAAATATATATAAAGGTGGACATACAAGCCTCATAATGATATTATACAATATTGGATTTTCGTGAAGGAAAGAATGTAATAGACGGCCTATATGAACTTCCACATGTTTCAAAAATAATTCATTGCTCTATAAATTTATGAGAAATATTAATACAGACATTCCGCATAAAATGATCTTTCTGGATGAAACCTAGATATTTCAGAAGATATCCGCTCGCCGAAGTTGGCAAGATTCTGTCTTAAGATGCGTTAAGCGAAATACCCCATCTGATGGAAAAAGAAAAGTTGCTATTTGTTAATTATTCTATTAGGCTTCTTAAAACTTATAATTTTTGTATGCTATTGATTTATATTGTTATAGGTACATAATTCTGCATGCTGACACTGAGGACGGTTGGATTCCGAACTGCTCACTTATTTTCGCGTCTAAAACAAAACAAGACGATTATCATGGTGAGATGAACCATGCTAATTTCATGAAATGGTTCAAAGACCAATTAGTTCCTAATTCGGACGAACCGTCATTGATTATTAGTTAGTTGATAAAAACCCCAAGGAAAGTTGGACTAAGGCCGAAATTCAAACATGGCTTGCTGGTCATAATATTAACTTCACACAATGTCTATTTAAAAGACAACTGTTAGATCTTGTTGAGTAAGTAATTTTTTTTTACATATTGTTTCACGTTTCTTTTGAAAGTTTTGTATTTTTAGAATTTTTAAATATCGTATATTATTTATAAGACCTGAGGTTCATTTTTAAAACAGTGTGAGTGGGAACCGTTTAAAAATAAGTTTCCGTCATCTTTACATTCAATTACAAGTATAAAGAACAAGTAAGATTGTTTTCTTAACCTTTAATCATTTGCACTACAGGCATCAGGTTCCGGAGAAATACATCATAGGTGAATTCGAACTGGAACATGGCCACGAAATTCTGCGATTAAAACAGTACCATTGTATTTTCAATGCAATCGAGAGCATATGGGGAATTTCAAAAAATTATTAAAATAAGTATATTGGTCGAGATGGGTACGGTGATGGTTCTACATTAAGTATGTGGGAAGAAGCCTTACAAACAATGACCCCAGAAATTTGGAAAAATACGGTCAACCACACAGTAGAAGAAATCAGTAAATGGTATGTGCGTCAAATCTATTTGGATCAGGGTAACATCGAACCTTTTGTGATTCATATTAATGCTGACGACAGCGATGACGACGAAAAAGAGGAGAAGAATTTGCCGGACCGAGCAAAAACTAAATTGTTATTGTTGTATTTTTTAGGTTTCAAATCAGTTAACGTACTGTTATTTATTTTGTGTCTATATCTTGTTAAATATCAGTTTAAAATCTCATCACCAATATTCGCTCCTTTTCAGGACCACAAAATACCATTTTTTAAAAATTAATTATAAATAATGAAAATTATTCCACATCACTTACTAAATGCACTTATTCACTATCGTTGCCGTCACAAATCAACTGTGATGACGCCGACAGACATACTAATTTGTCAACTGTCACTTGAAGAAATAGGTTATAGTAACTTATGCAACACGCATAGCACTTTTATTCTAAAACAAATCAGTATCCCATATATTATTTGATGACGTGAGTCTCCTCCGTTTTGAGTATAGGAAGTAAATTTAAACAATCACAACAAAGAAACCAGAACGAAGTTTACAACAGCGAAACATTTTAAAGTATTTTGCTGTCACTGTCAAGATTGTCAGACTGCTATCATCCGGGAACGATAATAAAGTCATGCGAACGATAACAAAAAGTGTTTTATTTTTATCCCCTCTTGGCAAGTTATATTGTTATGTTTTTATATTCACATTTTTAATCATACTTTATATTATACACTGTAAAAACAACCGTATCCGAAATGATATTTGGACCATTCTTATAAGAAATTGCTAAATTACTGTTATCAAATAGATAATATTACATAAATTAATTTTAAGTTAAAAAATAGAAAAAAAAATTGCTACATTTTTTCGTAACTTGACAAAATAGTAATTACAAACAATAACAATAGACTAATTGATTCATATGAAGAATTTTATGTTTTGCAGCTTATATGAGAAGCAGGAAATTACGAAAATATAATTTTACATGTTAAATTCCAATGTTAGTATATTCGAATCAGCACTCAGCATAAAAGAAAGGTTTTATAGTCTATTTTTTATAAGAATGATATAACAGGAAGCTAGACGTAGTTTGATATTGTTTTCTGATATTATCCCAATCAAAAAACAATATCAAACTTATATGTTTCTTATAAAAAGTAGACTATACAGTATATCTATTTTAGATAATAACTTTATACTTATAAACTTTATTTCATTATTTCAAACTTACCTATTTGTGTTTTTCTTGGGTTGTTTGTATGATATTCAGTTACTTCATAGTTTTTCGAAAATGACCATCTAATGTTAATTTGTAGTATTTTAATGTTTAGTGTTTGAGATATACCCTTAACAATTTATCATGTTCATTTTTAGTTAATTGTTTTAGAGTAATGTTTTTTGAATTTATAAAAAAAAAACATTTTAATTTTAGAAACATTGTACTGGTGAAAGAAATGTTTATTTTGAAATAGATGCATTTGCAAGTTTAAATAAAGTAATTTTAAAATAAAGTTTTACTGATTTACTGATTAGTAAATAGAAATGAAAATTACTATATGAAAATGTTTATTTCATGAATTTTACTTTTTATTATTTAAATCAAATTTGACAACTAAATTGATAATTAAAAATTAGTTTTGACAGCAATATGAGGTATAATTTATGGAATAAAAAAAAAATATTTGTATAATATGTCAAATTGATAATTCTACCCTCTTACCGGTGACAATATTGTAAGTTTTGTACAGACATATTTCTTGTAATATATATATCTAAGAGCTAGCAACGTTTTCGAGAGAGAATTTTAGGTCGGCCAATTTTTAGATATGCTATCTCTCTCACTTTCCCGGACGTCATACGCGCTACCTGGCTGGCGGTAGTGGTTGCGTTCATTAGTGCGCATCGTACCTGTATAGGTAAAATATCAATTTTTCAAATTTTCAAAAGTTTTTTTTATTATTATTTTAATTGACCTTTTTGACACATAAATCTATTATTGTCAGACATTTTCATTGTTGTTAAAACTGTGCCAGAAAATTTTGAATTAAAAAAAAAATTCAAAATATTTTAGTATGGCTGAATGTTATTTAAGTATCGAAAAACCCAAAATAAATTTGCCAGACAATTATTCAGTTGTTGAACCTTCAGCCAGACCGATCTAAAAGTGAAAAGTGATGTGGTACTATTTTGTCTGGTTTAGAAATAGTTCTCAAATAAATTTATATACTTTCAAAGCGACATGTGGGATATTTTAGATAATAATATGAAAAAAAATAATTAAGGTGACGTCTGTCTATTTTGACATGAAAATATGCAATACAAAGCAATTTTTATGTGCCGTATATGCTCATTACTTTTAATTAGGGCATGTAACCGGTAATTGATATTTTAAAGGAAAATTACAAACTTTAACCGATATTTTGAAGGCCGAAAATATCGGTAACAGTTAATCAAAAATAAATAAATCGGTTTCAGTGAACATTAGTACTTATTTTTTGTATTATTTAGCGCGTTTTTTTAAATATTTTTTTTATATCCGAGTTATCTATTTGTATTTGAATATTAGACACGTTTAGAAAAATGACCAGCGTTTCTCTAAAGATATTATGGCAATTTTTCTGAATATTCGTGTTTGTTTGACCTATATGTATAACATATAGAATTGTTAAATAATAACAATTTATTAATTAAATTGCATTCTCTTATTTGTTATATTTTTTTCAAATGGTAATTTTTTTGTATTTTTTTTTTTGTTAATCAATACATGTTTCATATTTGCCTTGTTTCTAATATATTCAGTTGTTTTTATGAAAGTATAGTGTAGAAACATTATTCCATTTGTTTTATAGATTTTCCAAGGATATCAATTACTAGGTGACAGTAAATTTGTAAGAATACTGTAACATATAAAAAAAATTCAGCCAAAGAACAACGGTATTATTTTAATTAAAATGTATTTTATATCCTTTTTTCAATTATTCCTTATAATTCTAGCATCGGGATGTAATACAATTGACATATGTGTGAGTGGGCAAGGTCTACGTGCCCAATCAGAGACTGCGGACCAAGCCTACTCAGAGGAATGTAGTTGTAATGATAGGGACGAATTTTTTTTTTCAGTTACATGCCTTTGTTTCTAACATATTCAGTTTTTCGTGAAAGTATAGTGTAAATACATTATTCCATTTATTTTACAGATTTTCCAAGATTATCAGCTGCTAGGTGATAGTAATTTCGTCAGATTACTGTCACATATTAAAAAAATTCAACCAAAAAAAAAAAACGGTATGTAATTAAAACATATTTTATATCCGTTTTTTCAATTATTCCTTATAATTCTAGCATCGGGGTGTAACACAATAGACGTTTGTGTGAGTGGGCAAGGTATACGTGCTCTCAATCAGAGACTGCGGACCAAGCCTACTCATAGAAACGTCTTAATAATGATAGGGACAGATTTGATACATTTGAATAAAACTGACCTACACATCCTGAAACAAATTTAAGAAGTAAATCTGCCACCTATTAAGATTTCAGTATCTATGTCAGTACATTATTCCAAATGAAATAATAATTATCTGACTGTATTCATGTGCCGTCTCTATATAAAATTTAAAAAAAACATTCATGTTAAAATCACATTTTAATGTTCACACTACATAAATTAACCTACACTCCCTGAAGAAGACCCACGTGGGGTCGAAATCGGTAGGATACGTAGTTTTTTCCAAATATATTGACTGAATTCCACAAGTTTTATTATCTCTTTCTTTTAATGTTATTTCCAGATATAAATCTGTAATTGAAAATAAATGTATGTAATAAAAAAAAGAAACTTGGGAGTTAATTACAACTACTTATAACTCTTCTGCCGATTCAGGTCCAAGACTGTTAAACAGCTTAAAATTCCATATGAAAATTTAAAGAGAGACATAAGAAAAAATGGTGCTGCGGAACTAATCTAATTTTTAAATTTTATTCTTAAATTTTTTTATTATACCGCTTGTTTCACGTGGATTAAAATTTTTTGTCAATAAAATGTTTTGTATTACTAGTAGCAAAAAACATATACAGAAAAATTACAGGCTGTAAAAACAGCGAAATCTGCTGCCGTATTTGAAGGTATTTATCATATTATCATTTGTATTCGGATTTTAATTACTTCATTTTGATTTGACAATTAAAGAAAGGGAGGCCCTTCCTCTTTATCTATCAGTAACGAGCAAGAGCTACTATTAGTAGAACTTCAGGAACAAATTCAGCTCCATTAGAATTTGTTTGATAGTGCTGCTGAATATATGAGTAATATTTGCACTTTTATAATTTTATTTTTTGACTGACTTATTATTTATTAATGGTGCAAGATATTTCTTTTATTATAGACCAAAATCAGATCCCTAACAAGACCCCAACCCAACTAGAGCCAGTCCAAATTCTTGAACTAGAATCTGCACATAAACCACCGAAATAAATTTGAAAAACCCATAAGAAAACCAAAATATCTGCCGAACAATATAGGAGACAGAAATATTTATGCTGTTATTACAAACTTGTCAATAAAAAAATTAAAATTAGGACAGTAATTTGTTAGTTTATTTTGAGTTTTATTAAAACTAAGTTCATATGCATTGATTTATCAATTAAAAACAGTAACAATAACAGCATTTCTAACTGCATTGTTATTCTAATTTTCTACAACAAAATTTTCTAATTCCTCCTCGTATATCTCGGGTGCATCTTCAATTACATCATTTTGTATTTTACAGATGTTGTGTAGTGTCCACAAGCAACTACTACTTATGGAATAGTTTCCAATTGTAGTCTTAAACCTAATTGTAAACATGGAAACCTTCTCTATAGTACTCCAAAATACATTTCAATAGGATTTCTCCTAGCAATGTGGGCTAGATTGTAAGCTTCTTCATGTGGACCAGCAGGATGAAGCAGTGGAAGTAAAAGATAATTTTTGCATGGATAGCTACTATCGCCGAGTAAAAATTCATATCGGTAAATACCCATGGAGAATTCAGCAGGAAGAGGGGAATCATTAAAAATGGTACTAGCATGCTTGATCCCGGCCATCTAGCTATTATATTTTTTTTTATTACTTTTAGGTTTCTGTCGCAGACTGCTTGGACATTAATGCTTAAGTAACCCTTTCTATTGCGAAATAGCTCTGCTCGATAGCCACCAGGGGACTGGATCTTAATATGGGTTACCATCCACTGCACCAACAATGATGCGACACAGTCGATTTGTGCAAATTTATGTGATCACCTAAGACAAACTGATATGCACCAGTACACGCATCGAGTGATTTATTTCTCTCGGCGGTGGGTTTTAATCTTGCACCAAATATATGCATTAAGCTTCTAACAGTATGTTTTGTTAAACGGAAACGATCTTTAAAATCCTGTTCGTCAAATATCTCATATGGATTTGTTCTTTTCCTGAGGTGTCGAATTCTATGAGGTATGGGTTCATTTTCTATATCGGAAAGATCTGACAAATCTAACTCCATTTTCCTTTTCTACGAAATTGTTTATATAAAATAAAAATTTGTTAAATATTGTTCACGAAATCAAAATAACTAAAAGAACAAATAAAAACGAAAGTATGAAAACAAACACTATTAACTAATAACCTAAATAGAAAAACCTTAAATAATGCACTATGAACTATAAACTTAAACGAAGAACACAAGAAACACAAATAACTGGTACTAATTATATATAAAATGCGAAATAGAAATAATACGAAACTAAAATGTCAACTTGATTAGTTGATAATTGGTCACTCATCTCTTGTTATAATAATAATCCGTTAAAGAAGACGTGATGATCAGTTAATCAAGAGTTGATGTTTGTGCAACCCAAAATGTAGATGATGGTATGTTAAGGGACCGTTAATGGTTCATCACGTTCACACTGTGTTATCCATTGATAAACTTTTATTATCCGTTGACAACTGATTATCACACTGTTAACGGTTAATCAATTTTGATGAACATGTTTGCAACCCGGCATAAGGGTTTTTTTTTTCTCGAAAACCGACAGCGTTTCGAAACGTGGAAAATCTGTTGATTAACGAACATTTACTACTGTAACACGGTCGCTTGGCGGCTGTGTATTTTTGTAAATTTTTGTTAGTGTTGTACTCCAAATGTTCAGGAATGGATAGATTTATGGTGAAGGACGCACATTTTTTACGCCTTCAAGCTTATTGTCAAAGACATAACTGTCCGTTTCCGTAAGTGATGCCCTCGGTGGACATCAATAGTTGGGTCATTTTCAGCATAGTTCATACTTAGGGGATGAGAAGAGCCGGATAAGCATAGGTTGAGAACTTCTGGATTTTTACCATTAAATGGTGGTTCACAGTTCGAAATCTCTCTCTCTTGTTGTAATCGTCGATTGTTGTGGATGTCTTGACTGAATGTCAGACATACCTTGGTATTTCTTAGTGAAATAACCAATTAGTTGATTTACTGTGTGTAAAGGCTCTCTCATCGTGGTGTAAATTTGTAAGTAGTTTTTATTATATTCTGTGTGGATTAATATTGATTTGTAGATCGATGTAAAAAGGTTTTCAAATTGTTTGTAAATTAGAAAAGTAAGAATTTAGAGTTTGTATAGAATCAAGTTACGCGTTGTAGTTTATTTGAATTATATAAATGTTTTTGATCGCGGTTGATTATTAAAATTTATATAATTTTGTTATTGTTGGAATATCGTGTTTGATTCAGCCCATCCTATTCCAACCCCTGTCTTTGTGACGTGGTAGCACAACGCGTAAGTAAAATTCTATTATTCTAAAATTACAACCCTGCACCAATTTGACCATAATTGTAGTAAACCGCGTCTGTTATCATTATTAAACATTCCCTTGTCTGCTTCTATCACGGCAGACTTTTAAATAAAGTGATAGTGGTGGCAGCGACTATCGTTACCCTTGTTTCGTGTAAAAGTTGTTCATTAATATAATTCGTGGATTACTTTTGAGGCAAGTAAAACTCATAAATTAAAACCCTTTTATGTCAGGTACTAGATTTCGTCTTAGGCGGCCGTACCTGTTACACTACAATACCCCGACTTCGAGAAAGAATTTAATTTGACATGTGACGCTAGGGACGTGGCTATAGGAGCTGTGTAGCTTAGCAGGATACTACACGTTACCGAGTCAAATAACGGAACAATTGGGAAAGAATTATTGGCTATTTTTGGGCTACTCGATATTTTTGGACCATACCTTTTTGGATGCAAATTCAAAATTTATATCGACCATCAACCCATACAGTACTTAATTTCGTTAAAGCATTGGAGCCAAAAATGAATAATGTGGCGCCTCAAATTGGAAGAATTTGATTAAGAGAACATTTATAAGAAAGGGTAACTTAATACAAATGCCGATACTTAAAGTCGTATACCTTCCGGAAATGATAACAAAATTCAAAATTCTCATTCGCCACCACTAATAGACGAATCATCATTAAATATCTATCAAGATTATTTAGATCAGAGACAACACCAAAATTCTAATCTCAGCAATATCATAGAAATAATGGGAAATCTGTTTGACGAACCACCTGATTGTAGTTTCGCTCATTGCATGAGCAAAGATTTAACAATATAATTAGGTCTCCTAAAGTTTGCAAAAAGATATCTATTATACTTAATAACTAAATAAACCCGCCAAACAATATATTTCATAAACCCTTCTAAGTTTAAAGAAATTCTGTTTACTTCACAAAATAAAAACATTAGGCATACCAAAATTAGGTTGCGGTCACGATAATGAAAATTGGTATGAAATCAAATCAATGTTAAACTATATTTTCAATGATTTCCGACATATTGGTGACCGTTTTTAATGATCCAATAGCTGAAATTGAACTTAACGTAAGTAAATCGGATATAAGATATAAGTATATGAAAGACATTTACAAACAGTTATCAAAGAAAGAAAAAAACAGACAATGACGCTCAATCCTTAATAGTAGAGGTAGGTGACGGATACAATAACGAAGACACGACAATAATTGACGACTCAGCAAACGACAGCGCTATCACAATACACCCTAGCAGTAAAGATCCTATTATTGGAATTCCTATTACCGAAAGCCCAATGAATTACGAAAAAAATCAAATTGTAATAATCGAATGTAAATACAACCAGAAACTAGTCAAAATTTTAAAATTATATGAATCTGAGAAGATGCTACTTTTGGTTAAAATTTCAAAAGAAATTACGAAGCTGAAATGATATCTTTTATTAAACAATACATTGTTCCAAACAAAAAATATATCTTTTTCAAAAACTACCTTTACGAGAAACTTAGTCGTATACTACAAAAATACTTCACAAATTCGCAAATAAAACTAATAATATGCACGAATTTCTTAAATGACATTACCGATAATGATGAAACCACACAAATGATATCAGTTTATCATTGTGGCAAAAGAAATCATAGAAAGATAGACGAAACTGATATGCGTATTAAAATACAATACTATTGACCTAATCAAAGTAACACATTTCAACTCTTTATAAACAATTGTGAAATACGTCGAACAACTAAATACGATAGAAAACTCCTAAACTTAAAATTTAACGTAACACACACAGCTACAAACCCGTTTCAAATTCTGCATGTAACAAGCCAAATTTTTTACCATTTCCACTACAGTAAGTAGACCATAATAACACTGCTTTTTGGGAAGTAGCTTTATTTACATCCCATGGGAACTAATAAATGATGACTGCATATTAATTTAAATAATAATTTTATATTTTAAAAATTTATGTTTATTGTAATATTACAGTTATTACAATTCTTTATATTATTAATGACATTAGGAATACAATGAGTAAATGTTATGGTTGCGTTAGTTATCTATTCTATTACATGTGATAAATTATTTTCAGTTATTTGATTTGAAGATTCTCCATATTAAGATGTAGTTCCAATAGTGGGTTTAGCAATAATTTATGAATAAGAATAATAAGATTGACGAAACCGAGATGCGTATTAAAAACAATACTATTGACATAACCAAAGGAAAACAATTCAACTCTACAAACAATTGTGAAATACGTCAAACAACTAAATACTCCTCGTAAAAACTCCTAAACTTAAAATTAAACGTAACACTCACAGCTACAACACCGCTATGCCGCCGTAATATAATTTTTTATTCTAGCCGCCGTTTAATTTCTTCGCCGTCGTATGTAGAATCAGCCAATAAGAAGTAACTTGCACAATAGAAATCTGTAATATCGCCCTAAATGTCGCTATAAAAACTAGACAACCTAAGAATAAAGTTACTAAAATTATGAACTACTTGACGGGTAACCTACATATTAAACGTCAAATAGTAATTTATTTTTTAAAATTTCTACGTTTAAAGAAAAAATAAAATGTGTTATTCAGAGTAAAAGTGTCTTTGTGTGCCTCGCATGCAATTGTCCGACTCACTTCGCTCGTCGTGCAAACTTCCATGCTCGCCACACAAAGTATCACTTTTACTCTTAATAACACAATATACTATTTCCCACTTAGTAAGTATGCTAGAACATCACTGTTTTTTTGGGAAATAAGTTCAATTTACCAAACAGATATCGGTTGCTATTAACTACGGGATGTAAGTACCTCTATTTTTATTTGACAATGATACTGCATATAACATTCAGCAACATTCGATGACTTCCATCCGCCTAGTCTTTTTATGGCTACAATTTTGGCTCCTGTGTTTGCCAGCAGCGTTGCCGAAGTTCTGCGAAACGTATGCACTTTATAGGTGTGTGGATTTTCTAGCTTTAAATATACTGCAATTTGTCGGGGTGTGTTAGCGATAGTATTTTTACCAATAGGTTGAGCATAAATACTTTACTTTTTGGTATCGCATAAAAAAACAATTTTCAATAGTTATCTTTCCTCTTATAACTATATACTGTTTTACAATTTGTAAATGGCATATGTTATTGCCTTTTTGAGTTTTATTGTAAATCTACAAGACAGTCCGTTTTTGGAATCAGGTATGGTAACAACAATAAAAGATCCTTTTTCTTTTATGTCGTCTATCTTCATTTGCATCTATATCACGACTTGCCCCTGCAATACCCATTATCATTGCGACCTAAAATTAAAAACTATTGACTTTTCATATATAAGACAATTTATAAATGAAATACCTTGAACAGTAAATAAGTGTTATCTGGAACTTCTTGTAAAAATGTATTAATTTGAGCCCTGCTAAATACGTTAGACTTCTTTGGCTTATAGCCATCGTCTTTTCTTTTCAAAAAAGCAATTAATTTGGGATACTTATATAATATATTTACATGTGTTTTCGTGAATAAAAATGGTACTTTTCAACACGGAACATTCACACCACAGGCTTGGTGGGCATTTTGTTGTTACGGATCTTTCCAAAACATATGTTAATAGTGTAGTTTCCGAAATAGCAAAATTAATTTTACTTTAGCATCAATCTTTAAATGTTCTATATGCGAACAAATATGGTTTCTTTGACATTTCTGACAATAATGATAAGCAGACAATTTTTGCTTTTTCTTCAATACTAACACTTTTTGCACTTATTTTTAAACAGAACAGAAACCGATTGACATACGTTTTTATGCACTTTTTTACCAAACAAACAATGCAAACAATATACATAGCAAAAGACAACAAACACAAATCTCTAGATATTCGATTTTTCATGAAAATAAATAAATGTCAAAAATATGTTGAACAAACATAAATATTTTAAATAATTTAGAATGTGGAAGACGGACAAAAATAATAAGCACTTCGGGAGGCTCGAATTTAAAAATTCACTTGTAAAATAATTATTAGCATTACACAAAATTGACATACATTTTATAAGTTTCCAACATCAGATCTAACAGCATTATAAAACGTTTCCATTCGACACTTATTGATCACATTAGATTATTTAATAATAAGAAAGAATTTATCACAGAACCCATAGAGTCAAAAGTAAATTACACCCAATAAGGCATATTTGCTTTGTGACGAAATGCTCGTCACATCAGGTTAGAGCGAACTCGCCGTCCGAACCAGTTGCCGCCGACCGCTTCAAACAACTTCAGGAGACTGTACGACAACTCCAACAGTCTGCGGGATTCCCAAAAAGCCGCCGAGAAATACTTTGGCGAAAGCACATGGCATGAAACATAACCTCAAGACCACGTGGGGCAAAACTTTCACAAATGTTTCACCTACAAACACAGCACTGAAGGAAACAATAATAAAAACTTGTTAACACTTACCGCTCTTACTTTTCCTTATCTTTTCTTGTTATTTTCACAGTTTCCAAAGTCTTCACAAAAACACATGTCTGCTGAGCCAGCGCGTGCGCACGGCCGCAGTTCTGCCAACCTCGAACACAACGCTTCGGGAAACCGAATTCCCATGCTACATTTAAAAAAAAAAAATATGTAAATCAAATTAAATCAAATACAAAACTCTGTAAAGCCAAGGGAAGTGATTTTGCGAATCTTTAAAATAAAACTCAATTTATTGAATGAAAACAACAACACAAAAAGTCAGTCTTTCTCACTTTAAAATCAGTAGCTGCAGGTTTAATCAATTTTCGGGTATAAATACGACCGCCGGGGCCATATTTCTTCAGTCTATGACGACTCAGTCTACGACGACTACAACGTCTAACAGCCAGCCGAGGAGAGTAGCAGTTCGTATCCGCACCGTACCGTACCGAATCGAGTTTTTTCGTAAGTTTCTTGTTTATTTTTGTATTTTCTTGAATTCCGCTGCTATCAGAGGATACAGGTTGGTGGCTACCACCTCCGTTCCTCAGAGCCTTCAGCTCGCTGCATTCCACGTCTGAGGGGAAGTTCCGTTGGTGGTTTCCATCGCGTACTTCTACGGCTGCTGGGCAGATCCGCTTGTTGACTTAGTAGTTTTTTTTCACTGCTCTACGTTCCGTAGTTGTCGGAGAAACCCAGTTGGTGGCTCCCACCGCGAACTCCGTCGACGGCTAAGTAGAACCGCGGTTAGTTTGTCATTTTTCTCACTTCCTACGGCTCAGTACAACTAGGTGTAATAATTTTAGTACAATAAAATATTTAACTTACTTTTGTCTGTCTGTGCTAAACCTTGGCCCGACCGACCTAGAGCTCCCGTGGCACACGTCACTTTTCTCACAGGATCCGTAGATTGGCGCCCGAGAAGAACCCGACATCCTGTAAGAAAACCCACGACATCACGGACCAACAACATCACGCAGCGGCCCAAGTGATCGTCGCAGCTTATAACAACACTATTCAACCAGTCTCGAAATGAAAGCAATGCAAAATTATTACAGGACACTTGTATTCGAATTCACCATTTAACATTGATGTCGAAAAACAACTCATAAATATTCACAAAATAGAAACCCATAAAAAGAAAACAAAATTATTCTACCAAAATATTAAAGATAGAATATAACAAAACAATGAAAAGGTTATAAACAAATGTAATGAAACTAGAGAAGAATTACCTGACATCCCCAAAAAAGTATAAGTTAAAAACAAATAAAAACAACAGAGAACTAAGAAAAAATATAAACCCGAAATTATCACAAAACTTAACAAAAATACGGCTGGAAATATGGTTTTGCTGATGGAATTTCCAGCAATTATGTTAAAATTAAAGAAAACATTATTGACGGAAGCGAAGTCCAGAAATTAGAATGCGTGAACCACGTCATTAAAAACTACGGCAAATCACTTTACAAATTAAAATTGGGTAAGTCCATTGGAATTATCGGCAGAAAGAATTTAACCGTAGAAATATTGTTGCAGAAGCAAGCTAAAAAAGCCATTTCTGACGAAATGAATAAAAACAGCGAGACACTACAAATTCATTTAGAAAAAAGTTCCGACCTTACATTTTCACCAGATATAAGAAATATGTAAGATACCGGCATATATTACCATATAATCGTATTTATTAATAATAATTAATTTACAGGGTCTTTACAACCTGTAATAAAGAAGGCACCACTTTTGACAGGCAAGGAAACAAATATAAAAGCTGAGTGTCTCATGAATATTTTAGCAACAACAAAAAGGTTAAATCTTATACGAAAGAATTTATTTCAAACCACGAAAATATTAAGTGGCTTAAGATACAATAGTAGTATTTTTTGGCACGTACCTGCATGGAAACAAAATTTTGAAAAAAGTCCTCTTTAAAGAATAAATTGACAGACATCATAAGTATCGAGAAAATAAAAAGCTGAAATGTAAATTACATTATTTATTGCTAATTCATAATATACGCTTCATTTATTTTACGTATATTTTGAAAATATTTTAAAAATAAAAGTCATTTGCCGTCTCTCTCGCCATAGAATTTAGATGCGTCATTATTTGCATCAAACCAGACTGTCCGATATCGCCTAGGTCACCAGACAACTGAGGTGTATCTCAGCTGTCGACTCGACCGCCGTTCCATACCACGAGTCGTCAAAGAGCACCCCTAGTTACCATGTACTGTAACCCTGTCCAGGAGGCGGCGTGAAGTGGGTCTTCAAGGCCGCGCCAAGCGGGGGTGTTAGGGGTGCTCAACACCCCGGCGGCAGGATTCAGAGGGCAGCAAGTCGTCTACACAATTTCTAAAAGAATAACTTGATACTTCTACAATTTCGCCCCCGAGGTTTGAGGTCAACTACCGGGCGCGTCCCCAGGTGGCGGATAGGGGAACGGCCATTTCGCAAGTCATGGTTAGTGACAGCTATACGCTGACCCTCTGGGCTTAAAACCCCGACATGGGCTTAGCCAAGGCTGTCACCGCGGACCATCCTCCCACGTGTTTGTGCCATGCGTGGCAACCCGTGTCGGTCGGATGAAGGAATCCTGGTGGCTGAGTCGTCAGACAACACTCCACTTTGGCCCTGATTTCACCTAGACGGGCGGTCGAGACTAACCCACCTCGATCAACCGGCTGCGACGTCGGGTCAGACCGCCGTCAGGGTGAGTCTCTGGGGACTGCGGACACGCAGGGGGCCCAGCCACCATTGGATTGTTGGTCGCTTTCCTCTGGCTGACTGGCAACCTCCTCGTGTGTTTGTCATCCTTGGAGGCTATATCTCACCGGTAGGCTCTGGCGTTGAAGTTCAACGTCCCCTTTTGGGGCTCCCTGGTGGGTGGAGCGCTGGTGAGATGAAGCTTCTTTTCCCCATGGATGGATTTGTAAAGACCACCATAACCCCAGCGGGCGCGTCTTCGGATACACCGCTAACAACACCAGCGGGTGCGTCTTCGGACACCCCATTACCAATGGGTGCGTCGTCGGACACCCCATCAACTGCTCCCAAGCCCAAGAGGCACCGCATTAGCGGAGCGGAGCAAAAACGTCGGAAGAAGGCACGTGAAGCTGAGCTGGCGAAAGCTAACTCAGCCGGCAAACCACCTTCCGCGTCTTCGGTGCACTTGGGAAAAGCTAACCCCGCTGGCTCTAGACAATCGTCTAAACCGGTGAAGACGGCTGGCTGCCCAGGAAACACCAAACGCCAACGATCGGAAGGGTCGGAACCTTCTACCAATGTCAGGAAAAGAAACCGCCCTCTCCCATCAGCAAAACCCCCTGCCCCAAGTGTGAGCTAAGCAGATGCCTCTAAGAGACATCTGAAAGTGGCGATCATTTGTCGCAGTAATCCCCTTGGGAAGATCTCCTCCTCTCAGGTGCAGATACTGCAGGACCGGCTGTATGAACAACTGGACACCGCATTATTTACCCTGAAGGATGAAGAACAGCCTCCTGTCTTCGATGGGTGGCTTCATTCCGGGGATATTCTTCGTATCACCTGCGGTGACAACCATTCCCTGGAATGGCTGAAATCTGCGGTGAGCAAACTCCCCCCCCTCCCCAAGGTGGTGTTCTGCCCAACTTGAGGTCGTTGGCCTGGACTGCCTTCCTCGGTTGGTGAAGGCAGCTGTCTGGATTCCGGGTAAAGCTGATTTTAAGGCAGACTGTCCTTCGGAGGCTGGCAGTACAAAACAAAGACCTCAAGGTTTCCAACTGGTGCGTCTTTCATGATGCACCTAAGGAGAAACCATTGGGCAGATTGTTAGTCTTCGGCGTCATCGAAGAGGATGCCAAAACCCTTACGGAGAGAGGGAAGAAACTTCGGTATCTTTTCTCCTCCCTCAGCGTCAAGTTGAAGGTTGGTAGTTCAATACCACCTCAACCAACCCCTGGGACCGCAGCTCAGTCCTCGCAGAGTGCAACCTCAATGGAGGTTTGCTCCAAAGAGGATGCTGAACTGCAGGAGCTCGAGTCTCTCCTCCTCACATCCGAAACCTTAAATGACCCATCCCAATCCTAAATCTCCCTCTTCTTCACCTCTATCCTTCATTCAACTAAACCTGCAACACTGTCGGGCGGCGACCTCAATATTGAGACGACACCTAGATAGTAGGCAGCACAGCATAGCCCTGGTTCAAGAACCCTGGATTGTAAAATCAAAGATCTGTGGACTAGGCGACAAAAATACCTTTACCTTTACAGGTTTTGGTATTGAAAATCCGAGGACATGTATAGTAGTGCCTAATAACCTTCAGGCTGTTATTCTCCAACACCTGTGTACACGTGATATCACTGCCATCCTTCTTAGTAGAGTCACAAACAACAGCAAGGAAGACATCATTCTTGCCTCCTGCTACCTTCCCTCAGATTCTTCACAATCACCTCCCAGCCCTGAACTTGTCAAACTGGTCGAGTTTTGTGAAGAAAATCACAAACATCTAATTGTAGGATGTGACTCTAACTCACACCATACTGTCTGGGGCAGCAAAGACATTAACCCCAGAGGTAAATCTTTATGTGAATACATCACTAGTACCAATCTAGAAATTCTCAACCAAGGCGATGAACCTACTTTCGTCACGTCTCGTGCACAATCTAGGATTGACATCACCCTGGCAACACCTAAGATATCTAATGACATATCAGGATGGTATGTATCACCTGATGTCTCAATGTCTGATCACAAATCAATTCACTTTACGCTGAACGCTAAGCATATTGATAAAAAGGTCTTTCGGAACCCCAGGAAAACAGACAAAACTCTATTCGTAGATCTTCTTCATTCTAGAATAGAGGGATGTCATATTCCAAATCAAATTAGCAAGGATTCGCTTGAAGATTGCGTCAGCAAACTCCAGCACGTTCTTATCAATTCATATGAAAGGGCATGTCCCTTAAGTACAATTAACTCAAAGAACGCCCCATGGTGGTGCAAGGAATTGAGTAAAATGAGAACTTCTATTAGGAAATTGTTCAACAAAGCCAAAAACTCCAAAATGGAAGCTGACTGGCTCTCGTACAAATTGGAGAAAACAAAATACAAAAAAGCTATCAGGCAAAGGCAAAGGAACGCCTGGCAACAATATGTCAGCAATATTGACAAATCTGCCCCTGTAGCTCGCTTGAAAAAAATGTTCTGCAAAGAACCAAACCAACAGCTAGGCTGCCTCAAAAAAGAAGATGGCACCTACGCTTCCTCAATCATTGAAAACAATGAAATTCTTCTAAAATGTCATTTCCCCGGCTGTGTGATCTCTGAAAGATGTACCTGGAAGGACAACGATCACTCCTTCTCAGAGGAGGCGCTCGAACTCTCTAAGGTAATCATTGATGAGACACGCACAACCTGGGCAATAAACTCCCTAAAGCCTTATAAATCACCAGGTCTAGACGGTATTGTTGCGGCCCTTCTTCAATGGGGCTGCAAGCAATTAACACCTTACCTGGTTTGGAAGTTAAAGTAGTTTACATTCCCAAACCTGGACGCGTAGACTACTCAATACCTAAATCATATCGCCCAATAAGCCTTACCTCAGTTCTTCTTAAAACTCTGGAAAGACTTTGTGATAGATACATAAGGGAAACTGCACTGGTTCAAAATCCGCTGCACCCTAACCAACATGCTTATATTCAGGGAAAATCGACCGAAACTGCTCTTCATGCTGTGGTTAGCAGGATCGAAAATTCTTTGGAACACAACAATTCCTCCCTGGGTATTTTCATAGATATAGAAGGCGCTTTCGACAAAGCTACCTTCAACTCTATAGTCCATGCTCTAGAGTTCCATGAAGTAGAATCTCCTCTTATCAGGTGGATAAAGTTCATGCTAGAACATAGGGCGATCGAATTCTACTCTGGAGAAACAACCATAAGAGGCTATGTTACAAGAGGCTGTCCCCAAGGTGGTGTTCTGTCACCCCTTCTTTGGGCGATATTAGTAAACAATCTTCTGCTACTCCTCAACAACAATGGATATCACTCTATTGGATATGCAGACGACATCACTGTCCTGCTAAACGGGAAATTTGAGAACATCCTTGCAAATCTAGCAAGCGCTGCTCTTAAACTCTTTGAAAACTGGTGCAAAGACCACTCTCTTTCGGTAAATCCTGCCAAAACTGAAATGGTTCTTTTCAAAAGAAAGCGGAAAATTGGCACTCTCACAATGCCAAAAATATTCAATCAGTCTCTAAGTTTGTCCAGTAACGTCAAATATCTGGGAGTCATAATTGACAGCAAACTTAACTGGAGTCTACATTTAAACTACAAAGTTGAAAAAGCCTGCATAGCATTCTGGCAGTGTCGACGGATCTTAGGTAAACTCGCTTTATGGTTATACGTATCCATAATCAGGCCAATGATCACCTACGGAGCTCTTGTCTGGTGGCCCAGAATCAAACAATCCGTAGCAATATCAAAACTAGAACATGTACAAAGATTGGCATGTCTAGCCATAACCGGTGCAATGCGCACCACACCAACAGCGGCAATGGAAGTCCTTCTATGCCTTCCTCCTCTAAACCTTCACATAGAGGAAGTCGCGCTGAAAGCAGTCCTACGCCTCTCACAATTAGGCCACTGGCCCAAAATAGGACCAAGTTGCAGGCATTGTTCTATTTTCAAAGAAGCAGCTCAAAGTGCTCCTCTTCTGCAAATGAACACTGACTGCATTGCTCCAAAATTATACTTTGATAAACCCTATCGGATTATACTAGACTGTCAGATATCATCAAATCCCGACATTCTAATCTCCACTGACGGCTCCAAAAATGGGAAAGGCTCAGGTTCAGGCATTTTCTCTGAACAAATGAACCTGGACGTCAGTATTCCACTAGGCAAATATGCTACTGTCTTCCAAGCAGAAATGCTGAGGATCCTGCATAGTGCATTACTGATTAAAGAACACAACGTTCTAAATAAGCATATAAGGATAGCATCTGACAGTAGAGCAGCTCTTCAAAGCCTGAATGGTTTTAAATTTACCTCAGGTTTAACTGAACTCTGTCACACCGCCCTGTCAAACGTATGCCAAGATAATACTCTTGAACTCATATGGGTAAAAGGACATAGTGACAATGAAGGTAACATTCGTGCCGACTATTTAGCAAAGCAAGGCTCATCTACCCCACCTTGTGGGCCCGAGCCCATCTTGCCGCTAAGTAAATCGACTCTTCATAACATCATTCGAACCATTACTTTCGACAAATTTTCAGCTAGTTGGAACACTAGATCTAACTGCAAACAGACGAAATCTTTTATCTTTAAGCCGACTTTCAAGCTGGCTAATTACCTAATAAGGCTTTCGAGGAACAATCTCAAACTCCTTATTGAAGTATTTACAGGGCATGGTCGTTTCAACAAGCACATGCATCGTAAATATAAAAATCTCAAACACCTCACTTTGCAGAGGATGTGATATGGATGATGAAACAGTGGAGCACATTCTTCAGGAATGCCCCACTTTATCATTAAAAAGAGGTTCCATGCTTGGGGATATGTGGCCTTCCGAGGCAACACTCAGCACAACCCCACCTGCCAACTTGCTAGCCTTCTTCCGTAGCGTAGAATGGCTTCAAGATAGCTAGGGAGCTGTGCACCTGGAGGCAGTACAATGGGCCCATATGTGAGGCCTCAGTGCACGTGGAGTTTATCCACCCTCCACCTCAAATCTAAATCTAAATCTACAATTCCGCCAGGGCGGCAAAAACTGAAGGCTACAAAAACATATTTATTTCAAAGTCTAAAAGTACATATTTTTATTTCGTAGAATAAGTTAACAAGAAGCGCAGCTACGCTTCAGTATATCGAGCTAGTTTACACCCAATCCTATTCATGCGACTTGACCTATAATCGTTTACACCACGGAAATCTGAGATTAATTTAGGTCTAATATAGGTGGAATATAGTCCTCGATGCAATGCCATCTGTTGGAATAAAATCGTATTACGTCTAGTGGATGAAACTATTTTAGGTTGTCACTAGTCATTCAATTTTTCTTTTAAGTATTTATGATAACCAGATGTTACCAGTAAAATATGTGCAATTATGGATGTTCTTATTAAAAATGATGTTAATTGAGCATAATCGGCAAAGAAAATTGATATTTTATGGTTTATTGTTGTATCACTTGATTCAGTTTCAGTTTCTATTTCTGTTTTGTTTTCTTCATCTGCTTCATTGTAAGAATTAGATGATACAGCTTGGGCTTTAGAGCATAAGATTTTATTCATTTTTTTTTTAATTGAATTAAGGTCTATTAAACAACACAATCAACAAAATGTGACTTCTACAAATACGGAACAAGCGCCATCTACAGGAATTTTGTAGGACTCTGCCGTTTACACGCAGATTAGGAAGTGGCCTATACTGGGTCAGGTCACATGAAAAAGAGGCTTGCCCTAAGTAAGACCAGGTCGCCTACTAAGTGTTTACAGCATGGCGTCCTATACGGTCTAAGACGGGGCCTAAACGATGAGTGTAAACTAGCTCATCGTTAATTAAAGGTAATGATTGCCATTGCTTATTGTTTAAAAACACCGAATATACAGTGGGCGCAATGACGATTAAATTATTAATTGTTGCTGAACGACACAAAAGGAGGGTTTCGGTACCTTTTAATATCTTCGATTATTGTTTGGAATTATATATAAACAGGGAGGGGGGGTTGTGAATGTAAAAAGACATGAAAAAAGTGTTATCACATATAAAAGCTGTAAAATGTATTTTGACTTACATAATTCATAGATTTAGTATTAATATAATGTTTATATTTATTTTATTTTCTGTATAACACATTTTTTTGTTAAAATAAAATGATTATTTTGCAAGAATTATTATTATATTTTATTGTAGCCGTTCCTAATACGCTGTTATACCATTACTACTGTCCCTTAAGTATACAGAGATTTTTAGAAAAAAACGCAGTACATAAATAATTGGAGCGGCGCATTTCATTTAGCACCTTGGCGCCAATTTCCCTTGGCGCGGCACTGTGGGGCTTGCAGTTTAGTGCGTGAGCCCTATAAGAATAGAACAGGGGGCAGGAGACAAAATAGAAAAGAAAGTTACGTTTCTTTTTCAGCGGAGTAAGAGGAGGTTGCGAAGAAGCATACAACATGGATACTGTCCTACATTTTATCAGGTGCCACGTGATTTCCAGTTTCTCTTCAATCACCACTGAACCACCCGCTATACTTACAGCTTCGTGAAAGTACGCTTATAAGAAAATCAAATAAGTTACAACTTCCAACTCCAATACAGTGCGTTCGTTGGAAAAGTAAAAAGAATTGCTAATTATATTCACCTACGTTTACTCCGTATTGACTCACTATACTTTGTTCCGAAGTTCTCAATCACGACGGTATTTACCTATATTTTTCCCAGTACCATGTGCTTTCCAGTCTCTCTAAAATCGCAGCGTCGTTAGTCACAGTACCGAACCATCATCACAGGCCGTGGAGACTGAACATTCACACAAATGCTTAGTTTTACCAAGATACAATACGGACTAAAATATGTATAATAATAATATGAAACAAAAACAAACTGTATTCGATTTTCTTAACTTTCGACATTTCCTAGCAATTGTCTCTTTTTGAAATATATATATATTATATATATATATATATATATATATATATATATATATATATATATATATATATAATTTTGACATATGTGTTGTCATTTTTAATATAAAAATAAATCTTATCTAAAAGAATATATAACGTTAATTATCTCAAATAGATTTCTGTCAATGACCAAAATATACGGCAAAAAAAAAGAAAAATCAGTAATAGACACCACAATTATGATAATATAATTACCATGATTGGTACAAATGTTATAAATTTTATACATATAATTCCTACGATTAGGAATAGTTACCGAGAGATATAATTTCAATATTAATTTAAAGAATAAGAATTACAAATCTAGGAAAGCTGCAATAAAGATGTATTGTCATTTCTTTATAAAAATATAGCTATCTTACAACAAATCTATTTTAAAATTAGGTGGTATCTTTCGTTTCAAACAATAATTATTAGCATCAGTTTTGCTTCTTGTGTTCTTCTAGAAATATTAGTGTTTGTTGTTTGAATTTCATGTACTTTTTACAATGATATCTAATTTTTAACATTTTCTTTAGTTGTTATTTCTTTTCAAATAATTTAGCGCGACGACCATCGTTCTAATGCCTGTGTTTTTGTTTTTAGTAATTTTTGTTTTGTTGTTAGTCGCTGTCAGTAGGATTCAACCTATTATTAAAAATCGGAAACTTGTTCTGTCCGTTCCGAAATCAAATTCCAATTTCTACTCAGCATTATAGCCAGGAAGCACATCATGCGGAAATTCAATTTTATCGGCTGAAAACATCTTTGAGGAGACGTGGACAACTCGAAAATACAGAGCTGGAGTTAATATTTCGAGAAGAAAGACGGTATCCTGAAGGAGCAGCTCTGCTAGGTGAATGCGAGAGTATTCGCTGTACTTTGTACCGTAGCAGAAGACTTGCAACACCAATAATTCCACTAACCTTAATATAGTACTCGACGTTAATAAGACAAAGGCAGTATATTGAAAATTCTTTATAAAAAAATTATTAAGATAAAAAAATCCAGATGGTTTATATGATACAAGACTGAGGCAGTATATTGAAAATTTAAATTCTTATAAGAAGTAATAAGAAAATTCATCTGAAAATAAATTTTATAGAGGCCATAAAACAAATAAAATATGAAATGCTGTTTGAGGTTGCTAAGATTTCCAACGTAGGCCGCCTTTTTACAGACACATACGAATAATCTATTCGTAGAGTCCCTATTTATATCAAATCATTCTTATACTTAGGCGTTTGAATTGTTATGTGGAATACCTGCTTCTTAAATGTAATTCAGAAAAAAAATCCAGATTAATTAATATCAAAAAACATTAACAACGTACCAGAAATACTTATTTGTATATATTTCTTGGTAATGACATGTGAACAAATGTGTAAGTATTTCACATAATAGCACAGCAAATAAGATGTAGGCTGTATCGCTTTACAAGACTAAGAGAATTTTTTATTAAAAAAAATCTAGACCATCTTCAAGAACGCAATCAAACTTCCTTGAATAGATTTTCAAAATATGTTACACAACAAAAAATTTTATTATAGGGCTTACCTAGAGTCTTGTGTATTAAAATATTGAATAAAAACAATCTGAGAGAATCATAGTGGCAGATGAGTAAAGAAGAAATTTTGATTTTTACAAATTCAGGGTATTCTTTCCTTACTAAGAACGACAGCATAGTCCATAAAGGATTCATTATTAGTATACAAAATTAAGTTATCATTTCATGGTCAGAAGGAGAATTATTAAAAATGATAATTCCGCTACTAGGACGGACAACAAAATACAAGAGGATAAATTGAATATTTTTTTCGTCTTCTTCTTCATGGTAATGCATTATTTTCTACATTTTTGAAATATTATATAAACTATATAATTTTCAATTTAGTTTAATATATGAAGAAGAAACGTATTCTAGATTTTAACCTAATTGTAAATATAAATTTTTAAGTTAAATAGAAAATATGGTTCCGACAAACGCTAGGAAAAGTAAAAAATATAGTCTTGTGTAGGCAAATATTAGAGTTGAATAAAAACAAACTAGGGGAACCCATCGGGGAAATTTAACCACTAACAATTCATTATGACATTGATAAAGATAGAAGAAATTTTTATTATACACATTTAGGGTACCCTTTCCTTAATCATCGAATGACAGCAAGTGACAATGTTTATGAATGAATTGACTATTTGTATACAAAATTAAAAGTTATCATTTCATGTCAGAAGGAGAATGATTAAAAATGATAATTCCACAATTAGGAAGGAAGACAAAATGCAAGTTGATAAATTGGATATTTTTGTTCTCCTTCTCCATGGTAACGCAATTTATTCAATATTTTTGATATGTAAAATAAACAATATAATTTTCAATTCAGTTTATTATTTCAAGAAGAAATTGATTCTCGATTTAAACATAATTGATAACATAAAATTTTATCTTAACAATTAAAATTTAAAGTTAAATAAAAAATGTGTTTTGCGTCAAAGGCTAGGAAAAGCAAAATACATAATCTTGAGTATGAAAATATTACATTTGAATAAAAACGATCCAGGAGGATCATTTAGTAAATTTAACCACCAACAATTCATTATGACATTGATTAAGGTAAAAAGATATATTGATTATACACATTTAGGGTACTCTTTTCTTGCGTATTGAACGACCGCAAGTGATATTGTTCATGAAAGAATTGACTAATTATATACCAAATTAAAAGTTTCCTTTCATGGTCAAAAACAGAATTATTAAAAATGATAATTCCATCAGCTATTCATGGGAAATTCAGTGATAAAGTAGCAGTGATCTGAACAACAAGTACAAACATGGAGTCACTACAAATAGAACAACATTATTAAAATTTTAATGGGTACACATTGTATATAGATAATTTGAATATATTTCAATTTCCATGTAAATAATCATTTATATTTGGGAAAATTATATATATCAGTAACTCATATGCAGGAAGAAATAACAATATAGTTATAGGACTAGGACTGTAGCCTATTAAATAAACTTATTCCTGGCTATGTCAGGAAGACCCCGTCATGTTAACGCCGCCGAAAGTTCCAACATTTGGCCTTGCCGCTGTTACAAAGAGTGACAGCTGTTTGAATTTCCCGCGCTTATCCAACTTCAAATGTATTCCGAAGTTGGCAACACTGACAAGAAGAAGAAGTATGTTTCTTTTATTATGCATAGAACTGTACAATAACGTGTTGAAACAGATGCACATGCTGTCATTTTTAGCAGGTGAAAAAAGGTGAATAAATCAGTTATTTTCAGTATCAGTGTCATTATTCAACAATCCCCATTGATTGTGAACAAGGAGAAAATACGTGGCTGTAATATAGGCAGTTATAAAACAGCCACCGTGCAAGTTAGCCCTCCGCCGTCAACATCAATTCATATTTTAGATGTTAGACTGTCCGACATCGAGCTTACTTGACTGCTGAGATTACTTGATCGCCGTTTACTCTTCAGGTACGCACACCTGCACCACCAACCTAAAGATACCAGGTACTGGAGTCGCTTTCAGGAGATAACTTTTAGTGAAGTGTGAAAAGAAGAAGAGGGTGAGACATATTTCAATATAATTTATTATGTTTAAAACTGATCATAGTAGGAGGAATAATAAAAGAGCAATTCATGAAATGTCATATATAAAAGAGTGCAAATAAAATTAACTTAAACTAAACTGTGTATTTATTTGCATAAACTATTACATGGTGGCAGCGGTATGGCCCAGCCAACGGTTTATACTATACCTCCTCCTGAACTATTTAATTTCAAGAATGGAGAAGAAATTCCTTAATATATTTAATGGGACCTCAAGCTGAAAAGATATTAAAATCATTTAATTTGAAAGATCATGAATCTAAGAAATTCAGTATTGTGTTAGCTAAATTTGATACACATTTTGTGCCATCAAAAAATGTAATCTATGAAAGATATCGATTTCATACACGTAAACAAATGGATGACGAATCAGTTGATGATTTTATCACTGATTTGTATCATAGGGCAGCTAATTGTGATTTTCCTCCTATATATTTAAATGAAGCTATCAGAGATCAGGTAGGATTTAAAGATGAAATATTATCAGAAAAGTTGCAGTTAAATCCAAACCTAACTTTGGACATGGCTGTCAATGCAGCTCGTCAACACGAATCCGTTAGAAAACAACAAGAATCATTAAGAAATTCTAATCAAATTGTTACAGCAGACAAAGTTTTTACTAAAACTACTGAAAACTATTTTAGTAAACCGAAATTTGGTCAAGCTAAAAAGAAAAGTGGAAATCAAGACACGTCGCACTGTTGTACTTGGTGTGGTTACAAAAATATTCATTCCAGGTCACAATGTCATGCAAATTAAAGTTTTTTCTGAGCTAGAATTGAAGCCAGTTTATTACGATCTAAAGTATGTTGGCGAAGAGCTGGATGGAGATTTAGAGCTCAGAAAAGCAATATATCCTCCTATTCTAAATGATAACATATTAAAAGATTTGGCTGTTCCTCAAACCGGATTTCTTAGTCAAGTCAAAATGGTACTTGAATGGACTGGACTAAATTCCTTTAGAATGGCATATGAATTTGCAGATGATACAGCTACTGAAGCTCATTGCTTTGATGTAGTTGTAGTTGAATCAGAACGTATTATAGCCGCAAGACGCGATTTAGAGGAGGAGGTAGCTTCATTACCTCATTCATATGTATTCGACTATATAATGAATGGTAGCCGTGATTATCTGCAATTACGTAATTACCCACATTTAGTCTTCTGCGTAAAATATCTTGGAGAAAAGTAGAAAGAATCTATGAAAAATTACAAAGTTAACGAAAACATAGATTTGGCAGTCAGTGCGGAAATCTTGAAGAAAGAATGTGATAGATCTTTAGAAGTTACACAATCTGTCATGTCTGCTAGATGCAAAAATTGGTTAACAAACAAAGGAAGAAAAATGCCATCTAACCAATCTGGATCTCGAAGGGGAGGCATTGAGAGATTTATTAGATGCGTTGAGAAATATCAAGGCATCAACAGATGAATAGCTATAAATCAAATTTCAATCTATTGTATACAATTTTTTCTTACCTATTTACATTTAAATCCTTATTTCGTTATATACGACATAAATGCCCATTGTTAAGACTGATACTATAATATAATTTAAATTAGTTCCTGAGAGAAAAGACTCGATTTTTTACTAATGATTTTACAAGTTTAGAAAAAAAAAAGATGAAGAAAATTAAAATCAAGATTGCAGTCTACGATGAAGCCAGCGAACTAGACGGCCGATCCAACGACTTGTATTTTAAAGGGGAAATGTGACATATTTCAATATATTTTGTTATGTTTAAAAATGGTCATAGTAGGAGGAATAATAAAAAAAATTCATGAAATGTCATATATAAAAGAGTGCAAATAAAATTAACTTAAACTAAACTGTATATTTATTTGCTATTACAGAGGGGACGAATGTAGGTTAAGTAAAGTTGGCCGCGTGGCGTCCTTAACCTTTTTTCCTAGAATGAGTATACCTATATGGTACTATACATATTTAATGGTAATGAATTCATGAAATGAGACAGGTACGGTTAGAAAGTTTATAAAAAATCATGAATCAAAAAATATCTCTTGACTGTTTTGCTCAACATTGTCGAGTTTTCGAATAAATAGGAAAGAAAAATGTTATTTGACGTTTGTTTAATAAAAGTTACTAGATTTAGTTATTTTTTAGTAAGAAAATTTACCAGTGGTATAAATAAGTGGTGTTTTTGTAATATGTTTTCTCTTTAATTAAGCTGTTAAAAAATGTAAATATAATTTTATTATTAATAAATGATTATATTTTAATGATTTGTATATGTATATTTTATTTATAATGTGTTTTAAATAAAATTGATAATTTCATTTCTGTTTGTTTGATGACTGAAGGCCACCATTTTGTGCATACTTTAGAACATGAAATCTTAAAAAATAAAGTGTTTTACGAGGTAATATTTATTTTATTAAGTTTATTTATATAAAACTTAATTTACCTACATATAAATAATAAATTTTGAACTCAAATTTAAGTTTTTAAAAATTTATTTTAAACACTATGAAATCTTACATTGGTAGTAGCAAATCAAGGAATGTCTTATCTTACTAACTACATCTTATATATACAAGGATCGTCTTCTTTTAAGAGATCTCAAGTTAAAAGTGCTGAATTTATGAGAAAGAGATGATGTAATTTATAGTTACATTAAGCAAATAAGGATGGTGTCTCTATATAATTTATATTTTTTTCATTTTAAACATTTGACATTATAAAGTTTTTGTAGAGTCTTATGTCTGACAGTAGCTTTCTGTCTCCGTGACGTGATGATTTGTTTCATGATAAATAGAATTTTATATAACCATATAGCGACAAATTATAGAAAAATTAATTGAAAACATTTTAATACCATATAATTTAAGGTAAGATATAAATTTTTATATATTAATAATAAATTTAATAGACTATTCCAGAATGACGTCACAAAATCTCCGCCATATTTGTTGAGGGGCAAATAGAACTGTCATTCGCCTTGATCACTCTTTTTTTCTCTATTCTCTCTATTTAAATTTTTGTGTATTTTCACTTATATTTGTCAAATATGGATAAAAAAGTGAATATTTCTCTAATTTACGTAGTGTGACGAAGCGTCACTAACCTGACTTCCTGTCCGCAATCACGGATACTCCCCGTTACTCAAACAACACTGTTCCGTCATCCGACCATCATCATCACAAGCCTTCCAGACCACAGGGAAGCCGTTCATATCGTTTTTTCACCAAGCACACTGTCTAACCTAACTTCGAGACCACGTGCTCGGCCAAGTGACAGTTCCTGATCCACCTACAAAATCACGTGCTTAAAACATCACCCTGTTACTGATAATCATACTCACATTAAACATCCCTGCGTAAAATGTTTATTTTCACAGATATTTCACTCTACAGAAAGCTGTCAAAACCACCACCAAGACGCCACTGGGCAGATGCGGCAAACATCCGTACTTCCGACCGAAGCCGAAATTCAAATGTCCAAAATAAATTGTGAAATATTCTAAAATATCATAAAATGTAATATAACACTTTGTAAAACGCAGGGAAGTCAAAGAACGACGTTTAGAATAAAATTAAATTTTATTAAACAAAAATAACAATATTTTAAAACTCTCCATCTTTGTCGTACAATTTGTTTAAACAAGTTTAATTAGTAATCGGGGTATAAATACGGCCTCCGAGGCTGAGTCTGATCACTTGTTTACTAGCTCCCGATAGCGACATAAACTGAGTTTACTTGCGACAACTGCGATTTATTTCCGAGATCCACAGATCTACAGACCGACTTTTTGTAGGTAAGACCGTATTACCGTCCTGACCGCTAACCCCGACGAGTAGAACTTTAAGCTGGCTTCAGTTTGGTGATACTCGTCGTCCTGACTCCGACCGTTCACCGCCGCGACGATACCACCTGAAGCTGGCATCAGTTTGGTATTATTCCTCTCCTTGACTCGACAACGACCCATCCCTACCGTACAGTCTCAAGCTGGTATCTGGTTTGGCTGTACTTCCTTTCAGACCGCGACTACGACTGTGACTTCCCAGCGTTATCGACGTATGGAACCGAAGGAATCTGCAATAAAAACTTGTTTTCTTAGTAATTCTGGATTTTAGTTACCACCCTGGCCTAACCGACCTAGAGTTCCCGTGGCATTTTGTTTTCTCCCTAGGATCCGCTGATTGGCGCCCGAGAAAACCCGACTTCCTGGGGAAGGAACCACGACATCACGGACCGCCAAAGTCGCAGCGGCCCAAGTGATCCTCACAAATTGACGCCCTCGACCAGGGATACGTCACAGTAGTGATGTTGAAGAACGTTATAAAAATAAAATATCTGTTATAAATAACTGCGATCCTTACTGCTTGAAGGATTTGACTTTCGATTTCGTAAATTTTCTCAATATTGAAATGATTGACTTAGTCAATTATTTAATATTAACTCATAGTTATTACACCGGTCAACAATTAAAAGCTTTTAAAAGTTTAGAAGCGTACAAATATTATGCCGATTTACTACAAAATATTGAGTATAAGAAAACCGAAAATGGAAAGTTCATAGTTCTTGCGCAGGTAAATAAAAACTATCTGTATAACATCTTCATTAAAATATTCAACGTGATAATTTTTTTGTATGTTAAACATTCTCAGGGGTGTTCCGAAAAAAAAAATTGAAAGTTTGGATCATTATTCTAGAAGATAGTGCCATATCTTGTGCACAGTACACTTGTGTTGCTGGTTTGGGCGAAGTATATAGTCATGCAGCTACTGTACTTCTTACATTACATTCGAGGACATTCACATTTGACAAATCATGAACATACGTACTTGCTAAGTGGCGTGTTCCATCTACGACAACAGCAGCAATGGTAAAAATTAGTGATTTAGATTGGGGGAAAAATATCAATCCTTTTTTACGTCCAAATTAATTCCCACATTAGCAACAGAGAGTGTAGAAAAAGTTATTCGATGTGTGCAAGAAACTGATACTGATTCAGCTATATTTCGTGTTGTGGAACCGTTCGCTTCTGAACTTCATGACGATCAAATTACATCGGAATCATTTTTACCTATGGAACTAAGTAATTTGTTCAATGAGCATTATTTAAATTTATCTTCAGAACAGCTTATGTCATTGGCTAAAGATGTTACTCTGACTATAACTAAAGAGTGTGATGCTCTAAATGCAATTACTATGGACCAGAGTTCCAATACTTACTGGTTAAGTTCAGAACAGGACGAATAACTGCATCAAACTTTAAAGCAGCATGTCGCACCTCACTCCAAAAACCATCGTTGACATCAATAAAAGGCATACGGTATCTCTTAAAGATGTTGTTTAAATCCAAGCAAACTACATACGGTTTAAAACACGAAAAAAAGCTTTGTCAGACTTCATAAATCAATTTAAAACACTGCACGCCTATTTGAAAGATAGTAATTGTGGCTTACAATTATTACCAGAACGTCCACAAATTTGAACATCACTCGACGCAATAGTATCATGTGACTGCTGCGGAAATGGCTGTATAGAAATAAAATGCCTATTTAGTTCGAAAACTAAAAATATGAATTTACAGCAATTTTCAGAAAAACCAAATAGTTGCCTTGTACACAACAAAGAAAACAACGTATTTCATATTAACAAGAATCATAGCTATTACTACCAAAATACAGGTGCAAATGCTTCTTACAAAGTTTGATTATTGCTACTTTGTAATTTGGTCACCAGATTTAATGTTTATTGAAAAGGTTACAAGTGACATTAGTTTTATGGAATTTAAACTTGCAAAGGCATTAATTTTCCATGAAAAAGTTATTTTGCCGGAACTTATGGGGAGATACTTTACTCGTAATGCAGCGAATGGAGAAGTACCTATTTAGGGTGTATCTGCAATAAGGGTGACGATGGTAGGCCAATGATTCAATGTGACAATGATGACTGCAATATAAAATGGTTCCATATGGAATGTTTGGACAAGACGGAAGTATCAAATATATTGTGCTATTGCTCTGATTGTGCAAAATACACATATTTTTTTTTACATTTCACCAAGAGTTAAATAGGGCTACTGGCGAACTTCTCTTGTACAAAAAAAAAAGTAAACAAGAATATTTTTAATTATATATTTATTTAAAAATCTCCAAATTCATATTTCATTATATAAATATGATTTTACATACATATTTTCCATTCGCAAGAAATATTAATTCCAACCAGATGCAACAAAAACAAGTGAATATGACTAGAAAAAATAGTAATTATTTAACGAGCTTGTGGTACGACTATGTTAGAATGAAGTCTAAAATACGAGCAAAAGCCTATTTATATACAACACAACAAAGATTGTGAGAGAAATAATTACAAAACCAACATAAAAAATTTTAAAAATGAAAGTATGAAACATAAATATATCTTAGGTAGTATACACATATTAAAACAACAACTAAAACTTAATTAATAATTATTTCGTAGGTACAACAGAAGGACAAAGATTTAATAATGAAAAACAAACGTAAACAATAAGATCCAAGGCACATTTATCATCAATCTAAGACAGCATTGAAATAGGAATAGGTCCAAGTAATATATTGTATTTCGCTCTCAATAAATCAATCACGTGTTCTACATGTATTCGAACATGAGCGATGTTTATAGTTTTTTCCAAGTCAACAGGCTCTAATTGCGTTTTACCTTTTCTGAAAGATGGAATTAAGACTTTTGCCCACAACATCTCAACTGATAATTTTCTGTAATATATTTATCACTTGCACGACCGCCCCATGCATCCGAAATGAAAGATATTGTTCTTTGTGGTGTAATTCCAATTAGAAATTTCACAGTTTTATGATGTTTATAATTACTCCAGCACTGAGCTGACGTTAAATAATTTTTTGCCACTCGATCGCCAAAATATTCTTTAAAACAAGCTGGCATATATTTTTTTTTAAAGTGGCCCTTTCCTGTCGAAAAATTAAATTTTTAAATAATATATACATAACATCTATGCTTTTGTAAAAATATGCTGAAATTGTTGTAGGACTATCATTAAAGTTGTAACTAATTTCATTAGAGTTAATAAAATTGGTTGAAAAGTTGTTAATGAAGATCTATGATGCTTACATAAATATGGGGCAACAGTATCATGTATTAGGAATAATAATTTAGAATTTGATAAGCCGGTAAAATATTTTGTTTTCGAATCATTGTCTGCAAATGAATTTTTCTCAATTTTAAAATTATCTAATTGACTTGTTAAGTAATATACAGTGTCCCATTTAAGGTACATTGGTATCTCGAGAACCGTAAGAGCTACGAGGTTGGTTAAATTAGACAAAAGTTGCCCCGTTAGGAGCCTATTTTAATGGTGTTTTATTATTTGCGAAAAAATGTATAGATCACAAGACATAAAGAAAATGTAAATTTAGCGATTTTGAAAATGTAATAAGAATGCCAACAGAAAAATTTAAAAATTGAAGTAGGACAAAAAAAAATATGTACAACAAGGTGAACGGAACCACAAAATAAAATTATACAAAGTTCCTATGATAGAGTTGTTCAAAGACAGTAATAATGAAACATTCTTAGCAAATGATCACAGAAGTCACACATGTTAGAGATGAAAATAAAAGTTGATCCTGTTCTGCAAAAATTTATTATAAACCCAAAATACAGAATACATATACAAGGTGGCCCAACGAAAATTATCAGCGCAATTTTTGGCCACTTAACATTAATTTTGCAAAAAACGCTCGAACACGTCAATTTTAATATAAAGGGGGACACCTAAATGGATTAGTATCAATGCCATAACTTCAACCCTAAAATGGGTGTGGACTGCACCACAAAAATTTTAAATGGAAAAGGGTGTCAAACATGACACAGTTCGAAAGGCCTTTCAATTCTCTTTTCAACAGTTTTTTTATTTTTCAAATCCGATCATTAGTTCCAGAGAAATATCGTTTAAAACAAATTTTATCAGGTGTGCAAAACTGCAATCAAGTAGGCTTAAACAAATGACAGAAACTCAAGTATCAGTTTATTAGGTGTTCAAATTGACTATTTACAACTTCCATACAATAATAAAGATTTTGTCCAAAATTTTGGAGATACGGTACGTTGCCGTAAATCTTCTAAAAATCTGGGTAGCGTGGCAAAAACTTTAGACTTCAAATAACCTCACAAAAAAAATCCAACTTACAAATTACTTGTTTATTACAAACAACTTGTCGAAAGAATTGTTTATTTAGTTTCTGTCATTTGTTTTAGCCTATTTAATGGCAATTTTGAACACCTGATAAAATTTGTTTTAAACGATATTTCTCTGGAACTAATGATCGGATTTGAAAAATAAAAAAACTGTTGAAAAGAGAATTAAAAGGCCTTTCTAACTGGGTCATGTTTGACACCTTTTTCCATTTAAAATTTTTAAGTTGCAGTCCACACCCATTTTAGGGTTGAAGTTATGCCATTGGTACTAATCCATTTAGGCGTCCCCCTTTATATTAAAATTGACGTGTTCGAGCGTTTTTAGCAAAATTGATGTTAAGTGGCCAAAAATTGTGCTGATAATTTTCACTGGGCCACCCTGTATATATATATATATATATATATATATATATATATATATATATATATATATATATATATATATATATAAACAACATGGCAGAGACTGTCAGCAGGGTAGATAACACCTGGGATAGGTTTAAAAATCAAGCTCCTGAAAAGAAAGAATCTATGAGTAAATAAACTCAGTGAGTAGTTTATCTGAAAATAAAACATTACACAATATCTATGCGCATCTATCAGGGGCTTAAATAAGCATAGTAGATAGATAATTTCCATCGATAACCCCGAGACATACTCAGGAAGATTCAACTACTAACGACTCGAAGATACACTCACAACGAGTTAATACGTATCGGTAACCCCGAAACACATTTAAGAGGCTCCATATATCAGGCAACCCCGAGACACACTCAAGAGGCTCCATCCGCGACGGATTCAAACGCACCGGTAATCCCGAGACACACTCAAGAGGCTCCGTATATCAGGCAACCCCGAGACACACTCAAGAGGCTCCATTCGCGCCAAACGTATCAGACACTATATCGCTCTACGAGTTGACCGTCGAATAAAGTATCTCAAACCAAGCGTTAACCCACAAATATACTATCTGCCTTTATACGTTAAGTATCAAATAAACTATTCCATACTACGCATTAACCATTAAATTAAATATCTCACAATGCGCTTTAAACATAAAATAAAACCGCTCACACTACGAGTTAAGTATAAGATAAAAACCATCTCACCTGTTGTCACAACACGCTCTCTTAATAAGAATTCACAAAGAAATCACTTCACGTTCTTTACTACTAGAGTATCTAAACGAAACTATTTAAAATTAACTTACGGAGTTGAAGTAATAGTGTACCGTAACCATTTACGTAAGACAATAAAAAAAAAAGTAAATACATTCCTAAATGAATAAGGGAATTAAATTAAATAAAAGTGGTTATAACACACATTTCTTTTTTATGAGAGTACGTAAAATAATACAAGTACATTCCACAAGGCCTAAAGTAAAAATATTTATGTCCTCATTGCAATTACGTATACAGTGTATTTCTAAACACACTACCACCAGGGTGAAACAAGTATATCTTACAGAAATTGGCAGCAAGAAATAGGTTGGGGGTAATCAAACTCAGAGTAGTTTTAGATTTGGGGAAAACAAAGTACATAAAATCTAGGGAAGAAATTTAGCTACTTTTACTTTTTTCCTGTTTGTGTCAAAGAAACATGAAAGTCAAAGTACCGCAACATCTGCATCTCATTCTACAAATAGAAATAATTCTAGAAATAGACGCACCTGTATGTATTATTTATTTAGTAAAGAAAAAAAAAATATAAAATTGAATTTTCTGTGCACTACTAAGAATCCAAAGAGTAGCGCAGTAATCAGGACTACCGGTTATTGCATTATTATATAAATATGAAACAAATAATCCAAGTATTAAAGAAGGAAATTCAGCCCCCATTCTGTTTTCTACAGATACGGATGATATAGAAAAATTTAAGAATAGGCAAAGGCATTGATGGGAAGTCTATCCTTCAAAACATCAATAACCAAAAGTCTGTTAATAGACAATACATTTTTCAATTGGGTTTTTGAAAGTAAAGTAAATTCGTTTCGATTTTTTTAAATCTTTATTTAATGAACAGATATAACATCAATTTGACCAGTTCTTAATAAAAACATGTGGTTATTAGTATATTATAACAATATCTATTCAAGTATATCCATTCCTCATATATATTAATAAATAGGGAGTATTCGGAGATTGCGATTTAAATCACTTTTTACATCCTATTTTTTTGTCTTATGGGAATTCTTTGGATTTTTTATTGGAATTTGTATAACACTAAGGTAAAATATATTATGTTCACACTACTTTAACAATACAATAATAATTGTAGATAAAAATATGTAATAATATTAACGAAAAAACAGAGGAAAAATAATGATAGTACAATTCAGTAAGTACAAATTTTTATTTACCTATGGCAGTGACCAATGTAATTAAGAGCTCTGTATATGAAAAGAGCCCCGAAACATACATTTCCTATCAGTAACATTAAACAGTTTACTTTTACCCCCCAGCGAACCTAGTGAAATACCTGAAGCTTCACTATGACAGACGTCTGATTTGAATTAACCCCATAAAAATAAACAGAACACAACTTATTCTAGAACAAAAAACATTGTACTTCAAAACTTCAAAATTTTCAGTTGACAACTACGATGACCTGGTGTCCAAACCACAGGCAAATCAAGCATAAAAATAATTCTACGACTTAAATCAAAATCGAACTACATTCGACGAACCCTCATACGTCGGATATTCGACAATACAAAATTACTTAAACATGAAGATATAAATGAAGAAATAACTCATTAGAGAAAAATACATACAACACCAAGAATGCCATCCAAATAACACACCAGTAAACCTAGCATACAACAGCGAAGATGCGGTCAGATTAAAACGATACCATCCACTTGAACTAGGAAACAACAATGGATGCTAAATTCCCCGTGTTAATATAATATATTTTTAAATAAATATTTAGTGTTTTTTAATAACTAATTGTAATTATTACATGTTAAATAAAAAAAAATCCTAAATCAAATATATTCTAAATAACTGCTGCATGTCCAACTTGTTTATTAGATCTGCATATGTTGATGTGCAAATCTTCAATGGTTGGTAAGTTAATGTTAACGTTTAATTCTTAACCGTCTTACCACATCACCGATCAACGATTCCAAACTACCGGATGTTGAATATCCATGTTTGACTGTAAGTATTATAATTATTTTGTATTGATATAATTGTTTTGCAATTTAGTTAAGTACATACAAATGTATTGTTTAACTTTGTATCCATCCATGTCATTATTATAAAGCTGGATTCAGAGTTCACATAACATAACATAACCTAGGTAACGTAGCGTAAGCAGGCAAATGTAGGTTTCATAGTTCCGTAACCGTAGGATTTCTACGTACTGCTGCTAACTTCGCATTCATCTTTTGCTCGTATATTCAGTTCAGTTTTGATATTTGTTACGTGTTTTTGATTTGTGATTTGTTATTAGTCAAAATAAAAAAAAATATGGATGTGGGCGACATTATTCCTATTATTATTATAGTAATATGTTCAATGTTAACCATTCAACATAGGAGGAAGAAAAAACGTTTGCATAAAACTCGCTTTATTAATAGACAAAGAAAAACAACCGGGTTTTACACAAATTATTTGATCAAAATGAAACATAATGATCCAGCTCAATTCTTTAAATAAACTAGAATGAATGTAACACATTTTGATATTTTATTATCTTTAATAACGCCATTTATTAAAAAAAGAAAACTTCCTGACGGCATCGGACCAGAAGTACGTTTAGCAATTACATTATAGTAAGTACAAATGTTGCAGAGTTTCTTCATAGTCGTACAATTTTTAATTTTTTAGCTACTTGTCCCAAGATTGCTCAATGCAGACAATTGCATGGATATACCATATGGGGTTGTCTACTGTGCACACTATTATAATAGAGACCTGTAAAGATATATGGATCACTCTGAATTAAACATATTTGAAACCTCCGTCCACCGAAGAAGAGTGACTGCACATAGCAGATGAAGTTTAATATTCAGTGGAATTTTCCGCACTGCATTGGGGCACTGGAGACCTATTCTAAACTTTCCAAGAGACTTTTTCGGCCATCTTGGAGGAGACTTGTCTCTTGGTGGTATATGTAGGGAATTCGTATTTAGAAGTTGGTACGAGGCAGGGTAAGATAAATATTATGTTGATCATGCTGTAATATTACATTCTTGTCCTCTGACTTCACTTCCCTTCAAATTTTGAATGTGGTTGGAAGTTTGTGATTTTTAGATTCTTGTAGATTTTGTATTTTTTTTGTGGTTTTTGTATTTACTGTAAATATTGTTTAGTTTATATTAGTTATCATAATTTTACTTTCTATTTTAGTTTATGTACCTTTTATGTAGATTTATAGTTAGTATTTAATTTAAATTGTAGTTTTGTTAATCTTAGTGTTTGTAGTTTAGTATTAGAGTTTTTCTATTAGTACAATTTTTGATATTTATTTTTGAGTAGTTTTTTGTAGTATTTAAATTAAATTAAGAGACCGCCGCTATTGGAGAGACAACTCCCGATCAGTCCCCTCGCGCCAAGAGACATGTCTCCTGGGTTACTTCAGACAACCAAGTTCGCAGTGTCAAAGTCTCCTCCAAGATGGCCGAAAAAGTCTCTTGGAAAGTTTAGAATAGGTCTCCTGGACAGAAAACATATTAACATAGAAGCACCTGAACACAGTGGAAGTTTATAATTCAATTATAAAAAAAAATAGCCCAGTGTTATAAGCATCATGTGATGCTAACTATAACTTTAAATGAATAGACTTAGGAGCATACGGATCACAGAATGACGGTGGAGTTTTTAGAAATTCAATTTTTGGCGAAATGCCAGAAAAGGGTTTATTATATGTATCAGCACCTAGTTACATAGAGAATACCAATATTATTCAACCCTATGTGTTAGCGGCCGACGAAGCATTCCCATTAAAATATTATATCATGCGTCCTTATCCAGGCACAAAACTGACATTAGAGTAACGAATTTTAATTCTAGGCTATCTAGAGCACGTCGTGGAATTGAAAACGCACTCGGCCTCTTGGTTAATAGGCGGATTATAGCAAATGTCAATGTTAAAGTATTGTAAATGTTTATCATGTCTTTGCCGCTTTATTTTTGAATTGTAATATGTTGCGAGCGCAGCTACCTAAAAGAATGTGATTGGGTTACTGCGCAAGTGATTTTCAGTTGTTACTCAAATACAATAAAGAAAACACGTTTTTATATGTATTCTGTATTTATCATCATAAACAAGAGATAAATAAATATATTAAACTAAAGTGAAGCATTTCCTGAAAACCCCGTTATCAGGCGTTCAGTCAATAATATAGAAATATTTGTAAAAGTCATTTTATGCTTACATAATAATGTAAAACATGAAAGCAACACTTCATACCGTCCTATTGATGCCGTGGATTCCGATAATACTCTAGGAACATAAAGAGATGAAGTTACGTCTCTACATCCGTAGGGCGTTTGTCATCCAATCGAGCTGCTAGAGAAAATTATACCATGTGGGATAAAATAATAGTATATTATACGCCAAGGTTGAGAAGATAATCATTATTGACCCAGCGCCAGGATTGTAACACGAGGGCGAAGCCCGAGTGATACAAGGCGCCTGGTCAATAATGATCTTCTCAACTGTGGTTTATATACTATTTTTTTCACTACTAGCTACGAACCCTTCAACAAGCCCCATACCTCAGTCAATGATGCCAGAAATTTAAAATGCGACAATAAATATAGGAAACACTCAAACCTCATTGAATACGGGTTTTGCAGCAATAAATTTGACTTGTCACAATTGCACTATCAATTTCAACTATAAATAACAAATAAATGTTACCCGTTTTGTGTTTTTACATAGAAATGTAATTATAACCCTAAAAAAATGTACAAAGTAAGATAATTAAAATGATATAACAATTAACACTTACCTTTTCAAATATTGCAATAAATAAATAAATACATAAATTAACATTTTGCATTGTGAATATAATGTGAACGCATGAAAAATTTGACAAGAAATAAGATCACAGAATAAGATAGTTAATTTTTAATCTGAAATTTAACTATTGCCAACTTGAAATTAGGCGGCAAATTTAAATATAATATTTTCCTTGCGTTCAGTGAGTTAAATAAATTCAGAAGCGTGAATTTCTTTAAAAAGTGACAGTTCGCATAATTGACCATGGTTAATAATAATCCATTATTGACCGTTGTTAAGCGTTGCTAAGGAAGCGGTAGAGAAAAACAATTTCACAACTCAGTAACAGGTTAATAATGATATCTTCGTAGGCTAGCAGTGAAAAAAAGAATATATTGTCTGCTACTGAATCGGTTCAAGTTTTTTGGTGATGGTGATGATGTTGCTGTTGCTGATGTTGATGCTGCTGCTGAAGTTGTTGCTACTGCTGATGTTGTTGCTACTGCTGATGTTGATGCTGCTGCTGATGTAGATGCTCCTGCTGATGTAGATGCTGCTGCTGATGTAGATGCTGCTGCTGATGTAGATGCTGCTGCTGATGTAGCTCCTGCTGATATAGCTGCTGCTGCTGATGTTGTTGCTGCTGCTGATGCTGTTGTTGTTATTGCTGCTGCTGATGCTGTCTTTCTGTGTGTGATGCTGTCTCGGAACACATTTCTACCACTTAAGCAGGAACCTGACAAATTATATTATGTTATTTTAGTTTATAGTTAGGGAAGTAGCCAAGAGATCGGGTAAGTATTCTAGTATGAAAAAGAAAAACTCAATAGATGTCGTTACTGTCGCATTCAAAAAGTGGTTCGGATCCAAACTTCAAAAAATGGTTCAGATCCTCTTATTTCTGTGGTGTTCCTATGGTTTCGTAGTTTGTCAAAATATTTCTCAAAAACGTCAAACTGAAGATGGTTGTGGTAAGTACCTTTATTTACTTACATATTATAATATGTATTAAAATAAGTTCATATATTAACAATTTATTATAGAAAACGCGTCGTGTTGTGGAGGAATGCCCAACAAAAAAATAACCCGGGGAAGAATGGGGAAATTTGTTTTGCTTCCCACAAAATGAGGAATTAAGTAGGAAGTGGCTGATAAACTTATCTTTAGTAGATTTATCTTGTTTTACCATAAAGCAATTGACAAATAGGGGATATCGAGTGTGTCACAGACATTTTGAAAATAACCAATTTCGAAATGATTTAAAGAAGAAATTGAACTTTAAACCGACTCGATACAAAATGATATTCCAGAAACAAGTAGTCCTATTGGCGTTCCGTTGGAAGGTACAATTTTTAATATAAATATTTATTTCATTATACAAACACAAATAAAATTATATAGACTTGTTTGCCTCTAGTTTTTATTTTTCTGGTGTTTTGTATGAATTTCTTTTTATTTTCAGAGTTCAACGGTACATAGGAATTTACGACTCCCCCAATTTTGATAATTTGAGAAAATAGTGTTTTGATAAAAAATGTTATCAAGTTGTCACTGAAAATAAAGTTAATGTTTGAGTTTTTGTTTTTAGAGTGTCCTGTCAAGTTTTGTACAAGAAAATATTGATAAATAAATATAGTGTTCATCAGTAGTTTGTGTTATCTATTATTACGTTCAACGCTAGTCTGGGAATTATTAAAAGGTTATGGGCCCAGGAGAAACGTATTGATACAAAGTGTGTTATTCGTAATTTTTGAAATGGAAGGAGAAAAAGTTCGTTCCATTCCTAAGTTCGATGGTAAAAATTTTGACAACTGGTTGTATCGAATGGAAATCAACTTGGAGGAGCATGATTTATTGAAGCATGTGACGTCACCGAATACTCCACTAACAGATTTCAAGGAGGAAGATATTCGAAAGAAAGGAGAGTTAAAATGTAAAAGAGAAATAGTCAACAACATTGCAGACAGTCATTTGGAATATGTCAAAAGTAAAACCAATCCCTATGATATGTGGAATACTCTAAAAGAAACCTTTATCAAGAAGGGGATATCGTCCCAATTATCACTACGGAGGAAGTTATTCACTATGCAACTTGACCCAAAGGACTCGTTGGAAAATCATTTTTTGAAATTTAATTGTTTGGTGAGAGAACTGAAAAATGCTGGTGCAAAGTTAGATGAGGCGGATGTTGTGAGTCATTTATTACTAACATTGCCAAGTCCCTCATGTTATGATGTTGTTGTGACAGCTTTGGAAACTCTATCAAATGACAAGTTAACTTTATCTTTTGTTAAGAAACATCTGTTTGATGAAGAAACGAAAATAAAAGAAGACAGCGCTCAATCGTTTGTTCCAGCAACTGCTTTTGCAAGTCCTGCAAATAATAAGAAGAATAAGAAGTACAAATGTTATTCGTGTGGTAAGTTAGGACACATAAAGAAGCATTGTTGGAAGAATAAAACGCATATAAACATTGCAAAGAAAGAGAATGAGGAAGAGTTCAATTTCGTGGCATTGACTACCAGTGTTCGAGACAATAGTACGTGGATTCTTGATTCTGGCGCATCAGAACATTTATCCGTTTCTCGAAAAGACATGGCGAACATAAGACGCTTGCCCTCTCCTGCTAATATTCAAGTAGCCAAGTCAGGAATAAAGTTATCTGCGCTTGAATATGGTGATGTGAAGGTGAGTTCGACAGTCAATGGTCAAACATTCAATATTAGAATCCGTGACGTCCTTTTGGTTGAGGATCTAGAGATGAACTTACTCTCTGTACAAAAGTTGGAGTCTCAAGGACTTAAAGTAGTCTTTCACAATGGCGTAGGAAAAATATACAAGGGAGCTAATGTTCTTGCAGCAGCTCAAAGAACAAATAAGTTGTACGAACTGAATTTTAATAAGAATGAATCGGCTAACTTATGCAACTTAAATGATTTGTGGCACAAAAGGTTAGGTCATCTTGGTGTAGATTATATGGTTAAGTTATCCAATCTCGTGGATGGAATGCCAACAACAATCAAGTGTGAGCGCAGTGTCTGCTCCATATGTGTGGAAGGTAAGCAGACAAGACTTTCTTTTAATCAAACAAGAGTAAGAGCCAGAAGACCACTACAGCTCGTTCATAGTGACATAATGGGACCCATTAATCCTATGTCATATGATGGAAAACGATATGTACTTACTGTCGTTGACGACTACACACATTTCACAGTAGTCTATTGTTTGAATGAAAAGAAAGAAGTATTCGACTACCTGAAGAAATATAAAGCCATGGCGGAAGCTCATTTCGGAATGAGTCGCTTTAGATGTGATAACGGCGGAGAATATATCTCACAACTGCTTCAGAAATATTTTGCCGATGAAGGAGTGCAATTCGAATATACAGTTCCCTACTCGCCGAGTCAGAATGGAGTAGCAGAACGAATGTTTCGAACATTAACCGAAAAGGCTAGATGCTTGATATTAGAAGCCAAACTGGACAAGAATACAAAACGCCGTAAAATTGCAAAAAGTACTTCTCAGAGCGAAGGTAAACTATATAATATAAATAGAATTAATAGCACAATCAATTATAGAAATTGAGAATATTGTGCAAAATTTGATTTATTTTGAATAGATAAATACTTCACATTGAGAGTTATAGTGTACAAGCAAGACGCAATTGAGTCCTCGGAAAGCGAAGATGTACAAAAGAATTAAAAATACGGAAAACCTCTTACGTATACAGGGTGAATACTGAAAACCTTGACATAGGGAAATAACATGGGAAAACAGTTTTTTGCTGTTTCCATCTGTCCCGCTAAATAAAATCGGGTGTATATGGTATCGTTAGTTAGATTATTTAATTTTGCATCTAATAAAACCAAATGTTGTGTAATATGGCCTTTTCTAACTGAAATATTTGATAAAATAAATTATATTTTGAAGGTTATCCTTCATATTTTTGAATAAGAAACGTCAAAAACAAAATGCTCCATAGCCGAGTGGATACGAGGGCTGTTTCATAACATAAATAATCTACAAGACCTGGTTCGAGACCACCTCGGCCCTATTTTTTTTTTTAATTAAATTATACTTAAAATATCATGTTTCGAAACATGAAATACAAAATTATACACCAAAAACTAAATTCGAATTAATTGTTAAGTTTGACAGACAGCAAATAATAATTCTATTAAATATTTGGATTTTTTTATTTATAAAAATATGAATATTGCTATTTTATTAAAATAGTCTGATATAATAAAAATATTTTAAGCAGAATTTAATTAAAAAAAAGTAGGGCTGAGGTGGTCTCGAACCAGGTCTCGTAGATTATTTATGTTATGAAACAGCCCTCGTATCCACTCGGCTATGGAGCATATTGTTTTTGACGTTTCTTATTCGAAAATATGAAGGATAACCTTCAAAATACAATTTATTTTATCAAATATTTCAGTTAGAAAAGACCATATTACACAACATTTGGTTTTATTAGATGCAAAATTAAGTAATCTAACTAACTATACCATATACACCCGATTTTATTTAGCGGGACAGATGGAAACAGCAAAAAACTGTTTTCCCATGTTATTTCCCTATGTCAAGGTTTTCAGTATTCACTCTGTATATATAAAAGAAGGGGACGTACTTTATCTAAAATTCATAAAAGAAAAAAAAGAATAATATACTCCGGAATTTTGAGTAAATTACCGAAAATGATAAAAATATTTGTATTATAATTTTAAATTTTTTTTTCAAAAAATAAAAAACTCGCCGTTATAGTGTAGAAGAAAAATCCTTGTTTTTAAGCATAATATGCTTAACGTGCTCTTTTTTATATATTATATAAAAAGACCACGTTATTTCCGATTTTTGTTTAAAAAAATTGGCATTACCTTCTATAAGAACCTTGCAGCGTACGCTAAATTTATGTATTTTAGAAGCAGGTGTAAATGAGGAACTTTTTATTATTTAAATAAAATTTCTTCATCTTTATCAGAGAAGGATAGGCATTGCTGCATTTTATTTGATGAAATATCAAAAAATTTAAATATTAGGCAAAAAAACAATAAGTGGTTTCTTGATGGTTTCACAAGTTGCAACAACATTCCAAAAATCGCAGATCATGTGTTAGTTTTTATATTACGCGGTATTGTACGAAAATGGAAGCAACCAGTGGCCTATTATTATACTCGTTCCGCTGCAAATCAATATATGTTAAAAAAATTAATTACGGATATAATTTCAACTATTTATTCTTAAACAAAATTTGAAGTTGTTGCTTTGGTGATGGAGGATCTTGGAATGTAGCTGCAGTGCGTTCATTTACTTTGGACATCAACGGAAATAACAACGACTTCGTATATAATGTTGATGGTCATAAAATTATTCATTTTTTTCATGTTCCACATGTTATTAAATGCATAAGAAATAATTTAATAACTAAAAATATTATATACGAAGGGAAAACAGCGAAGTGGTCTGATGTTGTTGAGTTACAAAAAAGGGATGGGATGAATGAAAGTTTTAAAGCTACCAAATTAACATTGAAACATGTTCATCCCAACCATCGACAAAAAATGAAAGTAAAATTTGCAACTCGTTGAGGTTAACACTTCTCTTTCATTCATATATCCCGCTGTGCAGTTATCCAACCTTACCCGGGTGACTGCGCCACCTATTTTTTTGTTGTTATATTGTTTTTTGTAAGTTGGCTGAATCACAAAACTAAACCGAGAATGTTTTTCCAAATAAGTACGACGTAATTTTTTCGCATTGTTCTCGAAACTTGTGACTGCTGATAATTCAAAAGGTTAGTTGATATTTTCCCAAAACTAAATATTGTACGACTGAGTTCGCGATAGAGTGAACATGTATTTATTTTGTATTTACTTTGTTCGGTGTTTTCAGGCGCCTTTTGAAACTGACTTCAATAAATCATCTGAAAACCAAACAGGCTGACTAATTTATTTTCAAAACCCTGAACCAACGACAGAAAACCAACACAAGTCAAGTTTTTGTCAGTCCACTGCGTCGTCAATGTATATTCTGACGGAGAACAAAGTAATGGACGCAAGGGGAACCGCACACTTTTTAAAATTTATTAATGTTTTATTTGACTCATTAAATTCCAGTTCAAATTTCCCAATACATTTAGGAAAGCCACTTTTTAAAAACACATTCAAAATGTATTTTGATTTTTGAAATCAAGCGGTGAAATTTTTATCAAATTAAACCTTTTTTGACCTTATTAAAAACAAAACTGTCCCTTCGCCACCTTCCATCCGTCTTCTAATTATTTCGATTAGAAACACACAATATTTGTGGAATTCTTTACAGAATCTTGGATTAAATTATATTGCTTTAAGATCTCTTAATCAAGATCCTGTATAGATTTTTTTCAGCTGTGTGCGAGGTCTTTGTGGAGCTAATACTCGTCCATCATCCTCTCAATTTGCCGATGCATATAAAACTATAGTTATGACGAATGTAGTTAAGTGTACACTAAGTTCAAATTGTGAAAATAATGGCGAGGAATTACTCCTATCATATAGTATTCTTCTTAATATATCCCACCAAGATCCTCCGTCGTCTGACTCAAATCCTCCTTTATCCATTCCATCTCCTCAATTAACCCTTTCACTATCTCACTTGCTTGATTCCCCTTCTAGTAATAAAGCAGCGTACGTTGCAGGCTTTATATTAAAAAAATAATAATTTCAATAATTGTTTGGCATGCAAAGATTTCTTTTATAGTGATAATACAACAAATTTACATAGGCTTACCAAAATGAAGGACTATGGGGCACTATCTAAATTAAAGTACGCTGCTCGAAATTTTACAAATATTATAGAGGAAAGAAAAAAAATATGTTTTTGAAAATTTTAATTTTTTGGTTGGAAAAAAAATTTAAAACAATTTTTAATTTCAAATACAAATTTAAAAATTTCATGTGAATCATGCAAGAGCAACACACGACAAAATAAAAGAAACTTTAAATAAATATGTCTCATTTATTTTGTTCGGACGTGTAACGACAAAATTAAAAACAACAATTTTAAAGTTTTACTAAATGTAGATAATTTCCTAAAAATTGCTAATTAATTATTTTTTTATACTTTTATTATATTATTGTTGTACATATTTATATTTTGAAGATTATACATTTAGTGATAAGATTATTGTACATTTAGGTTTAAAATATTTGAAATATACAATTACATAATATAAATAATTTGAGGTTTATTTTTTCTTTTTCATATTCATTAAAAATGCAACCTAAATCAGCCTACTCCCATCCATAATTTTCGGATAAATACTTAGTTCGAGGAAGTAGCCATGAGAGGCGCTGTAATGATTAAAAAATATTTCTATGCTGGACTTGTCGGATCTTGTATGTGTATGATCTGTGCACTCAAGCATATTTGATGATGTTCTAAAGTAATGCACAAAATAACAGGAACACTGAATGAGAACTTTAATGATTTACATACTTTCTTTCTTCAATATGCTTATGTAGGAAAGATAATGAATTATAATAGATCCATTCGGAATTACCAGCTGCAGATCCAGAGGCAACATTTTGTGTTGAAGTACAAAAAGAGACAGGCAGATGGCGATACTTATCAAGAAGTTGCAAAATGCATTAACCTAACAATAATACCAAAAATATGTTCTGTTCGTAACCGCAAAAAGTAATCAAGTGTGTTTTCTTTTGTCAACCTTAAACAGACTTAAAATAAAACAGTTCTTAGTAATTTCAGCAGGTTATGGACTCAGGAGTGCTCTTACGACGGGTGTGAAAAGTAAAATTGAGAATAAAAATTTAAAAAGGTTGAAAAAGAAAAAATAAATAAAGTCGGAATTAAGATTACTCATCAAAATCTACCACAACTAAAAAGTACAAATTTCTCACATTGGAAATTTTGTGTAGAGTGTATATTAGACAAAAAAAGTGTAAAAGATATAATTGAAGGGGCAAGTGGATGAAGGGGCTATGTAACATTTTTCGAAAATTGTCAATTTTATCGTGAATGAAGGTGCTATGTACTTATGTATCGGGTTCCCTACTTGATATAGGTCTTATATTCATATATTCGGATATACACAGCAGTAGAAGGAGCTAAGTTACAATTATTTTTAAAATACCACTGGAAGAAGGGCACATGTGCACATAGCTCCTTCATCCATTCAAGATATATTAGTACATTACCTAAAAAATCATATTGCATTTGACATCTGACATAAAAAAATTCATTGCTAGTTAAGAAATATTGCGTTCATATTAATTTTATTAATTTGAAAATGACATCGCGAGGAAAATGTATGGTAGAATTGGCCAGAGAATTGAATATTGTGCCAATTGAGAAGAATTATAACGTAAATAATGATAAAGGTGAGATTTTATGAATGTCAATGTAACAAAATATCATCATCACAATTTTCTATCATTTTGTAGATAATTCGAATTTATTAAGTGGACCTATATATGATTCCTTAAATAATGAAAGTGATTATGTTTATGAGTCAAGTGGAAGCGAATATGAACCAAGCGAAGATGAAAATAGTGAATCGGTTGTGGACTCAACTGTAGAGTTAGTGGACGAAGTAATAAAGGAAACAGACAAACTAAATGAAGATAAAAGTAGTGAAGTAGTTGAGGAATCAGTTGAAGAAATAGTGGACGAAGAAATCAAGAAATTATTCCAAGATCAAGTCGAGAAATTAAATGCAAGTGAAAATATATTAAATGGAATTGATAACAATGTAACTACGAGAGGTACTAAAAGAGTTAAAAAAAATCCTATTAGACAAAAAAATTGCAAATTTCCCGAAGTCGGTCACACTTACCTAGATTCAGATAGAGATTTTGGCCGAATAGAAAAGATTCTTCGAAAAAATGGAACCATTGTGACGCCAGCTCAGTACAGAGAAATAAACGAAGTTACATGTACAAAGAATCGTATGATGAGAATTTACCATTTAAAAAAGTATCATTATTTAAAAATCCTGCAAGAACTTTTCCTCCCGAAAATATTGAAATCTCTAGATTACAACACAAAACGAATCGTATTTCACAAGAAAAAATAGACAATATTCGGACTCAACTGCCTTTCATTCCAGAAGAACATCGCGGATTTTATGAACAATTTATTCGAACCTACGAACAAGAAAATTCTTCAAAACGTAAGCGTAGTGTATAAAATATTTCTATTTATTTATAGTTAATGCTATGTAATATTTATGTTGTAAGTTTGTTTAATAAATAAAAAATTATTTTTCATTTCACCTTACTGTAAATGAAGCTTGTTCATATTATATAAGGGTGTGGGGACAAAAAATTTGCACAAAATGTTCGAACGCCTAAATAAAATGTGCCTTGATCGTTTGTTGCTCTTTTGTTTTTATTGTATTTGACAGTTGTCAAAGATTGTATGTTAATACTTGTTTTGTTGGTTGTGCTCTTAAGTTTCATTATGCAGTGCATAAAAGAAAATGATCGTAGAAAACTGATTGCCGAATTTTATGAAGCACACAAAAATATGAAGAAAAGTTACACTATAAACCATTTTTATGACATGGGAATACGAAAACGAACTATATACAATATTTGTAGACGTGTAGATTTGGGTTTTTCAATAAAAAGAGAGAGAGGATCCGGACGGCCTGCACGGAAAATGACAGCAAAGAAAAGACAAGAGTTAGTGAACGCTGCTCACGGTAAACTTGGTGTTTCGTTACGGAAACTTGCTAGAAAATTTAAAATTGATAAAAAATATGTTAGTAACATTTTAAAACAGGAAAATATTAAATAAAATTAGATTAAGTTCACGAAAATCTGCCCCGAAATACTCTTTAAAGCAAAAAGAAGAGCAACGAAAAAAATTAAGACAACTTGCAGAAAACGAATTTAAGCCTTCAAATGATTTGGAAATTGTGATCGATGATGAATCTTATTTTAGTTTAGATGGAAGCGAAACAGCTAATAATAAGTCTTATTATTGCAAACAGGGCGAATATTTTGATTCTGAAGTCGTTTATAAGCGACATAAGAAATTTCAGAAAAAGTTGTTGGTATGGCTAGCGATGTCAAGTCGTGGCCATTCCTCGGTTTACATATGTCCATCTGGAAATTCTATTAATGCGAAAATTTATGAGAAAGAATGTATTAGAAGCCGGCTAAAACGATTTCTAGAAAAACATCATTCTGATGGTAAATTTATTTTCTGGCCAGATATGGCAACAGCACATTATGCTCAAAGTGTGTTCATACATACAATGAGTTAGGAATACGTTTTATTGAGAAGACAAGAAATGTTCCAAATGTACCTCAACTCCGACCAATTGATAGGTTCTGGAGAAATCTAAAAAGAGAAGTATATTCTGGAGGTTGGGAAGCTTCTACTATAGAAGAATTGAAGACAAGAATTCAATGCAAAGTTCGGCAAATGAAAATTTCGGTGTTTCAGAATTTAATGCGTCGTGTAAAAAGCAAAGTACGCCTAGCTAGTCGATATGGCGCTGATTATGTTCTGTAAGATACGTAGTTATTTGTAATAAATTATTGGTTTGATAAACCGTTTCGGTGTAAAGTTATTTTAATATAAATTTTGTGCAAATTTTTTGTCCCCACACCCTTATTATAGTTTAGAGAAGAAGGAGCTATGTACAATTTAAATTAATATGTGGCATCAAAATAAAAAGTTATACAATTTTTATAACTCTACAATAATAACGTACCGTCAAAGGCAGGTAATCGAATAAATATATTTGTAATTGTTTTTAAACGAAAGAAATGCCAGTACTTTTTTTCTAAAACTTGAATATCTCAAAACTATTTTTTTGTTACATAGCCCCTTCATCTACTTGCCCCTTCAATTGAAAAAGAAAAAACTCAAACAGAGATAGATGCAATGTCAGAAAAAGCTAAAAAGAGACATGTTGTAACGTCAGCATCTTCATAGCACGAAGCTAACGTTGCTAACTAGCTGTCCGGCTAGTCTCGGGAACCATCGTGCCACGTCGGGCCCCGATCCCACTACTAGCGCTGCTGTCCCCACTCCGTAGCTGCGGCTATAAAAGCACGGACACTAGTCCGGCGAGGACCTTTCCTTCCCATCCGCCTCCAGCCTAACTACCTAACATACGGCGTGCTGAGCCGTTCCTAAGCCGTATTGAGGCGTTCTTACCTGCACCGCACTCAGCCGATCCCGCTATACGGCGTACTGAGGCGTTCTTACCTGCACCGCACTCAGCCGATCCCGCTATACGGCGTACTGAGCCGTTCCTAAGCCGTACTGAGGCGTTCGTACCCAGACCGAACTGAACCGATCCCGCTATACGGCGTACTGAGCCGTTCCTAAGCCGTACTGAGGCGTTCGTACCTAAACCGAACTGAGCCGATCCCGCTATACGGCGTACTGAGCCGTTCCTAAGCCGTACTGAGGCGTTCTTACCTTCCTAAGGCGTATTGAGTCGAACGTTCCCTCACTATCTACTCCACCGGCGATACCGCGTCGGCCCCGAGTCACCGCGTGGGAACCGTATCGCGTTCGTCAACACCCGTGTACAGCACGGCAAGGTGCGCCATTAGCTCTTTCGCGAACGCGTACTATCGTAACCGGGACCGTATCCGCAGCCCCGCCGTATCACCGTGTCTGCTTTGTTACAGGTTGCCCCGGCCCAGAGAACTAGATTCGGCAGCCGCCAAACGCTAAACGGCCATCCACAGTCTCGTTCTATTTTATACAGAGTGGCCCAGCGAAAATTATCAGCGCAATTTTTGGCCACTTAACATTAATTTTGCAAAAAACGCTCGAACACGTCAATTTTAATATAAAGGGGGACATCTAAATGGATTAATAACAATGGCATAACTTCAACCCTAAAATGGGTGTGGACTGCACCTCAAAAATTTTAAATGGAAAAGGGTATCAAACATGACACAGTTCGAAAGGCCTTTCAATTCTCTTTTCAACAGTTTTTTTATTTTTTAAATCCGATCATTAGTTCCAGAGAAATATCGTTTAAAACAAATTTTATCAGGTGTTTAAAATTGCCATCAAATAGGCTAAAACAAATGACAGAAACTAAAGTATCAGTTTAATAGGTGTTCAAAATGACTATTTCCAACTTCCATACAATAATAAAGATTTTGCTCAAAATTTTGGAGATACGGTACGTTGCCGTAAATCTTCTAAAAATTCGGGTAGCGTGGCATAAACTTTAGACTTCAAATAACCCCACAGAAAAAATCCAACTTACAAATTACTTGTTTATTACAAACAACTTGTCGAAAGAATTGTTTATTTAGTTTCTGTCATTTGTTTTAGCCTACTTGATGGCAATTTTAAACACCTGATAAAATTTGTTTTAAACGATATTTCTCTGGAACTAATGATCGGATTTGAAAAATAAAAAAAACGGTTGAAAAGAGAATTAAAAGGCCTTTCGAACTGTGTGATGTTTGACACCTTTTTCCATTTAAAATTTTTGAGGTGCAGTCCACACCCATTTTAGGGTTGAAGTTATGCCATTGGTACTAATCCATTTAGGTGTCCCCCTTTATATTAAAATTGACGTGTTCGAGCGTTTTTTGCAAAATTAATGTTAAGTGGCCAAAAATTGCGCTGATAATTTTCGCTGGGCCACCCTGTATATATATATTACAATAAATTGTATTTATTTTCATAGAATATATATTTATTTATATTTTTGGGTAGAAACAGAAGTGTTTGCTTATTCCTCTAGTACCAGTCCGTCCTGACTCCCATCCTCGCTCCTGAACCCTGGTAACTCCTGAGCACCCGACCGGCGGGGAATGAGAGACGTTACAATGTTAAACGAGACGCAAAGGCAAAGTCAATCATCATACAGTGTGTACGTGTTGTGCATGTTCTGGCGATATTTAAAAATTGCAATATTTGAAGTTATGAGTGCTATTTCTTTTAAATTAAGTAAAATGCTGACCCGCGACGATAAGAATACAATTTCACAAATGATAAGTGATTCTCTTGTAAAACTGGGTGATAATCAAGATTTTATAAAAAATATTGTGAATCAAGTTAAGTGCGTGGTTGACAAAGTGTATAACTAAAAACTTGAAGAGTTAAAGAAGGAGATTAGTGATTTAAAAGAAAATAATTGTGACTATCAAAATTCGTGTGCTACTTATGAAAAAAATCTCGACAATTTAGAACAATACCCACGCCGTAATAATATTCGCATATTCGGTTTAGCGGAGGAAAAAAAGAGAATATAGACAATAATATTATGGACGTGTTCCGGAATAAATTAAAAGTGGACATCTACTTAGAGGAAATTGATAGATGTCAGACTGGGTAAGTACGTCATCTGGTAAGAATAATCTGCCTGTTGTTGTGAAATTTACAAGTTACCGTTCTCGACAAAAAGTTTTTGGATCTAAAACTTTACTAAAGAACACAGGCATAACCATTAGGGAAAATCTCACACAAACCCGACTATTACTCTTGAAATCTGCTATGGAGAAGTTCACCGCCAAAAACGTCTGGACATCTGATAAGTGTATCATAATCAACATCCAGAAAAGGGGAAAACCGTATAAGTACTACGTCAGTAACCTTAAGGACATTGAAAACATAAAATTTTAAAATAATAAACCATACGATGTTTCTTCTTTTTGGCTTGAAATTTAACACTATCGTTTAAATTAAATTGGAATGAAATTGTTAATATTACAAATATTAATGACAAAGTTGCTTTTCCCAATGAAAATATAATCTCTATTTTTGATAAACATGCACCAATTAAATGTATTTCAGCCAATAAAATCTACACGCCCTGGATTACTCTAGTTATTAAAATTATGCAACGTAAACGCGATAAAGCTCTTAGGGATTATAAACAATACAAAACACAGTGTAAACTAAATTATTATAAAGAATTGAGAAACTTAACCACTACTGCAATTAGAAGAGAAAAGCAAGCTTATTTACATTCTAATATTAACAATAACAAAAATGATTCCAATAAACTCTGGTATAATCTGTCATGTATTAATGCAACTAGTTAGTTGCTAGCGCCATCTGTGAACAACAATAAGAATTTTTTTTTAATGTACATCTTGACAACTGAATATTGTAACAGCTATGTAGACAGTGAATAGTATTTATGTTAAAATAAATATATAAACCAAATACATGTTTCTTTACTCACTACACAAGTGTTATAACTCTGAAACGTTACCAAACATACAAAAAAGAACATAACATAATCTAAAGCGTCTTGGTGTAAACAAAACTGTGTCAAATACCGTAGATGACTCTTTTGAAACCACAAGAATATGGGCAAACATTTATTAGACAAGGTTGATACTACACATAGCAATCCTGAAACCTTGCATCACAATTTAAATAATTCATGATCTGTGATGTTAATATAATATATCTAAGTATGCTTATTGTAATAATAAAAACAATATGTGGATTGACAGTTAATAAATAAAATACAATACATAGTGGCAGCGGAAAATACCGTTATAATTATAAATTATAAAAATTATATAAATTAGCCAAGGCCACCTGTACCCTATTCGCATAAAAATGGGAGAGAGAACTTATTTGACCGCTGATCAAGTTGCACAACAGTTGGGCCTCAGGAGGGAGAACGATGTTCTAGAGGATAGTGCAAAAGAAGTTGTATTTATACAATTTAAACAAAAAAACTTTACTCTTGAGGTCAACTATTGTAATTACACCTATGAGAATGCCAAGTATATAGTGACTAGTGAACTTCTCCGTGCTTCATGTGTGCAAGCATGGGATTTGCATGTCAAAGTGTTTGACCTTAAGGACAATGATGCAGTTTTGCAAGATCCATGTTACTTGGCATTGCAAGTTGCTTTAAATCCCGGCTATTTAGATCACCCTGACCCGGTCGAACAGCAAAAAGAGGTATCATATGTGGATGAAGCTACTACAAGCATGGTTCTCTTGATAGGATTCAACCCAAGTCAATGTTACAATCTAGCCAAGAGCAGCGCTAAAAATTTCACCAAATTTCCCTTCCTAAGTGCCACGCATCTATTGGATAATGTTTCAGACGCTGACAGATTTACCTTATTTTCCTGCTATATGAACCTTTACTTGTCCACTCTGAGTCCATCCGGATTCACAATGGTGTTACAGAATCTATACAGACTGTCTACTCGACCAAATAGCAAACTGAAGTTGAAATTAACAACTGCGCCGAACATCAGCATTGATGCAAGATACGCATTCACTTATGGTTATGCTGCTATTACTGCTATCACAAAATTCGGCGCAGATGTGGATCATTATAAGGATTGGTTTGTGAAAAGAGTTAAAACCCTCAATATGGCATGCAAAATTAGAGGTTTCTCTGAGCTTGAGCTAAAGGCAGTTTATTGTGATCTCAAGTACATTGGAGAGAAATTGGATGAAGACCCCCATCTACGAGCTGCACTATATTCTCCTATTTTGAACGAGGAGATTCCCGAAGACTTGAATCCTGCGCAAATCAGGTTCAGGGGTCAGGCAAGGATGGTACTTGACTGGACGGGTCTTAACTCATTCACGATGGTCTATGACTTTGCTCGAGATACTGCAACAGAGGCCCATTGCTTAGATGTTGTTGTCGAAGAGTCTGAGAGAATCATAGAAGCCAGAAGTAGACTAGAGGCAGACTGCCATGGAGAGAAGTACTCATACACCTGTGATTACATTATGAGAGGCAGTCGTGACTATTTGCAGCTACGGAACTTCCCCCACTTGGTATTCTGTGTTAAGTACCTAGGGGAGAGGAAAAAGGATTCCATGAAGAATTATACACTACAGATATTTTATCAAGGAGACCACTTCAATGTACTGCAGATGATGACGATCTTGAACCGGAAGTCACTGCTTATGTGAGTATGATCACAAATAATTTTCCTTCATCCGATACGAGACTTGAAGAAATTATCGCAGCACAAACACACGCTGAAATTTCTTTGAAGCTGAAAGAGTATAGTATTAACGGATGGCTTACAAAAGATACATTAGATAGTAATTTAAAAGTATATTGGCAGTATAGAAATGAGATTTCTGTCCAAGATAATATACTAATGAAAGCTACGCGAATTTATATTCCTTCAGGTCCACTCCGAAAAGATATTTTACATAAAATACATGAAGGACACTTAGGTATAGTGAAGTGCAGAGCAAGAATACGAGATTCTGTTTAGTGGCCGAGAATTTCTGTTGATATTGAAGAACTAATCAAAGAATGTAGTCAGTGTATAATAAAATCAAAGAACAAACATGAAACATTGATTCCGTCTGAATTCCCACAATGGCCTTGGCAGAAACTTGGCATGGATTTATTCAAGCTTGACGGTAAATGGTATCTTCTTGTTACTGATTATTATTATCGTTACCCAGAAATTGCACCATTATCATCGTTACGGGAGAAAGAAGTGATTAACCATTTGAAGTCCATATTTTCTCGTCATGGTACTCCAGAAGAAATCATCAGTGATAATAGAACGCATTTTGGTCCACTACTATCATCCGACTTTTCAAAATTTAAAATTGATTGGGGTTTTCGGCACAATACATCGAGCCCGAAATATCCTCAAAGTAATGGATTCATCGAAACCGGAGTTAAAATTGTAAAGAGAAGTTTAAAGAAGAGTGACGATGGTTACAGAGCTTTGCAGAACTATCGTGCAACACCTCTCTCTAATGGGTTTTCTCCAGCTGAACTCCTGATGGGAAGACGTCTTAGAACTTCTGTACCGATTACTACAACGAAATTAGAACCACAAATACCAGATAAGAAAGCTATTCAAATTCATGAACTTGAAGATCGTAGTAACAGATCAAAGACATCGAGCACGAGATCTTCCTGAATTAAAGATAGGAGATAGGGTGTGGATTATCGATCTTCGAAGATACGGACAAGTGAAAGAGAAATTGAACACACCACGTTCGTACATCATCGAGACGGCGAAAAGGATGGTTCGTCGAAATCGATACCATCTTATCAAAATTCAAAAACCAGCTGACTTCAATGAAGAAGACGATGACGACAGATCTCTTCCTGAAATTGACGATGTCATCCCGAAACCACGAGTGGCAGATGAAACTCCAGTGTTAAGGTCTTCCACAAGAAGAACAACGTACAACAAGAAGTGGACGTCAAGTCAACCCTCCTAAGAGGCTCATTGAAATTTGTTAATATATGTTATATATTTGATTTATTAATTATGTTTTTTAATGACTTATATTTACTTAGAAGGGGAGATGTGATGTTAATATAATATATCTAAGTATGCTTATTGTAACAATAGAAACAATATGTGGATTGACAGTTAATAAATAAAATACAATACATGATCAAATATTTGTAAGGAAAAATTAGAGTTTTATCTTATTCAAAGTAGAGATGTGGAGAGAATTGTAATAAATATCAAATCAAATGCCGTTGGAATAGACGAAATTTCTCGTAAAATGATCCTAATAATTATTCCAGTTATTGTAGATTATATTACGCACATTATAATTACTTGTTTGCTAGAAGGAATATTTCCTAATTCATGGAAATTTGCAATTGTGAAACCTATTGCTAAAAGTATGATGAAATCCACTACTTTTGAAGAGTTATGACCGATCGGTATTTTACCAACATTAGTCAAAGTACTAGAAAAAGTATGTTGCGAGTAAATTATGGCATAATCTATAATAAATAATTTTCATAAATCTAAAATTAAAATTCTAGTTCAAATCGAGTTTTTGAAAGCATTTGACATGGTTGACCACGAACTACTACTACCGAAAATAAAATATAATTTTCAGACAATACTATACGGTGGTGCAAAAGCTATCTTAATAACACAATGTTTTGCGTCAACATGTTGCACAAAAGTCGGTCATTAAATTCAAGTGCATTTCTATTACAGCGTGGAGTTCTCCACAAGGATCGATTTTGGGACCATTGTTTTTCTTACTTTATATTTAAGATTTTCCTAAAATCTTGACGATTTGCGATGCGATGATACACATATATTAACATCTACTTATACCGAAAAGTTACACTCTCCGAACAGAAGAGCGAAAATTATTGTCTTCTACGGCGTAAAAAAAAAATTTGAGCATTCTTTGGTCTATTTGTTTAAATTTCAATCGAGTTGATTAAAATATAAGTACTCAAACGAAGATTAAAATATTTTTGTCTTTTGTTTTTTTCATCCTAACATCGATTAAAATGTACTCTTTTGTTCGACATTATTTACTCTATAGAAAAGTAAATGTTACACTAGAAATAGCAAATTGTATTCTAATGTGATAACATCTAGTATATTAATCTTATAACTAGTTAAAATTAACTTTACAAAGGTAAAAACAACTCCATAAAATTCAAATGTTCTCGATTTGGAGTATTTTCATTCTTTGCGCTTGCGCTATTGGCACATTTAGGCGGTGACTGGGATTCCCAACCTAACACCCCATGTGATACTTGCCAATTGCTACTTGTTCAAGTTGTGTAGCGAAGTGAACAAAAATGAACAGCGAGGAATTAAAAAAATATATTATAGAAAATGGAGTGGACGAGGACACGGCAAAGAAAATAGAAGGTAAGCTATAATATTTTATATAATATTAGGCAGGAAACATATACATTCACTTGTTTTACAAAGTACAGATACGTAACCTAATAATTTTACAAAAATTAAAAATTGTGATAATATATGCGAAATGCATATATTCTTTATAATATAAAGTAAAGAAAATGTTTTAGGTAATGCCACATGTAATGCTTCAAGTTTAAAACACCTGGTATGTTTTGTGTGTAAAATTCCAATTCAAAATGAATCCTTAATTTGTTTAAAAAAACATTTAAGAATTATTCATGGCTCCCGGTATTCAAGGAAAAATCATATTGTCTGCTCACAGGATGGATGTTTTAAAACATTTTCATATTTTCGAAAATTTTGTAGCTATTTAAAAAAATATCATAGATATGTAGTGCCCTTTGCTTGCTTCATAAAGAAAGTAGTAGGTGTTGTTCAATAAAATGTTTTACGATATGTTTTTAGTTGCTATGTATTATTGAGTTGTCAGATTTCGACTAGAATAAACGGCAAAATTTGTGTTCGTTAAATTTATATTTATTTTTATATATATTTTCAATTATACAATATTATTAACTAATATTTTTACATTGGTGACCCCGAACTGAATCTTCGCACCTTCGTTTTCGTCATGGAAGATGTACACCATGACTCTCTACCACTTCATCCTTCGGAAGCCGAATCTGTTCAACTTTCGACCCTCTCCACTTCTTTTAAGATTCCTGAATTTTGGCCGGCCGATCCAGAGCTTTGGTTTTCTCAAGTTGAAGCTATTTTCGCTTCCCAGAGGATCACTTCAGAGAGAAGCAAATTCGTAAGACTAATTAGTGCCTTAGGCCCACAGTTTGCCGCTGAGGTAAGAGACTTAATCATTGCACCTCCAGTGGAACAACCGTACTCTGTAATTAAAAAGGCACTGATTCAACGATTAAGTATTTCTGAAAAAGAAAAGCTACAACAACTATTAACATCTTCTATTATTGACGACAAAAAGCCTTCACAAGTCCTACGATACATGCGTCAGTTGGTATCAGGGAAGCTACTTGACGAAACTATCCTCGAAGAACTGTTCATGCAAAAATTACCATTATCAACTCAATCCATTATTTCTTCTTTGTTGCACTGTTCCCTTGAAGAGAAGGCAGAAGTCGCAGACAAAATCGCGAGCATTTCCCAACCTTCAATAGCATCGATCTCGCAGGAAACAATTTCTATCAAAAAACTATCAGAAGATGTCAAGAAGTTGCAGTCACAACTAGAACTTCTGACCACGGAATCACCTTCTCTCTGTTGGTACCACAAGAAATTCGGAAGCAACGCCAAGAAATGCACACCACCCTGCAACATGGAAGATTCTTTCAAAAAGAAAAAGGTTCTTCTCAACGAAACTGCTATAAAAATTTCAACTAATACAAAATTAATACCTTGTATTTCCAGTTGTCATCATCTTAATGTATCTGCAACACTATTTTATTTGACGGACAGAACGTCTGGGCAACGTTTCCTGGTGGACAGCGGTGCTCAGGTTAGTGTCATTAAGGTTGCATTTAACGAATCTAAACTGAAATTGTTACCTATTTCTTTACAAGCTGCCAATAAGTCATCTATTGACACATACGGTTTCAAAACTTTGACATTAGATTTCGGTCTTTCAAAACCTTTTACATGGAAATTTGTCATTGCAAATGTTCAATGCTCAATAATCGGAGCAGATTTTTTGACACATTTCAAATTAACTGTCAATATGTCAAAGAAACAAGTTTTAGAATCGGATCAATACACAAACAAAATACACTTCATAAAAAAAACCCAAACTCCTATTTCACCACAACCTTACTCAGAATTACTCTCACATTATCCTTCTCTATTAACAAATAAATTATATTCAAAATGTCAAATCAAACATAAAGTAAAACACTGTATAACTACTACCAGTTCCCCAACTTTTGCAAAACCACGCCGTCTAGCTCCTGAAAAATTGATGGAAGTCAAAAAAGAATTTAATAATATGCTAGAGATGGGTATAATAAGACCTTCTTCTAGTTGCTGGGCTTCACCCTTACACTTAGTTCGAAAAAAATCGGGAGAACTACGACCCTGCGGAGATTATAGAGCTCTCAATTCACAAACGATTCCGGACAGATACCCACTTCCTCATTTACAAGATTTTACGGCAAACTTACAAAATTCAAAAATTTACTCTAAAATAGATTTAGTAAAGGCGTATAATCAAATACCAATGGATGAAGAATCAATAGCCAAAACAGCAATTACAACTCCATTCGGTCTTTTTGAATACATAGTTATGCCGTTCGGTTTAAGAAACAGCGCTCAAACTTTTCAACGTTTCATTGACATCGTCACGAGAGGTTTAGACTTTTGTTTCGCTTATATAGACGACATACTCATTGCTAGCAATTCTCCGGAACGTCACTATGAACACCTAAAAATTATTTTTGACAGATTACAAAAATTTGGTATTTTCATCAACAAAGATAAATGTCAATTCGGTCAAAATCAAATATTATTTCTAGGACATAACATTTCTCCTTCCGGAATCAAACCTGTACATGAAAAAGTAGATAGTATTTATAAATTTCCAATGCCAAAGACACAAAAACAACTACGAGAATTTCTTGGTTTAGTAAATTTTTATCATCGCTTCATCAAAAACTGCGCTACTATTTTACATCCAATCAACAAACTATTAGATAACAAAAAAAATAGTTCTAAAGAAATAATTTGGACTAAGGAAGCTACTAGAGCCTTTAATATGATTAAAACTAAACTAACACATGAAACAAATCTTTCTTTTCCAATACACGGTGCGAAAATAAATATTATGGTTGACGCATCAGACATCGGAATCGGTGCTGTTCTTCAACAATTCGTCAATAATCAATGGGAACCACTCTCTTTCTTTTCGCGAACTTTTAACTCTACTGAAAAACGTTACAGCACATTTAGTAGGGAACTTTTGGCTATATTTTCAGCGATAAAAAAATTCAGATATTTCCTTGAAGGTAAAGAATTTTTTGTTTTAACTGATCATAAACCTCTAACTTTCATTACAAAAATAGCCAGCAATAATACTTATTCACCTCGCGAAATGCGGCAATTAGATTACATTTTTCAGTTCACAAATGACATACGTCACATCTCTGGCAAAAATAATCCAGTTGCGGATGCCCTTTCTCGCATTTCCATAAACATCCTATATTCAAATAGTCAAATAGACTATAATCAGATTGCAAAAATGCAACAATATGATCAGGAATTACAAGAGTTACTCGAAAACAAAAATACAAATTTAATATTTAAACAAATATCTCTACCTAAAACAGATGTTAAATTATGGTGTGATATTTCAACAAACACTTACAGACCATACATACCAAAACAATTCCAAAATCTTATATTCAAACATTTTCATTCATTCTCACATCCGGGAATTAAATCAACAATTAAATTAATTACTTCAAAATTCATTTGGAAAAATATGAAAAGATATTTAACTGACAAAACAAAACAGTGTTTACAATGCCAAAAAGCTAAAATAGTTAAACACACCAAATCACCTATTTTTCAATTCACAACTCCAACTTCACGTTTCAGTTCAATTCATATCGACTTAGTCAAGTTACCAAATTCACAAGGTTTTTCTTACCTTCTTACTTGCATCGACCGTTTCACCAGATGGCCTGAAGCAATACCTTTAAAAGATTGTTCTGCACAATCAGTTGCAACAGCTCTACTTGATGGTTGGATATCACGGTTTGGTGTACCAGCAACAATTACATCTGATAGAGGCCAACAATTTAATTCCTCTCTTTTTCAAAAACTACTAAAACTTTTAGGAACACATCATATACAAACAACAGCTTATCACCCTCAATCAAATGGCATTATTGAACGTTTTCACAGACAATTAAAAACTTCCTTAAAAACCTTTCAAAATCCTTCACAATGGATCAGTTTCCTTCCGTTGGTCCTTCTTGGAATACGATCCTCCGTAAAAAATGATATAAATTGTAGTTCTGCAGAACTCGTGTACGGCACGAACCTTAAATTTCCTGGAGAATTAATTCCCACAACTAAACATAACATATTAAATAAAGCAGAAGCAAATCAATATTTAACACTATTAAAAAACACAATCAATAAATTTACTCCAATCACTACAAGACTATCAACAAAAACATCACACAACATCCATCCAGATTTATTCAAAACTTCCCATATTTTAATTAGAAATGACACTATTGGTCCCATTCTTAAACCAGCATATAATGGACCTTTCAAAGTTGTCAAAAGATATGATAAATTTTTTAAAATTCTTATAGATGACAAGATAGAAACAGTGTCAATAGATAGACTTAAACCAGCTTATATCAATCATTTTGATTAACACAGTTCAGCAACCTCAATGACACAACTGTCATTCCGTTATATTGTTAATTTTTTTGATTTTTTACAACCTACTACTTCCTTTCTTGGGGAGGGCTTGTGTAGTGCCCTTTGCTTGCTTCATAAAGAAAGTAGTAGGTGTTGTTCAATAAAATGTTTTACGATATGTTTTTAGTTGCTATGTATTATTGAGTTGTCAGATTTCGACTAGAATAAACGGCAAAATTTGTGTTCGTTAAATTTATATTTATTTTTATATATATTTTCAATTATACAATATTATTAACTAATATTTTTACAGATATATAGAACTTGAACCAGCTTGGAACCAAAATAATGAAATTACTGAAGACATTCCTATTTCAAGTAGATCTACAAATAATTCAGTTGGCATTGAAAACAACGACAATGTAGAAAATGATACAAGGAACTTAGTGCTTTTTGGAGGAGTCATACGCTGGAGAAAGTGTTCAGAGATTGAGATATATGTCACCAACCCTATTATGGTTTCAATTTTACTTGTGCATATTTTTCGTCACTGGAAACTAGAACGTATTTGCTAGATATTTAAGCTATTAAAATACAATGACAAGAATTTAATCACAACAGGAGTGTCAAGCTGAGATATCTCAATCATCCTCACCCAGCACCACTCCAAATCAACTTTCGGTGAACCTAAGCTCCCTACGACGTCTTTCACCTCAACTCCAGGTCATTCTTTCGATGGGACAGAGTTTGTGACTTCAGATTTAATTTAATCTTGCATGTACAGGAAGCGATTTTTTTATTTAATATTTGTAAGTACTTTAGACTCTATTTACTGTTACAATTTAAGAACCATATAATTTAATATGAGTAAAGTCATTAATTCCAGCAATATAAACTAAATTAAAATTCAAATAAAACATTTACAAATAAATTGCTTGTTGTTATCAATTATCTTCTTCAATTAATTTTTTTTCCCACCTTTTTAAAATCACTAAATTGTAGATCAAATTTCGTATTTGTAAAGAAAAATAGAACTATTGCAACGAATTAAATTTAATTTTTTTTTAAAATAGATATTCCTCCTGAAAGGAGTCATTTTTTAATAAACAAAAGGTATTATTCTCCTTTTTTGTGGATTTGTAAAGCGAAATAGTTCTATTGCAAAGAGTTAAATTTTACTTTTTTAAAAAGTAGATGTTATTCTTCTAAAGAGTAATTTTTGATAAAATAGATAATATTTTGCTTTTTCGTGGATTACTATAGTCGAAATTTTTAAGCAGTAGAGAGACGTCATCAATATTTGTAACTAGATTATGACGTCACGAATTACAAAGTTTATATGTGCATTAGTTTAGAAAATGTGTTGCGTGTTGCATATGGCAATGCCAAATTTAATAACAACAAATAAAATGATAACATACCTCTCGAACTGTTTTTAACGGCAGTAATGTTCCACCGTGTGCCAGTTCTTTTTCAAAATATGTAGTCGCATTTGCAGTTAGCACTTGCGACTGCTTCGATAATGCTTTAGGCATTATTACTTACGCTAATAAAATAAACTTATAACAAGAAACAAAGAACACGAATATGAACAATAATAAAGAACAATACAACTTAAATGAACAAACAAAGATTTTATATTATATTATTTGACATCTCAATCAATCGGCGTGACAAGAAACAAATATATGTAAACATATTTTATTTGAGTCGTAGCCAACGTGTGTTAAAAAAAAATACACTGCAATTATTATAAATAAATTGAAATGTCATTAAATACCTTATATTTTAATTTGAAATAATAGTAAATATCATAAATAAGTAATTTTTTTATGATACCTTTTTTTACTACTCGGTTTTCTAAATAAAAACATCTTTCGAAAATTTCTACAAGTTTTATTTCGTTTTGTAACGTTTTTTTCAGGTCTATGACGTCTCTCTACTGCTTAAAAATTTCTACTATATGTATATTTACTTTGAAAGAACATAAATTTTTATCTTTAAAAATTAACATTCCATCTTTTTTAGATTAAATATAAAAATGCTCTTCTAGGTGTAAATTAAAATTAATCGTGAAAGATTATAAAAGAACTTAATTAGAGCGATGCATTTTCAACCCCGTAGTCGAGTGGAAAAACACTATTTGGGCAATAATTTAAATATTCAGAGAGTGTAAATAAAACATGAAATACATTAAATTCTGACTTAAAATGCTTATAGTCATGGGTGAGGAACAATGGTCTCAGAATTAATCAATTAAATCTACTCTGGATGGGGTAAAATTAAAATGTAGTACCTACTGTTACTACGAGCCTGGGATTGATTATAGACAAAGGTTTAACTTTCAGGATGCACTTTAACAGTAAACTAAGAACAGCTACGATAAAACTACGTCATTTATATTAATTTCGACATATTCTGTCAACAGAAGTAGAACTAAAATTAATAAATTCTTTAATACTGTCATTATTTGATTATTGTATATGTGTATATGCAAACTGATAAGACCAGGATTACGGTGCTGCAAAATACGTGCTTACGTTATGCTTATGGTGTAGAAAAATATTACCACATTTCTGGATATAGATTATTAGCTAAAATGCAAGATATTGATGTTAAGAGTTCAAAAAGCTTTCCTCATTCTAACTCATAAAATTGAAACCACAGGTATTACACGCTACTTATCTGAAAAGTTGAGTTTAAAAATTTAGGATTATGGCTTAAGGGGTAAAGATTTATATGGTGTACCAAGTTTCAATAAGTATAAATTTAAATGTTGTTTTTCTTACCTTGCACCTTCGCGATATAACTCTATTCCAAACGAATTAAAATTTCTGAATTTACAGTGTTTCAAAAGTAAAATAAATTCTTTAATTACTTATTGATATTATTTTGCATATTTGTATAGTATATCATAATTTTTATTGTTGTTATGTAACTTTTAAATTGTATGTTTCTATTTCTGATTCTTATTGTACTCTATTGGTATTTGATAATTTTTCTTTGTAAAATGTATATTTATTGGTAGGGCGGAAGTGCAGACTTTGGCTGAACCCCGCCATTGACTCAAGTCAATAAAGTTATATATTATTATTATTATTAATATATTAGAGACGCTAAAATAGCTTTCGGAATGATGAAATGCTTTAAAGATGTATTTTAACGAAAAAGTACGTTGTCAAATCTATTAGTGCAAAAAAAAACTCATGGCATTGAAATGTGAAGATGGAACAGAGCTGCAAGACTATTTCATAATGTTTGATGGACTTATTCGCGACCTTAAAAGTACAGGAGCAGTTCTAGAAGATGAAAAGGTATATATCACTTAATTTTAACACAGCCGAAAAAATACCACGTTGTGATAACAGCTTTAGAAGCGTTAACAACAACACTAAACATTGATACTGAATATAATCTGACAGTTGTCAATGTCAATTTATTATCAAATGTTTTCAAAAATGAAAAGGTAACTAAATCATTAATTTTATTAAGTTTTTGCCAAAAGTAAACTGCCTTTTGAAACTAAAATGTGGAGGTGCATAACTAGATGTTATAGTAACTACTGTGACGAGGTGCTCGTCACAAGAACACTTACCTGCCTCCCTCAGTGCTCCAAGCAGTCACTAGCACCTGACTCCACGAGGTCTGAACCGCACGTCGTGTTAAAGCGAACCCACCGTCCGGACCAGTAGCCGCCGACCGCTACGAACACCTTCAGCAGGCTGTGCAACAACCCCAGCAGCCTCCCGAATTGCCAAAGAGCCGCCGAAAAATACTTTCGCAGAAGCACATGGCACGCAGCAGAATTTTAAGACCACGTGGGATCAAATTTTCAAACAGTTTCACCTACAACCACAGAGCTGGAGAAAAAAAAAGACTTTGTAACATTTATTCTCACTTCCTAGTTTTTTTTTTTTTTATATATTTTCATAAAACGCGCATGTCACTTCAGAGAGAACAGATTCTGAGACCGAAACCCCTTTCTACATTTTACAAAAATATGTAAAATTTCACGATTTATATAATCAAATTCAATTTATTAGACAAAAACGACAACACAAAAAAGTCAGTCTTTCTCACTTTAAAATCGGTAGCTGCATGTTTAATTAAAATTCGGGTATAAATACGACCGCCGGAACCGTATTTCTTAAGTTTGTGACGAATATAACGTCTAACATCAATCCGAGAAGAGTAGCAGTCCGCATCCGAACCGTACCGTACCGAATTTCGTAAGTTATTTTTTTCTAAACATTTTTCTTATAATCCGTTCCTGTTGGAGAACAGTGCTGGTGGCATCCACCGCAACCTCCTTTAGCTACTGGGCAGACCCGTGTATTCGTTATTTTGTTTATTTACTATATTCTACATTCCGCTGTTGTCGGAGAAACCGTGCTGGTGGCGTCCACCGCAAACTCCGTCAACGGCTGGGTAGAACAGGGCCGCGGTTAGAGTTTTTCTTTGGTTTTACTTCCCACGGCTAAAAGACACCGGTGTAGATTTTTTTATGTACAATAAAATATTTAATTTTATTTTACTCTTGTTTGTCTGTGCTAACCCCTAACCCAACCGACCTAGAGCTCCTGTGGCACACGTCACTTCTCTTTCACAGGACCCGCTGATTGGCGCCCGAGTAAACCCGACGTCCTGGGGGAAGAACCACGACATCACGGACCGACAAAGTGGCTGCGGCCTAAGTGATCGTCGCAGTACATAAATAAAATTTCAATATTCTACGGCTAATCGTTTTTGAGTTATGCGAAAAATGAAAACAAGAACACTACAAGCAACGTGCTCTTTTGGCACTGCCGATTGTAATGAAAAAAAGAGGGGCACGACTAGATGTTAAAGTAATCCTGTATAGAAAAATTACAAATTTTTACGGCTAACCATTTTTGAGTTATGCGAGATTTGTACGGAAGTACAGACATTACCGCCGAAACTGGTCAAAATTGATTCATGGATGATCAAAATAGATATTTCTGTTCAAACCTAAAAACAGATTTTTTCATAATTACAATACTTTTTTTATTTTGTATAAGTAAGAAGAAAATCAACGGATAATTATTTTTTCTTACCTATATACTGTTTTGTTTTGTATCTTTTAAAACAGTTCTTACAAAAATTAATTGGTTTACTTTATAAAAAACTAATTTATATTTTCAATTGTCTGATGTTTACTCTTTTTTTAATATTTGACAGAAATCAACTCAAATTCAACTAGAGGCATAGCTATGTAAATGAAAGAAATTTTCCCATAAACTTACATATCTACTTTTTTTTTCAATCAAGGTTATAACACAAAATAAATATATACAGAAGCGACCGTAAGACAGGAACGAAAATTAGAGAAAGATAGGGAAAGCCAACAAATTTAAAGGGCTCATTGTTTAAAATCGAAATCGGAAAAAATCTGAAATAACTTCCACATTGTTCTATAGTAGCACAACACATTTTCTCGAAGTTAAGCTTGTTAAAACCCAAAATTAAAAAACAATTATTATCAAAAAATTGCGATAACATTTTAGATGCTAAATGATGCTGAATAATAACAGTTGCTATAATTAGATGCAGGCTAAATATTTGTTAAAATTAAAATCATCTCCTTAGTTAAATATTAAATTATGTGGTTACTAATATTGGATTTCATTGTAATTCGGTAGAAATGCCAAGAAAATGACATAATACTTTCGTGAATATCAAGCCACACCCCTCACTATCTGCAGCCATTAGACACAGCGATTTTCAAATCTTTGACAAACAATAATTATTGGATCAATTAGGAATATCGGACAAACTAACGCTGTTACTTGTACGAAAACAGGGTACTTAAACAAACGAATTCGAAACCGTTAGAGGATTGAAGTAAGGTGATGAGCAGGTTCCTACATTCTATAACATACCACTGGAATGTATAATAAGACAGATAAATGTTGGTAGAGATAATCTTTTAACCACCAAGCCAATACAATTACTCTGAGAAAAAAAAGTTCTTTTATTAAACGAATACGTTTATTTGAGTAGGATTTGTTAAAAATTAAATACTGATATTAGGACGAAAAATTGTATGTTAAATAATAAGTAATATTTTTTTTTTATGTTTTCATTAAACAAATTATTTGTTCACTGGATGTAAATTTAAATTAAAATTGATATATTACAATATAATGAATCATAATGCAACATATTGAGTAACAAATATGAAAATTTATAAATAATAAATATCTTTCTCTAGAAAAATTCGTTCTTTTTGGTGTAAAAGAAGAATAATTTGTATATGAAAATGGTAACGTAATAGTTAACGAAGTAATTTTTGGTGTAATATATTGTAATAAATATCAATATTGTATTAATAGTTATTTTTTATACAAGACGATAAAATAATATTTTATCGACAAGCGGAAAGTGTTAATTCACGAGCGATATAATCGCGAGTGAATTATTTTTCGCGAGTCGATAATTTAATTTTATCGTCGTGTATAAAATTCTATTTTTTTCTATAGCAGGTTTTGAAGAGAAAAGAATTAGAAAAATTAAATTATTATTCAAGAACAATTTTAAAATGTCAGTAGTTTGCGTTGTTATGGAAATGTACTTCTAATAAACAAAAGTTAAAATACTTTATCTACCCTTGCTGTTAAAGTATTACTTTATCTACCCTTGCGGTTAAAGTGATACTTTATCCACTATTTTGAGTTGATAAAATTGCACTTTAACATCTGCTATAGAAAAAAAATATTAAATATAGTAATTTTCTTCTAAATAACATGACATTGAATAAAGATCAGTTTTGTTTATTAAAACTTACGTTGATTTACTTGTTTCAACGCGTCCGTACATGTTCATCATCATTTCACAGCTCGCGGCAACACGCGGTATGGTGTATAGCGTAGCTCTTAGTCGGCACGTGCATATTGTGTTCTCTTTTCTCTTAGCAGTGGACAAAGCAGTGCAAGTGATTTAAAATTATTTTATAATAGTATTAATCAAGATGTCTGTAAGATCATTATTATTGGAGTGGGGATTTGACTCCTTAATTGATAACTTTTGAAGGTAAGATAATCATTACACCATACATATTTTATTGATACGTAACCTAAGTGTTACATGTATTATTTGTATTTAGAAAATGATATCGGTATAGAAGAATTAAGAAATTTAGATGAAAATTATCTGTCTGAACTGGTACTTAAATTGGTCAACGGATTAAATTTTTAAAAATTATGGAAGCTCATTTTTACAAAGAGGTATCAATGTTATCATTATTTTTTTTATATAGCAGACGTTAAAGTGTAATTTTATCAACTCAAAATAGTGGATAAAGTAGCACTTTAACCGCAAGGATAGATAAAGTAACACTTTAACAGCAGTAGTAGATAAAGTACTTTAACTTTTGTTTATTAGAAGTACATTTCCAAACAACGCACATTACTGACATTTTCAAATTGTCCTTAAATATAAAATTAATTTTTCTAATTCTTTTCTCTTCAAAACCTGCAATAGAAAAAATAGAATTTTATACACGACGATAAAATTAAATTATCACTTTCCGCTTGTCGATAAATTATTATTTTATCGTCTTGTATAAAAAATAACTATTTTTATGCTAGTATTTTATTATATTTTCTTAAGAAATATTTCAATATCTCAAACAAAAAAGCAATATAAAAGGATAGAATAAAAATAATGTTTTATTCGGATTGCAGGATCATTATAGGTCGAATGAAATCTGGACTGCAAGTGCCAGTTTTTTGTGAGTGAAGTTAATTATAAATAATCATGTATCTAGTGAACTTTTTTTATTATGTACTTAAATTTAATTATAACAGAAACAATAGTGAATCATCAATACTAGTTAATAGAAATTTAACTCCAGTTGCCTCTACTTCTACACCAATACTAATTACAGTTCCGTCTACTAGTTCAACATTACCTCTTCAACCTCTTAAAACTGCAGTATCAACAACACCAACGAGTTTCTCGTCAAATTTGGTGCAGATCAATGCAACTGACGACCAAACCGTTGAAACTACCCCAAAGTTTTGTACTACTACTACTACTACTACTACTTTTGTATGTTAAAAATTATTTAGGTTTAAATTATGCCGTAGGCGTATTTTTGTGAAATATTAATAATATGTAAGTACCTGATGTACAATTTTTTTTTATTATAAATATATGCAAATTATTTATAAATAAATGTATTATTAATATATAAACCTAAAATACCTTAATAAGTAGTAACGATTATTTTGAACACAATCGTATGCAATATTTTACATGTAAAATGATGATATTAAATAATAACAAAGTTTAACATTAATTATAAAATATTTTATAACATTAATCGAACCAATTTATGCTAAAAATAATTTATTAGTTTTAGTTAAACAAGGCTTGTTGGTTCAAAAAATATTAAAAAAATATTTCTTAATAATAAATGCACCATTCGACAATCAAATTTTTACATTTATTTAGTGGAAGTAATGCTTATTAACATTCACAAAGGATTTCTTAACTATAAATAAAACACAGCATGCCTAACTTTATTATTAACGCTGTTAAATTAAATATCAATGGTGTACGTTTGAATATTTCAAACTAATGTTAACTTTACTTTAAAACTACATTTGTTGGGCTGTATTCAAAATAATTTTACATTAACTATTAATAAGTATCATCTTGTATAAATAATGAGAAGAAGCACAACTTATCTATTATAATTTGTAAGATCAGGCGAAAGACACGTTTGGAGATCAACAGAAGTAAAATAAATATATTTTATGCAGGATTTCAATAGGCGGAGAATAGATAACCAAAATATTAGACCAAAATATTAGACTTCACATATTTAAGTTCAGAACTAAATGAAAACGGCGTAGAGGATACCGAGGTCCAAAAAAGATTATACTGTGTAATTGCTTACCTTCAACTTTTTTATATTTTTAAATAAAAATCCATACATATATTGAGCAGTGATACATGATAATGCTCTCATACATATTTCTTATCGTATATACAGGCTAGGTACATATCAGGTTAATATCACTCTCACAACCTACACATTTGAAACTTGTGTTAAATGTATTTATACTTCACATTACATTTTTCTTCAAATTTTTTAATCGTACATATATAATTATGCTGACATATGGTGCCCTATTATGTCACTGTCGAAAGAGCACACCATTGTTGGATTAAAATATTGTTACGATTCATTATAATTTTTATTACATTTTGTTAGTTCTTGCTATTTTCATAGGCAATGCAAATTTCCTCAAATGCGTTGATGATCATCTTTGGTCAGTTACTACAGTTTTTTATTCATAGTTATTTGTAAACAAAATGCTGAAAATGGTTTTTTTTGTCGAGTCAAAACAAAAGTTGCAATTATTTGTTTGTCTTAAAAACATAAAAAAAGAAATAAATAACGTTTAAGTTATTTTTATTTTAGTTCTTAACTTCTAAATTTGTTGTATCCATTTTGATAGTGTTTTTAATGTTTATTTGACTACTACCTAAATAAACATTATAAAATAACTGAAAATGACATAGAAATTTTATTTACGTACCACAATGTAAGTTCTGTGTATGCATTAATAAAGTAATGAATTGTATTGTAAATGTTTCTATTGATTTTTTTTTACATGAATGAAAAATATATATTCATATGTATTCTGTTTGAATAATAGTTTCATATTACAAATATAACTGTAAAAGTTTTAAGTGTTGCATAACGAGATATATTTACATAGGTATGCAGTTATCACTTGAACTACACGTTAGTTATTTATATACAAAGTGCTTAAAGCGATACTTTGTTGAATGAAAACGAAAACATTCTAGATAAAAAAAGGAAATAAAGAATTATTTTATTCCTATGTCACAACAATAAATATTCATTAGTAAAGAAATTTTTCAATCTGTGTTAGCCATTTTGATAGTGCTTTAAATTTGTATTAGACTATTAGCATAAAAATTCAATAACAACTAAAACAGCTAAAGAATGTCAATTTATGTATACACTTTCTGAAATAACGGAAGCAACTAATGATGTAGCACATTGTTCTGCTGACTAAATAAAAAAAAACGTACTAGCTTACGAAAAACTTGATGACTCGTACCTATTTGTGAAGGTATAAGTTCTATTTTTGACTATGTTGTAAAGTTACCAGTCGTAGTTTTATGTATTGTAGGTCGTGTTGATATTTCGAGTAGGCAGAAAAAGTCTGCGAAAAAATTTTTTTTTACTTTAAATAACATTCACGATATATGCTCTCCGTTAGTTATAAAAAATTCTGACTAAAACTAAAATTGAAAAATATTTCACTATTACATCCGGTTCTATAGAAGCGAGATGTGATTTTATTGGATTATATATAAAATGATGCAACCACGTCGGTGGATACATCAATAAACTGATATTTTTGTACTAAAATCCAGATGAGCATAAATACATTTGAAAAATATCCTAAAATTAATGTCTCTTTTCTGAAATTCCCAATGCCCATTGCTTTTATTAGCACTAATGATAACTTAAGACAATGATGGTGAAAATCTATAATTTTGGCGAAAAATTAAGTCCCCAACTCGGATGAAAATAGCATTTCTTTGAATGATACAAAAGTTGATAAGAACTTAAATATTAATAAAAAATACTTTGTAATAATAATGCTGCGAGATGAGACGAGATAATACCCGAGACAGAGGGTCTCGTTTCGTCTAAAATTTGTCTCGTTTTAACTTTTTAATTTAAAGTTTAAATACCTAATGGACATTACGTCACGATACTTGATTGTAGAATATAATGATTTGACCAATATAATTATCATAATTATCAACTTAATGATGAAAAGCATAGAATCGTTATTTCTTAGCTATGCGGTTGCGCATAGGTCTGGAATAGTCGCCGCCCAAGGATTCTAAACACTACAGGTGGCCTATCGTCTATGGCCACATATACAGCAGCGCTCTGCTGTAGTGGAGGGTTAATCTTAAGTCACGCGTGTACACTATTTTCACCGCCAATGCATTATGATACCTATTTTCAATTTAATTATAGTTCAGCGCCTATTTTAAGAATATTTAGTTTATATTATTAGAATTATTGTATTTAATATTTCAATAACAATAACAATACTGTCTTTATTTAAGCCAATACCTATTTAAACACAATCTTTTGTACTTAGAGCACCAGGTAAGTTGTTTGGGCAATGTGTTTTTATTATACTAATTTCAATTTCAAAATACTTAAGTGTAGACATGAGTAAACCGAAAAAAAGGAAAGGAGGAAAAAGTTGTGCTTTTGCCACATGTAAAAATTATAATTCAAAAACAACAAATATTACATTTCATGTATTTCCAAAAGAAGAAAAGATTCGTCTCGAATAGATTCTTAAATGTAAAAGAGACGATAAATTTAATCCAGCCACAAGTCAAATATCCTCCGATCGCTTTAGGCTTGATGATTATCAAAGAGATTTTCATCATGAACTTATTGGTAAACTTTAATGGAATGGTATTAGATTGAAAGAAATTTTCACTATTTAAATTAATTAGGTACATGTAAACGGTTGATTTTAAAACCACGTTCGATTCCCTCTTTTTTGCTACAGTCAATTACTTCCAAAAAGCTTACTACGTCAAAAATTGCTAAGAAGACAACGGATAAAAAATAGAAATAACTTAAAAATAGAGAAGACATTCTAAACAAAATTATATCAGAAGATAAAATTAATTTACCCGATGAAGGAATTACTCATGAAAATAAAAATATGCCAGTCACAATAGACAAATAAACTAATGAAGTTATAAATTGTGATAATTGGAAGGATAAATAAGAAAAACTGCATGAACATTTTTTTCAGCTGCAGTATTTCAAGCTTCAACTAATCATATTATACATGAAATTGGACTTGTGGTGTTGTAATATTATTTTCAGACGACCACCTGCGAAAGTAGCAATAACAACACTGTAAATAACAACAGAAAGTGCAACTTAACACACTAGTGCTGTTATGACTATAACACACTAGTGCTGTTATGACTTTTAATTCCGTTAAATGACTTCAGATGGCATTTCGACAAAAAATAAATAAAATATTTGTTAATTTACTATAACCGTCAAGTTGAATATTAATAAATATTATATTTGTTAATATTTTTGTATTATTTACTATTATTTATATAACGCAGTTTTAGATTACGCGCGTTTGACGAATTGAGTTGCGCTGAACGCTGAACGCCACTGGTTGAACCTAACCTCAAATGTCAGCCGGCAGCCGTTTTGTGTTTAACAGTGAAAAATAGTTATTTTTTATACAAGACGATAAAATAATATTTTATCGACAAGCGGAAAGTGTTAATTCACGAGCGATATAATCGCGAGTGAATTATTTTTCGCGAGTCGATAATTTAATTTTATCGTCGTGTATAAAATTCTATTTTTTTCTATAGCAGGTTTTGAAGAGAAAAGAATTAGCAAAATTAAATTAATATTTAAGAACAATTTTAAAATGTCAATATTGTGCGTTGTTATGGAAATGTACTTCCAATAAACAAAAGTTAAAGTACTTTATCTACCCTTGCTGTTAAAGTGTTACTTTATCTACCCTTGCGGTTAAAGTGCTACTTTATCCACTATTTTGAGTTGATAAAATTACAGTTTAACATCCGCTATAAAAAAAAGGAATTTTGTGTTTGAATATTACATTTAATCATTTTTTCAACGTCAAACATGAACGCAAGTGACGAAGATATCATTGATTGTACACCGCCTACAATTTTACAGGCTACAAGAGAAACTACATTAAATCTTTTGCCGCCTAAATCTAAAGAACGCTATGAATTGACTTACAACTAGTTTATGGCTGGGCGTAAAGAAAATAAAATAGATAAACCATTCTCGGAACATGTTTTATTAGCTTATGTAAGTGAACAATCTAAAAAACTGTCTCCAAACTCTCTGTGGACAATATATTGTATGCTGAATATTATATTGGTGTGAACACTTTTTTTATGATTTTTTTTGTGGTCGTCTGAAAAATAGTGTACATAACTCGCTCGAAAGTATCTAACATGCTCGTGTATTAAATCACTCGGCGCTATGCGCCTCGTTCTTCAATGTCTACACTCGCAAGTTATTTACCACTTTCCACGCTCGTTATGTAATATACTATTAACCAACCGTACTTAGCATGTAGCGCTGATGGTTTATTCCTGTCAAAACAAATTCATTGTAGATTAACAAGAAGTTAACTGTAAATGATTTAGAATTCGATGAAAATAGTAATGTTAAACTCAAGAAGTCCGACAAAGTCCTCTTTTCAATGCACATTCTTTATATCACCGTTTGCTATTTCATTATTTGTAGAAAGAGATAAGAAGTTTCTATCTACATTAATTCACTTTTATTTTAAATATTTCATCCAGATTGTTCTGAATAAGTTTTAATTGTATATTTATGCTATCAACCCATGAAATAATGGGTATAGTAATAAATTTTTATGCATTTTGATCAAATATTTCATAACACTATTTTCAATAATAAATATTAAAAAAGCCCTTTAGATTTACTAAATAATTATTTTTAAAATAATTTAATATAAACTGATATTTATGAATCTTTTCGTACTCTGGATATTCAAGTTTTTTTCTTTTCACTTCATACTGGTGATTTGGAAATAAATAAAATATCAAATTACCGATAATTTCGTCAGTATGGAAACATCCAAGCACACACCATACTCTTATATCTATCTATCTATTTCAACAAATTCAGTCATTTTTAAATTTTACCATTACATGTCAACAATCAAATTCCAATTGCTGCTCATACGACTGCATGCTAACAAGTTTCGTTTGGCACCGTACGGTGGCATTCTCGGCGTTACAATTTTGGCGTATAATACCATTTTCTGATGTATTTCAAGTACGACTATAATTATTTAGAAGTATTTGCTGTAAAGAAAATATTTTAGCGCCTGTCTGCTACTGCACAGCTTCCGTAATAGACTATTCACAGGATTATAAAACGGAATGAGGATTCTGAAGCTAGGCCTTCTACTCCAAAAAGGAACAAAAACCGTTCCGGTAATATAACTATTAAACTTGTTAAAAATAACTAGATTAATTTATTTTAATAGGTGCGGGTAAGGTACAAAATATTTCGAATTTTACAAAAGATGTTATAAAAAGAATCATCTACAAGATGAAGGAGAAAAATTTACAAATTACAATGGCTAGTTTATGAAAAATTTTAAGGGAAAGGGAAATTTATGACTTTTTAAGAAGAGTGATTAAAAGTATTGGTTTTAGAGACTGATATGGTATTAAAAAAGATAATTTTTTTGCGAAATTATAAAAAGAAATACTGACGAAGATAAACTGAATGTTATATTTTTAGACGAAACAAGGATTTTCTCTAAAGGCTCCCAACGTCGTATTTGGACTGATGATACTGCAATGTCTGTCCGTAATAAAAGGAGTCCCGGTAAACGGTTTATTGTTCATCAGGCTGGAGGGGCAACAGGATTTGTAGAAAGTGCAAGTTAGGTATTTTCTTCAAGTTCCTCTAAAGAAGATTATCACGGACATATGGACCCTGAGAAATTCAAAAAGTGGCTACAACAAGATATGTTACCAAATTTGAAAGAGCCCTCTCTACTCGTTTTGGATAATGCCTCATATCATTTTAGGCTGATTGAAAACAACCAGCTTCATCCTGGATATGTGCTCGTCTATTGTCGTTTTTGATCCGTAAACAAGTTAAGGTTAACGAAAATTTACTGCGAATGGAATTACTAGCTTTAGCTTGTAAACACTCAGAAGAAAAGAAATATGTTGTCGATGAAATAATAGCTAAACATGGACATCAGGTAATGTACAAATTAGATGTAACCTTATATACTACTAATTCTTTCATTTAGGTTTTGAGATTACCGCTTTACTACTGCAAATACAATCTCATTGACCAGGTGTGGTCACAGTGTAAGCGGTATTATGCTGACATTATCGGTCGGGTTACGGTGGTGAATAGACTTTAGCTCTGGAAGGAAGCATTGTCTCAGGTTACCGTCGACAACTGGCAGAGCTATGTACGACATTGTGAAAAATTAATTTCAAATGACTGGGATTATTTAAGAATAGATTGTACTTCACAATAATTATCAATAATTATTAACGACGATACAGATACAGAGTCTGAATTTGAAGAAGGCGACTGCAGTGAAGACGAAGACATGAGGCTTTAATTATTATAATCCTAAAGATCATAGGCGAAGCGACGAGATGTGTCTATCAAGTTAGTTTCAAATATTAAAAGTAATAGTTGGTTGTATGATAAGATGATTAGTGCTAGTCTCTGGATGATCATTGTTACTTAAGTTTAATCATATCTCATCATAGTTCTGGCCTATGAGTTTACAAACTCAATTCCATGTTAATAATTTCGTTGTGTGATTACACAAAACAATGCATATTTCTTTCATAATATTGATTGACTAGTACAGTACGTGTGCTTATAATAAATAGATTTTGTAATATTTAACTTTGTCTATCATCTATGCTTATTTGCATTTATATACAGATCAAAATGATATTTAAGTTTCTCATTTTAATTATATTTTTGTTAGCATTATTTGTTTAGTATTGATAGTATTTATTTAATTTTCCTAATTTTTGTCAAATTGACAGTTGTGTTATTCATTTGTTGTAAAATAAAATGTACATAGTTCGTATTAATACTTACATATTTATATATTTATTAAATTAGTTTTATTGAATAATTTAAATGTAGAATTTAGGTATTTTCTAAAACAATTTTATATTTTCTATTCTATTTCATTGATCATTAAATATTAATAAATTATATTATGGTTCTCTTTACTCCTAAAAATGATTAAAATTTAAATATATAAAATTGAACCATAATTATTTTATTAGTTTAATATGAACTAAAACAAAATCTTGATTCATACGAACATTCAAATGACGATCGAGTGACGTCACTTCTATATATATATATGGGCTGGCGGCGACTATGGGTCGCGAGCACGTTACGTCACGGCCATATAGAGATTTCTGCCTGGTGGATCAACATAGCATTGTGCATCACGCAGAAATATCAAAATGCCTCAATTCTGGGTTGTTGTGAGATGTTCGAAAAAAAGTAGAATTGGGGATGGAATATCTTATTATAGGTTTTCCTCAGAAAAAGATAATCGAAGCAGGATTATTCCTTTAGCTGTAGAAAGACAGAAAAAGTGGATAACTGCGTTTAAAAGACAGGATTTAACAGAAAGTAAAATAAAATACGACAGGATATGTTCGAGATATTTTATTATGTTCGAGACATTTTATGAAAGGTATTTTGTTGTCCCTAATACCTTAATTCTTTGAATACTAACAATTATAAATTAGTATTTGGCAAATATAGGTAGAAAGTTTGCCCGGTGCTTCGAAACAAATAATTATAAATATTAAGAGTTAAGTTAGAAAAAATATTATTTAAATATGATTTATATAAAACCCATATTTTTATTAATTTTAAATAGGTACTTGTGTTGTGATAAATGTTATCGTAATCAAATATGCTCAAAAATTATTGCAAAATTCAAAGGAATCCAGCTAATTTGGAAGATAAAAACAATCCCGATTGGATATTATCGTTAAATATGGGCTATGCAAAAGCATGTTATAATGCAAATAAAAATTTACAGCGTTATAGCAGATTAACAGATCGACATGTTAAGGTTTGAAAGTTTTAATAACAATAATATGTCGTAATTATCATTTAGTAATAAACATGCATGGAATATAAAGGTCGACAATGTATTACAAAAATTAGGATTTACCAAAAGCAATGCTAAACAATGTTTATACATCAAAAATGGAAGCAACAGAGTAACATAAATTAATTTATGTTGACGATATGTTAATTGTTAATAAAAATAAAGATGAAATTTTGAAAATAGGAGAAGAATTTAATAAACATTTTTCTGTAAAAAATCTTGGATATATAAATTATTTTTTAGGAATACAAGTTTCAAAAGATAAAGATGGAAGTTTATTATTACATCAAGCATCAAAAATTGATGAAATTTTAGAAAAACTTGGAATGAAAGAAGTCATAAAAGCATCAACACCGATGGAAGTACAATATTTGAAGTCAACGACAGAAGAAAATATATTATTAAACAACGAAGAATACAGAGAAGCAGTACAGGCTTTACTGCATATTGCAATTTCTACTCGTCCAGATATCTCAGCAGCTATAGGTATAATATGTCGGCGAGTTAGTAAACCAACACAAAAAGATTGGAATGGAATAAAAAGAATGATGAGATATTTAAAGAAAACGAAAGATATGAAATTAAAATTTCATTCTAAAAATGAATTAAATCTAGTTGGTTACGTAGATGCTGATTGGGCCGGAAATGTACAAGATAGAAAGTCAACGAGTGGATATATTTTCATGCTGGGAAAAAGTCCTGTTTCTTGGAGTAGTAAAAGTCAAGCTACTGCCGCTTTATCATCGACGGAGGCAGAATATATATCAGCTGCATATGCAAGCCAAGAAATAATTTGGATTCGGCAATTTTTGGAAGACATTGGTTTTAAACAAAGAGTGCCATCTATAATGTCTGAAGACAACCATAGCTGCATTAATATGTGTACGATTTAGAAGATAAATTCAAGAACCAAGCACATTGATGTTCGTTGTCATCATCTTCGAGATTTGATTAATAAAAACATTAAATTATGTTATTGTCCAAGTGAAGAAATGATTGCTGATATATTGATCAAACCAGTAAATAAAGTTAAGTTTAGTAAGTTGCATGATCATGTAGGAATTATGAACTATTAAGTGGGGGTGTTAGTAATAATATTTTATGTATAATAAACAAACAGTTTATAAAGTCCTCCTTGAAATAAAATAATAATTTAATGAAATGTGAATAATAGTTTAAATAAATCATTATTTATTTATTTATTTATTTATTTATTAACTATCCAACAGGCAAAAGCCCAATTACAGAACAGTATAAAAATTTGTGTTTACAAAGAAAAATAACCACAGTAATATACAAAGAACAATAAATTAAATAACAAGTAACTAGAAATAATCTTACTTCAGAAAGATGACAAATACAAACAATGGCAAGTGTACTAAAATAGAAACAAGTATAAAAAAATACCTATGCATATATAATTCAAAGAAAAGGGAACTAATCGTAGAAAAATAAATTATAGTTTTATTTTATTATGAGTTATAGATTTGACAAACTTATTGAAAGGAATGCCGAACATTTCAATAGAAAGGAACTTTGTTTGGTATAAGGTACACATTCTATTTATAGGGGAAATATAAAAAATGTTGGTTCTTGCAGTAGACAGGTAAAATATTGTGGTAGATCGAGTTGAGAGGGGGGGAACGTGGAAATTGAGAAGTGACAAACACGTTGGGTCATCAATTAATGAATTCACTAATTTATGTAAGTGACTGACTGAATATATTATGCGTCTATCGTGAAGTGATTTTATGTTGAAAATATGGAGTAAAATTTCATATGAGACCTGAAAATCAGGGTAATAACCCATAATTTTAAAATAAACATATTTTAAAAATTTTTTTTGAATTGCTTCCAGAGAAAGTGAATGATTATTATAAATCGGATTCCATATTAACGAACAATATTCCAGTTTAGAACGAATAAGCGAATAATAAAGTGTAAAAATAGTTTTAATATTCGTAAAACCGCGAGTGTTGCGAATAATAAATCCAAGTAATTTATATGACGATTTACATAAATCAGAAATATGAGGGATGAATGAAAGTGAGGGATCAAATAGAACTCCTAAATCACGAACAATAGAACAACGGAATAAATCGGTGTTTGATAGTGAGTAATTGAAAGTGATACAATTTTTCTTTCTAGTGAAGGTCATGACTTTGCATTTATTAATATTGAGGGAGAGTTTATTAGCGACACACCAGAATTTAATTTTGTTAATATCGGATTGAAGCAAATGACAATCAAGAATGCTTTTAATTGGTCTAAAGATTTTGAGGTCATCAGCGAATAACAGTTTCTTGGAATCAATGATATCAGTGATGTCATTGATAAAAATTAAAAAGAGTAACGGGCCTAAATTTGATCCTTGAGGGACGCCTGAAGATGGTGAAAAGAAAGATGAGATATGACCAAGAAATTTGACAAATAGTGACCTATTGCTTAGATAAGACGCGATAAAAGAAATGAGTTCAGGAGAAATAGAGAAGAAAGAAAGTTTGTGAAGTAAAATAGAGTGGTCAACTGTGTCAAAGGCCTTCGAAAAATCTGTATATATGGTGTCAACTTGGCCATTATCATCTAGTGTTTCAGCAACGAAGTGAGTGAAATAGGAGAGATTGGTCGCGGTAGATCTCATCCCCATGAAACCATGCTGTGAGACCGAAAGTCGGTTTTTAATTTTGCAGTAAATTGAGTGGTAAATAATCTTTTCTAAGATTTTACTAAAATGAGATAACACAGCAATAGGTCTATAGTTTTGAATATCAGATCGGTCGCCGGATTTAAATATAGGAGTAACTCTTGTTTGTTTCCATATATCAGGAAAAGTATGTGAAGACAGCGAAAGATTAAATAGATGTTGAAGAGCTATTGAAAAGGGGTAAGCACAATCTTTGATTACAAGACTTGGTATAAGATCGGGACCGCAGGACAAATCAGACTTCAATTTTTTGATTATATTCCCAATTTCATCACTAGAAATTGACTTAATTGAAATAGGATCATATGAAGGATGTGGTAGATTAGAAGAGGAACAGGAGGAAGGAGGAGTATAGACAGAGCTGAAATGCTTTGCAAAACCTTCAGCAATACTTTGAGGATCAGTTAAAATCTTGTTGTTATAGTGCATTGTTGCGGGAAAAGACGAATCACGTTTCTTTGAATTAATATACTGCCAGAAATGTTTTACATTATTGTTAATAGAATTTTCACAAGAATTAAGATAAATTTTATATGAAGCCTTAATATCATTTTTTATAATAGTTCTAAAATATTTAAACTTATCATAATAATAATTATTATTAGGAAATTTTTTGTACATTCTAAAATAGTGATTTTTTTTCGTAATATTTCTTCTAATATGCGAAGTAATCCATGGAGGTGAAATAATATTTTTTGATCGTTTAAGGGGAACACATAAATCAAAGAAATAATACAAAACTGAGTAAAAGTAATCACAAGCTAAATTAATATCTTTAAATTCAAGTAATGTGTTCCAGTTAAACTGATATATAAGTTCGTACAATTTAGGAAAATTTGAACGTTTGAAATTATAAGAAGTAAAATTAACTTTTTGAAAACAATTTTCTTTATATTGAAAGTTATCAACTGTTACACTAAGTGCAGGATGGTGTAAATACTCAACATTAAGTAAAAGATCGCTATCTCGTTTGACATTACATGAAACATTTGATAACACCAAGTCAAGAATTTTATTATTATTATTTAGTATTGTATTGAATTGATTTAGGTCAAAATAATCCATAAAATTATTGCATAAGGTGACAGTAGAACTTGAAGTATCTGATACAAATTGAGGAATATTAAAATCACCAACAATCAAAAAATTATTTCCATACAAAAATGGGAGGCTTTCAAAAAATTCAAAAATTTTTGTGTAACTATCGTTGGATGTAGCGGGAGGAATATAAACATTAAATACAAACAGATTTTTATCTGTTGTAGAAATTTTAACACAGACGATATCAATAGTGTCTGGTAGAAGATGTTGATAATTACTTACATTCACACTAGTGGAAGTAATACTATTGGTAACAAGAAGGAGAGCACCACCACCGCGTGATCTGTTGCACAGGGCGAATTTACGATCAGAGCGGTAAACACTGAAGGAGCCATCACTAAGTTCACTATTAAAAACACTTTGATTGAGCCAGGTTTCGGTGAACGCTATTATATCATAATGAGTGCAAATGCAAATTATAAAAGCATTCCTGTATTTTTACTCCGCGAACAGTAGTAGTATATGTCATGTTGTAAATAACTTTTACTACCAACTCATAATGCATTTATCATATATCATTCATTCTTTCATTAATAAAGTTACTAAAAATTAGTAAATGTTCTTCCTTTTAGAAAAAAATATATTTATTTTGGAAAATGATAGTATTGCATACATGAAAATAACAGATTTATGCAATTACAGAAACAAGCTCTAAGTTCTTCCGTGGAGCCTGTTTCTGTAAATGAGGAACAGGCTATTACTAACATTGCTATTACTAATATTGCCAACACTAGTTCTTGCACTAACGAAAAATTACCTCACACTGAAACTGATTATGAAACTTTTACAAATGTGATAGATTTGAAAAATTAAATAATATCTTTGAAAAATGAATTAACATCTATAAATGCCGAAATTTACCATTTACGATAGGAACTTTCTAAAATAACATTAAATATTGGCAGCTTTAAAAAATAATGATGCTATTACACAATTTTATACAGGAATTCCCATTTTTACTCGACTAAACATAATATTAAGAGCAGTAGAACCTTACATAAATGAAATCCCTTCGATTACTAAATTTCAATAGTGTATATTATTTTTGATGAAACTAAAATTACATATATTATTTTCTGACTTAGGTTGTAGATTTAACATACCTAGAAATACAGCTAGCAGAGAATTTTATAAAATGTGAACAATATTTTACATTCGATTTAAAAACTGTATAATCTGGCCAGAGAGAGAAATTCTATATAAAACTATGCCAGAGTCCTATAGAGAACATTTCGCAAACAAAATTAGTTTTGAAATTTATACCGGAAAACCAGGTAACTTATGTGCATCCAGTCAAACCTTTGGCTTGATTCACAAAACTACAAGTCTTGTAATACAAGTGTATCACTAGGCACATGAATATCGGAATATCCTTGCTTAGCATTCAATATTGCTTCAAAAACAATTAGAAGTGACGCATGCTTATAATTTCTGAAAGTTAAATATAGATTATGTTTACTTTCTTATTTCGGACCAAAAAAAAGAACTAGTAACAATCAATTAAAAATAAACAAAAATGATTTACAAAACGAAGAAATTTTACGTACAAGTAAAACCACACCATATGCAGCGAATAAAATAAATGATATTCAGAACAAAATAACATAATTAAATAGTTGGGGTGATAAGATACAGTGTCCTGGAGATAGGAATGCATAAAAATGCAAGGCTGCAAGAAACTTAAATAATATATATATATATATATATATATATATATATATATATATATATATATATATATATATATATTGCTTAATTTCTAACCTTTAACTTTTTGGGGAGAGCAATTTCTTCCCTTGTCTTGCCAAATATGGACATATTTCTAAGATTAGATTACAGCAACTTGTTGCTTTAAAAGTACTTTCTAGCATTGATACGAGATCACTAACATCCCTGAACTGTCGTCTATATGAACTTAAGTTCTATCTACAATAGTAGATTAAAATATATCATGATATATAATATGTAACGTACTTACCTATCTTCATCATTTCTTATTTTATTAATAATTAATATAAATGCGTTATTATTATTTATCTTTATTGTATTTCACTTTTTAATTCAATATTGTATACACCACCTAACTGTGGACGTAAACAATAATGAAAACTTTTCAATTTTGTTTACGTCACAGATGGTTACTAGAATACCATTTTCGTGTTTTCTTGTCTACGAACCAATTCTTGTTTATTAAACACTCTTGCTTTTTAAGCAAGTATCATGTGAATACCATCATAATGATCTATTGTATTATAAGCAATACTTGTTTGTTATTCAATATTCAATAGTCACCAGAATAAGCCCGATTACCGCGGTAACAGGGGCGGTCACAACAATCGCTGTAACTCACAAATCCCCGCTATCATCAGGTGCCGAGCTGACCAACCATTCTACTATGACTGCATGTTGTCTTTATTTGAATCTGAATTGATTAAGTAACATGCAATAATGGATATACCATTAATGTACCAACCATTATGATATCGTATTACACAAAATTCGTGCTATCATTTGCTGACGGAATTTGGTCTAAACAATCTTATAGAGACAATTAAGATGCTGCTTCAGGAGTAGCTTGTCCTGTCGGAACAAACACTAGAAAAACATTTTTATGGCTGCACGCAAAAAATATTCTCAACTTTTAAAAAATATGTATCGAAAATTATTATAATAATTAACTTCGCAACATAAATGTTTTAAAAACTGAACTGGAACATCAACTTCTATACGTATAATCCAATTATTATAGTTGAAGGCTTAATGTGTAGTGTGCAATTGCATGATATCAAATATAACAAATTAATAGGGGAGGGTAATAGCAGTATATGCAGCACAATTTGTGGTGCGAAATCATATGATTATATTGTACAAAAAAAAAATCAATGTGCCAATCATTCATTGCACAATTACAGATTAACAACATTAGGTACAAAATAAACAAGTACCAAAAGTAAATATGTAAAAACAAAATTAAGATAAAATTTAAGTAATAGAGTAATACTATTAAGCATAGGAATTTCAAAAGCAGTTAGTCACTGGCGTCAAAATATTGATATTACTACACAAAAAGCAAAGCTTACTTAGGTGAACATAGAAATTGTGAGCAATACTTTTGCGCAGAATCAAAACATAATGAAAAAAAATATGTAGATACAATAAAAGAATTTAATATGTTGGACACACCAGTTCTCTTGGCAACAGACTAATTCAAAATGCGTACAGTCAACATGAATAATAATGCAGCAGAATCATAGAACTCTGTTGTTTGCAAATTTATGGATATATTTTTCAATAAGAAGAATATTATACTATTCTTCACAGAGGCTTCACAGATAAAAGTCCAGGTAAACATAATAAAGACTACATAAATACATTAACAAGACAAGAAATATAAGGCGAAGAAATATTATTTGAATAAAAAAGTTTCATTCATTTATCCAGAATATCAATAACTTTGTGACAAGTAAATAAGTTATGATGATAGAATAGTAATGGTAAAATGCTTTTTTTTTACTTCTAAAATGGACTCAGAAGATGTATACAGAAGAAAAAAATAATATACATAGAATTTTAAAATAATTGCTTATATATTAAAATTTTTTCATCATTACTACTGTCAGGTACAAGTATAATTACAAAAAAGGCAGAAGCATTTGTTATATTATTTTATGGACTCCACTACGAATGCTTTCTAATATTTAAATTTATGTTGAGTGGCTGCCTCCAGAAATTAATGATATGATATATATCACAGAAGAATGAAAATTATAAATCAACCTCACTGATTTTCGAATCTTAATTAGATCCTATTTTTTTTTTCAAAAAAGTTGATATAAACTTTTAGGCCCAACGACTATAATTTTCTTTTATTTTATTTGTGTTCACAAATCAACAGCCTGTCTTATAAAAAATATTACAAATAATTTGACAAATTTCAGACCACAAATAATTAAATTATCTGACTCTGTGGAAGAGAAAATGAATAAATAGAAAAATATTTCTACGGAATACCACAATTTCCTAGTCATAGGATCTATAGACTGCAAGTATATTCCAGGTTAAAATTATTAACTGGTACGGATATGATACGTAGATTTATATCATGAATGAGTATAAAATTATATTTGTAGGTCAAAACGCTGAAACATTTAGAAATATAAAAGGATATTTTTCTCTGAATATACAGCAATGTGTAACAGCAAGAACTATTTTATAGTTTTAATTGTAGTGGCAGAGATGAAGTCAAGACAGCTAAATTTGTAATAGTTCCATTAAAAAAAAATAAAACGAAGAATTTACAAATAGTGGTCTTCTAGAAGACGGTAGGTATCCACCTTAGAATTATTTAATGACCCCAATAAATAATTCATGAAATTTCGTGAAAGAATGTAATCAATCCCATATTCCAACCAGAACGGTTGTAGAAAAGAAAATTTGGAATATGGAAAAGGTTTTATAATGACTTCAGCGATTCTACACAACATTGCAGTTTAAATAAGGAATTTATTGATAAAAACGACATAGTGAATATACATATTTTATTAAAATCATAAACCCGATCTTGTTCACGTCATAATATACGACAGTATTTTCAAAATCTTTAATATAAACTTATTAATACAAGATATTTCAAAAACATTTTTTACAAAACTGTTTTAAATTTAATTCACATTTAAAAATAGTATTCTTCTTCCAACAAATCAAACAATTTTTGTTGACTTCTATTCTCTTTCGAAAGATCTTTTAATTCCTTTTGTTTAATTTTTATATTTTTATCATTTTAAATTGCCATTATTTTCACTTTTATTTCACTTCTTGATTTAAACTGAGTTTTTCTGCATAATATTGCTTTTGAATATCAGCAATTTCTCTTCTAGTCATTTAATTTTTTAATTAATTTACATTTTGTTGTTTATCTTGGGCAGTAGCTTTTGTTTCTTTTACAATTTCATTTTTTATTTGAACTAAAAATATAGAAGACGCATTAGTTGCAGAAATTTCATTCTCGAGATTTTTTGTAATAATAATTATATTTTACAGAGGACTTATTTCTATAATCTCTATTTAGACGATTGCAAAAAATATTTATTTCAATAATTAAACGCCCATGTAAATTGAACTCCTTGAGGAGGTCCTCTTTCTGTTTTCTTCTTATCCGAATTATTTTCAATACATTTTTTTATAATTCTACTTATATTTTTATATTCATCAACCACTTGAACTCATTCTAGAAATCACTTAGTATTTAGCAATATTCCCACTGGAAGAACGAATTAGTCTCATGAACTATTTTTTTTTTTTGAATAATGTTAAAAAAAGACAAACATATTTAAACAAAACATACGACATTCTGTATTATTATCAAAATAATACTTCAGTGAAATACTTTATATAACAATAAAATAAGAGACAATAGACCTGGAAGACATTCTAATCAAACCATCAGTGGAAATAATAGAAGTACCAGGAATTAATCATGTGCAAAGTGTATGGACTGTAATATTATATTGTGCCACAATAATGAGAGTAATTGACTTTGGACTAATTTAAAACCAAAGTGTGCCACAACAACATCGCAAAACCAGTCAGGCCAACACCAACAACTTCAACTTTTAGGAGGAGTTTCATTCCGAGCAAGGACGAGTCACGTTACCATCCAAAGGCAAATCCTGCATACGTTGCAGATCTCACGCTGTATGCATTCACTACTTTGTAGAAAAATTGTATACGCATGTTACGACCTAGTTTTAGTCAGTCTTGTTGCATTCACTTAGAATTTTATTGCCTATGCCGATCCTCAGTAACATTATTGGTGAATGAAGATTTGACAACTTTGAAGAGACATAAAGGGTGGCAATCGTGTACTGTAGCGGAAGGTTACATCGATGAATGAATAACAAATAAGTAGGAAATATCAAGAAAAGTTTTATCTTTAATCTAGTAAGTATTCACAGTAATACAAACAAATAATTGGGAAAAAAATTGGATATATCTAATAATAATTTCATAAATCCAGTTACTAGAACTATAAACAGTAACGTAAATGAAAATAATTCATCAAATGTTGCTAATACAATTTTAAGTATCCAGTCTAATTGTGCCCTTAATTAGTTTAATAACTGTCAGAATGGCACAATAAATGTTAGTATAATAATAAATAATTATGGTTTTAATATCAATATATATAGTTAAATGTGTTGAAAGTAGTAGTTGAATACAATAAACTAATTATGACAAATAATTACAGTTCAATTGTATTAAATTAATAACTCAACGGAAATCTTTGAAAATATACGTTATATGTATAATTCAAATATATTACCCCAGATACAAACAAAATTTATTAGTAATTATTAAAAAATAATAATTGTAATAAGCGAAATGGCCAATGATAAAAGAAAGAAAAAGAATTACGACAGGAGGAAGAAAATAGTAAGTAAACTATTTTAAATAATTGTCCACTTTAAATGATATGGGATTTCACTGTAAATCGAATCAATATTGTTTTCGCAGTGTAATAATTATATTAAAGTATATCGTTGCATTATTTATCGAAAAATGCAAAGCTACGGCAATCTTTGATTTATCTATTAAATATATACACAGGGTGAACACGAACCTAATGTCATAAATTTAAGGGCATATAGTATTTAATGTATAGATTACGAAACAGAAAGAATTTTTTGAAAATTAGAAAAATGAAAATTTGTCTTTTCTTAGCAAAACTTTTTTTTACTTCTGTTTTAATTATTATTTCAATAAAAATATGGTTAACAAATGTACATTCAAAATTAGTTGTATAAGATTCTAATTAATTAAATAGAATTTTTGACGAACGTAATTGTGTAATAAATAAAATATTTCAGTATTATTCTTGAAAATATTGATGTAAGTCATTTGGCAGTGTTCTTGTTCTTAAAAAAATGTATTCTAATTCTGAGTTAGTGGATATGTTGTTAATGTATGGTGAAGTGAGACAAAACGCGGTATTAGCAACAGAATTGTATGCCGAACGGTATCCTCGAAGTCGCCACCCTGATAGCAGAATGTTTATCACTGTGACACAACGTCTTCGGGACACGGGAAATTTAAAAAGGAATTCTGGACGTAATGGCGGCGGTCGCAGATTACGCCACGACACGGAGGATGAAGTCCTAGACCTAGTGCATGACAACCCAACAATTAGTACCAGAGAAATATCTCGTGTTGTGGGAGAAATATCTCAGGCGACTGTTGTAAACATTTTGCATAGAAATGATTATCATCCATATCATTTTCAACGAGTCCAAGGGTTAATGCCTGCTGATCACGCTGGAATGACATTTTGTCAATGGATTCTTGGACAAAATACTACAAATATGAATTTTACTTCTTCAATATTATTTAGTGATGAAGCAATTTTCACACGTGCCGGTGTTTATAATTTCCACAACTCGCATTATTGGGCCCAAGCAAATCCACATGTTGTTGTGAGAAATAGTTTGCAACATAAATTTTCTTTAAATGTTTGGGCTGGAATCTTAAATGGTAATTTACTTGGCCCGTACATACTCCCCCACACATTAAATGGTATTTGGATTTTTTGCAAAATATCCTTCCAGTATTATTGGAAGATATTCCATTAAATATTCGTCAAAATTCATGGTTTCAGCATGATAGTGCTCCTCCTCATTTTGCGAGAAATGTGCGTCAGCACTTAAATAATATCTACGGAAACAGGTGGATTGGCCGTGGAGGTCCTGTGCAGTGGCCACCAAGATCACCTGATCTCAATCCCTTGGGACTTCTATCTATGGGGTCATTTAAAGTCCCTAGTGTATGATAATCAAAGCCCGCCAGAAAATATTGAAGAATTGAGGATACGGATCCAAAATAGTGTACAAATTATTCGACAACAAAATCATATGCACTTGGCATGTAGTGTGTCACTAATTCAACGTAGTGCACTGTGTGTGGCTGTGAGAGGTGATAATTTTGAACAATATTAATGAATTATATACATATATACATATATACATATATATATATATATATATATATATATATATATATATATATATATATATATATTTGAGGCCACGAAAGTTACCGCGGCCGAGGCCAAAAAAGTTTCCGCGGCCGAGGATACGGAGATTACCGTGGCTGGAGTCGCTGCCGAGGATATGGGAATTACCGCGGCTAGAAACGCGGCCGTGGATACAACCGTCAATATTAAGAAAACGGGGCCCACCACAATGCTGCAGTAAGGAAGAAACATCAATATATTTATTTATTTTAATAACTCATACAATTTTTTTTATACAATACGAAGCAGTGGTGAGCAGTATATAAGTTAGTGGATAGGTTAATTAGGAAATAAATTTTAAGTTTTTATAAGTATTGTTAGATAAATAATAAATTTTGTTCTTAAGTTATAAATTGTTCATTCTTTACTCTTTTCTTCTAACGCTGTGTTAGAGTGAACGTTTGCCCGTGCTGCATTGTTCTGATTTTTTATTTGTCGCCTTGTTGTGGTAGTGACTTACAATTGACAGATCAAATTAGCGCACAGTGAACTTATGGAAGGAGCAAAAATGAATGTATTCAGTGTTTAGAATACACATAGTTAGGAAAAATAAATTATTTTTATTAATTCTATTAAAGAACGTATGAGTCTCTAACTTTTCTTATTCCTGTTTTTATTTATATTAACAAAATTCTATAAATAAATTCTACCCAAGCTCCGTATACAAGACTATAAATTAATTGCTGTTATAAAGGTTATTATGACATATGGACATGATAAAAAGAATTTTTATCTACTCCTAGTGTATAATGAACAGATTAATATGTAAGTTGTATGTGATGTTAGTAATTATTGAAATCGTGTGTCAAGCAAACCAAAACATATTTAAGAAACCAAGGTAATTAATTAATTTTAACAATGATCGCATGCAAACCTAGTTAATGCTAACAACGACACAGTATTGTATAAAAATATATAATATTCGGTGTCACAGGCCGTATTTATTTGTATTTTTTTAATAACCTGATATGTTAATTCTGTTTACTTAGTACGTTTGAAGTAACCTAGAACAGATCACGAACTGTTCAAACTTACCCAGCTATTTTGCTGCTGGGTTGATGAGTTGAACGTATTTTTTATCTTTGTTTAGACTTAGATTTCTTTCTCGTCCTATATCTGTCAGAAGTTACATTTTTAAGAGTTAAAACGGAAAACTCAAAATAATTTCAATAAATAACTAAAATTTACCACTTAAAATTTTCACTTACTATAAGATTTGACTAATATACCAAAAATAATAAGAATGAGTGGATGTTTATTTAGAAAAAGGTAATATAAATATTTTGAATTGAACAAAGATTAATGAATGAACTTAAAAGTATTTTAAATAATTTCTATTGTAGATGACGTTTCGATACAACCAATATCAGCTTAAATAAAGGAAAGAATAACAAAACTTCAAAAAGTAATAATTAAAAAAAATCAAAACTCGAAAACATATTTAACGAATAAAGAAAATACTGCAAATTTTAAATGCTCAACAATTAGGTTTATCATCTAATATTAAATTAGAAAAACAATTTGAACAAGGAATATGGTGTAAGGACAACGGACAAACATCACATGTGTCATAGGCCGTATTTATTTGTATTTTTTTAATAACCTGATATGTTAATTCTGTTTACTTAGTACGTTTGAAGTAACCTAGAACAGATCACGAACTGTTCAAACTTACCCAGCTATTTTGCTGCTGGGTTGATGAGTTGAACGTATTTTTTATCTTTGTTTAGACTTAGATTTCTTTCTCGTCCTATATCTGTCAGAAGTTACATTTTTAAGAGTTAAAACGGAAAACTCAAAATAATTTCAATAAATAACTAAAATTTACCACTTAAAATTTTCACTTACTATAAGATTTGACTAATATACCAAAAATAATAAGAATGAGTGGATGTTTATTTAGAAAAAGGTAATATAAATATTTTGAATTGAACAAAGATTAATGAATGAACTTAAAAGTATTTTAAATAATTTCTATTGTAGATGACGTTTCGATACAACCAATATCAGCTTAAATAAAGGAAAGAATAACAAAACTTCAAAAAGTAATAATTAAAAAAAATCAAAACTCGAAAACATATTTAACGAATAAAGAAAATACTGCAAATTTTAAATGCTCAACAATTAGGTTTATCATCTAATATTAAATTAGAAAAACAATTTGAACAAGGAATATGGTGTAAGGACAACGGACAAACATCACATTTGAGCAGAGATCCAATAATGTTTGAAGAGTTAAATAAAAATAAAGAAAATAAAATGTTAAGAAAGCCGTCCAAACGGGATTGAGAAACGTTACCGGGCGACATACATTGTGTATCTAGAGTTGTAAGCGAGGACAGCAAAACCAGGAAGTCCGGAAGTCACTTTTCCTACGTAGTGTACATACTATTATTTTTCAATCAGTTTGTATTCAATAATTATGAAATGAATATATTTTTAATTACGGTAAACAATGGATTGACTACTGTACACGAATGTCACAGGCTAGAAAAAAAAATCCCAGACTGTTATTTTTAGTAGCCTAACAACTACACTACAATACTGGAATAATGCACTTTCCGCTTCGAAAACACTCCAGACAGTAGTCAGTTTTAAACAAGAAAAAAAAACAGTGTACTAGACCCCCTGTTTCCATAAATAACTGGGTCGCATGAATAAACTTTTGAAATATATGTATGTTACGATATAAAATATATAACACAAAATAAAAAATAGTATACTATTAACCGAGATGGAATGCGTTCCATCACTTTCGAGGGTGATGATAGCTAACCAAGGCGCGCATATACTTACGCTATATTTTCGTACCTATTAGAAAATCTATATTTTTATACCTATTAGAAAATGAGGTTAACACTAACTTCCCAACTTTTAAGTCAGAAATCATAATATTACTAAACGATTGTGAATCAAAATATATTCACTTATCCTAAATTTACAACTCTATTCTCTCTTTCAATGTAATTGTAAAATTAAATTTAGCTCAATACTTATGGTCGCGTTCAACAAGTAGAGTATGATTCGATATGTCAAACAAATAATATCGAAATACATATTCCATTAGAATCAGATATAAACATTTTCAAATGTTGATACATATTTATAAGAAAAACAAACCTTTTCAGGTCGCAATGCCGCAATGACCAACCAATATCAACCTTGGGATGAATTCATGACCGGTCACCACTCCGAATTCAACAGAATTTCATAAACGGTCTGCACTCCGAATTCAAAACATATATTGGCAATACCTAAAAACATGTTTGTTGCCAGGCAACCAAAAACAAAAGTTATTTACTTCATTGTATATAATTAACATATTATCTTTTACAGAAGATGCAACGACAGAAAAAGTGTAAAAAAAGAGAAGAAAGATTTATTTAATAATATATTAATATTTAAACGTTTCAGAAATACCTAAATTGAAAGAGAAGGAAGAAGAGGAAAAAAGTATGTTTTTAGACAACTTATTTTGTATACTAATAAATAAAAAACATTAAAAAAATAAAAAAGGTACATATGAAAATATTTTCATAAATATAACTACTATTAACTATTTTTTTCATTTATAGCTAAAAACAATAAAGAAATTGAAAAGAAGGAAGAAAAAGAAAAAGAAAAGAAATATACCGAACCAAAACAATACATTTGGTAAATCGGTTAAAATATAATCATGTATTATATTTTATAACAGTTTAACGTAATATATAAATATAATTTAGTGTTAAAAAAATCATTTTTCCAAAATCGTTAGCAAAATACATCATTATTCAACATAAAACAATGAGCAATATGCTATATTGAATCACAAGTGAGCAAAGTAAATAAATTTCTTCACAAGTGAGCAAAGTAAATAACATTAGTGAGCAAAATACACTAACTCTGAGCACAATGTTTTCATGGGATTACAGACATTATAATACATTTTACATTACATTACATTAAATTTAATTATAATTTATAAACATAATTGTACTGTTGAGATTTTCATTATTAAATAAAAAAGTACGATGTTTTGTTTTTTTTTAATTATATTTTAGGATTGTGGAAAAAATTATGTTTAGCACACCGTGAGCATGTCTTTTTCTCACTTGTCCAGTTGGCACACTCGCTTCGCTCGTGTGGCCAATTTCTGGACCCGTGAGAAAAAGACATATTTTGCTCACTTGTACTAAAAATAGCTATTATTAGTTTGTAATTATAACAATCATATATTTGTTATAAGATAAAATCAATATTTATTAACATTTATAAATAATAATAATTTGTATAAATTATTCGAAGTCATTTCTGAAATAGTGTTTTTATTTAAGGTAAAGAGATTTGTGTCATTGTTTGTAATAATGTAGTTTAGTGGTAAACAGTTAGTTTGTTATCAATTAAATATTACCAAACATATTATAAACTTAACTGTATATATTGTACTTTTTATAAAGTAATAAAAAAACGAATTATTTTTGAAAATATTTTATTTTAAATAGACTCAAACTCCATATTCAAGTTTATTTGGTTTTCCACCATTTTGTGTAGACTTTAGAACGTGAAATCTTGAAAAATAAAATGTTTTACGAGGTAATATATATTTTATTATGTTTATTTATATAAAATTTAATTTATCTATATATGTTCTTTTCATTATAAACATTTGAAATTACAAAGTTTTTATAGAGTCTGAAGCTGAAGTCGTCTGACAGTAGCTTTCTGTTTTTCTAAATATATAATGAAATATTGTAAAAACATTAGTTGAAAAACATCTTTAATATCGTTTACTTTAAGGTAAGATATAAATTTTTGTATATAAATAATAAATTTAATTTCTTTTTAGTAGATGTGTAATTCTAACTACATGTGACTTGAAGAACTCAGATAGAATTTTAAACAATTTCAAGCAATTCGTTGAATATAAATCATTTTAATAAATGAGAATATAACAAATTATTTAAAATATGAGTAGAAAATTGTTCAAGATTGAATTATTTAATCAAAAAAAGTGCATTTGAAAACCGAGTTACAATGTGACGTTTAAAAGTTGATATTTGTTTACAATTTTAATATTTCCAAAAGTAAATACACGTCGTACAGTATTCTTATGTTATAAATAAACACTGTTTTATCTAATTTATCGATATTTTAGATAGTTAGTCAATGGATTTTGTGACATTACCTTGAAAAACTGACAAGAATTTGTATCACCATTTTGGAAGATATATTTACCAATTTATTGTACAAAAATTATTTTAAATGATGTATCTAGATTATATTAAACTGTAAGTAACTGAATTCTATACATTCTTTATGCATTTTAGGAAATTTATGATGAAATTACTGGATTACAAAAGCAAATAGATTTTTACAAATTCTATTGCATTTTACAATGAAATTAGATTCTTTCTCAGATGTACATGTTTACAAAAACGAAGTATCTAACTAATTATACATTTACACTTAAAATATAAAACAAAAATTGTTTGAAATACTTATTGTTGAGAAAAATTTCAATGAGAAGTATGTCTGTAAGTACATTTCACATTAATATTGAGTTTTCTAAAAATAAATATAAATATTTTTTCCTCAGAATAACGAAAGCGACGCAGCAATGACGCAGAAGAGGGCAGAAGAAGATAAAAAAAGTACGTTTATTAAAGAAATTATTTCTTTTATTAATAATGATAATATTTTAGAAAAAGAAGAGGAGTTAAAAAGAGAAAAAAAAGGAAGAAAATAGAAAAAGGAGGGAAAAACAGAAATTAAAAAAAGGTATAAATTACATAAAGTTATTATTGATAATAAATTGAAACTAATTTACGACATTGTTTACAGCACAAAATAAAAAAATCCAAAAAAATGAAACCAAACCGACGCAGGGGAGGAATATTTATAATATTACACATAATTCTTCATAATAAAACGTAAAAAAACGTATATTTTGCCTTAAATTTTTAATTATAATACATAGTAATATTTTTTAATAAATTTAAATTCTATACTAACTTTTTCCAAAAACAATTTAAACAATTAAAAATAATATTTTAGTGTAAATAATTACATTTTTATTATTTTTATAAATTGTTTACATGCATCAAAATTGATATTGTTCTGTAATTTTCAAAAAACAATAGGTTTCACTTTTTATTGTTCTGGAATAAATCTAATTACATCCAAGGAGAACTACATACTTTGGCAATTCTTTTGCAAAGGAATCACGTATTACAAGTGTTACGCAAAAAATTTAAATTTGACCAAAAAATGCTATTATTCTATAAATAAACAAATAGTTACATACCTTATTGTTGTAAACGTTTTCATCTAAAACATAATTGTTTTTAAAAATATAACATATAATATATACCTACATTTGTATGCAACTAAATAATTAATTAAGAATGTATTATTATTTATGCAATAAAACTGCATTTAAAAACTTGCCTAAAGTTTTAATTTCAACATTTACATATTGTAAAATATTCTTCATTAAATTATAAAAGTATTAAAATTAACTATAACTGCCTTTATTTCAAATCGATGATTAAAATAAATAAAATATTCACATCTAGAAGTAATCAAACTACTTCTGTTCTGGAAGAAACACAATTTCAAGGGCAGTGATAAAATAATATTAACAAATGAAATATATATATATATATATATATATATATATATATATATATATATATATATATATATATATATATATATATATATGAATCAGAATCAAACATCCCCACCCATAGTACAGCACCCATCATTGGGTAGAATGTACATGCAGCCAAAAATACATAAAGATAATGTCCCTTTACGCCAAATAACATCGACAATAAATACTCCTACATACCTTCTTTCAAAATTTTTAGATAACACTATTAATAAAGTCACTGCCGTTTCAGAAACAGTTATCAAAAATTCTTTTGATTTTGTAAATGACATCTCTAAACTCTAATCTCTAATCATCTATCCCCCAACATTTAGTCATAGATTGTTTGGCAGAATTATGGCCTTCAATCGATTCACACACCGATTTAAATAAGACCAGTTTATTGAAGGTATCAAATTATGTTTTGAATCTTCAGTATTCACTTTCAATAAACAAATTTATTTTCAACAAGATGGCTCATCAATGGGTGCTAGCATTAGCAGCTCATTGGCTGAACTTATCTTACAAAATTTGTCTTCTCCAATAACAATTGGAATATTATACAGGGTGAATACTGAAAACCTTGACATAGGGAAATAACATGGGAAAACAGTTTTTTGCTGTTTCCATCTATCCCGCTAAATAAAATCGGGTGTATATGGTATCGTTAGTTAGATTACTTAATTTTGCATCTAATAAAACCAAATGTTGTGTAATATGGCCTTTTCTAACTGAAATATTTGATAAAATAAATTGTATTTTGAAGGTTATCCTTCATATTTTCGAATAAGAAACGTCTAAAACAAAATGCTCCATAGCCGAGTGGATACGAGGGCTGTTTCATAACATAAATAATCTACAAGACTTGGTTCGAGACCACCTCGGCCCTATTTTTTTTTAAATTAAATTACTGCTTCAGGACGATACCTCAATTTTAATTCACACACAAATCTTAAATATAAAATAAGTGTTATAAACTCATTAGTAGACAGGGCCATTTTATTATCTCATTCAATGTATCACCAACAAAATATCGACTACATCTATAATATTCTTCAGAATAATAGTTACCCCCTCGATTTTTTACAAAAACACATTAGCATCAGACTTAAAAAACATAATACCATTCAAACTACGCCATTGGAGATTGATAGACTAGAGAGCAACCATCCTCAAGAGAAAATTATATATGCAACTGTACCCTTTGATAATAAAATTAATAAATCAATGCAAAAAATTTAAAAAAATTCTAATTTACAGATTGCAAATAACAATTTAAGTACTATAAAGTTTCTTTACACTCGTCTCAAAGACAAAATAGATACAAACACACAACAAGATGTCGTTTATCAAATCACTTGTAACACATGTAACAAAGTTTATATAGGCGAAACTGGTCACATAATTGATTTTCAAAATGAAAATATTTTAGAAAAAGTAAAATTTTAAAATCCCAGACTTTTATTTGAAACTTGCCATATAACCATCAACAATCATAATACTTTAAATTACAAAACCGACTACAATAACAATGTTCAATTTATAAAAAATATAATAAATTAACAAAAATAAAAATATTTTTCCATTTTGCTTCACACTCATGTATTATTTTCTTTACCCCTCTCTCTCTGCATGCGCAACTGTAAAGTTCACTTGTTTTGCCACTAATGCGTATTATTCAGTTTCTTCTGCTGCCATGATGTTAACATCATGTATAATATCTCTTTCAACTACAATGATACAATTATTATTTAAATTTGGAAAAAAAAATTGTTTTCCACAAATTAATTATATATCACTGTAACACATGAAACAATTTGTAACATTTTAACATCAATTTTGGTGAGTTGTAAAATATTTTATATGCAAACCTTGTAACAATTATATAATATTTGTAGCTGATGATGGGCGAATTTAGCCCGAAACGTCCAAATTTTAAGTATATAAATAAGACACATGTCTAATAAACATCAGGAACCTAAAGGCCTACAATTTATTCATTTAACTAAATAAATTAAACTTAAGACTGTGTTAGTAATACTAGAATCGTCAATGATAATTCTTCATTTAAAAAGAAATGAAAAAAGGTATGCATGTCTCTATATTTATATGTATTTTTCTATCATATCACAGAATTTATTTGAGTATACTTATATTTATTTTGCAATGTACCTGTAATCGTTAGTTGCTATAAACCACCTGTAAAGCATCACATCATTTTGGATGCAGAAAATGGCTCTGATAACCGCTGTGAGCTCCGGACACAACGTACATATACAGCGTTGTCTCGGTTTTACAGTCATCTAGTTCTTTGAGCAAAGCGCGTAGCGACCAGAAAAAAATCGGAGCGTAACGACTATACCTATACAGGGTGGCCCAGTGAAAATTATCAGCGCAATTTTTAGCCACTTAACATTAATTTTGCAAAAAACGCTCGAACACGTCAATTTTAATATAAAGGGGGACACCTAAATGGATTAGTACCAATGGCATAACTTCAACCCTAAAATGAGTGTGGACAGCACCTCAAAAATTTTAAATGGAAAAGGGTGTCAAACATGACACTTCGAAAGGCCTTTCAATTCTCTATCCAACTGTTTTTTTATTTTTCTAATCCGATCATTATTTCCAGAGAAATATCGTTTTAAACTAATATTATCCGGTGTTCAAAATTGTCATCAAGTAGGCTAAAACAAATGACAGAAACTAAATAAACAATTCTTTCGACAAATTGTTTGTAATAAACAAGTAATTTGTAAGTTGGATTTTTTTTGTGGGGTTATTTGAAGAAGATTTTCGGCAACGTACCGTATCTTAAAAAATTTTGAGCTAAATCTTTATTATTGTATGGAAGTTGGAAATAGTCATTTTGAACACCTAATAAACTGATACTTGAGTTTCTGTCATTTGTTAAAGCCTACTTGATTGCAGTTTTGCGTACCTGATAAAATTTGTTTTAAACGATATTTCTCTGGAACTAATGATCGGATTTGAAAAATATAAAAACTGTTGAAAAGAGAATTGAAAGGCCTTTCGAACTGTGTCATATTTGACACCCTTTTCCATTTAAAATTTTTGAGGTGCAGTCCACACCCATTTTAGGGTTGAAGTTATGCCATTGGTACTAATCCATTTAGGTGTCCTTCTTTATATTAAAATTGACGTGTTCGAGCGTTTTTTGCAAAATTAATGTTAGGTGGCCAAAAATTGAGCTGATAATTTTCACTGGGCCACCCTGTATGTTACTTTACATATTTAAGTGTAATGAAATCTGTGAATTATTACATATATGGTTAGAAAGTTGAGAAAAAATGAATAATTGAATTATGTCTCGAGTGTTTTACTCAATATCGTCGAGTTTTTGTGTACTTTCCATTTAAAAATGTTGATTGACTTTGGACTAACAAAAATTACTAAATTTATATTGGTCACATTGAACTTTAGTTTGAAAATGTACAGGTGGCATACAATCGGTGGAGACTTTTATATAAATATCTCTAACTAAGCTATTACAAAATGTAAATGTAATATATTTTATTATAAATAAGTATATTTTCCTACGACCACTGTTAAAAATAGTCTTTTTAACGGTTACTTAGCAAGTTAAAAATAACAGTTTATGACACAGTCAATACTTTTAAATCGTTGTCATTCACAACGAATTAACAGTAAAAAACAAATTTACTTTTAACACTAGTGTTAAAAAGGAACTAAATCTAGTTACCTGTCATAAATGCCATTCTAAAATGTTTAGTTTTTATTTACTAATACATAACTAGGGTCGTAGGAAAAATAGTGTGTGATATTTGTGTTAAAAGTGATTTTATTTCGTTCGTGGGGTTTGTTACACTCGGCTTTGCCTCGTTTCAAACTTCTCCACTCACTCATAAAATGTCACTTTTAACACTTATATCATAAATAACTATTTAATGATTTGTACATGTATATTTCAATAAAAACGTTTTTTAAATAAATAATGGCCGGTTGCACCAGTAGTACTTAAATTTTAAGCTTCCCTTAAATGAACAATATCACATCGGAATAAAATGTCAAATGAACTATTTAACATTGCTGTCAAAATTTCGATTAGCATTTTTTTGTTTAAGTGTCGCTTAAAATTTAAGCTTTGTTGGTGCAACTGGGCATTAATTAATTCTATTTTGACAGTTGTTTGAGAACTGCATTCAGCCATTACAGGTACATTTTAAAACGAGAAACCTTGAGAAATACAGCGAATTACAAGGTAATATTTGTATTATTAGGTGTATTATTATAGAACTTAATTTATCTATATGTTTTCTTTTCAATTAAAACACTTTAAATTACAAAGTTTTGCTTGATCGGCATTTTTGACAGTTGCTTCCTGGGCTCATCAAGTGACGGATAGCTCGGTGAAAAAGGCTATTTCTTCTAAAATTACAGCGAGATATTGTATGAAAATTATCACAAATCATCAGTAATACCATGTATTTTAAGGTATGATATAAATAATATAATAATAATATTTGCATATTAATAGTAATTTTTTTAAAATTTTTATTTAACTATCCTAACCTATATGAACTCTGGCATATCGATTTGGAATTTTAAATAAAATAAGGCAATTCGTCGGATGAAAATCATTATTAAAAGTGGAAATATAACGTATCCTTGAAAATGAAACTAGAAAAATTGCACGATATTATGAAATTTTTAAAAAATGGTGCCTTTGACACTTGAGTTGGAGAAATATTGTACGAAATCATCTCTATTACAAGGTTCTTTCATATGGAATATAAATATTTATATATTAATAGTTAAATATTTTATTTTATAGATGAAACTATAACCTACATGTACTCAGATACACAAAGATGTATTTTCAAATTAATTAAAACAACTCATTGGGCAAATATTGTTAAAATAAATGAGAATATAATATATTCTTTAAAATACATTCACAAGACCATTCCAGAATGGATTATTTAATCAAGAAAACTGCATTTCAAAATCGATTTACAATCTCACGTTTAAAAATTGATATTTGATTACTATTCAAACACTTGCAACGGTAAATACATACTGTACAGTATTCTTCCTTTATGTATAAATACTTTTTTTATCTAATTTATACATATGTTAGATAGCTAGACAATGGATTTTGTCTGATTACGTGGAAAACCTGACAAGCATTTACTTCATACCGTTTTGGAGGGAATTGTTCAAAAATTTAATGTACAAATATTAGTATATAAATAAATTATGTATCTGGACCTTATTAAACTTTAATTAATTGCATTTTACACTTTCCTTACGCATTTCTTAACATTTCTGATGAAAACATTTGATTAAAACAGAGATTACAATTTTCAAAATTCTATAGTATTTTATAATTAAATGAGATGATTTCTCAGATGTAAACGTTTACATAAACAAAGTATCTATCCATTTATCCATTTATAACTGATGTATGAAACACTAAACACCTGTTAAAACCAAATATTCGCCAAATAGTGCGTTTGATTACCAGCTGATGGCATCTGCTCTTGGTCGAACTTGAATATGAATGTACTGCATGAGAATTCATAGCATTATTAAGAAATAATGCAAAAGTACGTATAAAAATTGATTACTTTATCTACAACTAACAGGCATATAAAAAATCTGATATTATTTGGTAAATTTTTAGTTATGTGTGAGTAGTTCATATATACCTCAACAGATGGCACCACAGTAGCACTCAAATTCCAAAATAACTATTCAAATTGTATTTATTATACTTTTATAATCATTTGTATTGATATTTAAAATAAAAAATAATTTATAAATAGTTGTAAATACATATATAATTCAGCTTCATAAAGATATAAATGAACATAGCAACAGAAAAACATGACTGTAATCATGTTTTTTGGCAATATAAAAATGTATGAGTTTATAAATTTCGGTATGTTATTTTCACATTATTTATATTTATAATAGTATATTATACGCCAAGGTTGAGAAGATAATCATTATTGACCCAGCGCCAGGATTGTAACACGAGGGCGAAGCCCGAGTGATACAAGGCGCCTGGTCAATAATGATCTTCTCAACCGTGGTTTATATACTATTTTTTTCACTACTAGCTACGAACCCTTCAACAAGCCCCATACCTCAGTCAATGATGCCAGAAATTCAAAATGCGACAATAAATATAGGAAACACTCAAACTTCATTGAATACGGGTTCTGCAGCAATAAATTTGACTTGTCACAATTGCACTATCAATTATAAATAACAAATAAATGTTACCCATTTTGTGTTTTTACATAGAAATGTAATTATAACCCTAAAAAAATGTACAAAGTAAAATAATTAAAATGATATAACAATTAACACTTACCTTTTCAAAGATTTAACAATAAATATTGCAATAAATAAATAAATATATAAATTAACATTTTGCATTGTGAATATAATGTGAACGCACGAAAAATTTGACAAGAAATAAGATCACAGAATAAGATAGTTAATTTTTAATCTGAAATTTAACTATTGCCAACTTGAAATTAGGCGGCAAATTTAAATATAATATTTTCCTTGCGTTCAGTGAGTTAAATAAATTCAGAAGCGTGAATTTCTTTAAAAAGTGACAGTTCGCATAATTGACCATGGTTAATAATAATCCATTATTGACCGTTGTTAAGCGTTGCTAAGGAAGCGGTAGAGAAAAACAATTTCACAACTCAGTAACAGGTTAATAATGATATCTTCGTAGGCTAGCAGTGAAAAAAATAGATTATTATTTTCAAAATAATACATTTCTATACATTTTTCAACTAACTTCATACTTATTGTATCAAGTGATGACAGTTACGCTGTCAAACTGAATGTATTGTATGAAAATACATATTTTGCTGAGATATAATAAAAATAAATGTATGAAAATTAGTTAAAATAATCTTTGAATAATTTCTTTCAAGGTATGATATAAATAATAAATATAAATAAAAAAAAAATTAGGATCGAGGCAGTCTCAAACCATAGCAAGTGATCAGTTATTATTATTTATATACTAAACGGTCTTGCGTGCTTCTTCGAAATTGTTATAAATAAACAATATACATTACAATAAATGTTTCCAGGAGGGTTATTCTAATTCAGATAGCGGTAGCGAAGCTTCGCTATGCGACTTGAAGCCATCTATTGGTCTAGAAAGGAACATCGCATATGACGTCATAGATTAGCGGGATGTCGCTAGGCATAGCGAAAGCCACATAGGTCCCGCTATGAGCATAACGCTTCGCTATCGGCCATTTTTGTGATTTTATGATATTATACGGAAGTGAGAGTATACGATTTAATTAATTTTAAAAACAGTAGTTTAATGATAAGAATTGTTTATGATACTATCTTTTATTTCATAATTATTTTAGATTTTGGCTCATCATTTCGATGCTGTATTTGGCCGTATAGATGCTTGAAGAAGAAGAAAAACTAGAATAAAATCGATAATAATCGATATTATCGATTTCCAAACGATATACAAACTATTCTTATCATTAAACTACTGTTTATAAAATTAATTAAATCGTATACTCTCACTTCCGTATAAATATAAAAATTAAAAATTAGCTTCTGTCAAAACATGTTCAAAACAATATCATAAAATCACAAAAATGAACGATAGCGAAGCGTTATGCTCATAGCGGGACCTATGTGGCTTTCGCTATGCCTAGCGACATCCCGCTAATCTATGACGTCATATGCGATGTTCCTTTCTAGACCAATAGATGGCTTCAAGTCGCATAGCGAAGCTTCGCTACCGCTATCTGAATTAGAATAACCCTCCAGGTATAACACATAGTAGCGCCCCCAGAAGGATGTGAAAAAAAATCCTCAAAAGTTCAAAACTTCACAAATTCAACATATATTTTTATTTATTTCCTAAACGGTCTCGCGTGCCGCTTTCAAATTTTTAAAAATATGTATATATATATATATATATATATATATATATATATATATATATATATATATATATATATATATGTAATATAATATAATATAATAAAAATATTTAATATATAATCTAATAAAAAAAAAATTGGACTAAGGCGATCTCGAACCAGAGCAAGTGGTATTAGTAGTCCACCATCTTATCCATTTGGCTTTGGAGCATGTAACGTAGACGTTTCTTATTCAAAAATATAAAGGGTATCTTTCAAAAAACAATTTATACAATTTATATTACACAACATTTGGTATTATTAGATGCAAAATTAAGGAATCTAATTAACGATACCACATACACCAGATTTTATTTAGCGGGACTGATGGAAACAGCAAAAATTTGTTTTCCGATGCTATTTTCTATGTCTAGGTTTTCAGTATTCACCATGTATAAGGATTGTACTAGCAGTACGTAACTGTATTTTAGATTAAAGTATTTCATTACAAATAACGATTGCCTGCATGTTTCAAACTTATATATGATTGTTAAAGACATTTTGTTACAATTTAGAAATGAAACAACACTTGCGCCTGCGCAGCACCAGTGTAATGTAAATCAAAATTAATCCGGGTAGGAAGGCCGTGTTCGTTAATTCTATTCTTTACCTACTACAATAACTACATCAAAATAAATTGTCTAAATCAACAATTTCCAGGAAAAACATGACATACTTTATAAGAAAATGGAATAAAATTTTTATATAAACCTACTTTGCAGAACTTTAGTTTCAGTCTCTGATTACAAAAAAGAAAAACTGCAAATTTAGAAGCAACTGTTAGTCAACAATTTACAAAGGTAAACATAACACTCAATCTTTCAGGAATAATTGCATTTATACAGAACATATGTTTCAGTGTATCAATTACTGATTTCCGAGTACTTTAAAGACAACTATAATATCTATGGTTCTGTTCTGCAATATAGCTGCAAAACCCAATATCTGGAACAGAGAATTCAAAAGCGTAATATCTAGGATATATACAGGGTGTTTGAAGTCTTGTGATTTAATTTTTAAGGGGTGATTAACCACCTTAAAAGAAGGTGATTAAACCTAAAACGCTTTAACAAAAGTTGAATAATAAGAGAGATATGATTTTTTTAACAATTTATCAATTAACAATTTATAACGATTAACATTTTATTTTATTTACATCAGTTGTTCGAAGTTATCGCCCTGTTGTTGAACGCAAAGTTTCGCCCAAACGTTTATCGAAAATCTGTGTTATGACAGTTATTTATGCCGTTAACTTTTCCCGTTTCCACGTATCCACGAATTTTTTATTAAGTAGGCCGATGCCACTAATTGTTCCCATCTGTCAAGCTATTTCATCTGTTGTCATTGTTGGTTTTTCGTACATCGTTCTGAATAATTTTGCTAAAGAAAGTAAAAACGAACGGCTCATCGCACTAATAATAAATACGTTGACATGTTGTTAATTTATGGGGAAGCACACCAAAATTCTGCTGCTGCAAGCCGATTGTACTCTGAGCGGTTTCCTAACAGACTAACGCCTATTCCACAAAAATTTACTTCCCTAGTACTCCGTGCAAGAGAAACTGGCGCACTGCAACCACGTCAAGGACGTGGTGGTGGACCTGGCCGACATCGACGAATTTTGGATGCCGAAGAAGAAGTGTTAAACCTAGCTGAAGCAGATCCTTCTACTAGTACTCGAAGATTATCTCGCCAAGTAGGTGTCTCAAATCAGATTGTCTGGCGAACACTGCGCGAGAATCAATTGCACCCTTTCCATTTACAAAAAGTGCAAGCTTTACAACCTGAAGATCATCCTCTTCGTTTGCAATTTTGCAGATGGTTTCTACGAAAACATGCTGAAATTCCAAACTTTTCCTCCATTGTATTGGCGACTGATGAAGCAACTTTTACACGTAATGGCATAAATAACTGTCATAATACTCATATCTGGGCGGTCGAAAATCCACATGCTGTTCGTCGCAATCATTTTCAGCACAGATTTTCGATAAACGTTTGGGCCGGACTGGTCAACGGTTATATTATATATATATATATATATATATATATATATATATATATATATATATATATATATATATATATAAGTATATATATATATATATATATATATATACATATATATATACAAGTACTTATATAATGTATTATTAATAATTACTTTAAATATTTAATTTTAATACCTAAAAAATGTTTAGGAATATTAAACATTATTAATTACTGTCAAATAATTGTAAATATAATGAATAAAGAATATCATAAATTAATAATATATTCCGTATTTTTATTTAATGTTTGTATTATTGTAATATTTACATTTGGCAATAACTTCAAATTTGTTGCTAAATTTCAACAAATAACAAAAATTTAGTTTTGAGAAAAATTCGATTCAAGAAACATGTCTGTAAGTACAATTCACATTAATATTGAGTTTTCTTATAATAAATATAAATATTTTTTCTTCAAAATAACGAAAAACTGTGGAGGCACAGAAGGGGGAAGATGATAAAAGAAGTACGTTTCTTAAACAAATTATTTCTTTTATTAATAATTTTAATATTTTAGTGTAACTAGAAAAAAAAATAAAAAAGGGGAAAAAAATAAAAAGAGGCGACAGCGGCAAAAATTAAAAAAGGTATAAATAACAAAGTTATTATTGTAAATAAATTGTAACTAATTCACGACATTGTTTACAGAACAGAAAAACAAAGAAAGTAAAGATAAAGAATGCCAAAGTATTAATGAAATGAATAAAGGAAACAAGTATCATAATATTACATTTAATTATTCATAAGAAATAAAATATAAAAAACGTGCATTTTGACTTTAACTATTAATTATAATGCATAATAATAATTTTTAATTCATTATTAACTTCTTCCAACAACAATTTACACACTTTAAAATATTCTTTTAATATGAATAATTACATTTTTATTATTCTTATACATGGTTCCGATATATCAAAATTGATATTGTTCTGTAAAATTTAAAAAACCAATACGCTTTTCTACATATTCCTTTTGAATAAATGACCACTAATTATTTCAAATGTGTTGTCTGTATTGTCCAAGTACTTACAAATTTTGACAGTTCTTTTCCAAAAGAATCACGTATTACAAGTGTTGTGTATATTTGACCAAGAAAGGCAATAAAACAATTTATGAAAATTGTTCAAATTAATCATCATTATAATACATTTACATAAAGGTGATCCATAAATATTTATTTATTTACTTTTGACATATGTTAAAGGTCTTGATTACAGGTTTGAAGGTTTGAATGTAGTCTAATGACTTTTAAAATAGTAAAACTGCATTTCAAAATCTGACTAAAGTTTGTGGATCAATATTTGTAATTGTAATATTGTTATAATTTAAGCATTTATATATTGTACAATATTTTTTATTAATTCTTCTCTTTCTTTATTTAGCTTCATAAAGATATAAATGAACATAGCAACAGCTAAGCATAAATATAATCATGTTTTTTTTGGGAATATAAAAATGTATCAGGTTATAAATTACGGTATTTTTCACATTATTTACATTTATAAAATAGAAAATTAATTTTACAGTAATACATTTTTATACATTCTTTAACTAACTTCATACTTATTGTGCCAAGTGATGACTGTTATGTTCAGTCAAACTAAATTCTTTAATAAAAAAATCATGCTTTTCCATTCATTTTAAAAATTTACAAAACAAATATTATATGAAAACTGGAAAATTTTGTCAGGCTAGATCATGTAAAACTATTTAACAATTAAATGGTATTATTTTTTAATAAAATATATATATACAGGGTGAATACTGAAAACCTTGACATAGGGAAATAGCATAGGTAAACAGTTTTTTGCTGTTTCTATCTGTCCTGCTAATAAAATCGGATAAATGTGGTATCGTTAGTTAGATTACTTAATTTTGCATCTAATAAAACCAAATGTGAAATATGGTTTTTTTAACTATAAAATAAATTGTATTTTAAAAGTTACCCTTCATAATTTCGAAAAAGAAACGTGTATTCTAAATGCACCATAGCCGAATGGATAAGATGATGGACTACTAATACCACTTGCTTCGACTTGCTGTGGATCGAGACCGCCTCGGTCCAAGTTTAAAAATAATATGCCTCTCACCTCTGTCTACTCAGAAAGTTTAGTTCTTTGAAAATTATCTTTAACCATAGTGTTCTTAAAATAGATTAAGTTTATTAAGTAAAGGTTCTATTGGTTTCAATATATTCCTAACTTTTGTCTACTCCGAAAGTTTTGTTGTTTTAAAATTATTCCTTAGCCACTGTATTCTCAAAGATGAGTTAGGTTTTGTTAATTAAAGGTTCTGTTAGTTTTAATTTATTTACAACCACTAACTTCTTAGATTAAAATTATCCTCGACCACTGTTTACCCGAAAGATAGGTCAGGTTTTGTTAGTTTTAGGTTTTGTTAGTTTTAGGTTGTTAGTTTTAGGTTTTGTTAGTTTAAAATTATCCTCGACCACTGTTTACCCGAAAGATAGGTTAGCTTTTGTTAGTTTTAGGTTTTGTTAGTTTAAAATTGTCCTCAACCACTGTTTACCCGAAAGATAGGTTAGGTTTTGTTAGTTTCAAAATTATCCTCGACCACTGTTTACCCGTAAGATAGGTTAGGTTTCGTTAGTTTTAGGTGTTATTTGTTTAAAATTATCCTCAACCACTGTGTACCCGTAAAATAAATTAGGTTTTGTTAGTTTTAGGTTTTGTTAGTTTAAAATTATCCTCAGCCACTGTTTACCCGTAAGATAAGTTAAGTTTTGTTAGTTTTAGGTTTTGTTAGTTTAAAATTATCCTGAACCACTGTTTACCCGTAAGATAGGTTAGGTTCTGTTAGTTTTGGGTTTTGTTGGTTTAAAATTATCTTTGACTACTGTTTACTGGCAAGATAGGTTACGTTTTGTTAGTTTAAAATTATCCTCGACTACTGTTTACCCGCAAGATAGGTTAGGTTTTGTTAGTTTCAGGTTTTGTTAGTTTAAAATTATCCTCAACTACTGTTTACCCGTAAGATAGGTCAGGTTTTGTTAGCATAACATTATCCTCAACCACTGTTTACCTGTAAGATAGGTTAGGTTTTGTTAGTTTAAAATTATCCTCGCTCACTGTTTACCCGTAAGATAGGTTAGGTTTTGTTAGTTTTAGGTTTTGTTAGTTTAAAATTATCCTCAACTACTGTTGACCCGTAAGATAGGTTTTGTTAGTTTTAGGTTTTGTTAGTTTTAGGTTTTGTTAGTGTAAATTTATCCTCAACCACTATTTATCCGAAAGATAGGTTAGGTTTTGTTAGTTTCAGGTTTTATTAGTTTAAAATTATCCGCAACTACTGTTTACCCGTAAGATAGGTTAGGTTTTGTTAGTATAACATTATCCTCAACCACTGTTTACCCGTAAGATAAGTTAGGTTTTATTAGTTTCAGGTTTTGTTAGTTTAAAATTATCCTCAACTACTGTTTACCCATAAGATAGGTCAGGTTTTGTTAGTATAACATTATCCTCAACCACTGTTTACCCGTAAGATAGGTTAGGTTTTGTTAGTTTATGATTTTGTTAGTTTAAGATTTTGTTAGTATAAAAAATTATCCTCGATCACTGTTTACCCGTAAGATAGGTTAGGTTTTGTTAGTTTAAGATTTTGTTAGATTAAAAATATCCTCAACCACTGTTTGTCCGTAAGATAGGGTAGGTTCTGTTAGTTTTATGTTGGGTTAGTTTAAAATTATTCTCAACCACTGTTTACCCGTAAGATAGGTTAGGTTTCGTTAGTTTTAGGTTTTGTTAGTTTAAAATTATCCTCGACCACTGTTTACCCGACAGATATGTTAGGTTTTGTTAAGTTTTAGGTTTTGTTACTTTAAAATTATTCTCAACCACTGTTTACCCTAAGATAGGTTAGGTTTTGTTAGATTTAGGTTTTGTTAGTTTAAAAATATTCTTGACCACTGTTTACCCATAAGATAGGTTAGGTTTTGTTAGTTTTAGGTATTGTTATTTTAAAATTATCCTCAACCACCGTTTACCCGTAAGATAGGTTAGGTTTTGTTAGTTTTAGGTTTTGTTAGTGTAAATTTATCCTTAACCACTGTTTACCCGACAGATAGGTTAGGTTTTGTTAGTTTCAATTTATCCTGAACCACTGTTTACCCGTAAGATAGGTTAGGTTTTCTTAGTTTTAAAATTATCCTCGACCACTGTTTACCCGTAAGATAGGTTAGGTTTAGTTAGTTTTAGGTTTTGTTAGTTTAAAATTACCCTCAACCATTGTTTTGTTAGTTAAAGTTTCTGTTGGTTTTAATTTATTTACAACCACTTTTTCGAGTATGAGTTTTCAACATATGAGCACGAATTAGGGTCCCTACAATACGATTTTACTATTTTTAACGTGATGTCTGTATGTCCGTTTGCGTGTATTAACCGAAAGCAGTACTTTACTTGAAGCTTTGACCAGTTTTTCTTAGAAAAACCTGTAAATACCATTTCTTCGCAAATTAAATTTATTATTCAATATAAAGATTTTTTAATTTTCTACCGGTCTGTATAGTTACGTTTATATGTGTAACTTCTAGCTAAACATAATAAATATATAATTTATAACAATTTTGCATAGGCTGAGAAATTTCGATAAAACAGATGAGTTATTCATATGTTCACAAAATTTTATAAATAATGTCAAATCTGATGTAACTAAGTTTAAAAGATAAAATAAGTAAATATAAAATAGTTTTATTGTAAAATTAAAAATGGTGGAATAAATATATAAGGAATTTATTTGCATGCATAAATTAAAGTAAGTTTGATTCCGGTTTTAGTAACATCAAATATAGCTGTCATATTGGTCATACAAAATTTATGAAGAAAGTTTTAGGTATAAAATGAATTAAAAATATTCTCAATTGCAATAACAAACTAATTTTAAAACAACATATTAAATGTATTCAATAACTTATATAGAATATATGTATTACTGCAGTTGCGGGAGGTATTGTGTTGGACACATCAAATTTCTTCAAAAATAGGTTAGGTTTCATTAGTTAAAGGTTCTGTTTATTAAAATTTATTTACAACCACTATTTTTTGTTGTCTTGAATCTTCTTTAAGGTTTTGTTGTTTTTAATTTATCTTTGAAATCTTTCTTCTCATAAATAGGTTAGGTTTTGTTATGTTAAGATTTTGTTTGTTTAAATTATTAATAATCTCTGTCTACTTAGAGAATTTCGTAGTTTTGAATTTATCCCTACTCACTGTCTTTTCATAAATAGATTAGGTTTTATTAGCTAAGGGTTTTGTTGGTTTAAAATTATTAATAATCTCTGTCTACTGAGAGAATTTCGGAGTATTGAGTTCATCCCTAATCACTGTCTTTTTATAAATAGGTTAGTTTTTGTTAGGTATGAGTTTTGTTGGTTTAAAATTATTAATAATCTCTGTCCACTTAGAGAATTTAGTAGTTTTGAAGTTATCCCTAATCACAGTCTTCTCATAAATAGGTTAGGTTTTGTTAGGTAAGGGTTTTGTTGGTTTAAAATTATTAATAATCTCTGTCTACTGAGAGAATTTCATAGTTTTGAAATTATCCTTAATCACTGTCTTCTCATAAATAGGTTAGGTTTTGTTATGTAAGGGTTTTGTTTGTTTAAATTATTAATAATCTCTGTCTACTTAGAGAATTTCGTAGTTTAGAATTTATCCCTAATCACTGTCTTCTCGTAAATAGGTTAGGTTTTGTTAGGTGAAGGTTTTGTTGGTTTAAAATTATTAATAATCTCCGTCTACTTAGAGAATTTCGGAGTATTGAGTTTATCCCTAATCACTGTCTTCTCATAAATAGGTTAGCTTTTGTTATGTATGAGTTTTGTTGGTTTAAAATTATTAATAATCTCTGTCCACTTGGAGAATTCCGTAGTTTTGAATTTATCCCTAATCACTGTCTTCTCATAAATAGGTTAGATTTTATTAGGTAAGGGTTATGTTGGTTTAAAATTATCAATAATCTCTATCTACTTAGAGAATGCTGTTCTTTCGAATTGTTCCATAATCTCTGTTTTCTCAAAAGTAGGTTAGGTTTTGCTAGGTAAGGGTTTTTGTTGGTTTAAAATTATCAATAATCTCTGTCTACTTATAGAATTCTGTTGTTTTGAATTTATCTCTAGTCATTGTCTTCTCATAAATAGATTAGGTCTTGTTAATTAAGGGTTTTGTTATTTTCAAATACTATCTGTTAAAAAATTGTTAGATTATGATACTGACAAATTCCGTTGGTTCCAATTTATTCAAAATTAATTTCTAACCACGGAAGAGATTAGGTTTTGTTTGTAAAATAATATGTTGGTTTAAATTTCTCAATAATCAGTTTTTCATTAAAATATGAATTATTTTTTGGTTCTGAAAAGTTCTGTTGATTTCATCTTATGTCTTTCTTTAATTGACGATGGGAGTTCGTAAGCGCACACAACCGTTTGAGTGGGATGAAGAAAAGAAGAGGGTTGTGTTGGAATATCTTGCTCGGGCTCGTGATGTAGGTGGTAAATATGATGTGATTGCTAAAGCAGTACTAAAACACTTTCTTAAGGTATATCTATCATGTAAACTTACTGCGAAGTCGTTATATACTTTAGCACATAATGCGGAAAAAAGGAAACAACTACCGGGCGAGACAGTCTCGATTGCTTCGCTGGACTGTCGTTAAGGACGAGTTCCTTATTCAGTGTGAGACACGAGCCCGTTAAGAAAACCTTCGTTTTCAGCAACAAGGTTTACATGCGAGTAAAAAAGGTCGCTCTGGTCAGTATCAAGAATTACTCGTGAATTTCTTCACGAAAAAATGTAATGAGCATACTTCGAAAGCAATTTATAATTGAATTAGACATCTTCATAAAGAAGATCGAATCGTGATGAATACTTTAGATAAAGCTCAATTATATGCAGTGTCTACAGTTAGTTTAACGACTAGTGAGATAGAGAGTATATCGTCTGTTGCCAGCCTAAAAACTTGTGGTACAGACAATTTAACGTCCGGTGCCAATTATCATATTGGTGGTACAGACCCCCCAATTGGTGCTAATATTACTATTGGTGGTACAATGGGTTCTACTACTGGTGTTAACTCAAAAGTTGATGGTACAGTACTGTTATCTGGTGCCGATTTAACAACTGGTGGAACTGATGCCAAAACTCCTGTTGCCGGTGTAACAACTGGTGGTACAGACCCCCCAATTGGTGCCAATATTACTATTGGTGGTACAAGGGGTACTACTACTGGTGTCAACTCAAAAGTTGATGTTACAGTACTGTTATCTGGTGCCGGTTTAACAACTGGTGGTGCTGATGACAAAACTCCTCTTGCCGGTGTAACAACTGGTGGTACAGATACAACCTACGATTCCGATATGATATCGTTCTTTCAAAGAACAATAAAATTTTGGGAAATAGGGTTCAAGTTTAGCACGTCACCTCTCTTCATTGGTGCATGTGCAAACTGCTCGGCAATGACACCGAACGATGCGCGTGTGAAAACAGTGGTTAGTCAACAGCCTAATGTTTTTCAACATTACGAGGAAAAGGATATATTGTTAAATGTGGTTCACCCAACTACAATGCGACTTTATTCCTGTACTTGCGCGTCAAAGGATCTTTTGACTAGGTATGAAATAGCACCCGATCAAGTGAAAAGTTTACCATTGCCCAAAGCCATTACAGACGTAAGTGAAGTGATAAACGACAGTTGTCTCTCGTCGCTTTAAAGTCGAACACAGCCAAGGCTACAAATGAAGCGTTGCGTGTATTTAAACACTTGAAAGAATCGGGATCCGGTGAACAGTACCAAGAGCAGTGACGCAACAACTGTTATAGCTCCTCTAAGGTGGTTACGTAAAAATAACCATCTGTATGGGAAATTTGCGACGAATTATGAAACGCTCTTGCGGTTTCTGAAACGCCAGCCAGGACAACCGGTTACTGTTCCTGTCGTGGACGATATGGATTTTGATCTTGTTTCTGATAAACAGAAAAAAACAACAGTCCTTGACGGGGAGCAAGCTGCTTTGATGATTTCTGCGTATAACATTTCTTCACGAGGTGTAAATGTAGAAAACATAGTGACTGCGACACAACACATTCGTAGTCATAAAGCGGCTAGAAAATCGCACGCCGAGTTAGTAAACGTTTTTATACGTGACGCAGACTTGGAAGCGAAAGTGTTTGCGTGGCTATTTCCGTACGGCATCGGTGGATGACCGGCGGGAAGAAGCTACTGTGTAGCGCGCGGCACATACTTGCAATGGCGAATTCGCATGTGTGATAGCCGTTTCCGCGATGAAATAGACTACATGTTCTACATGTTAGATATAGTCATCAAAGAGCGCCTGCAATATTATTATAGCGTAAAGGTGAATGTAACTAAATTAGCTAAACAACTGACCGCGCAACAGATTAAGGAAGCAGGTCCGTAAGTCCAATACGGTACAGAAGTGCCAGCATCAATTCCGAATTCACGAAATTACTGGTACTCTAAAATGCTAGACTTGATCGCCATGTCTGAGTACATGGGGCGCGTTCCTGAATTCTTCGTTACCCTAACGGAGAATGATAGTTGGCCCGAGTTGCAGGCAGTCATTCGTGACGGCTCAGCAGGTGTACACCAGGCGTCCGCATCCAAAGAGTTTGAGGATATCCATAAACGTGGAGCACCAGCTATGAAATTTCCTGTTGAAACGGTTATAGCTTTCTACCGCCGTTTACAATTAATTCGCAGCAAGTTTCTGCAGGATCCTAACGGTCCATTTGGAAAAGTCCTCGACTACTGGATGCGGATTGAATATCAGAAACGTGGTTCTTTGCATGTGCACTTGGTAGTTTGGTGTGACAAGGAAACTATTCCTAAGGATGTAGTTTCAGCAGAGATGCAGCGTTTCGATCACCCCATGAATGAAAAGTGGCGTGATGTAGTTGGCAATTTTCAAAAACATACCTGCACCCAGCAAAGATGTTTTACTGGGAAATGTGACAAAAAGTTCTTGCGCTGCGAATATGGTTATCCATATACGGTGAACGACACAGTAATCCTAGAAAGATTTGGCGTGAGATATATGTATGTACGACGTGCACTGGAAGACAGTCAGATCGTTTCATATAATTTACCACTGCTACTTTTCTGGGACGGTCACGTAAACGTCCAACTGGTGACAAACGGAGGTTGGGAATTGTACCTAGCGAAGTATGTCGCCAAATCCGAATACCCCATAGGTATGCGCCTTTCACGAAAGGAGAAACCTAGTGAATGCGAAATGTATTTGAAGACTCGTGTAGTGTCTCTTTTAGAAGCTGCAACACTACTGCTACAATATCCCCATGTTTTCGGTAGTCGTGAGATTATTTACTTGGCAATCAATATAAATCCGGCGTATATATTTCTTAAACGGGCATCAGATATGCCGGCAGAAATATCGATGGCGAGTGATGACATCTACTACGACACAAAACTGGAAAAGTACCTCAATCGCCCAGATGCGCTGAGTCACTTGACGTATCCGCAATTTTTTGCGCAATACTGTTATGTTGGCCAGGCAACAAAGGAGAATGAGGAACTTGATTGCGATGATGCTTCGGTACCTGCTACGGCAGGAGAGAGAACATTACGCGATCATAAAGGTCGTCGCATACAGAAACGGGTACGACATGAAGCGATTGTTCGTTTTAAGGAGTACTCACCGTATGGTAACGATCTAGAACAGTATTGCTTGACTAAACATCTACAAAATATTCCAGTTGATCGGACAAGTGTTTACGCGCTAAAAGATACAACAGGTTCATATTTAGATGGATGTTTACGTCGCAATCTGATTAGGGAGGAGGACGGAGCAATGCAATTTCTCGAAGGTGCCGCTAAACGTGGTAACACATTACAGCATTTAAGGAAGATTTCGACTCGTCTTATCAACGGTAACTGGCTGCAAGATCAAAACATTGATCAATTGCTGGAAACCGTTGCTCCCTATCAAATGCAGATAGAACGAGTACGTTGCGAAGCGATCGAAGATGATGACGATGCCGTTATTATTAACGATCGCGACGGACTGGATTTATATATCCGCACGTACTTACCCGTCGAACAGTACATTGCAGGTTTTACAACTAGCCAACGTGTTGCCTTCGACCATGTTACCAGCAAATGGCTAAAGAACGAGCAGTGTTTGACCTTTATCACTGGAGGCGCCGGTGTTGGAAAATCTTTCTTACTCGATAGCTTTGTTGCGTTCTGCCAGGAAAACCAAAAGACTGTTCAAAAGTTGGCAACAACTGGTTGTGCAGCCCACATCATTGGAGGTCTAACAATTCATTCTTTCTTGCGAATGTCACTGGATTTAATTAGTACTATTGAACGTGGTTCGACGGAGGCATTTCTCATTAACTACTTGGAAGTGTTGTTAATTGATGAAGTGTCTATGCTCGATGAATGCATTATGCAGAAACTTTAAGAGTGCATGGTAATTCATAGCAACTTTGAGAATGCTGCTCAACGATTTGCAGGCAAAAGTGTAATCATGTTTGGTGATCCCGCTCAGTTACCGTCAGTCAGAAATCACATTTGGCAACCAACGTTGCTGAAAGGTTTCGATTACGTGGTAATGAAAGAAGTGGTACGGCAGAAAGATGATCGCCAGTTCATTGATCTGTTAAACCGCGTTCGGTTGGGAGAACCGTCACAAGCTGATGTTGATTTGTTAAAAACGCGAGTGGTTTCACAAGCCGATTTAACGCAAATCGAAATTGGTGATCGTGGCTGATGCTGTTCCCAACGCGTCGACAAAAGAACGAGATGAACGAACTTGAACTCGGCAACTTGGGCGTAGACGAACATGCTTATTTTGTTCAAGATGTTGACGCGAATGGTTTACCATTGACAAAGAGTGTGTGCGAGTACATTGCTAGTATTGAGCGACAAATGCAGCTTTTCCCATCTGTTTTGAAGCTTAAAATTGGCGCTGGAGTGATGCTCACCCGCAATCGTGACGTTGAAAACGGTTGGGTAAATGGCAAGTTGGCGAGAGTTGTTAGTATGTCGGACGATTACATAGTCGTAGTGGCATTAGACAACCCCCAACAGCGGTTAGTAACTTTCCGCACCAGGCAGGAGATTTGCAGCCGAAATGCGAATCAACAGTATTACAGAAAGCAGTTTCCCCTCGATTTAGCGTACGGTGTTACCATACACAAGTCACAGGGGCAGACGTTGGATATGATAGCTGTGTCTGCGAGTGGATTAAGTTTTTCAGGGAAATTCTACACAGCCATCAGCCGTGTACGAGATTTGACTGGATTGTACTTGATTGACTTTGACCCGGAATCGATATTTTTAGCGCCGGACTTGCGGCAGTTTATCGATTGGATAAATGAAGTCGATTCAATACGACAACGTTCATCCGATTGGAGCAGACCGCCTATGCCAGCTATAAAAATAACGTCTCATGTTAAGGTGAAGGCAACTGTTTCAGCTAAGCCCCCAGCAGGAAAACATGTTATAAATACTTCGACACGAAAACGTCCTATTTCAGCCGCAGCATCGCAAGCCACTGTTGATGGTAGTTTACAACGAAACGTTGCAAAACGTCCACGTTATGAAACGCCTCCACAGTTGAACGTGTCTGATGCTTTAGCGCGAATTTTCAGGTTAAATCCCAACATCCCTATACAAGACTACTGTAGAAAGTTCAACGTTTTAATTTAAGGAGGCACTTTCACAGTTTGCAGTTTTCTGGGGATGTCGGGTTCGTGATGCACAGAGAAGTGTGTACGACCTCCAGTCAGTACATTATCGTGTGGATCTACGACGCAGTCAGGAAACGTACACTGCCATCGCTAACACGTACGGCAGAGTGATTCAGACGACTGCAGATGGGTCATGTATGTTCCATGCATTGTCCCTGTGCCTCTTTGGTCACGAGAACTACAGCGCTGAACTCGGGTTGTTGGGTATTCTTGGCTTCTGGGAGCACAGTGTGATCTTTAACACGGAACACGCCCGGAATCATTTGGACTACACAAACGTGCAGACTTTGATTCACCAAACGGCCAACATGCATGGTGGTATCGATTCTTAGGGTGGTGCAGCCCACCTCAAATCTTTAGCCTGCGTAGCTGAACGTGAAATTTATGTTTACATGAGTTTTACACGTGACAGTAACGGTCGTATCCATCCGCGATGTTTGGCCAACCGAGACTTATCGGTTGACGAACTGCAACGGCAGAGTGATACAGGTAACCTATATGGGGCCTATTTCACGAGATAGACCCTCTCCTTTTTAGGATCTGAACGCCCATTAACGGTTTTGTTATCTGATGCAGGAACAGGAGCGCATTATTCCGCTGTTTTACCAGTGTCGGATAATGCACCTATGGTGCGACCTCACGTTGTCGTACCGCCCGCAGAAAGTAACGAACCCCCTAGCTTTATAGACCACATCGATATAAGTTGATTAAGTGACAATAATACAATGTATTATAACCCATAACAACTAAAGTTGATGATGATGTCAATAAAAAAATGACAGAATTAATACATTTATAAAGAGTTTGGCTTCAAAAGCTTCAATACAATGTAGGTTTAGTCATTTGAACTTTTTTTTTACACGTGATAAATTTGAATATGTATAAAAAGTTTTAATTTCAAGCACTTGAGTACAAAAAGATAAAATATCATGAGTCGAGCAAAATTATTATGACATATATTTGTCATAACACACACACCTATGCCTGTTTGATGATAACACAGAATTCATCCATCGGCGATGACGCAAAATACCTATCAACCAAGAATAACAACAGTCTAATATTCTTCATGTTGTTTTCCACTTTGGAAGATTTGAATTGTGAAGACATGCTTATGTCGTAACACACACACATCTACTCGTATGTCTGTTTGAATGATCAACACAGGATTCATGAACAGCGATAAATAATTGATGTAAAATATCTACGAAGGATAAAATAAAAAATTCGGTAAGAAAAATTTAAAGGCAAAACTTGGTGTGTAAATAATATTTGACACTAAATTACTTATTTCTTTCACATGTTTTATATCACAATCTTGAAAATTGTAACATTTTCAAAGATCAAAGCTGAAATGATTATGATGCATTGAAACAAATCAAAAACAACATTTTCCCTTACATTGAACAACAACTGACCAAGGATTATGCAACTACACAAGGATAATCAAGAACATCTCTACAAATGCGCTGAACAACAACAAAACGTTGATGCAAGATATTCATCATTCTACACCTAATCTACTGATTCAATATGTCTTCCACACAAATCCTGATGATTTCAGAAGAATTTTCATTCAAGTATGTACGCAAAAGGAGTAATGGGAAAAAGTAAATTAACAATTATTTTATTCTAACTTGCTTATTCCTTTCATTATTATTGTATGTTTAAAAAAAATGTTTACAATGAAAATAAGTAAATATAGAATATTTTCAAGACACATAATCACTTTTATGTTAAGATTGACTGATGATTGTGATGCAGTTTTAAAAATTGTAAACAATGTCATAAATCAAAACTAAAATGTTTATGTAGTATCGAACCAAACTTTTAATGAATATAGAAAATAAAATTAAACAAACTTTGCGAAATGATAATTTTCAAATAATAATTACTAAAATTACATGTTCTATTATTTGTAGTAATTTTTAGTGTATTTATGACCCAGTACTATTTCAATAGTATCTTTATTTTCTCTAACAAAATCAAAAAAAAAAGTTTACTTACTTTCTAATAAATGAAAATTAATTTAGTAACTATGCAATTAATAATCAAACATAATATGATATCTGGGTGTTCAATTTGTTATTTTTTAAAACAATTGAAAATCAGGGGCGATTTTCTGTGTTTTATTAAAATGATCAAAATTGTAACATGGTATTAATTATCCTACATATACTTTCAAGATATTTTTGAAATAATATTTTTTTCTTAAAATAACTTATTATGCCAATTATTGTATGAAATATTTATAAGACAAAATGATGCAATGAAATATTTTTATAAATATTTAAATCAAACACTCATATCAATATAATTTTAACATTAATGTCAATTACAATATCACAGAATTCATCTTTTAGTAACAAATAAAAAAATTAAATGAAAACTGATCAACTCATACCATCATCAAAGTCTACGAAAACCATATATTGAGTATATAGAAGGTATTTACTAAACATTACCTATCTTAAACTCAAATTGGCATGGAAAACAAACAAAATATATTTGTATGTGTATGATGCATAGATTATAAATAATTCAAATCGGCGAAATTAAAAAAAAAATATGGATAATTCGTTACAATTATGATGTATTCTGTAAAAATTCATGTTTTCATTAAGAAATAATGCAAAAGAACGTATAAAAATTAGTTACTTTATCTACAACTAACAGGCATATAAAAAATCTGATATTATTTGATCAATTTTCAGTTATGTGAGTAGTTCATATATATATCTCAACAGATGGCGCCACAGTAGCACTTAAATTTTAAAATAACTATTCAGATTGTATTTATTATACTTTCATAACCATTTGCATTGATATTTATAATAAAAAATATATTATTTATAAATAGTTGTAGATAAATACATATATAATTCAGCTTCATAAAGATATAAATGAACATAGTAACAGAAAAACATAACTGTAATCATGTTTTTTGTTAATATCAAAATGTATCAGTTTATAAATTTCGGTATGTTATTCCACGTTATTTATATTTATAAAATATATAATTATTTTCAAATAATACATTATTATACATTCTTTAACTAACTTCATACTTACTGTGTCAAGTGATGACAGTTATGGTGTCAAACTTAATGTATTTTATGAAAATACAAATTTTGCTAAAATATAACAAAAATACATAAATTTGGGTTAAACACATTATTTAAATATTTTCTTTTAATTTGCCTGTTGTATTTGAAAATGATACCTAGGCGCGGAAAATTTAAAATCTCTATAATTTCATTTATTTATTAACATATATATTTATTTATTTCCTAAACGGTTTCGCATACCGTTTTGAAGTTGTTATAAATAAATAATATACATTACAATAAATGTTTCCAGGTATAAGTTCAAAACTCCACAAATTCAACATATATTTTTATTTATTTCCTAAACGGTCTCGCGTACCTCTTTGAAATTTTTATAAACATATATATATATATATATATATATATATATATATATATATATATTATATAATATAATAAAAATATTTTAAATATAATTTAATAAAAAAAAAATTGGACCGAGGCGGTCTCGAACCAGAGCAAGTGGTATTAGCATATACCTATCAGTAATATACCGCTGATCCCATATCTCCCCAATGTACTAGAAACACGTTCAAGAAAGCGTAAGAAAGATATATCTTGCATCGCACACAGCTGTTACAGTGCACTTGGTGCGCAAGCTCAACACGCAAGAAGATAGTGTTTCAAAGTCACATTTAATATTTAAAATACAATAAATAAATATAGAAATTTAAAGAAAGTAATGAATTATTGTACATAACACTGTAATAATCATTTAATATTGTTTATTGCTTATAAAATTACTATAGTGCGATATTTAAAATATTTTAAGCTGTTTTGTATACTATGCACGATATGATAAGGCGAAATTTATTTCCCTAGCAAATAATATGTAACCCTTCAATTGATAATCGAAATTTTGATAACAATATAATTTGTGTCATTAATAAATATGTTTGATTTTGTTCATTTAGAATAAATTTTAATAAATAAGAATTTATTTTATTGAACTAGTTATTTTAACCTGTCATTATAAAATAAATAAAATATCGATTGTCAATTGAATTGATTAAAGTGTTTCATTACAAACAACGATTGTCTGCATGTTTCAAACTTATGATTGTTAAAGACATTTTGTTACAATTTAGAAATGAAACAACACGTGCGACTGCGCAGCGCCGTGTAATGTGAATCAAAAATAATCCGGGTAGGAAGGCCGTATTCGTTTATTCTATTCTTTATCTACTACAATAACTGCATCAAAATAAATTGTCTAAATCAACACTTTCCAGGAGTAAACATGATATACTTTACATGGGAATGAACTAATATATTTATATAAACCTACTTTGCAGAACTTTAGTTCTAGTTTATGATTACAAAAAAGGAAAACTGCAAATTTAGAAGGAAATGTTAGTCAACAATTTACAAAGGTAAACATAACACACGTCTTTAAGGAATAATTGCATTTATACAAAACATATCTTTCAGTGTGTAATTTACTGATTTTCGAGTATTTTAAAGACAACTATAATATCTATGATTCTGTTCTCCAATATAGCTGCGAAACGCAATATCTGGTAGAAAGAGTTGAGAAGCACAATATATGGGATGACGTTATATATAAATTGTACAAATACTTATATAATGTATTATTTATAATTACATTAAATATTAAATTTTATTTCCTAAAAATATTTAGGTGTATTATATATTATTAATTATTGTCAACTAATTGTAAATGTAATGATTACAAAATATTATAAATTTATAATATATTTCATATATTTATTTTATGTTTATATTATTGAATTATTTACATTTGGCAATAACTTGAAATTTGTTGCTAAATTTTAACAAAAAACAAAAATTGTTTGAAAAACTTATTGTTGAGAAAAATTTCAATCAGAAGCATGTCTGTAAGTACATTTCACATTAATATTGAGTTTTCTAATAATAAATATAAATATTTTTTCCTCAGAATAACGAAAGCGACGTCGCTATGACGAAGAGGGCAGAAGAAGATAAAAAAAGTACGTTTAGTAAAGAAATTATTTCTTTTATTAATAATGATAAAATTTTAGAAAAAGAAGAGGAGTTGAAAAAGGAAAAAAAAAAAGAAAAAAACAGAAAAAGAAGAGAGAGACAGAAATTAAAAAAAGGTATAAATTACATAAAATTATTATTGATAATAAATTGAAACTAATTTACGACATTGTTTACAGCACAAAATAAAAACACCAAAAAAAACGAAAATAAACCGTCGAAGAGGAGAAATATATATAACATAGTACATAATTATTCATAATAAAAAATATAAAAAAACGTACATTTTGCCTTTAATTTTTAATTATAATACATAGAAATATTTTTTAATAAATTTAATTTCAATACTAACTTCTTCCAAAAACAAGTTAAACAATTAAAAATAATCTTTTAGTGTGAATAATTACATTTTCATTATTTTTATAAATTGTTTACATGCATCAAAATTGATATTGTTCTGTAATTTTCAAAAAACAATAGGCTTCACTTTTTATTGTTCTGGAATAAATCTAATTACATCCAAGGAGAACTACATATTTTGACAATTCTTTTGCGAAGGAATCACGTATTACAAGTGTTGCGCAAATAATCTAAATTTGACCAAAAAATGCTATTATTCTATAAATAAACAAATAGGTACATATTTTATTGTTGTAAACATTTTCATCTTAAACATAATTGTTTTTAAAAATATAAAATATAATATATACCTACATTTGTATACAACCAAATAATTAATTAAGAATGTATAGTTATTATTTATACAATAAAACTGCATTTAAAAACCTGCCTAAAGTTTGTAGTTCAATATTCGTTATATTGTTACAATTTAACATTTACATATTGTAAAATATTCTTCATTAAATTATAAAAGTATTTAAAATTAACTATAACTGCCTTTATTTCTAATCGATGATTAAAATAAATAAAATATTGACATCTAGAAGCAATCAAACTACTTCTGCAGCTTCATAAAGATATAAATGAACATAGCAACAGCTAAGCATAAATGTAATCATGTTTTTTTGGGAATATAAAAATGTATCAGGTTATAAATTACGGTAATTTTCAAATTATTTATATTTATAAAATAGAAAATTATTTTTAAAATAATACATTTTTATACATTCTTAAACTAACTTCATACTTATTGTGTCAAGTGATGACAATTACGTTCAGTCAAACTGAATTCTTTATTAAAAAATTCATGCTTTTTCATTCATTTCAGAAATTTACAAAACAAATATTAACATTAAGCTGCCTACGTGCTTCAATATTTTCGAAGAGAAACTATGCATCAACAATGTCTTAATGTTTGAAGAATATTGTTTAAAGTACCAATTATCTGAAAAGTTTTTCTCATCATTCTAAAATGTATACGGAACTCATTTAACGAATAATTAAGAATTATTTCTTTATAATAATGATTATTACAAATACCAACATTTCTATCATTATGTAATTCTTTAAATTATAATGTTCATTTAACATTTCTCGTATTGGAGCAATCATATTTTGAATGGGATTTCTGTGTAATAAATTGTTTATAATATCGTAAATACATTATTAAAATAATTTGTACGCTTTTATTACATAAAAAAACATGTTTAACAATTTAATTGATTTGCAACTTGATTGTTTTCCTCTTGACACTAAAAAATGCGCGGGAATTGCGAACTTGCAGCGGCTATCAGCCAGCTTCTGTGACGTCATGTAGCGCTTTTACAACCGTTACAGTCTGCTGAAATTGTCTGAGTTTCACTCCTTAAGTGAATTATTTCTGAGATGCGCTGCAGACGCTGGAGGAGATGAAGGTGTCGAGCGAGTAAGCGACTCTGAAATGTACCCTCTTGAACAGACAGACAAGTTGCCGGCATGTTTGTGAAGTTAGTGAATCAAAATTAAATTAATTTATTTTTATTTATTATAATATTTATTAAAAGATATTGGGAATAATTTTATTATAAATAAAAATGATGATGGTTATCTATTGATGAGAAAGTTCATAGGTTACTATTATACTACATAGTAAACTTGGGCTTCAGTTGATTGCGACTAAAGGGACGGGTCCAAAATGGTGACTGTTAATATTTTGGCGCTTGTCAGTGGCGTAAGTGGCTTATTTCATCACGGTGTGATTAAAAGGTTACATTTATTTTCTTTGAACTTCTGGACTCGGTTCGACCACATACTGGATAACTGACAATTGTTATAAACATTAATCAAACAAAACATAAATTCAAGATAAGAAAAATAGGTACTTTTTAAGTCTATAAACTTTTATACACTACACTGCTGTCCGATTTTTATCTCTCATAACATCTAGAAAAATATTATGCAATTATTAGTAATATTTTTATTGGAGATTTGTACTTATAATAATTTTGTAGAACATTCGGAATATCAATAAAAAAAATATGCTTTTATCAATGATTGTAGTACAAGTAGGACTAGATTAGCCAACAAATATACCTATTTTCATGAGCAACACTGACAAGGGACCCTCACTATCTGTTCAATCGAAAATAATCTGGAATAATTTTTTTCAGACTTATGTTGGTACCAAATAAAAACACAAAGCCAAATATCCCGATCTTTTTCATTCTCAAGATGTGATTTTGAAATTTTCAATTTGTTTACATTTTGCTTATTTCACCAAACGGCGTATGTTAATGGCTTCGACGAATTATCTGAAAATAGGAACTAATACGTATTTAGGGTCGCTGAAGACGTATTTAAAATTAAAATGATAATCTCCACATAAATATGATTAGAAATTAAACGGGTAACTTTTATCGTTTAATGTATCATATCAGATAATTATATTGCATACAATTCTACTAGTCATAAATTTTTTTATTTTAATTAAATAAAAATCAATGGAAACTGTCATTCATAGCTTATATATATATATATATATATATATATATATATATATATATATATATATATATATATATATATATATATAAATAAATAAATAAATGATTTTTTTTTTAGTTAGCCACAGAGAACAAAATCCTATACAATTATACTGACAGTATTGTCAGACTTTAGAGGCTTAATTATCCAGTGTTACTCGTAGTAAGTTGATTCCTCGCTGAATAATAGAAAAGAAAAGCTACTTTTCATCCATCAATTAAAATTGGCAGAATTTGCAGTATGAATCATAATAAATATTAAATATATTATATCCTAATCTACCACTGAAACGTTTTTTTAAACAGTTTTCCAACGAGCATTTCGTTTACTTTTTTTTCGGGAGGTTTTCTTTGGGGGAATATCTAAAAACCAAGTTATTTCTAAATAATTACGCAAGGACCTTCCAGGCGTTAAAAAAAATTCAAGTTGAAGTGTACAGAAGTGAATATATTGAATATAATATTTTTATTTACAGGTTTGATTTACAACATAATTATTGGCGATATTTGAGAGCCGTTCGTGTTGTTATTTTCCATGTTTAAAATTTTTGTTGAAGTCGGTACCATAATTGTTTGATTTCGTTTGGCTAAGATTCCGCGTAATCTTCGTCAAATCGAAAACCTGTATACTCTTATTTATCGTAAGAACAATATGCTGGGAAGATAAGAGCATGTTGATGCTGTTCTCTGAGTGAATAATATCCCAATCACAATAGTATAGCAAACTCCGCCTATCTTCCCAGCACATCGTTATAAAAAATAGACTACAGTGAAAATTCATAAACAATTATTTAATTTAACATCTTATTTCTTTCCGGAAATAATTTTATACATTTATTGTTAGTGTTAAACAATTAGTTATGCTAAATGTATCAGAAGATAAAATATCACAAAATTATGCAAAAAATCACATTCTTGTCTATTTGAAATCAAATATCCCAAGTAGGGTTTCAGGGAAACAAAGTTTATGATAACTATTCTTAGCGAGGATTAAGAAAGCTTCGGTAGTGATAATAGTGATCTAGTTGCGAGATGTTTGAGATCCCTATCGAATCTGCCCACGTGGGAATCCCGTTTTAATATTGAATTTATTAGCAACTTGGCTATAACACTACTCTAAGCAAGTATTTTAGGAGGCGATATCAGCAGATAAACAGTTGATGTCCTCATCGAGTTCAAGTAGTCGAAAATTGAGGGCAAGCACTTCGGTATCATATGTAATCCATAATCTATTAAATATATAGGTATAGGACTCATAACAATATTGAAATACACATAAAACAAAAGCGTCAAATATATTTGCGACATTTAAGCAAATTAAAAGACTGCACAAGTATAAATTTTGGACAATTGGGTAAAAATGTTGATTGGGATGAAATGTGTGAATACTTAGATAACAAATATTATGTATCTGTACCAGAATATGTTTGAAAATTGTAACAGTATCCAGATAAATCTAAACACTAGATTCGAATTAGTAGTGCATTGAAACATCAGCAAGCTCTTGTTTTTATTACGGGACAAGAACGAGAACTAATAGAACGAGCTGCATATAAAGATAAAATATAAACGTCACGATTTGCATTTAATAAAAGAAATATTAAAGCACGAAACTAAGTACATGAAAAAATACCCAAACATTTTGTGCATATAAAGACTTCCTACATAGATAGACAAAAACAGAAAAAATAACCAATAATACAACTAATATCGGTAAGCCCAAAGGATATAGAAATAATTAATTTACGCTTAATTTTAATTCATGCAAAACAAATCCAAAGTTCTGAAGATTAACGCACAGTGGACGGAAAATTATATAACACATATCTAGAAGCTGCATGCACGTTAGGATTATTGTCAGTTGATAAGGAATGCAGAAATTGACTAAATGAAGCAGTAATCAGTAAATTTCGATAACAATACGAGAATTATTTGCATATTTATTTTATTTTCATAGGCCTACTAATGCGGAAGGCTTTGTGGGAATAATGTAAGCACTATTTAACAAAAGATTTTCTATTTTATAATAAGGAAAAATAGATATAAATAAATGTTTTAGAAAAATAAAGGAAATACTAAAAATTGATATATTTCAATTGAGGGATTTCGGTTTTCCAGAACTAGACGAAATTGATAACGAAAAAAATGAAGATACTCGTAATATGTTAATTAGAACGTGAAGAAAATGTAGCAAAATTTAATGGAGAGACACATATTAAATGCAGTAAACGATTTATATTGTAAAACTCGGTATTTTGTGGCGACCCATATGGATTAGGAAATACATACTGTATAATTCAATAATCAGTATTGTAAGAGGAATAAGCAAAGGCACTATAGACGGAGAACAGACATTATAATAAATAAGATTTTACTTAGAAAATTTATATAAACAATCAATAATCAGTTTAGGAGACGATTTTGAGCAATGTCTAACAATAATTGTAAATTTTACAAAAGGACGGCAATTATACAGACTTGTTTAATAAATAGCCACTTATGGAATTTATTTTAAAAAGTTTCATTAAAACAGAATATGCGACTAAATTAAGAGGAACAAAAGTAAATATTTTCAAAATATCTACCAAATGTAGGAAATGGTGTAAGTTAAATCAGTGTGTTAAAATACGGGCTAAATATAGATACTTGAAAAATATCACTGACATGTGAAATATTTTTGAAAAAATAATATTGAACCAAAAGATGTACACAAAATACTGACAACTATTTAAGCACTAACTAATAGTGATACGATGACAACATTTGAATGCAAATTAAATAAAATAACAAGAGAAATCGTTATGCTTTTGCAGCACATAAATAAAAAAAAAAACTTTCTCAAAGCAAATAAGAATGCTTTAACCTAATGTCCGAAGTATTAAATTTCCCCAACAGATGTCAGCCACTTTGATTTTTGTTTCGCGGATAAACGGATGTGATTTTTAATTAATTACAAAATATGCTGCACCCAGGCCAGTGGATACATCAATAAACCGATTTTTTATATGTAAGCAATCTATTAGTATTTGTTTTATATTTTTGTGGTTTACAATAAAAGGGTATTAGATAATAACTGTATTGTTGCATCACCCCCGTTCTTACATTATTATTTACAGTGGTAGGGATCTGCAGTCTGTCGAGGTACATTGACAAGCGTGCAGTGCTAGTGTGCGGAGTTGTGTGATTTTCAGGTTTAGGGTTGCAGACCACTCCAAAGAGATAAAGTGCCTATTAGGTGTCTTTGTGTTAGCACGAAGGTGGGTCCCGTGCTGGAGTTAGTGCCGTCTGCGAAGGTTGGAAAACACCACCTTCGTAGGTCGTGCCGTGGTTGTGTTAGCACGAAAGTGGGTCCCGTGCTGGAGTTAGTGCCGTCTGCGAAGGTTGGAGAAACACCACCTTCGTAGGTCGCGCCGTGGTTGTGTTAGCACGAAGGTGGGTCCCGTGCTGGAGTTAGTGCCGTCTGCGAAGGTTGGAGAAACACCACCTTCGTAGGTCGCGCCGTGGTTGTGTTAGCACGAAGGTGGGTCCCGTGCTGGAGTTAGTGCCGTCTGCGAAGGTTGGAGAAACACCACCTTCGTAGGTCGTGCCGTGGTTGTGTTAGCGCGAAGGTGGGTCCCGCGCTTGATGTGGATACGAACATCGACGAATGAGTATGAGACAAACGAGTTACGAATCTACCCTCTACAATTCACAGGTAGACTTATGTATTGACTGGGAGTATTTAAGAATAAGTTTTAATGATTTGTTTGAGTTACAGCAACATCCACGAGACGGGACTGTCTGAATCCTGGGGTGTCTCTGGAACGAATACGTGATGGTGGTATTGCAGAAATGAAGCCAACTCTGCCGGTGACGTCATACTATGATGCTTGGGTGGCGTATTGATGGTAGTGGTGAGATGTAACACGATAGCTATTAATTTGGTTACAAAATTAAGAATTTATTGTGCGAGTGATTGAGGGTGTGATGCAACAGTTATGCAATAAGATAGGAATTAATTGTATTTGTAAACGTTAGATTATGATCAGTCGGTTGTTGTTTTTGAAACAGTAAAGACGTGCTAATAGTTTTGAAGATTCTAGGTATTTCTAGGTGAGTTTTAAAGTACCGCGAGTTCATTGCGCTTACATATATATTAAACAAAATGCAAATACAGAAATCATTAGTGAATCAAAATACATTTAAAAAATTTCTAAAAATAATTGTCACTTTCCTAAAATTAGAAAATCATTTATTATAGTCATTGCTTCTGTCGGCCTTGACGCTGGTACCTTAAAAAGACACAAAAGGTCGATATACACAACTAAGGCAGATACTTAAGTAGCCAACTGAGTTATTATAAAATCAGTATTAATAAAAATATTCTTGTTAACAATATTATTTCATCCCTGGGTGGTGATGCTCCGGGTTTGAACGACACAAACTGTGATACACATCTAAATGTTAATATTAATAAACATACTTTGAAATTTCTAATTTAACTAATTCTAATACAAATTTAAATGTGAAATCAATTATTTAATGTTTGTGTGGATTTTTCATTAATAAAATTGTTTGTATTTGAATGAATGTTATTTTTCACTTTACCTATCTTTCAATATAAAATTTCCTGTTATATTTCATCGAACAAAACAGGGGACGTTTGCAAAATGCATACTGACCACTTTTTCGTTTATTACTAACTGTTAGAGATATTTAGTAATGCATAGAAAGAGTAAATGAAAATCGGTAATACAGGCAAAGGAAAGAAGTAAAACATGATGGTATCAATTAAATATAAGAATGTCAAAAAATCAGGGTAGTCTGATATATGTTTAATTATTTTATTTAGGTGGTATGAATAGTACAACAATAGTTTTCTTTACATAGCTATATTTTTATAACACTAACATTACTGTATTATTTGAAAACTTTAATTTGATTTATTTTACAAGTACTGTGAAGATTATCTTGATATTTTAATAAATGTGTTCAGTTTCTTAAATCGTACAGCTACAGAGTTTATATGTATTAATCTTACTGATATTAATGCCAGAGTATACATTATAAATATTTTTATTTTATTTTATTTTTAATTTTCTCTTAAACAATTATTTTTTTTATTATATTTACCATGTAATATGTAACAGGTGTCCTTCGTTGACACAACAATAAATAAAATAAATTTGGTGCTACAAATTTGTCATTTACATTTGTACAATTTAGGACATAAATTTCTTAAAGTATATCTTTTGTACTGTACAATAAATATTATATTTTAAATAAAGATCTCATTTTGATCATAGGGAATGTCGTTGATATCAATAAATAAAAGGAATCAATATGATATAATAAAGTATTCGTGAAATAAACAAAACGTGAGACGAATTATAACCAAATTATATTCTCCCCTTCCTGCAAAATAAAAAGATTAAGAAACATCTAAGAACAGAAGATAGTGTTTTGAGTTAGTTATTATCACCGGAAGCGCAGCAAGATGGGATGGAAAATTACCGAACTGCAATGAAAAGAAATTTGTTTCTTTTTTTTTCTTTAGCGGAGTGAGGGGAGAAGATGGAGAAAACTATAATAAAGACTTTGTAACACTTACCGATTCTCACTTCCTAGTTTTTCTTGCTTTTATCAGTTTTTCATATTTTCATTTTAACCACTTGTCAGCTGAGCCACCTAATGCGCATGTCCGTATTCCGCCAACTTCAGAAACAACAGTTCCTGGGACCGAAATCCCGCCTACATTTTACAAAAATAAATGAGTAAATGAGATCAAAATAAATATGAAACTCTGGAAAGCTAAGCGAAGTGATTTCACGATTTTTATATTAAAATTCAATTTATTAGACAAAAACGACAAAACAAAAAAGTCAGTCTTTCTCACTTTAAAATCGGTAGCTGCATGTTTAATTAAAATTCAGGTATAAATACGACAGCCGGGGCCGTATTTCTTTAGTCTACGACGACTATAACGTCCAAACCATCTAGCAGAGAAAAGTAGCAGTCCGCATCCGTACCGTGCCGTACCGAATCGAATTTTGTTTTGTTCCTTCTCTTTTCGTATTCTACATTCCGCTGTTGTCGGCGAAACCGTGCTGGTGGCGTCCACCGCAAACTTCGTCAACGGCTGGGTAGAACCGGGCCGCGGTTAGAGTTTTCTTTTGTTTTCTTTCACTTTCTTCGGCTAAAATACACAGGTGTAGATTTTTTTTATGTTCAATAAAATATATAATTTTATCTTACTCTTGTTTGTCTGTGCTAATTCCTGGCTTAACCGACCTAGAGCTCCCGTGGCACACCATTTCTCTTTGACAGGACCCGCTGATTGGCGCCCGAGTAAACCCGACGTCCTGGGGGAGAACCACGACATTACGGACCGACAAAGTAGCTGCGGCCCAAGTGATCGTCACAAAATATACTAACAATTATTGAAATCCATTGAAAGTAGCATAAATATGTAATGGAGAAACTAAAAAGTATAAAAAATTAAAAAAATGTTCCTAATAAATATCACTAAATTAAACAATTGCAATTAATTTAATTTTAGGTATCATAAGGATTTATTCCTTTAGCTATTCATGATTTGGTGCCAAATGTAAGTTCGAGCGATGTAACTTTAAAATGATTTTCAATTTAATACTGAACTGTTCTGTCTATGCTTATTAATAGCTGGATAATGAAATAATAAGTTATACTTTAATGTAATAACGGAATAGTAGGTAGTTTGTCGAAAGAGGCATTCTAACGACTTATATCTTTATTAATAATTTTCAATGATTAAAATATTTACTTTATTTATTCTGATGGAAGAGAAAATATACTATTTACTGCCGGTGCTACACAATATGATATACGTTTACTCAAACATTTGACCAAACTTATTTTTGTCTGTGATGTGACAAATGATTCTGCTGCAAGGTGTGGTAAATGTTTAATCGATACATCAAGCACAGGATGATACAAACGTAGTCATTTGGAAAATGGATTTAAATGTGGCAGTTGCTTCTTCTATTATATAGAACGTGGTCAAAGTTGTTACTTGAAGAAAAGAAACGTAAAATTCGGTGGATGTTATCTCTAAATAACAGCAGAGGACGATAAGAAATTAATAAATATTAAGTTTATGTATTCATAAATTTGGATTTTTTTTTTGAGAAAAACACTTTAGGTAGAACGGCTCAAATATATTACTAGATTAACAAAAAAAATCTTCAGGAAAATTTGTCGAATGTCTATATTTCAACAAGTAGTGTAGCAGTGCATAAAACAATTAGTTTTTCTTTAAATGTTCAGGGAACTCAGGTAAGAAATATCAACAACGGCCAGAATGTGTGCAAATACGAATGCAAAATGCTTAACGTTGGTAGGTTAAGTTCCAACGGTGGCCACACAATGCGTCAAATTAGATTTTCGAAAAACGTGGAAATAAGAAATGCGTGGCTAAAAACGATTGGAGGAATTGGATTCATTAATTTTAGTAATTTCTGTACCTTAGCGCACGACGAGACCGCTGTCCACACAGTAGAGTAGCTTCTACTTTGTTATTTTCTTTAGTTTTTTTTTTTTGTTTTTTCCGATCGCGTGTCGCTTTTGAGGTGTTACTGTACCTCGGCGTCACTAGGTCCGATTATTGGCAGAATGTGAAAGAAGCTTATAAAGCAGCTGGAATAGATCTTGAGATAAAAGAAATAACTGTGGCACAATTACAGGAATTAATGAAAACTGATGAACGGCTTCAGCAATTCCTGAACAACTGGGATGCTGACAAGAAATATATGTTACGATCAACCTATATACCATTCATACTGGCATTAGTAATTCTCCTGGCCTCGATAAAGAACCTTAACAAGGATAATTTCGCTAACTGGATGACTAATCGAATTGCAACGTTTGCTGGAACCTTAGGTGATACATACACACCAGATAACGTTTCAAAGAATCAGTTCCCTTTTCTTGAGCAAGTGACGTCATTGTTTAAAATTATATCTGCCAACCACGAGTTACGGAAAATATTATATTATTAGATCTTGTCATTGACAGTGACCAAGGTTAACTTCATAACCTTGGCATTTGCCGAAATAAACCACTCATAAGCTTGGCATTTGCCGAAATAAACCACTTGATGAGATGTCACGAGTTACAACACTTGATTCTCATTGACAAACATATATTCCAAGAACACCCCGAATTGTTGCATTTAGTAGCATTACGGGAATTGAAGCGGAGATTCTCGGAGGCGATCAGTTTTCTCAGCATCAGAACAAATGTACGTTAAAGTAAAATACTGATATATGTATCATGTACTGTCACATGTATTAAAATGTCACTATATATTTGCATACTTGATCTTTTTGTACTTTATGAAAATCGATCAGATGTTTTTTTTTTTCAGTAGTTATGTAAAATAGAGTGTCTGTAGAGTGTATTATAATTTTAACAATAAAACAGGTATATACATATTTGTGCTTTCATGATTGATAATTTAAAATCCACCAGAAAGGATACGAAATTAGTTTCAAAGAAGGAAAGGGAAATATATATAAAAATAAAAATGAAGACCCCATTTTAACTGCATATCGACGAGGAAGACTTTACCATATAGAAGAAAGAACAGAAACATCTTATATGACTAAATCCGACAATGAAGAATTATGGCATAGAAAATTAAGTCATCTTCGTCTGGAAGCTATGAAGAAAATAGACAAAAATTGTATCTCGAGCAACAAATTTAAAGAAGATTAGGTCATCTTCATCTGGAAGCTATGAAGAAAATAGACAAAAATTGTATCTCGAGAACAAAGAGGCACTTGAACCAGTTTAGGAAGTAAATAGGAATATATGGAGAACATATCAAGTTAGGAATTTTAGAATGTTTTTTCTCATCCTCCTATGGGTGACGATACTGAATTATGTACAAACATTTGCTATTATTTCTTTATAATATATTCAAAGCGGAGCTCGAACAAGTTTAGGAAATAAACAACAATATATGTAAAATATATCAAGTTCGGCACGTTAGGATATTTTTCACCCACTCCTTAGGATGACGCTATTTTATGTAATACAAGAAATACGTGTTTATATATATTATTCATTTATTTCAAAACGAATCAGTTTAGAAAGTAAATAAGATTATATGTAGGCAAGATAGAGCGGACAATCTTTTTTTCGTACCTCTACGGGTGACGCTATTATCCAGTCGTTCGGTCAACGACGTAACAACCGGCGGAACACAGCAAAATGAACACTTAATTCTTTGCATACGAGAAAATAAACCAAACTGCATTTTTCATTATTATCAAAGAAAAATATAACGAATAAAAGCGTTAAATATAATCAATATACATACACATATTCAGATTCAAAATGTCTCTTCTGTATTTGTTTTATTTTTCCTTCCCTCGAGAACGCAAAATGTGAAAATCCTGCTTCCTCACGGTACAAGATCAGCGTACGTTACGAAAAGCCACGGAGGCCATCACACTTCAATCCATTTCGGACGTATACTCTGTTCATGTTAAGATAAGAGTAAATGTCGCGTCGAACCAAGTCAGTTGCACACACTCACGAAATTTAGATTAGCGCGGAATTAAATGATTTAGAGTTATTTACAATATGTTTCCTTCGCGGACTTTTGTAATAATTCAGTTATCACTTATTGTGACAATAAATGTCAAAAAAATAATGCACCCAGTAGTTTGCAACTAACCCAACTAATTTCACTAGTTGGTTTGTACGTCAAGTTATGGACTTAAAACCGTTTCTGCGTTATATTGTATGAATTACATTTAAATTCATTAAGTTATAATTAATTGACAACTGTATACATGTATATTGGTTTCTAACCCTATTCTTGTTAAAGCACTCAAACTAGCTTCGGTAATCAATCGGTTATCGTCAAAACATTTTCAAAATCGCATTAAAAATTTTTAAATCTTCTAGCAGAATATTATCATATACATAGGCGCCTACTATGTGGGTGCTCAAAGACTTGAGCCACACATGAAATGGTTCATGAAATTAATAAAATTAATTAAAATATTTATCTTGATTTACATTGCTTCCAATTAATTTTTATGAAGTAATAAAATCGCCTTGTTTCCACAAATTGTATAATACATTCGGTTGCGGCAAGCGACGACAATAGGTAAGGTAGTGGCGGGTCTGTCGGCACAGATCTTTGTTGTCGGTACAATATCAAAACACTCTTTTTATCTAATTAAAATGAGTCACTAAGAAATAAAGTGATGATTGGCTGATTGGCTAACATTAATAGAACAGTTTAGCTCAACAGCGATACATATTCATTTGTGTTTTAATTTTCATGTAGTGAAGTTCAAAAGAATCAGTACAAAATTTAAATAATTTGGTGCAATAGTTGTATGTTTTTCTTTACTATTACTTGAAAATTAAATATTTTTATATATGTAGATTAAGCGACGAAAGATTGTAAGATTTACAATGGACAAATTTTTAATTAAAATTAACAAAAATTCGGCTACAGTTCCCTGTACATCAAAAGCACCAGCACAATAACCATCATCTTCATCTTCGTCATCAATATCAACAATAACGAATAATCTGGAACAAAAATTAGAAACAGGAGCAAAAGATAAACGAAAATTTCAGTCGAGTTGGATTCACAAGTTCCCTTGCATATTATATAAATATAATAAAAAAATTGCGAAACTTGTAGAACAGTTGAAAACATAAAAACTCCTTTTATATCGCAATCGTCAAATGATTTAAATTCAATGAAAACTTTTGTCAGAGATGGTTTTCAGAATTGGAAAAATGCTCTTCAACGATTAAAAATGCATGAAAATAGTTCACTGCACAGACATTTTATTACAGTTTTAAACTCGGTAAATAAAGGTATTGATGTAAGTCATAATTTATCTCAAGCTAAATTAAAAGATATGAAAGATGCAAGGGAGGCACTAATATGCATTATATCTTCAATCAGATATCTTGCTATGCAAAATTTAGCAATTCGGGGACATACAGATGAGACGTGAAATTTAAGTCAATTATTAAAACTTCGTGCAGAAGATAATAGTGCTGTAAAATCATGGCTCAATAGATCTGAATATAAATGGTTATCGCATGATATTGTAAATGAAATTATAAAATTATTAGGTATACAGGTACATAAAAAAACTAATAATGGATATAAAAAATTCAGATTATTATGCTATTATAATTGACGAGACAGCTGATATTTCGTTAAAAGAACAGATTTCAATTTGTTTCCGTACAGTGGACGACAATTACGATATACAGGAATATTTCCTTGGTCTTTATGAAACACAAACACCAGAGACAACTGCAAATTCTTTACATAATTTAGTTAAAGATGTGCTAATAAGATTTGATGACCTCATTGTAAATAATTGTAGAGGTCAATGTTTTGATGGAGCTGCAAATGTTAGTGGTCGAAACACAGGTTTGCAAACACGTATTTTGGAAAATGAACCTAAAGGTTTGTTTTTTCACTGTAGTGCTCATCGTTTAAATTTAAGTACAGGACGCATTCAGAAGCATTCCATGTATTAGAGATTTTTTAAGCACAATAAAAGAACTTTTATAAGATCATCTCCAAAACGTCATGCTTGTTTTAGTAAATTAAAGTCTAGTGAAAATGATTCTGTTCATGCAAATAATTTACGTCCCACTAGATGGTGCCTAAGAGTGTCATCACTTATAACTGTACAACATAATTATAAAGTATTAATGTCATTTCTTGATGAAATTAATAAGAACGAGAAAAATGACAGCGGAACCAAAGCATATGGATACTTAAAATTTCTTCAAGAATTTCAAACTATTTTCTTGATAAAAATTTTGATAATTATTTTTGAAAAGATAGAAATTCTCAATAAAACTTTACAACAGAAATCACTACAATATAATAATATAATTAAATTAGTAGAAAATTTGCACACCACCTTACAATACAAAAGGAACAATAGTTTTAACAAGATATGGGATTCGGTTTTAGAAATGGGAAAAGATATAATCATAGAACCGAAATTGCCAAGAATAAAAAATATACCCGCCAAAGTAGATGCCAGATATTCTACTGGTCATGTTTTTTAAACAGTTACGAGAAATATAATGTTTTATATATTGAAATTATAGACATTACAATGAATAGGTTGAAAAGCAGGTTTGACGATAATACATTTAAATTATTATCTGAGATTGAAAATTTTGCAATTGGAAAAAAATATACGGATAAAATTAAAAAATATGAAACCGATTTTGATTACACACGTATAAAGCTACATAGAGATATATTTTTAGATATAATAAAAACAGAAAATATACTTATAGACAAATTGGACAACATTATAGAATATTTAAAATCTAATAAGGAAAGAATCGCAAAATTATTATCTGAATTTGTGAAACTAATAAAATTACTACAAATTGTTCCCACTTCCACGTGTACCGCAGAAAGGTCATTTTCTGCCTTGCAACGTTTGAAAATATTTTTACGATCAACTGTGACACAAGAGAGATTAAATAATTAAGTTTTATTACATGCATGCAGAACCGAAGTAGAAAAACTAAACTTAAATACTGTAGCAAATGAATTTATTAATGATAATAATAATAGACGAAAAAATTTTTTCAATGGCAATTAACGATTTTTTTCTTTTTGTTTTGAGAAATATATAAGTATATATTTATTTTTGTATTCAATAAATTTCGAGAAATGTTAATTGAATAATTTTTTTTCAGCCCCACATCGAATTTTCAGAAGTCGGCGCCCATGATCATATATTCATATGCATTATATAGAATTCAACGTACGTTTTGCCACCTAGGTAGGAATATTATTTCAATTCTAGATTAGAACAAAACTTGAATGACATTTGAAATGGATTAGATTTAATAACAGAAATGCACATAGGCTTAGTATGACCACAGAATAGGTACGTACAGAAGCGACAGTAAGAAAGAGAAACGAAAATTAGAGAGAGATGGGGGAAGCCAACAAATTTAAAGGGTTCATCGTTTAAAATCGTAAAGCTTCGTCACATCTTCGTGACTAGAATTTCCTAATTCATATCACTGACGCGCATTCAAATTTTCCATACGGAAACAATAATAAAAATATGGAAATAAATTTTCTGTACTTCCAGTATGCAACAAATATGTTATTATCTTGACAAAAAGTAGGAAATATAATTATCATATAGAAATTATTATATTTCTCGTATTCCGAAGGGAAGAAGCTATATTAGCTTCCCACCCCATGTCAAGGTCCTTGTAAACTGTCAAACAAACAAACAAAATACATGTTGAGCAGTGGAATTTTTTGTTTTGATATTTGTACGCTGTGTTTATGAAATTTAGTAATATTTTAGTGCAGTTTTATTACTGTTTAATAAAATGGCTGAAGAAAGGAAGAAGTTACTATCAGGTGGACTTGTGTGCTCGATTAAAGACTGCGGTAACAAATTTAAAAAAATTGAGAAAGACAATATAGGTTTTTGTTATAAAATAAATAATAAAAATAAATGTATGTATTTATTTGATCCAATTTCTTTTTATTAAATTAATAATATTATTTTTATATTTTTGCATCCCAAAAATTCTTTTATCATTCGAAGAAAAAAATAAATTTCGCGCGTAATCAGCCAACAACTTAAAAGCTCTACAACGCTTCAAGGTCATAGAACGAAATACGGCAACATCAAAGGTACCGACGCGGAATGTTGCTTCTGTATGTACCTATTCTATGGTATGACGAGACATGTTACAATATTATGATCCTGAATCTGAATGAATAAACCAGAATTTATCATTCCTGAGCCTGAAAATAATGATGGTTGTGGCAAATTAATTGAGGAATTGGTATTTTGCTTGAGAAACCGTTTTCCTTAATCAATTTTAAATAACCAAAATTTCCAAAAGTACAAAATCAAAATAACAGTAAGTACTGTTGTGCAGTTTTTTCGACAGCGTTTACTATTTCTTTGCTGAATGGCATAAAACCTAATAAATCGTAATCATTTATATATATTTGATACGTGAAGAAAGGTAATAATAGTATCAAAAGCCTAAAAACAATAAAAATTTAAACAAAAGATATATGAAGTACAGGAAAAAACAATTTATACAAAGACAAACGGAAATATTAATCAACTAATCAATTCTTCAACTCTTGCTGGCCCGTTTTAGCAAAGCAATGTTTATTGATTGTGATTCCAAGACAGTAAGTTACTATCTTGTACGTAATAAATTTAAAAAAAAATCTAGGTTTTTTTTTCATCTAAACAACAAAGTAAGCAAACTAAAAAATGACGCAGACATATTATACAGAATTATATTTTTTATATACCGTGTTGTAATTTTTTTGAAAATCAAACTGGAATATAATTAAAAAATTAATTAATGTTTCTATTCAGAATAAATATAGGGAATTACGCGTGGAGTCAAGCAGATATAAGCATGAATTTGAAATTTATATGACAAAAGAAAAAGGAAAATGTACAACATTGGGGAAAATGGGGATATTGTTACATGTAGAAACATTCGGGATAATTGGGGATATTGTTACAAGACTCGTGAACAGTTTACCAGAAAATAATAATTTTGAAACTTTTATTGAAAAAAAGGCTAGAAAAACTAGTTTACATTTATTCAAATATCATCACGATTCTTTCAAAATAATGAAGGAGTTGGAGGGACTTACGAGGGCGGTCCGATAAGTACTTAGCCTCACCGCCCTATAGCACAACAATCACAAGGGCAATTTTTTATCGCTTAGAACATGATAGTAGACAGCTACTGTCAAATTTTCAGCCGAATCGGACGCGAAAGTTTTTTCTGACCGCGTGTGGAAGCGAGCGTGTCCGCAGATTTGAAAAAAATGGAAAAAGAACAATATTGGTCGGTGATTCGATTTTTGTTTTGGAAGGGAAATCGCGCAGCGAAATTAAAGAACACTTGGATGCTGTATACGGTGACTCTTCCCCTTCGATGGCGACCATCAAAAATTGGTTTAACGAGTTTCAACGTGGTCGCACGTCGGTTTTTGATAAGCCACGCCCAGGTGCCCCGAAAACGGCTACCACGGAGGATAACGTAATAAAAATCCACGATCTCGTATTGGCCGACCGCCGATTGAAGGTGCGCGAGATAGCTGACACAGTAGGCATCTCAAAAGACTGCGTGGGTCATATCCTGCATGAATTATTGGGTATGAGAAAGCTGTCGGCGCGATGGGTGCCGCGTTTGCTTTACTCCTGACAAAAAGCGCAACCATGAGTCCACTTCAGAGCAGAATTTGACGATGTTTAGGCACAATCGAAAAGGAGTTTCTGCGTCGTTTCGTGACCATCGACGAAACATGGGTACACTGGTACACACCAGAGACCAAGGAACAGTCGAAACAGAGGACTTCACCCGGCGAACGTGCTCCAAAGAAGGCGAAGACTGTTCTATCGGCCGGAAAGGTGATGGCCACCGTTTTCTGGGATTCAAAAGGTGTGATCTACATCGACTACCTAGAGAAGGGTAAAACGATTACAGGGCTCTACTATGCCGAATTATTGGGCCGATTCGACGCCAAATTGCAGAAAAAACGGCCCTATTTGTCGAAGAAAAGAATGCTCTTTCATCATGACAATGCACCGGTTCACACCTCCGCCGTCGCCACAGCCAAATTGGTAGAATTAGGCTACGAACTGCTACCCCACCCACCATATTCTCCGGATTTGGCCCCGTGCGACTTTTTTTGTTTCCAAATTTGAAAAAATCACTCGCTGAGCAGAAATTTCAGTCGAATGGGGCAGTTTTCGCCGCCACGGAGGCCTACTTTGCAGACCTTCAGCAATCGTATTTTTCAGACGGGTTAAAGAAGTTGGAGTATCGCTGGATTAAGTGTATAGAACTCAAAGGAGATTATGTTGAAAAATAAATCCCCCTTTTTGCAAAAAAAATTGTTATTCTTTTGTAGGCTAAGTACTTATCGGACCACCCTCGTACAAGTAAACAAGCGGACAAAACTCAAGAAATTAGGAGAAAAAGTTATTGCTATTTATGTAATTGAAAAATATGTATTTTTAATATACCCTAAAAATGACAAATTTTGAAAAAAATATGAATCAAAACACGGAAAGAAGCTACGAAAACACAAATATTACTATAATTTAAATTAATAATCTTATTGTTGATGATGTTTTGTCTTTTAAAATACATTGGGTATGGTAATATGCTGATATAATGATCGTTATGAACTGGACCAATGGCTTCTTAAATAAAAAAAAATATTTCGGATGTAAAATCAAAAATTATATTTTTTTTTTCATTTGTATTATTATAAAAAACCATGCTCAGTTCAATTAAATTAGAGACTACAACTACTGAACTAGTTAGTTTGTATCTATAACCGTTTTGGGTGATAATACTAACCAATTCAAATAGCAAGAGAAAAGAAACAAAACAACATTATCACCAGATTTAATACTGGCAAAACCACGCCTGTGCAACGCAGTGAAGTTCCCCTATCCTATTTGTCTCACAATTTTATCATCTTAGAAAGAGAGGCCAATGAAAGAGGAAAGATCATGGGTCACTGCACGTAGCGATGAACCTATACATTCCCTTTGTTTGAAGGTTAAATTTTGACGTTTGCGAAGTTTTGTAGTGTTATTTAATGTAAAATGACAAAATATTGCTTTATATTGAATTGTAATAATAGCTAGGCTAAGCAACCTGTAAAAAAGTTACAATTTTTGATGCTCCTAAAGACGACGAGACGTTAAAGAAAAAACAGATGTTGGGTTGCAAAAATCATGATTAGCTAATAACTGGTTAACTTTACGTAGTTACCATGCTAGAACTACATTTTTGTCAAAAACTTAACCAATGTTTAAAGTTAACGAAGCATTATGCAACCCTAGCAGAAATGTTCCAATGAAGACTGTGTGTGCCAAACTTTTTAAAGATGAAAACTTTTTTAAAAAATGTGCTGAATGTTTCAATAATGAAAGTACATTTTTTACTATTTTTCGTTTCACCGAATGCATTCATTTAAAACATAATACCACAGAAGCTTATAAAGAAAGAGTCTCAACTGTTTTGAAAAATTATTAATTTTCTTTTACTGGTACAATTGTACATGATTCTAAAATATTTGCATTCATAATTCATGGATTTATTTATATAAGAATGAGGCAATATTATTAAATAAATATTAATTTACAGTCTAAAAGCAAAGAATTCACAAAAAAAAATTAAATTATTTTAATCTTAATTTTTAAACATAATTACAACTTTCATTGTCTTCATTGTCACTTGATTTCTTAGTAATAAATAAAATAAAGAAATATATTATTATTATTACTTTCGTATAAATAAGCTATAAGGTCCTACTTTCTTTCATTATTCCCTGTGTTCTTTGTTTCCGCTTATCATAACAGAATACAATAATATTAATTTCCCATAACACGATTTTAGTAATAATTAATTTCAATAAAAATCTATAGCTCAGAATAGTTTTTGATATAATTTTTTTATATGAAAGAAATTACAGATAGAGATCATATAAAGGTCAATAGTGAACAAAAATATCTTACTATACGTAACTGAAATGTAAAATTTTAAAAGTAATTATAATTTGTTCATTATATAAAAATCAATAAAACATAGACTTACACATGCTGAAAGTAATTTTATTTGAAAAATATGTATGATATACTAAACTCCAGCGGTGCGTTGGCCTGTGATCTTCTGTCTCTCTCATCGCTCGGCGATAAGAAAGTGTGCCACTTTCCGCTACTTCGTTACAATTCCTCTCATAGTATTATACTTCGTGGGCAAATCTACATTCTTATAGAAAAGAACCATACCTATTTATTTAAATCACTCTCTGTACCGTCTCTCGAGATTCTTTTCTATATAGTCATAGGACAAAAGCATTAGTACCACATTTAAAAGCTTTATGGGATTTGAATGGATAAAAAATTAATGTAATAATATTTAAAAACATATATTTGAACCAGGATCATACACTGGAAACAACGTAAATTTCTTATTAATAAACAATGAATGTTTCAGTAAAGACAAGATTCCGTAAACTTGTAAATAATAATAACTAAATAAAAAAACTAGCAGAAACACTCCCATGAACAATGTAAGATTGTCATATAAAATAATATTCCTATAATATAGCCATTTGGGCTAGGTATATTAGAGAAGTTTTCTAATATGTGTTTTCCCACGTGCCAAAATATAGAAAACGAGCCCTGGCGAATTATCTAAATGGAAAGTGAGAAAAAAGTCTTACAAAACCAAACTTTTATACTAGTTCTTAGATTTCGTATAATAAAATATTTAAAAACATGCTATATTAACCCAAATTGATTTAGAGAAGTTTTTATGTGTATGCTTTAATTGGTAACATTGGATTGACATTTATTCAATTATTTAAAAGTTCATGTCAATTTATGAACAAAATATAAAGAAAATGTAATACAACTACGTAGATATCAATTACAGCCCAATCATGCCCCTCCAACTCATATATATGACCTTGAACACTGAAAAATGCATATTACAACCGTTTGGAGCGCTGCGCCACAAGCCAGCGCGCTCATGGTACGCTTATTTAAATTATTTCAAACAATATCGACGCGCTTATTTCAAATGTCATCATTGACAAGAAACAGAGTCATTTTGAATTGCTTCGAATATTATTTGAATTAACGTGAATTTCAACCCTCTATTTATTGTTCGTTATTATTTGCTTTCTTATTTGTTCGTTGTTTGGATTAGTTGTTTGTTAATTTTTATTATTATTTCTGAATAATTTATTCATTTTATATTCACTTCTTAAGTGTTTATTTTTTAATTATTATTGTTGTAATAAAATGTTGTGTAGAAAATTGCAGTTACGAAGGTAAGTCAAGTGTTATTTAATTAATTTATAATATTGAACACTGATTAATTTTTATATTTAATTTATTTTTCTGTAGGCACAATTCGGCACAGATTTCCAAATCCAAAATCTGATATGGTTCGATATCTACAGTGGATAGATATATTAAACATTCCATCTCTTCGTTTAAACGAGCATACATACATATGTATATAAAATAAAGCGAATTTGTACTGCACATTTTGAACCTATATTAAAAAATACGAGAACTGCTAGACTAACTTGGAATGCGATTCCAACATTAAATTTACCAGGTATGCGTTGTTATTAATTATATCCCACCTTTAGTAACGATTATAATTTTTCAAAAAATAAAATATTTCATAAATTATAATTCTTTTTAATAATATTTAATTTATATACAATATCTTTTTTCTAGTTCAAATCGACATATTGGAGGACGCAGCCTCAGACATAATCACAGAACCAGAGCTAGTGATACCTGAAGCTCCTGCAGAAGAAACATGTGGTATGTATTAATAATAACAATATTAATTTATTTGATGAAGTCTAGCTGTAAACTCAACTGTTCAATATGAAACAACATTTAATATTTTTGTTGTAGTCGATTTAGCATTTTCTGAACCTTCATGTTCAACTACTCCTGCTGTTGTGCCAACTACACTCCTCCGCACCGCAGGAGTAACACGGCAGGCGTATTTATCACCGAAGGCACGGAAACTCTATTCAACTGCTGTTAATTTGAAAAGAAGGGAGGCCAAAACTACTAGAAGGTTGTTGAGTTGTAAGGAACGCTTAGCGGAGGCTGAAAAGTATTCAGTATCGAAGGATTTTGGGAAAAAGATGCAGGACCTTAAACCAACTGCTGCAAAATTTATTGAATTTCAGTTACGGCAAAGCAAAAAACAACCGCGTGGAAGACGACTTACAATGGAGGAAAAAATTCTATCTTTGTCATTATATAAATCAAGCCCAAAGGGGTATTCCTTATTGCATAAGATGTTCACTCTACCTTCGAAAAAAACTTTGAATGCCGTTTTGAGTAAAGTAAAACTGCAATCAGGGATAAACAAAACAATAATTTCAACCCTGGAGAAAAATGTAAAGAAACTGAAACCAATGGATCGATATTGTTCATTATTATTCGATGAAATAAGTTTATCCCCGCAATTACAATATAACGTAACTGGAGATAGAGTTGATGGTTGGGTAGACAACGGAGTTACACGGACGCAAGAGTTTGCTGACCACGCTCTGGTATTTATGGCACGAGGGCTTAGGAAAAAATGGAAACAGCCCATAGCCTTCACATTTTGTAAAGCAACGACGAAAAGTATTGAATTAAAGGTACAAATAAAAAAAGTAATAGAAGCTTTGCAATCTGTAGGACTGGAAGTTATATGCACAATTTGTGACCAGGCAAGGGCGAATGAAAGTGCCATTAATTTGTTGTTGGCAGAAACCAATGAACAATATTTAAAAAGAGAAAAAGAGTGGACAGTTGGATTTTTTGAAGTGAACGCACAAAGTGTAGTTCCCTTGTTTGATACACCTCATTTATTAAAGGGAATGAGAAATAATTTTATTAATATGAACATCAAATTTGCAATTAAAAATAAATTAATAACAGCGAAGTGTGAGCATATACAAAATGTATACCAAATAGACATGTGCGATGAAGACAAAGAATTAAGAATATTGCCTAAATTGACAGATTCACATATAGCGCCGAACAATAAACAAAAAATAAAAGTTAAACTCTGTACGCAGGTATTTATTTAGCCAGAGTTGCTGCGACAATGAAATATATTTCTAAATCGGGTAAGTACTTAACATCTTTACAATATTAAAACATTTAATTAATATTATTCGTTTTATTTACTATATCAGGTGCTCTGGAATCAGAAGCGCGCTTTACAGCACAATTGCTGCTATTTTTCGATAAACTCTTCGACAGCGTAAATAGCAGCACTTTAAAGGTTCCTCAAGAAAAGCTCCTCAAAGGACCTTTGACTGATAAGTCTAATCATTTAGAGTTTTGGGATGAGGCAATTCAAGTCCTGAGCACAATGGAGTTCATAGATCCAGTTACAGGGAAAACATGTGCGAAAGTTCCGTCGCTCAGAAACTGAATCACTACACTTCGTGGTTTGCGAATGATCTGGGGTAAATTGAAAGCTGCTGGGTTTAAATGGCTCCTATTGAGAAATTTAAATCAGGATCCGCTGGAAATTTTCTTCGGATCTATTCGTAGCCACGGAGTAAGAAACATCAACCCATCTTGCTCAGGATTTATCACCGCATTCAAAACTAGTGATTAATAACTTAATGGGGTGTCATTCTACCAATGCGAATTGCGAAGAGGATGAATCGGAAGGAGCTTTATTGACCTTGAAGGAGCTCTTTTCAATGGCAGAGGAGGATGGGGAACCGACGACAGCAGAACCAGAAACAGGGAGATGCGTTAATATCAATGTTAACGAAAATATTATGGACAACAATTTATCAAATTTTTGTAGTGGTTACATTTAAAAAAAACTAAATAATTACGTAAAGAAATGCGACACATGTAAATGTGATCTACAAGCTGCCCAAATAGGACCACAACACAATCTAATTAGAAACAGAGAATATAGAAACGTTAACAAATTATTTTACCTCTCTTTTTCTGCTGTATCCTGTTTTACCTACATAAAGAAAATAACAAAGGAAATAGTCACGACACAATGTGAGAGGGAAGGGATTTGAAAATTCATTGAAAACGTACTGGACGATACTATCGATTTTTCGTTTTTGACCTGCGAAAAACATCAAAGAAATGTAAAAACAATTTTTGTAAAAAAAAACTATTAGAATATTTTTTTTTCACTACCTCACCGAAATAAACAGAATTTTAAGTGGTTGAAAAATTAATATTGGCATAGTACCGATATAATAAAAATTAAAGCAAAAAAAAGGTACCAAAGTTATGTTCGCTATAAAAATAAAGTTAATAATATATAAAGAAATAAAAGTGACAAAAATTTTGAAAGAGAACGGTAAATTCAAAGAAAGGATAAGGGAGTCAGCAATTTTAATTATTAAGAAATATTAAAAGATCTCAGAGAACCAGAACAAGTAACACCTGAAGCTCCAGCAGGAAAAAATTTGAAATTTTAATTCTGCAAGAGTGTTGGAAAAATATAAATAAGACAACAGAGTACAGAGATTGGGAAAATCAAATCCAACATTACGAAAAAAAACAGAATTCATTGTACAACTCAAAATATAAGTAAGAAGATAAAAACTGTTGGAATACTAAGATACAACATTATCGTCAGGTTCCGCTGCGCTGAAGAAAATAACAATAAATACTGGCTCAAACTTGAAGAAAGAATGTGTAGACTTTGCGGGAGAGAAGAGAAAACTTTGGAACATATGCGACTGTGCTGTAGGGAATTGGAAAAGGAATGAAAATTAAAAAAAAAACTATTGGACAAGACAGGATATGGAAAATTATGGTTCCAAAAAATATTATAAATTCTCAAAATGTAATAAACGTAAAATAATTAGATTTAAAGCCTGGGTAAAGCATGAATTATAAAATAAATACAAATATATAATTAAAAAGTATTTCAATTAAATTATAATAGTATAGAATTATAATATATTACTTGTTTTAAAGTAAATATTTATTAAAATATTATTTTACATTATTCTAGGTTCAAAATTTTTTACTTAATGTAAAATAATTTTTTAACTAATATCGACTTAAAATCAAGTATAGTAGAAATTTTTAAGCAGTAAAGAGACATCATCAATATTTATAACTAGATTATGACATCACAAATTACAAAATTTATATATACATTAGTTTAGAAAATGTACTACGTGTTACATATGGCAATACCAAATTTAATAACAAATAAAATGATAACATACCTCTCGAACTGCTTTTAACGGCAGTAATGGTCCACCGTGTGCCAGTTCTTTTTCAAAATATGCTATCGCATATGCAGTTAGCACTTGCGACTGCTTCGATAATGCTTTAGGCATTACTTAGCTAATAAAATAAACGTATAACAAGAAACAAAGAACACGAATCCGAACAATAATAAGGAACAATACAACTTAAACGAACAAAGATTTTATATTATATTATTTGACAACTCAATTGATCGGCGTGACAAAAAACAAATATATGTAAACATATTTTATTTCAGTCATAGCCCACGTGTGTTAAAAAAAATACACTGCAATTATTATAAATAAATTGAAATGTCATTAAATACCTTATATTTTAATTTGAAATAATAGTAAATATAATAAATAAGTAATTTTTTATATCTTTTTTTACTACTCGGTTTTCTAAATAAAAACATCTTTCGAAAATTTCTACAAGTTTTATTTCATTTTGTAACGTTTTTTACAGGTCTATGACGTCTCTCTACTGCTTAAAAATTTCTACTATAAATAATTCAAATATATTTCCAATGATTCACTCAATGTACGCAACCCGCAATACCATTACTTTATATTACAACCGCTATGGGCCAGTGGCGCTCAAGTCGCGAATAGTGTTCCGAAGTAATATTAGAGAGTAAGCCGTTTACTCTGTATCTTGTCTATGAGCCCAATTAAGCTTTTGTGCGACGAAAACAATATAGCTCAAAGCACTATACATAATCTACTTCATTCAAAATGGATTTATTAAGCAAAATAAATTTAGAGGTTATATTATTTTTTTTACTTCTATCTACACTCTCCCAAACCAGCAAAAAGGAAGAAAATAAACATAATTGAACATCGTTGGATCTGAAGAAACATGAAAAACCAATAAGCCTGTGATATTAGTAAGTAGCTATCAGTATTATGAATAAAAACTGCAGTCTAGTAATCACACATTGAGTTTTAATAAAATTCATGTACACAGAGATTTATAAAAATGATTAGCCGCTAACTCAATATTTAGTCCCGGTTCGTAAACATAAACAGGATTATTCACTAACTCTGATTAAATTTAGTTTCGAAGTTATAGTAGTATAGACCTTATTATCATCAACTGACATATTAAACTAACTTCAATCCAAATTAAAAAATCTGGTGTGTCCAACACAATACCTCCCGCCACTGTAGTAATATATTCTATATAAGTTTTTAAATACATTTAATTTGTATTTTTAAAATTAGTTTGTTATTGCAGTTCAGAATATTTTTAATTCATTTCATACCTAAAATTTCCTTCATAAATTTTGTATGACCAATATGACAGCTATTTTTGACGTTACTTAAACCGGAACTGAACTTACTTTGATTCACGCATGCAAATATATTCCTAATATATTTCTTCCATCTTTTTAAATTTTACAATAAAATTACTTCATTTTTACTTATTTTATCTTTTACACTTACTAACATCAAATTTGACATCATATGTCAAATTTTGTGAACATATGAATAACTCATCTGTTTTATCGAAATTCCTCAGCCTAAACGATATGTAAAATTATTATAATTTATATATATATTTTTCTATCTAGCTAGAAGTTATACATAAACGTAATTATGCAGATCGGTAGAAAATTAAAAAATCTTTGTATTTATAATAACGAAATTTTCGAAAATATGGTATTTAGAGGTATTTTTTAGGAAAAACGGTTTAAAGCTTCAAGTAAAGTACTACTTTCGGTTAACCAATTGTAGTCAAAATCTAATCAGTTCATCATATTAGAATAGAACTCTTAAATACCAAATATTATATTTTTTACATGTATCGTATTGGAGTTATCGTGGACGAAAAATCGTCACAGACACACACACAGACACACACACACAGACACACATACACACACACACACGGACATACAGACATCACGCTAAAAATAGTAAAATCGTATTCTAGGGACACTAATTCGTGCTCATATGTTGAAAACCTACATTCGAGAAATCTGACCAAAAACTACCTCCCTTATCTATATATTGATAGGCGGGAGGTAAAAAAGGACATTCGAAATATATCTACACTAGTTTGGTTAGTTAGCAATATTTGTACATTTCTACAAGTTAGAGAGGTAGCTACAGATGATATTTGACAACTTGGAAATAAAATACTTTGATTACATCCATGCGCCAAGCAAGTACAGTTATAATCAATTTTTTCATATATATATTTTTTATTCGTATTACACAGTTAAAGTTAAATATTTTAAGTTTTATTATATAGTAATTTAATATGTGTATTTATTTACATCATTTTTGTTTTGATTTAACTATGTTCAGTACAGGTTCATGAAAGTCAAATGAGACTTCCGGTTATTCTGTTGTAGTTTGATAATGTTTTCATGGGTGCCTACTTGTCGCCACTGTTGCATATTTTTTTATAAATTTAATGATATCAAGTCGGCTATGACTAATCAATTATATTGACATTGACAAAGTTATGAATATAATGTCACATTCATATTGTATAATATAGAAAAATAGTATATTAAAACATAAGTTGTAGAAGGCAACCTTTTCAAGCACGAGTTTGAATTTCGGGAACGAGCGCGAAGCAGCGAGTGCCCGAACGAACGAGTGCTTGAATTGCCTTCTATAACGAATGTTTTATACTATTTTCTCTGTTTCGGTTTTTATTTACATTATTTTTTATAATAATATTTGACAATTTCCATTAAGGGATTTTTTTGATAGAATAGTTAGGTTGGTGACAGTGATTTCTGTTTAATCATCTGTCAAAATTTTCACATTCATTCTTTTATACATAGTAACACAAGCAATTTGATTCATGGCCTCCCAAATAAATTAGAATTACTTTGTCAGTTGCCTAGATATTTTGTATATTTAATGCAATCATGCCAATCTCAAATAACAAAATACAACCAAAAATCGTTTAAGAATGAAGCTCCTTCTAACATCAATAAGCGTGCTAGAATATAATATTCTAATTCCAAAACAGAGAAATATATTTAAAATAAAATAAATTATAAAATAAAGACGTACTAAAAGTCTCTCCGACAGTAATTAATAAATTTAAATAGAATTGATATTTTGGAGAAAAATATTACAAGAAGAAATTATAAAGTTTATGGAAAACATTTCAAAATAGATAGTTTTAAAACGGACAAAAAAAATTTAATTAAATAGAGCTTATGTAATACACTAAATTTACTAGGTGCTTATTTTATCATTTTACGGTAATATGAATTCTTTTATTGTTATATCTATACTTATCTAAAATTTTATACTTTTATATATTGGAAAATTAACAATTAGTCCTCCTTACAGAGCATTTTTTAATATTTCGCTAGAATCACAGCCTGGGCCTTCAAATGTTATTAAAGATCGTTATTTAAATTTGTATGCCAAACGTTATTTTAAATAAATATTTATGTATTTATTAAATTAGTGATATTCATTACAAATTATTACATTTATTAAAATAATAAAAATTGCAGAAGCTAAATTAATTTTAGTTATGTAATGTGTTCACAGAGGACTGAAAAAATATGGTAATGCGATATTATATAGGACTTTCACGTCTTTATATGAAGTGGTCTGTGGTTCAGTAAAAGATCAAGGTGAACGTTAAAAATCAAAATGATTTTTTTGGGTTTTTTTCTGTTTTCTTTTAATTGATTTTCATAAAAGTATTCCAAAACTCAGAACAGAAAGCAAATGAAAACTAATTATCTATTTAGACAATTTATCGATAGCAAGCCGATTGGTGGCGACAAAAGTTAGAGGCAAAGTATGTTAACTCCGAATTTAGTCTCTTTTATTAATCTGGATGGTAGCACCTTAATTTTTTAATTATAAAGATTACAATCATATATTTGTTTATTTACTATCTTATTTATTGCAGGAGAGAAGAATGATAATATCTGAATCAGGCCTGTGCCAGAGGCATAAAGGAGATAATAATAATATGATAGAAAAATCAAAAATACAAAACTAGAACAAGACAAAATCCATCAACTATTGATTTAGTAACCTTGAACATATTTTTTTTCAAGATAGGTACTACTAAACCTGTAAATCTGATAATTAACCTGTAAATTTTTTACCTTATTTAAAATACTTATTAAATGTTGTGTTTCGTTATTGTTATATATACTCTTGACCCAATATTTGTAACTGAATGGATTTGATTATAATTATAATTTTATTTGAGAGATAAATATAATTTTGTTTTAACTCTACTATTTTATTCTCATTAATTATGTAAAAATCGAATTTATGTTTATTATATTTTCCAGCATGATAAGCTTAATAAAAAAAAATTTGACCCAATTTGACACTAAAAATATGTCTTCCGTTTTTCTTGAAGATGATGTCTCTACATAATTATTTTCATTAACCAAACAAGAAAGTAGTATTGCCTTATAAATGTTAAAAATATTTTTATGAACAATGATTCCATAATAGATAAATGGATGAATCTATAAGTAATAAACAGTTATTTTGGTATCCATGGTATGTAATTGACAAATTGTTTACTTCGTTTGACTTTAACAATAAGTGAAAGCGGGATGATATGAACAGCTGTGGGTTTTAGCGGTGCAAGCATACGACGTGACATCTACCGATAAAATTTAAAGTAAAAATAATTTGATTTACAACAAAATACTTTTTAAGTCAACTCTAAATTGTTTTTAAAAATATTAATAGACGAATGTAATTACAATTATCGCATAAATTTATTATAGAAATAATAATTAATACCAAAATTAGACATTTATAAATGAAGGTCTTGGAAAAAATATTTTAGGTATTTTGTTATATGTTGCCATGGTTTCAGTATTGAGTAGGAAAATGACATAGGTTTGTGTTTTACATTGTAAAATTATTTTTTTTATTTAATACAATCTTCTCAAGAATACGGGAAAATACCCTGTGCCCTACGGAAATCTAACGGCATATTACATCCCTTAGCTTAAGTTGCCCTCGCTCACTTCGTTCGCTCGTGCATCAGAAATCTTCGGGATGTAATATACCCATATCTTGCCTTATGACGCAATATACTATTTCCGTATCCATGGTATGTAAATGACAAATTATTTACTTCATTTGAGGTTAACAATGACAGGTAAATATTAAAAGCGGAATGATATGAATAGCTGTGGGTTTTAGCGGTGCAAGCATACGACGTGCGATCAACCGATAAAATTTAATATTATAATAATTTGATTACAACAAAATAGTATTCAAGTTAACTCTAAATTACATGATAATTTTAATCATTTTTCAATTTTCACATAAATTTATTATAGAAATTATCATTTAAACCAATATTAGACATTTATATTTTGAGGTTGTACGTCAAAAAATCTTTTGGAATGACGCTTACGTAAGTATTTTGTTACTTGTTGCCATGGTTTAAGTAGTAAATAGGAAAGCGACACATGTTTTTCTGTTTTACATTAAAAAAATAACTATTTTATTTAAAAGATTCTTCTCAAGGGTAAGGAAATATAGCATGTGCCCTACGGGAATCTAACGGCAACATTACATCCCTCGGCTTTTGCTGCACTCGCTCACTAAGTTCGCTCGTGTATCAGAAATCTTCGGGATGTAATATGCCAATATCTTCCCTTATGACGCAATATACTATATGGCGTCACAACACATTTTATTGATGCAACTGGTAAAACCTATCAATTGTACAGGATTTTGTTCCTGCGTTTCGAATTTATTTTAAATTTGTTTGGGCAAAACTACATGAAATTACTACAAGTGAAGATAATTTTAACAAAGATTTTAGTGAATAGGGTGAAGGTAATGATAATGATATTTACGGAAACCATCGAAAAAGTAAAAGATGCATCCATTCTTACGAATATAAAAAGTGTAATAATAAAAATTGAAAAATCTAAGCAATTAAAAGAAAATTCTTCTGTGGTTGTGAAACAATCATTATATATTAATGCCTGTTATAGTTGTGATGCGATGGAATTCTATGCGAAAATACAGAATCCTTAAAACATTTAAATGTGTCCGATAAGTCGTTGCCTCAGGGAAATGCTGAAGCAGAGAGTTTCCAACTATGATAAATATGGACACAAATAAATAAAACCGCATTTTATCATAAATTTTAAGTATAGGAGTAGTTCTGTATACATATTTATAATTTCATTAAAAAAGTTATGTTGTACATATAATTACAAAATAAATAGAATTTTTATTTCTATAAATTTGTATTTTCTGTATATACCAAACTTCGCATACTTAAATAATCTTTATTTCATTTTCATAATTTACATACATGTATGGAAAACGTCAAAAATACAATGAAATTATGACAATTATACAAACGTATAAAGTTATAAAATAGTAAGATTATATATTTTTTAGTCTATAATACAATAAAAAAGGTACAGCAAATCCCAATAGATCTCGAGAGAGAAAGAAGCTAAGAACAACATAAAAGGTAGTCTTGTAAAAAGAAGTTTGTCAGATCAAATTACTCTTTTAAGTTGTAGAAACAGTGTTTTAAAGGAAAATATTTTTATATGAATTAAAAAAGTTTTAGATTTTTACAAGATTTGATTTCAGCTGATAATTTATTAAAAATCAGTTAACCTTGAATATGTGGAGCCTTTTTGGAAAATTCATATCTGACTAAATGTACCCGAAAGTAGTTTTTTGACGTGTGTTAAATTTGTGATATGTTGAATTTAAGTCAAATGATGATTTTTTTTTCATAGATGAATCTGCTTAACTAGTAGATATAAAAAAATGACAATGAAATACGAACTGTGGATAAAATTTTAAATAAAATACGAAATCGACAAGATCTTCCACAAATATCTCGTTCTTCATTCTATACTTTTATGAAGATGATCAATTTCAAGTAAGTTTATTTGTAAATTATTTTACAGGCAAGAGAATACCAATTTGAGTAATTCATATTTTATAGATTTGTAAAACGAAATAGAAAAAGCGTATTGATTGAACGTGATGATATTATTCGATGGAGATGTAAATATTTAAGAAGCATCAAACAATTCCGTTCAAATGGTCAAGTAATTTATTATCTCGATGAAAGTTGGGTAAATGAAGGACACACTAACGAAAAAGTGTGGACTGATACCAGCTTCCAAAGTAAAAGACAAGCTTTTGTTGAAGGCCTTTCTACTGGTTTAAAAAATCCTTCCGTGAAAGGAAAGCGTCTCATCGTTTTACATGTTGGATCTGAATTTGGTTTTGTAGATCAGGCATTATTATTATTTGAAGGTAAAAAAACTGCTGATTACCACGAAGAAATGAATAGTAAAGTATTTGAAGAGTGGTTTTCTAAACTGTTAGATAAAATACCAGATAATTCTGTGATTGTTATGGATAATGCATCGTACCACAGTCGTAAATCAGAAAAAAATCCAACTTCATCGTCGAGGAAAAAATTAATGCAGAAATGGTTACAATCAAAAGACATAACTTTCGATACCGATATGGTAAGATCTGAACTCTTGCATTTAATACAACTGCATAGGAAATGAATATGATTCCTATGTTATCGATGAAATGGCAAAAAAAAGTAATAAAGTTGTGTTAAGATTACCACTTTATCATTGTGAACTGAACCCCATTGAACTGATATGGGCAAAAATAAAAAATGAAGTTCCATCGAAAAACACAATCTTCAAATTGAAAGATGTGCAACAACTTTTTTTACAGGCAATCCAGAATGTTTCCAGTACTGACTGGCAAAATTGTATTAGCCATGTGATCAAGGAAGAAGAAAAGATGAGAAAATTAGATGGAATCATAGACATCTTAATTGAACCATTGCATATTTCACTTGGCGATGACAGTGAAACCAGCTCTACGGAGACTGAAGAAGGCAATGAAGAAACGTAAGAATGAAAGACTGAAGAATGTGAAATCCTTATGTACTTAAAAATATGGTAACATCAGAAGAAAAGTCCAGATTAGAACTCGTAATCATGAATCAAGAAAAGATCATTTGGATAATAAACATAATCTTTTCATCTACAATAGCGCAATACAATGTAGTGCTATCGAAAGCTGCTGCCAACCATTATAGATATATATTTATGTCTTGAAATGTTATCTTCTGTAATGTTATATATTTTAAAACAAGTTATAATTGTTTTCATAAATCATTTTAACTTTTTTAATTTACTTTTACAGAAAATTATTATAATTAAATATATTCGTTTTTTATATTTAATAAATTAATTAGTTAAATAATGTTTTTCGTTCACTATAATAAAATAATTCCAAATTACGAGTGTGAAGATGAAATGTCAAAATCAATTTTACCGCGATAAGAAATCTAGGGATTTTTTAGTTGGTATTTACACAGTGTAAATCTGGTTACGGCATTCACTCTTCGTACTTTTGCATTGTAAATAGGTATTTTTTGTTAGAAATTAGTGGTTTCAACAAGACATCAAAAATAAACACACGACTTACGTATTTGTCTAAACACTTACTATAATTAAATATTAAAAGAATCAGTGTAACGCAAGATTAAAACATGCAAGTAGAAATTAGTACATAATTCAATTTAGTAAACTCAGTAAAATGATGGACGCAATGGGAGTGTTAAAAAAAAATTTAATAACATATTACAAGTTTCCGGTGTCCGCACATCATGTGTCATTAGTTATATACATAAATTGCAACGTTCCCATGACGGAGTCAAAACGAACAGAAAACTGTTTTGGGATCTAAATTGCAAGTGTTCCCAAGGCACTGTATTGAAAACGATCAGAAAACAGGAATCAGATCACATCATCTGTAAAATAATCTGCTTCAATCTTTAACTCATTCTTTATTATAATGATGAGTTTATTTTATAAAGGAAAATAATAGATAGAAAATAAGGCAAAGATTATGGTTCCTGCCATATGTTGGTATTTCACTACATATTATTCACTGCGCATGTCAGTTTTGAATTAGATATTCTGGTCAATTTGTAAAAAAAAAATTAACTACATGTTTAAATTTTGTAAGGTTCCAAGCTTCTAATTTATATTTTGTAATTTATTTTCATGTTAACATTATAACAGAATTTGTTAAACTATCCTGTTAAATGTTATATTTTAAAACCATTAATTTAGAAGTCTTTAAAAATAAAAAATATCTAATTTAGAGCAAAGTAGCAACTGCAGGTAAATATTTTGAACTATGAAATAAACAAAACCTTCAGTAAACAACCAGAAGAATGTTACTTTATTATAGGAATAGCTCTAGCGTAAATTTTTGTGTGCCGGAGTCCGAAAACATTTTTCTTCAAAATGTAATCTACATACACTAATATTAATCCAAAGCATTTTCTTTAAGCTTTCATACTTGATGTTTAGAGGTTATATAATTTTGAAGTTTTATTTATCTCTTCTTAATACGTGCGAGTAAACAATGTTATGAAGTGCTTACCAGAAAAATGTTGCTTTATTATAGGAATAGCTCCTGAAACCGGAGTCCCAAAACAATTTTCTTCAAAATGAAATTAAGTACTCTTATATTATTCCGAAGCATTTATCCTAAACTTTCACAATTAAATGTTAAGAGGATATAAAATTTTGATATTATATTTATCTGTTCTTTAATACGTGCGAATAAACAACATTAAGAAGTATTTACCAAAATAATGTTGCTTTATTGTTGGAATAACTACTGGGTAAATTTTTGTGATCCGAAGTCCGAAAACATTTTTCCTAAAAATGTAACCTACATACTCTCATACTACTCCGCGTTGGATAGTGATTTGTCCTTAAATTTTGGAATACCTATATTGGAAGTCCGTGGTACCAAAATAGTTGTGTCTTAGTAAAGCAAAATTAGCTAGCTCTTTGTTGTCCTTGTTACTTTTACAGCCAAGAACAACGCAATATAATGTTCTCATTTTCTAAAATATTAAAATTGATTTATTTTTATGTTACGTATTCCACGCGACTTTAAATTTTTCACTAAAGAATACTAAACATAGTAAATAATATATAACATATGTAATTTTTCTCAGGTTGTGTGTGTAGTCACTTAAGAAGTATTCCATTTCTCAACAGTATTATCGGTCAAAGTATAACCATGATTAAAACTTAACCACACCGCAGTTCATTTTCGGAATATACTAAAAATTTACTGACTGCAGTTCTGCTTTTCTTTCCCGTTAAGAAACTTACCTTTAATATTCACTAGATATCATTATAAAAATCTTTTTAGTGATTACAAACCTAATTTTGTTACTTTTGTTATAAAATTAAGACAACGAATACTAAGGTCAAATTGCTCAATTTTGTAAAAAGATGACAAACGATAAATGTTACAGCAAATATAAAAATACTAATTTGTTAAATTTTTAATTAGCGCAGGTTAGCATTACAAGCTGTCACGGCGGTTAGCAACTGTTACCATTATAGGATGAAAGAACTAGAATAAAAATTAAGAAATACTATTCACTTATGGAATGTAAACTTAATGATATGCACTGTTCTTTTTTTATGAAACCAAGAAAATAAAAACAATATCAAAGTGCCTGAACTTAATTTCAATTTAAGCAAATACAAATAATCCAACAAGAAATACATGAAAATATAATTCTACTTAAAATTAAAATACTATAAGATAAGGAATAATTATGTTATTATTTAAATTTATGTAACCATTGTTACCATATATTGGTAAGTGTATTGCAAACTTTCAGCTTAATTTTATTTTTATAATTAATTGTTGCTGAATACCAAAATAAAAACATTTATCGCTATCATTTTTTTTATAAATTAATATAACTGTTATACTACACGTGTAGTGTTATTATTGCTTATAGCAGTGTCAGGTAAAAATGTATAATAGTAAGTAAGTATGTAATGGAACTGCATTGTAAGTCGATCTGTCGAAAATGTAAGTGCGAGATATTCGGCAGGGCCTTTATCAATTAATTCAATTACAATATTTCGATGTCAACCCTATAGACAAAAATGATACTTGACCTTTTAATACACTGGCGAAGTTCTGGATCCAGAAAAGAAGTTAAAAAATATTTTTTGCAAGCATAATTATGATCTCTTGAAAGATAGCTATTAGTATATTTTCTGTTTTCAAACACCACTCCAATCGCCTAACCATTATTTCTAATCTTTAGTTGTGCATCACAAATAACCTGAACATTTATTAAAAAATATCCTTTCTATAACGGAATAATTCTTCATTAGAATTGTGTTTAGCCTGTGTGCCCTAGTATTCCAGGTAATCACACTATTACATAATAATCTGCCTATTATTTCTTTCTTATTCTGGAAATATATTATTTAGTATATAATTTTCTTTAGCATTTCTTTATTACTTGTAACTCAACTTTACTACAAGCAATAATGAAATCAACAATTTATTAAGTCAATACTTACTCCCCTGTTCATCGCAAGAGACTAAAATGTCAATAATACGTTATAATAATCGATGTAAAATGAACTATTTGAAGATATCCTGGGAACACAGGTTTTTGTAACGATGATCCATAATACTATTTATGCCTATCCAGCGGTACCCTATAGACCACATAACTAATTATATCATTCTCGATTTAGACAGTACCAATCATTCCCCCCATTAAAATATGCAATAATCTACTCCCATGCGAAGAAACATTAGAACCAAATAGATCTTGGAATTTTAAATAGCAAATAGATGCATATTCTTCGAAGAACTAAAGAAAGTAATAAATATAAAAATAATTTTACAATACCTCAAAAAATATGTAGGGCAGAAATGTTATTATAATAGTAAAAAAAAGTGTCAACTTAATGGAACAAAAAAAAAAGACACTGGAAAACTTTATAAAGTCAAACATACAAAATAATTGAGAAGAAAAACGCCAGGAATAATATTTATCCTGAATAATATTTATCCATCACGACTGCAGATGTATCTACTCATCTGCCTGAATCAATGAAGGCCGTTATTTTACGACGGAGACAAACTTAAATCTTCAATACCCAAGAAGATGGAATTAATCGGTATGTGAAGAACTGGAGCAGACGGCAATTTAAAACTTCACCTGTTTTATAACCAGCAACAAAGTAATTCTGCATAAAAAGTTTAAAATTAAATAAAATTTCAATAATTTCATTGTCAAAAATGAGATGCATAACGGTATGTGTACTATTATTTTATTATTAACACTCTGTAAAAATAATGTAATTTCAGAATACTCTGTCACCCTTTTTACTTAGTTCTGAGGATAGTTTAATATAAACCGAAACGTTAACGTCATGAGTTTGATTTGTTGTACAACCTTGTCCAATTTCTAACTTGTAAAAATAAATTATTTATAAGAGATTGAAAATTTTTCCACAAACGTCATTTTCAGCCAAACATTTGATGACCGTAGTTAGTTCTTCACTGAAGAAATTTGATAAACCAACATTTTATAGTCATGGTTACATTTTGTTGATATCAAAAAATTTATATTTGAACTGTTGTCAATTGTGAAATAATCAAGTAAATATAATCTTCGGGCTACGAATCTAATTGGTAAAATTTACACATGATTCCTGCCAAGTAACGACAACTCAAAAATTATTGTTTAATCATTCCAAATGCACTGTCTTGACCTAAATGTCACTAGTTTGTCTGTTCTTACTATTCGTAAATTCTCCCAGTAAATGCCCTATTTGTCACAGCAAAAAAGCACTCGTCCCTGAAAGCGTATGGATCTACTTGCTCAGAGTTCATTACTTTTGATAACTCAAGAACACATTTCTTTCAGCTTTTACAACAGTGATAAATTCTTGGATTCAACACACTACCAGATATTTTCTTTACTAGCATTATAATATTCGCTGAAATTTCAACATAATATATGTATTACTATCTTACACGTATTAATGTGAACAACGGATAAATTATGATGTTGAGAAATTTTATTTCTTAACAATATTTACATTAATTAAATATCATGTTTCTAGTACCTGAACCTCGTGTTAATAATTGTTTCTACATTCTTTGGCACTGACTCTGTTAATATTGTATGCTAGATATCATAAAAGCGGAAGAAATTATCGGGGCCCTAATTACTCAACTTTCATATGCAATTTTAAATTTGAAAATTTTATCTATAAATTTCTATATGTGAAGTGTCATTAATGAAATCGTTTTCATAATCTGAAAACTATAAAATATATAATAAAATTTAAAAGCACAAGTGGACAATTTAAGTCATTATTGTGTTATTCTACGTTTTACTTGCAATATTTTCCCAAACGGTGCCATCTAGCGTCCACTTAGCTATATATTGCCAGCCGCTAGCGAGGGCTCTATATCGACCAGCGGGGTAGGTACAAAGCATAGCTTGCTAGAGGTCGCACATTACCATCCGCCGACGTTTTGCAAAACATTATCTTAATTATTTAGACAATAAAATTATCAAAGAAGTAATACTTGTTACCAATCTGAAACATGTCTAATAACGAAATATAGTCACAATTAGTTTATCTCACTTTTTATTGTATGATAATCATAATCGAATTTTTTTAAAAATACATTTGAAAAACGGCAATTTTGCTAAAATTTAGCAGTTTCTATAAGCAAAAACAATAAATATATATAAATCCCATGGAATGCTACAATAAACTGTAAGTATTAATTATTATTAAATATTATAAAATATTATAAAATATTAAATATTAAACATTATAAATAATGTTAATAAATATTTTGAAGATTTTATAATATAAGATAATAAAACAGGATTGGAAAGGATCATAAAAATCAGTGACCGGATTATTTGGATTATGAAATATATGAAAGCGATAATGTGAATGATAGGCTTCTTGATATGGTAATTATTTGTACGTAAATATAAATTCCTGGAAGCCTGTCAAAAATATTATTTAATTTTCGGCCTCTACTATTTTTGGCATCACATAAGCCGTCTCTAAGAGCTGAAAACAACACACATGTAGGTCTTCTAAACAGTTAAGAAAAAATAAATAAATAATATAAACTACCCCAAAGATGTTTTCAAAAATACTTCTAGCACCCTTTTTGAAAAGGCGATGTTGGTAACGCGTTGGTAATATATGAAAACAAAAATACAATTGTAAAAATTTTAATAAAAAAGAAAAAAAAAATTTTTAATCTCATTAATGTAAATGGAAATGCAAATATGAAAAATCTCAAAATTAATAACTTGTAATCAAATATTTACCTCTCCGCAGATTAAACAACAAAAGACAAACAATTACACTTTTTTTTATATGAGCATTGGATTCTAATGTTTCTTCCTGGCAAAATTAGGGAACTAAGTTTTCCCATGTTATTTTTTGTTTTTATATATTTTAATTTTCAAATAAAATTATTTCATCCGTACTTTATTAATTTGTAAAAATAATGATAATAAGCAAATGATTTATAAATAAAACTTTCTTTCTAACTATCACCAAAATACTTGAATAAAAAAAAATGTCGTTTAGTGAACAGAATACCAAACTGATTTCTAGCCAAGTATTCCAAGTCATGGACCTGCCCGATATTTAAAATTTTAATTATTTGTGAATTAAACAATACTTCATCGTAAATATATTTAAAAAACAATATTCTGCAAAACTCTATTGAAGAATTTTAATTCACGAGTTTGCCTGTAAAAACTTGGAAACATTGGGTAACCAAAAGAAAAAATGCCGTTGAAAGATCAAAATATTTTATTCTTTTACGTCATGTCACAGTTAGTTATTAGTGTCAATAGATGACTAAAGCGAATTTAATAAAATCCGAGGAAGTGGAATCTTTGTAGATGATTGTGCGTTATTTGATAATTATGGAAATAATTCATATATATTATTAAAGACATGGAAATCTCTTATTCAAGATCTCATACTTCATAGTTATAACGAAGATGATTGCCAAAAATTTCAAAAAAACATTAACAAGTTTGTCATTTCCTTGCCCCAAGAGGATGAAGAAAGTCAAAAGCAATGTTCGACGGGCACTTTAGCTTTGTAAATAGGCGCCGGTAGATGGCCTAGAATTAGTTTGGAGACCTTTAAATTTAAATGTCCAGTAAAAGATATGATTAAAGAAATTCAGAGAGATTGTCATTAGAGTAATGGAGATATGTGGGATTTTACGAAGATTTTTGTTTCACTACCATATACACTATTTAGATTTTTGGGAAAACAATGCTATCAGCACGTACTTTAACGATCTGCTAACTATATAAGCCAAGGAGGAATTAGATTGCGATCCCGGTAAACCAAGGTCTAATTGAGGAATACTGTTAAGAGGTACTTACAGAAAAGTAGGTATCACCATATGAGATCTACCAGACCATTATGAGAAGAAAGGTGTCAAATAGTTGGAAGATTATCCTAGTACATTAGAAACAAAAAGAAATGAAAATAATACCAAGACTCTTTGCAATGTTTGTTTTAGAGATGAGAATTTATTATTGCATCACAGACGGTAATATATCAAAAACAATCTTCAAGAATTTCCCCCAACAAACAATGACTATCAGAAAATGAGTTAATCAAGAGTTAAGAGCATTGATTTTAAATCATGGATTATACACTGGCAGTACTTATCTACGGTTGACACTTTCACTCATCTTAATAATTTGTTCAGAACACCTACATATATTTTTCCAGGAGTATTGTTGCAACATCATCTAGGTTCAACCTCCCTCTACTTGCAACCGTAATACAAGTAAGAGGTCTTGGTTACATAATTACTGTCAAGGGACACTAACATGGAAGGTTCATGGAGGAGGGTTCGAAGGAGTGAACAGTAATACAATTTTAATCCTTTTAATTTTAGAGCCTAAAATAAGAATTAAGAGTTATATAATTGAATAAGGACATAATCAATTTTTAAATTAATAATACCAATTAGGAATATATAACAATGTGATTAAGATATTATAGAAGTCATGTGTCCATCACCAATCAAATTCTATTTTGTAATTATGAGAGAAGAAAGTTGGTTTTCCTCATCCATTATAAACTACGGGAATGACATGCTAAACAAGGGTGCATTTCTCTCGCAAGGGATGAAAGAATCTCCAGGGTGATGCCTGTCAACAATGTTATACATCCCACTTCTGACACCAATTGAAACATTTATTTATTTGGGTGAACTCAAGAACCCGTCCCAAAATTAAATTATAAATTGATAGGGAAAGGTGAAACTCATGATAAATTATTATAAATTTCCCAAAAAGCAAGGTCTAATCTAAGCCATTGGTATGAAACCTTACCCATTCCCCAAATGCAAGGTCTAGCTACGCCACTGATCGAAAATGTTGGGCGCCTGCCTAATAAAAAATAAAAAGAAGAATGCAAGAAAAATTATCATTATTATTATATACAGATTTTATATAACATGTATTTAATCATCAAAACTATACTAAGTACGATATTAATACACATACAACCTCCATTACAGTAACTGTCTTCTAACATTAAAAATACCAACACGAATATCATGCAAATAAACATTACTAATAATCACTGTGCATTTATCCCAATACACCAATAAAACAGGCAACATTTTTAAATTTAAAAAAAATTAAACTTTAGAGTCAGAAAATTTGTTAAAAGAAACTTTCTACATATTCTTAAATAAGATACAAAATGTATATTAAGAAACCAATCGTAAAAGAAATTTACAATATCTTAACAATTTTATAAACTAATTTAAGTAATTTAAATATATTCTCTATTCTACATTAATCCATTTCATTACTTCTTCTTACTTTTGGTTTAAGTTATCTCCTCTCCCAGGGTTTGTATTTCATTTTTGTAATTACACTTCTCAGTGTTTTTAGTTTATCTGTTTTCACTGAAGTTTATGGAGTAATTCAATTTTCTCTTGAAGGACATTACCAAAATTATAGTAATTATGTTTAAAGTTTCAAAATTAACTGAACTGTAAAATCAACACATTTTTTTCGTAAGATACTTTTGAGATTTGTCACAATTTTATTGTAATAACTCACACTAAATTTAGCCGATACTTGTAACTTGATACTCGTAACGTCCATATTAATAAATAAATGATAATGTAACAACTTTGAAAAATGATAAGAAATTATATTCTCATAAAGAAGAAGACCTAAATTTCTACACAAAATAGAATAAAGATACTCGCATTTACAAACAGTATATTATGAAATTGCAAATCAATAATTTTGTGGATGAAAATAAATATAAGCTATTTGGATCCAACCGGAAATCTTTTGTTCGGACCGAACGAAATAAATGAGCTTGATAACTGCAATTTATGTAGTCCTGTGAAACACAACCGCGACAACATAATAGTTTAGATATATTGATTAAATTTAACTATCAATCAAAAACACAAAATTAAAATAATATTATTTTCCAGTATACTAACGATCAGAATTTAAAAAAAAAAACAAGTCTCCCAATGCAAATTTCTAGCCAGAATTTTTAAATGGTTGAAAACTATTTTTTCTAATATATCTACACAAAGCAGAGAAACTACAGAAAGAGTAGATGAAATTTATAGTTGTAATAAAAAGAAAATTTGTTAATCCCATACTAAAACTTCTACAAGCAGTTTTAAAAGCGGATGGATATCCAACAAAATATTACATTAATGTTAACGTATTTTATATTGAAAGTGTACTAATATTTTTACAAATTAGTTTCGTAGTTGATCTAATAATGTTACTATATTCATTATAAAATTCTGATTTTATAATATTTATAGGTTTAATTTATTCATTACCTAATTAAATCATATTGTTAAAAGTTACTCATTTTTAAATTTACACTTAAAATATTTTGTGTAGCCACTGGATATATTGGGGAGAAATATACCGTAAATTATAAGAAATGCAAAAGAAACAGAAATTTAATCGAAATTTTGTAATTTACGAAAAAACTTTTTTTTGTAGATTTCACACATACTAACAGCAAATATAATCAATATAATACATAATACGATCACAACTGTCGCGTTACATAGGTAAATTCTACAGCTGCACAGCACATTACCGAGGATCGATCAGAGAATGTACTATTCAATTCTCTTTGGTCCACTGTGTATTTATCGGTAGATTAAGGATTTACATAGCCAAACCCCAGGGATATTCAGTTGTTTATTGCATAGATTATCCCTTATTCCCATGACATGGGTGGCATATCATACCTGCTTAGCGAATTAAAAATGGCGGCTTTATAAAACGGTACAGGGAATGTATTCATTCCAAAACGGTGGGACTGGACTAGATAAACTTACCTACGGACACGTAAAAAGAAAATTCTCTGCACTAGTGCACATTAAAATTCACGTTTTCCTTCCTACAATATTTTTAAACACATACACTACTACTTTAAGATACCTATATAAAATTTTATATTTTATTTTAAATTATTTCTTTTATTATATATTAGCTTCACTTTATATACCAATACAGTTCATTATTTTTTAATATGTATTTTAATATTCATATGGTCAGATAAAAATGATAAATGTTGACAATGAATCAAATAATAATAAATAATTAAAAATATTATTCCTTCCATTTCACAATTCTAAAATATAATATTGCTTTTCAATTTTATTACTTATAATAATTTTTAATAACAGTTTAAACAATAATTATTAGCATTTATTATAAACATGTTAATCATTCGTAACAATTATTATTTTTGATAACATATCCATTATTGTAGTATATTCGTAAATTTTTATTACTTTCTTATTCCTACATACATCGCAGGCAAAAGTTGTTTTAGTCCATGATATAGAGCACAAACTTGTCGGATCATAAGTAGAGAAATATTTATACTATATGTTTAATAAAGTATTCAACTATTTCCAATGCGTCTTTTTATATAGTAAATATATAGTTAAAAAAAATTAACTAAATTAAAATATATCTGCCATATCTTGAAATTTAAATGTACAGTTTGACCAGCACAAAATAGTAATTTTGCAAATATAATATTTATTTTACAGATAAGTATATTGAATGTAGAACAGCACGTTTTGTATATTGTCGAAGTATTATAGGTTTTCTATATTCACTTCCACTTCTCTACGAAACTTTCTCCTACCCCGTGTCTTTTATTAAAAATTTAAATTAGAAACATTAGATAAAAAAAAAACTATTAATATAAGTCAAAATCTGAAAGTCAAAATAAAAATAACTAAAGAACAAATAATTATGTTTTCACAAAATTAAAAACCAAATATTATTTTCTAATGAAACTTTTAATATATTGCATTCAAATAGTAAAAAATGAAAAAAAAAATACTCCCAAAATACAAAAAAAAAAAACCACATTTAGTATATACAAAAACAAGGAGTGATGGATTAATATGATACTGATGGGTACATTTATAAACTATAAATAGCAAAATAAATTGAAGCCTTCAAAAACCGCTGGGAAAATGATGTGGAGGTTTGGAATGAACTATATCGATTAAGTAAAGCCTGCAATATAACGATTTCGACAGAAATCTACATCTCCAATGCAACAACTGCGGAGGAATAGCAGGAACTATAACGATTACGAAAAAAGACTAGATCTCTAATGCAATAACTGTGGAGGTTTGGCATAACTCGAACGATTACGAGAAAAGACTACAGCTCCAATGCAACAATTTTGGAGGTTTGGAATGAACTATAACGATTAAGTAAGGCATGAAGTATAACGATTATGACAGAAGACTAGATCTTCAATGCAACAACTGTAGAGGTTTGGCATGAAATACGACGATTACGAGAGAATACTAGTTCTACAATGCAACAACTGTGGAGGTGTGGCATGAACAACGATTAAGAGAAAAGCCTAGATCTCCAATGCAATAACTGAGGAGAATGGCATTAATGAAACTCAACGGTTTTTTTTAGTGTCGCATATTCATGTATGAACGAAGAGACGAAGGTAAATTTTTCCAACTGCCGATAGTATTGAGAAAGGCAGTCTGCTTATATAGAAAAAGTTAAATGTGAATATTTTTAATAGTTGAAGGATTAATGACGCGGAAGGAAACGAACTGACGAGCAGATAAACAACACTGAGGTATACCCTGTTGAACTTCCTTGATACTAACTCATACTTAAACTGATAGTTATTGCATTACCACGTGTCTAGTTTTTTATAAGAAAATATTTTATTTTCTTAAACTACTATTTTTACACAGCATTATTTATTATTTTACCTCTTGACTTCTATTATTTCACATATTATTATTTATTTATTTATTTGTTTTTTATCATGCGACGATCAATTCTGTGAATAATTTTAAGAGATGTTCCTAATGAGTGGTTGCCTCAAGCCCTCAATTTTTTAGACTGTTTCTTGCCCTGGTGATAACTAATGTATTAGTCGAAACGTTGGCTTGAAATAAAGAATTTCAACAATAGACTGCTAGTCCGATCATTTTCCAGGAACCGTTACCCACACTTCAGTCGATCATCGCTCAACTTATTCCTTGATACTACTTTGTAATAAATCTAGTTCGAAGGAACGTATCACGTTTTATTGTGTCTAACCTGCGCGCCCTCACATACCCTGTTGCTCAGACAGAAAAGCTATCAGCACGTGGGAAAACATAGTGAATCAAAATTAAATAATTACATTTTTATTTATTAAATACTTAAGTAAATCATTATTATTGTTAGTTAAAAATTAAACAATAATTAAACTGTGCATGCTAGCTGAACGAATAGAAGGCATATTGTTAAAAATTATATATAAAATTAATTTGTTTTAAATATAAGTAATTTAAAAAAAATACCTCTTAAATTTGTCTGTAAAAAGGAAAGCAAAAATAAGTATCATGCTGTATTTAAAATAGTATTTCACTATATCATTGCAAATAGCAGAAACCAGTCCTTTTCTGGTTCCGGCCTGAAAAATTACTTCTTAGGTAGAGGTACTGGTTACTTATAAACACTTAAAATTTTCATCAATAATTAAGAATTATAAAGTAGTAAAAAAAGGACTGGCTGGATAATCCAGATTTTAAATTACAAAACTAAATCCGCAACATTGTAAAAAAAATGCGCATATAATTTTTTTTTTAGTTTCAATGACAAATATAAAAAATCTTCGCCTAAATCCGTAAGTCTAATTAGTATTTAAAATAAATTCGTAAAATATTGTTACATTAACAAAACATTGTACCAAATTTATTGTAATTATTAAACTTTTGTAGTGTGCTGAAAATGTGTTAAAATAAACGCGAAAGCTAGACATATTTAAATAGAATCTACTACACACAAGCCCAAACATACCATGTTAGTGTCTTAAGAACAGGTAACTAAAGTATATTTAAATAAATAACGTTATATACTTAAAATTAACATAACTCTTAACCTTAAGTCTAGGTGGAAAGATCACACTTTGTGTCAAAAGAAATCAAGTCTGTGGTAAGCCCACTGAACTGAATGCTTACGTTAGTTATCTTCGAAGTTTCTTGTGTCTATCACACAAATCGTAGAGGTATGACAGTAAAAGAATAATAGAATCATCAAAGAATTTTTAAAAAGAAGAAACAAGAAGCAATAAATATTTGAATCTCTTTTTAGTTTTTACATTTATTGCAATTACAATGTAATTACATTCAACTATACGTTCCTATATATATATAGAATAGTTAATACATGGTTCAAATGTAAAACTAAGCAACAAATTTCAAAAAACTATCCCAAAAATAAGTGTATCAAATAAAATTTTGTTAATTAGAAAAAACTAATATGCAGAACAAAAATTGTTTATACATGATTCAGAATCGTTTTCTGAAAAAGTATTTAAATGTCATGTATAAACATTTTTCTAGTTCACTGTTAAGATTATTTTCTTCTTGTTTGTAATTATTATCAACAATCCGTCAATACTACAAAAAATCGAAATATATTGATATCAAAGAAATTATAATATTACACAAAAGCAGAATTATTTTTTTATTTCAAAGTTAAAATCGCAATACAATGTAAGTAAGACGATCCAACACAGTAATTCTTCATTACTAAAACAACAAAATACTACGTAAAATCTAATTACGTCGACACATTTATGGTGAAAAAATAAAATCAAATATATGCATGATACTAATAAATAATGTTTTTAATTTTGGCGTAAAGACGGTTGAATAAATATATATTTTCTTCGCATTCTAAACAGCACCTTAAAGATAAAAGCTTCAATAGGACACACTAACGATGGTAAAAAATATAGGTACTAAAATAAATGGATGTCAGGAAGTTAGCTTGGATACTCACAAAGGGTTCTATTCTATAATATTTCTTGAAATTCTGTTATAGAAAGAATTAATAATCATTAGTTTTTTGTAATGAAATTTAAATACGAAAACCGAAAAAAAAAACACTGATTACAATATTATCATTTCACTAGAGAATTAATATTAGGAGAAATGCTATAGTCGCCAAAGACATTTAAAAATTTTAAAGCACAAATGAAAATACGTAAAAACATTCTTACGTTTATGCATCGTTTATTAGATGGGAAAGATCTTACAATGTAAATTGACTGTAGAATCAAACAGTTGCAACTATTTACAATAGCATAAACGAAGTGGTAAGTAGTAGTTACGCTTGCCATAAACAGAGGTGGCAAGAAATATAACAATTCTATGCTATCTTTTCAATACTTGGTTTCAATTTTATAGAAAACGAGCAACAAATAATGCTATTATGAAGAAAACATATAATGCTTATTATATGATAATATTACTTGTATATTTCAATAAAATATATTTAAAATCTTATCATACTACAAAGAAAATAGTAGAAAAGCATTAAAAAACTATAACGGAAATGATTCTCTAATACAGTAAAATTAAAGAAAGTTAAAAACAAATACATTTGGATGAAAGATTTGTATTAATGAATTTCCAGCTTGTTAAATGTAAATAATATTTAAATTTCACTGCACTTACGAAAACGTAAAAATGCATACAAAAATTAATGTTGCACAAGTCGCACACTATTATTATGACCACTAAATATTATCTAACTAATAGAAATACACCCACAAAATCTTTTAAAAAATAAGTGCAATTTTAGAACATATTGTGAGAAATTTTCCTATATTAAGCCACCATAATTAGAAAAGTAAATTTTCAGCTTTATATAGTATTGGAGAAGTCTATATCGCAATGGTACAATATTCTTACAAAACATGTAAGAAAATATTACTGAAAACATTGACTAAAGACAGTTTTCAAATCTCAGAATTTATTAAAAATTTTAATTACCAGACAATTTTGTTATTATTAGTTTGGATGTCATTAGCCTTTTCACTAACATCCCCATAGACTTAGCAGTCAAAGTTATTGAGGAAAAATAGGAGTTGATAAATGAACATACGAATATACCTAAAAACTTGTTCATTGATATTATCAATTTTATCTCTAACAATACTTTTTTTATTTACGATGGACAACATTACCATCAAAAATTTGGTTGCCCAATGGGTAATGTAATCAGCCCTGTTATCAGTAAATATGTAATGGATTGGATTCTGGATCAATGCATTCCCCAACTACCTTTTCAATAACCTTTCATTTACAAATATGTAGACGACATAATATGTGCTGTGCCAAACGATCAAATAGATTCCACGCTACAAACTTTCAATAGCATAAATGAACATATCCAATTCACCGTCTAAACTGAATCACAAAATAGTGTACCTTTCTTGGACACTAAAGTGATCAAACAGGAAAACCAAACCATCATATTGGATTGGTATCAAAAACCAACTCCGTCAGGTAAATACCTTAATTACAACTCGAGCCACACACGTAAAATTAAATCTTGTACTAGGTTTAAAAAATAGAATAATTAAAATTTGCCATCCTTCTTTACAAATACCAGCTCTACAACGTTTGGAGAATGTATTGATCGAGAATTCCTACCCTAAATCATTACTTAAACGACTACAATACTAATTCACAGACTAATAATCAAATTGATAATAGCAATGAACAAAAACAATATATTTCTCTTCCAAATATTCCTTTTTCAACTAATGAACTAATAGGTCTATTTAAAAATGATAAACATTTAATTTTTACTATAAAAAATTTGAAAACTGAACAATCTTTACACAAAAATCAAAGATAAAACAGAAAAAATGAATCAATCAAATATAATTTATAAAATCCCTTGCGGCGGTTGTGATAGGACTTATATTGGTCAAACATCGCAAAAATTTTGTACTAGATTATCACAGCACAAACAAGGAGAAAAGAGAATTAATTCAAAAAACATTATGTGCTCTTGCTGCTCACGCACAAGAATCAAAACATTTTGTAAATTATGATGAAGCTTCCATTCTAGAATTTGAAAATAATAAATAACTACAAAAAAAGGACACTTTTAGAAATGTGTCACATCACTAATAATAACACAATAAACTACAAAACAGACACCCAACATCTAAGTTCTATATATTCTTATCTATTAAAAACATTTTAAATAATTTTCAAAATTACCGCGCTTCCATAACTTGCTATATTAACTCTTCTCTTCTTCTTTGTGTCGTGATACTACACATAACTTGTTAAATCTCAGAGCAAGTTCAAATCAGTGTAAATCCAAAATTATAAACAATGTAATTTTCTGTGTTTTAAAAATTTTTAAATTCCTGACTAATGCTATGTTTCTAAAACGATTTTGTCAATTTAAACTGAAAGTTAAAACTTATTGTAAGAATTACAACTCACATTAACCTTGCTTATAATCACATTAGAAATGTACATTTCAGTTTTCCCTGATGAAGTTACAAAATTAGTAACGAAATATTGAACTTTAATAAAAATTAACTACAAAAAAAATTTACGAATGAATTATTAATATAATTCCTGCCTAATATCCGCCGAGAAATCCGTGAAAACATTTTTATCATCAACAAGTACGGCGTTACTTCTTCTGAACATTGACTAAAATGTATAGTAAATTTTAATAAATTAGCTTTGTCAGTTTGAATTCCCCAAATTACCCAAAAAATTGTTTTCTACGAAAAGAATACAGTTTAATGTTGATAGATAACTAACAATTAATAACTATTTTCCTTTATTCTTGTCTGGAAAAACGGCTGTATATGAAACAAAACCTAATTTCAAATGTTAGGAACTCATTTCTGTAGTCCTATTACGTATTTGCCCGTTAAATCGATGATGAAGTTTTAAAATTATTTTAAATTAGAATTAATCTCATCAATGTAATAAAACTACTTCTAATTCATAAATTAAAAGAATAAACGTAAAACTCGTTAGAAAACCATGTAAAATAAAAAGTATATATAGATTACATTTTGAAAAAACGAATAATAGCAGGAAAAAAAAACATATTGATCCCTTAAAAATTTGAAATAAATTATAAAGCTGAATTTTAATAATATGAGTTCATAATATTATTTCAATAATACGTTCCCGGTTTCAAGATAACTGATCAAATCTATATCGTATAAAGTTATTTTATACTACTCTATGGAACTAAAATGTTATTTAGGTGCTTATAGTGTTCGAAAATTTTATTTTATTTCCTATAATACGGGTAAAATTAAGAAATTAAAACTAATAGCAGCATAAATAGGTAAGTACACAAATGTCTTCAATTTGTAAATTTTGTTTAAAAGAATCAATAAACGTTCTTTATATTCAATATACTTAATGTTGCTGATATTTATTATTTATTTGAAAATGAGTAAAAAAAAGGAGTAAAAGTAATATCTATTTTAAAGTTAAAAATGTTATTATATTTAAATGATGATTATTTAAACAATAATAAAAAATAAAAAAATGAAAATGCAAAACATGAATGAAACGCACAAATTTTGAATTCTAGAAAATAAAATTCTTTGGTTAAAACTACTGAATATAATAAAAAATATAAAATGAAAGTTTAAAAAAAAAGTCAATAAACCGGTATATTACTGCAAATGCTTATAATGAAATTAAAATTATGGGTACCCGTATATTTCTTTATATTTTATTCCTACAAATAGAACCGAAGTTAATCATTTTATTTTGCAATACTGACTAATATCTGTACTTGACTTGTTTTAAAAAATCGAAAAACAATAATACATCGTTTATCAATTACGAATTAACTTTTTATAAATATTAATTAAGTGTACGTAATGTTAAACTTAAATTTATTTAAAGAAATCAAATTGTATAATACTACAATATAATTCGCATATTGACATCTAAGGTCGTAAAACTTCTCTATTGTTCCAATCCCGCCGCCTACTTTCGATGTTTGTTTGCTGATTATCATTAAAGATCGACGATATCCACATATCTTTAAAAACTTCATATTATTAGGTCAAGTACTACTTAATTGACATTGTTTCGCAAAAATATTATGGGAACGAGTAAAATGAAATAAAGTAATATTTGATGTTAGTGAAACCTGATAAATAATATATCTATATTCGTACATATCTACGATAAAAAGAAATAAAAAATCCACACAATATATACTGACATTTTTAATTAATCAGAAATAATAATTTAAATATAAAAAATTCAGTCAGAAAAAATTACACTAAACTGTATATAATCATAAATTTTATAATACAGCTAGGTAGGTACATATAGGCTAGGTATATATGAAACTATAACATTACAGAATATTAACATTATTTAAATGAAGTCTATACTAATATTTCTTAAAATAAATCTAATTTACTGAACGCGTATCTTAGATATAGGAAATTGAACTAAACATAAATTATTAATTATATAAACATCTTATGTAGATGATTTCAGTGACAAATAATAAAAAATATATATTTAATAAGTTCAAATTTCAAATTCGAATTACAATTACTATACATCATTCCAAAATAAACTCATTAAATGCGTACCCTATTTTAAAACATTATATATAAAAACAGTTTAGCTTAGTTACATGTCATATATAGTTTTATTGTCTGATCGATTCATTCTCAGAAATATCTATAAATTACTTCGGTATTAAAATGAGTGTTAGAAGAATTAAACAGCTCTTGAGTTATTCTATCCCCTGGAATGATTGTCATGTTGAATAATAGTGGGTACTCTGTTAAAAATTTTTCATTTCATACTCCTGATGATAACAAAGTTGTCGAATATGCAGGTTTCTAGTTACTTAAAATAAATTCAAGGTTAAAAGGTAATTTATCATTTCAAGTTTTAATTTCTTGTATTCCTCTTATTAATTATTACTAGGAAAACAACATGTAATCATGGGTTACTAAGCAACAAATAAGGAAATGGTAAAAGTACATACACGTGAGATGATTCTATAGTTCTGCGTATTGCATTCTGAGTAAATAATTCAGGGATGATGACTAAACATTCAATGTCGCCATGTTTTCCTAATGAATTTATTAAAAAAAAAAAAATATTGTGGTTTAGTTCCCTGAGAAATATAAAAGTTTTTCAAAGTGTTTATTTTGCAATGATAGACGCTGCCAATTTTAAAAGTCATTTTTTATGGAAATAAGATGTCGAAACATCTGAAACCATTCCATGTTTGCATGAAGTATTAGGGAAATCTGCGGTATCTGTAAGTACAGTTTATGATCGGGTTGAACAATTTAAATCTGGTAGAACCTCCATAAAAGATGATACCCGGTAGTGACAGTCAAACACAGCAGTAAACGACTAAAACATCGCGGCTATTGAGACTATTTTTAAGGACGAGAGGCGAATAACAGTTGGTGATATTAGTGCAAGTGAAGGCATTAGTACACGAGATACATGACATTCTGCACAAAATTTGGGGGTGAGTTTTTGCTCGTTGGGTGGCGGGCTGTTGGGACCGGAGTAAAAATTGCACAGATCCGACACTTGTCGTCAACTTCAAGAGCTGCAACAAAGGGCGAAACATGGATTCCATACTTTAACTCAGAAATAAAAAGTCAGTGTAAGGAGTGGCGCAAACCGGCAAAAGGGCCTCCGCTAAAGCACATTCAGTTCCCTCCGTGGATAAGGCTATGAGTATAGTATTTTGGAACAACGATGAAATCTTTTTGTTGGATTACCTACTAAAGGGAACGACATCAATGCAGAATATTACTCCAATCTTTTATCTGGTCCATTGTGACAAACCATATTATCATATAATTATTAATAAATAAAAAATATAGGTAATTGCTAATGACAAAATAAGGAATTAAAAATTTGATTCATTGAAAACTCCTTCCCAACATCTGACTATTGTATTTTTTTACATACATTTACTGGACGCTATCTCTAATAATATAATTGTTACATTTTATTAAATAAATGTAAATATTTGCGTAACAATAATGTAAGAAATCAAAACAAATATAAGAAAATAATGCAATGCTTTACCATCAGTGATAAAGTCAAATGTAAGATACAGACTACTTGGAAAGCAAATTTTGGCATAGCACGTTAAAGAAATGGCATTTTCTCAGAAAACAAAAATTTGCTCATTCTAATATATATTTCACTAAGAACTATTTAAAAAAGTTATGAAAAATGAAAGCAAATTTTGTTTTCAAACAATGACAAGAATTAATAAGGACAGACTTTTTTTAATGAACCAAATATTTAATATTGGTAAATGTGGACTTATTAGAAGCAACAGAAAAGGATATAAGCCAAGATTCTGAGTAGTATGGAATATCTCAGGTAAATATGCCAAAAGTGGCTGTAAATGACAATTTTGATTTTAGCAAGCTTTAAAATAATGAGTGTCTTCAAGAAAACATTTAGAATATTGAGAAAAAATGACAAGTTTTGGACAAGGACGAAGGAAGTAACCGCGGTAGAGGTGGAAGTTTCCGCGGCATGTGAAGGACGGAATCGCGGGAACAACCGACACTATCGCAGTAGCAGAGTCGGTCACAAAAATGACCAAGTAAGGAATAAATTTGTTTACATTTTAATTACTCATACAAAATTTCTTACAGAAAACAAAGCAGGATCATGTAAAAATTACTAAAAAAAAAAATGAATAGAATTAATTGGAATATTTTTTATACAGTAAGTTAAGATTTAATAAATTTTCAACTTTAGTATCGTTCAGCTAGCGGTGAACACTGACACCGCTGAGTTTGCTACCATTAATGTTCAAACTAGAGTTCGCGAAAGAATAATAAAAATTTGTTGTACGCTGAAATAACGTTTTCAACATATATCAAAAATTCTATATGTGACTACATTGTGTTGTAATATTTCAAAGAAGTATTCGGCAAAAAAATTTATCTTACAATTGCTCCAATTGTTGTTAATTGTTGTTTCGGTTGTGTTACATGTATGTACATGTAGCCATCTGTAAATAGCTAGAGATTTACCATCGTCTACTTGTCCATATTAACGCGGCACGTGGTAAATGATTTTCAGAGTAGAATTGCTACTTTTAACCGCTAAAAAGGATTAAGAAAATAAAGATTTAATAGAGAGCGGACACTATCAGGACAGTGTAAGCTTTGGGACAGACGCTAAACAATATTTAAGAGTAATTTCAAATTTAAATATACCCCCAAAATTATCTTCATGGTGCATCTAAGTTTAGTACGTAGTTTGACGTTTCTGAATAAACGGTATAAGAAGTTACTTAAAATTGTCTTTTTTCTCACTTTTTCAGCTATTCCTAATTTTATTTATAATCAGTCAGGTTAATAAATGGATTTCATCATAATTTTATTACAATTTAGATAAGTGTTCTTTATTTTGTTTATATCGTAGGTAACCTTAGATTTTTTAAAACGGTAAGAATTTTCACACATGCTGTAGACACCACCATTAGAATAAATACAGACATCATGTTTGGAACATCATAGTATCCTAAACATAGCCAAAATATTCCAACCGTCTCTTTTTTTTTTGGTATTAAATATTAATTTCATTAAATTCATTCATCAATTTTGCAGATATAATGGCTACAAAAAGAGTTCCTCATAATATAATAATTTATTTGTGTTATAAAAAGTGTTTTTTTTTTGCTTAGATAGAACTTACGAAAGGGTTAACTGTCAAACGAGCTTTCATACTGCGCTCCCTTTTTGACATTTATGATCAGTGTACTCTGGCAAATCATCATGAATAGACTCACGCTTAAACAACGCTACCAGATTATTCAAATTTACTTTGAAAATCAGTCGTCGATTCGCGCAACTTATAGACGACTTCGTCATTTTTATGGCGCACATAATCGTCCATCTGAGCTAGCCATCCGTCGAACTGTGGATAGATTTAAAACCACATACTCCCTAAATGATGCAATAACATCAACACGTCGGAGGAATGTGCGTACTGAAGAGAATATCGCCGCAGTAAACGAAAGTGTGGAAGAAGATCCAAATTTATCGATTCGTCGTCTTTCGCAGGAATTGGGACTCTTGTCTGTCCACTACGTGGAAAATTTTGCGCAAAGATCTTGGCCTACACCCGTATAAAATCCAGCTGGTGCAGGAATTAAAGCCACGAGACCATCATATGTGTCGTTCTTTTGCGGATTGGGCTCTAGAGCAGTTGGAAACTGACCCGTTGTTTTATCGCAAAATTGTGTTCAGCGATGAGGCTCATTTTTGGCTTAAAGGGTTTGTTAATAAGCAAAATTGCCGCAAATGGAGTGAGACCAATCCACAAGAGACCCTACAGACTCCATTATATCCAGAAAAATACACCGTTTGGTGCGGTTTACACGCTGGTGGCATCATCGGACCTTATTTTTTCAAAAATGAGGCCGGAGCTCGCGTTACGGTCAATGGAGATCGTTACCGCACCATGATCAATGATTTTTTGTTTGAAAATACGCAACCATGTGCACTCCAGCTTACTCAACCTACACCGCTCCGTCATTTGTTTATTTCGATCATCTTCATCTCAAAGCACGGGGAAGCTTTTCAAAGCCGTTTTTTCAACAAGCATATGGTCTAACCAAACTTCGAGACCACGTGCCCAGACAGGTGACAGTCACAGATTCACATACAAAACCATGCTCATAAAACACCACCCTGTTACCTATAATTAAACTTACATGAGACATCTCTGCGTAAAATGTATATTTTTACAGTTGCACCACACCACAGGACGCTATCAAAGACACCACTACGCAGGTCCGGCAACATTCGAACGAAGCCGAATTTTAAATGTTCAAATAATTCAATCTAAAATGTAATATATTATTTTGTAAAACGCAGGGAAGTCAAACAACGACATTTAGAATAAAATTTATTTTATTAAACAAAAACAACATCGTAAGAACTCTCCATCTCTGTCGTATATTTTGTTTAAACGAGTTTAATTAACAATCGGGGTATAAATACGGCCTACGGGGCTGATCTTGATCACTTGTTTATTAGCTTCTGATAGCGACCTAAACTGAGCTCTCTAGCGACAATTGCGATTTATCTCCGAGACACACCGTTCCAACGACCGACCTTTCGTAGATAAGACCGTATTACCGTACTGACCGCTAACCTCGACGAGTAGAAATTTAAGCTGGTGTTCAGTTTAGTGATACTCGTCTTCCTGACTCCGACCGTTGACCACCAAGACGATACCACCTAAAGCTGCGTCCAGTTTGGTAGTATTCGTCTTCCTGACACAGACCGCGACCCGCTCCTACAGTACAGCCTCAAGCTGGTATCCGGTTTGGCTGTAATTCCCTCCAGACCTTGATAGATTCAGACCGCGACCGCGACAGTGACTTTCCAGCGGTAACGTTGTTTGGAGCTGAAAGGATCTAAAATAAAGATTTGTTTTAGTAATTCTGGATTTTAGTGTTATCCCCTGGCCTAACCGACCTAGAGCTCCCGTGGCACACTGTTTCTCTTTCACAGGACCCGCTGATTGGCGCCCGAGAAAACCCGACGTCCTGGGAGAGAACCACGACATCAGGGACCGACAAAGTAGCTTCGGGCCAAGTGATCGTCACAGTACCAAATAATTTTCTACCCACATGTATGACATTTACATTAATAAATAATATTTAATTACATTTTATTGTTATTTAGCAATCAATTCTACATAAAAATATAGTTGTCCTACGCATAACATTTACCTGCACCAATGCTTCCGCGTAGATATCACCTTTGGGACATTTCCCATATATTTTTAAAAGTTCCTTCATTTATTTTTTTACTTTAAACATAATTACTACACATTGTGCAGGGTAGGTATGTATGTAGGTACTTATATTTACACACAAATTCACCATACACGTAACGATACGAATGAAATAAAATATATATCCCAAAACGGAGAAAAATCATTCAGCAATGTAACACACAAAATATTTTTTTTTCTTATACAAAGAAAATATCAAATGTTTCTAATGACGCAAGGAAGTAAACATTTGCTGGTCAGACATAAACAGTAATCACAAAAATGCAGAGGCCAGAAAATAGATTCACGCGAACTCGCACATCCTCAAATGACATCTAATGTAGGTATTAAACATACCAGAGAAAGTACATTACATTCCGTGTCGAGAAGTACTTCATTTACAGCTGAGAACTGAATTAGAATTACCAATGAGAGCGAAACTGAAATAAATAAGGCAGCGTAGAAATTAAATTTTGTACCTTGTGAATCAAGTCACAAAAGATGCCACTTTTGATATTTTAAGAATAAAATATTGTGTCCTGCATGGGAGATTATTTTCAGGGATTGTAAATATTGCTATATTATAAGAAGTAAAAGTATATTAGTTAGGGTTAATCAATCAACAAAATAGACCATTCCAGAATAATGTCACAGAATAGCCGTATGTGTTGCGGGGCATAGAGAGCTGTCATTCGTCTTGCATTGTTATTTTCTATCTGAATTTTTCCTTATATTTACTTATATACCTTAAATATGAATCTAGAAAGTGAATATTTTCTAATTTAAGTGGTGATGTTAAAGAAAGTTACAAGAAAAAAATATAAATTATAAATAACTGCGATGTTTCTGTACTATTTTCGTTGCATTTAAGAAACTTAACATTAAAAAAATCTTGTATAGACGCATTTGCTAAGTGGCCTTTTCTTTCTACATCAACTGAGGGAAAAAGCTTAAATCTATTACTTAATTTAAATTAATTCCCACATTAGAGAAAGACAGTTTAAGGAAAATATCTTCATTGTGTACAAAAATGTCTTCGTTGTGTGCAAAAATGTCTTCGTTGTGTGGAACAAACTGACAATGATTTAGCAATATGTGTTGTGGAACCGTAACGCTTTTGAATTTCACAACGATCAAACATTTATTTAGTAATATCATTGGCAAAAGATGTAACACTGTAAGTAAGAAATGCATGATGCAGGAAATAAAATAATTATGGATCAGAGTACCAGTACTTATTGGTTTCAAATTAGAACCGAACGAATAACCGCGTCAAATTTTAAAGCAACATGTCGCAGCTCACTACGACAAGCATTTTTGACATGGATAAAAGGAAATATGTTATCCGCTAAAAATGTTACTTAAGCTCAAACTAACTGCATATGGTTTCAAACATGAACAGAAACAACTTTGTCAGATTTCAACAACACAACCCATAATGGAGCAAAATAAAGATATTTTTTTATAATCTTAAAGTATACTTGCACATAGATATTCCTAACATAACTGAAATCGATGCAAAATTTACTATAATTGCAATTACATAACTTTTTAGCAATGAGATTTAAAGTTTGTATACCCCTCAACAAACAAACATGGCCGATAGGCTCTTAAATGAGGTATAACATAGAGATATGGCATTGCCCAAATATATTGTCGAAAGATCTAAGGTTTAAGGGGGATATGTTGACTAACACTATGACCAATATTTCGTTCGTCTAACTGCAAGGGTGCACTACTCAGCTGGCGGATTGTTCTCACGCAGCTATTTGTTAGACGATTCTCGACCATACATCTTTTACTTGCTCAGTAGTACGTAGCTATAGGAGTGTGCCATATCTCTATATTATACCTCATCTAAGGATAGGCCTAAGTCACGTGATCTGGAATGGTCTGTAAGTGTCTTGTAGTACGTTCCGAAACACTCGAAAAGACATCATTTTGCTCGGATTTTATAATTTAAAATCGAACCCGAAATTTTAAACACCCTATAAAAAAATAAAGAAAAACCAATAGGTGTACTAAGTATCCATTGGATTATTAGATTTTTATAAAACTAAACTACAAAAACAATTAAAATTATACAGAACAATGAACACAGTAATAACAGTTAAACGATAAACATTTTCATTAAAAACAGCTTCAATAATTTTTTTTTTTTACTCTATTGCATTAAGATTTAAAAGATCTACATTTTTACAAAAATGTAGAGTAGAAAACAATTGGATTAAAATTTCATAAACAAAATTGTTCCACATTTATTTTTTAATTTAAATATAATGTGAGTGGGATGACATGTAGTTCTGAAAGAGTAGTTAGAGATAGCGCTGATTTGAATTAGTAGTGTTCTCTAAATGTAGCATGAGCGCCGACTGACTTCTAAGTGAGTTCTGATCTAATGATACTAGTTTTAAATAAGGTATTGTGAAATTTCAACATCCATGATGTAAGTGAATTAATTTAAGAGGAGACTAGTCGAAAAGTAAAAAACGGCACTTTAAAATTTTACGTTTTTATTTTGAGTCGCAAGACTTGTTCCATTCTTGTGTTTATTAATTTTTATGAATAAGCAGAAAAAGCAAAGAAACGAAATTTATTCAAAAAATATTTTGTCACATAAAATAAATTTTCTTACACTGAAGTATAAGTAGTAACAAGAAACTAGCAAAGAAGAGAGTGTAAAATTGCAAAGTTAAAATAATTTATATATTCATTAATTCAGAATTAATATTATTATACTAATACAAATTATTGTTTCTCTTAAATTACAAGTACTTAATGATATTTCACGATTATTTATTTTTGCAATATTCGTAATTTTAATCTTCACTTGTATTAGTACACCATGTGAGACAAGCAACAGAAAATATTGATTTAAAAATTATATAGTAAACATATCAATAGTATACGAACACAACACTAAATAGAAAGAAAACAGCATATCAACTGTATTTAAACGTATTTAACAGAAAAGTAAAAGTTTGTCTAACGAAAAAAATAGGTTGAAAACACTTTTTCAGTAAACTCTTTTCATTATTTAAAATGAGAAGATAATTAGCAAATGGATTCATTGTTTATTAAAATAAATAAATTTTACGACGAGAAACATTTTCAGATACATAAAAATATAGATTTATTTAATAAGAGCACTTAGCAAAACAGCTTCGAAATAAAATATGACGAATTGACTGTTATGTTATGCTGTTTGAACTCACATAAATCTAAGTTTCGTTTTCTGCTTACTACGTAATCTCTGATTTCACCGGCAACCATCCTAACCTTAGATGAGGTATAACATAGAGATATGGCATTGCCCAAATATATTGTCGAAAAATCTAAGGTTTAAAATCGCTTGCAGCCAGCATTGTGAGAACAGTGGACCAGTGGAGTAGTTATATGGAAAACTCAACCAAACACATAATGAGAATAGGTGACAAAACACTATGACCAATATTTCGTTCGTCTAACTGTAAGTGTGCACTACTCAGCTGGCGTTAGACGATTCTCGAACATACATGTTTTGCTTGCTCAGTAGTACGTAGCTATAGGAGTGTGCCATATCTCTATGTTATATCTCATCTAAGATTCTAACTACAAATATAGATACATGATTGTTGTACTACATTATGCAGTAGGTATTGCATTGAATCATAACAAAATAATCGAAATGTTGAAAAGATAAGAATGCGTTTTTATAAAATATACTACTGTGTTACAAATATTCAAAGTTTCTTACAACACTGAATTTTTTTTGTAGATATATCCTATATTTAGATTGTCAAAAGTTGCCACTATATACTACATTAATATTATTAATTAATATTGAGTCTTTGTCCACAACACAACAAATTGAAATAATTGTTAATACAAATTATATTAACAAAAATATCAAGGGCCAGTTTTTTACCTCTGATGTCGATTACCTTAACCGTCAGTTAATCCGAACCTTAAGGTGACCGAAATTTAACTGGATGTTTAAAAAAACCGGCTGTAAGAAGACAGATGTCTATACATATAAAAATCAGTTTATATTTATACTTTGTATTGATACTAAACAAGAAGTAGATATTAGATAATCAAATCATCAAAATATAATACATTCAAGTAAGTTATTATCAAGTAATTTTGAAAGCTTAGAACATAGGACTAAAAAATTATGATATAGTCTTTATATAATACTATATTGTACAATAATATATGTGCAAAGAAGAATTTACAGATAAAAGTAACCAAACGTGTAATTAAATAATAGAATAAATGTAGCATTCACTGACAATCATGAAACAATTAAGAAATATTTTAAAAAAGAACACTCAAAACCCAAAAAACATATGAACATAACAAAAAAGTAACAAAATTTTATATTTAGATATTTTTAACGAAAACGGATAATTTTCTCTTAAATAATATTCGCTACAGAATAGAAATTTCATCGTGTTAGGGACTATTATATATTTATGATTGCTAATACCAATAACTTGACTTGCCTTGACTATAATAATTAGTAAGTATTGTATCTTATATACCAATATATCGTACTCGTGAGACCTAGCAGCAAGAGAATTCCATGGAAGAAAAAAAAACAAGTGACCACATTCGGATTAAACTGAATATAAATATAACATAGAAAGCAATTCAAACAACAAATAAAAGAAATAAAAAAATCTAAATCAACGCTGACATCTCACATTCATCAGAATCAAATTCATTTATATATCTTATATATAGATATTCTCAAGTACATTTATTCAGTTAAGATATCCGTCCTAAAGATCTAACAATATATCCAACTCGCAAGGCATTACAGCATACACTTCAATGAAGTCAATGCAAGGAAAGAAACGGATATAAAATTAAAAGTAAAACCAAAATACCGAATTTAATATGTAATAGAAAAACCAACGACTTCGCCCAGTTAACCGAAAATTTCTTCATAAAACCTAATTTATTTTCATCTACTGCAATTCATCGACTAGGCACATATGTACCCAATTTAAAGAGCTAATATTTTAGAAGACCCAGTTGAGAAATAAAATAATTTTAAATTCGCTCATTTATGCGAAATATATGAATAATTATAAATCAAGAAAAAGAGAGACATTGGCTATATAAAATATTTTGAAAATTATTTTGGATCATATGAACAGGAAATATAAATTAATAAAAAAAAATCTGTTATAATTAATTGCCAATTTTAGGTTGATCTATAATAATACAAAATTCACACTTCAAAGACTTATATTGATATATTATTGCAATAGCAAGAGCTTACAGCAAGAAAATTACATGGGAGGTCAAAAAAACTCGAATCAAACTAATATAAAATATTTTGAGAATTATTTTGGATCTTATGAAGAGGAAATATAAATTAATAAAAAAAAAATCTAATAATTAATTGCCAATTTCAGGTTGACCTATAATGACAACAAATTCACACTTCATAAAACTCATATTGATATACTATTGCAATAGCAATAGCTTACAGCAAGAAAATTCCATGGAAGGTCAAAAAAACTCGGATCAAACTAATATAAAACAGCAAAACAACATCAAAACAATAAAATATTGCTAAGAAATAAGTAGAATCAGTAGGACAGAAATCAATTATCAATCTGTTTATGCATTTAATACAACTTGTAGAGTTTAATTACCTACAATTAAACTTCTAATACGGCGTACTCCCGTGAACTGATGACATGGGAATCCATGGAAAGTCAAGATAAGTTAAAATAAGTGAACAAACTCCTATCAAACTTGGAATAAACATAAAATACCAAAAATATCGTTATAAAAACAGAAATAAAATAATTCTAATCTAGAGGACTAACCGAAACTATTTTGTTATGTCCTATGAGAGCCAATCTGTATTCCGAAATAAAAATTCAACTTGCCAACTTTCTTTATCGTGAAGGCATTCAAATATATAGTCACTTGCTCCAATCTAGATCGAAGAGAGCTCTATTACTTAAGGAACTTTAATTGTTATTTAAACCATTATTTTGTGGAAAAAAATATGAATATGTACATAAAAACGCTGCTTGCATTCATTAAAGGGTAAAATACTAAAAAGAATATACTAAAACAGAAGTGAAATAGTCTCAAACCAACGACTCATTCTGAACCAAGCTAGACACGTACTATTATAGAAACACAGTATAATTTATATTTGTTTACGTTGCATGACATGCTGCATACGATAAGTTTGGTTTAAACAATTTAATAATCCTATGGCTAAACTGCATTCTTATAACATCTAAACATCAGTCAACGATATGTACGCACACATGCAACTAATTAACTTATTCTTAATTTCAACATGAATTTCTCCGGAGTTATATTCAAAGTGCGCTCTAGAACTAAAAAGTAGAAAATAGAAAAAGCAATATTGGGTACAACCTATTACAAATCAAAGTTTGGTAAAAGTGCAGATTCATAAAAGATTTTTTGATTTTGTATTATCTTGAATAAAACTTATTAAATAGGTTTAAATTGTAATTCAATATTGCTAAAATTCTTATTTAAATTTAATGTTTTTTTTTTTTAATTTACAATAAATTTTAAATTATATATCATTAATGGAATTTTATTATAGAATTGATAATTCAATACAGTTTCGAAATAATTATAAATTCCAAATTTTGTAAACCTATTTATACAATCTCTGAAGTTGAGATGTACATATTTCGAAACTATCAATAAATACAGAAATAGTTAAAGTAATGTTATTAAATTTGTTACCTCGTCTACAAAAATAATTATTTCAACAAAACTATTTAAACACATGTAGAAGTGCTTGACGCGAAATCTCTAACCATTACCTAATTTTAAGAACCAGGCTAAATGTGTTTGTTTTTTCCTTCCATAATATTGAATGCTGTATTCTCCAAGAATTTTATACTGGCATGCAGCAGTAAGTATTACTGATGTAAATAATAGCAAACACCCGACAAGCATCGCAATGCAATTTCTCTTCAGTAAGACTAGTTATCTTAGCGACGAGACCTCATATTACGTAGGTTTACTAAAGGTTAATAAAAGTTACCATTTACAATCGACAATAAACAGTTTTCAGTACATAGTTTTAAAAAGTTAACCCTTCAAATATATATGAGTATGTCTGAAATAGTTCCAATATATTTGATTTATGTTATTAAATGTTCAAGAAGTAATTTATGAAAGTAAGCCTAGTAGATTGTGGATGAATCGGTCTATAACTAACTCGTAAAATCAAATTGGGTACAGGTCGAATTTTAGAAACATGTGGAATTTTGATGTAATCTAACTAAAGATTGTATAATGAAAAATCAGTTAGCATGCAGAACATGTCTGCTAGAAAAAGAAAACGAAAAAATGTTTTATGTCATTATTTAATTTGTCTAAAAAGTTTAAGGTAGTTTTACCCATGAACTATTATCGTAGGATGAGATCCCAGTACCTACTAAAATAACTGTAAAAATCTAGCATACAAATAGGCTCAAGTCGATGCCGTCCTATGTAGTCTCCTAGTTTAAGAATATAGTTTACAAGGCCATTTAGTAATATTGATTCCGTCAGACTGATCGCATGAAATTTGGTTTTCGCATCGGAATGGACCCCGCGAGAGTAGTTGTGTTATTATTCGTATAAAATGGCGGACAATGTTCTAATACTTTGTGGAGTAACAGTGATAATGGACATTGTTTATGACTTAGTAGAATCTTTAAGAAACACACCTGAGAATTCGTCATGTCCAATATGTTTAGAGAGCTTTGCTCAATAATCTCCACAGCATTAGGAACTCAATTAACTTCTGGAGATCAATCTACAAAGCAGGTCCTTTTGTAAGGCGTAGATGCTAGTTGTGCCCCAGGAATAAATAACACTCCACTATTTGCTTAGAGTGTCATAGAACAATCACTCATTCACTAAAAGTCCACTGTACCAAGCAGAGAATAGGTAAGCATCAGTTTCTAATACTGCATCATATTTTTACATTAGGTATTTTACTATACCAGTTTATCATCAATTGAATTACGATATGATTAAAAGGTAATAATACAGGGTGTTTGAAGTCTTGTGATTTAATTTTTAAGGGGTGATTAACCACCTTAAAAGAAGGTGATTAAACCTAAAACGCTTTAACAAAAGTTGAATAATAAGAGAGATATGATTTTTTTATCAATTTATCAATTAACAATTTATAACGATTAACATTTTATTTTATTTACATCAGTTGTTCGAAGTTATCGCCCTGTTGTTGAACGCAAAGTCTCGCCCAAACGTTTATCGAAAATCTGTGTTATGACAGTTATTTATGCCGTTAACTTTTCCCGTTTCCACGTATCCACGAATTTTTTATTAAGTAGGCCGATGCCACTAATTGTTCCCATCTGTCAAGCTATTTCATCTGTTGTCATTGTTGGTTTTTCGTACATCGTTCTGAATAATTTTGCTAAAGAAAGTAAAAACGAATGGCTCATCGCACTAATAATGAATACGTTGACATGTTGTTAATTTATGGGGAAGCACACCAAAATTCTGCTGCTGCAAGCCGATTGTACTCTGAGCGGTTTCCTAACAGACTAACGCCTATTCCACAAAAATTTACTTCCCTAGTACTCCGTGCAAGAGAAACTGGCGCACTGCAACCACGTCAAGGACGTGGTGGTGGACCTAGCTGAAGCAGATCCTTCTACTAGTACTCGAAGATTATCTCGCCAAGTAGGTGTCTCAAATCAGATTGTCTGGCGAACACTGCGCGAGAATCAATTGCACCCTTTCCATTTACAAAAAGTGCAAGCTTTACAACCTGAAGATCATCCTCTTCGTTTGCAATTTTGCAGATGGTTTCTACGAAAACATGCTGAAATTCCAAACTTTTCCTCCATTGTATTGGCGACTGATGAAGCAACTTTTACACGTAATGGCATAAATAACTGTCATAATACTCATATCTGGGCGGTCGAAAATCCACATGCTGTTCGTCGCAATCATTTTCAGCACAGATTTTCGATAAACGTTTGGGCCGGACTGGTCAACGGGCAACTTGTTGGCCCTTTTGTGCTTCCACGTCGATTAACTGGAAATGATTATTTATTATTTTTGCAAAATCATTTGCAAGAACTCTTAGAAGAGGTTCCTTTGGATGTACGTCGACAAATGTGGTTTTTACACGATGGCGCACCCGCGCATTTTAATCGTTTAGTTCGCCAGCATTTGAACATTGCATTTGAAAACAAATGGATTGGTCGAGGTGGTCCTGTTCCGTGGCCTCCTCGGTCACCCGATCTGACACCGCTAGACTTTTATTTATGGGGCCTTATGAAGAATATGGTATACACCAATGAAATACTTGACTTGGAAGATCTTCGTAACCGTGTTGAAGCAGCTCGACAATTCGACGGCAAGGCCTAGGACTTGCAAGTTATGCCGATTCATGGATACGTCGAGCGAGACTTTGCGTTCAACAACAGGGCGATAACTTCGAACAACTGATGTAAATAAAATAAAATGTTAATCGTTATAAATTGTTAATTGATAAATTGTTAAAAAAATCATATCTCTCTTATTATTCAACTTTTGTTAAGGCGTTTTAGGTTTAATCACCTTCTTTTAAGGTGGTTAATCACCCCTTAAAAATTAAATCACAAGACTTCAAACACCCTGTATATTTGAAACAAGTGTTAAAAATATATTGCTTCAGTAAAATATTTCCTCCATTTGCTTCTTGTCAGGTTTCAAACATTGAAGCTAAGGGAAAGTAATCAAATAAAATGCAAGGTAATAAATCAGCGGGTTTGCTTTTAATGGCAGCTAATACTTCTTCCTATTATTCTTCGTGTGTTCGCGCCAATTTCGTTTTCATTTGTATATAACATTTACCTAAATAAAGTAAATTTTTCATTTACAGATAGCTAAATTATAATATTGTGTAAAACGAGTTCAAATAGTAGTTCAAATGAAACTATCATTTATGTTCTTATTTAGACGTGAATCAATAATAATGCAAAAAGAGGAAAATAAGAACTGAAGATCTGTGCGGAATAGACTCGCTTTATTGCACGAGTTCAGAATAGAAGATAAAGGATCATTCAAAAATTTTCTAAAAAAATTTAATTTACTACTTACATCAAACTACTAATTTTAAAAATTATATAAATGCTGTAATATGTCAATAATAAATTTTGCAACATATTACACCAATAAAACAAGTATTTCAGTTTGACAAACTTATCATAATACGAGTACCAGAAGCATAAATACATAAATGGTGGTGACGTTAGGAAAGTGGCTTTGATGTGAAATAAATAGAAATCAATTAGTAAAAGATTTTGTGCGATAGAATAGCGGCGCTTCTATTTTTTATTGTATGTAACTGTAGTTCGTCGAACATTGAACAAATAATAAAAATTTGACAACGGCTTAATGAAAATGAAGTCATATTGCAAAGAATAAATTATATTTAAAGACAAAGTAAAAAAATTAAAGCTGAAGAAAATAATGTTAGGAATGGAGACACTATCTCTTTAAAAGTACGGCAAGAAATTTAGAAGTAGAATGGGTTCCTGTGCTATTTTCTTTTATTTTTTATCTGAAAGAACAGAGTGAAATAAGCATAGTAGTGAAATCGCAACTGAAAAATATGTCGTAGTAAGGGAGATATGAATTTTTAAATTGAAAATTCTGGCCTTGACGTCATCTCTCTTCACCAGTGATGAACAAACTGTTAGTTGTACAGGGTATTAGTTCTTTTCATATTTGTATAGCTAATAGTTATTTTTTATACAAGACGATAAAATAATATTTTATCGACAAGCGGAAAGTGTTAATTCACGAGCGATATAATCGCGAGTGAATTATTTTTCGCGAGTCGATAATTTAATTTTATCGACGTGTATAAAATTCTATTTTTTTCTATAGCAGGTTTTGAAGAGAATAGAATTAGAAAAATTAAATTATAATTTAAGAACAATTTTAAAGTCAGTAGGGTGCGTTGTTATGGAAATGTACTTCTAATAAACAAAAGTTAAAGTACTTTATCTACCCTTGCTGTTAAAGTGTTACTTTATCTACCCTTGTGGTTAAAGTGCTACTTTATCCACTATTTTGAGTTGATAAAATTGCACTTTAACATTTGCTATAGAAAAAACTATATTTATATAGAAATTTGTATGTATATGAATGAAAAAATTGCCTCGCATTGCAATTGTCCAACTCGCTTCGCTCGTCGTGCAAACTTCCATGCTCGCCACACATAGTATCACTTGCACTCTTAATAACACAATATACTATTATGTAGAAATACTTTCACATGAAAATCCGACCTTATAAAATACAGTAGAGGGGTTTTCAAAAAAAAAAAAAAAAATGAAGAAGCGTGGAGCAGATTCTTCAACTGCCGTTTAGAGTCGAGAATTTATTTTGTACTTCTTTTTGCTACATTCCACTGTTGTAGGAGAAACCGTGCTGGTGGCGTCCACCGCAAACTTCGTCAACGACTGGGTAGAACCGGGCAGCCGTTAGAGTTTTCTTTTGTTTTGTTTTCGTATTCTCCATTCCGCTGTTGTCAGAGAAACCGTGCTGGTGGCGTCCATCGCAAAATTCGTCAACGGCTGGGTAGAACCCCGCCGTTAGAGTTTTCTTTTGTTTCACTTCCTACGGCTAACATACACAGGTGTAGATTTTTTTTTATGTACAATAAAATATTTAATTACATCTTACTCTTGTTTGTTTGTGCTAATCCCGGGCCCAACCGACCTAGAGCTCCGGCACACGTCACTTCTCCTACAGGATCCGCAGATTGGCGCCCAAGCAAACCAGCCGTCCTGGGCAAGGACCACGACGACGCGCACCGACAAATAGCTGCGGCCCAAGTGATCGTCTCAGTATTAAAAATTGAAATCATCTAAATTATTAATTCTATTAAGCTTCTGCGGAACAAAAAAGAGATGATAGGACAAAACAAACCAAATATCATCAGAATTAGCTCTGAACGAAACAATACAATTATTATTTTCTTCGTATCATTCAATGGTTGCTGCTATAATAATTAATATATGAATATATTTATTTCATCTTCAGAGCGCCATGCACAGTTGCTCTGAGTTGGCGACACAAGTATACTCACACCGACTCTACAGATCTGTAGCCGAAAGACTTAGCGCTATATTAAAACAATATCGGAAAGGGAGCAGAAGTACATATATGGTAAATAAAACAAAATTATTTTTGTAACAATAACTTAACATTTAAAATATTTTATTAATTAACATCATTTTTTTTTAATTTCTATGCATTACATGATATTTCACTAATATTCAAGAACGTAAACAAAGGACACTAGTGCATATACTTACACCCGTTCCTTTAATAAAATGGATTTAACATGAGTTGATACAAATGATGATCTCGTAAGTCGTGTAAGTGGGGAGCTCATTATGTTTTATTTAATCTTTAGAGTAGATAAATGTTTGACTTACCTAAGTTTGATAATAGCTATATCTATTATTTTGATACAACAATCTTTCAATTTATATTTGATTGCTGCTTATATGTTCATTTCTTCATTTATTAATATTTGATTTATCTCTAGAGTTGGTCATGCACCTGGATAAGTTTGTTTCAAATCGGCTCAGCTCGAAAAGCTATACATAGAATCACTCTGGTAGTTTGTGGACTAATATCATTGTGCTTTCAGACATTTATATATTAAATTATTACCACAAACACCTTCGTTTATTCCAATACCACCAATATGGGTTCTCTTAAGATTTTTTAGACGCGACGGAAGAAGAGAAAATGGTGAAAATAAAAAAAAGTTGGAAGGTATTGTTGATTGACGATTGTCCCTGTTGAAAACGGAGAGTGAAATTATTTTTTAAAGCAGACCTATCTGCATATTAATTACCCAGACCTCAATGGAGGCAAATAATTCGGATTAAATTTGTTAGTTTTCACCACAATTATTTCATCTGTGCTGGAAATTTTGAAGAGACAGAGCTCAGTTTTGCTCTATTTGGAGAAATGTTTGATCAGTTATATTGCCAAAAAAGTCTATCGTGACTGTTATCTCTGGTTTTAATCTTCTTTCTTTCTAATAATCAAATATGCCATCCAGATTTTGATGAGGTCAGGAACATACCTTTGAACATGAAATATTACCATAGATACCATAGACGACGACAAGAGGACATAAAGCGAAAATTACATACTATTAAAACTTTTGTCATTAAAAGATTTACAACAAACTCATACTATCTAAAAATTGACATTTCTCCAAAACAGAATAACACTTCTCAAAATTAATAAAATTTAGGTACTCAACTTCCTGGATATGAAAAAGTTCGATGTCAATAAAATTTACAACAATAAGCTTTCCATCTGGTAGAAGGGGACTTCTGCTGTCACACTAGTTTAGTCATTTCGTCTAAAGAGGAGACGATAAATTAATAAAGATATAAATAACAGCAGCTAATAGGTAATTAAAGTACCAAAAATTTTGGTTAATAAAGATAAAAAGAACACCATCTGATAGGCAATTAAATTACCAAAAATGAATAGAAGATATATTAAACTTAAATATAGAAAACCTATCAAGCACTAAAAATTAGTCAGAGTAGTCTTTTGATTTTATATAAAAAAAAACTGAATTTGAACCCTGAATTCTGATTTTTTTATTGATGATTCTTCGTCTTTATACTAAACTTAATAGATTTTAGTTAGTATGAATTCATTTGCTACATTTATTTTCCACAAACTTACAAAAAAATTATGGAATTAAGGAATAGAATCAATAACATTCAAATTTTTAATAAAATTTGTCAGGCTAACCATTCTACGTATTCGTTAGCTAAAAAAATAAAAGACCTCGTGTAGGAACGCCAGACCTCGTGTAGGAACGCCAGACCTCGTGTAGGAACGCCAGACCTCGCGTAGGAACGATAAACATCGTGTAGGAACGATAAACCTCGTGTAGGAACGATAAACCTCGTGTAGGATATGAAAACGCCGCATGTTTTTTCCTAAAAGTCACTATGTCATCAAAATAATAAAATAACCATTGGGCGCGTTCGGCGGGCTGCAGCGGCTGAACGCATTTTCAGCGCATTTTTAACTGTCAAGTGGAAAACAAAACAATCAAATTAATTGAATTGTCAAACAAGTTTCTTATTTACATAATAAAGAGTACAAATTAGTTTAATATGGATTTAGACGATATTATAAACAATTTATTACAAAGAAATCCCATTTAAAATATGATTGCACCAATAATAGAAGTGTTAAATGAGAATAATAAATTAAATGAATTATATAACGAAGAAATATTGATATAAGAAATGAGCATTATTATGAAGAAATAATTCGTAATTATTCTTTAAACGAGTTTCGTGAGCATTTTAGAGTGAATATTCTACATCATTAACGTTAGTAATGGAAGGAATATTCGACTGTAGAGAATGATGACGATTGTAATATTCGGGTATTCAGTCAAAAAAATCTTTATTTTCTATAAAGCCAACGTTTCGACACCACTTGTGTCTTCTTCAGGGCTAATAGATGTTATTTTAATTGTTAATGTTGATATTATATTTTACATTCACATACATTATATATCAACATTAACAATTAAAATAACATCTATTAGCCCTGAAGAAGACACAAGTGGTGTCGAAACGTTGGCTTTATAGAAAATAAAGATTTTTTTGACTGAATACCCGAATATTACAATCCTCATTAACGTTAGTATTCGCCATTTTGACGACAATGACAATATTAGACAAGGATATAGGCTGCGTAAAGAAATCGTGGTTAGTTTACGCTGCTAGCGCTGTGGCAGCCGCTGTGAAAAATCGCTGCGTACAGCGGTGCGCTGGACGCGTGACAATTGTAAGCGCTGCAGCCGCTGCCAGCGCTGTGAGCCCGCCGAACGTGCCCATTTTTTCACTTTAAAATTATTTCCTTAATACAAAATAAAAATTATTTATATGATAGTAAGAAAAATATAAAAACAAATTAAAAATACACTCTTAAGATTTAAAAAATTTAACAAATATACTTCGATGTACATTTCGACTATAGATTATTTACAGTCTATTTCAGCTAAGATGCTACATTTCCAAATATATCTATTCATTGACTTCCCAAAATTATATTATATTCGATAAATCTAAATAAGAAACTAAAAAAAAATATTAAAATACAAATAAGTAGAAATAGTGTAGACTTTGCTATTGGTACATTTTAATGTATCAATCTTTATTAAGATACACAAAAATAAATATCTTTTAGCGACTAAAATTATTTCCTAAATACACAATAAAAATTCTTTCTCTCTCGACTCTAAGGTCGAGAAGAAAATATAATGAATTTAAAAGATACTATATCAAATCTTTCATTAGTTATTTACCATTATAAAAAACGTCAATGTGTACCACAATGGAAACAAAACGACATGAAAAAAAAAATAGTAATGTAAGAAAAAAAGACGTAATATGGTTAATGAAATCGAAAATTTAAGTTTCATATTCGATAAATCAAATTCAAACAAAATTATTAAAATACATAAAAGTAAAAATGATATACACTTCACTAGATACATTTTAATGTTAAATCTTTGTTAAAATTTTAAATCGACACGTATCTCAGCAGATATAAATATAGATAATATTTTTTATAAAACATTCTATTTCCCAATTTAAGCAACAAAATCAGTCAGAAATACCAACGTCAAATCGTATAATTCAATAATTCTGGATATATGACCTCAATATGCCCGCCTTGTTATGACGTAACCTTATAATTTTAAATAAATATTTCCTGTAAGCCAAGTACAAAAATAAAAATTTTACATTAAAAAAATTATTTATAAATACACAATAAAAATTTTCTTTAAGATAGCGAAAATAATATAATGTAAAGTTTAATATACCTAGGTACATCATGTAATGTTCGAGAAGAGATAATACGAGTATACCGTCAATTTCAGTTATTTAACAATATAAAAAAAATCAATGACTTTCAAAATTGATGACAAACGAATTAAAAAAAAATTATAGCAATAAAATAATAAAAAATCGATAAAGGAATATTTATCATATTCGAAACAAAATCAAGATTTAAAAAAATTACTAAAATACAAACAAGTAAAAATGATGTACACTCTGCTGTAGGTGCATTTTAATGTTATTATTTGCATTAAAATTTTAAATCCTTAAAGATATCTAGAACATATACATTTGGATATTTTTTTTTATTGAACGCAACAAAATAAATCAGATATAATAGTACATACAAAAGCAAAACTAATGGAAAATATTAGCATTGTTTTGTTTGTGAATTTGGACGAAACTGGGTAGTTAATGACAGCGTATTATTATAAAGGTCTTGAAATTAAATTATGGTACTTTTAACTGAAGAACGTTACATTGTAACGCAGAAATATATTTAGATAAATTACTCCAGTATCAATAAAGTAGAATATTCAGAAGTTTACAGCTACAAATTTTGGATTATTTGCTAATAAATTTTTACAATGGTGTTATTAAACATAAAAAATCATAACAAGAAACATGATATTGAAAAATTTACATGCATTTATATATGTTCTACATGTAAATGGAAATTCAATATTGTTTATTTTATTTTAAAACTTCTATACATGTTTTATATCTCAGTCCACTACTGTACGTATTTGTAAGGTTGGAAATAAGATTAATCTGAATTATTATTGTAAATTAACCTTTAATTGGAGTATGTTAAAAAGATAATTTTATATTTATAGGGGAGAATAAATATGTGGCCGTTGTTGACAAGCACTGGTGTGCTGGATAAAGGAAGGGATTTAATATCCGTTGGTCGCACACGATTTGGGATCAGGGATAATCCGACAGCTGCAGAATCTAAGATCCGCCATTGCTGTGCCCGGCCATTGTTAACGCTAACAAAGATATGTATGTTGTTTGTGTGCAGAGCTGGATCACCACTGCAGACTTACTTCACCGCAACAAAATGGCCACGGGCCTTTCACAACAATCTCATATCCAGACAAACAGATAAATACTATTTAAATGTTACTTTAATATGTATCACCACTATATTTAAAAGTTTATAAATACATTTAGAATATTTTTACCCAAGCAAATTGTCAACGATAGTAAGCACAAAAATCCCATATCGAGGCAAAAAAAATTAATACACTAAAAGACGAGAAAAGAAAGTGATACTTTTCCACTGAGTGGAGAATGAAAAAAAAACTGTCATCTAAGAGTTGTGTATGTTCGATTTTCAATAAATGCCAATAATTGATTTTTATTAAAAAAGAAATTTCAGAAAACAGACAATAGTGTTGATTATTTCTTATACCTAAAAATACAAAAACAAAACCTCAAAATAAATGTAAAAAAATAAGATAATACCAATGATTTAATCAATCATTTCGCCTTACGCTAAGTTTTGCCCTAAATTATAATTGTACAAATAAACATTCTTTTATTTCACGTTAAAAAAACATATTACCAATTTATAAATATATCAAAAAGGAATCTACCTTTACTTCCGTTGTAAAATTAATAAATCACACTAAATTCGTACGTATTTCTATTGCTAAAGTTCTTATAATATTTTTTGCATAAATTTTCAATAGTAAGCAATTTTTTTGAATGTATTGTACAAATTTATTTCACTCAATAACAACCAAGAAATACATGATAAAATAACATCCAGTTCGTTTGCCATTAAACTTCTGATAGTTTCAGTCATCTGATAATCATATGAATTTAAAATACAATTAAAAAATTTTCAATATGTTTAAATTAAAATAAAGTGTTTTCTGTATATACAATTCATGATTCTATTAATTCATTATCTTCAAAATATTTTTGTTCAGCAATGGATACAAACTCATATATACTCGTATATATATACAAATTTTCCTGATTTTGGAAAAATGAAACAAAAATTAATTCCGTCATTTGACAGTTATCCAAGAATAATTTAAAACTACATAAGTAGTGTAATCCTGCATGAAAAGGTACTTCAACACAATAAAATATAAATTTGTGAAACAACATTTTTAACCAAAATTATACACAGAAAGGTGTAGCTAACACAAAATAAAATTCCAGATTTTTAGAAAATTAAACACTGAATATCTTAACTCATTATGTAATATGAACACGTTTTCTTAAACTATTATTATAAAAAGGTACTTCAACTCAATAAAATATAAATTTGTGAAACAACATTTTTACCCAAAATTATACCCCATAAAGATTTTCATAGCACAAAAATAGAATTCCAGTATTTTAGAAAATTAATGCATTGTATAACTTATCTCATGTAATAAGAATACTTTTTTTTATTATTAAGTAAGACACGGAAATTGAAAAAAATATTAAATATTAGGCAAAATGGAATTATCTCTTTCGCCAAAAATTGTTTCTGAATTATTTTAACGTAGAAATTATTATTTCATTTAAACCTATATTATTATAAATAAAATACTTCTTTAATAAAACAAATAACGTTCTAAACAGATTTCCTCATTTACATAATAATTTTATAGTTCACTACAAAATAAACACAGTTTGAAACATATAAACTATATATGATTAATGTCCTGCAATAAATATATTTTTCTTCTAGTAAAATGACTTGGTTGTGTAACAAGTAACAGATACAAGAAAATTAATTTAATAATAAAAATCGTATGAATCATATCCGGTTTGATATTACACATCATATTTATTAGTTCTACTGCAGACCTTAACCTGTAAAGTAAACAAATTAATCTGGAAAGATATTCAGTACAAAAGTCAAAAAATCATGAATAAAAATTTACGAATGGAAACATGTTTAATAAATAAAAAAGGAATATGAAATATACTTCCAATAACACACCCCATTGATATTTATAAACAAAGCATTTTATAATGTAAAATATAATATTTTAATAGTGGGCAATAATGAACAATCAGCCAAAAATGCTTTGGTAAATTGGGAAATTAGTAGTTCACTTAACAGCTTGTATCTAAATAATAAATAAAAATAATATTTAAAATGTAACATTATATCGAACAAGTTTAACTTGCATTTTAGTGAGGATGAATGTCGATCTACATTCTCTGCAAGGGACCTAAATCATACAGTGTATTCCAACTACACATACACGGCGGCGGTATTAATAATTGGATAAAAATTGAGGAAGTTGTGATTTAAACCCCATATTTCGCGCTAATACACATATTAATATATTTATAAACGGGACTTTTTTATTAACATGTTTAACTTGATTAAACGGATTGTTCTTCTCTTTTCTCTATCTTTTCACTTGTTTTTAAAAAACGTGCTAATAACATGTAGTTTGTATACCTATCTTCCGAAGGATATGATTGCCACATTTTGTCATCGTATTTTGTTTTTTTACCTATAACCATTACCAACATTCAAAAGATTTTGATCTTCTTGAAATATCACTGTTAAAAATATTTTCAAAGGTGAGTGTAATTATTTGTATAATTGCAGCTTATTATATTATAACAAAACGTGATTTTTTTAATGTAGCTGATAGATAATTGCATATCCGAAGCATCGAAATTGTATAACTGTTTGTTAATAAATGGCACAGATGAACCCAAGAACATCATATTAATTAACAAATTACAAAATCCCTACATTCTTAATCCTTAATTAAACAGTCTATTTAAATCTGGTTTAGTAAATATCCCCTTTCTAGCAAATTAAAAATTATTTGTTCTGTTAACCATAAATATTTATTTTGTTCTCATAGATATAAAAATGTTCCTAATATTTTAAATGTTTTTATTTATCAGTGCGTTAATAGAAAGAATAATAACAAGATATGGTGTGAAGCCTACATTTGTGCCTCAGAAAATGGTGTGCTACAATTTAGAAATTATGTAATTAAATCCTTACTTTGGAAATTATGCGTACAGTTTAATATCTAGTTTTAGTAAATAGGTTTGTCAGCGAATAAACTAGACCAGAGACCTAACGCTTGTTGGGGGGTTCTGAACCTAGGAATACGACGGCATTTTTATTTGGGAAAATATTGGCGAAGTTGGGATTAGAACCCCAGATGTCGCATTTCGTCGGACCGTGCTCACCCAGTAAGACACAGCTTAGATTTTAATTTTGTTCCAAAATGCACTCGTATTTTTTTTTAGAAACATTGTAAATTGCACGCTAATTTTCTAATTTTAAAAGAAAATGACTGCCAATTTCTGACTACACAACGTGATTACTTAACTGTTATCTATATGATACACAATTTTTTTTATTAAGAATTACTTTACTACCCGTAACTTAATAGAATAATATGATGTGGTAAAACATGACTAACTTACTATATTAAAAGTATGTTATTTATAATTTATTAGTACGTAGAATATGGGAATAACAATAAACGCAACTTTTGATTTTATTTATATTTAAATTAGTTCTTGAATTTCAGAAATATATTTTAGAAAAAAAATATTTTGAAAATTTAGTACATATTTATATTGATGCCGTGAACTATATATCTCTAAGAACATGATGTAAATACAAAAGCGGAATAAATTAAGCCATGTAAATGGTGGCCATATAGCCAAAATACAATATTATGTATTTACAAAATTAAAGAAAAATACAAATTATAAACTTTTTATTGGAACGGTCTAATAATTATTTTAAAAATTTTGTACCTTTTTAATACCTACTGATGCCGTAAACAATAACAACCTCGAAGAACATGATATAAATATAAAAGCGTAATAAATTAAGCGATGTAAGTGGTGGCCATATTGCCAAAATACAATTAAGTATTTACGAAATAAAAAAAAAATACACAAAAAGTTAATATTTAGTAAATCAATGAATAACTCTGATAATTTAAGAGTATTATATTGTAAACTACTGAAGAGGTATTTTTTTATTTTCATTTTACAAATGAAACATTACAAATACCAGTTTTATACGATTTTAAAACAAAGTAACTGAGATATTGTGAGTACTTAAAGAGATAATATTCAGTATAAAAATTTTCAATGTCGGCAACTTTTCACTATGGCTAGTAAAAGGTAAAGACAGTTTTGTACAAAAATTAACACTTCAAATCCTCTTACACGAAAAATTATTTCTTAACACGATTATAATCTTAACTTACCGACAAATACAGCAACTTGTTCGGGGTGGTAAAACAGGTAAATGCAAAAGAAACAGACGGTCGAAATGATACATAGACGCATTATTAGTTTTTCATTTATGCAAATTGCTTATGAACAATATTAAAGCCTATCGGGTTTTAATGTTTTGGTCTCCCAAGCTGTAGTTTGTTGAACATTATGATGCATAATACTACATTATTATATAATACAAATAGGTGCTCCCAGTGTGAATTTAAGTATATTTTACATTGAGTTAAATATTCAGTAAATATTTATGAATGCTTATAAACTTAATAGTAACCAAATACGATCTATGGCTTTCAATCGTGCCAGGCATGCTCATGATTCCGAAATGATTTACTGTTCAAGTCTGAAACAAAAAAAATGAATAAAGTAAATTACAGCAGGCAAAAAATAAGATGAAAATTAGAACTTTTAAAGACAAGATAGTTTTTTTTTTAAATTGAAGCAAGTTAAAAATGTTTACAAGAACAACTAAACCAATTGTTAACGTAAGTAATACAGGTTCGCTACTACTTTCAGATATTTTTATTAATAGCAAAAATATTCTGAATTTTTAATAGAATCATTTTGGATATTTATTCAAAATAAATATCGCAATATATAAAACAGAGCAATTCGAATTTTATTTCAATTTTCTTCCGGGAATGTGACCTAATATTTCTGTTTCTTAACATCAAAACTACAAAGAGAGAAAAATTGCTGCAGTCGGTAGAACACGAAATACGAATATATTTGTCCAAAATACAGCCAAATATAAAGGAATTTTGTAAATTATATATAGCTCATGTATCACATGTTTTTCGAAGACTAATAAATCTGTTTTAAAATTTCATGCACATAATGCTGGTGAGACGGAAATTTCATAATATAAATTCGGGGTGACTTCACATTAAAAAGTTTGATAATTACTGATTTATACAAAAATATTTAGTATTCAGGCACTAAGAGCCAAATTTATTATGTAAAGTTTTATTTAATTTATTCTCTGGCTTTGTATTTACTAAAGACATTCGCCATTGAGCATTCAAAGATATTCTTAAGAAAATATCTAAGTATATTCATTTAATAAATAAAACATATAGTATTATTTATTAAATGGCATATTGTAAAGATACTGATCAAATTGGTCCGGCTACAAATATTACAAACGCAACCTCAAATGAAGCCGTGCGAAACTACGAAGAATACTTAGAAGTAAAGCGAACGCACACATGTACATAAGAAACAATCTGATCAAGTGCGACCTGGAAATGAAGATAATCATCGAATTTATTACAGACGAGAATAAAACCCACAATTATATGAAAATCAACAATAATCGACCTGGCCAATAGGAACGTTCTTCACGAATGCGTGTTTTTGTTTGAGTATCTACAAATGATTCTAGTTATAAGCACTTCTAAATTATTAGCCTGACAGCGCAAAGAAAGTGAAGGCATATTAAAATTATTTCCGGAAATATCTATATTACGTGAAAATGTTTTGTAGGTTTTTATTATTTCCAGAAAGAAATATTGTTGTATAATCACAATGTAATTAAAAATTAGATGGTTTATAAATTATACTTGTGACCGCATAGAAATGTGTCTTCCTAAATTCTACATATAAATTTGTCTCGCTCTTATGTTCGCATAACCATTCAGTTTTGAATTTAAAATATTAGGATTTTACTGATGACACAGATTTGTACAAATATTGTCACCTTCAAAAATCTATTTAAGACGTGCCATAGTATATTTTTCATTGTATATATTTCATATTCTTTTAATCCGCATACTTTTTAGCTCAATGCACTTTATTAAATGTATTTATATTAAAGTAACGTTTGCTCAGTATTAAATTGATTCCTCTTAATGTTTGTGCATCAATGAATAAATTGAAACTTTTAAAATCTATAATTTAGCAAGTTTAGGACCTCATATTAAAGCATATTGTGAATTTACAAACACCGAATTAATACTCCCACATCAACTTTAATACACAGTGGAAATTAAATCGTCCACACAGAGCTTAAGATGTCTGCCCAACTTCAAAAAGACTAGCCAAATCGCAGCTTACAAAAAACTTGCACAATGACAAGATTTATCCAACTTGATCGCAGGTAGGGCTAATTCAGTATTTTCTGCACAGCCTTTTAGCTGTTAAAAAAGCCTTGTAATAAGCCTTATTGTACTACAGAACTACGACATAAGCCTATTTGTCCTTCATAGTTGCTCTTTACAAGTAGAACGAGATAAGGATTTCAGATGGTCCCAAGATTAAGAACAAAATATAATACGATTACATATTTGTGACGATTAAAGTGAAATAATTTATGTAAGAATTGTTACAAAATTCTCGTTACAATATACGAGTAATTGTCAGATATTGTTCATTATATATTAAAGAAAGGAGATTGTATTTTTAGTTCATTACGAATATAACAATGACAATTTATTCAAAATCAAATTTGTAACGACTATTTTTACAATAATTTAGGAGTTTCTTTATTTATATTGTGAATAAATTTTCCTGATTGTGAATAAATTTTCCTGTAACTTATTCCTGTGTAATAACTTAAATTTCTTCAAAATTGAAGAGGAAATCATTAAAATCCTTTTCCCAGTTTTGAGATGAATATGTTATTCTCTTTGTTCTTTGTAATTTTATATTGTTTCTGCTTAATGTTTCCTAACAAAACAAAGAACATAAATAAATTTTAAAAAATCATATCTTTTGACAGCATCTTTCTGTCTAGGGAAGATTAGGATTTGCTCCGTAATAAATATAGTTTTACATAAATATGAAAGAAAATATTGTAAAAAAAATAGTTGAAAATATCTTTAATACCGTTTACTTTAAGGTAAGATATAAATTGTTGTATATTAATAATAAATTTAATAGTGATGTTGAATCTAACCTACATGTGTTCTTTGAAGGATGGAAGATTGAGTTTTAAACAATCTCAAGCAATTCGTTGAATATAAATTATTATAATAAGTAAGAATATAACATATCATTTAAAATGTGAGCAGAAAATTGTTCAAAAATGAATAATTAAAAAAAAATTAATTTCAAAATAGAGTTGAAATTTCAAGTTTAAAAGTTGATATTTGATTACAATTTGAACACTTCCAAAGGTAAATACAGGTACAGTGTTCTTCCCTTATGAATAAATACTTCTTTTATCTAATTTATCGATATTATAGATAGCTAGTCAATGGATTTTGTGTGATTATAACACAGTTTAAGAAATGAGTGAAATAATAGTTATTCCTGTAAGGGGGCAAACTAAGTTTTTATTTCAGACACTGCAAATAATGCTTGAGGTAGAGCCTATAACATTTTGTTACGGGATTAATGAAGTTTATTATCGAAATACATACAACACCATTTTCCTATCCAGTAAATTGAAATAATTTAATTTATTAATAATAAAACTTTGTAGTCTGTACGATCTGTTATTTATTTTTACTTTATTCCTTCAATTTAATTTTTCCCGAAGGAATAAAATAGTCCAGTAAGGTCAAGTATTGCCTAACATTCAAAGTAACAGGTTATTACCGGCCGGGCAGATACTTGAAAGAAAATGAAATGCAATATGGTCAAAGTGCACAGTGAATATTTGCTTTTATGATAAAATAGCCTAAAACGTAACTAGCAAGAATATCTTTTTTTTAGCAAGATATACATACCTTCAAAAAAACACAGGTATTACCTTCCATAATAGGAAAAAAAAGAGGAATAAAGTATTTCCAATTTAAAACAATGACAGGAGGTTAATTATATGTCGATCATTATTCTAATGTTTTAGAACAGGTTGCTACAGTAATTATTTTTCTGTATTGAAGTTTTAAAGTTATATCCAATATATTAAAAAGGAATATAAAAAAACCGTTGGAAACAACGTAACAATTTTATCTTAAATACGAAATGATATTTATGGATATAGTTTTATATTTAATAAATATAATAAATAAATATTTGGAATACTATATACTGTATTTACAAAAGAACAAAAAAACAAATGTGATAATATACTCCCAAATCAAATTTTCAACAAAAATTTTAACAAAGCGAACCAGAAGGAAAAATTTTCGAAATTATTATAAAACTATTATTTTACTTAAGTATACTTGGGCCTAATCCAAAAGATAAAATAAAATAAAATTCAATTAAACAAATAGGTAATAAAAGTAATATGTTCTTTTATTTGGTAAGGTAAAAAATAAAACTATTGATAACAACGAGAAGCACATGTGCCCAGTATTAGAACACTGAACAACATCAATTGCATTACATGCAATATGTCACTATAAAACGTTTCTTTTCTACATAGTAAATTTTTGGTTGTTGACACATACAGTTCTGCAATCAGTGGTATTTCACAGTATCTCCTTGAATTAAGTTTTATATCATATTTTTATTTTAATATACTTAACTGCAATTTATTAATTTAAACGATTTATTGTTTTCGTAATAATTATATAAACAATTTAAAAAATCTGATAATATTACATTATAACAATATAAAACTCTATAAACGATATTAACATCAAATTAAAAGACAAATATAATTCAAATTGGAAAAACTTCAAAATTAACATCTAAAATTTACCTATATATAACATAAGTTTTGTTTTCTCCTAAACCACCTGTTCACTAGTTTGCATTACCACCCTCAGATGCGAACTCATATGGTGCATTTAATGGCTGGTTGCAGCGCTGTTACTTAAATTGTAAGTTTTTCTAAAACGAACAATTATCACATGGGAATGTCCAATGAACTACTTAACATTGCTGTCAAAACTTCGATTAGCTTTTTTTTATTTAAGCGTTGCTTAAAATTTAAACCTTGTTGATGCAACTGGCCATAAGACTTCCAAGACTTTGTTTTGTCCTGACTGGTAAATTTAAGAAAAATGCAACCAATATTAATACAAATAACATGTCAAAAATATCTGTCAAAACTCTTATTATTTTTTTCTAAACGACTTGTTAAAATTTGAAACTGTAATTTACATAATTATATATAGAATATGATGTCAAGAAGAATCTATAAATGTATTGTGAATATCTTTAAGGAAATTGGTATTTTCCAGAAAAATATTAAAAATCAAACATGAAAGCAAAAATACTTAGATTTTCACTCCAATTAATTTACCTTATCATAATTTGCTCCAGCTCCACTGGAATAAAATTGGAGTAATTGCAAAAAATTAGCGTGTACAATTAAATTTCATGATAAGATAAACGAAGAGCATATAAATTTTATCCATACTATGTAGAACATATCTTAATTTATATTGTATTGTATTGATAATATTTTGTCCTAATTTTGCAGAAAAATATTAGATATCAAACATTAAAACTATAATGAACTATGAATTTACACATTTTTTCAATTATATTAAATGGACAATTATTTTTTTATGGATTACTCCACGAAAATAATCAGATCATCATAAAAATTAGTATTGGAGATTATATGATTTCATTTGAGTGAAAGGGTGTTAATTTATTTTCCCCACACAAAAAATTGTCCTAATTCATATTGTATCATCTTGGAATTATTATATAACTTAAAGTCCCCCTTAGTGACAATACTAGAAACTTTAAAAATTTTAATTATCACTAAAATTACTACAGGAAATACGAATCTTCCTGACCAGTTGAATAACAGACTGGTATATTAATTTTCGAAGCTTTTATTTTAATTTTTGAGGACACAAATAGTGCATTTCACGCTTCAAAATTAATATAATTTATCCAATAAGCTTATATAGAATCACAAACATCAAATTCTTCATCGATTAAAACTCCATAGGAATCATTCGAATCCACTGTAACTGTCAACAAATTTCAATTACAAGATATATGTTTCGATTGAAAAATGTCAAAACCTAAATCATTAATAATTTTTAGAAAAAAAAAATATATTTAAGGAAAAAATAGGATTCGAACTTTAAATTTCAATTTCTACTTTATTCGATTAAGTTATAAGGCATCATGAATATCAATATTGTTAATTCAGACAGACCTTTCTGAATAACAACCTAAAAATGCTGGAAATAAGAAATTTCCTAAACGATTGAAAGAAGCAAACATTAATTTGCCAATACCAAAAATTTGTGATTAAATATCAATGGCTACAATTCACATACACAATTCAATTGCAAAGCATGAAAAAGATTACAATTATCAAAAATTATTCAAAAAGTTTTTGTCTCGCGAAAAATTTGGTGTGAAACAATTTAAGTTAATTGTTTAATCAAAAGTAATACTATTGAAAGATAATTGGAAGATGTCAATATAGTAATATTTAAATACGTCATTTAAGATTCAACGAAAAAGAAAATTCTAAATAATTAAACATAGAAATAAAGTAAAATCTTACTAATAAAAAATACCTTTGTGCACACGTAATAAATTTATAAGATGAATTAATATTAGACAACAATTGAAAAATTGTGGCAGAATTTGAGGCAATTTTATGATGTACAATTTCTTTTTAAACTTCAATTTTTAATGCCATACAAATAAAATATTACCGAAAGTGATTTGTACGCGAATGACTTAATTAAAAAAAATCCATTATTAATATTTCATCGTATGAGTGAGATGAATACATTTACCAAGTATTCTTTAGATAGATGGAAATTTCACAAAAAATATACACGAATGTCTAGACATTGAAGATCTAATTAAAAAAGTACTAAAAAACGTAAGACTTGTATATTAGTTATGAGATTTAAAACAACGGTATCATAATTTAGAATCTGGAAATAGCTAACAAATATGAAGTTACAGTAGAACATTGAATTGAAATAAATTACTGATTAACAATTTCACATTTGTATTTATGAATATTCGGCTAAACAAAACATTCTCCATAAATTAGTTTTATTAAATAGAAAATTAATGACCACGACATAAAGGAAAATTGAATAAATAAAAAGTTAATCAAAGTATATACCTATGCCAGGACAAAAAAAAAAACGGAATAAAATTATTATTTTGAATATTGTTAGGCAAAAATAATATTCCTCAAATATACCTTGATAAAACAAGAAAACCAAGCAAAAATTGTAAATTTGGTAAGAAAAATTGTTTTTTAAAATAATGTGAGGTATACTGAAGTAAGACATCTCACCCGGCTAATTGAGATTAAAGGCGCAAAAATATGAGGCATAATCGACTCACCATGTCGATCACTTAGCCGATAAACGAACTGAGCACTGGAAATATCCCAAGAAAAAACCTAAAACTTGACGTTGAAGCAGTAGCAGTAAACAATAAAAACTAAGGCCCTCCGCACACGGGGCGATCTCGGCACGATGCGACAACGGCACGATACGACAACGACGCGATCGCGATGCGATTCGATGGATATAGACGATGAGCGACTGGTTCTCCGTACATGAGGCGATGCACGACCAAATATTCTCTAATCGCCAGTTTTTTTGTGTGCCGAATTGTTTTTCTCTAAATTTTACATTATGTCAGATACAAGTGATGAGGAAGATATTGTAAGGTATTATTGGCATAGAAGATTACAAAGTAGGAAGAAGAGGCGATACTGGGCTCATTCTTATATTGAAAGAAATTTAAACTGTAGGTTGTTTGTAGCAGCTAAAAAATTACAGGAAACTTATGCGAAAGTTGTATCTTTCTACAGAATGGCAAAAAGGTATTTTTCTACTTCTCCTACAAATTATTAGGTTAAACGCTTCCATGTTGTACAGAGATTCATGCGACGCGACTAAAATCAACTTCCTTGCAGGTCGCTTGTCGCGGGAATCACTCGTGTCGAAATCGCATCGAATGCTGATCGCTCGCTAGTCGCTCCGTTAGGGGATTTGCATTCATTTAGCTGAGAAGTGAAGTAGAAGGGATATCGCGTCATCGCGCATCGCGTAGAGATCGCCGTGTGTGCGGACGGCCTAAAATTTACAGTTACCATGTGCAACTCTTCGACAAAATATGAAAAATTATTTTACAAAAACTGCAGATCCACCGTATTTGGTGAGGTCAGTAAAAATAGTTTGTTAAAAATATATAACAACTAAACATTAGCAGGCACACTAAGAAGGAAGATGACTAAAAACAATATTGTTTTTTAAATTTAAAACAAAGGGTAGATGAATTTACAGAAAAATGTAACTTTCATATCATGATTTTCTTTTATACTTAGCAGCAGTATTCAAGTTTTTTATAAAGGTATATATAATACGTACGCAAAACAATTTATTTTTTATACTAAATTATATATTTGCCTTGTAGACAATTAGTGAAGGTTTTCAATAGAAACAATAAACTTTTATCTATTAATTAAACTGTTGGTAACATTCCATAATATTCTGAAATATTTTATATACCGTGTTCAATATAAAACTGACTGGGCTAGGTGATTAATTAAATAAACAAATCTAATAATTTATAGGGGTTAAAGAAATTTGATAAATCACAGGAAATAAAATATCAATTCAATTCAACTAAAATAAAATGATTATAAAGTAAATAAAAAAAAACATTTAATTCATTACACATCAACATCAAATATGAGTTTAAAAAGCCATTTAATATCCCTTAGATCAATAGAAAATTATATAAACTCACAAGTACATCGAATTTCAATAAAATAGGTTTTGATACATTCAACATAAAAGACTACATTTTGGCCTTAGATCGAAGCCAAAGAGAGGGTTTACAAGATTATTTACAGCTCTCATACAGATATAAAAATACATATCAATAGGATCCAAATATCCTTATGGCGGTAAAATTTAGCAAAATGGTAAAGAAGGCTAGAATTTTAATTTATCTTCTTACTTCTACATTTTAACTTCAACATGACACATCAAATTTTAAATTTGGTTAAAATAACAAAAAAATGTAATATGCCATTATTGAAGAACATACTATATATGAAATCACAATAAGTGCAGAATTATCTTTGTCCCATATTACGTGATTCTAGAACTAGGCTTTGGTGCTATTTATTGAAACAGTTCCAAATATTGTAAAGTCGAAATGTTCAATATTTAGTAAAAGTGCCATTTACAATTGATCAATCGTAGTCAAATTCTAATCAACTCTTTCTTTTAAAAAAAATCTAAATTCAAGTTCACATGTTATTTGCAAAAATGATTAATCGTATATACATATTTAGTTTACATATACATTATACAAACATCATGGTAAAAATATTAAATCGGATAGTGACGACAGGTAAAAATATGAATAATTGTTATGCACAGAATAACATTTTATGGTATTATTTATTGAAAGAATTCCGAATATAATAAATTTAAAATGTAATTTTAATTTAAAGTAGGTCAAAATTTTATTACTTTTTGAATAGGAAAAATCTCAGCGTTTATTTTCGTTTCTTTTATTTCCACACCTTAAATTCAAGTCACGTACGGCTATATAAAACGAAACCTAAAAAGGTTAGACACTTTTATACAATTTTAATAAATCCAAACGCGCGTTAAAAATGAGTGCCGCAATGTTTACGGAGATGTTTATACATTTTTGATATGTTTTTTATAGGGATACAAAATAAATACCTACCGCAATGGGAGTTTTGGTTGTACAGTATAATAATTACTTCAATATTTTTAAGGATAAAATAATTAAACGAATATGCAACACAAAAATTAATATTTATATATTCCAAACTTTTACCAAGAAAAAATATATATAACACGTTGATTTTTACTTTCTGCCGCTGCAAACACAATACGTAGTCTTCTGATTATCCATTTGTTTTCTTCCCATCAAGATAGCTTGCTTTGCAAACTGGGTCATGTACTGATGCAAAATTTTGTCTTTTCCGTATAAATAACGGTTTATTTTCCAAGTCCATGAGGATATATCGGATAAAAATTGTAGAATTAAAAGTTTGTTGTCATGCTCTCCACAACATAAAAATGTTATATCAAGTTTTTGGCAAATAAATATCAATTTAGATATAACATAGGGATGATTACAGCTTTTAAAAACTGGAAAGCGTTTGATTATTTGTTCTCCTATTAAATTAAACCCTTTGTATAATAATGTTTCGTGCTATTTCAATAATATATTTCTATCGGGTGTTTCTTGCCCAAAATATATCTTATTACATTCAATACAATCAGTTTTTAAATATCCAAATATTCTATGCATATATGATTTTCTCGCTACATGTATAGGAAAAATTTCTCCCTTGTTAATTATTTTATTACATATTTTCGTTTTCGGAAAATATAATACGGGATCAGATAAAAATCCTACACCAAATTCTGGTGTTGTTATCAAAGTCCTACAATTGCCAGTCAAGTCCAGAAGTCTTGCAATCTTCAGTGCTTGTATTATTTACTGTCATTCTTTCAAACACAGATAATAGTAAATAGATTCCAAAAACACATTCTAGAAACAACTAAAAAAATAAAAAATCAGATCAAATAATAATACCATGAACTAAAGAATGAATACTATTGAAATCATGACAAGATGGTCATTCGAATTGAAAGTTATCCAATAAATTATTTCAAAGTACACAATCTTGTAATTTGTACAAAATAAATCGAAAAAAATTTAATGGATTCAAAATAATACTAAAAATAACCTTTTAAAAATACTACTATTGCGTAGTAGAAACCAAAATAAAGACATAAATATTATAATAAAAAGTATACTCATTCAAATAAGACACTGAACATTTAATTAACTTTATATTAAATTTAAAATGTATTACACAATTTTATAAGACAAATACAATAAAAATTATATATTTTTTCCAAAATACTCTTAATGAGCAACAAAAACCAAAATAATTAAAATAGAAATTACAACTACAACAAGAATCCGCGAAATAAATACAAATTCGATTTATGTGTATAACAATGCAATAAAATTATGAAAATTTCAATATACTTAATATAAAAACAAGCTCATCCAAATTAATTTACATAAATGATAGTGATTCCAAGAGACTCTTGAGAACACAAATTATTCAGATCTTAATGAATTACATTGAAACTACATTCCATTAAAGTTTTTTTTTTATTTTTATAAAATAAAACAAAAATGGGGTTTGAATACCTGTACAATATTAAATCGATTATAAAAACAGAATGGATTTATATTACAAATAATATAAACTGGTTATTCATAATTAAACAGAATTTAATGATCACAGGAAAATACTATGAAAAATGTATTTTAAGCATGGTAAATTTATCTCTATATTTCTTTAGTCACATTGAAAACATGAAAGACCCATAAACACGAAGATCAAGCTAGTATTTGCTCATTTGCTCCAGACGAGACTTAAAATCGTAGAAAAATGTTTTTTAAATAAGGTAGGTATATATTGAAGGGAAAACCTATACATCATAATAGTATAGTCAACACAGAAATGCCTTTGTTAAGTTAAATAATATTTTTACGAAATTAATTGGATAATACGTAAAATATTTCAATATTACTATCAAACGTATTAGTGAAAAGTGATTTTTGCTGTGCTTTTAAAAAATGTATTAGTGGACATGTTGCTAATTTGTACTGCAGTGGGACAAAATGCAGTTCTAGCAGCAAGTCTGTATGATTAACGGTATCCTAAAAGACGCCAGCCTAATCGCAGGATGTTTATCACAGTAACACATCTTCGCAACACAGGATATTTCAGAAGAAATGTACGATATGGCAGCGTTCACAGACTACATCATAACATTGAAGATGAAGACAGACTTGGTGCATGCTGACCCGACAATTATAACAGAATAATATCTCGTGTTATAGAAAAAATATCTCACTCGACTGTTCTTCACATTTTACATAGAAGTAATTATCAACCATTTCATGTTCAGTGTGTTCAAGGATTAATGGTGATGTTACCAGTGGATTCTGCAATAACATGCTGCAAATGTAAATGTTACTATTCTCACAATATTTAGAGACGAAGCTATGTTCACAGGCGACGGTGTCCATAATTTCCATACTTTACATTATAGGGCTCAAGAAAATCCACTGATTGGTAATAAGAACAAGTTTACAACAGATTTTTCATTACATAATTGGACTGGTATCTTACATGGCATTTACTTGAACCGTAAATACTTCCCCATAGTTTAAATGGTGATCAGTATTTAGAATTTTTACAAAATATTCTGACGGAGTTATTAAAAGATATACCCTTACTCGTTCGTCAAATATCAAGGTTTCAACATGACAATAATCCTCATTTTTCAAGAAATGTGCGGCAGCATTTAAATAATACCTATGAAAACAAGTGGATTGGATGTGGAGGATCTGTACCATGACCACCAAGATCATCTGATCTCAATCCCTTAAATTTTTATCTACGAGGTTATTGAAATCTTCCGTAACGTTGGAAATAATGAAGATTTGATTACCTACAAACATTAAATAAGTAATAAAATTATTTTTTTCTACAGAAGAATGCAAATGCTTTGCCAGTGGTCCACAAAAATGTAAGTTTCAGTAAAACTACCCTTAAATATGCATTTTTTTAAATTCTGTTTTGTAATCTTCACGTGTTATACTACTTACCCCTCAATTTATGACATTAATTTGATATTTTGTCATAAATGTTTTCTACATGTAGTACACATATATAATTATAATAATAATAATAATAGTAAAGTCAATTTACTACTGAAAATAGGGAAGATGAAAACCAAAAGAAAGTCAGCCAACAGCGTTTGTAAGCTCCAATCTAATTCGACAGCAATATTTTCAGTAGGTTACAGAATGCTGAATATGAGATTCAAAATAAAACTCGGAGTTTGCTAAGTAAACCAAGGCTGCTCGTACATAAAGTGACCACCAATAAACAAATATGAATATTTGTCGGTAACACTCCAGTATCAACAACAATGTAAAAAAAATATTGCCGAAATTAACACTTTTCAAATCCTCTTACACGAAAAATTATTTCCTAACGCGATTACAATCTTATCTTACCGACAAAACCCAGTCATATTTTGCTACGAGGAAAATATAGCAATTTGTTTCGGTGTGGTAAAGATGAGGGAAACCGGTGGCTAACAATCTAACCTACCCTAGGTGGTCTAAGCACAAAGCACTGACCGCTGTCAACAAACAAGAGATTAAGCATTGTCCGCTTAAACGATCGGTTAGTGATACCGTGCAACAAAGCAGGATATAGAGATGTTATGGATATAGCTACCTAGTACACTCTATTCATAAAATAACAACTTAATAGCATACATATGTGCAAAGGCTGAATATTTCTCATACTTTAGATCCCTATAATATATTTGACAGAAATGTGACATGGTTTAATACTATTTAATTTAAACTATGAATGAATTTTTCTATTTAAATGTGTGGGAGCCAGGTGGCAATGAAAAAAATTACACAGATCGTAAATAAATTATTGTTTTTGATGAAGATTTTAGAAATTTAACAATTAATTATATATTTTCGCAAAGTACATCATAAAGCTAATTTTTCAGTATTATACCAGTACAAATACCTTTTCGTAATTTATAATTAGCTAGAACCACCATTGAACATCTATAAATTATAATTGGGATTAGTATATTGTGCAACAAGTGCAGAAAGTCGCTTCTCAAGAGCTGTAAAAGTTCCGGCACGACACGAAGTCGAGTGTTGGAATTACACAAGGTGGGAAATAGGTGATTCTGAACGAGTGGCACACTACTTTTTCTACGACCACATTGCTAAACGTTACAGAACAAAAATAGAGTACTTTTACGAATGCGTAGTATTGGCAATTACTGTGAAAAATTATATTTCCCACACTACTCATGCGTAGTGTTGGCAATTACTGTGAGAAATTATATTTTCCACACTGCACATGCGGAGTGTTGGCATATACTGTGAGAAATGATTTCTAACACTTTAAACCAAAATTGTGGAAAATACGCTACTTTCAAGCTTTATATAGTGTGAGATAAGTGCCACTTTCCATTGTGGTAGTAGAAAAAAATATTATTTCTAATTGATATAGGTTTTAAAAAATATAAAAAAAGAACAAAGTTTAAAATAAAATTAATTTTTAGTAATAGATGTAAAATATTTAAATTTTTCATTTCTTCAACGATATTAAAATGTTTCTTTAACAAATTTTGGACTCAAATGGTGTATTTAACAACATAAAATATTTATTATAGTTTCATTGCAATTGCATATATTATAATATATGAAAATGTAATTGAAATTTCTCAGGGAAGGCCACAATAATCTGTGATGTAAAATTTATAAAACTTAAAAAATATCTTGTGTAACCATTCAAAAAATCATCAAAAACTAGACTTCTTAGTTTCGAGTTCTAAGACTCAATTTCAACAATGAATAAAAACCGATTTCGCATGGTCGAAATAGTTTTAAAAACAGTTAACATTTAAAAAACTGTAACACTGAGACAATATTTATTGAAAATAAAACAACATGGAAGCTGATGATTTAAACGATCATTTTTATAGCACGATATTTTTTTCTCTGTTAACATTTTAATGGAAATGTGGATTAGAACAATTCAGCACAAATATTACATTAAAAATCTTTCATTTCAGAATAGATTTATTTACATAGGCGTGTTTAGTAAAACCTATTTTAAACGTGAACGATTTACTAAATGTATGTAAAATTCTTTAATTTCAGGTTGAAGCACTTTTTATTTAACTAAAATAGTTTATTTTAACGTGAAGCAGCTGATTTGCCATAGATACAGTTACGATTGAACGCTCTTATACATTCCTGTCAATCAAATGTAAGTCGTAACCATATCTATAATAAATTCCATGTTTCACCATAAAATAAACTTACGATATATCTAGTTGAACAACGTACTGCATATATATCACAATGAAAATCTTTAATTTCAGAATATATCTTATGATTACTACGTGAACGATTTACTACAGACATTAAATAAAAACTCCTTAATTTCACAATAAATTATCTGTTGTTTAACGAAATCATCTTTTATACATCTTACTAAATTTAGCACAATAATTTTTTTTTTCAGCATAGATTTTCATGTGTGTAAGAAATCTTATCTTATAGTAAACGGTTTATCACACATATTACATATTTGTAAAGTATATTTAAGTTTGAACTACTTTCTAGATATATCACAATAAAAATCTTTAATTTCAGAATAGACTTTGTTGTCTTTAATCCGAGAACAATACGATTTACTACAGTTATTATATTGAAAGTCTTTTGTTTCAGAATGAATTATCTTGTGTTTAACGAAATTATATCTCACTTCAAACTGTTTAAACTACTTACTTCACATATATCACTAAAAATATTTGAGTGGATATTCATGTTTTTAAGAAAACTTATGGTAAACGATTTACTATAGATATACTGAAAATTTCATATTGAATTGTTAGATGCCATATTACACAGAAAAGCATTTCTCTCTAGAATTTTCACAAATTTTCAAAAATATTCAGAATCATGTTTTCAACTCTGTTTTTATTATACTTTTTTTAACATTATAATATATTTGTTAATTATTTAATCTTTTAAATCTTAACTAAATTTCCAAATTTCTACAATTTTTATAGATTATTATTGAATCTCAATGCAACACATGACAAAATTGACAACCACAAGATATTATATTTATAAAATGTGACAATTTCTAAAAATTTCGGAGTTATTTCCTTTACTAGTTTTCGCCGACTACGATATCATATGTTTTACAAAATTAGACTTCTTCGAAAATCAATTATTACAAATCAAGCGTTGAAATATTTTAATTACATTACACACATTGTCTTTCTTTAGCATTAAAAACATGGGGAATGATTTATTCGCCAATTAATTTTTTCAAATAACGTGTATAATTTAATGCATTAGATGAGTCACAAAGTTACTTAATAATAAATAAACCTTCATACAAAATGTTTTTTGTTGAATACATTTTTATATATATATATATATAATATGTGGTGCAAATGATAAGGTACGTTTTCTTTTTTTATTATTCTTTAACAGGTTAAGCGCCAAAGAAATTTGTATAAACTTTCTATATTAACCAAGCTTTTTTATTGTCAATTTGTGATATTATGTGTTTCTCATACCGATTTTACCTAAATTTGGTAATTTTTTAAATTTGAAACCAAAAAAGAGCCCGGCGGACACCGGTTCTAACTATTTCTTGTTCCTTATTATATTTTTCATTGTAGTGGAAGAATAATACTACATATTTAGAAATAAATCCCGAGTAACATCAATATTATTATTTATTTACTACATTTTTTAAAAATAAAATATCGTGATAAAAGACTAAATGTATTAATTCAAACGTCGGTAATGAAATATCAATGATGCTCCAATCTCGTCAACCACGGGAAACCCTGCTGTGTTGCCTCCCACTGACCTCCCAATTTTCACTATCGCAAAGGAGAATAAAGACCCTTTAATCAACTATAAATTACATATTCAGAGCTAGTGCTATTACTGATGACATTAGCGAAGATTTGGCTTTTTCTCTCTTCCTGAATCTACTCAATACCATTGTCCCAGGTATGATAGAAGAGAAGTTGAGAACTATTCTTAAATCTTTCAGTTTTGACCTCTTCAACACTACTTTTTTGGAATAAACAGAGTCCCTGTCGAATATAAAAGGGACGGACATGTCTGATTTTGATGACCTACAATCATCTCATGTGCAGGCGGTTTTCGGAATTACGAGTATTTGCTGCTTTATTTGCAGGAATCTCACTTCGGACAACGGAACTACTTGGTTGCTTAGGCGATCTAAAGCATTTGCCCAAACATGTGGAACTGATTCTAAGAATTATAGTTATAATGATTTGCTTCAAGAGTGTATGCCTCTGTTTCTTCAAAGTTCTCTCTCAGAAGAAAAATGTTCTCCCAACTTAGAATTCTCTCTAAGGGATCTTTTATCTGGTCTGTAGCAACCAGTCAGTATGACTTATTTGAGGGGAGCAGAAATGAACAATTTCTTATTGATAAATCGCTATATTCTTGTAGAAAACCCAATTTTATTAGCTTGGAATGAACTATCCAAACATTCTTGGGCCATTTGTGCTGCTTAGATGAAAAATGATGCTCCATATTGCAAATTCCTGTACCCCCAAGATGAATTGACTACTGCAGAGTATTCCAAATGGACAGCTCAGGAAGAAAAAGTGAATAACATGTAGAAAAAGCCCACATCATAGTAGGTTACTATGGAGGTGCAATAACCCACAATACCTTCGCCGTAGACAGGAGCACCCTGATCAAAGGAGATAATAAAAAAAGAATACGACGGAACAAATACATTTATATGAAATTGAGATTACGAAATCAAAATTACATATATATGTAACCAGATCTTAAGCTACACAGGACAGAATATTTATATTGGATTGTTATAAATCAGGGCATGTAACCGGTTAAAAAACCGGTTAATAAAAACCGGTAACCGATATTTTGAACGAAAATTGCGAACTTTAACCGTAATTTTAACCGATATTTTTAAGGCTGAAAAACCCAGTAACCGTTAACCAAAAAAAAAAACCGGTTTTAGCGAACATTAACCTTTATATTTCATTTAGCGAGATTTTTTTTTTAATATTTTTTTATTTCTGTTTTCTACTTGTATTTGAACATGAGTCATGATAGTTTTAACAATTTCCATTTTATTGGAGAGTCATAAATGTAGGTAGTCTCTTTGACCGTTTAGGTTACTTAAAAAGTCCCAAATAATTACGGCCTTTGTCAACACAGACAAGTTTAAAATTGAAAAGTGACCTGCGTTTTTCTGAAGATATTACGGGGTTTTTTGTGAATATTCATTAATTAAATTGCTTTTTTTTAATTGTTATATTTTTTTCAGATGATAATTTTTTATAATTTTTTTAAATTAATTATTCTGTTTTTTTATCAAATTTTTATAATTAATCTGTTTTAATTAATTTTAATTATTTTTTTAACCGATTTTGCAAATTCAGTTATTATTATAAAAAAAAATTATCTAACTATTTGAACCAAATAAAATGTCATATTAACCGGTTTAAACCGGTTTCCAATTTTTAAAAACCGGCTTTCGAACTAAAACCGTTATTATTATAACATTCTCTATACGGTTTAACCGTTAACCAGTATTTTTTTCGGTTACATGCCCTGTTATAAATACATTATTATTTTATCGTCAAATAACTTTAAGAATCTATAGATGTGAAAGATGTGGAAAAAATATATTAACTCGCATATACATTTACCAACTTTAGATACATTAAGAACACATATTTCACTGTAAGCTTGTGAAACAGTAGTAGTAAGTAAATATAAATAAAATATCGTATTTTAACAATTTCAAATCGTATTACAATGTATAAAGGAAGATAATTTGAAATAGTAATATAAGCAAAACAGGACAATTAATGGAAAAAAAAGCTCTCGGAAAAAAAATTGTACAATTATTTCAAAATTGTTTTTAAAATTTCGACGATAACTCTATGTTTGAACGTTTTAATTTAAATATGTTATATTGTTAAATGTAATTCATACACATTATAATTTTATAATCTTTCTCACCACAATAAAATTTATGACTGCATTCCTGCCTATTTGATTTCTTTATATTTTTTATTCATCAGATATTGTGTTCTGAAGAATTATTTAAAATACATATAAAAAAACCTTCTTGCGTACGAGCAGTAAGTTCCAATACTACAATGTTATGAATATACTAACGACGTGTACAATTCACATTCTTATTTTTTAAATAAAAAAATATAGTTATTTAGGTTACATTTATAACTTTAACTATTTATAACTGAAAATAAAACAAGCATACTGAAATAAACGTAATGTTAATGGGCAAATGTAAAACATGATATTATATTTTTCTTTCAATGAGAGAAAAGAAGAGTATTAATAGTTGTAAAAGTATTTTATAATTTGTATTTAACTGTTAATAATAAGATTAAATTGCTTTGAACGTATAAAAATAACAGTTTATTTCACTAGTAATTTAAAAAATATATATTCAAAAACAGTATTGATTTTGAGAAAATGAGATCGTAGTATAAATTAATGCAATAAATTAGCCAAAATTTACTTAATAATAAATAAACCTTTATACTAAACGCTTTTTGATAAATACATTTTTGGAAAATGTGGTGCAAACAATAAGGTACGTTTTCTTTTTTTACTATTCTTAAATACCAGAAAACTTTCCTTAGCAAATTTCAGTAACGTAGTTTTGATCCTAGTAATTTCTGAGGATGTAAAAATTTATAAGCATTAGTTGTTCCTTATTATATTTTTCAGTTTTCCTGGAAGAATAAGCTCATATATTTAGAAATACAGCCCGAGTGTTATCAACATTATTATTTATTTACCACATTTTTTAAATATAAGATACGCTGATGAAAGACTAAATGTATTAATCCAAACATCGGTAATGAAATACCTTAAAAATAAGACGCCTATACGATTATTTACCTAGTTTCTCTAAGATAACTATGTTTATTGTTTTGTTACTATATTAACCAGTATGGTATTATTTTCTCACAAATTTAAATGATATTAAAAATTCTGGTGTCCGGGAAAAATTATAAACTAATGTTACAGGTTCTTCACATATATCGTGGCTATTAATGAAATAGTACTGTGAAAAATACTTTGTAGGAACTATATAAAGTAACTAAAAAATGCCGATGAAAATATTTTTCTACAATGATCTAGGTACTAATTACTTCGTAAATTGTAAAACATGTGGGTTGATAATGACAAAAAATACAGGTGAAATTACTGTAATTTGCAACGACAAAAAGTACAGGTGAAATTACTATAACTTGCAAATAGTTTTCGATTTCATCGATTTGTAGCTAAATTATCAAATTTATTGATTTCTTTATTCGAATAATAAAAAGAAACCTTAAAGATGAATTACAATATCCTACTTCAATTTTGTTCCTTCTGCAATGAATTTAAAAATAGCATTCTTATTAAATGTTAACTACTTAAACTTCTGAAAATCTTGTCTAAATAAAAATATACACGTGAAATTCTTTGAATTTTTGAGTAGTTTTGATAATAGGAAACATTTTTTCCTTTGGCGAATTTGTGTATTCATCGTGTTGAATTCGTTCCTCCAAATATTTGAAGAGCGAGAAGAATACTTCCATTCAATTCGGCAGGCATTCAGCGTTGGTTTCTAGTCGAGAAGATCTGAATAATTACGGCGGACCGGGTGAAAGCCGGTGTTTAACTTGCGCGTTAGATACGGTGTCCGTACCGCCCTGGGTAATCCTAGCTTATTTCGGCATCATCGACTTCACTCATCTCAGCCCACCCCGAACATACACGTGCAAGAAGCAAAGAATCTTAAGAAAAAACATATGCTACTTCGTTCACCTTTTAACAATATGCTAATAGACTGATAGTTTTAAATAAATTCGTAATAAACATTAATCATACGAAAACCATTAATACAATAGAAAATAAAATTAATATATTAGATCTTCATTTGTTATATAGAGAGTAAAAATGTGTTTTACATACTTATGTCAGTACCATTAGATTATAACAAAGTATAAAAAAATAATTATATTTATATTGAATTTTGTTAATTAAGCCAGCATCAGATTTTTCTATGCTTTACAGATATATTAATATGTTAAAAGATAACTTTATAGTGAAAGAAGAACACTAACAAAAATTGGAAATTCAATCTAATACAAAAAAAAAAGAAATTTGATATTAAGCAATAATAGACTTACCTGCTTTTCATAAATACCATGAAAATTTTTGTCTTTATTCTACAAATTAAATTGAACAAAATTTAGTATAATATATTTGTTAGTTTTTACTGAACTCAAGTATATTTCTTAAAACAATATTTTATTTAATTGTTATATGTACGTACAAATTAAACAAAAAATATAATGAACTTATTTATGGAATGGAATGTACATCAAAACAAAATAATTAAATTGTTATAAAAACAACAAGAAAGACAGGGAACAAAAATAGTATTGCTGTTATAAAATACGTAAACATGATAATGTCACAGAATGTAGAGATCCTTAAAAAAATTAACTACTACGATAGATAAATAATATTGAAATCAATATAATTATGTGAATTTAATAAAATACTGGCGTAGTTTGATAAGTAAGTTTAACGACACATAATTGACTGCTCTATAAACAATATATTGTCAATTTTTTTGCATCTGGTAGAAGCTAAGTACACTTGTAAAATTTCAGTACAAAGTCAAACTTTAAAAAATATTTTGCGAGATATGAAAAAAAGGAAGGAATTGAAAAAAAGGTTAAGCAAATCAAAATCGAGTGAGACAAGTTTTTGGGAATTCTTCACCATTGTTTAACACCGTTAAAAGTGGATGGCTGATTTTAAACGCGGTCGAAAATACTGTAAAGGATAAGCACCGCAATCGAAGTCGGAATAACATGACAACCAATAAAACAATCCTAAAATTCATGAACTTATTTCCTACAACCGCAGATTTTAAGTAAGAGACACAAGCATCTTGATTAAATGAGTACGCAACATGCCATATGAACATTTGGATATGACACAGCTTTGAGTGTAATTAATGCCGCATTTGCAAAGACGCGAACGGAAGAAAGAATGTTTTAGTTGAGTGTTGAGAGAGATTTACTGAATCTTCAACTAATTTTTTTTTATAGATTTAGAACCGTTGATAAAACTTGTCCACTACTATTCCCCTGAAACAGTACAATAGTAAAAGTAATACACATATCGCAGTGAACATGCCCCAAGGAAAGCATATTGTTTTGTTGGCTGGGAAAGTGATGGCGAATGTTTTTTGGGATGAATGTGGAATAATTTTCATCGACATTCTTCAAAAAGGAAAAACAATCAATGGTATGATTTATGCTACTTTATTACAAAAATGGAGCAACGAAATCAAGATAAAACGACAGAGTTTAGCGAAGAAACACTTGTGCTTCATCACTGCAATGCAAACACTCAATAATTAATTTTCGAACAGATATCTCCGCATTCACCATATTCTTTAGATTTGCCACCCTGTGACTACTAACTATTTCTAAACCACAAAAAATAACACAGTGGACAAATATTTGGTGATAAAAATAAAATGATGGACGAAGTAAATGGATATTTTGTAGGAATAGACATATTATACAAAAATGATTTGATGGTGTTAGAACATCGTTGGGATAGCTGATAGGTGACTATGTAGAAAATAAAAATATAAAATTACCGATTTTCTGCTGTTTTCCTTCTCGTTAAACTTGTCTAACAGTCCTCGTATAAGAGACAGTTTTTTGCATCGTACCATCTTTAATGACCATAATATTATTATTGTTAATTTAGAAATCATATATATGAAAACCAAACGGACGATGTAATACGCATTGGAATTACTTCGTATAATGTATAACTCGGAATTAGTCGATACAACCGACTGTCGCCGCTGCTCTTGATATACAAAAAGAAAATTGTATATTTTACACTTTATAAGGGTACCACTGAAAGGAATCTAAACAACTAAAATTGTTTACACTTAGATAGTTTATTGAAATTAGAATAATTACAAGTCAGATTAGGTCTTTCAATATTTCGAGATTGCCTAACATAATTTAATATTTTAAATCAAATAGGTCTTACTTGTCTACACCAAGGAACTTCAATATATGAGTGCAACAAATCTCAAACATCCTTCTACATCTCATTGCTGTTTGCCAGAATAGCAAGCTGAAAGACAAAAATACAACATACTAGACAAACTTAAGGAAGCCATACCCAAAGATAACAATTCCACCAAAAATATGATAGGTATACCTATAAAAAAATGAACTGTATAAAATATATAATCACTGAACAATGTAAAATTACATTTAATTATGTCAATAGCCAAAACAAAATTGGTATAGTAAATATTTTTATTTTCTACAAACTAGTTGAGATCATTTTATAAATAATTATTGTCTGAAAAAATATTCAAGTTAGTAAAACAAAATGCACATTTTTCAGGCAATGTCGAACAAAATATTAATTTACTTATAGTTGTGTAACACTACAACACGTATAGTACACTCTGGATAAGCGTTAAGGAGACTGGTAACAAACTAATGTCAGAATGTCCATTTAGAGGAGGAGAAAATACAACATGGTCTAAATAAATGAAAACTAATTTTTCACTATGGTACACATTTTACTTTTTTCAGTAACAAATCAATAATTGTTTATCTGATTACTATACTCCAGATGCCAATGGAAATATTAAAAAATAAGTATCTAGACTTGTAAATACTTGAAAAAAGAAAATAATATAATGGTTAATTACAATATTATTATTTTTAAAGCAATTCTTAAGCGTTTTAATACTATAATGATATATATATATATATATATATATATATATATTTATTTATTTTCATAATATTTAATTTCAGAGTATAACTGATTAATCACGAAATTTATTAAAAATTAATGATATCTCATAATCCTACAAATAATAACAAAGAAAATTAAATTGCTATCAGGTGAAAGATAAGTCAAAACTATCAAAGTAAAATAAATACATTCACGGATAAATATGGACAACGTGATACAACGACGTTTTTGAGAAGTACTGTCAAAACTTATAATAAATTAAATATACAGCGTCGTATATTAAACATGTAAGGAATACAAGTAATTCTAAATAAATTAGTAGATAAAAAAAACATAACTGCACCCGAAGAAATTTAAAAGGACTAAAAACACCAACAACAGTACATTATTTGCATAATCCTTTGCGTGCCCTTCAAGGAATGATAAAAATGTACATCAAGCAACTCATAATACAACAAATATAAAACCTGATCCACGATATCAAATGACAGAATAAGGTAACAATGACGTGGCTACTATCATAAGTTGTGCAAAGGAGCAGCAGATTAGGCGGCCAAATAAGCCATTGGTATAAAAGTAACCAGTGTTCCTAACCCAATAAAAGATAATTATACAAAATCGTATAAGTCAAAAATTGAATTATATAAAACGATGATCAAAAACAACAAATTAACATTAAATATTATATTCCTGTAGAGCCAAATATTAATAACAAGATCACATGACTTAGGACATACTAACCTAACCTACAAATATCTTTAACAAAGAACACAGCCGGAAATAAATAACACCTGTAATATACAACCAACTACAAAACAAAAATTCTAGTAAACTGTGCGAAATATACGACACAAATAAGACACGACGAATTTAAAACTAAAACTATTACATTTTATATGAACATAAAGAAATAAAAAAAAATAGCCACTAAAATTCATCAAATGTAAATTACTAACAAAATTGAAATGCAAATATAGTAACAGTAAATCATACATATGTAAAATTTTATATCTCTAGTACAGTTAAAAAAATTGGTACTCTAATAATGAAATAAAATGTAATTTGAAGAAAATAAACTGCTTCAAATTCAATATATATTGTCATATTGAAAAAATCGCAGTTAAAATTGAAAACATGCGAATACTTACGAGCCTAGTTATATTATTTTATATTCGAATTGACTACATTTCATTGAAAATTGATTATAATTTTTAATAATAGTAAAATATTTTTTAAATTTTTTTTAATTATTTTAAAAGAGAAATACTCTTATACAAAAAAGATTGAAAATTGATACTTTTAATAGAACTGTCTAAGTTTTTAACATAAAAATCAAGAAGTTATATTCACAACACTATCAACGATTTCAACTTCAGTTTCATTACTAAACAGTGCTAGTTATGTTTTATTCTTTGTACACATATGTACAATATAAGGCATACTTTTTTATTGTGACTTAAGTACTAGTACCATTTATTTGGAATTTGAAAAGTGTAATTTAGATATTGCATCCACAAATTTAAAAAATTGTGTAATTTCTTATACACACTAAACAAAATCCCGACAAATATACATAGTTGAAAAAATATTCCAAAAAATTTTTTTTAGCTTTGAGCGAGACATAGGATCCTGCCAAATTAATATTATATTACTGGTATTTGACTAGATTTGTCTATTTTACGAACATCATACATAAAGCAAAGCAATAAACCGGTGAAATAACATTATGTATAATTTTTATATAAAGCCAAAAATAAAGAAAATATATACCAATTTTTATTAGACGATACCTTATTAGATAGTGATAAAACTTGCAGGTTGGTCGTTTCTAGCTTAGTGCATCTGTTTTAGCATCAGAGACCACAGACGAAAGCCCGTGAAGAAGTTTTTCTATTGTACCGTAAAGTTTTCTAAAAAGGAAATTATCAACCAGCTTTACATACCAGCAATCCTGGCCTAGAATCCAGGGCAGAAAACATGTTTGTGTGCGTATATACCATTTTAATTTCACCACTCGTAGAAAAGTAATAATAATGAAAAAATTCCAAATTAGTGACAAATAAAGTTAATCTAAATAAATAAAAATGTAGATGTTCGTTTGAAATTTTAACAGAACGTTGCATTCGAATTGATGCATGTGTTTATACACCACCTCTCTTCTTCTATATATTATACTACACTTTTACTACGAGCACGTTATTATATGTAACAGAACAGGAACACAAGCGCGTAAGCTATTTGACATAGAGAACACTATAAGCAGATAAATTTACATAGAATACAACCCTTTACGCACCCCCAGTGTTGTCAATTACTGTGAAAAATGATTTTTGACACTTTAACCCACGAATGTGGGACATACGCAACTTTGGACTTATATTGATATAAAATTTGTTTAATTGTAATAGAAACTGGACTGGTATAATAATTAATAATTATAATCGGTACGTTAATTACAATACAAACAGGTATACGGATAATTTTACCTAATGTTCAGATTATGACACTTATGTACTAGAGTAGACGAAAAATCTCGTGGCCGTGCGCGCAAAGCGAAATTCATCATTGTAGGCGGCCACTGACTATTGTACAATACAAAAACATTAACTTGTAAAATTTCTCATTTATCTTGTAGCGTTCGTACGGTGCAGGTCTCTAGAGTTGTTATTGATGTATTTTTTTTAATTTTGTATCTGACAAGTTATTCAACTTAATAGATAAATAAAATAAATTGACCAACGTTTTTAAGTTAGTTAATAAAATATGCCTCCCACTACTTTTTCTATCTAAAATAGCCCCGCCCATGCGCGGAGTTGTGCCACGAGATTTTGCGTTTACTCTAGTACTTTAATTGTGTGTGTGTTTGTATGTTTGTATGTTTATTTCTAGGTATAATTTAATCCTAATCTGGTATTATTATTAAGATTTAAGACCAATTCCTACTGTGATTGTAATAAGTATAATCCGGTAATATGTCTTTACTAAATATACAAGTATAAAGTAAATATTATTTTTTATTGTTTGACCTGTCGACCTTTTATGACATAGGTTTTACATAGTTAAATGTTAATATAAAACTGTTGTTTATTAATTGTATAAAATATGTTTATTTAAAATTGTAGAAAATAAAATTATTATTGAAACTTGTTGTTTATGGACAATGTAAACACTTCTACAATCAACGCCCATAATACCCCTTGTAGTACGAAAAAAGTACCAGTTTCCTTCGTGGTCGTAGAAAAAAACTTTACACTACTTGGGATCAAATACCTACAAATATACCCAAAGTTCTTGTAAATAATTTAAATTTACATATGAAACTATTAAATGTACAAATAAAACTCAAAGAAGCTTGAGCTGAAAGAAATTGACAAGCAATTATAAATATTGTTTTTAATTAAAAAAATTCAATGGAAACATATCTGAATACAGAGTTTATTAATGATGTTCTAGCTGATGTATGAAATTATGCATTCGCGGGTTCATCTAGAATAGCATCATATAAAATAGATAATAAAAAAGAAAATATAAAACTTACTCAAAATCCAATTTCAATGTTCATTATCATTTTTCTAAAACATATTCTTGAATAAGTTCGCAATACGAAATATTAATTAGAATACCTATAAAAATGAACAATCCATATATTAAAAAAAAAAAGAAGAAAATAAAAAGGTTTGGATGACACATTTAATGAATTCGCATTCTGGAAGTGCAAATTTTATTACAGGAATTTCTTGAAGTTCTGATTTATTTTTTGTCTGTCAGCAAGTATCCACTAAACCATAATTTGATCAGATTTTATATATAAAAAATTAAATCATTAATATTAGTTTTAAGGAAAAACTTTCTTTCAGAAGGCATAAAACTAGGGACAAACAATTTACTAAAAAATATAATTAGTCGTAATATTGAATATTTAAACTACTTCGGACATTAAATTGCATGAAATTTCCATTTTTCTCGATATAAAAAATGACATTCGATAAACTTGAGTCAAATGTAAAAGTAATGTCATTAAATGTATGGGATTCATAATTGATACTATTTCGAGATAGGTATCAAAATATAAAAACATTGTACAAAATATCTAAAATATATATGAAAAACTAAAAACAAAAATCAAATAAAAATTGAAAAGTGATGATGAGCTTCTATTTTCCTATTTCATTAACAACTGAAGGTATTTGTCATAGAACTAAATATTCGGTGAAATCAAATAGTAAATTAATAACGAAATTACTTTTTAGGAAAATAGTAGTTGCCACAAATAAAATTTAAAATAAAAATACACTTTGCCTATTTTTATACAAAAATCAGAACTAGAATCGTACTTTTGGGTCTATACACGAACTACATTTCCCTGAAAAAGTGAAAACACTTTTGTCAACAAAATTAAACATCTTGAGTTCTACGACACTTCTGCAACCTTCAGTTCTATATTTATAATAAAAAACCCAACACACCCAAAGAGGAATTTTTGTTTATCATGTAGAATTTAAACATTATTGGGCTAAAGTAACATCGTGTAATATAGATATGAATTTGAATTAACGGAGACTATTGTGCAAACAATTTATTATATATAACAATAAGAAAAAAAAAAATACTAGCAAACCGGACATTATGTACACAAATTTACATTAAATGAATTGTTTTAGGGTCTCATTCATTAGAAAAAATGGGGTTTTGCACAAATAATAACATTTTACTTAATCTACTTTTTTTCTTCAAGCGTCAAAAAAGTGACATCTTCTGTGACGTGATTGACAAGGTTGAAGCATAGGTTTATACAGAAGCGACAGTAAGACAGAGAAGCGAAAATTAGAGAGAGATGGAGAATGTGCACAAATTTAAAGGGGCGATTGTTTAAAATCGGAAAGTTTCCTCACGTCTGAGAGAGAGATAGAAAAAGAGCACAAATTTAAAGGTCTACACAATGCTTAAGGTCATAGAACTGACTAGGGGAACATGAAAGGTATCGATACGGAGTGTCGCTTCTGTGTGGAACTATTCTGTGGCTGAAGTTTAAATTCTTCGCCGCCGTAATAAAAATTTTTATTCTAGCCGCCGTTTAATTTCTTCGCCGCCGTATGTAGAATCAGCCAATAAGAAGTAACTTGTACAATAGAAATCTGTAATTTCGCCCTAAATGTCACTATAAAAACTAGATAACCGAAGAAAAAAGAATAAAGTTACTAATAATTATGAATAACTGATAGGTAAACCTACATATTAAATTTCAAATAGTAATTTATTTTTTAAATTTCTACGTTTGAAGAAAAAATAGAATGTGTTATTCAGAGTAAAAGTGTCTCTGTGTGCCTCGCATGTAAATGTCAGACTCGCTTCACTCGTCGTGCAATCTTTCATGCTCGCCTCACAAAGTATCACTTTTACTCTTAATAACACAATACTATTATCATATGTTGTATCAGGTAAGTAAGTCACTGGAGAAATATATTAATAAACAATGTTTTTACGGAAAACTAGTATAATACGACAGATTTCATAATATCGCTATTATATATAAAAAATACAAACGGGCAATTTATGACAAAAGATATGTGACAAACGTGTCTATGGTTGATTGAATAACGATGTAAAGCGAAAATAGTGGACACACGAATTAGATTAAAAAAAGTAAATATGGATCAAATGAATGAAAAACTGCATCCAGAACACAAAACAGGAACATTTTCTGCAATTAGTTGAGGACAGCAAATATAAATGGAAGAAACATCATCACCGTATACTTTGGAACCAAGCACAAATCATCTCCAGAGAACAGCACTCCTTCAAACGTAAATTTAAAGAAGCAGCATTCATAGCAACAAACAAAAACGAAGTATTCTGCCATGCCAGTATCGACATCAGGCCGTTATGGAAGAAACTTATTCAACAAGAAACATAATTAAGGATCAACCAACAGGAACCAAGAACATTTTTTCCGTCGATAACTAATTTTACAAATTAATATTTCCTACAAAAATCCGAATGTAAATATGTTTATGAAAATTAAATCTTTTTTTTGATCAGTGAATAATGAATAAATACGAGTATAATATTTATATCACTGAAGATCATCAGCTTGTGAAAATATGCCGATCGAAAACTTGAATCCAAAAGCAACCACGGAAAAGGTAACCAAACAACATACATATTACACAGTATACCTCTGCAATGAAACCAAATACCAATAAAGAAAACAATATGGCCATTAGAATTAATATAAACTACTAAACTATATATTTTAATGAAATGCAAACGAAAATCTTTTCGATTATTTTCAAGTGGCACTGGATAATCTTGTTTGTAGATCCCAGAATTTTTCAGACATTACACAGTAGAATCAGACTATAAACAAAAGAAGAGGTGTAGAAAAAATTCGGAATTCTGAAATTGGAAAACAATTTTTAAAATTGTATATATTTAAAAATTCAACAATGAAGACAATTTTTCAATTCAAATACGTTTTTATTCTTTGGTACTGTTCGGACCGCATATGCTATCTAATGCCATCCAAGCGCACTAGCATGTTTTTAGTTTTACTTCATGCGACTTTGCTTAGCGCAATGACGTCAATTCCTGTCTTGTCTTTACGCATGCAAACTGTGATCTTCCGCAGGTATTCGCTGTCTGTCCGCTGAGGAGATCGCACGCTTCATTTATTACTCACGCTAAAATTGACCACGAGGCTCAATATATTTTTTCTATTGTTGTTTTTTATAATTCAACTTTTGTTCTTCTTGTGCAACACACAATCTACACACGCTGTAAGTACACACATTTTTACATTGTTGAGCACTTTACACTTGCGCTACTTTTGCAATTTTCTTTTACGCTAAATACAGCTTATTTCATGTTCAATTGTTATTTAATTGCAACATTGTATAGTTTTGCACATTTGTTGCGTATGTATATTACAAATTAATTTGACTACATTTGCCACGTTTTTCTTTGCTTTTATTAATGCTCTAATTACTTTTATAAGCGCTAAGATTGTTTAGCTTTGTTTAAAGTTCATATTCGCTTTGTTTTATTATTATTTGTTCTTTATTCTGTTTCTATTTTCTCTATTTTTGCCTACTTATATTAGGACTTTGTTCGTTGAATTTTTATGCAACCTATACTTATTATTTACGCTTGGATACAATTTTTATTGCATTTATTATTTAGCTACATATTATTTGTGCACCTATACTTACGTTAAATAAAGTATCCTTTTATTTTGTCCCCTTTTGTACAAATTTACAGCATTTATAGCACCGAACTTTCTACTGGACATCTTGCGCTGCTGGCTGGGTTATTTGTATTCGCTGTCTACTTCTTTTCTTTATCTTTCGCTGTTGTTAGGAATAAGATTTTCATTAGCTTCGCTATCCTAATCAACATTTATTATTATCCATTTTACCAAGTTATCCTATCATTCTAAGAGTTGTATCCAGTCCTACTTGTATTCTCGTTTCTATTTCGCTTTGAATACACTGGTATACGGACCGACGCGCACAATAATCATTCCAAATAACCAACACGTCAATCAACCAGCCGACCAACTACAGTTCTTTCGCTTACGACGCATACTTTAGGTCAACGCTAACACCTGATTAGGGATTTTGACTTCACCGCAACGTTGGTCCTTCGAGTCATCCTCCAGAAGTCACCTTTAATCAGGCCGCATCTTTATACATCAACCTAAAAGTGCTGAGACAGCTGAACCAGCTACTCAACACCCCAACAGGTACTATTATGAAGCATTAAAAATATCGCAGGACTAAATAAATAGCTACTATGTTTTAGAATAAATTCTTAGAATATCCGGACATTCAGCAATTTCTAAAAGATTTCAGCTTCATCACCATTTGTCAACGAATTTAAATTATGACCATTGCGCGTTTAAAATTAGTTAAGGAAAAAAAAAAGACTAAATGACAATTAGTTACCTCAAAAAATAGTATTATTGAGATTTCTATTGAAGGACAAAACAAAAAGGATGATTCTATAACTGGGTTATGCCATTTTCAATCATACTCTTTGAGGTAATATATACCAATAGCTTGGAATACGATAATTAGATCATAATATCACCCTCATTTAACTGCAAATACAGAATGAATTAAATATAGTTTTATTGTGACGAATTTATTTTGGCGAATGATATAATATTTTTTAAGGAAATATTTTCTTAACAACTTCGCAGTATATGCTTGAAGAGGAAACACTTAATTTTTTCAAAATACCTTCAGACTATATACAAATATAATCAAGAATAATAAATTTGTCAGGTAAATAAAAATATTGAATTAGAAGCTATTTCAAAATTAACTTTTTTATATAATCTGAATTTATTAGTATATAAAGAATAATATACAAATATACTTTTTTAACATTTTGATCCTCAGATTAAATTACATTTAAACCTGGTATAGCAAAAGAACCCGTAACTAGAAGTGCTCCTGGACTTAACTAAGCTTGTCACTCTTTCAAAAACTAGAAAATACTTCCTTATGTAAATTTCCGGATTTCAGATATATGCGAGTACACTAAGAAATTTATGATTCATTTATAAAGTTCCTTATTTGTAAAAAAAACATTCTCAAAATGTTTCAAAAATCATACAACGAAATAAATATACATCTGATAGTTATAATAATAATTTTACTTATTCAACTGTCCCTGTAGGAGCATGTTGTAACAATATCGTCATTGAACAAACTTGCTCAACTTTACTGAAGTAACTTAAACTGATAAAAACATTTAATCAATTCAAACAACTATGGCAGCGAATCCCGGGGTAATACATATGAGATATATATGAATATTTACAAATATATTCTACACGTACATAATGGTCAACCTGAGGAAACACTTGAAAATAGTATGACGAACATGCCTAAGGAAATCACTAATATACAAGGCTCATCAAAATTAACTGACTACATAGCAAAAAATAAACAGTAATATACGTAAACCAAATGAAAATAAAATTTCAAAATAATAAATTACCCATAATATTTATTCCTCGGATATAAGTATTTACAGTTCCGTACAACTCATACCAGTGACTTGTTCTATAAATGCTTCAAATATCAGCTCTTTTATGTTTCAATTTGTATTACTTGTCCTTTTATTAGCGTATTTCGTTAATATCTCAGGAAATTAGAAAAAAAAAATATTTTAAAAGCTTAAATAAATGTTCTCTTTAGGTTCTCTATATCAATGACATGATTTCATTTTCATTTTTCATGTCAAAATTTTAAAATTATATACTTGATATATATGACCCTACAAATAAACAAAACATTATTAATACAGGAAGATATGGAAAAAGATATCTGAAGAAGTAAAATATTATATCACGAAATCCATGGCCTGATAACTTCTATGGGAACGATGGAAAGTTTTTCAAGAACATTTTCAACGGAGCCGTGGAAACAGCAGACACTATCGCGGTAGTGCAAATAATTATGACCAATAAGGAATAAAAATGTACATATGTAATATACATTTTAATAAATCTTATTCAAAATTTGTTAAGGGAAAATAAGCAAAACGAACATTTATTTTATTAATACTATTATTTTTCATGTAATAAACTGAATTAAATTATGAAAAATTACATCTGTTTCTTTAAGGACACAATACATTGTTACAAAGAAATTCAGGTAGTAAGTAATAAAAATTAAATATTACTGAAAATACGGAGTCTTTAGAAATAATAATTAAATCAATCGTTTTGTGTTGTTTCATGGGTATATTTTGCACTACATTCTAAAAAGAATCAAGATCACAAGTAATCTAAAGTACCTGTTTCTAAAAATGTTTTACTTGTATCTTAGTGATAAATATTGCCAGTATACTATGTAACATCTATACGATGTACATATATCAAACACGTAATACGTTCAGCGAACTTACATAACTAGAATTAAAAAACGGGATATATTTCTTTCCCAACCCAACCAATATTCCAATCAGCAAAAAAGTATGATACGTTGTATTGAAATTATTGCTTAACACTAATAAAGCCGATTGTTTTAATGATATACTTCTATTTAGTTTGTTTATTATATACATTATTAAAACTCAATTGTAATGTTTCTTTATTTTATTCCATACTCTAACTAATTGTATTAATAATAAAAGAAAACTTGCAAACAACGCATTTTGAAAAGTTGTCGACCACAAAAAAAAATTCTAATAAACTTAAAAAAAAAGAAACTGCTAATTAAATTAGAAGATTCATCCACTACTGTAATCACATTTCGTCTTACTTGTCGCCTTAATTAAACTAAAGTAAATCAGCCCAAATATTTTATTATATTTTTAGGTGTTTTGGTTCATAATAATAATTTAAATAATAAACTTTCACAGCTTTATATAAATTATGTAGTTGAAGATTTCAATTTACAAAAGTTTTTAAATTATATAAAAAATTATGCTCCTACAACGTACCTACAAATCTTAGGAGAATAATAAAATAAATTTTATTTGTAATTAAATATAAAAATGAACAAATTTAGAGGCAATCAAAAAAGAGAGTATTTTACAAGTTAAGATAGCTTCCTCAACCAAACAGAAAAGAAATATACTAAGGTATATTATTTTATATAAAAAATAAATGGCATAGTAAACACATAATATTAATTGAAAAGCAGTGTTACAATCTAATGTAAGAAATGACTACTTGGCGCTCCACAATCGCCATGTGAAGAATTACTGGGCGGAATAATTTCATAATTTTCACACCACATCTGTTGGAAATACAATTTACAACCTTCTACTGTAAATTTTTATGTTGACTATTTTTAATGCCAAATATAGTTACGTGCCCTCGTAGGAAATTAATACCTTAAGAAAGAGATAGAAGCTAAAATTCCGAAACAATGACTTGAGCCGGGCAACATAGAACACAAAATTGGACAGATTATAAACACGATTAACATCCCTTGAACATAATGAACATATCATTGTGACAAAGTTAGAACAAATTCAACATCTTCATCTCTTCAACTCTTATTAACTTTACAGGAAAAAAATTAAATTAATACCTACTCTTACGTACTTCGAGGATACTTTAAGACGATGCAGGGGTAATTCATCCATGTGAAGTCGCACTTAACAAATGTTAAATTTGATACCGCTTTATTGCTAATACGATTGAAGACCTTGCAAAGCGAATATCTGAAGAAAATTTCACATGACCAAAAACGACTAGAAACACTTACCGGAGATAACACCTTTATTAATAACTGTGAAATTGGTGAGTAATGGATGTTGTGTTTTAATGCATTCGAAAAAAGACTAGATTTCAACACTATGGAGAATTATTTGATTACATCTGGTTGCGAAGGAGTAAATTTTTATTCAAGAAGAACATCTACTTCACAATTGTTCTCTTGCGTAGAATGAGAGTTACTCTGAGAAAGAAAAATTAAACACTCCTTCCGAAATCTTTAAATTTTTCGATGCCTAATTGAAATTTGATCCATAAACCAAAAAATCTTCAGAAAAATTAAATCAGATCAGTTCTTAATGACTGTTAATAAAATAAATATACATTAATATTGCATCTTCTTCTTCCTTGTTTGATATAAACCCATATCATTTTTGTATACACCAAAAAAATAAAAATCTGATCATTATGTGATGGATAACAACAGAAATCAAAATTTATTAATTTAAATTAAAATACTTGTGCATTAATTAAGACTAAGATGCAGAATCAGGTGTGTATGCTCCTGGGACTTGAGCCTTCCACAGAATAGTGTACTTTTCTCAAATTTTTACACTTAGAACATAAATGCTTAATCTCAGAAATTTTTAATATTATAGGTGCACTAGAAGTAAGCGCTTATCTTTTTTTTATATCCCCATTCTACATATATATAATAATACTTTTGGTACTATATTGAAGTCATTACATCCACTGAATAAGAATTAAAATCGTTAAAAAGATATAATGACCGAACGTACCACGGTAGACTGCTAACCAAGGCTGCCTCAAAAATAACTAAGTAAAGGCGATTTTTGGCGAGGTCTGGTCAGATGTGGTAACCTGCGGTAACCTTCGGTCACATTTTCTGGCGAGCCAAATAGCATACCTGGTATGTTCCGGTAAGTGATCGTAGCTGACCGTGCTTGTGAGCTGGGTAAGCTGCCGAGTTACTATCTCTATTTCTGTTTAGTTATATCTTCGTCTCACTCTTCGTCTCAGCTGTCATTTTTTCTACTTTTGTCGTACAGATATGGATGTAATACATTTTTTAATTAATAATGAAAATCTCATTGAAGTAAAGGACACTCCTGAAGTGATAGAATTATTAAGAAAATGTAAGTACAGACAATTAAAATTGTTTTTATTCGTATAAATTTATGTTGACTTCTATTTTTACAAAAGATATATTTGCTAAAGAATATATTAGAAGTAATTTTGATATTGATATCGATATGGAACAAAATTTTATTATTGAGAGAGTGACAGTTGAAACCACAGAAAAAGGAGGAAAGGTACAAACTTCGTACAACAATAATAATATATTAAAAAACAGCAATGAAAATGACAAATTGAATAATGAATTTACTAGAACAGCATTATTGTTTATAACTAGTTGTTCAAATTCACTTTGCATTGCTAAACTCATACAAAGTTTATTTTTTTTTTCCTTATATGCATTTTTACCCGGCAGTGTATTTCATATTGTTCATCACGACTTGGATATGAGAAAACTTTCGGCCAAATGGATTCCAAGATGCTTGAATGCTGATCAGAAGCGTTTTCGTTTGACAACGTCGAAGGAAATTTGCCGTAGTTTTGAAGCAGACCCCTCAACATTTTTGGATCGGCTTGTTACTATGGATGAAACCGTGGATTCATCATTATGACCCAGAGACTAAAGAGCAATCGAAAGAGTGGAAGCATTCCGGTTCTCCACGACCAAAAAAATTCCGTGTTCAAAAATTCGCTGGTAAGATTCTTGCTTCAGTTTTCTGGGACAAAGATGGGATAATTCTGACAGATTATTTGGAACAGGGCAGAATTATCACGGGAACATATTATGCTGAGTTGTTATCTAAATTACGCAAGAAAATTGTGGAAAAGCGCCGCGGAAAACTTACCAAAGGTGTTCTCTTTTTGCAAGAAAATGCTCCTGCTCACAAGTCCTTGATTGCAATGCGCAAAATTCATGAAATTGGTTTTGAATTGGTTAACCATCCGCCCTATTCTCCGGATTTAGCACCATCAGATTATTATTTATTCCCAAATCTTAAAAAACACTTGAAAGGTAAAAGATTTTCCACAAATGATGAAGCCATACGTGCCGCTGAGGAGTGGTTTGCAGACCAAGACAAAGAATTTTTTTTTAGAGGGTTTACAATTATTTTATATACGTTGTGTTAAATGTGTAAGTCTTAAAGGAGATTATGTTGAATAAATAAAATTTTGTTTTGAATTATTGTGGCGTTTTATATGGTAGGCTAAGTATTTATCAACACCCCCTCGTATGGTTGGAAATAGCAACAAAGATGTGAAAAGACGTTAAACAGTTTTCACTAAATAAATATACATTAATATTGCATCTTCTTCTTCCTTGTTCAATATAAACCCATATCCATTTTTAAAAAAGTGCAGTACTGACTGCGATATGGCAACCATCGTTGTAGTACGGTCGACCGACGCGGCCGGTAGTGCTCTGCTAGCGTCGGCGGTAGACAGCTCCAGCGAAACCACATCTTTATCTAAATTCAATTGGTCTCAGGACTTCTATCAGACACCTTCTCATTGCTTCATTTCAGGATTCAAAAAGTAGTGAATCTACGGAATGCGGTTTATACATTACCTACGAACACTGGTGAGACCTCAAAAGGATAAACCATGACATTCAAATTTTTGTGTACACCAAAAAAAATTTGATCATTATGTGATAGACAACATAACAGAAATCAAAATCAATTAATTTATTACAAAATAATTGCGCATTAATTAGAACTAAGACGCAGACGCGTGTATGTGAGTGTACTCATGGGACTTGAGTCATCCACAGAATAGTGGACTTTTTCCAAATTTTTACACTTACGCGTAATCTCAGAAATCTTTAAGATTATAAGTGGCACTAGAAGCAAACGCCGTTAAACTTTTCTGATTTTTTTTTCTTTTATATCTGTACTCAAAAATATACAACTACACATAACGCATGTCCTATGAGTATCTGTGAGCACGAATGCAGAGCGACACTAGGTGTTAGTGCTATGCTTAACTAAACTCCAAACATCACTGTCTTTAATGTTAATTAATTGCTTAAAAATTACTCAAAAAATAAATATATCTAGCAAATAATTTGGTGTAAATATTATTCTCTAATACACATATGCTTGTATAAAACTAATATGTGATAATGAAAACTAATGTGTTCTAATACGTATGGGTTTCAGATATAAAATTTAGAAGTACCAACCAACAAATAAAAAAGGCAAAAAAACAGATATTTTTTTATATGTGGCTAAATTAGTAAAAATGACTGACTTCAATTGAAGATGATGCTAATTGCAGGATTTGTTTTAATTATATTTATATTTTTCCACATACATATATAACGGCAGCTAGAATCGGAAACTTAAATGTACTTTTGGTACTTTAATGAATTCATTACATCCATCGAAGAAGAATTAAAAACGTTAAAAAGAAACAATTACCGAAGGTACCGCGGTAGACTGCTAACCAAGACTGCCGCAAAAATAACTAAGTAAATAAGTATGTACATACTTACATATTTTAGTAACACTCATATACAAAATTTGTTACAAGAAATTACGAATTGATGTACCTTGCATTATACATTAAAAGATAACAGACAAGAATTAAGTAGGATATATTCTTAAATAATTTGGTAACCGAAAAGGAGGAGGAAAGCTCCCGCGGTAGAGAAGGTCGTTAGCGCGGCAAGTATGCCAATCGCGGCAAGTATGCCAATCGCGGCAACTGGCGTGGTAACAGTAAGGAAGAAACAAATATATTTATAAATTTTAATATACCACATAATAAATAATGTTATGAATAAATAGGTAAATTTTTAGTCCTTTTATATTTTATATGTAGGTTAATTAATTTAATTAAGAAAAAGATTAGTTATGCCGGCCGGGGTCGCTGGCGAGGTAACAGTAAGGAAGAAACATGAATGTATTTATAAATTTTAATAACTCAATACAAAATTTCTTGTTGGTAAGGTTTATTTAATTATAATAAATTAAGTTCTAAATTGTTTATTCTTCATTACATTTTCTTTAGTTCGTAATTATTCATTCCTCTATCTTCTAATTATGTTTACTAGTGTATAAATTTCACCTGAGGTGCATTTCAAGTTAATATGCTAAAATATAGCAACAAAAAAAAAAAATAGTCACCTCCAAAATACATTCTACATTATCTGTAACCTAAAGCATTTCGTAGAACTATTATCGTGTAATAACACGACAATTTTCGTGCAACTAGTTTAACGATTTGTATAAAAACCAAATGCAGATCTATGTAGCTAGTAGCTAATGTAACATTGTCTGTGATTGGTTGAATTGGCGAGCAAGTTTAAAACACTGAATAGTTTCAAATAATTTATTCCAAATATATTTTGGTGTTGCGTGTACAACGACCACCAGTGAGATTTTTAAATCCAATTTATACAATTTATTCGGGGGGCATCCCCAACCCACAACCAATAGCACAGAAGAGGAAACATGAATAAATTTATAAATTTTAATAACTCAGAAAATTTCTTACAGGATGCGAGGCAGTGGAGAGCTAATACCAGCTAATGAATAATTTTATAAATAAGGTAATTTTTTTTTAATTTAATTAAGAAAAAGATTAATTTTAGTTCGTTATTGTTTATACGTAAATATAAGTATTTTGTATGTAAGGTTTAGTTAGTTTTTTTTAAGTTCTAAATTATTTATCCTTCATTCCTTTCACCTAATGCTGCGTTGTCAGAGTGATTGGGAATGATTGCCCGTGCCGCCTCGTTCTGATTTTTTGTTTGTCGCCTTGTTGTAATATTGAACTATTATTGACAGATCGCACTAGCGCACAGTGAACTTATGCAAGGAGCAAACATGAATGTATTGAGGGTGTTTAGAATAGAAACAAAAGAAAATTATTTTTATTATTGCTATTACAGAACTTATTAGTCTTTAACTTTTCTTATTGGCCTTTGTAATTGATACTAACAAAATTCTATAAATAAATTCTACTCAACATCTGTAGACGAGACTTTATGAATTAATTACTGTTTACAGACGTTATTTGACATATGGACATGACAAAAATAATTTTTATCTACTCCCAGTCTATAATAATCAGATAAAAATGTTGTGTGTAATGTTTATCATTACTGAAATCGTGTGTAAAGAAAACCAAATAATGTTTAAGAAACCAATGTAAATAAATTAAATAGGATTTTTACTATTAAACGATTTGTTAACAAAATCAAACGAGTTTTGACACAATGGTCACATGTAAAACCAGTTAATTCTAACAGCGATACAGTGTTGTAAAAAATATATAATTCGCGTTTTCTATATAGAAAAATATTGAAATAAAATAAAAATTAAAAAAAAAGGTTATGTTGAATTTTCCAGTTTGATGTTTAAAAATTCTTGTACTGTACAATAGCACACATTTACGATTAAAAATAACCAATTCTTAATTACAATAAATTATACTGGATTTTGCACAGTTCTATACTTACTTTATTTTTCAAAGAACAAATTTAAACGTTACTGACAGTTACTGACTTATTGCTTATTGGAATGTCGGTAACATAGTTACCATAATTAATAAATGACTACTAATTTTATTCCATGAAAGATAATTTTGATTGTAATACTGTAGTTTTTTTTTTCTTTTCATTAATGATATTTAATTTTATTAAAGTAGTTTAACGTTTTGTTTAACCATCAAATACAGATCTACTTAGCTAGTACCTAATTTAACCCTCCCGTGACCGTGCGGGGTAACTCAGTTACCCCAAAATGAAATTTTTTGCGATAACTTTTTAAATAAATTTTTATCAAAAAAATCCTTCTAGCTATGCCTCTGTGAAACTTTTTCTTACATTATTGTAACGGGTATGTACAATTTTAATTTTAAAATGTATAAGTTTACTTAATTTTTATGCGCTGGGGTAACTGAGTTACAAGTTTGAGATGTGAACTTTGTCCCAGAAAACAGGACCGGAAGTCCAGAATTTCCTCAGCCACATGTGGAAAAAAGGTTTGCAATCTTTACAGAAAAGAAACAAAAACATATTTATGCTGTGAATGTGAAGAGATGGCCATTTAAAATTTTTTTATTCATATTTTGTTTTACTGATGCATTCCAATTATTTTATAAGTTATATTTGTGTTTATTAAAGTAAAATATCTTTAAAAACTTATTTTCTTATTTATGTTAACCTACAAAACCGTTACAGTTAATGAAATGAAGATAAATCTTTAGAATGTTAAAAATCTGTCCGGGGTAACTAAGTTACCCCGCTTGGGCTCCGGCGTAATTTTCAATAGCACGGTCACGGGAGGGTTAAACATCGTCTTTGATTGGATGAATTGGCGACCAAGTATAAACATTGTGAATAGTTTCACCAGATTTGAGTTTGGCGTCGAATTTTGTAATCAAATTAAATGTTTATATTATATAAATCAATTTTGTAACCAGAAGTTCCGTGGTACTACTGTTGGAAATCTTTTTGGAAAAAAAATTGCATGTAAGGCGGCTAACTGAGTGGAGACAAAATATTATTTAATGCTCGTTATGAAAAAATCTAAACCATTACAAATAATTCACAAATTAGCACTTAAATTACAAAGACCAGCCATTGGTATTTAACCTGTAATCATTTGCGAATCACAATTCGTACTAGCAGTAACTAATGGAATATATACAGTGGTGGCCAAAAGTATGGAAACTTTTTAATATTCCAAGTTTTTAATACACATTCATAGCTGTCGTAAATTTAAATATTTTTTTCCAAGGACAGTGTATCAAAGAATATATTCCCAAAATATTTCTTGTTTCTTCATGTGCGATTTAAATGAAACAGCATATGCTTGATTCTCTGCCGGACAAAAGTATGGAAACATTTTAATATTATTGTTTTATTCGTTCTGGCTTCAGTAGTTTTTTGTCCGTTTGCTTAGAAACTTAATGCTAAAATGGGTAAAAATAAATACTTTTCAGAAGATTTTAGAAAAAAAGTAGTTCAGCTTCATGAAGAAGGAATGAAGCAGTCAGAAATTTCTAATAATTTAAAAATTAGTAACGGTGCCGTATCCAAGATTTTAAAGAAAAATACAGAATATGGAAGTGTTAAAACCAAAGTTAAAGTTGGTCGTCCACGAAAAACTAATATTCGAATAGATAAAATCATTCGACGGATATCCATATCTGATCCTACTAAGTCAGCAAGAACAATTTGTGCGGAAGTTCGGAAACAATTTGACTTAAATGTGAGTGATCGTACTGTGAGACGACTGTTAAATGATGCAGGATTACTGGGTAGAGTAGCCGTTAAGAAACCTTTACTGTCCAAAAAGAACAGAAAGGCCCGACTTGAGTTCGCTGAAAAATACTCGTCGTGGACAACCGGCAAGTGGAATACCGTCCTTTGGAGTGACGAAAGTAAATTTAAAATATTTGGTTCCGACGGAAGACAATATGTAAGACGGCCTGTTGGTAAAAGATATGATATTAGATACCAAAAACCTACCATGAAACATGGAGGAGGCAATGTTATGGTTTGGGGATGTTTTTCTCGATCTGGTACGGGACCAATTGTCAGAATAACTGAAAAGATGGATCGGTTTTTATACCGAGATATCTTGGAGAAAGAAATGCTTCCTTTCGCTGAAGAAGAAATTCCGTTGAAATGGCGTTTTCAGCAAGATAACGATCCAAAGCACTCATCTAAATTGATCAAGGAATGGTTTTCAGAAAGCAAAATTAAAGTTTTAAACTGGCCTTCACAATCACCAGATCTAAACCCCATAGAGCATCTTTGGGAACATTTAGAAAGACAAATAAGGAAAAATAATGTTAAAAATGCCAATGAATTATGGCACACTTTGAAAGAAGAATGGCATAAAATTTCCGTTGATATTTGTCACAAATTAGTGGATTCGATGCCATGGCGATGTCATGCCGTAAAAGTTGCAAAGGGTTATGCAACTAAATATTAATTATTTTTTGTTTCATTTGTTTTTTATTTAAAAATTAGTTTAGTTTCCATACTTTTGTCCAAGAATTTTTATTTATACTGGGTTAAAATAATAAAATATTTATTTAATGGCATTTTACCCTATATATCCTTTCCTATAAATTGTGTTATTGTTTATAATATTAATAAATATCCAAAAACATAAAACAAATAATAATACTGAGCAAATAAAAAAGTTTCCATACTTTTGACCACTACTGTACATAACTATATTATTTTGATGTCATACAGGACACACTTAACGACAGTAATAAACGAAAAGTTCTAAGTTAAACTAAAACAGAAAATATGCAATGGAAAAGGTTACATCCAAGCTGCCGATGCTGGGAAGAACAATACGTAGATAAGATTCACACGGAATAAAAAAGTAGAGGATCTAACCTCAAATACAACAGAAAATCGGAAGAACACAAAACCACAATTCAGACTAAAAATATTTAGTTAAAATGTACTATCAAAGACCGATGAATAATTTAAACTAATATCTCACTATATGAATAACGGATGATGAAGATAATAACAGATTTACAAACGACACACAATGGCGGACGAAGACAATGCTCACTGGTATATTGCGTGGACACAACTCACACAACATGAAGCCGGAAACGACTTGTCCATATAGCGCATGCGTATTTATATGCACAGCAACAACTAGTGACACGCTTGCTAACTAAAATTCTTAAGATGCAACCTCAAATACAACAAAAACACAAAACCACATTTCTGACTAAAAATATTTAGTTAAAATGCACTATTAAAGATCGTTAAATGATTTTAAACTTATATTTCTATATGTAAATAGCGGATGATCAAAATGTTAACAGATATACAAACGACAAGCAATTGCGGACGAAAACGATTCCCACTGCCCTACTGCGTGAACCCGACTCTCACAACATGAAGATGAAGCCGCAAGAAAACGACTTGCTCAAGAGGCGCATGCGTAAGTATACACAGAGAGAACTAGTCTTGCTAACTAAAATTTAAATAAAAAAAATAATGACATTATTACCTCATATATAAACAAAAAAAATCCCAACAAAGTTGAATCTATCTTACCGGCAGCAATTGAAAAGTAAACATAACCAGTGAATTCAACTGTACACTGAAGAGTAAAGCACAAAGTGAAGTGAAAAGTGGGATTAAATAGAGAGACTAGATTTTTAATTTATTGTTTATAAAGACTATTGGAAAATTTGTTAAAGAATAAAATCAAAAGCAAACACAGTTATTATGTTTCGTATAATTGTACAATTATTTTTATTTTGCGTATTATTAGTATTATTCAAGTATTTTCTTTATTTTATTTCAGTTATATTTATTTACTTTTGTTAAATATTAAAAAAAATCTATGTATATAAAACTAATTTTAATGGTGCGAAAAAAAAAATACCACAATGCATATTTCCTCATATAAAAACAAATTTGGAAATAACAGGGAACAAATTGTACAAGAAAAGCGAAATAAAAATCGGATCTACCGATATTTGTTTCATGTCCGATAAAAGTATTAATTTGTAGAAACTAAATCTTATAATTTTAACCCATTACCATTTATTTGTGAACATTTAAATTTTTATAAAGATTAATTTTTTAACATATAATGGGATGAAAATTTAAAACGTGCAATGATTCAAAGTTTACTAAAATCTTTGTAAATAACGGATTCCTGTAGGTACATAATATTACATAAATATATGAATTAATGCACAAATATAAAAAACAGGTATCTTAAAATTTCAACATCAAATATCAATCAATCTATTAAAATATAATCATTTGCATAAATATATATATATATATATATATATATATATATATATATATATATATATATATATAAATTTATTTACAAGCTATTTAAAACGCACGAAACTGCAAATAACAAATCCACTACCCCAAAACAATATATGAACAAATAAAGAAAAACAAATTCTTTTTTCTACTTCTCTTTAAATGTATGCCCATCATTTCAATATTTTCGATTAATTATAGTAGCTATATTTCAGGACAGTGAAATATCAGTCATACTTCACTCTTCTCGACAAATCACAAGTACCAGAATCAAATATTTTAAACCCGCCGTGCTAATCAGTCTTCCTATGGCCGTCTGACAACTGACGGTATAGTCTTTTGTCATTGTGTATTTAAATGAGTGGAAAAAAGTATCTAGTATTATATTCGGAATTATGATAATTATATAGTCAATAATAAGAAGTAAAATTTATAAAATTTTGCATCAAATCAAAACAAACAATATTTTATAGATAAATAAAATTCGAAGGAATAATTTCTGTAATAGAATGAAAAAATAAAAATATAGTTTACAAACATTTGTTCACTATGTGACGAAGTGCTCGTCACAAGGACACTTAAGGTGGATTTATGCAGCCAAACTAAAACTTACATTAAAATTAACATTAGCATTTTCATTACCATTAAAATTAAAACTAAGTAGTGGTATTTATGCAGACTTGCAAATACTTTAAATACGCCTGCGCAATTGAAACATTTTAAAATGACACATCTGTAGGTTAACCTATGTTTTTGTGTTCGTGATTGTTGTTTGTATTTATTGTTTCTTATATTTGTTTGTCTATTAGTTATTTGTCAAATGAATAACAAGAAGAAGACCGGATACATAATTAAATTTAAATTATCCTCAAACATCTTCAACTGACATACGTTGCGTTTGCGCAATAGTGTAATCAACTAACATTAACATTTAAAAGTTGGAAGTTGGTCATCTTTCTAGTTAAGATTCAATTTTAATTTAATGTTAATTGCTTGCGTAAATCACTCCATCCATTATTGTGTATTCAACTTCTTATTGATAATGTAAATGTTAATCTTAATTTTAATTTTGGCTGCATAAATCCACCTTTACCTGCCTCCCTCAGTGCTCCAAGCAGTCACTAGCACCTGACTCCACGAGGTCCGAATCGCACATCGGGTTAAAGCGAACCCACCGTCCGGACCAGTAGCCGCCGACCGCTACGAAAACCGTCAGCGGGCTGTGCAACAACCCCCAGCAGCCTCCCGAATTGCCAAAGAGCCGCCGAAAAATACTTTGGCAGAAACACATGGCATGCAGCAGAATTTTAAGACCACGTAAGATCAAATTTTCACAAACAGTTTCACCTACAACCACAGAGCTGGAGAAAACCACAATAAAGACTTTGTAACACTTACCGATTCTCACTTCCTAGTTTTTCTTGCTTTTTTACAGTTTTTCATATTCAACCACTTGTCAGCTAAGCCACCGACTGCGCATGTCCGTATTTCTGTCAACTCCAGAAACAACAGCTCCTGAGACCGAAATCTCGTCTACATTTTACAAAAATATATAAATGAGATCAGAATAAATATGAAACTCTGGAAAGCTAAGGAAAGTGATTTCTCAATTTTTATAATAAAATTCAATTAGACAAAAACGACAACACAAAAAAAGTAAGTCTTTCTCACTTTAAAATCGGTAGCTGCATGTTTAATTAAAATTCGGGTATAAATACGACCATCGGAGCCTATTTCTTCAGTCTACGACGACTATAACGTCCAAACCATCTAGCAGAGAAGAGTAGCAGTCCGCATCCGAACCGTACCGAGTTGAATTTATTTTTTTTAAACATTTTTCTTATATTCCGTACCTGTTGGAGAACCGTGCTAGTGGCAACCACCGCAGATTCTTCAACTGCCGTTTAGAGTCCAGTATTTATTTCGTATTTCTTTTTGCTGCATTCCACTCCAGTACGAAAACCGTGCTGGTGCCATCCAACGCAAACTCCTTCAGCTACTGAGCAGACCCGTGTATTCGTTATTTTGTTTATTTACTGTATTCTACATTCCGCTGTTGTTGGAGAAACCGTGCTGGTGGCGTCCACCGCAAACCTCGTCAACGGCTGGGTAGAACCGGGACACGGTTAAGAGTTTTCTTTTGTTTCACTTCCTACGGCTAAAATACACAGGTGTAGATTTCTTTCGTACAATAAAATATTTAATTTTATCTTACTCTTGTTTATCTGTGCTAATCCCTGGCCCAACCGACCTAGAGCTCCCGTGGCACACCATTTCTCTTTCACAGGACCCGCTGATTGGCGCCCGAGTAAACCCGACGTCCTGGGGGAGAACCACGACATCACGAACCGACAAAGTAGCTGCGGCCCAAGTAATCGTCACAACTAATACCGGCATTAAAACTAACATTTTTATTTGTATTTATTTCTAAAACAAAACGTGACAGCTTTTCATAAACAACAAAGATACAAAAATTTAAAGTAATAGGATAGAAATCTACTTTATAGCAGATACCTATTAATATTATACCTGCAATGGAGAGTGCACTGCAAATGCAATTCTGATTGTAGGTTCTCCAATCTTAACATTTTCTAAATATATGAATATTGTAAAACCCTGACAAGACAGTAGGGAGAATTAAAAATACATGTTCAATAAACAAATCAAATTGATTATAGTTTTGATTTCGTAATTTAATAAATAACGAATTTCTGCTTACAATATTTTGAATTATGCTTACTTGTGTAACCTTCCAATTTTTATGCTATTATTAATATGTTTCATTCCGGCAGCAGCACAATTTTATTACGAGAAAACTACATTAAAATATAACTATTAATATACAAAAACATGTTGACAAATGTCAAAATTCAAACATAACCACGTACATAAAGTTCTAAGAGAATGGATATATGATATGAAATTCTATGCATTTTAGTCCTTATTTTATACATATTCAATAAATGTGGATCTATTAATTTGCACACAAATATGTATTTCTTTTGATTTATAGAATGTTTAATATATAATATTAAAACTTTCACGGGTTTTTGAAGATCGAATAAAAATATAATATACCGAATATAGGAAACTCCTATAAATATGATCGTTTGTATTAATAAAAATAATTTTATGAAATACAATATTCTTATTCCGTCTGTGCCAATAGAGCAATTGTTTATTTTGCATCAATAATAAATTTTCTTTACAGACATACGCTTTCCAACGAAAGTCGAAAATTGAGTTCTATTTCAAGCTAAAATTAAAATTAAGTTTTATTTTACACTATTGAAATTACTGCACGTACAATTTATTGTTGTTATAAAACTTTCATGTTCTTTTTACATTATTATTACTTACTTTAGAAATAAACATTCACATTGTATATTTTTGAAATAAAACTCTTATTACGTATAAATTATCATTTCTTTATGCAACTAGTGTGTAAACCAAGTGATTTTAGTTGAGCGTTTATTTAGCACGAGATAAGAAGCACTATGTTATGTCTATTGCACAAATTTTTCCTAAAACTGAAATATTAATAAAAATTAATTTCAAAAGTAAATAAAAACATTGATAAATATGCCATCAGTGCGAAAAAAGTAACCGATGCAAGGTAAAATAAAGTTTTCAAGTACTAAGGCGTGAAAGGGAACTCTTCACAAACTCTTAAGTATGTACTTTATGCCCAGTAGTAGGAATAAGTAATTTAAATAAAATGACAATAATTATAATAAGGCAATAAATAATTCCTCGAATAGTTGTGCATTTTTAAAACTTTTTATCAATAATTGTACTTGGGAATTGTTTTTCTTTTCAATATAGTAATTTCCGTACATTTTCGAATACCTAGGACAAGTAATTGGCAATTAATAATTAAATTCATTTTTATCACTATTTTGCTCAGCTCTGTTTTTTTTATGTAATTGCAAGTATTAATTCATTTCATTTCTGACTCAAAATAACATGCGTCAATTGATTCAGCTTTAAAGTGATTTAATTGTATAGATTTCATATGAAAGGAAGTTATTTATTTTAAACTTTACAAAAATACTGATATCTGATAAGTGCAATATAAGTAATCTGAAACAACTATAAATAGGCAGATTTAAAAGAAAACCCAGTTGCGAGATATTGTGCTCTTCCTCCATATTTGTACTGAAATGTACAAATAAAATACGATCAATTAGAAGCTTTCCACAGAATAAACAACACTTGACGTGATAAGAGTAAAATTTCGAACATAGGTAGGTCTCAAAATTAGTTTCGAACCGTGGGTGACTCGATAGGTATAAAAATCTAATACCAAACGTAGAATATGTAGCTATACATAATATTAAATTGCTACATATTAACTAAAGACAGAATGTCTATTAAAATGGACAATTAGTTTTTGTATTGTAAAATAGTTCAGATTTTTTTTTGCATTTAAACTCTAGGATTCAACCAAATGAAGAAACTAGAGAATACACAGGTTTTATTTACATATTTTAAAATTTATCGTGTTTGCAAACATAAAACTTTTTTTCTAATATTGAAATAATTTAATGGATGATTTTACTTATAAAACGGAGCTACCTGGTAAAATAGGAACTATCAATACAAACAAAGCTTGATCGCGATTAATTTATTAATTAATTTGTTTTTATTCTTTGATAAAATTGACATGCGCATATGGTCAATGTGATAACGGTGTAATAAAAGATTTTATGAAAGGTGAATTTTTCATTTTATTTTCGAAATAATCGAACAATTCATCTTAATAGAATATGTGGGTGAACGTTTGTGGTCGCAAACATTTTACTAAAATCACACATACACCGTGAGTTTTAGATAAGATGCAACATTTTTTTTTTGTCATCAGTCGTTACTTTGAATACGTTATTATATAGCACCATATCGTTCTGGATAAAATTCAACATTGGTTGTCAATGTAAAATAAACTTGTCATCATAATTTATTTATTTATTAATAACGTAAAGAAGAATAAATGTCAATAATAATAGATATGCGAATTTTAACAATTACAACAAATTTTCTACTTTTAATAATGTAAATATAGAAATATATTAATATTGAATAGATTTCCTAAAGCTTTTTTATATAGTTGATACTGTGCTCTCTAAACCAGCCCGATTCTCTAAAAAAAAAATGGTCAAAATTAACAACTGACCTGAGTGGTTAATTCAAGGCAGTCGTAACGAAAATATTTGTATTCACTAAAACTTGAAATTGTTTTTAACAATTAGCAGTTAAATTGGAATGTTAATCTAACAACAGGGATTTATGCAATTGTTAAGAAATTTTTAAAAAATTGTGGCTTTTCTAGACATCTTTTTGCTTGGAGATCAAATTTTGGATGAATTTAGCGAAGAAGCCGCACGCAGGTAATAGTTATTTGTGTATCAAGGTTCTAAAAGTAATCTTTTTGGGCCGAAACCGAAGTTTGCAGCCGAGGCAAAGCCGAGGCTACAAATCAGATGAGGTCCAAAAAGAACTTTTAGCCGAGGTGCACACAACATTTTTTAGGCGATTACAACAAGAAATTATGAATTTCCATTCAAAATCAATTTTTGACATCTGTCAAAATTTACTTTACGGCCGCATTTACTTTACGGCCGCATTTACCTTACGGCCGCATTTACTTTACGGCCGCTATTTTTAATCGCAAATTCATTACTTTTTCATTAATATTTGTAAAGGAATAGTTAAAATTTTACTTACATTTGTTATTATATTCTAAAATAATTAATCACATTAATATGAACTATGTAAATCAATAATGAACAAACTAGCGGCCAAAAATTTTGACTTTGACAGATGTCAAATAAAAATTGATACTTTAAGGTCGCCAGCAGATACGAAAAACAACAATTTATGTATCAGCCGCCTAAAAAATATATTTTTTTTAAATTTACTATTTTTATAACATTTTAATCATTTATGTCAATGTGGTATGTATGTTGGAACGTGAACGTGGAAGAAACGTGAAAGACGAGAGACGGGAGCGTAAGATACAGTCTACCTACTATTTTTGCACGATCCTACCATAATATAACCCTTTTCAGAATATTAAATTGCTAATAACTATATTATTGCAAGTTAAGATTTAGTTTTAATTATTGTAATAAGCTGTAGGATACTTTTTATATTTTGTCTTATATATTGAAATTTGATTAAAGTTAAATGTTTGGATTAATTAATCTATTCTTTTTATTGGAGAGATGTTGAATGTCGAGAGGAAATGCATGATAAAACAATGTTCCAAATTTACACAAATTCTTTCAAAATACCCATAATTATATTTATAACTTAATACTCATGTAAGCGTTTATATAGTGTTTTAAAAGGATTAAAAACCTATATTAGAGCCACTGAACAAGATATATTAAGGTCAGTAGTTTTAATATTAATAAAAATGATGAAGCAAAAATATTAGGAAGATATACTAAATGAATTTTCCGCGATTACAAATAGAGAAAAGATTTGGTACTTACTGCTCATATGTAACAAAATTATTATTTGTTATAAGTAGTGGTAATTTGGACTAAATTTATGTTAATTAATAATTTCATACAAATATTTAATACAGATTTTTATTTTATTATTAGTTGCGATGGAATTTGTTTTTCCAGTTCTTTGTTTGTGTATCTGGAAGTTGTCAGAAATTAATTGGAAAAATTTTAAAATATCAATAAGTGAACAATCATTGTCTTGTTGCATTCATTATTTATGCTGATATTTAATAAAACAATATATGTATAAATTTTCTGAACACCGATAAAACAAAATCTAGATTTAATTTATTTTCTACCGATTCTAAGATCTAAGATTATTTTGTATTAATCTGTAAATAATATTATACTCGCATAATACAAGTTTCAAACGCTCGAAAATATGTCAAGTCAATGCAGATCATGTGATTGCTACAAAAGGAAAGAGAATTACATCAATGTCAATCTGTCATGGTCAACCTAAAATGACTAAAAAAATTAACAGATAAACAAAAATTTATATTAACAGACTGATTACTAGCAGTCAATTCTAGCAGCCACTTCCCCAGCATAGTATGTTTTGAACAAACATATCCGTGCGCATGACCCAGGCCAAGTAGATAAAGCAAATTGTAATAAAGAATTTGTCAAAATACAAATGAAATGTTTTTTCTTCATAATTCAATAATATTATTGAATTTCTGGTAACAATATATTTAAGAATCTACGTATACAACAGAATTCAAAAAATAATTACTGTACTAAGAAAACATCAATTGTCAAACTATGAATAAATACTCGCTTTATTTATAACTAAATAGTATATTTTTACATTATAAATTAAGCACTACATACAGTCCATAATCACAATTAATGTGTCATAATATTTTAAATCACTTAATCATAATAAGGTCCCGCACTCAAATTTTTTTATTTTAAGTGAAAGTTTGTTTAATTTTGAAGTAAATCGTAGTATTAAAATGTGTTACCTATTTTGAGTCTAGGCTATATTTGATTGTCAATGTCAATGTGACGTCACAGCGGTATCGGAATTAGTTCTCAAGCAATGGATTAAATGTAAAAATACACTAATTTTAAAATTATTATTTTTTTTAATAGAAGTACATATGCTAATTCTTTTTTATGCGATATTTCTCGAAATTTATCTAATGTTTAGCGAAATACACAGTTTTAATTAATATCAAGTACAGTTATGCTTTTCGAATACATATAAATTTTAACTCTTGTTTACCAAATCAGGAAAATAGTAAATTAACTACTAATAAAAACTTTTGAAATAATCCTAAATGATATTAATAGAGTTTGTACCGATATTGACGCCTTTAGTTTAGTTTAATTTTTGTAGGCCTTACTTTATTCTTCGGCAATTAATTAATTTTTATTTTACAATAAAGATTTGAATTCAATCAAGGAAACAGTATGTATACCTATGTATAAACAAAACAATTTTTTTAAGTTAGTATTAAAGAAGGTAACGAAGTGCAGTACAATACGCTTTCTTGGCTATATTTTCAATGAGGACATCTACTGCTATGTAGTTCTGTCAATAGAAAATGCCTATTAAATTTCTAGTGACATTTAGAAGACCATAAGTTCCTACATGTATATAACCATCTTGTAGAACTGCCTGCAAGTATTATAAAACTGCCTGCAAGTATTATAATGACATAATATAAATTTTGCAAATCAGTAAGAGAAACTAACGATTTGTATTAAATATTGTCCATTGGAAAATAAAAGAATACAAACTTTCACAGTACATAAAAAAATATAATAAATTGATTTGCAAAGAACCTGATTAACAAGATAGACAATGAAATTTCTCACGGAAATAATTAAACCATATTATTCAGATTTATAAATTGTCTATTCCAAGGTAACCATAAAACATAAAACAATTTAAAATTTAAAATTTCTTCACAACCACCTACAATAATGTCTACATAGCAGAGAACATGATACTAAGTGTATAAACCAGCGCAATCAGAAGAATTTTTCCAGAGCAAGTATTTATTGTGCTCTTATAATTATGTATGCAATTTTTTTCTTTATATTTTATAACCATTTTATTTACAGGAATTTCATACTTTATATTAAATATTTCACACAGCTGAGTAAATAATTGATTTACAGTTACTATATACAGGGTGGCTAATTTTTCATTGTCCAGGCCATATCTTCTGCAATATTAAATATACAAGAAAAAATTAAATAGGAAACGTAACAAGACCTGGTCTATAAAATAACGTTAACAGATGTTTTTCATGGCCTACTGCTTTGGCGGAAATATATTTAACTTTGGTTTTTTAAATGGAACACACTATGTTTTTACGGAATAAGATTCTACATCAATTTCTCTTTACAATTATGTATAACAAGTAGGGTTTTGCCTTTAATTTATGCTTATTAATGCAAAAGATAAAGTTAAATAAGCTGTGTTTTCTCATTGTTATTTACTATTTTTTTTTATAAATCTGATACAAGTGTATATTAGACAAGTTTTATGGTTTTTATTTAATAAGTAACACAAAACAAGAAAAAAGACAAAATTATTAGTTGACATTATTTTTATTATAATTTGTGAAATTCATTTTTCTTTTGTAATTACGAAGAACAAAATCTTTTCTACAGGTATAAACAATAAAATAATTGCAAATCACAGCCGGCTCAGATAATTTTATTTTTGCATTCTTAAGCATAAATTAAAGGCAAACTTTCAGCTGTTTTACATAATTGTAAAGAGAAACTGATGTAGAATCTTATTCCGTAAAAGCATACATGTGTTCCATTTAAAAAACCAAAGTTAAATATATTTCCGCCAAATCAGTAGGCCATGGAAAATATCTGTTAACGCTATTTTATAGACCAGGTCTTATTACACGTTTCCTATTTAATTTTTAGCTATTTCTTGTATATTTAATATTTCAGGAGATATGGACTGGACAATGAAAAATTAGCCACCCTGTATAAGAAACATTTCCAAATTAAGAAGCTGTCTAAATTGGAGCCATATACCAACAAAACTAATCTGTTTAAGAAAAGTAATATTTAATAATGAAAATTACATTTAATTTATTAACCATAATACGAAATATCATAATCCTAATACATACTGAGGATATTTGTAATAAAAACTATACCTACCAAACAATTGTACCTGTGTAATTGTTTTGAAATTGAATGTTGTTTTATACATTCTTATTTAATTTGTAATTTAATAACAGGATGGTAACGAACACTTGAATAAAACCATAATCATAAAATTATCAAAAACCACAAATAAATACATACTTCAAAAATATAACAGACTAAATTGAAATGTGTATTAAGGAAGTTTACAAAAAATAATTCCTAAATTTAATAAAATGAAAATTATCAAAACATTCTAACAAACTTACTAATATCAATATTAGATTTTTCTTTATGTTGGAAATACATAATTAGAAATAAAATTACATTCAGTAAGGAAAAACATCAATGCTTAACATCTATTCCATCCATTTAAAATAATTAAATTAAAAAAGACCGTATGACATGAGGCGTTTTTATAATCCTTGAGATGTGCTTTCTGTGAAATCAAAAGCTAAAGCCTGAGCTAGCGTCGCAGATGAAGATAAAGTAATTATTTAGATTGAGCCTTAATGCCAGCTTAAAACTCAGTCTCAACGGCGTTGCCACGGACTTACAGCGCCGGGGCGGCTTTGCGCGCCAACAAAGAGGATCTTTCGGAGACTTACCGACGCCGTGCTTTCCTGTAACATCACATCACAAATACTAATCATTTATACCATCTGCTTCTCAGTTCTCATTGATTTAGCTGTAATACATAAACGAATACATTTGTAATACTTTACACAACAAATCATCAAATAATTTTTAAAATATGATAACATACATATACTTCATATCATACAGGTACGAATGGGTCAACCATACATTATTATAACTTATCCCACGTGTTGGTAAATATTCTTTATTATACGCATACATACTACGCGAAAATAATAAAAAACAATTCAACTGATAAATATTTTCTGAATAAATTAAAAGCAAGATTAAAAATCACCTGAAATGGTTAAAACAATTATCAGTAAATTCATCTTAGTTGATATAAGTTTAAATTATTAAAAAAAAAAAACTAGTTTAGTTTTAGAGTGCGTTACTGGTTTTCAATGGTTAGTAGCATATCTTTTAAATAAGAGATTGAATTTGAATATAATTGTGAAGCTCGATACAATAAAGATTAAATATTACAATGAACCTTTCCATTGAGTTAATATGAATTAAAGAAAAAATCCAAATAACAATTAAACAAGTAATATATACTTAAAAATGGCTTTGATGACTTACCACCATACGTATAGTATACTTTTACTAACAAATAGCTGGAATCCATTTCATTCCTTAACTTTAACTGTATTCATGAATAAAAGAAAGGAATCCTACGTTTCCATTAACGTTTGCTACGTAAGGTTAAATATTTTTAATTCTTCATGAAAACATAAATCGTTGTAATTACCTACTTGATTATAATATAATTAGGTAATTTATACTATATTTTCCACATTTGATCTTAACGTAGTCAATTTCAGTTACAAGAATTATAAAACTTTTCTCTTGCATCGTTATCGTGTACACATGACAAATGAGATATTCATTCGCTCACAGATTATCGTACGTGCTACAGAGGAGGGTTTATATGCTATCGGCCTTTAACAAACATCAAAAAAGAAATAGAAACCAATAGAAACAGTAGTGTAGTAGGATATTTTCAAATATTTAAAAAAAATAATAAGTTGAATGTCTTTTGATGTTATTCATATCATTCATGTCATTTATGAACATCATTTTGGCGTTTACAATTTTTGAGTCATTGTTTTGTTACGTCAACCTACAACTCTTTTTGTATGTTTCTTCAATTATTATTATTGTATAGAATAGTTTAGATTTTTATTTACTTTAAAAATTAGACGATTCCACCCGACAAGAGATGATGTCATCAATCCTCAGTAATAACACACGTTATAATTGATGACGTGAGAATCAACTGCAACAAATACAATGTATGGTATGTGTTTGACTCTTTTATGAACTTATTTATAGTTGCCGTCAAAATAATACTTTGATATATAATAAAATTTATATAATTAAATAAAATTCACATGTCATTTTAAAGTGTTTAAAACCAAGAATATTATTGTACTCAAATTATTTTTTATAACAGAATTATAAAACAACAAATGTAAGTATGTTTAAAGAGTTTTAAAAAATTTATTCCAGAAGCACTAAATTTACATCAATTAATAATTTAAAAATCTGATCAAATATATGTATTTTTCATTTGTAGTGAATTCATTTAACACCATTTTAAAATAAAATATTATCAATGACATATATTTATAAAGCGAAGAAAGGCATTTCGATGCCTCACCTGTAGGTAGTAGGTAATAGGTTGTTTCTTCTTTTGTATCCATAGTATGAGGAACGTACCCGAAATTTATGTTCAATATATTTAGTATTAGGTATTTTTACTAATTATTCTAATAATAATGAATTTGAAATGACAGAAGTACGAACAGTTATTTTTTTTTCTATTTTGGACAAGAGGACAAAACATGAATGTAGAAATACTAAATTTTCTTTGTAAATAATTATAATTGTGTGTTTTATCATTTGAAGTATATATTACTAGAATAAATGGAGCACAAGAAGATTTTTTTAGATATAAATACAGTGCAAAATTAAAACTAAAAACAAACGACGTCCCTTAATTTATGAAGAATATAATTGAAATTAAATATACAAACTCCCAAACAGAAAAAAATAATGTTGACTATTGTCTGTAGGCTGTAGGTTATTCTTTAAAAAATATGACGTCCTAACAGCAGAAACTAATAATTAATGAATATAGTTTTTCATTAAATAATAATAATAAAGCATGAAATTAAATGACAAGTGAATTTATCTCGGATTGAAAAGCGAGTAAATGCTGGATGTTGGCAAGAAATTTTCATGTATGTAGGATTGCACCGTTTGAGAAGATATAACGGAGTGTTTGTTGCTGTTTTGATTAAAGGTAGATAGTATTTTTGGCTTTAATGAAGAAGCATAGAAGAATGACAAGTGTTGATTTGATATTTGTGGGATTTGTACGAACTAAAGAATAAAACTAGCACAAAAACATAAAATTTAAGTGTTTGAAAACTGATGTATTTATGAAAAACAGCACAAAACATATTTCTGGAATTAAACAATTTTCTATAAGGCCTGAAGCCGAAACCAAGAGATGAAATAGAACTTCTTAAAAAAATGTTTGCCTTCGAATAATTTCAACCCTTTTTGAATTTTCTGTCTTTTTTTCTATATTCATGCAAATTCGGCGGAAAATGGTGTACTTGGTGTAGTACTAAAAAATTCTACTACAGACGAGGAAAACATTTATTTGTTATTATAGTCGTATTTTGTTTGAAGAGAAAACGGACGACGTAAAATTAATAAATTTAGTAGAATTTCAGAGAATTTTCTATACGAAAAAAAAAAATTGTAAAAAACAAAAAGAAAAAGCAGACCGACAATAGCTGATCATGTAGTTAGTCATGCCTGAGGACAGTTTTCTGTATCTTATATATGACATTTATAAAAACCCTAAACAATATTCTGTTTCTGTGCTAAACCAAACCATGGTATTTATATATTCAGCTTCAGGATCGGTTTCATTGACCTCAGTTAGCTGAATTCAACAGCTAGTAGTTGATTGCTGTTTATGTTTTTCCAGTTGTTAAGGATAACCGTATCACAAACGGTCGGTTAAAATTTAACCGGGCAAAAAAACTTACATTTAGAGAATAAACAGTATTCTTAACTTATCGTATGTTAATAAAATTTTGACATTTCCCTTTCCTGAACTAATGGGGCAATATTTGAATAAAAACTACAATTACAAATTGTTTAAGATTCTATTGAAGAAAATGCGTTAAAATATATGAATTAAATTAACCTGATATGAACAAACAATAATACATATAACAGGAAATAAAACTACCGACCTAAAATAAACGTCAATTATAAACTGATGTTAAAATATTAGTAAAATTCCGAATTTTGTAAAGTATCGAATTATAAAAAACCTTAATAATTTTACTTGGTTCCTGTAAACAGCTGTCAACTAATCGCACATTTAACCAGTCAGAAAAAAACGTGGCTTCTGTGTATGAAGAGTGCATGTAGGAAATGTATTGCCGACAAAACTGAGATAATGGCGAGTAATCGATTTGTTAAGCAAATATAAAGAAGTGTTCTTGTAAGTGAGCGTCTGTTTAAAGACGGTTTGTAAAAGAGAAAAATATGAGATTGCTAGGAATATAATTAATGCGAATATAAATTTGCATGACGTGAAACAAGTGGGATTCAATAGGTATATGTAGTAGAGGATGATTGTTGCATAAATATTTACCTTATTTCTCCCAACTCACAATGTGGTAAATGATGTGAGTTTATGCATATATGTTAGTATGCAAGAAACAAAGGCGTAAAAAAAGATTATTAAAAAAGTCCTGCATAACACTTAATAAGGAAATTATAAAGTTGAGGACAAAGACAAATAATAAATCAAAAGCAAATAAAATATATGGATTCCGATACAGGTTATATATCATTTTGCCAGAAATTATTTCTTTCTTAAAGTAAACGCTTACTTAAGTGTCATTTAATTCGTTAAGTAAGTAATAAAATTTTACGAATATTTACCGTTGGATGAATGAACGTACAGATACAAATATTATTACAATTCAGTTTATTTGAACGACTACAGCGTTTTCTTGAACACCAAGGTACCCAAGTATCAAATAAGATGTAACAAAAACAAAACTACAACAACCTATCAGTAATAACTTCGAGATCGTTGATTTAAAACATACTAATAAAAATCGAAATAATAACTTCTAGAAACAACGATACGTTCAATATTTTATTATTAGTACCAGATATAAAAAAATCAATATCTATATTTATTTTCTTACAAAAGAATATTTGAATTAAGGATGAAATATATGAAGTATGATTTAAATAAACTGAATTTGTATTTCACCTAACAGAATTGTACCATTGAGAGCTGACATTTGTGGGGCTTGCAGGTGTTGGAGGAAGGATAATACATTTCATTAGAGGCGCCAAGCCGACGAGGCCCTGCGGCGAGCAAGCCAACGAGGGGAGCTTCACTCAAGCCACACGACAAAAATATGGAAAGCACCAGGCGTAATTCTCATATATTTAAAATTACTATCCAAGTGGTCAAACAAAGAAAAATTCTTATATATTTTTATAATTAAAGCAGAAAATAAACTAAAACTGACAATAAAAAGCCAGTTAAGAGCACAATTGTAATAAAAATATTTAAAAAATAAACCAATAAAATACGTACAAAGCAGGTTAATGATATACTTTTGTTTCTAATATGTTCTAGTTTTTGTTACTATTGAATAAGACACTGTGTTTATAGTAAATTGAAAATTAATAAAACATTTACTGAATAAATATTCCTTATACTACATATACTCTTCATTTTTTATTAATTGCCTTCAAAAATAAATTTTATCAATCCGTCTAATACAGGACTAAGATATGAACACTTTTAGTGCATTATTTAATCAGGAAACTTCATGAACACTAGATAAGTGCTTTGCCAAATTTATATTACAAAAAATCTGATATGGCCAGCACATAAACCTCACCAATCTTAAACATTTTTTTCTTATAATTAAAATTTATATACCAATTTATTTTTTAAAATAATTATATATTTTAATAGTGATATAATATTACAAATGTGCTGTAAGGATTGTAATTCCAAAAACACAGGACAAACAAAACGTTTTTCAAAAACTATATATATTTTTGAAACAAATATTAAAACGAATATAAATTTTGTAATTTATGCTACAAATTTATGACAAAGAGCGAATATATAAAAAAAAATGTATATTAAATTAATAGCAAAGTACAAGAGATTCACGTAAGTTATAAATTATATATGTAATACAGCATTATAAATAAAAATAAAATGTAGATCCTGAGGATGATCCCAGGTAGAATCGAAACTTCGATTTGAATTAATCTCTTTTACTGACTGAAACCCAGAAAATAATTAGTACTTACATTATTAGTACAATTCTATTTAGAGTATTCGATAATAATTTTTATAATATTTTCACTGTCAATTATAATAATAGTGACTGTCAAATATAAAACATTAGGTAAACAGATTAACCGCAATTGTAACAAATTTACAAACTCATTAATTGTAATAGTTAAATGGGGCTAAATTAGATCTAAAAAATTTAAGAAATTTTGATTTTATAAGTTTCGTTTGTACAAAATTGACAATCTTGCAGTCGCATTTAATATCTCGCCAATCATTATTAAAAAAAAAAAAAATTAGAGATAGATAAATGTAGGAAAAAAATATTTATTTTTTTATAAAACATTAACATATTTTCCGTTATTCTTATGTTTTATAATAAAATAAATTAATAACCTGGGGGAAACCACAGCCAAAACCACAAGTAGAGAGACAATTTGACAATATAACAATTATATAAAAATATTTCATTCATAAAGAGTTGTCCCAATGATTTATTATAATCATGTATGGTAAAATTGGGTGACTGAGACGAAACTTATATTGGTTGTCAGTTACAATTGTAATTCTTTTAGTAATTGGTTTGAGTTTTATTGTTGATTTCAGAGTCGGCATGCCGTTGCTCTGAGGTCTTTTGTTTTGTAGGGCGCTCTGTTTTGTCAGAGGGCCATTATTTATATTGTTATAGATGGTCTGAATCGCAAAGACCGACCCATGAGCTCACGGTTCTACCGGCCCTAAGAGCACACAGTAATCGTGAACCGGCCACGGCGAGCACACAGTCAAAGCTATCAGAAATATTTGTTGATTGTTGTATTTGATGCAGATACCCAGGCTGAGCTGGCGAATTTGTTGTGTTACAATTGTTAGACAAACAATATTAGATCGGTTATATTTAATAAAAATATGATATCATTGTGACAACTATAAAATAATATATATAAAGAACTCATACCTGGCCTGTCCGAGTAGCGACGTAGTTGGTAGGAAATTTAATAGGATCTTGACATAAAACGGAGACGGTTTCAAAGAGTACACTAGGTCGTCTTGGTGCCAGACATTGACTGAAGTTGCGTCAGAGACGATTCTAGTGAGGAGGAATGCATGTCATGGTGCCAGACAAAAGGCCCAAGCTGCGTCACGACAGCGGTTTCAGAGGTGCACTAGGTCGTCTTGGTGCCAGACATTGCCTGAAGCTGCGTTAGAGACGATTCTAGTGGGGATTAATAACAAAATTATATGTGCTAGCAGTACTGCTTCAGTATCGTAGAAGAAGAATCGGAACATTCCTATTGATGAATAAATGTTCGTATATTTTTACGGAGGTAAAAACGGAGCTTGAACTATTTCCATTTTGGTAGCTGGACCACATCGTAATGTTTTTTGCCATGGAAACGAATTCGGGGTTCCGGGTTACCAGATTGGGTAACTTAGCCTCCTTCGGGCGATTTTTTACAATATTTCGAGACAAATTTTTCAGTTTGCCAATTGACTATACGAATATATAAGAATGTTTTTCCTATATATTCATGTTTAAAACTTTCTGATGTCCGTTTTAGACCTATAAAAGTATGTGCAGATGGTTGTATATTTCCTAATAAATAGGTATTTATTTTCTTTAATGATGGTACTGCGTCTCTAAAAATTTAATTCTCAAATGTCAACTATAACAACCCTAAACTGAAAACATTACAATATCACTGGATTTGTTAAAAAAGATTTGTATCAAACATATCTATGAACCACAGCCCAAACACGAGAATTCAGAATTGAATCATTGCATTGACGAAGTGATACAAATTTTAGAGGAATATTGATATCATTTGTACTAAGAATAATGATTAATATTTCTTGTTTGAAGTTTCATTTTTGTTAGTTTTTCTTAACAAAATAAATATTTTCCAAGAATAATTGTTTTGTCATATTATTTATGAACAATGGTATATTAAGTTGCTGCTTTTGAGTTAGACTTTGCGCAGTATCTATTCAAAAGTTTTGGCGTCAACAAAAAAACAACAATTGAAAATGCAGTAAATTCCATTGACGAACTTAAGGGGAGCGGCATTAAAAATAAAATTAACATATCCGAATTATGTATGAAATTAGAGGAAGAAACCAGAAAAGTCTTCTAATGACAGAAGGGAAATGCAGAATGCAGTGTCTAAAAGTAGCCGGTAGCCCCTAGGTAGCAGAATTATAAATTTACCATTGAGAAGATCAGTATTTCATCCACCAGGAATATCAATACAATTCAAATCTTTAGCTCATTTTTATTGGTTTAAATGATTGATGATGTTACATTAGTAAACAAATGAATTAATTATGTAGGTACATAAAAATTACAATAATGCTCTCTATTCTAAAGTCAGTTTGTTATCTACAGAAAACTCACTTGCAAATATATATGACTTTTATTTATAAGGAATTTCAGAACTGTTCATATGTTTGGCTCAATTATTTATGGTTTAAATAATTTATGATTTGGTATACTACTCGTATATGTATAATTAAAATAGAATAATTTCATTAAATCTTCACAATATGCATGTAATTTTGTATACAAAAATTTTAATTAATGTTATGTATTCTAAACTCAATTTATATCTAGAGAAATTTTATTTTAAAATTCGAGTGCAGTTGAAAGAATGTTTTCATCTCCATGGAATCTCTATTCACGTCGTATATTTGGCTCAATTATTTATGGTTTAAATGATTTATGGTAAATGATAAATGGAATACATTTCATGTAACCTTGTACAATATTCGCTTACTTATGTATATGAAAATTAAAATAGTGTCGGTCTGTTGCACGTTCCTTTTGACATTTACAGAAAATGCAATGCTAAAATACGTATTAAAATGCAATAAAAACAGTACTTCATTTCTTTAGCAAAGAGGGGATATATTATTACAATTTTCGATTTAAATGTTTTTGGTTTAGGTAATTTAGGATTACTTATGTAACTAATTTATTTAATTTTTTTTATTTCATAAAAATATATATATTCAAGTAGGAATATATAAAATTGCAGACAACTTTCAAAAAGAAAATACCTACAATAAAATAGAAATTAATTCTTTCGTTAGAGTAGCAGTTTTAGATAATTAAAATTTTATTGAATTCATTTTACAATTAGAATAGAATTTCATGACAAACAATATTCATGTATAAATATAAAAATGAGAATAAGCGTCCATAATATAATACAGATTTAACCAGTTATACCATAATGAGTTATCGTAAAACTAGTGAAAACACGTAGGTATGTGAAAATGATAATTAATAATTCTTTAATAAAAAAAAAAATTCAATTTCATTTTCGGAAAAGGAATGCTCTTCTTAGTCCTTGTTTTTGTCTAGGAACTGATTTAGTTTTTTTGATAACGATGTCATTTATTTTATGGATTTTGTTGTTTAGTTTTCTTCCGTTTTGCAAATATAAGTAAACCTCTAACACATTTACCAATTGTTTGAACGAGTCACGACAAAACAAATTTTTAATAAACGAGGGTGCATATTATTCAGTGTCCACGATTTACAATTACAAACAGTATGTTATTTCCATACTTTTTATAAACGTTAAGTTTCTACGCAAGGTTCTATTAATTTTTCGGACTCTGTCATATGTCTAATTTAAAAAAAAATCATAAACAATATATAAGTATTATCAATTCCAATTTACATAATGTACAGAAATTCATTAACAAAATTACTTTAATTTAAAATGAAAAACCTTGCAATAATTCCATTGTCAATGTACAAGTACTATATTTAAAAAAAACCTTTGTTGTCAAATAATTGTTTAGTTCTTGCAGAAGCAACATAATTATTTTATAAAAGGTACTATTATGTTAATATAACAAAATTTGATTCAGACTTAAACTTGTAAAAACACGACAAATTTCAGTTGAATAAATGTACTTTATGATTAATTATAAATTATAAGAAAAATATTTTTTTCAATAACTACACTACACTACATATTTATATTTACATATTCTATGATAAACAGGTCCGATTTTCAAATTATTTCAAAAAATGAAGTTGAAACGGAAGTTCGCAGACAAACTTTGTTTGTTTTCACCTATCCACGGTTAAATAAAACAAAAAGCTAATTTTGACCTTGATACATTAAAGAATACAAATGTAATAAATCAGTTGAACAGTAAGAAAACATAGCATTGCAGACAGAAACTCGGACCAATAGAATATAGAGAATGATAGTCTGGGTATTGGTAATCGCATGACTATTTTTATAGTGGATAAGTTAGTTCGAAATGAAACTAAACCACAATTTTTGCAAGTTCTATATCAAGCAATAATAAAACCCTGACATGCTGAACTACAAAATAAACAGTTTTCAAAAAATTCTCCTGAAACGGTTTTTTAGCTTATGATCCTTTCGATACTTACTTAACAATAAATTATTAAATAATAACAGTTATTTGAATACTTTAATAGATACGACAAAGAACCACATAGAAGACATTTTTTATGAATCAGGTGTAAATTATAAATACATATATTTATTTGAACGGTATTTAAAAATACATTTCATGGGTAATTTGGTCATATTGAATTCAGCCTGTATTTACAAGATTTTCTTTTATGAGAAACCTAGTAGAACTGAATGATGTTATAGTAAATTGAAAAATCTTGCAATTATTCTCTATTTCAAATATATTTTACAAAATTACATAATGTTTCGAAAACAAAAAAATATCCAGCCAGTGTTGATAGGGGAAGCCTTGAAAGAGATTGAAGCGCCTAGGGTTAAATAAGTAATATCGAAAATATAAAATAAAGCAACACCTAAGGCGATATGAACTCGCACAAAGATAGATTCATGATCTATCTACGTTCACATGAAATAAAAAAAGTAGTTATTAAATGTACATACAACGAATAGAAATCCACCAAGGATATAAACAACATAAAAAAATGAAGAAATTCGTCGTCAAATATAAAATTCCTTCAAGTAACGATTATTTTTTTTAATACTTTAATAAATATGATAATTACAAATAAGAACTGTTTACTTAAATCAAGAAAGTAGAAGTGACTACTTCCTAGTATTTGCTTAGATTGTAAACAATTATAATTTTATTATACAATATAAAAGGTGGTTTTGAGACAAGAAGAAAACACTGTAATCCAAAAGGGGCATAGTGAAAGTAGAAATCGACAAGCTACATATATAGAATTTGCAACGAATAGACAGATACCAATAGAGAAAAATAGAGAAAAAAAATCTTTAGACCTGCAAAGTCAAATATTACCATTACAACTTTAAAATAAATTCAAAAGTTATAAATCTCCCATGCAAATGTAAAATAAAAAAATGTATTAACAATCGAATCGTCCCTTGCCATTATTCACCATATATACCATATGTCCACATGTTAATAGTATTAATTATATATAAAATTTTGTGACATGACATCCCACGCTTTCAATTTGTGTACATTACTTTAAAATTATATTGAATATTTGTTAATGTATATATTATTTATGGCCGATATTTCTTCTTAATGCTAGGCCTGTTTTCGGGATTATCTTACGTATGTGTCTCTATCCTTAAAGAAAACCATTAATTATGCTAAGATTTCATTTAGAAGCTTCATAAATTATTGGGAATTAAAAAACTAGAGGCTTTAAACAAATTTCATTTATAATATAAGACATGATAATAGGTGTGTTTGTAATGAATCAGCATACGAGTATTAAATATGATCAAGAAACAAGTTTTAATACAGAGGAAGAGGGTATTGATGAACTACCTGAAGAAATGATCAAAGAAGAAAAAACGAAAAAGAAACTAGCGGAGGAAATGAAAGAATGCATTTATCATCATCAACGTAATTACTAATTAGGGTAGCCAACGACTACCTACGTCGCTATAGGGACTTCGTCCTCTTCGATGTTTGTTCTACTTTAGTATTTTCTACGTGTTGTGTCTTCCATGTTGTTAATATTGGCTTTGTCACAAGAATAATATTGCATTCTAATGTTTGCAGAAAACATTAATTTATGTAATATACATTTCAAATATCTTAAGTTAATTCAAAGTACCTTGTTTCATGTAATCACAGCAGAGAAAATATAGTCCAACATATTTTGAATAAAAATTACATTATTTGGTTATACAAATTTTCTAGCACAAATTTTGTACAAATACACTTAATATTCTATATGAGATAGACAAAAAATCGAAAATATTAACTCCAATTGATAATATATTAACTACATTTGTCTATTACTAATGATTACCAGTAGACCAGTAATATTAAAAGCTGAATCTGGCAACCCCGATCAGATACAGATTGCTTATTGGCGATTCAAATTAATTTCCTTATATATGTAACCGGCAACACAATAACGTCACGAAAGGAATAGATATATTTATAAAACATAGAAATACATAGGTTTTACATTCAATATGATTGAAATATTTTTATACTGGCAGCGAAAATTACAAAAATTTGTTTAAAAATGTTATTTTAATATTCTTTGAAGATTAATAGCATTAATATGTACTTATAAATAATAAATTTCGAAATGTATCTCGCGATGATAGCCCGGAAACAATTAATACATCACTGGATGAACGGTTTGTTTATGATTTATTAAAAAAATATTACAATTCAACTATCTGTCGAAAGAAAAATATAAATTAAAAAATTAATTATAAGCAAACATTATAGGTAGTATTCATTATAACTATATTTATGTGGGACTTATTATACTATAAAAATGAAATAAATGAAATTAAAATAGAATTAAGTGATGACCAAAATGATGAACATAAAGAAGAATTATTTTTTTATAATATTATAAATATTAAAAATTTAATATTGAGAAAAATTATATTATTTTTAAGACTATAAATGTATATTTTATTATCCTGGGACCTCTATGTTGCAGTCTCCATACTACTAACAAGACATACCTACAAGATAAAGATTATTTTTTAAGAATATTTTTTAATTTAAATTTTAGATATTCATTATCATTATTACCAATAAATTTGTTATCTTCTAAAATCGATGGAGACAAATAAACATGCTATGATCTATAATTAGTACTAAATTTACAGATAAACGAATATTAAATATTTTAAATAATTTAAAGCGTTGATTCCTAACATTGAATGTGGACTCTAGAAGATTTTTCTTCTGTCACAACTATACATTTACAAAGTACCAAAGTCATCCTTCATACTTATTTTTCCTCGAATTTTGGAAAAAGATGATAATTAAGATAAGACTGCTTCCTGTAAACTGATTTGCATTCGTACACAAAGCAATTTAAATTACTTTTACTTTTCAATTGTTGACTTTTTTGTAATCATTTGAAGAATATAAAAAATATGTAATATTAGTATTAGTATTATTAAAAAGTGTATGGTTTGTTCGAATGTTCAAATTTGAATTGTATACATTTTAACGGTAATCGAACAAAAAATACTGTATTTTTATACATTTTTCGTAATTTTTTGTAAAATTGTTATTAATTTTATTTTATTAGATTTTACATCAAGCTTCTTAAAACTGTTTTCTCTGAAGCAATATACTTAGTAGTTAGTACTTATTAAAAATGGAATATATATTAATTACGCCTAGCCATAGATGCAATACATAATGTATAAGCTGAATCTGTGATATAACATATCTAAGAAAACACAAAATGTTATGGATAAATGCTTGTTGTTTGTCTATTTATATTAAATGATTGAAACCTATTTTGCTTTTTGACATTTATGTATATTTCTCAATGACTTATTATTACACTTGTTCTTATTACAATGCTTACTATTATACTTAACATAACATGTAATTATTACTAAGTTTTTGAAAGAAGTACTCGTAATCTTTCAACGCGGGCGGAATGTAATGAAAAGTATAATAGTAAGCATTGTAATAAAAACAAGTGTAATAATAAGTCATTGAGAAATATATATAAATGTCAAAAAGCAAAATAGGTTTCAATCATTTAATATAAATAGACAAACAACAAGCATTTATCCATAGCATTGAGTCTTTCTTGTATTCAGATAGAATACCTTCATTATATCTATATAACAATTTTTTGTATAATTATATACAAATATAAATAGATATAATCTCATTACATTATCTTTCCTTAAAAACACTATCAGAGTAGTTTTGGTTTACATTATTTCTCAAGATATATCTACAATTGTTAATCTACATTTAATTCAATAGGGACACAACTAAAAATGTCTACCTATGTAGGTGGCACCCTGGCAAGGGAAGCTGAGATAAGAACATATCCAGATGTTAAAGTGCCTAAACCTGCAAAGGCAAGAAAGATTAGATTAGAAGCACAATCTATAATGGTAGTATATGAAAGAGACCGGAATATTGGAATGGGAACATTTAATTCAATCCAAGCTTAATATGTCTCGAGATTTTATCCGGAAGAGACTCATCACAACATTGAACAAAAACGGCTAGCTACATGCCTAGCAGGAATAATTTGTAACTCAGCAGATTGGGGATCCCTAAGAACCTGGAATAATGTTATAGAGGCATATAAGGCAGCCGGGATAGACCTGCAAATCAAAGAAATATCTATTCAAGGGGTACAAGATTTAATCAGCACAGAAGAAAGACTAAAACAATTTCTTCAGAATTGGGGTGAGGATAGGAAGTATATGCTAGGTTAGACTTATTTACCGTTTATTCTAGCATTAGTTATTCTTTTATCCTCCACAAAAAAATTTAAATACTGACAATTTTAAAAATTGGGTAGAAAATCGTATTGCTACCTTTTCCGGAACATTGGGAGATACATTTACTCCAGATAATTTACTGAGGCACAATTCCCTCTACTAGATCAAATGGCTGCATTATTTAAAATTTTATCTGCCAATCATACACTGAGAAAGACCTTGTATTGCCAAATTTTATCTCTTGCAGTGTCAAAGGTTAACTTTATAAGCCTAGCATTCGCAGAGATAAATCATCTAATGCGTTGTCATGAGATTCAACATTTAATCCTCATAGATAAACATATATTTCAAGAACATCCGGAGTTATTACATACAGTAGCTCTACGTGGGCATAAAGGGAGATTTTCAGATGCCATAAGATTCCTATCTAATTTCAAGCCATCAGAGAGGATGTAAGTTAAAATATTACAGGATAAAGACTCATGTGCCTTACTCAATCGGAAAATATTTGAGGAAGCAGTTATAATGGCTACAACTGTAGCTCAATTCAAAAACTCTACTTTCCGTAATTTTTACCAAGAAAAAAGTGAGTCAGCCAGGAGGTTACAGGAAAGAACAATAGAATATTTAAATTTGAGATATAATATGCTAGGCCTTTCTGCAGGGGAGAGAGACTTTAAATCTATGGGGGAACAAGAAAAAGCATTATTTGTCAAAAATATAATTGATAGGTTTGAAAATAGGATGAAAGCAGAAAGTGATAAAGAAGACGCTGTAGCGGATGAATTATTAACACCAGTAGTAACACTTGTATTGCCTGAGTAATACATATTAGATTTAACATCAAGCTTTTTAAAACTTTTTTCTCTGAAGCAATATATTTAGTAGTTAGTACTTATTAAAAATGGAATATATATATATATATATATATATATATATATATATATATATATATATATATTAATTACGCCTAGCCATAGATGCAATACATTATAGTATAAGCTGAATCTATGATATAACATATCTAAGAAAACACAAAATAAGAAACGAATGATTCAGTGTGATCTCAGGTTTCAGGAAAATATAAAGTTACTCTAAACAAAACCACTGATATTTGTAAATATTAAAGAATAATTAAGATGATGCTTACAACATTACAACCAATGTACTATAAATTTTGTTTCAAATATCGAACAAAATTAAGGCAGCAAAGTTAATTTAAAATTGAGGATATATTCGTTAATATTGATTTTTAACATAAAACAATGCTTTAGAAAATACATAATTAGTAGGAACTACTGAAGAGTTTATATAAGTTTGATTTTATTGATTCGTTGAAAAAACAAAAAAAAAATTTGGGTTAAATATGTCAATGTTTTAATTATAAAGCTAGTATAGCCAAATATCTTTTTGTTTTTATTTATATTATACCTGTATGTACAAAAGATTTGTCTGTTTTCGAACGATATTTTTAATAAAACAAATGTTTTATTAAATAGCACTAAATTCAATCGAACAATTCTATATATAACATACAAATCATGACACTATCAATCTCTAAACCGGATCTCTATTATTTTCCCGCCATTTCTGATAAGAATCACATTTGCGAATCTTCGTTCGCGTTCGTTGACATTCGGTTCAATAGTCTTTAGAAATTATCTACATGTATATATATTTATTAGGAAAAACAAAAGAATATCAATAGAAAATACAATAAAAAATATTGAGAATGAAAGAGCAAACAGAAACACAAAGAATTGATAAGGAAATAAAAGAACAAACTAAAATATATAAGACCAAGACAAATGGGATTAAGGATAAAAATGGGCAACTAGCAGAATCTGAAGAACAATACAAAAAGGTATGGACAGATTATTTTAAGGAACTACTACTCACAGAAGAGGAACAGGAAATAAAAAGTGAATTACCAAAAGAAAACGAAAAACACATAACAGAACCAACTCTAGAGGAAGTAAAAGAAATTATAAAAAATAGTCGCAACGGTAAAACACCTGGAAGCGACAATATTAATATGGAATTATTAAAGTACGGAGGCGATGCAATACAGAAACACATCCATGAACTTATAGTAAAAATATGGAGGGAGGAAGAAATGCCGAAAGAATGGGAAACAGGACAAATTGTAACAATACATAAGAAAGGAAGCCAACAAACATGCGAAAACTACAGAGGAATCACATTACTGAACACTACCTATAAAATAATGTCATCAATAATACAAAGAAGAATAACAAATGAATCAGCAAGAATTATCGGAAATTATCAATGTGGTTTTATGAAAGGAAAATCTACCACGGACGCAATACATATTATTAAACAGACAATGGAAAAAACTCTTGAGTATGGTAATGGGAAAAGAAGTGCAAGACAAGACTATTAAAATAGGAGAATCAGAGTTTGAACAAGTAAACAAATTCAAATACATAGGTGTAATGTTAACAAATAGAGGCGAAAGAGAAGAAGAAATAAAAGAAAAAATAGCTGCTACAAATAGGGCTTTCTAAGCCAACAAAAAATTATTACGAAACGGAATTTTAAGCAAGACAACAAAAATGAGAATATATAGAACAATAGTAAGACCAATAGCATTATACGCAGCCGAAACAATGACATTTACAAAGAAGGACGAAGAAAAACTAAGGATAATAGAAAGGAAAATAATAAGAACGATACTGGGACCTAAGAAGATATCTGATAATGAATACAGAGTAAGAATGAACCATGAGATTGACAAAGAATTAAAAGGAGAAGCTATAATGAAAATAATCAAGAAACAATTATTTTAATGTAATTGTAATCAAGGATGCAATTTGTTTTAAAAGGTGTACTTCAAAATTCAAATTGTCAAAAGTCGTTTAGATCAATTCGTAAACTGTTCCCGTTTTTGTAATACATAATAATAACATAAAAGGAAAAATCGAAATTTGTCACCAGCGAAGACGTGCTGTTGGAATTTATGTAGGATAATAAGTTTGAATGTTTTTGAATCGAGCAATAATTGACAAATTTATAAACAGAACATTTTACTAATAATTTATATTTTCTTAAAAATATCAAAGTAAATACATTTACTTTTACATTTAAAATAAAACTTGTTATTGAAAACACTATTCATAATATTCATTGAGGATAATAATGAAGATATATTCATGATATTCATTGTCAACCATATTGAAGATATGTTTAATATTATTGACAAAAAATTTAAGAAATTTCGAAATAGTTTACTTAAAATAATTGTTTTGTATAAATCAGATCGTATGGAAATTGGTGCAGTATATAAATAAAATTTGTGCTATGTAGAAAAAAACTAAATTAAATTTCATCACTCATTCCTTTCTTTCATAGGAAGTTGATTCCTATTGGAGATTTATTTTATGTAAGATCGCATCACCAGTGCACAGTACTGTTTTCTTAAATTTGTTTGCTGTTAGGTTATTCATTTAAAAATAATACTTATTAATCATTATCAATTGTAATAATTCATGACATTGTTTTAATGATTGTTAATGTGTACACAACAAATATATTTATGCTACATTATAACATAGCGAAAGTATTAAATTGTGTTAAATTATTTACAGATTCTTTAGATCTGATAAAAGCACACGTTTAAAGTAAGTATTCATTTGCATTACAGTTTCGACATTACTTGCAATAGCAACAATAATGAAAATAGCAACAATGAAGAAATTTCACCGACAATAACTCGTGAAAAATTTCTTAGAGAAATCTAAGCAGTGACGGGCTCTACATAGTTTATTAAAAGATTAGTAAATAGAATTAAATAGGAGTTTCCATAACAAGTATGCAGGATGGTGCTTCGGATTCAACCAACAACACCGCGGTAACGGGCTTTTACAACTAAGAGTATTTAAGAAAGAAACATGTATATATTTATGATGGGCGCTATATAATTTACTAAAAAAAATAACTAGAGGCAAATATACGAGAACGATGCGTCGGATTCAACCGACACTACCGCGATAACGGGTGGTTACAACAATGAGTCAGTAAGAAATCAACATGTATATATTTAAATATTTTAATAACTCATACAAAATTTCTTACAGAATACTAATCAATGATGATCGCTTTATATTTTACTAAAAAATAAATAGAGGTAAGTATACAGAACAATGTGCCAGTTTCAAACGGCACCACCGCGATAACGAACGGTTACAACTAAGAGTTAGAAAGGAATCAACATGTGTATATTTATATATATTTTAATAACTCATACAAAATTTCTTACATATTACTAATCAATGATAAGCGCTTTATATTGTACTAAATTATAAGTGGAGGCAAGTATACAGGACAGTGTGTCAGTTTCAAACGGCACCACCCCGATAACGAGCGGTTACAACAAAAAGTTACTAAGGAATCAACATGTGTATATTTATATATTTTTTAATAACTCATACAAAATTTCTTACAGATTACTAATCAATGATAAGCGCTTTATAATTTATTAAAGAAGTAGATGCAAGTATACAGGACAGTGTGTCAGTTTCTAACGGCACCACCGCGATAACGAGCGGTTACAACAAAAAGTTAGTAAGGAATCAACATCTCGATATTTATATATATTTTAATAACTCATACAAAATTTCTTACAGATTACTAATCAATGATGTACGCTATATAATTTAATAAAAAATAAATAGAATTAAATAAATAAATAGAACATGTTTCATGTAAGTTATTAGAATATATTTTATGTAAGTTAGTTATAATAAATTTTCTTCCTTAATTATAAATTGTTCATTCTTCATTCTTCTCATATAAAGTTGTTTTGTCAATATTAGGAATAATTTCCCGCTCCACCTTATTCTGATTTTTTTGTTTGGCGCCTTGTTTAATAGTGAACTACAATTGAGATATCGCATTGAACATTTTTGTATAGTTCACTAACTATGCAAAAAATAATGTATTCAAAATGTTTACAATGGAATCTGGGCAAGAAACAACTTTGTTGTTGTTAAACGTCTGAGCCTGTACGTAGCTTATTTCGTTTTTATATTAATACTAACAAATATGCTAGATATACTTTACTGAGTTCCGTAGTCAGGACTTTAAGAATGTTTATTGATGTTATACTTACGGCGTATGTACATAACAAAAATATTTTTTATCTATTCCAAGTCAATAATCAACATTATATGTAAGTTATGTCATGTGTCATTAATGTAATCGTTTGTATAAAAAACCATGTCATGTTTAAGAAACCAATGTAAAAGGGACTTTCATTATTAAACGAGTTTTGACAACATGGTCCGCTTGGAAAACTAGTTTATACTAACAGCGAAACAAATTTTTTAAATAATATATTATATTTAGCATCTTCTACAAACAAAAATATATATTTTTTAAATAAGAGATTATATTGAAATCAGGTTTGAACTTAAAAAAATTAAGTAAATGCAATGTAGTGCTATTTGGAAATAGCACATATACATATACGGTTAAAAATAATTAATTTTTAACGATAACGTATTACAATGGAGTTTTACCTAGTTGTCCACTTACTTTTTTATTCCAAAGTACAAATATGACTAATATCTAAACAGATTCATATATGGAGTTACTCTCTTAGCGGTTTTATCCTAGTTTAAGTTTTTCATTAATCAAAATTTATAAGTGCCGTTTAATGAATTCAACAATAGACCTAATTTTTAAGATAAAACCATTAACCTTAAAAGTTCACTTATCACACATGCAATGTAATTAGAAAATTCCAAATATATAAATTTAAAGAAATAAATGTAAGTAAAAATTAAATTTTGAATCTTCAAAGTAGAATATTAGTTCAGGAGCTCTAAATTTCATAAAAATTACCTTCAATCCATAAAAAAGCTTGTTACTTGAAAAAGGATACAACAAAGAATTTATTGATACGAGAATAAAATGATCACATTAACAACCCTTTTTACAAAATCAATCATGGCAACAATAAAACTTCCAAGTTCATATCATATAAATAGCCAATTCCAGCCAAAATATCATTAATAACTTTTAACAAACAAACGATGAAATCACAAAAAATTACAAAAACGTAATCTATAAAATAAATTGCTGAAAATGTGACGTTTTTTATTGGCGAAATGTTGCAATATTTAAAAAAAACGGTTATAACAATAAAAATACCACTGCAAATTAAAAAATACACATATTTCAATATAACGTCTAAAATAAAAATCTAAGATTAATTAAAGAAATTGTACAAAAATATAAATAATAAAAGAGTTGTCAACCAGTACACATTTCAAAAATAACCTTGAACATGCCGAACAATTTCAAGGGAATTTATAATCTGTACATATCGCCCGTATGCATAGAATAATTTTTAACTTAATAAATTAAATACATTTTGAAAAAGTTTAAAGTACACTATCAATATTTTTAAAATGTTACCATAATTTAAATTGCACTTTACAATACCACAAAAATCTCATGGTTTATTATAAAATTATACTCAAATTTGTAAATTTAAAATCAACATCGTTAATTAATGAGTGACTACATAAATTTAATTTTAATTTTAAACTTGTAATTTTTTTAGATATTATTACAATTATGATTAAAGCTGTAGATGAACCACTTTGGTCCGAAAAGTCTCGTGAGAATAATTAGTTATTTCACTCAAAATGTATCAATAAGGACTTTCTTTTCAATCCTTAAACTTCCGACCTGATTCTTCACCATTCCAAAGTTGATAGATAATAAACGACAAAATACATAAATCTATTTCTAAAGTAAGGCCGTTAACTACTTACCTACAAAACATTTTAGTAGAAAACCTTATTACATAAAATGAAACAGAACTCTCCAAGAGTAATTAATATTTTTCAATATTTAATAATAAAATCTCATATAGAATAAGGAATATTACATGACCCAACCAACGGATTACAGACGCCACATTATTTAACGCGATAGATTAAAATAACACACCAGTTTTCTTAGGTTCATTCAATATATCAAGGTTTATCGTATTAACCATGTATACAAATACGAAAGATATTAACAGATTAAATAATATTATTATTGAACACACAAACAATAAAAATTAATAACCACGTAAATATCTTTTCAAATCACCTTCAACTGTTTACTCCCATCCAAAATACAAAAATAAGTAAATATATTTAGTAACATTATAAAATCTATTTAGATTGCAAGAATACAGATTCATTTAAATTTAGTACTTTAAAAAAAAATAGACTTCCGGACAATTATTTTAAAGAACCCAATCATTAAATTTCAACTTACCGGGATTGTTTGATACTACATTTAAATCCACGAATACAAACGCAAAAAAGGTTAAAATAAAAATTTTATTACTGAATCAAGTAAAATACGTAATAAAAATAGTTAAGGTTCAGATATTTTCCAAAAATTTGAAGTTTGACGGCCTCGCGGACAACCTGTTTGTTTTACGAGGTCCTTCTGGACGTTTGACAAAACTTTAGGACCATGCACACGGCACCTTAAACGTAAACCGTACTTTTGACACGTTCTATTAGGTAGCCAGTGAACATGCTCTCCAAGATATGGGTAGGCCCCCGAGTGGTCGCAGGGGTCTATCAGCCAGGCGCTAGAGTGGACGAAAAGTGGACTCGATACAGATGAAACAGGGAGTCAAACAGGGCATTATTGCTCACCTTGGCAAGACAGTACGAGAAAACAAGTCCAACACAAATTTCAATAACATTACAAATAATAAATTAAAAAAAAATTCACAACAATTAAAAATAAAGTAAAATTAAACTAATTCATAGTCACTAAAGCAGACAAAAATGCAGGCATAGTCAACAGGAACAGTGAAGGTTATATTTTAAAAACAGTCGATTTTTAAACTAATAATTCGTGAACCAGCCACAATAAAAATTTCAATAAAACAATTAAAAATTGCTCAATTAATACTTTCACACGTCAACTTACAATCCCTACCCAAATTACCTTCCTCTACAGCTTAATCAAACTACAGACACCAGATTAATCTATTAAACCCATTACCTCCTCCATGACTTCTCCAACTTAAAAGCTAGAAATATTTCTAAATCATCTCATAGATATTCTTCATTATAAATCACCCTAACTAACAAAAACTATGTCAAAAAGACCTTTAGAAAACAATAGGTTTAATATTAATATCCTTCGATAAAATCAATCTTGATTATTTATTAATTACATCCTTGGAATACGATATACTAGCTAGATCGAGATCACAAGGGCAAACCCAAAAAATAAATGAATATTAAGTTAAATAAAACATAGTAACTGTTACAGACATAAATATAAACGCCAGTAAAATTATTTTAAAAATTTAAACCGTTTTTATTAAAAATATTGATATTCTTGCATAGTAAAATTATTTTAAAAATTTAAACCGTTTTTATTAAAAATATTGATATTCTTGCATAGGAAAGAAAATATTCATAGAAAACGTCTCTATTTGACTCTTTTGTTGCAATAAATTACATTTTTCTATATTTGCTTTGTACTATTAACTCAGAAGTATGATCAACAGAAAATTTGAAATCCGTTACAATTTCTCACTCAAAGTAGAACACATCTCATAAACATGAAAAGATGCTACAAGCCTCAATAATAAAATATATTTGAATGGAAAATTGCAAAAAATATTAATTACGACGTATAAAAGTATTGGAAAAAGATATTAGACGAATCGATAGAGCACACAAAAATATACATAAAAATGTATAAGGCTCGCATAGACCTGCATGTCACGCATCACAAACCGTGCAAACGTACTTCGTTGCTGCAAGTGTAGTCGGAACTAGAACACTGAACCGCTCAAAATAGGGTAGGAGGTGTCTTAATACACACAAAATTTTATAAATTTATTGACAAAATGATTATTCAATTCTTATGACTTTCAAATTAAATATTTCTTCAGTACGAAAACCTTATTTCTCATTTTAGCACTCAGCACTGGCACTCGGTACTTTACGTATTATATTCGGTATCATTCGATCAATGTGCGTTGTGCACTACCCGCTGAAGAAAGTTCTGAACTTTTTTAGTACATAGAGAATACAAATGCAAACGCACGCTCTTAACTTGTAAGCTTATACCTACTTAGCTACAATATACAATCCTTTATTACTATTGCAACTTAAGGCTTGTTAATATTGGTATATTAATTTGTTAATGTCAATTATTTTATTTTTAATAATATCATTATTACAGCTTGATAAGCGACATAATGAGTAAAAATGTGCAAAAAAGAACGAAACGGAAGAGTGTTGCAATTCTGGTTGAAGTGGTTTACAAAGTAGTCTATTATCAGAAACTGAAAATAAACCTACTTTTTTATATACATTCAAAAGGAAATCGCCCCCCCCCCCCCCCTAGAACATTATCCTGCATCCGCCCCTGTCGTACTGTAGACTTCTATTAAAAGTAAAATCTTTTAATGATTATACTTATTTTTTTGATACTGCCTTTTGCTGTTCTGGAATAAGAATTACTAAAATACTTATTAGATTATGAATATGTAGCAAACAAAAAATATATTAAAAATGCTACAATTTACTATTATGTAAAATAGTACATTTACATACTGTTACCTAAAAATACATATCTGGTAGTGCTCGAATTATGATACAACACCATAGCCGTCCCAATCTGCACTGCACCCAACACACAAATCTCTATGATGTACCGACAAACTTTCGTTCATGTTAGTTTGAGCAGGATCGTGCGTTTATGCGAGTTGCACCGTCCAAATGAAGATCAGTAACATTCGCGTATGAAATTAACGTTGGGGGCCGCTGTGTGCGTTTACAATATGGCGGCTCTATTTCGTAAAGTGTTGCTGTTACCTACGCGTTTGTGTACGTTTTTCACTGTTGAAAATGTTGCTTTACTAAACATTTTATTTTTATCATTCAGGTAATTTAAAATTCCGATTTAGTGTTGGCTTAAGTTTTTTTATATTAATCTTCATATTTTACTAGAAAATCATGAAATTGTCAAATGAAAGATGTGAGGCTACATATGGATTTATTATTTAATGCGCTGTTACAATTATTAATACAAAATATGTCAAGTTTGCTTATAGTAATACTATTTCCATACACATTTACAAGGTGATTCAATAGTTTTAATTTTTACTTTTATCTGTGGAATTTTTTTTTAAGAAGGAATTGAGAACCCTTTTATTTTGTACATTTTAGTATTATCAGTTTTTGTTTGCTGTTTTTTTTTTACCTTCACTTCAAATTAACTTAAAATGTCAATGGACGCAACAATAATCTTGAAAGAAAGTTCATTCTAACCAATGTCCTTGGTAGGAACACATTGTTTGAATGAGGAAAATAAATCAACCGTTTATACAAAAACCAAAAAAGAAAAATTAATACAAAAATTCATAAAAGAAAATCCGGGGTCAGCCTCAGCCAAACATAGATAATCTAAATATTTACTTTACAAAGTTTACATAAAATAATTCCCGTATAAAGTTTTATTTATGATATATAGTTATTTCCGTTTTTATCTTATAATAATGATATATAGAACATGAATTTTAAATATAATTGTTACTAAATACAAATTATACACAAATAGTTAAGAGAAGGTTAGGTTAGACCTAAATAAAATCGAAAAATTAATATTTCAGGTATGTAATCTTCAATCACAACAATAAAAATTCACTAAAATTGTAACCATAAAATCATAAGGAAATAAGCATATCTACCAAACAAAATCAACGAATAACCATTAACCTAAACGTAATTTAAAAAAATACAAATTTTAACGGTTAATGTCAGGTAAAATTCTGCAAGGTTCATTTCGTTTTGTTTGACTACTTTAGTCTAGACTACGAAGTAAAATACAGAGTAATATCCAATTCATTATTTTCCAATTCTTACGTATTTTCCACTAAACCGTTTTAATATGAAAGTGCAATTTTTTAGTAGGATTCTCGTGTTTTGTTATTATTCCTTTTTTATTTTAAACAATTGGGAAACAATGTGGAAAAGAACACAGATTTTAAACGACGCCGGCAGAGTGATTTGATGATAAATTATTTTACTTACAAGAAATATGGAACTAAAAGTATCTATGTAACTTGCTGTATTTAAACTATCTGTCTATTTCACTTAATTATGTCGTCACTTTTAAAATGTTTTTCACAGGCTTAGTTCGTTTTAGTAAAAATTTTGTCTTTTCTAGGTAACTTCCCGTCACTTTTTAAATATTTCATTCTTAGGAGCACGAAATATAGCTATTTTCTCTCTGTTGGAATCATAACCGCTAATACAATTTGGAATTAAACACTTTTTACCCCTATTAGACAAATAGTATCAGAAAAAACATCTCAAATATATATGAAACACATGTTCAATGGAATATACACAAGTTACCTCATTCTATCCCTCTCTACGTATGTTTCTTGTCTGCGAAGTCAGCTTTCTGGACGCAGTGACAATATGAAGAATACATGCCGTTGCAAAGAAGTGCTCTGGACCCAATTGAGGTATTACGTCATGAGATAACACGCAAGTGTAAACACATCAACGCATCTTTCGGCAAACAGCGACCGTTTATTTAGTAACCAACAATGAATAAGAAGAAAAAAAATATCCTATAATTAATTAATCCATGTGAACAATAAATGGAATACAAGCCATCAACAGCAGTACATCATATTAAACTGTACCTATGCATGCGAAGAAATTGGGAAAGAGATGGTTCAGGTGGAAGAATGCAAAAAAATATATGTCCATACTGTCACCTTTGCTTTTCAGTTTTCTTCTTGGCTAGCACTTCGTAATAGATGTAAATATGAGTCATTCATGATGATTATCAAACTGACTACTTGAGGTAATGTTGAAAAGGGCAAAAATCAATAAAACACATGATAAAGTAATGTTTTTAGTTAAAATTAAATAAAATTGAAAATTAAAGTAAGCACATTACTTTTTCAACTGAAAAAACAACCATAACATAATTATTTATGATATTAAATGATACTTATTCATAATATAATAAGTCATATTTACAACTGCTTATTTAGTATATTAGGATTTTTGCCAGAAGACAGAAAAAAGATGACAACTAAAATGTATTAGTGTTTCCACACTGAGGTAACAAAGTACTTTTATAAAGGACATGTTGATCTGTCATTAAAATACAGTTAAACGATAAATAGCACAATGTTATACTGAAATTAATAATAAATATAGAAAAATTACTTCTAATAGATGTACATGTAATTGGTGGAATGTATATGTTGCGGAAATTATGTACCAGATTGTAAAACCATCGAGAAAAATGCTAAAGAGAACAATCAAGTATTAAAACATCAATGTTATTCCGCTAAACAATATGTAAAAAAAAAGGTGAACGTTAACTGTGTGCCAATTAAAGCACTGTACGACACATAAAGAAGGATGGAGCACAATATTACAAGTATCGTAAATAAACCTTTCTGGATATTGCCTTAGAAAAATTAAGAAGGGCAGGAAAACACTCATAATGTTTGAAATAGTGAAAAGTATTTAAATATTATAAGAAATAAATTTATAGAACTATAGGAACAAATATAAATAATTTACTGTTAGAGACAGACTTCATTCCTGTTCATCAGATTAAAATAATTTGAAATATAAATAAATTATTACAATTAAACCGTAATAAATAAATTTAAAATATCTAATATCTCTATCTTTCTTCAACAAAAGTAATTGTTTATTCGATAAATAGCACAGGCTTAGAAAAATTAAGCATAGGCTTAGAAAAATTAAGCGTAGGCTAAGAAAATTTACCGCACAGACCGGTGTACAAACCCGGCATTACAGAAAAATTGTAGTAAAATAATTAGTTCGCTGACATATATCAAAGTAATTTCTAGTTAAATTACATATACAACAAATAAATAAATATAGTAATAAAAAAGTATTTACTAAAGATAAGTAAGTAATAAGTGTGAATCAAAATTCGTAAATTTTGCTGTTATATAAAGGCCCCTTTTGTAAGAACAATGTAGTAGGATGGATCATATATCGTGAAGTGTTAAGACAACAATGGAGTCAAAAATTCTGTAGGGTTGAAATGAGATGTCAGTGACAGAATAGGCAGAACAAATAACCAATTATCAAGCGTTTTACCACCCTCAGTCAGGTAACGTTACACCCTACTCTCAGCAACTCCAGCGAGCGAGAGATATTTACAGACTCAGGGGTTCCAAAACATCTAAAGGAAAAATACATCCACACATCAAAAATACTTTGCAAACCTCAAAAAAAAATTATATAAAATCTCGTTTAATTATTCACAAAAACCGAAATATGAAGAAATATTGTGTGATTCTACATTTAAAATTCATTATTATTGTTTTCATTTGAAGGCCTATGTGGTGCACATTTGAAGAAATTAAAACTACTAAAAATTCAGTATTTTAATAGAATAGACATTTTAAAATAGAGAATTATATACATGTACATACGAAATAGAAGTTGGTTGCAGACAATGGCAAAAAAATGTATTATCTAACACATAGTACGTTCTGCTAAAGGTCTAATTAGTTTAAAGACTGGTCATAAAATGATTTTATATATGACTACGTTCTTCTTTTATCCTAATGTACAATAAACGAATAAACAAAAATATTCAAATTTTCATATATTATCATGTTCCAGTATCCTAGTTGAAAAATTGCAATTCGATTATTAATTAAATTTTAAGAATTTTTATTATCACCTATATAATCTGCCTAAATTTCTAGACAACTGTATCGCCAAGATAATTAATAAATGATTTTTTTATATTGCATATTTTCCTTAACTGAGTGCACAAACGCTACAAAACAAGTTATGCATAATTAGGGCAGGGAAAATAAATAGATTAGTCATTAATTAAAGTAAATTAATCGATCATTTGACTACCATTTTAAAAACATTTAATTAACCAAATAATTCATTAATCGATATATGGATAATATTAATTAATCGATTCTTCCATTACCGAATCATATTTCATCGACTACTTGATTAATTGATTAAATAGTTCGATAATAAATAGTTAATAAACCGACAGTTGATTTAGCAACAGTTGATTGATCGATAATTGATTAATTTATTTGAGAACTTTTTCCTAGTTAGTTAATTCATATCAACTTAATTTTTAACACTTATATTTTTTTCGGTCGTCACATTATATATAAATTTAATATTTTAAGTTCAACTTGATGTAGGTTATAATTATTTATTATTTGATTATTTGATAGATAGATTATTTGATTATTTCATGAATCAAAATAATCTATTATTTTTTATACTCAATAATTTATTATTACAAACTATAATCGAACAGCCCTATACATAATAAATTATTTCAAATAATAATTAATACCACTTGAGGTATTAAGTAACAGATTCCCCGAGAGTCCAAACTAGAAACTATTAAATAAAGAATTTCTGGACATAAAGCAGCAAGCGTCATGATAATCCAGCTACCATGGAAACAATAATAAAAATCCAAAAAACAAGGTTTGTAAGTTGACGAGGGAACAAGCATTTACCTGAAATAAAATCAACAATAGATAACACTCTAAACAACATATATTGCAAATTGATACTTTGGAAAAGCATAAAAAGAAAACTAATGAGCATCGTTAAATAGAAATAAAATAATTGCTTCAGACATTATAAACACCTTCATTTACATGCCGCCATCACGAAGTTTCTCATTCGCCCATTACTTTGTATAAAACATGTGGCATAAATAATTATTTTCATATTTTTGATAATACAATCTAAACTATTAAACATTAAAAAATGTGGTTAAAAATCCAATCAAGTCAACATAAAAATTCCAAAAGGGACAATCTCATATTTTCTATTATAAGCAATGTATTCTAAGATCTGAAACTGTTTTCAAATTAGTCACAGTTTGGCGCATGCGTATTGAAAAGTACAAAACTAATTACAAATTTTGTTGTTCGCACAAAACTTCAGTTTATCCAATTATGATTATTATTAAGTCTTTATAATCTCTCACAAAATATGGACTTTCCTCTGTTGAATATAATACATTCAAAACAAAAATTAGAGAACTGTACACCATAACTACAAAAAATACAATTATCATTTGTCTTCAAATACAAAGCTTAAAATTGAAAATCATCTCAAAATACGAAAAAATTCTAAAACGTGGCAAAAAGTGCTCTTACCCTCCATCGGGTTCTCCAAAATAAAGTCCTATATTATTGTACAATAAATAACACGTAGATTTGTGGAACCCACATAACTTTTCATGCAATAACCTAGGTATACGAATGAAACCAAAGTAAAAAATATAATTAAAATTGAATAAAGTCGAATGGTCAATCATAAAAATCGCGTACCGTCGTTTTTTTAAATATTGCCTTTCAATTTCAAAAATAACAAATAAGCAATGTTCTTCAACAATTTAAATGTGAAAAAATATATATTACATTTACGACAATCAGAACGCTTTATCAAAAAAAAAAAATGTACAAGTAAAAATAAACTAATATTGTTCGAATTAAAAAAAAAAATCTTTCAATGTATACAATGTATGTGACCATGTTTGTTCCAACGATTTCAAGAACTAATGAGTTCTAATATGTTTTCCACATATAATTTGACCAAGTTTCCAGCGAAGCATTCGGGTTCGAATCCCAATATGGATATAGAATATATGCATCTCTATATCATTTCATCGACATGGATAAAAAGCAAATGTTAAAAAGAGAAATTACTCGTACCCATAATGTCAATCAAGGAACAATGTATAAAAACTAAAAACAATAAAAATAATTATTACGAAAGAGAAAAATAAATTTCAATGAATATATTTAACAGAACTGTAAGTATATTAGGATAAATCACCAATAAAGAAAATCACAGTTAATGTGTAGAGCGGAAGTGAAAAAATTGGGAAAGGCACTTGTAGTTTCCTAAAGCTCACTTACTTAATGACAGGCAATATTAGATAATATATTCAAATTAGAATAAATATAAAATTTTTAGATTTGATGACAAACAAAAACAAAATTCCAATAAGGAATTCATATTTAACCTAACATGGGAATACTCTCTGATGGACATTAAGTCCGAAAGCGAACAGTTTATGATGCTCTGGTTGGCAGCGATATTCACGCTCTATTGTAACTAATTGTACTGCGTTCACAACAGTAGCACTTAAACATTTCAACAGTAGCACAATGCGCAGCTGCACACGGCAAACACGAACGTAGTCTTTCGGGCGTGAAAACGATGTTTGCAAAGATGTCGACATGTAAACCAACCAATGGCAAGCACACACAAGACCACCCGCCAAAACTACCTACAATAAGAATTACAAACCGGAAGGTTAAATTGGAACGCACTCCCTACTTTCATTTCCGTTACAACAAAATACTGTATTAAACAAATGAAGAAAGAGTTTGCATATAGTAAGAAACATCGATGTATTTTGAACTTTAATTTAAAATTGCAGATTTTCATAAAATTCATTGAAGTAAACTTTAAGCTAGTTTAAAAAATGTTGCAATTACTGAATGTATTAAATACCGACAAAAAATAAAAATTTGACATATGGTTATATATAAAATCATTATAGCATCAATTAAAATAAAAAATTGCTTCAAAAGAGCGAATAAGAAGTACAAACTTCGCCAAAAAAACGACGAAATATTTGTAATAAACCGTTTATTAAATCATTCAATCAAAATCAATAATACTATTACACATTACACCAGGTAAACTTGTAAGTTATTTGAAAAATACTATATTTTATAACATTATAAATGTTGAATACTAGAAACTTTGACATGAGGAATTACCATGGTAAAGATAATAATATCTACCTATACGATATGGCTGATTAAATTATTTAATTTTTCATGTATTAATATCAAACACTATAGAATAAGACCTTCGCTAATATATTGAAAACTGGGATAAAATATATTGAATTTATTATTTAAAATGTAAATTACGTTTTATTAATTGAGACTCTTGTTACATGGATTATTCGATCACAACAAACGGATCATATTCTATTAATGTTATTCCACACCAGTCAAAATCATTAGTAATCAAAATATTGTTGCATCAATAATTGCAGTTGAGCATTACAAAGTCAATAATATTTTGATTTATTATTATTGTGGAGAAATAAAATATTTTTTGATTACAATAAATTCAGTCATATTTTCATTGATTACCACAACTATTTTTATTACTCCTTATATCAAAATTAGTAAATCGTTTTCGTGTTATCTGAAGCTTCTACAGAACAGTACCGTATTTGAGAGAGAGAAATATATTGCTATTGAAAAATCCTAATAAACACAGGCGTCTCATACACAAATTATAAAAATTTGCTTGGTTGGGGCAGAATTGTCAAGAAAATCATGAGGAAACGTGTTAGCTCAAAAGTTAATATTAAAACGAACAATCGAAGACTACTCTGATTTTCGCATGCGAATCTGACTAACTTCATTGATCCAAGAATAAATGAATGAATCAAGACTGTGCAGCAAAAATTATTAATTAATAGAATAACTATATTTTTCCACAATCGTTTAATTTTGATGTTGTTTGAGTGAGCAAAGTACGCTATTTTAATCACTTAAAAGAGTGAGCAAAGTAAATTATTTAATCACTATTGATTAAAAAAAAATTTAATCACTCTTGTGCACTACTTTGCTCACTAATATTAAAAATAGCTAAAAATTTATTAGAATATTTATTTAAGATAAATTACATACTATTCATTATTAGTTATTTACGTGGCCAGCGGTATAAGTTAATCTTTACAGGGCGAGCTGGCTGTTTGTGAGGCGAGAGACGAAGGTAGCTCAATACAAATGTGATGATGACTGCTGTTTTAAGCGTCGAAACGTCCAATTTTACTAAAAAAAATAAACAATAAAAAATTTGCACATTTATTGTTTTATGATCCTGAGCCACAATTACCTTTTCACCACTGTTCCTCATATTTGTAATTTTTATAATAAAATGCATAAAAAAAACTTTCTTTATTTTCTATTATTTTTTATGAGCATTGTAAATTTCAACAAGACTAGCCTTGTAAATTTTTACAGGTTAATTACTGTAATTATTTATTTACTTAGCTACCAAGAAGCCTGTAAAGTGATAATTATATAGAAGGTGGAAATAAAATTATTTTACGCATACAAAACATGAGTCGCAAAAAAATATAAGTTTTTTCAAGAAACCATGAGTCCTGAAGGCATTGAAAAGTCTAATGATTCGAAAATCCATAAAAAATATAAAATAAACTTTTCAAATGAAAATAATGAATACTCGCAATTACTAGGCATGAGTTCGTAAGATGATAAAATACATAATTCCCGAACATGATTACTAATTCATCTCAAATATAAATCTTAACAAAAGACACTTAATCAGCTTGCACGTAAATCAACTCACAATAATTCTTACAAAAAACAATTCGTATCTTAATTCAAAAGTAGCATGAATGTATTATAACTAGTATAGAAATTAATAAATATAACAACGAAATAGTCTTCCAGATGGGACACGAATATCAACTCATATTTCAGAGTTCCACGGTCAACTAAGTACTATTTATATGCATCAGAAATCCCTAGCTAACGACGTATCAATTCTAAATTATTCTCATAATAAAATAGAAATTAGAAACAATGACATAGTTCTTTATTTATACAAAAGAAAAATAAATGTATTCTTTGGTATTAGTATTACGACCTTAGATCATTCTAGATCTTATATTGTACAGTTCTTCTTTAGAATCCAGTGGAACTAAAAGTAGAAAATAATTTGATTTAATATATTACAATACAACAAATGCCATATTACTCACTTTAAGAATGAAGATAAGCAGAAATAAGAAATAGAAAGGAGTGAATAAATGGTACAGGGCCAGATTTAAGGGATGAGGGACATCGACAGGAATCTGTTATGAATTGTGAAAATAATAAATAAATATCTAGTACAAAAGTGTCTCATATACATGGATATGATATAAAAATGGGCTTAATTTGGAGCAGAATTCTAGAGACAAAAAATAACAACAATAAATTTGATATTACTCTCAGTGTAGTTCTGAAATAAAGTAATGATAATTATCTTTCTAGTAAATTAACTATCAACAATATTACCATCGCTACCTAAAGTGTGGCTACGGATAAACGTAGCTTTTCTGAAGGTATTAAAACTCCTCAAAGAAGTTGGATCCGAAGAAAGTTTTGACCCGATTCGCATCGGAAAAAAGACTAAATTTTATTTTATAGTTATACTGTTACATGTATAATTTTGGTGTTTTGTTTAATTCGGTAATATCTGCTAACACTAAAAATTTGTGTTACTAAATAAATTTGTGCTTTTTATTATTATATGTTTTGTTTATGGTAACCTAAGATCAAAAAGAAATTAGCACCTCTATAAGAGGCACAAAAAAAACATGACAAAATTAAAGATTCTAATAATTGAATAGCAGATATTTGTCAAAAATGTAGAATTAACAATTTTTATACTTTGTATTCGTGTTAAATACGATAAATAAATGTTATAAATTAATATATACATTAGCAAATATAAATATTTGAAGTAAAATATATATTACATAATGGAAAGTATATGTAGACACGTATGTATATTAAGCATAGAGGCTTGCTAACATCTTTTTCACATGATTACACAATAATCTAAATATGAAAGAAATACGAAATAATATTATCAGGACTGATATATTATGGTAGGAAATAAAAAATAAACAGAAGGACTAAATTCACGAATAAATAGATAAATGTAACAATTTTATTTTCATTCACCTATTTACTTGTGATTTGTTTCTCGCCATGATGAAGCTATGATATCGAAACATCGTTATTAAATACTCTGACTGCAATTCTGCTTATTTTTTATTTCCCATTAAAATAATTGTTCTTTTCAAACTACTTAAGGAAAATATGTAGATAATGTCGCTAACTAACCTTAATTATCAAAATTAACAATAATAGAAAAATACTTTCTGAAATTCTTGGCTCAAGAATAGACTAAAGTTAGCTACAGACTACGGTGACGTTCTGTATTAACACAAAACATCACAACACAACAGATCTTATGAGATATACGTGGTGCAGTCACACTTTTGTGACGTTTTGTTCCAACCTACATAAGTTTACGAACTAATTTTTTGAGTGAATTGCTTTCAAGAGAAAAAAACTGCATTATGAATGAGCAACATATCAAATTATTATTAATAGCTCTGAAGTTGTATAGAAACAGACCAGATTTATAATTTTTTGGAGCATTTCTTTTGTTAGTGCCAAAATATCAAAAAACATAAAAAAAGGATAATGGTCCGATGTCATAGTCACAAATCACAAGAGTAATTCCACCACTGAATTGATCTTGTACATATTGTACTTATGAATAATGTAGTGAATAAATATTTGTTTACAAATAAACCATAAAAAACACTATCAGAGCTTTAATCAAAATCCTAAGTACATATAAAAACACTACACCCTATCATACCTGGGTGCCAAAATCTAGTAGAGTGCACCAAAAGAGCAAAAAATTGATCCCAAGTAAATTTAAAGCAAGGTACTCACTTTAGAAAAAACAGTTAAATACGGATTCTATAGTTACGTATAATTAAAATATATTTAAATACACCTAATTATAAATGAAAAATTGTTGTTGTATATATTTATTAAAGTCAAAATAACAATTTGGATTCATATTTTTAGTTCGTAACAATAAGGTTTGTAAAATGAACTAAATCACAAATAAAAGAACAATTTAATTAATAAATTAATGGATTACCATGATAATTTTTTCATCGTATCGATATGGTCATACGAAGTATTAAAAAATGTGGAATTGAACTTCAAAAAGATCTTTCCAAATAATGAACTGAACAATAATTAACCTCAATATCAAGGCTACTTTTCAAAATATTCCTTAAACGCTCGTGTACATAACTTTCATATTAACTTTACATAAAAAACAAATTCAGCTGCTAATAATTGCATTGATAATTTTAATGAGGATGTTCAAATTATTATACTCAGAAATAGTCTGGGAAAATCGTGGTTTAATTCTTTATTAGCCTCATCAGTTAATATCATTTTGAGTAACATAAAAATAAATAATAGTTACATTATACCTCTAACAAAAGATTGCATCCAAAACAGATGCAGTACGTTTAACTGTAAAATAAAAAAATCTTTTAAAAGATTACTAAAAAAAGAGGTTATATTTTCAAAAAGAATAGATATACGATCACACAATTTCAGAAGAAAATGTAAATTACTACAATCGTCTCGTTGTATCAATATTAGTGCGTCATTGTTTTCATACACGAGTGTATGACAGTGACAGCAGATATTAGGGTTGTTGGTTATCATTTCAGAAAACAGGGACGCATTAGCATTGATACAGCGAGACGACTATAGTCACTTAGCTCTTGAAGAGAACAGAATAAAATTACAATGAGTTACTTCAGTTGTGAAGCAGTACTGCCTGCATGTATAATTTTGTTATTAATAATATTAGAAAATAATCTCTAATAAGTATAAATATTTTATGAACAAACAATTTTACGTAGAATATCTAATTTGTATAATGAATTTTTGTGTGACTGTACGGCACGAGACCTTATCTGTTTATTGTTTAGTCTAGCGCAGGCCAGGGTGTTACAACCACTTGAAAAAATGATATTTCCTCGCCGATGCGTCGCCGTATGGGTGAACTGTTTACAAATCAGCATCTTCGGACGAGAATTAAGACAAAGAAGTTATCATGCATCCAAGTGAGATGGAATATTAAAATATTCTACAAGCTTCTGCGATCACGTGCTCGGATCGTGGACTACCCCTGAAACACCATAGTTCTGAAGGAGGGAAGAGGGATATTTTTGTATATAACCCGAGCCCAAAGCTGTACTCGAGGAGTCGGTTCCAGGACTCCACTTATATCTGGCTTGTCCGGAGTAAGTCCTCCTGGTCTCCCAGACTCCACTTCCTTAAACCCACTCTCTCCTCCCCACTAGAATCGTCTCTGACGCAGCTTCAGGCAATGTCTGGCACCAAGACGACCTAGTGCACCTCTGAACCCGCTGTCGTGACGCAGCTGCAGGCAATGTCTGGCACCACGATAGACCTCCCGACCCACTAGAATCGTCTCTGACGCAGCTTCAGGCAATGTCTGGCACCAAGACGACCTAGTGCACCTCTGAACCCGCTGTCGTGACGCAGCTACAGGCAATGTCTGGCACCACGATAGACCTCCCGACCCACTAGAATCGTCTCTGACGCAGCTTCAGGCAATGTCTGGCACCAAGACGACCTAGTGCACCTCTGAACCCGCTGTCGTAACGCAGCTACAGGCTATGTCTGGCACCACGACAGACATTCCTCCACACTAGAATTGTCTCTGACGCAGCTTCAGGCAATGTCTGGCACCAAGACGACCTAGTGTACTCTTTGAAAACGCCTCCGTTTTATGTCAAAATCCTATTAAATTCCTACCAACTACGTCGCTGCACGGACAGGCCAGGTATGAGTTATTTATATATATTGTTTTATAGTTGTCACAATGATATCATATTTTAATTAAATATGACCGATCTAATATTGTTTGTCGTACAATTGTAACACCACAGATTCGCCAGCTCAGCTGGGTGTCTGCATCAAATACAACTCTCAACAAATATTTCTGATAGCTTTGACTGTGTGCTCGCCGTGGCCGGTTCACGATTACTATGTGCTCTTAGGGCCGGTAGAACCGTGAGCTCATGGGCCGGTCTTTGCGATTCAGACCATCTATAACAATATAAATAATGGCCCTCTGACAAAACAGAGCGCCCTACAAAACAAAAGACCTCAGAGCAACGGCATGCCGACTCTGACAACAGTAAAACTCAAACCAATTACAACAACAATTACAATTTTAACTGACAACCAATATAAGTTTGGTCTCAGTCACTCAATTTTACCATACATGATTATAATAAATCATTGGGACAACTCTTTATGAATTGAATGCAATCTTTTGATATAATTGTTGTATTGTCAAATTGTCTCTCTACTTGGGGTTTTGGCTGTGGTTTCCCCCAGGTTATTAAGGTGAATGCCGGAGAGCATAATATTCCACAGCACTCTACGATTTGCTTAATTATAAATAAATGCACAAGTTAGATATTTTATCTAGCTTTTGGAGTGAATATCATTCTTTTATTTTATCAAATACCTGTCCCGGTTCCTCCACTCTTAACAGCTACTCTGTATTACGACGATGAAGGGTTACTTATTTAAATAAACACAACGTAGGGTAAGTTAAACCTTCCACTACATGATCTTTGGCTAAAATATAATTGTATGTACGGAGGAGGTGGGTACGTACTGTTACAGTTGACAGAATAGACATGCCAATTAATAACCTCTAATGCTTCTTTTGAAAATTTATTTCACTAACAAAAATTAATTAATACATCATACATTAAAAAATTGAGGAAAAACCCCCTAAAGAATAAAATTTATATTTAGTTGATTTCAATGATGTCGACTAAGAATTAATAATGGAAACTTACTATTATTATTCTTTTCATATATTTTAATTATTGATAATAAATTTTTGGTATATTCCATATTTAAAGAAAACGTAGCGCAAACTACCACCTTTTTATTATTTAATTAGTATTTTTAAAATTGACAAAAGGTATTTTTTCATTGTATAAGTAATACTAAATTTATTAAAAATACATACAAACACTGATTTTTTATAATATACACATTTAACATTTATTGTGTTCTTATTGTTAACATATTTTTTTAATAATTATCTAGGGATACTGAAATCATTACCCGCATATAAGAAAATAAAGGTTTCTAGTATCATATATCCAAATATTGACAAAATAAATGTGGTTATTATTAAACTGAAAGATTGAATTGTAACATTTCATATCAGTAAAGTAAAAAAATATATATAACATTTCATATCAGTAAAGTAAAAAAATATATATTTCATTTTTAAGATAAATTGATGATACGGACCCCAAAATTAGATTTTTAAATAAGTAAAGTTGATAATGAAAAATTATATACATTGATACACTATAATAAGTAATACGTAAAGCATTTGGAAAGCTGCAGAAAAGTAATAATTTTTCGGATTATAAATCATTACAAAATCTGCCAATTTGTCAACCTTTTATCTGACACGACAGTAAATGTTTATTATTTACTTATATAACGAAATGTTTGACAATATATAATATCTTATTTCCTAAAAAAAAAAAATTCAGTCTTTCTTTCTAGATCCGACTCTATAAATAACAATATAATTTATTTTCTGGTACAATTAAAATTAAACTAAATTTCTCAGAAAAGTACTGCAAACTAAAACTTAATATTAATAAATACTACAGATGTCCCAATCATTAAAAAAAATAATTATTTATAAGAATGAAAACGTATAAAAGAAATTTAAACAGACGAAAAGTACATCGATTGGATTGGATAACAGTAACAGTTGAAACCAAACTTTATTATTCCAGTAAATTAGAAGCAATTAAATGATTGAAAAGTCTTCAAGCAAAGTGGGTAATTTGTTTCTTAAGAGTTTTAACACAGCCGGTGGTTTCCCACAGTGCGGCTCCCTTGCTGTGCTATCACATTAGAGCAGTTTTGATTTTTAGGGTCTTCTTCAGTAATTAAATGATTTGTTTGTATAAACGGCGGCTTCCCTCGGCAAATAGGGGGCGCTACAATGAATGTAGCTAGATTGAATCATCGGCTTCGGCTTGAATAGGGTATAAGCTTCGGTAAAAAGTAAACACGAGGAACCCTGAGCAACCAACCGATGAAAAGATACTCAATTGTTAAATGAATTATGGTAAGAACCACTTTATTACTTCAATTATGTAAAACTAATTTTTATTAGAAAATTGACTTTCTGTTATGATTCTGTGATAGTTAAATGATACATGGTCGCTGAATAAAGTAAGTAATTTTCACACAAATAATCACATCACTAACAAATTCACTTATTGTAATCTTTCTTTGTTAGAATGTCACTTAATGAAGTGGGTTATATATTGTTGTTGCCAACACAACATTTTCGTTATCATATTTAAAATATAATTGATTGAACAGTTATAAGTACATTGAAATAAATATAAAAAAAATGTCAATCACCGGAATTTGAACCAGAGACCTACATCTTACCGGAATGTCGCTCTACTATCTGAACTACGGCTCACTGTAGCTTTGCAATATATCGGGTTCAAATCCCGGAGGGTGATATTTTTCTCACAATTTATTTATCTACAACTACTCAATTGTTAATCACATACTCGTATATGTAAACATAGCCGAGATATCAGTCTGATTAAAATATAACGCGTCACCAGATGTTTAAATGCAGTGAATATACCTACCCCACATCTAATATGTCATTAATAAAGTCCTAAATAGGACTAGTTAACTGATCAGTGCTAGGTATTCCTCAAAAGATTCAACATTCGTTCAAAAGTCACTATTTTTTAATACTATTCATTTTATTATTCTAAAATTAATTTATAAAACAAATTCGATGTTGTGCATGATATTTATAAGCTGATTTGTGCAAGTCAATAATGCCAGTTTTTACATTAGTCAAAGTACTCACAAAATATTACTGGAGTCGACTAAAAGAACGGTTCTAGTTTTATTAGAAACACTAAATCGTTTCGTTCTTAGTATACGTAAAGTCGGTAGTGATTTGCAGTACAAATAACAGATGATGGATGAGAAGCGAAAAATAATACATAAATATGGATTTTTCCACTCTAACAAACTGTAACTTAGCTTGCGAAGAAGCTGAAAGAGAAGAATGGAACAAAAGTAAAAACAGTAAATTCATTTACAAATTTAATAACCAAGTCTGAATATTTCATCAGTACTTTAGAATTATTACTTTCCCCCTTGAAGATAACAAAAATTCAAACACCAAGATATAAAACACTGTTTTGTAATAGACAAAATAGGACATATTTATTATTAACAAATTAAACTTTATTATTCATAATAATTTTTAATAGAGATTTCTTGTAAATAGATTCTTCATTATTGTTTGTCTTACAAAATATCTTTATCTCAATAAATCTGTACAAATGATATTTGTTTGAATTGGCGTATTGACGAATTACAATAACGAAGATTCTTAATTATATTTGTCTCTCCAAATATCTTTATCTCAATAAATATAGAATGTATATCATATATATTTTAGAAATTGAAATAAATAAATGAAATACAAAAAAGATAAAATAAAATGGGCCAGAATTTCAAAATACTCTGTAGTATTAAGAACTCAAAAGGTTATACATTTAACATTTCGAAAGTAATGTATAAATACATATCTCTTAATTTAATTTTTTCTATCGATAACAGTAAAGATCCAAATTAATGCTACCTAATATAACATCATTTGATAGAATTTAGAAAAATGGTATAATAGAAAATCAAAAGATCTTAAAAATATTTTGGTTTTATTCTTTGAACATGCTTAAAATATGTTAACCAGAAAATATTCAATTACAAGCCCTATCGTAATACAGTAGTCTTTCTTTTTTACGATAGTATAATCTATATTCTAGCTAAATCAGTTGGAAAATTATATAAAATTCTTCAATAAATGTGAAACTTCTTTAATGCAACCGGTAAGTAAAATAAAATAAGGAAGAGCTATCAATTTGCTATTATCATACTTTCAATGTGTGCGTGCAGCTTAATTTAGTAGTACATTGTACATGAGTTTACATACATACGAGTTTATAAATAATAGTTTCAACATCCAAAAACTGATGATATAAATACGTATATCGCAACTTTCAACACAACCTAAGAGGTGTTTTGATAGTATCCATTTATCTATATGGTTTTTGAAGACCTTTAGAAATGTTATTGTAATTTTGAATACATTTGTAAAAATTCTGTTTTAACGAATTACAAACATATAGTTAAATACGAAAAAATACAACTATTTATATATTTCGTTAAAGTTCTGATTAAAAAATCAATACCTATTTGATAATACAAATAAATATATATAATAGTAGTTTGTCTTTCTTTTTTACGATAGTATATTTTAAAATGAACATATATATTCCCCATTCATTGAATTAGAGGAAATTTATATGGAACTAGTAGAATACTTATACAAACAGTGAAACATGTGAACATTACTAATAATAACAGTATAATATAAAAGAATTTTGGAGTTTATCTACATTTAATACATTCTTAATATTAAAAAAAAGTGTTTTCTCTTTTTTTCATCATGGTGCATGATTGAAGAGTAAAAAAAATTATAAATACAACTTTAAGAAACACCATAATCATTCGGTAAGTAAACAATTATTAACCCAGTAAATTAATCGACAATTTGAAGATCAAAAAAAATCTTAAGAAAATATAACTAGACACTCGAATAATTAGAAAATAATACTCCGATAAATTAGAACATAATTCTCAAAGTTTTTCTCAAAATTTAATTACTATTGCTTAGTAACTAGTTTTCGAAAAATATATATTTCTTCCGTATTTGGAAATTAAAGAAAAACTAATGCAGAACTGGAAGACTATGCTAATTGTGTGGAACCACCATGGGACGAGAATTTAGACGCCAACCAAGTCAATTTAGGTTATGATTGCGATTATAATGCGTCTTCTGAACATCCAGCAAAGTAAGTAGTGAAGATGATAAAGAAAGGAATATAACAGAAGACCTAGTGGATGTTCAAATAGACGATGATTACTTTTGCGAAATTGGAAAGAAAAACCTAATCCTCCCTTGAAGGAAAATATTGGCTTGAAAATAGATATTGACAATTCTATTGCGAAATTAGTTGTTATGTTATTCACAGAAGAATTTCTGTCAATGCTGCATGAATAAACTAATTCATATGCTTGACAGCAAATTGAAAAACGTCGAGTAATTCTAAGATGTAGCAGAGTATCGTCATTGAAAAATACTAATATACCTGAAACGAAGACTTTACAATGTTCCATTTTGGGGAACCATTATAAGTAGCAAGAAGTTTCTAGTTCTATGACGCGGTAGACAATTATTCAGACAATACAAAAAAAAGTGGAATGAAATACTATGTATTATGTGAATTTAAAATCTTTAAAAATTATAATTTAGTCCGATGAAGAAAATAGAATCGAAACAGATAAACGACATTCTGCTGAAGTAGTTCTTCATTTGATGAAAGATTATTTACAGAAAGTTTATCCATTACATATGGAAAATTTTTATAATTCCATTTCCCTAACGAGATGTTTGTCTAGAGAAAAAAATTTTCGTTTGCGGAATTTCACACAATAATCGAAAAAATAATCACAGTGAGGTTCAAACAAAATTGAAAAGAGCGAAGATGTATTGAAAACAAACGTTACAGTATTAGTACACACATGGAAAGATAAAAGGAAAGTTTTAGTTATTTCAAACATGCACAAATTTTAAATGGTTCAAGTAACTAATACAAGAGGAAATACTGGTTTTATATAACAAAATGATATCTTTAAAATATTTAAATTTTTTTTATCAAAAACGTGGTTGACCTGAAAAATATTTAAAAATCAGAAAAATAATAGTATTTAAGTATATGTATGAGATAAAATGCCAAACATGAAAAAAAAACAAGTTTCAAAAGCAATTTGAGGAGAAGGCAACATCCCTCTAAACGCCAAACAACGCCGAGCTTTAAAAGACAAAAAAATACGATATCACTGTACAATTTATATAGAGAAACCAGCCTTATGTGTCGAAAACTGCTTAAAAAATTATCATCAACAGTAAATTGTTTTATGTAATTTCCGTAATAAATTTTCTACTTTGTGTCATTTGACTAGCCGTACCGATCTCATGGGTCTGCAAAGATCCGTGTAGTACACTTTGCTCGGCGAGCTCATGGCGAGCCGGCAACACAAAAACCGCATCCATGGACAAGGATTGAGATTCTATAGTCTTTGCTACAACACCACATGAGCAGGAAACAGTTTCACGATTTGTAAATTACTTAGCAGAACATTACACACTGTATTTTATTTAATTTTCACAGATTTTTACAATTGCACATCAACCTCCTGTCAACCGGGCACCGACTGCACATGTCCGCACGCTACCAACTATTTCTAACACTGCACGAGTCCGAAATCGCTGATATAATTCATAAAAATCTGTAGATTAGAGTAATGTGAATATTAAACTCTGTGAACTGTAGGGAAGCAATAAGACAATTTTTATAAAGTAAATTACATTTATCAGACAAAAACAGCAATAGAAAAATGTTTGTCTGTGTTGAATGACGATAAATATTACGAAAAAAATAACATTGATAAAACAGTTTCTACTCAGAACAAATGCAATAAAATTATAACCAAATTAAAAACTAATAATTTTATATCAGACGAAACAGCTAAATCGTTAACATTATATAACGCACAAACTGCCAAATTTTACGGGCTTCCGAAAACCCATAAAGAAAACCTAGCCATTAGACCAATAATCTCATCAATTTGTTCGCCCACTTCAAAACTTTGTAAGTTCATAACCGATATCCTATCTCTTTCAATTGAGAGTGAGACCCGATACTACATTAAAGACAGTTTTCAATTCTCAGAATTTATTCAAAATTTTCAATTACCAGACATTTTTGTTATTATTAGTTTGGATGTCATTAGCCTTTTCACTAACATCCCCATAGACTTAGCAGTCAAAGTTATTGAAGAAAAATGGGAGTTGATAAATGAACATACGAATATACCTAAAAACGTGTTCATTGATATTATCAATTTTATCTTTAACAATACTTTTTTCATTTACGATGGACAACATTACCATCAAAAACTTGGTTGCCCAATGGGTAGTGTAATCAGCCCTGTTATCAGTAGATATGTAATGGATTGGATTCTGGATCAATGCATTCCCCAACTACCTTTCCAATTTCCTTTCATTTACAAATATGTAGACGACATAATATGTGCTGTGCCGAGCGATCAAATAGATTCCACGCTACAAACTTTCAATAGCATATATGAACATATCCAATTCACCGTCGAAACTGAATCACAAAATAGTGTACCTTTCTTGGACACTAAAATGATTAGACAGGAAAACCAACCCATCATATTGGATTGGTATCAAAAACCAACTTCGTCAGGTAAATACCTCAACTACAACTCGAGCCACACACATAAAATTAAAATAAATCTTGTACTAGGTTTAAAAAATAGAATAAATAAAATTTGCCATCCTTCCTTACAAAAAATCAGCTCTACAACGTTTGGAGAATGTATTGATCGAGAATTCCTACCCTAAATCATTACTTAAACGACTTCTTTAGAATACTAATTCACAGACTAATAATCAAATTGATAATAGCAATGAACACAAACAATATATTTCTCTTCCAAATATTCCTTTTTTTACTAATGAACTAATAGGTCTATTTAAAAATGATAAACATTTAATTTTTGCTATAAAAAATTTGAAAACTGTGAACAATCTTTACACAAAAATCAAAGATAAAACAGAAAAAATTAATCAATCAAATATGATTTATAAAATCCCTTGCGGCGGTTGTGGTAGGACTTATATTGGTCAAACATCGCAAAAACTTTGTACTAGATTATCATAACACAAACAAGAAGAAAAGAGAATTAATTCAAAAAACATATGTGCTCTTGCTGCTCACGCACAAGAATCAAAACATTTTGTAAATTATGATGAAGCTTCCATTCTAGAATTTGAAAATAATAAATAACTACAAAAAAAGGATATTTTTAGAAATGTTTCACATCACTAATAATAACACAATAAACTACAAAACAGATACCCAACATCTAAGTTCTATATATTCTTATCTATTAAAAACTTTTTAAATAATTTTCAAAATTACCGCGCTTCCATAACTTGCTATATTAATTCTTCTCTTCTTCTTTGTGTCGTGATACTACGCATAATTTGTTACATCTCAGAGCAAGTTCAAATCAGTCTGTCGGCCATGTGGAATCCAATTTTATAAAATTTCTACATATTTCAGAACAGTGTAAATCCAAAAATTTAAACAATGTAATTTTCTGTTTTAAAAATTTTAAAATTCCTGAATAATGCTATGTTTCTAAAACGATTTTGTCAATTTAAACTTAAAGTCAAAACTTATTGTAAGTATTACAACACACAACATTAACCTTGCTTGTAATCACATTAGAAATGTACATTTCAGTTTTCCCTGATGAAGTTACAAAATTAGTAACGAAATATTGGACTTCAATAAAAATTAACTACAAAAAAATTTTACGAATGAATTATTAATATAATTCCTGCCTAATATCAGCCGAGAAATCCGTGAAAACATTTTTATCAATAGAAAAATCATTCTCTCCTCGTCCAGCAATAGTATCGACGAGTTTAATTAAATTTTCGGTATAAATAGGACCGCTGGAACCGTAAAAATTCACTCTGAATTAGTCTTCTGACTCCATCCGATAACCAGCATCCGCCGACGCATAGTTTTCACCGTGTTCCGACTCGAGACCTGGAGTAAGTTTTTTCGTACGCGAAACTTGTGTTCACTCCGTTCATTTGTTTGTTTTTTTCAATTTATTCAGTAGTTTTTTTTTTCACTTCACGCTCCCCGACCGCGTGCTGCTTCGATATGGTTCTATACCTCAGCGCACGTCGAGACCGTTGTCCACACAGTAGAGTAGCTTATTTTGTTATTTTCGTAAGTTTTTTTTTTTTGTTTTCTCCGACCGCGTGTCGCTTTTGAAGTGTTCCGTACCTCGGAGGCACTCAGTCCAGTAGGTTATTTTGTTTTTGCACACGCCTAACTTAACCGTGCGTTGCTTCGAGGTGTTACTGTACCTCGGCGTCACTAGGTTCCCTTATTGGAATAGTTGCTCGCGTCGAACTCGTCACTGAGGGTTGCTTCTGCTTCTCGGCAACTCATTAATGACGTTACGTTTCGCCGTTTGGTGGTTCATAGTTCGTTTCTTTATTATTTTATAAAGTTTCCCTACGGCCGCAAGCCGTATATTTTTTTTGTAATAAATATTGTTAAAGGATTTCTTTGTGTCTAATTTTGTGAAGCCCTGGCCCAAACTGACCCAGAGCACCCACAGATAACATATCCCTCATAGGACCCGCAGATTGGCGCCCGAGTGAACCCGACGTTCTGGAGGAGGGCCACGACTTCACGGATCGACATATGGCTGCGACTCACGTAAACGTCACACAAGTAAACTCACAGAGTTTTATTAATGCGCCATTTACGAGTTTATCACGTAGTTGGCAGCCAACTTATTAATTTAATATACCAGTTATTTGATTCTGTTATATAGCCATGATATATTTTTATCTCTTCCGAATGTTTTGTAAATCGTACTGCAATAATGAACTGTCCGAAAGATTTCAAGAACAACGCAATAAATAACCTGAATCATTGTTAATATATAAGGAATAGCCAAATCCAACGAAATTTCAAAAAATAAAAAATATTTTATATATTATTCCAAAAATATTCATAATTCATACTTATTCAGTTTTGTTAAACTTTAACTTAAACTAGAATAAATGAATAACCCTGTAAAACTTCCATCGAGTAAACAAAAAAAAACTTAAAAGACATAACATGAAATTTGTTTTTAAAATAAATTTTTAAAATTCTTCATAAATCCCATGAAAGTATTAGAATAATAATATATAAGATTGAAACTAATTTTAAAATTAAAATAGACCACTAGAAATAAATTGTTTGAATAGAAAAGCCATTTACTTAAAAGTATTACTATTTTACATAATATTAAATGCAGTAGTTTATTCATTGACGATTGTAAATCATACAACAAATTTTGTGAAATGTATGGCTATAACCTATTTTTATCAATCACAGTAGAAACCTTACAGTATTTGTTACATAAGTAAATTCATTAACAATATAAATATGACGTAGAGACAAAAATCAGCCATAATTGAAGAAAGTTGAATAACAATGAAAACAAAGTTAACTGTCCGATAAGCTAGTACTTATAACTAAGTATACTCCACTTTCAAACAAGAATGTAAATATTATCATGATAGTAGTAAATATTTTGTGTCTCTTCCGGTTTTAGCGGAAATTTGTAAAACTTAAATTCTAGGCACTAGGAATCGTTCTTGAGGAAGACAACTGTTCTTCTATAGTTAAGTTGTTCTAGATTTTTTGTTTGATGTACTCTCATAGATTAATTTGTATTTATATTCCTTAAACTATTAAATCTGTTATTCTTCTATTTTAATCATTATCTGTGTCATTCAGTTATTCTGCAATGGTTAATCATAACAGTTACATACTTCATAATTATACAAAAATATAGTTTAATTTAATCACTTCAACACGGCGACAATTTATTATTATTGCAAGTATTTACAACTATAGGCTACTAATCGTCCAGCGGTTCTGGGTTCGAATATAATATTAAACAGTAGATAAAACAAAATATTAAAATACCATACTACAAACAAAACGAAACAGAAATTCATAGTAAATACGAGAAACAAAATACTAAAATATAAATTGCTCAACATCACCATCATCACTTTCCATAGATTCAGCTAACAAAATTATTTTTACATAGTCGGCTATATTTAATCTTTAAAGAAGTTTTATCAGTAAATATTACAAAAATGAATTGCCGGCTTTTTGAAATAGTTTATGATATTCAAATTTATCTCAAACTTATTGAATCATATTTCAATAGATAGAAATTTAGGATCTTTTCGAAAAAGTTCCTGAAGTTTAATATCTTTTCACTAGTGAGGTTCAGTTTTATATGGTAAGATTTTTATACAACATTGTTGAATTTTATGACTTTGTTGCCTCTACTATTTCCAGTCAATCTACTCGACTGCTCTACACAGTAAACATAAGTAATGTATTTAGCATCTTCATTTATCAATTCATTATTACTTCTGTTCAAACTTGTCAAAACTGTTTCTCAAGAAAGAGAATATATCCTGACACAAATGGTCTCCCCGCTCTTTCCAGAAAAAATGTCCACCTCAGAAGAAGATCAGAATCTTAGCTGTCAAAAAATTTTTTTTTAGACTAAAACTCTAAATCTATACAGAATCAGAATAAATTACCCAGCCTGTCCCCAAGAAGAGCCTGTTCCTGATTTTCAAATTTGTGAGAGGTCTCACAAATTCAATACATTTGTCCTCTTATCTTGTCCATTAGCGTGAAATGAGTTTTTAGATTCAGGATTAAAAGTTTTATTTGTTAACCCGGCGGTACTCGCTACTGGGTAAAAAATACCACAGAGTACTAAATATTGGTTGTATTTTTTTTTCTACGCATTCTGGCAACCCAAGATCCTAAGTACCTTCGAGCCGATAGTTTACACGCGCTTACTCCGCAGGGCAGCCAGTTTGCGAGCATACAACCCCAATATGTGAGGATTGCAATGATAGAGTCAAGTAATTTCGTTCTCATCTCAATGTTTACTCAGTATAAAAGCATCATTATTTTTTAGTATTTTACGAGTGTACCTAGTTTATTTTTGGTATTGATCTCAACTTTGCCAAATTTGTAAGAAAAATAAATATTATTGTTGATTTTGTGAGATTACTAATATTACTACTATAAAAGTATTTTTTTGTTAATTTTTAAGGAATAAGCTCTCAGTACAAATAAATAAACATTAAAACTTGCATTTGTAGTTTTATTTATGGACAATAGTACCAATAACACAAATACATTGTCAAACCGTAAAACACAAACGAATTTTCGAAAATAATGGCAATTAAAAGTCTGTGGTATTTATTACCCGGTAGCGAGTGTTCATGTTCGTAAATACCTAGCGAGTACCGCCGGGTTAAGAGAAAGAACTGGCTCAATGTGGTCCTCCTCTATTTTATTCTTTTATATGAAACTTGCTAAGCCAGAATAATTTTGTTAAGTATCCTGTGAAATATAAATAATAAAAGCGAGTTTTAGAATGCTGAACTTATACAATATTAAGAAGACCACTATTCTCCAGAAGGATGAAGCACAACAAAAATCAGAAGGAATGAATGCACCAAAGAAAAAATTATAACACATTCTATACATACGAAAACAAAGCCTGTAATTGTAATAAAATATAAACTATACAATTAGGCAGAGCAATTAATGTATCAAAAAGAGTACACAAACAAACAAAAAAAAAACAAATACAAAAATAAAAAAATAGTAATTCTCTTTACTAATAAATAATTATGAGAAAAAAGGAAATGCATGTAAAGACAAAATATTCGGATACTTATAGTGAACCGAATATTTACCCTGGAGTACAGTTGAAAGAACACAGTAATACTTTTTTGTATAATATATATTAGTTGCAATATTTGTCTGTAATACAACTCAATTCAAAATTGAACGATTCTAACACATTAAAAATAATGACGATAAATAGTAAATACATAACGAACTATTCATGTTGTTAAACATTATCTTTTATTAGTACTGTAAAGTACAAACTTGAAATATCAGTTATACTTTTTTTGTTTAATATATATTAGTTGGAATTTTTGTCTAATACAATTCACAATTGACCAATTCCATATAAAAATATAAATATCAAATATTTAACAAGTTATAAAAGGCAATGTGTTACTGAATAAATATATTTTTAAATTTTGAAAACGCGATCCGAAAATTAATATTAAGAACAGGCAGCTATTCATTCCTTCTATTCTTTAAAAGTACATAAGTAGACAAACTTAAGAAATACGAAATCTTTTGTTTTAACAAACATGTTAAATATAATAAAAAAAGCATACTGTTAATGCAAGATTTATTGTAACTATATGTACTTGCCAGGAACCACGGAAGCGATAACGAAAATATAATATAGTATTTTTTTTATTTATTACTTAACGTAGGATTATACATTATACATATTATTAATAGAAAAAGCACTAAAGTATACCAATTTATATTTAATAAATACAAAGATTTTATCTATATTTGAAAACGGCTAACACTGGTTTGTATTCTCATTAATTTACAGATGAAAAACAAATAGAATACGTACATATCTTAACAAAATAGCAGTGAACAAAAGATATCAAAATATGGTAATTACACTTTTAAAGAACTGTACATCTACATTAAACAATTTTGTTCATTCGGTTTTCATAATTAGATGTATTTCCAAATAGTATTTAAAAACAATAAAAATCAGAAGCTACCAAATTCACATTTATCATATGGTGCAGAACTAGGAAATTCAAATTTTACAAAGAAAATCCAAAACCAATTTAAATATTATTATTTAATTTCACCTGTTATAAACGAACAAATTAAAAATGTAATGAAAAGCAGAATATAAACTAGAATCCAACACTAAAGAAAAGTAGTCAGAAGCAATAGTACACTGCTAACAAACTGAAAATGACGCTAAACGTTTTGTCAACTAGGAGATAGCTATTAATTCTGATAGACTTTTTGAAAAATCCAAAAATTATAACAGAAGTATTACATAAAATATTGGACCGTTTGAATAAGCAACTAAAATGAAAACAGTACTCTCAAATATGTTATAAATTCATTCCTCATCCTTAATTAATTTGAAGATTCACCTCCGTGTGACTATTTCTATTTCTAAAACTTAAAAAATTTGATTAGAGAAATAGAAATTCTCGACAAATGATGTCAATAGCAGCAAACCCGTATTTTGCAACTTTTCCAATAAATAAAAAATTATATTCAAAAATAAAATTATATTTTTATAAAATTCGATGTTTAACAACCTTCATATTTATGAAAGGAACTATTTAAGTCAACTTAGTTTATAATAAAAAGAATAAAATATTTTAATAACGTTAATATTCTCAGTTAACAATAACCAACATTAATTTCTAACAAAATAATTACATAATCATAAAAATTCAAATATTTAAGCATTCGTACTTCTTTCGACACCCATTCGTGTATTTTTTTACCTACTGACAGGGCAAAAACGTATTTACTATTCTATTACTTCGAAAACTTCCAATTATTACAACTTGTTTGATAATATCAAAGTTACAAAAATAAAGACACTAGAATTAGTTTTTCTAGAGCAGAATATTTTTTTTTTTTGCATGTAATTACAGATTGTCAAAATTTTGGCATTATTGCTTCCATTTAGTGAAATCTTTTTTTATGTTTAGTTGCATTTTTCAAAAGCAAATAAATTGTAAGTAATGGAGACTAGATTACTATCTAAATTTCTAAATATAAGCTATTTAAGTTATAAGATATTTTTAAAGTAAAATATATTGCACACTCAAAATTGAAACTATATTTTATAGTTGTTATAATAGAAAATACTTGAAACAATATTGTATTACTTTCCGATTGGTATAAAAATATTCAATTTTTACTGCCAATAAATATTATTATGATACTATACTATTAAACATTTTAATTAATATATAAATTATATTTTTAAGTAACGCTTGTTTCGGGATAGAATACAGATATAATAATTTTATTTCACTTATTTTTTCTTACGTTTCACTTAAAACAATAAATCAGCTGTTGTTTATAGTAAATATTAATAATAACAATAATAAAAATAAAAATAATAAATATCAAAAAATAGTATATATAGAAAACGTAATTTATAACTGTTGAAGAAAGCAATATTGATGGAGCATTTGTAAAAAATGTAATCATTTTTAAAATATTCTTTTATACCATTATAAAAATTAAAAAATGAACTCTTTTATTTAGTATTTTTCAACAATTTAAACTTACCAACACTATCATAATCAGAAGTGAAAAATAAGTATCACTTTATAAAAATCTACACATTAGTTATTTTCTGTAATAACCCTGTATGTAATTTCGAGTTATAGTTACTTTCTGAAAAATATATGTAATCTTATAGTTCTGCATACTTGTGTCGCACTAATACGCTTCGGGGTCAGTAGAAGTAATTGCGTTAATTTAATATGTAAGTTATTTAAATTTGGATAGGGCCAAGTTGACCTAGTCTTACTAATTTCAATAGTTATATTTTTAATATTCTATAGATAGATAACCGTATGCACTCTATTACTTCTATACAACACTTATTTACGCTATTGTACTTTATAAACAATAAGGGTTGTTAAATCGGTAAGGCCAAATGACGTGCAAAGTAACGAATGCGCTAGTCAAATATTTCAAATATTTATCAAATATTTATAAAAAAAAAACATTGTGGACACGGTGAAGTTGACGCTAGCCCTCCGAAACAAAAAACATGGTTTTAAATAATATAAATTCCGAAATATAATTATTTCGGAATTTATATTATTCAATTAATTTTGCACTCACTTCTTCCATTAACATATGCTGTTGCGCCTTTTACTTTTCTCTGACATACCCTCTTAACTATACTCGTGACGTTTGTGCAGTGCTTAGCATTGAAATTTAAAAATGAATTTTCAATGATAATGCCACGAATTTGAACATAATCTGACTTACGTAATTAAAAAAATTTTAAAGAAAATGTTTCAAAAAATTTATTTGAAAAAATAGCGAAATTTGGGAAAACATGGAACATCAAGTACCTACAATTCAAATTGCATCAAATGCATTATGTACAATTAGCCATGAAAAACTATTAGAATATAGGGGATATATTGGAAATAAAAAATAAAAATCAATTAACTGATAATGATAAAAATACAGACAGATCTTCTCTAAGCATATTTTCAAATTCTTATTCGAAAGACGTTCTGAAGTAATAAAGATCGATTTGAGTTTACTCTACAGAAGAATATTATTGAATGAAACCACAAACTATCGATTATATGTACAATGAAAAAAATAATCAGACATAGAATTATTAAAAGGAAAAGACTGAATACATTTTAGATCATGAACATAGACGTATCTGTTCGAAGAAAAAATAGATATAAAGTTTAAGTAAAAATGTACATTAAATTTTAAAAGACTAGCTATCACTAGCATAGATCCAATTTTCGCCAAATTTGTTGGATACTGAAAAGAAAGAAAATTGAAACTTACTGGAATAATTGAAAAGGAACCTTGCTCAAGAGAAATAGTAATAGTACAATGTACATTTTCAGGTAATTTCAAAATAAAATATAAACAAGGATACAAAAGAAACGTATCAGGCAGGGTTATAAATAATCAGAAGCTGAGTACACTTAATATAATAACTCCATTCAGTCAATATTTATTACTTATTTAGCACATCAAAAATGTGAAGAGTTTTCTTCCAAATTTTTAGACGAAAATATAAGTGCCAGTGAAAATATTGAAATCTGAAGAAAAAAATCTACAAATTTGGCACACACAATTATTGTGCGTTCAAAACTTGGCTTGTCAAAAGAATGTAATGCAGTTCACTATTCCTAAATTGCGTTGTGTCAAATATTTATTTCTTGCGTCTTCATCATCTAAGAAGAAATGGAGTATTCTCAAGAGTGTAGACAAGTGCGTCTTCTGGACCTTCAATTGTTTGCAGCAGTACTGCTGGGGGAATTGAGGTACTTCCTGTTTGCTTTTCTGCGGACTATGGGCACTTTCAACTGTAGTTCGCAGAGGTGATGTGATTGGGTTAATGGATTTTTGAGTGAATTTCTTCTCGATCTTCTCAACTCTATGGGAAAATAGGGACCACGCCAGTTGGTAAATATCTTCAGTAGAATACCAAAGGGGTTGGCGGCATATGCGTCGAAGAATTACCCGTTCCGTGGCTAGGTGGGGCACGGAAACGTTACTGAAGACAATTGAAAAGTATACTACCGCTGGCTTACCGAATGTTCCGAATGAGTCGAAAACTCTGTGATTGCATCCTCTTAACCTTCCCCTGCAAAGGAGTACATCAGCCCACCTTGTCGTCTGAACGTCTTCTGGGCTTATATGATCAGGGGCTTCTAGTAGATAGTGCGTATTATTTCGCTGTTGGTGTTGGAAGAATTCAAACGCCGCACAAGTGCACTCTCCCTCAGGACGATGTTGCTTCTGGTGGCAGTGACGAAACAGCACAAGCTGAGACTGGCTGACTCGAACACTTCATCGACGCAGCTAGAACTATAGTTTGCTGACCTGCCGCTGAAGATCCTCTCTAGCATTCTCGACACTCCGTCCTGCTGCCGAGTAAACCTTATCGTCGGTATATTGTAGCAGGGAACATATTACTTAACTATACTATTGAATGTACGCTTGTGTCGTGGTTGAAGATGGTCGACGACAGGACATATTCCTGAGGTCTTCCTACCTGAGGCACATATGCCCTTCATTTGGACGCTAGGAAAAGCAAAGGCCGTTGGTTGATGGCATGAGTGATACGAGTTTTAAGATAGGTAGATGACGTTAAGGTAGGAATTGGGGTCGGAAGTATATTTGTTATTATGAAGCATTTTGAAAAATTACCACATTTATTACCATTATGCCACCATATTTCTCCACCTTCTCCAAAATTGGTACTGCCACAGTATTGGAATAAATATCAGCTCTACGGGTTAGGCCCATTTCACACCGTCAGTCCATTCCAGTCAGGTCCAGTCAGGTCCAGTCAGGTCCAGTCAGGTCCAGTCAGGTCCAGTTAGGTCCAGTCAGGTCCAGTCAGGTCCAGTCAGGTCCAGTCAGGTCCAGTTAGGTCCAGTCAGATCCAGTTAGGTCCAGTCAGGTCCAGTCAGGTCCAGTCAGGTCCAGTCAGGTCCAGTCAGGTAGTCAGGTCCAGTCAGGTCCAGTCAGGTCCAGTCGCGTCAGAGGCTGCTGAATTCAACCGAGTAGTTTATCATTAAAATCAAGTAAATGTAAAAGTTTGATTTCACACCGAACGCATCACGTCAAATCCAGTCGTGTCGCGTCAAGACGTGACAGGTAGTGACTCAACCGGTCGAATTTTTGTATCAGTCTTGTTACGTCCACTGCAGAGAACACAATATGAATGTGGAAAAATTAATACTTTCGATTCAATATTCTGAAAAAAATTGTATTTTTTTTCGGATCGTTTATTAAATCGGGAAATAAATGACTGAATGAGCCAAAATATATATCCTAGTGTTTATTGGGTGCAACCAAATTGCTCGCCTTCTTCTTTTTTGAAGTCTATGTAAAATAATTTTTTGCACAAGCACGTCCATTCTCTACCGCTTCTTTTCACAGACTGACAAAATTTCTCAACACAAGACGTGTTTAATGCGAAACCTAATGACTAAACATGATTTGATTGGACTAACTTGACTGGATGTGACTGCATTGGACTGGTTCAGTGCGAAATGGGCCTTAAGATGGCTGTGGGCATTTTATTGCTTACTGCAAGCGTCACAGCTTATGGGATGAATTCAATGATTTAGGATTTATTAGTATTCCATGTTCTTCAACAAAGTGAATAAAAGCATATATGATTTTTATTCAGTTTAAATGCATTCATATTATTTTAAAATAAAATTGCTGTATAGTTTGAAGTTATATAATTAAAAATAATATCGAATCAATGCATACATAGCTTCAAATAATGATCCACAGCTGTAAGCAGACAAATGAATTCGATTAAATGTTTACTCTTTCATTAAAGGAGTGCAACCAAAAAATTTGAATATTTGCTGTAGTCTCAATGTTAATTTGTTTTGGCGGTGCCTACTAATGTCTTTAAACTCTTTCTGGGGTGTTTAGCTCGGACACCCAATCTGTTTGCATATGGGGAGGTAAATGGATTTGGATTTACATTTATAACGAACCGGAAGTGGTCGCATCGTACCCGCGGTTCGGTTTACAAGTTTACAAAGAGGGCTACACCGTCTGTTACTGGGAAATGGGTCAGAATTGACTACAACAATACACAAAGGTCTTTTCTATTAATGCCATGATTAAATTAAAATTCATATAAACCATCATTTGAATTTAATATTATTTATAAAACAAAGTAGGTAATAAGTATAAGATCCAGCTATGTTTACAACCTCTACTGTCATCAATTTTTGTGCTTTCATAGTACTGAGCAAATTTAGTCACGCATAGTAAACGAACACATATTTATATACTAGAGTAGATATACGAGAAAAATAAATGATATGTTGTACAAAGATTTAATTTTAATGATTCGAAACAAAACCTTAAAAACCGTAACTATTAAATAATACACGAAAAAAAAATCCTTAGTGACTTTAGAAAACAATTTGGCCTTAAGATAAATACATGCTTAGGTATATTAATACACTCATATTTTATTTACAATTTCACAATAATAAAACAAAAAACAGTAAGCGAGAATCAAATTTATATACTCTTACATTCACTGTATATTATTTTGAGAATACTTTTTGGAAAAATATACAGTTATATAAAATAATGTTTATTAACATTACTTTATTGTATGAATGCTGAAACAAATTGTAAGATTGGTGAAATTTATAACATGAATTAAAAAAAAAATCCATCCAATAAGATTGCAAAAGAAGGCCATTAACAAATTATGTGGAATCATACAAAAAAGTTATGTGAAAAACTAGGATTACAGAAACTATAAAAACAAAGTACCAATTCCCAAAAAATGGATTCCATGATTATTTCGGATTTGTGATGAATTCAAAGCGAAAAGCTAAAAAAAAAAGTGAAAAAACGCAATTGACAATTCAACCTGTAAACAACAAAAAAGCAGAGTAAATTTTAGTAGCCCGTGGCAAACTGCATGAACGCAGAAAAACGTTCAAAAAAGAAAAAATAGTTATGAATCAATTAAACAACAATATAAAGCGAAATGCACCATTGCACATGGAATATATTTTTGCTAATGACAAAATAATTCAACAGAAGCGCAGCAAAAAATTAACGAGAGGTAAAAAAGCTGAATTTTTTTCTTTGTTTTTCAATAAACAAGCATGACAGGCGATGAGTAGACATGTTAATTAAAAATTTCCAATTAAAAGCTCAGTACCGACGATGACAAAAAGCGTAAAATTGTACAAACGAATATGAACTATTTAATTTTAAACATACCTTCCCTCCTTCCAACACACATAGCAACAGACGTGTAATAAATTAAATATGCATATAACAAAATATTCATAGATATTAATTTGATGTTTATTATCAAATTTGCATCAATTATAACGAAAACTGTCAACCAAAGTACACACAAAGATTGTACTAACGATATTAAAGGCCGGTTTCTCCATTTATGATTAAAATGCCGGTTACCTTAACCATTTAGTAGCAAAATATTCCATTTACCCACGCAATAACATACAATGTCACATTATATATTTGCTTTCTTACATGAGAATTTTCTACCGAATAATTAATTTTGCATTTACAGTTGTACATTAGTTTTATAGTTGGCTTCCCTTGTGTGCACATAACTTGTTGTAAATATTCTTCTGTCATTTTCCAACAGTTTTGTTGCAATTATTGAGTAAAAGAGAAGTTTTTTAATAATTGCAATATATTAGCAAGAGATATTGATGTGACTATGGTCATGTAGAAATAACAAATTTATTGTGTAATAATATGATAAGCAATTTATGTGAGAATTATGTCTTATGTGCATTAGAGATGGCAGCTTTATTATTGTCTTGTTATGTTTTAACTGGATGTGACTACGATAGAAAAGGTAAGAAAACAGTACATAAAATAGCAACAAAAAACATCATTTAATAAATAATTTAATAGATGCTGTGAAAAATAACAAATATAATTAACGCAGAAGAATATAAATATTGTTCTAAATTATTTTTTAAGCATTTGAACAGCCATCCTGAATTCAACTGAATTATGTGCTCATTTGTTATGTAACTCTGTGTAAAAAACAAGATTTAAAGCACTTGCCTCCTACAATAGAAACATTTCCCATACTATATCAAGTGTTTAGATGTGTATATTTAATTACTATATGAAAATATGCACATCAAGTGAATTAAATTTACCATCTGCAACACATTTTGATTGGAAAATAACCGAAGATTATTTACTACCATTTATGTAACAAACAAGTATAAATTCAAATGAGTTGATACATTAAAATACTTTTTGAAGATTACGAAACTCGTTAATATTTATATTTTCCATTTCGAAAACATTGATATTTTTAGTAATACGAACCATTTTCATGATGCCCCTGTAAACTCTCGTGTTATTGAAGTATCGCGCGTCAATCACGCGCACTCCCAACTCTTTAAAATTTATTTACTTCTGTACTATACAACTTATCGACTTCATTCTTTGTTGTTTAATTTTGTACAATCAATAAGTTCCACGTACATTTATCTTCGAAACAAGAAAGAAATATGTCGATTTGTTCAGAAGTTTCCAAAATATGACGAGATAAATATAAAACATCAAGAAAAAATATTTAAGAAAAATGCAAAATTACAATTTTCAGTAGCTTCGCAATTCCAAATCGACTAGAAAATATTGTAGATCGATAGAGCAGAACATCGATTATACTACTTTGCAGTAGTCGGTGACATTTTCTCGGGTTAAGAAATTTTTTGACGACTTGCGAGCGTAGGTCATATAAAACCTGAATTAAACATCAGAATTTAGTATAAAAGTCGCAGTAATTCGTATAATACAATTAAAGAAAGACATATTTAAGAAAACAACGTGATTTGTGGTTATACCAACAAGAATGCTTTCGTTTTATTTTTCGTGTTCGCTATTTGCGGACAATCATAGCGAAAAAATATAAACTGAAAGCAGAGCAAGAGATTTTTGCATTATACTGAGAAAATAAAGAAACACGAAAATTTATTGCTACAGTACTACACTGAAAAAACAGTAGAATTATCAGAATTAAATTTATATATTTGGAGATGTATTAATTGTTAATTTATTATATTTACTATAAATTTCATCCTGTACTCATAAATAAGCGAATCAAATTCTTTTAAATATATTGTATATTTGCCCGTTATTAATTGCTCTAGCCTGGTGAAGACATGTCATTGTTTGTTTCTATCAGTTTTTCTCGAGATCTGTTTAGTTCAGTTAACCAGTGTAGTTAGCGTCTAGAATGTGAAGTACGCCTTATTTCTTCGTAATTATAATTCAATTAGATTAGACAAAAATGTGTATTTGATAGGTGCTCCAGTTGAAAATATGGAGTTTGATATCCACTACAAAGTATATTATATTCCTTTGTTTAGTGATATACAAAAATACCATTGTATTAAAATATCATCTGAAAAATACCTCCTGCCAAGAAAAAATTATATTTTAGATTATGGTCGGGAAGTAATAACTGTATTTAAACAAGACTAAAATTGCATATTATTGTAATGCATAAAGTTTTACAGTAATATATTTTTTAGTTCATAGAATGTTATTATTGTATATTTTTTTTAAATAAATATTTATATATTTATACACCCATAAGTGAACAGTATTTTATTTAAAGTACCTATTATTGCTCAGTATATAATTGTAGCAATTATTGAACAATAAGTTAAATAAAATAGAATATATATATATATATATATATATATATATATATATATATATATATATATATCAATTAAATTTATTTTTTAAATCAATATATGAAAATTACATGAAAATTGAAGAGTAATTTAGACACAATATGTACATATTTCATATAAATATATTAAAGACTACAGGAAATATATTGCATATTTCCAGGGAAAATACAATATTGCTTACGTTACAAATGTATTTGTCTTAAACTTACATATAATAACTTGAAATGTATATTCCAAATATACACTATTGTAATAATAAACCCTATATAGGTTTCGCCGTATCCAAATTTCATATATATTTTACAGAAATATGTAAGAATTACAATAATTATATTGTTTTATCAGTGTACAATGAAGTATTAGTAGGTAAGATTGCCGAGAAAAAGGAAGTAATCCTTTAAAATTTAAATTAAAACTACACAGAAATTTTAATTTCTTTGATTATCGATTGTCTTTTCTTAATTACACTACCGTACTATTGTTAATACTGTATAATATTTAAATGCACATTTGTGAAATACTTAAGATACTTGGTTTATAACAACTTTGACTTTTGTTTTAGTAGTGCAGTTTGCCAGCCAACGGACCCTACAAGATTAAAATTGTCGACCATTTCGAGCGGAAGCGCGCAAACGAAGTCAACCACCGCTGCCCGTGTTTACACAGTATAAACGTATTATGTCATACCTGATAATGACAACATTGATACTCGGAATGTACGTTGTACTTTCATTATCCGCTCGGGCAGACAGCAGATTAGCCACAATTTTTTATTATGGCGACCATTTTCCACCAAAGCATTTTTAGAGGATCAGGAGGGGCAGATATTCGTAAGTCAGGTACTTCGCTACATTTGTGGGCCAAGAAGAACCAAAGGAAACAAACTAGAATGCATGAATTATGGAAGAAAAGAACTGTTCTTCTTATTTAGTTTATAATTTCTGTTATTTTTTTATTCTGTTCTAGCTAGATTTTCTTATCTTTTCATTTTATATGTTATCATACCCTATCTGTAATTTTTTATATTCTGATTCATCTAATATGGCATTATATTAATATGAAACAACTAGAACGGTTAAATAAGAGGCTAGGTAATATTAGACTTTGGATGTTAACGGGATTTCAAAATCGTGTGAGAAGTGTTGTTAATGGGGATGTGACAAGTGTTGTATACAGCCGAATAATGATTATTCGGTGAAATTTTAACCGAATATTTAGCATTACGGAATTACATATTTTTCTACAATCTAAAAGCGAGATTCGTGGTCTTAATTGCGTAGAGAAGTTTATTTATTCGGAAATGCTTGAAACTCATTTATTTGTTGTAGCAAACTTATGAAGTAAAGACGTGAATTAAAAATGAGAAAATTAAAGAAAATCAAGTGTAGATTTTCTTTAAGGACTAAAATAGGCGATAAACCAAATAGTGAAAATATGGCCGAATAGGCCGAATAGGGAATAATTATTACGCATCTACAATTAACTCCCCTCGGGATGCCGCCTTAAAAACTTAGAAAATGAATTTAAATACGTTCATGAAAATGTATTAAATAAATAAAACCAGAAAAAAAAAGAAATATAAATATAAGAAATAGTAACACAAGTACAAAGTATTACTGTTATTACCAGATTACTAGCTCTCGCCATGGAGTGCCTCAAAGACGTTGGAGTAGTTTCTTTAATACTTCTGCTGTTAACTGACGTGCAATTTGATTAGTTTAGTTTGCTACTATTTACACAGTTTACATTTATTTTAAAGTTTTAGAAGTTGATAATTTTTATTGCTCTTGTTTTTCTCCTAGTAAAATTTCAAATAAATATTTCCTTTCTTACGTGTATGTAAAGTCGTTCGTTAAAAAGTTTTATTTTTGTTTATGCGAATCTATCTTTTTAATTTTTCGTCTACATAGATTCCTTCTTGGAGCATGCAACTATCTACTAAAAGAAGGTAGATGCAGATAATTGCAATTGTAGTCCCAATTAGTGGTTTCTGAAAATTATTTCTAATCCGTGCAACACTTTCAGGTTTTAAGTGGATATATATTCGACAGATTACGTACTATTTTATTTATTAAGTCTAATACCTGAATTTTGTATAGTTTTGGCGTCGTATTTTTTTATTATTCACGCGAATTGAGCTAAATATACACCGAGAATTCTCGTTATGCGGTATAGCTTGAACAATAGTTGTAAACCGCCTAGCCAGGTAGGTAGTTAAGAGCCCTTATAGTACTCAGGCTAGTGTTAGTTGCCCAGTGTACGCGGAAACATTCATCACGCGCCCTTTTATTTGTTATATAATTTTCGACGTTTTCATAATTAATTTCTCGTTAAAAGGCACGTAAAAATAATTCTATTTATTGATTTACATGCAGAATTTTATGCCCTAAAACTTTTATTTGATGCGTTTTTGCTTAAAATAATTAGGCAAGCAGAGAATTGCAAAAAACTAATTTCCCATGTTAATCTCCCATGTACACCTTTACGACAGACACCAGTTAACTTTTATTATGCCTTACTTTATTATCAAAATCGTACGTAAATATACGTAAGTACAGTTTAAATAAGTACACTTAAATTATGCATATTAAATGTGCATTCCAGAACACCCTTCAATACTTATATTTGTACCATTTGCAAATGAAAAAATTATGTGACAACTTTGTAATTTTACATGAAATGAATGACACATTGGAATTTTATATTTGTCAAAGTCACTAATTTATCATAAATTACATAAGTTGAAGGATAAATTTAAGAAAGATATTAGATGCAAATAATATAAAACAACAAAGAAGAGTGTTTTTTAACTTCATTGGATAATGTAAATAGTTAGCAAGTGGAATATCGAATGAAAGTTTGTATTGACATGCAAAAACTTTGTGATTAGCATAATCCGAAATTTTTAATAGTTGCAAAGCGGCAAAAAAAAAGGCCGTCGATGTAGAATAAATAAGACTTCACGATCGTGGAAAATATAATTTACGTGTTGCAATGGCCGATGAAAACTCGTACGTGAAACACCCCTTATACTGATACTTCAATATTCATATTCGCTTTGAATAACAAGCCTTGCCATATTTGTATTACAATATACAATTATTACCTCTAAGGAACATGTGTAGTTGTAACCAAATTTATACTTCAATAATAATACATAAACAGTGGTAACAAATTTACTGATTGTAAGGCGTCGTCAAAACTGATAATTGAACTAATTTCAACGAAAATTATAGATATAGCATGAGACCACACAAGAAGACTGCATATATACTTCTTTAAAAACAAGGTTATCGTCCTAAAAATATTTTGAATTACTTCACTGCATATAAAAAATATATAAAATCGTTTCGTATAAAGATAATTAAATATTTTTCATTCACTCATATTAATCAAAATATCCTTTTCATCATAAAACTAATTTATGAAATAAGCCAAAACAAAAAAAAAAACGAAAAACTGTAAATCACTAAAAATTGCAAATAGGAAGAAAAACATCCTGGTACAGCTATACGAATATAAAAATATGAAACGATGTTATTTTCATTCCCCTGCTTGACACAAAAGAGGATACAGTCAACAGGCGAAATTGAATCGGAATTGGAAAATATTTCATACAGGCAACAAGAAAACGAATCATTTAAATCAAAGAAGACGTACGAAGTCAGCCAAGTGAACAAGCTTCAATGTCGAGAAAGGAAAATAAAACTCGAATACAGAACACCACATTAATACTATTTTCTGAAACCAATTGGAATGCCTTACAAAATATGTTTTGAAAAAGAAAATTTTAATGATTTCATCTTTTGAAGTAGAACATTATCCTGGCATGGTGGGAAGGAGGAAAGGATAATGTATACCTACATAGTAGTTTTAATAATAATATTACTTTATTAAGGTAAACTCAATAGCGAAGGGTTCAGCCAAGGCTGATCTTCCACCTAACCAGTAAAAAAAATTCAAAAACAATAACGTACATTACAAACTACATTACAAACTACATTACTAACCAGAAAAGGTGAAAATTATTAAAGGTAGTAACACAATAAAAAAATTATACGATTTGCATAATTTAGTAATATTGCAGGTAAAAATAAGATTTATAAATTGTGTGTTACCTCATTTATTAATATATTTAAAATTATATACTTCGCTATATTTCAACATCTTACTACATTGATGAAATCATTTTAAGATAGAATCAATTAAAATGAATCTACATACTAATGTAAAAATTTTAATTTACATAATTATTTACTATTTGCTTTTATTTTTAAATTTAACAATAATTTTATATTCAAATGATATGAAACGATAAATATTTCATTATAAATGTGAGCTAGAATACTTTATTAATATAATATTTTTGATGGTATTTTTAAGATTTTGAAATAAGTCTAAACTCAATAGTTCGGAGTACAGTGTTCGTATAATATTGGAAACAACAACCTATTGAACAATACTTATTAGTAATTTTAAATGAATACGAATTCATATTAGTGACATTAGTATAGTCAGTAAAATTTATAGTTTCCATCATTTACAAACAAAAAACTATTGCAGTAATAAATTAGATAGAAATATTGAGAAATTTATACCACTAATACTTACATAACATTAAATTTAGATTTAATATCTCAAATTTTATTTATTTATTGTTAATGCATACTTCTATTTTTACACAATCATCAGAAATTTTAGTGATAATCATATAAAAACCTATTAAATTATTAAACAATTATATTTCAACTACTATCAATACAAACAAATTCATCATAATATATCTAACGTAAGTAGAATTTTATACTTCCTATTTGGTTGCTTTATATATTTCTTAATTATTAAGAAAAAATGGAAAGGACACAATCATGTGAATTCGTATACAATTAAAGAATGGAACAAAAAAATTGTATTAAAAAAGAAACAAAATATCAAAGTGACTAGATGAGAACGATACAATCAGAACTCAAAAATGCATAACTAAAAAATGTTATTTCTATAATTTAAAAAAAACTATTTTATTTATATTTTAATTGTACAACAAAGGGACTAAAACGAATTACATTAAAATAAATAATTTCCCGTAAAAAAATTAATATTGGTGTAATTTAATAAGACAGTCATATTAATAATCCAGCAACATTACACGATGAGAATTAAGTTCATTGAACAAGAAGTAAATAATAACAATCGCTTTTGTTTTAGTATAGATTCATTAAGATCATGAGATCCCAAATGCCAGTAGGACTGTATAAATGTTAAATAATATCGTGAAAAATACTTGAAAATATTCCAGCAAATTATTGGTACACGAATATTACAACACAATATAAATACTCATAAAAATTTCAGGACAAAACGTTATGATGAAAATTGACAAATTATAAATTTACAGCTAAAATAACATTACTCTTCACGCCCGAGTGGACAAAAAGCGAAAAATATTTACTCATTATGTATACTTCATACATTAAATTGCCCAATAATTTAGTAAATCAAATAGAAATTTTCAAAATTATTAATTATCAGTGATTTCATTAAAAATGCATGAATTAATAGAAATAACGAGGGAAAATTGTTGACGCTCGTGAAGTCATGAATCAATAATGCAGGCTAAAATATATGTGCACACTAGTTAAAATAATCACCGAAATTGCAAAACAGATTCCACATGAACTTCAATTATAACAAAATAAGTTTTTATAAAAGCTCAATAGATTTCTCACAGAAACAACAACAAAAATAAAATAATGTATAGTGCAAGAAGTGTAGAAAGTTGTCTATTTCCTACGAGGTATTAAAGTTTCGGAACGAGACAAAGTCGAGTGCTCGAATCGCACAATACTTTTTCGCTGGCCACACACACTGCTAACGTTACAGAATAAAAATGCAAGCACGAAAGTAATACATCCAGAACAATATGACGTACGTAACCTGTCATGCCCAGTGTTCGCAAATGTGAAAAATATCTAATACTAAGCTTATACAGAAACGTGCCATATTCCATTTTGGTCGTAGAAAAAAATACTATTATATATATTAATAAAAGTTAGGTATAATATATGTATATGTATACACACGTATTACAAGTTATTACAATTTTGATGATTATGGGGTGAAGATACTTCAACAATTTTTTTCACGTTGATGCGAAATCAATACCATAGCCGGGATTCGAACCCGGAAACCCTGTTACAAGAATCTGCTTCGCTACTGCTACACGAAGGTAGAGAAACATCGACTAACTGAATGATTGTTGCTTTATTACAATTTTCGTTAATATGAAATAACCACTTCATAATCCATACATAACAAAATTTACGAAATCTTTAATCTTAAATTTAAAGTAAGTGGTGTAGCATATTCTTAAAACGGAGAAATATTTGGCAAGAAATTGAAAAAAATTATATTAACAAATTATAAAAAAGATAAAAATTAATTACCTCAAAACATTTTCTTATTTTAAAATATAAAACATCCCCAAAGGCACTAGAGGAACCTAATACTCTTAAGTACTATAGGTACTTGGTTCGTAATATTTTATATGAATTTGAGCGGTACACCCAATACTGCTCAAATTGAAATGTATCACTTAATTGGATAATGCTGTCTGAACAAAATATATTTTTAAAAATAAAATTAAAACCAACAAAAATTTTATTTGATATATACTAAAAGCGTCATTTTATTTTTACGAGAAATGAATAAATTAATGTACCCCAAGTGCATTAAAAGCAAATACAAACTATAAGAACATACCATTGAATAACCAATAACTTAGGATAAAACCTGGTTTTAAAGAAATTACTACCGGATAGATAAAATATTGGAATGTATTAAATGTTAACTGTTCAATACAAGAATACGTGTGTCTTTGTTAGTAGTCAGTTGAGTAGCAGGTGACTAAGTATGGATTTACATGTTAAATCAAGTACTAATCACTAGCTAATCATTGTGACTAACTTTAAACATCGATTCGTATCACCGGCCAATGTAATCCATTCGAACGGTAATAGTATTTTCCAAGGGTAAATAAGCGAGAGGAATGTATCATTCGCAATATTATATAAAATACTAAAAAAAAAAATATTTCAGATCAAAACACAAAATACCTAATAAAAATATTACAAATCTTTGATAAAAACATTATATTTTTTGTATTTTAATTATTCTTTAGTTCAAATACTAAAATACTGTTTCACAAATATACTAGCGGTCGTTGCAATCCGAACACCAAAAAATAATAAGAACAAACGAATGAAATTTAGCATAGAGATTGCTTATTATTAGGAGAATAAATGATTAAAATATGGAATCGCTAATAACTTTCGTTTAGGATATATGCAGGGGTTAAACTTAATTATCAAGAATACGTATTTAATCGATACTTCTTCAATATGATTCAAATTCAGTTAAAATTTGAATGATATAAAAATTAACATGCCTCCTCGAAGACAATAAAGTTCATTTGAGCAAGTGTCATGCGCGGCATAAAACATAGCGGCTGAGTTGGTTTAAGATTGTTGTGTACCAATATGATGCCCAGAAACTTGTGAGACGACGCCATGGTGAAAGAGGGATTGTGGCCTGCATTCGTATGCGACATACAGCGCTTTCAAAAGGAATTATGGAGTGGGGAACTAGAAATCTTGTCTAATTTGTATTCGCGGCACTTGAAACCGTCAGCGATACTTTGACAAGATCAAGATCCTAATACCGGAAGTTACTTCACATATTTAACTCCATCCAGAAGTCATATTTCAGCATGATCTTTGATCAGCACATAATACCAGTGCTTCCATGACCGACTTGTTCTACAGATATGTACCTTATTGAAAATCTGTGAATTAGGAAGAGTAGTACAATTTATCTACACGTCCACAGAAAATTTAGAAGAACTATGCAAGGCAGTGGGAAGAGTATGGGAAGAGTATAGAACGAAATACCGCAACTTGTTATTCGCAACCTTATTCAATCTATGCAACGAACAGTAGAAGCGGTGACAAGAACGCGTAGAGGACAGTTTTCTTGAGTTATTCATTTCCTGTATATATTTCGTATGTGGTGTACTTTTAAGCATATTAAACATTGTCACGTATTTCAATAACTTTTAATTATTTTACATAAAATTAAAAAAAAAACAGTAAAACCAATTTAAAATAAACATTTTTATTGAGATTCTTACGTATCCAATAAGAAGTTAAAAAAAGAACATTTTTTCTGATTATATAATCATAAATTTTTTATTTTCAGTAATTAAGTTGGTTTTCAAAAACGTTAATTTATATATAGAACTACTGTACGTAAATTATATACTTATATTATGCAGTATTTGAATTCAGGTAAACATATTCAAAACTTTACATTGGTCAAAAGAATATATTCAATATTATTCTAACAAAAGAAAATCATTTATTTCCGTTATTAAGTATTATATTTACGAACGACCGCAAAACTACCCCAGGTAAAACAATCGTAATATATTTAAATTCTATGAAATTTTATTATTATTGCAGATTTTTTTAATATTAGTAATAAAATAAGATAATGTATCAGTATTCTTAAATAATTTAATTTGTATACTTCAGTTACTGACTTTTATTCACGATTTTAGTGTACTTTTTCACTGTGCAGCCAAAAGAAGAAACTTTATTTAATTCAGTATTAAAAGAAAATAGAATAGGAAATCTTTTCATATCATCAATGTTGAATAATAAACATTATTAGAATGTAATATAAAATCTATGAATCACAAATTCTTCAAAATAACAAAAAAAAATCATTTCACTCTTGAAGCAGAATATTCAGGGTTTAAACTGAAATATCATTTTCTATTATGGCGAGTAATGATATAATATAGTATATTATTTAACAAGCATAATATGTAGGCTATATTACATGAGGTTGTAATTAAAAATACGAGCGGCAGCGAGTATTTTTAATCATCCGAGTGTAATGTACCCATATTATGCGAGTCAAATACTATACTTTATCTACAACTATCAGGCATATAAAAAATCTGATATTATTTGTTTAATATTCAGTTAAGTGTGAGTAGTTCATATATAGCTTAACAGATGGCGCCACAGTAGCACTTAAATGTCAAAATAACAATTCAACTTGTATTTATTATACTTTTATAATCATTTATATTGATATTTATAATAAAAAATATATTATTAATAAATTAACAGTTCATTAAAATATTATGTGTTAAATTATATGCTCTATTTATTACAGAAAAGTGTAGCGTGTAATATAACCTTTTCATATTACACTTGTTTAATATGAGTAGTATATTATATGTAGTATCACACGTATAATGTACCCATATTTCGATAGTTGTAGATAAAATTATTTATTCATTGAAAATATTTCCTTGTTTTCTATTTCAAAGGAGACAATGTTTTAGTAGTAGTAGTTTGTAGTTTAGCAACATTTGTTCTGTTGGTATTCCATATAGCACCTTAAAAGTTGTTAGAATCAATTTTCGTTTATTGGTACGTGGATTTTGACTTCTGTAATTTTCTTTATAAATAAGGTATTGTATTTCGTTTTAGATTTCGTATTAAATAAGATGTAGAAATAACTGTACTACTGTCATAAAATATGGTGAATTTGGATGTTAGTCAGACAGCTTTTATTTACCAAAAACTATTAAATGCCTATGACAACACTTTTGGGACACACGGTAATTTTTACTATATCAAAATACTGAGAATTAAAATCATATCCTAAAATCATTTAACTGGTAGAAAAAAATAAAGCCCTACTGAAAAATAAAAATACATAAAACATTTAAAACAATTATTCATCGAAAATATTAAAATAAGCTAGTGACATGATGGTGAATAATTTAACAAACCAAACCGAAGTTAATAAGGATCGTATCCTTTCATTATTATACTGATAGATAAAAATTTAAAGAATTGTATCCTTTCCTAACTATACTAGTAAATAAAAATTACAGATCCAATGAGAATTAAAATACATGAACATATTATTCTACTCAAAAAAATTGAAATATAACATTTGCTATGCTGGTGAATTTTTACGAAACCAGAATGGAGAGAACAAAAATTGTATCCTCACATCGTTATATCGCTGGAAAAAATCAATCCCATAATTGGCTGAATAACAAACGGAAACATAAGCAGTATAAATTAGCTCGAATAAGCGAGCGAACAAAGTAAAAACAGCAACTGTGAAATCGGGGAAAACAAGTAGCTTTCATTATAAATTGCGTGTAAACACTGCGCCGATTAAACACAATAATTGACCATTGAAACGTGATCGCTTGCGCAAACAAAACAAAAATTAATTAGCATTCCATTAAAATAGCGCCCAGCTCCAACTTACGCCAGCCGGAAATGCGGCAGCGCCATTATTGCACCCGGGACAACAAAATACTGTCGCCATCACATCACAAACATCCATTCAACCAAATATAACATTATTGTGCATTTTTACCAAATCATGGAAACTATTATGCCATTCACATCATTTATATACAGGAACAAATTCATATGTGTGAATTTAGCTACATAAATCATAATAAATAAATAATGAACATAAGTGAAACAAAATATTCCAACCCGGTGTAACAATTTCGTATCCTATTGTAACATTTTCTGTAAAAATATAATCGTAAATTCCCGTGTATAGTTGAATCTGTTATGATTTGTTTAAATTAATTTTTATATTTATTTTACTCCTAATTAAATTGCATTTAATTTTAATACATTAATAATTATTGAAAATAAGAGTACAGTATTGTCCATCGACGACGTTATTTTTTTTTTTTGATAATCAACATTTGTTTATTAAATTATTTAATGATGTGGCAAAAGTAGATTAGTCTGCGGATTTATTGTGTATCTAACTATTAATCGATCATTTGATTATCGTTTTATATATAATCGAATAATCAAATATTTGATTAATCGATATATTTATTATTTTGATTAATCGATTATGTGATTAAATTATTATTACATTCCTATAATTTGTTAATGGATTATTTGATTAATCAATTTCTTCATAACTTCTTTCTTGCAAGTTTATTCAATGATGTAGGGTCTTGATTTTTTTTATTTAATTATTTGATTTTTGATATGATTATTTATTTAATCGATATGACTAATACATTGTTTGATTAATCGATTAATCAAAATAATTGATCACTTTTCATATGAATCATCGATTATTAAGAACATTAATCGAACAGCCCTAATCTCGGCCGGAACAGAAGTATATATAATCTGTCTTCAAAGAATAAATTTTTTACTAAATTTTGGAGCCTTCTAGGTGGAAAAAATCATTCATTTTGTGATTAGAGACTATATTATTTAACATATGTATCACCTATGGCATGGCGCCGATGCAAATTTTCTTTGAAAGTTACAGTCATATTTTTTAGGCAAGAAACGTTTTGATTATTAAACTATTTCGTTTAAAAATTTTAACTTTTTTAATATAGTTACCTCTTTGGAATTTTTAAATTTATTTCGTAATTTTTTTGTAAATTTACCAGCTGTTTAAATGAATTTATTGCCGAGGCTACTACCAATAAGTTTCCATTTCCCAAACCTATTATCGCTCTTTCATTTTTGGATTATACGATTTTTATTGCTATATCAACATAACTTATTCCCGACACTACTGCAAAAAAGTCTCCAGTTTCCTAAGGCCTCTAAAGCTCATTTTTTATAAAAAAAAAAAAAAAAACATTTATTTGTAATTGCTTGCCCACTGTCCGTTATTCTGTGTATTTCCTTTCCACTCATGATCCTTCGTTCTTGTATATGACTTTTTTTAATTACAATGTAAAACATTTTTAAATTCCTACTCTTGTGTAATATCCTTTCAAAAAACCTTGACGCCCCATAATCAAAGCTTTTGGGGAAACTAATAAAAGTCCTTCAGTTAAATTGTTTTTCAGTAAAATAATTTTCACTTTATTAATTTTGAAACCTTTGATTCAAACTCTGAACCTCTGACTTCGAGCTAGATAAATATATTATTACTACACCTTTTCGCTGTAATATTAAAACAATATTTATGAATTTTATAATAATACTAATAAACTCCAGAAATGTATCGTTCATAACTGTATATAAAAAGGAATTATACATAGAGTACGTCCCGTAGAAGGAAGCCCATTTTTCAAACAAATAATTAAAGTGAAATTTTTATATATGTATTCAAAATAAATGATAAAAGACAATAATTTAAGCAAATACTTAATATAATAATACAGTACACAATACATTGTGTTCATTGTGTATGCCTGAAAGAATGAAAAAGATTAACAAATAATTTTGCTATTAAAATGAAATATTAATGTACCATTTATTGAATTATACGTATGTATACATTGTCATGAATATGTTAGTATAAACTAACTAAAAAGACAAGAAATGTTCTACTAATACATTAAAGGAAAGAATATATATTATTAGTTTGTTTAGATTTGAAATGTTTTCTAAATAATTTCCTGCTTCATACGCGGAAAAATAGTGTTCCATAGAAATAATTTTTCATGTAAATATTGTTTAAATTTCTTTACTGTGCAGAAATCTTTTAACTACTTTTAAACCAGAACGTTTATATTAATATACATTTAAACTGTGCTATAACTGTTCTACAAACACGACATTCTAGTGAAAAATCAGTTAATATAAATCGTGAATTAAAAATAAATAAATATAAAATATTAATTATAACAGCAAATAATAAACTGATAAACTTCACAAAAAATATAAAACTGAGGAACACAAAATTTGACTAAATACCAAATGTATTAAATATTCCCAAATTCAACCAATCATATATAAAACTACTTATTACAAAAATAATGATCTTCCATATCCAGAAATTAATGCAACAGACTAAAAAATATATCAAAAATATTAAAATTACATTTTTCTATTGTTTTAAAATACAGAGAACTGATCAATTACTAAATCCTATAAAATCATTACAGACGAGTCTGTCTAGTATATTGTATACATAATAAAATATACAATGCTGACGAATCAATATGGATTTCTATTTCTTTACATTTATAATTGTTTAAAAACAATTTACGTAGATTTTTCAGTTTTCTTTGGTAATAATACAGCCTGAATATTAGGCTGTACACCACCCTGTGCAATTGTAACACCAGACAATAATTTATTTCTTCATCATTACGGATGGCCAATGCAAGTGTCGTGGAATAATTCTTGTTTTCTGGTTATCACGTGCAGCATTGCCAGCAAGCTCAAGAACTTCAGCAGCCACGTATTCCATAACGGCCGCTAAATAAACAGGAGCTCCGGCACCAACACGTTCAGCGTAATTACCTTTACGCAAAAGTCTGTGAATACGACCAACTGGAAATTGTAATCCAGCACGATTGGAATGACTCTTTGCCTTTCCCTTAACTTTACCGTCTTTACCGCAACTAGAAATGATGCAGAAAATATATAATATGTAAGTTAACAAACAAACGTACGCTCACAGTGAACTGTTTAGAATGTAATAGGATTTAGATAATAATAACTTACTCGGTAAGTAATTCACAAATAATTTTCAGTGTAATAGTACATTAAGGTGTACATTTTCGGAGAAACGAGACGCTTTTTTTAAAACGTGTTCCTTCAGTTTCCTTGACATTTTCATATTAGATTTTAGTGCTTAATCCATACTTATTTAAAATTACAAACTAATATACAATCAAACCATGTTTCATTGTAAAAGCTCTAAATGTAATCTCAAAATATATAAAAACAACTAAATACTGATTTACTGTACTTGCTTTTGTAAAACACCATTTGCTTCATTTAGTCACATCCAAAAATTACAATACTTATCCAAGAACTTAAAAAGAAAAAAACTTTACTAGAATTATTTCACAAAGAATCGTTAAAAAACGAAAAAACAAGTAGATTATGTAACAATACGTCAAATAAATAGAAAAAAATCACAAGGTAATAACTAGAAATACAACAAAAAGCAATAAGGCTGTAATAGTTTATAATTAACCCAATGAAACAAAAAAATACATTTTTTTGCTTAAAACACACCAATTGGTAATTAACAGAGAACAACATCAAAACACATAATATTAATAGTCCAAATAAATCTTAGCAAGGGCAAATCAAAAATTAAATTCTGAACAAAAAATAATACTCGATGTTGTAGGTCATTATTCAGACTTCAAAAGCATGAATTGACAGCAGTCATTGCGTGTAGAGGAACAAAAAAACATCAAGCAAAAAATTTTCATTCGTTTTTGCAATTTCATTGATTTGTGTGTTAATATGATCTAATCTGTATTAAATAACATATATAGAATACTGTAATATTATCCTATGTAATATGATGATTTAGTTAACCGAACAGTTTTTATATGCCAAAAAATTTTTCCCATGTTAAATTACTATGACTACACTTTTCTGGATCACACGGTATATTATTAGTAATAAAAAGAAAATATTTTGTCATAAATAATGCATAATAATAAATAGTTACTATTTGATGATAAAACAGTTTACTTGAAAGAAATAAAAATAGGTAACCAATAATGCATAATGGGACCACAGCAATATGAATGAATAATGTGGATAAAATAAAATAATTACAAAATATTAAAAATATGTTACATAAAATGCAAATATACAATTTTTTGGCTGAAATATTTACAATAAAATGTGGACATATACGTGTTTTTTCTTTTATACTTTTTCTTAGATAAAATAGGAACAAAATGAAGATAATATTTAAGTTCATTCTCCAAGAATACGACTTGCCAATTTTACATAACAGTAACATATAAATTGCTTATAAAATAGTATGTTCAAATAAGCAATAAGAATAGCAAACTAGTCTATATTTGTAGAATATTATTGACAATAAAGATTGATCCTGTATAAAATGGACATTTTTTTCAATACTGAAATATAGGTATGTATTAAAAAAAGAACATATCACGTAAAAAAAAAATTTGGCTTGATAATTATAATTTCAATTTCGTTCACGAAAATTAAATATACATGTAGTATATGCATTCCCGTGATTTCTCGATAAAACATGTTCTATGAACGTATAAGAAGCAAGAAAACAAAAGAGAGTATTTGTTATAGGCAGGTGCTAAAATCACTGGTGTTCCTGGCTGTAAGGAACCAGAATTGAACGAATAAAACAGAAAAAGCAAATATAAAAGAATCAAAATTTCCATTACAGACAAAACTTGACCTCCAAGCAGTCAGATAAAATAAGAGAAAAAGCAGACAGAATAAAAAAAGCAACCAACAACCAAAACACACATCTTCTAAAAAAAATTATATTATAAACTGAAAATCTTACAATAAAAATTATAAAAAAACTACCTACTTAACAAAATAATAAAGAATAATGCAAGATAATTTTATTTTTAAGTACTTTTATTATTATTTAAATTACAGTTTGTTTATATTTTGAAACTGTACATGTTGAAAAATAATAAAAGAAAATTTGTGATTTCACGAATTTAAACTTTAATGATATAACCATTTACGAAAAGACAAGTTCTGAGATATAACAGATGGAACATGCAGTGACGTTTTTTAAAAACAGGTGATACTGGAAGAATAAATAGAACCTACCATGGGACAAATAAAGGTTCTTCTTACTACATGATTGATAGAATAAAAAGATGACAGAGAGTACTAAAAATCTTTATTTGAATGTAAAATGTGTGATAGATGATTTTAAATAATACAATTATCACCATTATCTGTGACACAACAAGTAAATGGAACAGGTTCTAAAATATTAGTTTCGTAACAAGTTATACCTACTTGTAATATAGTACGTGGGTTATCGGTCTACAGATTCTGCAAGGGAAAACGAATAAGCGGTATACAAGGAACAAGTTCTTAAAGTATTAGTTTCGTAACAAGTTTTATTTGTATTATAGTGTGTAGGTTACCGGTCTACAGATTCTGCAAGGAAAAACGAATATACAGGATACAAGATAATTAAAAATTAAAAACAAGGATGATTGGATAAAATGTGTAATTTATGGTCGTTGTTTGCAGGACGTACCACATACGAAAAATGCCAACAATTATTCTCAGACATGGCTTAATTTTTTCCTTATTCTTAAAAGTGAGATTATATATTGTTATAAATAAATTATCATTTTTAAATAATATTTAATATTATAAAGTAAAACTTGAATTTTGCAAAATGTTAACCATCTCTCTTTCACTGATCCTAAATTACTATTACCAGATACTATTCGTTACTTGCAAAGTTTATGACAATTTTTTGGTACACAGCAGGAGCAGAGATTTTATAAAAATATTCTAAATAATTGTTTCTCATTTTATAACGCAACAAAAGCTAAACATAAAATATCAAACAAAAATAAAACAAATATCACACAGTAACCATAGCCACACCAAATAAATAAAACACCAAAAAGATCATCTTCCGAAAAAATCATGTATACATGAAAACAGATAATATAGTTACATTGGTTAAACCAGACGGAACTTGAAAATCAAATTTAATGAACACGTAAATGACCAACTAAATTGATTTATGCAAGTAACAGTCGAATATTGGTAAAACCTTACCGCTAATCAAAACATTAGTTTTAAAATTTTGTTATGCTTATTAGCTGGCCCTTGGTTGGCCATCGGTAAAATGTTTGACGGTTCTTTCAACTAGAAGCTTTTTGTACATATGTACGTGTGTGTGTTTGACGAAAACTATCTCTAATAGTTATTTAGGTGGCCAGCGGTGTAAGTTAATCTTTACAGGGCGAGCTGGAAATTTTTCAGGTGAGCGACGAAGGAACGAACTCTCATAATCCATTGAGTCCAGTAAAGATTAATTGTACGCGTGCTGCGTACAAAACTTTATTTCCACCTTCATAGCGTTTTCTTTTTATTAATTTATTTAGTTTTAAAAAAAATTACTCTATTTTGGAATCAAAGGTACACAGAGAAAAATGACTGGTTTTTATCAAATAATTATTCATATTTGGAGGGTACTTCATTCAGCCAATTAGTGTAATCTTGCAACAATTATAATTTAATCTTTAACATGAAATCTATTTCATTCATTCAGTTATATTATTTATTTGACCATGATTCATTTCACTTAAATTCAGTTTAATTTTCTTAAGTAAACTGGTATATTTATATTTAATATTCTAAATTAAAATTTTTAATAAATATAGAATTTTATGAACTATTTATTTATTTGTTATAAATATATAACTTTTTTCAAATAATTACATAGCATACTTCTGTAAATTACGTATTTATTACGATGAAAAATAGTAGGTATTACATGAATCTTCATTTATTTGTCACAAATAAATATTATTTGCGGCAAAGCAGTTGCTCCATTGACCGAAAACTGTTCTATTTGTTATGACATGAATTTAAGTAACGTGTATGGACTTGTTCGTTAGTCTTTTCATCTTGTTCGTGGTGTAATTGTGATTTCTGCCGTGTTTGTTGCGTTACAAAGTAGAGACTATGGCTGATGAAATAGAAAAATATAAATTACTTGAGTGGAATTTAGAAGACTTGGTTTATATTTTTAGGGTAAGTATCTATTGTTTACTTTTGTTAATTTAATATAGCGTTAAGAATCATGCTCCGAGTGTTAAATGAAAATTGTGTACTGTAATGCATGTAAAATACCTATTAAGTTTTAAAACACAAAGAACATTATGTAGCAAACAAAATTAATATATCAAATTTTATTTCAGACGAGGAAATTGATTTTGATGCGTTTATCGCATTAACACCAAACCTTATAGAATGAATACCAAAAATAATATACATGTATGTGCAAATGGTTCAAAGTATGTTTGTAATATGCTTAAAGTCTCGAGTTAAAGAAATACTAATTTAAATAATTTGACTTTTTTTTCAATAGTTTACATTATTCGTATATTACTTTGGAATATTTGTATTGCAATAATGTTTTGTTATGTACTCATTAATATCCTATAGAGATATATGTTAATAAAATACATGATGTAAAAAAACATATTGTGGTTTTTATTTAAATAATTTCCTTCAATAAAAATATTTATTTGAATTCTTTTAGAGTAGACAGTTTATGAAAAGTGGGTATATATTTGGATAAAATAAATGATTATGATTCATGCAATTACATTCATAGTTCTCATCAGAAAGGGATATAATTCAGCTCAATATATGTTTATTTCAGACAAATAAATGCCTCAAATAAATTATTGCATTGCTTCGATTGTATATACATATATTTGGACCTATTCAAGCGTAGGATTTATTTGTAATAAATGAATTTTCATTTCTCTTGATTATATCTTTTTCTCAGTGTAGTTGACGGTGGTAGAACAATTTATACCTAGAGGTTGGCAAATGAATTTCGCCAGTGAATCAAAATGTACTATAACTGTGTATAATTACTCATTACCTAATGAAATTAGGTTTGTAATATTTATAATAAAATGCATAAAAAACTTTCATTATTTTTTACAGGTCAGTTACTGTAATTGTTTATTTACTTAGCTACGAAGAAGCCTGTAAAGTGACAATTATATAGAAGGTGGAAATAAAATAATTTACATGTTACACTTGTTAATATTTTAATGCCATTTACATAAGCATGTTACATGTCTGTTTATTTAATTGTATGTTCGTATGTTATCATTATTGGCTGTTGGTGTATTATTACATTTTATTAAATGACTCCAAAAAAGCCCTTCCATTTTATTTTTAGTTATGCTACTGGAATTAAGCAAGTAATTTTCATTAAAAATAAAAAGCTAAAATGACATTCATACAAGGAAATAAAACATTGCATATTCAAATATAATTAATACACTTACTCAGATTCTACTTATTTATATTAAACAAAGATATTAAAGATATAGGGAAAAAACAGGACGGAAACGTAGGGAGATATAAAGACAAACAAAAGAGGGATAATTTTTCATTGTAATTATTATGCTTTATAGAGTTGTTAACGTTAAATTACCTACCAGAAAAGACAAGGACGTTATTACGTTCTCCTGATAAAAGCGATAAATGTACTTACCAAAAGTGTTCCTAAAGGTAAGAGTTTCTACCAGTTCAGTAAACAAAAAATATATTCATCATACAATAATAGATAGAAGATTTTACCTTTGCAGTCTAAATTAACAGCAGGATGCAACCAAAAAATTAAATACATACATAAACGATTTATTTGTTTCAAGTACAGACTTCCAATGCTATATTTGTACAACATAAATAACAACTTCATACGTAGTCACATATTTTATAAAAAGTCTTTGAAACAAGTCCCTTCTTACACTTACTAACAGAAAATTAACACTCAAGTTTATATACATATAAATACAAATATAAGACTACCTAGTGACTAATAGCAATGAATACAAGTAGAAGTTACGATCCCACACTAATCTCTGATATAACCTCAATTGTTACACATACACTAGCACTGTCATTATTCTTTTATTGAACAGGTATGTTAACATTTCATAAATAAATTATGGACGCATTAGAAGAAACTGTTACAAAAAATAATAGGAATCTCGTTAAAAATCCTTTAAAAATGATGTTTGTTTCTATGAAGAATGTAATACTATATTGTGCAACAAGTACAGAAAGTCGCCTATTTCCCATGAGGTGTGAAGTTGTGGCACGAGATGAAGTTGATTACTGTAATCACACAAGTTGAGAAATAGATGATTCTGCAAGAGTGGCACCCTATTCTTTTTCTACGACCACAGTACTAAACGTTACAAAACAAAAATACAAAAGCTATTTGATATAGAAAACAATATGGCGCAAGTAACCTCACAAAGAGTACATACACGCATGCGCAGTGTTGGCAATTACTGTGAGAAATAATATTTGTCACGTTGCACATGCGAAGTGTAGATAAGTACTGTGAGAAATGATTTCTCATACATTATTTAACCGATGATTTTAGAAAATACGGAACTTTCAAGCTTACATATTGTGAGAAAAGTGCCACTTTGCACAGTGGTCATAGAAAAAAATATTCTGATGCTACTAAACAAATTCAGCAAATCAATGTTCTTTACAAATCATCATGTATGTCATAGATACTACAACATTGCAATGGTATATTATATTTAAATTTTATTATTACTAGGAATTTAGTATATAATAGATGAAAATGTAGTTCTGACATTTATAAAGTTCAGGGCACTAGCAAAGAATGAAACAAGACAACAATAAAGTAAAGGGTATTCTGGTGTAGATTTGAATACGATTGGAGATACATATGCGGAACAGGATTATTAGCGAAAAACTAAAAGGTGTCGAAATTGTTTCCAAAAATAAAATTTCATAAAAATGATAATAAAAATAAAATATAATTTCTCCCCTTTGACAAACTAGTATTGAAATTCATATTTTTTCAATTACAAACAGATTTAAAAAAGATGACCGTTGGCCAAGTTCAAACTGCATCTTCTAATAATGGGAAGACAACGATGTTTGAAAAACGGGAAAAAACAAGCAATATTTTAAATTATCAACCGTACCATAGAATGACTTCAATATCAAAAATTACCTTAATGTTTGAATAAAATAATAAATTTCATGATATTTGATTCATTTTTATAATTACAGAAATAGAACTAAAAGTTTTATGTACTATTTGCTTATAAGTAAGACACAATTCATAAAGGTCTCGCAATAAGTATTAAATCTTCAGTATATATTAAAAATTCATATGATATTTTTTTTTTCTTTTAATGTAATTCATTGATAGTTGTAAGTAGTAACAAAAAAATATGACATTTGTTATAACCGTTAAAAAAATTCAAATATTTTATAGTGAGATATACGGAATAACACACATTGCAATATAAAATAATTAAAATATTTTTTGAAACAGTTGGCCTTAGTATAATAAGAATGTAAAAACAATACATCTTGGAATTTATAATTTAAATTTATCTTTGCTTTATAATAAATTATGTTCATTTCATACTAGAGTATCATGTAAAATAAACATACTAGAGTATCATTTAAAACAAACATTCTTTAAAAATTAAACTTCCATATTAACATATTTTGTAAAAAGTTTTAGGAAATATACTAAAACGTTAACTATAACAAAATACATCAATCGAAGATGTTTTAAGAACTTTTGTATTAAAAAAAATGTAAAGAGAATGTTAATAAAAATCTGTGAATGAAGAATATAGATTGAGTTCTTGAAAAAAATATTTCAGGTTGATAACTTTAAGGGACAAATGTAGTTATAATTATAAATAAGAATATGCGCAACTATGCAACATCCGCATGAGGAAAAAAGAAAAATTATTTTATAAATTTATTTCAATTAGTCAATTAGACATAATTTAAATTTATGCAACTTGCATATAACATTATTATATTCATTATAGTTTTACTTCTTTGAAATTAAAAGAGAATGAGGTTGTAATAAATGCGTAAACAAATAGATAATTTTTACGTATGTAAATATAAAATTGCATTGTGAAAGAAATAAAATCTCAAACTGCTGCAAGTTCTCTTAGAAACATACCGTAATCCATAATTAGAAAACAATTGATAAACACGTCGTGAAAAAAATAATATTGTTATTATTGTCTCTATTTCAAAAAATGTTTGGAAGAAAGTATTATAATCAAAAGTAATTGCATTTTCCACAGCTTGAAAAAAAATATGGAGAACAAAACAATGAAATATAATGATTATATGCACATAATTTGCATTATTTTTTATTACTCAAATAAATCAATTTTATTTTCTCCAGTGTTAAAATTTATATGCTGCGTTTAAAATATAATTCACGTGAAAATAATAGTTCTAACATTGATGTTAATTATTCTATACAATTTCACAGATTGAATTGATAATATTGTAAATTTTGTTTGTTTCATGTTGTTCTTAAAATATACATTAATTCCAAGTTAATTTATATTGACATGGTGAATCTGGATATAAATAATATGTTGTACATAAATAAAATTCGTTATGAAAGAGATTTGTCAGTTTACCTACAAATTTATTTTACTTTTCTTTATTTAACTTTACATGAAATATCATGAGGTAAAGCCTATCATTTCTCGTATGTTTTTGATTTTTCAAGACAGTCAGTAATTTGTTCATAAATTATGGTAGTTTATAGATTTACATATAATTTTGTTTATTTTCGTTCAATTTGGATAAGTTTTGAATACAATTTCAAATACATATTTCATTGATACAATCTTTATTATGTGTCACTAAAATAACAACTTGTACATAATAAAAATCTGATAAAACAAGTATTGTCAAACACTCAAAGTAAAAATTACAAAATAGTTTATTTTGTAACAATAATGGATAAATTTTTAAAGTTTAAATGAAAAGATATAATTTTTCCCTAATGTGTTACAGTTCTTAGATCCTAAATGCAGCACAGTTTATTTAGTATATAATTCATTGAAAAACAATTTTCAAAAATTTCAATTAGAACTTTAGATAGAAGAAACCATAGTGATAAATACAGTTATGAAAATAATATTTTGTAAATATAAAGTCAATCTGCACGATTAGATTATAAATATGTTTAAAAAACAACAATAGTTTTATAAATATTAAAAGTAGAGAAATGAATATTATCCACACTTGACAAATATTATGTAAATATGAAAAAATCATCAAGAAAATATTATTAAAAATTATTTTTGTCTGCGAAATGATTAAAAAAATATACATATTTACAAATAACCAGCAAGAGAAATATGAATCAAAACAAATAGAAAATATTTTCAATATAAGAGCTTCAATGAAAGTGGAAAAGCACAAATTTCTCTAACGTCCAAATAAAATAATAATATATCAATGGCCAGAAATTCGAATAACAGACAAATACACGAAATCGGTTAAATGGAAAATGATTTTGCGTATTCATAGATATGGAAAGAAATACAATTTCTTGCGGCGTTTAACACAATCAATAGTGCAATAAAAGTCATATGACAAGAAAACTGCAAATTTTTCAAAAATTTAATTTCTTCCATCGTCTAACAGAAACAATAATATAAAATTACACAAGTCAATCTACTTAAAACTTTTTCATGTTTTATTGGATATGTTTACTACATTTTTGCAAATAGAAAATAATTATATTGTGTTAAAAGTCCATTTTATCTAAACTGGTTATAAACAGGAATAAGTTTAATTCAAATCGCTTCACGATTAAACTGCAAATTTTAATAAAAGTGGAATGATCCAACTTTTTCTATTATCTAACAGAAACAATAATATACCAATGCAAGATAGCAATAATTAGTAAAAAAAGTAATCTTGAAAAATATGGTAACTGTTCTAGTGCTCGTTTCTGCATTATACAACAGAAACAATAACGAACAAAATCAATGAAAATATACTCCGCTAGTTTAATAATATTTGAATTTATTTCAATACGTATTTCGGTTTATAAACACTTGATCGTAATTGTTGTTCATAATCATTTTATTAATAATATTAGTTTAAATGTCCACTATTTTTGCAAAAAAAGGATTAAAGAGAGATTCCTAAGAATCTTTAAAAATCCAAACACTCAACTTAACGGAAATTTTATGAACGAACTTGATCAAAGCAAATCTATTACGATCTGTCTTTAAAGTGTTTCATTACAAAAAAATATTATGTTTGTAGTATCTTCGAAGTATATATTAGTTACTGTTATATTATATTGTACTTATCGCCAGTCTCTTTTCATTGATTTTGTTACAAAGTTACAAGCTTCGTAGTATTGAAATAATGAGTGATAGTGGGATTGATATGAGGCGCTGACTTACAGCTAGTGTATGTGTAAGTAGAATTACGTAAGCAGCTTAGGCGACCTCGAGGTCGGAAGAGTCCTCGTCAGAGTAGTGGGGGTGCGGCAGCAGGTCCACCACGTGGCACAGCTCCGGCTTGCGAGGGGCCGGCACCGCGCCGACGCCCACGCTGCTGTGGCCGTGCTCCTCCTGCAACTTGCGCAGGCGCTCCTGCTCCTCCCGTTTCTGCTTGCGCCATTTTGCCCGCCGGTTCTTGAACCACACCTGCCACAGACACAATTGTCACACACCTACGTACAATAATTACTAATACAACAAGCTTTTAAACCTTTCAGAGTTAACACGCGGTTTCAGAAACCGAGCGGACAAGAAATTCTGTTAGTTTTTTAACAAATTATATTTCATGATTCCGGTTCACAATAGCCCGCCGGTTCTTGAAACAGACCTGCTACAGACACAATCGTCACACACGTACATACACTAATTACTAATACAAGCTTTTAAACTTTTCGAAGTTAACATGCGGTTTCAGAGATCGGGCGGACAAAAATTTTTGTTAGTTTTTTTAACAAATTTTATTTCATGACTCCGGCTCACAATAGCCTCATTTTACAGTGATAGTCTGAATTTTCTCTCTATAGTACTGTAACCTCACAGACACTGTAAGCTGTAGAACTCGGTAACTTCGACTCGTATAGAAAGGCGATTTTCGAATTGTGTAACCCATTCTCTACAGCAACAACTTTTATAGTATAACTAACTTCAAATTGGCAAAGATTATAATATTTTTTAATAGAAGGTAAATATGAAATGTATATGACAATGTAAGTAAAATATTAAACACTTCTTCCTATATTTGTGCGTACTACATTTTTTTCTATTAAAATTTATAGTAAAATATTATGTAAATAAACTTCTGTTTATTTGTAGGCACATCTTACATATATTGGGATCAATGAAAACTTGAATCTCATGCAAAATAATTGTGTTCCCTATTGGAATCGTCTTTCTCATTTCAGGAATCTTTTATATAGAATGTTAAAGATAAATTATAAATAAAAGTGGTTACTTATTGTGCTAAATAGAACTTTGAAAATAGAAGAGGAAAAACTAAATCTGGTAAAAACAATTAGTATATTAAGTATTGAAATTTAGAATTTCGGTTTCTGACACCGTCGTTAACTTGGTATGTTAATGGGAATTCATCTGAACTCCGAAAGATTAAACTGCAATGGAAACAAAGGAGGAAAACAAAATATCTGTCCAACGTAACATTGCTCAATCATCCTTATTACATATGACTAAAAAGAAGAGTAACAAAATAATATCCTAGTATCAGATATCAGATTTGAATTGTCAAAAAATGATACATTAAATATTAAAAAAATATATACACAATTTTAATAAAATCCAAGAAAGTAATTATTAAAATATGTAATAAAATTATTATTAAAATATGTAATGAAATTATTAAGTTCGCAATTGAAATTCTTGGCCAAACCGACAAATATTCAGTCGAAAGAAATATTAATTTTACGAAACAGTACTAAGATTAATGTATCATATCCTAGGATCATTGCTTCAAATGGAAAGTACACCTTATCTTACAAACCAAAAATTTTACTGTTACTAAATATATCAATTCACATTAATACCCATCGACGCAAATATCACATATGGACAACCTTTTATAAACTCAAGTAAAGATCCTAAATTCGTAATAAAAAAGAAATTGTAACTTTCGTATTCATAATTAAAATTATTTGCTTTTAGTATATCCGCGGCAAACGACAATATTACTAAATGAATTTATTGATCCCTAGAATGTTTGCTGCAATGGTAAAAAGTCTCAACGTATAAGGATCAACCATGAAAAATCGAAAAATGTGGAAATTATCACTGACATACACATAATAATAGCGATAATACTTGTTATTAAAACCACTTACAAACTCATTTCGGACATCAAAAAAATTATAATCGACACAGCAAATACAACGGTAACTGCATATGGACACCTCATTAAAAAATACATTAATGACAGCATTTTACATGATTACTACAATAATTTTATTTGGTACAATCAAGTATTATCATTTCAACTTTTATTTAATATTTCATACTTTTACATGTACGATATATACTAGTATATTATAGATATTCAAATACGAAATTTCGATAAAACAAACTCATAAGACGAAATTTATGTAGCAGACCATTTCTAGTGCCATAAATAAAGAACATCACAGTTGATGATTTTGACAATAATATCAACTATACTTCTATACCAACAGATGCACTAATTAAATTTATGGGCAGAGCTTAAGTTGCGTAGTATAGTCAGCATTACACATTACAAATTAAGAAATATGAAACAATTCTGCTTGTATATGAAATGAAGTATTTTACATTAAAATAAATTATAGAAAAGGTATTCAAATAAAATAATTATATAACATCGTAAAATTACAGTATTAACAAATACTGGTGTTAAAATATTAATTTTTTTTAAATAATTTAACAATAAAAATATTTGATATACGAATACGAACAGGCGAATACCAAATCAAACGTAATTGCGGACTTAGAACAGATTTCGTTATTACCGATCTCAGTACTCGTATTCATGTAGGTGTGTAAAAACGGATTACCAATAGCATTGTTCTATTCAAATTTAGCGCTCGTTAGTGGGAGGAGCTTTTTGTCCATCTGTTCTCATATCTATTTTGACATATACATAAATTTTAAATGTAACTTAAATTTAAGGCGTTCTTTTTCTCCTTGAATTTAATAACGATTAAAAACTTATAGTGCTTGGTTTATTTTTTAGTGAGTTATTAGTGACTTGTAACATTTTATTTTTTGACATTCACATCATACACCAAGTAGAGATAAAAGTATGTAAACATATCTATGTTTATAGAATAATGTTAAATATATATTAATAGTGTATGTACATGTAGCGTAATGTTTTATAAAATACGGATTCAGTTTCATGGTTAAAAAAGATTCTGCATGGGATGCTACACGAAACAGATCAATTTATTAACAGCAAACATGACAATTCGAATTAAGAAGTCACTTCAAAATACTACACAAAAAAAATGGAAACGAAGAAAGTAGTCAATAACTGGCTGAAAATGACTGGCGGAAATCCGAATGTGGGAAATTGTGGATACATCGCAAAATTTATTATTAACGAACAAAAAAACAAAGTTGTCGGTTTTTTTTTATATAATAATATTAAAAAAATATTGTTTTCAATAAAACTATATTGAAATATTAATCTAATCAAAATGAGAGACTTGTAAATCTTCTGAAGAAATCGAAATCATTTAAGTTATTGAAATATATTTGCCTGGATATTCCAAATAGAATTAAATTTATTGCAGCAAAATCATCTTCAACAACGAAATCCATTTTTGACAGCAAACAAAAATAATTTGTGACAAGAAGGTTGTGGTAAAGGCGAACCTTAACTTTTAAGTGGAAGTCATCTACCAATTAAAATATTTATGCAACCGGCATAAATAATTATTGTTTAAATAATTGTACAAACCCGTAAGCATAACTTAACGTTTTAAAATATACTTTAATTTAAGTGCAATCGATATAAAATGGCATTAAACTCAATAATCTCTAAAAATAAAAGAATCATGTGGCATTAGGATGAAGTAGATAAAATTATGTTCAATGTTTTTACTTTATATATATAATTAGGTCTAGCCTTATATATTCTCACTCAAATTTTTTTATCTTAAAATCGCAAAATTATTTCATTATTTAAGTAATATTATTTTGTATTATTTATAATTAAATTTAAATGTATAATAAAGTCTTGGTAATGCACACCAGTAAACGTTACTGAAAAACCCTCACATTTTAAATCAAAAACTATAGAATAAAGTGGCTTCATTCATTATAAAAAAAAGTTCGAGCAGAAAAAATACTGTTGTCCTGAATATTGGTTTAGAATTGTTCTTATCTGAAGACAGCTGCGTGAAGTACGAATTTTGATCTTATAATAAGTCAGATATGAATATATATTTTATATGTGCACTTAAAAAAAAGAAAAAAGAATCTGAGGAAGATGAAAATCAGGCCCGTTCAAAACGGGTAAATGGCAATACACGCAGAACGCACTATTTTTGTGAATTACGCGCACTAGAGATGTCCCTTTAGTTGAAAACTAGTCTACTATAAATGCTGATATTTTAATTTATTCATAACATTTATATTTCCTCGCAAAACAACAAAAAACGATGCAATTGAGAACAATCAATAGTGGTTTGTACTTTCTAAATAAAACATTAAAAGAGTACTTTAAATTTCGACACTTAAGAACTAAAAAAGTCTACATAGTAACTTTTACATTGCATTGACTTTTTAACACCAGCCTTAAACATATTTCAATAGATTTAACCATATTATTACGTTATTTCAGGCTGTGCCTCCTGTAATTTGTTAATTCTAAAGATGAATATATAAACAATTGAATCGGTCAATAAAAAAAAAATCGAAGAGTACAGTGCGTTTAAGATTTGAGGTTTTCCTCCTCACCTGTCCTGAAGACCTGAAGATTGTAAGAAGAAACTATTATGTAATTCTTGATTTACATTTATACATTCCTGAGATACTACATAACAAATGAAATTACTAAATCAGCGGATCAAAATTGATCAGATAAGGAAATCAGTTTAATAGAATACATTAACGTAGATTTACATTTTAAATATGAGTAAGGAATATAAATAGAAGTGCAGAACACATAAATATTGCCGTATAGAAAGAAAACTTAACCGATTCTGCATAAAATTTAACTGAAACAATTGAAACATATGTGATGGACGAAGTTACAAATTGCTAAAAAATCCGGAAGTTAAATGTTGTAGGAGGGAAGAACACAGTTTATTTATAAAGAGAAGATTACTGATTTTTGTCTCATACCAGAAATGAAATTCGAAGAATCAACCAGGTAACCTAAATGAGATTCGAAGAAATCAACCAATTATAACACAAAATATAATTTAATATGAGTTCTGATGCGAATAACATCATTTTATTTAATATGAATATAGTAATATATATAATAATATTAATAAAAAAAGCGGATTTGTCAAGCATTTCCCAGTGAAAAAAATCAAAATGAATTCAAATAAGTAAATATAATGGCAATGGAAAATAACCTGGTCATTTGTAGAAATGCATTTTATAACAGTTTAATACAAGGTATTTCTTTTTCTTATTTCTAGTTTGCGATTTGTATACGGGAAACATTTTTACCACCAAATTTGAAAATATTATAAGGGCTATGTAATAATACGCCATATGTCATGAAAAAAATAATAAATTTTGTTAGTAGCAAGTAAGTATAACTAACTAAAAATTTTATCTCCTATTGACCAGTGCAGAGCACATATTTTATGGGCCCAATGGCTAATATAAATTTATAGTCACTTCAAAAACTTTAAACAAAATCAAATCAATTCTACAAAAAGTACAAATAGCATTCAATTAATTTCAACATTTCCCAGAACCGATTTGGTTTTGTTCCGCTTCCAAAAACTGTATTCATGGTAATGATCCAAAAGATCTTGGAGCAATGAAAGGGATTGCGGAGATCATGGTCATGGCGAAGCCTATTTTTGTACGGGCGGATGAGCGTAAACACAAAATTTACCAAGCGATGAAGTACATTTTGTGTGACGAGCGTCAATGCAAATTACCGTAGCGACAGAAACCCATACTTTAGGCCCTTCTATATTCTAGTTCTAAAAGATCAACATTAATCCGACAGAACCTGGGATACCGTGCATGAAGTCCACAACGATTAACCAAGAAATAAAGACACAAATCGAAATGGTGTGGAAATATATATTTTAAATATATCCAACAACAAAAATATATGTTAATTTGTAAGTTTAATGGCAATGGAAATAAAATCCCACATAATATTAATATCTCATAAACATGCCCATTTATAAAAATAAATTTTAAAACAAGTTTTTATAAATTTCTATGACTGTCGAATATTTGGAAAACATTTTCGTCACCAAATTTGTATAGTGTACAGTGGCAATTGAAATCAATTAACTGGCTAACAATTTAATCTTCCGATGGCCAGTACAACAATGAGCCTTTCTGCGATAACAACTAATAACTAGATGCTTACAACCTTGATCTGATGCCCTTCTTGACAATTACCAAATTACTGGCTAATATGAATGAATAGTCACTTCAAAAACTTTAAACAAAAGCAAACCAATTCTACAACAAGTACAAATAGCAGTCAAATCATTTCAACATACCTCAGAATTGACGGAAAAGTAAAATGCAGGATTTTATTAGGAACAATAGTTAAAACAACAAGTACAGTAGAAAATGACTTGAATATAAAGCTAAATCATCAAAATCAACTATTTAATTGCAAGAATCCTCAATTCATGTTATTCCCATGTTAAATTCTAAGTTTACATTAGACAATCGTACTAACAACTAACTTTTTAATTATAATTTACTTTTACAAACAAAAGAATGATGAATTCATCCACGATATAAAAAATACTTCTAGGTAAAAACCGAGACTCCAAAAGTTGTTGTTACATGTGATAATATACTCATACATCAAAGAAACAGTAAGTATGCACATTAATATACGCAACTCCTTTACAAACTATTACAAAGTCTAAATTTTATATGCCAAATACTCATTTAATTGTTTTTAATTGAATAATCACGGAAGTAATGTCATCGATAGTCATAAGATTTGAAACATACAGTTCTCAATACTAAGAATGAAATGAAGCAGAATTAATTAAAATATTTTTAAACATGCTTGATCGGACGCATCCTGATGGATCCAATGGCTAATATGAATTTATAGTCATTTCAAAAACTTTATATAACATCTTTAACTGATATTGAAGATAAAAGTATAGTTACTAGGAATGCTGACTTTAAAAAAATTGAGCCTCCAAAACAGACACTTTGCTATTCAATGTGAGACTTGTACCCCATTTTTCATTTCCTCTTACTAAGAAGCTCAGAAGCATTATTTCTCAGAAGTATTCTACATTCAAATTTTTCTCGCAATGCGACATGCTACAATCGGAATCATAAACATCAGGATTTATACGGAACTGCTATTTGAAGACTTCCTCCTGGAAAGTATTACCAGTCCCAGATCACTTCTATGTTTAAAAATCCTTAGCTGCTTGTGAATCCGACATTTTCGGTACCATTGGGCAGTTTATAGAGATTCAATTGGACCAAACGTTGCAGCAGACCTCATGACACAAGAGTCGAATGTGATAATTATGCTACAGATACCAGTTATCGTAGGATTTTTAAAAGATTAGGGACGTAGATATCCCTGACTATAGCGACCAGTCTACTTTTGATAATACTTCAAATATTACTCTAAATGGACATTTAATCCTCGAGGACGAATATACTAATTTAGAAGGCTTTACTTCACTGATTCCATATTTGAATGATAAGTTCAAATTAGTCAATATGAACACCCAACATGTATAAAAAAATTGATCTCTCAGAAGAGTATATTAGATCATTTTAAATTCACTTACACTGGATGAGACAATAGTTTTTAGATATCATGAACATTCTTAACAAACACTAATATAAATAGAGAGAAAACCAATTCGAAAATAATTATTCAAAATTGGCGCCCGAGCAGGGATAGTAAAACAAGATCAACAGCATGAGCGGCAACGAAGAGAACCCGGCCGACGCGAAGCCAGACACCAGGCCGCCAGCCGTCAGTTGGGTTTACAGGCAGTCAAAAGACGAACTCGCTGCAAGATTGGCGGAGTTAGGTCAGGATGACACCGGCATCGTACAACAATTACGGGAAAGAATGGTGAATCTAGTAAGAGCAATCGGAAACCTCAATCCCGACGCTCTCCGTCAGCGAGCCGGTCGTCAACATCATACCCAACGTTCCACCTGTGCAGAATAATATCTGTGAAGTAGCTAGGAAATGGAACGCTCATTTCGAAGGCAAGTCCGATCCAGTCTCTTTCTTGGAGAGGATCACGGAACTACGGGAAGGCCATTGCATCCCTAAAGACCAGTTCCTTCCCGCCCTGCCAGAATTACTCCGAGGGGCACCGCTTCAGTGGATGCGGAACAACCGCGACGACTGGAAGACATGGTCCGATTTCCTCACCGACTTCCAGGAGTATTACGTCGGATCAGACTATACTCCGCGGCTAAAGGAACAAATTAACCACCGGAAGCAAAGGCCGAACGAGACCGGCCTGGAATATGTAACCGAGATACGTACCCTTATCCGTCGCCACGGAAAATTCTCCACTGAGGAAGAACTACATCAAATCTTCGGTGAGACTTCCGATTAAATAGAAATCGTAAGTTATATTTTAATCCTTGAATATTGAATTATGTAGAATTCAGGTGTAAATTTGCATATAGAAATTAAATATCTCTCAAAACCCAGAGTATCATGTAGGTACACTGAGGCAGTTACAATTTTTATTTATTTATTTTTTACTATTTTATAATGCAAAGATACATAGAAATAAATGTTTACCTGTAAGATAATGCTGTACTTGTGATTTGTAATTTTTAAATATTTTGAATATAAAATATATGAAATACAAAAGTTTCACAAATTACTACCCCTAAATTGAATTTAATTAAGTAATGTGTTCATAGGAGCAAAATAAACACAATAACACGATATTATATAAGACTTTCACGTCTTTCTATGAAGTGATCTATGCTTTGAGTTAATACATTAATTCTCTGTTCTTATGTATCATTCAGAAATTTTAGACAAAATGTGCGATATAATACAAGAATTTTAATTCGCTCGTTAAGAACGTATTAATTTTAGATCAGAAAAATAGTTAGAAACAATATAAATTGTATATTTTAGTACAATGAAATAACAAAAATATTTTAATGTAATAAATATACACAAAATAGTAAAATCATACCAGTTCCATAATATGCAATAAATGAGACAATTAACGAACGGATTCAAAAAACACAAACCAAATATCCTACTTTCTGTAATGGCAGTCACTTTAAACAAAATCACTAAATGAATAATTAGGTAAGGTAGTAAACAGGTAATCTCTATATTTAAATAAATTTGAATCTTTATACAATGATTTGTCTAAAATTTCAATTCAAAATTCTAGTTTTCTTGTCTACACAAGGCAAGACAAGGCTAGACTATAAAATCTCGACTTGTCTAGAAAGATTTGACCAAGTTTAAGACTAAATGTTGTCTGGACATCAAAATTAGATTTTTTCATTACTACATTAACTTGCGCGTACGCTTTAAACAAGGACAGATTATTCGTCGGCAGCGTTCTTTTGATATTTTGCATTATTTCAGCTAGGACGAAACAAGCTTCGCATGATACATTTATATTTCGAAAATTAAAAATTTCTTATTAATCTAGAATCTTGTAAATTATCTACTATTTTCCAGTCTTGATCTAGAATATGACAATCCTGTATTGTCTCGACACTTCAAGAAAAGCCATTTGCTAGTCTTGTCTTGATAATCTAGACAAGACAAGAGTCTAGAAAGTCCAGATTTAACTTTGAACAATTCAATTTTTCATAATTCAATATAATAAACTAAAGTAACTATTGACTATACACTTGTCGACATAGTATTAAACAGAAAAGTTAATAAAGGATATTTTATTTTAAATTCTCTTTTTATTCCATGCAAAAACTGAGCATATACATATCTGGTAAATAATAATAAAATGACACATTCTAATGTTTTGAAATATTTTAAATAACTTGAACGATGGACAAAGTGTACGCAAATAAAGTCATTTATAATATTTGCAACGATTTTTTTCATAGTTATAAAATATAGCACATAAAAGTACTTAAAGCGGAAAGGCAACTGGTCGAATTAAAACTGCAAATTCAACACTTACGGTAATTATTTTTTTTTATTATGATAATGTCTAAAATTAAAATAATTTGATTTAATTCATATATCGACAAGTTACAAAAATTAGTCAAATATTCGCATTATTTTTTAAATTGCTAATATTACAACTTTACAATTACAAAACCAATCTCGGATACACCTGATCAATTTCTATTTACGAATATACCAGAGTAACATGAAATTCTTACATGGACACGAAACTAATGAATAAATTTATAGTAACACAACCATTGAGTTCAAGTGAATTTTTTATTTCTGACTTTTTTTATTATAAGTTTATATTATTAAAATATTCAATTTTTCATGTTTGGGAACTCAATTTTACGTTTCAAATGTACTAACTGGCACAAATACTTAATTTTGTAAAAGAAATGCTGAACAGGTAAACATACAATCTAATATAGATTGTTTTTTTCATTTTTTATAAATAAATGAATTGACAAAACTAACATATTACTTAGTGTAGAACATACATGGTTTAAAAACATCAATTTACTAATTTATTAAAATTAAAATAATATTTAAAACGAGAAGTTAATATAATTAAAATCATATTGCACATTTCATTTCTTGCATACGTACATATGCACTTAAATGCGTTAAAAATGTCAATAAATTATAGTTTAACGACGTACACAAGTTAAAGAATACCAATGAAAACTAACATTACTAAACATTACGGTAGAGGCTAGCACAGAAGAAAATCAATCAAGTAATTTAACAAAATTAGAATTGTGAAACGAAGTGACAATTATCACATATGCGGAAAAGTTTGTGAGCGTAACTTTACCATCTATACACTGAAAATTAACTTGTCGTTGGGAAATTAAACAACCGACAATACGACAGTGAAAAGTACAGATCGTAGAGTTCGTTTGCTCTTTTTTACAGCGTACCCGATGCAGAAACATATGAAACAGACGTGTACTTCAATTTTCAAATAGTTCATTAAATGGTGTTTACAGAATTTTTATATAAAATTCCAATATGTGTACAACTGGATGATATGTTCAATTGAGAATAAGTCCAATTTGATATAAGTCTTGTTTTGGAATGCGAAGAATTTTGATTTTAATATGACCTTTGTTTGGAATATGATTAATGAAGGAAATTTTTGCAAAAGGACATGTCACAAAATTGACCAAAAGGCAGGAACAAAGGTTTTTGCTCAGATTTTTATTATACGTTCTGTTGAGCTTCAACCAGGTCCAAGCAGAAGAAAAAGAAAAAAAATTTCTTAGAAATTATCATATATTTCATCAAATTGCTTTTATATTCATCTATTATAGTATTATGCAGTGATTAAGTAATTTAAACAACCCCATCAAAGTAAAACACATTAATAACAATAAAAATAACTTTTCCCGTGAACGGATTAATCATTTTCCATTTATATTCTATAGGAAAAATTCGTTCCCTATATGTTCTGCTTGATGTGTCGAAGGGTATGGTAAGACTAATTCACACACCTTATTTTCTTTCAGTTGTAGTTAACGTTGCTATTTATTACTTATAATCAAGTATATACTTTTTCCCTTAAATTCACGTGCACCCAGGAATTACGAATTATTTCGAAATAACAGATTTGGTAGCCAGATCCATTTCTATTATTGTGGATTTGCAATGCTCAATGACAGAAAAGAATTTGACAGTAAAATAACTCTCAACATAGCCATAATATGAGCGCAGACCAGCGCTGTAATTATCTGTAATTACATTCACCATGACAGCAACTACTATAGTTAGACAAGTTACCTCATCTACATGAATCTATCATATCTTGAAAATTTTATCTATCCGCCGACTTGGATTTGTCACGCTTGAATCCAAGGAAACTCAGTGGGTGGAGTTTTGTAAACTATTTTCGTATTGAACTTCAATGATATTCTGACAACGTCAAGAGTATTATTAATTCATGTATCTGGATTCCATTCTTGTGCAGATACTTCATCAAGAATGATCGTATAACCTTTAAATGTCAATAGAATCTAGTCCTATGTAGTAATAAACACATAATATTATAAACGAATAATCCCTTTCAACATTAGCAAAATGTAAAATTTTGTATTATTTAAATATTGTTAACGTTGAAATACATTAATTCATTTTATATGTATAATTTGATATTTGTAAATTCCCAAGAACAGAAGTTAAAATTCCACATTAGATAACATAAATTTAACTATATTTAATGTTATAATTAAATATTAGTTTCAGTACATTTTCAATGGTAGACACAGAGTAGTCCTCTATAGTAATAAATACTTAATATTATAAACAAATAATCCCTTTCACCATTAGCAAAATGTAAAATTTCGTATTATTTAAATAATGTTAATGATGACACACATTAATTCATTTTATATGTATAATTTGATATTTGTAAATTCCCAAGAACAGATGTAAAAATTCTAAATTTGTTTACATAAATTTACCTATATTTAATGTTATAATTAATTACTAGTTTCTGTACATTTTCAATGGTAGACACGGATAAAACAAAAGTTATTTAAAAAAATTAATTCAAGCCTTAACATAAGAATATTTCGTACATATAATTTCCGTAAACATTTGGGTGTCCATTAAGATTTATATTTTATACTTCAAATATTGGAGCACATTAAAAAACGTACCAATAACTTTCTTTGAAAAATATATTGCTACAAAAATAAATATACATGTAAAAAAAAGAAAATAGCTAATAAGTGATGAAACAACAACCTTAAAACGGCATGGTGGTTGGAAATCATTGCTGAAAAGTATGTTATGCAATAAAAATTTTGTAAAAAAAAAAAACATTTAAGTAATAAGTTACATACATTATTAATTTGCACAAATAATGTTAATATAAACACTTGTATACACCTATAACGAAAATAAATAGAATGAATTATATACATATTTTTTTCTAAATGATATGTGTGAAACATTCGCTCGCGCTTTAAACCTTCGTACTCGGGAATAATAGACCTACTACAATACAAACGCTATGTAATCCTGTATAACTCGTACTGTTTCTTGTAGAAAAAAAATTATGTACAATAAATAAAAATTAAAACAGTTTGATAAAAAAAATTGATAAAATACTTCAGCAACATTTTTGCAAGAAGTTCGCACTGCAGGTTGTGTGTGATCTTATAGTGGACAATCTTTTACAAGTAATGAAATTATTGCATTATTTCATAATGGTCGTACATTTCATTATGTATTCGCAAACAATGCAAATACCTAAATTTATAATATAATTTAAAGTGACCCAGTACTATATCGAAATATTATGAAACTCAATTATGATTGTAGATTCCTTAGCGTTTCGGATATAAGTAATAGTTACTTTATTTTGTCAATACGTAGCGACACCACGAACGGCAATCCCAAATTTGTCACTACTTAATTGATAATCGAAGACAGCTTGAAAAAGCCATTGCTAGTCAAGTATACATCATGATAATAAAATGAACACCAAAAAGAAATTTTAGTAACTAGTGAATATGATTGAAAACATTTTACCATGAGAATGGAACTGTCAGTGTTCGTCTACACAAAACAGAACGTAACTGAAAAACTTTTGTTTTTGTCTAGAAATTTTAAGACAAGCCTTGATTAGAAGACATGACAATCAAACTTTAGACTTCTTATTATCTTGTTTAGATATCAACACATGCTTTAGACAAGGACAGAAATAAGTCTTCGGCAGTGATATTTTCCTATTCTATAAACACTGTTACAATTCGGATGAAACGCGCTTCGCTATACATAAATATTTATAATTCAAAATTTTTAAAAAATTATATAGTTTAGGGGAGATATTTATTTTTTACCGCTATTTTCTTCTACAATCTTTATACGCGACTATCAAATTGTTTAAAACACAAACGCATACTAATATTCATCTTATTACAAGAAATATTATTTTTCTTATACCTAACTTACCAATAAGTATTGGGTTTTGATAACATAGATTTCAAAATTATTTTGCTATCATGTTCCGTATACTAAATATTGCTAGAGTAGAAATTTTGAAAACGAAAAATGACTATAATCTGGTAGCTATGATTATTATATCCATTGATTTATTTGCTAGATAAATATTACTAAACTTTCTTAATCTTAATGATAAGAGTATTTCAATTTTTTGTTGACACTTTGTACTTTATAAATATTCCAGACAGTACAAAATTCGTTTACAGGTAACTTAATAATTAATCCAGTCCAGATCTACACGGTATCACCAAATTACTTGTTTTATTAATATACATATATACACAAAAGTAATGAGAAATAAACTATCAACATATAGTTATTTTATCTATCTCTATACCAATATAAAACTCTGAACAAAACTTTGTTGTATAACAATAGAAATTTCAATAGACAAAACTGTATAAAGAATAAGTTTTCTATAATACTTGCAACAATGATGTATTGACTAGTTCTTCCGTAATTCATGAAAGCCGAAGCTTCTTAATTTTATAGCAAGGATTTCAAAATAAACTACATGGTTAATTTGAATACATTTACGATTCCTAAATTTTCGTTCAAATTCTAATTGGTTTTCTCATTTACTTTGAAAATTTATAAATATTTTTTTTATTTTATGTGATCAAACTAGAAAACCTTAACTGCTGTCACATTATTCTGATTAAAAATTATTTAAATAATTAAAACAGACCAAAAAGAAATACGATTAATTGCAATCTATTCGGCATAAATCTAGAAGATAACGTATTGAGAATGGAACAATTATAGTTAATAAACTCCATCTCCATCAAATTGAGTTGTGAAGTAGCAAGATCATTTCCACGGCTTTGTGCGAGAGATTGGGTGCGTATTGTTCCCGGGAACAAAGGCGGATCGCAAGGGCTGCCAAATCAACAAATGCTCATTTGTCTGGCTTCTGCGCCTGACAACTTCATGAATAGTAATTGCGATTCGCTGATAAATATGAAAAGCTTTTTACATAAACAGAATCACGCCTCTAATTGAAATTGCTGATTTTTCACTTACAATTCATTACATAATCAATTCTCTGGAACTACTAAATACATAACAATCATTTAATGAAAACAAGTTGAATTTTAATTTATGTATTAACCAAATCCTGATGTATTTAAATAAAATTTGCATTTTTTAACAAATAATTTTTCATATATATTTTTTTTTATTTCTATCATACAAAAACATTAGCATTTATAACATCTTCATAGAAATTTATATAAGACAAAATGTTTACTTTATAAATGCATTATAATCTAAATCTAAAACATCACTACAGAGCTATACGATTGACTTAACATAAAATAAAATGTAATTAAATTCATATCATATTTGAATAAATTTAAATAATTTTTATTAGTTTATTTACTTTTTGGTAAATACAACTTACTATTAAAGATTAAAAACCCACTATAATGACTAATTTTTGTTACTAAAATACTTCCTACATTGTCAAGAAACAAAATTGCATATTAATTATACTCAAAAAACTATTTAGTGAAATCTTAAAGGTCGACAAACATGCTAATCAAGAGAAAATATAAGAACAAATAAGTACTTCGTATGATACTCAGCATATAAATACTAAGATTCACGCAAAAATATAAATCAACAAAGCAAAAATAACAACAATAAACGATAATTATTATAGAAAGAATATACGTATGTATATAAAAAAGGTGAAATGCTTGTTTGTGTAGACAACAGTTTTATGTATTTGAATTTTATAATATAAATCAAGTAAGAAATCATTAACAGATTGAAAAGAGTTTTTACATAATGATTTGAAGTAACAAATTTGGTTAATCAATTTTTCTCTTGCAAATCAATAACTTATTAATGTTTACTAATAATTATCATTAGCTCTCTAATATCTAATAATTACAACTTCATCCAATTTGGTCACGATAATGTGCAACAGTCCAAAATTAGTGTTGCGACACTAGATCAAGTTTTCAGATATTATAATATTTTATTTTTGTGATTGAGAAAAAATAGTTTTTAAAAAGGTCCGTGGTTTTATTGTATCTAAATTTCAGGGAATAAAAGATTATTTAACATTTATACAAGACAAGTCCATTTGAAACTTTACTTCAATTAGTGTTCTTCATTCTAATGCCAACGTGAAAAGGTTGGCATGAACATTATCGAAAATAAACTAAAAAAATCGTACTTTATGATAGTTATTTGTGATCAAGAGCGTAAAGTGAATCTTTATTGCTCGTGCTTGTAAATCGAGCTAGAGCAATAAAGATACTAGAGATGCACACATAATTTTTTCTACGACTTTTTTTTTTCTACGACTTTACTAACGAAATAAAAGAATAATAATACCTATTTAGTAAGTTCAATTCAATCTTAACCAATTTCCTGTTTTGTGTTGCTGTAACCATGACGATATGAGTAAATAAATAATCTAAGCGAGCAAATTAAGTACTTTACCGCTCGTTGCTATAGAGACGCGCCGTAAAGTATTATTTTGCTCGTTCCTCAGTAATCATTAGGTTTACGATGACAAAAGAGAGCATAAATATCAACTTTTCATGGTGGTCGTAGAAAAAACAATATTTTGTACAGTTGATATTAAAAATGGTTTAAAACGATATCGTAAAAATCACGATGTAAAATAATTCAATAAAGAAGTTTTTGATATTATAAATTCTTAGCAAGCTGACAACCAATAAAAATAAAATATTTCCCTCCAATAAATGTAACCCAATGAGGTTACAATATTTTTTTAATTTCGAACAATGAAAATCGAATATCAGTAAATATACTGCACATGTGCATAAGCCGGGTACATATGACATAAGAACATTTAAATATTTAAAACAATACTTTATAAATTGTAAATATTTTATGTGAGCATAATAAATACATCAGAATATTTTTTCTCGTGCATGATTCAAGCATTTCCGATATTTCCCAAGCACTTCTGATATAACTACTCGTATTAAATATTATTTTGTGACGATTGCCACTGCCGTTTAGGAATATTACTTTTTCTACTAAGTATACTATTTTTTATGTAATATCTGCGCAAATATATTTGTGGAGTTTTTGTGGAGTTTATGTTTTGTCAACTAAATGAGTTTTGTAATGTAAGAGTGGTAAATTGCCAGTAGCAACATTATGTAAGATGAAGCCCCGTTGATAACCAATTTTATATGAAGATGCTTTATGTTAGCCTTCCTCTGTAGGTGCTATCTATTAATTACTAATCATTCGAAAATTGCAGTTTTGTTAAGCCACGTACTACTTTATAACAAGTAGAGTAATGCTTTCTGCTTGTTTTAAAACTAAAGGACAAAAAGTTTACAAATCCCAAAAAAGATAAATAGGAAAATGTGAAATTCGTATTCAAACCTGTAACATATATAGCTTAATATTATTATTTTATATTAAATAAATCTGTATTACCTGTTTACATCAGTAAATATTTCTTGTAATTCGATAATAAAAAGAAACTAAATAAACATAGTTTTCTTAAATAATTTAAGAACTACACAAGAACTTCTTAACAACACACAATCGTTTATATAAATTTAAATAAACCCAGTTGGTACTTATGGACTTTTCGCATTTATAAATGAAATGAAACTGATATTTAGTAACTAAGTCTAAATCAATATGAAAAATAAAGATAGACCTCCAATGCCGACCGTCACAAAAACTACTGAATATGTACGCTACGTGTTTAAAACATATCACTTAGTTTTGTTCAAAATATGATTGTTTCATGTCTTTCTGATAATTTTATTATTTATTTTCATTTTAATATTTTAATGTATCTATATATATTCTATAACATATATTTGTATTTTATTTATTTAGATTTTCAGTCTAAAAAACAACAATGTGTGGGTGAAACCCATAGGAATTAAATTAACTGTTTTGAACACTGACTGAACTATAATTTTATCCTTTCAACCATAACTTTGGTCTATTTCAATTCAAGCTCTACGGATGAAATTACTCTAGATGAGCCCTCGTAAGTCTTGAAATCATAATATATAATTTCTCAAAATAATAATTTGCATGGGTACAGTTAACTCCCGAAATATAAATGGCAGTCACAACAGCAAAAATTTGATGTTAGTAGAAAAGATGTTCTTGGTTTGAGCTAGTTGGAGTGATAAATTTTTAAAGCGTATCTGGAAGTTTTATCTGGATTAAGTGAAGGCCAGTTCCGCAAATACATTTAGCAGGAAAGCTGCCATGCAACATTGATGACAACGTAAACACTTCAAGATATCCCCCAGTCTGTTTACATGCCGAAGGGACCACAAGCCTCCGCCAGAGTTAAAATCGTAGAAACGAAATTTTATACAAAACTATTCGAGGTGCAATTCAAATCAACACATTCATGGAATTTGAAATCCTTATTATGAAAAAATATAGACCATACAACAAAATTTGTTTGAATATATTGTGATAAATATTTACTAAAAGAAATATAAGATATAATAAAAATATATAATTGTCTTACATTAAAACTTATTATGTTTATAAACATTTTTTAAATGAAGTATCGATACATTTTCAGTTATAGGTTCCTTCAACTTTTATTTTTATTATAAATATAAACATATTGCATATAACTACTCGCTATTGAAAAGATGAATTATAATTATTTCTTATAAAAAATCTGGCTATATTTGTATATCTTCTTTTGTTTTTTAATAAATGTAACAACGTCCCTAAGTCTTTATTTATTGCCTTAATATCGTCGTCCCATATTTATTTATTTACACTGTAAGCCGTTTGCAGAAGCAAATTTAAATATACATACATATAAGATCTTTAAATATATATATTTGAGGCTTGCGGAGGCTGAAGAATTTCGATCTCGAAATTCAGAATAAATAATTACAGCGTTTCCAATTAATTTACTGCTACCGCTAAACTAACAACCAATGAAGTGATTTAATTATAATAAATTCTTATATTCTTTTATTAAAATTAATATATTGTTGTCTATAAACTTTCTTCATCGAGTTCTAGTTCATGTAAAGGTTTTATAAATGATGACATTTCAAACAGGAAATTTTAAGTTCAATATTCAAATATTTTTCTTGGGAGAAAAGAAAATCATAATACATTAAAAATTTAATTTCATGATGGTCACTACTTACTTCGTAGATGTGAAATAAATCATTTGATATTGCTTTTATTTGTCATTTACTGAAACATTTTGATATTAGTATTACCACAATGAAATAGAATATAAATCATAGGACTAAAGGATATATTTCATATATTTATTAAATGTCTAATATTAGTTTAGATACAAATATTGTTACAGAATAAAACTCATTCTAGTGCTACCCCTATCTATAATTATTTGGCTTTAAATATTCACAAATAATGTTGTTGTCTTTTAATCAGCTTTAACACATATGACAATTCAACTGAGGTTATATATTGAGCATTAGATTAAACTATTATGATTACTACCTAATCACAAAATTGACATATCAGTTGTAGAAAAGGAGATAAATGAATATATATTATAATTGTTTAAAAATAATTTACGTTGATTTTTCAGTTTTCTTTGGCAATAATACAGCCTGAATATGAGGCAGTGCACTATCCTGTGCAATTGTAACACCAGACAATAATTTATTTAATTATTTATCATTACGGATGGCCAATTGCAAGTGTCGTGGAATAATTCTTGTCTTCTTATTATCACGTGCACCATTACCAGCAAGCTCAAGTACTTCAGCAGCGTATTCTATAACGGTAGCTAAATAAACAGGAGCTCCGGCATCAAAACGTTCAGCTTAATTACCTTTACGCAATAGTCTATGAATACGACTAACTGGAAATTGTAATCCAGCAAGATTGAAACGACTCTGCCTTTGCCAATGGTTTTAAAAATTGTTTATCAACATAGCAAACTCTTAATACATTGTAAATATAAACGACTACGGAGGCATTACTAGAAAAAATTATAAGATTGATATTTGGTCACTTGAACTAAGGCTGGCAATAAAGCCATAAACAACATGAGTATATATGTTTAAAATGTATAGTTTCGAACTCAGAGCATTCCATTGCATGCTCGTAGTAAAGCATTATACAAACAGCACTACACGTACAAAACGTCATAAAATAAATAAAGTGCAAGATAATTTAAAAATATGGCAAAAATGCTTATTATTATATAAAAAAAAGAATGAAATTTTGCATTACAAAATTGGAAAAATATTGGTTTTAAAGGGCTTCGTCCTTTAAAACATTTAAGTATAATGAATAATTTTCCAAAAAGAATAGACAAAATCTTTAAATTTCCTAAAAAAAATTAAAATTTTTAATAGAATTCAATTGTATTTTTATCATCCATAAATCTCTATAAAACAAAAATATACATCTACATTTTAATAAATACAATCATGGAAATAAAAATATCGCTAATAATTCTTGAATTAAGAAAAGTTCTGAGGTACTCATTTTTATTTATTGCACTGTTTTTCGTGCAATACAATTGAAAGTAATTCATCCGGATAATTGAAAGAGATAAACAACTGAGTAATATATATCAGTACAGTCTTAAAAATACTTAAAATTTGAAGATACATATACACTGTGTACCTCGTAAAAAATAAAATCATTGGCCTGCACAATTACCGATTACAATAAATACTCTAAATAAATTTCAATCACATTTCTTAAAAAAAAGTTTTTAAATATATCTAATTAGCAAAATATTAAAAATAACTTTGAAAGGTCGTCGAATGTTGTATATAAGAAGAAAGAATATATTTAACATCTCCACTTGCAAACGTTTCGGTAACTTATTTTTTTTTTAATTTTGTAGTATTAAAATATATGTATATTCTGTACTTTGATATATTTTAAAAAATAATTGTTGAGAAAATACATTAACACCAACAATATTTTTTAAGTATAAGACTAATTACAAAATACATTAACACCAACAATATTATTTAAGTATAAGACAAATTACACAATCAATTTAAACAGTCTTTTTATGAACAATTACGCAATATTATATTTTACTTTGATAAAAATATGCAAAAAAGAAGTTTTCCTACGACCACTGTTAAAAATAGTATTTTTAACGGTTGCTTAGCAAGTTAAAAATAACAGTTTATAACACAGTAAATACTTTTAAAACGTTGCCATTGACAACGTGTTAAAAGTAAAAAACAAATTTACTTTTAACACGTCTTATGTTCAGTTGTTCATAACAAATACATCATGACCTGTCATAAATGTCATTCTAATGCTTAGTTTTTATTTACTAATAGGTACATAACTGTGGTCGTAGGAAAAATAGTGTATGATATTTGTGTTAAAAGTGATTTTATTTCGTTCGTGGGGTTTGTTAAACTCGGCTTCGCCTCGTTTCAAACTTCCCCACTCACTCATAAAATGTCACTTTTAACACTTATATCATAAATAACTATTACGACTATATTTTTTTAAAAGAACAATATATGAACATATTGTTTCTTGAGATAGAACAATATAATACAAAATAAACAAAAGAAATTAAAATACGTACAAGAAATAATTCCTATAACAAACTGTCTCAGGACAAATTTAATTCTGGATAAATACAAGGAATACAAAACAGACTAAAGAATTTCCTGAAATCTTTCCTCAACCATGAAACCATGCATCGAAAATCAATGCGGAGTCTGGTAACTCTTGTTATTTTTCTTAAGTACACAAACACGAAATCGGTGAATATAAAATGATTTTATAAAACTTTTTTTACCGTTGAAGAAACAAAACAGAAATGTTGAAATGTACCCTTGCGACGGAAAACCCCCAGGGAATGCAGTGGCGTATCATTACTTTTTTGCTAAATATAATAAAAGAGATGTTTTCGTATTACGAAATAGAATTACCTATTTCAATGTGGAATATTGTTTTAAATAAAAGTAATTGACAATAAAAAAAAAACTAAATAAAATAACTAATGAGAATTTTGTCCCTTCCCAATTCGTTCATAAATTCTAAATAAATATTTCAAAAATCGTGATTGATACTACATAACGGTAAAAGAAGAGAACTGAAAAATTTATAAAGGTCGTACTATTTCTGGAAAAATCTCTTCCTCTTCGTAACATGAAATCACACAAATAATGTTAAACTACGGAAATAATTTTCAAAAAAAAAAACAACAAAGAAATCTTAATTGCGATTAAAGAAAAAAAAAATTATGATGAATGAGAAAAAAAATATTAATAATTAAAATTTGAGTGATTATTATAAAAATAACATTAATATTTTAATAAAAATATGCAACAAAATGAATTGTGTGTATGTTCCTTGTATTCATTATTACTCAATCAGTTATTGTTAGAAATGAAGAGACGGATAAAGAAACCAGATTCAAAATTATTATTTATCCTAAGCAGGCTGTTCAATACAAGTACGATACATATTACATAAAATCTCGTTCAACAATCAAATTAATATCTTCACGTTACTTACTAAAAGGATATAACTAAAAAGGAAAATAAATGAAAAACTGGTTTCTAGAACAGATTTCTAACAGTGTTCCTTTGATTTGGCAATTTTGTTTTAGACATATTAATGTAATATGTAACTCATTTTAATTAAATTAATTTAAAATGCTACACAACTTCCACAATTCGATCAATGCTTAAAATTTTGCCATGTTGCAAAACAGAATAATTATAAAATACCATTTTCCTTATCATCATCTTCAACGATTATGTAGTCATTAACTTAGTTTCAAATTACTAAAGTTTATTATTGACAAAGTGCTCCACAGAAGAAAAACAAACAAAAATTTAATTGATTTAAGCAAGAAATAATAATAAATTGTAGCTATAAGTTTTTAGAAAAAAGAACAAAAAATTGAGTTTAATCAATGTCCTGTTCAAATCGTAACCAGACCGTAGCGACTTCGTTCTTAAATGCAGCAGAGCTGAAGAGCAACCAAAATTTTAAAATAAAAATGCTGATTAATTAAGCATGTAAGTACATTATTAAAATATATTTAAAAAGACAAATAACAAAATTATTTATTTTACATTATATTGTAGGATAATAAGTGTAAGTTCGTTAAGAAGTGATAAAATCAGTCAAATGAACACTGTATAATTATATACACTAATTAAGTGTTCCGCTTCCGTATTTTACGCGACTCGATAGACATTGTGTACCTATCGCAATAAGTTTGGCGTACACAATGTTCAATAAGAGTTGCAAAAACTACAGCTCACAAGGAGTTAAATTGATTATCATACAACGGTAGGAATACGAGTATTTACAAATTAAAATTTACCTTAAATCAATTTGAACTTTAAAGTTTAAATACATGTTTTAAAATGAATGCAGTTATTCAATTACATAAAAATTAATTTAACCAACTTATAGGAAACAATAGGGCATACACGCAATAATTCTTCAAGTGGGCAGCAGCTCTATATCTCTATCTTATAATTTTAAGTTAATAGTGCATTCAATGTGAAAAACGTCTTAATTTTTTATTGCTCTTGAAAACTTTAAGTTGTATTTGCATAGCCTTCTATACTATGACAGTGTTATTTAGTTTATGAAATTCAAGTTGTATAATGTTATGTGAAAATTGGATTACAGTCGATGAAAATTGTCCCATTTAAAATAAAAACTTAGAAGTACAATTTCAGAATTAGCATTGACATGTCGAATTTCCATCTAATGTGATTAATGAGATTTTACCAAAAGTACGTATCTTACATTCTTAAACCATTTCAGAACATGGATGTCTTATGAAGATATTCCATTATCAGATGATATATTGAGACTAAATTATTTAAAACACAAAACATGGTTATTTCCTAAGAATATTTGAGTTATTATTTATATTCATAATATGAGAATTTCTACATCGCAGTAAAATCTGTTGGTGATTATAATGTATGGTTATAAAATTACTATCAAATTAAGATGTTACGAGACAATTTATTAGAAGTGGGATCTTACTAATATATCTTAAAATTTCTCATATCACTGTAGAATATAGATTTGATGGATAAGTGTCGTTGGATCTTTATTAAATATGAGATAAACTTAGGTAATAAATACACATTCCCTGATTAAAATCTACCTGACAAAAAGAGTTAATTTTGAAGAATCATAATTCGTTTAGTTATCTCACAAGATTTTGTTGATGCCATCTCGAAAGAATGTACAACATTATTCAAACACATTTAGAAGAGATTTATAGACATTGGGGTCATCCTAAAGCGAACGAAGAAGGGTGTTTAAAAAATTCGATCATTTCAAAGTGTAAAGATGATGAAGATAGCCTATGTTTACTAGACACTTCTGTACAAGCTTTGTTAACTTGTCTGGGAAATGCCCTCGTATTAAGTAATTAAAATATATTAATTTCTTCTCATCTAGCAATCCTTTAACTCACTGAGAACTCGTCATGTTTGATAAAGAAATTGAATTGTATTATCATATTGATTACTTAGACATGTGTTAATAAAGCAATCAGTCCTTATTAAACAGATCTGTCCTAGGTAGGCAAACATCTAGAAGAGTATTACTGAAATTATTAAGAAAAATAGTTGTTTCTCCTGAAAAACAAATTAGGACACTTGTGAATAAGAAGGCCCCAGAAAATTGAAAAATCATATGAAGGCATTCTAAAGACAGATCAAAATTGAAATGTCTACTTGTTGTTTGTCTTAGAAGTGAGGTTCTAATATAGCACAACTGATTAAATAAATAAAATAAAAATATAGTATCTTTAAATATTTCCCACAGCAAACTATTACAGTCAGAAAATGAGCTAATTAAAAGATTATATGCTATGGCAGAAGATGAAATAGATAATAATTATCAATATTTGACTGCAAATCTTGGAATATACATTGGCAATATCTCTACGAGACATCTTGATGATTTTATTTGATAATCCACATTTATACAACTACTCTCACATATTTTTCTAAAACTGTGTTTAAAATTGTAACCACACACATTTCTAAAAAGGACTTCAAATCCTAAGTGGTTGAAAGATATTCATGAAGAAATTTTGATCTGGAATAATCATAACAGAGGATTTGAAGAAATAAGACAAAAAGAAAAGACCCTGGTAACTACGCTCCTGTTAATGATTAGGGAAATTAATAGAAGTGTCAAGAGTTACCATCATTGGACAAGAAGATAACCAATTTCTGAAACTGATGATCACCATTGAGGAAAGGAATTTGAAAACTAGAAAGAATTAATCCAACGAAACAGGTTATTAGAAATATATCAATAAAATATACATTGGTCATTTTTATACTTATAAAACTTATTCATTTTCGGTTATTATTACGTATATATCTAGTATTTCATATTTATATAAATATGTATTTACAATAAATAAAGTTACGCTAAACAATGATAAATATGTTCAAAAATACATTACTCAAATATGCAGATTACAAAAATTGCAAATATTCGTTACAAAAATTAGCTCGCAATTACAAAAAGTATAACTGTTTAAATTTATATAGTGAACATGAATCAAATTGAACTGGATTTTTTTTTTCAAAAATTCTCAATATTGTATTATAGCAAAATAACAGCTAAAACAAAGCTGATTTTAAGAGATTCTTTAACTTTTCAAACTTACTTTAAAAAGACCTCAATAATGATTAAACCAATTTTTGTATTAGACAATTTGTATGACTAACAAGACAATTTAATGATTTTTTAAAATCGAAGTAGAATGCAGTTGAATGAACAAACTTTAACTTGGTTATACAACTTAACATGATATCTACAGAGTAAAGTTTGTTTCTTTTAAAAATGTAAGGTACAAATATGTAGAATTTTAGTACAGGACTGATACCATTTAAACGAAAAGCAGAAATTTATGAAGCAATAATGAAGTTTAAAAACGTTTCGTCGAAACTATACGAATTCGAAATCAAATGGAAAGCTCAGAAAACTTCGTTCGAGTATTGGAATTTTAACAGCAAAAAAATTATAAAAACATCGATGTGATTATTGTTGAAAATATAGATTTTTATTTATACGTTTATAAAGTTTGTAAAAAATAGGCCAAATAAATTTGGTACTTGAAGAAGAATGAAGAAAATCAAACCAATGTTACTCAAAATAGAGTATCAGGCTGTAAATCTCACAAAAAGTACAGAAAACCATCAAGATGACATCTAAGACGGGCAGGTAAAATTTAAGAACCCTTCATAAAGAGATTCACTTGCAATTATTTTTTTTAAAAATATATGTATTAAAAATAATAGTTTTTTTTTATTGGAGAAATATATATACATTGGAAAAATATTGCCATGGATACAAACAAAATTTATTAGTAATTATTGAAAAAAAATTGTTGGTGAAATGGCAGAGGAAGAAGAAAAGAGTAAGCAATTATTTGAAATAATAATTTATTACTTATTGTTATTAATAGATTTATATTTTCCTACGGCAGCTAGAATCGAAAATCTAAGAGAGAATGAGGAGAACGAGAATTTCAAAATTAGGTTATGTTAGAACAAGTATCTAATTAATAAAAATTACGACATTATTTACATTATTAATAAAAATTATTAAGCTTGTTTCATTTGAAATTACATCAATATTATGAAATAAATTTAAGATATTTTGATTTATTTAATTATTTACTTGTCAGTTAAAATAATTATATGTATGTGAATATTGCCTAGCAACCCCTACTTTACACTAAGTAACTATAGAGACTAAAAAGTACGTATACCCTTTATGCCCGGTTTTATGTCAAATATATTACTTAAAGCTTTTAACAGTTTGTGTTCTAATAAAAAAATACTCAGGCGCGCATCACTGTTCCTACATTGAAATAGTAATTATTTTTGTAATGTATTTCTCCGAAAAACAAATTAAAAAATGACGTGTTACATTTTGTGTCTCCTATTATTGGAATAACTGGTACGCCGGACTAAGCAGTAAAGTGGTGTTTTGAGTGACGTGGTGGTCGGCGGCGCAGCGGGACTGACGCGCGGCTGTGTAAGTGGGCGCGACGTTCCGTGAAGCTTCCCCGGCGCCCGGCGCCGCTCCGCGGGAACGACGCTGCGCCGCCGGCAACGATCAATGGGAATGTAATTAAACCTCGGCCTGAATTTTTGATCCACTTGAAACAATGAAATGTTTTCAAACTAAACAAAATTAACTCTCCCCGGTTGTTGATACTCGGTAATAGAATAATCTGACTGTGCGAGTAAGTAATCGCAGTGTTGCCAACATGCTCCACGTTCTACATGGCAACATTGACAGGGGAATTTCACAACCCAAATATATTTTCCATAAAGCAATCCTTATCAATTCTGTACTTGTACTACCCTTAGAACAAGTTTAAATTTTTGTATTTAGTTATTCCATTTATTCAATTCAGGACACTTGAATCCGTAATATTTCAACTGGACAATTTATATAGCTACAAAATGTACATATGTATAACAAACTAATGTCTGTGCTAATAAACGTAAAAGTAAAGAAATATTTTCAGTTGGCATATACACGTATCTTTTCTTTTTCAACGACTACTTTCATTACGTTTATCCAAACAAAACAATTGTCATAATAATTGACTTATCTTGGCAGATGTCAATTCTTCCAAATATCTAATTAAACATTCATTTTGTTATCTTCATTAAACAGCAAACAGTTGCTTCGTAGCTGCGTTTAGGAAAATATATTTAATATATCAATATAAAAAATTAATCTACACTTACATAATAATGCAGACTCGTTGATTTTATAATTCCATCCATTTAGTTATCTATAGAGGAGGCACATTGATGCCTAAGCTACATACTTATCCGTGCATAATAACTAACAAGACTCGCAAATATTAAGACTGTAAAAATACACATTTGGATAATAAAGAAAGATATAAAACTTAAAAACGAAACCCTGAGGTGTTAATAAATAAACCATTGAAAATAGAATTTCGAACCCAAGTAATTCGAAAGTTTAAAAATGAAGTAATAAAAAAGGTTAAAAATACTGTGACTACTGAGAAACATTGAAGTTTTTAGATAAAATAGTTAGAAAGAGGATAAAGATTTGTCAGTACTGAACTATTTTATCCTAGATTGTGCCGTGAGATTTTACCAAAATCTTCTTCTTGATGTAGATTAAAAAAATCAAACTTAAAAACCCTTTAATCATGAAATACAACTCCGTCTCGATATGGACTACATAACTAGATGCAAGACGAGTCAAATAATAAACACAGTTGTTTTGTGGCTGCATTGGGAAAAATTGGATTGAAATTTCAATATAATAAAAATCAATCTACGCTTGGATAATAATATAAGACGATATAAAAATGTATTACAATAGACTTCTAAAATAAGAAAAAATCACACTAAAACATAATCATTACTCATGTAGGATCACTCAATAAAATTCCGATGGTCATTTCTTTCTGTAAATTAAAGAACTATTACATGTATGCAATACTAGATCACAATTTAAATAAAAAGTAAATTCGTTTTCAGTCTTTTTAATAATTTCCACTGACATGAGTAGTAAGGTTAAAATTATTTTATCTGATTTTTAGCAGTAATTCAAAAAATATTTTTATATTTTTATTAAAAATATTTTATATAAAATAAAACTAACCTTCGTTAATGATTTTAATTTAAGAAATTATACCCTTGTACATATTTTTCAACAAATAACCTCATAAACGTAAGGAGATATATTTTATTCTCATAAAGCATGAAAATATTATATACTAGTGTCACATACACTTACCCTAGCTTACATTGAACTCATCATCCGAAATTTATTTATTTTAAATTAGTCATATATTTCTTTTTCTGTCATTTTATATTTTACTAATTTATAGGAAAATTCATAAAATGTCGCGAAATTATTGATCTTTGCTCTTTAATAAATATAATAAATACGTTATATAATTTATCTTGTTTTACAAATGGGAATGTTATAAGTCTGCATATTTCGACGTGAATAAAATTTGTTAATCTAACTCTAGCTACACAACCAAGATTAACTAAATGAAAATTGATAAATGATATTTAAAACCGTGTACATATTTGATAGATAAAAAAAAGTACAGAAATTTGAACATTTAAATAATAATAAGTTAAAGTTACTTTTTATAAGATTATTAAATTTATGTAAAATACACTAAAAAGTATATCGTACAATATAATTCATTTTATTAACGAGAGTACATAAAAATTATTAATTATTAACTGAATTGCATAAAATATTTTGGTTTACTATAAATAATGTAGATAGTATTTGAAAAATGTACAAATATTTTTATGATGTAATATTTACTTCATTGGTCAAATGTTTAATACTAAAAAAAATCCAAATATAGAAATTATTTCAATTTGGTTTTTACTACTTTTACCACTGTTTGTCACATATGGGAAGCGATAAAGAAATCAACTAAATTATAAATTTAGAACTTGATAAAAAGTAAAGTAATACGGTACCAACACAACAAATCCCGGGTACAAAAGAAAAAAATATCTTTATTTAGAATGTAATTTAATATATTTATTTAAGGTAATTTCAGAGGCATCGCTACTAAAATTATATAAAAAATGCATAATTCACGAAATTCACAATATCATGTAACATTGACACCATGTGAAAATTAAAATATTTTCATTCTTTAATAACCTTTAATTTTATTCACGAACGTATAATTTAAACCAAAATATCTTTGATGAAAATATGATTGCCTTTTTTTAATATTTATTGATATTTGTACCGGAAGTACTTACTATAAAGTACTTGATGATATTGATTACATTTTTTGATATCACTTGTTTTTTGAGTGGAAAAAATATTTGATGTTATATACGTAAAAGAAAGTAACCAATTATTTAAGAAAATTATGAAAAATACTATGAAACATATAGCAAATGAAAGCCTATTATCATAACAATGTTTAAATTATAAAAATGTTTCATCGAAGCATAAAAATAACAAGCGCTTGGAATTGTATCGCTAGCAATTTGCATAACGTTGTTGCGTACAGGCGTTAAGTCAGTGATTAATAAAATTGTTTTTATTAGGGAGAGGCCTCACAAGCTTCATTAAGCTTCAGAGCTCGGGAAACTTCGCCAACTTCCAATCTCAACTAATTACAATTTCATATTCGCAAAAGGCGCCCAAGTTTTTAACAGCTAATTATTATTACGCCAGAGAAATACAGCCAATTTTTTACTGATAAAATTAATTAAGGTGTAAGTAAGATAATGAAGAATTTGTGAAGCTTCTAAGAAAGTAATTATTTCAGCTGCGATTCAATTTCTACAGACTGAAATTATGTAAATAAACGAAAATGAAATTCAACCTGCTGAATTTAACCATTTCACACCATCGAAATCCCAAAGCAATTTATATCCTTCGACCAATTTCAACTTGTAATTTATTTTTCATAATTCTTTGCATTCATACAAATGACAATGTATTAAATAATATGGGACTTTTATATCCTAACTTTCTCAGCATGGATAGAAATATGTGTCCAAATATCTGTTTATGAGAATGAAATAACAGGATTATATTATCAGACAAACATATGCAACAATTATTAACAATAGTACACATGAAAAAATTTTAATATTTAATTTTTTATTTTACTTATTATTTAACAATCTCCCATGCCGCATAGCCCAACTCCTGAACTCTCAAGTCAATAAATCGAAACGAAATGTTAAAAAATATATCTTAATACGAACCTTACATCAGTATTAAAATCATTTGTAAATAAAAATAATGAAGTCGAAAAATATTTTTTCCGAATCAAGGATACAATATTTTAGATTGTATAAACAGTGTTCAGAGCAACTGACAACATTTATCAACGTTTATTTTTTTTACTATTCCAATTTATTATTATTAGAAATTAAAAGCAAAAGTTCCGAAGAACATTAATAATATCTACTTTTGTGACTATATCAAAAATAATATTATTGTTATTAAAAATTAAAATAAAATAATTACGTCACAAAAACTGATCTTTCTATTTTTTTAATCCCATAGCCGCATGTTGCCTATCAAATTTTAATAATAAAATATTTAAAACGTCCAGCCTGGAAGCTAAAGGACGTCGCACGTGCATTGTGGTATAACAATCAATAAACATTTTAACGAAATAAAAATAAACTTTGTGTTATAGACATAAGATTAAAATTAGTATTCAAAATTTGTATATTACCAACGAAAGAAAATAAAAAGATACTTAAAATTAGTTTCTTCCAACGACGAATATACATTTGGGTACAAAACAATATAAATGAAAGTTTTCGTACTTCTTTTTCACATTTGGATACATACAATTAATAGTTATCCACTTTTCTAAATTATTAATAAGAATAAATTGACTTTTTTTAAAATCACAGAATGTATTTAAAAAAAACATACATTATGCTACAATAAATTCAATCTCAAGGATTATAATGACAGCGAAGTTCCACTCAGAAGACAAATGAAAAGAATTCTAATTTCACTAACGATGGTTATAAAACTAGGTTTAAATTTTTATTCTCCAAACTTTTGAATCTGTTTCTAAGAAAGCTGAACAATATTTTTCGCCGAAATAATTTAGCCACCAACTAATTTATTTTAACATATCTATAGGGCACAAATCTAAAAACAATGAAATTCAAATAATCTTAGTTTTGTTGGTACAAAATCAGAGTTTAAAGTTTTGAAAAAATATATATACACTGAAAAACTAAGTTTTGAAAAACAATTTTTTCATTAAGTCTTGAAAGATGATTATTTACATACATATTAAATAAAACATTTCATTTTCACCATATATTTGTGGCAACGACATTTATTACGTATTATTACTTTTGTAATTAATATTGAATATTATCGCAGATCTCCATGTTTCATTATTTATTATCGTGTCGGAAGTTTCAACTACACTAATATTGTGTAAATTATTAGTTTAATATGAATATTGCAGACAATATGTTTGACATAAAAAATAATTTTAGCTGTGTAAAGCGAAGAAAGAAATTATAATGGAACTGGCAATAATCCTGCGGCAAACATTCAGGCAGAAATTATAAAACTGAAAAATAAAACGGTCACCAAATAGGTACATAAACGAAAAATACATCGTGACACATAGAATTTGACACACTTCGTACGAATATATTATACTCTACATGAGATACAACAATCTGTTCAATCACATTTGAATATATCTTGTAGTCTATATTTAACACACCGTCAAATAAGGTATTTTGGAAGTCATGGGAAACTTGGAACAATTTAATAATTTGAAATCAAATGATTCGTTCAATATTTGTGTCGCTAATGTTAGCAAAATTGACTAGTAACTCGTGTTATTCCATGATTGTGCGCAACAAATCGAATACATTAAGTACTGTTGTCTTGTAAAGTACGCAAAACAGAAAAAAAAATTGAAAATTTCTTGTGCAGAGCCCCTGTACTGATTGCTATTTTTACATAAAATTTTACACAAACGAAACGTTAACCTTTGCATGATTGTTGTAATAAAACATCTTAAAAATTATTGGTGCATTTTTTATATTACATATTATTCATGTATAGGAGGGGAACTTGGAAACATGCCCGGTTTTATTTATTAATAATTATAATTTGTTTTCTAAATGAATATATTTCACATAGCAATTAGCTACAAATTAATTTTAAAAAGAATAAACTACTCCATGTTGACTTCATAAGAAAACCAATGTATTCCAGTACACCAGTTTTTGCGGGTAACTTGGAACATCAATAATTTTACTTATCTGAAATTGATGTAATTTTTATACTTTATAAATGGTTTCATAATGTGTGACCCAAGACTAAACTTTTGGCATATAGTTCATGTATTTGTGATACTTAATACAGTTAACAGATTGTTCAACGTCAAAATTGATTAAGGTTTCAAAATTGATTAAGTTTTATATTTAAAACAATAGTATCATTTTCAGAAATAAAAATGAAAACAATTTCTGCGATATCAAAGCACATATTTCAAAGAAAATTGATACAAATAACTCGCAGAAGCAAATTGTAAAGATTTGAATTATCCGTACAATAATATATCAAACAAAGGAAAACATGTATTTCAAGAGAAAAATAAAATAAGATTTTATTTACTATTCTCCTTGCTTTATAATGCACTAATCATAAAAAACGATAAAGGTTAAAAAATCTTTTTTTCATAAATAAAACCATTTAATAATTATTCGAACGGACCATAAAAAGTAAATAATTAAGGATATCTAAATATGTTTAGTCACAAAAATAAACTTCTAAGAATTAAAATTAACATTAAAAGAATTTACGGTCATACATTAATGGATACATATAGTATATTCAATTAATTATTAATAACATAATTAATAATTTACCATCACGGGAACCAGAAAACTAATATAGTAAAAGAATATAAAAAATAATATAACATTATTGTTTTAACACTGAAAGAACATTAAATATGAAAAAACGGTAAAAAAAAATACCTTAGAATGATCGTCCTGTTATATACATTCACAAAAGACAACAATCTAGATCAAGATAAGTAATAAAACAAATTAGATAAGATGATTTAAATAAATGAACAACAATTGCTGGATTATGTTTCTAAATTTAAAAGCAATACGAAATAACATAAGTATTTTAAAAAACACTTGAGACCAGAGAATTAATTAAGCAAATATATTCACTACTTCACAATAAAATAGAAAGGAATATTTACTATGTTCGAAAAATTATCTTTATAGATACAGGAATAACCGAAACAAAATCTGGACTTTCATATTGAGTATACATCAGAAAAAGACACTGAACAGTGTTAACAAAAAAATGTTCAAAACAATTTTCTAAAAAACAAACTAAGCCTAAAAACAAATAACCCACATAAAAATACATTAAATTGCAGTACAGATGAGCTATGTTTTAAAGTTACGGCATTATATCAATCAATTCCGCAGATGCTTTTGGAAATGTATTTAGAACAAATGGAGTTAACTCTGAAGATTATAAAAAAAAAACAAAAAGAACAAACTCATTATTTAACAGAGCTGAATTTTTAGTTTTAATGGTAAAATATAAGAGTTTGAAATCTCTCAGATGGGTTCTTCACTTGTTTGCTCTGCGCGGGTCGTATATAATATTTTCACTTCCTGCATAATATGCTTCTTACAACTCTTGTTACAACTATAATTATTAATGTATTGTAACGGAAAGCTGTTTTTTCACGATAACTGCGAAATAAAATTTTAAGTACGTGTAGAATTAAACGAATGTAAAACCACCCCTTTATGACTACTGCGGTAATCAATACCGTATCAAAATATCAGCGAATCTTCTCGCTTTCCAACCACGAGGGAAGGAACAATGGGGCGAGCCACGAGGGGCTCGGGCTGTGAAAACAGTCGCTCCATTTGCTGAACCAACTAAACTGCTTTGCTTCTTATTTATATTGCAAGCGACGAAGGGTCAGCATCAGCACTATCATACTCCACAGGAAGAACAACATGCTCACTATTAACGTATTAATACGTTATACGTTAAAGAAACAATCTTATATTGCTTACATAAATTCAGAATGTATGAAATTATTATAAAAAGAGGAAAAAGATTTCTACTGTTTTTTGACGTTTTAGTTTCTTAAAAAATACAGTAAAAATGATTTATGAAAAAGGCGCTCCAAACAAAGAAAAAGAGAACGTCTCATAAAGAAGTAGCTCGACAGTTATCAGTAATTTAAAAGAATTGGGAATTAACGATTTGAGGAAGAAAACAGCAGACCGAAATCTATGGCGAAAAATAGATAATCAAACAATGGGGGGGGGGGGGCGTTGGTGGTTTGGAAAGCTAAAATATTATTTAAATCAATACCGTAAAGATAAGAAAAACACTTGATGTTGATACGTTAGGAGAAGAGCCGAATATTCGGTTTACGCTGAAAATCGTATTTCGGTCGGATACTAATTGTAACAAAATCGTGTTTCAGTCGGACACTAATTATAACAAAATCGTGTTTCAGTCGGACACTAATTATAACAAAATCGTGTTTCGGTCGTACACGAATTATAACAAATCGGTCAGCCACTAATTATAACAAAATAGTTTTCTGGTCGGACAGTAATTGTAACTAGTAAAGATTTTGTTGTAATCAAAAACGAATAGAAAGATAAATCAATATATGAACAAAAAATGTAAATAGTAATAAAACGAATGATGCTACATTTCCCAAATACAGAAATTAAAAAATATTAACAGTTCTAAAATAAAATCAAGAATATATAACTTAAAACAAATACGAATTTAGCAGTAAAAATTAAAAAAATTTTATGCACTACTAAATTCATGAATACTAGCAGGTTTCTTTTAAGGACACTACTATTACTTTACAGTTATTTTTCTATAATTTACATTACAACCGATTAAATGTTTTCTTATAATTTAGAAAATATTCGTGCTTATTACCTTTAACATGTACTTAATATAATGAATATATTTCATCCATTGCTAATGTAGAATATGATTTATAGATATTTGTTACAACAGAAAATTGTATCCATATAACCGATTCTAAACCAAACGAAATATGACCAGATAGAAAAAGAAAAGATTAGAAAATGTAATGTTCTCCATTTGCTAAAACTAATCGATTTCTAATAATGTTGATATAACATCGGAACTAAAATATAAATCGCAGTTGTGGTGTTCATTTAATAACGAGTATAAAATAAAGGAATATAGAAAAAAAATTCAAGATATACTGTGCCTTAACATACGTGCATAATTTATTTTGTATTACTGGATAAAAGAGGATCCAAATTATATTTGGTTGTACCATAACAATATCTAAAGTTGAAGTACCAGTAATATAAAAAAATACAAGTTGGTTTATCAAGCCAGGTACTTTAATAGCGGAAACCCAAATACAACCAAAGGCAATAAATACTAGTCTTTAACAAGCGAAGAAGCACTACCACGTTGATATTGGTAAGTCACGATAACTTCCCAGTTTTAAAAATATAACTTTTAACATTTACTAGAAGCATATGATCTTTTATTTGAAGCCTGTCACTAACGAAGAATGGGATCAACAATAATCAACAAACTATAACAATCAGCGATTACGAAGACAACTTTATTACCCATTATTCACGGAAATACATAATAACCTTCAACATTCATACTTAGATCTTATAAACATTGTAGCTAATGTCAAAATTACTAACACTCAAAATAACGAGAACAAAACTGCAAAATAAAAAAGTAGTATCAGAAATTTTGCAAAATTTTGAACGATACTGTTTCAAATAATTAAAAAATATTGTTTTATTGGTGCTTATATTGGTAAAATGATAAATTAAAATAAAAATTACTTTCTTTCAATTACATTTGACAACAAAATTTTATATGAGAAGAAAACGTAAAGATCGATTCAAATAATTCGTGTTATAAAATAAAATACACATATTTCACAGTTGGATGACAAAACCTCATTGTCAATTATTATACTCAACTACATAATCATGTAGGCTAAACCTAATGAATAGAAGTATCCATTCCATAACAATAATTCAAATTTCTTTGCTTTTACATACATGTATATTCAATTCTAAGTTAAAAATAATATTACACTTATTAATAAAATAAAATATGTTCAATGAAGTATAAAAAATGTCGTTTTATTACATCAATACGATATAAATTTCAAAATATACATATTCTAAATTCGTACAGATATCTACCAACAAATACTTCTGGATAATACAACTTTCGTTTCAGCAGAAAATGTTTCCGTATATCCGATTCTAAACAAAACAAAATATGATCAGATTTTAGGTTAAATTTTAAATGTTCGATACATAAAATACCTTCATTCCTTATTGAATTCCGTGACTATACCAGGATTGTTCCAGGAAAGTCGACACCATGAAATATTATCCTAAGTATTATATAGAATTCAAATTTAACGATATGAAGATTTATAGTAAGATGAGAGGTATATCAAAAACATTTTTCTACTCGTATACCTCAAAGTTCTTTTTTATTAGTTCATTTTTCATATTTTTGTATGTTAATACTATAAGTATATTAGAAATTCGTTTCCTGTAAAAGTCCCCTGTGGAACCGAAACCGGTCGGAGTAGAAATGAATACTTCCTATATACAATGAATTCCAGAATTTTATTGTCTCATCTTTTACATTATATGTCAATCGAACAATAATCAACAAACATTCATACAATTAAATTGTATAAAGATGACTACTACATTTCTCTTACGTCTTATAAATATTCGTACTGACATTGGTACAATGTTCGGAATAAAAATCAAAAATATTCTTTCAAGTACACAATTTAAACAATCTTATAGTTTTGGTTTAATCCAGCACGTAGAACAAGAAAACGTCAAGAAATGATTGAAATAGTTTAATTAAAAAATAATTTATATATTTTATTACTGAAGGGCCAAACATCATATCCAAATATTATACTCATCTAGATAACCAAGTAAGAGTTAAGTTTTTCAAAATTACTCAACAATATTATAAATTTATTTTTTTAATACTTTATTAATACAATAAAAACACCTTTCTATTTAAGTGTAATTTATAATCATTAAAATTTGTTTGTATCTACATAAAAGTTTACACAGGTCTTAGTTAAAAAATAATATAATATATTAATAGAATAAAAAGACATGTTATATTAAGTATAATTTATAATCTTTAACAAAATAAAATAAATTTCAAAATATATATTTAATATCGTACAATGAAATGTTGCACTTTACAAATTATTTCAAAAATTATTAGTATGTGGACAAATTAGAAAACAAATTAATTCAAGTCTCTAATAATAAACATATTTTTCATTTCATAATAATAGTACAAATATACTTCAAATTTGACAAACTAAAATAGAATTCTTTTCTATTGGCCAAGAGCTGACCATAAACCTTATTAGAAGATAAGCATATTTGGTCACCAATAAAATTTACTTATAATTGACTCAGAGAGAAAGTACGTATGTACGCATGTACTGATAATAATAGAATGACATATAAAATTTAAAATGCAAATTAATTTCAAAAGTAGAACATAAAACATTGTCCTAACTGATAGGAAAGTTTTACTCAAAAACTATGCTAATAATGCAACAATAATTTTCACATATTTTATATAAAGTGTAAATAAGTATTATTTCGCTCAAATAAATCAAGATGAAATACTTTATATTTATTACCTTCCTACAAGTACTTCAATAATAGCAAAACACATTTTAGACAGGAATAATCTAAAATTTATATTTTCGACACATATAATTTCCAAACACCATTACACATCAGGAAATAATTTTCAAAAAATGTTTTCTAAGAGAAATTAAATTTATACATTATAAAGATGTAATGCTTGTATATTTATATATAAGAAGACATCTACGAAACCACTCATTCAATTCTAAAAATTCTTTCACCTATTCTTTTGAATGGGCTTTCAGGGTGGAACATAGTATATTATATACTATATATAATCTCATAAAGAGCTTTTCGTGACAACCAATTTCACAACTGAAATCGACAAAAAAACGGTCGGGCGACTGAATTTTTCACGAACACAGACCTTAACGGTAAGATATATTAAAAAATGCTTTTTATATAAAAGTAGTAGAACTCAAAGATGTCAACAAAAAAATTCAGTGATAAACCTATCTACGACTTATGTCATTCTTATTAAATTAAATTTGCGTATTTTTGAGTAAATTTTATTTAGGTAAAAATTGCTTTTTAAACAACATTGTTAGAACAATTAATTTAGATTTTACGATATTGTTTCTGCAAAAACAAAATAAAATACGCTTTGGTGTCAGCAGGAGAATCGTACGTCTACGAGCAATATAACCGCGAGGCGCAGTCGCTTGATCGGCATGGATACGTACGGCACGTGTCCAGAATGGTGTTAAAATTTTAAAACAATAATATAATTTTGTATACTGATTTTTACTGATACTTCAATAGTCACAAATGTTATAAAATTCATAGCAATATCAATGTTTTTAGAAAAGGAAAATAAATTATTAAAATTAGTATTAACTAAAGACGAAATTTCGGAGAAGATAAAGGTGGCAGAAATATTTGTATTTCGTCCTTTGATTTAATTTTTTTTTTAATTCTTTAATCGTTGGTTTTTCCAAATGCCTAACATAACTATGTCATAAGATAATATTAAATTTAACAGTCAATTAATAATAAAATATAAAATTATATGAAACCTATAAAATTCTGAACATAAAAATTTAGTTCACAAAATGAAAACTTTTAAAAAAAAAGATAAATCTAATGACACAATATAATGTTATAATCACAAAATTTAATGCTGGCCATTATAGACAAGGAAAAAAATGTTATATTGAATATATTTTCAAAAGTAAACTATTAAAGAACTGTTTTAGGTTTCAAATTTCAGTTTCAGTGTTGGCATATTTGACACATTTATTCTAGCGAATATTCCAAATTTCGTAAAGTTTGAATATTACATGTAAACATCAACCAGGAGCGAATAACGATAACGACTATTAGTTTTAATTTGTTTTAGACAATAATCAAAACTAGATTTAGTGAAAAATAATATAAATGCTCTTGAAAATTTTTTTTTGTAATTTTTTAACTTAACGTTTTTTTGACAATATAACATTAATGTATTAGTTTATAAATGAATAAACTTTTTTTTAAATATACAGACGAACAATGAAAGTTATTTTTCTAATGAACGTTAAAATGTTTAATATTGAAAAATAGTGCGCATATATCAAAATTATAATATTTGGTGTTATTAATATTATTTTTTGCTAGTTTAACAAATGCTGCCACCTGAATACACTCCTCATGATGTATCAGTATTACGAAACGTAAATGAAATGTAAAACATGCCTACGCAGATTTAATGAGGATTGTTGAAACAGTAATGGTAGAAAAAAAGTATATAGTTTGAGATGTTCCTACAATATTAATAAATAGAGCCTTAGGCTGCCATGGCTCACATGTTATCAAATAACGTGCAACACAAACCAGGCGTTCTTTATTTGAAATATAACAATGTAAAGGAAGAATAGATGAAGCAATAATGACGATTGATGTAGATGTTTGAGGGCTTTGCGCGCCTACCTGAAAACTTCCCCCTATTCAACTAACTACCCCACAGCGACAACCGCGCTGACAAAGGGGAAGCTAACTGTCGGATAATGTCACAATCATCCTAATTACTCGCGCAATTCATGCTGCCGCCTAACCGAAATATTTCACTTTATTCCATCTGCATTATTATCCCCTGACTTACACCTTCATATAAATAAAATTAATTCTTTAATAAATGAACTCAGAAATATACTATCCTAACAAATCATAATCATTTGCAAATTAAAAATTAAAGTATGAAATATTGGATTCTAAAAACCAAACAAGATATAATGTTTAAACTTAACTACGGTTGTACGGTCCTTGTGACCGATGTCAATAATCATTTTCTAATATAAGACAGCATTAAAATATTATCAGGTTAGTCTTGTCGGGACCTTCAAATTCATTGTGTTTGAACAAGTGAAGTTTATCACGCTCTTTTACTGTTACGAAATAATAAAATATTGCTATCATCATAATCGCAAGTCACTATTAATGTGCCTATTTTCGAACTCAGCTTTTAATAAACAGACACTTCTGTGACACAAAGACTTCAACTAATTCTATTTACTGACTAAAATATAGAGTAAGTGCGTACAGTATTTTTATAAGTTTCTGTTAATTTTGACGAAGATAATCTACGCGAGGATATTTGAAACAAATGAATATGAAACTGATTCTGAAGAAGAATGCGATAAATCAGATAAAGCTGTTAAAAGTGAGGAAGAACGACCGAAGAAGAGGTAGACTTGCTACACGTACCCTTCAATAAGAAAAAGGAAAAAGAATCTGTGGTTTTTAAAGTGTAAGAAATCTGTTTCGAGTACATCTCCAAACTTACTGTGATTTTTGTGATTAGTAAAAGTCTAGTTATTGTTTGATTGGGATATACTTGTAACTTGAAGATAAAACGCATTTAATTCTAAATATTCACTGTAGTTAAATAATAAAAATTTCATTGATTGAATGTATTCATGTTTTAAAAAATACAATAAACAAAAAATTATATACCATGGTTGAATGACCTGATAATGATACACAGAAATAAATAAAATGATTTAACATTCAGGGAAATAACTACTTGATGTGCCACACCTGCTTTATAGCACACATCGGTAATAATATAATCGCATAAATGTGTTTACGAAATGAGAACTTTTACTTGTGTAGAATGCACCACAGAGCCAATTTGTATGTATTATGTAGACTTGTAGACTATGAACTGCATAATCATATTTAATGAAATAGAAAATGCGAAAAGTGTAATACAGTAACATTGATTTTGAAATGTGGTCCACATTTTTTATTCCAATCGCACACATTAAAAATTGAACGAGAAATATTTTTTTGTAACATTGCAATAAAATTGGACTTTTAAATGTGACTTGTTTATATCGACTTTATATACTCTTAGACCATTTTAATTGTTTGTAGACCAATGACATCGTTGCAAATACAAAATTTTCTTATTTTATAATAAATTCACTAGATGTATATAGCCGTTCAACAACATTTTCTTTTTAACTTTTTCAATATTCACAAACAACAAAAAGCATACTAAACATGTATCAGAACACTATTCTGTGAAAAAAATTAAGTCTAATATAATTCATTCGATCATTGTCAGCATCAAAAATTTGTTTACTACCCGTATTAGTTAGTAGTTGAAATTAAAAATGAAAAATATTTTGATATAAATATATAAGCGAAATATTAATTACAATATAATACAAATATCAGAACTGGTTCATATTATTCTGAACACTGTACAAGAATGTACAAAACATACCATGATAATCATAAATTATTAATATGAAACAGCATATATGTAGAAGATACAAATAATACAGTTGTTGCCAAAGCCGAATTTACCAAGAAGCAAAAAAAAAGCAACTGCTTGCAAACCCCACCTTCAGTGAGTCCCACGCCTCTTGTTCTGAATAAATGAAAAGACAAAGGTTGTATGATGTGCCCGAAGTTGAAGAGTTATAAAAATAGGTATATTAATTGTATTTCATTATTTCCCCATTCAGGATTTTTTTTGTTGGATGATTGTTTTTGGAAATCAGGTAAAATTTATATTGTTCTTATTTTGAATCCTTTCCAATCAGTGACAGAGACATGTTAATATATTATTCTATCTATCGAAAAACTTCCCAGAGAACTTACGAGAAGTCGTATTTTAAATCGCAACATGTCCCTAGTTCCAGGGACATTCTGAAAGATAAAGTTTTATGACCTTGTGTTTTCATTCATCATATTTTATTACACGCAAATTGCACATCAATTATGGTAGAATTTATTTTCAGAATCATTTAGATTTGAAATATAGACATACAACACAAGATCGGAGAACCTTGTGTAAAGCATATAAGAAGTAGTTAAGCGCAATATGATTGTAAAGTTCATTCGTTTAAAACATTTGTTACAAAGGAGCTGTAGTGTTATCTTTTTAGTTTATTTTGAAACATATGTAAGAAAAACAATTTATAATATTCGGAAAATACAATAACCTTTCGCTAATCATACATACAACCGTCATAGCTATGCGACTAAAAGAATAAACGTAAAATTAAATGTAACTAGATATATTTATATTCAAATTGTACTTGAGTGTTCCCTCATCCAGGATTTTTTTTGTTAGATGTATCGTTGTTGGAGTTATATTGTGGTTTTGGGCCCGACAATATATAAATCCGGCACTGGTTGTTTTGTTAAATTGATAAGTACAAAAACAGATTAAATTGAAACACCATTGGGAAGATATATTACTTCTGAATCAATATTCATAAATTTTACAAATGGTATAAATAAAATGAACTAGAATATTATTTTCTACTAAACTTTAGTCTATTTTATAGAAATTTTTAAAAAGACATTAAAGTCTAAAAATATATTATCAAAAACGCTGTAAAAACAATGTCTGCAATCACAAAATATCAATATATTTATTCAGAAATTGAAAAATAAATTAAATCCCACTCATACAGAAACCTTCAGTAAAAAAGTTACAAAGGAAAAAACAAACGGCTTGATGTCCAATAAGCAACTTGATAATCATCTCTTTGTGACAGAACAAAATGGCGTCGACACAAAGCTTGTTATATTTTCCGCCAATAAGAGCAGAGAATTCAGGTGACTTTGACGGGCAGCGACGTGGAAACTGAAAGCATATAACTGTCTCACTGAGCGAGCAGCACGCTTTGACAATCATATCAAGAACGAAATCATCGCATTCGAACCGCGGCGTCGCTAATGATCATTTAATCATTTTTCCTGCCGTGCACAGATCAATACTTAACATTCAAACAGCATTTACTAATTTTATTAAATGAAACACAAAAATATGAATTATTTATTCCTAAAAAAAAGTTGTCCAATACTTTTCAAATACTCTTAAATCTCTTTGGTTCTAGTGGTTTTGAAACGGAACCACATACAGTCTGGTTTTTCCTGCTATATTAGTAAGCGAGAACTGAAACCACAGTTTCTAATACTTGTAATCGCACAAGTAAGCGTAGAAAAAAAATATCTATATAAGTTAAGTAGTGTGTGCATTTTTGTTATCTGTGATTATTATTCAACAAGAGTTACTGTGCTCATAGTACTTCGATCATTTTTAAAAGGAACTCCGGATAGAGAATCCAAAATACTTGTTTGCAGATACTTGTATTTTAACAGTAAAATTAGCAAACTGTTAACATAATCAGTTGGATTTGCACGTTCTTAATTTAAAAGCAGAATATTTATCTTGTTCACAAAAGTTTTACGTGACTATAATTTTTTATTGTATAATCATAAAGAAATGAATAACATAAAAACGAATCTAATACATAATTAATACATCGATGTGTATTTAAAGAAACATGACAAAATTTTGGAATCTAATGTTAATATTATCAATAAAGATATAGACAAAATTTATGTACTATTCCAATCAATGAAATATCAACTAAAAAATTAATGATAAATGTACATAACAATTTTACTGCATACCTTCCTAAACGTAACCTTACTAAATCTTGCAAAAATGTCCGAATTTTACTAACTAAAATGGAATACGGTATTTATCTTTTTAACCTTCCGTTTACCAAGTGGGGTATGGAAACACCCCAAGGCACGTTTTTTGTTTATAATATTTGTATATTTGCGGGTATATAATTATTATTCTAGTACTTTGTTTATTGAGTTATATTAAATTATTTTTTATAAATAATTTTGAAATTTATTATTGTATATAATATTTATGCGAGTAGAAGCTCTTTGGGGTGTGCATACACCCCACGTGGTAAACAGTGTAGCGTTTTTCAAACTTAAATTTATTGTTTTTAAGTTGGTATTATCGCTTAGTCATATCTAACCCCACATTTTAAAACTACATTTAACTGAGTTACAGGTAGTGAAGAAGCATTTAACAATTAAAATGAGTAATAAACCTTTGAGTGAGAAAGAAGTTAGCGAGTTAGCGGATAAAATGAGTGATGTAGAATACGAAAGTGGAAACGAATCGTGTTCCGAAATAGAAGATAATTTGGAGGAATTATCGGATAGTTTGGATAGTGAAATATCTGAAGAAGGAAGCGATGATGCTGAAGATATAGACCATTCACATAATGCTAAACAAGGCCGTTACTACAAATGTCCACGATCCAAAGACAGAAAAATTCGAACAGTATGTGACTTATGTAAGCTATTTTGTTGCAAAGATCACATGCAAAAAAAATAACACAAATATGCAACGAATGTAGTTTTAAAGATTATTAAAATTTAAAAATTTATGTATCAATTTTTATTAAATATTTTAAAGGAAAATGACTTTTATTTTGTATTTTTTATGTACGTAGAAATAAAAAAAAAACATGGAAAACTAATTTATGTGTTTCTCTTCTCTATACCAACCAAAGGAAAAGTGTAGATGCTCTAAATGTAATGGGGTGTGAATGCACCCCACTTGGTAAAGATTGAAAGTTTCTGCACCCGGTAAACGGAAGGTTAATATTGGAAAAAAGGCCAAGAAATTTAACATACTGTGGTTAAACACGTTATTATTTTAAATTAATATAATGCAAGAGGAAAGGAAACATTAGATTATTTCTACGCCTTTAAATTTTAAATTTACATTTTAAAAGTAAAAGTGAACAAATAGTTCTTTAATTTCATCAAACATTCCACAACGTTGGGCATTTTTCTTGCGTTCAGACAAGAATCATTTGTGTTTATTTAGTTAACAAATTATAAGACAAATCTTTGAAGCATTTAATGTATTGACTTTAGAATTCATGCATAACAGCAAACCTCAAACATTCTAATGCTGAGTAAGCAGCTACCTGAATCCTTTCAAGCAAAGTGGATGCTAGTAGGCTGGTTAAACAAAGGATCATTGCTGCCTTTTGTCAAGCATGGATCACATCCAACACACGACCATACAAAACGACAAAATGAAAGAGAAATAATAAAGAATTTGCTGATTAAGAATTACTCAAAAATATGAATCAAAACTTCGTGGCAATGAACTATGGAACAAGTTTTATTGACACATTTTGACAACAACTTGAAATCTTAAGATACGATTATATTTATTTTTTAGATTCTTCCTCTCGATATTTACTTTAATGGACCGAAAAACTCGTAATGATAAATTAGGTAATGGCATTACGAATTGCAGTGGTGCGAGTTTAAAGCAATAAAAATGTTTTGCGAAAACTTTAAATTGGAAATTCCAAATACAATTTTAATCTAAAAAAGCAATAATTCAGAACTACAAAATAATTTCGGAGTAACTTTCAAAAATTTATAAATATAGAAATTACAATAAATGTTTCTAAAATATATTAAATATGCTAATTCAGATGGTTTTAATTTCTGGAAAAAAAAACTGAAAACACAAATTTAAAAATTAAATATTTGCGAAAGCAAAGATTAAAACCCCAATAAAATTGAACAGAGAAGCAGTATCATACCATAGTTCCAGTAAACAATATTAAGTTTACCTCTAAATAAATCGCTATTTTCCTCACATTCTTATTAAGCCATCATAATTCGTCACACTTATAATATATTTATATTCCACACGATATGTTGATATTATCGTAAGCTAATTCATATTTTGTTCGTGGATAAAATATTAGATTCAGAATCTTCCACAAAGAGGACATAACTTTCAATAAAAATTTTCTGGTCAAACGAGTGACATAAAAAAATACTTCAAATGCATAATAATTAATTATAAAAAGCATGAAAATTAATAATACCCCAAAAGAATATGCCACATATACATGTATTACAATTGTCTGGTTTAACAAATAGATGACGTATTTATTATGAAGTATAGTAAGATGGTGTCAAACTAGTGTTCAATAATAACGAATATTAGTTAATGAGTTTCTCATTAAAATTGAAACGATTTATTACAATTTACTGAACAAAAGCGTTCGAAGAATATAAACAATTAGAATCATATGATCGATTATGAAAAAAATTAAATTAAAGCATAGCACATAAAGAAAGCACCGTTATTTTCCGTAAATATGTAACCATACAATAATATAGGTACTGAATTTTTCTCCATAACATATTCGAATAAGTTGTAAAGATATTAGAGTGAGTTGATAAAAAAGGAATATTTCATTATATTAAACACAGCGTTCGAGAAATATAAACAATAAGAATGATGTATTCGTTGATATAATAGTCAATTAAGTAACGTGGACATTTTCAAAATATATTCTCAAAATGCAGACAAAATTTTCCCGACCATTAAATTTAAATGGTGATAGTCAAATTTATTTTTTGTTTGTTAACTTTGTTTTCTCATTTGCTTTTCTCGTTTTCAATATTTCTTAGGGAATAGTGTAGTTTAGTATATTTTATTTTATTCACGGTAGGGAGAAGAACTGTAAAAATCGTAAATTCTCCATGTAAACATGATATTTATTTACATCATAATTTGTAGGACACATGTGTTCAAGGAATATAAACATTCATCATAATGGATTATTTTATAAATTGTCAATTCAGAATACAGAAATAAAAGTATATTTAGGAAAATATTTGGTATACTACAATTTTTCCGCATTAAGGAAAAAAAAGATATTTCCTTGCTGAAAATTAAGCTCTAAATAAGTTCGAAAAGGCGACATCATTTATAATAGCTATAATAACGCATATATCATATAAAATTAATAATTAAAATCAAAACTATGAGAAATAAAAGATAAATAGTGTTCTATTACATATAATTCCTAATCTCATGTATAACTACATCACACTACTGATTTACTGATGAGCCATAAATATAGAAAACGTGCTGGTTGTTAATAGACGACAGCAAGATTCTACTTATGTAGTTTGCAAAAATCGAAATTCTTGTTCTTCCTGCTTAACTTTTCGGAATTTCCAATTATAACGCAGTATCATAGTCATGAAGCATTTTATATTACCTAATAATTTGTCAATGAATACAACATCAAAATTCGGGAGCCTATCTGTAAAAAATGCAAGCGAAATTAAATCCCTTATTCAATACTTATTACCAAATTCATTTCAAAACTTACATATGCAATAACTATATATCGTAACACAAATTTAAAATATAAAATTATAGGTATATATATATATATATATATATATATATTGCAAAATATAATATAATAAATTTTCAACAAAACGATAAAAATTTTAAAATCCAAAGAATTTAAATAAAGGAAGCGGAAGCGAGTGTCACCGAAATCGTATTTCGTCTAAAGAAGAATCATCAAAATTTTTAAACGTTTGCAAAAGTGAAAGCTCCATTATATTTAACTTGTAAAATACACTTAAGAAATACAAATAATAGAAAAAAAAAATCAAATGAAAAAAATGCTCTACAAAGAAATAGTTGATTCCAAGTTCAAATTCAGTTCAGAGAACCTTGTCAGTTCAGAGAACCTTGTCAGTTCAGAGAACCTTGTCAGTTCAGAGAACCTTGTCAGTTCAGAGAACCTTGTCAGTTCAGAGAACCTTTGACTGCCATCTGACTAATTATTTAATTCAAATAATTTTTATACTGATTTTAAAAGACTTTAATAATAAAACTATTAATATGAGTATATGAATTAAATATAATACCTCAAAATTAACGAAATCAAAGGTAGATTTTAGGCATGTATATAAAGGAATTGTCGGGTGAATAAATATGAATATATGCACCGATACCAAAATGAAATCATGTAAAGAATATATTTAAATTTCCGTACTACAAATTTATCCGAAGAGAAAAATTAAGTAGGCACCGTATTCATCTTAAAAGGTTAAGTTTACGAAAACCTTATTAAAAAAAGTAAACGATAAACCAAAGCACGCTACACAGAATTTTCCCTTTTCATGTTGCTAAATATTTTAATATATTACAGTGATGAATTTACGATTCAATGTTTATTTATATTAAAACTGTTACAAATAAGAAACAATTTATGAAAAAGCAGTCCATCCTTTCAGTCCATCAGTTTTCAGTTACCAGATGCGGGTTAAGAAATCCGTAAATAGAAATTATACTTATTTTTACATGTATTTAAAATTTGTATACAGAAAAATAAAAACTTGATTGTTAATAGGAATTTACGGAAATAAATAAAAAAATATTTATAAATAAATAATTAACTACAATGCAATTGTTTTATTAATATATAAATCACAAAAAAATAAAATGAAAAAACTTGATTGTTAATAGGAATTTACGGAAATAAATAAAAAAATATTTATAAAAAAATAATTAACTACAATGCAATGTTTTATTAATATATAAATCACAAAAAAATAAAACATGTAAATTAAACGAATTAAACTGGTTAAACTTTGAAATCCCCATTCATTGCATGTATTTTTAGTACAAAATTATATTATAAATTGGTGTCGGGGGGTGAGGGTTAAAAACTGTGAAGTGTAAATTAAGAGTAAAGAACATGGCGATGAACAAAAATTTAAATGAAATAAAAGTGATCGATATCATGAGGGAGTTGAAAGACCGATAGTTGGAGTTATCGTAACCAAAGAATGCCGTACAACCTCGTCTACGGCGATATCATGAGGGAGTTGAAAGACCGATAGTTGGAGATATCGTGACTAAAGAATGCCCTACAACTTCGTCTACGGCAAGCCTTAACAGAAACTGGTGAAAATTCTGATAACATTTTATTCGAAATTGCGGATGGCTACATTGTTTCTTTTAAAATTCTGATGAATTGAAGATAGTTTCTAGAAAAACTATAGAAAACTTAAATGAACAACTGACAGAAAATTCCAGAACATTGGAAGAAAATGTAACAGAAAATTGTAGAACTTTGGATCAGAAATTGACGGAAAATTCTTGAACAATAAATAGTAAATTTTATAACTTAGAACAGAAATAAGAAGAAAAGTTCGCAGAAATTGTAGAACATGTAAAGAAACTTGGAAGAAAAGTAGAAACTTGGAAGAAAAGTAGAAACTTGGAAGAAAAGTGGAAAGAAACTTCTAGAACACTGAATATGAAATTACAAAATTCTAGAACATTGAAAAATGAAATGACATAAAATTCCAAATAATATAGTTACAATTTAGCCGTAATTGTTATCGTTCAGTTAATTTTAACAATATAATTTATTCATTATTGTCTACTCCAATGTAACAACTTAAATGTCATTTGAAGTAGACCACATTATAACAACAGTTTGATCATGTTGATCATGGACTAAACCAAATGATATTGTATAACATACTTCTCTTCGGCACGAAGATTACTAAAGCCGATTACTTTCTTCCTCTGTGTATAATTTATTTATATTTAAGTATATAGAATTGGCGGAGTGTTAATAATATTTAACTTTTTATTTGACCTTCATACTCTCTTGAATAAAAAAATCTATAAGAGACTAAATATATTTCAGTCGGTCAAAAGATAAAATATTCTTTATTTATTCTACCAGTAATCATATGATTGCTTCAAAGATTACTATCTAATATAATTTTATATTTGTATTTTATTTAATCCCATTACTCGGCAATGGTATCATTTTTTTATCTATGATTGTTTATAGTTAAGTTTAATTATTTTTTTTACTTTACTAGGTTATGACACTTTAACCAACACTAAAAGTGAAACTTCACTTATAGCGATGAAATTATTATAATTTTCCACGTTCACGTTGTTCATGCATATTTATTTATATTAAATTTATAGCTTAGTCCAATTCATCATGATTTTTTATTAGGTACTACCTCCACATATTCATACTTTTAATATGAAACAAAAATTTAATTTTACCTAAAAAAATCTTACTTTTAGTTTACGTCCCGAAAACAGGGCATTGGCAAAAAGCGTAAGCAAAAACAGAATTAATTAAAAAATGACATAAAAAATTTGAAAGAAAATAATGCAAATCAGGTAGATATAACCTGACGAAAAAACTTTAGAAAATATCTTTGAAAATAATATTTCTGTTGACGACTACACGTAATATTTCACAAACGCTTAAAATATTTGTGCCTTTTGATGTTGATTTTAATAGCTTCATGATATGCCGCTCTTCAAACTGAATACGAAAGTAAAGAAGCAAATGCAAATTATCGGAATTCTCTATTCAGAACATCTAAATCTTTGACTTCGAGCTGAAGTCGACAAATATAAATAAATACGAAAAACTTTTCAGAGAATGGATTTGAATTTCTAACATCCCTACACATATATTTCTTCAGAAAACTTGAAAATTTCACTTATGATTTGTTTAAGTTTATAATAAAGGTAACTATATGAGCCACAAAAATTTTCGTTGGCAAAGAGTAGCTAAAATCTTTTTTGTATTCATGCTATTGAGCGTTTCGTGCCGAGTATTTTTATATTTGAACAGTAACTATAAAATTATATTGAAGTTTAATAAATAATTAATATAAAAATACCATAATATAATTTCCAGAATTACGACGGGTAATGGATAAATGGTCTTTCTTGATATCTGAATGAATATTAATGGAGGATGTAGGAGAAAGAAAACAGCGAACATTTTGAAAGATCTTGATAATCGGAATGAATGAGTTAAGGTGGCTGTAGGGAAAGGATCCTACCTCAACCCTCTCCTCCTTGAGGTCGACCTTGAGAGCGAGCTGCTCGCGGAGCACGACGTCGGGGTAGTGCGTCTTGTCGAAGGTGGCCTCGAGCTGCTCCAGCTGCTCCTCGGTGAAGATGGTGCGGTGGCGGCGCTTGCGCTTGGGCGGGGGCGCGTGCACCGCGTGGACGGCGTGCGCGTGCAGCGCGGGGCCCGCGGCCGCCTGCAGCGACGCTGCTGCCGCCACCGCGTGCATGTAGCCCGGGTAGAAGTTCGGGTAGGCCATCGCTGCAACACCACATTCACATCAACCACAAGTCAACATCAACTATAGGCGTTTAAAGTTTAGATCACAGCTCCACTGCGGATAAAATTTGAAACCCTCCGAGAGACAATGCTGACAATTTTGACAATTTGATCTTTTTTTTAAGCAATATAGGTTTATCTGCGTACTGCTATTATTCAAATTATTCGTTTATTTTTCGGAGTTTCAGGTTATGAATGAGTTTAATGCTGAACAAGATTTAAGGTTTCCTTTAATGGAATACTTTAATTATATTAAAGGAAATGGAAATTCGAGAACTGTATATGAAGGGAAAGAAGTACTTAATGCCGGTCTTATAATTTTATGCGGTATTTTGGCGTCTACAAATGAAGAGGTCAATCTATATGGATTATGTTTACTATCATCGGCTTTACTATCATCACCGCATATTATTGAAGGAACATTTAAAATAATAAATTATCAGTGTTCGGTGACACATATGGTTTGTTCATGCAAAGCTGATCAAGGTGGAAGATGCAAACACATTTCTGGAATTTTGTTAAAATGTACCATTGCACCAAATGTATTATTATGTTATCAATTTATGTAAGGTGCTTCCTTCGTCAGAATGTAAGGGCTCACTTTTTTATCAATTTTTAAAACGTTTATCCACATCTTTTTTCTATTGACCAATTCGTACTTGTTAAAATTATTTATCATTTGTACCTTCAAATTATCACTAGGAAATCGAAAAAAGTGTAAATCGGAGTTACGTTTTTTCCATGAATTGCACATTGGTACACAGCAATGTAAATTTGACATATTGCAAAAGAATCAAAGATATAATAATGAAACAATATAAAAATACGAAAATGCAGCACTAAAACTTGAAATTAAACGAGAAATAAATAAAATGTCGTTAAACGTATGTTGTAAACATGGGTTATAAACTATGAATGTCTCTCGGATATCGCTGGGCTGGAAATCCCTATAAGGCAAGGAGCACTTTGACGATAACACAATCCATGCAGTTCTGCACGCTGCACAATATGTGTGCAGAACAGTATGAGCGCACATTGTTAACCAATTTATATAGTTCGTGTATGACAAATATAATTTTATTTCATGAGATAACAAACTATTCTTTGGCAAAATTGATAGATTTAAGTTCAGATCTGATTCATTGGAAAAAATATCCATAAATCCATTAAGATCGTTTACAATTTTGATCCATATTTTATTTATCGACTGACAATGGCACGACAACGTGACCATGAGACACAAGTTATGGCAATATTTTTTACGCTGTAAAGTTACATTACTATCTTATAGAACTGTAACAACTATACCTCATTAAGAATATACCAAAGGAGTATTTTTACTAATCGTTTATTTATAGTTGTCAGATAGTTTAAACACATGCGAAAATATAGGAAGGTATAGTTTGAATTAACAACTGATATTTGTATCAGTTACAAAGTAATATACTTGACCAAAGAATATTATTATTATTCAATGCTCTTAATATTAAATAAAAATTAGGTCAAATTTAAAAAGTTACCAAACAATGCGAAACAGGACTGTATAAGCCTAAAACATGATGATTTGTAAAGTTAATGTGCGCCATCCTCATTTCTTGTAAAATTATAGCTAGTTAGCCTGTAGCCAAAAGAAGAAAAACAAATGAGTAATATTAAGTCATTCATTTCAATTTAAACAATAAATTGAAAGTTAAAATTTCTGTAATTTATGTTCCCGGGTCCCGGAGCCACAAGAACAAAAAATGTGATATTTGCCAAAGATTTAAATTATCACAAATCCGTTATTTGTAAAACAGTGCTAATTGTCATAAATTCTGTAATTACCTCTATCAAACCTGGAGGACCAGGAAAAATTAATAGGTTACTTTTAGTAACAAAGTTGAAAAGCAATTATTCAGATCAGAAAAAAAAAACAAAGCCTACCTGATATCTAGAAAAAAATCGTAGTACGAAGTATTTTTCTTAGAGCTTAATTACTTATATGGAGGGCTTTTGTGTATTTTAAAGGACTGGAATATAGTCCCATTATACCTCTTAATTTTCTCTCATTATACATCCAACTGTTCATGAGTCTAAAACTTTAACTTTCAATCTTAACATCAACAACTACCTCCCCCACTACCGAAATATAAACTACCATTACGGCTACCTTAACCATCTACCTGCCCTACTTCGTTACGTGCAGTAAGCTCTTATAGCTTCAACTGCAGTATCGAATTCGTTTACGCATTGTTTTAGAACAGCAAATCAACGCATATTTGATCGTTAACTGTAATAAACGATTTCATTAAATTAATCTATATAAGTTTAAATGATTCTATAATCACAAAGTTATACTACATGAGAATATATATTTTTTGTTTTTGCTTATAATTAGTATTACAACAAACAAAACAATAATGGTTTACCTTAGAAAGACAAGATGTTAAATATTATTAATAAAAAAAAATGACTAAAGATAAAATAAAATACGCCTGTATATACTATTCCTCTATAGTGGATGCATATTAATATATAGTCTTTGAACTTAGGTATAATATGTAACTATCCTATCACTATTTTAGCATTATGATGAAGCTATTTCATTTCACAACAAATCTCTTGTACTTCCTCAATATATAAAATGAAATTACTTTTTAGAATACTTAATAAATACCAAAATATAGGTATGACATTCAAGGCACAACATTACAATATGGATCGACGCCACAATTTTATATGTAGACTGTTGGTCTACAACCTTTGTAGGGGTGGTTATATAAATCATAAAAAATAGTAACAGCAAAAAGAAGAATCTTGGATACCTACAACATTTCAACCACTAAGGTGTAAAATTATGCTGTCTTAAATTTTGTTATATTACAAAAGATGGTTTTTCTAGCAACCAATAAGCAAGATATAAATTTAAAAATTGAAAAAATTAAAAATTTTACAATTAAAATTGTAATGCTAGAACTACGAAATTTTAACTAAAAAAAACGTCTCAACACCGTACAGAGAACTTCATTATAAAGGAAAGAGCAAAATAAATGTACATCTATTTCAATACGAAACATATTTCATTGATAGAATATTATAAATACATGACAATGACAATGAAATATTAGAAAAGTTAAAACAAACTTTTGAAATGCGGACAAATCACCCAGAAAAAAAGGATATGACTAAAGAAAACGATATTCAAATAAAAAGATCTTGCGAGTTACATATGTAATAAAAAATTAAGGAACTGTTGTGACATTATTAAAAATTTCAATCATTTCATGTGACTTCATTAAATACACGGTTTTATACTTATTAGAATAACAAATTGTATGTACGTGTGCAAGTCCTAGAATTAGAATTATCATGTGTAAGACAAACAAAAAAATATTTCTGCTAACTGCTTATAATTTATTCCAAAGAATAAAATAATGAATAAAAATATTGAAAATTATCAAATATTTCAAATAATTTCAAACATCTTGTAAATATTACCAGAAGATAAAATAAATAAAACAATCAAATGCTGTAATTGATTTTATAACGTCAAAATAGCTAAAATAAATAATTGATTGGGATAAAAATGAATAAATATGTAAGACTAAATTTATGTAGAAAAATATTATACGTTCTACAAGGCTGTTGTATCGAATCGATTTTCGCATTTGCGAAGCTTTTACCTAAACATACATGTAAAACGATCGTGACGAAATAGGGAGCGGCCATGTGTAAAAGCCGAGCATTTTAAAAATACCGGATTTGAAGATGCTTAACACCCTTCAGTAAGACTCGCCGCATTCACAGCTTTCTTTGCCCATGCATTGCAAGTCATACAAGAACAAAAATATAAACTCGATTTGAAATATTAACTCAGAGATAGGAACACGCGTACTGAGAAAATGTCGGTAGTTGGTTATCAAAAATATAAAATGAAAAGAAAATATTTTTTTATAAAATGTAAACTTTCTCCATCATTGTTGTGTTGTACAATAAAATTAAATGCACCAATCTTTTTCATTGCAAGCACAACGAAAAAACAGTTCAGAAAAGCGTGTTGTAATTAGTGAAAAAGTTACCAGAAAGAAACAAGAGTTTTACCTGGCATAAATGTACTGATGTTAACATCTGAAGATTGGAATCGATACTAAAATACTGAAACTGGTATCGTACCAGTAGTATCGGAACATCTACTGCCGACATATTTTTACCCCAATCATTGTGTACCTCAATCATATTTTATATATTAACAGTAATATTTACCTAAAATCAAAGTTTCAAATCTGTGTTTCAAGAATTTGACCAAAATTATGTCCAGTATTATAAGTTAACTATCTTCGTACATTTACAAAAAACACAGCCGTAAGTTTTATAAGCTGAAACTCGATTTCTTAATAAAATCTTAAAACACTTGTTTTACTTTTTAATGCAAGATATTTCTTTTTTAACACAAGAATTCGAATAAGAAAAATATGCATTTATTGTTAAAATATTTTGATATAGAATTAACTACTTTAAACATTAACATTTATAAGAAGTATTTTAATTTCGTCAATTCCATTGTTAATCATATAACTAAGAAATCATAAAGACTAATTATTTTAATATTAGTAAATGTTACAATGCGCATAACAAAATATTAAGTCAAAAATCCGTAACGATTATAATTGTCAGTAAAATAAGTAAGTTACTCTTAAAAGCATTATGATGCATTTTTATCGTATATTGATGCATGTGTCAGCTCATGCCAGATATTTGGTTGACCAATGAGAAAACAAGAAATAGTAACCATTTATCGAAAGCAAAATAACACCAAATAGACAATTTACAGTGATATAAAAATGAAAATAAAATTCCCTGGATTAATCTTCCTCCTAGAAGTGGCCGACCAAGTTAGAAATGGTGCACTGGGTAGCGATAAACAGAATTGGTATGTAAATTTTAATTTAGAAAAAGACAAAAATGTCGTACGTATGCCGTTGCGCCACTAGAAAAATGAGTGACGTAGAGTAAAATAATAAATTTCTTTGTAATAAGAAAACATTCCAGAATTAAGATATCTATACTATTAATCCCTACGCTCTTCAAAGCATAAACAATGGAAAACGAAATTGTGGCAAAATTATTGAGAAAAATCTATAAGAGACCAAAAATCAAACTTTAATATGAAATTTTTTGTTGCACTGGATGTGGAACATATTCTAAACCTGCATTAAGTAGGAATGATATCGTATGCGCAAAAAAGAAAACTATATTCTTTAATTAGAGAAAAGGAGAAACAATGATGACAAAAATATATTCAGAATATGTAAAAAATCAAAATTCCTTTAAATCTTGCAATCCACAAAATGTATTTATACAGACAAGCGTCAAAACACAAAATAATAATGATCACCAATGAATTTTTGTTCTCATCTAAGAATTGAATATCAATATTAAAATGAGTCAGATGCGCGACTTACTTATTTGAATTTTTATTATACGAGTACTACCGTGAACGTTACTAATGCGGTCTGTAAAAATCGAATCGCATTCCTCAGTTTTCGCTTTGTCCAGCTAGTAGTCATCATTAGATCATCATTACCTAAAGAATTTATAAAACTAAATAGAAGACAAAGAATTAAATAAACTCACAAAGCAGTAGGCTATGATAATATTGCACTCAAAATTGCATAAATCCTAATGGCCGATTTCAAAACAACATACTGTGAAACTAAATTACCTTATCTTGAATAACATATGGCAGATACAACAAAGGTAAAATTGCAATTGTTTCTAAACAACATCTCTTCCATTCTGTAGTGCAGCCTAGAACCTACAACTTTTTGTGGGTTCCGAACCAAAGATATAGGAGTATATTTTTATTCAGCCACTGGCGACAATAGAAATTTGCACTCAAACTTTCATTCAGCGCTGAATTCGAATCGAAACACTAACCAATGAAACCATCGCTCTGCGAATAAACTATAAATAAGTAGTAATGTTCAATATTATTTATAAAAAAAAGTAAAAAGAATGAAAATGAATAAAATATAGATCAATTATTTTACGAAATAATATAAAAAGTCTACTGATAAATTATCTTCAGTCTCAAAAAATTATTTCAATTTATACTGACCGTCCTTAGGTACAAAAATTGTACAAAAGTTAAGCTCAATCATTAGCAATTTTAATGAAAAATAAATAGTTTCTCTTCTAATATGAACTAGATATATTTCCGTAATTTCTATATTACTTTCCTATTTTATGACCAAGTTAATAACCACAAACCACAACGAAGTTAAAAATGATAAAATGTACACTGTTACTTTCAAACCAGAATGAATAGTTCAGGACTACCACACTGCGTCAGTGACATCTATTTAGAAATTCATAATATTTATATAGAAATTCATAAGAATATTTCAAAAATAAAGAGTACCTATATGCAAAACATTAGGAATTTATAATATGATAAAATAGAAATAAAAAAAAATATGTCTAAGATATATGCGAAACAAAGTTGAAAATTTAAAATCATATAAAAAATGAATAATAAAAATCCAAGATCGCAATATGACAAATCAGAAATTTCATTTTAACCCTCGGGGCTTATTCAACATATATATGTAAAATATATATATTCTTGAACATAAACATTGTACATCTTCAAAATTTTGCCTAGCTGTGCAATCATATATTAAGAATACTATTATAGATACCGCGAGATCCAAAGTGCTAAATACAATTTTAATTCCAGAACAAATAAACAAATAGAAGATTTTAAAAAGTAAAACTGATACTTATACGAGGTATTAATAACCATCAATTACGAACATCCATGAATACAACACTTTTCCGCATGGATCACACGAATTTATATATTTAACATTGTTTTATTAACATGAAATGAGAACATCATAGAAGTGAAAATCTGTAAATACTGTGATTATTAAAAAGCCATTCACTTTAGAGATTAAAAAATTAAGTTCTTTTTTATTTCAATCCTGTGATTATTAAAAAACCATTTACCTTTACAACGGAATTTACAAAATAAAATAAAAGTACAAAAAGAAAAATAAGAAATAAGAAAAAAAAGTAAATCATACTAACATTCCATTGCATTTACAAAATAATATTTATTATAGATAAAAAATATGTATGTATAAAATAACCAATCAACATGTATTCATTTCTACTTGGGAATAATGTACGGTCCGCATTTGGAATAAAATACAGAACAAAAATGAAATCCGAAGTTAATAAAATAATGAAAAACACACCAAGGCAAGAAAAAATTAGATCTGAAATCCACGACAATTTAAATGAAAAATCAATGTTGAATATTTACAATAACTTTTAGAAAAACGAACTGAATTCCAACAGTCACAAAAAAAAACTAAATGAAATGTAACAATTAAAATGAAAGCCAAGGCAATCCAACTTATATATCCCCAAGAGCGGCGCTGTCAAAATAATAAAAAATCCCTGGCAATTGAGCTTAGCGGAAAAGCTCGAGCGCTTTTTAAACACAATTCCCACAGCGCTTGGAGCTTAAAAAGCTTTACCGATTTTTAAATTTTTTCGCTTGAGCTTCATGCGAAATACAATAACAAACGCAACAAAAATTTAATAGCAATGAAAATGTAATCAAGACTTGTTATTGCAGATTTAATCTCGTTTAAAATTGTAAACTGAAATTGTCACACATGCAAGTGCATTTTTTACAAATGTTACTAAAACATGTACTTCAAATTTTTGTACAATCAGTAAATTAAAAAAGAAAATTATATAGTATTATTCGGCAAAAAACGTCAAAATTATATATTTTAACCAATAAAATAAAAAATCACAACTCAATTATAAATATTTGTACTAATGGCGAATAGAGAAAAGTAAACGGCACATACATTAAATTTGGCTTAATAACGATAACATTACTATTTTCAAATGATCTTAGTTGCAAAAAAATTGATTACACAAAAACACATTTAAAGCATTAAACCAGTAAAAATTAATTCCAAATTTGTTGTTATATCACGGGAATTAATTTCACAATAAATAAATAAAATTGCCATAAAGCAAGCAACTAACACAAATTAATAACAAAAAACAATCAACTATAATATACAATATATTACAAACTGAAGCGAATGAAATGTATAACAAAAATTCAACAAGTTATACTACTTCCAACAATTTACAGCAAATCAATCACACAATTTTAATTAAAGAAATATATAATGAAATTCACAAGTTTCTAGTACCACCTATGGAATAGAATTACAAAAATTTACGCAACTTTAAGTAATTACATTATGCAAGTACCTCCATAGTATCAAGAAATACAATTTTAAAAAAGGAGAGAGAGTCTAAGTAATAAATAAAATATCAATAATTACTGCTGAATCAATTAATCAAAATACACATCATTTGAATAGGAAAAGGTGGATAGTAATTTAGTCCAAGTTTGATTATAAATACGCGATATTAACACACGATCGTGTACATAAAAATTCAATTTTGAAGAATTTGAAGTAATGAACAGAAAAACACTAGATATAAAGTTATAATAATGAGTAAATGTGTGCAAAACAAAAAAACAAAGACGTTATTATGAACCAGAATCCTTTTGAATTAACATTAAATTTAATATAAATTGAAACAAAAAAAAAATATTCTATTTATAAAATCACGATAAAAGTTATGTAAAAATTTATTTCAACTGTAACACTCGAGATTCATATTACTTGAAAAATACTTAAAATGTGTAATATCTTAAGTATATAAATGAAAATAATTATAAGCAATGGAAAATTGAAGGAACAGGAACAAACAGCAAATGTATGACAATTTATAAATTTAGGCGTTATAAACAAATCAGATTTTGAACAAAATGAAATGTCACAAATTCTTGTTAATATTTATGTAATTTCTAAACCATTTCTAACAGTGAAACAAAAGTAAGTATAGCTATGTACTTCCAATTGAACTGGTTTAGCAGTTATAAATAACTTCCTCAATATTTTATGTTTTTAATAATTAATAAAAGAAATACTTTAAAATTTCAAAATGGAATTATTTCAATATAAAAAATAATCATAATTTTTAACACACCTGTGATATTGAATATCATAATATTATATTTTACCGCATCAAAAATACGACAAAAACACGACAAAAATACCCGATAACAGAGAATAGGAAAAAAATACTGTAAAATTATAATTTTTTAATTGTACTCGAAATAGATATAAGTATAGACAAAGGTGTCTTGAGTACAATAGTTGATTAATTCAGTGATTAATCACAGCTAGAATTAACACATCTGAAGTAGGTTACAGACTGATCAGTTGATTATATACTAAAACACCTTGTTCTGATATTAGATTTTGGTTAGTCAGTAGTTGATTAAACATAATTTCCAATACATGAACAAACGGGTGGATTCCATTAGAAACCGGTTATACTCCAGACAAACCAAAATGGGGTATGGTGTATTTTAGAACTATTTACTATATGTTGACAATTATTGCGATGTCACCAGCTTTCGAATAAAGAAATTATAAATGTTCAAAACCGATTATAGTTCCTAAATCTTATTTTCCTAATACCAACTAATAACAAAGTAAAACTTCTGTAATAACATAAGTCGTAAATTTCTGATGCCACTTATTATTTGCTTACAATTGCCAACGGAATGTTATCGGAAATATTAATAACTGTCATTCTAAAACTATGAAAGACAGGAATTTTATACACATTTTACAAATATATGTTCATCGCTTTACCCGGTATAATAAAAAATAAACACCATTTATTTGTCGATTGAATATGATACCGCAAAATTAAGTTTATTTTTTAAACGGGCAATGTTTATTGTAAGGTACATCACAAAACTTTTTTTCTTAAGAATTAAAACAAAAGTTTCTTGTTTATTTTAACACAATAAATTGAAAAATTATATATTTTTTAATGTTTATGCACATCGCGTAATTGAAAGTTAAATGGTACATAGTATTGATATGATGTATATCCAGAAAATATCGAAATTGTCTGATCACATTTATACCAATATTTCTTAGCGACATGAAAGCCAGTGTCAACCATGGTTTTAAATATAGATAGATATAAAAATATAATTCAATAAGATATAGACCAATTTTAGCAAATGAAATCAGAAATATTGAAATATTGATGAAAATATCATGCATAATCAGTATCTGCTAGACACAAAATCACAAATTTGTCAAAAATTCACAAATTGTATAAATAAATTCGAAATAAAAATACTCTTTATTACTTTGTGTAACAACGAATTTTCACTTGGAATGGTGATGACTGAGATGATATGTCAAATATACCACAATACGGCAAATACTTATAAGACTTAATCAAAAAGAGCAATATCACTCAAAATTAAATTTTTCTTGAAATATAAATACAATACAATAACAGCACTTTTCTTTAGTTAAATTTGTCGATATAAAATATGGCAAAAAATATGAAATAAAACCACAATACACCTTGAAGACTTGCAAAATATGACACAAGAAAGCCTGTATCATAGTAGAAAAATGTAGATATTATAAGATTCATGAATACCCAGGTAATAAACAATGAAATCTTATGTAAAAAAGGTTGAATATAGAGGTCAAAGTTGTCAAATATAGATCAATATTAGAAAAAAAAGTCGAATACTGTTTATAAATGTACTCGTAAGTGCACTTCTAATTAAAGTAAGTAATATAATTATACAATAATGTACACCATGTCACTAGTACCAGGAAAATCCTGTAATTTAGTAATTCCCAAAATATTGAAAATATCAAATAAATTTGTATTTTTTTATAAAAGCAATAAGACAAAAACAGGCATGTTGGAATGTATAACACACATTAAGGACAGCATTTTTATTATAGAATAGAAATATTGGCAAACAAGGTAGACTTAAAAATCAGCGAGTGTTAAACTCGTCTCTTATATAGTTGTTAAAGTTTTCAAGTTAAACATCACAAAGGAAATTTAAAAATTATATTAATTTGAGGAAAATGTATTTGCTAAATTGAATTATTGATGGAAATAACCATTATAGTTAAAATAAAGTTTCACTATATGAGAATCAATCAATCCTATTATGAACATAAAGAATCGAAATAAAATACATATTTAAGTATTAACAATTATTGGTTAGCTATGACAAATTATAAGCTATACTACAGAATAACTAAATAAAGAATATTAAGCAAAGTTTAGTACCAATAGAAACTCGTCCAAGAAAACAGTATAGACAAAATACAGCATATTTGCGGTTAAAAAGTATGAGATTAATAGTTGCTTTCTATCTATACCCAATGTAGACCTCAAATGGCACTCAACAATATGACAGCTGTTACCGTCGCAAGCAATCCCTTAAAATGTCAGATGAACTGATTTTAGGCGACTTAATTTTCCAACTCTGCAAACTATATTTCCGCCTATCATTGTATCAAGAGCACAGCTCGTAGGTACTTTCATGGCTAGCTTCCATTCTCATTCGCTACTACCTTGTTTACAAAACTAATAAACTTGAATACCAAACATAAACCAACCAATCACATTTACTTCTAATTTAATTTAGGAAAGATACTGTAAGTATACGTAAGACATACCGAACAAAGTGTAACTCGAAAGCAAAATTGCCTACGTAAAATAATATGTAAATTATCATTTATTCTTTCTTTGACAATAAATATTAAACATTACGCTAACTTGTGCGACGGCAATACCCGATAATATAAGTGAGCTCAAGTATTTCTTCATAGCGCAGAACATCCCTGTGAGGAATAGGGGCTCAAATACATATCATAATTTTTAAATAACATTTTACTTGAAAACGGGGAGCTTGTACAGCCCCTGCAAGGGGCCTACAGCTTATCAGGAGTTCCGTTCCACTTTCACACATCGTTATTTCTATTTGATTAGTACCAATAGAACTAAATCCGACTTCTCACGCTTTGATCAATTCAAGTTGAAACGAGCTAACCAGCTAAACCATCCGAAATACTTCACAAAAACTCAATATACCCCAACTTTAAACATGGTATATACATACAGATTTTTCGTAATTTTTGATTATGAATACTTGTTATTAATGCGTTTTAGTTTTCTTATTGTACTTCTCTCAGAAGACGTGAAATTCCGTTAGTTTTTCTTGTTTTACGCTCATTCAACGTGACCGAACCAAGCCAATATAACTGTCAGCTAGTCAGTCTAGACATTAGGGTAAATATGAAGATATTTCAAAATAAGTGTGTAGCTTCTTTTCTTTCAGTTCTTCTCTTGTTCGAACAGCACTGTTTATACATATACTAGTAGGTGCACTTTTAAGAATAACTAATACATTTCTAGAAAAATGAAAACCATTCTAATAGCGTCGGGAAAATATTGCTAATAAGTAATTCAAAATATCAAATAAATTTGTATTTTTTTATAAAAACAGTAGGACAAGAAGTTGCATGTTGAAATGTATTATGACCATTAAGGACAGTATTTTTGTTATATAATAGCAATACTGGCAAAGCAAGATAGAATTAAAAATCAACCGGGAATGAATTCATTTCTTAAGTAGTTGGTAAAGTTTTTAAGTTAAACATTACAAAGGAAATGATAAAAATTATAATAATTTGAGGAAAATGTATTTGCTATATTGAATTAATTATGGAAATAAACATTATAGTTAAAATAAAGTTGCACAATAATAGAATCAATCAATCTTATCATTAACAAACATAAATCACCGAAATAAAATATTTAAATTTAATTCTTCAATAACCATGAAAAATTATAAGCTATACCATAGCCTAAGAAACTGAAAAGAAAAAAAATAAGTAAGGTTTGGTACCAATGGAAACTCGTCCAAGTGAACAGTATAATCCAATTTTAACAAAAGAACATTTTGTATAGTGTTTCTAGTAACTTAACTGGGTACCGTAAGTATAAAATGAAACAAAAGGAATAGAAAATGAAGTAAATAATTATAATTCGAAAGAAGAAATGTTATTAATATTTTTTAAAAAAAGCAAAGTGAAAAATATAATTATATTTTATATATCTATATATCATTCAATAACTGCTGAAGATAAATTTGCACAATAATAAATCGTTGTTTAATTAATTCAATGAATATAAACGCATTGTACAATAAAACGGGAAATTCAATCACCTAGATATATATGAAGAATTGTCAAACTATGTACATTCAAAACCAATACAAACGTTCTTATAGAATCAACAAGCAATTACAATTCGTTGAACAATTACCAAATAAACATCTTATGAAGACCCACTAGTAGTTAGTAATCATGATTAACCAATTAAATATTTAAAAATAATTTCGAATTCTATATTATCTTCGAGAAATCAATTTTATAAGCATTTTTCAAACATATTTGCGATGTGTATATTTTTCAGATTCGGTCAATAAAACTTATTAACCTAAATACAACTATTTTTTAGATTCGGTCAATAAAACTTATTAACCTAAATACAACTGACATACCCTTCAAATATTCAAAATTAAAATTACGAACAATAAATCCATTTTCAGTTGATAACGTAAAACGTTAACAAAGTGGACCGATCTAGTTACAAAATTTCTTAAACAGTTCGTAGCAAATTTCAATAAACCAAAATTCCATGATTAACAAAAAAATGTACAAAAACAACAAAATAATAGAACTTTGGTACCGCACGAAACATTGAAAATTGTTTTGAATATCTACAATTATAAAAAGTTATTATTTTGTTATTTTGTTTTCGAGATATAAATGACAAAAAATGAACAAAATAAACTTCATATTTAATTAGGAAGAAATTGAACACTTGAAAAATACTTTGTAATAAAGTAAACAAATAGTTCACCTCAAAAATGATTATTTCAATATACTTGTACTTGAATGTTAATTGTAACTTAATAGTACACTAATAATGTCATTAATAAAAAATAATATTACCTTATACATAATAAAGGTAGGCCAAAAAATATTAACACGTAATGTAAATATCAAGTGATTATAACGCAACAATATCACAAAAAGATGTTGGATATCAGCACAATCAAATAACGAATACATAGAAAATATATCAGTAAAACATCGACACATATAGAAAACCATAAAAAAACGACGATACCAAATATTAAAAGAAAACGACGAAACAAAATATTAAACGAAAACGACGAAACAAAATATTGAACGAAAACGACGAAACTAAATATTAAACGAAAACGACGATACCAAATATTAAAGAACAGATCTTAATAGTTTCTAATAAATCAAGTCCTATAAAATTTGATTTTTGTCCTAGGCGTGTAAAACGGTTCTATAAATGCTAAGACTCATAACAAATTAACAAAAAAGAGCTGTCATACGTTTTATACCTGTCAGGAGACTGAAATTTACTGTTCGCATTGTAACTTTGTATTGCATGGTATTATGTTTTGGGTGAAATCACCACATGCAATTATGATTTTCAATTTGCAAAAACGGTAGTCACTATTATTATTGGCTTCAAGTGTAGATATCAATATTTAAGTCGGGGATCATGTCTCTTCTCACTCCCTGTAACATTGAAGTATAGTTCGGATAAACACGAAATTTGAACTGAAGAAATCAAAAAGTTGTTCTTTTAAACATTTACTTAAATAATTATTTATCTCAAACTAACGCATGCTTAAATGTGATAAAATTTAATAATTACACTATTTCAACAACTTATTTTTGTGGAATCATTATGACTTATTTGTAACGACTTTTCAAAATATTTTAGGTGTGACTGCTTTAGTAAACAAACAGCATTTGTACAAAACCAAATAAATAACTATATTACACCTTTCATGTACCTCATATACTAAAACTGCAAAAATACAACCAGAACTCCAAAGAAATTTCTTTCAGATTAATGATTAAGAAAAACCTGTATATAAAATTTAGTTAATTTTTTATTTTATTTGGTGATTCAAATTCTTGCAAATTAAGCATTTATTATTCATTATTTGGAATATTTCAAAGGAATAATTCAGCGCTGATAGTATAAAAATCAAATGAAAAACAAGTATGAAAAAAAAGTATAAGAAACTTACGATAGTTTGTCTGTCACATTATATTGCATTAAAAACAAACATTGTACATATTACATCTCCTGATTAGAACTTAATATTAGTACAAACTCCTGAATATACGGCTAAAAGCTGAATTTCGTAAATGCGAATAAGTACGACATAGAATAAAAAGTATTAAATCTTTGGACTCAAATTTTCATTTGTGATAGTTACTTCCATGCTTTAATTACTAGAATTTTGTCATAATTGTACACGATTATTTCATCCCATATATATTTTACTAACTGAATACTACAACCACTGGTACATGTTAGTACGATCTTGCTAAAAGTTCATAGTTTAAATGTTGTTTGAGAACCTGTTACCGTAATAAATAGTGCTCAGTTCACTGTTAATTCTTATGTATTTTCAGTTCATTAAATATATTAAGAAATATTAAAATCTAATTTAAAGAAATTCTGTAAAAGAAAAGCCAGGTTAGCAAAACATTTAGAAAGAGACGCGACAGACTGAATAACATTCTTCTGTTGCCTTAAATTCGGCAATGTAAATCGAAAAACCTCGAGAACTACTCTGGCTGTAGTTTAATTAAACCTAGCATTCTTTATTAATAGTGTAAAATAAAATACCCATGAATAATAGGCAAAAATACTACTTGCAATGTAACTGGAATAAACACTAAAAAAAAGCAAGCAAAGTTCAAGAGTATTAAGAAATAAGAAGCCGCAAAAAAAAAGATTCGGATCGAAATATACTCATACAAAAAAATATGAAAAAGATATTGTCCTCACTGATATGTACATAAGAGCATATTAGTAAGATTTCGTAAAAAAATATATCCTTCAGTGCTAATACTTTCTAATACTTTTATTGTTTAATATTTTTTTATTAACCAATAAGCAATGTAGAATACTGACAAATAAAAAGACAGAAGAGTACCAATGAAAATACATACTCATATCCAAAAATAAAATATCTTTTACATGTTAATATTTTGTGTCAAAAGTTGGAAGAAAATTGGTAGCAGACCTTTAACGTACTTCAAAATTGTTTTTGAAAAAATGTTAAAAATAAAAATATTTACAAATCTCAGAGAAGCTGATGGGGTTATAAGTATAGCAATATTATGCACTTTTCTTATAATACCGTGTCACCCACAAATCTACTAATCATTACATTAGCGTACTGCATACAGTTAAATAATATTTTATGAATGCCCGGTTTCTTAAACAAAAGCTTAATTGTTAACAAGCTGTAAAACTTTTAACATGCCGATAAAGGGAAATTTATGTTTCAGAAATCAATTTTAATTTTAGCGTTTGCTATTTAAAATTTGACGAATGATTATGTATTGTCATTTAGATTATACTCGTCTAGTAATATGCGAATATTGTTCACTTATTGCTTGAATTTAAAATTATTTCTGCCTCAGACGATTTGGAAGAATATATGGGTAATTATGCTATTGAAATGATTTCAGAGCAGAGTTTTTAGAGGTTGGTATCAATCTATTTAATATACATGTAGTACAACGATTACGAATTTAAACTTCGTTTCCGGTTTTCGAAAGACTGCATCGTATAATTACTGGGAATGATTAAGAAAGTAACAAAATGTACTATATTGAAGCCATTAGATATTATAAAAATCTTATCAAACGGAGATATAAACAATATTAAAAAATTAAAATTACGATTTTTTCAAATCGCGCATTGACCAGGTATAATCAGAGCAAAGGACTGTACGGACGTTTCGTTACCTGATGAACCAAGATGGTCAGCTTGTACAGGAACATGATAGATTATTTTTTATACTAAACATTCAGGAGATCTGCGATGTAGATTTGAAATCTGTTAAAATGATAGCAAGATGATGACCACGATCAGTGCACAACAGCACTAGGTTTAACCAGCGATAATAATAATATTAATTTAGATTTTACTCATGGAACTATTGTGAATACCAACTTACAAATACATTACTTTTTATTTAGCGTGAGCATTAGTAAACATGAGAGTTAAAACAAAGAGTATATGTATTATACTTCGCATATATAAATCCTCTTTGGTTAAAATCAATTGCTGACACAATTCTAAAATTTAGCAAGCTGATTTTACATTGTTTATAAAACGGAATATAAACTCAACTATGTAACTTAAAATAAGTTAAGATGAAATAAAAGTAAGTGTTAGGTAGTTGTCGTACCGAGGAAATCAGCAGGTTGAGCGGCGAAGCCCTGCGCGGCGGCGGCAATGTGCCCCAGGTGCAGCGGGTGTCCCAGCATGCTGGGCGCGCGCTGCGACACCTGCGGCCGCGGGCTGGGCGCCAGGATGCTGTCGATGGTGAACAGCGACGTCCCCGTCGTGCTGGGCTTGGCCTCCAGCATGGCCGAGAACAGGCTGGACGACGTCTGCGACAGCTGCGACGTCTCCACCATCCTCGACAACTCCTCCTCGCTGTACTCGTCCTCTGGCCGCTCTCCAGGAGAGTGCCAGCTCGAGCGGTCTCCCAACGCCTCCAGACTGACTACCTCACAAGGACATCTTCGCAATGCACTGTCTTACGATCGCACCAAAACAACACTACGTTCTTAATCCAGTCAATATACTATTCTTAGTTATCACAAATGTACAACGCAATATGCCAATATTGCTATTTATTAAAAAGTCAACACTTTCAATTACGTCTGTGATACACAAAACTCAAGAGTTTATTATAAAAATATCAATATTTCATTTTCTAAAAGTCGAAATCAATTTTGCACTCAAAAATTCTGTTGCTAAGTTGTTAGAACGTATGTATTGCATTTGTCAAATGTCGGAACTTTGTAACGCACTAAAAAAGTTTAATTACAAATTCAACACAGATGAAATAATAAGAATCACGACGATGTTACCAAAATTAAAGTCATATCGGAAGTAATTAATTCTCATTTCTTGACTGTCAAATGGTGTCATATCATTTTTTTGTGTTTTGCTGAGTAGATTTCACGTATGAGTACATTTAAAATTAGAAAATATTTTCTTCTTTCTATTCCAAAGAAATTAACACCAATATTTGTAATATTTATTAATTGCTGTTGTTAAAAACGTAAATCGAAGTACATAATATTTACATTATTTGTAATATTTTTATGCATCTGATCTTACTGTCTCATATAATTTATATTTAGAGTAAATTGTATATTTTTTACACCGCACAATCACCAAATTTCCACTTTTTACTACAATGTACCTCTACCGGAATGAGCAATACAAGTCTCTAACACTACCCAAACACTTGTCTATCACTGTTAAATCCTTGTGAAGATGTTTGTCACATTCAAACGTGTCATTGCCTGCACCCCGAGTGGAGAATGCTCCGCCCCCATTGCACGAAGGTGGGGATAGAATAAAAGAGGAGGGAAGTATCTGCACACAACCAATAAAAACCGACAACTGTGATCCGCCCAGAACAAAAGAGAAAAATAACAAAAATAATAAAAGATACAAGACGAAACAACTTGAATCCATATCAACTTCAATAAAAGACGAACTTTTCGAGTCTTTTCAGGAATTTTAAAACAAAAAATACAAATTAAATACACAATAAAAGTTTACACAGCAGCTAAATCAAGTACCTACTCGTGTTATTAAAAATATATATAAATAAAACAAATAAAATACTTAATTTTTCACGTAATAATATGCTAAAAAGATTTAACCAATCTAATCCGCAATGTAATCATCCGAAAGGGACGTATTTCCATCCAATCACAATCCATCTTCTGTAAATCCCCCGATGTCATTGGTCTATATTCCCAAGGGTGGAGTCAATAGTACAAAGCCCCAGACAGAAAATCTTTATACAGTCAAGGTTACCGCTGCAAAAGTATGACAATTCAAGTGTTTGCCAACATCGACAAATACATAATTACGTAACTAAAATCTCAGAACATATAGACGATCAGACTGACTTAATAGAAATTAAATAATAATACTTCTATTACAATAATAATATAAATTAAGTAAGAACTTATAATTTACTAGACGTTATTGCGAAGGTATTGCATAATATAGCTATCACGACAAATCAATTTCAGTAATTATAAAATAAAATAGAAGAATATCATTTCGAAAGTATGATCCTTAAAAGTATTAATGTTTGCAGAAATAACTTACTATGTTTAAAATAAAACACTAAGTAGATTTTTTTTTAACAAATTTGTATTAATTACACGTACTCCGAAAGTAGCGCGTAAAACATGAATTCGCATTTAGAAGAAACATTGCAGTAGTAAATGAAATCATTAATTTGAGAAATATCAGATCTAGAATTGAATAAAAATTGAATAAACTTAGTATTTTTGTTCTATTACTAAAACTGATTAAAAAAACATTATTTCTATTATAATAAGAGAGCTGAAAACTAGAAAAATCGAGAAGCTTGTAGAATTTAGTATTAAAATTGATAAAATAAAATAGTATTTTCCAGCAAGGAGAAAAAAACGTATTCGTATGGATGCTTTTTCACGATATTTATTTTCATAAAATTTTATTTTAATTGAATTTAACTTAGAAATGAAGATTACTTATAATATACATATAAGTATGAATATGATACGAATAAATTACTTACGAGTATGATGGAATCACAAGAAAACACGAAAATAAAAGTAATATGACGAATACATAAAATAAATATCCCAGGCTTTGACAAATTTATCAACAAAATTCGTATCTAACTAAAGATAGATATAAAATTACTTTTTGAAATATGCCATACCACTTTCCAAAAAAAATACATTAAGTTATAGAACTGATAACTAAAATAATACCTGTTATTATGTTAAGTAAATATATTAATTGTTACGTTTAATAAACCAAATAATAATTTCATTATTTTCTTACAGAATATGATAAAACATTAATATCACGAAATTGTTATTTTAAAGTTAAACTTTTTAATTGGACTATAGTTTAAATAACGTCAAATACCAGCGTAACGACATTTCATTATAGTTATAAAAGAACGTTTCAACGAAAATCGTTATAAGTCTGTGGATATTAAAAATTCAATTATTTGAAGAATACCATTTTAACGATTTTAGTTACAATAACGATATAACGATTCGTTATCCCATAACGAAAGCTTACAGAATTTGCCTCTAACTCTATGAATAAACCATTAAGAAGTGTAAGAATTATAATATAATAAATAAACAAACAGATGATACATTTGAACCACTTACAACAAATATTACATCTGGTATTTTTATCCGTAATAGACGACAATCATATCAATTGATATTTTATAATGGCACAGTAATTAGTAAGAATGTTTGTTGATAACATTACCTTGGTAAGTAATATTTTCAACTTTTTACTTTAAAATTCTGTTAAGAAATAAACTAAAATATTCACAACTCAATTGCACTTACAACACAACATATTAAAGGATATGTAAAAATAAACTTACCTTTAATTTAAATCAAATGTAGGAAGTTACATATAATACATAATGCAGAAATGAATTGGTTTAAACCTGATACCAATGTAAAACTAGTATATTGCCTATTATACTAGTCTTATAAGACGATACTTTGATTCATAGGTTGTATTAATAGGCTTTTAAATTAGATTTGTTTTTTCGGTTTCGATGCTTAAATTAATTTAAATTGTACAGTAGTTAGAAGTATCAATTTTACAACAAAAATGCCAAAAAGTGGTTAACAATATATTACATTATTAAAGAGTTTTTGATATAATTATATGGCAATTTTTAACGCAAAGTTTAATACATATTTCTTACAAAATGATAAGTTTTAAGTCGCTTCAGAAGCTGACAAAATAAAACAATTTCATAAACCCTAAAAATCCTCAAAAACAAAGAAAGTTAAGATATTTGTAAAAATGAAATAATCATTCTTGTCATTTTTTGTCACTATAGAGACTGAGTCAGGTGTCACTAGAATTGAACAAGAAATATTAATTTAATTTAAATTGAATTCTGTTAAAACTTACTAGTGTATTGACTATATAAACCGACTATATAAACCGATTTTCTTTTAAGGTAAAATTTATATTGTTTGTTATACTTTTGTTGAATTAATAATATTGTTGTATTGTATGATATTAATAAATAAAAATTTCTTTTAAGGAGTAAATCGGTCTATAGTAAATACAAGATCCGAGATAGACTTTACATATTATATATTTATTCTTTTATTGAAATATATTTTCTATACATACATTTTTGAAGACTGTGAAACAAAATTTAAAAAAATAGCACCTGAAATAAACATTACAACTACTAAAGATCACGTAATTTGTAATACGTATAAACATTATTAATATAAAATAAATTGGCATAATAACGGATTTTGAATTATGGTGGGTTTATGCAGACAACTAATTTAAGAAATTACATTCTAAAATTAGTAGAATTAGAAAAAAGTAGACATCATTGCTTTCTACACAAACGTTTATGCAACAAAATTAATAATCTTAACTATTGTCTATTGACTAAAATAAGAAGTTGATTATTTTCAACTTTCTAGTTCAATTTCTTAATTTTATTATGCTTGCACATGCGCATTACTAACATAACTATTAGTTTGACTTTTGGAGCGTTTTGTAAATATAACCTAAAAGTGATATTTTTAAGACTGACAAAATACAATATTTATATATAACGGAGAACATAATAAATGATAATAAAGACGAAATGTTAATACACCTAGTTGAAAACTTTAAATTTATATACAATAAAAAATAGTAAATTTAAAGATAAAATAGCAAAAGAAAATCAGTATGTTGACATGCGCAAATAGAATATTCTCATTGGTTTATTCTTTAGTTTAGCTTTGAGCATAAACAGTCTTCTTATAATTTAATTTTCTAGTTTTGTGGTCCAATTTAATCATATAATTTAGTTGCTGCATAAACCCACCATTAGTCTTTGGGTCATGTAACTTTAGATTATAGAAGTTTCACTTTAAATAACATTAAGAATTGTGATCATAAATAGGAAAAAAACATGTAATAAACCTCGTAGAAAAAAAGAGATGGTTCAATTAAATTTCGAAGTTAAAACTAGTTAATTCAACATGAAGTAATAAAATGTTACGAAATATTGGATGTAAGTAAAAATTAACAACAAAATTTTAAACCGGAATTATTAATATAATTCCTGCCAAATTCCGCCGAAAAATCAGTGAACCTTTTTTTAACAATCAACAAACAATTACGGCGTTACTTCTCAATAATGTGATCGCTCTCTAAATGTAGTAATTACACTCTAGATAATTTAATTACCCACCTACATACTTTGCATAATTAAGATCAACGGTACAGTTGCTCTGACAGAAAGATTATTACAGTTCCTTATGACAAAAGAAGATAATCCAAAATTATAAATGATTTTTTATTTTTAAATGCGCGAGACATTTGTAATTATATTTTTTAAACTTCAATCTTGACCTAGTCTCGATCTTTACTACCCTAAACGGGATGTATACCACTCGTATGAAACTAAGTGTATTATCCTGTAATCAGAGAAGTCTGAATATGTGTGTAAATAATTATTATATAAATGTAATGAAAATGAAAAAATAAACTATTAGTTAAACTATTAGACACTAGAACAGTTAAAAACCAAACAAGAAAATAAATACTTCATAACATTGCTTGTAATAATAATTTTCCTCCAAAGCATACGTAATATTTGTATTATATGTAGCCAATTTACTGACGGGAATCAATCAATTTTATTTAAGGAACCAAATTACCTGTCAGTAGAACAGTTTTATTAATAGCTTATGTATTGCATATCTTGTGATTAATAATGAAGTCATAGTCTTCGCCTTAAATATTTTTGTATGTGTAGGTATTACTAAATATTTCTTAAAAAGCCTATTAAAATATTCGTTTATGAATTATAAATGCTACTTTATAAATTTTGAATTCTAATAATAACTAGACATATAGTTATTCTAAGTACTACTATCTATTTTTACAACGTTTAAATATTTTTGAATGCCATTTCATTGAAATAAAAGGAAGTAAATCGCTTTACACTGTCCCTTATAAAACATTCCCCATTGAACCCCAACCATAAAGGGATTCCCACATAATTAACAATATACAATACTGGAAAATAAAAGCTATACGTTATTATAATGGAACAACATACATAGTAGAAGAAAAATTTCAGATTACTTTATAAAACGATTATTAATTGCATCCCAGGAAGATCATAATCAAACCTCAAATTATTTAAAAACACAAGCTGAGAATAATTGCGACCCAACAATGGCTAAACATATACTAGTTATAAGCATCAAAATTAATATTTGAAGATTATCATCATTTTGTACAAAAAAGAGCAAAATGTTAGTGTGATAAATGTAAAAAAGTTTGATTATACATTTTCTTATAACATGTATGTAAATAATATACGAAACACTGATTTTTAGTTTTTAATCCATAATGGAAAAAACGAACCACGATATTTACGGACCTCACATAAAACAGTTAAAATTACCTCTGAAATATAAACATGTTAATGTTATAGATGTTTAAATATTATTTATAGTGTAATCGTTCGTAAACGCAAAACTATGTTTACAAAACGAAGACCTTATAAGAGAATCCTCAAAGTTGCTTCATGCAATGTGCATTAAAAGTATATGTTTAAACGCATTCGCAACTTATATCACAAACAGCATCCTTTTGCTTAATATTATAGCCAATTCCAACAAAACAACCAATTTAAAAACCCAAACCAGAGATAGCTACCGGAATAAGGTAACATGTTGTCAAAGAACCAAAAGTTTATTACACAAATTTATTTAGATAAATTTTATATTAAAAACAATGTTTTTACAAAGATATTAACACATGTAGCATTGTTAGAAAATGTAGATATTGGTTTAATCGTAATTATCTGTTAATGCAAACAAAAATGCAATATCCAAATTTAAAAAATTGATAAAACTAATACCAGTGGAACCTACATATCTATTTTTTTTACGTGCTTTTAATAATTCTATCTGACGACACAATACACCACATATTGGTAACAAAATTTGGCGGTATTCAGGAACGAAAAATGAGCGCCTTAGTGTTTCAGGAGCTGAATCACTCGGTGTGATCACAGCGGATACGTCATCACCCCTCTACTTCACTTTTCATGAAAAAGAAAGCGGACCGCCAACGGAGCGAATATCAACCGATCACCATTCACATGATTATGAACGATTCACGCGACAGGTGACTTGCCAGAAAGTGCGATTCTAGTCACGTCGCCCGAATGGTTCATAGGAAGGAAATGTTTATAAGGATGTATGTAAAGTTGAAAGTTAATAAAGGTTCTTCTTCAGGCCATGAAGAATCCCTGAAGATAAAACAATAACAAATCTGACTGTTGTATCGTACCAGTTTGTTCCAAAACAGTCATGTCTCTTGATAAAGTAAAAAAAGGACCAGAACTGCACTTCTGAATATTTCGCTTCATTCAAGTTAAGTACTTCGATTTCCTTATTTATGTGTCAAATTTCTTCGTAATTTGGCTTAACTCATATTTATTTATTTTTTGCCAAGAACTTACGCATGTAATCTTTAATGATACAATTGCCAAGGTTTTTCTTCTTCATTTTTTATCTTCTTTTTTTTATGACATTCTATTTCCCTTTCGGCCAGTCAATCATTACATTTATGAGTACATATCATATCGTTCCTAATTACGATGATATTGAAACCTCTTCTCAGACTAAAGTTATAAAAATTAAAATTTATTCATTGGCTTGTTGGTATATACATATTAAAAAAATAATGTAGAAAATTGCTATTAGCGGCTCTTGACAAGACTATTTGATAAAGCAGATACAAATGCATAGATTATAAACAAATTCATGGCAGTACTTTTCTAAAATTATTTAATTTTCGAGGAATATTACAATAACATCATAAATGTACCCGATATATTGATAAAATTTGTAAATTTAGTTTCAAAACGCGAAAGAAAACGTAATACACCTTAGCAAAAGTGCGAAAATAAAAATGCAATGTACGTTAGCAAAAGTGAATACCAATGATTAAACGATTGTGGCCAGATCGTATTTGTACCACACATATAAAACAAAAATTGGCGGAAAACACTGTTAAATATCGCATTATTTTTCTAAAAAGTATAAAGAAAGTAAAATAAATATTACTAAAATATATGTGAAGCATCCAGTTTTTAATATATATTTCAAACAGAGCACCGCAGCATTGAAGTGAGTAGGACTTGTAGTGTTATCCAAAACATTGTTTAGATTAAATTTGTAAGACAATGTTTCGGTTTTAGTGTCGCTAGGACGCCTAACTATTTCTTCTACGCAACCAAATACACTCGGGTGTATGATTACGCCTTGAAAATCTTACGTAGGGATAAACAAGTCTCTACACATACATGCATTGCAGTCCAATAATTGAGTATCTCCCCTGTACGTATGTCTACCTTTAGAGATATCTCCGTCTGCCTGATGTTATTGTAGTGAGAAAAGTGACATGAATCAACCAATAGAAATATTAAATTTTCATATTAATAAAACATAATTATTCATATTAATGTAAGTTTTGGTTGCACAAATTATTATGTAGATGAAAATAGAGCAAGAACTGATTACATTTTCGTCGAACAAATTTTGAAAACAAAACTTTACCGTAGTCCATTTAATTTGTACATTTATCTCCTTCAAATTTTCCTGTTGCTATTTCCGGGTGGTTATCCGTGAAGACAATTACCAGTATCAATTGAAAAATAATAATAATTTCATATTACCTTATGATTCACCTTTTAATTGAATATACCATTCGTTTTTCTTTCATAAAAATTCATACCGTTTATGTTTGTACTCGTAGTTCGAATCTTTACTTAAATCGAAGTCAGTACCTTCATGCAAAATTATAACTTAAAACTTTTACCGGATTATAATAATTTATGTTGAACTGTGTTTTCTACCCCAGTCTCTGAATTTCTTTTGTTGTCCTGTCTTGCGTATTCCTAAACTATGCTTACTAGGCTATCTCTGAATCCAAAGTAAAGCGATCAAGTACAGATCAGTAACATTATCACAATTATGTACATACTATTGCTATGCTAGAAGACAGAGTTTCACCTCTGAATTATGTCAAAGTTTTATGTGAGGTCTCTATATAAGAGACTATTCACAACGACCAATGCCTTTCGAATCATGATAAATGTGCGCACCGGAAGGGCACTAATGAAGTAGTCGAAATGTATTGACGACAGGTTTCTAAATAAACATATAATTCGTTAGCCATATAAAATATAAGATTATCAACTCTAGGGCACAAAACACATTTTTGTGAAACAATTAATAAATGTACTTTTAATGTTCAAATTCAGAGATCGATTTTTTTTAAACTAGTGAGTCATAAGGCATACCTACTAAACGAGTATCATATTACCTGTCTTCCATTTTCTTTGGCCTGGCTTATCAAAAACTAAAGATAACATTATAGAATTTATAATTAAAAATAGATTTAAATGTTGTAAAATATATCTAGAAATTTTAAAATAAATTTTTGCAACATATGTAAAAACATGTTCATAAAACTTTATATAGAATGGTGAAGGTTTATTTTACTAAAAACGAATGTACTACTTTGTAAATCCTAAATAATTATTAAAATAACGCAGGAATTCGATATAAAACTTTTTAAATAAAATAATAACATCATAATGCAAAAATTTTCAAATATTCTTAGATATGAACATGATAATAACAAGGCTTATATTTACGCGAATAAAAATGAAATGAATATTATATCCTGCGGTAGTTACAACATATCGACAGTAGGCTACTATCATAATTAATATTTTTACATTGAGATTACAAATGTAAATTCTTAACGGTAGTAATGGAGTACTAAAGATGAAGTTTAGTAAACCTACAAAGTAACAAAATAGGAATCAGAGAACACATATTTTCAAAACACATTCATGTACTATGGATTCTGCTCAATAAAAAATAATAAAAGTATTTTATTTCATTAAGTGATTCATTAAATAAAATATTTTTTTTTACAATAAAGCCACTTAAATAAGGAAATTGTTTCTTATAATATGTAGAAATTAAAATAATGTTATATATTTTTTTAAAAAAGTATATTATTTGCTATTAAAAGCATTTTCTGCTGGCGTTTTTTAATAGAAAGACAATAAAACTAGATAACCAAATTTAAAAGATGCATTAATACAATTTACAATACCTAATTATGAGAATATTAGAATTAAAAAGTGTAAAGAACCAACGTACATATACGTCAACTCAAGAAACAGTTGCATATAGAACGGAGAAAAATTATACGGTTTAAAAATGAATAATACAATCTATACAGAAAGATTCTTAGTGACAATTATACAGAAAAAAATAAAATAAAATAATTATATAAATTGGAGAGACACCAAAGAAATTATTTAACAATAGATAGGTGAAAATTCGAACTTGAAAAAAAAAACAATTTATAATTGTCTATACAATAAATACGATGTACTAATATTGTTAAAAATTTAATAAAGCAAATACCATTTTCAAATGTATATCCCAGATCAAACCGTAATATGGGGATAGGCTGAGCTAATGAAGCACTTGCAGGCACTATTATTAAATTTATTGCAAAATTCTATCGGTTTTTATATTTCACAACATATTGAAAAATAGGGTACGGATGAAAATAATACTTCCAAGAAAAGGTTGATTACTAAAGAACGCTCGGGCATTCTGGTGGGTGTGAAGGATTGAGTCAGACGGATTGGAATGCTGTGCACTAGCTATGATATTGGTCGTATAGTAAAAACACATATCAAGAGTAACCCTAACAGACCAAGGGGATAAAACCAGACCATTGAAGAATTGTTTCTCGGAGTGAGTTCAGAATTATTTACTATTACTCAAAGGACTCTCAAATCAAATCTTGATGAATATAAAGTTGTATTGAGACCTGAATCAGTCACATAATGAATTATGGAAAATAACCGCAATTCTTAAAAAAACTACAAGGACCTGAGTGTTTGAAAATGTTTTCACCTATTGAAAATAGAATTGCTTCAATCCATACTTCTACTCATTCTGCAAGTTTTGTAAATAGACATGGTAATATTGTAGAATCTTGCCTATTATTACAATATGATTACTAGCTGCTACTAAAATAAGATAAAATTAGAAATGGACAAGCTACACCAAGCAATGACTATTGATTTTTTATTTTTTACATATGTTCTATCAAAAGATTTCGAAGGATTCCCGATTTTATCATACACTGAGTATGTCATTTCATCTTAACCCGGTTAAAAGTTACTTCTTAGGTTATACAAAATATCTAAAGATTATCATATTATGAATGTAGATGCATGGAAGTGAATCGTAAGTTTCTTTGTGATTAAGCCAGATCAATATGGTCAAATAGTCTTCACTGGAATGGACCGCAGAATAAAATAAAATATTCGGAAGAGTCTTAAAAACAAATGTATTGATTGCTATAGATTTTGATATTGAACAAGATTCTGTTATTTAAAAAGCCATTTTATTTTATATTTCGTGCCTACAAATTAGGAATGACGATGGGTACCCGGGTACCCGGAAACTACCCGATAATAATGTACCCGGGTATCAAAAATAGTACCCGATTACCCGATTACCCGTTTATTACCCGTTAACCGAAATCTACCCATTACCTAAAATCTGTTGTTGCCAGTTAAAGACAGTTTTCCACTGGCGGAAACATTGTAACAAAACGAAGATCAAATCTGAATGCAGATACATCATCCATGCTGATATGTGCGAATAGAAATATGAGATAATATTAAGTAGTTAAATCAAATGTACTTCCGTAATAAGCAGGGCATGTAACCGGTTAAAAAAACCGGTTAATATAAACCGGTAACCGATATTTTCAACGAAAATTGCGAACTTTAACCGTAATTTTAACCAATATTTTTCAGGCCGAAAATACCGGTAACCGTTAACCAAAAAAAATAAACCGGTTTTAGCGAACATTAACCTTTATTTTAATATCATTTAACGAGAAAAAATTTTAATATATTTTTTTACATGTGTTTTTTATTTGTATTTGAACATGAGTCATGACAGTTTTTACAATTAACATTTTATTGGAGAATCATAAATGTAGGTCTCTTTGGCCGTTTAGGTTACTTAAAAAGTCCCAAATAAATACGGTCTTTGTCAACACAGGCAACTTTAAAATTGAAGTGACCTGCGTTTTTCTGAAGATATTACGGGAATTTTTGTGAATTTTAATGAATTAAATTGCTTTTTTTTAATTGTTATATTTTTCTCAGATGGTATTTTTTTAACGTTTTTAATTAATTATTTTATAATTTTTTTAATCAAATTTTAATAATTAATTTTAATTATTTTTTAACCAATGTATTAACCGGTTTAAACCGGTTTCCAATTTTCAAAAACCGGTTTTCGAACTAAAACCGTTATTATTATAACGTTCTCTATAAGGGTTAACCGTTAACCGGTATTTTTTCGGTTACATGCCCTGGTAATAAGTTTTAATTTTGTAATTTTATACTGCTGATGTACTCGTATATTAAATAAAATAACAAAGTTTTTTTATTATTTCCATACCAGAAAATAATATTTTTTGGTTCATTAATTAAATTTAAACTCAAATAACAAAAATTTATATTAAAAAAATGAATATGAAAGAATAAGGGATATTTTAAGGGTATTACGTAATTAGTGGGTATCAGGTTATTATCGGGTATCGGGTAATTATCGAGTATCCGGTACTACCCGGGTATTCATATCGGGTATCGGGTAATTATCGAGTATCCGGTACTACCCGGGTATTCATATCGGGTATCGGGTATTCATATCGGGTATCGGGTATTCATATCGGGTATCGGGTATTCATATCGGGTATCGGGTATTCATATCGGGTATCGGGTATTCATATCGGGTATCGGGTATTCATATCGGGTATCGGGTAATTATCGAGTATCCGGTGCTACTCGGGTATTCATATCGGGTATCGGGTAATTATCGAGTATTCGGCACTACCCGGGTATTGATATCGGGTAATTATCGAGTATCCGGTACTACCGGGTATTCATATCGGGTACCCCGGGTACCAAAATTTTCAGGTTTCGTCATTCCTACTACAAATAAAAAAGACTATAGTATAGACATAAATTGCAATTACCTAGAATTAGAACGAAATAATAATTTTTGTTCAGAAGTATTAAATCTCATTACATATATAGAAAATATTTGGCAATGCATTTGTAGAAAATTAGTGTGGAGTTTTAAAGAACCATATAATGTGCGAAGAAAGGAAACCAATACTTAAAATTCATTTGTATCATGAGAGTTCGAGTTGTCACTTCATAAAGATACAACATTAAATATTCCCAAAGAAAAAAAAAAGTACTGCGGGGAAGGAATAAAAAAAAAGGACTGTGATTAAGTAATTTGTACTGAAGAAAAATGTCAAAAAGGGTACACGTACCACTTTAGTTTGAGATGCAAACCACTTTGTTTAATTTCGCGATTAACATGACAGTAGATATAAAGATTAGGCAAGACAATAGATATAAAGATTGGGCAAGACAATAGATATAAAGATTGGGCAAGACTATAGATATAAAGATTGGCCAAGACAATAGATATAAAGATTGGCCAAGACAATAGATATAAAGATTGGCCAAGACAATAGATATAAAGATTGGCCAAGACAATAGATATAAAGATTGGCCAAGACAATAGATATAAAGATTGGCCAAGACAATAGATATAAAGATTGGCCAAGACAATAGATATAAAGATTGACCAAGACAATAGATATAAAGATTGGCCAAGACAATAGATATAAAGATTGGCCAAGACAATAGATATAAAGATTGGCCAAGACAATAGATATAAAGATTGGCCAAGACAATAGATATAAAGATTGGCCAAGACAATAGATATAAAGATTGGGCAAGACAATAGATATAAAGATTGGGCAAGACAATAGATATAAAGATTGGGCAAGACAATAGATATAAAGATTGGGCAAGACAATAGATATAAAGATTGGGCAAGACAATAGATATAAAGATTGGGCAAGACAATAGATATAAAGATTGGGCAAGACAATAGATATAAAGATTGGGCAAGACAATAGATATAAAGATTGTGCAAGACAATAGATATAAAGATTGGGCAAGACAATAGATATAAAGATTGGGCAAGACAATAGATATAAAGATTGAGCAAGACAATAGATATCAAGATTGGGCAAGACAATAGATATCAAGATTGGGCAAGACAATAGATATCAAACAAATTATAAAAAGCTTAATCAGCAATATCCAGTTCTGTACACAAACTGTCAAATTAACGACCAAAAAAGTTAGTAATAATAAATAAAAAAGTATTACATTCTGGAAATTTGAAAAAACAAAACCAAGCCGAAAGCAAATTGCAGTACAAAGTGTAAGAAAACAAACTTAAGTTTGATAGTTTCTGCGGATGGCTATCGAATGTATGAGGAGACACACTATCGAATGTCTCAATGAGGAGACACACTATCGAATGTCTCAATGAGGAGACACACTATCGAATGTCTCAATGAGGAGACACACTATCGAATGTCTCAATGAGGAGACACACTATCGAATGTCTCAATGAGGAGACACTATCGAATGTCTCAATGAGGAGACACTATCGAATGTCTCAATGAGGAGACACACTATCGAATGTCTCAATGAGGAAACACTATCGGATGTCTCAATGAGGAGACCACTATCGAATGTCTTAATGAGGAGACCAATATCGAATGTCTTAATGAGGAGACCAATATCGAATGTCTTAATGAGGAGACCACTATCGAATGTCTCAATGAGGAGACCACTATCGAATGTCTCAATGAGGAGACCACTATCGAATGTCTCAATGAGGAGACCACTGTCGAATGTCTCAATGACAGAATGTCTCAATGACAGAATGTCTCAAGGAGGAGACAGAATGTCTCAATAAGGAGACACCTGTCGAATGTTTCAATGAGGAGACAATGAATTGATTTAAATATTCTCTACTGGAAGTTTTCTTCTGGATGACTCCCGATCTCTAGTACGTATTAATATTATTCTTACAAGAACTCTAGATTCACGATTCTAGAGATGTTTCATCATTTTTCTTTTCGTACCACTCGAAAAATACTCTATTTCACCACCTTCTTAATATAAAGGCACTTCATAGTAAATACACTAGAAAACATACAGAGTAGACAAGTAGAACATCACTATTGAGAAATACATTTAAATTTTAATTAAACATTAAATAAAGAGTTATTTTTGTGCTTAGTCACATGATTGTTTCGTAATTCCTATTACAATGTAAAAAAAATCAAATCTTATAAAATCAAATACCGAGTTATTAAAAAAAATATATTAAAAAAAATATTCTTTACTAGAAAACCTGTGGTGTAAAGATTAAAAAAAAGTTGACAGAAAACAAAGAGAAAACACATAAATAATAGAACTAATGTCAACGTATGAAGAAAAAATATTAATTTAAATAATTTATCATGTCAGATTAAATTAATTTAAATAAAAGATTGGATCACAGATCAGACTAATATAAATAAAACTTCATATCTCTGGATCAGACAACTTTAATAAAATTGTTTAAATTTCATGAGGTCGATCGAAGCTACACAAATGAGTGAAAAATAAGTTTACATTTACGAAAATAATGCAGACAATTAATTATAATCATAATCATTCCGCGCAGTCAGTTCTTTTCTAAATCAAAATTCACCTATCCGACGAGGAATAATAACAAAATAATAGAAAATAAATTGATAACTAAAAAATATTTCTCATTTAAATATATAATTGTCACCTTTGATATTTTTATTACCACTAATTTTAAAACATATTCAGCGTCTATCGAGAGAATATTTTGCTACGAAAGTATACATGATTTCTACAGTTTAAATAATAATGAAAGAAAGTTAATTTTTCAAAGTAAAGATAAAATAACAGAAAAAAAAAGACCTTTTCAAATACTTGATCTCAATACGTATAAAAAATAAAATCTTATTGTTTTAATTAACAAATGATGAATAATCTACTAATCGTTCGCCATAAAAAATAAACCTTTAATATATAAGCTCTCTTACTTCAGATTATTGTTAACCTACAGAAACAATTTTACACTTAACAGCGTAAGACGAACGAAAACAGTATTTTAAATATATAAAACGAAAATATAAATTTTAAATATTTACTTAATTACATGCTCTTTAAAATACTCAAATATTTTCTACTGAAGCAAAAAAAAATACATTAATCTATGGAGCTGAACGATTTTTTCTATAAAAATCAAATGATATATGCCTCAATAATAATTATTAAAATACAGGATATAACACAACTACATTCTTGTATCAACGTTAAAATAGTTTAGAGATGGGCATTTTTTTTATTTTTTCAGTACACAAGTTATGACGAAGCACTCGTCATTGAGACTCCCCTGACATCCTTTCTGGTACATCGCTCTCTTCCCGAGCGGCCTTCCGAACCGATTTCTAAAGGCCAAACCCCATCAGGTCCGAGCGAACCCCGCTAGCTGGACCAGCGCCCGCAAACCGCCGCTGACATCATATCTTGATGCTGCCTGACGTCGTTGAGCACCACACATGACGTCAGCGAGCCGTGCCGAGACGTGAGGAGAAAACCGCGTGCATAACCTCCAATCCAGAACCACGTGCACGAAGAAACACCGCAGACTTCCCTACAGCAACAAACACAAAGGAAACCACTCCACACAATTTAAAAACACTTGACTATAATTTTCCGTATTATTTTTAACTTTTTCAAAACACCTGTTAGCAGGCACCGACTGCGCATGCCCGTGTGTTGCCAACCTTGTCCACGACACACTACCAGAGTTTGAAAACGTTTGATCTAAATTGAAAACTCGGTAAATTGTACAGTACACAGTGCGTAAAATACTTTGTAAACCGTGGGGAAGCATTAACACAATGTTTCTAAATTTATTAAACAAAAATAACAATACTTCAAATTATTCTCTCTTCGTTTAAACATTAGTCTCGACCGGATTCATTAAATTTTCGGTATAAATACGGCCGCCGAAGCCGCAAAACTTCACTTCCTCTGCCAGTATCAGACCGACAAGATTCCTGAACTTTCATCCGTACGGTTTCATCAGATTTATCGTAAGTTATTTTTTTAGTTATTTTTTTTTCGTATTTTCTTCCGTGTCCGCCGCTGTGAGAACTGCTTGTGAAGCGGCGTCTGCCTCAGCGTTTTCACAGTTGTCGTATTTAGTTTTTCGCGTTCCACCGTCCTTAGACGCGCTTGTGAAGGTGTGGCGTCCACCTCAACGGTCTAAGGCTTTGATAGGTGGCAGCTATCTCGTCGATCAAGCAGACATCCGCTTAGTCAGACCGGAGGTCAATGTAGCAGTGCGTTGCGCACTTTTTCTATTTTCTAGGTGCTTTCCTACGGCACAAGCCGTACATATTATTATGTGTGAGTGCTAATAAAGATTGTTACATAGTCAATTAATAGTGTTCCTATGCTAGAACCTGGCCCAACCGACTTAGAGCACCCGAGGCAATTTCTGTCCTCTCCCTAGGTACACATTCACACCCGACCCAAGTGTGGGTCACAAAATATATTATTTAAATTTAGTAGCTAGTAAATTATTCATATTTTAATGAATAAAGGGAAAAGAAATAAAATTAATTTTTATTGGGAAAATGAGAATATAATAGTCACAGAATTTGTGATGGAATTAGCGAATGATCATTTCAACGTAATGGAGAATAAAAGGAATGATCCTATGCAATTACATATACGATCAGAAATTTGTGACCATGAAAAAAATACATCCTACAATTAAATCCATGGAAAAAATACATCCAACAATTAAATCCATGGAAAAAATACATCCAACAATTAAATTCATGGAAAGAAAAAAGATAAAACATTAATTCCGAAAGAAAATGTATTATCAGTCTACTGGTCTACATTGTAACTTTGCTTGGGAGTAATTTAATATTACTGAAACATCAAAAATGTTAAAATATTTGAACATATGAGAAAATAACAAAAATTAATATTAATTTTAATACGTTACATCGTAAACAAGTAGACCTCATATTCAGCGTTCAAATATATTTTAGTTATAAAATACAAAACTGAAACATTAGAACAAGACAATAGAAATGATGTTAACAAATCACATAAAAATCGAAGATGAAAAAATTAAAATATCGTAAATCTTGATAAAATAATATACAAATATAATCGAATAATCAAATATCTAAACGCCAAAATGTAAAAATGCGCATAAAACTACAATAATGAACACTTGATTATTATTTAATGCTAAACAATTTCTGATACGTCTACACAATGTGACCATTATGTACAAACAAGGAATGGTTACAAAAAATAGTAATACTTGAAGACGTAATTTTAAAACTCTTCAAATTCCTAATTTAAATACAAATTTCAAATGTAAATTAGTTATTAAATGATTGGATATATTTTATAGTAAACATATCGAAATAATGGAGAAAGGACCCGGATTTTTTCTGAGAAATTCTTCATTGGACTGAAGACATAATACATGAATAAGAGAATCAAGAACAAATTTATTCTTTTTTCTTGCAATAAAATGTTATGAAATTTACGCTATTCATACATAATGTAATAAAGTAACATCAATATTTTACAAATCTGTTACATCAAATAGTGCATTATAACGCACAAATCGATAGTCGAATTGAGATCTATGATTTGCCCCACAAAAGATTTAAATCTAACTTGACAATCGTCGAGGAGTTCCATCAATATTAACTGCTAATGAATGAATAACATCTTGAGCAGTTACTAAAACTCTAATTTGAAATTAAAGGATAATACTACTAGAATTATGGTCAAGTGAAAATCGAAATTTCGAAATGTTTCGTAAAATAGTGAGCCGCAGACAGTTCAACATTTCCCGAATATATGCACAATACCTAAAATAAGAATAAAGTAAACTTTTCTCACCTAGAGGAAAAACATATTAACTGTCATTCATGGACCATGTGAACTATGGATGTTAAAATTAGTGTCAATATTCGTAACTTACACAAAAAAGGTTAAAACTACAGTGTCAATATTCGTAACTTGTACAAAAAAAAGGGTTAAAATTACAGTGTCAACATTCGTAACTTGTGTTAAAATTGCTGTTGCATTGTTTATAATTTCTACAAAAAGGATTGAAACTGCTATTGCACTGTTCATAATTTGTACAAAAAGGGTTAAAACTGCTGTTGCATTGTACATAATTTTTATAAAAAAAGTGTTAAAACTGCTGTTTCACTGTAATAATTTAAAAAAGGGTTAAAACTACAGTTGCATTGTTCATAAATTGTACAAAAAAGGATTAAAACTGCAGTTGCATTGTTCATAAATTGGACAAAATAGGGTTAAAACTGAAGTTGCATTGTTCATAAATTGTACAAAATAGGGTTAAAACTGCAGTTGCATTGTTCATAAATTGTACAAAATAGGGTTAAAACTGCAGTTGCATTGTTCATAAATTGTACAAATAGGGTTAAAACTGCAGTTGCAATGTTATTGTGTCGAACCCCAATATCACTGGAATTGCTCTTTTAAAGGTGATTTTAAATGGATTAATTTTCAAAATTTGCTCCTATAGTTGTAGAGCTTTAAACAAATATAAATCAATAACGGTACTCTTGCAGTACTAAGTAACTTTCATTCCAGGAATGCCCATGACACAAATAGATATTAACTAATACTTTAATACATGAACAAATCCCTTGTATTATACCTTCAGTACAACTCTTACATATGTGCCATATGACAATAGAAGGCAGTGTTTCAGCACATCAACAAACAAAAATATGAAAACTAATGATATCACTAGTGCTATATTACTGCTACAAAACAAGAAACCATAAGGTCTTAGTTAAACTTAAAAAGTTTTTTTACTATTCTGACTTGAAGATAAACAAAAAATGAAATTTATACACAAAATAATATAATCTACTGCCATACAAAAGTAATGAAAGTAAAATTCAGATACATGGATTCACAAAAACAATAATTCGATATTGGCAACTCGATATATATATATATATATATATATATATATATATATATATATATATATATATATATATATATATATATATTATAGCAACTTTTTTAAAAAAATAGCTAATTTTTAAAATTGCTAGTGACAATTACACATTATGAAAATTAAGAAAAATTTGCTAATAGCAAGTTTCAAATACCTACACAAATTATTTTTAAAACCTGTATCTTTGAACACACAATGACAACAAAAGCAAGACGAAAAAATGAATCAAACTTATACTACACTAAATGTAATGAAAGGACAATAGAGAATATGTAAGGTGTATTCAAGAAGCTGTGATCTATATGATGCCATTTCAGTTACGCAAATTGAATGTTAATATACTTAAAAATTATGTTGGGCAATATGCGTTTGAAATTTATAAAAAATTAGAAAACTATGATGGATTGAATACCGAAGAGCATTAAAATTAAAGAATGCCGCAATGATTATGCGAGATGAAGCTGTTATGACTTCTTGTAAGTAGTTAACGTGTGCAGATCGTTTGTTAAGACAGAACACTGGCATTGATGTGCTGTTTGGTAGTCAGTTCTTGGAGACTTTCGGAAATTATTACCTATATGCCATCAAGGTGGACGGATTATAAAGTTGATAAAAAGTTTTATATAACGTTTTACATAAACTTAAAAGGATTTTAAAGAAGATTTATCAGTCGAAGGTACGTATTATGAATAGGAGTTCCGAGACACAGTGAACCTCTAAACTCTTAAGCCGCGTCCACACGCTTGCCGTTTGCTGCAAACTCCAAACCTCTACAAACTTTAGGCATGATTTTGGGAAACAAACGTCGCCATTCACAAGTTTGCGAGCGCGTTAGTGTGTTCTGAACAGGCAAACATCTTGTATCGGCCATAACATTTGGCTTAAGTTATTTTTATTACAAAAACAAGAAAATAAGCAAAGGGAAACGAAAAATACGGATTTCTAAAGGTGACCATAAGAATTTCCTTTTTAGATTTCAATTCCTTTACTGGCTTTATTCAATGATGTACTAAGGCGATTCCATGCATCAGCAATTTTTTTTAATCCTTGTGATTAGTATTTCCCGGGTCCCAAATGCATGGTTCTGCCTGGTAATGTTCTAGGAAGCTCAAGACATCCTCACTTCACCAGTCACTCATTTTGTAACTCACTTCAAAAATGTACGTCTATTAACCGCCATTGCTCGAACGAAAATGAATGCGGCACAAACGTATGGATGCACCCCAAGCGCTTACAGCGAACTCCTTTGATTTGTGTCAAAAAACCGACACTCGATCGGGTTTACTACAAGCGCTTGCAAACCTATGCAAACCAAGTCAAACGCATTTACACATTTGAATTTGTGAAGGTTTGTTGAGGTTTGGCAAGCCTGTGGACGCGGCTTTAAGGTACATTCACAGCTCTTTACGTAGCCGTAGTGTTAGTTTCTCGACGTAAGCATAAATATATGTAGAACATGAATACGGCTGAGCATTCACACCTCTTAACTTTGTTTCTCGACGTAGACGTAGTCGCTACACACAAGCGTAAATTTTGCAAAATTAATATACTCGACATAGTAGTACCTCGACATAGTAGTAACTCGACATAGTAGTAACTCGACATAGTAGTAACTCGACATAGTAGTAACTCGACATAGTAGTAACTCGACATAGTAGTAACTCGACATAGTAGTAACTCGACATAGTAGTAACTCGACATAGTAGTAACTCGACATAGTAGTAACTCGACATAGTAGTAACTCGACATAGTAGTAACTCGACATAGTAGTAACTCGACATAGTAGTAACTCGACATAGTAGTAACTCGACATAGTAGTAACTCGACATAGTAGTAACTCGACATAGTAGTAACTCGACATAGTAGTAACTCGACATAGTAGTAACTCGACAAAAGAAAGTTGAAGATTTATATACGAAATTAGGTATGCTAATGTGTCATTATTTGACAACTTTTTAGTGCTTTGTATTATTTTCGTAGCGAAATTTATTTATTACAAATTTATTTATATTATATTTCAGGAAGCAAATCGCCACTGGCGTTATTTCAGCTATTTATTGACGACGAAATTATTTACCACATTGTTACAAATACAAATAAATATGCTCAAGTGGACAAGAATAAACATTTGTTTGAGACAAACGCCGATGAAATAAAGAAATTTATTGCTATTTTGTTTCTGACAGGGTTTCATACATTACCTAATACAAGAGCATACTGGTCGACAAGTCCTTTACTTGGTTCAAATGTTGTAAAAGATACAATGAGCCGTAATCGTTTGGAAGTTCTAAAAAGATTTTTGCATGTGTGCGACAATAATAAACTGAACAAGAGCGATAAATTTTCGGAAATGTCTGCGTTCAACGAGCTTTTGAACAAACGATTTATGCAATTTATAAAACGATATGACCATAAAATGAAAAAATGGGCAACATCCCAATGCCACAAATAGTGCACCATTACAACGGTGCGATGGGTGGTGTAGACCTGCACGACAATGCAGTAAATAATTACCGAATTAGAGTACGTGGTAAGAAATTATACTGGCCACTTTTTACAAACAGCTTGGATTCAGCGATGGTGAACGCTTGGAAACTGCATTGTTTGTTCCGCAAGCACATCGAAAATAAACCAATTATGCCGCAATTGGATTTCCGCATTTATGTCACCGAATGCCTTCTCATCGCAAACAAAAAGCCGAAATCTAAAACTGATGCACCGCGAGAAGTACCTTTGGAAGTGCGTTATGACAAAACTGATCATCTTGTTGAGCGATCTACTGAAAGCCGAAAACGTTGCCGCATTTGTCACAAGCATGCATTCTACAAATGCTCTAAATGTAATGTTGCGATTCATCCGAAATGTTTCGCTACATATCATAATTAAGTTATACTTTATTACTGAGAAGTGTATAAAATATAAAATTAAAAATTAAAAACCAGATTTTGTACATTTATCTGCCCAGTGGTGCAAAAATGCACCAGTTCGGTACGGCCATACCTTGATACAAAAATATTTTTTTTCAGTTGATTTTTTTTAACAGGCTTAAAATTAGTTAATTCACCAAAGGAAATGAATAAAATACAACTGCTTCTATCCTTGGGCGTTAATGGGTTAAGCGAGTAGCATTGCTAAACAATGTAATAGTGAGGCGCCAAATGAGTACTAGAAGAAAAAAATACCGATAAATTAACATTTTGTTTCTGATAAAGATTATCATTTTTCAATTCATCGGATCCATCGACACTGGATGTAGATAGACACTGTAGTTTTCGATTGATAGTGAGAGTATGATTTAAGTCAAATAAATACCTTCTAAACTTTACTAACCTGACGGGGTTTCTTTAGAAGTATATGATAAAATGAGTTCATACAATGCTTTAACAGAATTGCATTTAATTCAAATGAGCAGAAAATTGTAGTGAATGTAGATGAAAAACATATAAGGAAATTACAAAAGGTTTGTATCTTAATTACTAAAACATTTGTCAAACATATATATAAATTATTTACAAATCATCTTTGGAAAATTATATCCAAATCCGAACACAGAACTACACATTTTTAAGTTGTAATTATAAGACTTTTTTTCTTGCACTACTTATGACAATAGCAGCATTCCTTCCTACCTAGTGCTTAGATCTCATCACTTGCTGAAAAATCTGATAAAAATTTAAGTGTTATTTTTAATAAATAATAAAACTTTACGAGAGTAGTTTTTTATTGAAGAAAATATATGTATTAAAAAATAAAACTACCGATATTTTACTAAACATGTACATAAATTGGCTTCCTCGGAAGCTTTGTAGATCCTATTTATATTGGAGTGCATCAATCTTCTTTGCTCAAACGGATCTTAATAAATTTTTAACATTATTTATATTTCTATTTTGGCTGTTTTAAAAGAACAGGCAAAGAGTTTACCGTAAATAATTAAATTCGACTTACAACAATTTATACATTTAGGTATACATTTAGGTCCTTTCTAAAGACAACTTCAAATTATTCTTCCAGAAACATTAAATATAAAATAAGTTCAAAAACATTCAGGTAAACAATAAGCAGACAGCGTACAAATGTCATTAATTTACTATTTCACATAGATCAGAATAACAGGACATTAATCTATAGGACATTAAATGGAATTAAATATTTATTATCAAATATCGAATAACATATTTGTAGATTTAGAATAATTCTAAAAAAAGTCAATTATGTTAAGTAGTAGACAAGACTGTTGAAAGAAAGGACTTTAATTGTTACAGAATATACACAGAACATATTTTCATTGCTCAACAATACACAATGATGCTTCACATAATTCCAGTATCTAATTATGATAAAACTTAATTCAGTAAAAGAGTTATGTTTAGAAATATTGAAAGCTGCAAAGACAGTGGCCAAAGAGCATAAATGGCTGACAAAATTGAAACATTATTATTTTTTAAATATACTCACCGAAGTTTGTACACTATTAGGGAATAAAATACAAAAAATTGAACATTAAATTCAATGACAGCTAATTATTCAATTTGAAATCATTTATCTAGAAATAAATATGATAATTCATTTTAAATTCCATAAAAAATTCTAAATTTCATTAATTTTTTACAATGATAACAAAAAATTTAGAACAACAATTATAACGTCATTTGAGAAATTATTGTTCTATTCCTCTCTTAAGGGAAAAATTTAAGAATGATCTAGAAACAGTTACTATGATCTTATCACAAAATTCTCGTTTTCCTTTATCTAAATACGGCTATACTGAAATTAATTTTTCAAAATTTTTTAGTTCGAATCTCACTAATCAGCTAAATATGGTAGTATATAGTTAACACTTAATATTACATACAAGTTCACCTAGGAAACAAAAATAATGTCATATGCGAACCAATAACCCTTTACAAAAATTATTGGAATTTGTTCGTAGTATAAAAGTTCAATTAAAATAATATGTAAATTCAAAACTATTATCACAAAAAGAAAACTTTTCACGAAAGCATGTTCCACAATAGAAATAAGTGAAACTATACACAAGAAACTAATTTAATCATGAAGAAATGTCGAAACTACAGCAATGCAATTGAAAAATGAATAAATTATTTAAAAGAAATTATTTAATTTACCTTTTTGTAAAATTAGTTTTTGCATAACCTCTACGACCGTTCTACTCAAACAATTCAGAAAGGAAATAAATTATATTATACAAAATTTCTTCCAAATGAAATCAATAATATGTCGCTTATACTTCAAAAATGTTTACACATGAAACCTGTATATATATACATAAGAAACCAGTAAATGTATACATAAGAAACCAGTAAATGTATACATAAGAAACCAGTAAATGTATACCAAGAAACCTAGAAATATATACATATCGATCTTAATTAAACGGTTAAAAATTAACGAAAAATAGCAATGTTACGAAACGAATGGTTAAATAATTACAAATACACAGTGAAAATAACTCAACGGTATTCTGTGCCTATTACCTATGTTGCATAAATAAAATTTCATCGTGCAATATATTTTTTATATTTTCACAATATATAGAATAAAATAATTTATAATTTTAAGAAACATTACATTAACCAAACTATTAAATAAATTCAAAAATAACTAAATCATATCTCAAATTTAAGATTATTTCAGTTGTGTAACAGTAATAAAATACATATTAAGAAACATGTAGTAAGATTAAATTTTAGTAACACATACGCTCCATATAAAAAAATTATGTACAGAAAAAAATTCCAATAATTTATGGAGGATAGTAGAATTAAAGAGAACGATATTAATCAAATTCGAAAGATTAAATATGTTGTAAAGTTCTCAATACTTTCAAATTACTTAAACTTTGACATGAAAATATATTTACAGAACCGTTCAAATACTATCAAGATCATACTGTTTATTTTCCACTTAAAATGGTAATGAAATCACCACGATATACATTTATTACATAAAGAATAATTCATTTTATTAATCCACAAAATATAACTAGATCAATTGCCCATTTATAAGAGTGCAGAATTTTATTACAATGGCCTCAATAACATTCTGAAAAATCTATATTAACACTGCATTTGCATTGATATACGCACCCAATTCATAAAGGCAAACTTGTCATAATTTCCATTTTGCTGACTTGAGATACCGATTTATTATACAATACGAACCACAACATTATTGCATACAATTTTAGATTATACTGTACCAGTTTAACAGCGAATCAAACATTTAAAAAATTTACAGAAATAATTTGTTAGCACGAAGATTATACAAAAATTGAGTATACAAAAATTATAACAGAACAAGATAGGTATGTATGTATTGTACTATTATAATAATCAAATTACAGTAATTTAAATAATTTTATATTTTATATTACAACGAATAAGTTATAAGATTCTAAAACGATGATTGCTATTATTGACAACTATTATCATTATTTCAATATAAAGTAGACAACAAAATTGTACAATTCAGTTCACCAATTAGTTTTTGTTAAGAATTATTTCAACACGATCGTTTCACCCTGAATCTTTCGTAAAGCAACGTTAAATGTAGTTCATAGACTGTAACATCCAAGAGTGAGTCAGGACAAGGGCTGTAACTAAACGTTGTCTGGCCATCTGTTCGCGCAGACTGTAGATGGTGGTCACCTGTAGGAAGTGTCAACACTCTTAAATCAATCTAATTTGAAATGTTTTTCTCAAACAATTCCTTCATAACAAATGTTGACAGGATACACTCATTAACCGGAGGAGTTTCCGTTTGAATCAAGAGGCAGAGAATATCTTGCACATCTATTTCGGTTGGATTTGTCAACGCTGGGCGCGACTCACTTCCGGACAATTGCGTATCGTCCTACTGAGAACGATTTGATGGAGCGATTGCAACCGCAGCTAAAAGTCTAACCGATATCATCAAAACCCATGGTAGATCGCTCGACAGTGAACAAAAGATAAATGATTGATACAGCGAAAAAAAAAAATTTGCCGTAACTCATCAATTAAGTGTATCAACTTTGTAAAAAAATATAACAAAAGGACCATGCAAAGAATGCTACGACATGCATCAAATTTTAATAATTTCTATAATGGCTTCATAATTCAATAGATAGTTTAAAGAATCAAAATTGTATGCTCTAATATTATGAAAGATAACAAAATATTAACAAAAAAATTTAAAATAAATATTTGCAACAAGAATGCAATTGAAATTTTTTATCACAAAGGGATACTTGATTCTGCTAGCTTTACAAATGCAGACCATGATATATTTTGCAGCAATATGATTTTGACATTTGAAAGAAGTTAATATCTTCATTGACAGTAGCGGTTGACAAAAAAATAAAATATTAAAGTAATCCGCCGTACATTAAACCCTCAAAGATCATAAACATGTTTAGAAGAAATCAATAGTGTCTTGGTGATGTGATCCTTAGCTACTACCATAAAGAGAATAGTACAACAAATTTCAACGTGATCGACTTTCTTTGGAAGGCTTCGAACTCGAAGTAGAAGCCATTTTTCATAAAATTTAACTTCTCACCTTAACTGAAATACTTAAATGTCAATTCATTATAATAGACGGCAGTTTAATTTAACAAATGTTTATGTTTGTATGTTTTACTGTTCGAAACATTTTTTGCACAACAGAACAGGAGACGTTTAAATAGCTAAATTAACTTCACGCCATGAAGAAACTATGAGAAATAAACACAAACAAAAAGTAATCGACAATCTCTCCAACCAAAGAAGAGCATTGTGACGAAGCATCACAAGGTTGTAAGCTAATTTACCGAAACTATATCTTTCCATATGTTGTATAGTATTGCCTTGTGTAGTGCCACAATTGTAATGCAATATGACGTTCATTATTTATATTGGTGATCTCTATTCTTTAAAGGGTTGTTTACTTAAAGGCTCGTAGGACCAATCTGAACTCGAATTCGTGTTCTAGAAGTTTTTAGTGGCGAACACATCGGTTTTAGTTACAGTGAAATTTAAAAAACTATCAACAGTATTCAATCTAGTTATATCACTTGTCCGATTAAATCCATGGGTTTATATTATTCTATTTGGTGATTTGAGGCAATTGTAAGTAAACAATTTTTATTGTTCAGGAATTGCTCTTGGGTTTGTTAGTAAAATCGAAACGTACAATAAATCACATCGCATGGTGTAAGATTTAATGTTTTACCCAAAATGTTTTGTAGGTTGTAGAGGCGGAATTAGCATTGTGTGGCGTTACGCTAACGCCGTTACGACGTCACAATATTAAATATTTAGGTAGGAAATCACTATCAAGAAGATAATCATATATGAGAAAGGTATTTTTATCCACCAAACAAACCTGTTTCTTTCCCGTAATTGATAGAACGTAAAAGGGAAGAAATTTAGAGCAGGATTACAACAAAACACTTCAAATTACAAAACAGACATCTACGCAGACTAATTTTTAAATTTAATTTGTATGACTCCTAAGAAGTATTAGCTATTTGTATAGAGGTATGGGAGAAGGACGAGATATAGTAAGCAGAAACAGTTGTTGGCTATCTTTTAGTATGTGTATCGTATTCAATGTCAATTTGAAGGAATAAACGGTATTAAAATACATTCTAAAAGACTTACTCAACCAATTTACAACAAAACGGTTATTCATGACAAAAGATGAGCTAAGAAATAGATGTACAAAGACAAACTCAAGAGAAGAACAAAGTAGGGGATGAAACGAAAAACGACGTTCTTTACTTTTCGATAACATTCTCAAACTCTCCTAATACTGTTCCCGCTAATGAACAGCGCACTGTGGCTTATCGTAGCGTACAAGTCATTTATATGGAGAATAAGTTTCAAGAGAGATCGGACAACCTCTTCAGTCAAATGAGTATGTTGGCATTCTGTAACACATACGATCAAATTTCAGTGATTGCCTCCACAATCAAAAGATTGCAATTTTAATCTTAATGCCAGCACAAGTGAGTGTGATCTAGACGGAAGTATCAAAAGCTATTTTAGAAAGAATACATCAAAACAATTCTGTAACAGCAGATCAATCTGCCCTAAATCACAGAGATACCCACATTAAACGGACGTCTTAAAAGGAAAGAGACTACTATTTTGCAACATTGTTAGAGTCCATAAAAATTAATCCAAATGTTCTCTTTAAGTACCTTTCCGTTATACGGAATAACCCTATGGACAACCGCATAATTAAAACCTGAACAAGTATCTTCTCAGTCAATGGAAAATATATAGAGAAGACTAGATACAAAAGACTACAGAAAATGATCTGTCTCAAGTGTTCACAAAATACAGAACAGCATCCAAAAGTCCACGGAAGGTACATCAAAAAGTTATGGCTGAAAGGTCATATTCGAATTATACTTTTTATAAAGACATTTATGTAGCTTGCTGACATACAACAAAACTCTTATTAATCGCGTAACTAATCTTGATGCGGCCTCTTCTACTTCTAGAAGAAAATTTTAAGAAGAAGATCGAACAGCACAGTTGAAGAAACACTTGTCGAAACTACCGAGCTATTCCATCAAGAATAATCGTCAGGGTTATTTGCGATGGTTGTAGATTTGGAACGAGTTCTTGCAAGTGGAAAGTGGAGAAGAATAATAAACGTAATTTAAATACAATCTACAGTTCAGTCTTCCACTCAACCAATCTGAAACGTACACCAATATAAACTAAACTGCAAATGAAAATAAAAATAACTAAATCAAAAATTAACAAATTCGTGAACTAATATTTAAATGTGTTTCGTATACAATTTTATTCAAGTGGAAATAAATCATAAAAATAATAAAAATTAAGCTAGTATGATGTCGAAAAGGATCACTTCGTTGTTCAAAGTTTATGGATGAATGATATTGTTGTCACATTACTCACCCCAAGCTTGACTTGGGTTACAAGTTAAAATGTACTTCATTCAATCACTAGTTCTGAGGTTTTTTTCAACAAATTTTTTATCAACAATTTGTTACCAACCAACCAAGAAATTGTTAAAAAAATATTTATTTAAACTATGTATAACAACACTTAACAGATTAGGTGAAGATGGACCACTTGCGTCCGATACGTCCTTAAAAATAAAATTATTTTATCAAAAAATAAAACAGATCAGTAAGGCCTTCATTCATCCCTAACTTTTGAAAAATTAAGCTAGAAATTTCATTATATTCATACTATTTTTTAATAAAAAAAAATATAAATAAATGTTAATATTTGTGGTTCAGGTTAATTTCCAGTAACAAAATTAATCCATATATACCAACTGTAAGTTTGATTTTGAACTTAATATAATAAATTTATTTATACAGTCTGAAAAGTCATAAGAATCACAATAACAAAATTTTGCATTAATAATGTGAACAAAAATCATTTAAACAAAAGAAGTATTTAAAGTAAAAAAAGAAAAACATATTTTGAAAACATACTACAATAATCTTTAGTATTATAAACAAATGTTGAATATCGAAAAAATATTAATAAAAACCAAATTGTAATATTAGAAGCGAACAGAAAGTCATTCGATCTAAGATATTTATTTTCTACAAAAATAAAGAAACTTAAAATGTTTTATCGTTGGAATATTAAAATAACTCAAAACGTTACAATAACTCGTTGCACAGACCAAAAAATATTAGCCTGGAAGTACGCAGTCTTCCCACATGAAGGTAAATATACGATTCGTATAGAAATCTTAATCATAACTACATAATTTTAACAACCCCACGAAAATAGACTGACACTGAAAGAGAGAAAATCTTGCCAATGAAACTTAATATCAACAATAGCTTACAAAATTCATAAACAGACATCCATGTCTCAAAGATCAGTGTACATTATTCCTAACAAATTGATGATTACCAAAAACTTACGAAGTAACTTCTTTCTATACATAAAATACAAACAACACGAACAAGAAAATTGAAGACGATAAAACCACGAAAAAGGAAAAAATATCATGGAATATTTCAAACTAAATTCATAAAAGTGTATAGAACTAGCACACAATGAAATCCTGAAAACCAAAAACTTACGACAACAGAACAAATTTATAGGTATTTCAAAATACATATATTTACTACATCCGATTATCATTGTACATTGACAATGATTAACTAGAAGTAGAATAATGTTTATTAACTTTCATTATGTTATTGCAATATATAGCTTGAAATATGTACTGATTTAAAATTGTTTGAGAACAGCAAAGGCGTTCTAGCTCAACAAAAGTTGAGGCAAAAAACGCAAAGCAAACTGCTATACGAAAAATAAATTTAATTATTTCAAATTGCATAGTATACTCATAAAATATACAACCTAGCTATAAACTGGCAAACAACTTATGCTGTTAATATGAACAAGGTAACTTATTTTGAAATATACAACTGAAATATTACCCAGATAACACGGATACAAACATCAAAATAGAAACACTACCTATGTTAATTTATTTCCAAGTTGAACGATCCACTGTATTCTGTATTTATATAAATATAAATTAAACTCAGAACAAGTCTAATGCCCGGTTTCACCATCGATGAATAAATATTTTATTCGTCAGTTAAACTATTCATCGAATAAAACTCCCTTATTTTGTTTCACCAACGTCAGTTAGTGTTTATTCGACGAATACATCATTGGTTAAGTTAACTGACGATTTTTGGCCAGTTAAATATTTATTCGACGAATAGTGTGACGTTTGAAATATTTTTTAATTTTTATTATAATATTTCTTGAAATTGATATAGAAAATATATAGTTATATATTTATATTTGCAAAAAAGAATGTATAAAAGGAATATTAATTGAAGGTTACTGTAAAAATTTATATATTTTTAGGTTACTTTTTTCTGATAATAAATCTGTCAATATCAGAATGTTATGTTATCGTTATCTTCATCATCGTTGACAATTTCCAACGAAGAAATTGTTTGACTAGTACAACGGCAAAGAACGATGAGAAGTATGTAAGATCCATTTTCAATCATTTCCAAATATTCTACTATATTTAATACATTTTATTTTTCTTCTTCGACATAACTGTTTCTTTCTCTTTTTTATTTTATTTTCCTTTCATTTGTATCTATAATTTGATTTACATATATAACACAAAGTGAATTCTAAAAACCTTGAGATTGTGAATTAAGATGGGAAGACAGTTTTTTGCTATTATCTTCTGTTCTGCTAAAATGATGGGGTGTATGTTGTACCATTGATTAGATGATTTAATTTTGCATCATAAAAATATTGGAAAAAGAAATTAGTTCTGACAGCTGTTTATGTAATAAGAAAATTTCAAACTAAGTGTTTCATAGCCGAGTGGATGCTACGGCTCCATAATCATAACTCATTGCATAGCAGGGATTCGATACCTCAACAGTTCCATTTTTCGATTATTTAAAATGTAAACTACGTTCTACTAATTTTGACCCTTGTAACATTATATCAAAATAATTTATTTGATTACAATAAATGAATCGTATTTTAATTTCTCCCCGTGTATCAACATCACTTATAGTATTCAAAATTTTGTTGCGTAATCAAATATTTTCTTTGATTAAAATAAATTCGGTGATATTTTTCATAGAATATTTCAACTCTTTGAAGTGTAACAATTCTTTAAGTAAGAATAACACTCAAATTAATTCATTACTGATGAAATTAATATGATCTACGTTTATAAAAATTGGGGGATACATTCCAGTAAAAATGTTAAAATATTTTACAAATTTAAATTTTCGATGACAGTTGTATAGTTGTTATTTGCATTCATCGCCTAGACGATGTTGTACACTCAATGCAGAAATATTATGAAAAAGTATTATTCTACGAATAACTAACTATCCAACCATTTTGGTTGGTTAAACGAAACTTTGACTATTCGATGAATAAAATTTATTCGTCAGATAACAATCTGAAGATTTAACCTACAATGGTGAAACCGGGCATAAGTAAATTTATAATCATGTTAGATCCAACGGCCATATAAAGAAAATTATGTTAAAACAAACATCGAAGTTTTGTTAAAAGAGAAAAGAAATATTAACCAAGCAGGAACAAAGATGTTCATTTTCAAGTTGGACAAGTGAACAACCACATGAAGACAATTTGATAGTAATTTACATTTGCTTAAAAGTACATGAATTAATGAAAAATGTATCAATTAATAACGAAAACAAAAAATTAAACCAAAAGCAAAATATAACATAATTTCATGTACAATATATACACCGAAGTCAATATCGCAACAGCTTTTAGAGGTCCTGGTTTCGGAACTCAGCCAAGATAAAATTGTTTGTGTGCGTCGTAAAAGCACAAAAAAAATCGAAAATGTTTTAACGAAAATTTACCTCATCTCCAAAATGTATCTTTAAATATTTTAAGAAATGAAAACTTTACATACAATAACATTTATTGTATATATTAATTAAGAAGTATATTTGAGAATAACACCACTTGTGTGAAGGTTAACAATTTATATAAATGATAATACAAATAAATTTATAAACATAAACAAATTCAAAAAACGAATAACTAGTCATAAATATAAAAATAAACGTATGAAAATTCGATCTTCTATTTGTAAACTATAGTTATCAAAATTGTTATATATTGAAATAGACAATAAATAAATAAAATATGCATTCCATAATAAAATACTATAAAACTTATAATTGAAGTAAATTTAAATAACGAAAAACTGAATTAAGTACTCAAAATAATAATTTGTAATAAGAACAATGAAAAACATACAATTTTAAACAATATTAAATAGATTTTAAAATACGAATAAAACATAGGTATTCAAAGAACAGGTATAAGCAGGCTCCTCAAATTATAAACCATGCAAAAATGGCGAAGAAGATGAGGCCTGTTGAATTCAGTTCCCATTTAACCATGTGAAAATGGCGAAGATGATGTCTGTTGAATTCAGTTCCCAGTTAATATACTAGTTATTTGGAATTAACAAGTATGACAAAACTGTTATAAAAACAATAAAAAATTAATGAAAAGAGTACATATGTCTAAAACACGGTAAACAATTAGTAATAAATTCCCATTTAATAAACTATAATAAACTGACGAAGATTTCAAAACAAATAGAATAAAATATAAAAACACCAGAATACAACTGATTAAGACGACGAATTCCCGAAAATTACAAACAACGCTGACTATCAAACATGGCTCGTGATGAAACCCATCGAAAAAGACGCAGTTAAATAAAACCAAACAAAATCTTGCAAAATGAACGAAAATAATATGAACAGAATGTAGCAGATATTTTTTAACAACAATTTCACTAGAATCTACGTTTGGATTAGCAATTAAACAGCGAATAATAAAAGATTTTTGAGAACACGTAACCGTTCACCATGAACAGACGAAGGAAAATGGCTAGAACGCTGAGAGACATCCTGTCCCAGCACGTTGCTAAGGGAGAAGAAGCTTTTGATTGGCTGAAAAATAAAACACTTTTGCGCAGGTTCCCAAAAAATCCCTAGGAATTTATGAAACTTTTAATTGGATGCATTAATAATTTGAATTAATTTTTTATAATAAATAGTAGTAAATTGTGGTACGGGTTATATTTTATTCGAATTTTTAGTATCCTTGTTTAGCAAATTATTATTATTATATAGAAATGTTTAGTAACGAAAAGTCCCTAGATAGTAAAATATATTTTATTTTAGAAAAAAATCATTGTAATTATATAATATCTCATTCTTTGTTGTATCATATAAAATTATAGACATATAAATATTAAATTAGGAACAAAAAATACATTAAATAATATTTATTACAAAAAAATTAACAGCACGAGCCTATAAAATGTCCCTAGATAAAAATGTTTAAACTAAAAAGGTATTTTTTCCACAATATTTAATTAATTATAATAGTTATGTCGTTGATTGAAAAGAAGAAACTTTGCTTCAATTATTGTTAAATAAATATATTCCATCAAGTACCAACCACACAAACACTTTCAATAATATTAAACTATATATAATAAAATATTATGCATTTTTAATATATTTTTAAACAATATTACAAAAAGGACAAAACACAAGAAACTGAATGTCTATTTTAAAATATAAATTATTCCACATCTATGTGCACCATATAAGTTATAAAGAAATAGAAAACTTAAAAAATAAATCTACTGACGTAAGTTCTTAAATCCAGATATATAATTTTATTGACTTTAATTATAATTTGATGACCATATTTTGTTTGATCCAAAATGGTACAAATCACTGTAGGGCTCAAATAAAATGTTGGCTTTATAATAAATCTATTAATTTTACGAAGTTTAGTTTATTTATAACTCATTTGTGTAACATTTTTTTCCTTGATACAGCAATTAAAAATAATATGACAGTATGTTGCTCAACCTAGATTCTTCTTGATAAATTCTTGATTATCTTTAACTAATTTATAATATATAATATACGAGTGTGTAAATTAAATTATATAAATTTTAAGAGATTTTAGATGAAATATATAAAAAAAAGAATAAAAGAAATTATAACAGTAAAATAGTTAAGAATTTATTTCATTGCGCGTCACGACTAAACAAAACAAACATCCCGTAGAAAAGTTTATATTTATCAATATACCTATAATAGTTATTTATGATACTAGTGTGTGAAGGAATACTTTTAGGCATGAATTACGGAGTTTAAGGCACGAGCGAAAGCGAGTGTCTTAACCGTAATGAGTGCATAAAAGTACTTCACACATGAGTGTCATACAATATTTTATCTACGAACCAATTAGAAAAATAAATAGAATTGTAATAATTTATTATATTTATATAATATGACAGGTAGACAGGTGATGGTAGGTTGCGTTCAGTATACTTCTGAGATGACACCGATGCAATGTCACCAATTTGAGATAAAACTCTTACATAAAATCCAAATACGATAATTTGTACTATATTTTTCTGCGATACTATAGCGTTAGCAGTACTAACCGGTGTTTTACATTACCATTCTTTCAAAAACATGTTTTTCATTTGTTAAAAGAAATGTTATAATAATGAAAGTCCCATTTAATTTACATTGTTCTTTTAGGCATGATTTAGTTTCATTATTAAACGATTTCATTAATGACACACTTCACATGCAATAACTTGCAAAATAATGGAATCATTATAGGGTGAGAGTAGATAAATATATTTATAGGTATATATTTATTTATCTATATCTAACGACTGAATATTTTTATTAGGATGTACCATAGACTCACAATTAAATCATTAGTATATTTATAAAATTGGTTTTATGTAACTGATTTAAAATTCGGAATAAATCGGGACAATTAACCGTAACCGGAAGAGCGCACTGAAATTCGGGACCTCTAGCAAGTTTATATGTGTAAAAAAATATTATATAAATTTCATTTTTTTATATTTGGGACTACAACCCTATTCAAACTGAGTAATATAACATAAATATCTAACTCCCAGCCTCACTAACCATAAATCAAAAGTAAAATTTATACAAATGGTTTAGAACCCAATACAAGCTGTAAGTCTACTACTAGAAATACATAGAATTCATCTCTATTTCACCTATCATATATCACACAATGGAATATTGAGATAAAGGTATTATACAGGCGTAATTTTTAGACCAGTCTTTTTTCGACTTTATTATAAAGTTTTATATTAAATATAATGTTTGATGATATACATAGAAAAAATGTAAGCCTGATTTGCACGCAACGACTATCAATTTTTATTTTTATAATGGAAACCTAAAATAATTTTGGTAACGTTAAAACCAACATTTTTTTTGTCTTTTCAATATATTAGTTGACATACAAGAATATGAAAAATTCGAGGAAATATGAAAATTGAAAAATATCAAAAATAATTTTTATTAAAATAATATGACGTAAAACAATTTCAAAACGTAAAACAACAAACAAGGTAAATAACTGAAAACATAACGACTCTGTTCTCTAATGCTTCTTCAAATGAACCCGTCTTTCAAAATTGGTGAAGGTTCTTCTGAAAGTTTGCAAATTTGGTTGTCGACGGATTCCAGTTAATTCTCCGTTTATTACAATCAAATCATTTTGGTAAACATTTTCAAAAATTAAATTCGATCCACATTATATTGGTAACAAACAAATATTTGCTTTCTGTTCCTAATTTAATTGTTTTATATAGTTACAATTTGTTAATTTTCATTTAGCCAACTAAAATATTTCAATAAAAATTATTTTTGAAAACTTATTGTTCAAAATGTTTTTCATATTCATATATGACAACTAATACATCATTGTTAAGACAAAAAATGGCGATTTTAATATTACCAAAATAATTCTAGGTTCCTATATAAAAAAATAAAAATTGATAGTCGTAAATAAGGCTTTCAATTTTTTTTCTATGTATGTCATCATGTAGTATATTTTATATAATAAAACTTTTATTTGTATATAAAGGTATTAAAAGAGCGTTACGAAGTTTCAGGATTTTTTTCATTATATTAGTAGCCTTATTTCTCAAAAAAAAGAGTATACCATATATTGTTTGTCGTCAAAAATAGAAAAAATCTCTAACATAGGAGTAGTCCTAAAATACACGTTACTTCAAAAAATGAAAAAATACAACTTTGTTGCCCTGTCACAGAATACAACTTACCTATTTACAGTGAATAACCATATTTATCATTTTTCTGTACAATTTCATAGATTTTATTTCAAATATTAGGTTACAAATTGATTTAAAAAAATTTATTTATTTTTGTTATACAAATTGTAATAAGATATATTAAAAATTTACAAATACAAACTAGCCGCAAATATAATATCTCTCTTCATCATTTTAATTGATGTGGAGAATTTGTCTTCCAATTCTGAATTTCCTATCGTTTTAGATGCTTGGCACATTTGTCTTAACAATTCTTCCAATCTTCTCATGCATCGAATAATGGATCCTTCGAAAATGTCTGTCATCTTACATAATTCCGCAAAAGTCGTACCATTGCACCATGCGAAAACCACATCCATGAGATACGGTTTAAATCTTTCCACATAGGTATCTTCATCGATCTGTAAGCGAGCTTCAACGCTCACTTTAGCTATTCTTCGAGCAAGATCCTGTGAAGAAGACGATATTAGGTTTCTTCCAACTATCAATTCGGAGCAGTTCCAGAACTCACAAGTTCTGTGCATGGTAACAATAATTACGTATTCTGATCGATTACCACTTACTCTTTTCTATAGGGATTCGTATGAATTAAACTTGAAAACTAGCGTTAGGTACAAACAATATGAACGAACATTTGCTGTCACAAATTTGTTATTATTCAAAGAATATTTTTAAAACTTATTTTATAGTAAATATTTTCAAATGCATGGAACAAAAGATTAAACTGTAGTATACATGATCAGATTTTGAAATACAAACTAGCTGCAAATTCACAGAACTCTGATATAATTTGAATTCCCAGTTCTAAATTTCGCCAAATGTTCGTGAACAATTTTAAGAACCTTAAATCGATACATTTTAAACCATTCGCCATTAGTTTATATTTATTTATTTTTTTTAATAAGAATCTAGTTTAAAAAGGCCAATATTACATGCAAAATATATTATCTTTAAAAAATGAAAACACTGCAAAAAGTTTACAATATTTTTATTCATTGAAAATATTAAACTAGAAATAAAATTTGGAGAACATTTATATTATGAAAGTATTCCTCCCTAATAGGGTTGATCATATCAGATTAGAGTTTTTAATAGTGTACGACTAAAACACGATTTTCAGCCGAAACCGAAACCGTAAACGAATATTCGGCTCCTATTCTAGTTTCGGCAGAAAACAAAACCGAAACTTATGTAGTTATATTAAAATTAGTGTCCGATCGAAGTTTCGGTTTCAGCCAAAAATACTGGTTTCGGCCGCAGTGTTCGTGTTGTGTTTGGCGCTTTCGAGTTTGATCGGAACGGTTTCACTCGTCTATCTTTTTTTGGTTTGTTAATTAATAGTTTTGTTTTGTTTGTTATTTCAATTTTTTTCATTTCGAAGATATTCTTATTTTATTATCATTATTCTGAGGTCGTTACTACAAAGTTGCCAAGTGCAAGATACCGTTAATTTAATTTGTCGAATTAAGAAAAAATAATAACGTTATTTTAAGAGAATAGCATAAAATAATAATGAATTAAATTTTTGAAAATTATTAAATGTTGAATCGTCATGCGGTAAAAACAGTGTCTCAGATAGAATAGCATACTTTATAGAAGAACCAGTTAATTAGTAACAAATACTTCTCGAAAAGCTACTTATTTGATTCTGATAGTTTGTGAGGTGGTGATAGACAACTTAAGTTTTTACTTCTTTACTTTATTTAATAATCGAATAATACATAAAAAGTAAGAAAACGTTAGATTAGAAACATAAAGTTTCGGTTTCAGTTACGTTGTCGACCGAAACTAGAAGAGGAGCCGAATATTCGGTTACGATTTCGGTTGAATATCATGTTTCGATCTGACAATAGTTAAAATTTAGTTAAATTTTTATTAATATAGAAATCTAGTGTATTTCTTATCTTCTAAGGTATTATTCGATTATTAAATTAAATAAGGTCGGACACTAGTTTTTAATCTATAAAATTTACAGTCCTTTTTAATTAGCGATTTGTGGAAATTAAATGTTTCCATTATATTTTTTCGGCAAATTCCGATTCGATTAGAGCACTTGTTGTTAGCAAACAATTTTAATTAAACATGAATAATACCTGCATAGTTCTCAGAGGTCCAGACAATTCTTCAGCCATTTTCAAACTTTCATTGCTTTTTTCATCACAAACAAAACAGCTTAAAAGTGCTGCACACTGGGCAGGATTCAGATGGCCAAAAACTCCGTTGAAGATGAGTTCTGTTATCAGAAGTTCATCCGCACTAAACAAAAATAAAACTGTATGACTTATGTGCATAAATTATAACTCTTTTTTGAAACCTTAAGATTGATATTAAATAAAAATACTCAATTCACACATTTAATACATTAAAATCAAAGCGTTTCTCTAGATATTTTATTATTTTAGAGAGGAACATGGACTTTTTTAAAGCGAAATGGATAGAATAGTATGAAGGAATATAAAAACAAATACGCGAGCGCACAATAAAATACAACAAATTATGTATATTTTACCTTTAATCGCCCGCCGCAAATAAAATTGTTATTGAAATCATATCAATTTTGACATTTTCAGATTTTAACGAAAATCACGAAATAAAGGTTTCACAATGTTTACTGCGATGTCTGTCGATTCGAGCATCCGGAGGTATAGGTCTATGTGCAGAGCATATTCGCCTGAATGGATTTTAATAAAACTTCATATTTTTACTTCTGACATCAATGCACCAGTTAATTAACAGATAATACGTACTAGCCTTATTATGTTTCGGTTTTGTGAATATTTTGAAGCAGATAAATATTTAAAAATAATAAAAACAATAAATAATTTAGCGAAAAGTTTATCGTATGGCCTCAATATGTAGTGGTAGTCGGATGAATTTTATACTGTATAAAATAATGAATAAATCTTACCTGCTTAATTCGCAAGCAACACGTCCTTTTAATTCGATAACATCCGCATTCGAGCAATAATTCAATCGTCTTAGAACCCTTTTCCTGCATTTCAGCTCATCTAATTGTAGGACTGACTTTGCATCCAGTAATTTTTGTTTGGCAACTTTTAATTCTGCTCCAATTTCTAATTTATTTGTGTATTTTGGATATTCTGTGTCTAATATTTGATGATTGTGTAATGGATGTGCGAACATTCTAAAAAGACAAAAAAATAGCATCTCCTTTAAATTTTGCTTTGGGGAAACGTACCGTTTTTCAAGTTTCTCTATTTTGTCGCATATATCTTGGAATTCAGGCTCTTTAATATTCATTTCAGAAATTGGGTTTAATAAAGGTGGGCCATCTGGGAATCTTTTCTTTACTTCCCCAACGATTTTTAGCATGGCACGTCTGTTATCTCGAGAACGTAAATCTTCGGCGCAATGAACCCGGATAGATGAAATTTTATAAATTAATTTACTTACTACGGGAACAACTTCCATTTCTCCTTTCTAAAAATTGAAACATTGAAGTTTAAAACAATATCTATAATAAACGTTATGTAGAACAAAATTTTGCAATATGGTCCTGAACCATTGTCTAAATATTACGATTTTGCAGAAGAATATGAAAATATACAACAATTAATGAGTATTAAGTGAAAATATTTCATTTAAATATTATTTCGTTCGGGAGATTTAAATTTTGTTGTGATGTCATGCGTTATCATAGATCTTTACCAATTTCATTGGTTGCCTGATTTTAAAGACAATCGCACGTCTGCATTTCTTAGAACTAACAATGTCAAAATGTTACAGTATATTCTTGTTTTTGTTACAAAATTAAATTTTATTTAATAATATTACTCCTTTAAAAAAAAAACATACAAAAAAATTGTTCAGGACTCCATGAGAGCATGGGAACTTTAGCGCAAAGCTAAAAGTAGATGGCAAGCTTAAGTTGCTTAAGTACGCCTTACACGATGAAAATTATATTAATAATAAGAACAAATTCAAGTAATTTTACGCTGTGTTAATAAGTTTTTGTAGCAATGCACTTGAAAATAATGAAATATAAAACTTTATTGTTTCGTTCTGTTACGTAACACTAAAATATAAAGGTTTATGAATACGGAAAATGAAAAATAATAAATTTAAAAAGAAAAGGAATGCAAACAAGAATTATTTATTTAAAAATTTTGCAGAGTATATTCTAACAAATTTTTATTTATGATTTTATGTATGTAGATTATTGAAACCCGAAAAATAATCAATATTTATCCTCATATCCTTAATTTCCAGTTAAAACGGTGTAAATTTTTACTGCCACATTTTTTAACACAATATTTTACCATCCTGGCTGTTTATATTTAACAAATGCATTAAAAGCCAAGAATCAAGCCAGCATTCAAGAATTGTCATTCCTGTCATTAAACAAGGTGAAAATTTGACTCGCTTAACTGCGACTCTAGCGAGAATAAAATTCCGCAAAGGCTCCCCTGATTTGAATACATTTTATAAAGTAAAATATAATTTTTGTTCGAGTTAAAATCAAAATTTATAAGACTTATCATATGAGTACTTACTTGATCGCCTGTGCAAGGTTTAGGAATCTTCTTTTGGCCGGAATCACCGCTACCATCTTCAGTAATTACGTGCAGAAGTATATCAACTAATACTTTTGTTTGCCCTTCAACTGGATTGCCTGGCCCTTTCTTTTTAAAATTCTCATTTACTTTTCTAAAATTCACTACTATACCCCAGTCATACTCATCGTTTTCACTCTTGATCTGTGAAATAAAACTTGTTAAATAGATAAATTTATTTAAAAAAAAAATAGGAATTCTTACTTTCACTAATCGTCCCGGTTGTAAAAATGGAATTAAATACTCAGATTTCGTTAAATATCCCCTGAATTGTACTCCTAAAGCGTCTAATTCTTGTCGAATGGTGTAATAAGAGGCGATTTTTTCTTCGTTTTTCACGTTTATTGCGTTGTACTGCTCTATTTTTTTCATATAGTCTGCAGGAAAATGAACAATTCAACTTACAATACTTCTATAAATATTCTTCTTTACCTTCGTGGAGGCCTGGTATGGCTGCTTGATTCTGAAACTGATAGAAACTTCTCTCCAACATGTATTCTGGGTTAATTTCTTCCACTCGCAGTAGGTTCAGAACCATATTATATGTCAAGTGGAAGGCCGAATTAATAGGATCAGCTTGTCCTTTAACTATTTCTCTGCCAACTGCAGCAGGAACTTTTTCATCCACCATAAGAATAACTATACCTTTGTCGTCCAAACCACGACGTCCTGCTCTTCCTGACATCTGGATGTATTCTCCTGATGTAACCTAATATTGTAAATATATATTTTAGCACTGTAATGTAACTAAGTATTTTTCAATTTCAAATTATATGTTGATTACGGTTGCCACCTCTCCGGTTTCGACTCAAAGACGTAGGTTTTCAAAACAAATGTATGAGCTCTGGTTTTACGAGATAAATCTCCAGGTTGAATACTAATTTTATAAGTTGCCTTATAACGGAAATTATTATTATACGAGTATGTGTATGTGATTATTTTGTACGTAATTTGTCAATTCTTATTAAGTCCAATGTATTTTTGTACTGATTTTGTGTATCTAATATGCACCCGGGTGAAACTTGTATAGAGAAATTGGCAGCATAAAGTAGGCTGGGAGCAACTCTACTAAATGATGTTATGTAATGTTATGTTGTTTTTTTGTGCTAATTTGCTTTTGTACTGATTGATTAAAGATAAATATTACTTTAGATTTTTGTCTCAATATCCGGGGCGATACTCACTGAGATGTGGGAACCCTTTATGTTGAAATTTTAGTCAAAATTATCGATGACGAATTTTGGTTCCAAAAATTAATCTCGTTTAAGCATCTCTACAATTCAAGTTTGTTATTTTTATAATATCTGTGTACATGTGAACTCTTTTTTCGACTACAATAACATTATAATTGCAATGTCAAGTACAGTGTACATGTTACAATGTAATTGTCTTTTTTTGCGCAGTTCTAAATAAAATCAGAGTATTTTCGACATTGTAAAGTAAAATTATAATATAAATAAAACGGTAGGGTAGGAGACATCAGTTTTTTAACGGTTATTTTCCTCTAATGATTAACGACCGATCAATTACTGTCAAGTAAGATGAAAAGCGTACATAAACAAAACCATGCCTCCACGGGATTGAAACCCACAATACCTGGATTTTCTAAACGCTAATCATTGCTCCAATAATATCGGCTGTTATTTTGCTACTACACTTACTGCAAATTAAAGAATTACGTATATTTTTTTTTTAAATATTTTTTTATTACAATTTTTAATTTAAAATAAAAAATATGTTCGTCATTGCTTATTTGATGTATTACCACATTGAAAATAAAATGTACCATTAAAAATAACTTCTATGAAGCTTTAAATAGAAATTGGTCTTGTTTCTACTTAAAATTCATCCCATTATCAGTTTTACCAAAATTCTAACATTTAAAGTAAGTAATTATTGAAGCTGCGTTGCATTACACCAGAATACGATCAAAAGTTTAAAAATGCCATTAATATGTTTTTAAAATTAACTGGCTAATTATGTAAACTGGAATATCAAAAGTATAGAATATGATAGTATAAACTATTTATTAGAAATTTTAAATTAAAATTAATAATCTTATATAATACATATGTATAAAGAAATGAACTTTTCTTACCCATCGCATTTCAGATCCGTCAAATTTTCTCATCCCTGTGAAGACAACAGTTCTTGCAGGCATGTTCAATCCCATAGCAAAAGTTTCAGTTGCGAATAAAGCTTTAATAAGTCCTTCACCAAATAAAATTTCAATTGTTTCTTTTAAAATTGGTAATAAACCACCATGATGTATCCCTATTCCTCTTCTGAGTAGTGGTAGAAGATTTTCTACTTGAGGTAAATGCCTGTCTTCTGTACTAAGAACATTCATAGCATTGTTGAACACTTCATCCACCAAAGATTTTTCCGTAGCTAAAAATTTGATACTTAATAAATTACAAAAATAATTAATTACTTGCAGTACCATTGTTAAAATCCAGTTTAGCCATCTGCATTGCATACATCTCACAGTCTTTTTTACTGAAACTGAATACTATAACAGGGGCAAAATTTCGTTCCATAATCATTTTAACAACTTTGAAGATGTTTGTTTGAGTAGGATCAGCACCCCTGACGCCTCCTCGACGACCTCGCTGGTCGCCTTTTGAAGCTTCGCCACCAGATTGAAGAACTGCCATAGCTGCATTGTAGTTTTCATCTTTGAAGGTTCCCTGCCACCAAAAATATATTGTGGAAAACTGTGTTACATATTTTTCTATTTTGAATCACAATGCTATAACCATATCAAAACTAGTTCGTTTAAAGTGTGTTCGAGTGCTGATGTAGTCTAATTCATTTTATGAAAATTGTTGTCATAACGCAGATGTCATGTCAACAAAATTCAAATGCCAAACCTCACTAAATAAACGAACACATACGTTTATTAAGAATTTTATTTTTGTGTAATATATATTTAAAAGTTATAGTCTTAAGAAGAAGCGAGATAGAATAGTAGACTTATAAAGAAATAGAAAGAGATGTCGTATATCATAGACAACACACGTATATGGTTGGTAAAATAAAAATAAACAGTTCAAATAACAATTACAAAACGTGTATATAAATTGTTACGACTTTTTAATGAAAAAAATCACAGAAGACACGAAATGGATTAAATAATCCCTTTCACAATATTTGTAATTTATAAAAACTAATTAAATTAATAATTCATTTTAAAGAAAAGCATATATTTAATGTAAGGAATTCTCACATCGGAATTGGTCTAATTAACATATATTTTTATAGTTAAAAAACCTTTTTTACTATCAAGTATCTTTTAACGTTTCTTTATTAATCTTTAAAAATTTATTTTTATTATACATACCGTTTCATCAACTACCATGTGTATTCCTTGTCCTCCAGCCGGATATATAAAATGCTGTAAAGGCGTGGGTCTATAATCCGTATAAACAACATGGCAGGGTTGTTTGTGCAAGTGGGCCACCCATTCAACGAATTGTCTCGCATTTGGAATTGTAGCGGAAAGGAACACGAAGTGCACATTGTGTGGAAGAAGAATCAGAGTTTCTTCCCACACTACGCCTCGTTCTTTATCGCGCATATAATGAATTTCATCAAAAATTACCCAACCCACTTCACGCATTACTTCACTACCGCGGTACAGCATATTACGCAAAATCTGTAACAAAATGTATTATATCAGTTATCAACTTTTAAGCTTAGCGATTTTGCTAATATTATACGCAATCTATATAAATGTAGGAATGGGATAACCGAAAGGTCTTTAAACAAGATGGGATTTATTAACAAATATCCAGTTGAAAAAATTGAATTTAGTGAAACAATATGACTGTAGCAATTTAAAAAAATAATGCTGTAATAAACAAGTAATAATCAATGTTCTTTAGAGCTTTCGCCTTCATGATCTTCATCTTGGGGACTACGATATTTGGTATCTATCGCCGGCTTCTAAAAATTCTTTATCTCTTAACTTTCAATGAAACTATAATTTGGTTGTGAGAAAATGGCAATATAATTGAAAAATATATTATCATTCCGATATAATGGTAATATGGGACTGAGATTAGACTATTTTAAAACATTCGGTCCACGAAATTAGTTACCTTAGTACAACTGCAAAATAAAGTTAAAATCTAGCACTAATGAAAATCAAAAACAAAGTCTATTTTTTAATGGACTCTTCCCGCATATTAAAATTATATATTTTGAATATATTTTCAATTATTTGATACATAACAATTTTAACAAATATATAATTTCACTTAAAAAGTATTTAGATTACTTATAACAAATTATAAAATTTTACCGCTATTTAGCTGTGACGTATCAATGCCTCTATGGAAATGGACAAATATGATGAGAGAGACAAATATACAACATGGCGCAGAATTTTTGTAAACACAAAAATAATTTGTTTTCATTGTCAACAGGGAGAATTTGGTTGTTATTTTTACATATAATTATACTTATGTTTATTCTCCGTGTTTATTATATATTTGAACAGAATAGTTCTCATTTTCTTGTTTTATAATACCACATGGTACCATATGTCTTCTGTGACGCTATCGAAATGTCAAAGGCAGTAGAACATCACAAGTTAATTTGAATTTGTAGAGAATTTATAACAATTTATTTCTTGCTTATTTGTCTTGAAACGAAAATGAAAATATGAAAAATATTCATACATTAACATCTATTTTTGAAAAATAAAACAAACAAAAATGTGGGAAGAGCTCATTCACACATTTTTTATTTTTCGGTCAAGCGAAAATGAAACACTGTCAGTTATAATACATTTCATAACACAAGAATATGAGAAAGAAAATATTTGAAAAAGTACTGTAAAATGAACAAGTAGCAACTTCCATTCAATTGGTTTTGCATATCATTATTGGTACATAATATAGTAAAAGTTTTACATGTAAGTTACTGTAATTGTTTATTTACTTAGCTACCAAGAAGCCTGTAAAGTGACAATTATATAGAAGGTGGAAATAAATTAGTTAAAACAAGAAGCAAGAAAATTGTTACGGAAACATACCTACGATTTGATTATCATTCTTATAATAAGAACAAGAACAAAACAATACCTCAGTAGTCATAATGAGACAAGAAGCTGACGGATTAATCGTAACATCCCCCGTTACAAGACCCACATCCTTAAATTCATCGTAAAATTCTCGATACTTCTGATTAGACAACGCTTTAATTGGTGTTGTATATATCACCCTTTGCTTATTTTTAAGGGATATTGCAATGGCATACCTAAAATATATTAATAGTAAAAAATCATATAAAAAACTGAAAATAAATTACTACTTACTCTGCAACAACAGTTTTTCCAGCAGAAGTATGTGCAGACACCAAAACTGATTGGTTATTATCGATACATAACACTGATTCCTTTTGAAAGGAATCCAAAGTGAATGGATATGTTTTAGCAGGTTCGCCTAATTGGAAATATGAATGTAATGAAATTGTTTATAGAAATGAAGATATATTTAACTAAACCTTTGTTTGGAACCAGCTGAATATATTCATGACCTGGCGGTACAGCAACTTCATGAGTACACGATTCTAAGGACTCTATGGTATGAATCACAATTCTGTTACTCAATTCATCTAAACTAAAATCAAATTTTGTTAATAATTTAGCCATTATTGACCACAAACTGATATAATACTTGATATCATCCAAGTTAACCTCAACCTCGGCTTTCAATCGTTTTTGAGTTGTTTCGTTTGCTTCACTATCATCGTGTTCTCTTTTTAAAGACTTATTCGCTTCGCTATATTGAATTAAAATACATTTTTATATACTAAAGTGCAAAGAAATAATAAAAATTATACAAATACCTGTTAGAAGCTTGTGATTCAATTCTAGCACTATTTAAAGCTTCATCATCTGCTTCAGTATCGTTCTTTGCATCATTGTCAAAACAATCAAATAGTTCATCAATTGAATCTGCCATAATTCAAAATTTTCTTAATATTACTGTTATTTAATAACAAAATCCAGCATGGAATAGTAAGGTTAAGGTTATGATAATACAACCAACACGACAAAGATAATTGTTTAGGTAGATTATTATAAATGTAAATATAAAAATCCTTCTAACTGAACTTTTGCATAATTTTGTTCATTTACTTTATACCTATAAATTATCCTTTTAAATATAAAAATAATCTGAATTTTTATTGGGATACCTGTAAATAGAGATGGCGTTGAAATTCGTGGATGATTGGGACGCGGGAAAAGAAAGTAATTTGTACTGTTGAAACAAAATCGTAGCGTCAGTATTCCTTTCACTTGAAGGAAGAATAGTTTTTTTTACAAGTCAGTTTTTAACAAAAGGAAAAATCTTGATTCACGAGCGCAGCCAGGAGATTAAATTTTCTTAAGATAAAATGGAAAATGTTAACATTAAATTGATATTTTTTAAATTAATTAATACCGCTTCATCCATGAAAACGTAAACGATTATTAGTCCTATCTCCTATGATATATAACTATTTTTTGCACTTTCGCATATAAATTTCAAAATAATAATTTTATAGTTATATTTATATAACTGTCAAATTCAGGACAAATTTCTATATTTATTTATTTAATAGACACTTATAACATTAAAATTTGAGTAGCGCATTCTGGTGAGTACCGGAGTAATTACGTTTGACGTTTGTCATGTAAATATAACCAAAAGAGAATGAAAGTGAAATTAATGAAGTAAATAAAGATATACAAATACACAATTAATATAATTATATATATACTCGTATATATTTGTAGGATTCTGTGATACATAAATTAGGTTAAAAAATAATAAAATGAACAAAGAAACACAAACATACTTTTACAATGTAGATAAATCCACACAAACTTATTTTGGGAACAGCAATGCATCAACACAAACAGAAGTAATAAAAAGAAGAAACTATTCTACTCAAGTTATTATAAATACAAATAATACATTTACGCAAACTAAAACCTCCATCGCCGGCAACAATTCGACAACAACAACTTAGGCACTGCGGGCAGTAGTGCAGTAAAGAGGGCGGTATACCAAGACCATTAAGATAGCACTTTCAAAGAATTGATCCGATGGGCCTTGGTCTGTCAACTCACTCTCTCTACTAACTTGTTGTCCTTTACTTCAGAAGGCGGAGCTATCTGTAGCGTGTGACGTCAAAAGTATATGTGTCTATTTAAATATTAAATGTGACTTTGAAACACTATCTTCTTGGGTGATGAGCATGCGCACCAAGTGCACTGTAACAGCTGTGTGCGATGCAAGATATATCTCTATTACGCTTTCTTGAACGTATGGTAATTACATTGGGAAGATAGGGGATCAGCGGTATATTACTAATAGGTATATGGTTTCATTTTGACAACACTGTTTTTTCCATATACCTATTATCTATATACTGCTGATACTCGTATTTTACTATACAGAATAGCGACCACGATGAAGGGAGATGAAATATATGTTCATCTCTCTTCCTAGTGTAAGAGCATATTTATGCGCAAGCGTGAATGTATAAGCCGTACTGAATATTTTTTCTAAGGCACGTTGCGAACTTATGGCGTTTTTAATATACATATATTTTCATGGGCGCAATTATTTTAGGAGACTGTCTATTACGCTGTAGTTATAAAATTGATACATTCAATGCATTTAAATGAAACATTTTGTATTAATCATTAATTAACTTTTTGCACGATCGTATAAAAATAAATAAATTCAAAATTAGTGAAAACTCTTGAGAATCGGACTTTTATTTAATTGAAGTACTTTTTAAAATCTGTTATAGAAAAAAAATTATACATAATGAAAATGATTTACACTTTTATTTTAAATAAAAATAATTGATTAATTATAATTACGTATGTCAAAAATATTATATTAAAAAAAATAATAAAATAATACATAAATAAAGAAAAACTGAATAAATTAAAATATGTTAAAAATAACGAAAAATTACAAATATACAAAAAAAAATTATTAGTAACTTTATTTAAGAATTAGTAATATTTATAAAACATTATTATAATTAGTAATAATAATAAAAATTATAACATATAAAATCTGAATGTTCAGTACATTCAAATGTAGGTTATATGATTTGAAGCAGAATTGTCAAGAACAAAAACTATTTGCCGAAATATTGTAGAAACACAAATGCCTAACTTATAAGGAATTTGCAATTCCCGGGCCGTCAAGGCAAATAAAGTTTTGAAAAATATTGGTGCTGATATTTATTTATAAGTAAATGAATTATTAACTTGGCTTTTCTATATTACGAAATTAAAACCCCTTAAAGAAGTTGGATCCGAAGAAAATTTTGATTCGAAGTTTAGGTAGTCTTTTGTATGTATAATTTTAGTTTTTAATAATTCAATGATTTTGTATTAATTCACAAATTTTGTGGTTAATATTATTTTATGTTTTATTGTTTACGGTTACCATAACAAAAAAATAATGGTAATTCACCGCCCCTAAGAAAAGTTTCTGGATCCGCCACTGTCAGAAACATCTTTCAAAGTTCAAATAGTTGACGGCGGCATACAGCTTTAGCCAACCGTATTGCAGAAATTAGACATGCGCATAACTTGAAGAAGCCAGAAGGAAGTAAGATAAAAATATATTCTGTCTCCCTTCCTAGTGGTCGCTAAATCTTCTTCATCAGCAGTATATAGTTATTAGGGGAGGGTACTCAACACCCGAAATTTCAAACCTCGAATATTCATTCATCGAAAGTTTCACGTCTGGAATTGTACAATACTAGAAAATTCAAACACAGTAAAATGCGTACATCGGAAGATTCAAATTCAATTGTATTCAAACCTGGATGTATGTGAACTGATGAATAAATGTCCCTATATGTAATTTAAATAGTTGTGTTGACAAATAATTTTAATAAAAGTGTACGATTGTGTACATTGTCTGGAATTCTATAACTTATGCGATAATTATTGCACTTGCTATATTTTGCACAGTAATTTTCGCAAGTATTATCTAATGATTTTGTACATTGTTGCGATAACTAAGTTGCGAAAACAATACTTGCAAAAACAAACATATATGTTTCATTTTGACAACACTGTTTTTTCTAAAATTTTAAATAAAATTGACTAAACCTAATTTAAATTTTTCGCGACAATGACGTACGATAACGAGTTACAAAATCCCACCCATTGTTGGTGATATCTTGGATACCTGCAGGAGAAGCTGTAATTAGTGGTTCTTTTGTTCATAATTATGAATAATTTTATTTTATTCTAATTCAATTATTTTGTATTAATTAAGAAATTTTGTATTTAACATTATTTTATTGTTTATGATTACGAAAAAGAAAATAGTAATTCGCCCCTCCCTAGGAAAGTTTCTGGATCCGCCACTATCGATTAATTTACATATCATTGCTATTTTAAGTCAATTTCTTTATTTATTACTATTTTATGTATCTATGGTTTTGGTCATGGTCACGGGACTCACGGGTATATAATTCATATACCTATTAGTAGTTCCCCAATTCACATTAAGGATATTGCTATTTACCTTAATTATTTAATTTATTTAGATCAATTTACTGAATTATGTTCACTTTGTCCATAAAGTACATATAAGATAAACATTTTGTATACCAGGTACTGGTACATCGATGATGTGTTGTTTGTCTAAGGTTGCTTCAAGCATCCTATAGCTAACAAACAACAATATAAATAAAAACAACAATTATTTAAATTGTAGAATTTATTATATAGGTAGAAAACTGATTTGAATGCAAAAGAAAACGCATGTCGTATACATTTCTTCAAAAATTATATGTATAGATTGACATCTGGTGACAACTAGCTTACTTAACTACATTCTCAAATCCATTGTATTTCCCCCTCGCGTTCAAACAAGGAACTAGTTCTCGAGATTTAAAACTTATGGTGTAAGCAACTGTCGATGTCAGCATCATAGGTTTGAATACAGTTGGATTTTGAATCTTTCTATATATGCATTTTACTGTGTTTGAATTTTAATATGTACCATTCCAGACGTGAAACTTTCGATGAATGAATATTCGAGGTTGAAATTTCGGATGTTGAGTATCCTCCCGTATACCGGGTGTCCCAGCTCGACCGACACATGGGAGTTTTACATGGGAAATCAGTTAATTATGAATGGTATCTCCCCAGTGCAAGATATTAACTTGCAATTTTGTATACTTATCGAAGAATATTAATTCTATGGATCACACTTATTTGAAATATGTAATCTCGGTGGCACTTGTGGAAAATATGTCTTGTCGGCAAATTTTGTAGAACTGATATTCTCTTGACGAAATTTGTGATGTTCTTTCAGAAAAACTTATAAGAAAGATGTTCTCTCGGAACCATCCGTGGAAGAATGTTCTTTCGCCGAAATTTGTGCAAGAAATGTCTTCTCCGCGAAATTTGTAGAAGAGATGTCCTCTCCACGAAATTTGTAAAATATTTTCTCGATAACATTCGTAGTAGTTTTCTTTGGTCGAAATTTGTAGCAGGGATGTTCTCTCGAAGAAATGTATAAGATGTTTTCTCGGTGACATTCGTGGCACAGTTCTTTGATCAAAATTTGTACATCTAGATTCTAATTTGAAATTCGATTCTTAAAAATTCAATTAAATATCCACATTTGTAACGGAGTTTAAAAGTGTCTGAGAACCAGAATGAATTGTTGGCACTCCATTTTTTAATAATCGGTGATTTGATACGTTATAAAAAAATTAATATCAAAATGATCTTTACAAAAAAAAGTAAATGATAAATTTTTACTTGGATTAATTTTGCAGTTTTTTTCAAATCTCACAAATTTTGACACCACTCTATTAGTCGTTCTAACAACAATCTAAGAACAGCGTCCTATTTTTGATTTTTATCAATTTCGACCAGATTTATGAGTCAGATAAGCATTTTTTTTCAATCTATATTTATACCTACGTCCTAAAATATAGTAAATAATTAAAGGAAGATGTTGTAAATAAGACACCCTGAAGCTTGAAATTTTGTAAATCTTAATCTTCTTCCTTCTGTGCTTTCACCGCTCTAATATTTTTATTCAACGTCTCCTAAATGCACACGAAGCTACTATCGCCACCGGATCGTTCCAGCACCCCCTAAGGGGCGATATCGCCCACTTTGAGGATCACAGGGTTAAATGAACCAATCAGATTCAAAACTCATTGCCAATTGTCAGTTACTTAGAACTGACACATAATTTTGTTGACAATTACTAAATCAATCCTTGTCCTAATGGTCTTGGTATACCGTCCCCTTCTCTGCACTGCGGCCTGCAGTTCTCAAAATGTTTGCCAGATGTCAATTACTTGGTTAGTTGTCAAAAAATCTCTGCCGTGTTTGATGCTTGGCAATATAAGTAGAAAAAATGAGTTTAAGTGAAAACGGTGATCCGGGGGCAAAATTTGTGTTTCGAAACATTAAGGGCCGGTTTTTCAATCTCTGGTTAAAGTGCGGGTAGGCTCCTAGCAACCTAAAAATTGTATACCTACATTTACAATTAATGAATTATATATTTGCCTAATCTTCAAATTGATAACCATTTCATATGAACTTCTTCAAATCTTGAGTTACGCTTTTCTCAACACCGCATACGATGCCTTTGATATAAAGCATTCTACGCGCTTGTACTTTTACTCATACACGAACCTATGCATTTTGCTAACAATTTTTCATCAAACTCATTAGCATATTCAATGTTTGTTCACCGTTACATTAATTTGATCGTTTAGTTACTTTTTATTTTTATATTGGTGTTAAACAGTTCTTATTCGTGTTAATAGATGTCGCTGGAGAGTACAGAAATGTCAAAATTAAATGTTTTAAATTTATATTTAATAATATATTTAGTGTAGGTATTTTAAAATCAATTAAATAATATTATAAATAAATATATAAAAAATATGTTACCAACGTGTTTTTAAACCTAAGATATAAAAATCTAGGTTAGAAAAATCAGTTTTTGATTAATATCAAAAATTATAATATGCAATGTATATTTATCCTAATGCATGTTAAACAAAATATATTTTTTACTAAATTATAATCTTTATTACTGTATAATTATAATTATAAATAAAATTCAACAGACAAAATTAATAAATATATATATTGTTTCTTGATTTATAGGTAATAAAAACATTTCCTTGCATTTTAGTATTGCTGAAAGGAACAAACTGTGAACATGTTTATTAGCTCTAAATCACTAACTCTTTGAGGAAGATTTGAATCGCATCACTAGGTCCATTTTATAAATCTATTGAAAACAGTAGCCATTACATGCATTGTTAAATTAGTAAGCTAAATCAGAAAAAGTAACCCCAATCAACGTAACATCTACCAACATGAAACATATCATAAATTTACTTTGGAAAAACTAAACGTTACATAACACCAATGAGTAAATAATCTATGTCTTTTCCTTTTCGTTGTCTTTTGTACAATTCGAAGAGATACATTCATTATGTTTGGCTGACTTCCCCAGATAGCGCAATTATATATGAACAATGAATATTCCTTAGGAATATTTGGATATTCTAGGAACAATCTGTTTGTGTTCTGTAATATTTACAGAAATTCCAGCAGATGTCTGTAATTGTTTAATCTCCTACTTTTAAGAAATATTTGTATGTTCAGATACTTAGAATAAAAAGTATCTAGCTTTAACAAATTTATGTAAGTATCTTTTAAAAGTATCATTACTTCTTGTTATAATAAATATTGATATTTTTCCTCCATGACATCTATTTAAAATTTCTGATCTTTTTGGCCAGAAAAAAGGCAACAAAAGACGAATTTACTTCTTTGTTTGTACATACGGAGTGCAACAACTTATATTTTTTATAACTATTAAACTACAGCAATATGAAATATAAAAATACAAATGAAAAAAAAATCATTGTTATGTATAAAACAATCAGTTTACTATAGCAACGAAGGAAAAGAAATCATTGTTTCATAATGAACAATTAGTTTATTATTGTTTGTCACATCATATGATATAATATAATTCAGTTCATTACTATATATGTACATTTACAAAGTATTAAAACAGTATTCATTCACTTTCACACATGTTTAGAAATTGTAAAACAAGTAGAAATACATACTTTGTAACTTTTAAAACTTGTAATATATGTTTAAAATGTTGGAATATGATTGAACTATGTATTTAGATAATAATAAATAAAAACTTAGCAATGTTTTCACTCTGTGTTTATAAGAGAACATATATTTAAATTACATGTGACAGCTGCTAAAAGTAAAGGTTATGGCCAACCTTGTTTCTCAAAAAGGTCCTAACAATATAAAATTGTTATTTTAAAAGATGTTTGTTAATTTGTTTAAAAATACTGCTACATAATACAATTGTAAGAATAGAGAATGGAATAAGAGAAATAATTTTTCATTATCATATAATGCATTTTTATAAGTAAAAGTATGATGTGAATATATGAACAGTATATTTTTGTCGACTTAATATATAAAAAAAAGTTAAAAATTTGATGGTTTTTACATATATGTGTGTATTGTGTATATTATGTAATAAATAATAAAATATTTTTGTCATATGGTTTCAGTAGTTCAATTAATGCTCGTAAGATGGCGCTGATAATTTAAAATGTATTAATATCTCGTAATTCTAATTAGTTATCAAGAAATAAGTTTTAAATTTAGGTATAATTTGTAAATATGAATATTTAATGAGCTGTAATAAAGAAGATAATTTTGACATGTTTCATGTTTTATCTCGAGAAAAGTCCATTAGAAATATATTATTTCTGCTTGACATCTAAGTTGAAGTTTTAATAACAAAATGTTGTTTTAAGCATAAACAATCACGGTGAAAATGCTTAATCCCTATTTCTGGACCATAAATAATAATAAATAAATGGGCAGCAACAAACTAAACGTTGTAAAAAGAGAGAAAATTGACAAAAACAGGTACCTAATGACACTTGTAGGTTATATTATTAAATTTTGTTTAAATACATTCATCTACTTTAAACATTTGTTTATTATATATGGTTTACAGGTATTTGTAATTTATTTATATTGTAATAAAGGATTTTCAAGGTTCAATAAAGATAAACACAAACACATCATATTTGTTGCAAGTATTGTGTATAACTCTTTATTTATAATAATATAGTACACACATTGCATGTTTATACATATTTATTAAACAGTCTAGTCAATTTTATATGCTGTACTTCAGGTTACTTGTAAAATCCTTCCGCATGTATGACTGCTATCTGTAACATAATTAACACTATTAGCATTCATTGCTAAACTATCTTCCACATATACATCTGTAATTGTCATAAACATTCCACACTTGTCATCCGAACACTGTTCTCCAGGTTCTTGGAATTAACAATAAACACTTTAATTGTTGTCTCCAAATACATATTATCCTGTTGCATATCTTTCCTTGTTTGTTTAACAAATGACATAAACAAAAACGTGGTTTGCATCTAACCTAAAACCATAAGGCAGTGTTATTCACTTATTATACCATATTAAATATACTCACATTTACCCAAAGTACCTACCACAATACATAGTTTATTGTTATATACCATTAAACATCCTCGTAATTAGTTAATAAGTAAATATGAAGTAGTTTTATTGTAAAATTACAAAACATGGTAAAATTTTCTGAACTGCAATTGTTTGGTTTTGACGTTTATTTGAATTGCCGCCTAGTATCGCTAGTTGTCACTAATATGCGTGCCGCTTTGAAATTATTACAAATAAATAGTATACATTACAACAAATATTTCCAGGTATAACACATAGTAGCACCCCCCGTAGAAGGGTGTGAAAAAATATTATAAATAATTTATATGTATATTATAATTTTAGCATTGTACTTAAATTATATAAGACAAGGATTTAAAGTAATTTACTTTATTTATAATATTATTTTATTGATTTTGAATTATCTACATTAAAGTTTAATATTTTATTAATTACAAATTTTAAATGTTTAAATTTGACGTTTCTTTGCTCTTCAGCGTCATCTATTAACAGCAATAAGAACTATTTAATACCAATATAAAATTAAAAGTAACTAAACCATCAAATTAATGTAGAGGTGAACAAACATTCCCTGTATTCAAGACTTTGATCAAAAATTGTTAGCAAAATGCATAAGATCGTATACGAGCAAGATTACAGGCGCGTAAGGAACTTCTACTTGAAGACTACATATGCGGTGTTGAAAAGTGCAGAAGTCAATGTTTGAAGAAGTTCATATAATATTATATTGTATTTTGAAGATTCGACAAGTGCATAATTCAATGCCTAAGCAGGGCAGTGTAAAATTATTTGAATGTTTCATGCACTCCCTAAAGTGCCGGTTACCTTAACCATCGGTTAACAGAAAAATATCGCATCGAAATAGTAAATACTGTGTATTTTTGACAACTTACATCAGATTTTCGATGCGATATTTTTCTGTTAACCGATGGTTAAGGTAACCGGCACTTTAACCAGAGATTGAAAAACCGACCCTAAGAATCATGTTTAAATGATAAACTTCAAACTTACGCACTAGTATGCGTCACTCGAATTTTAATTTTATAAGTGTCGGTACAGGCGTTGCTTAGATACAATGTCCCTCAAAATTGTAACAACTAATTAATTGAAAATATATATATTTAGAAGAATTTTCATGCCGCATACCATCTGTTATTAGAATTTTATTTGTAATTTTTGCTAACATACTCTTGCTTGTGGGAGTGCATGAAACATTCAAATAATTTTACACTGCCCTGCTTAGGCATTGAATTATGCACTTGTCGAATCTTCAAAATACAATATAATATTATATGAACTTCTTCAAACATTGACTTCTGCATTTTTCAACACCGCATATGTAGTCTTCAAGTAGAAGTTCCTTACGCGCCTGTAATCTTGCTCGTATACGATCTTATGCATTTTGCTAACAATTTTTGATCAAAGTCTTGAATACAGGGAATGTTTGTTCACCTCTACATTAATTTGATGGTTTAGTTACTTTTAATTTTATATTGGTATTAAATAGTTCTTATTGCTGTTAATAGATGACGCTGAAGAGCAAAGAAACGTCAAATTTAAACATTTAAAATTTGTAATTAATAAAATATTAAACTTTAATGTAGATAATTCAAAATCAATAAAATAATGTTATAAATAAAGTAAATTACTTTAAATCCTTGTCTTATATAATTTAAGTACAATGCTAAAATTATAATATACATATAAATTATTTATAATATTTTTTCACACCCTTCCACGGGGGGTGTTACTATGTGTTATACCTGGAAATATTTGTTGTAATGTATATTATTTATTTGTAATAATTTCAAAGCGGCACGCATATTAGTGACAAATAGCGATACTAGGCGGCAATTCAAATAAACGTCAAAACCAAACAATTGCAGTTCAGAAAATTTTACCATGTTTTGTAATTTTACAATAAAACTACTTCATATTTACTTATTAACTAATTACGAGGATGTTTAATGGTATATAACAATAAACTATGTATTGTGGTAGGTACTTTGGGTCAATGTGAGTATATTTAATATGGTATAATAAGTGAATAACACTGTCTTATGGTTTTAGGTTAGATGCAAACCACGTTTTTGTTTATGTCATTTGTTAAACAAACAAGGAAAGATATGCAACAGGATAATATGTATTTGGAGACAACAATTAAAGTGTTTATTGTTAATTCCAAGAACCTGGAGAACAGTGTTCGGATGACAAGTGTGGAATGTTTATGACAATTACAGATGTATATGTGGAAGATAGTTTAGCAATGAATGCTAATAGTGTTAATTATGTTACAGATAGCAGTCATACATGCGGAAGGATTTTACAAGTAACCTGAAGTACAGCATATAAAATTGACTAGACTGTTTAATAAATATGTATAAACATGCAATGTGTGTACTATATTATTATAAATAAAGAGTTATACACAATACTTGCAACAAATATGATGTGTTTGTGTTTATCTTTATTGAACCTTGAAAATCCTTTATTACAATATAAATAAATTACAAATACCTGTAAACCATATATAATAAACAAATGTTTAAAGTAGATGAATGTATTTAAACAAAATTTATTAATATAACCTACAAGTGTCATTACCTGTTTTTGTCAATTTTCTCTCTTTTTACAACGTTTAGTTTGTTGCTGCCCATTTATTTATTATTATTAATGGTCCAGAAATAGGGATTAAGCATTTTCACCGTGATTGTTTATGCTTAAAACAACATTTTGTTATTAAAATTTCAACTTAGATGTCAAGCAGAAATAATATATTTTTAATGGACTTTTCTCGAGATAAAACATGAAACATGTCAAAATTGTCTTTTTTATTACAGCTCATTAAATATTCATATTTACAAATAATACATAAATTTAAAAATTATTTGTTGCTAACTAATTAGAATTACGAGATATTAGTCCTTTTTAAAATATCAGCGCCATCTTACGAGCATTAATTGAACTATTGAAACCATATGACAATAATATTTTAATATTTATTACATAACATACACAACACACACCATCAAATTTTTAACTTTTATATATATATATATATATATATATATATATATATATATATATATATATATATATTATAACTCCACAAAAATAATACTGTTCATATATTCACATCATACTTTTATTTATAAACATGCATTATATGATAATGAAAAATAATTTCTCTTATTCCTTTCTCTTATCTTACAGTTAGGTACCAGTATTTTTAAATAAATTAACAAACATCTTTTAAAATAACAATTTTATATTGTTAGGATCTTTTTGAGAACCAAGGTTGGCCATAACCTTTACAGTTAGCAGCTGTCACATGTAATTTAAATATATGTTCTCTTATAAACACAGAGTGAAAACATTGCTAGATTTTTATTTATTATTATCTAAATACATAGTTCAATCGTATTCCAATATTTTAAACATATATTACAAGTTTTAAAAGTTACAAAGTATGTATTTCTACTTGTTTTACAATTTCTAAACATGTGTGAAAGTGAATGAATACTGTTTTAATACTTTGTAAATGTACATATATAGTAATGAACTGAATTATATTATATCATATGATGTGACAAACAATAATAAACTAATTGTTCATTATGAAACAGTGATTTCTTTTCCTTCGTTGCTATAGTAAACTGATTGTTTTATACATAACAATGATTTTTTTTTTCATTTGTATTTTTATATTTCATATTGCTGTAGTTTAATAGTTATAAATAATATAAGTTGTTGCACTCCGTATGTAGAAACAAAGAAGTAAATTCGTCTTTTGTTGCCTTTTTTCTGGCCAAAAAAATCAGGAATTTTAAATAGATGTCATGGAGGAAAAATATCAATATTTATTATAACAAGAAGTAATGATACTTTTAAAAGATACTTACATAAATTTGTTAAAGCTAGATACTTTTTATTCTAAGTATCTGAACATACAAATATTTCTTAAAAGTTGGAGATTAAACAATTACAGACATCTGCTGGAATTTCTGTGAATATTACAGAACACAAACAGATTGTTCCTAGAATATCCAAATATTCCTAAGGAATATTCATTGTTCATATATAATTGCGCTATCTGGGGAAGTCAGCCAAACATAATGAATGTATCTCTTCGAATTGTACAAAAGACAACGAAAAGGAAAAGACATAGATTATTTACTCATTGGTGTTATGTAACGTTTAGTTTTTCCAAAGTAAATTTATGATATGCTTCATGTTGGTAGATGTTACGTTGATTGGGGTTACTTTTTCTGATTTAGCTTACTAATTTAACAATATTAAATGGTATTGGACTATGCATGTAATGGCTACTGTTTTCAATAGATTTATAAAATGGACCTAGTGATGCGATTCAAATCTTCCTCAAAGAGTTAGTGATTTAGAGCTAATAAACATGTTCACAGTTTGTTCCTGTCAGCAATACCAAAATGCAAGGAAATGTTTTTATTACCTATAAATCAAGAAACAATATATATATATTTATTAATTTTGTCTGTTGAATTTTATTTATAATTATAATTATACAGTAATAAAGATTATAATTTAGTAAAAAATATATTTTGTTTAACATGCATTAGGATAAATATACAATGCATATTATAATTTTTGATATTAATCAAAAACTGATTTTTCTAACCTAGATTTTTATATCTTAGGTTTAAAAACACGTTGGTAACATATTTTTTATATATTTATTTATAATATTATTTAATTGATTTTAAAATACCTACACTAAAGTTTAATATATTATTAAATATAAATTTAAAACATTTAATTTTGACATTTCTGTACTCTCCAGCGACATCTATTAACACGAATAAGAACTGTTTAATACCAATATAAAAATAAAAAGTAACTAAACCATCAAATTAATGTAACGGTGAACAAACATTGAATATGCTAATGAGTTTGATGAAAAATTGTTAGCAAAATGCATAGGTTCGTGTATGAGTAAAAGTACAAGCGCGTAGAATGCTTTATATCAAAGGCATCGTATGCGGTGTTGAGAAAAGCGTAACTCAAGATTTGAAGAAGTTCATATGAAATAGTTATCAATTTGAAGATTAGGCAAATATATAATTCATTAATTGTAAATGTAGGTATACAATTTTTAGGTTGCTAGGAGCCTACCCTTGCTTGTTGCTTTGGAAAAATCATCACTCGTCCTGCGTACTCCTTTAATTTTCGTCGCAACAATCAGTTGTTCTAGTTACTAGTGGTATTATGATCTGGGGGGTCTATTCTCGAATCGTTCGTGAATTTTAAGTATACTTATTTCTACTAGTTGCGCATACTTATCAAATTCCTGTATTCATGAACGTGCCTTTTGTTAAGTATACATATATTTTTCATTCGCAATGCTACGGAGTGGTATTTCATTTTACGTACATAAGTCTAACGGTCTACCATGGTAACGTGCAGGGAGTGTAACTGTAACGTGTTTATTTTCTAATGTTAGTGTTATATTCTTTTGATAACTTTGGTCAATGTGACAAATGGCAAATTTATGTAGCCCTAGAAGAAGCAGAAATGGTATATTTTATATTAAAGATGATAGTCCGTATTACGAGCTCAATTTTACTGAACGCTTTCGTCTGACCTCATGAGATTATATGTAAAAGTACGCTTCCTAAAAGTGCGTACATAAATTGTTAGTTAATTCATAAGTTCATAGGTGACGAAAAGTATAGAAGTGGTAAAACCCACCTCTAAAATTTCATTATTCCTTCTTCATTGAATGTGCATTGTAAATATTACATATTTAATATTCTCAAGTTCCTTTAAAATGTTGAGCGCATCGGGCTTCAGAACTTTTTTTACGGCTCTTTTTCCACGGCTTTTCACAGAAACATTTTAACAGTGAAGGATAATGAAGAATTGAGTTTCAGAATAGGAATCTTTTTCTGTAGCTCTTTTCCCTCGACTTGTCACATAAATATTTTAAGTAAGAGTTCGCTAAACAATGTGTTATGAAGCATTGAGCTTCAGAATATGAAGCTTTTTCTGTAGATCTTTTCCCACGGTTTGTAGCATTTACAGTTCTCTAAAAATGTGCTTTGAAACATTAAGCTTCAAAATATGAAGCTTTTTCTGTGGTTTTGTTCACGGCTTGTCGCATAGAATTTTTAGGTAACAGTTTGCCAAATATTATGGTTTGATAAAGAAGCTAGACCAATGATGAACTCGACCAAAAAATGTAGTACTTAACTAATTAATTAATTTGAAAAATTCTTACAAGCAAATTAACGAAGTTATACTTTAAACTAATCAACGTTGCATAAATCCTGTTCATTAATTATTTATGATATTTTGAAACAAGACAGCAAAACATGAAATTCGTTTGAACTCGGTTCAATTACTTCACTAATTATTGTTTCAAGTACTAAAAATATATGTTTAACTGTGCGCTTAAAATAACCTATTCGCACTGAGAAAAAATGGACGATCTTTAAATGATCAACATTAAATAAATATATTTTTCATAAATTATTTCTTTTTATATAAATGGTATTTGTGTGAAGATTTTCCAGTTGTCTAATAAATGACAAGTAAAATATGGCTTACTATCTATTTCTCGGTGTGCCAATTTCCCGCATAGTAGATTTAAGTATTATATTTTTAGTGTAAATATTTACGAAATAACATCTACCGTTCTCATTACTGACGTGGAGAGTGCATCACAGGATCGTTAAGCAATAAGTTTAATAAATGACAGTAACTTAATTTGAATTCTGAGTGAAAAAAATTGAATCATTTAACTCTACTTGGTCACTTACTATTAGTCCTAAAATATGAAATGCTTATTAGCGATTAATTCAAACGCAATTCTGTATATAGTTAAAATAAGATATTTAATTTGTGAGATTTTTTCGGAGACAAATCATTACTTAAATAAAGTTAAAATAATAAATATTTTATATTACACTACAAATAATTTATTTATAGTATGACTTTCCAAAAATTGCAAACAATTTATTTAGAAATTTTGAAAGTGATATTAACATAAAATCTTTGTAAACATTTTTGTACATGTGTATATTTGAGAGCATTTTAACATAGAATTAAATATATTAAACTTATATATAAATACACAGTAATAAAAAAATTATATTTCCGTAACATATTCTTGTACACAACATGTTATTTAAATAATAACATGGAAATTTATAAGATTTTAAACGTACTATCGGATATTAAAAAATATGTTTTTAATTAGAACATAACAGAACAAATGCTTTTACGTAATTATATAAATTACAGAACAGGAATATGAACCGAACCAAATTTTTACGAACAAATACTGAAACCCTAAACTGAATTTGAGCCTATCAAAATAAACTGGTTTGAACCATTCCATAAGAAAAATATTCTGCGTTTTATTTCGAAAATTTTAAAATAATAAATGAATATTAGTGAATTTTCATTTTACGAAATCATATGTAGTGTTTATATTTTTATATCTGCCAATATTTATTTAATGTGTATTGAAAGTAAATTTTTAATTACCAATCGAAATGGAAATATACCTTTATCATTTTAAAATTGCGAATCGAAACAAACTAAACTGTAACCGTTATTTCTAGCGGTTTGAGTTCCTGTTATAAAATAGATACGTAAAAAAATGTACAAAAGTTTAATTAATAAATATATTTAAATACACTACTTTGTAGAAATAAACTCCCGATAGTACGTTTACAATCTTTAAATATTTATATTACAATAAATTAACGAAAAAACACTGTATATAATCGACGAAAGGCAGTACAAAACAGGAATTACAGGATCAGAGATTTGGCACTACTAAAAATGTCCTATCTCTCTCTATACCATTTCCCTCTAGGAGTCCGTAACTTTCTGGGGCTTCTGGGTGATGTGGGAGGTACTATCCGCGCCCTTTTGGCCTTTGGCTTCCGCTCCGGCGTCGTAGAACTCCGAAGTCTTCGATTTGCGTTCTGCAACGCAACCGTTGAGCTCTCAATCTTTTGTACCTTAACGAACGGTTGAAACGGTTTTATCTTCCCCGTCTCATTGTCCTGAACCTTGGCAGTTAGGACTTTCTCGGCGTTCTCCCACTTGTCTAGGGTGACATTCACACAGGAGCCTATTCGCTCCGAAGATGGGATGACTTCCTCAGCCGCGCTACAATCGGAAGAAGAATTTCGATTGCGCTTGAGTTGAGGCTTCTTGCAGTCCAGGATTGTGACGTTGTATGGAATTCTGGGAGAAATGTCATCCGTAACGCCGTTGTTTAACTCTGGCGGACAATGTTTTTGATCACTTATTGCGGACGTCGAGTCTGTTATGCACTCTTCTTTTATTCTTAAGTCACTGAAACTATTATTGTTAATATTTTCTACTAGAACATTGTTTATTTTTTTGATAACGTTTGATTCTATTTCACTTGGTTCTACATTAACACCCACTACGCAGTTTACTCGTTCTGTACACTGTAAAACACCCTGTATTTTATTATCAACTGTATTTGTCTCTTTCACACAGTTTATCTCACTAATTTCCGCTTTTAAACTATTTACACATTCTTGAGTTCGTTTGTTTTCACTCACTGCTGGCGTTTCACATTCAGGTTTCAATTCACACATTTCTAACTCGCCGTTTTCTTCTTCCATGGAAATTTCCGTAAGCCTCGAATCCTCTAATTCGGGCAGGGAGCAATTTCTTTGTTCTAATTTTTGTTCACACCGCTTGACAAAAAGGCGTTTCTTTTTGGGCCATCCTGTGCGATTTTTCTTTCTCTTCCTCCGAATTATTCTCGTTGTATCGCCAAAGGGGGTAAAAAATCTTCTTCGGTAACCCCTGGGAGGAAGAGGAGACTCTTCTTTATCAAAGTTTTTAATAAGTTCTATAGCATCAGGATGGTGCTTCATTTCTATTCTTTCAAGTTCTAGCATTTCTGGTTCACTAACATCGTCCATGGGAGCGGAAAGAATGTCTTCAACAGCTTTTGCTAACTCGGCGGCATGTTGTTCCTGTATTTTCTGTTCTTCTTCTGATATTGTACTAGCTTGCAATGAATTCTCTTCTGGAATTGTATTTAAACTAGCTCTAGAATTATCAGACTCCCCGTGAGATTTCCTTTCCCGTTTTTTTCTTTGCTGGATTAAACTACTTAAAATAGCAAGGGTGGAAGCGTGCTGTCGCGGTGATTTTCTCGGATGCGAGGGTCCTAGTTTTAAGAATCTATTTTTCCGTTTCTTTCTTCTCGGTTTTATAAGATTTATGTCAGTGCAACTGGTTAATGAACTATCCATGGAATCAGTTCCAATAGAAACTACACCCATGCTATTGCTGTCCTCGCCCATAGCACCGTCAGATGTTCCGGCCGTAACTTCATCTCCCGGTGGATTGAGAATAGCTTGTCTCTTCTTTAAATATTCATCAATGCACACTTTTGGATCTAAAGGTATTATGTACGGAAGTTGATAAGGGAGCACAAACCGTGTACAATATTCAGCTGAAAATAAAATAGTACATGTTAGTTCCATAATATTAGTTTAAAAAAGTTACCTTTTATAGCACACAACTTTCAATAGTTTTGAATACTTGTTTTGTTTTTTGACTGTTTTTGACGCCACATGTATTCTTTAGAAATAATATTATATTTTAGGTATTATTTACATAAATACATAAAATCACACCATTATTACATTCATTCATTGCCAAATGTACTTCTTTCGCTTCATCTATATTCATATGTATGTACTTTTCTATTCCTTATATTCAAAAAATTTCATTCGCTAAACATTCCTCATCTGATCACATCTATTGCATCCACATTCATTGCACATACCTTATTTCTAAAGCAATATATCACTATTTTAGTAGAAATGGTAGTTCACATACATATATCCATATTAGGATAACAAAATAAACTTTCTATATTTCAAATACTAATTAAAATGTGCATAAATTGTGCTCAATATAACAGCAGTCAAGAAAAAATAAAGAATAAAAACTACATGTTTTTCTTTTATCGGATTAGCAAATATGGAAAAGCCAATGATTTCTAAGTTTTACAAGAATTTTTAGAACCATTTCATATATCTATTATAACAACGTTCAGACTAAAATGCACTGAAGATTTGTAACAACATGTTTCAATATCATAAAACAATTATTAATTTGTTAGCTACTCACCGCAACAACGTAAAATTTCGTTGACGATTATTAGTTCTAGATTTTTAAATTTTAATACAAATATTTATCTCACATTAATCAAAGCGTATTGTAACTTGTCTCCAAATTAATAATTTATAAGCTTCATAAATAAATAAATATAATATTTGTCCCGCCCGAAATCGATTCTATACATGAATTATCTATTTTTTTTTTAATTATTGTGTTGCTGAAATTTTTGTTTTGTTATCAAATAAAATTTTGTTAGCTATTTATTTGTGTGGTAATTTTATATTTTTGATATTAAGTGATGCTAAGTTTTTAGTGAAAAAGCGACGGTCAATTCCAGAAATGATTTTTTTGAAGTTCGATTAATTTTATTGATGCCATTCATAATGTGATAAATTAGAAGCAAATTAGATTATTTAGTAAGTAATCACATTTACTGCTATCTGTAAATGCATAAACAAACATTTGTATGGAAAAAGTTAAGTGATCACAATTTGTTATTTTTTTGAGATAAATTATAATTATTTAGTAACAAAAAATAAAATAATTAAACGTTTGATTAATTCATACCCTTTTAAAATTGCCTTTTTGAATATCCCCTTATACAACAGTTGCTCTTTTTTTCATGCTTCTTCACATATACGAAACATTCACTACAACACATGAAAAATTACAGTTTTACTTACAAGGGTCAGTGTAACAGGTGTAATAAAATTCTTCCCCATCGTCTTGTCGTTTGAATGCAGAATACCAAGGTTCGCTTTTTGGAACAAGTTCAAAAGAAAATTTGAGATCTACTTGGTGGAGTTCTTTCTTTATTTCTTCTGCTTGTAATTCAACTTGTTCTGATTGTGTACAATCCCCGTTATTTTTTGTTACATTCTCTGTCTTTACAATAGGGGTTGATGTTACTATATTTTGATATCTATAAACATAAATCATGTATTTGTTTTAAATAGTTTAAGAAATAATTTTGAAATAAACAAATAAAATTTATTATAAAAATATTTAATGACAAAGAATTACAAAATAAAATTTGACAAAACATAATATCAATCATTAATACCTTTGATTTTCTGCTTCCATATTTCTTCTCGAAGTTCTTCTTCTTGTTTCTATTTCATTACTGATCACACTCCCATCTTTACTACTTTCATCGAACTGGTCTTCAAGTTCCGTATAAATTTTCCTAGTTTTTCGCCTAAGTCCAATTTCATTAACAAAATTATCTACACTCATAGTTTCTATTGTGTCTTCTTGCGAACTAGTATCCGTTCTTTTTCTTTTCCTCCTAGGTGTTCCAACTTCACAGTCTTCCTCGTTATCAGTGTTATTTTTTTCTGGCTCACTGGTTCGTACGTCGCTGCTAGGGTCGGATTTTACAGGACTTTGAGTTGTATCCGGACCGTCGTCCGTCTCAATATCACTATATGAGGGATCTTCCTTACGCGGGAACATGAAATTCTCGGCTTCGTTGTTCAAAACAGATAATTCTGATTTTCGTACGCGGCGGAATTTAACAACAAGACTTTGTTCTTCCGATTCGGGCTCTTCCGGAATTGGAGTTTGTGTGCGGCGGACTACTTCCGGTTCTCTTATCCCTATAAAGAAAAAACAATATAAGTATAACAAAAATATAAACTATTATCATTTGGTAAACATTGGGAAATGTTGTTTTAGAACTAAAGCTTTAACTGTTTCTTTATTTTAATAATATTATTTGTTTATTTTCTTATAGTATGTACAAATATTATAAAATTCAACTATTTTTGTAGCCAAACAAAACGATTAATGTAAGGTTGATGCATATGTCGATGGCATTTTTTATTTTTAAGAGGAAAATATAGAAAATGAAGCATTTTGTAGAATAAAAACCTAACATATGGGATATATTCTTTGATTTCAGAAAAAAAAACAGGTGCTAAGATGTCAAAGAAACATTAATGAGAAGGCGATTGAGGAAAATATTGTTTTCACTTCAATTTTATATTAATGATTCTCTACGTTCACGCAGACCGTTAAAATACTTCAATTTCCTCTATCTATATCAATTCGCCAGTCTGCATTCTGATGAATTTGTGACCTATCAATTATAGCACAAAATTCAAATTTTGAATGTACTATTTTTATATGTATTGAAAGAAGAAAAAAATTACTGTTTGTCGCGTTTTTCTACCCTTAAATAATAAGAAGCCATATGCGCGTACACATCGAGAAGTTGTATGCACGTACGCATGTCCAAAGGGGATGTTCGACAGAACCTCTCCCAGCCTTGCGTTGGGCGGATGTAAAGTTACTTTTGTTGTGTTATCTTTAAATAATTTTTGTTTCTAACAGTTTCTAACAATTACCATTTGTATTTTTTTGTTCCGTCGTCTCTAGTTTAACCAACAATCGTTTTCCTCTCAAATTGTTACTGTTAAAATAAGCGATACCCATATATCTTAACACAGAGAGGACTAAGCCCTAACAACTTTTCTTGCTAAAGCTGATGTTTCTACCCTGAAGTATCTGCTTTATACTAATAAAAAAATATAGTGCACGAGCGTATGTGCAGTATATTACTACCAAAAAATATAAGCTTCTTAATCACTCCATACTTTTGGGACTTAAATTTAACCTTTTTATTAGATTAAAAAAAAAACGAAATTAAATAAAACTAAATATTTATTCAAATTTGTACAGTAATATCTACTAGTTTTGTTATTATTAAGAAATTTCTTGTTTTGGTACAACATTCTCAGGAGATAAGAAAACCTCAAATACCTGAGGATTTTTTTAAAGGACAAGTTGTACTTGCATTTCATTGGTGTACACACCGAGTCGTTATGCAGTAATCCATCCAAATGGACAACATTGATTAGATAACTCTTGTTTGTACACACAATCGTACCCGTTGACAAAATAATTATTAAAATTTGAATATATTATTGCAACGCAGGTATGATTACATGTGAGATGAAAGGGAAATGTAAAGTGCATAGAAACATACATGAATGATGTGTTATATAGCAGAACATGGAACACTGAAGCAATGAGAAGCTTGTTAATTAAAGGTAGAAGGCAAAAACAATAGTCGTACCTAGTCCACTAGACCGCAGCTTAGTGGTCATAACTTCCACCTTGTAGTAGGTTTTATTATCAGCCACGAGGCGTTCATCAGCCGAGATCCTCTTGGTTTTGGGACAGGTTCTCTTGGGCTTCCCTTCGCTGACTTCGTCTTTCTTGTCGTCGGCGGGGGAAGAGCAGATGACCCCTCGAGAGCGGAGATGGTGCGAGGGCGGTGGTGTGGGCTGGTTGCCGCTGCGCGTACGTGGCATCTTGTTGCGGGTGATCGGCGGCGAGTAGAACGGGTCAAGGCCGCCGTTGCATTTCTCTGGGCTGCTGCTCTTGCTCGCCTGGCGCAGCGACCGCCGCCCGAACAGCCCGCTTAGCTCCTTGCCTGAATTGCCGTTCAGTCTAAATTCGTTTGGGACATGGGTTAGTAGAAGTCATGCTAATGAGAAGCTTTCACATTTAAGCCAAAGCCATAAGAAGAATGAAGATGAAAATACAGATCAACAATTAATAATACACGTAATACATCGAATATAATTCATATGTGACCCGTAACATAATTTCTAATACTAATGGACACTGAAGGGGTAGGATTTTTCGCTTCAACAAATTAGGGAGTTTCAGACGTGTTCATGTAATATTAACATAATATTAATATAACGGTGTGTATTTAAGAATGAAAAAAGCAAATGAACATCAAAATATATGTAATTACAGTTAAAACTGCAAATGACTAGCAATACGATAAATTAATGTAATTGAACACAGTTTTCAAATAACGACAAAATGACCTGCACAATACGTGTTATAAAATGAACAATGAATCAGTGGTATTTATAAATTAAGCAAATTAATAAATTTTTAAAATTATAAGCTAAAAACGTTATATTGTTCTATTTCCGAACGAATCGAACTATTATATTTTAATAATTAATTATACATGTTCACAACTATATTTAAAAAGTGTATAATACTGACAATAGCACCGTGATATAACAATTATCATAATTCTGCATATAACAATAGATTTTAAAAGATAGTTTTGGAGTAAGATATTGTACAATGTATAAATGATATGAAGCGCTGAAGCATTAAGCAAATGTGATCGTGTATAGAGCAACTGTTTCACTTACCTGAGAAAAGCTTCAACATTGGCGCCAGCACTAATCAAAGAATCCAATTCTAGAAAATTGGCATCGTTTTTCACAAAATTCAAATGTTGTTCCGAGCGCACATGTTCTCCAATTTCACGGTACTCACAATGACAAATTTCGCAATAACCTCCTACCAACTGTTTTTCGTCTTGCTCTTTACCTCCACGAACCTAAAAAAGCAATTAAAGTATCTGTTGAAGTACTGAAATATTTCACATACTGAATATCTTGTACGTTGTTTTCTTGTCATCCTGGAATCATTTGTGCTGCCAGGTTGGTCACCTTCTTTACCAATTGTTTTTAACTCCCTTTCTTGAATTTTATTAGATTCGCTTATGTTGTTCTGGTCCTGAGGTTGGTTTTGGGACTGAGATTTCACAACAAAGGCGGGTTTTCCAGCACTAGAGTCGAGGTTAAGTTTTGGCCAAATCTTTATGGTTCTATACACTGGTCTAGCATTTCTGGAAAAAAGAAATTCAATATCTTATTCCATACGTATACATATCAACAAAAATCATCAAATCGTGTCAATCAAAACAAAATACTACAGTATTTTCATTTGATAAATTCATAAAATATAATCTAGCAATTTCTTTGAAATCATAAAGTATTCTACAATATAATTACAATACCCGAATAGATATATAAATTTAAAAAAACTACATTTGACATATGAATACCTTATAAAAAAAATTAAATTGTACAATAATAAATAACTGCAGGATTTAAAAATATAAACAAATTATAACTTTTGAAATATTTAACAAAGATTGGTTCATTTTTATTCCTTCTGGAATACTTGCACATAATATAAAACTGAATTAGTTGCCAATGTCATAACATAACAAAAAGCACCAAAATTAGATGTATGATTATAAGTATATATAATTATATTATAAAATGATTACAAAGATTGGTCATACCCCTTTTTAATAATAATAATTGATCTTTAATTTTGTTGTATTAATGGGAAAGATGTCTGTTTAATCATGGATTAATTATTAGCATTTTATAAAATAGTAATAATTAAACATACCTGGCAATTGGTTCAAATTTAATAAAAGGGTTAATGATATTAACGACATTAACTCTTTTCGACTTTGAAGTAGATACAGTAATAGAAGCACTGACGCGTTCAAGCCACGTATAAACTTTATTTACAGTCCAAATTGGTATCCCCCAAAGTTTGGCATTTTGCAACGGATCTCTGATTTTAGTGGTTGATTGGGATCGCACCTTTTCCAGCATGGCATCAGCCCGAGTTTTCTAAAAAGATATTTATTTTACACTTCAATTTTATACTTTATGTTTTGTATTGTACTTGTCGTAATCTTCCTGTAGCAGGAGATTCACAAGACGAGAGTGGTGAATCAGCATTGTTGGATTCTACAGACCGCAATCGAGGAGTAACAGGAGAATTTAAAGTTCCCGATGAATTGTCGGCACATTCCGGCCTATCAGAAACTACGTGGGTAACTTCCCGGTCCAGGAAAAATTCCACGGCCTAAAAATACAAAATTTTATTTACTCCTTATAAAATAACAAAATAAATTTGTCATTCGACAATTATTAACAAATAATAATAAGCAGATGATAATCAAAATAATAACACATGACAATTATTATTATTATAAAATCAGATGATTTGAGTTTCGTAAATGTTGACACATAAACATGTGACAAGCAGCTGAAATTAGTAATTTAAAAATTATTTTATGCTGAATAACTGAAATAGATGTGTTTCACGCTGCGGGTAATCTGAATCTATTTGAAAAAGTATGTCAAACATTTAAGCTGACAGCTATAATCGTTTGACAAGTCTCAAATGGGTGGATAAACAAAAAATTACCTTTTATATTGTTCATTTATTACATATAAATTAAATAAATGAAGCATTCTCGAATTGAAAAAGGGAACATAAGGTACACATTTTAGTCTTTACACACTAAAATTCATGTAATAACAATCACAAAATGTAAATATGTCTTTACTCATATAAATCAACACAAATAGGAGCTGTCAAGTTTTACAAAATGGCCGGTGACAAGATGACAGTGATGCCAACTGTAGCAAAAATTAAAATCTAACCCCTTTCAAATTAAAAAAAAATATCAAAGGTTTGATTTATTTTATTATAAAATAAATTTTATAAATATTAATAGATACATTTTGGTCATTATACCAAAAAGGAACTGTAAAGAATTATATAGAAATAGCAATAAAATATCATATAGCGCATATTTTTACAATTATTGTTGTATATAATTATTAGTGTAAACTACGGTTTTGTTTTCAGATGATCTTACAATTATTAAAAATTTGTTTATATGAAAATGCGGCCAAACAATTTATTATCTATGACAGAAATTTATTTAATATATCGTATAATATATACTCATATATTGACCTTCAATATACGAAACGAAGAGTTTATAAATTCTCCATTAATCGATTTCACGGCCGGCCCGTGTATGTACAGTTGGCAACATTAACTCTGAGCAGCCATTCGAACGCATTCACCGGAGGTCAAATGACCGAACGCGGACAACACGAGCTTGTTGCTTGGCTGCACGGCTGACTCGAATAACGAACTGAACACAGAACAAGCAAAGCGACTCCATGGGCTAGGTCGCTAGGTAACTCAGCGAGGCAAGGGGCAAGATCCGTCACACAAATATGCCGCGACGTCAGGGGAGTATACTAACTAAACAGATGAACGCTCGCTAGCTACTGCGAGCAGAACAGCCTTCTGCGATAGCAACTCAATAATGTTGCTGTACTGTGCTGTGACCGTAATTTCTGTTATTGTGGCTATACACTTCCATTGCGTAAATATACCATTGTTGACTTTCTCTTACCACAAAATATTTCGTTAAAATGCTGAATGTATAATCAAAATTTTGAAATTTTCTCCCGCCACTTTTGATATATAAGTATTTAAATAAAAATTGTAATAATAAATTCCAATTTAAAATGATACTATTTATCTGAGTATTAGTACAAAAAACACTTTACAGATAAGTTTATTTAGATATCATGAACAACCGGGTTGTGTTTAAAAATAACCTGTTTTTTGTCCTAAAAAGTATATACAAACTGATAATGTGCCAAAATGTCCTAGCCTAGTGCAGTAAAATAAAATAACTTATATTAACACTGATGTAACAATTAACAATTGCAAATAAGACGTTTTGAATAAAGCGCCTAAATTAAGAATAACATTGTACAAGGAATGATGCATTTGCTCCTTTATAATAATAATAATAATAATAATAATAATGCTTAAATGGAGCAGATGAAACATTTCCCAAGTAATGCTTAAATTGCCATGGTATTTATAAACAATTACGTCACAAAAAGCAACGCCTACTACTTCGGAACGGAATATGTGTAAACATAAAATAGTATTTATTTGACATTAGTACTTACCCCCCCTAGTTCCTTGATTTTCCCTTCTAATTTGGAAGTTATTGCATGATTTTTAATGTCTAAATAAAATTTGAGCTTTTGTAAAGGTTTTGGGCCTTTTACCAAGATATGTTTGCCTGGAAATACATCACTGAATCAATAACTCGATTTTGACTTATAGGTTAAAGTTTAAACAATTACTTTCGCATCCCGGAGACAATGAATTACAAATAAAAACACGTCAGAAATAACACGAACTAAGAATAATCATTCCTAGAAATATTCAAAATCAAACTGGTATATATTTACACGTAAATTTCACATAACTGTACTTAGTTCAGCGGTCAAAAATAGTAAAGTTACAACATTTAAAACGATATGTTATCAAGTAGAACGTACATAAAAGTTAGAAGAACGCCCAGCACTTACTTCTGTTTAGCTCTGTATCGGAATTTTTAGTCGACGATGCATTTTTCTTTAGTGTATCCGATTTCTGTCCTAGCATAACTCAAATATAAATGTAAAACACTTCTTTTGGCGAAACATTACACAGATTTGAGAACAATAATGTCCACAATAGGAGTACAATCAGTTGAACGTAGTCGACACTTAACACAACGGCTCGCAATAACACTTCACATTTCACAACAAGACCTGCCTCTAGCATACCAACAACGGGAGCCGCCATTAAAGACTGCTTAAACAGCTAAAATATATTTCATACATTCATTGGATCAATTGTCTACGCAACAAATCCCTTTCATTCTTTTAAAATTTGTTTGCGTAGACATTGTAATGATACTTTAATGTAAATATGATCAAAATACCTCTTATTATTAGAGCAATATGTAAAAAATATATTCATAATATTTAAGTTGTGTGATTTTGGTTTCATAGCCTACTGAGCACGCCGCGCGCGTTTTTCTTTATTCGTATTACACCACTAAAATCTTTAGTATTTCAAACTTATACATTCATTGTCACAAATATATCCTTAACATAAGTCAGCTGCATTAGTTTATATTTTAATATGTACTATAATAGTTTCCGAAAAATTGGATTATCTTTTACATAAGAATATCATTAAAGCTAGTATTAGTTTATATTTATTTTTGTCTGTGTAAATTTTATAATCTACAACTATCTACATACATTTACACTGAGCGCTTTTTGGTACTATTTTTACTATTTTTTAAAAAAAATATGTTATCTGTTTTTTAAACAGATTGATATTAAAGATTTTAATACTGTAGTTAAGTAAATAAATGTAATAATTATTCTGGATTTCAAAGCAAAATCCGCCACGCATAATAATAATTCAACAACCAATCACAGTGTCCGTAAAGAGACATCTATAATTATTTTAAAATTGAAATTATATTTGAAATGTTAGCGGGAAAATGATTATAACAAAATCTATTTACAGAAATAAATTTATTTCAAAATAACATTACATATATAATATAGTTATATCAAGTCAGCACAACATTATGTTGTTTAACATATTTTTAGGTAATAATTTAATCATTACATACACCAGTAACAGTAAACCCCTTTTGATTAATTTATAATATAAAACATCACATTGAGAAAGGAAGAAGTTGTGTCTATGCTCCTAAAAGGCACATTCTATTCCTTAAAAATAAATACGAGTAAAAATCGAAATCTAAATGGTCCCAAAACGGATCAAGTTAAGTTACGTTTTTTAAATTTCTCATCTAGTTGTCCAGGTACCTAGAAACAAAAAATAATGTACCTAGCTTATCATACAATTCAGCAATCTTCGGCATGCAATGGAATGGAAAACCTTTCAAAATTATAGTAGAAAGCTAGTACGTATTGGGAATTAGATAGTATTTTATAATAACTGGGACATAAGTTCAAACAAAAAACAACAATACAAGCATAAATTTTACTTCCGTTAAAATAATACAATAAGGCCTAGTATGCAGTATCGATTTATTTTCGTTAGCTAAAAAATATCCGAAAACTCATATAAGCCAGTTCACTAATAAATTACATCACGATTCATTCTGAAGGCAACTTATTTGTTGCTGGAAAAATGAAAGTTGGAACTTGCGTACTCTGATGATTAAATAGTTGTAGTATAATTACGAGAGAAATTTTGTGAATAAAATTTGAAAATAATTGAAAAGTTGGATCAATTTATTAGTAAGGAATACTTAACAAATTAAATAATATATCCTCATAAAATCTAAAACATTAAAGTGCATATTTCGTTCCAAAATACATTAAACGGTTACTCCTTTAAATTTTAAATATAAAATTACCCAATGAACAATTTGTTTCTAGTAAGTTAATTAAAACAAAATACTATTTTTTAAAAGTACGAGTAACAGCAAAATCTCTTAAAAATGCTTATGACATAACAACTATCTAGTCTTGAAGAGGCACAAGCAACGCATTTATTAAGCAATATTTAAACTGATTAACAATAAAGTTGATAGTTTGCGCTTGGCCTAAATATATTGTTATTATCACCATTTTCTCATTGCAAATATTTGATACCAATAGTCTAATAAATGCCATTTTTATGGACAGTCTTGTAACAAGTACACCGTCGAGGTTACTTTTATGATTTCTTAAATATTTACAATATTTATAAATTATAACTACTATGTTTCCTTGAAAATAAGATGATGTTCAAGCCCTAATAACGAGAACCTAACTCCAATATAGTGGTGCAAGAAAAAAGATTGAATCAAGCGTATAACAGTATTTGAACAAATATAGATTGTTGTACATAAATAAATAGAAAAATGAGTCTTAGTGCATCTTTTTTGGATAAGAAATTAATATAAGACCCCGTCTTATTTTCAAGGAAATACGGTGCAAGTGGTACTTGTGTATTTAACTAAAATTATCAAAATAAATTTAATAACATAACAATCACAGAACAAGTAATTTTTAAACAATTCCTTTATTTTAACAGTAGTACCAAACATTTAAATCAAATAATAAAATATTTATATGAATCAATCATACAAATAATTTCTGTTAGTAATATTAATGGTCTAGACTACTTGATTAACTAGCTTCTACTGGTTGTATATTTTTATCATCAGTTGTCACAATCTGCTTTGTGTCCTGTAACAAAGCAAGCACGGGTTGTTGGATATGTCGAATTTTAGCGTAGAATATAAGTTAAGCACAAGAAAAAAACAAGAGATTTTTATTAACCATGTAAATACTTACAGCTGGTTTCGCTCTATGCGTGTCCACGGCCTCTATAGGCAGTTTAATATGTTCTACCCTGCAACCGTAAGCCACGGGAGTCAGTTTGATTATAGTATGAAGGGGCACCTTTAAATACGGCAGCTCATCTACGAACAAATATATTCATCAATATTACATTGTCGTTTGTCTTTGTAATCAAGCTATGCATATCACGCAAAACACAACAACAGTTCTATTCCAAAGTCACTAAAGGCATCATGTAATTTCCTTCTAATCTATAGTTGTTTTCGCGATACATTACTTTGACACGGGTTCGTAATAGTTTGAAACATTCATTTGCTTATTAGATAGAAAATTATATTCTGAATGCAGGGCCGTAACCAGAAACAATAACTAACCGACAAAAAAATTTACAAATTCTTATTAAATAGATTAAAGTGATTGACAGCAATGTATTATCCCGTTTTTTTAGAACTGGACATAGGCCATAGTTGTCAAAGTTATCAAACTGTCATATTTCAAAAAGAAAAAAAAAAGAAAATTGTATCTCAGTCTAACATATAACCGATTAGCGTATTGTTTAGAAGTTAATGGTAGTAATTTTGAGCATTTATTAAGTTGAAATAAAAATTAATTTTTAATTAAATGTTTTTTTAGGTAATAATAGTTATTTATGATATGTGTTAAAAGTGACATTTTATGAGTGAGTGGGGAAGTTTGAAACGAGGCGAAGCCGAGTGTAACAAACCCCACGAACGAAATAAAATTACTTTTAACACAAATATCATACACTATTTTTCCTACGACCCTAGTTATGTATTAGTAAATAAAAACTAAGCATTATAGAATGACATTTATGACAGGTAACTAGATTTAGTTCCTTTTTAACACAAGTGTTAAAAGTAAATTTGTTTTTTACTTTTAATTCGTTGTCAATGACAACGATTTAAAAGTATTATATTCACACTATTTTTAACAGTGGTCGTAGGAAAAATAATTAAAACTATATAATAATCTATATTAATTATTTCGTGTCTTAGGCTCATGTTAGAATTATACTGAGATATAATTTTAATTTTTCTTCTTTTGAAATATGACAGTTTGATGACTTTGACAACTATGCCCTATGTCCAGTTTGGTCCAGTTCTAAAAAAAAACGGGATAATGCATTGCTGTCAATCACTTTAAATGTAACTATATGGTAATGACATACGCCTATGTCCACTGATTGTTATGAAGGTATATGTATAAATATTGCATTACTGAATTAAGAGTAAAATTCTCTATCAAATAAGCAAATAAAAAATTATGGTCTCATTAAAAATAACATAGTACCAATAATTTGAGAACCACTGGCACAAAAAAAACGCTCATTAAAACAGTCTTGTAAAATAGAAATTGCTTGCTAATATAAACGACTTCGTAGCTCTTATAAATCTCGAGATAGCAATTTTATCATTTTACTTGTATTTTCAAATAAGTCAAAATGAAATGATGGGAAAGTGAGATAGAAGTATATTTATTAAACATGGACAGGAACAGAGAGAAAAGTTTATGTCGGGAAACCGCTAATTAAAAATTCATTTTGTCATATGCTCATTAAGATTTTTGAACAACAATAAAATTGTATTCTAAATCGTTCACATTATCTCGAAATAACACCAACATTAATAAAATGTATATTAGCTTCATGTTTCTTCATTAAGCGGATAGTCTACTTATAGCAAAAGACTTTTTCGTAGTTTTCTAGTATCTCAATTTTAGCACATTTTAAAGAAAAATATTATTAAAAACGTTTTTATTATAATATTCTTAACATCGACTTTTTAAAATTTTAATTTTTCAGTAAAAACCAAAATTTAAATTATATTTTATAGAAAAATCAAAATTTAAAAACAGTTCCAATATTATTTTAAATACGAGATCTTCATTCAATATGGTTTGAGAACACCAATAAAAATACGGGTCTAATATTATATTTTATTATACTATACTATATTTACTGAGACTTTGCAACTTTAATCAGGATAAATAAATCTATAATATTCATAGAAATTTCTATAGTTATTTTAATAAATATAATACACCAGTTATATTCAACTTCAAAAACGAATTTAACGTTTAAAACTGGTGATAATTTGATAAAGTAAACTAATTAATTTAATTCGTTTCTTACCTGCGCTTTTATCGAGGAAATAAGCAAGCAAACAACGAAGGACTGCTTGGTGGCTGACAACAAGAACATTTCCTTGTCGTTCCAATTCCATAATGACTGGTTCTAACCTTGCGACTAAATCTTCATAACTTTCACCTCGAGGATATCTGTAAGCGAATTTGTTTAGGTCTCTGGCCGCGAAATCTTCTGGATAGTTTGTCGCAATTTCTTCATAAGTCATCTCTTCGCAAATTCCCTGCAGAGATTATATAAGCAAATGAAAACTGAAATTCATGTAAATGTTTTTACTTTTACTTACTGCATCAATTTCGTTGAGCGCTTTCCATCTCTCTTGCGGTGCATTGACATCAGATACTGTTTGGATAGTTCGTTTCATCCAACTTGTCCATACTCTAAGACCCTCGATATTTTGATCTTGAATGTATTGTGAAAGGGAAGCTGCATACTGGTGTCCTCTAGAACTTAAATTCGAGTCTCCTCCAATTCTCCCTTCCAAATTCTGTTCACTTTCCCCGTGCTGAAAATAAATTCCAATTATATTTGTCCTGTTTCTTTTTTTATTATTCATATAAATATAGTTTTATTTTAATTATTCTTTTCAAATATCTCTCCTTAAACTGAAATATTTGTTATTTTAATTTTTATAAACTAAAATTTTTAAATGTTCAATTGCTCCCAAAATATCTGTTTTCAAATAAACCAAAATGAGCAATTACTAAGTGCAAATAAAGAGTCGGATTAATATACTTACTCTTGTTAAATAAATAGTACGGGGTGTGATATGAATATTCATTAAGTAATACACAATTCTTGATTGGATATGTCCTTCGTGTTTATGAACTACAACTTTTTCTCCAGTGTTGTAAATTTTCATATAAGACAATTCTTTTTCTTTATCTTCGTCTAATGGTTGATAACGTTCTTGATAATGTTCTATGCGTTTTAAGAAGTCTTGTAACGCTGCCTCCTAAAAATGATAATAAAAAATAATTATTTCTTAAAAAGTTATTATTAAAGAGGCATGCAACACGAAATTTTTAATGTAGTGAGATATTTTTTTCACATATTTAAAACTAGTTCTTTACTGCGTTTTAATAAAAATCTCAGAAAAAAAACAGAGATTATTTTTATAGAACAAATTATTTGAAGTACCAAACAATTATATTATTATATTTTAGTTTCTGTGGAATAAGGGGAAAATTTTAATTTTAAAAATTGATTTTCTATCCCTTTCTTGGATTTCGTTTGTATGCACTTTATCGTTGTTATTATTAAACATAACATAACAACTGAATGTTAGTTTTCAAAACACGTGTGTTAAAAACAGTACATATTTTTAATAATGAATTAATATAATTGCTACCGCTTAAATATACAATGTGTTAATTAAACACAGGCCATTATCATTTAATATGAAAAATCAGTTTTTCCGAGTGCAATTTTATAGAAACGTATTTTAAATACTAGATTTTATAATTAGAAAGTTTTATAAAATTGAAAGAAAACTTGCAAAAAAATGCATAACATTTGACCAATTAATTTTTTTTGTGACAATTCAATCACATTTTAATAGTCTTGTAATATGGCAAATATTTATTAATTTAACCAACTTCGTATCTCTTATAGTTCTTGAGATAGCCATAGTGAGCAAGCTTGTAAAAACACCCGGTATTCCTATATGGAAAGAGATAATTTTGCTTCTGACAGAAATGATTATTTATCTGTTAGAAATTAAATATAATTTTATAAAATCACGGAAACGCATTTAATTGGATGTTACACAATCAAATATTATGTGTAAAGCATGCGACTTATTATTTAGATTTCATTATATTTTTGTTAGCTCTTAACACGTTCACTGCGTTTGTCGCCTGGCTGCGACATTCTGTTTTTTGCCAACTGTGCGTACATATCACCAATTAGCAACAAATTTAATATTACCTTTGTTTAGCCAGTGCGCTGGTAGCGTTAATTGTAAACTCAGCAAACTTGGTTAGCATTAACTTAACAACATAAAAGTGTGTTATGAACAATAACAATAAAAAGCAGATTTAATTGTTTATAAGATTTTGACGTAGCATTTATCCAGAAAAAAATATGTACTTATTGCAAATAACTTCGGTCAGCAACTTCAGACGATAGTCATACGCAGCCAACGTATTATTTTATGTTAGTACTACAACCAAAAAAATAAACAAAAACAATCCATACCGTTCCGCATACCTTGTTCATGTTCGTATAATCGGGACTACTAACTTTAACTTCCATTATATTCTGTTCAATAATTTCAGGATCATCGCAAACGCTTTCAACGAAAAATAATTTATAGCCCATTTCTCCTACGACTATATCGTGTATCATTTTGCGTCTATCCATCGTAGAGTTTGTAGCGTCGAATACTGCAACTTCACCTCCATTGTCCAGCCACTGGCAAACGTCCCGTAATGCTTCCATTGCACACTGGGTTCGAATAGCCATTGCGACTTTATTATCTGGACGGAAAAATTCGTGGGATTTATAAGCGCTGGTTGCATGTCTGCGGTATTCTCCAAGATTAAAAACTACAAAGAAAATTTCATTTAAACTAAAACAATATACTATTTAATAAACTTTGAAATATAATATGATCAATATGGATGTATTTATTAAAATAGATATCGTTAGAAAATTGCAAATATTTTTCTATTTCCACTTTACAACCGTGCGACAATATTATCAATCTAGTGCTGGAATGAATACACACGGCGACATCCTTGTTGGCCATAGAACATCATCAGTGGTCATCGACGATACATACATTTAAAAATTGAATAAAAATATTACTATAAAAAATTGGAGACAGAAAAGTAATGGTGGATTGAACCAATTACATCGCGAATTAAAATTGAATTTTAGTTGTTACTTTTCAGTAACAAAAAAAAATGCTAATCGAAATTTTGACGGCAATGTTGAATAGTTCATTTGACATTTTATTCCTAGGTTATATTGTCCATTTAAGGGGAAATAATTAAGTAATAATATTGGTGAATAACAGTTCGTAGTTAAAGTGAAAATTTTCTTGTCAAAATAAATTAATTTATTGATCCAAAATCAAATGGATTTATTTTATATTTTTCGAGTTCCCGAGATTCTATCGTAGATAAAATATTGTACCGTACTTATATACAAGTAAAGCAGTTACGAACGGGTTAAAAACACAAGCGTAGAGATTTTTGCTTTACATTCTTTTGTCATAAATAACTATTAAAAATTTGGACTTTGTGAATATAGGCGCATAAGAAAAATTGACTCCATTTTCATCGATGACAGGTTCTTTATGTTATTATAAGAATGTTTCATTGATGATGTTTTTGGTCATCGCCCGGTGTGTTACGAGCTATAGAAAGAATAGGAATTTTAAATCTGAAATTAACAAAATTTTAGGTTAAAATAGCGCTAAATTTAAGGTTTCCTTCTATTTGTCATCTGCGAATATAAGATTTTTCGGCAAAACATTTAAAAATAATGAAATATACTTTTTTCCTTTTTCGTTCTGGCGCGAAACACTACTTAATAAATATAAAGGTGTATGAATATGAAAAATGTAAAAAGAGAAGGAGTGTAACTCATAGAGGACAAAAAATAGTATTAATTCAAAAGTTTTGCATAGCAAAAAAAAAAAAATATTATATTCATCTTAATATTACTTATACGTGATGAACATTGACAACCAATAAGTATATTTTAAAAAGCCGTAGCCTTGGAATACCCTATTGCGCTAAATCTCCCATTGGGACTCACATATTCCGAAAAATTCAGTTGTCAGCAATATTAGTTTTAATTTGTTTGTTTTATTAGTTACTATAAAATATTAATTATAAAAATGTGGCAAGAACTTCAAACGATTAAAATTACATAAAAATGAACAAAACATAAAATCAATTATGACATTAAGAATTAGTCATCTAAAAAACTGTAGTAACAAGTAAGTGTCCCACTGCAAGAACAAATGATGTGATAATTATTTTTGTAAATGTACGGAATTTTGTACATATTAAATATATACATTTTTTATAAAAGAGATTACACTCATGTACATTAGAATTAGAAAATGAATAATGAAATAAAATATTATTCTCCTTAATGATGTCATTACCTACTGACTCTCATAAAATAACTTAATGTTTTATCTTCATAATCTCAAATCTGACGAAGATAATAAATCACCATTCGCAAGGAACTGTCCCAAAGAAGTACAAACTATATTTTTAAAATTATTTAAAAATTATATTTTTACTCACCTTGTGTTTTGATGCCAATCCAGTTTAAGTATCTGGATAATTTTTTAGAAATATAAGTTTTCCCTCTGGCTGGTAAACCAACCATAGCAATAACATGCGGACTGTTGACATAATTGGCTCGTTCCCCTAAAAATATATCGCACATTAGTAACTGATACATCTTTAATATATGTATGAAAAACAGTTAACAGTCAAAGATGCTATGGAAATTTACGAAAAAGATAAATGAATGTAATAAATAATAAACAAAATCATCGTGACCTTTACGTGATTCTTTGTTAATGAATATGTCTACTACGACTAATATGCAATGATTTATGTAAGCAATATTACCTATTCTGATTGAAACAGAACGTTGAAATTGAGATCTGCGTCTATTTAACATATTTACTAGTTAAATACACGATTAGTAGAGAACTAAGAAATTACTAATAATAGAAAACTATTTACACATTATTTACGAAAACTGAGAAATAAAAGAGAACAAAGTACACTCAGAAAAACTCAAACTACAAGAAAATGTCACTATATAACCTTACATTATTTTCAATGACATGAGAATTTGTACTTCGTATACGTTTTTATCTCACAAATTGTTACGAAACACTGCTAGTGGACTATTTATTTTTATTTTATCACTTAGATATGACGTGGGGAAGCAGTGAAAATTATGTGGCCACACTGGAATCTTTTAATGCAAAGATGTTTTTTCCTTATCAAACAAGACACTTGATATGATTGCTGAATTATAATTATTTAATTGAACAAATTTTTAAACATTAACTTAAATTATATACTTCAATGTCATACAAATTGTCATTTACCATTGCCGTTCTGATATCCATTTTCCATTATAAATTTTCTAAACATGAACAAACAATCACTACAAAGTAAAATACCTTACGATTAATCTCACTTTTTATGCTACTATTGTTACTATTGACACATTGTGCCACGCGTGCTAGTAATTAAATTGCTGCCTTAGGTTAAATTAATTTTTGTGCGTCACTGTTTTCTAAGGTTATAGTTAAAATATTTGTATACCGATAGATGTCTTCATTCAAATTTCGAAATTAAATACAGATTAAATTAAAATTTAAAAATATAATAAAGAATCAAAATATGAAATGAATTTAACGTTGTTGTAAAATCATAAAACTTTTAAGTTCAATATAAAATTGTTTGCTGTAAGTAACATTTAATTTAATTTTGTTATCGTTGTTACCTTAGCAACATTGGATTTGAAATATAAACCCAAACGTCAGTGAAAAGTTTTATCGATATAAAAATATCTCATAGATATTCTTCTAGTAAATTATGTATTTCATATTTATAATTATTTATATTTATATTTATCAGTATCAGTATTTGCGTCAGTGACCCAGTCGCCACCTGTTGCTACACAATACAAGTACGCAGTTGGCGGGATATGATCGTTTCCGTTGGCATGGAAAGTAGTGGCCTCTGGCGTAAATACGAGAACTATATTTGAGTTAATTTTATTTGTAAACGAGTACATACTAATTTTGCTAACTAATTTACTTATTTATAAGAAATCCAACTTTTTAAAATAATTACTTTGCTTTATCTAATTTTTGCGGGGTATATTATTATTTATAAATAATTTTAAAGTAGGTTAGATTTATTAATAGTTCGAGGGAGGCAACTTGTTCTTTTATTTCTGGAACTTTCTGAATGTACTTGTAAAATGTTTCGATAATTTTATTTGCGCTAAATAAGATTTGGTTTTTGTATAAAAATATTTGTCGTGTTTCACAAAAACTTATTTTGAAAAACACAATTATTTTTTATCATTTATATTTCAATTGTTTATCAACATAATTGAAAATTTACTGTACAATAGAGTAAAATAACCAATATAGTTGAGTCACTCTATTTACTAGTTTGTGGATATTTATAAACCATTATCAATAAAAAAATGTTTGCGTGTCATATGACAGCTCAATGTTCCTTTTGTGGTTACTCAATTGGTCTTCTTTCCGGTTTTCGATAAACACACAACACAATTTTCTCCTTCGCTGATCATCAAAGTTTGTTTTTATTTTTTATTTATTTAACGTAATTTTTGAAAATTATTATAACTTCTAGGTAAATTATTTTTTAAACAAACGAAATCACATGTATCAATGTTTTAAACATGAGTTATCATACATATTTATTTGTTTCTAAATATGTAAATGTTAATTATTTCCAATAAACAAAGGATTGCTAATTCTCAGACCCAGACACCAGACGTGCACGAGCGTCTACGATGTTGATGTTTGTTTTGCCAATTTGCAGTAATAAAAAAAAATAGTTTGTCGTAATATTACAAGTATTTTAAATTTATATGTAATATGTATAAAATAATTTAATATTTACCAAATGTCACATATCTGACTTTATCTGATCCTAATCTTGAGTATTAAATTTAATATTAGAAAATAATGAAAACCTTCGGTTATAAATTCCAATTAATTTATTTAATATTTTATACGTATTTCGACAGTAACGCCATCATCATAAGTTGACACAATATGATGACGTCTGCCGAAATACATACATACATGTCATATTCGAATTTTCGTTTTTCGAATTTTTAAAAAATTCTTTCACTTTCGTAATCTACACATGTCATACTACTCACCCTTAAATTTATGACATTAAGGTCATTTCCACACTGTATAAAGTAGTAAATAAATTGAAACTTACTACTAAGTTTTTTATTATTTTCTAATGTTAAATATGTTTGAACTAGTGCCTAAAGCAACTTCATGGTAATTGAAGTTATAAATTTTAATATCACAATAATAATAATAATACGTTAACATTAATATTTAAGATCCTAAACCAAAAATATACACTAATTATACAAATATTAATGAAAATATTTTATTTAAATATTACTTCGTTCGCGAGCTATAAGAGATTTTTTGTTGTGACTTGCCGCTTCGTGATACGTTTTGAGCAATTTAATTAGTTGCCTGATTTTAAAGACAATCGCGCAATCGCATTTCTTAGAACTTGCGGAAGGGAGACATGCATGCAGCCTGGTAGTGTCAAAATTTTGCTGTATATTCCTGATTTTGTTATGAAAAATAAATTTGAATTATGCCTAACAGTAATTTTTTCATTCATTTTACATATAAATTTATATATAAACATATATTAGCTATACAAATATGAAAATAACCAATACCCTGAACGCCTGTACAATTAATAGTTTGTTCATCACTGGCGAAGACTTATCACGATATGGATTCACTTTAAAAATTGATTTCTCGCTTATTACTAAATTTTTTAGTCTCTTTTTCACTAATATACTTAATTCGTTTTGTTCTTTCAGAAAAAGTAAAATGAAATGGTTTGAGTCCCCATTATGGATATCATTCAAATAGATATGCTAATTTTTATAGTTTAATTTATTATTATAATAATAATATACACATGTACAGTATTTTATTTATTTCTTATATAACGTAAAGAAATTTTTAATTTTCTTTTCACTGCTTTAGTATTTCTGGTTGTTTGTTAAATTCCCATTAATGCGAAAACTAAAAATAAATTTGACATTGACTGGATTTGAACCCGGGCCAAAGACATTACCTCACGTTTTACATATTATCATACATACTCCAACAAATGTGCCACATTAAACATCATTAACAAGTTTTTGCAACAGAATAGTTCAACGTACTAAATAATTATTACAAGATAATGTAAAAACTGTAGGTTTTTGTATTCGTCCTTGTAACAGAGCAATAATGTGAAAAAGCTGTTATCTCAAAGATTTCTGAATTCATTACGAACCATAAAGTAAACAATACGTAGTAAAATATTATTTTTCAATAAATCTATTTACATATTTTATTTAGTTCGAAATTTTGTATTGTATTGACTTTTTGGGCGATTATAATTTTTCGTTTCTAAATTGTTATACAAATGTAATTATTAATAGGTACATTTTACATAATTAAATTATATTAGTAACAAAATTGAATTAATCAAAGATGCCCATAAATGGTAAATTCTTCTTTTACTATAAATTACTACATACGTACACAATTTAATTATAACATACATTCACGGAAAATACTTAATATATCATGTTATGCGACAAATATTATAATTTATGAAGTTAGGGTTATAGCAGATTCTGAACTCAGTCTGTCAAATTTCATGTTACTTTTATTTGCATTTTTAGTCTTTTAAATTAGTTCATATTAATTTTGGTACTATTGTACACTCACGCTTAATACATATCTAGAAAAAAAATCATATACTTTAGGATAGTGTAGGATACTATGTGTGTAGGACATTTGATTGTGATTTTCATGTTCATCTGTTTTTCTCTACGCAAATAATTGAATGTAGCATAAAAACGTATAAAAGCAGGAAACCTAATAACGCAAATTAATTAAATGATGACTTCGAATTTGTGAATACTTTTATCTAATCTCCTAACAAATCTGGAATATCGACAATACTTTGATTTTAAATATTTTATACACAAGGTCATATGTTCTTATAGTAGAGTTTAGATTTTAGGTGAATAAAAAACTATTTACAGATATTACTACATAGTAACTAAAAATATTAATAAAATGATAATATATCGAAATGACAAAAATGCTTATAGCCATAATTTTCGTTTTGCTGTTTTCTTAAAAAATCTTTCCTACGCATTCTTCGCGTTCATGTGTTTCACGTCTTTTCGTGACGAGCACGTGTCGTGCACGTTGTTGCCACGGCACGGCGCACGACGAGTCACGTGAGGCCATTCACGCGCCAATATGAAATAATCGCATGAGAAAAAATCAGAAGTTTGTGAACTAGGAGTAGATAATAGAAACTTCAACAGCGATGAACACAGCAGAAGAGATCTGTTAAAAATATTTGCGATAAAGTTAAGAGAATTCATCATTGTTTATCTCCTGAATTGGAAAAATAAGTTGAATGTGGAAGTTATAGTTGCAGTGAAATTTTATGATTAAACATTTTGTGTGTAAATATAATTTATTTACTAAGAAATATTTAAATATTTGTTTAATATGATAATATATTCAAAGTTGTCTATCGTAATATTAACAAATATAAATACAATGTGAGTTTTTTCATTAAATAATTAAAAATATTGTGTTAATATCGGATTGTAGAGCTATAAAACGTGTTTATTGTTTTATCTAGATAAACGATTTTTACTACATTCTCATATATACCTACTATCCCATGTAGATAACAATAACATTAGTATTGCTTGTACAACTAAAAACAGGTTAATGTAAAAATGTACAATATCACATGATTTAAAAATATAAGTGTTAAAAGTTTAATTTTTATTGGTAAAAAGAAGTTTCAGAAACGACGTGCTATGATTTTTTTTCTTATAGAATCATATTTAATATGTATATATGTATATTCTATGTAACTATACAAATTAAAAGTGCAAAAATGTAAAATTAATAGTGATTAATATAAAATTCGTATGGCTTATGAATTTGTTTTTATATATCAACCCTTGTTATGTTGACAGTTAAACAAAAATGTAAGTTTGACGTTTATTGTAAAACTAAAAAAAAAACAAGAAACTAAATCTATTCCCACTGAAAAAAAAATACAGAACTGGCGAAAAACTGAATAAAGTGAGGAGAGTTGCTCTCCTGTTGCTGATGCTTAGCTGTGATTACTGAGTTTTTAATCTCAGTTGAAGAATTGAGTTCTGTTTTGCTATTAATAAAAAAATGATTCATTATTGAATTTAAAATATTGTTATTTTGTTTGTAATAATAACAAAATTGCCCATAAAATTGAAGATTTTTGTGTTGGTAAGTTTTAATTTACTTATTTATATCTAGTTCGAAGGTTAGTACAGATTTTCAGAGTTAGTTTTGAAGCTGAGCACAACTCAAAAATTTCAGCTTAGAGCGCATCTCACTTTAAAGCGAGGCAGATGAAAAAGATTGCTACTATTATCTCCAAAGCCAAATGCAATAATAAAATATCGCTTAAAATTATTTTTGCTTCCAAAGATGCAATTCTAGAAATAACTTATTCTTAACACTAATGCCATATTACAATATTAACTTAAAAAACAAAAAAAAAAAATATTATGATAATAAAGGCACTACGTCCTATAAATATTGCCGGTATACTATCAAATTATTTTTTATTATTTTATAAAATTGAGAGATAAACTTGGAAGTAAATAAAATACCATTATTCCCACCTTCTATTGTTTGTAGTTTTGTCTTACAAATCTCAAGTATTTGTCAATTGTTATCATATTCTAAAAACTAGTTACAAACTATAAAGTGTGGAGATAAATTATATTTTACGAAATATGTGACAAATTGATTATGCATAAAGATAAAATAATAATAACATTTTGAAACTAATTATTTGAAGCCGATAAAGTAAACTAGTGCGCATAAAAAAATAAACGAGGACGTAATTTGCAACGCTGTTCATTGTACTTTCTTCATATTAGAATCTTTGCCTGTTTACACAAGGTGCAAAAATTGAAGTCATTCATGAACTTACAATGCCAGGAATATAAATCTTGCATATCTTTGTCCTTGTCGGCTACTTTAAGCAGACTTAGTTTTTGTGAGGAAGAAATTTTTGATAGTACAGCGAGGTTTGCAATACCTTGACACAGAATAGCGATCAAGGTCATTGTATTTAAATGTTACACATATATTTTTGAGTGTATTGTAGTCAATTAATTGAATATTATTTTTGCACATGTTTTTTATGCGAACGTTGTTGATAGAATTGATTACACACTATATTTTCTATACACATATCCATTTTATTGACATTTTTTAAATAATTAACTCGACAATAGATGTCACCACAATGCATGAAAGAGTTAACAGTTAAAACAAATAAATAAACAACAATTTACAACAATGTAAGTTATAGAAATTTCGAGAATTTTTTCCATGACTTCGAGTATTGACTATAAACAATTAAAAGTAAGTTATTGACTTCCTTGAAAAATTGGTAGTTGTAGTCTCAAGTCATTGTCAACAAGATAATTCTTGGTACACATTTTTATTTTTCACTTAGCATAAAAAATATTGCAATACATGTACTCTATTGTAAAAATCTTTTTTAAAAATAAATGTAATAATAATAATAATAATAAATTTTTGTATTCCACTTTTCATTTGAATTGAAAATCGAATATGCCATAATATTAAACTTATAAGTTCCTAGCAAAAAAAAAGTTTCCAGGAAGTTTATGGTAAACGATCCGTTTTCCGGTAGGTATTATCTATAGTGACCTATGTAATTTAAAAACACATTAAAATGACCTTTACATATTATTAACTTTGTTTTATACAAATGACAGTTCTTGTGCATTTATATATTCCTTAATTAATAATAATTAATAAAAATACTGAATTTAAATTATTTATTATTTTCCCTTTGTATTTTGAATGTTACAAATGTATTTTTGTATTGGTTATAATGGCTAGAACCACATGTTGTGTTTATAAACTGTAGTTTTAAAACAAATAAGAAAAATAAATCTGGTATTTTGACAAAGAATATTATTTATAATCACATTAAATGGATATTTCGAATAATTTCAAATAATGTTTTTAAAACAGAGTAACAGAACTTGTAGTAGGTATAGTTTGCCTCGTGAACAATCAAGGGATCGTCATAAAAAGAGAGCCCCTGTACTGTACAAAAGGTACAGTAAGGTAAGAAATCCAAATTGCTTTGAGTTTACAATTTTCAGGATTGGATTAAAGGAAAAATTTTAATATCTTATGGGATAATAACTCTGTGTAATACTGATTAAAAAAGTACATATAGACCAACCATAGAATTTGATATTTTTTATAGCTAAAAATAAAATGTAGAAATTTAGAATGACAGAAATTACTAATAGTTTTAATAACCACAATATCTGAAAACGCAATAAATATTATAACATGTCACTTATTTATAATTAATTACATAGAAATTATTTTTAAGGTTATGAGTCATTTATGCGCATGCCTAAAAGAGATAATGAATTTTAACAACGTAAACAATGGATGAGGATCACTTGTTACAATAGGTGCATTCTTTTTACACCAAATATCAAATCACATACATAAGTAAAATGAAATGGATGACAAAAAAACAGCCCTAGGGAACCGACTGGGGGCATGTAACATTAGTTTAATAATTTAAATATATTGAATGAAATATGACTTAACATCACATTTAAGATAAGGTCTGATTCCACGAGTTGATTTTTACGTCATTAATTTCTGCTGCAATAGTTATTAAACATTTGTCTAGCATCATTGTCGAATATGCATGGCACAGATGAGACTGTGACTTTGTTAGGGGTATACATACATACAGTGGCTCACAGAATTATTCGTACACCTAAATTTTCTATTTAAAAAGTGATAAATAGAGTACTTTTAAAAATAATATTGATATATTACTGACGGCATCATATTCTCTCATATTCCAGTAATAAAATTCAATAGCCAATTATGAAAAAAAAATATTATTTTTATGTAAATTAAATAAAAACAAAATGCATACAAAAAACAGGTACACAAAATTATTCGTACACTTATGAAATCTTACATATAACGAGTCAATATTAATAGTTATAAATATAAAACATCTGTGATTACATAATTATCATTTATTTGAGTATTTTGTAAAAGGTTTTTTCAAAAATGGGTAGCAAAAGCAAGAAATTACGGTAGTTGAAAGACGAATCTATGTGAAATGACTTTGCCAGTGTAAATCTTTAAGGGAGGTTGTCAAAATTGTATGAATATTGCTCTCAATTGTTAACAACATTAGAAGTAAATATAAAATGAGGAGTAGTTGAAAAATATTTGCCGTGGGGACCGTAAGAAAATTTTTAATCAACAGAATGAACGATTTATTGAGCATTAAATGAAATTAAATACTAAAAACTCCTGAATAAATTAACAAAAAATATATCTGAAATTTTTGGAGGATATATTGAAACATAGACTATTCGAAGAACTCTAAGAAATTTTGATTTTAATGGCCATATAGTCATAACTAGCTCCTACATATCCCCAAACTAATATGATCCTCCCGCCGTGTTTCACTGTACTACATAAATTGCAGTTATTAAGCTCAGAATTTGGATTTCTCCAATCAGAAGATTTGCCATTCCACTCAAATCCGCAAAATTACCAATTTCCAAAAAACACAATCCGTGCTAATGTACTATTTCCAAATGCGAGTCTCTTTATTTTATTTTGTTTGGAATTATAGGACCCATTTATTACTATAAGACCATTAGAACCAAAATTTCTTAAAGTTCTTTGAATAGTCTATGTTCCAATAGACCCTTAAAATATTTAGTTATTCTTAATATTAATTTATTCAGGGGATTTTTAGGATTTGATTTCACTTAACGCTCAATATATAGTTTATTCTGATGACTTAAAAATAATTTAAGGCCTCCACGGTGAATATTTTTCTACTGGTTCTCATTTTTATATTTACTTATATGGGTCTCAACATTTAGCGCGATCTTCGTTTAATTTTGTCAACCTCCCTTAAAGATTTACACTGGCAAAGTAATTTCAAGCAGATTCGCCTTTCAACTACCATAATTTCTTATTTTTGTGAACTATTTTTTATAAAATCTTATACAAAATACTCAGACAAATGATAATTATGCAATCACAGATGTTTCATGTTTATAAATATAAATATTGACTCGTTATATGCAAGATTTCATAAGTGTACGAATAATTTTGTGTACCTAGTTCTTGTATACATTTTGTTTTTATTTAATTAACACAAGAAAAATAATATTTTTTTCATAATTGGCTATTGCATTTTGTTTCTGGAAAATAAGAGAATCTGATCCCGTCAATAATACATCAATATTTTTTTGAAAGTACTCCATTTTTCAATTTTTAAATATAAAACTTAGGTGTACGAATAATTTTGTGAGCCACTGTATATGATATCTACGTCCAACAACAAACCAACAAAAATACATTTGTAACAGCGTTAATTCATATTTTCAATTATTTCAAATTTTTGAATATTTATGTCATTCAAGTCATTCATACGACATAGCAACAAAGCATTAAAAAGATTTTGGTGTTGACAATTTGTGCTTGTAGTTTCGTTAGTTTTTTAATCTACTACTCATTTTCTATATTTCATCGATATTTCATCCATTATTATTCAGTTACTTGTTATATTTTTGCCATATTTGTCATTCTTACTAGGAACTTTTTGCCAAATTTTATCAAAATCTACACTAAATGAACCCCTTACTAATGAGAAATTATGTGCGGTAATACAAAATGCGAACTATAAAATTTACTCACCTCAACAGCAAGTAAAATAATACAAATGGAATAAAATTATATGTTAGTGAATCAACTATGCGGAAACATCATCGACAAAACGAATAAAATACCAAAAATTGCAGATTCCAAGAAAAATATCTCATGTGATGAATGCATTTACGAGTAATAAACGGTATCGCGAGAATATAAAATTTTAGTTTATATCCTGTGCTTGTGTATATCGCACATTTTTTCATAGAATAACAATAAATATAAATAAAACTTATCGACATTTTACCATATAAAATATATAATAAAAAGGATATAGTTATTTTTAAAGTTTACATCATCAATAAAATGTAGAACAGGAAGTGTTTTTATAGTATGCAAAATTTATTTAAAAATAAAAATACATTTGTTGTGTTTTTTTAGAAGATTTGACGTAGGTTACATTTGAAAACCAAAACTAAAAGCGGTTGTAAGAAAAATAAATATGTAGCTATATTTTATTCTTTTCAATAATGTTACAATTAGGTAGCAAATAACAAAAGCTAATTAAATCATATCTGATATGAGCAATTCTGACGGACAAGAAAGACTTACTTAATTGGTGATTCTTATCATTAAGAAGATGCTAAATCTTTATGCGAGGATTTTGCAAATAATGAATTTGCTAACGTATCGAACAGGCGAATTCAACAATCACATTCATCATTAACTCATTTTCATTAATTTTTTGAGTTTAAAATGTATTTTTGATTTTTATAGAACTAAAGATATTTATTATATATTGTTTATTTGTTTTTTAATTATTTATTGTTTGTTGTATGGAGTTCGGTAAAAGTATGTACTTATTTTTTTATACCTATATCATTCAAGTTTGTTTTCATTTTTTCTTGACCTAATATATATTTAGCATCAGGGACCCGAATGGTTTTTACGTTAATAAAAATTCGTTTTCTGTTACCGGTAAATGTTTTTTGAAAATATTATATTGGTTTCAGTTTCGGTTAAAAACAAATAAATTTCGGGTTCATTACTGTTTCGGTTCTTTTCGGTTTCGGTTAAAATTGTAAGTAACATTATAGTTACTTTAATTTTAAGTTGTGATCTAGATCTAGGTAATCGTACGGTCCAAGTGTGTCTAGAGACGTATGGCTTAAGATGTCGCTATCGTTTCCAGTTTGTGGCTGAGAATGGGGACTTCCGCGTTGCGAGCTTTTCACAAAATTTTAATTGCATATTAATTCTATCTTCAAATAAGTTCGTAAAAAGTTAAAAAATATATAAAATATTTATTAGACTTAAACATTTTTTAGAAAAACTAATTCAGCAAATAGCCTCGTGACGTATGAACCCTGAAGCCAATCTGACTTAGAGCGCATGTCTCGAAATCATTTAAATCAGCAGCCAGTTCAAGCTTGTTTCATACTTCATACTTATTTACTTGTGTTTTGAGATACATATACAATAAAATATTACCTGATAACATATTTTGTCCTTTAATAAGCACTTAATTAAGAAAATATATTAATAAAAGCAAGTCTTTGATAATACATGCGCGAAATTCACAAACAAGCGTGGTTGAAACGAGAGGTTATGTTTGCACGACCAGTCTGATAGTAAGATGGTCCGTGGTTTTGACGTTACGCGCGGCATTTGTAATGCCATGTTCATGTTGGTTACTATATCTATCTCTTTCTAACATCTTGTCTTCTTTGTCTGTCAGGGATAATACGTCACAAACCTATTTGCGAACATTTTTTAGCAAAACTATTAATTTATTTGCAAAATAAAAAAATACGGGTCTTTTATTTTTAAATTTAGATTCATTTAAAAAAATAAAAAAAATATGACGGAAGTCCCCATTACACTAGAATTTTATAATATTTTTTCGGTTCGGTTTCAGAATAGTTATTTTTCGTATGTGTTTTCGGTTTCCATATTTGAAGAAATAAAATATAGGTTTCGGTTTTTCTGTTACGGTTTCATAAAAAGTCAAATATAGGTGCAGTTACGGTTACGTTTTGTTATGGTTCGGGTCCTCGTTTAGCATAGATATTGTAAGCAAGTATTGTTTAAAAACCTGAGTGCTAAATTACCAGTCCTAATTAAGCCACTGTTTGTGTTTGATAACGAATATTTAAAAAAAAATCACGTCTCTTTATTCTTAAACTGAGATAAAATATTGTTTATTGTGTCGTGAAACAAATTTGGATAATGTTGAACTCTCTTTTTACTAAATAAAACAATTCATAGGTATATATATATTTTAATAATTGTCAAATTAATTCTCAGGATATTTATTAATGTTGAAATATAGAATAAGAAGTCTACAGACTTATAGGTATTTTTGGACTTATTTTTGTTGTAAATCTTTTTTTATGAATGTGTTTTCAATTATATATTAAAGAATATTTTCTTCGGGGTGCTAATCTATCATGTCTGAGATTTTGATAATGGATTCAAAAAATTCTATAGTTTTTTAAAAACTTTCATTTTTATACGTATGTATATATAGAAAGAACCTATACAAGAAAACATTATTTCTTTTATTATAAAACTTTTACTAAAGTGTTTTAAAGTTCTACGTATTTTTTTTTTGACGCCCATTAAAAAAGAAATAAGAAGACTTTAAACTCCCTGTATATCATATACCTATTAGTAATTACTAATAGGTATATGCTGTATATGATATTTTTGTTGTGTAGAAATTAAAAATATTCGGCATTAAAATATAATAAGCATAAGTTTTTTATACATAATAATATACAATTTTAGGAAATTTAAGAATGTTATAAGTATTTTTTCTATGTAAAATAAGTAAAAACATATTTCTAAACAAATTTGTCGATACAATTTGATCAATATCGGGATTTTAAATCAAATGATTTGTATTAAACAAATCCTGTTCAAAATAAATGTCCAATTATTGTTTTTGCTGGCTTTTATTTCATTTGTCTTATTTTCTGCTCCATTTTATTAATAATAAGATAAACAAAATTCTTTCTTCGAATTCGAATCCTGAGTCTTATAGATCGTGTAGCGTTTACATTTATGCATATTTCGTAAGTACACTCAAACTCATTTAAAATAAATGTCAATGTACTCAATTTCAGATTTTTTTGTGTAATAAAATAATTTTCCCATAAAACTGAAGAGTATCATAAAATAATAAAGAATCTGGTGACTTGGCATTAAAAATTATAGTAATTCTTTATAATTTTTTTTATACCAATTAGGAAAAACATGGCAAATAATTACTAACTCCGGTAGACCACTTATAATTAAAAACAAATCAACCAGAAATTTTTATTTAAAAATCAATTTCAATTTTTTTTATTACAATCCTCACCGCACAGATGACAGGTCTTAGCACAAATTCAATAACACCCTTAGAAGTAGGCGGGCGATAAAAATAAGTAAATATTTTAATCGAAATTATCTATTTTTATTTAAAATAAATTGTATTTATTTAATTGCCGCAATAATATTGTACCCGATTTTCTATCTTTTTCTTATCATAAATAAAAAATTACAATGACAGATCCCTTCCAGGGAAGTACGTGAGTGTGCAGACGTATAACTGGGGCAGATTTACGTGAAACACCTCACGTAGTTAGCTAAAGGAACAACGGGTACGACGATTAAATCACGTATTCATCATTCTATACGAACCAAGAATGCAGTTCTTGAAGAAAGAAGATTATGTTAAATATGGTAGGTTACGCTTTTTACGCAAGACTTTTTTATACATGAATATGTTAATATGACGCAGATTTCCTCGAATTTTCATGGCTGTGTATTCTTGTAATTATGTTATCTAATTTAATTTTTTATAATATTAATATAAAATAAACTGTCACAAGTTCATGGAATAAAAAATGACCAAATATATAATGTCAAATTATTTTTTATTTAAAATAAATGACCAGTTATTGAAATAAATAATACAGTATATAATAAAATTATTGCAATTATAATTTATAATAATTAAATATAAATGACATGTTATAAAACCTTACTAATATCCGCTAATATCACTTGCTTTTAGTTCTTTACCGACCGTCAAATACAATAACGAAGATATTGTAATACACAGTGTAAAGCAAATTCGACTGAATAGATTTTATCAAAACTATTCTTGTTTATGACGTACTTCAAAAAAAAAATATTTGCATCAAGTCGCTACAAAAATAAAAAAAACCCGCCCCTAACATTTTTAATTACCTATATAAAACAAAATATTTCTATTCCTTACAAATAATATAAAAAGAAACGAGGTTGTTCGTATAAGCAGATACACTCAAAAAGTATATAAATATTCTGCAAGAATACAATATACAGTCTTCTCCAATTTTTCACAACCTGTTGTTCTTAATATCAACTGTAATTTATATAAACTATCTGTCTCTTTATTATGTCGATATAACCAAGAAAGTAACCATCTTTTACCCATTTTTTTTGTTCTTTAAAGTTGAGAACTCATACAAATTGTTAATACTGTTCTCATATAAACTTTGTACTAAAATTTCATTATCATTTTCATTTTGACAATAAGATGTATTTAACACTTTAAAACAGCATATTTTTATTGTATAATTCTGAACATTTGTTACTGTATTATCAAAAAACTAACTTGTTACATGTTTTCTTTTTCTGGAAGTAATAGTAAATGTTATTTAATTTAAATACAATAGGAGACCTTTCTTTCGTTCTCAACTCTTGTTTTGTTACTCTATAAATAACTGACCGGAATACTATGGGGTTCCCGAAAAACTAATTCATTAAATTATTCAAAATTGTGGGTTTAAATATTAAACACCAAAAATTATCAGAATGTTTCTAAAACAGGATTTATTTTACGTAATTATTTCATAGAAATAAAAAACACTTCATATCAAATCTATAAATACTTTTGTTATAAAGATTCAAATTCAATTGATTAAACTTTTTACTCTAAAAATAGATGACTTAAAAACAGTGACTTAGATTAAACATTTAATATTGCCGCTGATGTTTTAGTTCCATATTTTTAGCGGTGTGAAGATAACAAGTCTGATTCACAAAGATAACGTCATTGAAACTCAAAATTTTATATTTTTACTGTGAATTTACAGATGAAAGATGAATTAAATATAATTAGAAGTTTTTGTATTAACAAACCTAACTTCAATAACCACAAATGAATTAATAACAAATACCACAATTATACAACATGAAAATCAAACTACGAAATATTTACTATTGTGTTAATCTGCCTGCCTGTGGGTATTTTGTCTTCCTTCCAGACTGCTGTGAAGAGAGTGTAGTATTCTGTAGATATCAAGAATATCGTTCTAACGTAACAACTAACTAACAGCATTTTAGTTTTTATGCAACTATTATAAATTTTGTCTTTTTATTATTAAATATACTTTGAATTTGGGTTTCAGTGTAGTTAAGAGAAAAATATCTTAATTCAATTTTGATATAACTTGATATTTTTACATTTTATTACAAAAATAAGTAAGAGGAGTCAGATTTACATATCCAATTGTTTGGAATTATTTATTTAAGTAATTAAACTCTCTTAATATTTGTATATTTATTTACGAGTTTATTTACGTCATTTAGAAATAACAAAATAAGAAATCATAAGAAATTTTGTACCATAAATAATCGATAAATATTTTTTTCGGTGTAAACAAAATGTTGAAAAATTATACATATTTGACTTTCATTCTGTTCTACTAAGAGATTATGTTTGGTATTTGAAAAATTAAATTAAGTTTAAAAATAATAAAAATGACAAATGATCAATATATTGTTTTAAAACCACTGGTAACCTAATTATGCGCAATGCTGTCAATCATTATTTATATGACAGTTTTTGTAAAGGTAGGCATACACGTTACGGTTTACCAAAAGGCAGATCTGCCGGCCTTTAAACTGTAAGGCTAAACCTAAACTCTCAGCTTAGACATATCTATATGCTGTTTTTGAAGCGGTTTTTTTAGTCAGTTTTGTTGTGGGGTGGCCTGTTAATATTCACATAATGGGCTTTTGAAGAATACTACGATTTTAATTTTTTTGCAAATTCAGTATTAACAGTTATTTTCAACAATTTAATCGAATATTTAATAGTAGTAGAATACTAATCTGTCGCCAAGGGGGAGCAGGGAAGGGCAGCTGTCCCCCCTAGAGACTCAAAAAATGAGAATTTAGAAGAGTTTAATAATAAAGTTGTAGAAAAATCACAAAAAGCACAATAATTTTCTTCTTTTAATAAACGATGAAAACTTTATAAAGTGTATTTATTTTATCTACAATTCAATTTCTCTTTCTATCATCTTGCCCCTCCCTGGCCCATTGGCGACGCCCTTGGTCTGTCAATACACTCATAAATTCGAGAGAACTTCTCATGTCAGTCATTACTCATTACAGTAGTTTTCATAAAAAAAAATGCAGCACTCTCACGCCGGGTTGCATAAAGCGTGATTAGCTAATCACATAATGAAATACGCGTTGATACCATGTATTTTTAATACGTTACTATGGTAACAACGTGAAGTTAACCATTTGATTAGCTTATCACGCTTTTATGCAACCGGACATAAATCTTCCTATTCATTCAGTCGAAATTATCAAAATATTTTCGACCTGTACTCTCGTTGCGTACACGTTACAATTTGTATACGTAAAAGGTGGGTCCAGACTGGTCCAGACCAAACACGCCAAACCGAACGTTTTTGCGTTCTCCGCGGCTCTGTTCGGTTTGGCGCGACATGCATCCACACTGAACGTTTCATTTTATTGTTCATTCGTGTTGCAAAAAGGTTCCAAAATTTTTACATGCAAATTGTAACAAATTATGATTGCACTTGAAACCGTTTGTATAGTCGAAATTTTTAAGCAGTAGAGAGACGTCATAGACCTGAAAAAAACGTTACAAAACGAAATAAAACTTGTAGAAATTTTTGAAAGATATTTTTATTTAGAAAACCGAGTAGTAAAAAAAGGTATCATAAAGAAATTACTTATTTATTATATTTACTATTATTTCAAATTAAAATATAAGGTATTTAATGACATTTCAATTTATTTATAATAATTGCAGTGTATTTTTTTTAACACACGTTGGCTACGACTCAAATAAAATATGTTTACATATATTTGTTTCTTGTCACGCCAATTGATTGAGTTGTCAAATAATATAATATAAAATCTTTGTTTGTTCGTTTAAGTTGTATTGTTCCTTATAATTGTTCGTATTCGTGTTCTTTGTTTCTTGTTATACGTTTATTTTATTAGCGTAAGTAATAATGCCTAAAGCATTATCGAAGCAGTCGCAAGTGCTAACTGCAAATGCGACTACATATTTTGAAAAAGAATTGACAGTGGACCATTACTGCCGTCAAAAGCAGTTCGAGAGGTATGTTATCATTTTATTTGTTGTTATTAAATTTGGCATTGCGATATGCAACACGCAACACATTTTCTAAACTAATGCACATATAAACTTTGTAATTCGTGACGTCATAATCTAGTTACAAATATTGATGACGTCTCTCTACTGCTTAAAAATTTCGACTATACAAGATTTATTATTTTGCATGATGCCCTTTGTTACGGTAGGTTTCTATTAAAAGAATAATCTTTTCACGATTTCTATCCCACTCATTTTTTACAAGCTGCATTTTGTTTTTCTGGAAAAAGAACTACTAAAATATCCATTAGTTAAACAAAAAAAAAAAATAATACAATTGAAGCTAAGAACACTATGGCCGTCTAAATTGCGCTGCGCTGAACACACAAATCTCTTTGATGTACCGACTGACTTCGGATCGTGTTCGTTTGCGCGCGGTCTTGCGGGAAACAATGACTACGTTTACACCGTGGATACTATACTGGTACGCGTAGCAAATACGTACTAAATTTTATTTTAGTACGGTATGTTTACACCAGTGTATAAAAAATAAGACCAAATATTTCTGGTACACTGTTTGGTCTCTTTGGCATCCTAAACTAAAATTATTTAATTATAAAGTTTATTGAATTAGATTGATATAACGTAAGTAATGTTATAAATATTATTTAAAATACTTTTAAACAGCCTAATACCGTCAAATGCACTTTTGTAATAAATGTCACTAAAATTAACCTAAATATTACTACATAATTTTACTTCAATTGCCTATCACAGATGGCAGCATAATCGGTTTAGTACGTTTGCTGTTTACACCGTGTGTGAGTAGGGTCTGGTACATCCCCCGTTGAACGTACTGAAGTTGTATACCAATTGCGTACCAAAGGTTTAATACGGAGTGTTTACACCGTCCGTTGCCATCTTGTGACGTCATTTGGTATTGGGACCAAACGCTTGGTACGCACGGTGTAAACGTACTCAATGCACTTGTGCGCGTTGCACCGTCCGAATAAACAAGGTCTGCAACGTTAGCGAACGTTTTGCGCGGTTCAGTTCAGTTTGGCGCGCTTGATCTGGAGTCTGGAACATATTTACGGCGCAGCCAGTCGGCAGAATTCAAACGCGGACAGTTTTTCGAAAGACAGAAGAGTTAAACGTTTCGCTTCTCGCTGATCCAGCCACTAACGATACAGCTAGCCCTCGAGTTTAGATGCAGGAAGGTTAACCTTCCGGTAAATCATATTGTGTTTGTCAACCTACCTTAATATCAGTAACTAAATGGCATACAATATTATTTTTATGGGGAACAAAACTATTCACATAAAACAGATATAAGAATGTTCTATAAAATGCAAAGGTTTTGCAATAATAAAATAGAAACCAAGATACTACAAATCTAACGTAAATATTTCTCCTCTGTTTTTTATTGTCATTTAATAATTCTACTTACATAAAATAAGCTATACCAGCAAATATATATTTTTTCTACTTTCGCTTAATAAGAGACTCTTTATTTTAATAATTTCAGTTAGATTATACATCCATTATTTCACTATTGAAATACTAAGATCTTTATTTCACGCAAAATCAAAATTGAAAACATTTTTTAACGTGAAACAAGGGGATTTATCATATCCACGGTTACAACTTGAAATTTGATTGATAGCAGTATATTTGCTTGTTTCATTTAAAATAAAATACAGGGAACGAATTTGACAGACGCATTAAATATTAATATTGTAAGGAATTTCAAAATAAACAATTAATAAACCTACTAACAAACAATTAAGTATAATAACTAGTGATTCTGTGAGATGAGACGAGACGGAATTTTTCTTTTTCTTGTTTCGACTCATTTTAAATGTAAAATATTTTATCTCCTCTCGAATATTATTTCATCTTAGTCTCGAAATATTGCAGGCTTTGTCATTCACGCCATCTGTGCATAGTGTTTCCATACTTAGGGAAATTTCCATAGATTTAGAAAAAAATGGAACATTCTTTTAGTAAATTAAGAAGAAAATATATATTTATTATAATTAGTGTAACTTTGTAAGTACAATGTAATTATCTGCTCCACGTACACTTTGCCTTTGCATACCAGAAAGTCATAAAAAAGCGCACTAAAATGATGACAATTCAGGTTTTTGTTTTTGATTTGTAATGGTACTCAATTACTACTTAGATGGTGTATGGAATTTTTAGGTTATCAATTTAACTCTTGTCAGTTGTAGATGCTTCTTTGTTACTTAATTCTTAGGTTATAGTTTTATAGTGACTTTAGCTATAGCTACAAAATATGTCACTTTTAGGACGTTTGAAGAAAAATAATTTTAAAATTCGAGAATCTCGATTTTTTCTCATCTGTAAGCTTTGTTTTTAAAATCGTTCTAGTCTCGCTCGAGACGAAATATTTTGAGACTAGACGAGCTAGATTCGAGAAATATTTTATCTCACCCGAATCACTATTTATTAATAACGAACAATTAAACAATAATTACAAATTTTCAAAAATCCAATCATTAACTGCTAAACAATGACTCAATCAGCTATAAAACTTTTGAATTACCGGAATTACCTACGATGATATTTAGACAATTGTAATATTTTCTAATTGAACTTTTTTTAATTGGTCTAAATTTTAAAGTTTTCCCTCGGTACAAACTTCTGATTTTAAAGGTCACCAATAAAAAGAATCTAGATGTGTAATGTCGAGTGATCTAGGAGACCATTCTACTATACTACCATTTCCTCTAAAGTTATTACTTTTAAAAATTGTTGTTTTACTTGGGATAGGCCTGTCAGAAAATTTTATAACCCAAAAAGCAAATGTCAAATTCGTTCCCTATATTTAATTTTAAATGAGACAAGCAAATATACATTGCTGTCAATCAAACATAATGTCGTCACCATGGGAATGATAAATCATATGATTCACGTTAAAAAATACTCACGGTACATAGAAACATTAACAGCTACAAAAATAGAATATTTAGTTATACTTTTTAACTTTTGTTATAATAAGCTAGTAATGCGCAAAATTAAAGCGTAAGTACTTGGAACTGTCTTTTTTGTTTATTTAAAAAAATCAAAATGTCAAAAAATTATCATTTTAAATACTTATTTATATTCAAACGGAAGTAGAAAAAATATTGTATGACCACGGAAGGAACCGGGTGGTTATTTCACTTTTGCTCTTATAAAACTCGCCTGCGTCTCGTTTTGAAATTTTCGTATGCATTAAATAACCACCTCTGTTTCCTTACTACATAAATAGATATTTTCAGTATTTTTTTTTAATAGTGTTGCAATAACGGAAATTTTTCAATTATAAAACCAGTTACTCTTAGTAATTGAGACTGATAATATGAAGATAATGACCAAATGCAATATGTGACCAATATCGTCAAAATTAAAAAAATAATTAAATTATTGTCATAAATTTTATACAATGGTTGAGAAGTGAACCAACAATTTTTTTGTAACTTCCCAGTCATAATTAAATTTATATACAATAAAAAATTTAACGACAAAGAAAAAATTCGGGGAATCAAAATCAAATGTACTGTTTAGTCAAATACATTGTACATGTATTTTAATTTTTTTTATAAACGTCAATTAAAGTCATAAAATATAATTTCTTAACCTTCTGAAATTTATTTTTATGCTGCACAAAATTCATTAAATATTAAAAATTTCTTTTATTTATCTTATGAAATTGTACAGGTGTTGCACAATGATATTTTGAATAAATTGTGTATCGTATATTTGTGTTTTCTTTGATACCTGAAACAACATGTCAATGAGTCATATTCACGCCGCTAAAATTTAAGTAGGTAAATAAATTTCTGGTTGTGTATGACTCACAAATTTGTTGCAAATATTATTTTTTGCGGCGCAACATATTACATCAATAATAATTTATCATAATTATTTTAATAATGATATGCCCTCTGGAAATATACTTTGTACGTCTCTGTACATCACTAACGTAACAATCTAGCGTAATTGGAATTTTGCATGGTGTACTTCGATCCCAGATAAAAAGAAAACTGCCCCACGAAACAAAAGGTAATGGTAATTCTGAGAAATTTATGTGAATCCCACGTAATTAGATCAAACTTCAATGTAACAATGATAAACAAATGCACTGATTACATCTATTTTTTAAAAAATCTAGGGAGTAAGTCTAACTAGATTCTAATTAGACAAAAAAATAGAAAACTAATGTAAAAAAAGTACAAGCAGAGGTAAACAATTTCAAAAGTATCTTGAAATTTGTGTGATTGCAAATATGATATTATTTGCACTTGAGTTTGTTTACTTCTAAGAAATTGTTTATAATGTTCTAAATATTATCAACAAACAACTTTAATAAACAGAATAAAAATTTTGTGTTCTATGTAAATAGGAAGTTGATAATATTTTTACTGTTGTGTGCAATAAAATGATATTAAAAATTATGTTGAAACGTGTATGATCTATAACATTTTATAAGCTGTAAACAAAATATTCATGCCAATTTTTCTTTTGTTAACTATAATTATTGTAACAGTCAGAAATGTTGATTTTAAGTGCAAAAAGCAACAATATTGCATGTGGAAGATTCCATTCTTTATAGCAACAATTAAAATTCTACTCATACCTTCATTAGAATTAAAATTTTCAATCATAAATCTCATCATTTTACGAAAATATGAAGAGTATATATTTGGCGAACCTGCCAAAAAATCAATACTTGGTTGCTATATCCCAACTCACCTCTTATTGGAAATGGTTTGGTTTGCACCGTCTCAGACGTCGGCGGGAGAAGCCTTTTGGTTTCTGGAGACATCACACTGGGACATAATTGAACCTCTTTCATTCCATAAAATTCTCCGCACCCACTGTTTGAGTTCCTCATTCGAAGGGACCCACTGTTCATTACCGCCGCACTGCTCATCTCTGCGACCGTTTCACAATCACTGCTTGAAACTGACGTACTAGCGTTTCTGGCTGAAATTTTCGCGGACTAGTTCTTTCCGGTTTCACAGATGAAACTGAACTGACAGTTCAGATGCAAGCATGTAAAGAAGTGACTGCTATTGGCTCCTAGTGCTTGGTTATCAGGTGATATTGCCAACCAATCCTATTGCGAAAATAGAGCAGCAAGACTTGGTGGGGCGGTCGATATACAAAAAGATGACACTATTGGTGAAAGGAGACTTTACCGGGAAATATGAAGTACGAAACAAATTTTTATCTTTGCGTTTGTGTCTTTTTGAAAGCGAGAGGTAGTAGATTCGTGTACAGCGGTCCTAAAAACTGAGATAGCCTAGTCTTCAAATCTCAAAATCAATTAACGTATCATTAAATTTTTGAAACCAATTCAAGATACAAATAGGAATTTATCTGCTCTGACATTAATTGTTCTTTATAATTTGTCATTTATAATTCAATGAATGAATTATAGTTCATAAATATTCAGTTTACTTTTTAGTTAGATGTTAACTATACCTTACCTTACCCAATTGTATTTCTATTCTCTTTGATAAAAGCATGAAAAATAATAGTTATTTTTTGTACAACAACTATGGAAAGTGGCACTTTTCTCTCTCTATATAAAGCTTCAAAGTTGAGTATTTCCCACAATCACAAATATTTCTCACAGATTTACCAACATTGTGCTTGCATAGTGTGGGAAATGTCATTTCTCATAGTAATTTTCAACACAGCGCATGCGTAAAGGTACATTTTGTGAGGTTATGTGCACCATATTGTTTGTTATGTCAAATAGCTTTCGTGCATGATTTTTTGTTTCTTAACGTTTAGCAGTATGGTCGTAGAAAAAGTATAGTGTGCTACTCGTACAGAATTATCTATTTCCCACCTTGTATGATTCCAGCACTTGACTTCGTCTCGTGTCGAAACTTTCACACCTCGTGGGAAATAAGTGACTTTCTGCACTTGTTGCAAAATATAGTATTATTGAAGTTTCAATTACATACAGTTTTGAACATCATGATATTCTTATAGTTTTTAGGTAAAAATAATATATAGCTTCCAAGAAAAAAACAGGAAATTTCATCATTTAAAATTGTATCCCTGGAAAAATATTTCACTACGCCACTGGATGTACATTCATTTGGAATAAAACGGGATTTTTTCGAAACATTTGAAAATTAAGAAGTCGATAAAAATTAGTTTCTTTAATTACCTATCTCTAGAGAACTGTGGTATTTTTTTGAAAAAAAAAACATATTTGAAAAGATACTGTCTCATAAAATGTACTATTTAACCGACATTGTAACTCGTATGACTTTTGAATTTTCAATGAAGGGAAATGAAAATGTGGCGGTCGACAAAAAATAAAAATTTAAGGTTAACTTGTCGATGTACAACTTCACCTCAAATTTTAATGAAATTTGGCAAGAAGTTCCTACTTAAGCTAGAAAATTATGGAAAAATAATGAAAAATGGCGGTCAGACTAGTTTGACCTTGAAATCGCTGTTTATTTGTTTTTAAGCTATTTAATACAACAGATGTGTATACATACATACGTGTCTAACTTAACCTAATCTAACCTAACCTACTCAAACCTAAACCAGCATAAACTAATCTGATTAGGTTAGGTTGGGCTAAGTTAGATTAGATTAGGTTAGGTAATTTTTTTTATAATTTTTCCATATTTGTTTAGCTTAGTAGGAACTTTTTTCCAAATTTCATCAAAATAGAAGGTTGACCAAATTTAATATTATCATTTCTGCTCTACTTACTATTACTCTACTACTACAGATTTGTGGAATGGGAGTAATAAAAGAAATAATAAATTCAGTAATATTGTTTGAGATTTATATTATATTATGTTACAATACCTAAAATTTTCTATGTAAGCCGACTAATTTCAGTAAGTATCCCGCTGGTTAAATTAATAATACACAATAATACTTTTTATCAGTGTATTTAACAATAAATATAATTGCCAACAAAAAAGAGTTAAGTAGATATAATAAATTTTGTACGTGTAAAAACGTAAATTCAAAATTTCAATAAATAATATACGTTCATAATAAATGAAACGCACTGATTTTTAAAATAAAGCAACGATAAAAATTTCAATACAATCCCTTGATATTTTACTTGAACTGAGCAGTGGTGTCAGCCTTAGGCTTAGGTTTGCTGACCAGACCAGACAACAGTTTTTTCAATTCTGCAATGGCTAATGCGGGGTTCAAGTGCTAGAAAAAAAGAAATTGTATTATTAGCAATAACAACTATACAGGGTGTAAACGTAACTAGGGAACGCGATTTTTCTCGGAAGTTATAAGAGATACAAAAAAATCTTTCAAATAAAATTGTTAGTGTTTTTAGTAAGCTACATAAGTTAATGTAATTCAGAAAATAGTTATTTATGATATAAGTGTTAAAAGTGACATTTTATGAGTGAGTGGGGAAGTTTGAAACGAGGCTAAGCCGAGTTTAACAAACCCCACGAACGAAATAAAATCACTTTTAACACAAATATCATACACTATTTTTCCTACGACCACAGTTATGTACCTATTAGTAAATAAAAACTAAGCATTAGAATGACATTTATGACAGGTCATGATGTATTTGTTATGAACAACTGAACATAAGACGTGTTAAAAGTAAATTTGTTTTTTACTTTTAACACGTTGTCAATGGCAACGTTTTAAAAGTATTTACTGTGTTATAAACTGTTATTTTTAACTTGCTAAGCAACCGTTAAAAATACTATTTTTAACAGTGGTCGTAGGAAAAATATATTTTAATTTTTGGAGATATACCTATTTTTGACTTTTTTTTAAATGGTATGGCCTGTATATTTTTATATTATTTAGTACGAAATAATTTTTGCTTTATAAAAGTTCCATACGATATACCTTCTAAATTTAATAGTTTTCGAGATATTGAAGAAAATATTAAAATAATTTTACTGGAAAATAAAGCTGGCAATGGAAACAAAATTTGACATTTGTATTAGTTTAATGTTATAAGTTTGTGAAAAATATTGATAACTTAAACTATTATTTGTTGTAAAAATGGAAGAATGCCCAATTAACGAGAATGTGAAGAATTTGATGTACATTTGTAAATTAAAATGTGTCGTAATTCAATAATTTTGTTTTCATAGCCAGCTTTACTTTCGAATAAAACTATTTTAATATTTTCTTCAATATCTCGAATTCTATGAAGTTTAGAAGGTACAACGTATGAAACTTTTTTAAAGCAAAAATTATTTCGTACTAAATAGTATAAAAATATACAGGGCGTACCATTTAAAAAAAAGTCAAAAATAAGTATATCTCCGAAAATTAAAATATTTTTTTTCTGATTTACATTAATTTATGTAGCTTACTAAAAACACTAACAATTTTATTTGAAAGATTTTTTTGTATCTCTTATAACCTCCAAGAAAAATCGCGTTCCCTGGTTTCATTTACACCCTGTATGATACGTGGATAATAAAGATCGTTTACTTGTGGCCTTCAAATTTGACATATTTATCATTTGTTGCCATTTATATTTACTAAAACATTTTTTATTATTTGATTAGTAATAATTTGATTATAATAGTAATCAATTTTTTATCAAATCAAAGAGCGGACTGCATAATTTCGCTATCTCAAAAATCTTTGGTGGAAGAAAAATCGATGAGTCAAGTTCGAGAACAGTTAAAAAAATTACGCTTAAAAGATAAACAAAAGTATAAAAATAAAACTAAATAATTTACCCGAAATCTAAGCCAACAAAATTTGATGACTAATAACATGTCTTGGCCTCTCCATAAAGGGGTATTCTAATATTTTTTTTTTATTTTTCTGAAACTCACGTATTTTTTTAATATAAATCTAAAATTTTGAGTCCTTTTTTATTTAATTTGAGCGAGATAAAAAAAAATATTTTAAATTTCGCGATGTAGTAATTTTATTATCAATAAACAATATTAAATGATTATTACAGTATTATGTATGATTCATTACTTTCATCAAATTTCTATATTTATTTATTTTATTTTAAATATTAAATGTGACTTTGAAACACTATTTTCTTGCGTGATGAGGATGCGCACCAAGTGCACTGTAACGGCTGTGTGCGATGCAAGATATATCTCTATTACGCTTTGTTGAACGTGTGGATCGCGGAGGATCAGCGGCTGTGGTACAGTTTCTACAAATTTTTTTTAGTTATGTCATGAGTCCCGCGTACCTCACAACCCACGTGATACCTGTTCAGCGTCAAAAAAAAATAAAAGAAAACTCATGTTAGGAATAACTTTTTTTTGAGTTTTTTTCACAATTCAGTCATTTTATAGCATAATACACAATGTTATAACATTTTTTACCTTAAATTTTACTATATTAGAATACCTCATTACAAAAAAATAATTAGTCTTTCTCTGGCATGATTTGTATGTTGAGTAATCTAAATTCTTTTTAGAACTTTTCTTTTCAAATATGATGAGAATTTAGTTTTTGAAACTCGAGTCTTATTGGCGATGCCATCGTAGATGTCAGCGACGTAAGCGGCAAATATTGAAAGCTCAATACCCGGTATAGTGTACATTATTTGACATATGCACTGTAGGTTAAAGATTATGATTTTAACATTAGTTACTGTTTCATATAAATAATTTTACTGATTTTAGTGAAAACTGATATTTTATAGTTAACGTAAGCCATCGTATTGTTTTGTTCATATTTTAAAGCTGTCGTTGAAGGAACTACGCTAGACGGCAGATTTTTCGAAGGTACTTACTGCATTACGTTTCAAAACTTTTTTATGATTTTGAATATCTAAAAGGTATATAATGATATTATTGTTACTATCTTTCAACTAAATGAAATGCTCATCATAATTCACTTCACTTATCTATCCTAGCAAAATAGGCATCATCATCAAAATGACGGGAACACACGTACCTACATGTTTTTAATTTGTACTTTCTTTCCATTTCGTAATTTTAACATCCATGCTAATTGTTTATCTATCTTTTCTTCCAACCCAAATTTATTAATTATGGTCACCCTACTTTTACCAGATTTAGGAAATTCATGAAATGAAATGTCTATTCATTTTTGCATTCATTTACGCCCCAGAACACAGCAGTACATGTTACTCATATTTATATAGATGCAATAAAATAATATTGAGTTCAAAATAATCAATTACTACTTTCATAAACTTATAAATCACTTCAATTGGTCTATTTCAACAAAGAAATAACTGTAACCTAACAAAACGAATACCGGGTATTAGGCTTCCAATTTTTCTCGCTAGATAGCGAGCGCTAGGATGGCATCGCCAATATTTATAAATTGATTTAAATTTTAAAGGTTGCGAAAAAGTTTCGTTTTAATTAATCATTATAATATTTTAGACTTCAATATAGTATTTCATTGATTCTAACTATTTTTACCGTCATGTCTGTCGATCTGCCCGACCGTATTCATGTTGTTGCTGTATTTAATATATTACTTTATTTTTAAAGTTTTATTATTGAATAAATTAAGAATTAACGATCAATAATTATGCACCTTAAATATTGTTTGTTAATTTAAAAACAAATATTATTTTGGTATATGAATAATGGTATGATAAGAAAAGCAATAAATATGTTACCTTTGGACAAGTAGCGGTGCAATTCAGAATAGTATGGCATCGGTACACAGAATACCAATCTCTAATCCTATCCAAACGCTTGGCATGGTTGTCATCTCTTGAATCGATGATCCAGCGGTATGCCTAAGAATTGAAGTCATTGTTCAATATATTCCTGATTTACATATAAAAAAATATCTTCTTTTACAATTACATTTCCTAATATTCATTGCAATATAAATGATTAAAAACAATAATTAATTTTTAATAATCCAATGATTATCAAAAAGTCGTAGGGGGAAGTGGTTCCGATAAGACTCCTTATCGGAACTTCTGATTCTAGCATTATCCGGATACCTGATTAATTGAATGCGCAAGTATCCAATTCTTAATTCCAAATCAGAAATTTATCGTTTCTTGATTCTGGAATCGAAACTAACTGATTTTAAGATTCTGAAATCATAACTATGAAATCTGAATTCTGAACCAAACTACTAATTTCTTGATACTGGAATTCACGAATATTCGAGCAAGCTTTTATTTAAAATAGGACAACAAATCTGTTATCTGTTCATAACTTAAGAATAACATTTCAAAAATTATAAAAGGAGGCAGTTCTAAGTTACAAGTTTCTTCTGAGTTCATATACCAACGATTCCACTACTCAGATCCAAGCATCGGTTCCTAACTAACTAATATGAGTAGTTCTAGAATTTTCTGATTTTTCGGTTAACATCTCTATCAAAAACTATTTCTAAAAAATCAAACACTACTTTTTTAACCTATATTAAAATATTGATTGAAAAAATCACTATTGCGAAATTTGGCCAGAAATAAAAATAATCATCTCGTAACAAATTTTTCCTATGACAAATATTTTTATTTTACCTGCATAAGAACAGCTGGACCCAAATATCTATCAGAATTCCACCAATAGCTAGGACAACTCGTGGAGCAACAAGCACATAAAATGCATTCGTACAGACCATCCAGTTTCTTCCGATCTTCAGGATCTTGCAAAAATTGTTCTTGGCCAATTGGCAACTTGTCTCTAAAAATAATATTAGAAATAATTTCTTACAGAGTTAATAACTCAAACTAAAATTATTCATATCCAATATTTATTCAAGTAGCAAACTTTATCAATTTCATAACTGTTATCCACAATTCGATGAATATTATTTTCTGCTTACCTTCTTTGCAACCAGGGTTCGATCAACTTGTACTGGTCGAAAAAGTGAGTCATATCAGGTACGAGATCTTTAACTACATACATATGGGGCAGAGGGTAAATCTTCATTGCGCTACCGCCACTATCTACTTTACTGTAAAATTAAAATGAAACCAATCAGTATTTCAACATAAATCAAGATCATACCAAAGGCAAGCTAAAGTGTTCAGCCCATTTATATTCATGGCGCAAGAACCACATACACCTTCCCTGCAAGATCTTCTAAAAGATAATGTAGGATCTTGCTCATTTTTAATCTTAATCAATGCATCAAGAACCATAGGTCCGCATTTTTCCATATCCACGACGTAGTTTTGAAGATGAGGTTTCTTGCTTGGGTTTGCAGGGTCCCATCGGTAAATTTTAAAACTTTTATTTTTCGCTTGGACAATACTTGATGCGTGGAAGTTACGAACCTTAAATATTTTGACGTATGAAGAATATATGTAATTATTATTATGTAATAACAGAATCATATTTTTAGGTAGTTTTACACGGTGTCTCAATGAATACTTACTTGGTTTAAAGCAAGCCTGCTTGCCTTAAATAGTTGTAGTTCTTTTGCCATGATTAAGGCAAAGACAGATTATTAAATCATAAAATAATAACAACTGTCTGGGACAGCAATAGCAACTGCAACCACAGGAACAGTGATATTTTATATGTGCAAGAATCAAATTTCCCTAATATTCTTGCGTTCTTTTTCCACATTTATGAACAAATTTTATTCTACAAATCATTATAATTAACTTATAATATTCATAGTATAAATATATATAAATTAAAAGCAAAAGTTATATAATTTATATCTATTTACAAATGAAATACTTTTTAATGAAAGTGTCATTTTTTTTTAGTCAAACGCAGTTAACAAAGAACTGACAGCTAACCTTTTCAAATTGGTTCAAAAAATTATAAATACATTTGAAACGTATTAAATATGACATTATTCTTAATTTTGTTGTTAATAATATAATTAAAGTGTATTTATTTTAAATAAGGTGTATAAATAATAACAAATATATAATTTATAAGTTTAGAACGTTAATAAACGTTTTACAGGAACTAGAAAAATGGATAATGAACCGAAAAAGATATCTTTCGGATTTAACAAATTACTTAAAAAATCTAATATTATAGTTAAACAGCCAATTGAAGAAAAAAAATGTGAAATTATTGAATATATTGAAGAGAAATCTATAAAAGTTGTAGGGTAAGTAAATAGTAATACCTGATATGTATCAGTAATATATTATATATTTATACATATTACAGTGGAAATGATACACCTAAAGGCCCTCTTGTTATTCCTATGAAAGAGTCTAATAAAACAAAATTATCAAACTTAATAGATATAGTTCAAAACAATTTTCAAGAAACTGAAGCACCTCAGTCAACAAATATAGAAAATTCCAACGGTGAAGGCAGTAAAAAAGCCGAGAATTTAAGTTTAGAAGAGCAGGCTGCACAAGAATTATTGAATGATACAAAAAATGTTAAAATAAAAGAAGATAATAAGCGTATAATTAATGTGTCTAATAATGAAGAAAAAGTTACCTTTGATGGAGAGAAAGAGGTAATGATTTTGTTGAATTTTGAATAATTTTAATAATAAAAAAAATGTTATTTTAGTCCACATTAGAAGATTACGAAGAAATTCCAATAGAAGAGTTTGGAAAAGCTATGTTACGTGGTATGGGATGGAAAGATGGACAAGGAATAGGAAAAAATCAACAGTAAGTTATTGCATTCAGGTTTTTTGCACATATTATCTCTTCTCTTTGTCTATAATGTAAATTGAAATAAAATTTTCCAATATTGTAGGAAATAATTGTTTTGTGTAAGATATATTTATAAATCTTCCATTTTATTATATGGAACATGCCAATCTTTCGATCATTTCGTACAGCGATATAGCCAGCAAACTTAACAACATTAGAAAAAGTAGCGGAAAAGTTTAATTAGATGTCAGGGTGATATGAAAATTGTGAAAATAGCGCTAAATTTAAATTTAAAACAAATTTTGCACCTGCATGATGCCTATTTAAAGTTTATTACAATTTTTTTTCACTATTGTCCAATGGCGAAACCAGAAATTTCATATGGGGAGCAATTTCAAAAAAATAATAATTTAATAAATTTTAAAAACATACATTTCATTCAGTTTTATCAAAAATAATAATTATATTAATTTTAATAGTTTGAAAGAAAATATTTATAAGAATTTCTATTTTAGTTACTGTATTAAAAAAATTATAATGTAAAAAATAATTATATAATTTATTCTCAAAGGGGAGGGGCATACAAGGTTGAACACGAATATTCACGAAAATTCCCATAATAAACTTTCATAACTTACTCAATTGCAAATATTACGTATAGAAAATATAGAATTTCTTTTTCGCGCCAAATAAAATAAAATGAAGGTTAATATTCGCTAATATCAGTTTATTTAATTTTTTTTTTGCTTAACAGTTTCCGGTATTTTCGGCCTTAAAAATATCGGTTAAAATTACGGTTATATTTCGCAGCGTAGCGTGATATGTTTCGTAAGTTTTATCTTCAAATGTAGCTTTTGCTTCCACCATTGATCTTATTGCATAATAATAATATGTGCAAATATCTAATAATTAATTAATAATTCTTTATAGATTAACATATCTATTATTCACGCAAATAAACAAAATAAAATAGAAACTCAAGATTTCGCAATATATACATGTTTACAATATGCAATGTTTTCCCTAGTGCGAAGATTTAATGCAGCCATCTATTTTCAGTGGTTACCCGGATTACAAAGCTAAATGATTATAACAAGTGAAAATGATACGCTAATCTGTTTTAATTATAATTTTCTAGTGGCCGGTTGTACCAGTATTACTTAAATTTTATGTTTTCTTTAAATGAACAATATTACTTTGTAATAAAATGTCAAATGAACTGTTTAACATTGCTCTTAAAATTTTGATTAGACTTTTTAAATTTAAGCATTGCTTAAAAGTTAAGCCTTGTTGGTGGTATTCATTTGTTTATAACTATTATTTTTATCCGAAGATAAAACAGATATAATAAATAAAATGTTCAAAACATTCCCTGGAGAATGATAAGATAGTTTGAGTACCTATCCATTTAAATTATCTTAATTAAAAATCGCATGCAATTCTTTTATTTATAAACCGCAGTGAGTTAAATAAACAGCGGTCAGTAAGCGTTAAAATAAATAAATTTTTCCGTTCCCAGAACTTTTAAATTAATTTTGGCTAAAATTGTTTAAAACTTATTATGTGTGTATATTATGGACTACGTAATATTAATAGTGCTCAATCCTCGAAAAATCCACTCACGCACTCGTTATTTATGAGTAAAAAATGCCATTTGCGAGCAAGCTCAAGCATTTTATTATAATTTCGTCTATCTACGTACAAGTATTTTAATTACAAGCAACCTGGACATCGATCAGGCTGGTACGATATTTCTTATTAAGTGGAGATACTTCCCTATTTATTGTACATTTATATTCATTCTATGTTAACTTTTTTTCTTATTCATCCTTCCATGGTTCTCCATCGGAAGAAATTATATGTCGCAACTTTTTATAAGACATAATTTTTACGATTTTTTCATGCAGCATATAATATATCTATGTTCTATCCATTTAAAAATCTTCGGCGAATATTTAATACACTCTGAAATGCCATGAGTTACTGTACTGAATTACGGATTAGGCCAGCCTACAGTTTTTGAGGATTGTACATGTTTCCCAAAATAAGTATTTGGGTAGAGTAATGGTTTTAATGTAGCACTGACATGGAATATATTTATTCATACCAACAAATGGCATTTGGAGTATTTTCTCAAATCGATCTTTAAATTCATTGATTATTTATAACAAAAACAATAATATCTAATAATGATTTAATAATATGTTAAAAAAGATATTTATAAAATTATATTTGAGCTTTACAAAGACATATGGAAAGGTAAACTTTCACCTTTTTCTTAACCGACCGCCAGCTTAATAAGGGATATATTGTAATTCTGATGTTAGTATAAAACGATATCGTAATTATAATAATTCTTTAATAAAAAAAAATGTTACAACTCAAATTAAACAACGTATCTATTTTTTAGTCAAATTCTAACAACTGCATTATTTAGGTCATGGGTCAAAATGATATCAGTGACTCAAATTTAACATTAGTCAAAAGTTACTAGATTTGTAACTAAATATTGGCGGTTATTACAGATAAACCTATCTCTCATGATATTCCCTGTTTTCTCAAATTTTAATTACAGGTTAAATATCTTCTTTGGAATTATTTGCCTGCCTGATCTGGTGACTCGTACTGGTGGTGATGGTGTGCTGCCGGTACTTGGGTTCTCTATCAGGCACGGTCTTGTGACTTGTTTTGTACTGGGGTTATCTATTATAGTTTCTTCTTTGGTTTCTGATTGTTTTCTTTCTTCCTCGGCTATAGTATCTTCTGTATGGTACTTTTTTGTAAATCAAGAATTTCTTCTGTATTTTAGTCCTTCTGGCTTTTTTATGATATGAGATCCTTATATTTTTCGTGAATTTTAGCTGGGAGCCATTTGTTTTTCTGTTTCCGGTATAGAACTATTTCTATTTCTTATTCCTTTTTTAATAATCTGGTAATTTAGTGATCTTATCTGCTTACTCTTTTTCAACTTTCTTCATCTGTTTCAAATTTTCTTGTACTGTTATTACTACTTTTGGCATTAACAGTTTTTCTTGAGTTAGAATTAGATTTCTTGTTCTCCTGCTCATCAGTCTTTGAACTGGTGAGTCTAATTTATCGCTTGGTGTGTTTCTGCGATACAATAAGGCCAAGTGTTTATCTGATTTTTCATATGTGCATTTATTAATAATATTCTTAGTCTCTTGCACATTTCTTTCGGCCAGTCTGTTGGATCTTGGAATTTCCGGAATATACAAACGATGTTGGAAATTCCACATTGTTTAGAATATTTTTAATTTTTCCGATGTATATTCTGTTCCATTATATGTTAACATTATTTCCGGTATCCCAGGTACTGAGAACCAATTTTTTAGTGTTTTGATTATAGTCTCGCTTTGTATGTTTGATAATTTTACAAAGTTAAAAAATACAGAATATGTGTCTGCGATTATTAAATTATTATTTCCTTCAAAGTAATATAAATCAGATGCTGCTATAACCCAAGGTCTATTTAGAACATCTTTAATTATTAATGATCCTTTAGAGTTATCTTTTGATATTTACTACAAGTTTTACAACCACTTATGAAGTTTATTATTTCTTGTGTCATGTTAGGCCAAAACACGTTATCTCTGGCTATTGTAATTGTTTCTTGAATTCCTTTGTGTGAAAGGTGGCACAACGTAATAACTATTTCTCTTATTTGTGGTGGTATAGGAATGCGATTACTCTTTAATATTATGTGTATATAACAAGATAGCTCCTCCCTGTATGTCCAGTACTTCTGTAGGTTTTCCCGAAGTTCAGTACGTTTCCCTCACCATCCAACTTCATCCGCTTCAATTTCGATAATTCGCTATCATTGTTTATTAGTTGTTTTTTTTTATTCCTCTTTTCTCTTATTATTCGATATCTCTCTTGTCAGTAGAGAAATCATAATTAAAAATTAAGAATTTTTTTCTGTAAAACTGTTACTATACTCTAAGTTCTGACATATTTATTTTAAAATGTAATTATACAGGCTGTTCAATAAAGCGAATCAAATTTACTCAATTTCAAATGACTATAACTCGCCATTTTCAAATGGAACACCCTATATTTTATTATTCAGTTGTGTGTCTTTTTGTACTATCTTCATATATTATTAAGGGTATCCCATGTCTAAAACCAATAATTTCAGAGTTTTTTACGATTTTATATTTATTTCTAAAATTTAAATTACAAAAGATTTTCAATGTAAACACCATTCTCATGGAAACTTATTTGCAGACGGTTTATAAATGAGTAATTTACTCTTCGCAGCAAATTTGCATCCACAGTTATCTTCTCGTGTAAGTGGTGTTGTCTGATAAACCGACTCCATTACATGACCCTACAAGAAAAAAATGTAAGATCCGGAGATTTAGCGGGCCAATTTCTTGTACCATTTCTTCCAATTCATCCATTAGGAAATTCTTCAGTTAAATAATTCCTAATCCGAAGACTGTTGTCAACTATAATATATTATAGTGCATCATCATCACTGCAATTATTGTTTCTTATTAAAAAAAAAAAAACAATATCCACAACAGAATAATAAAATGTAGGGTGTTCCATTGGAATATGACGAGTCATACTCATTTGAAATTAAGTAAATTTGATTCGCTTTATTGAACACCCTGTATAATTACATTTTAAAATAAATATGTCAGAACTTAGAGTATAGTAACAGTTTTACAGAAAAAAATTCTTAATTTTTAATTATGATTTCAACTCTTTTAATTAGTTCTTATTCCACACACATGACTTTACCTAGAATTGGTTGTAATGCATTTTCTTCTACTAGACGTTAAACTCATTTTGTTGTACTTTTGTTTCAGAGTTGTTATACATTCTCCCTGGACTCTTATTGGTTGATTTGAATACGATACTAATCTTGATGTTTTTGAAGTTAACACTTGTAATCTCGATCTACCAGCTACAATTTTCGGTATTACATTTACATTGCATTGTGCACCCGTATCTAATTTTAATTTAACTTTTTGCTTGTTTGGGAGTGTAAACGTTTTAAACTAATCATTTGTTTTTCGCTTATGTTGTTCTATTGAGCTTATTAATAGTATTTACTCTTCCGTATTTTTTTATTGCGACTAGATTTCGTTGATTTGTTTAGTTTTGCACATTTTCACGAAATGTCGTTTCCTTTCACTTTACTTTGCTATATTGTTTATTATATGCAGCGTATACTACCACATATAGTGCATTTGAACTTTGAATCGTCTTCTTTCTTATGTTTCATGGTCTTGTTATGGTTGTCATATTGATTTTTTTCTGAACGCTGATTACTTGAGTTTCATCAACATTTTTTATAATGCTTAATTGTTTTCTTGCCTGTTTACTAGCTCTCTTTCTCTTACTTGATCATTATTTATGCCAACTACGATCCGGTTCCAAACGTGGCTGTCTTCCAGTTTACCGAATTCGCAATGTTTTACTTTGCTTCTTAACTCGGTTATGAAATCTTCGAAACTTCTCCAGATTTTTGTTCAACTTTATTGAATATATATCATTCGTACGTCACGTTTACTTTGGGAATGAAGTGTTCTTCAAACTTCTTAACGATGTCTGCTACATTATTTCTCTCTTCGTCCATTAGTTTGAACGTCTTGTATATTCCAGCAGCATCCGATTCAGTAATCATCATAAACGTTGTGACTTACACATACGGATCTTTACTTTTATGATTGGTAGAAGTCCCATACCAGATATTCTGCTGATAGCATATTTTCCATATGCTGGCTATGTCATTTTCGTTGCTAAGTTGTAAAGACTTTGGGGGTTTTAAACCTGTAACACTTTCTTTATGATTTCTGTTTTCCTCCGGCATTTTGCTGGTTTTTTCAGAATTTGGGTTTCGGTACCATGTGACATTAGTATAAAACGATATTGTAATTATAATAATTCTTTAATAAATCAAGGTAAATATTACAACTGTTGGCAAATCAACTTTGCTAGTAACCATGTATGGGTGGAAAAAAATACGCGAAACGCTTATAGAAATATACAACCGGACGTACATATATTTCTATTCCAGAATCTCGGACGAAAATCAGATAAAAAAGAAAAAAGTATAATATAAAACAGGCTTCAAAGTTTTTTCTTTTGTAAATGTTTTGTACAGATATAATTTGAAAAATCTAAAAAAGATACATGTAACAATCTCTATTTGAAAAAAAAATAGTGATGATTTTATCGCACAAATTAAAATTTTATTTAGTGACATTAATCGTGTAGTGGTCATAAGAACTTTTTATAGCGTATTCGGTGAATAAATAGGTACTAATATTCATAATACTCGGTCTGTGTTATAAAACATAAAACGATTATATAATATATAAATATTTTGTAATTGCACCTAAATAAATCGCTTAGTCTACAACATATGCAGTATACAGTACATCCCACTTGTAAGCGTACGCTGTACAATGTCCCATTTAATCAACTTTGTAACTTATTGATTCCGAGATTCTAAATTCTAATAGTAACAACTGAAAATGAGATATACTTTACATCAAATTCATTAATGGTTATTTAAAAAAAAATGAGTTATTGGCATTTTATATACGAGTACTTTGGAAACAAAAAAAATGCACATTATTTTAATATAAATTTTGTATTGTTATTAGATTAATTAAAATGGCTCAACCACATCAAAGACCTAAAGGGATGGGTTTGGGAGCTGATAAGATGGCAAAACAAGATAAAAATGATAAACCAGCTGTTGATAGAGATGGTAATACTTTGAAATGCGTAAAAGGAGCCTATGTTAAAATTATAGCTGGATATCACAAAGGCAACTATGGACAAGTACGTATTATTTGATTAAACATAGCAAAGTTAAATAAAGACCTTAACAGTACATTACTTTACTAGTGGGAGAAGTAGGGACTTCTCCCATAAGTACGGACTTCTCCCGTCGTATGTGAAGTGAATGCTGCCAATATACAGGACGAAGAAAAGCCCGTACTTCTCCCAAAGTAAAGTACGATATATTTTTCTTACAAGAACGGCAGCCAACAATGGTTATATATCTCAAAAATAATTTTGGTTCGATACATTTTACGGCCATTGAAGGTTTTCATTTGACTCTGCTTCGTATAAGACAAATTTATAATGAAATTTAGGAATTTGAAAATATAATTTATATTTTTTCTTGCAGATTCTTGGCTTGGATGATGAGTCTGGCCGATTCATAATAAAAACAGCTATAAATAATTTAAACTTGTCTCTGAACGAATTTCTTGTCTCTCCTGTAACTAAAGACGAATACACAAAAAATTCAAAAGTTATAAGTAAGTATATTATTTTGAACTGTAAAAAGTATACTTAGAAATTTATTAAACTCATTCAGGTAATGGAAAACTTCGGATAAAAAGTGTTTGAACGATTACAGAATGATTTATTTTATGTTTGGATGAATAAAGAATTGGTCTTCAAACAACTTCATTTTGTAAGTATTACAATGAATTGTTTTTTTATAGATAACGCAAAATATGAAGAATATTTACAGAAGAAAGAGGATGAAGAAAAACGAAAATTACAACAAATTAAAAAAGACAGAAAGTCAAGTGAAGAAGACCGTAAAGATAGTAGAAGAGAATCAAGAAAATCATATTCAAGTGATGAAGAACATAGAAGTAGAAAAAGTAAATACGATGAAACACAAAAAAGTACAAAGAAAGAAAAGAGATACAGTGACAGTGAAGAAGATAATAGATACAGAGATAAATATGCAGAAAATATTAAAAAAGAACGAACAGATAAGCATGAAAAACGAATTGTAAAAACAGAAAAAAATGTTCATAGAGAAAGTCAATCACGCAAAAGTGAAAAATCATCGAAATACGATTCCGAAGAAGAAACTGTAAACAGAAAACACAAAAGTAAGAACAAAAATAAATCTAAATATTCTTCTGAAAGTGAAGATGACAGAAAGTCTCGCATTTATGAAAAATCTTCAAAGTACATTTCCGATGAAGAAAGTAGAGACAGAAAATATAGAGAAAGACATAAAATGAGTTCAAAATATGCTTCCGATAGTGAAGAAGAAGCAAGTACAAGCAAGAAGAAATCTTCGAAATATGACTCAGACAGTGAGGATTATGAGCAAAGCAGAAAAAAACACAAAAAGAAGAAAAGCAAGAAATACAGTTCTGAAGAAGAGTCGGATGACAGATATAAGAAAAGTTCAAAGAAAAAAGAAAAGAAATATGATTCCGATTCAGAAGAAGAAAGGGAAAAAAAGAAGAAAAAAGACAAACATAAGGACAAGAGAAATAGAAGCAGGCATGAAAGACGATAATTATGAAATTATTTAAATTTAATTATAATTCGTAATAAATGTTTTAAATTATTTTACTTTTTTTTCAAAAAAACTTTTTGGTTGTATCAATATATTCATATTAATATTTTAAAAACTTGTTTTTCATTAATTTTGACATATAACATTGTAAAATTCGTAATTTAAATAGATTTATTTTTAATGTTTTAAATTGTAAAACCGAATTTATTAAATTATTTCATCTGAACCACAAATAACTATACAGGTAGGTGTTTCATTTTTAATGTTTTTATAATGTGTATTCCTATTATTATTACCGATAGAAAAACTAAAATGCAGCAAATTGATAATAATTCATAAGATACTTATGAAATTCTGAGCAGCAAACTACAATAAATTTAAATTGTTTTAGTTCAATAATATCGTTTTTCAAGAAAATAGTTTTTATATACTTGATGGAAAATAACTTAATAGGTAGAAAACAGAAAGATAATGTGCAGCTTTATTCGTTAGCAACATATTACGAATGTTCTTTTAATAAAATTTAAGACAAATATTTACATAAATTTAATCTATGGCAGTAAGAGTAAATATCCATAAAATGTTTAAGTAAACGACAAGTGTTTTATATTTTCACAGCTGATTGATCAATTTCATAGTTTATATTTTCCTTTAGGTATAGTACAATGTGTTAAAGAAAAGTTTTTTAACTTGTTGAAATTTAATTCGCCCGCTATACAACAATATGACTGCCACTTTTCAAAATAATCTAATATTGTACTAACTCTATGTTCAATTATTATTTCAATCAAATTAGCCAAAATAGGGAAAAAATCCGAAATTTTGAAAGTTGGTACATCTGTGTTGATTCGAGTGTTCATGTTCAACAAAAGTTCTCATGGGTGGGGGGTGAGCTTAATGGAAGAGAACTACGTCCATTTTCTAACTTTTTTTAAATATCCTGGAAAATAAATAAATTCTCTATAAAAAGGTCATATTATTTTTTTCGTAGTTTCAATACTTTCATAGATAGAGTTGAGGAAAATTTTGAAAAAAAATAAAAAATTGAGTTTCTTGCGCTATATAAATAACAAGTTTACCACAAAACTCAAACCTGATTTTCCCTCACAACAAAAGGTTCTACAAAGCAACATTTTTTCAGAATGTACAAATTATCACCTGTGCAGAGAGGTTGGTGGCGAGGGGTGGATAGCATTTTAGAGCAAATAAAAACATAGAACTCATCCAACAGTTCTGTTTTAAGCACCTTTTCTGCGTAAATGGAAAGATACCTGTAAAAGGAGATATATGTGGCTGTCAAAAAGCTGGCATGAAATGTAGCTCTGTATGCCCAATGCTGGATGAGGAAACATTCGTGTGGGCTCTATAATGGATAACGTTTTTTTTTAAATAAACATTTATGCAATTTGTTTTTTCAATTTTTTTTTCGTCAACTCTTATCTCCAAAACTATTGAGACGGTATGCACTTTTATTTTATGCTCAATTTTAAATAAAAATAATCTAAAAATGGTTAATAAGCCCTTTTATATATTTTTTACTCACAAACCCGTTTTTTTTTTAATTTTTCGTAACTATAAAATAATTATAAAAAAGTTATTAAAATATGATTGAACATTATACAAGAACATATTTTGACGATATTACTTAAAAGTACAGAGCAGTTTTGAAACAAAATTCGATAGGGACTCCAGTTTTAAAATAGTTAAAGAATATTTTTTGGATATAATGGCTTAATTTTGAAACAACTATATTAAAGAATAATTGTGTTTCTTCTGATAATAGGATGATACGTGACCATTTTTAATTATTTTAATAGAATATAAAATAAAAATATAAAACATGATATCGTTTACGTCTGATACCCAGTAATTACTTCTTCTAATTTTCCACGCAGTCAAGAAATTCGATCTCATATATATTGATATCTTCTGAACTATAAATAATGGAGATGTAATGAAATAATTTAAAATAGCCTTATTGTTACTTATGATTATAAAGAATGTACGTCAGTTCCTAAAATTGACCACATTGCTTTCTGGATGGGGCCCACAAAGTTAAACTGTAAAGAATCAACAAAATAAAATAAAATGATATTAAAATAAAATAGAATTAGATAATCATTAAGATTTTTTATTTTAAATAAAATATATCTTGTTCGTTCTTTTTTATGCACAATAGCTAAAAATTACTCATTTAATTTGTTTAATTTTATTTAGTCGTATGACGTTTCAGTTCCAACATATCTACTATTGACAAAACGGAGACATGCTGTACGAATTGATGAATGCCGGCGACTTACGGCAAATATTGAACCTGATATTGATAAACTGATACCTACAGAGTATACCCGCCTACTTCATCCATCATATTAAATATAATAGGTATATAAAATGTTACTGTATTATTGCAAAGTAATTGAACTTATTTATAAATATAATAATTGTATTTGAAAGAAATAATAAATGTTTAATAAATATATAAAGAAATTTTACAAGGATGGCGATGATTTTTAAAATATTACCAGTGGCGGATTTACGTATGATGGCTGGGCTCTAGATTTGTATTCCGTCCTTTTTTCCTATAACTGATTAAATAAAACTTGAATAAATATATTGTGTATTGATGAAATATTTTTATTAAACAATTGTTTTTTTATTACAAAATAACAAATAAATGCAAAACTGAATCACAGGATGAAGGGCCAATGAATGGGGTTTGTGACTAAATTTTGATTTTTACATTGCATTTATGGATATTAGACAAAAATAAAATACCCGTATTTTTTAAATCGATTTATTATACATAGTGTACGAGAAAATAATTATAAAAAAAAGGGATGCTGTGACGTCAGCGTGGTGAAATCGTGAAAAAAGTGGATAGACTGGAAGCGTAGAGACAGTTTATCTGGCTTTTTTCCACGATCCTACCATGTTCACGTCCATATCTCTTCTCCAAAACATTAAATTGCTAATAACTATATTATTGCAAACTCTCGCACTTTGCTCGATCACAACTAATGTGAAGTTGGCTCTGGTTGGGACCAAACAAAGTATAACAACACCAGCGCGCTTGAGTCCTAATTTAAAATATAAACAATTATTTGGAACCCGGAAAAAAGGTACATTTTGTACTGTTGTGATCGAGCAAAACGTGGGAGATGGGAATTTTAAGTAAACGTCAGGGGGTTCTGTTTTATTGCGCTGCTTCGTAGTATAATTTTTTTTGTGAAATTCATACTATTTTTCAATTTTCATATGGGGCTCAAAGTTGTCTTCAATACTATCAATTTTTTTTTTCATTCCACTGATAAAAAAAAACCTATATTAAATGAAAATAAACTGAGAAATTAGAAAATTATTGATTTTATTCATTTCGGTTAAGTGTGCTTTGAACACAAAATCAATAATAATTTGTATTTATTACTTATCTGATGATAATTGCCTAACCGGAATTAATACTTTTTGCTATTTATTAATATTTGTTTTAGAAAAAAATTATTAAATTATTGTTTTTAATATATGTTGCAAAGATAAGGAACTGCAATATGAATATCAAACAAATAATGATCAAAAAAAATTAATATGGGTGTTACTGATAAAACAGTATCTAATGTTAAGTATTAACTCTGTCTGAGTTCACAGAGAACAGAGATTTTGCTTGTCATCACAAAATGTAGTGACTACAGTGGAAAATAAAAATATACATTGTATTTCAATGTCCTGTAGTCAGTCTCCATAAATTATCAACGCAGCAGAACACGTTTTGCTTAGCACTGACTTAATGAAATTAAATATCTTATATTAAATATGCAATTAAATACATACATTTCATAATGAAAATGACTTGTATATATTTTTACTATAAGTGTACTACAAGGGTGTCACCACCAATTGGCCAGGAAGAGGGGAGGATCTTGGTCACTATAATGATAGATTATATAAATTATAAAGTAAAATAAATACGGTTTGATGTTTTACTTGTTTACTAAAAAAATTAAAACATAATATTCCAGAAAACCTCAATTTTTTTCCCAAAATATGTGATTTTAAAATTTTTCTATTATTTTGCTTATTGTATACTTTGAGTGACGCATTTTAATGGAAGGGCTGAATTATCTAACAGTAGGTTCTTAAAATGTTTTTGGAATCGCTGAACCTACTTTCAGATAATGGGCCCATAAACCATTTTTTTATTTCTTTTTATAAAGCATCATTGCACGAATTTTTAAAATCCGGTCAGTGGCAGTAAAACAGTGACTTTTCATGAGAGCAATTATTATTTATATTTTTAATAACAAACTATTAGGTATTTTACATATTATAAGCCTTACTTCGTAAAAATGTAACTTAATACAAAATAAAATTATATTATTTGTCAATTAATTATTAATAAATTAATTGTGAACGCAGGAATAGTAGCTTTCATATTTCTGGCCAGTATAATCATATTGGGTACACGAAACGAAATGTTAAGTTCGTTGTAACTTTTTAGTGAGAAATATATATATTTTAAAATATTGCTTTATTATTTATTAAACAGTAAGTATATTAAATTTTTAATATAATTTAGTAGTATTTCGATATGGTTTATGAACCCATTCGTGAAATAAGCAAAACAACAGAAAAATTGAAAATTTCGAAATCAAATATCTTACAAAAAAAAAAACGATCGATGGTGTTTGCTGACCATGAGACTTTTCATTTGATACCAAAAGAAGTCAGAAAAAAGTTACTCCAATTAATATCGATTTAGCATATAATAAGTTTCCTTTCTTAGTGATATATGATTGCTGATTCACCGGCTCAGTCCGCCCCTCCCTGCTGCCCCTTCGTATACTACCTATATACATACATATAAATTTTCCCTTATATCAGAATTATAATTCAAATAAAAATGAAATATTCTTGTTAAAAATTAAAAATATTATAATTTCAAATTCAATTTACTTCCTCAATAAATATCATTCGATTCGAATTGAGGACCCTTTTAAAGGCTGACCTATTCCAAAGAAAATGCAATTAAAAATTGTCATGGAACAGATTCACTTCTGAATTTCACTTGCAGCTAAAAGTCTCTTATAGGGTTATAGCGCGAATAACGATAATGATTTAATAAATAATAAGAAATTTGAAAACGAAAAATCCTCGGAATAATCAAAGAAAAAAGAAATAAATATACTTATTGATTCTAAAGTTAAATTTATTAATAAAATCTTATGTACAAGCTTTTTCCAAAAGAAACAGCTAGTAGTTCAAGAAAATGGCATTTTTCCTGGCTACTTGCAATTAAAATTTCATCACTATTCCTGTAATAATAAAATCTTATATATTTTTAAAAATTTTTGGCTGATGAAATACAATTAAAACAGTGGTCTTCAAACGGCAGTAGATGTGTCACTGGTGCCAGCCTTAGTATTTAAAGGGAGGGCAGGTTGCAGGGCCGGATTTAGCACAGGGCCTCCACCAATCTCATAACTACTTTTGCAAATAAAAAATCGCGTAAAGATTCTCTAATTTAGTATTTGAAAATGTTTACAAGTAAACACAATTATTATTTATTATTATTGAAACTTTATAATTTTTTATGAATTCGAAATGGATCATTTTTCGAAAATTTTATTAAAATGTTTATCACTATTCCTTATTGCATTGCACAAAATTATTTTAATCGCTCAAAAACTTGAAAAGGGAGAGATATTGTTTTCATTTATTTCCTACATATTTCTTACGAATTATATTCTGACTGTTGTCCATTGTTTTTTTAAAAGCCAACTAAATTATTATTTTTATTAAGTTTCTGCCAAATGTAGACTGCCCTTTGAAAAGGTCGATTGGAACAAAAAACGGAGGCGCATAACTAAATGTCATAGTAATATATGAGATATGTGAAAAATTCGAAAAACCCTTGAAGCAAAGTGCCCTTTTGGCATTGCCGACTGCAATAAAAAATGGAGGTGCACAAGTAGATGCTATATCAGTCCAATATACAAAATTACAACATTCTACGGCTAATCAGTTTTGAGTTATGCGAGATATCTACGTATGTATAGACGTCACGCCGAAACTATTAAAAATGGATTCAGGGATGGTCAAAATAGATATTTCCATTGGAACCTAAAAACCGAATTTTTCACGATTACAATACTTCCTTTACTTTGTACAAGGAAGTAAATATCTGATGGGGAAACATCACATGACTTTCTTATATGCAAATTCAATTGTACATATTTTTTGCTGCAGCTCATTTAAACTTATTTTATTTGAAGGTGAGATATGATCTTCCAATCAGTCCCACATATAAAAGTGAACATTCTGCGGCTAATTTTTGTCGTAGTGTCAATAGTTTTGGGGATAGAGTTGGGGAAAAATTAAAAATCGTGTTTTATGGAAACTACACCATACAGTGTAATTATTATTAATAATTTTAAAACTATAAATATATATAAACGTAGATAGAATCTATTACGTATAAGATTTTTTTAAAAGTGTTTATATTGAAATGGAAACTATTTAATTCAAATTAACTAATTAATTCTTAGCATTCTTTACTCTTGGGAGAAGTATGGACTTCACCCCCTCGTGTGAATAGGGCACGAGCGCGTTGCTGTCGTTTGGACCCAAACACCTCAGTGGCCTTGGTCCAGAAAAGAGCGGGAACTTTAAATACTGACATTAGTACGGTGTTTTAAAGTAGTTATATCATAGAAAACTAATATATTATTTACAGAATAAGTTCTCTTTTTTACTGCCCAAGCGACTGCAGCGCACTTGATCTCTAGTAGAGGGCGCATTTTGTAGATTGTTCATGACGTCTATTTAAAGTACCCGCTCTTTTCTGGAGGTGATTGGACCAAGCGAAAGCAGCGCGCTTGTGCCCTGTAGTATGTAGTTGAGAACTACACTACATGCTATTTATTCTAACACCCCTACTTCAAGAGTTAGATTCGTCCGAACGAATATTGGTTTCTGGGTATATCCCTTCTCCTAAACTCTAGATAAAATGTTATCTGGGCATGTAAATGCACATACCATACCTGTGCAGTTTCACGATTTTTACGTAACATGCATAATATTGGATATATGTTTTTTTAAACAAAATTAATGTTCCGCGGGCAACGTATAGTAAAGTACTTTGGGCCCTAGGGCTACAAACTATTTAATTTATTGTCATAAAATTGGCTAAATTTATTATAAAAATGTAATTAAAAAAGATTTATTGTAAATTAAATGCACATAAACGCTTAACTGCAACTGATATTTTGTTGATGACCTCCATTTACTTCATATTTTTTTTTTTGTATTTCCTAAGAATTTTACAATCTATCTAAATATAAGATAATAAGTAAAAATATAACTCTATATAAAACTATAAATTCCACTCATAAAATTTTGAAAGTAAAATGTATGTTATATTAAGCATTATATTAAGAACGAAAAGAAAACAATAACTGTTTATTTATTTATTACGAAATTAAAGCGTTTTTTTAGTATCACAAAATGATTAGTACTGTCCCAATTTTAATCAACACTGGTTTTGAATAAATTAAAAACGAGATACACATTTTATTTGTGATTATTGTTGTTACTTGTTCCGTCTCTAGATTTTTCCGCCCTGGGCTAATGCCCCTATAGCTCTCCTCTAAATCCGTCACAGTGCAAAATAGCATTGCCGCTCTAACATAATTAAAGCTCTAGCTGCGCTTCGAGCTTCAATCTTTGTGCGCATGCGGCAATGTAGCATTTTGTACACTTGATACACATCTTATGCACTAAAAACAAATTTCGCGCACTTAATACAAACATAACTATTTTACAAGTTGTTTCAATAGTTTTAATTTTTGCTTTTGTCTGTGGAAGTGCAAGTTTTTCGAGACGGAAATGAATGCCTTTTTATTTTTATACTTTGCTTTACTTTACTAAAATCTTGCAAATAACGAAAATTACAAAATTTTATAAAAAGAATCTAGGGTCAGCATTAGCTAAAAATAAGTAATATAAATAAAAATATTCACTTTTTAAAATTGAAACAAAATAATTCCTGTAACAAGTTACTTTGTAATAAATTGTTATTTCAGTTTTCATCATATAATAATGAATTATAAAACATGAATATTAAATAATTTTTTTATTAAAAAAACATTAAATAAAAAATAATACAAAAGTAGCAAAGAGAAGAGTAGGCTAGAAGTCAATAAAATCAGAAAAATAAAAGTAGAAAATAAATATCTTTTCCCAGATATGTAATCTTCAATGATAAGAGTAAAATAAAATACTGAAATTTTAACTAAAACATTACGAGGAAGCACAACTACATATAATGTCAGCAAATAACCAATAACCATGAACTTAAACGTGTTTACACGAACAATACGAATTTGAAGGGTTCTTAAATCTATCAGTAGAGGGCTACGAGTTAATTTCGTTCGCGAATAGCGTTTACATATTCAGTAGTGGTCAGGAATGGACTGGCTCTTTAGCTCTTTTGACCGGTCTAGGAAATGAGACCCTGTACCTAGGTATTAGGCTAGTATGTAGATATTAAAAAATAGTATATTATTTAACAAGCATAATATGTAGGCTATATTACACGAGGATGTAATTAAAAATACGAGCGGTAGCGAGTATTTTTAATGATTCGCGTGTAATGTAGCCATATTATGCAAGTCAAATACTATACTTTATCTACAACTATCAGGCATATAAAAAATCTGATATTATTTGTTAAATATTCAGTTAACTGTGAGTAGTTCATATATACTTTAACAGATGGCGCCACAGTAGCACTTAAATGTCAAAATAACTATTCAAATTGTATTTATTATACTTTTATAATCATTTATATTGATATTTATGATAAAAAATATATTATTAATAAATTAACAGTTTATTAAAATGTTATATGTTAAATTATATGCTCTATTTATTACAGAAAAGTGTAGCGTGTAATATAACTTTTCATATTACACTTGTGTAATATGAGTAGTATATTATATGTAGTATCACACGTATAATGTACCCATATTTCAATAGTTGTAGATAAATACATTTTTCCGTATTCATAGTACGTAGGTGACTGAATTATTTTTAAAAATACAAATAAATACGAATGTTATTTAAATTTTCGCATAAATTCATTATAGAAATTATCATTAATACCAAAATTAGACATTTTTAATTCTAAGTATATGTCGATAAGTCTTTTGGAATGATGATTACATTAAAATATTAAGTTCAATTCATTTTACATAAATACAAAATATTATTTTCTTTTTCTGTGAATGTCTGGGATTTCTATGGAACGTATGTACATTCTAATGTCGACATTTCCTATTTTGCAGACACCTTTAGTTATAGGAGCTGCATTTTTCTTTTTTAATATTTTCGATATGTATGCCAAAATAACGTTATTCTGAAATTTTATTAACTTTCTTCCATTTGCAGAATATATCGTAATATTTATTGTATCTTGACTTTGATTTGGAAGGTAATAAATTATTACATATGATGAATTTGCTACTTCTTACAATTTCGATGGAGTATTTGAAAGATCACTATCACTATATATAATGTACTTTTAACCTTTCTTATGAATATATGTAGAAAAATGTCATGTAGACACGACATGACTTTCCTTACGCCTAAATTATACAGATTTTTTGCTGCACTTTATTTAAACTTATTTAATTTGAAAGTGAGATAAGGTCCTTTAATCAGTCCCACATACAAAATTTCAACATTATACGGTTAATCGTTTTTGAGTTTTGCGAAAAATTAAAAACAAAAACCTTCAAGAAAAGTGTTCTTTTTGTCACTCTCAATTGCAATAAAAAAGTAGAGGTGCACAACGGGACAACTAGGTATTAAGTACAGCAATGTATAAAATTTCAAAATTCAAAATTTCTTCGAGTAAAGTATCCTTTCGACCTAGATTTTAGTAGTCCCATATTATATACAAAATTTCAACATTCTGTGGCTAATCATTTTTAAGTTAAAAAAGTTTTCAACTGAAGAGACAACTGCGCAAAGTACGAATTTTAGTCTTAGAATGATATGAAATTATGAGTAACAACTTAACTTACGCTACTCTTTGTTCTACATAACATCAGTTTCAATTTTGCTCATTCTGATTTTGATTTACATCACTCTGATACAGATCACTCTCAGCGTCTCTGCTCTGAGGAAAATTACAAACTGTCTGTCCTACAAGGTGAATGGGGTATTCCAAGCCTACGGCTTTTAAAGAAATTTTTATTGAATATCATTGTTTACCATATATAAGTAATATTAAAGTAAATATAATCATTATTTTTCTGATTTTTAATACCATAATATCAAAATGAAATTGTAATGCATTTGAATCGAGTACGTAAAATTCAGAATCAGCCGTGTTGTGACGAAGACGGCACTCGCTTCAGCCTATTGGCTCTTGTTCGAACGCGCCACGCCTCTGACTCAGACCTACGAATGTATGTTCTCAGCTGGCTCTCAGTGCCTGTGACGTCACACGCACGGCCGATTTTCAAGGGAGTAATGTATTGAAACTTAAAAAAAAAATTCTGGCGTGTTTGAAACCTTTCGGCGAAAAGAAAAAATACGGGTCTAATATTTTTATGCATAGAATAACATAAAAAATAAAAAAAACTTGGAATACCCCGTAAATTTTATGTACAGGTGTGCAACGAAATGCGGAACATAGCACTTTAACATGGGATATAAAAATATTGCGGATACTCTTTCTCCTGATAGATTTAGAACCAAACCACAGAATAGTTACACACAGAAGCGACACTCCCTGTCGGTACCTTTCATGTTCCGCTAGTCAGTTCTATGACCTTGAAGCATTGTGTAGACCTTTAAATTTGTGCTCTTTCCCTACCTCTCTCTCTCAGATGTGAGGAAACTTTCCGATTTTAAACAATGGGCCCTTTAAATTTGTGCACCTTCCCCATCTCTCTAATTTTCGCTTCTGTGTCTTACTGTCGCTTCTGTATAAACCTATTCTGTGACCAAACTACAAGAATTCAAAGTTATTCGAAATTAAATTCTACATTAGATAAGTTCATAATTGATTGCTATTGCATCACGTCTGCATACGAGATTTATTAACTATAAAATGTAACATTTTCGTTCAAAATCAGACAGCCATGAAAATAAAAGAAAATTTCTATGTGTCAGTTGTGACAGTTAATGACATGTCATTATAGATAATTTAATTTGATATTAATCAATAAATTATGTTATAGTCTAAAATTAGTTTAAAAATGGATAGGTCGTCCGTAAATATATTAAAAATTTGTTTTATTTGATGTACTTATTTTACTTTGAATTAAATACTTTTTTAAGTTATATTTGTAATATTTTTGTAATGTTGGTATATTGTGAAAGAAAAAGAATATAAATACATGTTAAAAAATACAGACAGTAAGAATTATAATCAGTGATACTTCTCTAAACTGACAGATAGATATTTTCTTTTATTTCCATGGCTGTCTGGTTTTTAACGAAAATATTTCATTTTATATTTAAAATATCTCGTAATACAGACTTGCTGTTGCAAAAATTATGATTTTATCTGACGTAGAATTTAATTTCGAACAACTTTGTACTCTTGTATTTATCTGGAGAGAGTATCCGCAATTTTTTGAAATCGCATGTTAAAGTTCAATGTTCCGCATTTCGTTGCACACCTAGTGTTTCTTCAGTTGAAAACTGCACTACCTAGTCAAAAGGGATTCCAACGGATATTTTCGTTGACATCTGAAAAGCGAAATTTTTCGCGAATAAAATACTTCCTTTACATCGTACAAGGATGTGAGATAATAAAATAAAAATTATAGGTATAATTTAATATTTTAAATATAATAGAAATAAATTAAAAGAAAAAACAATTAGACAACATTTTTTTAAATAGTTATAATTGTTTTAGCAGTTTCAATAATAATTTGTTCATTTTTCTAAATTATCTTGTGTTAGCCGATTTCTAAGGATATTCAAACTTGGAAAATACGCGTTTACTCTTCATAAGAAACTGGAGAAGATAGTAATGTTACGTCCTGAATTTGTAAACTTGTGTAAGTCTGATATATTCTTCAAATTTTTCTTCGTTACTTTTTTCTCGTATCTCTGTGTTTACTGGGTTATCTCGGTAACATATTCTCAATATCTTCCTTAAAACCTGTGTTCATTATTATCGTTTGTAGTATATCATCAGCTATTGATGCCCTTGTAAAGTTTTGAATAAAATGTTACATAGTGCCATGGAAACCAGACCGTTAATTCTTGTTTCAACAATGGGAGTAGACAAAGTTTATTAGACTGTAATGTAGACTACATTAATACAGTTTGTATAATCTCTTATAATTAAAACGCATTAAAATAATAAATACAAAGGTAAATAATTTGTTTTTGTATTTAAATCATATATTTTTATCTTTATATTCAAGACGGACCGAGTTCTTTATCTTCTATTTTTCACAAATAAATATGTCCTTGTGATGCATTCTCCACACTAGAAAGAGTGCCCAGGAGGTAAATCTGGTAAATGGCCTCTGCGACATAAATATACAATTACCGGTATCTGCGATAAAGCAAGTCTGGCACATCTAGCAGTAAGTAATAAGCCGTGAATGATTTATTTATATTTTTATTCTATGAAAGAAAATCATTTAAACTAGGTAATTTTGCTAAGTTTTGAAACCGTTACCAAACCTTAACTGTATTCTTTAAAATCAATCTATTGTTAATCAGCTTTTTTCTTTATACATAAAGTATTTCAATTTTGAATTAACAACTTTTCCTTCATTGTACATAGTCCCAAATCTGTTTTAACGTAAGTTCCACAGATATGATGATGAAAAAGTGTTTGGCAATTTGTTATTGTTTCAATCTTGTAATTATGCGTAAGTACATGGTTAAAATACCATCCTGTTGCCTTGTGTGTTCCTAGTTCTATTTGCGAACTAATTCTATCTTAATGACTTGTATAATAGCGGGAAGCTTTAGTAGGAAAGAGCAACACCACATTTCGTACCTAACTGCGCCTTATTGGCTAAATTAGATAAAGAGATTTACTTCAATCAAGCGAAATGCTTAACTTGTGTACATCAGATTCACACACTTGCTTAACAGGGAATCATAATGGATTTTTCCTTTCAGGACAGGAAGTTCAGGGAGGGAGATAGGAACTTTTTATTTCACAAAATATAAATTAAAATACGGTTTCTATTATGCGTCTGTAATAAAACTAATATTCATTTATAAGTCATTCGAATGTTATTATAGCCTAGTACAAACAATTTATTATTTGTGTTGGTGGTTGCAGAAGTAGGAGATAGGATACCGATAAGAACTTTTTATTTAAAAAATAGATACTAAATTTTAATTGTACAAATATAAACAAAATTTTCGTATAACATGTTTTTTCGTTACTAGAACAATCAATTGTTAGGTGGTGGCCATGCAGAAATATGAAAATATCAAATTGGTACGATTAAACAAACACATACTTGTTGTAAAAGGTACAAAATAGAAAACATACAAAGAACTTATTTTATAATAAATAATTGAATTTGTTTGAATCGTAATAATAAAAATAATAATAAATTTGTTTGTTAAAGGCGCAACATATACAAAATATTTGTAAGAATGTTATTCCGAAGTTATAAGTTACGTTTTGAATGTTTCACAAAATTATTTTTTTCGTATACGAGTATACATTGCCTTGGAATTTTTTCCATATAGTAACATTACTTGCCGAGTTACTTGCTTTGTGTAATATCTGCGGTATTATATGTTTTGTAAAGTTAGTATCTAATTTAGTATGAACAAATTAATGCATTATTATTTATATTCTGTTTAGTAGTTTTCTGTGTACTTGTACATGTTTTTCATTTGATGTAAATATTAATAGTTTGAAAATTTCTTTGACTTTAATAATATTATTATTTATTAGGTATGTATTATTCTGAACTTCAACTTCAAAGAGATAAAAGTAGCCAAACTATTTTTATTTAGGTATATGTTTATTGGTTGAAAATTAGTTTCAATATATAATATGTAAGTCTACTTTAATCTACGTTCTAATTAAAAATTTTGTGAAATTTATTTATTATATATTTACAGGTGAGAAATACATATTCGCTGTCATAATTCAGATTTTGCCTTATATTTATTTTCGAGTACCTACTTTTTTTACTGTTGTTAGAATATGACTTGTACTGGTTTCTATGGCGTTAATGGTATGTTCTGAAACTTGAAAACCAAAATGATCACAGTTAATTTTTTAGTAACGGTTAATTTACGGAACGCGGTTCCTAAAATTTTTGGTTAGTTTTAAATAATCAGACTAAACAGATACAAGTGGCGGTTATTGTGGTTAATTGGATCAGCTGTTTGCCGTGAATCTCTTTAATTCAAATTATTTGTTTATTTCAATCTGTATATTTTTAATTCATTAATGTTTTCCATATTTTAAGTTTCATACATTCATTGCCAAACAATAGATCAGCCAACTAGGAACTGACAGATACATGACATACGCATAGGATTAACCGCAACGTTCCAAAAGTTTTCAGAAATTTCATTGACCACAAAGTAACCGGTTTCGTGATCACGGTTACTTTGGAATATATTATAAATTATATTTTATCCCCAATATGACAAGCTGTGGTTCGGAACGCTTTATTCGTAGCCTGAAAAGTTAACTACCAATAAAAGATAATTAATTTTGAAGGGGTTGAACAGGTGTCATATTATAATATTACCCGATATTTCGATGTTATTTATATCCATTCTCCTAAGAGCACATAGTGTTACAAGGAAAGTAATTTTTATAAATAAATAATGGAAAATCACGTTAAATTTTTACTTATACACAAGAAATCATTTTATTATTTTTTTATACTTTTCAGCTTTATTCTTCGGTATACTACACTCATATGCCTTATATTTAGTGAACCTTTTGTCATAATCTACAGAATCGTATCAATAGTGTCCCTTCTCGAAACAGGGTTTTTTTTAAATTTTATTTTTTATTAAGTTAGTAGGAAAGTATTAAGGATTCAATTCTTTCAACTACTATTTTAATCTAAATTCGGGTTTTCACGTATTTGTGATATTTTAAAGAATTATTTTGTGTCGTCATGCTTCTTTGAAGTATGTATGTACTGCTTTAATGTTATTTTTGACAAACCCTGTTACTACTGCTAGTGCCTAAAGGTCGTTCTCAAATTTAAAATATACATATTTGTCAGTTTTGCCGAAATAAAAGCAAGAAAAACACAAATTTAATTTTTATTACGCATTTTTGTTTTAGGTATAACTGTAACAATAAAAAATGAAATATTAGATCTGTGATCTAATAGGTACAATGGCCGGCTGTGGCTTGGAGAACGAATTTTTAGGGAACTCTACGCGCCAGATATAGTGTCCGGTCTGTCTGATAAATACCTTCTACGCTATACAAAACAAATGGGTCGTGAGAGATACATTTATTAATTTATATAATTCATTGATAAATATTTATATTCTTAATCAACATGCAAAAGTCATATAGTATGCGGTTTCTTCATTCGAAGTGAAATAATGAATCATATTTAAATTGGTTGGTATTATTTCCAGATTATTCCATTCTACCAAGAATATTACGAATAAAACAGTGGGATTGTGGAAAATATATCACGTGGACAGTGGAATTTTATTTACAATAGATTTCTATTTTTATTTTTCTGAGAATATTACGTCTAATTTTTAAAATCAAGACAAAGTATCTCTTAAATAAATTGTCATGCAGTAAATATAGACCTTAATTTTATAATTTATCTTTTATTGACAGGCATACATGATTTTAACTTAAAAATATAATTAAATTGGAAATAATACAATATTACATGAATTGATGTAATCGTTTTAATTTTTTTCTTAATAGTATTGTCATGAACAGCGTATTATTTATATATAAGTGAACCATGAATGAAAATTGCCTTCGCACCCACTCATTTTAACTTGGCACATTTGTGGAAAGAAGATTTTTATGATTTTCTATATTTTCAACACTTTAGAAGATCAATGTCCTTTAAAGAAAACAAATCATTATGTATTAAATATAGTACAAATAATGTTAAATATTCTTGATAGATTTAATTGTGTAGACACTGAAATTTATTTAAATTTCTAATTTTTTATCCCGAAATATTACAAATTTAAATTACACATTTAATTTCACTTTAAATATTCTACAGTAAACGATTTAAATAATCATAAATTGAAATATTAATTGTTTACAATAAATAAATAAAACTGTAATTTTCTTATGTAAAGCGGAAAAATATTTCGAATGTTCTGCGTGTTTTGTTCAGTAATAGTTTTTCCATTTCGATACGTGTCATTTTCAATATGTTCAACGACGGCAGTAAACATATGAGAGATAAAAATATATATGATCCAACTTGGGTACGAGTCCAAGAATTCCCAAAGGTCATTTTTAACTATATCAATTAATAATGATAGATATTTCTTTAATGTAACTAAAAATTTTATGCATATATTTTTACGTACAAAATTATCTACGCCAATTAGGAATGCTTATAAAATTTAATATTTTCGTTAAAAAATATTTTACCTCTTTAAAATTGGCGTTGAAAAGATTATTGGCATACTAAAAATTATACTACACTACACAAATTATGTAAACCAAAATTAATAATAAAAACTTTTTTTATTGCGAATAAGATATCCGTTGCATATTTTTAGAATTCCAAACTGTCGTCACCTAATGAGCACTAATTTTTCACTTGTTTGCTACAAAATCACAATACCATCTTCATAAACAACTGTTACTTTATGTCGTTCTTTCAATAAACTAAATAATGTAGGTATAATAAGTATAATTATTTTATTTTCTGTTGCCACATATAAAATGGTTATATTATTGAGTACAAAATGTTTGAAGTCGAAAATGTGGTTTGATAAAATAAATATGAAATATTGTAGCTACTGTATTCTCTCATTTTTGTTGCTAATATAAGACGTTTTATTCTACACGTGCGCGAAAGTGTGATTCTGTGACGTCACCATGTTTGGCAAGTAGCTGAACATCACTAAATATAGGTTAAAACTAGAACTGTCAGTTTCATAAGAAAGCTCGATATTTGTTATAAATTTTAGAAGTTATTTTTCTCATAATATTTATTTTATGATTAAACGATTTTAAAAAATATAATTTTGATTTTCTTGCTTATATTCATACACTCATGTAAAAAGATTTGAAAAAAAATGATCATATTCTTATTAATGTTATTATAAAATTTTAATCACGAAATAAATTAGACAGAACTATGACACTGTTTTTCACATTTATATTTATTAGCCAATATTTAAAAAAATCCTATGGCTATATATTTAAATTTTGAAGCTTTACATAATCGTTAATAATAATAAACACACTTTTTTACAATTTAATGTTATTATAAAATTTTAATCACGAAATAAATTATACAGTACTACAACATTGTTTTTTCACATTTATATTAATAAATTTTAAAACTTTACATAATCGTTAATAATAATAAATACACTTTTTTACAATTGCAAGTATGTACGTTATTATGTTTAAGGAATTTAAATGAAAATTACGATTGAAATTTTTAATTTAAATATGTATTTTTTAGGTTCGCAACACTATTGATGGAGTCCTGGCCTGCGTACGGTACATTCTCATTTAAATTTACGCAAGTGAATGGTGCCAAAATACTTGGAGTTCAACTCATTACATATTACCCGTTGCAAAGCGTCCTCACTTGTGTCAGTCAGTTCAATATGAACCAGCGAACCACACAGCTTTATATTTTATTAAGACGTCATTTTACATCAACGACTCAAAGTTTAATATTGAGTAATAGTAAATACTCAAGCATTAGCTAACAATAAAATTAAGAAGTAAGGTTATGTTATGAAGTGACGTAGTGATACGGGTTATAGAACCGCGAAATTTGAATCAGATAACGATTTCTGGATTTCCAGTGACTGTGTAAGTAAAAGTGGATCACTACTTATATTTTGTAGAGGTGAGTGAAGTACTTTTATATACCTTGTAATCCTTTAAAAATATTTAATAATAATGTTATAAAAATAGAGGAAAATAATAATAACATATTCGATTTATTTATGAACTCTATTAATATTTAAAGTACAAATAAAATTTAAATCATATCTTAATGAATAAAACAAAATATTTAAATAAAATTTAAAGTAAAATATAGTAAAATTCTTAAATCATATCTTTTATAAATATGGTCATATCAGTGCTATAAATGTTTTAAGTAATATGTATGTGTGTATTTAAATTATAAACAATTTAAGTATGTTTTGCATTAAATCTGGCTATAATATCTTTTATACCTTGTCAGGATAAATTTTCTAGCATGTTTGATAGCGTCTTTCATTTAATAGGTTTGCAAATTATCGAATTTAAGTGTTAAATATATGTCAACAAATCTAATTTTAATTGTACCGATCAAAGATCATTTGTTTTAGGTAGAAATTAGAATTGGTCTAAAAATACAGTGCTTAATATAGATACTTAATTAACGATAATAAAAAAATTGCGTTATGTAAGTTGCAGAAACGAATAAATAGAAAAAAAACATATGTGGAAAATTTGTTTTTTAGAAATATGATAATTGTGGTTTTATTAATTATTGCTGGGTATTTTATACAGGTTTTATGATGTCTATCTCTATTTCATAATCTTACGACTTCAGTTACATTGCTGATGTGGTGTGAGAAAGAACTGGGGTACAGTACATATAATTAATAATTTCACAAAACATTCATCAGATTTGAAGTCTCGTTAGTACAGCACAATTAAATATAAGGTTGAGTATTATAAACATTTAAATCTCTCAATAAATACCGGTGACCTTGAAAGATAAGTCACTTACAATATTTTTTGTTTTAAATTATTTTGTAATTCTACTTATTTATTTATAAATTAGACTGAGAAACTCTCAAAAATGGTATTCCCGCTAAATGCATTTTTACTTGTTCAGCCAGAAGTGATATTAAATCTCATATTTCAAATTGAAGAATTTGTTTTTATATATATGAATTCTACATAATGTTATAAACACAATGATATGTTGAAAGCTGATAGAATAAAAAATGAAATATAAATCATGAAATAAATCTGAAAATCATGTAAGCTATAAAAACTATTAATTATTTGTAACAAATTTTAAATACAATTGTTTTACAATAAACATTTATCGCAATTGTTCTTATAGTTTACCTTATTGTACAGCTTTTAACTTTATTTGTAATAACACAATTTGTATTATATTATTAGACTTTGTTTAAGGAATGAGATTTGAAAGTTTTTACCTATTTGTTTTATATTTGATGAGTTCTTTAATCTACTTTATAAATAAATTTAAAAAATATTTTAGAGACTTCTAATAAACTTTTTCAATAAACTGACAACAATGATTAATTGCTGCAACTTATATTTTATATTATCATATCAAAACTACTTGTCGAAATGGTTGTCTACAGTTGTCAAAAATAATATATTTTTGTTTTGTTTAAAAATAAATTTTGTTAATTTAATTGGGCGTAATAATTAATACACCTATTGATTTTTGATACTGATGTTAATAAATTATAATACCTATAAAAAATATATAGGTATATAAATATATAAGGCAATATTAAAAAAATAATATTTGATTACCAAATTTCCTGAAAGTACTTTGTGTATAAATAAATATAATAATAGGACAAGTAGAATAAGAAATGTGAACGATGCGGAAATGTAACATGTCACAAGTATGTCACAAATAGATTAAAAAGTACTGGGGATCGTATATCTTTCTACAACAAGCAAAATATTTCCATTTTGAACACAAATTTTGGAATCCTTCTCTGGCTGATTTTATGCTTTATATCATGTAAACAGTACGCAGAAACAAATAAAATAATACGGAAAATTTTTTGTCAACAAAATATTATGATGATTTTTATTTGTTTCAATAAAGCTTAAACTTTTAGTTTATCTATTTAATTAATAAGATAAAAAATATTCAATACAGAATAAAAATTAATAATTGACAGTTATACTAACTTGGATTATGTAAAAAAAAACAATGAATAATTGGCAACACCAGATGTTGTGGATTCGAATCCCGCGAAGACATGATTATATGTAAGTGATTGTTAAACATTCGAGAAAAAAATCACAGTTATTTATACAAGTGTGTTATATTGCAAATAATTCATGCCAAAAAGTGTAGCCAATAAATCTGGTATACTACACGTGTTCCATACTATATTTTAAACGATTCATTTCAACCATATAAATTTGAAGGGTATGGTTTTTTTTAAATTCGACATTTCAAAATGACATTTCATAAAAAATAATGTAGAGAAGGTTACATGCTGCAGTACAGTAATGACCGAGTAAACGTAGTGATTTATGAACTAGTTGATTTGTTGAAATTACCATAGTAACAGCCCTATTGTTAGAAAGTATTGATAAAATAATTGTATTGACTAACACGGTAATAGTGAATTTACGTCATCAATAAAAATCACTAAATTAATGACATCTAATTTATATAAGGCAGGATAGGATTATTTCATATTCTGTTTTTAGTTGTAGTGTAAAAGTAAATATGTATCGTAACTGTATACAAATTTTTTTGAAGTGAAAAATACTATTTTATTTTTTGTAAAATATAATTACTTTTTTATTTCATAATAAAATTTACATATTTCTTTTTCTACGTCAATATGACAATTTTTTGAAACGCTTTCTGATTTTATTTTTATATATTTGTAATTTAAGAAAATCTTTATATATAAAAATAATGTAATTATAAAACAGAGGGGGTGAAAATCTAAATAGGAAGGAACAAAATCAACTCCCCCCCCCAGTAACGACGTCACTGCATGTATTAGGCAACTAGATAGTTAACTAGTATAATAAAATATAAATTTATTCTGTACTGTTCAATATAAATTTTGTGTCTTAATTGACAACATGAACATGTATTCACTGTTAGCGCGGAACGACTATATATAGCTATCAATGACAAGTATGACATTTTGTGAAGCTGCAAACACAATCAACAAGTCAATCATACGTCTACCAACAGTACAGCCACAATTACAGATTAATTAATTAATTTAAAAAATAATCCTTTATTTAATGAACATTGATTAAAGTGCATTTGATTATACAATTTATATCGAACTCGCTGGAGCTACAATCGTTTTGTTTGATAAAGAGATTCCAATCTTGACAACATTGAAAAAATACCGGTAAACTTTATATAGACGTGAAATTTAAAGTTTCGAAATTTTTTATTTTGTCAATTTTCGCATTTCTATTAAAAGTTTTCCGCTATTATATTGTTTGTTTCTCATCCTTTTTTTTTTTGAGACTGACCAGTAAAATATACATGTCATTTACAGGTAATAAAAAACTCTATGCATTATATAATTAAAGACTTATACAGAGTGTTTATATACCTTTACATTACACTTTAATGACATAATTTGATATATGTAGGTACTGATTTTTGAAATTCGCAAAAATAAATTTACTTTATTTCTTGGCAATGTTTTTATATTTCTCAGCAATGTTTTTAGAGCCACTGGTTTAATAGTACATTTAATTAGAGTAAATGCGCAGAATGTGGAATAGGATCATAAAGTGAAATACGTGTATTTCTAAGATACAAAAGGTGCTATCTCTGAATTAACAGATATAACATATACTTTTAGATTAATTAAAAACATAGATTGAATATTGGCTTGCTACAACTTATCAAAATCTCAATATATACAAAAAAAACTTGATCGGTGAAAAAGATCCATAAGTTCCTAATATGAAATAGTAGACTAAGTTTGCTCTTTGCCCATTTTTTGTGATGGATCATTTTGAGGGGATACCCAGGGGGAATTATGGGTGTGCGATTTTTTCGTTAACCACACCATTTAACTCAGAGAACTGTTCAGTTTTATTTTTTAGAGTATTGTTTGGTTTATTTTTATAAATATCTATGAATTTTCGTTTCAATTTGTTTGCATCTAAATAAAAACTATATCTACCCATTTTTCTTCTGAGGTTATTTGTTTTATATTTGATTGAGTGGAATATATTTCTTTTGAGCACAGACAGTATTCCACATTACCCGGCTATTCTACGTTAACTCACCAATTCCCATTTTGTAGAAACACGTTAATAACAATAAAAATTCATAAAACAATCAGCCTAAAAGAATAAGTTTCTTCTTACTAATGCTATACACATCCTGTCTGGAAAATTGAGGGTTGGAAGGTGCTTCTTTATATTTTTCTATAACGAAATAAAAATGGTATTCAACAATCGGCAGATTTACGCTACTAATGAAATAGAAGTTACCTTAGTTTAGGTAGGGCAAGAATCATAACATTCTTTAGTAATTGAAAATCCAGAACATCAGTGTTCTAGAATGCGTTTTGGTTTAAGCAGATCAAGAATCAGAGTATTCTGAATACTTGCTCTGATTTTTGGTCCACTGAATTCACAACACAATTCAGAGCTTCATTGCTCCATAATGTGCTCTGTTTTCAGTAGGCCTAGAAGTAGAGTAAACGCTTTAAAATGCTCTAATTCCTGACCCACTGACGCTAGAGCACAATCCATAGTAGTCAAATCTGCTCCAGAATATGTTCTGGTTACCCAGAATTAGAGCAAACACTTCTGAGTGCTCTTATTCTTGACCCACTGAAACAATAGCACAATCCAGGCCAGTTAAATCTGCTTCAGTATGTGTTCTGGTATCAGCAGACCAAGAATTAGAGCACATGCTGAAGTGTGCTCCAATTCCCGGCTGGCTGAACTTGATCACTTTCAGGGCATAAGATGCCCTTATGCCCTGGAAGGCAGTCTAGTTAGACCACCAGGCGGAGAAAAGGGCCAGAGACCTGCTGCCTCGCAGACATCTCGCAGAGTCCCATATATCCTGAGACGCGCATTATTACTGGTCATATGGATTCCTATTGGCTGATATTCAATCGGTAATTGTTGCTGTAATTACTAATTTTTTAAATAGAATTTTTTATACTTTACGTACTTTAATGTGAGATTTACACTGTCCGACAGACCGAAGTCCAGTAACAGGACAAGGGACCTATAGCTTATAGTTTGTCTTCACTGGGATTTGAACTCCAGATTTCGCACTCCGCTCAGAGAGTCGAAGCACGCTAACCAACTAAGCCACCACTGCTAGTTTCTGGCGAATAACTAAACGCACATATGAAGTGATAAAAACTAATTAAACAAGAACTATTGCATAAAGTCAAGTTACTTTAGTCAAAAGTTACTAAAGATAAAAATTACAAACATAAGAACAAGTAAAATATTACAATAAGAAGTATAAACATTACAATGAGGGTTTCCACCATTTCAATTTTTTAAATTTAATTTAATGTATGAAAGAAACTGACTAGTATTGAAAATTTGATGAAAATGTTCATATTAATAAGCGAGTTACGGACCCCCAAAGTAGGAAATATCCAATGTGACGTCACGATTATATTTTTTTTTTATGTCAAACCTTTTCTTCGAGAACCAAAATGTTCTTAAAGTAAATGCTGTTTCTAAATTATATTTGTAAAAAATAAATTAATAATACAATACTGTAAAGTCCATATTATTGAAAGTGGTACCTCTATTTAAATTATTTAAGTTTAATAGTATATTACACGTGAGGTGGGAAATGTTTCATTACAGCCGAGGGCTTATTATATGACCGAGAGGCGAAGCCTCGAGGCTCAGATATAGCGCAAGGCTGTAATGAAACTCCCACCGAACTATGTATACTATTTTATTCACAATTATCCAAATTAACTTCTACTCGTATATCGCCTTTTTCCAATAAACTAAATTAATGTACGCTAGTAGTCTATGAAAACAAATGTTTAAATTTATTTTAATATGTTTGACAGCACTGATCACCTTACTTTTAGAGATTTATGACAGTATTACTAGGCAACCATAGTAAACACTTCCCCCCCAAGGGATTTTAAAGTATTTCCCACCCGTGAGATTGTCATTGCAGTTAAAAATGACATACGTTTCCAACCTTTGACAGGTTAGGAATTGACATATTACAATAGTGGTTGTGAATAAAAATTATATTTATATTCAAATAAAAATTGTTTGAGAATAGTAGTGGCGCTAGCTAAACCAGTAATTTATTGCACAATTGAAGTGTACTGTGACTCAAGGTCACGGAATTTCTGTTTTTCAAGCTTATTCGTCAGGTTTGTTGGCGTTATTTTTCTCTAACCAAACCATCAAATTATTCGCGGTTTTTTCCAGTCGCTAATCAAAATATTGATGTAGTTCATATAGGTGATGTCACGCTATTAAAAAAAGCCACTTTATTTTAGAAGTATTTTTATTAGATCATTTTATTTCTTTTTAAATATTCATTATTATATAAGGAATGTTTGGAGGAAATATATATTTTTGAAATAAAATTTTTGATATATTATTAAATTATTATCATTATAAACTATAAAATATATTTGTCTTTTTACCGACCTCTACATATACCATGGGAGATTTGTAATTAAATTGACTTTGAGAGTGATGTTTGTTGGGTCAGTCCGTCCGAATGTATGTGTGCAATTGTAGAGCAAATTCAGCTGAACGAATTTTATACATACTTTTTTTTATTTTAAGCTTATGACGTTATGACATTAACTGTATAAGTTGATCATTTTTGGTAAAAATCGGCCAACCGGAAGAAATAGTTTACTGTTGTAATTTTTACCCTACAGATAAATATTTAAAAAAATATTTAAAGAAAGTTACTGTAAAATAAGCAACATATTTCATTTAAAAATAAAATAATTCAGTTGTAGAGGTGATTATTGCAAGTAAATATAAAATCATAAAAATTAAAAAACAAATATTTTTTTAGTTAATAATTTTGATTTTGTTAATTTTTGTGCAAAATAAATAAAAACATGAATTTGTTATCCTGGATTAACTAAATGAGTGAAACATTAAAATAAATTTATATTTAATGTGCTTCTTACTGTTGGCTAAGTACATTCGCATTTCAAACCATTTATCCAGTGAAGAATTGCTGGTTGCGGAATTTTCACGTACAAAAAAGTTATTACTCAGGTTTAGTATTTATTAAAACTGCTCAGATTCAGTATTTGAATTAGGTGCTACTACTATTTTGTAATCTAGTTGTGAAATTTCTAATTGTACTTTATAAAAATACATTTATCTACTAGTTCCAAATCGGAATGAGTGCCACATGAACCACTCCGTCCTGTTTATAATTACTGGTTTTATGTAGTTCTCCCCACCAGAAGAATGAAAAGAGCGAGAGTGAGCTCGTGGCTTAACTCGGATGTCGGCCAATTCTAAATTAGGATTTTCACTTCGATGTCACAGCATCGAATAATATTTTTAATACTGCTCGGTACCATTCATCTTAATTGGGGACACGAGATCACGGTAACAGTGGTGGAGATATGAAAACATTGAAATGTATAATTTGCCAAAAAAATTAAATGGTTTAAAAAAGTTTCATCAATTTGAGTAATGATATTAAGTGTATTTTAAACATAAACATTGACGTCAAGAGTCACTAATGCGCATCCTTAGAAGAAATAGAAGCCTGACTTTTTAAACGTTTGTTAAGCTTTACATCGTATAAGAGCAGTGGTGACTACTATTTACTATGGTTATTGAATGTTTAAGACATGATACATATTTTCATTACGACTATAATAGAAGTGACATCACGATTTCATAAATTACATTTTTCTGAAAGTCTTGATATTGTTGAGTAAATTTGATATATTTTTTATGTAGATTATTAAATTTGTTTTGCATGTTATCTGACTTTCATACTGTATAGGTATTATATTGAAATAAAATTATTACATTCGTATTTTTATTTAAAAAATTATCATGACGTAGTTATAGGGAGTAAAAGACGAGCAGAAGTAGCAATGTTTTAGTGCACATAAGCGAAAATATAACAAATCACTCTCTTTAATCGGGGATTCGACTCGCACTAGTTTCGATTTTCATCGCAACAAACAACGAATATTTGGTCGTGAAATTACCGTGACAATTAGCACAAGTGAGAATTGTTAGTGTAATTCGAATGTGCTTTATTCAATTCGCCAAAATATAATGATTTAATTGCATGACAGATTGTGAGTGGAATTATCATTGTAAATTTCTTTAAAATTTGATCTCTCAAATTGAAGTATATACGAATTATTTATATTGAATAAAATGTAGTACATCGATCTTGTATAAGAAATTTTCTGTTTTTACTATTGTTCACAGAATAAAATGGCACGATTTTAGATTGACATTTTTTAACTTGTTACACTAGTTAATTTTAAAAATATTGGTTTAATTTGACCTGCTACAATACAGTGATAAACTTTACTTGTAACATGACATGATGAAATGGACCAACTCGGTGCTCCTTTACGTTGAAAATGTTATTTTTTTTATATATTTTAGTTAATTAATATTTTTTAATTATATAAAGTAAATATTCAAAGTAGATAATAAAATGTAATTGTTTTTCAAGAATTATTAATGTCATCGAAAAATTAAATTACACTACAATATGGTTGTAAAAAATCAGTTGTGGTCTATGGCCACTACAATACCAACTGCCACGATTGAAAATGTACGCCATACTATAAGTACGTCACTATTTTTTTCTAAATAATCGTGTTACTTGGACATAACACAGCCATTTCTCAAATATATTTTTTTAAATATATTTTGAAATATTCAAAAAAATATATAGGTACAATAGTAAGTTGTCACTTCTGATTAACCAATTTTTATCGAAAGATGATTGGTATCTTTGATGCCAAAAGTTTAAATAAAGTTTCATTAATACTTTAATAGCCACTTATTTGAATTTGCTTTAGACGTTCATATACATATATCCGGACAGACACTGTGCTAAAAATAGTTAAAATTTATTGACCTTAATTCGTGTACATCCGTTATGGTTACAATACCTTCCTTATTTTGCGTAACAGTCGATAAAAATGTTGAAAAAGTAGGGTGTTTACATGATTTTCTGATATTTTAAAAAAATAATCTTTATAATTCCCTTACCTATGAAAAATTATGAAAAATTCATACCAATTTTAAATTGCGCGCGTAAATGAATATAGGTTGGGTAGAGCTCAATAAGCCAATCAGACGTCACAGCATGTATATACCGTAGTGCTTCGAACACAGGCAATGACGTCGGTTACGTGAATTTCTAATAAAAATATTGCAATAATCAAAATTTTTGCAAAATCAATGTAATAATATATTTTTTAAGTGAAAAAAATATTTTTGCTAATTTAAAAATTTCATGAAACTTCCTTATGTAAGTTTTACTTTAGAGCACTAATGCGTATTTTTAATTAAAGCATGAAAGCCAAAACCAAAAACCTCGAGCTTATAAATAATATATAATTGCTGTCATCTGGCATGAAAAATGTAGCTGACAACTTAAAATACGTAATTTTTTTATAGAAAAGTCTTGTGTTTAAGAATATTTCCGCACGCCGCTGCTGTTTACGTATGAAATTAGCAGTTTAGCATGTAACCATACAGACACGAGTGCATGTAATGCCACGGATCGCGCAACCTGAGCAACGATTAATGCAATGTGTCAAACATGCATTTCGTTTCTTGCCTTTGCTTTAAATTATAAATAACTTATCAATATAGTAAATAATGAGAAACACGTCAGCAGTATAAATGAGGTAAAAAGCAAAAGAAAACCGAAGATTCATGTCGGTTGTCCGTAATTTAGGCGGCAAAATCGAAAAATATTAACAGTTACTTGTCTATTCGAGTCTTAACAATTGACATAATATTAAGCTATACGCTATTTATACGGTGAAAATTTGACCTGTAGGAGATAAAATAATTCAATGTTTGCACTTATATACTGTGTGCCATCAAATAGTATATGTAAAATAATAAAAATTTTATATGAGCCTTTTTTTTCTATTACTTATAATAAAAAAGTTAAAGGGGGGGGGCGTCTTCCCAGACTATATACCTTCACGATGCATATAAGAATTTAATCCATCTCGTCTCCTACAGTTTGTTGTAGAAAGCACCGATTCGACGCTGGGATTTCAAATATGTACTTATACCGTTGATTGAAAAATAGAGATATTTAAAGAGACTTTAAATAGACATCAGGAAGTTTTTCAAAATTTTAAGTTAAAATTAGCAAATTAGTAAATATTTTTTTTTTCAAATTTTGCACCTTCCTGACGGCTATTTAAATTGTGTGGTCCCATTTCCATTCAATGTTTTCGTGGTACCGGAGAGTCTGTACCTTATAATGTAAACTACCATTGATCTAAAGCAAGCAGGATTAACAACATATAGTTTGTAAATTTAATTTATGTTTGATAATTAATTTGAATAAGGAAAAAAAACCATATATTTTGTAAGTTCCATTGTAGGTAGAATATGTAAATTAATATATTTAGAAATAATAAGGAATCAGTGGAGTACAGTATATGTGCAAGGTGCGCATTGTACACCCTGGAAAAATGGAAAATAAAAATTAAGTTAGAGAGATAGAATACTACAGAAACTTAAGAAATCTAATCGCTGCGATTCTGTCCCTCGCGTGCACAAGAAATTATGCACTTTCATAGAGTTAAATGATTCTGACTTGCGTATTCTAATTTATATCTATATATAATTATCAGTTTTAGGTAAATATATACACCTTTGTATAATAATAAAGATTGTAATACTTTTAATTTGTATTTCAGATGATTCTATTAAAGTATTAACAGTGAGTGTTTAATTATTATTTATTCAATCCTATTAGGTACTGATTTATTAGAATTTCTATTTTGTAGATGCCTTATTTCAACAAAAAATTAAATTATTAAAGCGAAAAGGTCAATACCTAAGGTTAATTTGTCACAAAAAATAAGAAATAAAAAATAAGATTGTGTGTGCAACATTTTCAAAGTTCTATATCTGAAAAATTGAAATGGTTGTGTTTTATTAGCCATATTTATATTCTGTTACAATTGAGGAATTGTTTATTCTCAATTTGGTTACCATGACGGGAACTTTCACTTTACACACTTGGGCGGTAAAGTAAAGAAAAACGCCCGCCGGGCGGTTAAGAAAATGTCAGAAACATTTATCCAGATTTGTAATACCTTGTATTTGTTTTCATATCTATCCTTCGATTTACCAGAAGACATTAATATACTAAAATTTTATTAGCTTCTAGAAATATTTAGTAAAGAATTTGTGAGTGACGCTCCATGCTTGAAATTTTTATTTATTTGCAACTTGCTTACATTGTTTACATAAAAACACTAGGTTAGCAATGCAACGCATTTCCTTAATGTTTTTGGCATGTTGCAATTTTAATATATTTTGAATCGTTAATGATAATTTTATATTTATTTCAGCCAAAAAATTAAATTAGTAAAATAAAAATATTTAATATTACAACCTGATGCCGACTCTGACTTCTCAATTTTATCCATTTCCAACTCCGACATCGACTAAATAATAACAATTCTAAATATATTTTAGTATTGTTTACTTTTGGAGACAAATATATAAATTTATTGTATATCCAACAATATCTATAAAAGTTAGAGTGCATTGCCAAGGTCACACTAATATAAAATTTAAAATATAAATATATCTGAATCATAGGCGCCGACTTGTAGGGTGCATGGAGTCAAGTGCACCCGACAAATTATTTTGTCGGGTGCAAAAGTATAGATTTGCACCCAACAAAATTTGTATCCAATAAAACATTTAATCATCTTAGTTTTCATTCTTAACTAATTTATTAATAGAGTTACTACGTGTTTTTTTAATTAATCGTTTTAAATGTTATTTAAATTTTCGCGCTTAACAAGAAAGTAACGCCGTATTACATTTATGTTTTTCTACGAGATGGCACGACAGTCGAATAGAAAACATAGACATATTAGGTGCATTCAATGAAGTTAGCAGGTTAGCGCTAGCAGAACAGCACAGCAGCACTAGCAAAATGTATACTGAACGGCATCTGCAGCGCGAGTTTCAAATGTTGAAATTAATATACAGTTGTCCATTTTAAGTGGTACACTATTGCTATCTCGGGAACTATAAGAGCTACGAGGTCGGTTAAATTAGCAAACAATTTCTATTTTATAAGACTACTTTAATGAGCAAAACAATTATTTTTTTCGACCAGTGGTTCTCAAAATACGAAGTACAACTTTCTTATTTCAAGTGGGAACATACTTTTTTTATTTGCTTATTCGATTCAGTATTTTTTTCCTGAATTCAACGATATCCATATGTAATACCCTTACATAACAAAATTTTTGAGAAAAATGTAAAATTATGTATGTATTATTTTTATGTTCCCATTTGAAATAAGAAAGTTGTACCCCGTATTTTGAGAATATGTGGTCGAAAAAAAATTGTTTCGCTCATTAAAGTAGTCTTATAAAATAGAAATTGTTTGGTAATTTAACCGACCTCGTAGCTCTTATAGTTCCCGAGATAGCAATAGTGTACCACTTAAAATAGACATCCTGTATATATATATATATATATATATATATATATATATATATATATATATATATATATATATATATATTAAATCTCAAATATTTGTTCGGTGCACCCGACAAATTTTTTCAAAGTCGGCGCCTATGATCTGAATCGTATTATTTTAAATCATGTGGTATACTTTAAAAATAAAATGAAATAATGGAAAAATATTTTACAATTAAACAAAGACGAATGAAATAAAATTCAAATTTAAGATTAACTATTGTACATATACACGTAGAACTGTGGTTTCTCATGATTTTCCTACATTGATTATTTCGTGGTATTGATGCCAAATTTTTCAATAAAAAATTCCTTATTTTTTTCATTTAATTTAATTCAATCAGCTGAATTTGCTATACTTGTGTTCACATAAATATACCTCATCATTCGGATGGACGGACACACCCAGGGGCGGATTTACGCACAGGCACAACAGGCACGTGCCTGGGGCGGCAAATTTTAGAGGGCGGCAATTTTTTCGGGCTATAAGTTTTTTTTTTAAATTACAAAATCAGTCAGAATATTTCAAAAATTAGGAAATTAAGAGTATTTCCTTTCCTGCTTAAAAAGAATAAAAAATTATTTGCGGTCCACGATGACGGAAGATCGACTCAATTCTATGGCGTTATTATCCATACAGAGTAAAACGATTGATAGCCTTGACTTGACTTCGGTTATCCAAGAATTTTCAAGACAAAAGGCACGCCGTAAATGTCTGCAATAAATGTCTGTATCGGTTGATTCAAATTTTGTTGTTTATATTTTAATTTTTATAATAAAAATAATTTAATTTAGTTTACAAATTCAATAACCATATTTAATCTGTTTGCATTGATTTCAGATCTTCATATTAACATAAAAATAATAATTATTATTATACCAACTTAAAAAAAAATAAGTTGGGGGAAGGGGGCGGCAAATTTTAGCTTGCCTAAGGGCGGCAATTTCGTTAATCCGCCCCTGGACACACCTATAGACATCAGACTATAAAATGTTCAAAACGTAATGTTCTATTCTACTCGGGGGATATTAATTAAAATCGTAAAATATTAAAATTGTTGTGATTACTACACCACATACCTAGGGAAGAGTCTTGAATCTTGCTTTCCTATCATAGAAAATAAATTATTCGGTAATACCGAATATTCTGCTGAATATTCGTTTAAAATTTCGCCGATTATACGTTATTCAGCTATTTGGCTGAAGTGCTATTTGTCACATCACTAGTATTGTATGCTAACTAACGACAAAAATTAATTAGAAACAGTGGTGTAACCATGGTACCGGATATTTTCTAATATTTAAAAAAACGAATATATCATTTAGGTCATTCTGACATTAATGAAGCTGATTTTGACATCGACAATTTGTGCTTCATGGTGTGTTGATAAGTTCACAGTTTCTTTAGTTTACTCTACAACTTTTTCGTATGTTTCATCCATTTTTATATTTGTATATCATATCACTCGACAAGATGATGTCATCAATCCACCTATCCCCGCCCCATTCCGATTTGAAACACATTGTTACAAAGTTACAATTGATGACGTGAGACTCAACTGTGGGAAATAGACTGTACATACATACAGTGAAAAATGAGATATAATAGTATTTTCTTTTAAATTACTTTGGAAGTAAGAGCCTTGTTTCTACAAGGAATGTCGTGCCACATATGATGATTGTATATGTAATGATGAACAGTAATATCAAAAACTAACTCTTGTTTTGGTGTTATAGGTTAAGAACTACATTTTAATTTAAGATAATTGTTTTTGTATTGCATTGTTGACATTTTTGTAGTAATTTTTGAAATAAAGAACAATGAAAGCAATAAATTAAGATTGATCCACCACCCAATTGATTTAAAGTGAGGTTAAACGATTTGTGACCTTCAATAAACCAATGTCAGGCACTAGCTCATACCAAAGTGCATTCGCATTGCCAGTAATAAACTTATCCTCACGCCTTCACCAAATCCAAAATCGATATAATCGTACTGAAACCTTTAACGAGGAGTTAAATTTAACCACGCATTTAACAGCTGTTTGCAATCTTGTTAAAAATATGATGTCATCGAACATATAGTCAACGGTTCACCGGTAATAAATTTCTAGAAAGTTTCAGTTTGAATAATAATTACGAGATACAGAATATTAAACTGATATTACCTTCCTCGTTAAAGACATTGAAGGTATAGAAAACATTTAAAAAAATAGAATACATTTTTTTTATCGAGACCAGCTTTATTTGCCATGATCTTGACCATCTATTATTATATAGTTGCAGCCTTGCAGCAGAAGCCGGTTCCTTGAAAAATATTTTAAGTTTTGGCGTTTCTTTAAGTGCGATATTTTGTTTCTCTTTTCTGGTTTTCACCAAGCAATACTTGATAGTTGATAAATATTTTGAGGAAATGACAGTATTGGTTGGTCGATACAATTGCCACTTGGACCTGTTCAGCGTGCTTTGACCAAATATAATTTAGCAAAATGTTTTGTAATTTACTAATTTTTAATAAATATTAATTTTTTTTCTATAGCAGAAGTTAAAGTGCAATTTTATCAACTCAAAATAGTGGATAAAGTAGCACTTTAACCGCAAGGGTAGATAAAGTAACACTTTAACAGCAAGGGTAGATAAAGTACTTTAACTTTTGTTTATTAGAAGTACATTTCTATAACAACACACACTACTGACATTTTAAAATTGTTCTTAAATAATAATTTAATTTTTCTAATTCTATTCAAAACCTGTTATAGAAAAAAATAGAATTTTATTCACGACGATAAAATTAAATTATATATTCACTTGCGATTATATCGCTCGTGAATTAACACTTTCCGCTTGTCGATAAAATATTATTTTATCGTCATGTATAAAAAATAACTATGAATAATTTTTTGTTGCTTTTATTTTTTTCTTCCTGGCTCAGTTTAAGCTCATTTTGAAAAAAAATCCAAATTGCAAGCGAACTATCCGTATTATAAACATTAAAAAGTTTTTATTAACATTGTCTACATTTGTACAATTAACTTCAAAAAATAAGTTGGAGAAATAGAGCTGCTACTTGAATAGTATATTATGTGGCAAGTGTGAAGCTGAAATTTTTACATGAGGGTGGAGATTGCGGCCCGAGCCGAAGGCGAGTGTTATCAACCACCCGAATTTAAATAGGCTTCACACACGTGACACATACTATACTTTTTCTAAGACCTTGCAATAAACTATAATATTTTCATCACATTGTCATTCTTTTAACGTAAAGCCTCTGTATCACTCAAATATCTGATGTATTTAGTAGTATTTTCTAAAATAAATAATAAAGGCAAAATGATATTAAAATATTAAAAGGAAATATAATAATTTTATATTTTGTAAGTGACATAACCTGTAAGATCATAAAATTTGTATTAGATTGCTTAGAAATTATTTATTTATAGTTTTTTATTTGACACAAAGCGGTAAATTTAGAATTACATTTTTTTTATAAATTAATAACACATTTCTCAGGAAGTTGTTATTGCTATGGACCATTTACCAACACATGATTTACGTATATATAAAAATATTCATTGTATGTGTTAAAATTAAACTATTTACTTCACGCACAGTGTACAAAAAATTAAACTTCACACTTGAAAATTGATACGTGAAGTACTCACTTCACGCATGGGAGTAGAAAAAAAGTTTTGCGTGTGTACTTCCACTGCTCATTTTATTTTTATGATTTATAGTTACCATAGTTGATTCATATAATATAGTCATAACGGAAGGAGGCGCGAAAAATTTATTTTTTAATAAGAAAAACATTTAAACATTAATTTTTGTTCAGATAAATTTGCTGTCAAGCAAGAATTCGGTGTAATATCCTTAAATTTACATTCCAGAAATGTTGCTTAAGACAAAGTTTCTGCATTATTTATTTATTAACTATGTAGGTATTTAAATAATAATTTTATTTTTCCAAAAACCTGAAAATTTATATTTATAATTGACATTATAGTAAGCTCAGTTTGAACAAGTTAGAATTAATATATCTGTGTAAGTATTTTCAATACTATACTGTAGGATGCGAATATTTTTATTCTCAAAAATTTATTGTTAAAATTTTAAATCAGAATGTACCTAACAGAAAGAAAATATTACTTCTCACTAATATTAATGAGAAAAATACCCACTTTTAAAATATGTCTATATCAAAATTAATATAATTTTTCTTACGCTTACTGTTAAAATCAAAGGATTTTCTCGACTGGTAGATAAATAGGAGGGGTATTAAAGTACTGGAATTCAGTAGTTTTAGTCGAACATCCAAGCGTCCGTATTGTGCACTAAAGCCTGGGGTACAAATAATTTTTACACGTTCTTATAGAAAATTTTCCGGCGGATCTAATGGTGATGAGCGCGAAATTCTCTCTCATTTAAAAATCACATTTTTCCAAAAAAACACACATTTCCTTGGTATTCACATTTTTTAACTTTAACTTGTTATATCTCGGAAGTTACTGGGAATATTTTTATTATTTTTGCAGGAAAATATGATTATACGTATTGCAACTGTATTTAACATATATAAATACAATGCTTTTATTAAATATATACTCAAAAAAATTAAAGCTTATCTATAGAACAAGCCAATTTTGCATTTGGCAGTGCAATGTTCAGTGATAGAGAAACTTTTCGGTCTGAAGAGATAGAGTTCCATATCCATGGCAAACTTTCAAAAAAGGTACCAAATATGTTTTTTTATTTGATTTTTTTTTAATTAATCATTTTTGAGATACAGCGATGTAAAGTTGAACCGTATATTCAACCAATACGCGCGTGATAGCAGCCGATTGCATGTACTTTTATAGCAATTAACAAGTAACGAAGTTATAAAAATATTTGTTATTATGTGAATTACAACCGTCCTAGACTCTTGTCTCGCCTACCAGTAGGATGGTCTGTGTGAAGAATGTACTGTCCAGAACATTGCACACCATTGGAAAAAACTATATATTCGTTGCCGTCTTCTTTAGCTTGTTGCATTAGATGCGCGAGAATGATTGACACATTGACAGGTCCATTTCTATTTGAGACGACCTATAACAATACCTATATCGGTAGCTTATCGGTGAGCAGGACCGCAGCCCGTGCCAGAACGAGAAGATGGACAAGGCTGAGATTTTGTTAACCAGGACTTTTATGTAGATATACATATATGTATACATAGGTACATATATTAGGGCGGCTGTATTTTTTTTTTCTACTAACCCCAAAAACTGATCGGAAAAAACCCTTGCCGCTTTTGTAAAACCTACTATAAACATGAAAACAGATATTATGAATTATTGGCATTATTTTAAAATACAATGTATTATTTTTTTGATCAGATGAAAACTAATACCTTTCCGGTGAGTTTTCAAACCGAAAAATGCATTATTCCGGTATTTTAGTGTACCAGGACGCAGTCCATTGTTTTCCATAAATAAAAAATACAATCATATTCATTTCATTATTATTGAATATAAACCGATAAAAAAATAATAATATGTGTACCACGTAGGAAAAGTAACTTCCGGGACTTCTGGTGTTACCGCAATTTCCAACACCGTCCGGGAATATATCACTTCCTACGAGATACACAATATAACTATTAAATGCAAAATACTCCAAAGTAATCTAATTTTAGCAAATTTTTCAAAAGTGACAAAATTTAGGTACCTAAATATTTAAACACTACTGATTTTTTACTTATTTGTACGAAGTGAACAAAATATTGTAATCGCGAAAAATTTCGATTTTCAGAATTCAACGAAAATATTCATTTTGACCATCCATATTCTGTCTACTTACCTATGTATGATTTTGCTTAATAACTCAATAATTCACTTTGTTATTGCGATCGTTAGTGCCAAAGGGACACTTTGATAGAAGGATTTTTTGTTTTCCACATGACTCAAAAACGATTAGCCGTAGAATGTATTTCACTTTCAAATGATACAAGTTTAAATGAAGTGCAGCAAAACATGTATAAAATTTAATAGAAGTATAATGTAGTCCTGGTCAGCAACAACCCCACTAAACTTTTTCCCAGAGGCCCTCACCAATATAAATCCGGCCCTGTGTAGAATACTATTTATAGACACTCTTTTATTGCTTTTTCACCTGAGTGCTAAATCCTTATAGCTTAGTAGTTTTTCATTAGTCGAAATAGAAGTAGGTGATAATTATGGGGTTCTCAATGAATCAAAATAAGATCGATTTGAATAACACTTCGTAGTTAATTGTTTCACTCAGCAGCGTAGCCCGGGGCCCGTAAATATTTAGAGCAAAAAACAGCAACAACAAGGAAAAACAGTAGCAAGTAGTAAATAAAAATATTATCTACTTTCTGATATTTTTAAAATAGAAGTTTTTTATAAGACAATATTGGATGTCATTATTATTTTGTTCAAAAATAGAACAGCCAGTTTACAGTTAAGAGTAAATAATTTAAAAATTTTAGATAGTGACTTAATGCCTGTTACAGCGATTTACACGAAATGACTGATAATCTGTGTACTTTATGAAGATGATATATCAGATATGCTTTCACAACAACTGCTAACATTTCGTCTGTGTTTCGCAGATGAACTAAAATCAATAAAATCCGTAAAGGATTTATTAAAATTTATTATAGTAGATAATAATTCATATAGCAGTAGTTTTACGGAAACTATATCGCTTTGGCCTTTGCTATTTATTTTTAACTATCCCCATTGCAGTTGCATCTGCAGAACGATCCTCCTCGAAACTAAAAATAATTGAAACATATTTAAGAAATTCTATGGGTCACGATAGTTGATTATCTTTTTCTATCTGTTCATAGAAAATAACATAGCCAGATCTCTGGATCTGTAACAGATTATCACTACATTTACTCAAATCTCGGAAAGTTAGATTTTAAGGATTATAATAACATTATTATAAATAATACGTCATACGGATGTATTAGAATTTAGAATATACTGAATATATTGTAATTTTGTATAAATTTCAAAATAATCAATTTCATTTTCTGTTTGACCATATTTAATTTGTTTTTTTTTTATAAACTCCAATTAAATAACTAGGAGTAGGAGCAGTGGGCCCCACAAATAGTTAAGAACCCGAGCCCGTAGAGTTGTTGCTACGGCACTGGTTACACTGTCTAGTTCTTAATTATTCTTTGTGAAATAGCTGACGCATAACAAAGTAACCAAAAATTGACGCAAGTATATTTAGCAAATGACTGAAGCAATCAAAATAGCCAATAGTTCTATTTTTTCGCTAATGTTTAACGAATGTTAAACTACTAAGGTTAAATACAGTAAAATCATTTGAACCCTCAATACTAGATTTATGGAGACACATAGTAAATAAAAATGTTTATTTTAAATAAATCACCCTTAATTTAAAAAACAGCGTGATCCATAAGTATAGAAACATCTATACATATACATACGACAATAGAAGTAAAGATTACAATAGTAATAATAATAATAAAAACAATAAGACCCAAAGTTAAATAATCTCTATTAATTTTATCTGGTTCCATTTTAAAAAAATTATATCCAGATTAACAAGTCCGTATGAAAACTTGTTCAATTCACGAATAAAATATGCGATTAAATGTAATGTTGACAAGAGAATAACGAATTTGTGTTCTTGAATTCAATACGGCTATCGTATATGCATTTTGTAACTTAAAACTACATATTATGTAATATCACCAAAATGGAAAATCACAAACTTATTGTATTTTTTACAATAATTGTAAATTATAAGACAAATGTATTAAATACAAGACAGTGTCATCAGAATAAGGATGAATATGAGTATTTAAATTCGTACATATGTATATACATATAGGAAACTGTATTTCGTGGGAATTGCAGTCAGGAATCGGGCTAATAATTTTTACGTCTTTTTAAATTTTGACTAGCTTTCGGAATCACTTTATTCCTTCTTCAGGTCAAATTTTGGTAGAGTTATAATTTTGAAAATTGTCGAGTCCATGAACATTTTATCTTGACTATTTTTAAATTGTTGTAATTAACATTGTTGATTTTTATAAATGTTTTGTTATAATTTTAAAATAATAATTTAGTAAAATATTATAAATCACAGAAATTTATTTTTGCACCACATGGCTCAGTGTTCATCCTCTTGACTATTTTTAAATTGTTGTAATTAACATTGTTGATTTTTATAAATGTTTTGTTATAATTTTAAAATAATAATTTAGGAAAATAAATTTCTGTGATTTATAATATTTTACTAAATTATTATTTTAAAATTATAACAAAACATTTATAAAAATCAACAATGTTAATTACAACAATTTAAAAATAGTCAAGATAAAATGTTCATGGACTCGACAATTTTCAAAATTATAACTCTACCAAAATTTGACCTGAAGAAGGAATAAAGTGATTCCGAAAGCTAGTCAAAATTTAAAAAGACGTAAAAATTATTAGCCCGATTCCTGACTGCCATTCCACGAAATACAGTTTCCTTAACTAATTTCAGTCACAATTACCTCCAACTGATACATACATATATGTATATAAAATAAAATGATATAATTTGTTACTTGAAGATTAAATTATGATAGTGATGAAAATGATCATACATAAGCTTCCATTCAAAAATCTCACATATTAAGCGAAATATGATATTCCAAAGTTATGCGATGTATTGTGACGTCTATGTCCATTGCAATGGTACTCAGTAGTGTTTTACAAAATAACAGAGGGCTGACGTCATGAAATATACATTTTCTATATAATTATTTATAAAAATTGTTTCATGAAATAATTTTACACAGTCATATACAATTTATTAGATATTTTTATAATGTGTACCATATTTATATAAAGTTCTTTATCTAGCGCCTTTATCTAATAAGTAATAATGGATAATAAACTTAAAACTTATTTGAATTCATATATAAGATTGCTTAGCAACAGTTCCGTATAAACATATTTTTAAATTAGAAGATAATTAAAAAAGAGAAAACAACCATTTTTCATCAACAAACAAATATTTGTTCATTTGTCATACGAAACAAAGTCATTATTTTGAAATTAAGTGCGGAGGCGGAGAAAAATGTTTATTTTATTGACAAAAGATACAACGAGCGTCTTATTAACACACCGATATCATCAAACGGAAAAGGATAATGACAAAATTGATACTTTTATATAACAGTGCATCGTCATTGATTAAGGATTAAGTACAATCGATCTGCTTTTTTATTTCCTTCCTTACATTACCAATATTTTCTTAAAAAAATAAATTCTTACAAAACATTAAAAATACATAGAACATAAAGTGTATTAAAATTTTTAAATTTATCATAAATCTAGTACTTGCTCTACTAGAAATACAGGCTCTTGTTTTTTCCTACGTTATACCATAGATAGTTTTTGTTAATAAATTAAATTATAACAATGTACGAGTATAACTATAGTGAAATCACAAAAATTTCTTGCATTTGTGCAATTTGCTATGACATCATCTCTGCTATCTAGATGGTCTCAAATTATACGAACATGTATTCTGCTCTCGAGAACGGTTAAATTAGACCAATGTTTTATTATTATTAAGGGACCATTTTAACGATGTCTTTATTTTCCTGAAAAAATTACTAGATATGAACGAAAATGTAAATTTTATGGATTTTATGTTTGCTCATAACTTCCAAAATTAAAAGATTAAGTGAGTTTGGTGTGCACCTTCTTCAGACCCTTTTTTATAATGAATTTACGGGTGTTATCGCCTAAAACTAAAACTAAGTAAATCGAACAACTTAAATGAGTATTTGTTCTAACTATTTTTTGTTGCTATATATTTTATAAAAATTACGTAATTATGAAACATAAATAACTAAGTGTATATTATTAGTTTGTACACATTTTCGCAATAGAATATCGTTTTCTACTATATATAAGACAATAGTGATGTGTAGTTGGTTATCCCCATTACAGTAAAGACACTACATTTAGATTTCCTCGAGTTTCTTTTAACATAAAATATTTCTTATATACATGGTATCGAATTTGTCAGTAATGTTTCAAAGCGTTCTTCTTAAAATGAAACATAGTAGTATAAGGTTGTTATTGGTAATCGCCTTAACTGGGCAGCGGGAAGGTCTGTTCTAAGGGATTCTCTCATTCTCTGTGCTGGTTATCTGATGGTTCAAAATTGGACAAAGCAGGAACTGGAATTAATTAATACAAACACTTGCTGCATAATTTTTCAAGCTAAAAATCTCTGTGCTCACCTAAACCTAGAGAAAGGTATAAAAGGAGCAACAATCAATATAATGACAAAACCGGACAGCTTTAAGGCTCTAAATGCCTTAATTGTAAATCAAAGCTAGTCTGGAACTGCAGAGACACCCTGAAATTGCTATCCAAGGCAAATCACGTCACCCTATGGTGGGTACCAGTGCACGAGGGAATCCTGGAAAACGGAAAATCTAATGAATTTGCAAAAAAGGGGCTAAACTTTCATACTACAGACCGGAACCTTTATGTGGTCTTCCACAGAGCCACTGTAAGAATATGATCAAAAACTAGGAGGAATCCAAAACATCCTCATTTTAGAAAAAACATTCCACGCCTAAACCAAGCAAGAAAATTCATTTCTTCAGCTACGACAAACGCCAAGGAGCTACTAGCTCTCAGCAAAAAGGACCTTAGAATGAAGACAGGAGTCTTCACTGGCCATTGTCCTTTAAAATACCATTTGTACAAAATTGGAAAACCTGAAAATGACATGTATCGATTCTGTAAAGAAGACGAAGAATCGTCGGAACACATACTGTGTGAATGCCCAGCCATAACCACGTAGACACTCAATCAACTAGGTAAGAGGTATCTTACGGCAGATGAGATCAAGAAAACTGGAACTGTTTCTGGAAAACTAAGAAAGAGCTGTGTCACAATAGATCTTTTAGGTCGCAGTGACAAGGCTTTAAAACGCTTAAACTCTCGTTTACATATAATTACGGATATAATATTGAGGTTGGGCGATTGGAAAATGACACTAAACTGTTCAGTAACTTATTTAGAATCTGAATTGTATCATTTATAGCCGGATGCACAAATATTATTTAAATTTTAAGTTTCCTTTAAATTGGCAATGCCATATCGGAATAAAATGTCAAATTAAAAATTTCGATTAGCATTTTTTTGTTTATGTGTAGCAACTGGACATTAATGTAACACTAATTAACAGTTAATAAGGTCAGGAACTGGACAATCTATGTTTCATTTTAAAAAGGACGCTCTGATACATTGTTGTCAAATTCGTAACCATGGATATGATGAATCCCATGTTTCACGTTAAAATAAACCCACCAGAGACAAGGTATTGTAGATATTCAAACTGAACAAACACTTAGATATAACTTTAAAAAATGCAGTGTCAATGCGAAATTCTACTTACTCTGATCAATAAAAACCCTTTGTTTTATCATAGATTCTACTATAAATCTTTTTCTAAAATTTTAAACTATTTTATTTACACTTTAGATATTGTTTTAAGATTTTTTTAAATTACAAATGAGTTATAAAAGAACTTCAAGTATATAATGAAATTTACAGAAGTTTAAGGTTCAGTGATTTAATTCTTTTTAATCTTATGTTTTCTTTGTTCTTCAGGAGTTAGACGGTTGGTTCGTTTGGATGGTAATTTTGTATTCCTATGACGTTGAAATTTTCACTATGTGTTCAAATTTCAATATATATTTTTAAAGGAATAAATATGAACTGTGGCTACACTATCACGAAATTAATTCTTTAAAATAAAGAATTTTACTTGTATGGTTTAAAATAACTTTCTTTAAATAATTTTATTTTGCATAAGAAATATTTATAAAAATATTAAAGAAGTCATTTCTAAAGTACCATTTCCGGTTGGCTAGAAGTTGTCTAACCCTTGACATTGATATCAGAAGAGTTTGTTTTGTCGAATTTATTCTTCACATGTCCATACACGTACGAATGGACAGATAGACCTACAAACATACGCTAAAATGAATGAAAACGTAATGTAAAGACCTATTTCTATGGACTCCAAATTCATGACAAAGTCTAAATCGGTATGATTATATCTTATATCTTTATTGAGTAACTACCTATGTGGTGGTCTGTAATATTTAACACTATCACAAATTAATTTCGTAATGATTAAATATTTTGCGTATGTTTTGAATCTAAACTTATATAAATTATAAATTTGTATTAGAATATGTGGAAAACTATGTATAAGTAAATAAACTATAAAACAACAAAAAAAAAATAATTTAAAATTCGACAGTTACTGTGATCAATCCTAATCTATCAAACTATAACTATTTAATACCACTGACATCACAAAACTTCTGTCAAAAAAAATATATATTTTTTATTATTTATTTAAAAAATTAAATCTTGTAAAATCAAAGCAAAATATACATATTAGGCAAAAATACATTAACAAGTAGCAACAACAAATATATTCTAAATATATATTTTTGTAAAATATAGCACTACAGGATTATTCAATATAAAGCAAACAAAAATTAAATAATAAATAATTATTAAGCATAGATTAAAAATTAAAAATGAGAAGGTGGAACAACTTATTGCCTACAACTCTAATAATATGTGTAATATTTTGTCTAAAATAATATAATACATAAAACTTAAAAAAATAATAATATTGTATTTCATACTATCAGAAAATAAATGTAGTTATCCGGTGAAAATATGTGAGAATGTGTTTTGAAAAATATACCAATTGTTTTAATTGATAGAATGTATTATTGAAATTAAATACTTGATGTTAATATTGTCTGATAAATGTTTTGTAATGAAATATAGCTTATTAAGTTCCAGTCCGATTCATGACAATTGACTATCATCGTACGGCCAATCCACGAACTAGTTCGCGAATCAATATTGCACTGGAATTATTTGTTTTCATGTCTTCGTTGCCGGTGGTCAGTTGCTTCGGAAGTTTTGCACTGAAAACAGCACTGACCAATCTATCGTGAAATCACACAGCAACTGTCAATTATATTTTAAACAGTATTTCTGCAAAATTTATAAGTTACAGTAAAAGAACAGAAATATCTAAAGCGACCCCAGCAGTGTTGGAATATTGACCGTGATTTGACAGTGGAAAATTTACATTTGTGATAATTGAATAATCGTGAAAGACTGCCTTCTTCTAACTAAAATTTAGTGTTAAAATATCTAACAATTTTAATCTAAATATTATAATTTTATAATCAAATTTAACAACCTGTTTTTATTTTGATGTTGTTAATAGATAAAATATAAATAAGATTTTTATTTTTATAATTAAACTCCTTTAAAATGACCTAATTTTGTAAAAAGGTTTATTAAGAAAGTTATTGATTTTTAACTAAATTTAATAATAATTTTCACCTAGTTACAGTAAAACTTGTTGTGATTGAATTAGACTGACTGAAAATAAACTTAAAATCAAAATTGTAATATTGGGAAACATTGTAATATCACATTCAACTGTAGACTGACTAAATCTCTATTTTCGGATATTTACAATTCGCGGTAATTTTACCTGCACGCCATCTATCGTCGGTGTTTATAAGTCCGCGTACTCTCCTTACAAAAACGGCTCTAGCAACCCTCCATCCGTCTCTTCCCAAGTGTAATACGAAGTCACGAGCGCGCCACCGCTCGTGCTTGTCCGAGTGCGTGTTATGGAAAAACCTGCGCACTTTTCAGATTATCTGTTCGCGAAGATGTCGCCAGATGCCAGCAGCGTCGGCCCAGCTGATTGTACTGTGGAATCGGCAGCTCCTAAAGAGCTGACGAGAACCAGAAAATGGATAGCTGAAAATATGCTCCTTCTTGTCACTCTTCTTGGAGTCATTCTTGGGATTGTCGTTGGTAAGTAGTCAAAGAAAAAGCCCGTAAAAAATAACTGGGACAAAAGTAGTATAAAATATAATTTTAAATTTAAACTATTTCTATCATTTATTACATTAATCGTATACTTAACTTCTACCTAACTAAGCTAACTTCATATGCGATTTATAGTAATTATATTATTTCATAGTAGTATTAATTTTTCGTACGAATAACATTCAAGTGTTTACACTTCAAAACTTTTAAATATGTCCCATTCGCGCTTAGCTATTGAGTAAGTACGTCACAATATGGCGGCATCGTCTGTTGTGGCTCAAACATTTCACATTTTAACATTGTTTAGTTAAATTTAGGTAGTTATTGGGGAAAATTACTATTTTTCAATTAATATGGCAATAACATAATATTTATTGCGCATTTTTTGTTTATACTGTTAAATTGAGCTTTAATGAATATTTTAAATATAAAAAATCACACAACATTCATACGTACCTACGGACAGACAATAGCCGGTATTACGAGCTCACTTTTATAATAAAATCGCGATTTTAACGCTCGCTTTTACGTCATAATCTTATGTAAAAATAAGCATTAAAATGGCGATTTTTTTATAAAAGCGAACTAGCTTACTTTTATAATAATATCGTGATTTTAACGCTCATTTTTACATAAGATTATGATGTAAAAGTGAGCGTTAAAATCGCGATTTTATTATAAAAGTGAGCTCGTAATACGGGCCAATGTGTTTTAAATAGGCGAATATGTTGTATTGATCTATTTTCGGAAAAATCGCAAAATATCAAAATCAACATATTCATTTTTTTGTCACACCATCAGAAAAAGAAAATAACACTACAGTTTTAGAGTAATATTTTTATCTTTCTAATTATATTCTAATTATTTTGAAGTTTTTATAAAGTACTATTATGTTAGTCTTAATATGCTTAAAATTTTAAAAATAATCAAATATTTTTTATGAATGCATATTTACTTTTTTCAATGTTGTTGTATTCATTTTCGTAAAAAGAAATATGTTTGCTTACAAGCTTTGAAATATTACAATGTCAATCGTATCACATCACTCCATGAACACTATGTTTAAAAAATGGCTTGCTAGAGCCACAACTGGATATGACTTTATAGTCAAATTATAATAAAAAAATATCCTTATTATTTTTTTATTTATACATAGTGCAAACATACAATCTTTTAATATCATTACTGTAAAATATGATTGCTTTTTAAAAAATTAATTCATTTCAAAGTCAATACGGATATTCCCATTTTTATGAGTGTTTTTGTTCAAATTGACGTTATTGTTATAATAGTGCTATTGTTATAAAAGTGCAATATGGGCCATTGTAATTTAGTAATATATATTTTCGAATATAAAAATGTAATTATTTATTCATCATTGCTAAGAACATTTCGATTAGCATCACAATTAGCATCTTTTTTTATTTAAATACTTTCAGCAAGGTTTCTTTAATTATTATTTGTGAATTCTTTAACATTTGTTGTCAGATTTAAGCATTTCTGATTTAATTTTTGATCTTGATCGTTATTAAAATCCTAGAAAGATAATAAAATATTGTTTGTAATTTTAGAATACTGACAAACGTAAAGTTTAAAATATAATAAAGTGTTCCCAACAAAACTATAATAAAATATGAATTAATACAATCTAAAAAGAGATTAATAGTTATTTCTCTTATAGAGTTGCCCTATTTTTGATTACTAAAATTAGGAACTCTAGAACAGAGTTTGAGATTGTTTAGCCCACATTTTTTTAAATTTTTAATAAATCTCTAAATAATCGCGAAGGACAGATTTTTTCAATTTTAATTATTTCGAAAACAATAGCAGGTCAAGAAAAAAGTATCAAATAAAATAGATCCAGTGGCGTAGACAATTTTTTTCCAGAGACTCATTTTCGAGTTTTGATATAAACTTACTATTTTTAAATGATATAAATATTAGTAAAAAAAAAGTAAAAATTGAATTTACTTGGAAATTGATAAAATAGATTAATTCAGTTAATATTTTGGCTGCATTTAGTTTCATTGTATAAATTGGAAGAACACTGCGTAAGTCTATAACTTATGTATTATTTCTATTTTAGGTTTTGGATTAAGATGTTTTTCACTGGGACCAGATGTAATTTTGCTTATATCATATCCAGGAGAGCTTTTCATGAGAATACTGAAACTTATAATTCTTCCTCTTATTATTTCAAGTCTTGTTGCTGGGTCTGCAAGTCTGAATGCAAAGATGAATGGAAAGTACGTATAATTTAAATAATTTAGGATCCCAGACTTTATGTAATGTTTTTAGGATTGCGTTACGAACTCTTCTGTACTTCATTATAACTTCCATGATGAACGCTATCCTTGGCATTGGCTTGGTACTGCTGGTCCATCCAGGTGACCCGGGACTGCGAGATACCCTCGGCCATGGTACAGAAAACCGGGCTGTTAACATGCTGGACAGTTTGCTAGATTTGGGCAGGTTGGTATCCAGTTTGTGTTTTATTTCAAAGCATAAATATTAATTATTTGTAGAAATATCTTTCCTGATAATTTGTTCCAGGCAACATTTCAACAAGTAAGTTTTTGTTTTAAATTGCATGTGTTTTTCTACTGTTTTGATTTCAGGCTCACACTGTGTATGTACCGACTAAGAATTATATGGTAACCAATGGAACTTTGGAGGTAGCTTCAGAAACCCAAGTGCGGCAAGTCAATTACAGGTAAAGCATATAACAAATATTTTTTTCACGACCTGCATAGAAAGCTCAGCTTTCGTTCTTCTCTTGAAATAGTGAGGAAAATTATTTTTCCCTTTCTAGAGAGGAAAATGATCAGTGTTACCAACAGAATAAAATGGAAATTATAATGGACTGAAATATTGGAAAAATTCATTATTATATTAAAAATTCTTATTTAATAATATTCTTCAAAAAAATTATGGCAATTATATCTTGTTCTTTTCTTTTTTCACATTATTTCACAATTTGACAATTTGAGTTGGAATATTCACAATACTGAAAAATTGCACTGCTAAACGACTAAGTTTACATAATATAATTTTTCAAATTATCGTGTCGCTGCGGCTTTTCGTCCGAATATTTTTTTTTAAATCTTGCTCGAATGCCCCACTCTCTAGTCTCGTGAGTTAAACTCGAGCTCGAATGGTAAAAAAATACGCTTCCTCTTAAGTTTGACAAATAAATATATTTAAATTGGAATTTTTGTTTTGAAAACATTTGAAATACATAGATATATTACACACACTATATGTTATTTAAGTACATATTAAGGGCAGTAAGTGCTCTCTGTCCATTGAGAATGGTTTTGGTGCTCGATATGAAGCATAATACTTACGGCCGCAGTGCTTATTATTTTTTGCATGATCAACACTATAACAAACTGAAAATTTAGAAATATTAACCATTTACTTATCGATTTTCCGGTCGAGAAGTAATATTCAAAATCATTTATGCTCAAGACATTATCGATGCCCATCATTGAAACATTTAAGCAATAGCAGAACGAACACATGAGACCAATAAATGAACATTGTTCCATGAGTTGTACTCGAACGAAATAATGGGGGTTTCCAAGACAACGCCTTTTTAAAATATATATTCTGCATATCAATTTTGGTCGTTAGTATATTGTAATAAAACTAAAATAATATATAATTGTTGAATACTTTATTTAAAAATGGAAATTAAAGTTTTATTTAAATGACCTTGTGACGTCATTCCCCTGATCAGTGTTGCCAACTATAAGTACATAAGTTTTAATTTCACCGGTTCGCAACACTGCCTCCGATAGCTAGCTTCATGTGATAAAATGACAGTGCAAGCTCGATTTCATTTAATTTTAAAATATATGAGAACACACACACGTGGTAACTGGTAAATGCATCTATCGAAAGCATGAATCACGAAAGCAGGTTATGTTTATATTCAATGCTTGAATTTACGCGGTACTCGTAGCCTAACTTCACTTCAGATTTTTAGCTACTTATAGTTCTATCACATAGCGCACATGGACTATCTTTTTCTAGTCAGGGGAATGACGTCAAACCCATTGTCCGTAAACTTTATTAATTTTTTTCTCGGATACTATGAACTTTTTGGAAAAATAAAAAAATATGGGTCCAATATTTTGTTTTAAAGTTTATCATATAAAAAAATCAAAAAATCTTGGAAACCCCCATTATCTACTGATTGATTTAAATGGCTTCTACATCTGATGATGAAATGACATTGATTTTGGGAACGAATTATTATTATTGAAAAAAAAAGAAAATATATCTATTTGGATAAAATAATTGCATATAGGCAACGTGCATATTTTTAGTATCAGCGCCTCTAGCGGCAATACCGTAATAGTTGTTATGAAAACAAACGTAAGATGTATATATAGAGGTAATATACCTCTATGGATGTATATGGATTTAGCGCTAGCGAATCGCGAAGTGATGTATTTTTATTGCTTTTAAAGTGGAAAAAGAATATCAACAAGTATATTTTCTTCACATTTGATCTCTCCGGGCTCTAACTAGTTTAAAATTCCTCATTAATTTGTTATAACTGAATTTGCCTCCATATGACTTTGAAATAAATTAAATGAATTTGGCAGTAAAGTAAAAGTTCACTTGTAATTAGAATATGTAATAATTCTGTTGTCTATTTTATCACGACACTGAATTCTAATTTCGGTGTAGTCTATAATATCTATGCATTTCGGTATTTTAAATGAAGAAGGCAAAAGTGCATCAATAACTTTGAGTTCTAGCCAAAACACTCGCTATTTTTAATTTTTCTGTGAGCTTATTCAATAAATCCAAAAAAAATCTGGAGACTGATGTATAGTCCTTGGTTTTAAATTTTGATTCATTTATAAACAAATTTATAATTGTTTTTATTATGTGAATTAACTATTTATGTAACAAATAGATATGACGTTAAAGCATTTAATGATAGTAAAATTTAAATACACGAAGTATAAGCAATTTTTTATAAAATTCGTTTTACGTGCTACATTATGTTCATAATGGATATATATATGTATTTCTCAACTTTGCTTACTGCATAAATAATTATATATGATCAATCAGCCACAAGTATTTTGTTTTTTAATAATCTTGGCTTTAAACTTTCAGAGACCATGGTGCAATGATTAATTTAGAATTTTCTTTTATTATAACGTGTATTTTAAAATTTTCTTTATTGACTGTTTAATTTTATACGTTTCTTAATTAATTTATTTATTTTAAATATTTATTTTATATTTTGTTTTTAATATAAACAGTGCGCTTTTTTAATTAAATTAAAGTTAACATAGAAACGATTTTTTAGAAATAATAAAAATGATTTATTTTTTTAGATCAGGAACGAACACTTTGGGAATCGTATTCTTCTGTCTAGCATTTGGAACACTTTTGGGAACAATGGGTGAAAAAGCAAAAGTTGTCATCAACTTTTTTTCTGTGATATTCGAAGTAGTTATGCAAATGGTTACTGGGGTAATGTGGCTGACTCCTATTGGGATTAGTAGTGTGATAGCTGGAAAAATTCTGTCCGTTTCTGACATAGCATTAGTAAGTTTTATGAAATTCCATCTTAATTTTTTTGTAATCAAATTTTTGTAGGTTCTTTCTCAACTGGCATGGTTTATAGCGACGGTAGTACTTGGTGTTTTCATATATCAGTTTATTATAATGCAATTGATATACTTTGTTTTCATACGGAAAAATCCGTATAAATTCTACCTTGGTCTAATACAAGGAATGTTAACGGCATTTGCAACAGCTTCCACTGCTGCTGCTCTACCAATAACTTTCAGATGTATGAACGAAAAACTAAAAGTCGATCCAAGAATTACAAGATTTGTACTTCCTATCGGATGTAATATCAACATGGATGGAACTGCATTGTTTGTTTCTATTGCCAGTATATTTATTGCTCAAATGAACGGAATTCAGTTGAGCTTTGGAGAAATAATTACTGTATGGTAAGTTTTTGCTTGTATAATATCATTAAAAAATGTTTTTTGATGACATAATCTGATTAATATAATTTAAATTGAACTTTACTGACGTCACGAGTCACGTGGGCATGCCTAGAAGGGAAAATGAAACTTAAACATTAAACGTATCAATACCTATGCGTAAACTATAAATATGATGATGGCTGCTTGTTATTATGAATACAGAGTGTGTGCTTATTTAACATATTAAGATGGACGTTCTTCGCAAATAGTACAAACTTCATGAATTTCTCCAATATAAGGACATATGGGGTGCTTTCCATTTAACGACGAAGGTGCTTTTCATTTGTTTTGTATCGCTGTGAGTCGGTGACTCAAGTAGACTCTAACAGACTACAAATCTATAAAAATATATTTTTTTTACTTATAAATTTTTAATGTTCATAATTGATGACTTTAATCATTAGTTAATTTTTTGGCAGCAATGGGTTGCCATTGTAACAACTAACAACATCAAATTAACTAGTTATTCTAGCTTTTATGCAACCGGGTCTATAAACAGAAAAATATGGGTGTATAAGTGAATAAGAACCCCGATATTATCTTTTTTATTATAAAGAATAGAAAAATATGCAATATAAAAAAATCTATTTTATATAAAAAAAATTACACGCATTGATTATCAATTTTTTGTTTTTTCAATTATATATTTAACAATAGTTATTTACATACCAAATGCGGGAACGACTGGTTTCCGGAGGAGTGTTTGGCGGCGCGAGCTCGCGAGCGCTGCCATAGAACGATTCCGGAAACCCAGTTCACGCAAGAGATTTGTACAATATTTTTCGTACGAATTTATACAACTAATAATTAGTTATTTTTGAACAAATAAAATTATTTATTACAAATTATACATGATTTGTATGAACGGAAACCAGTCGTTCCCACATTTGGTATGTAAATAACTATTTTGATTTGTTAACATGTAGTATCTGCTATTTTTTTTAAAGTTGTAAAACATTCTGTATATTCAGTACAAGGGGTAATGCGCTCTTTTTATATTTTTTTAGCCGGCTGGTACATAAATTGTTGATTTTCGTATCTGCTGGCAACCTTAAATTATCAATTTTTATTTGACATCTGTCAAAGTCATAATTTTTGGCCGCTTGTTTGTTCATTATTGATTTACGTAGTTCATATTAATGTGATTAATTATTGGGCGCGTTCAGCACGGCGTAGCGCTTCATGAGCGCTACGAGCGCTACAAGCGCTACGCGTGCCGAACGGTTCGCTTCAAGCGTAGCGCATAGCGCTCCATGTAGCGAGTGAGCGGTGTTGAAGACCGCTTCATTCGCGTAGCGTATTGCTATCCTTGTCTAATTGACAGGTCGTACAGCACAGACCGTAGCGCTACGTAGAGCGAAGAAAAAACCGCTCAAAGCGCTACGTCCGTGCTGAACGCGCCCATTATTTTAGAATATAATAACAAGTGTAAGTAAAATTTTAACTATTCCTTTACAAATATTAATGAAAACGTAATGAATTTGCAAGTAAAAATAGCGGCCGTAAAGTAAATTTTGACGGATGTCAAAAATTGATTTTGAATGAAAATTCATAATTTCTTGTTGTAATCGCCTAAAAAATGTGTGCACCTCGGCTAAAAGTTATTTTTGGGCCTCATTTGATTTGTACACGATAGTTATTTGTGTATCAAGGTTCTAAAAGTTATCTTTTTGGGCCGAAACCGAAGTTTGCAGCCGAGGCTACAAATCAAATGAGGCCCAAAAATAACTTTTAGCCGAGGTGTACACAACATTTTTTAGGCGATTACAATAAGAAATTATGAATTTTCATTCAAAATCAATTTTTGACATCCGTCAAAATTTACTTTACGGCCGCTATTTTTACTCGGAAATTCATTACTTTTTCATTAATATTTGTAAAGGAATAAATAAAATTTTACTTACATTTGTTATTATATTCTAAAATAATTAATCACATTAATATGAACTATGTAAATCAATAATGAACAAACTAGCGGTCAAAAATTTTGACTTTGACAGATGTCAAATAAAAATTGATACTTTACGGTTGCCAGCAGATACGAAAAAGAACAATTTATATACCAGCTGCCTAAAAATAACTATTTTTTAATTAGAAGTTCGTATTTTGTATTATGTTCATTTGATGTTTCGAAAGTGTTGTAGTGGACTTTGCGGGACCACAAAATATGAAAAAGAGGACTATTCTGTTCAAATAGATAATAATCCCAAACAATTCTCACTGTTGACAATGAAAATAAAATGTTTTTACGTGTTTACAAATTTTCTGTGCCCGTTTCATCTTATGTACCCTCATCTGTAGAGAACATCATACGTTATAGCTAATTAGCGATATATATCTCGTACATTTAATAATTTATTATAATTGAACTATAAACTTTTTGAATGAAATTGTATATTTGTTAATATTATTACGACAAAGTTATTGAAAACATATACAAACATATAAATTTGAATATACGGGAACGGCCCATTCTCTTACAACTACAGTTCGCTAACCTGGAAGAAAAGTTACACAATTCAAAATTCTGTATAGACGACTCTTGCTAAGCGATACTCTATTAGGTGGCGAATTTCAAAACTACAGGAGCTGTCATAAACTGCTTTGTTTTAGTTATTTGACCATTTAATTTGATATATTTGTTACTGATTTTATCAACTTTATAATGTTTCCACTATTTTCCAAAAAAGCAGAATATTCTTTAAATATTTACAATAAATTAGGAAAATAGAAAAAATGAATAAACTGAAGACCTCTGGATTTTTAAATTAAAAATAGTTAGGAAAACCCGGAAGCAGATTATATGAAATTGCGTTCTATTATATATCTATATATTTTGAAGAGATTGGCTACTTTTGTAGAAGTTAGTTCATATAAACATACTTAGTTTATTATTTATTACCCTTTGTTATATACAATATTTCCAATTCCTTTATACATTTTCTAAAATATACACGAAACAAACCTAAAAAGAGCTAACGAAACTAAATAAAAATAATATTCGCAAACATATTCCTGAATAACTCATTTAAATTTGTATAAATACTTTTAACTTAATCATTCTTGCATACTCGTGTTTTTGCACTATAAACAATGTAATCACTGTTTCCTGCCTCGCAGATTCTTTCCTTGTGCATTAAGTAATATAATTATTATTTAAAATGCCACATAATAAAATATATCCAGCATCTTAAAATTCTTCTCATCCATACACACATTAAAAATATTCTTTATTAAAATTATTCAGCTTTACTAAACCATTCATCGTATAGTATGTAAAATTTAATTTAAAAAGAATATCAATTAATAACATATCTTCTTATGTCAAAACAAAATTTATCACAGCTTCGTTAGTTTCACAAATTCACATTTTAGCGCTACGAACTTAATCAGAGTCGCTATTTCTTAAAAAAGCATTTAAAATAATATTATTTAAAATTTGTCCCGTTTTTACTTAGCAAGTCGCATATTTAATGTTTTTACAAGACATAATAATAATTTGCATGCACTTCTTCAATCAATAATCGGAAAAAACTTACAATATTCACAAATAAAAATTCAGGAGTAAACTCCCACTTAGTTAACCGCTTCTTGTCATTCTGATATAGCTGTTAGAAGCTAAAATATAAGCAGAATTTGATCTATAAGTGTCCATATTCATGCAGACGGACTAGCAGACAGATATGACGCTGAAATATGTTAAAACGTATTGTAAACACTTCAGTTCGTTTGTTCAAATCCTAAAATATTTGTATTAATAGTATAATGTAATTTGTAAAAGGAATAACATTTGAATCAATTCTCATGATTACTAAAAATTAAGTAACACATTATAAATAAATGTAAAACTGTATTTTGGTTAAAGAAGTTGATATTTTTTTCAGTTTTACGAGTACAGCTGCATCTTGCTCGTCAGCAAGTGTCCCTAGTGCAGCTCTAGTACTTCTATTAATGGTGTTATCTGCCATTGATACTCCAGTTCAAGATGTATCTCTACTTTTTGCTATAGACTGGATAGTGTAAGTATTAATTTTTTTAGCTGCGTATTAATGTAATAAAATATATATACTTCTTATAGTGATAGATTTCGAACAACTAACAATATGTTAGGAGATTGCTACGCAGCAGCCGTTGTAGAACATTTATCTAAAAAGGAATTAATGGCTTGTGATGCAGCTGCGTATCAGGTAAAGTAAAATACAAATGATTTTTTAAATACTTAATTATTTCATAATTTCTGATTTTTTTTATGTAGGATCCTGTCCTTAATGATTACCAACAGCACAATATTTCTGCAGCAAAATCGCCAATAACAGAATTAAATTCTGTTGTGGTTGACTTGCATACTAATGGTATACAAAATGGAATTGTCCGATCATAATTTATGTTCTTAATACTCATCACCAGTATTCAAAAACGTATAAGTGTACTATGAGTAGTTTGCCCCATAAATAGTAAATATATCTTATTAATAATTAGGTTAATGTATTTTATCATGTACGTATTTATAAATAGTATTGTTAGCTAGTAAGACTAAAATATGATGTAATATTTTTCTAAGGAAAAATTGTGATCTAGTTTATAGATTATTAAATGTTAATACAAGTATACAAACGAATGAAGTGCTGTTATCTTTCCTTTTATTAACTAGTTTGATAAGTTCAAGAGTTTAATTGTTTGATTAATATTTTTCTTTCTTTATTCAAAAATATATAAAAAGATATAACACTATCTGCTGGAAAATCTGTAGATAATTTAACGTTATTGATAATTTAATAAAATAAAATTAGTGTGTTGTTATTTGTACATAAAAATAATAGAATTGTTCAAAGGTAAGAAAGTAAAAATTCATGAAATTTAAATATTTCCATTTAAATAAATACACGCGTAATTTTTCAATAATACCTACTTCGTGTAATTATAATCATGAAATTAATCTTAACATATCTTTAATTAAAACAAACATAATTGTAAAAACCTTTCAAGAGTACCAATGAAAAAAATATCATAATTCAAAATAAAACGGCCAACTGTTATTGAAACTTCATTGTACAACAAAATATGTGTTCGTGTTAACAATTTTCTACGTTTCTATTTTTAAGTTCATTTATACTTCTTTTTTATTTCGAAAAAAGGAATGTACAAAAAATACTGTTGAGATTTATTTATTTATTTATGTCCTTAGTGATGGTAAGCATGTAGTAGTTGGCGGTAGTTGTTTTAAAACTTTTATTATTTGATTTGTTTTGTTATTTGATTAGTTCTCCAACAGTTTGTTAATTTATTATTAAATATTTAATTGTAAAATTACGCCTTTTGTATTTATGTTTATACTTTTATGTTTAAAATTACTCGAAATCAGTCTATGAAATTTTCGCACTTATTCAGAATGTTTTAGAATCAGTCTGCATATTTAAATTTGTATAATTTACAACGTAGTTTAGTGATTTTCTTTTTGATTAGTATATAAAGAAGAAGAATCGTATAACCTACTGTTGGGTACACTGACATACATAACCCTACTTGTAAACTTGTGACTAGTGTGCAAGTTAGTTGCCTGTTAAACGTGCAATATTTTTATATTTTATACTTTTTAGTCACCGAGAACAGCTCTGTAGCAAGGCAGATATTTTCAGGGGCGTTGAATATCGTTACTACATCGATTATCAATGTAATATTAAAGAAAATAACCATACAATGGCGGGTGTTTTTGATATTGAGTTACATGATGTAGACGAGACCGTAGAAATAAATGACTCTGATGACGATGTAATCGAAATCGAAGAGGTAATTTTGTATTTTCATAATGTGATACTTATTTGGTAACGTTAGGCAATTATTGTCGATACAACAATTTTCTTAACTTTGCTGTCAAACTATGTTCTTGAATAATCACTTTCGCCTGCTAACAATGTTGTGTAATATTTGTTTTTGTTTCTTTATTTTTCTTGAAATTATGAACGTTATTGAATAGATTGTAAATATTATTCTGTGGTTTCTGTTTTAGGGTACTTATGACGAAGATCCTAACGTTAACACAATTTTTTCGTAAGTAACATTTTTTAATTATTATTGTTTGATATACTGCATTATCAATAATTTTTACTGTAATATGATTAATATTTACATTAATTTCTACTCAATATTTGCTTTATATTGGTATAAGTTTATATATGCATCATGTATTAACACATTATTTTTGCTTATGCTATTCATACATATTTGTAAATTTCAATATTTTTTATAATTTACAACTTCTTAATTGAATTGCTTGCAGTTTACTTTGCATGCATTAAATAAATATTTGAAAGCAATATCATGTTATAAGATCGTGATAGTGTTGTCATACTTATAATAGTGATTAGAAAATAATCTCATGATGAAGACCTTTGCAAGTGAATATATTAAAATAAACAGATTAGGGATTGTTTTTATGCTTTTATTGCTTGTTTGGTTTTTTAGCTTAAAATTGAATGATTCACGTGAATTTCAGAACAACATACGTAAATAATGATTCATTCTCAATTTATCTTTGAAATTTATTGAAATATGTGGTTTGGTCATCACCAGTCTGTCTTTCGAAAATAAAAACAATAAAGCTAAAAAACATAACAACTCTTTATTATCAGCTTTTGTCAATGTTTAACACTGCATCCTTGTTTTGTGTTTGTTTTTATCAGTAGTGATAATATAATGGTTCTTGATCGGCGAAAATTTCTTGCCAGTTCTGAAGACGTTGAAACTGTGCACCTTACTGAACAAAATGTTAATCCTGGCCAAGAGAAAACTGGACCCCAAGACTTTGAATTACGGAAAGTGCTTGGGAAGGGCGGCTATGGTAAAGTTTTTCAAGTCCGCAAGGTGACCGGGAAGGATGCTGGCACGATTTTTGCCATGAAAGTGCTTAAAAAAGCGTCCATAGTACGAAACCAAAAAGATACAGCTCACACAAAGGCTGAACGAAACATTTTAGAAGAAGTTAAGGTAAGAACCATATCTTAAAGCACTAAAAACATTAATACTATTAAATAATGTCTATTATAAAATTTACTGCAAAGATGCATAATTCACTTAGACAACTTGTATAATATTTATGTTTCTAATTTTGATACTCTTTGAAGAGTTTAAAGTCAATATTAATTTTAGAAAATGGTGGTGGGTTCGAGTCCCAAGTTAGAATTTGTCTTATTTTCATTGCGTAGCAAGAGATATAATAGTTAAGTTAAAAGTTAGTACATTTTATTCTGTTTAAATGAATTTGCTTTTTGATGTAGTATTAATTCACCAGTGGGTTATAAGGATTTAATATAAAAAATAAATATTTGTCTTTGATAACCGAAAATAATTGTGATATGTTCTCATTGTAATGTAACTTTCAATGCTTCTAAACAGAATTTCTGATTACTGCTCAAGACTCTTGTCGGAAAATAGAGAACTGTTATACGTTTTTGAAGTGGAAATGTTTAGTGATTTTTTTTAAATTATTGTTTAAAAGTATTTTTTTCTTCATTTAAAGATGTTTAGATTTGCAGAATTTTTTTTTTTTTTTATATCATATCGTCACTATTGCTTTAAATAGCCCCACACTTCCATGATAAAACACTTTTGTTTACATTGAATTATTTTATTTAATAAAGGTTGTTGCATTTGTTATAGCAACTTTATTTTAATATGTTTTCCAAAATATTTGCAATAAATCTAAAATAAATAAAAAAATATATCAATTACATAATGGCAAGCAAATTTGTATTTCTATTTCTCCAGAAATAATTATAATAGCTATATATGCAACCAGTTAGAAAATGTCTCATTTTGTGTAACGGCGGGATATTTGCAAAGCGAGACTCCGCAAAATCACACAAGGTACACGAAATTGCATTTCCTAACGTGTTTCTTAAGAGATTAATTTTTTTTGCTTTGTACGAGTATTTTTTTTTTTTCGTTAAATTTAGTTTATCAAGAATATTTGTTTTTATTAATAAATAATACAAAAATACACCCGTCTAAATATTGATGATTTATTATATTGTTTGCAGCATCCTTTTATAGTAGATTTAAAATACGCCTTCCAAACAGGCGGCAAACTGTATCTAATATTAGAATACCTAAGCGGTGGAGAACTATTCATGCATTTAGAGCGCGAAGGTATTTTCTTGGAGGATACCGCTTGGTAATATACCGTACTAATCAAATATAACGCAGTTTTATGTTTTATATATAATTTTAGCTTTTATTTAGCCGAAATTATCCTGGCTTTAGAACATTTACATTTACAAGGTATCATCTACAGAGACTTAAAGCCTGAAAATATTCTCCTAGACGCTCAAGGCCATGTCAAACTCACTGATTTTGGTCTTTGCAAAGAGCACATCCAGGAGGGAATTATGACTCACACCTTTTGCGGCACCATCGAATACATGTAAGATATCAAATGCTACAGATTTTCTTTATGTTTTTTTTTTGACTAGTAACTAAATCTAGACAAATAAGGCGAAACTCAATTTTTATAAATTTAAAAAAACTTACAAAATCTAATCTGAAGTGTTACATGAGCGCAAGAAATCGGAAAAGTGACTATTAACGGTTAATCGAAATGGAGAACATAATTAAAAATATTGTTCAAAATCCACTTAATTATTTCTATATCTAGTTTTTCAAATTGTTAAAAAACTTGTTTAATCAATTTTTTGATAATATTTTTATTTAGAATTTAGTATTCAAAAATGAAAATATTATTTATATATCGGTTAACAGTGCTTTTATACGATTAAAAATACCGGTTTCTTGCCCTATATAAGACTGCGTGCACATATACAATGCCGATGCGAGCGTTACGTAGCGATGTTGCGAGAAACACGTAATGTAAACGTATTCAAACGAACATATTAGAAGCCTGGCGTAGCTAGTAGTAAAAAAGCAATACCGAGCTGAGCGATTGAAGACAAATTAATTAGTCAGATAAAGTTATAATAACGTTTCATTTGATAATTTTTTTGTTAATAACGTAACAATAACAAAACGTTATGTAACCGTAACGTAACAAATAACGATGCACTATAACGTTATTTGCCGTTGAGAGAATATAAATTCCTAATTTACCGATATTTTAATACCTTTCATTATATGTATTTTGAATATATAGATTGAAGACTTAAATGCACCAATTACAAACCTGTTCATATCCTACTGCCAATACGATTGCACGAGTAACATGTTATGTTTATAATTAGTAATGCTTACTTTACATCAGGTAACCAATTACAGAATAAGGTATCAATAGTTTAAAAAAAATTACTTAATTTTTTTTTTAATAAATTTTGTCTTACAAATTTGAGAAAAATGTTTTAACGTTATAATAACGAAATAAAAATAACGTTATTATAATAATTATAGCGTTATGTTGTTGATTTTTTAAGTTATATAAGGTTATATAACGAATTATATTTTTTATAAAGTTATGAAATAACGTAACCTTTTGTTAACGTTATCCCATCCCGGATTATAGTTCCGTCTCACACAGAAACGGACCTGTGCGAAAAATTAATTTTCATTCCCATTTTAAGCAACCAATAAGCGAAGATAATCCTTAAGAAACTTTTTAGTAAATTTCATTAAATTATTTACTTCAAAGAAGTTATAATTGGTACTAGGGAGTAAATTTTTAAACTATTAATTTTATAATTATATAGTCAGGAGTGGGATTCCATAACTCATAACAAATAACAATTGTACATGTTTTATATCAATTACAAACGTCAAATGTCATTATGGCGGAAATTCAAATTTGCAATGAATTTAAGACATTCCATTATCAGTGTAGATTTGTAGAGTGTTCTTTATACATGTATGATTATATGTAAGTACGTATCAACCATAAATAACAATTACTGTCATAGAATAGGAAATATATTTTATAGTTGCAATTGATATCGTAACAAGTCCAAATGAAAGCAAAGTAATAGAATCCCTAGAATCCCACCCCAGATCACATCCGCGAGGATAAAACGATTGTGACAATGAAACAAAATAATTATTTTATTAATTTTTATACTTTTATCAACAACTATAGTTTTAAATAGTAGACAATTTATTTATGATGTATTTATTTCGTTAACTAAACTGTCAAGTAAAAATACAGGTATATAAATTAAAAAAGGAGTCCGAATTTAAAGTGGAGAACAAGTTTTTTTTTTAATAAATACTAATTTTAAATATATAAATATTTTCAAAAATCCCATTTGTCATTGAAATTATGGCACGCTAGTAATTGCATGCTTTCCCATTAATAGTTGGCATTCCTAGCTTATTGTGTCAGTGCAATTTTAAACATTGGTTGATCTGGGTACTACATAGGGCGAAAGTAGGCGGGACAAGGGTATACTACGTTTGTAGTATGTACTGTGCGAGACATTACACGCCTGGGAAAATATATTAAAAACGGTTCCGTTTCCGTCAACTTGATTGTTGCATTAGATGCGCAAGAATGATTGACAGGGTCATTTCAATATAAGAGCGATTTTATAGCGATGCAAGCAGTTGGGTAAAATAAATTCAGAAATATTAATACTAGATTTCTAAAATATAATTCTATGCACTTTCATTTATTCAAAAGGATCTCCGAAATCATTTTGGATCTTCTTGCAAACACTAAATAATTAATGGAATTTGCCATATTTTTTTCTACTTTGATGAATTTGATGTGTCCAACATTTCAATAATAATAATAAAGTCGTTCTACCCATCTTTAACTTCTTGTAATCAATAAAAAAACTAAGCGTTTTATAATCTCATTTTCTCGCAACGCTATGTCTCAATGCTCTTTGCTCAGATACTAATAGCTCGCACCAGCGTTGTGTGTACACTTACTTTTATATGCAGCTTATAAATTTAAAAAACTTCTCAAAAATAGTAGCTTTTTTACTTTTGTATTTTAATTACACAGAAATGTACCGAACTCGAAATAGAAGTTTATCGCCATATTTAAAAAATACGGATATTTGCTCTCCTGTAAGTTTTAGAAAAAGAAAAGTGGAATACAAAGTTGTTCAAAATTTTACTTTAGAAAAGTTTAAATTTTGTTATAGCATGTTTACAACACAAAAATAAAATGTAACACTTTCGTCAATAATCAGATGAATTCAGAATTAAAAGAAAATATCGGGGGTTTCCAATAAAACGCCTTTTTAAAATATATATTCTGCATATCAATTTTGGTCGTGAGTATATTGTAATAAAACTAAAATAATATATAATTGTTGAATACTTTATTTAAAAATTGAAATTAAAGTTTTATTTAAATGACCTTGTGACGTCATTCCCCCGACAAGTGTTGCCAACTATAAGTATATAAGTTTTGATTTCACCGGTTCGCAACACTGCCTCCGATAGCTAGCTTCATGTGATAAAATGACAGTGCAAGCTCGATTTCATTTATATCCTGCCTGGATTTCAAAATATATGAGAACACACACGTGGTAACTGGTAAATGCAACTATCGAAAGCATGAATCACGAAAGCAGGTTATGTTTATATTCAATGCTTGAATTTACGCGGTACTCGTAGCCTAACTTCACTTCAGTTTTTTAGCTACTTATAGTTCTATCTCATAGCGCACATGGACTATCTTTTTCTAGTCAGGGGAATGACGTCAAACCCATTGTCCGTAAACTTTATTAATTTTTTTCTCGAATACTATCAACTTTTTGGAAAAATAAAAATATATGGGTCCAATATTTTGTTTTAAACTTTATCATATAAAAAAATCAAAAAATCTTGGAAACCCCCATTATACAATATATTATTTTTATGTTATTATTGTCTACCAATAAAATTAAATAATTGTATAATATAATTATAATGAAATACAAATTTTAAAAAAATATTGTGAAGGTTGAACATGGTAAAATATATTTCTATCATGTCGAATTGTAAACATTCAATAAAATTTAATTCAAACTGCAATAGCTATTTAAGTAATAAGTAAGGAAAAAAAGGTGGTTAATGCATGCGAAAATTACAAAACGAGACAAAAGCAAGTAACTACAACAATATTGTTTAAGTCTTTTGATTTATAAAATACAAGTCTCTGAGAATCTGAAAGCGGTGATAAAGTACTAGAAATCAGTCGTTTCCCCACATGGGTCTTCCTTAAGGAGTGAAAGCCAAAATTGGAAATGAGTCACCAAAAATTTAAAAAAATGGTGAACCAGGGATGAATTATATGATGTTAAAATATTTTTTAATAAAAACAGAAAATCGAGTATGTACATAAAAACTTATGAGTCAAATGTTTTATTTTTATATATATATATATATATATATATATATATATATATATATATATATATATATATAAAACTATATTTGTATCATCAATTTTTATGCATACACTCGATTTTCTGTTTTTGATAAAAATAATTTTTCCTACAACTGGAAATGAAGTATATATTTTATACCCTCTTTTGAGATTGTAAAAAGTTACTTTTCACGCATTAGTGTGGCAACCTAAACACTTTTCATGCACTAGTGCGAAATTAATTTTTATTAATATTTCGGTTGTAGGAAAAATATTGTATGCAACGTATGTGTACCATACTTTGCTGACTCATTTCCAATTTTAACTTTCACTGCCTGAGGAAGACCCATGTGGAATTGAAACAGGTCTGAGCTGAAAAATAACTGAATTCCAGTCCTTTATTACCTATCCCATTTTTTTATCAGTCGAGAAATTCCTTTTATATATTATTAATATCTGTAAAGAAAAAAGAACTAAATATACTATTTTTGAAGCTATTAATTATGATTTAATTATTTCACTAGTTAAATAATGGAATCAATCAACTGAAATTAGGGAAATAAAGAGTTTCTTATTAAACGGAAGTAGGAAAAGTACATTTTGAACTACTTTGCATTGTTTTATTTTTCTCTAAAACTTGCAGGAGAGCTAATAAATAACTAAATAAACCAAATTCCATGTTTAATTTATATACAGAATCGATTAATGAAAAATGAACATTTTATTGTTATTTTACAATATATCTTTATACATTTTGAAAGCAATAATACCGATATTAATATTGATAATATTATTAACAATACACAATGAAATATTAATTATAGATATCAGTGTGTATATTTGTTTTCGTAATTTCATAGCATAGTTTGATTTTATAAAAATTAAATTACAATTTCCATTATTTATTCGTTAAAGAAAATTATAAAAAATTCAAAAAATTGAATCACCTTTTATTGCATTGATGTGAAATACTTACTTGTTAGAGAAGCCAATTTAAAAATTAATATTAAAATCGTGTGTTGCGTCTAAAAATTATATGATATTTAATATATTGTATTAAATGTAATTTTTTATTAGGGCTCCGGAAATCCTGACCAGAAGTGGTCACGGTAAAGCCGTTGACTGGTGGTCGCTTGGTGCTCTTATGTACGATATGTTAACTGGAGCTGTAAGTTTTTTTCACTTTATCTTTATTGTCTTTTACAATTTATTATTTTTTCAGCCACCTTTTACAGCAGAAAATCGTAAAAAAACGATTGAAAAAATCTTGAAAGGCAAATTAAACCTCCCTCCGTACCTTACGGCTGACGCGAGGGATTTAGTTCGCAAACTCCTCAAGCGCCAAGTATCCGGAAGACTCGGATCGGCTCCAGGAGACGCGGAACCTATTCGCCAGCACCAATTCTTCAAGCACATCAACTGGTGCGATGTGCTTACTAGAAAACTCGAACCACCGTTCAAACCTTGCCTTGTGAGAAACCGGCTTATATTCATTTAAAATGTCATTCTGTGTATTCATTCTTACAGAGTGGAGAAGATGATGTGTCCCAATTCGATACTAAATTTACGAAACAAACACCAATTGATTCACCTGATGAATCTACACTGAGTGAAAGTGCGAATATGGTTTTCCAGGTGAGAAATATATTCATTTATATTCTACGTTTTATATTATCAGAAAATTTAACTACAGTATTAATGTACAAAGACTGACATTAAAATCGGAATACATTTCTGTAATTTATTATAATGATCTACTTATATATGTATGTGTTATTTGTAAACCTATCAAGAGATAAAAATGAATCTAGAAAAAAGCAAAAACAAACTTAAATAATCTGTCAATATAATGGGGTTTTCTTAAAAAGTGTCAAATATTTAAACACATCAAATTCAAAAAGAAGATTTTTGCCGTCATATCCTCTACTATACATGATGTTTCAAAATGACTTAAAAAAAAATTAAGGGTATATTACTATTTGATTGTACTGAAATTAGTGAGATAAATTGGTTATGACTCATTACTATATATACCGGGTGTCCCAGCTCGACCGACACATGGGAGTTTTACATGGGAAATCAGTTAATTATGAATAGTATCTCCCCAGTGCAAGATAGTAACTTGAAATTTTGTATACTTATCGGAGAATATTAATTCTATGGATCACACTTATTTGAAATATGCAATTTCGTCTGCAGGGCGAGATTTATTAAACTTAAAATCTAATATTTTCGTTCAAAATCAGACAGCCATGTAAATAAAAGAAAATATCTATATGACAGTTCTGACAGTTAATGACATGCTATTGTAGATATTTATATTTTTGTAATATTAGTATATTATTTAACAAAAAGAAACTACATTCAACTTAAATAATATTAAAATACAGGGAATAAGAATTAAAATCAGTGATATTTCACTAAACTGACAGATAAATATTTTCTTTTATTTCCATGGCTGTCTGATTTGAACGAAAATTTTAAATTTAATAAATTTCGCCCTGCAGACGAAATTGCATAATTCAAATAAGTGTGATCCATAGAATTAATATTCTCCGATAAGTATACAAAATTTCAAGTTAATATCTTGCACGGGGGAGATACTATTCATAATTAACTGATTTCACATGTAAAACTCCCATGTGTCGGTCGAGCTGGGACACCCGGTATAATACAACATATTTTTCTGAAATTTGCAAAAATATATGCATGCTACCGAGATCTAACATTAATTTGTGTTACTGCACTAAGAAGCAAAATAAAATAACCTAGGAACAACTATTACACAACTTCAGTATTTAATAAAATTAATAAGAAAAAAATATTTATATTAGTCCCGTGACAAAAAAAAAAAAATAATGAACAATTATGTTCACGAATTTTGAAAAAAATCTGTACATCTAATAGAATAAACCTTTAAATTAATTTGCGATTTGTTTCAAACCCAGAACAATTTATTAATTAATTCCTGATTACTATTAGGATTTTTATTAAATAAAAAAAGCTCTTCATCATAAATCTTAAATATATTTTTTTTAAATGTCAAGAATGAACTATTCAGTTTATCGATTTTACCGAAAGTTATTCAACTCTAATATCTTCCTTATTTATTTGCCGGTAGTTAAAAATGTAGGTATGTTATAAATATTATGTACAAAAACTATAAAAACCCATTGCTTATTTTGAAAGTTTCTTTCAAATGTTGATTCTTGTCTTGGTTAATGATCTAATAATATACTGCACAATACAATATTAAAATCTGAAGAAATTGTTGCAAAACCTAATCCATGTTTTAAAAATAAATGCAGCCACTAGTAGTAGTTTCTTATCGAAGAATAGTAAATGTTTTAAATAAAAATAATTTATGTATTACCAGGGGCAGCTCGTTATTAAAATCGTATTATTTTTTCAATCAAAAACAATTTAATTGAAACAATTATATTTACTATGTTCCACTATAATCTCAATCAATCGATAAATTACTATTACAAACAAAACTCTATTGCAATTCCATCCGTGACAGTTTTAAATTAGCACCATATTCTTAAGGTTTATGGACTGTTGCGGGGTGCAAGAGGCTGGAGGGGGTCGACTAATGAGGAAACTATGCCAGTTAGCAACCGTCGACGGGCACCTTGTTTTATAGCGTTTTTGATTTTTTTCCGTATTCGATTGGGCCAGGCATATTGCCCCCAGTGCAACAAATACTGCACCGTCTCTACCCGTAGAGCAGTTTTTCGGTCGGTTAGACCAAAATTTCAGTGTTTTTTTCGTTAATTGAAAGACATCAATAATCAAGTTGTGAATTAATTGAAAGAACCATTTTCTATGTATTCTTTGGAAGAAAAATAAGAAATTTAAAACTCAGAGAAATCAATGCGTAATTTGGATGTGAAGTAGCAACAAAAAGGACGAATTAGGAAGTTTAACTTAAATTTATATGTAAAAAAAAAACAATTAGCTTTAGGATTGTGATATCATGATAGTAAAAAATGCAGTGCAGAAAAATACTATTTTAATACTAGAACCAAAAAGCGGTGACGTATCTATGGTGACGTATACAATCAGTATGCGTAAAACCTTCTTAAAGTCCCTAGATGTACAAATACCGCAATCATCCGCCATTTTTGGGCAGAACAATAGGAGAAAATCAAAATATTAACCTGATTACCATTTTTATCCCATTTCATTACGATTTTCACAGTTCAAAATACAACAATCAAGCATTTTGACATATTGGTTTGTAATCTTTTATACTTTTTTGAAATGTGCAATTGAAAGCGCAAGTTAGGTTACTTTTTTCATATGTCAAATTACTTTCTTAAAGCGGTTAGTCATGTTTGGAGCGTTTATATTTTCCTTTACTGACTGCTGCAACGCGGTAAACATATCCATAAAAAAAGCTATTTGTAGTCTACCATAACCATCGAAGGCATAAGCCGTATACCAAGGTTAAAAGTGCCTCCTGAAACGACGAATCAACTATTGGATACATTTACTGATATAGAAAAATAATTTTTGGATGTATAAAGTAACCATATTTGATATCTCATCTATAGTTGACGGCTCATAAAAATGATCAAAAATCCCTTTCATAGATACCTTTATCTCTGAATAATTTCAGATTTTTCTAATAGGTGCGCCATATTGTAAAAAAAAACATATTTTTTTATATATTTTTACCATATAATTGCATGAATTTTTCTTGTTCTGTTATGAAAAAATTATCAAAAATTCCTGTGATGTCAATCAATACCCCAGATTTTTTCAAATTGTTTGGATTGGTGCACCATATTGAGAAAAATAAAAATCCATTTTGTTCCCTATTTTTTGCGATCCAATCAAAAAAATCTGAAAAAATTCTGGGGTACTGGGTGATATCACAGGAATTTCTGATACTTTTTCATAACAGAACAACGTCTTCGCCTTATAAAATATCCATTTTTATAAATACAAAAATATGCTACATATTTCACTTGTGTCGATGTCAAAGTATAACAACTACAAACTACCTAACCACCAAATAACTATTAAAATTAACGCCTTACGGCAGCACGTTATTTGTATTGTCCAGCCAACGGTTGCCTCTAGTTGTACCTCATTTTGGCACCCTGAACGCAAATTTTTTATCTGGCTGATTACCTATATCATCGCCATTTTTGGGCAAAATTATAGCTATCTCTCTTTAACACATTGGCTCTATGAGATTGCGATACTTTGTATATCTATTGACTTTTCCTATTTATTTACCACTAATGTTTTTAGTAGTTCAACCTCAAATTTGACATTTAACATTTTGTAAAATATTTTGCTAATTTGTAAATTGAGTAAAATCTCGACTTTAATTTTAAAAAAATGCTATTTCGAGTCTCGTAATATTGCTAGACTTCTACGCTTCGTTCTTGAATTTTTAATAAAGATTTTTTACCTTGACTAGATGCATAAATAAATTCTCCAAGAATTTTTTTATTTGTTGAATTTTTAGTTCTAATGATGGTACCACCTGTGGATACAGTCACGAGCCGCCAATTTATATTAAGCATACCAACTAATAAGACACCAAGAGAATTGATAAAAAATTACATGACATCTTTCAATTGTAATATCAGTCCAATCGCTAATTCTTTGCCTATGATACGGTCTCTCTTCTGTAGTGTAACCCCGTTCTCTGATCGATACGATCATGCAGTTTTGTCAGTGGCGGCTCGTTTTTAAGTGCTGCAGAGCTACAGAACTACCAAAAATTTAAAATAAAAATGCCCATTATTAATTAATTATATAATTGCATTAATAAAATATGTGTAAATATCAAAAAACAAAATTACTTTATATTTTGCATTACATTGTGACTTAATAAGCGCAAGTGCGCTAAGACGTGATAGATTCAGTCAAATGATCACTGAATAGTTTAGTCGCCTAGCAACATCCACAACTTTGCTGACTAATTACAGTGTTCGGTTATAGTTTTTTAAGGTTGGTCCAGACCAAATGCGCCAAACCACACTGAACCTCGCAAAGCATTTTTTCGTTCTGCGCGGCTCTGTTCGGTTTGGCGCGACATGCATCCACAATTTCATTTTATTGTTCATTCATGGTTACAAATAGGTTCCAAAAATTTTACACGCAAAGTTGTAAGAAATTATGGCTGAAGTTGAATCTGCTTGTGCAGCGTTTATTACTTTGCATGATGCCCTGGTTTCTTACGGTAAGCTTCTATTAAATGAAGAATCTTTTCATGATCCCGATCCCAAACATTAGTTAATAAATATGTAGCAATCAAACATTCAAAATGCTATAAATTACTAAACATAAAATAATACAATTACATAGGGTTATCCGGTGAAACTGAGAACAACACTGTCGCCGTTCAAATTGCGCAGTGTCGAACATACAAATTTCTTTGATGTACCGACTGATTTCGGATCATGTTCGTTTGTGCACGGTCTTGCGCGAAAGAGCGCATTTGTGCGCCTTATTCCGTCCAAATTAAAAAGTTTTGTAACGTTAGCAAACGTTCTGCGGGGTTCAGTTCGGTTTAGCGCTTTTGGTCTGGATCAACCTTTATGCGATTCGATAGACGTTGTCTACCAACGGAATAAGTTCGGCGTACACAATGTTATGCTCGATACGAGCTGCAAAAACTGCAGCTCCTAAGCAGGTATCTGGCGCAATTCGAAGGAAGCGTGAATTGCTAAAATTGAAAAAAAATGATTATCATACAACAGTAGCAATACGAGTATTTACAAATTAAAATTTACCTTAAATTAATTTTAACTTTAAAGTTTAAAGACATGTTTCAAAATGAATGTAGTTATTCAATTACATAAAAATTAGTTTTCCCAAACCTTATTTATCAGGAACAATTGTCAGTTAAACAGCAAGGTCGTTCAAATCGTTAACTAAAAATAGGAATTTCGGGTGAAAGTCGCGGTAAATCGTTTAAAAGACAATTTAAGAAAGATATATGTATATTTCAGAAACAACTGGATTTGTGATTGTAACGACAAGAATGCTTCATTTTGTTTTCCGTGTTTGCTGTTTGCGGACAATAGTTGTGAAAAAATATAAACTGAAAACTAGAGTGAGATATATGTTGTACTTGTCTGACAATAAAAAGAAAGACGTATTCCTTTAAATTTTAAAATAACAATCGAAACCAATCTGAATAAAAATTTTAAAATTAAAAGTTTGACTGAATTCCAAGACGTTTCTTTTTTACTTATTCCTTTCGAAAATATTAGTGTTATATATTTATTTATTTTTATTTATATTTATAAGAATTACAATACCCGACAGGTAAAACCCAATTACGGGGTAGAGGAAAACCATAAACATACAAAAGATATAAAAAATATAGTGTAACAAACAATAAAAAGACAAAGTTAGAATTAAAATTATAATTATTGTTTTTTAATTAATGATAAAAATTTATTAGGGCGATGTAGGAAAACATCAACATCGGAGTATCTATGATTATATAATTGACACATAAATAAAAAATTAGTTATTTTTATATATAATTTTATAAATGTCTGAAAGTCTAAATTAATAATAGTATATTATACGCCAAGGTTGAAAAGACTATTATTATAGATCTAGCGCCAAGTTTTGTCCCTAGGTGCGAAGCAATTAATTTAGTTGAAAAAGTCATATATTCCTGGACGATAGTGGACAATTATTGTGGTCGAGGAGTACACTTTCCTATGAATTTAACATTATATTTATTTTTCGATCAAAAATTAGTTATTTAAATTTAATTTTATAAACGTCCAAATTTTTATAATTATTTGAGCAGGTTTCATTATTTTGTCAAAAAAGCTTCAACTGTAGACTCACATAACCATGGATTCCGGAATATATTCCCGTTCTATAATTTCTATTTACCCAACATATTGGAATAACATTTGTCAATTTTATGTTTTCTCCTCATTCTTGAGTTTTCAGTTCAGTATTCAGTTGAGTTTTGAGACTTCAGTGCGATAGATCCTATTGAATACTAAACTGAAAACTTAAGATTGAGGAGAAAATTTAAAATTGACAAATGTCGAGTGTATTTTTCGGAAATAAAATAAATCAAAAAGCTTATCACCTTTCTAACGAACGGGATAAAATATATTGTACTAATATTTCCCTTATGATATTGAAGTAAACTTGACAATGATATACTTAGATAAATTATTTTTTAGGGATTCACATACATAGCTCCATCGGTTCTAGAAGAAATGTACAAACCACATATTGTAAAGGCCCGTTCACCTCGAAAAACTCATCCGGGTTCATTGCGGAGCCATCATCACATGCACCACTTGCACCATCATCATTTAATACAATCAACAGCATTTGGTTAGTATTGCCTAATTTTATATTCATTCAATACATTTTTAATAGAAATTTTACTCAATTTATTTATTCTGTAAATTAAAAAAAAAGTAACAATCTAAAAAAATATGTATGAAAAAATGAATGATTAGTGAATATTTATTTTAAAAATTAACAAAAATATCTTAGTGTTGTAATCGGTAAATAAAATTGAAATGGGAAGTATAAAGTAAATTATATGAGGAGTAACTGTTTGTATGGACTGTTGATAATGGTATTAAATGTTTTGTAGGTAACCCATTGATGGGACACAGCGGAGCGCCTTTGCATGATGAAATGATGGAATGCCAAGGGTTACCGCAGGTATAGTATCGTGATACTCTAGGCTGCAGCGTTACCAACTATGAGTTTTCCCTGGCGCAAAACTTACTTAGAAAATAAAATTGGTAGTCAGTAAATCGCGCAGTTTTGGACAACATCTTACACAAATTCAAATAATGTTTAATTTATATTTTTTAGTCTTTCGCACATTTTCATACTTATTGTTATGGAATATTGTTGTGTATTTATTTATGTGCTTTATTTTCTGTATTTTTAAAATAATTTGTAGTGTGATTTATTGTCCGAAAACTGTTTTAGGTAAAGTAAAATTGGGTTTAATACAATTCTAATATTATCTAAGAAAATGATGTGTTTTTATTTGTAACTTGTTCTTTTGCTTATGATGTTGATATTATATATATTTTACTAGTTGCAATAAATATTCAATTATATAATTGCGATTTTTTGTGAAAATGCGATTTTTGTGAAAAAATGTTTTCTAAAGTTTTCAGTTTGGCATTTCTAATAATTGAAGCATTTGTCGAGGAGGACTTACACTATTATGCTGATGATATGTTAGAATTGTAATGCTTAATTCTCATTGAACGTAAACGTGAGAAGAGCAGAAACATGTGTTCACAATGAGCGTAACATAAGTAAGAAAATTCAATAATCAATGATTTTATCAAATGTAGTTCATTTTCTATTATGAACTTAGAGACTGTAAACTCGTATGCTCAACATTGTTTTATGGATATTTTATATAGTTCATATGATTACGTCCATTGTGAATGCAGACTAAAGTTTGAAAATAATAATAACATAGGTGCCTGCTTTGGTTCTCAGGATTCATTTTAAAGTGTCATTTTTTTAAAATAAACTTATATAACAAATGGAGACTTTGTATTGTTTGCGTACACTTTATTAAAACATTTTTATTGTGTATATAATTTGTTTATAAAGTATACATATTTAATTCTTGATTAAGTATTCAAGCAAATACAAATGTTTCAATAGCTACGAGTAATAAAACGATACAAGTTCTCCCAAGGAAATCTTACAACCAAAGCGTTTATTTTTATTGATTTTTAGTAAAATTTTACAGTTGTTTATACAATTTTACAAAATGAACTGTTTGCACAATTTTAGCATCTTTGTATTTGAACCAAATTGGGATGTAAAAGTTGTAGCACTCACTGAAAAAACTACCATTTGTTCATTGTTGAAAATACTGAAAAATACGAAGCTTAATACAAACGTCAAAATTATAATTGCGATTATGTGACGCTGTCAAATTTTAAACTATGGTAAATTTTAGTTAAAATTATATAACGGTAAGTCGGATTCTATTTATTTTGATTGTTGGTAGTTTTTGAAGTGTTGAACAGTTTGCAAATTACAATCTTAATATGATTTATAGGAAATGAACTATAGTAGAGCTATATTATGTTTTATGTATATAGTTAATATACAATTTGTACAATTTTTGTTTGTTATTAAATATACGAAGGCTGAATGTCGTTTTGCTGTATGTAATAAAAAATTTACAAATATTATACATTATACATATACAATTTTATAAAGTACCATAAGGAAAGATTATTTCTTTAAAAAAATTAAATGGTTGTGGTGACATGTATTTTTATTTATTTTAAATATTTTGATAAAATTTGCATGGGTGTAAGCTTGAAATAATGAAACATGTAACAAAACCATCAGACAAATATTTTATTTCTAAGCAAAATATTCAGCTTTCCTTTAGATGGTTAGTAAATCTAACATTGAAAAGTATTTCCAATATCCTTTCACGAGAATGCCATAAAGTAGTAACAATTTTCAGGGATTTTTATAGTTACATTTATATTACAGATATATCTAAAAGTTGACTGCAAACAAATACTCTTCAATGTTGGCTTTCTAATCTATACAACAATTTAATTTTTTAATATTCCGTATTGTGTGTTTAATACAAGATGGTAAAAAATTGCAAATACTAACATTTCTTTATATATTTGTGTGGAATAATGGCGCTTTAACTGACTAATTTCAACAATCAGATACCAATTTTGGTTCAAAACTGACCTCATTTCTACAAAAAGAGACAAGCAAGTCAGTTAAAATGTCACACATAGTAAGAATAATCAAGAGACTTTTTAGCATTTTGCTAATTATAATATAGATGACTGCTGTTTTTATGAAATTGTGGGCATATTATAGAGAAATAATTAAAGAAATATTTATAATGAATAATTTCATTTAATGTTTAATCTTATACAGAATGTCAATGATTACAAAACATTTAACATTGTAAAATATTTTTAAAAACATAGCAAATTGTAATTTTGCAATGTTAAATTTATCTGAATATGTTTAAATTTTTAAAATTTGTGAAATTAATATTGAATATTTATTTTGCTTTGAAACACAAATGGATTAAATATAAATGCCATTTTGAAAACAAGCAATATAGCTACGCCATATCTAACCAGATGCTGTGTTGTCTTGTTCATAGCAAGATAAAAATTTAATATTATTTTTAGTGAACTTTTAATCATTACCTAATAATTAAAGACATTTCTGTATAATTAGGTAATATCCTTTTAAAGCGAAACCAAGTGTAAAATGAAGTATAGTAAATATTGTTTTATTTGTTAATTTTTCTATATGTAAAAATAGCAACAAGTATTTGTAACGAAATTTAAAAAAATTTTTACTGCTTTTTGCAATAACTGCCCGTTTATTTAAGCTATATTTATATATAAAAAGATAAAAATCAAGTGTGAGAAATAAAAGGAAAGAATGTTGTACGAAATTCGGGTAACAAACATGATTGTTGTAATTTAATTTGGAATTTTTATTGGCTCCTAGTATCTTAATTTTATTCCTATTTTCTACAACCTTTATTATGGTATTTTATTCCTGCATAAGATGATTTAAATTTCGCGGAATGTGATAATTAGTACGTGACATGTGGTGCAGATGGAGTAGTATCCATCTTGTCATACTATACATGAAAATCATCAAATTCCACATTTTCTACTTGGCCGTCGGTACGTGTAGATGTAATGTGTGTTGAAGTTTCATTACTATAATTTTTCACTTGGATGTTTCAGAAAGACAAAACCAAGTGAAACTGGAGAATACAACTGAAATAGTTCTTCTGTAGGACGGATTTTCTGTACGCAGTACAGTGAGTATTTATTTTCACTTCCATTTTCTATTATTTGAGCATCCACGTCGAATCATCGTTGACACGTCGACTATCCTAAATGAAGTTTTGATTTCTTTTTCAAATCATTTATAATTGAAAATTACTTCAAATTTAATTGGTTGTCAGTATAGGCTTTATAGTTACAATAAATTTTGTTTGAGAGTATGAAAATTTGTTTTTTTGTTTGGTTATTTTATCCATACTTAAACATATGCTGGGCTTTATGATATTTTTAGTCCAGGGCCGTATTTTGCTGGGCTAAAATCTGCGAATGTGAAAAGTCAGTTTTAAGTAAGTGGTTCTTTATTGGGGTCATTTAAGTAGCATGTTCATTTTTATTGATAAAGTGCAGGGTCAATGATTTGGCTGCTTGTGCAGAATATATCAATGATTTTACATGAAAAGTGTGTATAACTGGGGGTTAAAGTTCATGTTAATTGGAAATATAATGATAATATCTATATTAGTTTAGTCAGATATTACTTTTAAATGACATTTTCTTTTTGACTGTCAGCGTTAGTATTTTTGGACACATTTTGATAAACTATTGTTTGTTATCTCCAATGTTATCATTTTTTTCTTTACATATATTACCCTACAATTTATTATCAGTACTAAAAAAATACTCTATAATTTTGAAATTAAAAGTTTGATTCTTTTTTTTTTCTTTATAAATTGTTTATCTGATTCTTAAGGTACCATATTAAAATATGCGGCAAACCATTATAATTTTCAATTAATGTTACATTTAGGTCAATTGTGAAACAAATATCAGGTACTAAAGTTCATTTGAGATCTATAAGAAAATTATTAATGGAACATTATTACTTATTCATTACTTTGGATCACTATGGAAACAAGTTATTTATTTAAATTGTGTACGTTTTATTCAATTATTTGAACATTAGAACATTATTGTTAACCTTGAATAGTATGATAAAGTATTATTACTTTGCATTTATATTATGTTTTATAAAATAAAAATTAATTTAAGATGTTTGCAGAAAGTAATTTAGAATATTTTAAATATGTATATATTTGCTAGTATGTGTATAAGCAACATAGTTATGAATTTTACTTTTTTTTAAAACTAGAACAAATATGTTTGCAATATTGAAAAATTAACTTGGTTTTTCCTGAGTTTTATTACAATATAATAATAATGAATTTTAGGAGAAAGTATAATGGTTGATGTATATTACAGTGTTACTGTAACGACTTGGCGAGACTAAGGACTACCCAAAATGCAGCAAGCAGTGTTAGAAGAGGGTTTGACGACGCCGTATGAGCCGACGGCGACAGGCGGCAGTGCTCAGCCACCTGCCGCATGCAGCTATGACGATCTGTTCCCCGCGTTGCCCGAGTCCAGCTCGCCTGGCCTGGGCCCCCAGCACCACAACGCGAAGATGCGCGTCGGCTCGAGCGTCGTGACGCAAGTATTCCGAGTTCCTTATGAGGAGCGTAAGTTTGACCACAGCGACAAGTTCGGGGAGAGCGAATCTTATCCCTGCCTCTCTATCATGAACGGCACCGGAGCACATATTGAAATGTCCTCCAGCAAGGATGGTTCGCTCACTTTCCTTGTCACTGGCAAACAGAACGAAGTGCTCGAAGCCCGGCGTAAGATCCTAACCCAATTCCAAACTCAAGCCTCCAAACAAGTGATTATTCCCAAAGAACACCATCGTTGGATTCTGGGCAAGCAGGGTCAGAAGCTCAAAGATCTTGAAAAGGTCACCGCTACTAAAATCAATGTTCCTCCTGTTAACGATCCATCTGAAACCATCACCATCACTGGAACTCGAGAAGGCATAGAGAAAGCTGAACACGAAATCCGCGTTTGTTCTGACGAACAATCAAAGAAAGCCTTCGAGAGAGTTACAATCCCAAAAATATATCATCCATTCATTTGTGGCGCTTTTAATGAAAACCTTACAAAGATGATTAATGAAACAGGCGCTAGAATCAATGTTCCTCCTCCATCCAGCGGAAAGGATGAGATTGTGATAGCTGGCGAGAAAGAAGGTGTCATGTCAGCTAAGACTCAAATTGAAAAAATTTATAAAGACATGGAGAAGAGATGCACGACTGTGTCTGTTGAAGTTCAAAAGTCGCAGCACAAATACGTGAACGGTCCTCGAGGTGCAACCATCGCTGAAATCTTGCAGCTAACCGGAGTCAGTGTTGAGATGCCTCCGAATGATTCCAGCACTGGAACAATTACCTTGCGCGGGCCACACGATAGGCTTGGTCTAGCCTTGAATAAAGTGTATGAAAAAGCGAATTCTGTCATGTCTGTAACCGTGGAAGCTCCGGCATGGATACACAAATACATTATCGGTCGCAAAGGAGCAAATATTCGTAAAATCACTCAAGATCTACCCAAAGTACACGTAGAGTTTACGGAAAATAAAATAAAAATTGAAGGACCTCCAGAAGAAGTTGAAAAAGCTCAAACTGAACTTGAAACTGCAACCAAGGACTTGGTCAACAAATTAACTTTTATTGAACTGACTGTTGACCCCAAATTCTACAAACACATTATCGGCAAAGCTGGTGCTAACGTTAATCGCCTGAAGGAAGAAACCGGCGTCATGATCAATATTGATGACACTAATAGAATAAGAATAGAAGGTAGTGTAGACGGTGTGAATCAAGCTCAACGGGAATTGAAAGAAATGGTAGACAAATTGGAAAATGAAAAGGAAAAAGATGTCATTATTGATCAGCGCCATTACCGTGCCATCATTGGCTCCAAGGGAGAAAACATTAAAGAAGTCAGGGATAAATTCAATCAGGTGCAGATTAATTTCCCTGGTCCAGGAGATAAACGTGATGTCGTAAAAATTCGTGGACCAAAGGAAGATGTTGATAAATGCCACAAATATTTGATGAAACTCGTAAAAGAATTGAACGAATCATCTTACCAACTTGAGGTGCCAATCTTCAAACAATTCCATAAATTCATTATCGGCAAAGGCGGTGCCAATATTCGCAAAATCCGCGACGAAACTCAGACGAAAGTTGATTTACCCGCCGAAGGCGATAAGAACGATGTTATAACCATTACTGGCAAGAAAGAGAACGTAGAGGACGCACGTGAGCGTATCCAAAAAATACAAAATGAGTTAGCAAATATCATAACTGATGAAATTACAATTCCACCAAAGTTCTACAATTCTTTAATTGGCGCTGGCGGTAAACTCATTCATTCTATCATGGAGGAATGCGGTGGTGTTGCTATTAAATTCCCAACAGCTGAAAGTAAGAGCGATAAAGTAACAATTCGTGGACCTAAAGACGATGTAGAGCGGGCTAAGCAACAACTTTTAGAGCTTACAACAGAGCGCCAACTCAGCAGTTTTACCGCTGAAGTTCGTGCCAAACCTCAACAACACAAATTCCTCATTGGTAAAAACGGTGCTAACATCAAGAAAATTCGCGATTCTACAGGAGCTAGAATTGTTTTCCCCACCGATAAAGACGAAGACAAAGAAGTAATTACTATTATTGGCAAGAAAGAAGCTGTAGAAAAGGCTAAAGCTGAACTTGAAGCCACAATTAAAGAAATTGACAACATTACTGAGAGCGATATGACTGTAAATCCTAAACATCATAAACACTTTGTGGCGAGACGAGGAGAAGTTCTACACAGAATCACCGATGAATGTGGAGGTGTTATGATTTCTTTCCCCAGATCTGGAGTTCAAAGTGACAGAGTTGCTCTCAAAGGCGCTCGAGAGTGCATTGAAGCTGCAAAGACTCGTATTCGCGAAATTGTTGCTGAATTGGAGGCAATGGTTACTATCGACTGCATTATTCCTCAGAGACATCACCGTACTGTAATGGGTGCAAAGGGATGCAAAGTTCAGGCCATCACCGCTGAACACGATGTGCAAATCAAGTTCCCTGATCGCGATGCAACCGATGACATAGCTGAGAACGGTGACATCGGTCATGAACTTGTACGCAAGTGTGATATTATCCGCATTACTGGTAAATCTGAGAAATGCGAAGCAGCCAAACAAGCTCTTCTGGATCTAGTTCCTGTTACTGTGGAGGCGGATGTTCCTTTCGATTTGCACCGCTCTATTATTGGACAAAAAGGTCAAAATGTGAAAGAACTTATGGATAAATACGATGTTCATATTGTTCTTTCACCAGCAGATCAAAAACTTGACATAATTAAAATTACGGGTACTCCTGCTAATGTTGAACGTGCTAAGGAAGCTATTCAAGATCGCGTCATAGATCTAGAAGCTGCTAAACAAGATCGGCTTTTGAAATCATATGAATTGAAGATTGAAGTAAATCCAGACTATCATCCTAAGATCATTGGTCGCCGAGGAGCAGTCATCTCTAAGATTCGCGAAGACCACGATGTTCAGATCAACTTCCCAAAGAAGGGAGATCCTGAAGAACACATCATTACCATAACCGGTTATCAAGAAAATGCTCATAAAGCAAGAGATGACATCATGAAGATCGTTAACGAGCTCAATGAATTGGTTAAAGAAGATATTGAAATTGACTCTCGCGTTCATAGCCGTCTGATCGGAGCTAGAGGACGCAATATTCGTAAAATCATGGAAGAATTCAAAGTTGACATCAAATTCCCTAAAAGTGACGATAATAATCCGAATCTCGTGACGATTACTGGACATGAAGATCATGTCTTGGAGGCTAAGGACCATCTGTTAAATTTGGAAGAGGAATACGTAAGAATTCCTGATGATATTTTTGTTTCTTTTAATAATTTCGTTATGTTTAGCTTCAAGATGTAACTGAGCAAGAACAATACCGCCCGGCATACAATCGGGCAAACGATGAAGACAACAGCGCAAGTAAAGAATTTGTTGTAAAAGGCGGACCTTGGGAACAAAAAGCACCAAATATGGCGAGTGCTACAGACTTCCCATCTTTCGGAGGGCGCAGCGGCGACCAGCCTGAAATTCAACAAGCCCCCATTGGCGCTTGGGGTCAACGACACTAAATCACCCAGATTAGATATTACACTGACTGGTAAGTTGAAAATAATTTTGAAAAATGTAAAAGGTGGATTTGTGTAGCTAAAGTTAAAAGTAAAAAACACTTACTTTCTAACATGGGCATCTCCCAAATTTTTAAAATATTTTTAAGGGTTTTCGTATGCATGTTTTTTTTTATTATTAGTTACTAATTTGATTGATATATTCGAATACAGATTTAAAATTTAAAGAAATTATATAAAAAATGAACGGAATAGGATTCCATGTTACAAAAATTAATTCGTATAGAATAGTTCATCATATTTTTAAAGTTAATGGAAATGTTTTGTTTCTTTAAATGTAAATGTAGTGTGATGTACATAAATCCACCCCGATGGAGTGCGTTTTAAAGTTAATTTTACATTTGTTTGTAGGAGGACTAGTAAACATCTGTCCTCAACCCTCTTCCCTCACTGCTAGCTGCATTTACTAAGCAAGGCCTGGCTAACGAAAACGGACTCTGAAAATCGGTATTAGAACCTTACAAACAAAAACACTCAAAATCATAACAGCAGAGTAGCTGTACTATATACGTTATTTTCTACAAACACGCTAAAGGCTCTACAACAATTGCAATAACAATAGAGAATTTTTTTGTGATGTAACAAAATGTAAAAATACGGGCTTCCCAGGTTTTAAAATATTTCGTTTTGATCGTGTGGAATATATCTGATTGTTGAAAGAGCATGAAACCTTCCTACAGGTTGTTTTTGTTAGGTTTAATATTTTAGTTGCCATGCCATTGGAAACAAGAGAAAAGTGAAATTTTACTCATCGATATACTTTGCATATTAGGAATTTGTTTATTTATATTGTGTGTTATTATACATTTTGTGGGAATTTTGACATTTTTATAGTATAGATGTATTGATTTCACAGTTTTATACATATATATTTTTGTATATTTTGCAGTAGAAATGTCTTTCTCAATAGAATATATTTACTACAAACGTCTTGCCATTTTGTTTGGTAATTTGTGATGCTTTTCTTTTGTATCCAAAATATTTTATTTGCCACATGTTTACATTCAAACCGCAGTCCGTTTGAAATGATTTCACAATCCTATACGCTTTTATTTTACGGCACTCTGCCAAATATAAACTCGTCATTAGTTGTATTCAGTAATTTATTGTACATTACGTTCATTTGAAACAAATTATCGAAACACTGAATATTAACAATGATACTTAAGTGCCGAGAATAGGCTAGATGTTTGAAAGTTGCGTTGGAAATATATTGTTTTATTTTTAAGAAAGTGGGTTCTTTTGAGATTGATGGCCTAATACTCTTTATACGGAAAAGTACCGATTTTATCTCATTTGTTTATCTACACATTTTCGTTTGTGAATCTTGTGTTGATAAGTAACAACTCTACCTAAGTCATACCGCATTTATTAATTTTGTTTACTCCCTCATGTATGATGCCTTATTTCGTCGGTGTTGGATTTTTATTTTATTTATCGTTATGCCAAGTCATATTTAACTGTTAAGAAATGAAAATTTTGTACAACAGACTGAACTTAGCTCATATGAAACTTTGGGCAACTTAAATAGTACATTTAAGTGAAAAGTAATTTTTAATACGAAATAACGAATTTCTCAAACAAAAAGATGTTCAAGCATCATCGTTTTTTGTATATAGTAAACTTTATACTTTGAAAATTATAAAACGATGGGATATCTAAGAGATGCCCGCCATTTTGTGGAAACAAATACACACCAGGATTTGTGACCATCAAAAAGGGAAGAGATAGATATATTATATAAATATATTATATATTATGAGAAAATAAAAAAATATAACTCCTATATTATTAAGTTTTTTTTACCTCTTCCTGTTTCTTCCCAGTTATTCTTCCTCTGTTCTACATATTATAATTGACTATTTATAAACTTTTATTATTTTCAAATTTGTCATATTTATCCATTTGGTTGTTATTATCATAAGCAATTTTAATTTTAATGTAAGATTTTACTTTGAAACTTCATATTTTAAGTAATTAAAATCAGTGGCATGAATTGATGAACTTTTTGGTATAATAGCTATCGATCAATTAAATCTACTGTTATTTTTTGTCAAATGTCAAAATTCATAAAACTAATGGGTCATACTAGGAAATAAATAAAAATTGTAAAACAAAATATAAATAATTTATTATCAACAAGGTATTACATAAACTTAATTCAATTTAGTTTAGAAATTATAGTATATGAAGCAAATGAGCTGTGCGACAGCGAGGAGCGTTTGTTGAATAAGTATAAAACATAGGCTTGTTTGATTGGTTTTATAATAAAGTTGTAGTGTTATTATATCAATAAACAAAGGCAGTATCAAATCTGAAGTGTAGAAGAAATCGAGGTTTAACAAACTTGTCATACGCTATATACTTTGTGATATTATTACGTCCTGTCGATAGCTCATTTTTTAATTCACGTACTATTATATAACATAATTATCTCAAAACAACATCTGATATGTTCAATACATCATTTTTTACCATTATTAAATCATTATTTTGTGATAACTCTGAACTATTATAAATATTAAAAATTTGGTTTTTGACGGAAATAGCCATTATTTTTTTCTTAAAAAACTTTATATCATTTCCGTTTTTCTCAATTATTATCACATGGTTTTCATTTCCTGATTTTAACGGCAGGATTTGTTCAGGACTTACTATTAGTTTGCTTACTTCCATTTCTGTGTTGTCATTATTAGTGGACTCTGAAATTTTATTTAACTTATTTACTTTCAAATGTTCTATCTTCGATTTATTTCTATCCTCTTGTATTATTACTTTTTGGTCTTTAGTGGATGCCAATTGCAAACCACTTATAATTTCTAGATTTGGTTGTTTTATAGCTGTGCAATTTCTTGTGTAAAGTTTTGCTAACTTTGAACTCATATTCCTGTGTGTTGGATAAGCAAATATTTTAGTTATACCATTTGTCAGTCTTTTCATTTCATTTTTTGAAAATGGGGCGAAATCTTTTTGTGAAATAATATTTTCTGTGTGAAGCAATTGTTCTTTAATTTGTATGCCACTTAATATTGTACATTCGTCTATTATTAACTTTCCTTTTGCATTTTTTGTTATCCGATAATTCCGCTGTGAGGAATTCAATCTATTATGCTTATTTGCTAAATCCTTTAAAGGTACTTTATTCTTATATCTGCATTTGTTAATCAATACTGGCTTTGTGATTGGTTCTTTGTAGTTTACAATATTAATTTCATCCGTTTGTGGTCCATCAGAAGCTATTTGTTCATTTTGTACTAAAATCACTTGATTTGTATTGATATTTTTATTATTTATGTTATTTTCTGCTATTTCAATAGTGTATGTATCTGTTTCTTCTTTACTTCCCACTTTTATTATATTAATTATTTCATTCATGTCGCGTTCCGCCATATTTAAAATAATAATAAACAAATGAAAACTTGTTATACAGTTTTGACTATTTTGCTATTTTGTGTGCTCTCTGATGTTAGCAATAGTGTAGTTTTCATTGCCTTAACCTAGATGGAGGTGTTTGTGAAAAGGTAACATTCGGCGGATTACTTTAAATTTATCTTTTTAAATAAAGCTACCAATAATAGAAGCCAATATTTTTAAAATATGTTTTTTTTTTATTTAATCAAAAAAGATTTATGTATTCAAACACATGAATCAATTCAAGTGATAAAGATTTTAAAAAGATATAATTCAAAAAATAAATTTTACGAAGATATAAAAACAAAACTTTATTATAAAAGCATTATGAACATTTCAATTATAAACAAAATAAACTACTGTAAATAATATTATATAAAAATACAAATGAAAAAGAATCATTTTTATGTATAAAACAATTACTTTACTATAGCAACCAATGACAAAAATCTTTGTTATATATTAAACAATTAGTTTACCATAGCAAAAATACAGCATTACTTTGTACATTTACAAATTTCTCGTTTAGTTTACTACTATATAAACGTTCAACAATTATCAGTTTATTGTTAGCTAGGTGAAGTTAGTAAACACACTGTAAGTGAAGGAAAAAAACATATCTTTTTAAAATTAAGTATATTGATGGCCGTGAAAGTGTCTTCGTCATAAACGAGCAGCAATTACAAAACCTCAAATATAGGCCATATTTAATTGGTGCCTTTAGGTTCAACTCTGAACTAATCCAGAAGTAATTCGTTTTATTTTCCAAATGAGTTTTCATTTTAAGTTAGTAGTTATAAAAATTAGCGGTAAATTTAAAATAATGTCACATTTGTGTAGCCACAATAAACGTTAAACCCTGTGTCGTTTATTTTATTTTGTATGCTATAATGTTATATCTACCTTTGAATAGGAAACTTTACAAACACCCGGGTGAAACCTGTATAGGGAAATTGGCAGCATAAAGTAGGCTAGGAATAACTCTAACCTTTACAGTTTAGATGGCATTATGCTCCGTTTTTAAACTATAGGACAGCCATATACCTATTAGTAATATACCGCTGATCCCCTATCTTCCCAATGTAATTGCCATACGTTCAAGAAAGCGTAATAGAGATATATCTTGCATCGCACACAGCTGTTACAGTGCACTTGGTGCGCATGCTCATCACCCAAGAAGATAGTGTTTCAAAGTCACATTTAATATTTAAATAAAATAAATAAATATAGAAATTTGAAGAAAATAATGAATTATTGTACATAATACTGTAATAATCATTTAATATTGTTTATTGATAATAAAATTACAATATCGCGAAATTTCTCTTTGTCATATCGTGCATAGTACACAAAACGTAGCTTAAAATATTTAAAATTTCGCGCTGTAGTAATTTTATTATCAATAAACAATATTAAATGATTATTACAGTATTATGTACAATAATTCATTACTTTCTTCAAATTTCTACATTTATTTATTATATTTTAAATATTAAATGTGCCATTGAAACCCTATCTTCTTGCGTATTGAGCATGCGCACCAAGTGCACTGTAACAGCTGTGTGCGATGCAAGATATATCTCTATTACGCTTTGTTGAACGTATGGATCGCGGAGGATCAGCGGTATATTACTAATAGGTATATGAGGACAGCACTAGACGAAGTCATATTTACACCGCTAGAAGTTACCAAAAAAAATCACTAAATTTATTTGGCGGGAGAAATGAAATGTCAAAATGAAGGTCACGTCAGAATTTATACTTTCCAGGCTATATTTTCATCATCCAAAACTATGATAGATAATCTACTTAATTTATTCATATAAAACCATAAATACGTAACTTTTAATTATAAATTAATTAATTGCCTATTTTTTTTTGTAATTCCATGTTGAAAAATTTATGTATTTTTAAAAATACTGTTAACTCTTGGTTTTATGCATTGCACCACATATAAATAAAAAAATATTTATTAAATACACCTAACCGATCAATTTCACCTTTTTAGAGCATTTTAAGGATACTTAAAAAACCTATAAAATACAAAAAATAAAAACAATTATTTATTATATTGTTATTATTAATATATTTTTATCCTACACATATTGAAAGTAAGATTTTCCTGCGTGTGCGTGCGCAAGAAAGTAGACATTTGCCGGTCTAGACCTACAAAATCTCACTATTCCCTAGGGAAGAAAAAAAACAGTTCGTGTGCGGACAAACAGATGGCGTTTAATGTGTTAGAACTAATAATCAGAATGAAATATGTGAACATGCTTTTAAAATATTGTAACTTTAGATAATTTTGATACTTACGTTAGATTCAAGGTATTTTTATTATATATTCTGTAAATAATAGAACATAGTAGTTAACTTTATTTATATGTCAAAATAAAATGTTTGTTTTTTGTTCTTATTATGTTGGTATTCAATTTCAGAAATTTCTTTGAGGTTAAGTTAAATGTCAAATTACATAGTATTCGTAAGATGTTTATATTATTTTATTATGTTGTGTTGTTGTGTAGGATAAAAAATAGTGTGTGCTACATGGCAGTAAAGTTGTTTTCTGGTCCTCAAGAAGTATCCAGCCTCGTCTGTGTCTCGGCCGTATACATATCCTTCGGACCAGAAAAGAACAACTTTCCTACCTAGCAGCACAAATAACTATTATACTTCAATACATATAATTTTCTAATGTGCAATGAGTGTCATAATATGCGTTTAAAATTGTACATACAAAATATTATTAATTATTAATAAAAATCTACGTCATTCAAACTTCCTGAGAAAGTAGATAATGTTACAAAAATTGTAGAATGTTAGGAGGTCTACATCTCCCATATTTTTATTATAGTATTGTACAGAAAATGGCCTGCTAATTTCTACTGTACTTTTACTTGATTTACAGTATCGTTTTATTTTGTCTTGCGGTTCAACCCCAGCACAGTGTGATACTATATAAACAGAATTATTATTATTTTTTTCAATTCTTTATCAGTCAGCAAAAATTTTTCGGCCCCTGTAAGACGGTTTGATCGTAATGTACCAATTGCAAATATATCTTTTTTTTTTCAAGTGTTTCAGTAATGAAATAGAGCAGAAAAGATTGTCAAAGAACAATTTGTGGTTGTTGTAACTAATATCTTCACTAAGCCAAATGATAACGTCTGCACATACACCTAAATCGCTAATTTTGTCTCGCCCTCCAGCAGCTCCTTGGTAAATTTCGAAACGGTACATGTATCCGCTGACACCAAGTTATTCAAAGTTGGTATTTCATTTTTGAAAAATAAACTATGTACTATTCGACGCACAGTATTTTTATTAGATTCAGTATACGTGGACACCGTTGAAGGTCTTCCACCATGTCGCTGGGAGCCCGTAACATTTCCAGTTTTTTAATATTCTTTTATAATACGGTAAACTGAAGACTCTGAAATACCTGAAAAAATATTATTTTAACATACCATATTAATTTAAAAAAAAGGTGCTTCTTACCTGCTGTATTACAAATTTCACGTACAATAGTTGAGATTTTCATATCAGGCGAATCTGTCACTAACTTCTTATACATATTTAAAACGCACTGCTTCTCAGCTACATAAAAGTGTCCCAAATCTAGACGCCGGCGTTTCTTCACTGGTGAAACAATAATCGTTGTACTTGAACTTGGACAACTCATTTTCTCAAATGCAAAAGCACACGGAATCAAAAATACTGAACTTGAAAAACGAAAGTCAAAAAGAAAAAGAAAGCGTGATAAATGGTATTATAAAAATACACAGTGTTAGTGAAATACTAATAGTTCTGAAAAGAACTAGTTTTATTCGTGAAATGTCACAAAAAGAGCAATGAAACGAAAAACACGTGCAAATTCAACAATCGATTTGACAACTTCCGAAAGTTTGACGTTTCAATTACCTTTGAGAAGGTTAACCTGAAATTTCGTCTGTTTAAATGCGGCTTCATGAAATGGCGCAACAACCAATCACAGGCTTTGATTTTCTCACTAGAATTCAGTGGCGGAACTAGAGGGAAAATGTTAGGTGGGCCACGTGGTGGGCACCGGAAAATCTTGGTGGGCCGTACCATTGTTATACAGGGTGAATACTGAAAACCTTGACATAGGGAAATAACATGGGAAAACAGTTTTTTGCTGTTTCCATCTGTCCCGCTAAATAAAATCGGGTGTATAATTAAATTATTAAAAAAATTTAAAAAAAAATAGGGCCGAGGTGGTCTCGAATCAGGTCTTGTAGATTATTTATGTTATGAAACAGCCCCCGTATCCACTCGGCTATGAAGCATTTTGTTTATGACGTTTCTTATTCGAAAATATGAAGGATAACCTTCAAAATACAATTTATTTTATCAAATATTTCAGTTAGAAAAGGCCATATTACACAACATTTGGTTTTATTAGATGCAAAATTAAGTAATCTAACTAACGATACCATATCGTATACACCCGATTTTATTTAGCGGGACAGATGGAAACAGCAAAAAACTGTTTTCCCATGTTATTTCCCTATGTCAAGGTTTTCAGTATTCACCCTGTAGACCGAGAGTCTACTTTAATTTCTGAACATAGGAAATTCAATATTACTTTTTTCATTTCTCGATATATCTTTATTGCATATTAATTTTAGAACAAACTGAGATAAGTATGTATTTGTTTAGAACTAAAAACTGCATCCAATGAGGCAAAATGAATTCGCCAAATGCCCTTATATATGTATTTACAAAATAATAAATAATTTTTGCAATATTCAAGCAATTTTCAATTGGTGTCATGGAAACTGAACTACAGGTTTATAGTATTTAACATTACTAGCGAGGTAAGTAGGGTTTAACTGGCGGACAGAAGAATTGAACTGGCGAGTCGAAGACGAGCCTGTTATCCTTCTGAAGCCAGTTAAACCCGTTACCTCGCGTGTATTGTTCAATATTTTATTTGTTTTTCACTTGTAAATAAATTAAAATAAGTTAAAAACACATTACTCAAATTTATATTGACACGAGTGCTGCGTGCTATCATCTCTTACGGATACTATGAACTACATTTGTCAAAATGGCTTTGATTGTTGTGCTTTTGTTATTTGATTTACTTTTGGTGCAAATCAGGAAAATGTGCCCGAAGAAATAATTAGTGAAGCAAACAGCGTACTTACAAATTTATTACCAGGAAAATCATCGTCAAGATACGAACGAGAATATAAAGATTTCAAAGATTGGCAGAAAAAAAATGAGGTTAATATAAATAAATTCTAACCTATTTCAGTGACAGCTAATCTACTAACCTGTTAAATTTTAACAAGTTAGTAACTTGTTAAATCAAACTTAACTACTTACTAGAGTGCCTTGATAAATTGAAGTTTACAAGTGAGTAACAAATAAAATTTTTTTGAAGTTGGTGTGAAATAATCTATAATGTAATTTTTCTCATTTTAGAGCGGCCTCATCAATCGGCTTAGCCCTTAGCAGCAATTCGTTGGTTATACAAGCAACAAGCACTACCACCGTGCAAACACAATAATACCAATTAAATATTTCAAGACAAAGATTACGCCATCTTTTTATTTTTACAAATTTTTAGAAAAATTACTGTAATAATGGTATTATATATTTTATTGATGCCTGCATTGTTTACGGGTGGGCACGAAGGTGGGCCATCACTTTTAAAGGTGGGCACCGGCCCACCCTGGCCCACCTATAGTTCCGCCACTGCTAGAATTTCTAGTTACTGACTATATTTTAAAAACAAAGTATAGTACTTTCATTTCTGGGGGAAATTTAGTAACTTTTGTTTTTAATTTTATTTATGTATCACATTTAAAATAAAGTTAACTGGGTAAACAATATTAAACATTGTCAATTGAAAATAAAAAAGTAAACGAAAAACGTGTGACAGTAAGTAATGATAATTATCACAAAAGCAATAATTTAAAATTAAAAAATTTATAATGTAGACATCGTAAGTAATATTTTCTGATATATTTCATCTACAGATTAGAAAATATTTTTTTATTTACAGTTCAGCATTAAATGTACCGATATAAATATTCCAACTGCAAGAATAAAAGAAGTGTGAATGTCCGCGGCACACAAAATAAAGATTTTTTTACTTTTCCTCTTCACGATCCAACAAGATATGATGGTGGATGATTTTTTGTAAAATTAAATCAGGTACAAATCTATCATATTCTTTTCTTTGTGAAGATCATTTTGATATTACTTCTTTTTACAACATATCGAAACATCGTTTACTAAAAAATGCAGTGCCAACAATTTATTCTGGTTCTCAGGCACAGTGGCGGCTGGTGATATTTTATATATGGTAGGGCACAAAAATTAAAAACATGTAAATACAATTTAAACATAAAATCCATTTTGCGCTCTTTTGCATGAATGAAATGTTCGATTACTTCATTGTTGTTCAAGAAGGTTTTCATCATAGTTTTTTCGTTTGACATTGCCAGCGCAGTCCGTCCATCTCAAATCATTGTGTTGTAAAAATGGTTTAATTCTTTGAGTAAAAAAACAGGGTTCACATTCTACATTAGTAGTGGATATTGTATGTTTAGTAATTTAACACATTTAGAAAATGGTGTTGTTAAATAATTACTATTTCGTATTTGTAACAGTAATAAAGTATCATCTACGTTTGAAAAATTATCTATAGAAATAATTTTTGTTCAATACATGAATTTTTACCACAAACAATGCAAATTAATTACCTCAGAAATTGTCGGACACACTCGGAAATCTTCACCTAAATTCTGGGCACTGTCTCATTTCAAGTTATTCTAGCGCCATGGGTATACGCTCCTATTGGTCAACAAAATAGCGAAAACTCGAAAAAAAAAAAGCGGTGGGAGACTGGGGCTTTACTTACTATGAATGTCCTAGCTTGCTATGTAAGCCACCAAACTCTCAGCGGTGTATTGAAGGGTGCATTATGTGATATTAAATATATACTAATCAAAGCCCCTAAACTAACCGTCTTGTACTAAATAAAAAATAATATTAACTTGAAATTGACACGAATAAATACTGGCTTATTTTCTCTTATAATTATTTAATTATTAGTAGTACAGTGCCCCATAGTACAAGCCGCCACTGCTCAGACACTTTTAAACTCTGATGCAAATGCAGATCCGGAAACCAATCGCTCCCACACTTGATTTGTAAATAACTATTTCAAGTGTATGAACAGTAAATTAGTTTCTATTAACAGATAAAGTACTAACCTAATTCTTATAACAATATTATTTGTTTGATTTGATTTCTCAACATTTTTTATATTTTAATTCGTTATTATTCTATAACAGTAACTTGCTTTATAATACATGTATTATTGTTTTTTTATTTATTTTTTAAAATAATTTTTGTAATATTTCGGTTGGAGGCAATACATTATAATACATATAACCATTGCACTCGTCTAAAAAATATCTACTTTACACACTTGTTACAAAAGTAACTTATATTTATTTAGAAAGTACATTCAGTATATTTTCCGCATTTGATACTCGTCATCAATTTTTGCTGCAAGAGTGATTAAACTTTTATTTTGCATCTTCTTCGTATACGCATGCCATAGATAAAACTTAAATTCATTATAGTCTTTTTCACGGAAAAGTGATCGTACGTCATAATGTTCCCTGATGCAACGTTGCCAAGTATTTGTAGGGTATATTCAAGTGTTGATGGTTGCATGGTATACAATGTATATATGATCTTGTCAATTATTTATATAAAATAAATTACATTTGTTCATCAATCCCCTCTGTATCGTCGTCATCGTCATCGTCAAAATTAATAACAAGTGGCTTAACGTCCTCTCGGTCAAAACCAACTTCTCTATTCCACCAACATTTAATTTAATTTCCTCTTCGGTGTGATGAATAGTTTTAGCCCATATATTTGGTGTTATTTTGGCTAAAGCTTCTCTCCATGTAGCCAATGATTTTTCCATGGAACTACCAGCTTCAAAAAACAATTATCTTGTACATTTACATATATAATACTTTTTATAATATTTATTTTAAATACTTCTTTTACAACTGTTAATGGTATGGTTGGGCCTTGATTGTCACGTTCTTGTTCAAAATACCTTATTACAGAATTAACCATATTCTATGCACAACTTCCTAAATTTTTAGCTCGATTTTTAGACATTTTTCAAAAATAATATTATTTTTTGACATTTCGAGAATGGCAACGTTGTACAGGATTACCAACCATTGATTAGTAAAAGACACTAAGTTCCGTGTATTTTACTGGGTATATGCTAGGTATAGTAACATTGCTGTTTTGGCTACAATTTTATTAATAGGTATGACGTACGATCACTTTTTCGTGAAAAAGAGTATACCGTACGTATTATGTAGAAGTTTGTATGCTATCTTTGTCTAACCAACTACAAAAATGAAATAGAAACAATAGTGCAACCACGGTAACGGATATTTTCAAATATTTAAAAAAATTAATACGTTATGATGATTTTGGAGTCGATAATGAGATTTGTATGATTTTTCATTTTTAGTTTTAATCAATAGAATAATGAAAAATATTACACCAGTATTTTTTATTTTTCCCCAAATTGACTTTTAATAATGAAAAAACTGCTATTAAAAATGATATCCTTGAAAACGTGGCGGCATTAACCCACTCCCCCCCTTATTCAGTGACGTATCAAGGTTTTACAGAAATTTATTTCATTTCAAACATCGACTATAATGTTTTAACTTACAAACTGACAAATTGAGTAATTCTGTGTAAGTATAGTGCCAGTGGCACACAAAAGCCTTACAATGCTTTAAATCACAGACTGTTCACTTTACCAACTTTCAAACGCGCCAAATCACAATATTTGAAATCTGGCTTCCAGATATGGATAACTTCACATCAATTTTTGCGACTTTTTTTGGTATGATACTTTAAAACAATATGGTATGACATAAAAAGTAAATAAAAATCTGATGTGTCCAACACAATACCTCCCGCCACTGTAGTATTACATTCTATGTAAGATTTTCAGTACATTCAATTTGTAGTGTTAAAATTAGTTTGTTGTTGCACTTCACAATATTTTGAATACATTACATATCTAAAATTTCCTTCATGAAATTTGTATGACAAAAAAACAGCTATTTTTGGCGTTACTAAAACCGGAACCGAACTTACCTTGATTCACGCATGCTGATATATTCCTTATATATTTCTTCCACCTTTTTTAATTTTACACTAAAATTACTTCATATTTACTTATTTTATCTTTTAAACTTACATCAAATTTGACACCATAATGTCAAATTTTGTGAACATATGAATAACTCATCTGTTTTATCAAAATTTCTGATCCTAAACGATATGTAAAATTATTATAATTTATATATTTTTTCTGTTTTACTAGAAATTATATATAAACGTAATTATTCAGATCGGTAGAAAATTTAAAAATCTTTATATTTAATAATAACGTAATTTGCAAAAAAATTGTATTTAGAGGTATATTTTGGGAAAAACGGTTTAAAGTTTTCAAGTAAAGTACTACTTCCGATTATCCAATTGTAGTTAAAATGTAATCAGTTCATCATATTTGAATATAACTCTTAAATACCTAATATTATATCTTTTACATGAATCGTATTGGAGTTATCATGGACGAAAGATCGTTACAGACACACAAACACAGAAAGACAAATTGAATGTACTGAAAAACTTATGTAGAATATATTACTACAGTGGCGGGAGGTAATGTGTTGGATACATCAAATTTTTATATTTGTATAAAGAGTGAGTCAACACGAGTGTGCAAAAATAAAACCATATATTAAGGAAAAAATGTTATATGAAGATACTCGTATGTCTAGAAACATTTCGTTACAGGGCCTTTTGAAAGTGCACCTCATCAAACACATTTTTATTAATAATTCTGATACTAGTTGTATTAAACTTTTGAAATTTGGTATGAGAATACTAGTTATTTAGATACATATGACTGCTTTGTTTCTGTATCTCAACCAGAGGCGTCTCATATGGCGGAGTCATGAAGATTTTTTATTTAATTTGACCTATTAACTTTTTTTCATGTTTGTCTATAAAATATTATATACAGTACAAAAGTATATAAAAAATATACTCTTGATAAAATTTGAAAAACGTAGTCGTTCTTGAAATATTTTAATTTTTAGAAATATCAGGCATCCAAAATATTAGATTAAAAAGTTAAGAAACAATAAAGTTACATTGGTAAATTCAACAAAATAAGAAAAAAACCAAACAAAATTTGTTAATAATTATCAGTTTTGTAATTGTAAAAAAATGGAAAAGTTTAGTGCTGGTGAATATATGCAGATATAATACCTATTTTGTTTTATTGAGGGTATGATTTATTATTTCGCTGGTTTCATGCATGTATTCGTGCTCAAGATGGTAATTTTGAATTTTTTTTATAAAATAATATTAAAATTTTACATTCTTGACTATTTCTTAACTTTTAATTTAATTTTTTTGAATTTTGATTTTTTTTATAAAAACTGAAATATCTCAAAAACTACTGCGTTTATCAAGTTTTATCAAGAGTCCTTTTTTTGTTAATTTTTTATTGTTTGTATTATTTTATAGACAAAAATGAAGAAATGTTAATAGGTCAAAAAATAACGATAAAAATCTTCTTGAGTCACCTATACGAGACGTCTCTGGTTGAGATACAGAAACAAAAGTACAAATATGCATCTAAGTAAGTAGTATTCGCATACCAAGGTTTAAAAAAAATAGTATATACCTAGTACCAGAGTTATTAATGAAAAACTTTCAAAGAGCTGTAACTCTGTAACGAAAAGTTTCTGGACATACTTTCATATAACATTTTTTTAAAATGACTCACCCAATATATGTATAGTATTATTTTGGCACGCTCGTGATGAATCATCCTATATAATAGGGTCAGTTTCGACATTCATTTATTTCGGAAATCATACGATTTCACCCTTCAACATGATGTTATTAATTTGCGTTTTTTCTAAACGATTTGAATCACATGGTTACAATTGATGACGTGAGTATCAACTGCGGGAAATAGAGTGTACTATGCAATATGCTAATTTACTGAATCTTTTTTTGTTGTTTAGAAGACTTAGTTTTTCTTTGCAAATATTTTACACATTTACTAACAATAAAGTATAAAATAAATAATACTGTAAATAATATGATACCCAAGAAAACGATTACATCTAAAGACATTTCTTGATACCAAGTCAAATTAATTGAACCAACTTTTAAATGATCAGCGTATTTATGACGTAAAACGTATTCAATCCAGTACATGGCGGAATCTATGGGTTTAATAGGTTGATCTTTGAAGAGTGCGGAACGGTATTTTGCTGCTTCCCTGTAACTAAATAAAATAAATAAATATAAAAATATATATTATATTTTTCTAATTTCGACATATAAAGTATTACTTTTAAGAATTGATTGTCGTTTCGAAACGCCGTACATCACTGCGGGTTATCAAAAGAGTATTTGATTTTACAACTATAATTAGCCAAAAATTAAAATAATCTTATAAAAATTAGATTTGTTTTGTATGTAAAAGGTTAGAAAATGTAATTTTCTGTAACTTGTGTGATTTCACACCGTTACATAAAATGAAGCATTTTCTTAATGATTACATAAATAGCTATTATTATCTACCGCAGATACATACATAAAATATATTGTAATAATATTCATTTTGATATTGAGATTTTACTGGAGAAATTGTGTTTTGTAATTTTTAAATATTTTAATTTTGGAGAATTGGAGCAATAGGTAACCCCGGTTACAATATCTCGATCAATTTGAAAATTTGTATATAACCTAAATTCTCAGCCGAAAAAGATCAGTTAGTGATCATCTCCGTAGTACCGATCACCAGTTAAGAATCAACCTACATAGTGAAATCTCGTATCACTGTAATATTTTCGGTGATCGCGATTTACCCCAATCATTTCACTGTCTTCGCATAACCATCAATTTACCGAATAACCCGACGGAAGGTGAATCAATATCAAACTACTTTTATATTCTCCAAACTTTGTTCGTATTAAAGTGTGCAGTATAAAAGTGATCGATATTATGGCTTGGAAAAATATTCGAAGATTGCTTCTATTGTTAATTCATTCTAAAACTTGGCTTATTATTAAATAAAATACTAAATTATAATTTTTTTGCTGAAAACTTTCGTAATATTCCGTGTTTCATTTATTCAAAGTCCCTTCTTTAAGAAAAAGAGAGAGGCATAAAAGAAGAAATTTATAATATACCCCTCCCTTCATTTTCTAAAATTTTGAATTTGGCTAGGTCACGGACATAGTTTTACAAACACTAGCCGTGCAGACAAAGTGACAAAAGTTTAACACGCTGATCGGGTTTTGTTTTTGCAAAAAATTATACGATACATGCCATGTTTGCAATCAAATTCAAGCTCTCGGCAATGAAGTATTTCTAATGTAGTAAAACTTAATGTAAAAATGTGGATTATGATATAAAATTACCGAATAATGAAAAAAAAAATTTTTTTTGTAATATGAGTTTTCTTGTATTTTATTTAAGGTAATTAATGAAGTATGATTTACATATTACACATAAATGAAGTTAATTGTTTTAGGAATCATGAAGTTCGGATTACTGGAATATTTTAAATATTTACAATATGTAATGAACAAATGTACAAATTACATTGTTCAAACTTTTTGTCAATACGAAGTTTTAATACCCAAACTCGATGTATAAACTTGGCACTAGGTCAATAATGATAGTCTTCTCAACCTTGATGTTTATAAAATACTAATAAATTTAAAAAATAAAAATAAAATAAAGTTGTAATTTTTGGGGTGATTTATGTCATTTTCATACCTAATTTCAAAGTTTGCAAGGCACGTTAAATTAATTTTGCTTCTTGATTCAGATGCAGAATTTTAACTTTCATTTGAAGCTTTCTTACCTAAAATAATTAGGAAAGTAGGAAATTACGAAAATTTCACATGTTAAGTCCCTATATTCGGGTATTTGAATTATCAACATGTATAAAAAAAATATGCCGTACAAATAAGTAATACGTGAGGTACCTAATATTAATTTTATTTTAAGTGATTTTTTGACGATACTTACGATTTGTTGTCAATAACTTCTTTGATAGTTTTTAACAATCGTTTGCTTGTAATATCCATGAAATGAATTGTTTTCCCTAATCCTAAAGCTTCAGATGCTGCCATATTTGTCTTTTGATCTGCATAAACTGGTATTCCAACAATTGGTACTCCGTGGTAGACAGCTTCAGTGGTGCTCAGCAATCCGCCATGAGATATAAATAATTTTAGATTAGGATGCGCTAAGAATCAACATTTAAATAAGATATTTAAAACAAATGATTAAAATACCTAGAATGTCATTTTGTGGTAACCATTTATTAATTCGAACGTTGTTTGGTTTACCAGGAAGCTGATCATCTTCAAACTTCCAAAGCACCTTGTAAGGTAACTGAGCGAAAGCTGTCATTAAAGCTTCTTTAGTTTCAGCTGGTAGCACAGCACTACTTAAAATTGATCCCAAACTGAATAATATAAATCCTTCCTTGGCGCTATCCAAATAAGTCTGTAGATCCTATCAAGAATGAGGTTGAAAATAAAGAAAAATTATAAAAACTGAAAATAGAAATCATAATATGTCTAATATTATAAGAAGCCCATTTATGTACGTTTATCCGAACATATGTAGATAGAATTCTTCCCGAAATTAAATTATAAATTGAAAAAAAATGTGAAACTCATTGATGCAACTTAAAAGTAAAGTAAGCTATTAGTAGGACCCGCCTTCAAAATCAACGTCTAACTACGTCACTGCTTTAAATTTTATATTATATTATAATGGGAGTGTTCACGCGAATGACTTAATATACTAACTAGACGCCGCATTGCCTATGCTGCCGCATGGTTTGTTATGAACATATACCTAATAACTAGATAGCAGGTATATGGTTAAGTACGTACTCCCTCGAGTGAGGGGCCAGTAGGGAACGGGGCGTAGAGCCTGTTACTAATGCGTGACATGGGCGCCCATAAAGTATTTTTCAAAGGGGGGCAAAATAAAAAAAAACAATAATTGTCCAGTTGTACCAACATGGCCCAAATTTTGATAGCATTGTTGAATAGTTCTTTTGATATTCTATTCCGATGTGATATTGTCCACTAGTAAAAAATAGAATTGTTCAAAAAATAAATAAACACACATAATGTAATTTTTTTGGATAGGTTTGTATTGCAATTTTCAAATTCATTTCATCTTTCGAAAATTCCTCAGAAAAATCATTAGAAACCTCTTCGATAAAATGAAGTTTATTGTAGTTTTTTTGTCTCAGATTAATCTACTTTTTAATGATAGTTAAAATAACTAACCACACATACTTACGGAATTATTTGTCTTACACATAAAAAGGCTAAGCCCTAAGATATAGCAAACCTTAAAATAAATTTCTTATAGAACATACAGGTGGTGAAATAATTAAATAATGTGTCGTCTTTTTAAAATTTGCAAAAAGCTAGGGGAGGGCAAGTGCCCCCTCTTGCCCCCCCTTATGGGCGCCCATGATGCGTGATGCCTACTTTACATCCACATCGTTCGCACACATGTTTATTTGTGATTGCAGTTTGCCAAACCGGAGAAAAATGCTACAGATATACACAAAAAACAACTACATTTCAGAAAAATAATATGATCCGGATCATTCAAACATTGTCTTTATTACCTACTTTCATATTTGATTCATTTAGTTTACAGCATGTGTTGAAAGATGAAATTATGAATAGGTAATCAATTTATTTTATTAGCCAAACAAATTTTACATCAATACTTCAATATCAGACTTCATCATGACGTAGCCAGTGCTAATTTAAGAAGAGCAAAAGAAAATATTCAAAAAAAATTAACGAAAACAATTCATTTTTAAAACCAGTAATTTTTGTAATAGATTGCTGGCGAATCTCTTTTCCGAAAAACGCACCATTTACAATTCGGCTAACCTCGTTCGGTAATATTTCATAATCATCCGAGAAATTACATTTTTTATGTTAGCATCATAAATAACTAGCTTGAAAGTTATTTTCAATTAATGTTCATAATTAAAATATGAAAATATATTTATGTTTATAATTTTTAATTATTAATAAATAGTTATAGTATTTCATTTTATTATACAAGAAAATTAAGTACATAATTATTTTTCCTTTTCCTTGCATGTACGAGTAGGTTATAATCAGAGCAGCTGTCACTTTATCATGTACTGTACGCAACTTGTAGTACAAGCTGGTTCTCATTTTCCTTGCCCCACCGTTTTAAGTTTCTGCTTCACAACAAACACTTGTATGCGGCGTCTAGTTAGTATAATAGGTCATTGGTTCACACTATTCTTTAACTTATTTTTTGAAGTTAATAGTGTAGATACTGGTATAAAAAAATGAATCGTTTACTTTGCATGTTCGCGTTTGCAAACTATTGTTCAGTTCGTGTCAGATTGTGCCTTACATCATTGAAGATGTCTATGTTTGGCATTGCTAGGACCGAAACACGTACTAAGACAAATTACGATACTTGGAAAATGCGTATGGAGGCACTTTTCGTAAAAAATGATGAGTGGGAATATGTAAATGGTTTTAAAGTAAAACCAGAGATTGTTGTGAGAAGTAGTAGAATGGATTAAATAGGACAACAAAGTCAAATTTAACATAATTCGTTTCATAAGCGCATTAGAGCTAAAGCAGGTTAAATAACATTTCGTGAAGTATGACAAAAACTCGAGAATATTTATCTATCGAGTGGACCAGCGAGGAAAGCCTGGCTGACAAAACAGAGGATTCTACAAAGAATGTGCGAAAAGGCGGATGTGTGCGAATATTTAAGGAAGTTCTTCGATGCTGTTGACAAGCTAAGTGAAATGAGAATCGAAGTCAATACAGACTTACTAACAATTTTATTGTTGTACAGCTTGTTTGCAAGCTTTAAGAATTTCCGATGCCCGATCCAGTCTCGTAACAACCTGCCTGCGCCAGAAATATTGTGCGTAAAGATAATTGAAGAAGCGGAAGCTCGGCGAATGTTGTAAAAATAGTGATGACAGAATTCATAGAGCTAAAAACACCGAAGATTTAATATATTCTTGTTCGGCAGATGCGAAAGATGTCAACAAAGAGAATGGCGTCCATGGGTGTCGATACTGGTCTACACTCGCTCATTTCGAAGCGATCTAGAATTTCTTCAATATATTCCTCTTGGTGAATCGAATAACCATCATCATAGCGAACGAATTCCAGTGAATGGCAGTGTTTTACCTCACGTAGTTTCTTAATGGAGAAGCTTTTCTTCAAACTAGCATTGAACCTTGAAATTTCTGAAATATTTTGCGCAACAAACAAAAATCTACATAAACAACAATTACCACAATATTTTTTCCTTGGCCCTGGAAGTAAACGCGTGGGTCGTTCTAAGACTGCTTTACCTTCAGGTTCTTCAACTCTCTGTCCAGTCGACTGTTCCACTGCCGACCAGCTTGAAAGAGCCTTTTTCAATAGGCATATTTTGTTGATTGACCTAAATTCTTTGAGAGTATCCTCAGCTTTCTTACAAGTTGTAGATCCTTGTCGTTCGATCTGCACAATGGACTCTAGAACTTCTTTGGTTAACAGTGGAAGTTCCATATAAATTATTTCATTCAATGTTCCGTTAAGGAAGGCTGTTGTTACTTCAATTTGTTCTATTGTCATCTTGTACTCTGCAGCAAATGATGAAGCTGTTCTTATAGAGCTGAGTCCGAGCTACAGGAGAATAAGTCTCATCGTAATTCACGACTAGGTGCTGAGCAAATCCTCTTGCCACGACTCTCGCTTTCCTTTTGTACAATGTTCCATCAGGTCGGTACTTATTTCTCGGAACGATCCTGCTATGGATAATCTTCCGACCTTCCGGTCGATCAACTATTGGCCAGGTATCGTTCTCGATTATACATTTCAACTCTGCGGTCATCGATCAGTACCACTCGTTTACGTCTGCGCTTTATATCGTCTGTGACAATGAAATTTCAGCCATGAAAGTCTATTTGGTCTGCTAATTCATTTCAATGAGATTAAATTCCTTACGTGGAGGACCTATACCCGGTCATTGCTTTACTAGGTCTGCCAGTGCTTCTTTTGAGTTGTATTTCCTATCTAGCTTGATCCTCTAGCTCTGTTTTATGATCATTTTCGGTCGTGTAGGGGTTTAGTGGAATACCAATTTCAGTGTATTTCTTCTCGAACTCTTGTTCGAGCGTGGTTCAAGCTCGTTCTGATGAGCTTTATGTCACGCGCGACTTCTACCTCCCGATCTCTTGAGATCTACACTCGATAGCCTTTCAAACTTTCTGAGTAATTAAGCAGTATCCCCTCTGATCTGTTTTCAAACTTGTCTTATCAATCGAGGACAAAGACTTTGCTTCTAAACTCCTGCAGATGTAGGACGTCTGGTTTTCCACCGTGGCAAACTTCAAAGGGAGTTTTTCCGCCCAATGACTTAGAAGAGCATCTGTTTCGAATATAGTTCGCTGCAAGAACAGCTTCTACCAAGAACGTCTGAGATAGATTCGACTGGATGAGTAGGCATTTTGTATGTTCTTGGTTTTCAAAAAAGGAGTTTACTTTTCGAAATTCTTTAAAAGCATCCCTTTTACGCTTGAGAAAGTGAACTTCACAGCATCGAGAATAATTGTCAATAAAAGTAATAAAATAAGTTGCCTTTCCCCACGATTGCGTCCGCATCGGGCAACAGATGTCGGAGTGTACCAGCTACAATACCTTCGCGCTCTGATTTGACTTTCTTGGGAAGGGAGTTCGTACCATTTTTCCGCGGGGCAGATATCGCATTACAGGAGGTTCGTTATCTTTTTGATATCCAACTTTTTGTAAGTCCCTTTTTGGGCGGTCCCGGTGAAAATGAAATTGAGATACCCTAGGCGACGATGCCAAACTTTTATTGAATTGTCATTGGCATCTCGTGAATCGGCACCTGCTCTACATTCCTGCATGTTATCGAACAGGATGTAATTCAATCCGTTTTCGCGCCTGGCTGTCAATATTGCCTGACAATTTTTGTTCGAAATTTTTGCTGTATTTTTGCCAATTGTGACAGTGTATCCTCGGTTTACAATTTTGCTAACTGATAGTAAATTTGTACGCAAGTCTGGCACAAATAATGCGTTTTGCAGATTGATATTCTTCCTTATTTCGTTATCATATTTCTGAAGGGATATCGTACCAAGAGCTTTAATTTTGGTTGACAAATTGTATACTAAATTCGATCTGCCGCAGTCAACTTCAATCATGTTCGAAAAATTGTTTCTGTTTCCACATACATGAGGCGAACAACTATTGTCCAAGCACCAAAATTCTTTCCGCACAAGGAATTTTGTTTGAAGAGCACTGTAAACGCTATTCTCACGTTCAATTGCGAAGCCTCAAAGAAAAAGATACCCTATCGTGAACTCGTGGGTTCACTAATGTACCTGGCAATGGTAAAAACGTATTGCATTATCTCAGAAGTACATCCGATATGGGTATAACGTACAGATCATTGAATCGTTCCCTTGCTGTGTACGTCGATGCAGATTGGGCAAACTGCTCTGACGACAGAAGGTCATATATCGGCTTTGATTTCGTCCTTGCTGCCGGTGCTATAATCTTGGAGTCCCGTAAACAACGCACGGTTGCTCTGTCTTCAACCGAGGCAGAATATATGGGAATATTCGACGCTCTAAAAGAGGCTATCTATTAGAGATGGTTCCTCCACAAGCTTAGTGCTGATAACTTGAAAAATGTCACGTTATTCTGCGACAACATAGGAGCGCAGAAATTGTTAGCTAACTCCGTGTTTCATTCTGATACGAAATTTATCGATATTCGACACCACAGCTAAAACATCGAAAATGTTTGATGATACTGGACCAGGATCCCAATTTCCTGCACAACAAGGGAAAATTGCCAATACGTTGTGCACATAAATTCTAAGCGACATAAGTTGTATCCGCAAACGTAGGTCTTAGCTCATATAAGGACATGAGCATGTTTTTTCAATTGTTGATTGTTGTAGTTACGCATTTTCATGAAAGTTTAATCTATTTTTTTTATCAATATAGAAATATAATTTAAGTATGTAAGTTTTTCTGGCGTTTTATTTCTAGTCCCACGATTCCTAGTATCTTATAAATGAAAATGTTCAGAACAAACGAAATAAAAAAGGAAATAATTAAGAAGTTTGACAAATTATATAGATAATTGTTAAAACAATACCAATACTGATAATTTTATAATTTGTTTTTTCCATGGCACTATTTGTGTAAAGATATTTCAATAAAAATAATAATTTCTTTTGCATTTTTCTTAAAATAGTTTGGTACATCATTAGTCCGGTAAAAGAGATTTTATGGTAAGAATAATATAATTCCGGATGAGGCGACGAAGAAGCTGAGTCGGGAATTTCGAAATGAGTCCGTGCATTACTTCGTATGCTGGGCGCAATTATTTAAAACAACATATTGTGAAAACCATAACAACTGTCAGGTCTGTTCCAAGCAGGGTTGTAAGGGTTTTTCAGACCCCGGTGGCGTACTTTGAAAGTGGCAAATAATATATAAAATAATTTTACTATTTTTATTTTATTTTTATGATAACATTTCATACAACATATATGCGAAACAATTCCTGCAGTGATTATAGTATATTGTTTTATTAAGAATAAAAGTGATACTTTGTGTGGCGAGTGTGAAAATTTGCACATAATTTTACATTTTACTCTGAATGACAGATACATTTTTTGCCAAACGTAGATATTTTTAAAAATAATTTACTACTTGACGTTCAATTTGTTATTAATTTAAAACTGTCGATTGTTGATGGTGTTTAGTAACTTTATTCATAGGATATCTAATAGTTTTACAGCGACATTTAGGGCGACATTACAGGTTTCTATCTTATTCGCTGATTCTACATAGTTTTTACACTGGCGGCGTAAAAGTAAAAATTTCTACCCGCCAGAAATAAAACTTCAACCTTGTCAATCACGTCACAAAAGATGTCACTTTTATGACGTTTGAAAAAAAAATAATTTATCTCTCTTATTTCAAATTCGTACCATTTTTAAAGTTTATTAGATAAACAGTTTCTATTAAGCCGCAATTTGGCGTCTGTCTCTATCGTTGTTCACCAATTATATGAAACGCTTCATTGGTGGCCCCTCGCAGCTCGAAACTGAAATGTTTTCTGTGATATCAGTCATCGAAATAGTAGTTACTTGGAATATTTTAGATCGTACTTTTTGTTCGTAGTATCGTAGTTTATTATTTATTTTCGACCACATATTTTATTATGGAAGTAAGTACCTATAGTCGTAACAACAAGAAATGAACTACCCTAAAGAATGTAACGAAATTATTGCACATGTCAATCCGGCATGTGAAGAAACAAAATGCAACAGGTTAAAGTTTACTTTAATGTCAAAACATTATTATTTTGATTTTGATAAACCTTTTCCTTGCCGTTCAGTTCAACTTTGGTTGCTAGGACTATAAACTATTTTACAATTTTTTGTATTAAAATCAAACAACATTGAACGCTGCTCTTTAAGTTATGAATAATTTTATAATACTTTCGAATTTATTTTTTATTCATTAACAAATAATATGACAAGATGTTCGCAAAACATTTTCAAGTGAAACTGGAACTTTAGTTTACAAATAAACACTGAATGACTGAATGTTTGTAGATGCACCTTGGAGCTGCCCTAATAATTGTCATTTATCCTTAGTTACCAAAAGATGATTTTGAATTTTTAACTTTTTCTATGTCAATAAATATATTAATTGTAGAAAAAACAATGTTTGTATTTTGTTCGCGAAATGTTTTTAGTGCATTCGATTGATTCTTATACATTGAAAACACAAACTTCACCCACTTAATAAAAAAAATAACTTATAATGTAATAAATAAAAAATATTTTTTCATTTTACTGAGAAATTGAAGGTCTTATTGTAATTGTAAAATATTTGTATAATGAAAAATAAATAGAACTTTATTCTTCAATTTGTATTTAATTGCATTTTGCATTTGAAATTTTATATTACCAAAAATGAAAATACTGTGTCCAAATGATTCAAAAATCAGGACCTTTGAACGGACTTGTACCTGACATCAATAAAATGTCCAGAGATTCTTATAAAGCAAGATAAATCAGATAATCTTAATTAAAAATTGAGTATACCTTTGACAAGGTCTTCGGTTCAGAAATGTGAAATCCACCTACTTCAATCATACTAGGAACTATTGGTTTTGCTGGAGTAATACTTGGATGAGAGTTGAGCAGAACTAAAGCAGTACGTTTTTTGATAATTTCTCTTAAAGGAGGTACGTCACGAAAAAATGTGTGCATCAAATGCTCTTGTTGCCGAAAATAATACCTAAAAATTTTATCCTTTAGGTAATATCACTTCCCAAGATTGGTCGAAAGGATTTTTTTGGACCTATGTGGAACTACATTGAATTTGAGTTATTTCAAAAACTTTTCACATGTTGCATTAATTACATACATCAATTTGTTTGATGGCCTGCTTCGGGTTAGTTATAAATTTAATTAAATATTTTTTTAAAGAATGTTAAAATTAAACGGATATATAGTATAATAACAATATTTTTGCACATCCGGGCGTAAAAGTCGGACAAATAACATTGTTTTAAGGGCGAAATGACACGCTTTTTCGCCCGAGGGCGAAAAAGTAGTCATTTTCGCCCTAGAGCTTTTCGTGCCCAGTTTTTTGCTACTTTGTTTACTTACTACTTGCTTGTTTTCATTGTTATCCATGACAACGTACATATGTCAAATAGACTACTATGATCTGAATTTGATTTGAACAACGTTTTACTTTGATCGCGGTGATGAAGTAATACTACTTCGGATGTGCAAAAAATATTGTATGTATTACGAGCGAAATATATTTTGGCCCTAGGTGCATTGTAACCCTCCGCTGCGCGGATCTATACCATTTCGCCCTTAATACATAAATAGCTATTTTTGTGTATCCATTAGCGTTCTTATAGTTATTTGATTCCTGATTGAAAAATGGCAAAAATAAGTTCATTCTCGAATGCTAAAGTATGGTACTTCGCAATTAAGAATAAAAAAGCACAACTAATATGGGCATATTCGACTAGAGCAGTGAAAGGATTGAATTTGGTAAATTTAAGTTTTGGTTTAGTTTTGACATATATGATAACTACCCAATTAAAGAACGAATCCCTATACTTACCCGTAATAAACTATTTTTAGTGAAAATGTTTTAATGTTATTAGTAACTCGATCAAAAAATGTCATATTTATAGTATTCCCTCCAAATAATTGATGTACATACGAAGAGGGCGCTGGATTTCCCACAAAACTGTTCACCCACAGATTAGCACCTAACTGCATATAAATATCATTACATATACCTTACAGATTTCTACAAAAAAAATCTTACCGTACTAACAATAATAACAGGACAGTCGAAATGATGTGCAAAGGCCATATGAGCTTCATTGAGACATAGATCTAATATAATCAGATCATATTTATCATTTTTAATAACATCTTTCACTTTTGTAGCATTTAAAACCGTATATGCCATACTGTGCATATCATGTAATAATTTAATAAATTGTTGAAATTGATTTTTACTGTTCAATGCAAATGCATATTTTTGAAAACCTATAATAAATCATGAAATATTAACATATGTATGAACATAAACCCATTTTACACTATCATAAATTTACGTTTTTCCTCAACTCTGTGATGAACAAGAAATACTTCCCTTTTATGTTATCATAATGGTTAAAAAACTGCCTTGATCAATGCGAAGTTGTAATATAAGGCGTATTTCATTAACCACGTGGATCAGATTTAATTTAAATTTTTGAACCCGGATTACTTATTTTCCATTCCATTTAACTGGATCATTTACCGTTACCCTATCTACAAACTATGTGAGTCTCTCGTCGAGATAGATCAGAATGAAAAGAATTGAATTGATTTTAGTGATCTGATCTGATTCGCCTGACAAAACAATACCACTATAAGTGTATTCTTTTTATCATCCGTTTCAGCGCCGTAGCCAGGATTTCATTTCGGGAGGGGTTCTGGTTATAAGGTTTATATATATATATATATATATATATATATATATATATATATATATATATATATATAAGCCTATCTTTTAGCCATATTCGTATTCGCTGTACGCACTATAAAAATACAAGAAAAGCACCTACACGGAAGATTACTTGACCCAAAGACGAGAAATACTATAGTCAACACATAAGGCTATTTGTTTTGTTCTCGGCAGGCCAGAAACAGAAAATAGAGATAGAAATAGAAATCTTATTACTCCCGAGTCACTCGCAAGATGTCACTAAACGGACGCGGTACTCCCCTATTAGTCACGAAATGTCACTATATATAATAAAACTTGAACTTATTGAAAAAGGCAGATTTAATGGTAAGATTAAGCAACAAACGAAATTCAAAAACAACAACAACGAAACATCTGCGGCAAAACCTTTCGGCAAAATACCACACTTCTGTTAGTAGCGTCAGTGTTTGCAAACAAAAAAAGAATGAACCATAGTGACAACTCATGACTAATAGGGGAGTATCGCGTTCATATAGTGACATTTCGCGAGTGACTCGGGACAAGTCAACAAGATTTCTAGCTCTATTTCTATTTTTTCTTTCTGGCCTATCGTGAACAAAATATTCAATAGAGGAACATAGCACATTTTGTGTCTGATCTTTATAATGCAGTGCGCTGTGTGCATTGCTAGTTTGAAAAAGAATGACAATACTCACAAACAATAGAAAATAACAATAAAAGCAATAACAATTACAAGTAAAATAATAAAATACAACAATTAATAACAATGACACAGTTAGTTGCTATATGTATCAAAACCGTCAAATACGAAATACAAAATAGCAACAGGTTTTTTAAATTTTATTTTACATTTCGGACGGGGTTTGAACCCCCAAATCACTCCCCTTGAATACGGCCTTGATCCGTTTCATTTCATTTACGTACATGGGCGCCGACTACATGGGGGCACCGGGGCTCATGCACCCAAGGAAAAATTTCGTAGAGGCAATGCCCCCAAGGAAACATTTACCTCAGCGCAGCATTAGTAATAAAGACATGAATTGTTATTATTTTAACGAAGTATTGTACCTCTTTCCATTTTTAGTAACTAACTGCTATTGTAAAATGGGTATGAGCTACACCCTTAAAAATATTACCAGTGAATTCCTCGCATCAAAGTACCTACGTATACAAATTTTCATTTAGAAACTCCCACTAGTACAGTCTAAATTACTAATTGAATATCAGCCAATAGGAATCCGTAAGGGAGCAGGTCATAGGTCTCTTCCCCGCCTGGCAGCCGGGCTAGACCGCCTTCCAGGACATCTGATGCCCTGAAGGTGATCTAGTTCAGCCGGCCGGGAATTAGATGACGCTTCAACGTGTTCTCTAATTCTTGGCCTGCTGAAACAAGAGCACATTCTGAAGCAGAGGTAGTTGCTCTGGATTGTGCTCTACTTTCAGTGGGTTAGGAATTAGAGCACTCAGAAGTGTTTGCTTTAATTCTAGGTCAACTAACATCAGAGTACATTCTGGAGCACAGTTATCTGCTTTGGATTGTGCTCTGCTTTCAGTGGGTCCGGAATTAGAGCACTCAGAAGTGTTTGCTTTAATTCTAGATCTGCTAAAATCAGAGCACATTCTGGATCAGATTTGGCTGCTGTGGATTGTGCTCTAGTTTCAGTGGGTCCAGAATTAGAGAACTTAGCATTTGCTCTAATTCTTGGACTACTGAACACAGAGCACAATCTGGAACAGGTACGGCTGCTCTGCATTGTGCTCTGCTGTAAATGGGTCAAGAATTAGTTCATTCTAAAGTATTTTCTCTATTCTATGTCTACTGAAACCATAGCAAATTCTGGAGTAATCAAGCTTTGTATTGTTTTCTGATTTCAGTGAATAAAAAATCAGAGCAAGTGTTCAGAATGGTCTGGTTCTTACCCTGTTTAAACTAGAGCGCATTCTAAAGCACTTATGTTCTGGATTTTGCGATGGTTTCAGTAGCCTTAAGTAGGCCAAATACTCCAGAATGATCTATTAAAACCAAAGCCAATTCTAAAGCTATGAATTGTAGTAATTTACTCAGGAATACCAATAAAGTTATCAGTTATCTCAATCATGCTTTTAAGAAAACATTTTCCTTAGCGCTACATTTTTACATCACTGTTGGTTTGTTATTATTTGAAACTATCAGTCATTGTTCAAATTGTTCAGTATTACAGGTGCTATGAAAATGGTTCACACTGAAAAAATTCTTTTTTAAATTAAAAATAAATCATAATATGCGAAATGCATGTAAATTTATGACTATGCAAAACGGGGTCTAGTAGATGACACACCAGCGCTACGATATTTTTTTATTGTAATATGACTCGCAAACTTGATAATAATGGAAATATAGCGAAAAACATTGAATAGAGGATATGGATCTGCGAAAATCGTCCACTATTATAAAATTTACCGGTCATATAACCAAAATCGATCGTATCGTTGGCGAGTCATATTAGCTTCATTCTTACTTGGTAAAAAATTAAGCATGTCTTGCAAGACAACGTCCTTCAATCCTTTTTGTTCTTTCATTCCAAAAGAATTAATAAATGTTACTTCATGGCCTCTTTCTAGTAAGTTCTCAACTAAAGCTTTTCCCTGAATGAAATGGCTGCCTGCACCAAGTGGAAATACCAGTAGTATTCTGGCAGCATCCCCATAGCTCACACAAAATACCCAGAGTAAAATTAACTTTAAGATGTGCGACATTATTCAGAACTACTTGTTTTGGATTGCATGGAAATTATTACACTTTCGATTTCTTTTATGAGAATAATAATTAATACGGATAAATTTTTGTTTCGAGTTTGTTTTTATGCATTTGTTATCAATTTATTTGAATAATTGTTTTGATAATGGAGTATTTTCTCATACTTGCAAAATAGTTATTATTCAAGAAAATAATAAATGTGAAAACTACTAATTATTACAATGTTTTTTTTGCGTCATACGCTGTGAAAAGCATGGCAAACTATTTTATATTTTTAGAAAAAATTTGTAGAATATTTAGAGAGCTGAGATTTTTGTGGCCAGCAGTTCAATGAATTGTTATATTGAATGTGTCAAAAGATTGTGTAAAGTAGTTCGTTATTTTATTGTTCTACTAAAAACTATTTGTCTAGTATTTTGTGTATATATTCAATTCCAAACGAACCTTACAACTGGTAGTTGTTCCGTGTATACACAGTTTTACTTGTACCTAAGTTTACATAATAAATATGCAAAAAAAAACGGTTGGAAAATATTTCTGTTTACTGTTTTCAAACTTATTTTAATCGTAATAAGTTTGGTCCTACAGCCTTCAGCATTTCAAAATTCTTCGTGATAGTCCGAACCCGAACTGAATGCAATTTAATTTCAGGTGTTGCAAAACGGTTGTAAAGAACTCCTGACCAAAAAGTTTTCTGTTCAAACTGTCCACCAGTTTGATGATAGTCAGAAAAGTCTCATCCTGACTAGTGAATATATTGACAATGGGGTATTCCAAGTTTTTTTCATTTTTTAATATGTTATTCTATGCATAAAAATATTAGACCCGTATTTTTTCTTTTCGCCGAAAGGTTTCAGACACGCCAGAAATTTTTTTTTAAAGTTTCAATAAATTTTTCCCTAGAAAATCGGCCGTGCGTGTGACGTCACAGGCACTGAGAACCAACTGAGAACATAATTCGTAGGTCTGAGTCAGGGGCGTGGCGCGTTCGAACAAGAGCCAGTAGGCTGAAGCGAGTGCCTTCTTCGTCACAACATAGCTGATTCTGAATTTTACGTACTCGATTCAAATGCATTACAATTTCATTTTGATATTATGGTATTAAAAATCAGAAAAATAATGATTATATTCACTTTAATATTACTTATATATGGTAAACAATGATATCCAATAAGAATTTCTTTAAAAGCCGTAGGCTTGGAATACCCCATTCGTCTCGCACTATGCGGAATAGTCTCGCTTTAGTTCATTGTCCCGCAACGATCAGCAACGGATTTAACACGGGACCAGGGAGCCATGGCCCCTGGAACTTCATTAGTTGAGAGCCTGCACCAGTGCATTTAAAACGAAATATGAAAAAATTGAGTACTAAGTACTAAAAAAACAGTACTAAAAGAGTAACAGAGACAAAATGATCTCGTGGCCCATTTTAATGAAAATAACTTAGAGGCCTATTGGATTACAATATAAATGATGTGTTTTAGAACGCCCGCTAAATTTATGGTTGGTTTTTACAATGCTCAACAAATTTTTGCAGCCAACGAGTGAACAAACATAATGTTTTTTGGTAACACAGACTACAATGACAGTTGATTCAAGCTAATTTAAGTCTCGGATTTTTTCGTATATTGAAATGTTCTGGAATATTCTTCAATTTAGTTTTTTACTGTGGAATGTATTAAATTGTTTTATTTTTTTACATAAAGTTACCTAAATTAATTCATAAGAAGAAAGAAGACAGCTTTTGTTGCCCATGTATTTCAAGTCAAATGTTAATTACTGTAAAAATAAAATACACAGGCAAAGCGCACAAATCAAATTTATTTCATCCTTCAAACAACATTTTGCATAGGTTTATTTTATCTAATTAATTATTTTTTTTAGAAATTTTGACCTCCCCCCCAAAATATTGGCCCTAGGGCCTCAAAATTATAAATCTGGTGCTGGCAACGATACCTGTCCCGCAAAACATCCAGCATTTTAAAATTTATCCATTTGTTTCCCCTTGAATTTACTAATTTTAATGGTTTACGCGAGAAATCCGTTATGCAACTATGTTTTTGAGACAAGCTGTCTATTTGGAGGATATTAGAATTGAGATTTTGACAGAGGTTAAGTATTTTAGAATCATTTTAGACAAAAACTCATATGGAACTCAGATATCAACAAAATTAGAGAAATGTCCACAAAATTACAAAGAAATATCCATAAAATTACAAAGAAATCAGCAATAGCGTTAAATGCATCACTGCGAACGCCTGGCCTGCCTCAGTATTACAGGTGCTATGAGTACCTATCCGACTGCAGCTATGGAAGTGATTCTAAAGCTAACACTTTTACACATTCTGGTGGAAAAATAGGCGATGCAAATCTCTGCAGAACGAAACGCTTCATGCTCGCAGATCTCGTAAGCCACTTGGAAATTCTAATGGAAATAAAACCAGATAGACTGGCCTTGTCTGACAACAAAATACAATTTTGACGAGAAGTATAAGGTAGTTATTGGTAATCGCCTTGAATGGGCAGCGCAAAAACCTATTATAAAGGATTCTATGTCCTGGTTCACTGATGATTCAAAATTGGACACAGGAAGAACTGGAATGGGTGTACTTGGCTCAGATTACCGAATTAAGGAATCCATAGGCACCTGCTTTACAATTTTTCAAACAGATTTATGCAATAAATCTCTGTGCTCACCTAAACTTAAAGAAAGGTCTAAAAGGAGCAGCAAACAATGTAATGACAGCCAGCCAGGCTACTTTAAATGCAATAAATGCTTTCACTTGTAAATCAAAACTAGTCTGGAACTGCAGGGACATCCTCCAATTGTTATCCAAGGCAAACCACGTACCCGTATGGTGGGTACCATGGTCGAGGGTACTCTAGAAAACGAGAAAGCTGATGAACTTGCAAAAAAACGGGATAAACTTTTATACTACGGACCGGAACCTTCATATGGTCTTCCACAAAACCACTATAAGAAGGTGGTCAAAAACTAGGAAGAATCTGCTATATCCTCATTTTAGAAAAGCATTTCAGGCCTTAGTCAAGCAGGAAAATTCATTTCTCCAGCTTCGACAATCGCCATGAAACTACTAGTTCTCAAAAAGGATTTTAGAATAATTATAGATCTCTTTAAATATCACTTGTACAAAATTGGTAAAGCTGAAAATGACATCTGTCGACTCTGTGAAGAGGACGAAAAATCGTCAGAACACAATACAATGTTGAATAATGGTAGGTACGTTGTAGTTTGATAGAGAGCAGAGAACTATACCGAGTGGTCACTTTTTTTATAGGACATAGGAAATACAATGTTAAATTTTCATTATGCGATAGTTCGTTCCCTATGAATTTTAGAACCAAAGTGTAACTACAAAAAAATGTTCAGAATTAAAAACTGCATCGAACAAGCTTCAATTTATTGATATAATTCGTTCCTGTCATGAGATAAACGTAAAATAAAATTTATAATTTGTAGCTACTTACAGTGTGCCTTGGAAAACAGAACATACAATTTAAACAGTCGATTTTGTTCGTGTTTGATAGATGACATTGTCGTAAAGATTTAATAATTAATTTAAATTATTTCTCAGTAATTATGGATATATTTACTATCTCTTAAAAAAATTAATGGATAAAATGGTATTTGGCCGGAAATTCGTTAAATCAAGTGAGAGATTTATTTATTGCATTTTATCAGGCCCGACCTATTCCTGTATGTGGGTCTATTAGCAGAATTATAAACCTTTTTAATGAAACAGGAATAAACGAAATAAATGTACTTTTATGCGTGACAGAAAACCTAAATAAAAGTATACGTCAGATTGCTGCTGAATTGAATATGTACAACCGACCTCTGTATACAATGTATTATCGAATTTTTTTGAAAAAAAAAAAACATTTATTTTACTGATAAACCAAATGTGCAAAATTTTCGATACTCGAGTAAAGAAAATCCGCATTATAAATACCCATTTGCAGTATCCACAAAAAGTGAATATATGGGCCGGAATTTTTGGTCAACACGTTATTGGACCGTGTTTTATCGAGGAAACATTAAACGGACATAAATATTAAGATATGTAAACTGACATTGGACCAGAATTGAAGCAATATTCAAATGCTGATAGTATTGTCTGGTATCAACATGATGGATGTTCGGCGCATTCTACGCTACCCATGAAACTAAGTTCTATTTAGACCAATGTTTTCCAAATGAAGAATGTAATGTCACATTTATACAACTAAGTAATGTTCGACGGGAATTTTATGAGAGAGTAGGGTATTGTTTAGCAGTTGATTTGGGAATTTGTTGGAATATTTAATCTAAATATCATCTAATTTTATAACGATATTTATAAGGAATTAATAAAACTTAAAATTATTATTTTCTTTAATCGTATGAGGTACTACTGTTAATAAGAAATTATTATTATAAATAAAATTACATAAACTTAAAAATTTAGTTGTATTAATTAATTAAATCATGTTAATAACTAATGACAATGACAACAAATGTTTTGTTTTGTATGGCTCACTGTAAATAGCTAAAAATTATAAATTTTATTTTACGTTTATCTTATGAGAAGCGGCTTAATCCCATAACGGGATGAATGGCCACCATATATATATATATATATATATATATATATATATATATATATATGTCGCAGCGCGCGAAGATAACGGAATGTCAAACGCCAACTTCAGGGTCTTCATCGGGTAGTTCGTCTTGTAGTTGGTGTTTGGGTAGAACCGGGAGGAGGGGAGAGTACTTATAAGACTCGGACATGCTAGTTGGGGCAGTCTACGTTACATCCCGGGATTACCGACATTTCTGTTGATTTGTATTGTTCCATAATAGTACATTATTGTGTTGTGATTAATTGGAGATAGTGTTTCATAACAGTTGATTATTGTGTTGTAATAAATTTAGGGATTATTAAAAAGTGATAAAATATTCAAGTGTGCGTTTTTGTGTGTGGATGAAATGAATGACGACGGTAGTTTTCCGATGGCGCAAGGCCTCCCCTCGACATCAGAAGTGGGATCTGCACCACCACCACCAGAACCACCAGAAGAAGAGAAACGTAACAGCAGTGACGATCAGTGGAGATCACTTCTAGAGTTGCAAAACCGAAATTTCACTGCACTGTTACAGTCAATGGGTACATCGACAAGAAAATCAGATATTGTACTGCCGGCATTTGATCCAGAAATTGTAGAAGATGCACGTTCATGGATGACAACAGCAGATATGTGCATTCTAGATCAACCGTTACAAGGTGCCGCACTAATGATTATTCTTAGTCGAGCTATGAAAGGAGCAGCATCTACCTGGTTGTCTCAAGTATCATTCCCTGGAATGACATGGACTCAATTTAAAGATCTGTTTGTTGCGAGGTATGATTATTCTGAAACTGCCGCGGCTTGCTTTCTTAAGTTGAACAACGGAAAACCAAAAGAAAACGAATGTCTCTCGACTTACGCAGCTCGCTTGATGACGACATTGATGTCAAGATGGAAAGACCTGACCATAGAGCAGATTTGTGTTTCGATCGTGCTGGCACATGTAGCACAATTTGAGCCTCGTCTTCAACGAGTTGCTTTCACACAGGAAATCTTAACGAGGAATGAATTACAGCAAGAGATAAAGCATTTTCTTTCCTTAAAAGAAAAACCACCGCTGACATAAACAAAGAAGACATGTCCGCAAGCAAGCGATTAAAACCATTACCTCACTCTTCAATTATGAAATGTTTTCAGTGTGGCAAGTTAGGTCACAAGGCGAATGATTGTCGCTCAAACAGGAGGAATCAGTTTAAAAAAGATGAAAGACATGATAAACATAGGATCCAACCCTCAAACAAATCATCGCATCGAGATGTCACCTGCTTCAATTGTAGGGCTGTCGGTCATTTTGCCTCACAATGTCCTGTCAGGAACAAGAAAGATAGGGTCACGAGCAACACGGCATCATCAACCGAACGACGCGTGGACCTGTGTCACATTAAAACGCCTGAGGGCGTATTACATCATCACGGTGAGAAATTCCCTTTTATTTACGATTCTGGGGCAGAATGTTCTCTTATAAAAGAGTCGACGGCTTGCAAGTTTAGCGGGAAACGGTTTAATAACGTAATAACTCTGACTGGTATTGGCCAGAGTAGTATACGTAGTGTCCAACAAGTTCTATCCACTATCAATGTTGATGATGTTATGTTTGACATTCTTTTTCATGTGTTGCCTGATAATTGTTTGAAAAATAATATCCTAATTGGTCGCGAAATTTTAAGCCAAGGTCTAGCGGTACATATGACCTCAAATAAGTTAATGTTACATGAGGATAAAGAACACGTCGTTGGCCTATGCAATTTAGAAGAACATAGTAGTATTAATTTCGACAAAGTAGATACAGACGTTTCATTACAGTTTAAGTCTAAATTGCTTTTGATATTAAATGATTTTAAAAAAATTTTCATCCATAGTATACCAAATTGCCGTGTTAATACAAATCCTATGCAAATACGCCTAAAAGATCCGAATAAAACCGTTTGTCGACGCCCTTACCGGCTAAGCCCCGAGGAAAGAAACATTGTTCGCGGTAGAATTGCTGAACTATTAAATGCCCAAATAATTCGGCCTAGTTGTTCACCATTCGCAAGTCCTATATTACTTGTCAAGAAGAAAGACGGTTCAGAGCGTATGTGTGTAGACTACAGGGAATTAAATGATAATACTATACCCGATAGATACCCTCTCCCTCTTATTTCTGACCAAATTGCGAGATTACATAATTGTCATTATTTCACTACTCTGGACATGGCTAGCGGCTTCCACCAAATTCCTATCGACCAAGAGTCTGTTGAACGAACTGCATTCGTTACCCCTGATGGCCAATATGAATTTTTGACCATGCCTTTTGGCTTACGTAATGCGCCTTCCGTATTTCAGCGCGCTGTCATGAAAGCGCTAGGAGAGCTCGCATATTCGTTTGTTGTAGTTTATATGGATGATATCCTTATCGTTGCTAGTACGGCTGAAGAGGCTTTACAAAGACTTCGAGTTGTGTTGGAAACACTGACTAATGCTGGATTTTCGTTTAATTTTAATAAGTGTACTTTTCTAAAGAAAAAAGTAGAGTACCTCGGATTTGAAGTTTGTGCAGGAGAAATTAGACCGAACTCAAGGAAAATAGAGGCGTTAACTAGGCTACCCCCACCCGAAACCGCGACTCAATTACGTCAATTTATAGGTTTAGCATCATACTTCCGTCAATTTGTACCCAAATTCTCACAAGTCATGGCCCCTTTGTATCTTTTAACATCTATGGGTAATAATATAATTTGGAAACCGTGTCACGAAAACGCTAGGCAAAAGGTAATATCCGTGTTAACTAATGAACCGGTTTTAACAATATTTGATCCAAATAATCCAATTGAACTACACACAGACGCGAGTTCTATAGGATACGGTGGGATTTTAATGCAAAAGAAGGATAAGAAACTTCACGTAGTCGCTTACTTCAGTAAGCGAACTACAATTTCAGAGTCGAAATATCATTCATACGAGTTAGAGACCCTCGCAGTTGTTAATTCCATAAAACACTTTCGTCACTACCTTCACGGACGTAAATTTGTGGTCGTCACAGATTGTAATTCGCTACAATCTTCACGCAAGAAGTTAGACCTTACACCTAGAGTGCATAGATGGTGGGCTTTCCTGCAAGCGTTCCATTTTGACATTATTTACAGAGATGGTAAGCGCATGAGTCATGCTGATTTCTTTTCGCGAAATCCCTTACCAATTTCCAATAATAAAAGCCTCATGAGTATGCCACATAAAGAAATTAATATAGCCCAGGTCGCCACTAATTGGTTACTCGCGGAACAACAATCTGATGATGAAATTTCTAAACTCATTAGCGATCTTAACAATGAAGAACTTAACATCAACTTAGCTAAAACTTATGAATTACGCTCCGGTATTTTATATCGAAAAATTCAAAGAAACGGGAGAACACGATGCTTACCCATAATACCCAGAGCATTTAGATGGTCAGTTATCAATAACGTGCATGAATCACTCATGCATGTTGGTTGGGAAAAGACTCTGGAGAAGGTTTTCGATTCTTATTGGTTTGATAGTATGACCAAGTATGTTAGAAAGTTTGTAGATAATTGTATTACTTGCAAGGTATCAAAGTCAAACTCTGGTAAAGTTCAAGCAGAACTGCATCCCATACCAAAGGTAGCAATTCCGTGGCATACAGTGCATATAGATGCGACGGGCAAGCTCAGTGGCAAAAATGACAAAAAGGAATACGTTTTTGTGCTAATCGATGCGTTTACAAAATTCGTTTTGCTACATCACACACTCAACATTGATTCGGGAAATAGTATTAAAGCCTTACAATCTGGAGTCTCTCTCTTTGGCACACCAACGCGTGTAATTGCCGACCAGGGTCGTTGTTTTACCAGCAAGGAATTTCGTGAATTTTGCGATTCGCACAAAATTAACTTGCATTTAATAGCTACGGGCGGTTCACGCTCCAATGGTCAGGTAGAACGCATTATGGGCACCTTAAAAGGGATGCTGACTGCCGTAGAAACAAGTAACAATCGATCTTGGCAAGATGCTTTACCTGATGTTCAATTAGCACTCAATTGTACGGTAAATCGAGTTACAAAATCTAGCCCATTAGAACTTATGATTGGTAAGGTTGCAAGGCCTTTAACGCTGATGATGGCGGATGAATTAGAGCCTGAAATAGACATAGTTGAGATCAGAGCACAAGCCCTAACCAATATTGACAAAAGTGCCGCTTATGAAAAACAAAGATACGATAATACCAAAGCAAAAGTAAAAAGATTCTCAGTAGGCGACTTTGTATTGTTACAAAATGAAGAACGCAATCAGACAAAGCTTGATCCAAAGTACAAAGGCCCGTATAAAGTTGTGGAGGTCTTAGAAGGTGATAGATACATTTTAAAAGCACTGAACAACAATCGTACCTACAAATATCCTCACGATAGGATGAGGATAATGCCTCAAGGACAAATTCTGGTTGAGTCAGGAGATGATTTGGAAGAATGTAAACATGGTGATGTAAAAGGTGGTTATACTCATTTAAATTAGTCTAAATGGGGGTATTTCTAAATTGTAGATTGTATCACTAGATGGAAGTGATGATTTGTGTTTCTGTTAGCGTGCTGGATGGAAGTACCTAACAATCCTATCACTAGATGGAAGTGATGATTTGTGTTTCTGTTAGCGTGCTGGATGGAAGTACCTAACAATCCTATCACTAGATGGAAGTGATGATTTGTGTTTCTGTTAGCGTGCTGGATGGAAGCACCTAACAATCCTATCACTAGATGGAAGTGATGATTTGTGTTTGTGTTAGCGTGCTGGATGAAAGTACCTAACAATCGTATCACTGGATAGAAGTGATGCGTGAGTGCGTTACTGGCGCTAGATAAATGTGTCACTGAATAGAACCGATGATTTTGATTTTATTTGCGTTGGTGACACTGAGTGTAAATGCTATTTATGATTATTAGAGATATAGTATAGTAATGGGTTTCTGATTAGTAGAGGTGATTCGATTATGTGTCAAGGGTCTGTTTAAATGAGTAGGGACCTATTTTGAGTGTCAGGTATGACCGAGTATGTTTTTTTTATTGATTACAGATGCATCACACGAGGACGTGTGACTTGTCAGAATGGCCGTGTCGCAGCGCGCGAAGATAACGGAATGTCAAACGCCAACTTCAGGGTCTTCATCGGGTAGTTCGTCTTGTAGTTGGTGTTTGGGTAGAACCGGGAGGAGGGGAGAGTACTTATAAGACTCGGACATGCTAGTTGGGGCAGTCTACGTTACATCCCGGGATTACCGACATTTCTGTTGATTTGTATTGTTCCATAATAGTACATTATTGTGTTGTGATTAATTGGAGATAGTGTTTCATAACAGTTGATTATTGTGTTGTAATAAATTTAGGGATTATTAAAAAGTGATAAAATATTCAAGTGTGCGTTTTTGTGTGTGGATGAAATGAATGACGACGGTAGTTTTCCGATGGCGCAAGGCCTCCCCTCGACATATATATATATATATATATATATATATATATATATATATATATATATATATATATCTTATGACAGGAATGAATTATATCAATAAATTGAAGCTTATTGTTCGATGCAGTTTTTTATTCTGAACATTTTTTTGTACTTACACTTTTGTTCTAAAATTCATAGGGAACCAACTAACACATAAGTAATGAAAATTTTAACATTGTATTTACCTATGACCTATAAAAAAGTGAACATCCGGTATGTATGAGTAGATGCATTTTGTCACCGAGGTACAATTACGCAATTTTGACAATATGTTTTTAAATTAAGCTCAGTGTTGAAGACTACTGCGATTAATAAATTATGTTATTCTCACTTCAGTATTGACACACTGAAAGTCATGATTAAATAGTGGCGTAACTAGAATTTATGGGCCACGGTACAAAAAAAATATTTGGGGCCCCTAGGTAATCTATAATATATTTACCTAGTTGAAAACATTGGAGGTGCAATAGTATGTTTTTATATTAATTAAAATCGAGAAGACAGTGATGCACTAAAGGTACAAACAGAAGAATTTATAGAAAGACTACGCCAAGTAATAAAGAACGTTTGGGAGAAGGAGGCACTTCCATCCGAATGGAAAAAAGCAATAATAGTTCCAATCCACAAAAAGGGAGACACTACAAAATGTGAAAACTACCGAGGGATAAGCCTTTTGAATATTGTATATAAAATATTTTCGTCCATATTATACAACAGATGTAAAATAGTGGCTGAGACAATACTAGGAGACTACCAATCAGGATTCCGACAAGAAAGAAGTACAACTGATAATATTTTCTACCTACGATAAACACTCGAAAAATGTTGGGAATATGATATTAAATTGTTTTGCATGTTCGTAGATTTCAAAACCGCATATGATAGCATAAATAGGTCAGAACTGTGGAAAGCTATGAAATCACTTGGATTTGATAATAAGCTCATAAATTTAGCTAAAATAGCAACAGAAGAACAGGAAGTCATGATCAAAGCGCAAGGCGTACTTTCAGAACCATTCGAGACGAACGTCGGTCTAAAGCAGGGTGATGCACTAGCCCCTCTACTTTTTAACATTGTTCTTGAAATGACACTACGACAAGCCGAGGTAAATGTAAACAACACAATATTCGTAAAATCGCACATAGTATCAGCTTATGCAGACGATTTAGTAATCCTCAGTAAAAAAGAAACAGAAATGAAAGAAGTATATATTAAAATAAAGAACGAAGCATCAAAATTCGGTTTAAAAGTAAATGTGGACAAAACGAAGGTAATGGTAATGTCTAGACAAACTCATGCGAATCCACAATTCATAAATATAAATAATGAGTCTTTTGAAACTGTTGATCACTTCACATACCTCGGATCCACTGTAAACTCAAAGAACAGCATGAGTGAAGAAATAAAGAAAAGAATTGCCCTAGGAAATAAATGCTACTTTTCTTTGATAAATACTTTAAAGTCAAAAAACATCAGTAGGACAACGAAAATTACTATCTATAAAACCATCATACGACCAGTTGTTACATATGCAGCAGAAACATGGACGTTGACCGTAACTGACGAGAAAAAACTTCGCTCATTTGAAAACAAAGTTCTGCGGAAAATATTTGGAGCAGTAATTGAGAACGGTCTGTGGAGAATCCGAATGAACCACGAAATAGAACAGCTATTAAACGACAAAAACATAATACATTTCATTAAAACCCAACGACTTAGATGGTTGGGTCATATAACTCGGATGAATGAAACAAGGAATGTCAGCAAAATTTTCAACGCCAAGCCAACATATAAAAGACCAACAGGTAGACCAAAATTACGATGGAGCGATGATGTGCAAAAAGATGTTAGGAGTCTTCAACTAAATAATTGGAAGAGAACGGCACAGAACAGAGACGAGTGGAGGAAGACAATAAGGGAGGCTTTTATCCCCCAGGGATAGGTACGCCGAAGAAGAAGAAGAAGAAGAAGACAGTGATGCACTACCTGTAACCGGTTTTAATATTTCGCTTATTTGTACAAATAACAATATATTTGTTCATATATTTTCGCCTTTCGTTCGAGGAATTCAATTTCAATGAGGGGGAAATTTACCTCCAGTCACCCCCTTGAATTTAACATTGCTGGGCACTTAGTGCCCCCGGGCTACAAATAATAAGATGTGATCGAAAATGAAAATTTATAAAAATTTTAAAATACAAGAAATATAATTTTAAAAATACATAAATTAAGTCAAAACAAAAATATGACTGTCGAGACCAATGTCATAAACACATTTGTAATAAAACATAAAGTGAAAACCTGTAAGATAGTGTAAACAATATCTAACAACCTGGTTGCAGAAATATTTAATTCCTTGTTAAGTTATTGGATCATCAAAATGAACAAATTATAATCACTTTCCTTGTTCATAGGACATTTAAATCATTCTTGTCAAAAAATCGCATTGTATTTGTTCGTTTTGATGATCCGTTGATTGATCAAGATAGCAATAAACGTTTCTGCAAAGGTAGAATAAAAAATAAAAATATAAAAAGTTTTAAAAAATTGTAAAAAAAAAGAGTAACACTTTTATATGCTAATTTAATAGAAGAACATTGCGATATACGAAATGAAGAACAACGTGTTAAATATATACAAGTAAGAACAGCAACACATGACACTAATCGAAAAATATTTCTACGTTTTGCTTTTGATTATGACCAAAGAATTGATTACAATTCACATCGTAATATTGATATTGGTAATCTGGATCAAGTGTGTTTCCATTAAAAGTATTAAAATACAAAAATGAAACTCCAGGATTGTATTACATTAATGGTAAAGTAAAATTTCCAGAATTAAATCAACTATCAGAATCATTATTAACATTTATGTTCGGAACGACATTTATTAACATTTCTTAATAATATTCGACAGTGCAACATTTGCTTACAAATGTTAGAATGTGTAGAGCGCGATGAAACATAGTCGATGATGAAATATAAAATAAAATAGAATTAGTAAAGGGGCAGAACATTTTAATACAATACATAAAAAATAACAAGAATATAATATAATACAACATATATAAAACTATTTCGGCCGGGTTGGTAAATTATCTGCAACAGAAAAACATACCTTGAATATTTATATATTCAGTGAGTCAAGATGGATCTAAAACAGAACATGCCAGGAATGCGCCTTACACAAACACACACACATTCGCGGACTAGGGACTCATACACTAGTCCAATCCCTCGCTGCGTTAGGGAACCCCGATTAACTTACGTTTTCCACGTTGCGCCCAAAAGAACATGGACGCCGGGTACAGGGTAAATACACGATCTGTCCCGATCCCACGTTGGGTTAGGGTGCACCGCAACTAACCTCCTTATTACGGTTTTACAATCATACACCACACATATAAATACATACTAGAACGCCTACAAGCAGTAATATTAAGATCCAGACTCACCTATATGACTTTTCACTTATATTGATATTTCTATGTATAAATATCAATAGCAACTGTTTACATTGATTATTTAAAATAATAAATTTAGTAGGTGTTGTATATCTTAGAGTGTTGTTGTATATAAAATACGTAGCATCCTTTGAAAAACAATAGTTTCCTGTCATATATATTTATATAAACAAATATCAATATAAAACAATATTAATAAATATAAACTGTTAAATAATAAAGCGTGTATAATATAATTTATTCTAAAAAGACACAACAATAAATGGCGACGAGGAAAACACAAGTATAAATAGAAGAAGTTGTCTTGTAATTTTGAAAAGTCACATCAAAAATTATAAAAATAGATCCCTCACAGTTACAACAAATTCTTGCCGCTCAACAGGCTCAGCAACAAGAATTTATCAGTACGTTGATAAAACAATTCTCAGCAAGCAACCTGTCTACATCAACTTCAGAATCAAAAACATTATATTCCTTCGAACAATTCGACAACAATAAAGAGTCTTTTGACCAATATGTACAAAGGTTGGAAAATTATTTTTCACTTATAAATGTAAGCACAGATAAGAACAGATGTCAGAAAATATTGTTAAATTGTATTGGTCCAAAATTGTATGGCTTATTGACAAGTCTAACAGCACCGGAAACTCCCACAGAGAAAAATTATGATGACATTATTAAATTATTGAAAACTCATCTTTGCCCGAAACCAAACCCATTAGTCGAACGGCACAGACTGTTCACCCGATCTCAAAAATCAAATGAATCAATTGCCATATACGTAGCGGAGATTCGAAAATACATTCCAAACTGCGCACTCGAGTGTGAGAAATGTAAGACATCCATTTCGGATACAATCTTATTATCACAATTTATTAGAGGAATCCGTGATGATTCAATACGACAGAAAATACTACAAGCTGGAAAACTTGATTTTCAATCAAATATTAACGCAGCAATAGCACTGGAAGCATCGTTAATTGACAGTAAAGAAATAGCAAATCAAAATTCATCTCAAACGGATACACTAAACGATGTTAATAAGAATCATCATCTAAATAAAATTCGAAACAGGCACGAAGAAAGATATCCGTCTAATATGCGTCAACACCGCTCCAGAAGTCGTGTCGATTATAAAGCATTAGGTATCGCAGATCTTTGTCTGAAATGTGGTAGAAATAATCACACTACAAGAGAATGTCGAATCAAAAAAGACAAATTATATTGTAAATCATGTCAGAAGATCGGACATACGTCGAAAATTTGTATTACAACTCTTCTGAGAGATCGCAAGCCTCAAATTACAAATAAATCTCCAAAATATGTAAATAATCTCGAAGATCTTCATCAGATAGTCGATATTTTTCAAGAATCATCTAACAAGAAATTTGCCGAAAAATATTACGTCACAGTAAATCTTGAAGGTCGCCCAACAAAATTTGAAGTAGATTCAGGAGCTGCATATACAATTTTGCCAAGAAGTATCTACGAACATTTTAGAAATTCAAAACAACTACAACCAACAAATATCCGATTTCGTTCTGTTTGCAAGGAAATATTTGCTCCGGATGGCGTTGTCAATCTAGAAATCCAGTACAAAAATAAAACAATTAAGGATATAGCATATATTGTTGACAACTGTGGACCATTATTAGGACGAACGTGGATCCGAAGACTCGATATTAATCTTAAAGAACTTGACTCTGGAAAAAATACCACTGATAAATGGAGTAACACATTATCAACAAATTTGACAGATGTAGTTGAAATAGATATTAAAGAAATTAAAGCACAATTTAGTGAAATATTTGTTCAAAAGGTCGGAAAAATTCCAAATTTGAAATGTTCCCTGAAAATACGCCCAAATGCGAAACCAGTATTCAACAAGGCTCGAGATGTACCATTCGCTCTTCGAAAACAAACTGAAAAAGAACTTCTTTCCCTTGAAGAAGATGGCATTATTACAAGAGTAGAAACTTCAGATTGGGGATCACCACTCGTATGTATTCCAAAACCAGATGGTAAGGTGAGAATATGTATTGACTATAAGGTTGGAGTAAACCAAACGCTTCAAAATGCACATTACCCTATTCCAAAAATTGAAGATATTATAAATAACTTACGTAACTCAAAGTACTTCTGTACTCTTGATTTATATAAAGCGTATTACCATATTGAAGTAGATGATGACAGTGCCAAAATACAGACAATAACGACACATAAAGTCACATTTAAATTTAATCGACTTGCATTTGGGATAAAAACCGCGCCAAGTGAATTTCATCGAGTACTAGGTCAAGTGCTTCAAAATCTCGAAGGTGTCACATCATATTTTGATGACATAGTCGTCAGGGGTTCAACATATGAAGAATGGAAGAAAAGATTAATATTATGTCTCGAACGATTAAATAAGTATAATTTACATTTAAATGAATCAAAGTGCAAATTTTTCAAGACGAAAATAAATTATCTAGGATACCAAATAGAAAATAATAAAATTTCAAAATCGCCAGAAAAGGTCGAAGCAATATTAAATGCTCCACGTCCGAAGAACGTGCAAGAAGTTCAACAATTTTTAGGACTTATAACATATTACTCGAAGTTCATTAAAAGCGTATCTACCATCACTTATCCACTCAGATTATTGCTTCTCAAGAATAGGACATTCCATTGGTCACCAAATGTGAAGCAGCTTTTATTCAGCTAAAACAAGCAATTGCTAGTGATCAAGGTTTAATCCCGTTTGATCCAGCCCTGCCTATTGTTGTATCATGTGACGCAAGCCCAGTTGGAGTAGCAGGTATATTATCACATGTTATTAATAATGAAGAACGACCAGTAGCTTTTGTTTCTCGTTCATTAACTAAAGCGGAACAAAACTATAGTCAGTTGGATCGAGAAGCTGTTGCAATATATTGGGTAATAAAAAAATTATATAATTATTTGTATGGTCAACGTTTCAAATTAATAACTGATAATAAACCCTTGACACACATATTTAAACCTGATGCAAAACTACCATCAATAACGTCAAGCCGTCTCTTGAGATATGCTTCATTTTTATCAGAATTCCAGTATACATTAGAACACAGAAAAGCTGAAGAACAGCATAATGTCGATTATCTTTCAAGAGCACCTTTACCAACAGATACAAATTATATAGATGGGTTGGAAATTATTTATATATACAAACAATGAATAATATTAACACAATAAGACTAAATTACAATTCAATTGTAAAAGAAACTGACAAAGACGCAAAACTATCATGTCTCAAGAAAACTTTACTTCAGGGCACAAATAATGAAGGTATCTACCGTTTACACAGAAGTATTATTTTTCGAGGAAATCGTATAGTCATCCCAGAAAGTCTCCAAAAAGAAGTCTTAGAAGAACTACATCACACGCATCCAGGTATTTTCAGAATAAAAAATCTCGCTCGTAGATACGTCTACTGGGAAAAAATTGACAATGACATAACATCACATGTCAAGCAATGTCTCTCTTGTGCTCAAAATCAAAAAGAACCGAACAAGGCCTCAATTCATCATTGGGAAGAACCAGAAAACAATTTTGACAGAGTTCACATGGATTATGCTGGTCCTTACCAAGGCTTGCATTTTTTAATTGTTGTTGATGCAAAATCAAAATGGCCAGAGGTTGCGATTAGTCATTCTAGTCCAACTACAGAAACAACAATTGATAAACTTGAAAATATATTTGCGTACCATGGTTATCCGAAGACAATTGTAAGTGACAATGCAACCATTTTTACCAGTCACGAATTCAAAAAGTATTGTAAAGATCGTGGAATTTTTCAAAAATTCATTGCTCCAGGAAATCCAGCTACAAATGGACAAGCTGAAAGATACGTTCAAACTTTAAAAAATAAACTCAAAGCAATGGAAAGCGAGACTGGTTCCATAAACGAAAAAATTAGAAAAAATTTACTTTATTACCGAGCCACACCAATGCATAATAATAAATCACCAGCAGAAATCTATCTTTATCGGAATATTCGAATTGCTTTAGACAAAATTAGACCACCAGAAATAACAACAAACACATCAAATATAAACAAACCAGCCTCACGCCAGTTAAGTGTGGGAGACAGAGTATTATCAAGAAATTATATTGGAAAGCATAAATGGAATTGTGGCACCGTTGTGAAAAGATTAGGGAAACTACACTACAGAATTTCTTTAGATAATGGATACGTCTTAAAACGTCATATAAATCAATTAAAAATCTCTGAGATAAAGAAAAAACCAAATCAAAACAGAGTATATTTTGATCTAGATCCTCTACCAGCAACAACATTAAGAAGACAACAAATGGAAGAATTCGAGTTAACAAATAACCAAACAAGAGACAACTCATTGAATTTAACATCAAGTACATCAAATACAAATATCTCAGGTACAGCATTCCACAGTACACCAGAAGTACGACGTTCTGGTAGAGCACGTCATCCACCATCATACTTAAGAGATTATATTTGTTATTAAGTGTGGGAGACTGTTGTATATAAAATACGTAGCATCCATGAAAAAACAATAGTTTCCTGTCATATATATTTATATAAACAAATGTCAATATAAAATAATATTAATAAATATAAACTGTTAAATAATAAAGCGTGTATAATATAATTTATTCTAAAAAGACAAATGTCAAAGTGAAACGTTTGACAATGGCAACTTCAATTTGACACTGACACAAAGGAGAAAATGTGTTATTTCCGCGTATACCAATCATTCTATATCACTGTGTTGCATATAAAACGAATCAGCTAACATATATCTTTCCACTGTCATCCTCTAAAACCAGTTATAATGTTTACAATCTAATACTTGTACAGAGTACAGATATGCAAAAAATGAATTTTCAATAATTACATGAAGTGACATGTGACATCTACTTAATATAAAATGCTTATTTAGGGGCAGTAACGCGCACCTTGCCCAGCTAGTTAAAAATAAATAACATGGCGATGATAAAAAAAATAAGTGAGTTTAAAGTGATCGATCTCAAGGGGGAACTGGAAGAACAAGAGCTGGAGACATAGGGAACCAAGACTGGTCTACAACTTCGACAAGTCTTAATTGTAGCTGTACGTTACCTACCTCCTCCGCACACATTCATATTTTAGCCATTGATCGTCTAGTGAAAGATTTAACTTACCCTACGTTGTGTTTATTTAAATAAGTAACAGGTCATTGTCGTAATACAGAGTAGCTGTTAAAAGTGGAGGAATCTGGACAGGTTGTTGATAAAATAAAAGAATGATATTCACTCCAAAAGACACACAAAAAAACTGATCTTATGCATTTATTGATAATGTGAATTTAATTCACGGGCGAAATAATGCTGTGGAATATTACGCTCTCTGGTATATACCTTATGAACTTGAGGGAAACCACAGCTAAAACCTCAAGTAGAGAGACAATTTGACAATATAACAATTATATAAGAAGATTACATTCAATTTATAAAGAGTTGTCCCAATAATTTATTGTACCCATTTATAGTAAAATTGAGTGACTGAGACTAAAGTTATATTGGTGGTCAGTTAGTGTTGTACTTGGTTTGAGTTTTATTGTTTATTTCAGAGTTGGCAGGCCGTTGCTCTGAGGTCTTTTATTTATAGGGCGCTCTGTTTTGTCAGAGAGCCATTATTTATATTGTTCTAGATGATCTGAACCGGCCCTAAGAGCACACAGTATTCATGAACCGGCCACGGCCAGAACACAGTCAAAGCTATCAGAAATAATTGTTGATAGTTGTATTTGAGGCAGACACCCAGCTGAGCTGGCAATCTATGGTGGTTGAACAGATTTAAAATTGTTCAGTAACCAATATTAGATCGGTTATATTTCATAAAAATATTATATCATTGTGACAAATCATAATTAATATTTATATAAAAATATAATAAACCCATACCTAGCTTGTACAAGTTGAGTCGTGGATAGCAAAGAGTATTGGCAGATGAAACTCCTTTGTGGGTCAGACAGAGCCTTTAAACAACTCACTACAGCGTTTTCAGAGGATGCACCAGGTCGTCTACGTGCCAGACAGAGCCTTTAAGCAACTTTGAGACGACGCTAGCGGAGAGGAAAATCTATCGAGGTGCCATACAGATCCTTTTAAGCAACTTTCAATAACGGTGTCAGAGGGTACATTACGTTGTCCACGTATCAGGCAGAGCCTTTTAAGCAACTTTGAGACGACTCTAGCGGAGAGGAAAATCTATCGAGCTGCCAGACAGAGCCTTGTAAGCAACTTTCGATAGCAGTTTCAGAGGAACAGAAGGAGTGTAGGGAAATGGAGTCAGGAAGTCCAGTAGGGACTACCTCGGACAAGCCAAGCGTAGTGGAATCTTGGATCTGACTCCCCGAGTACTGATTTTGATTCGGGTTATATACAAAAATATCCTTCTTCACTCCTTCAGAACGAGGACGCAGGTTCGGGCTCTACGGGCTCAGCGTCTCGCAGTCTGGCCCTTTCAAGTGGTTTGGCCGTTTGGCTTGGGCGCCAAGACGTGGAGTCCGTGGGCGTGCGGATGATTCCTTGAGTACTTTTGTGAATTTCAAAATATCTAACAAAACACTATATTCTCTGCCATATTACATATTTATATCAATTAGCAGTACCCACTGCAAAGATTATATTGGTTCACATATCCCGGGGAGACGTGTGTAAATTTACATTAGTTAAAATCAAATATCTTATTTATCCAGGACGTATTTTATTACGGAATATTTTAACTGATGTGTTGTAATAACACATCATTTGTAGAGAGTTTAAGCATGATTCAAATACATAATAATTTATCAACTTTGTTGTTAAAGTTATTTGTACTTAGATAATAACTGAAAGGGCGTGGTTTTTACCAATGTGATATTGAAATAGATATTTCTATTATTTAAAATACTTGATTTGCACCTCTGATTGAATTTAAACAACGGTATCATTTTATATAATAATCTACGGAAGTATGAATACCGTATAGAAATTTGTGAAATTTCCGCCTATGCTCCAAATACAAATAGTGGAATGCATACAATATTTCCGTATGTGGCAAGTGTTTTCTGACCTGGCCTGTAACCCTTGACTAGTTTAAAAATGAAACCAGGTGTTAGTAAAATTATTATTCACAAAAATATTTTATCGTAATAAAGATTCGATAAAGATTATTCCTAATATTAATAACAAAATTATACATGCTAGCAGTACTGCTTCATAATAAAAGCTGTTAAAAATCCTGATGATCTTTTATTCTAAATTACGGGTGATTTTGTTAAAATCCCGAAAGAAAATTCTAGAACATTGGAAGAACAAATGACAAAATTCTAGAAAATATTAAGAAAACTTAAAAGAACGAATGATAAACCTAGGAATAGAAACTAGAAGAAAAGTTAAGGTAAAGTTTTAATACATCTGAAGAAAACTTAAAAGAAAAACTGATAGAAAATTCTAGAACTTTGGAACAGAAATTTACCGAAAATTGTCGAACAATGGAAGAAACAGAAAATTCTAGAACTTTGAATCAAAAATTAGTAGAAAAAATGACAGAAAATTCTAGAACATTGAAAAAAGAATTGATTGGAAATTTTACTACTTTGGAAAAGAAATTAGAAGAAAAATTGACGGAAAACTCTCGAACATTAAAAGTAGAATTCATGGAAAGCCTTACAATTTTAAAAACAATGAAATAAAAACGAACTTATTCAATTATAAAATACGTTCAATAGGTGACGTATACAGGCTGGCTGATTTTTCATTGTCCAGGCCATATCTCCTGAAATATTAAACATACAAGAAAAAGCTAAAAAGGAAACTTGTGTAATAAGACTTTGCCTATAAATTAGCGTTAACAGATGTTTTCCATGGCCCACTGATTTGGCGGAAATATATTTAACTTTGGTTTTTTAAATGGAACATTCTGTATGTTTTTACGGAATAAGATTCTACATTAATTTCTCTTTACAATTATGTAAAACAACTGGAGGTTTGCCTTTAATTTATGCTTAATAATGTAAAAAATAAAATTATGTGAGACGGCTGTGATTTGCAATTATTTTATTATTTATACCTGCAAACAACTGCCAAGAAACTGACAGAAGTATTTATTAGTTGAAAAGGTATTGTACTTCGTAATTACAAAAGAAAAATGAATTTCACAAATAGTAAAAAGGTTGATATGCTCTGCTGTTTTCACAAATCAGATAATAATTAAATAAAAGTCAAAAAACACTTCTAATAAACACTTGTATCAGATTTATAAAGAAAAATAGTGATTAACAAGGAGAAAACACAGCCGACTTGCATAATTTTATTTTTTGCATTATTAAGCATAAATTAATGGCAAACCCCCACTTGTTATACATAATTGTAAAGAGAAATTGATGTAGAACATATAAGGTGTACTATTTAAAAAAACAAAGTTAAATATTTTTTCGCCAAATCAGTAGGCCATGAAAAACATCTGTTAATGCTATTTCATAGACCAGATCTTGTTACACAAGTTTCCTATTTAGCTTTTTCTTATATATTTAATATTTCAGGAAATATGGCCTGGATAATGAAAAATCAGCCACCTTGTATAGTAACTTTGTTCAGAAAGTAGTTTGAAATTTGTCAACATAATTCGTATATACAGTGGAGTGTGTTTAATTATATTTCTGTCTTGTTTTGGAGTTTGTAATTTATCAGTAATGACAAAAAATATATAAAATACAATGAACATAAATTTTAAAATATGTCAACTACATTAATTAGAAGGTATTAACATTGCTAACGGATGTTTAATGTATAGATGTATTGCAAAAACAAATAATCTTTTAAAAGAAATAAAATATGTTTGGCGCAATACTTTTGCACGCCATTGTATATCTTCCTGCAAAGTAAATAACTACACAACAGTTGACAGTTATTTAAATTGAGCGGTTAGGTGGTTTGTTTTTGACGTCACGGTTTCACTGCCTATTTTTTATGATTATTAATAATTGTTTACAGTAATTAAAAATCTTGTTGCATTAATAGTAAAGAAATCTGATGTTTTTATACTTCTATTAATGTAATTTTTAATTAGTTATATATTTCATAGACAAAATTTCGCCTCACGGGCAAAATGAAAAGTCGGTGCCTATGGATGTAATGTACTGTTAATAGGTACCTGAACGCAATTACGTACTTGTGAGGTTACAAACTCAAGAGTAATTTTTTCATACGTCGTAACATGCTACTTACATCTTTCTGGGTACGTAATGAAATGTGTATAGATTTTTTCAGGTTTTATTTACTTGTTTAATTTTTATCCCTACTACTTCTTCCAATCCTTTCTTAAATTTGACTGAATATAGTAGATATTTGTAAAAAATTGGTTTGCGAAATTAAATAATCATAAAAAGAAAAAAGAACCTTGAACATTCTATTTTTAAGGTGTAACAGAATATCTAAATAAGTAAATAGATATGTATTTGGGTATTAATAAACTAATGGTAAACAACTATATTTGTTTACGCATCAATTTTGTGTATCTTATAATAATATCACGATTATTAATAAAATTCAATCAGTTATTTATACGGAACAAACAGTTTTTAAATTTATACTTACAACATTAATACTTTTACATTTTGATATCATTTACAATGACGTACCTTGTTATCGCGTTAGATAAGTGACCTTCATATAATAAACCTTGAACCACAAGATGAGTTTATTTGTTTCTAGTCACTCTTAACATGAACAAAGTGTTAGCAGCATTTTTGGTGTTTTTGTGTCAAGTATGTTGGATGCCGTCTACGGAGGGTGCGCGCATCCTGGTGTTCTTTCCTCCCCCGGCTCCGAGTCATTTCATTTTGGGAAATGCCTTAGTAAAGGGGTTGGTACAAAGAGGACATGATGTTACGTTTGTTAGTTCCTTTGGATCTAAACTAAATAAAACAAATATTAGAGATATAGTATTACCTATCAACAACAATCATTTGGATCGTAAGTATGATACTGCATTATTTAATAATACTTAATGAAGATCTATATACATGGTTTACAATTATATGTGAACTTACTACTAACACAAACTAAAGATTAAATATAATATTCGCCTATTTAAATCTGCGTAGAAATAAAAATCAATACCATCAGTATTGTATATTTATTTATTATAAAACAATTAAAATTATGTATTAATCAGTATTACATACAATAACACAATCTTAGAAATAAAATAAAATTTTAACCTATAAACCAGTGACTTAAATATGTTTGTTTCAAAAACCTTGAAATCAATATCAAAATAGCGGGAAACTTTAAATGCTGGTACGGGTGTTCATTTTAAGTGGGATACTATTATCTCGAGAACTACAAAAGATAATAGTTGGTTAAATTAACAAGCAATTTATATATCACGAGACTATTTTAATGAACTAAACATTGTTTTTTATTTTAAGTAGCAACATATATTTTCTGTCATTCGATAGATTTTTTTTCAGATTTCAACGATACACTGTGTTAATATCTTCAGATAACATTTTTTTTAAGAAAATGCAAAATTAATTATGTATTCTTATTATTTAAATATGTTTATATAAATAGAGCCAAGGAAAAAACAATCTTGTTATTATGAGAAAAAGTATTAATTTTTATTTTATAATAAATAAACCAACAAGGAGTTTGACAAATGATATGAAAAATACCAATACTAACATTTTTATAATCTGTTTTTTTTCATGGTATTCTTTGTGTAAATATATTTTATCCAACACTGTATATTTATAACGCTATACTTATGTTGTTTGTAGATAAAAGAAGAAGGGTCGTAAGTAAGTCACAAGTGGGTTAGAAATAATAACTCATTGTTTTTCTACACTAGTTTTTTTTAAATAAATGTCATTCAATGTGTTGGATAATAGGGTATGGCACACGTGTCTTAATTACCTAAGTCACCCCACTCGGTCGAACGGCCTAGTGATCTTCTCAGGTGACTTATTTGTAATGTAATATACATGTACCATAAATAACTATATTTGTTACTCACTTCTGAACTATTGTTTGTTTAAACAGTTTATTCATCAGGGAAACTTTCCTTTACAACCTACTAATATATAAAACTTTTATAAGTTTTTCACTTTTGTTGCTTGTTAACATTATTGAAAATTGTGATTTGTTAAGGTTATGACAAAGTAATTGACAAGGTTTGGTTATAATTTTAATTTTATTTAGTGGAGAATAACCTATTGTACAATATATGCAATGTTATAATTTTTATATTTTTAAAGAGGTGACAGGCAAACAGCAATAATTAAAATTGGATTTTTCTTTAAAAAAATGTTATCTGAAGGTTGAATACGATATATCGCTGAAATCATAAAAAAATTCTATTGAATTACATACTAAAAACATAAGTTACCATTTAAAATTAAAAATGTTGGGTCCAATAATTTGAGGATCAGTGGAAAAAAATATGTTTACATAATTAAAAGTCTCTTGTTATAAAAATTGTTTGCTAATTTAATCTACTCTGTATCTCTTATAGTTCTTGAAATAGCAAAGTGTACTACTAACATTTTCTGTTTAATATCCTGTATAACATAAGTGAAGTAGCAATTGAACTTTATATATCATATATATTATCTATGTGTTTCCTAAGTGTTTATTATTAGTAAATATTTTTATTATGTACACAGATAATATATTATATAATTTGTTGTTAGAAATGAAAACGAATTTTTTGACCAACCATGAAAAATCGAAAATTGGTCAAATGATGGGATTTTTACAAATGACACAAATGATGACTGAGGCAGCTTTCAATGACACTCAAGTTCAAGGCATGATACATTCTGACGTTAAATTCGACTTGGTGGTCTTGGATTGTTTCATGAACGATGCAATGACAGTATTTGCTCACCACTATGATTGCCCTCTAGTGGCTGTTTCTACAGTAAGATGATTGCCTATACCATATTATAAGCACAGAAAAATAATAAGTTTTATACAGATTGGATCAAATCTTATGGTAAATAAATTAGTAGGGAATCAAGTTCCATCTTCCTACGTCAGACATCCTATGAGCCCATCTGATGGCAATATGAACTTTTGGGACAGAATTTTTAATTTAATTTTAGTTAATACTATGGATTTCATGCACTCCGTGTAAGTATATTAAAATATCTAATGTCGAATACATATGAAATTTCGTTTCGAAATGTTTTTTACTGTTGCTATTCTTCATATATATTTTTATTTTTCCCATTTATGTTTTATGACATAAAAGTTTTATTTCAAATTAAACTATAAAATTGTATAAAGATGTTTCGATTATTGATAGTTATTTAAAATAATACATTTTCTCATCTTTGGGTTCCTTCTGACTGTAAGACTATTATTGCTATAATTATAACTTAAATTTCTTGCAGTTCTTTGAGTAGTATATCATACAATAGACCATAAGAAAATTCGGAAATTTCTAATGTCAATTTTATTAGTTATATATTTAGAAATATAAATATTGCCTCGTTATATATATAACATTTTATAAGTGTATGAATAATTTTATGTTCTTATTTCTTGAATACATTTTGTTTCTATTTAATTTACAGGAGAAAATTTATTTTTCATTATTAGTGATTGCATCTTATTTCTAGTATTTGAAAGAATACCTCTTATCGCATCATTAATATATTAATATTAATTTTGAAAGAACTGTACTTCTTAAATTTTTAAATAGATAGCTGTATGAATAATTCTATGAGGTACTGTTTGTTTGCTTTACCGGGATGGAAATAACAAAGAACAAAAAATTAAATTAAAACACTTTTTTTATTCTTATTAACTTTAAATAATTGCCCGAAATTAAAATTAAGTTCTTCTTCTCCTCCAGCTCTATAACCCCAGTTGAGTTTTGACTTCCTGCGACACGCTTTCACATTTTGAATTTTGATCTACTTGTGCATGGATTTCCACCAGTTCTATATATTCATTTTCTTTATATATTTTTCTACATTGCCTGTTCTTTTAGATTTTTGTTCCCCTTTCGGTCTAGTTCCTATGAAGTTTTTATTATATAGCCATTTATTTTTAAATTTAATAGATGATGGAAAAATTAATATACACTTGAGGAAAATGCACTTTTTCGATCTCAATACATAACTATTAATAAATTATCACAATTAACAGCATTTCTTGATTAATAGATGACTTTGTATGGTTTATTTTAATTTGATCATTACTTAATAAATTTCGAAACATTATATTATGTTTAGCTACAATGTATACGATTTCTAGAATATGAGAGATCTTTTATTGTGTAAACTGACTCAAACCTTTTAAGGTTCTTAGTTTTCAATGTTGATTACGCTAATTTGGACATTCTATGCGCTTGTAGCCATTACTTGATATGCATACTAACATTTATTTTGTTTAGTTTACATATGCCAGCACAAGAAGAACTAATGAGAAAGTATTTCCCGAACGCACCACCTCTGAAAGAAATCCTTAAGGAAAGAATATCTTTAGTCTTACTAAATTCTCATCCAAGTATTAATCCTGCAACACCAGCAGTCCCAAATATGATTGAAATTGGTGGATTTCATATTGTTGACCCGAAACCACTACCAACGGTAGAAAGGGTCCATTCTTACTTTATAAATTTTTATATAATTATTCCTTACAGGATTTGCAGACTTATTTGGATGGTGCTAAAGATGGATTCATATTATTCAGCATGGGATCAAACTTAAAGAGTACCATGTTACCCGAAACTACAAGAGAGGCACTTCTGAACACTTTTGCTCAATTGCCATACAGAATTCTATGGAAATTTGAAGATGACCAACTTCCTGGTAAACCAGACAACGTTAGAATTGATAAGTGGTTGCCACAAAATGATATTCTAGGTACATAGGTATTTGATATATTAAAGTAATTATTTCATGTTACTTTATTATTTATAGCTCATCCCAATTTAAAGCTATTTATAACCCATGGAGGTCTACTCAGCACAACGGAAGCCATCTACCACGGGGTACCCATTGTAGGGATACCAGTTTTCGGAGACCAGCAGATGAACATGGCCACCGCTCAAGCTTTAGGCATTGGGAAAGCGGTACAATTCAAGGAGTTATCGACTGAGAGATTACTTGCTGCTGTTAATGAAGTATTAGGAAACAAAAAGTAAGTTGGTCTCAACTAACCAAGACGACAACTTGTAACTATTGGTTTGCAGATACGCGGAAACAGCGAGACAACGCTCGGCTCTGTTCAGGGATCAGCCTATCCGTCCAATTGACTCTGCCATGTATTGGATTGAATATGCTGTAAAACACAAATATGCCAATCATTTGAAAGTTGGCGCTATTCATTTGAATTGGTATCAAGTTGAGTCTTTAGATGTGGCAGCTTTCTTATTATCAATACTTTTGATTATAAATGGTATTTTATTCTTAATTGTAAAAAGATGTTGTTGTTCTTCAAAACAGAAATACTCCTCACAAAAGCAAGATAAAAAGAAGAAACAGTAATTTGTATATCTTTAAAATAAAATATGTTTGTTACTGTTAAGTTGAGAACATTCTATACCTCTTATTATTATTTAGAATTATTTATAAAGATGGACAATCTCAGCGGACATTACGTAAAGAGCCCTCATAAACTGTATGCGCTCTCATATTTATGATTATAATCAAAATATGTTATGTAGGTATTTGAGCCAAAACTTCAGTGTCATTTTGATTTCAAATTTTATTCACTTGGCGCTGCCGCACCGTGAGTTATGACGTCAGGGGACACTTGATTTATTTCAAAATTGACACATTTTTCAATAATTTATAACTCTTTATTTGTAGGGATTATTATGGTTTTGTTTTCACAATAATTTTTAAATAAATTAAACTGTATTATATATAATATTTTGCGAATTAAAACTTCTTGCAATCACCCTACAAAAACAAGTAAAGCTGTTATGAAACAGAAAAGTGTGAATCTTGAGTGTTAAGAACATGCTAACAATAAGTTAATAGAGGCTGATGCACGAACTTGTCTTCGAAAAATCAAATTGTTTTGTTAGGGATGCACGGTAACTTTTAGAAGATAATTTATTAACATAACATCGATCTAGACTAGGCGAGTAAAAACAACAATTTTGATAAAAGTTTACCGAAATTTATAAGAATTTACTTGAACTATGACTATGTAAAATTTAAATTAACATATATAAAAATACAGCAGAAGATACATTTACATCTTATCTAACCAGTCTTTCATCAATTTTTTTTGCTTCTTTTAGACATCTTAATACATTAAAAGTCGTCGGCTGGATGACTGAACGAGCTAGCGTACATCTCTAACCTAATTTGAAATTGACATCGTAACTTCAAGTCCCAATGACCGATAACGTGTGATTTGTCGTAAAATAAAAAACACAGCTACTTGTGCATCACGCTCGGATATTATAGCCCGCCAACTTTACATCTTAAATAGAATCGCGTTGGCAAATGAAAAAACCGACAGTACGGCATTTAGAACTGTTTCCTTGTTTCAAAGAAGTGGTAGTAGTTGAGACACCTTCTTTTTATTTATGAACAGAAAGTATTTACTTTAATAGAAATTTATTTAAATAATTTATATTTATGAATAATTCAAAGTATTTTTTTATATTAATATTTTAAACATAAAAGTTCCCTTTTCCATTTCCCGCCAACCTGATTGAAATCCTTAAATTATTTTCTGTAGTTAGAGATTTCTAGTGACTTTTGTTGAATCAAATTCAGATATTCGTCAATGTACTATTGGGAACACTGGAACTACGGCTCGGTGAGTTCGGTTGCCCCATATGATTAGGAGGTACAGTAACACATTATTATTGTTATACACAATGAGACACAACTGAATTGAAGTTCGTGCCGTATCATTGTACCATGCATATCACAAGTATGCAACAAGTGCTATTACACAAAATGATTGATCTTTTATGGGGCCAACAGGAATTGAAAAGATGATTGATATTTCGATGTTTGTGTTTATTTTTAAAATTAATAATAGTTATTTATGCAACTAGTGTGTAAATTAAGTGTTTTTAGGCGAGTGTTGAGGAGTAGCCGAATGCGGAAATTTTAACAGGAGATAAAAAAATCTGGTGTGTCCAACACAATACCTCCCGCTACTGTAGTAATATATTCTATATAAGTTTTTCAATACATTTAATTTGTAGTTTTAAAATTAGTGTCTTATTGCAGTTAAGAATATTTTTAATTCATTTCATACCTAAAATTTCCTTCATAAAATTTGTATGACAAATATGACAGCTATTTTTTACATTACTAAAACCGGAACCGAACTTACTTTGATTCACGCATGCAAATACATTCTTAATACATTTTTTCCATCTAATTAAATTTTACAATAAAATTACTTCATTTTAACTTATTTTATATTTTACACTTACTTACATCAAATTTGACATCACATGTCAAATTTTGCGAACATATGAATAACTCATCTGTTTTATCGAAATTCCTCAGGCTAACCGATATGTAAAATTATTATAATTTATATATTTTTTTTTCTATCTAGCTAGAAGTTATATATAAACGTAATTATGCAGATCGGTAGAAAATTAAAAAATCTTTATATATAATAATAACGTAATTTGTGAAAAAATGGTTTTAGAGGTTTTTTTTAGGAAAAACGGTTCAAAGCTTCAAGTAAAGTACTACTTCCGTTTACCCAATTGTAGTCAAAATCTAATCAGTTCATCATATTTGAATATAAGTGTTAAATACCAAATATTATATTTTTTACATGTCTCGTATTGGAGTTATCGTGGACGAAAAATCGTCACAGACACACACACACACGCACACACACACGCACACACGCACACACAGACATACAGACATCACGTTAAAAATAGTAAAATCGTATTGTAGGGACCCTAATTCGTACTCATATGTTGAAAACTCATACTCGAGAAATCTGACCAAAAACAATACCTCCCTTATCTATATATTGATAGGCGGGAGGTAAAAACAGTCTGGCGAAAATATTTATTATTCTCTCATTATTCATAGAATTTGTTACTTGTTCTTTTCGGCCGCGTTCCTGGCAGCAGAGACGATCTGCTGCCAGCTCTTCCTCCCATCTTAACGGGACGGGTCGGCTGTCGGATCCACGGGGCGGTTGACAGGAGGAACGGGTTTCAGGTCTTTATTGTGAATTTTCTTGAGACTACATCCGTGAGTTCCTTTGAGGTCATACACGTTCGCGGACCTCTTTTTTGCGACGGTGCACGGGCCAGAATAACGGGGGCAAGTTTCGCGTCGAATTGTTGGGCGGAGGTGAGAGAGGGTAATCTCGTCGAATAACGGTGTCTCCAACCTGTAGTTGCCATTCTCTATGTCGCAAGTTATTCAATTCAATTTAATTCTTTATTTTGCCAACGGGAAATTTCCCATACGAAATGAGATTGACAACAATTTTTATAATTAAATTTATAGTCGCTTATTATATAGAATTGATATTAATATTAATAAACAAGTAATATACTTATTTAATAATGATGATTACTAACAACAATATATTAAATTAAATAATAATAACAATAGTAAAAACATCTATAAATAAATGCAATTTTTTACCGATTTTTTTTTAATTTTTATAAAATTTATTATTTTTGAGGTATTTCTAATATAACTTTAATAATAACCAATAGTAAATATACTCACAAGCAATTAATGGTAACAATAAATATTATAAAATATTACATCGTGTTTAGAGATACCATATAGACTCGTGTAACAAGATGGAAAATACGGCCCTGGTTTCCATCTTGTTTTGTAGACTGCATTTCTTTTGTGAACTGTGATTCTTTTATCGGCATAGACGTTGACATTTTGGTAATAAAAATGAGAAATTATGGGGCCATATCCTGAAAAGATCATATTTCACATACTTAATTTAATATTTAGATAAGAAGTTGAGAGGGTAGATTTGCCTCTCAACATAGTTTTGTAAGCAGTCTTAGATAGGTTTAGCGGTAGATCAGACGTAATACATAATGTCTGTTAAGTTTAAATTGTTTAATTTTAAATTAGTTTAGTTAAGTTTTATGTATATTAAATATAAATAATGTAAATAAAAATAGTTTAAGTACAAAATAAAATGTACATGTGCTCCCGTGTTCCCAATCAACTTATTATGTTCCTGTTTATCGTGTGATCAGTCGTCATCATCATAAATAATCATAATCATCATTGATTCTTTGTTATTCTCCCGTGTTACACTCGCTGATAATATTAATGAGTGTCTATTTAGATTTATAATATGCGTCGATTTAATATTTTACCAATTTTCAATCTTCAGAATATTTTCCACATGTTTACGGTTTTGATCAATGTTGCCAACCGCCGCAAGTTATAGTAGTGGCATTGTTTCTGCGATGCCTTAGCCAAGTGGATTTTGGTGAAGTCTTTGTAGTTCCGCCAGCTTGGCTAGCGTAATCCTAAACTTCTCTTTGTGTCATCTCCGTCGATCAGTGTTATTAAAAACGTTGTCAATATGAATACGGTCTTGTAAATTTGAGAGCTTGAAATGTAGGGTACAGGTGAAGACAAAAGGGAATACAAATGTAGAAGAAGAATAATTTTATTCAACAGTTAACAGCTTTAAAATAAAGTGTTTCAAAAGAGGAAAGGAGTGCTTCAAATTTCCTACAAGGAGAGAGTATTTTTAACAATAAATCATAATAATTAATTATTATATTTTTACTTTGTATATGACCGTATTTTTTTTTTAGTGGAGAATTCTTTCTTTAAATGTCAACAATTTTTATTCTTATTTTTTATAATTACTGAATACTAGATTCAAAGGAAAACGATTATAAAATGGATAGCTTGATTTTAATAAATTTAATTTTCAGAGATAGCGTGATTTAAATTATTTTATTCTAAATTTCTAGTCGTAACAAGTGTTGTCTGGCCCTAAAAGAGTTTCCCGTAAAACGCGGTTCGAGAACTCCGTGCCATTGCCAGAAATGACCGTGCGTGGACATCCGTACCGGAAGAGGATGAGCTCTTGGAATAAGCGCGTGATGGTGGCAGCGGTGATGCGGCAGAGCGCCTGACATTCTACCCACTTCGTCATGTGATCCCCTAGGAATGCCCTTTCTTTGATGCCAGTAGGTCTCATTAGGTTGATTATTGGCGGATGCGTTTGTCCGCGGTCCCCAGTTGTGAGCTTTTAAACTGTTGGCATAGTTGGCACCGACGTACGTACTTCGCTATATCCCGGAACATTCTTGGCCAGTAGTACCAAATGGCGATTCGGGCTGCGTTCTTAGCTATTTCCCCGTGTCCTCCTGCCAAATGGATGTGGTTTTTGCATAGCACCTGTGGGCAGCCATTGCGGAGCATGCATAGCTTCAATTCTAGTCCCGATCCGGCGATAAAGGTGTTTTCCGCGGAGCCAGTAGTCTCGCCACTTATCGATTTTGGTACAGACCTCTTCAAGTCGCTTTAGGTACCATGAATAGGCTTGCAGGAACATTGCCCACCGAGCTATCCTTCCTGGGGGATTCTTGAGCTTGTTAAACTACTTTAGTACCTGATGATCAATGACGTCGGTAAATGTATAACCCTCCAAGTACTGTCGTATCTTCTGGATGACACACACGATCGCCAGACATTCTTTCTGTGTTATTGAGTACTTGGGTTCGGTGTCAGGGAGGCCCTCGTCGGAAGCGTCAGTTTGTAAAAAAACTCTCCCCACCTCCATTTCTCTCGTTTTTGGAGGAGAGACTATCTTCTATCTATCTACATTTACGAACCGCTGGTACCAAAAAGTAGCTCTCGGGAACTGGCGTGATTTTTTGGCGTTTTGTGGCGCCAGCAAGGATTGGATGGCTTCTACATTTTCTGGATCGGTGTGGCTCCTAGCTTTGCTAATGTCGTGGCCCAAGTAGCGAATGCTGGTTTTCCCAAATTCGCACTTTTCGGACTTCCCTTAAGTGGTGCACGTGTTCCTCCATGGTCTGATGATCGGTGAGGGGTTTGCTGAAATCAGATAGTGATATTTGCCAGTATCCATGTTTCAGGTCTAGTGTGCTGAAAACAGTTGCGTGTTGGAGCTTCTTAAGAATATTGTTGATGTATGGGAGAGGATACGCGTCTTTCTCACTCACTTCGTTAAGTTGGCGGAAGTCTATGCAGAATCGTGATGTTCCAATCTTTTTCCTCACGATTACTGCCGGTGAACTCCAGGCGCTGGGGGTTCTATGATCCTTCTAATAACTGTTCTATCTTTGTGTTGATAATCTTTTGAATGGATTCCACGTCTGATATCGTTGTTTGAGGGGAGTAGGATCCATTTGTCGTATATGATACGTGACTAGAGGCGTAGCAATCGCATGACGTAAAAATGACGTCACTCTAGCATTTCTTTCTCTACTTGGTGTACCGTACTGAAATGCTAGAGTGACGATTTTTACGTAATGCGGTCGCTAGGCGATACGGCAGTGTCCCAGCACAGTTAGTGCCGTAAGTAGTTGTTGCTCGACTATGTTGTAACAGGCCTATAGTTCGTTAAGTCGTTCCAAGAACATGATAGGGTCGGTTTATCCATCATAATGCACATTCCATTTCTTGACATTTGACAGTTTTTTTGTAGGGGAGAGTGGGGTGTCGCTGTTGGTTACGGGTTTGGAGAAGTCTGATTTAGGTGGTTCGGCAATTATTTATGTCACCAGACTGGACATGCGTACGCACAGTTCTTCGACGGTGCCTTCTGTATCTTGGCCGAAGTTTCGCAGCTATTCCTGGAGTGCGTCTTTATTTAGCTCATAGATCCAGTTGGTCTCCACGATACTTTTGCCCACCATCTTGATATGATTTCTAGGTAGTCGAATATAAAACGCATCCGCGGTCGCAACTGACGGTCACAGAAACAATGCGCTTTGCTCGTTTTCTATTGCAACCTTACACGCAGCGAAGATGCGGAGACAAAATAATGATTTTAACGCATCCACGAAGAAAACTATTTCTTTAGTGAACGGAGAGCGCGTTGATTTATTAAATTGGGAATTATTCTATATAGTTAACTAGTTCATCATTACATTTTACAGGTTTTTTAAATATAATGGATAATAATAATAAAATTGCAATTGTAATATCGAACATTTATTTAATAAATTCTGAAAAACAACATTAGTTCATTAGTGTCGTTATTGTTAACATGAACAAACAGGTTGCAGTATTTCATCACCCACGTAGAGTGCGGGCATTCTGTTGCTTTTTCCTTCCCCTGCACCTAGTAATTTCATTTTGGGAAATACTTTGGTAAAAGACTTATTACAAAGAGGACACGATGTTACGTTTATTAGTTCTTTTGGACCTAAATTAAATAAAACATATTAAAGATTTAATATCACCTATTGATAACAAACACCCCCTCATGAGACCCACCTTGTCGCGGTGAGGGGGCTGAGTACTCTTTGGTATTAGCAGAGAAGAAACTAAGGGTTCTCGGACTGATATTTACCGGACAGTTAGTAGGCTACAGTTCCGAGCATTGTTTTTACATACCTACCTGCGTGTTGACCGTGCGCGGAGTCCCGTGTCGCTAGAGGAAGGGGTCCTGGTGGCTGAGGAAGCCCTGGATAATCCATCTACGGTCAATCGGTCCCCATCCTATTGTGAGGCTGGGAGGTGAGTCGACTCAAGGAGGCAGCGGGTAAACCTTGAAGTGGGCGTGCGCGAGGAAGTTAGCGCCATCTTCATGATCTCTTCCATGGAGTGGCTCTGTGAAACCTTGGGTTTGCTACAGTTGCGGAGAAGTCGTGACGCAACACCGGTTTGCAGTCTTTAGCGTCCTATTTAAGGCTCCGGAGAGGGTGGGGATACATGCAATCGAAGAACGTCATACTATGTATGATCACACCAAGTCGCAATCGGGTTCGTCGTCCCATAAAACTCCTGGGAAGAAAACCCCATCAACAAACAACTTGGTGGTGGACTCGTCCACTAGATATTTTACAATTAAAAAGAATGAGGGTAATTTTGATAAGATATCGCCATTTATCTTATCAAAAGCTATTCAGATGGCAGTAGGTGACGTGAAAAGCATTAGAAAGGTTCGCGAAGGGATATTAGTCGAAGTACTTACCTATGCACAGGCTATTCAATTACAGATAAGTTTGAAGAGTATCGAGGATGTAGCAGTGATCTTAACACCTCATGGTAACTTAAATTACTCAAAGGGTGTTGTTACGTGCAGGAATTTGCTGAACTGTACAGTTGAGGAAATTTGCGAAGAACTTAGACCTTAGGGAGTAATAGATGTACGTAGGATCACGACTCGACGAGACGGAAATATAATAGACACGGCATCACTTATTATAATATTTAAATATCCGAAACTTCCTGAGAAAATCCAAGCAGCAATGTATTCGCTACCAGTCAGGGCATATATTCCAATCCTCATGCGTTGTTTCAGATGCCAACAATTTGGTTATATAGCAACACGCTGTGCTAAGGACCAAGTGTGCGTATATGGCACACCCCTTCACGAAGGGTCGGCATGCAGCGACACAATCTTTGTGAATTGTAAGGGAAAGCACTCTGTACGCTCTAGAAATTGTCCTATTTTTAAGAAACAACTTGGTATAATGAAATACCCTACATAAATCTAGTTATGCGGAAGCGAAAGCTTACGTGCAGCAAAGCACAGCAAGGTTACTAGGTACATGTGCTACTGTAGTAGCGAAACTAGCCTCCCTCCCAGTTTGACATCAAAGAACTAGTGAAAGCCTTAGTACCAGAACTTTAGAAAGTATTGGCTACTAAAGTAGCCACAACATATGCAAAAACAGAACCGTTCAAAAAACCAATGACGCGAAACCAGACATCTGAAACCAAACGTTCGAGGCGACGTTCGTCAACTTCAGCTTCTGAAGCTGATGAAACCCTAATCACCACCCTCACTATTGGTGGAGATACAGAAGGATCTTCCATCGGTCAGGTAAGAACGCCTCAATACGGCTTAGGAACGGCTCAGTACGGTTCAGGTAAGAACGCCTCAATACGGCTTAGGAACGGCTCAGTACGCCGTATAGCGGGAACGGCTCAGTGCGGTTCAGGTACGAACGCCTCAATACGGCTTAACAACGGCCCAGTACGCCGTATAGCGGGAACGGCCTAGTACGGTTCAGGTAAGAACGCCTCAATACGGCGTAGGAACGGCTCAGTACGCCGTATGTTAGATAGTTAGGCTAGAGGCGGATGGGAAGGAAAGGGGCTCGCCGGACTAGTGTCCGTGCTTATATAGCCGCAGCTACAGAGTGGGGGACAGCGCTAGTAGTGGGATCGGGGCCCGATGGTTCACGAGACTAGCCGGACAGCTAGTTAGCAACGTTAGCTTCGTGCTATGAAGATGCTGACGTTACATCCCCCCTTTCTTTCGGAGCGTGAAACGTTCACGTGTAATGACCTAATACTCACGCTGGACGGTAGCGGACCTGGTGGCTTTTGCCGTCTTCGGCAAAAGTAAGCACGTATGTGCCATGGGTGCGCTGCACCCGGTAGCGTCGGCTGCCCTGGACGGTGGCTGCCGGAACATTCACCGTTGTATTGTCCGGTAGGGTGATCCTCCGGTTCTCCGGCCGTGCCGATCTAAGTCTGTCTCCCCTTGGAGGGCGCATTACCGACCTTGCTGGCGGGGTTATAGCCGCAATGGCTCTGCCCATGGGTCTCGCGCGGCATGAGTCCGGGGTCGGTGTGGCGGTGCGTTTCTCCGATGTAGTTGGCGTGTGTGGCAACGTCCGGTGTGCCGTTGATTTCACCATCCCGAGTTCTCGTTTGCGGGCCTCGCACAATCGCCGTATGGTCCGGATGGTTGCACTCTCGTGCTGACTGGTGCGGTTCTGGCGGCTGGTTGGAGGCGATAACGGCATGGCTGGTATGATAATGGCCTTCTTGCCACTGCCGTCCGCAGTAGAGAGCTTCCGTGGCCCCATTAGTGGCGGAGCTATGATGGCCGGCTTTGTTTCTGCCGGTGGTCGGCTTCGTGTCGGCGGCTTGCGGGGGCGAGTCGGGTGGCGTTCCCATGCCGGGCAGCTGTCGGTGGCTGCCTGCCTCCCGCATGGCATCGGGACAGGTTGCTGGGGCGGTGCTAGGGTCGGTTTGATGGATTCCCCGACCGGTTGCTTCATGGCCGGTGGCTGTTCCAGGGCCACGGGCTGCTCCATGGCTGGGGCTGGCTCGTCGAGCCACTGCAGCATTTCTTGGAGGGCTGCGTCGCTGCAGGCTCGTCACCCCCACCCTGGCGACTGCTCCCCTCTCCACATGGTTTCAGCTCACTCACATGTATATGGCGCAGGTAGCGCCCTCCGGTAGTTCGCAAATCAACTATTACTGGTGAGAGGATGCGGTGCACTCTATACGGGCCCGAATAAACGGGTGCTAGCTTGGCATTAAAGCCTTGCCTTTTGTCGGATAAATGGTGTTCTTTCTTCATCACCTGTTCTTCGATAGAGGGACGTCAATCACGGTGCCGTAGATTGTAATAGCGTTGTTGCTTTTGAAAAGCTCGGGTAAGGTTGATTCGTACTAGTTCATACGCTTCCTGTAATGTACGGAATCTGGTTTCTTGTGACGGTTGTTGGTTCTCTACCTGCATGCTACCGGGTGTCGGCGGTTTCCGACCGTAGACGAGGTAGGCTGGTGAATAGCCCGTTGATTCATGGTTCGCTGTATTGAACGCAAACGCGAGTTCTGGAAGATGTTCATCCCACGTTCGGTGTGACTTGGTAATGTACTGGGATATCATCGTTTTGATGACTTTGTTGGCCCGCTTGACTGGGTTGCACTGGGGTGTATACGGTGGGATCAATCGGTGTGTTACGCCGGATTTACGAAGGAGGTCCTCAAATTCTTTGCTTCGGAATTGCTTGCCGTTATCACTGATCACGGTCTTCGGTCGGCCGTATCGCAGCAGGATTCGGGTTCGGAGTCCGTAGCATATCCCTCCAGCGCTTGCCTTGCGTATCGGTTGTAATTCAATAAATTTTGAAAATTTATCTTGTAGCACAGCGAACCATACGTGTCCTTGTTTGGATCGCAGTAAAGGTCCAATTAAGTCATACGAGACCGTCTCCCAGGGTTGCTCGACTGGCGTTGCATATATTCGCCCCGCGGGTTGTTGTTGCGATGCTTTATGGGCCAAACAGCTGTAGCGTACATATTTAGCGGCATCCTGGAACATTCCCGGCCAGTAATAATGTGGTGCAAGGCGGGTTATAGTCTTAGCGATGCCGAGATGTCCTGCCGTTGGGTCGACATGTGCTTCTTTTAGTATTTCGGGTCGCTGGTATGTGGGTATGCACAGTTTCCAGTCTTCGTCCGGTGTCGTCTCATAAAAATTTAAAGTGTGCAGGATATGGCGGTAAAGTATCTAATGTCGTAGTCATATTGTTGGAGTTCCAGCGCCCATCGAGCTAGTCGTCCGGAAGGGTTATCGATTCGCTGAAGCCATTTGCGCGACTGGTGGTCCGTGATTACGGTGAATTTATACCCTTCTAAATACGGTCGCATCTTTCGGATTCCCCACACTACAGCCAGGCATTTCTTTTCGGTGACGGAATAGTTACGCTCAGCTCCGTTAAGCGTGCGGCTAGCGTATGCTATTACTTTTTCATGCCGGTTGTCTTCTTGGGTCAAAACGGCGACAAACCCTTCGTTACTCGCATCGGTCTGAAGAGTAAACTTTCTGGTGAAATCGGGGCAGGTGAGAACGGGAGCTTCGGCAAGTTTTCGGCAGAGTTCTTTATATGCGGTCTGTTGCTCGTCCTCCCACTTCCATTTCGCGTTCTTTCGGAGAAGTTTTGTAAGCGGGCGGGCCTGGTCGGAGAAATTAGCTATGAATCGCCTATACCAGGAGACCATGCCTAGGAATTTCCGCAATTGTCTCAAATTGGTGGGTGGTGTCAATGTCGTGATAGCGTTCACTTTCGCTGGGTCGGTACTGATGCCGTCGCGGTTAATAACGTGGCCCAGGTATTGAAGATGCCCCCGACAGAACTGGCATTTATCGGGGTTGATGCGGAGGTTTGCGGCGCGAAGACGTCGGAAGACTTCGGCGAGATGTTGAAGATGCTCCTTGAACGAGCGGCTGGCTACGACGATATCATCCAGGTAGGCTAGGGCGAAAGACTCTATTTCTGGACTGATGATTCGGTCGAGTAGGCGCTGGAAGGTTGCGGGTGCGGAATGCAATCCGAAAGGCATCACTCGGAATTGCATGAGTCCACGTCCGGGCACGGTGAACGCCGTTATCGGCTTGCTGTCGGGAGAGAGTGGAATTTGACAATAGCCGACCGTAGATAAATATCCCGCTCCGCGAAGCTTATCTAGAGTGGCGTTTATCTGTGGTAAAGGGTAAGCGTCTTTCTGGGTGACAGAATTTACTTTGCGGAAGTCAATACAGAAGCGCGGTTTTCCGTCTTTCTTCCGCACAATTACAGCTCCAGGGGCTTTCGGGCGGTTCGATGACTCCTTGCCGTAGCATTTCATCTACCTCTTTGTCGATAATCGCCTGCATAGCGGGGTTGCGTGGGCGGTAACGCTGTTTGATCGGTTCTGGGTTTACCAAGCGAATTTTATGTTCGACCAGGTGCGTGGTTCCTTGGAGCTGTTTAAACCGCGGTAGTTCTTGCTCTAGGAATTCTTGAAGTAGATCTTGTTCTTCCGGAGAGATGGTTTGTAGCCCTGGACTCGTGCTAGATACGTGGAGCCCGGTGACAATACGGAATTGTGCTCCAATACGGCACTCGAGAGTTATCTGGCTTAATATGTCGACTCCAAGTATGACGGCGGATTCGAGGGTCTCCATAACAAGAAATGAGTGGCATGTCTTCTGGCCGGCGATCTCAACCCGTAGAGTCCTATGTCCTGTTATTTGTACCTCGGTGCCGTCAGCTAACCGTGCGTTGGTATCCTCGTGGTTCAGAACGTATCCCGTCTTCTGACAGCGCGCGGCGGTTATGCCACTGATATATGACACCACTGAGCCAGTGTCTACCAGCGCGTTAACGGTTACGCCGCACAACATTATGGGAATATGCGGTCGCGGGTCGGTTGGTTGATTGCTCCCTTCTGGGCGATGGCGTTCGGCAGTCGGTCGGTAGCGGTACCTCTGCCCGCCAACGCGTTTCCCGGCCGGTGGCAACGGCAACCTTTGGTAAGCGTGCCAGCTGTACCACAATATGAGCAAAATATTTTCCCGGGTCTGCGGCAGTTTCGGCGGGTATGTCCTCTCTGCCCGCATCTCCAACAGCATTCATTCCGCTGATAAACCATGCTAATAGAGGTGCGTGGAGTTTGGGTTCTCGACGCCGGCTGGCTCCGATAAGCTGTCTCCGGAATAAGCGACTGGGCAGCAGAGGGTGGTGGTCGGAAAACTGATTGCTGTCGTCGGATTTCTTCGTATTCATCTGTCCTGGCAACCAGGTCGGAGATGCTGGAAATTTCGGCTCTACGGATGTAAAGTTGGTATTCGGGGCGTAGATTCCGATACAGGCGATCTAACTGGCTTTTCTCGCTCATTTCTCCGAGACGGCGCATCAGTGTACGGAGAGCTGTGACGTATGGACGGACTGGTTCATCTGCCCCTTGAGTTCGGTCTCGGACAGCGTCTTCGAGTTGAATCCGTAATCCGGTGGGGAGATAATAGAGCCGTAAGTCTTGGAGAAAATCTTTCCATGCGGTCCAGCTATCGCGACTATTACGGTACCAGAGCAGGGCTTCGCCTCGTAGCAATTCAGGTAACGCGGTCAGCATCTGGGAATCAGAAAAATGGTAGCCCGATCTTAGTTCTTCCACGCGCTCAATGAATGTCAGGACATTCTTTCCGTCGAACTAGCAGTTCCATTTCCGGACCGTATCAAGAATGCATGCAGCAGCCGGCGTTGCGCTCATCAGCCCGGTCGTGGTGGGAACATAAGCCGCGGGATTTAATTTTACATCGGTTCTATTGGTATTTTCAAGTTCGCGCACCTGATCGGTTTGATTTAGCGGTACTTTATCGGTAGGTGCTAATAAAGGTGTGTTGGGATTATCCTTGATAAAGCTACAAAGACGCTTTCTTAATTCGTCTACTGTTCCCGTGGGATCCAACTTGGACAGCAGTGAGTTGCTCGATCAACTCATCTTTGGATAATCGGTAAATCCACGATGTTGGGTTTTCATTCGGCATTTTAGAAATTACTCAATATATAATAATAACTGATCAAAAATTTAGAAAAGAATACAGAAGTGTTTACTCATTCCCCGCCGGTCGGGTGCTCAGAGTTACCAGGGTTCAGGAGCGAGGATGGGAGTCAGGACGGACTGGTACTAGAGGAATAAGCAAAAATTTCTGTTTCTACCCAAAAATATAAATAAATATATATTCGATATTAAAAATAAATACAATTTATTGTAATATATATTAAAATGATGATGGCCGTTTAGCGTTTGGCGGCTGTCGAAGCTAGTTCTCCGGGCTGGGGCAACCTGTAACAAAACAGACACGGTGATACGGCGAGGCTGCGGTTACGGTCCCGGATATGACAGTACGCGTTCGCGATAGGGCTAATAGCGCACCTTGCCGTGTACTCGGGTGTTGACGAACGCGATACGGTTCCCACGCGGTGACTCGGGGCCGACGCGGTATCGCCGGTGGAATGAACGTTCGGCTCAATACGCTTTAGGAACGGCTCAGTACGCCGTATAGCGGGAAAGGCTCAGTACGCCTCAGGTAAGACCGCCTCAATACGGCTTAGGAACGGCTCAGTACGCCGTATAGCGGGAAAGGCTCAGTACGCCTCAGGTAAGACCGCCTCAATACGGCTTAGGAACGGCTCAGTACGCCGTATAACGGGAACGGCTCAGTACGGTTAAGGTAAGAACGCCTCAATACGGTTTAGGAACGGCTCAGTACGCCGTATAGCGGGAACGGCCCAGTACGGTTCAGGTAAGAACGCCTCAATACGACTTAGGAACGGCTCAGTACGGTTCAGGTAAGAACGCCTCAATACGGCTTAGGAACGGCTCAGTACGCCGTATAGCGGGAACGGCTCAGTACGGTTTAGGTACGAACGCCTCAATACGGCTTCGGAACGGCTCAGTACGCCGTATAGCGGGAACGGCTCAGTACGGTTCAGGTACGAACGCCTCAATACGGCTTCGAAACGGCTCAGTACGCCGTATAGCGGGAAAGGCTCAGTACGGTTCAGGTACGAACGCCTCAATACGGCTTAGGAACGGCTCAGTACGCCGTATAGCGGGAACGGCTCAGTACGGTTCAGGTACGAACGCCTCAATACGGCTTAGGAACGGCTCAGTATGCCGTATAGCGGGAAAGGCTCAGTACGGTTCAGGTACGAACGCCTCAATACGGCTTAGGAACGGCTCAGTACGCCGTATAGCGGGAACGGCTCAGTACGGTTCAGGTACGAACGCCTCAATACGGTTTAGGAACGGCTCAGTACGCCGTATAGCGGGAACGGCCCAGTACGGTTCAGGTAAGAACGCCTCAATACGACTTAGGAACGGCTCAGTACGGTTCAGGTAAGAACGCCTCAATATGGCTTAGGAACGGCTCAGTACGCCGTATAGCGGGAACGGCTCAGTACGGTTCAGGTACGAACGCCTCAATACGGCTTAGGAACGACTCAGTACGCCGTATGTTAGGTAGTTAGGCTGGAGGCGGATGGTGCTCGCCGGACTAGTGTCCGTGCTTATATAGCCGCAGCTACGGAGTGGGGGACAGCGCTAGTAGTGGGATCGGGGCCCGACGCGACCCGATGTGTTCCGAAACTAGCCGGACAGCCAGTTAGCAACGTCGGCTTCGTGCTCTGAAGATGCTGACGTTACAAATGGACCTGCATAATTCATATGCACACGACCCCAATTTTCTTCCGGTTCTTCCTATGAATGTAGTGGCACTTTGGCAGGATTATTTCTGATTTCAGCACATGCTTCACACGATTTAACAATTCTTTCAATGGCACGATCAATGCCGGTCCTAGTACAATATCGTCGTGCTAACTGTTTCATTTTTGAGATGCCAATATGAGCACTGTGAAGTTCTTTAAGAACAGTTGCCTGGAGATTTTGAGGAATTACAACCCGCTGACCTTTAAATATTATGCCGCTGTCAATTGTATATTCATTATAATTTACTTCTCCTTTTATTAGACTTCATTTTAATTTTGATAATATTTCGTCTCAGTCTGTTTCTCGAACAATATTTTCAGCAGTTAATTCATTTGATGAAATTTGAAAAATACTGGACATAGAGATTTGATGAACTTCTTCATTGATAAATTTATCCATCGCTGGTGTTGTTTATTGAATAGGGGCTCTAGATAAGCAATCGACATTGCAGAAGTCGAGATGATGTCATAGATGGTAATTTTTCAGACTGGTGGAGAATTCTTGTAAGAGGTTGATTGTCAGTGACTAGTTGAAATCGATGTCGATATAGATACATATAAAAATGATTTACTGTAAAGACAATCGCTAAAGCTTCTCTGTCAAGCTGGCTATAATTTCTTTCTGCTGCAGTAAGGGATCTTGAAGCAAAAGCTATTGGTCTTTCTTGACTATCGATAATGTGTGATAATACTCCTGCAACGCCGTGAGGACTAGCATCACAAGTTACTACTAAAGGAAGTCATACGGCGTTAACACTTTTTCATCGGAAATTTCATTTCTTAAACGTATAAATGCAGCTTCGCATGAGCTAGACCAATTAAATTTTGACGTTGTTGAAGAAGTCTTCTTAATGGATACGTTATTGTCGAACAATTGTGGATAAATCTTGAATAATACGTTATCATTCCAAGAAAACGGCGAAGTTCATCTACATTGGTTGGTCTTGGCATTGCGATAATTCCTTTACCTTTTCTGGACATTTCAAAATTTGATTTTGACGTATGACGTACCCCAAATACTTGATCTGAGTTTTGAAATATTCGCATTTATTTTTATTTAAATGTAAATCATACGTTTGAAGACGTGTAAGACACTGTTCGAGTCGAAGCTGGCATTCTTCTTTAGTTCTTCCATGAATTATGATATCATCGAAATACGACATCGTACCATGAAGTCCTTGTAGAATTTGGTCTAAGATTCTATTGAATTCACTAGGAGCAGTTTTAATTCTAAATGACAGGCGGTTCATTTGGTATATGCCTCTATGTGTGGAAATAGTTTGTATTGAACGACTTTCTTCATCCATCTTTACGTGTAAGTACGCTTTTTATAGGTCAAGTCGACAATAATAATTTGAATTACGTAAACTATTTAAAATTTCTTCAATTCGACGAATCGGGTAATGTGCCGATTTGTGTTAAGGATTTACTCCTACCATATAGTCTACGCAAAGACGTACATTTCTATCAGACTTGGGAACAATCCTTAGAGGAGATCCCCCCAAAAAATTGCTTTCGCGTTTTTTCGTAGATGAAGTGAGCATGTTATACCTGGTATACGAGTACATACAGCCGACTTTTTGTTCGAAGATTGAAGAGTATTTATCCGTGATTTTAATTACAGGATCGATATTACATATTTTATAATTATCATTTCCTTTTTGATAATCAAGTTCCCTAAAATCAATACCTAAATGACGGATCCAAGTCCTTCCTAATAGGTGTATGATCGTCTGGAACTACGTATATTTCTTCATTTGAAAAAATGTTCTTATATTTAACCAGTACATTGATTTTTCCATCGGGTACAAAAATATTATTGGTGTAAGAACGAAATGCAATTTTTGATTTCTGAAGTTTATTTTTGAGATGAAGTTCTAAATATTTTGATCGAGGAATTAATGTGAAACCAACTAGAGCCTTTATACAAGGAAATGAAAAAAGCTCATTTATTACTTATATCAAATACTAAAAGAGAACTCTATCAAAACAAGATCTGCAATTCTGACAATCCATGAAACAGTGCATGGTCTATAATAAATGACATAGATAATAAATCTAGTTTCACAAATAACATAAGTATTTCACATAATGATACTATTATAAATGAGCCAATAGAAGTTGCAAACAGATTCAACAACTTTTTCAAGAACGCTCCACTGGATATCCTGAACGTATACCCAAAAATACAAATTCTCATTCCCCTACCTCTAAATTAATAACCCAAAATAATACAAATTTTTTCTTGTTTCCTTTTTGTGAGGCGGAAGTTAGAAATATTATACTAAGTAAAATTAAAAACAAACAATCCAGTGTCCCCCGATAAAAGCAGTATTATCAGAAATTTGCAAACCACTTACTTACTTGATTAATTTATTATATATTTCAAACAGGAACTTTTCCTACTAAATTAAAAGAAAACAAAATAATTCCGCTTCATGAAAAAGGAGACAAGAATATTATGGATGTTCTCTAAAATCCTTGAATATTGCTTTCTAAAAAGATTAGAATGTTTTGTAAATAATCATGATGTTTTTGACAAAAATCAATTTAGTTTCCATCCAGATTCATCTACCCATAACGCACTACACCATTTTTACGAAAAATTAGTGTTATGCTTGGAAAATAAAGAGTGTCCAGTTGGAGAGTTTTGTGACATGAGCAAAGCTTTCGATTGTGGCAATCATGATAATTTACTTTACAAACTGGAGCGTATGGGTATCCGTGGAGTGCCCCTGGAATGGCTGAAGAGGTTTCTAAAAAATAGACGGCAATTTGTGGCACTCAGGCATACTTGCGCAAATAAAATTAAAACCTTTTCTTCCCATCATCTTATTACCAATACAGGCGTTCCACAAGGAGCAGTCCTTGCTCCAATTTTATTTATATTGTATACAAATGATATAAATAACATACTTAGTGATTCAACTGCTGTATCATTGTATGCTGATGATACCTCAGTTATAATCTCGGATAAAGATAACGAAAACCTACAGCTAAAGTATAAAAATTGTCTACAAAATATCTCACAATAATGCAATGACAACTTTCTGTTTCTGAACAAGATTAAAACTATTTTATTCACTTTCATAATAATCAAAATAGAAATATCCAGAAACTTGATATATCTATTTCTGATACACTTTTACAACAAACCGACAAAGTTAAAACTTTAGGTTAAACATTGACGAAAATCTTGATTGGAAATCTCAATGTAAAGAAAATCATTGCTCACCTTACTAGTTATTGCTATCAAATTAGAAATCTCAGATGTTTCTTAAATGAGCGACAATTAATTACGTATTACCATGTTGTAGTCGAATCAAGAATAAGATACAGTATTTGTTTTAGAGGAAGTTCATCTACAAGCCATGAGGTATTTGTAGACCAAAAAAGAATAGTAAGATGCCTGGTTGGTGCAAATCGCCGGAGAAGCTGTAGAGAGCTATATAAAAAAATGCGCGTTTTTCCAATATCGTGTCTTTTGATTCTTGATGCATTTTGATATAAAAAATAAAGAAAAATTTTTGTTAAATAGTAATTACCACGAGTTTAATACAAGAACTAAAAAGACTTTCGTATGCCCAGAACTAGAAATAAAATTGTAAAACATTCGCCCTATGTACTTGGATTGCACATCTACGTCTGTTTATCTCTTCATATTATAAACATAATTGAATTGTTGTGTATAACATAGTTATTGGAAATTTAAAATTTAACATTGATACTGAACGATGCAGATTATAATTTTAAGTTAAATATGTAAAATATACTGTTAAGGGGATAAGCAGAGTATTGAATATGTATTTTGTATGTATTAGGTATGTTCTATATGAAGTATGTAAATAAGCAAAATTACTGATTTATTATGTATACTATATATTATACTATATATTTTAACTTTTTAATGTAGTAACGGGTGTATAAATATATCTCATTTATTATTCTTCAAGTTTAAGTATGTTCTATATGAAGTATGTAGTTAAATAAAAGTATTGATGTAATATTATGTATTACTATATATTATATTATATATTTTAACTTTTCAATGTAGTAACGGGTTTATACAAAAAAAAAATCTAACTTATTTTTCTACCAACTCTCATTTGTAAAAAGTGTAAGCTTTGAAACAAATAAACTATCTTGTATCCTGTATCTTGTATATTATAAACATAAACAATATAATAACCTTTAAAAAACATCTCAAACTGTTTTTGAATGAACACTGTTTTTATAATTTGGATGAATTTTATCAACTATGTATGAAAAATATAAATATATAGTCCACACTGTATTTTTTTTCTTATGTAATGACTTTTTTCTATACACTGTATTACTGTGTCCTTGAAAATAAAAAGTATTATTATTATTATTATTATTATTATATTCAAAAATTGTACAAAAAAATCTGATGTGTCCAACACAATAACTCCCGCCATTGTAGTAATACATAATATTCTTTATAAGTTATTCAATACATTTATTTTGTATTTTTAAAATTAATTTGTTATTACAGTTTCTTCATAAAATTTGTATGACCAATATGACAGCTATTTTTGACGTTACTAAAACCGGAACCGAACTTACCTTGATTCACGCATGCAAATATATGCCTTATATATTTCTTCCACCTTTTCTAATTTTACAATAAAACTACTTCATATTTACTTATGTTATTTTTTACATTTACTTATATCAAAATTTGATATCATATGTCAAATTTTGTGAACATATGAATAACTATCTGTTTTATCGAAATTTCTCAGCCTAAACGATATGTAAAATTATTATAATTTATATATTTTTTTTTATCTAGCTAGAAGTTATATATAAACGTAATTATGCAGATCGGTAGAAAATTAAAAAATCTTTATATTTAATAGTAACGGACCCCGTGGACCCACCTTGTCGTGGTGGGGGGGCTTAGTACCCCTCTGTTGCCAGCAGAGGGGGAACTAACGGGTCCCGGACCCTTACGGATTTTGACTTTCGCTATGTTTCTGGATTACGTTGATCGGCTCCTGTAGTAGAGGCGCTGGGAGTGCCCGGGTGCTCTGATGCCGAAAGGGTGGTGGTGCGGGAGTCCTCCCGCGGCGTCAGAGAGGAAGAGCTGATGTGAGCTTGCTCTGCCGATGCGTCGAAGCTACAGAAGTCAGGAGCCAGCCACTTCGGGCCCTGATCAGGAAGTGTGAGATGGGTAGAGGTGTCGGAACCTCTATTGCCCCGAGTGAGTCCGGCCCGTCCGTGTATTCCGGGGTCGGTTAAACGGTTTAGGTTGGGCCCCGGGGAACTGGGGTAGGATACGTCCGAGGGTATACCCGTTCCCAACTTACCGGCCCGCTCCTTCTCACACGATGCGCTGGACAAACTGCAATAAAACATGAATAAAGGGGAGGACAAATCAAAAACTACACCCGGCAAGCCAGCCGACAAAAAAGGCCCGTCTGGTGGGACGGTAAAAACCCCCGGGGACAAAATCCCGCAAAAAAATGTAGCTTCCCAATCTGGGAATTCTAGCGGTTCTCCGAAACCGCAGGAGAGTACACCGGTCAGTGGTGTCAGTGGTGTGAGTGTAGTGAGCCAGGAAAAGGTGGTAGTACCCCGGTTCCTGGTCATAAAGAACTTGGAAGGAAATTTCGATAAAGTGAGCCCATTTGTTTTACACAAACTTTTGTATGGTGTAGTCGGCACTGTTAAGGCAGCCCGAAAAACAAAAGATGGCCTGTTCATAGAAACAACATCAATAGCCCAGGCAGAACGGCTACTGAAGCTAAAAAAACTTGGGGAGTTCTCAATTGATGTAATTAGTCAATGAATACCTCAAGAGGAATTGTGTATTGCAGAGATCTTCTTAATTGCTCCCCTGAGGAGATAAGAGAGGAGATAAGGGACCAGGGAGTTGTTGAGGTCAGGCGGATGAAGAAGCGTGAGAATGGAGAGCTGGTGGACACACCAAACCACATTCTCACCTTTAACACCCCTAAACTACCGGCCAGTGTGAGGGTGGCATTCTATTCCCTCAAAGTGAGAATGTTCGTACCGGCACCAATGAGGTGCTGTAGATGCCAGCGTTTCGGTCACACTTCCGCCAGATGCACTAACCCTCAGGTTTGCATCTGCGGAAAGGAAATGCATGAGGGCAAAGGCTGTGAGGAACCTTTACAGTGTGTTAACTGTAAAGGTAACCACTCAGCCCGTTCCCGAAACTGCTCCATCTACAAGCAAGAAGCTGCCATCCAGGAACTTAAGACCCGCGAGAACATATCCTTCTTTGAGGCTAGGAATAAAATAGTCGTTCGCACTCCCAATCCGGGAGTATCGTATGCTTCTGCCCTGACTTCGACCCAGAAAACTCCAGTAGAAACCTCCTCAATTGTTAAAGAGCTTCTACCAAAATTGATAGCTGCTCTGAAAACAGTTTTTGTGAGCAAAGATAGTTTTGCTCATCCGGAAACGCGTGCACCACGCGCTCTTCCGAGAAGAGCAACCAGTCCGACACCTTCTGAGGTGTCGGAAAAACGAAAACGTGGGGAGGGAGGAGAATCCTCTTCTGAGGATTCCTCAGTATACTCCGCCTCCTCACAAAACTCTTCACAACAAGTGAAGAAAAGAGGCAAAGGTTGGCCTCTAGGGAAGCCGAGGAAGCCGAAAGACGGTGTATAGATCCATTTTTTCCACACTTTTATGGATAATATACTCCAGTGGAACATCAAGGGCTGTGTGTACCACTATTGCCAACTGAAGATGCTACTAACGGAGTTCAACCCGTTATGTACGTGTCTTCAGGAAACTCACTTCAAACCTGGCCAAGCATATTCGCTGAAGAACTATTCAATAGTCCGGAGAGACATGGAACCCAACGTCAGGGTTCGAGGTGGAGTGGCCATCATTCTCAGACAAGATGCTATCTTCGAGCAAGTCCGTGTCGATACTGATCTCCAAGTAGTTGCAATCCGAATGTCCGTCCCAACTGTCCTCACGGTGTGTAACATCTACCTACCAGAGGCAGGCTGGGACCTACATGACATTCGTCATGTCATAGGACAATTGCCCACCCCGTTTGTACTACTTGGAGATTTCAATGCCCACAATGAGCTCTGGGGCTCTGATCACAGAGATCCAAGAGGGCTCATTATCGAAGATCTCTTGCATTCCACGGATCTTGTTCTAATGAATGATGGTTTACCCACCTACTTTCACGCGCGGTCGAGGGATTTCTCCCGCATCGACCTGACCATTGTATCTCCGAGATTGGCGAGTAGATTCTCTTGGCGAGCACTTGACGACCTGCACGGTAGTGATCACTTTCCTATAGTGATCACTACGGACACCCTCACTACCAACCAGGTTCGTCGAGCCAAGTGGCTCTTTGCCAAAGCGAATTGGCCAGAGTTTGAAGCGGCTTTAGTAACACCAGACCCTACGAATGATGTTCAAGTATCCATAATGGATCTAACATGCAATCTATTAAAAGCAGCAGACACGGCTATACCTTCCACCAAACCGGGTATCTACAAACGTAGATTACCCTGGTGGAACCCGGAGGTTCAAGGTCTTGTACGGGCCAAGAAAGCTGCTTTTAATAGATTCAAAAAAAACACCGTCTGAGGCTAACTTAATAGCCTTCAAAAGAGCCAGGGCATTAGCCCGTAAGCAAATATTGGAAAGCAAGAGAGCCTCCTGGAACGCATATGTCTCTGGCATTTCGTCAGAGACAACCACTTAGGAGTGTTGGGCAAGGGTGAAAAACATCTCGGGTAGGGGTTATTCACCCCCGTTGACCCACCTGAAACGGGATGAAGAAACGATAACGAGCGACGTTAACGTAATAACGTATTGGCGGATCAGTTTGAGAGCACTAGTAGCTCTCAAAACTATGATCCGCAGTTTCTACTGGGCAAAAGTGGGAGGGAAGTGCAGTTGGACTTCACTCCAGAAGTCCAACAGGCACTTCCATACAATGACCCTTTCACCATGGGCGAACTTAACTCTGCAATTGCTCATGCATCGTCTTCATCCCCCGGACAGGATAATATCTCCAACGAGATGCTTAAACACCTCACTCCGGCGTTCAAAACCTCCTTGCTTTCCGTATTTAACACGCTATGGCTCGAGGGAAACTACCCTACCGTATGGAAGGAAGCAATTATTGTTCCCATTCCAAAGGTAGGGAAAGACCCTCTCTCGGCTTCCAGCTGCAGGCCTATAAGCCTAACATCATGCATAGGGAAACTATTGGAACGGATGGTAAATAACCGGTTGGTTTGGTGTCTCGAGACCCGTGGTCTATTGAGCGAGCACCAAGCCGGTTTTCGGAAATATCGATCCACCACCGACCAACTAGTGTACCTAGAGCATGAAATACACTAGGCTTTTAAAAATCGCGAGCATTTGGTAGCAGTCTTTTTCGATCTCGAAAAGGCCTACGATATGACATGGCGGTACCATATTCTGCAAAAGTTGCATAGTTGGGGTTTCAGGGGTAATCTACCCCTGTTCATTCGCGCTTTCCTTAGTGACCGGACATTCAGAGTTAGAGTCGGTAACGTCCTATTCTCCAGCAGGACTCTGGAAAACGGCGTACCACAAGGCTCTACTCTGAGTGTCACGTTGTTCATCATTGCGGTCAACGACCTTATATCCGGCCTCAGCAACACTGTTGGTATCTGCATGTACGTTGATGATCTCACCGTTTTCTGTCGTTCAGAGAAAATGAGAGATATCAACCGTACATTGCAAGCAGCAATCAATCAGATTGATCAAAACGCTGTAGGTACCGGATTTAAGTTTTGCATGCACTTTTGCAGATTGAATCGTCCTCATTATGGCCCCATGTTATATCTTCGAGACGAGAACATTAGGTTTAGGGACAGGGTTAGATTTCTTGGTCTTACGTTTGACCCGAAACTAACCTGGAAACCTTACCTAATGGAACTGAAAGCCAAATGCTCGCAATCGTTGAATTGTCTCAAAGTCCTCGCTGGTACTAGGTGGGGTGCTGAGCCTCAAACACTCCTGCGAGTGTATCAGGCCCTAGTACTTTCCCGGATCGATTATGGTTGTATTGTTTATGCGTCCGCTGCGAAGGGTTCCCTGAGGTTGCTAGATCCGGTTCACCACGCAGGTATCCGATATTGTATCGGTGCCTTTCCGTCTACACCTATGGCAAGTCTTTGCTGTGAATCCGGACTAGCACCTCTTCGTACGAGGCGTATGAAACTCATCGCTGCATATGTATGCAAGATGAGAGCTCAGTACAACCATAAGAACTCCACGATCCTGTTCAGGGAGAACATCAGGTCGCAGACTTTGACAAGACCATTATGTGTCCGGTCTAGAGAACTTCTGAGTGACATCAATTACCTCCTGCCGCAGGTCATGGGCATAGGGTTTTTAGAAACCCCTCCATGGCTGATTCCCCCGGCCGAAGTCATACTGGATCTTCTCCAGTATGACAAGCACTCCTGCCCACCGGTATTGATAACTCAGAAGTTTCTCGAAATCATTAGTACGTACCCGGAAGTGAAGGTTATTTTCACGGACGGGTCAAAAACTAATGAAGGTTCTGGCTCGGCTCTAGTCGTCAACGACGTTGCCCACTCCTGGTCGCTGCATTGTGATGTATCGGTATACACTACCGAGGCCTATGCCATATGGCAAGCATTGCTCTACTGTGATCTCGATTATACTCAGCTGCACTACATCATCGCTAGTGATTCCCTCAGCGTTCTACACGCTATAACCGACCACTCCACATCAGACCCTGTCATTCAGATGATTTTATCCAGGATAAAGAATCTGTCTGACATGGGTAAACGGGTTCGGTTCATATGGATTCCAAGCCAAGTAGGAATCAGAGGGAATGAACTAGCCGATGAAGCGGCACGTCAAGCCGCTGAAAGAGACACAGTAGAGGTACCGGCCATCAAGTATACCGATGCTAAAAATGCAGTATACCGGAGATTATCCCAGTTGTGACAACAGGACTGGGACAGGGTGGATAACCACCTACGCCGAGTCAAACCTGTGATCGGACACACGAGTCTTCCCCATGATCTTAGCAGACAGGACCAAGGTCCACCGGTTGCGTCTAGGCCATACAGGCCTTACACATCGGTACAGGCTTGCGCGGGAACCTCAGCCCTTCTGCGAGGACTGTCAGGTCCCGTTGACTGTACCGCATGTTTTGATAGCATGTCCTGTTTTACAACCGGTGAGACAATTATTTCACCTTGGTTGATGACTTGCGTCTAATGCTGATAGATCATGGGAAGATTAAGGAAGTCATTAACTTCCTTAAAGCCTGCGACCTGTACAGCAAAATTTGAGGTACTTTGAGACAGTGATTTTTATCTATTTATTTATTTATTCTACATGTTAATTTATTTTGTGAACGTCTTTTTAATTCTTTTTAACATTTGACTGCCGACGGGCAATAAATGGTAATATTTTTAAAATGTTGTGCTGTCTATAAACTGTGATTTTATCTGTGATATTATATTTTAACATGTTGTGACGTCTTTATATAATAATAATATTTTAATCTTACCTTCTAAGGCCGACGGAGTTTTTAATGTGGTGTGATGTCAAATTAAATATAATAATAATACTTACTGTCAAAACGGCTAATGACCTTAGATGTCGATGCCTTAAACCCAAAAAAAAAAAAATAGTAACGGAATTTGCGAAAAAATTGTATTAGAGGTATTTTTTTTGGAGAAACGGTTTAAAGCTTCAAATAAAGTACTACTTTCTGTTAACCATTTATAGTCAAAATCTAATCAGTTCATAATATTTGAATGTAAGTCAAATACCAAATATTATATTTTTTACATGTCTCGTATTGGAGTTATCGTGGACGAAAAATCGTCACAGATACACACACACACAAACATACACATACAAACACACATACACACACACACGGATATACAGACATCACGGTAAAAATAGTAAAATCGTATTCTAGGGACCCTAATTCGTGCTCATATGTTGAAAACTCACACTCGAGAAATCTGACCGAAAACAATACCTCCCTTATCTATATATTGATAGGCGGGAGGTAAAAACCGGGCCTTGGAAATATGGAAGATATCATTAACAGCTATTTCAATAAATCAATAATGAACAAACAAACGGCCAAAAATTTTGACTTTGACTGATGTCAAATAAAAATTGATACTTTAAGGTTGCCAGCAGATACGAAAAATAACAATTTATGTACCAGCCGTCTAAAAAAGAATTTTATACGATAACTTGATGACAAAACATAATCTATAATCGGCTTCGGAAAAGTTTTCAAAGATATCTAGATTGAAACTTTGTTTCACGCATTGCAATCCTTTTTCAGCCCCATGCTCTAGTCCAATTGAATGTCAAATTTAAAACCAATCATGGCATATCTGACACTGTACGCAATTGTCAAAATGTTTTGAACATATTTTAGAAGAAATATGAATTACTTTATCATAGAAGTTGAACTTCAACCCAATGTATTTTTCTGAAGGAAACTTTCTGAAAGCTAAAAGGGAAAATTTGTAACTTCAAAAACGCCCTACTTTAAACAGTAAATATTAAAGTTATTTATAACACGTACGCATAAAATGATAATTTTCATTCTTTCGTACACCTATTCGAACAAACAGTGCAACTGCTAACCCTAATTTTTAACTTGTACATATGCGACAATCACTTAAACAAATGTTTGACATGCTGCGTTACCAACATTTGTAATAATAAACATTTATTATTAAGTTGATAAAGCAAGCAAGTATCGCATTGCATTGAATACTTCCGCCTTTTGCAACAAAGAGGGGCTATTCCCCTCTTTCCCTTCTATGTATGACCAAAATTTGACCTTCCTTACGTATCTAATACAATTATATGATCTAAGGAAACTACTTACCATTGACAATAGATGACAGCACTGAAATCTATGCCGTAGGGTACTGTTATTACTTTTTTCTTTCTATTTTTTGGGTCTATATTTTTTATCATTTCTGCCGTTAAATTATCATAGTAGATATTTTTGGGTTCGAATAAAATTTTGTTTTAAAATTACTTTCCAATTTAGAGTCATGGTTATAAATATTATTTATTATTAAAAAATATAAGAAACATCACATAATAATTGATGATAATCTGAAAACATGAATAGAGAAGAAGTAACATTCAGTTTTGGTTTATAATAACAAATGAAAATTAAGTTTATTAATTTTGCAATATAAACAGGAGAGCAGGAAATTACATAAAACTGATTTTACCTGATAAAACCCTATGTTCACCCCTGACCGCCACTTTCCGGTATAAACTGCGGACAAGCTCACCCAGACAACTATAGAGGCTGTAGCCACTACAAAAACATTAAAGAACAAATAATGTAAAACACCATCGTCAAATCATACAACAAAAAATCTGATGTGGAATCGTATGACTTTCTTGTAAGCTAAATTATAAGATTTTTTGCTGCACTTTATTTAAACATAATTCACTTGAAAGTGGAATCATTCTACGGTTAATCGGTCTTCAATTTCCATTCGTTTCATATTTTGGAACATCCCTTTGAAATGGAATATCTTTTGTAAAATTTTATTGTTTAATGCTTATCCTCGTGTTTATCATTATTACTTATTGAATTACACAAAATGATTTTAATCGCTCAAAAACTTGACAAGAAAGATTATTTTCATTTCTTTCCTACATATTGCTCACGAAATATGTTCAATGTTATCAATCATATACTCAATTTATTAACAAGATATCATATGTGAAAGATATTGAAGATTCCTACGCAAGTATAAATGTAAAGGAAATGTGTTTTTATTGCAAAACATACTTCCTTTGCAAGAAATCATATATTTCTAATATAAATTAAAAGCCAACTAAATTATTATTTTTATTAAATTTTTGCCAAAAGTAAAAGACCCTTTTGAAAAAACCAATTGGAACCAAAAATGGAGATGCGTAACTGGATGTTATAGCAATTTCATAAACAAAATTTTAACATTCTACGGCTAATCATTTTTAAGTCGGCACTGCAATAAAAAAGGGAGGTGTACAACTAGATGTTATAGCAGTCCGATATACAAAATTTCAACATTCTACAGCTAATCATTTTTGAGTTATGCGAGATACGTACGTACAGACGTCACGCCGAAACTATTACAAATGGATTCCTAAATGGTCAAAATGGATATTTCCGTTGAAACGTGAGAACAGAAATTTTTCGCGATTACAATATTTCTTTTACTTTGTACAAGAAAGTAAAAAATTCAATTGCAGCTCCTTCAAACCAATTCCCTTTAACAAAATACTACTCACAACAAAATACCCACCAATGTACATGTTTCTTTCGAAACAGCTCCAACCCTCCTCAACATGAAGATAATATAAACCCTCCTCAATATGAAGATAATATAAATCCTAATTCTTCGTTCTCACAAACAATAATCCTCTCTTCTATAACAAACGTAATAATATAATTAATTGGAGCCAATACATTAAAAGTAAAGCATTTCCTATGCAGTATTTTCCAACGTGAAATAAAATGTAGACGCTCTAAAAATATAAAGGAGAACATTTACAGATTTTTTAAATATATGAATTGGACATGTTTTGCCTAAGTGAGACATATTTAATTCCAGGCGAATAATTTAAAATCCCACAATACGATTCGACAGAAGCGCAATCTGAGTCTCTGAAGTACTGGCTTAACTACCGGTGTTCTGCGGAACTTAGGTCTGTTGGCTCAACGACCCGGATATACATTCAAATATTATTTTATTCTCACACAACCGGTTAGTAATACATCTGTTTCTAGCCAATCAAATAGTTGGAAGTGGCTCATTACTTCACTTTACCTACTTCACTTCACGATTAGCCGGGAAAGATATTCCCGGCTAGTTAATCATTGCCATTTTGACAAGTCAAACTTATAGGTTAATAAAACATTCAATCACTTTTCCTTAACCTTCACGCACTTCTTGTGGAGTAACTCTAACCTACTATCAAACATAATGTTGAAAGAAATAATCATAATTCCAACAATAAACCTTGTGATAACTGAACTGATAGAATAAGTAAATATTTTGTTTTCTGTCAAAGATCTCCATGTTAATAATAAAAGAAAGAATTAAATAATTATTAATTGATTGTGAATAAAATAATATACAAACCACATGGCTGTAAATAAAGCATTTATCTGCTCAGTATATAATATACTATTAATTTTAATACAGTCACGAGTTCCAAAAATATTTTAATTTTTCCTTAAAAATATGTACATTTTTCAGTTGGTCTTGACAATTAAATTTTCTTCTTCAAAATACCGCATTGTGTGTTTCTATTCTTTACGAACTTGCATGCAATGGGGTGCTCCACCATAGTAGCAAATTGGAAAATGGATCACTTATCGTTAATCTAGATCTTAATTCTGCATGATAGAAACTATCAAAGTTTAAAAAAGTAATTAGTTTTTTAGTTATTCGAGTTTTTAGGGCCCTTAACATCTAAACCTACGTCATAATATTACACCTTTCTTTCTTACACATCTATCCAAATTTTGTAGTCTTATTTCGTTTTAGTGAATTTTCATTATATTATTGTACCATTATTAACATTATACAAAAATCAGCTTTTTAAGGTTATTGTGTATGTCGTAAATACGTGTATTTTGTTTATATTATTTCCGCACTTGTTCTTACCTTTGTTTATTTAAAAATGAAAAACTTATTTTCTAATAAGAAAAACATGTTTAAATGTTCATTCTTGCCATGTTTGAAAAAAAAATCGCAACGGACAAAAATTCGGTGAAATTTTGGAATTTTGACAATTTTGAATGATATATTTATTACCTAATTATGTGTTTCGATGAGAATTTTATTTATTAAAATAGATAATTTTCAAAGTTATACTTATTGAAACTGAAGTATAAGAACATTTCAGTTTTTCAACTTTATGATCAACAATTTTAAGTACGAAAGTAGAACAAAATAATAATCATATAAAAATTCTCAATGATACAAATACAATCATTTTAAAGATATTTCGTATTATGCAGACAAAGTGTCGCTACTACTTATTTCTACACTGTGGTTTGAGTATTTTTGTAGTAGAGGAATGAGTCTGAATTTGTTCTCCCTCTGAGATTACGTTCCTTGGCAGGTGCCCCTATGATCCTGCCCTTGATACGGCACTAATGGAAATGAAAGATATGTTGTGTGACATAGGCAGAAAAATCATGCCAGTGGTTGTCAAAACTCGTACTATAATATTCATAATCATTTATAAAGTATTTTACTAGAATGCTTATTATTTATGCACAATTTCAAGTAATGAACACAATAGTTATTTAAAACGAACCCCACTGTTTAAGAACAGAATTGTCTTAACGTGTACGTCATAGAATATTTCAAAAATTATACATTGTTACGGCTTAACAAATATCAATTATGACTTTTTTAAACCACATTTCGCTTTCAAAGTAGATAAAGTTTCATACAAAAAAAAATAATAATAAGCATATTACATTATTATTCATCATCGTTGTTTTTGATGCCTCACCATTGATGTCTTTTTCGAAATTAAAATTAATACATAATTTTCCTGTGGTAGGCTTCACGTCATCAACTCCTACTCGTATGAATATGAAACAAGTAAGTTGAAGGGGAAGAAATTTTTCCCGTCATATGTCGTATAAGATTCTAATACAGTGACGAAAGTGGTAGATATAGAAATGTAAACTTGTATTAAAATATTCTGAAAGGCACGTAAAACAAAACATAGTACTTAAATGCACCGTAAAGTTTCTAGCAATTTAGAAATTATTACAGTTGCACAATTAAAGTAAATTATAAATGTCCATTTGCATCACTGATTGAGGATGCTTGACCTTCAATTTAACATTTTATGATTAACAATTATGAATGGAAAACATAAGCCCCTCCAATTGGTTATCGCTTTTTAGCTCATTAGTCAGAAGGAGACCCAATGATCAGACAAACGTTTAACTTTTATGAAGAATGTAGACACGTGTATAACATACACTATGTTTTTTTTAAACTACTATGATCTTACATAATACATGTTATAATACTTGTTATTTGTATGTTCGGAATATAATGACGTGAAGCCTACTACAGAAAAAATAAACTATATTAAACTTACTATAATTTCAAGAGAATATATCCAGAATAATGAATTGCCAACATTATGCCAACTAGGCTCTGATTTTTTTTTGTAATATTGTTTACCGGTTTATTAGTTTAAAGATATTGCTATATCCTATACTTGAGCCTTGTTGTTCTTTTTCTACGAGCGATTGTTTGAAAAATTTTAGAATTATCTTTATTTTATTTTTGTTAAAGGGGAATATAAATCGATTATTTGTTGATAATTCCGGAGAAAAATAAGTCTTGGAGAGTAGGAGAGTTAGATAGAGAATTTGAATTCATTCGATAAAAAGCATCTATCGTAGAATAATGTACATTTGGCAGATTACCCAGATTCCATTTATAAAACTAAGTATGTAAACACTAAACATCCTTCAAAAATCATAGGACATTGACAATTATGATGGATGAGTACAGCCATTTCAAGGTCAACCAAATTTACACCAAAACAATCTGTTGTGTAATATCAAAATATTTTTATTTTATTATATAAATTAAGAAAAAAAATTATGTTCATTATATTCCCAATTTTAGCATTGTAAACTGCTCTCTCATTCTTCCACATGACGTCAGAAATATGACGCCGTTACATAAATTTGAATTTCAAATGCTAATTTCAGTGAAATTATAAGATAATATATATTTTTTGTCATTATTATGGGTAGTCACAATGGTTAATTTTTAGATCTTGTACTTTTTTTCCTTTTAATCGACAATGATCATATACCTCATTGGTAGGTCGCGGTCGTCTCGTTTCAGATATATACATTAAGGACTTTTTTGGTGTTCAAATTTTCTTTATTAGATATTATTACTCGTTAACTTTAAGAGACGATTATACAAAATTTTTGGTGTTTACTATAATTCATTGATAAATTCTTGTCCATTTATTTAAATCAGGGTCGGCCGAACAAAAGTGGTGCCCGATGCAAAATTGACTTGCGGGGCCTTGAAACAAATTTGATACATTAAAATAATAAAGCAGGGCTGACCTAAGCTACAGGCGAACCAGGTGAATGTTTAGGGCGTCATCGTTCATGGGGTGCATTGTGACATAATTATTTTTATTTTTAAAATTAAGCAAAAGCAACAAAAATATTTCAATATTGGTAACCTTGATTATATAATAAATTATATACGCATATTATGTTCGGTGATATATATTAAAAATACAAGTTTTATATAGCGTTAATAATGAAACGCGTTTCATGTTAAATCACGTGGCGATGTCCCGTTTTTTTTAATATATAAGTTTCAATATGGGGCTATATCAAATGTACGAGTATATCCTTCAATATTTTATCTACGACAGATTCAATTAATTCTGAAATACATTTCTTACATATTTTTTGACAAAATGAAAACATTGAAATGTTTTTTTAGTTGTATCAAATTGTTTAAAACAGACACATTTTACTTTAGTTTTCAAGATGAAATGAGTGAGTCTGAGTCCGATATTGTTCCATAGCACGAATACATTGAAAATATAATATTGATCGAATTTCTATTGTTATTTATCTTACAAAATATTTTCCTTAAATGGAGAATATTATATCGGAATAAAATGTCAAATGAACTATTCAACATTGCTGTCAACATTTCGATAAACATTTTTTTGCTTACGTATTGCTTAAAATTCAAACCTTGTCGGTGCAACAGGGCATCAATGCAATTATGAATCTCATAATGAAATTCAGTGAGATAATTACAAATTAGAACACTGTCCTAGATAAATAAAATAAAATAATGATTCTAATAAATAAATGTAAAAAAATTATTAATATGGATGACAAGCTGTTTTAAATATATATAAAAAAGGGGGCGCAATATAAAATTAACGCCTGGTGCGCTAAAAAGTCTCGGGCCAGCGCTGTGATAAAATATTGTATTTAATACATTCCACGAATTCTTATAGTAAGGAAGAAAATGAGAAATATTTTTAGAACAGTACAGAAAAAAATAATTTATCTTTAAATAAATATTGTAATACCTATTTGTAATACTGTGATCCTGGAAGGCAAAACTCGACGACAAATTTTTATATCATAAATACGTGATAACCGTAATAAATATCAACGTTTCGACTAATGTTAAACTCTGATGAAGAACATTTACAAAATCACAAGACTACTGTCCAATGTCTTATTTTCTTCAACATCAATACATGATAATATTCAAATGGGTACCATAATTATTAGCATTAAATTTCAACTAGTTTATAATAAATAACTGTTTTTATAAAAATAATTATAGCATGAATATTATTTTTACTACTCGTACTATCATATGACAATGACGTAAACATCTTCCTAGTGTTCGTATCACGTTAGATATACGTCCTTCAATTAATAAATCTTCCAACACGAGATAAGTTTATTTAGTTCTAGTCCCTCTCAACATGAACACAGTGTTAGCAGTATTTGTAGTGTTTCTGTGTCAAGTATGTTGGACGCCGTCTACGGAGGGTGCGCGCATCCTAGTGCTCTTTCATCCCCCTGCACCGAGTCATTTCTTCTTGGGAAATGCCTTGGTGAAGGGCTTGGTACAAAGAGGTCATGATGTAACGTTTATTAGTTCCTTTGGATCTAAATTAAATAAAACAAATATTAAAGATATAGTGTTAGCCATCGACAACAAACAAATAGATCGTAAGTATAATATTGCTTTATTCAATACTCATTAATAAACTAAATAAAATTGTTATTTAATTATATATAAGGATCACTTTACGTGAAATCGGACAAAAGAGGGTCGACCCTTCCAGATTTGTTTATAAATGCATATATTTGTTCATTTTCATCTACAACTAAGTAGGAAGTTTCTTATTTACTTCGAAAAAAATTACATATCTATTCAACAATCATTCCAACTAAAAAAGTGAATGATATTCTGAAAGAGCACTCTTTAGGCTTTTAGTTCCGATAACGCAAGAAATTTATAGTATATCAAATAGGTCGTCTCGGAAATCGCTACTTACCACATAGTAGAGGAAGAATATATAAAAAATCCACAGTATTTTTTTATTGTTTCGTTTCTGTTTCGGTCTGGGTCACTATTTTTCATTTATGAATTCACTTGTTTTAGTTGGAATAATTCTTGAATTAATACATAATTTTTTTCGAGTGCTCTGTACAGGCAGCAAAAATGGCCACAAATGTATACAATACAATATAAATGAAAACGGTAGAGTGGACCAAATAAGGAACTTTTTATTTAGTTTTAGATGACAATCAATAAGTACATATATGCATTTACAGATAAATCTGAGGTTGTCGACTTTTTTTGTTCGATTTGACATGCTTAACTTGAATTTTTTTACAAAATTTACAATCAATGGCGTATATATTCAGAAAATAAAAATACCCGTATTTTTTAATTCGTATATATTTTTGGAGAAAAAAAATAATAAAGTTTTTGAAAGGAAATATCTGACGTCAGGTAGAAGAATTAGATAGAGAATTTGAATTCATTCGATAAAAATAATCTAACATAGAATAATTTACATCTGACAGATTACCTAGGTTCCATTTTTAAAACGATTTATGTAAATACTAAACAACCTTCGAAAATCATATGACGTTGATTTCAATTCTAACCAATTTTACACCAAAACAATGTATTGTGTAATATCAAAATATTTTTATCTACAACTATTGAAATATGGGTACATTATACGTGTGATACTACATATAATATACTACTCATATTACACAAGTGTAATATGAAAAGTTATATTACACGCTACACTTTTCTGTAATAAATAGAGCTTGTAATGTAACATATAACATTTTAATAAACTGTTAATTTATTAATAATATATTTTTTATCATAAATATCAATATAAATGTTTATAAAAGTATAATAAATACAATTTGAATAGTTATTTTGACATTTAAGTGCTACTGTGGCGCCATCTGTTAAGCTATATATGAACTACTCACACCTAACTGAATATTTAAGAAATAATATCAGATTTTTTATATGCCTGATAGTTGTAGATAAAGTATAGTATTTGACTCGCATAATATGGCTACATTACACGCGGATGATTAAAAATACTCGCTGCCGCTCGTATTTTTAATTACATCCTCGTGTAATATAGCCTACATATTATGCTTGTTAAATAATATTATTTTACACTATTGCCTGTATTGATATTTGATATATTGTTTTATTAATAGTTATGAGTAATTTATATTTAACAACATTCATTCGATATCATTAAATAAAAAAATTGGGTTCATTAAATACCCACTTTTAGCATTGTAAACTGCTCTCTCATTCTCCCATGTGACGTCAGGGATATGGCGCCGTTTTATAAATTTAAATTTCAAATACCAATTTGAGTGAAATTATAAGATATATTATTGGTAGTCACAATGGTTTATTTTTAGTTTTTGTATTTTTTTCCTTCATTTCGACAGTATGAACCATTTCAGATGACTGTTACCGAAATTACATAACACATTTTAAATATTTAGAATAATGAAATATACCAATTCCGAGATATTAAACTAAATTTAAAGTAAATTATCCTCAATTTTGAAAATTTTTGGGAAAATATTTTGACAGAAATATGGTAGCTTTATAAATTTGAGACCCTTTTTTAATGAAGCTCGTATTCATCGGAGGGACTGAAAGAGCTGATGAATTTAGTATAAATTTATTCAAATGTATCTAAATGTCTGAAAATTGATTAAAAATCAGACATTTTATTGAATAATGAAGTTTTGTTGATGATTTTTTTGCAATAATTCTGTTGTTAGAAATGAAAACGACCTTTTTGACCAGCCATGAAAAGTCTGTAATTGGTCAAATGTTGGATTTTTTCCAAATGACTCGAATGTGGACTGAGGGAACCCTCAACAACAGCGAAGTCCAAGATCTGATACATTCTGATGCTAAATTTGACCTGGTGATCATGGAGTCTGTACTGAACGAGGCAATGGCAGCATTTGCTCATATTTATGATTGCCCTCTAATGGTTATTTCTACAGTAAGATGATTGTTCATACCATAAAGAACAGAAAAGTAATATTTTTTTTTACAGATGGGATCTACTCTTTGGTTAAATAAATTAGTGGGGAATCCATCTCCTTCTTCTTATGTCACACAGCCTATAAGTCCAGTTCAAGGCAATTTGAACTTTTGGCAAAGAGTTAATAACTTCTTCACTGTTAATACTATGGATCTCATGAATTATCTGTAATAATATTAATAATTGCTACATGTACCGATTGTCGAGATCATCATTCGGATTTTAAAAGTCCTAAGAAGCGAAATAAATTAAATTAGAAATATTACTATTTTAAACTTGTTTGAAAATTATTTATTTTACATTTGCTTTATCTCACTTAAATGTGTAATGCATCAGAATTTCGAAAAGGAGAAGAAATACAAAGTCGGTTAAATTAAATTAGAGAAAAGTTGCTTTGTTAATAGGCCAAATATCAACAAAAATGTAACTTTTGAGATTTTTGATTATTACACGTAACTTCTAAATGAAACAACACACGATTCTGTGATTTTTAGAAAAATCCGTGCACATTCTTTCACAGATAAGTGTATTGTTGCTCTAAACGTATGTTAATTCAAAAACACTCATGCTTTTTAAATTTTATTTTATTTATCTGACTGCATGTCAAGTACACAACTAACGTTGACTGTTTTTCCCAGTAACTCGTTTCTAGTAACATTTCATATCTACCAACCAATTATAATAAAGATAGCAGCCCTATATAATAAGGAATAGTAAAAAGCTAAGTCAAAAATCCAAAAATTCTATGATATTCAAGATAGTAGGTACTTTTATAATTTTGAATCGATGTTATATCTTTTACGATAAATTCCAATGTTAATCACGTTAACTTAAGACATTCTTGTGTATTCATTATTTGATGTGCTTACGAAAATTTATTTTGGTTACACTACATATGCCAGGACAGCATATATTAATCATTCGGATTTCAAAAGCCCTAAGAGGCTACATTGATTAAATTTGAAATATTACTATTGTAGTAATATTTGAAAATTATTTATTTTAAATTATATAGTTATATACACTTACAAATATCTTCAAGATGTAAAAATTTGACAGTAGACCAGTAGAAATTGAAACATGCTCATTTGTTAAGATTTTTATAAGTGTCCTTTAGAATAATCCCAACACATTCTTACATATATAAGAAATGCTAAAAACTCAAAAATTAAAAAATTCTGTCATATTCAACACAGTACGTTTATTTTTCAGAAACAATTTTATATCTTTCATGATTTTTCAGTGCTAATCAAGTTAATTTAAGACATTTTATTCTTGTCTATTCGTTATTTGATGGCATTATGATTTTTTTTTTAGAATACATATGCCAACACAAGAAGAAATAATGAAAAAGTTCTTTCCGGATGTACCACCTCTGGAAGATATCCTTTATAAAAGAATATCTTTAATATTACTTAATTCTCATCCTAGTATCAATCGAGCAAAACCAACAGTCCCTAATATGATTGACATTGGTGGTTTCCATGTTACTGAACCTAAACCACTACCAAAGGTATAAACTAACTATTTTTACTTCATATACCTACTTTAATAATCATTCCTTACAGGATTTGCAAGTTTATTTGGACGGCGCAAAAGATGGATTTATCTTATTCAGCATGGGATCTAACCTAAAAAGTAACATGTTACCCGAAACTATTAGGGAGGCGCTTATGAAAGCTTTTGCTCAATTGCCTTACAAGATTCTTTGGAAATTTGAGGATGATCAACTTCCCGGTAAACCAGACAACGTCAGAATTGATAAGTGGTTGCCACAAAATGATATCCTAGGTACATATTTGATATATTAATGTAATTATTTTGTATGTGATGTTATTATTTATAGCTCATCCCAACTTAAAGCTATTTATAACCCATGGAGGACTACTCAGTACAACGGAAGCCATCTACCATGGGGTACCCATTGTCGGGATACCAGTTTTTGGAGACCAGCAAATGAACATGGCCTCTGCTGAAGCTTTAGGTATAGGAAAGGCGGTACAATTTAAGGAGTTATCGACTGAGAGATTACTGGCTGCTGTTAATGAAGTTTTAGGAAATAAAAAGTAAGTCGGTCTCACGATAATAACACAACTTGTAACTGTTGGTTTGCAGTTACGCGGAAACAGCGAGACAACGCTCGGCTCTATTCAGGGATCAGCCTATACGTCCAATTGATTCTGCCATGTATTGGATTGAATATGCTGTAAAACACAAATACGCCAATCATTTGAAAGTTGGTGCTGTTCATTTGAATTGGTATCAAGTTGAGTCTTTAGATGTGGCTGCTTTCTTATTATCAATACTTTTTATTATAAACGGTATTTTATTCTTAATTGTAAAAAGATGTTGTTGTTCATCAAAACAGAAATACGCCTCCCAAAAGGAAGAGAAAAGGAAGAAACAGTAATCTGTGTATCTTTAAAATAAAATATATGTATATTACTGTTAAGTTAATAAGACCATTTTATGCCTCTTGTGACTACTGCGCTGCAGAGAAGAATATTGCAACTTTATAAAAATGGGCGCCCCAACGGGTACAATGTAAATAGCTCCATAAACAATCGAACAGTTTTCACAATAGAGACCGTTGCAGACTTGTTGAGCGTTTGTAGTACAAATTGAATACAATTTGAAGCAATGGCCTGCAGTCCATATGTGCAAGGTGTGCAGTACATTTTTAAATTTAACTTTGTCTAAAATATTATTATTTTATAGCGAGAGAAATATTATTGCGTTGAATACACTGAATGCGAGCGCATAGACCAAGTCAGTGTTGCAAATTTGGTGATTTTGTCACTAATTCTAGTGTTTTCAAATGACAATTTCAGACAAAACTTGTTTGGCTTAAACAATGACTAATTATAACAATTTTGTTAATTTTTCTATTCAGAGACTACTTTTTTGTCACTGTTTAAATATTTAAACACTGTTTAAATTTAAACAGTGTATATCGTTAGTAACTCTGTTTAACGAATTTTGCTCATTCAGAGACACTGTTTCATACTAATCATCGTAACTAAACGATCTTTTAAATCTATGAAAATGAGTGACTTAGATAAATTCTATAAAAATATTTAAGAAGTCCATGAAATAAACAAAAATAAACACCTCCAAATTTTTAAACCGTACTTAAAAAAAAAGATCATTTTCAAAATTATAGTGATAATACATTTAAAAAAAAATATAGATTTTCAAAGCAGGGGACAAATTTTATATGTAATTTAATTAAAGAAAAAATTAAACCAACTACATTCCGAGGAAAACCTATAAATTCAAAATTACAAGTTACTGTCAGTTTTGTGATATTATTAAATATTCTTACATCTACAATGCGTTAGGACAATAGAAGAGTGATTAAAACGCATCTCGACCTGTCTGCGACGGTATGGCCGTCACCCGCGGCGTAACCATGACATCGCTACAATATTATTCTTACCAGCCACCTAAAAACAAAATATTAAAGAATTTTTGTAGATATTTGTATCTTGATTCCGTTTGCTAAAACATAAAACTATTTTGAAGAGTTTTATTCACTTTTTCTCAAATCATTTAGTTTTTGTCTGTTGTGTATGTTGGTGCTGTGGGGTATGCCGGTACGTGTGCGTACGTTGGAAACTTTGCGAGGGCAGAATAAAGGCAAATTATTAAGTGAATATGTGTACTATTAATTTTTCAAAACATACCTATGACCAATGCCAGAGAAAACGTGTAGTTAAAACAATATTGTCATATAGGGAAAAAAATGCTATAGCACTCCCATAAAAATATGTGTTCTTATTTGCACCATTGATGGCTGAATTAGAGAACTGAAACCTCTCTACCCTTTCGAGTGTGAGTTGAGTCCTAGTTTTCTTTCCATCTTTTTCTGTCTTCTGTGTCTCTTCCTTTCCCATGGTACACCTCTTTTCTCTGCCACTTTTCTCACTTAATTTTGTCAAATTTTTCTTGGTCTACCTCTTGTTCTTTTGTTTGTTATTCTTGCTTCATAGACTTGTCTTGTTATCCTATTCTCTCACATTCGTTTTAAGTGGCCAAATCATCTTAGTTGCCCTTCTTCTATTTTGTCTTCTATTACTTTTACTTTTAGGTTTTGTGTGTACGTTACATTCTTTATTTTCTCCATTATCATTTTATTTTCTATTTTACTCAGGAATCTCATTCCTTGGCTTCCATCTTTGTCCTTTGTTTCTTAGTTGTAGTTCAGGTCTCTGTTCCGTATGTTAGAATAGCCTTACTACTAGTGCTGTCGATTTTTAGAATTTTGGTATTCGATACCGAATAGTTAAATATTCGAATAGCCAAATATTCGATTATTCAGATATTCGATTAATCGAACATCCGGATATTCGATTATTCGGTTAATCGATTATCAGGATATTCGAATATTCGGATAAACGAATATTCAAATATATAGTGGCGGGACGTTTATGTCGGCATCTGTGGTGCCGGTACAATATTAAAACTAAAATTAAGTGAAGTGTGGTAAAACTTTATAAAAATAAAAGATAGTAAGGTTCAATGCATTATGTGCAAGGCAGGATTGAAGTATTCAGGAAGTACTACAAATATATGGAACCACGCAAAAAACATCTTTTATTAGACACTTCACCGTCTACCAAAAAAATCAGTTTAAAAGGTAAATATGACTGCTAAATAATTGCAAATAATATATTTTTTTCACTACACGTGGTGGAAATTAAATGAAGCGCGGTTTCCTCATTTATCAAAAATTGCCAAAAAGTATTTATTGATACCAGCAACATGCTGCCCTTCAGAATCCAGGTCTTAGAAAATTCAAGTCTCCTTGTTTTGTTTTGTTTGCAATTTCCTAAAGTTTCAGTTGAAATAGGCTGTTAATTATGTCATATATTTCTGTTGTCAAAATTTTCACCAATAATTGCTTCAATGCGAAATAAATATAAATCCAATAAACAAATATTTGAACATGAAAATCTAAAATTTTACCGTGGAAGCCCGGGCACCCATGGCACCCACGTATTTGGCGCCTATGCAGGTTTATGTTCTCTCCTTCTTTAATTGTTTTGGTCGATAGTTGCCTAAAATGAATATTACGTCATTTACCCCTCTGTTTGTGATTATACTTAATAGTGTGATTCCTCTGTAGTTTCCAAATTCTTTGCTGTCCTTTCTTAAAAATTGGTGTTATTATTCCAATTTTTCAGTCTTTTGTGCTCCTCCTTCTTTCATTACTAGATTCATTATTTCCCTTATTTCTTCTAGTGCTTTGTCCGGGAGTACTTTCGTCCTCTCTGGTGCAATTTTGTCATGCCCTGGTTCTTTTCCGGCTTTAGATATAATTATTGCCTCTATTAGTCATCTAGTGTTATTTCTGTTACCATTTTATCTTTCTGTGTTTTTTTTAATTTGTTTGTTTTTCGTTTGTTCTGACTTATTTTCATTCATATTGTTTCCTTCTAATAGGTCCTTAAAATATGATTTCCATGTGTCCGTAATTTTGTGTTCCTCCACTACGATATTTCCTTTTATATTTTTTATTGTTGATATCTTTTTCTGTTTCATATTCCGGATAGTTCCTAAGAATACTTTTTGGTTTTCACTATACGCATTTATCATCCTTTCGTCGAATTCTTGCTATGACTTTTCTTTTTCATCTTTTATTACTTTTTTGTAAGGAATTATTTGTCCTGGTTCACTGATGGTTCAAAATTGGATACAGGAGGAACTGGAGTAGGTGTGCTTGGCCCAGATTGCCGAATTAAGGAATCCATAGGCACCTGCTCCACAATTTTTCAGGCTGAGATTTATGCAATAAATCTCTGTGCTCACATAAACCTAGATAAAGGTCTAAAAGGAGCATTAATAAATATAATGTCAGACAGCCAGGCAGCTTTAAAGGCATTGAATGCCTTCACATGTAATCAACGCTAGTCTGGAACTGCAGGGAGACCCTACAATTGCTATCCGAAGCAAACCAAGTCACCCTACGGTGGGTACCAGGGCACGAGGGAATCTTAGAAAACGAGAAAGCTGATGAACTTGCAAAAAAAGGGGCTAAACTTTCATACCACGGGCCGGAACCTTCATGTGGTCTTCCACAAAGCCACTGTAAGAAGGTGGTCAAAAACTGGGAGGAATCTGCCATATCCTCATATTGGAAAAATATTCCAGGCCTCAATCAAGCTCGGAAATTCATTTCCCAAGGCTTCGACAAACGCCAAAGAGTTACTAGCTCTCAGCTAAAAGGATCTTAATATAATGACAGGAGTTCTCACTGGCCACTGTCCTTTAAAGTACCATTTGCACAAAATTGGTATAGCTGAAAATGAAACCTGTCGACTCTGTGAAGAGGATGAAGAATCGTCGGAACACATACTGTGTGAATGCCCAGCCGTAACTGTGCAGAGACTCAATCAACTAGGTAAGAGGTATCTTACGGCAGATGAGATCAAGAACTTGACTCCTGGAGCCATAATCGGCTTCATCAAAAATCTGGATCTACTTCCGGAAAACTAAGTAAGGACTGTGTCACAATAGATCTTCTAGGTCGCGTTGACAAAAAGCGACAAAACGCTTAAACCCTCGTATACATACAATACAATACAATCGGTCCAACAATGATTTTTTTTCCTATTTCTACTCATATTGTTGTGACTCCACAGCCCAGTTCTGCTGCCTTTATTATTGTTTTTTGAAGTTATTCTATCTTTCTTTTATTTCGATTTTATTCCCTCTCATTGACAATTTTTGTATACTTCCTTTGAAACTTTTCTTTAATTCCGTGATTTTTTGTCTGCAACTTCTTATTTTCTTATTGACGATTTTCCTTTTATTTTCTTCTTCTTTTGTTCTTGTATTTCTGAATAACATTATTAATAAAAAATGGTCGCTTCTTATCTCCGGTCCTCTCCATAATTCTTTATTTATTTTTTGTATTTCTTTTTTCTTAAACTATGAATTTCCTATTTTGAGTTCGTTTTCCAGACATAATTCGATTATTTTTTCTCCGTTGTTATTCTTTGTGTTTTCTAAGCACCATTCAATTAATTCGTTTGTATTGCCAAATCTTCCATTCAAGTCGCCCATGAGTATTACCTTACCTTGTAGTTGGTCCTTTTCTTTGCTTTTTTCGTCTTCATTTGGTCTATATGCTGCTATTATTTTATATTCTTCATTTTTATCGCCTTCTTTTATGTTAATAGTTAATATTTTTTCCCTTCTCATATTGTCATTTTTCACCCAGTTTATATTTTCTTTTTTTTATTATTATTACTAATCCAACCTTCGCATTTTCCTCTTCTTTTACTTCTGATCAGTATATCCAGTACCCGTTTAATAATTTTGCCATTCTATTGTTTTTCTTTTTAGTCTCTGTTAAACCTAGATAGCCTATTTTCAGTTTTGCTATTTGCTCTGTAAATTCCTCCTCTATTCCTTTTAAGATTCTCATATTCCATGTACCAAATTTAATATCTCTTTGTGTTCCATTCTTTTTTGTTGTTTGTCCTGGTACTTTTTTAGCATTAGTTGTTTGATTTGTATTTTGGACATGTTTTCTTGTTATTGTATTCGTTTCTTTTTTATTCTTTTTTCTGTTGCAATTTTTTTCGTCTCCTGATTCTTTGCTTGTGTTGTCATTATCTCTCTCATCGTGTTTCTATTTAGCTTTTTGGACTTTATTTTGAGTTTTCTCTGACTTCCTTTCTCTATCAGGTCTTCCGTTGTCTTATCCCAGAGCCACTCTGTGTTTTCTATGTATGTACCTTTTTGGAACCCGATTTTTACTTTCTTAGCCTTTTTCTTTTCCTCTTCCATTATTTTCCTCATTTTTTTGTTAGATTTGTAAGTCGCCTTTAGTCAATTCGCAGTTTATGTATATTTTTCCTTGTATATTTTTAAATCTGTTTTTATTTTCCATTAATTTTTGTTTGTCTTAAATACCCTCTAGTTCAATCTTATATGTTTTTGGACCGATATTTATTGCATTTCTAATTTGGAGCTCTAATTGCTTTAATGAAATGTTTCATGTGGTTAATAAATCAGTAGGCCAGTATACCACGCCTGATAGTATGATGTTTTTAATCTTATCCTTTTCAATTTTCTCTATTTTATCTTTCATGTTACTTAATTCTTTTCTAAACTCTTTATTTTCTGCTCTTAGACGTTCATTATCTTGTTTTATTTTTGATAGTTTTCCTTGGTACAATTTTTTATCTGATTTTATTTCCTTAACGTCTTCTCTTAATTCCTTCATCATTTTCATTCAACTATCTGTTTCCTTCACCTTGTTTCCAATTTTTATAGGGTGTTCTAAGAAATAACTTACTTTTTTTATAAATTTCTTGTAATTCTTTTTCTTCCAGATTCCTTTTACAGTCTTCGGATGTCGTATCCTTATATTCCAGACTCTTGTCGTAGTTTATGCCTGATGCCATTGTTATATGATTTTTGTTGTTATTTTTTATATTATTATTATAATACACCTATGGAGATGAATGGAAGAAATGTTTTATATTATTTTTATTATTGTATTATAAACATTTACAATTTTTGTATTTTTAATCTTTTACAATATTTTGTATTGTATTGACAGTCACTATAATAACAACCAGTAAATTTCTTTTTTCACTGACCAAGCCACTGCGTTCTGGTCGTTTCATGTGAGGGTCACATTAATGTGGTCGCCACATTAGCCTCCTTCCCCGTAGTTTTTACCTAGAATACAAAAACGATGGTATTAATTAAAAATTAACAAATTATACTTCAAATGCAACAACGCGTCCAGATTTAGTTGTTTGTTTTTGTTTCGGAGTATTTTTTGTTACATTGTTTTCATTTTGAAGTAAATTTTCATTTATATATTCTCCATCTGCTATATATGCTGGTTTTAATCGATTTATACTTATATTGTCTTTTCTACCATTAATATCAAGCGTAAAATACTTGTCTGTTCTTTTTAAAACTATAAATGGTCCAGTATAAGGGGGTTGTAGTGATCTTCTAACTGTATCATCTCTAATGAAGACGAAATCTGTTGTGTTCAAATCTTTATGTATGAATATTGACGGATTACTATGTCTTGATGCTTGTTTTGGTTTTATTTTTTTTAAAGTCTCCTGCAAGTCTTTTAAAAAATCGGACGTAAAGTCTCTGTTTTTGTTTTCTGTAAAGAATTCTCCAGGTAATCGTAACGACTCAGCGATCAGCAAAGACGGCCATTGTTCTTTGCTGAAGTCAGCATTTTGCTGACCTACCAACACCAGAGTCATAGACCTCAGAAACTATGACAAGCCGTAACAAGATGAAAAGCCTTGTCATTTTTCATCTTGTTACACTATCCTCCCCTTAAAACATAAATATATCGTTTGACTACGATATATTTATTTCTAAGTGGAATACTGTCCTAAACGTAAACCGTACCTAAGACAAACAATTACAACTATTAAACGATTACCAAAAGTTTAAACAAATACATAAAACAAAATCACAAAATCAAATTAACAATCATAAACAATACAATCATAAACAGATGATTGAAAACAAATCTTTAAGTTATTATGCATTACTAAACCAATCACAATATCGAACATAAACAATCATAAACAGATGACTGAATATTAAGCAATGAGGATGGTAGGCAGTTGTTGTTAGGTGGTTTATTCCTGAAATCTTGCACAATTCTTTGAAAACTGAAGAGAAGAATTGTCTTCCTCTATCTGAAGTTGTGCGTAATGGTGTACCATAACGAACTATCCATCTTGAGAATAATTCTCTAGCCATAGTATCTGCTGTTATATCTGCAATTGGAATGACTTCTGGAAAACGAGTAAATCTATCTATTATTGTGAGACAGTATCGAAATCCTCTAGAATATGGTAATGGTCCTGCAATATCAATGTATATATGATCGAATCTAGCTGTTGGCGTTGTAAAAACATGTACCAATGCTTTTGTATGTCTTGTAATTTTGGAACGTTGACATGCCATACAACATTTTGTCCATTTGTTTCAATCCATTTTAATATTAGGCCAAACATATCGATTCGTTATAAGTCGTGTTGTTGTTTTGGCAGCTGGATGTGAAAGTGAATGAAAACTATCAAATATTTGTTTTCGCAAACTTTTAGGAATATATGGTCGAATATTTTGGGTGCTAATATCACAGTAAATTTCAGTATCACAGTGAGGAAAAGAAAATTTTTGAAGTTGAAGTGATGTTTTGTTTGAAAGTAGTTGTATGAGTTCCGGATCAGACATTTGTTCTTTTGCGAATTGATTTATATTTACTGACGTTGTTATTGATTCAATTCTAGAAAGAGCGTCTGCAACTATATTATGTTTTCCTTGTATGTATTGAATATCGGTAGAAAATTGGCCAATGTAATCTAGGTACCTGTATTACCTAGGAGAACATTTTTCCAGATTTTGTTGGAAAGCATAAGTAAGTGGTCTGTGATCAGTATATATTGAAAAATGTTTACCTTCAAACCAGTGCCTGAACTGTTTTACTGCTGTGTAGACTGATAATAGTTCTCTATCATAAGTACTATATTTCTTCTGAGTATTTGATAATTTCTTCGAATAAAAGGCTAGAGGTTGCCAACCTTCTTTGGTTAATTGATGTAGTGCTGCTCCTGTGGCTACGTCTGAAGCATCGCAGAATATAGCCAATTTACTATTATGTTGTGGATGTGCAAGAATCGTGGCATTTGATAATGCTTTTTTACATAATTCAAATGCTTTTTCCGTTTCTTTACTCCAATCAACTGGTTGTTTGTTTTTTATCTTCCCCTTTAAATAGTCGTGGAGGGGGGTTTGTAATTTTGCTGCATTAAGAACAAACTTTCTATAAAAATTGATAACTCCTAAAAATCTTCGTAATTCTGTTATATTGTTAGGTTTAGGATAATTAAGAATTGTTTGGATTTTATCTTCTGTAGGTGAAATTCCAGTTTTTGTAATTTTATGACCTAGAAAGTTTAATTCATGTTTACCGAATTCGCATTTTTCTACATTAATAACCACTCCAAATTTAGACAATTTTTCGAATAATTGTTTGAGATGTTCTAGGTGTTCATCTATATTTTCTGAAGCAATAAGAATATCGTCTAAATATGGAAACACAAATGGCAGATCTTTAGTTATATCATCAATGAATCTTTGAAATATCTGGGCTGCATTTCAAAGTCCAAAACTCATTTTAATAAATTCAAAGAGTCCAAATGGCGTTATTATAGCTGCTTTTGGGATATCTTCCTCGGCAACAGGTATTTGATTATAAGCCTTTATTAAATCAATTTTAGAAAATATACTCTTACCAGATAGTAGTATAACAGAACAATCTTCAATGTTTCTAATTGGATACTTGTCGGGTATTGTTCTTGCATTTAATGCCCTATAGTCTCCGCATGGTCGCCAGTGTCCTGATTTCTTTGGAACTAGGTGAAGTGGAGATGCCCAACTACTTTCAGACCTTCTCACTATGCCGAGCTGTAACATTTCATCGAAAACCTGTTTGGCAAGTATTAATTTTTCAGGAGATAACCTTCGTGCTTTGTATGATTTAGGTGGGCCTTCTGTTGTTCTTATGTGATGAACCGTGTTATGTTTAACTTCCTTTGGTGCAATTTCTGGTCTAGTTATATCAGGGAAATCTGCGAGTAATTTGTGATAAATTGTAGTACCTACCAGAGTTTTGATATTGGGTTGTGTACTGTTTCTCAATTGTCCGTTTGTTGTTAAACTTGTTATTCCATCAATTAAACGTCTATTATGTAGATCAACTATTAAATGGAAATGTGATAAGAAATCAGCTCCTATGATTGGTATAGATACACCTGCGATTACGAATTACCATTGAAATTTACGTCTTAAACCAAGATCTACGACTACAAACCAATGCCCGAATGTATAAATTGGTGTTCCGTTTGCAACATAATATATATACTTCGTTTGAACTATTTTACCTTTAATATAGGCTGAAGGATAAACACAAATATCTGACCCAGTGTCTATTAAATAATCTATTTTGGTTTTCTTATCTGTAAGAATTAATCGACGGCTTAAATTTGAAGACTCACATGCCGTTACTGTGGATCTTGGATCGGGTTTTTTGATTTCTCGTAGGTGCATGGTTGTACACATTTTTGAGCCTTGTCTCCAAATTTATAACATACCAACATTTTGAGTATTGCTTTCTTGTATTACTTTTTGATCTTCAACGAAATTTTTGATTCAAAATTTGGTTTGTTAAAACTTCAACTTGTTTTGTCAATGCTTTAACCTGTCGTTCTAAATCTGAAGTAGCAGCGATGTTATTCGATGATACTATTGGGTATGAGATGTCATGTATTTTGTCAGCAAGTTCTCCAAGTTTGTCTAATGACACATCAGATTGTGTCGCGAGAACAACCTGTATATTTTGTGGTAAACGTGTAAGCCATATGGTTTTCAGAAATTTATCGGGAACACAAGTGCCAAGACTTTTAAGGTGACGTAGAAATTGAGATGGTTTTCTATCTCCAATTTCTTCTTTTTCAAGTAGCTGTCTTGTTCGTACTTCTTGAGATTGTGATAAACAGGAAATAAGCGCCTCTTTTAGAGTAGAGTATGGAGAATTTAGTGGAGGTTTAATAATTATGTCTTTTACTTCGCTAGCGTATTTTGGATCCAGATTTGATATTGCGTACCAATATTTAGTAGTTTCAGATGGAATTCCTGCTATATTAAACTGTGCTTCTAACTGAGCGAACCATAATGAAGGTTTTGCGTGATAAAATGGTGGAACTCTGATTGCCACCCTATCTATGCTAGTGCGTGGTGGAGGTTGAGGCGACTGAGGGAAAACTTGCGTTTGCAAACTTGCTCGTGGTAATTCATCTTCATTCATTTTGTATGTCGGAGGTCACCAATTATGGAGATGAATGGAAGAAATGTTTTATATTATTTTTATTATTATATTATAAACATTTAAATTTTTGTATTTTTAATCTTTTACAATATTTTGTATTGTATTGACAGTCACTATAATAACAACCAGTAAATTTCTTTTTTCACTGACCAAGCCACTGCGTTCTGGTCGTTTCATGTGAGGGTCACATTAATGTGGTCGCCACACACCTTAGTAAGGCCCTGCTTTTTATTTATCTTTATTCTACTGGGTCAAGGTTTGACAAAACCTATAAAGTCTGTCGCTGTCACTTCTCGGTCGTTAACTCCTACATATCCGCACTCTTAGTCCCGCCCATTAAATACTTACTACTTACACTTGTGTAATATGAGTAGTATATTATATGTAGTATCACACGTATAATGTACCCATATTTCAATAGTTGTAGATAAATATTCTTTAATCAACGCTATAATATATTTAATGTTTTGGGTTTTTTGTATGGTAGTATTAATATTATATGTTAATGAGATTTTTAAATTCATATACACCTATAGTAAAAATAATAATAAAAATAATTTCCTCGTTAAATTTTTAGTTCTATTTTAAAACACCTCCATAACAAAATCCTGCGTACACCAATGCAATCATGTACATGCCAATATTGTCTATATTCATTCTATTTCCGCTATAAAATATTTGAAAAGGTGAGCATATCACCGATTTTATCCTCACTCCAGTACCCTGCACTATTTACACAATCTCAATAATCTCAGAAGTCAGTATGAATAAGTTAATTCTAGCGTTGATTGAAAATGTATAGTATAATTCCCGCAGTTGATCCTCACCTCATCAATTTTTGCTGTAAGTATTAACAGAGGGATAAATATGCTATCTGCGTCTAATCATGGGCAAAAATGAAAAAGAAATAGTAGTATAATCGCAGTAATGGATATTTTCAAATATTTTAAATTATTTCTTATTAGATCCCAATTCCAATTTCCCGCTAATTGTAAACGTGCGCATGCATATTCCTATATCTTTTACTTTACTAAGTTGAACTACTATCTGTTACTAACTTCTGTTTAGTTTGTTCTGTTAATTGTTTATTAAAATATTGTGTCTTTTCCCATATGTCAATTTCGTTTATTTTCGTTCAATGCGAGTTTCGTGTTTTATTGTGTGTTACACCCTTAATCCGTAACATAATATTTCTCAATCAGCGGTTCTAGTTATGAAATCGTTGTCAACGAACACGGTGTACGACACTGCTCGCTGCTCGGTTTGTCAAAAAAAAAGTCAACGTTCAGTTAGTAGGTACTTCTATCACTGCATAGTAGTGGCGTGCAGTCCAAGGAAACTTTGGAAGCACCGCTTCCCTTCTATGTTATATATAAATACATATTGTGCGATTATTTTCATATTTTAACGTACTTTGAATTACTTAAAATTTATATTTTATTACAAATCATATATACAAAATAATTTTAAAAATGATCAGACAAACGGTAAAATTTCTAAGGAGCATATCTAGCTGAACGGATTATATTGTATAGTCGAATATAAACTCCTATATGCCCACTCTCAAAGGAAGCGCAGTGTAAAGTAGCTTCTCGACGAAAATAATAAATTGTGTAAAATAGGCAGATTATACGCATCCGCCCATACGCTTTAGGGAGCACCAACTACATGCAATTGAGCTCGTGGATGCTGCACTACAAAATATCGCCTAGCGCTTCCAATGATTCTATTCATTAGCCACTAGTAACTCGTAGGGAGTTATTTTGATTGTTTTTTTGATTTAGCAGAGAATATTTTATATTTTTATGTTTAATGGGAAATAATTATTTTATAATATTTAAAAGTATATTTGTAAATCATAAAATATCTTGTACCAGGTATTGATATCCACTACAAATTTAGTTTGACTAAGTTTTCATAGTTTAATTCTTAATTTTAGCCCTTATATAATGGCTATCGATATATTTATTTAAAAGAAATTTTGGCTCAACACCATAATAATGAAAAATAAAATATTATAAAAATTGAAAGACATACCGAAATTAAAATAGTAATACTACAACAAAAAAAATGTTCGACATTATCACTATTAAAATAAAAAAAACTATTTATTTTTGTAATTTCCAGTATTTGTTTATAATTTTTATGAAACAGCTTCCCTATTATCAAATGTCACTGCACATCACTGCTGCAAACAGTAGAGGCTAAAGTCATAAATCTGAAACTACAAAATAATCAAAACATAATACATAATCATATCATCAGCGTTCTATCAACCAAACAAAATAATTAACATGGAAGATCTTACAAATATGTTTCAACAATCAAATCCTACTACTATTACTGGGTGACCTAAACTACGAAATACAGATATGTCCGTTTTAAGAGATACGAGGTTGGTTACATTGGGGCGAAGGTTGGCCATTTTAATCATTTTTTTTCCGAAAAAATACATAACTCATTAAAAATGAGAAATAAAGATTTTGGAAAATTTACTTATTGACTAATAATTTTCTTGTTTCAATTCATACAAGTTTTTAGTTAGCACATTCTACAGACACTTTTTTACGAGGAATTGACAGATCTTGAGATCCCAGTGGTTAGTCTCTTAAAACGAACACCCTATAGAACTAATAGATCCTAATGAACCAACTCACTATCCATATCGATCAGATCACATACTTGACATTAATTATCTAAAAAAAAATCATCAGCAATATAAAAATTTGTTATAATTTTATTAGACTCTGATCATATTCCAGTATTGATAAAGTTCTTAAATAAACTCACTTGAAACAAAATAATGATCATACCAATTACCAATAAAATATTTCTAGCAAATTGAGGAATTTTATCTAATGTTTAAATTTATTTCATAAGATATTTAATTTGTATACTTAGGTAATGTAATCGTAGACCATAGATCACGGTACAAAGAATATTAATTTAAAAAAAGGAAAAAAATCATTTTTGTATAAATGGTGTACAGAGTAGAGTTCGATTTCTGTAAGTTCATATTGTAAAGAGCATGATTCACTGCTGATGATTCATTGCGGCAGACATGTCGACATGTCTGTCGTCTCGCTAAATCAAGTTCAAGTTAGAGTGCCTATAATAAGAGTGAAGACATACGACTGTGCGGCCATTTTATTTCCAACTGAACATGCGCTGCTGTAGAAGTTATACAAAGAAACATTATTTTACAAAGATTTTATTTCAATTATTAAAATTAACATATTTTTAATTTATAATTCTGAAGCTTTTAGACATATCTGTAATTCTTAAAAATATACGGACTAGCAAAATACCAACAAAACATTAATTAAATAAAATGAACACATATACAGGGTGATCATGCGAGAATGAACCAGCTATTATCTCCGTTATTAAGGGAGATAGCGAGTATCTTCTTATAAGCTAATTTACTATAGATAACATGGGCTATAAGATGCGGTAGTTAAAAGTGTTCTATTACTTCCGGTTCCGGAGTATCTGATATCAACTTTGAAATTTCAAATGGCACATACTACTTTGTTTTATATTTTTGAAAAGTACATAAAATTTTGTTTACAATGGTGGTAAATAAGTAGTATGTCATATTACTAAAAAATAAAATGGCGGGCGTTTAAAATATTTTATTAAATAAGTGTTTACTGTTTGAGATTTGGTTGTTTCTAGTTCATGGATGATGTGATATTTAAAATTAATTTCATTATTTTATTTATTTTCTATTCTTATTTAACAAAGTATATCCATATTTAGAAGAATTTAACGCTAAATAAATGATATTAATTTTAAATATCACATCATCCATGAACTAGAAACAACCAAATCTCAAACAGTAAACACTAATTTAATAAAATATTTTAAACGCTCGCCATTTTATTTTTTAGTAACATAACATACTACTTATTTACCACCATTGTAAACAAAATTTTATGTACTTTTCAAAAATATAAAAAAAAGTAGTATGTGCCATTTGAAATTTCAAAGTTGATATCAGATACTCCGAAACCGGAAGTAATAGAACACTTTTAACTACCGCATCTTATAGCCCATGTTATCTATAGTAAATTAGCTTATAAGAAGATACTCGCTATCTCCCTTAATAACGGAGATAATAGCTGGTTCATTCTCGCATGATCACCCTGTATACACACATATGTCAAAATAGACTAGTTGATTAATATGACATATCGTTTCAAATCATTTGAATATAAAATTAACATTAAATTTGAACGTAAAACAAATAATAAAATTTATACATTAAAATAATTATTACATTAGTATATACTCGTAGATCCATTTTTATTTATTGCATCTAAAATATATTTCATCGAGGTAGTAAGATGTTCAAATATAGCGAAGATTTATAATTATAAATATATTAAAAAAAAATTAATTACAAAATTTGACGGCAATAATGATTTACTACCATACAGTTCATTTTTGCGAGCAATTATAAGCCTAAATAATACAAATCGTATGATTATTTTTCTTTGTAAATTTTGACAATTGAGGACAAAATTTGTATCTAATATTTCAATGAATTCTTGTACAAAAATATCTTTTATATTAACATTTTGATTATAAACGGTATTATAATATAGTCTAAAAGTAGTTTTTAGTTTAAAAAATTAAATGTTTCTTTATTGCAAGAAAATATTGAATCTATCTTAAAATAGTATATTGTGTTAAGAGTAAAATTGGCAAGCGTGGAAGTTTGCACTTTACAACTCTTAATTGTTCTTCATTAGGAATTAATTGTTTAATTTAGTGTGACTTAGAAGTAGAGATGAAATTGATCTCAAATAATGGAGCTCGCGCAAATCTGTTCCCAAGTAAAATAAATTAATTTATTATTTAGAAAACTAAAAATATCAAGTTAATTATTATTCTTTGTATATTGATGTGCAATATGTACGAAAATATGTTTTAAAAAAATGAATTTATAATTTAAAAGTATAAAATCTGACTCTGCTTTTGAGTACCACTGGCATAATTACGTAATTTATTTCATTCAACATTTTGATTGCGCAATATCAGACAACGGCGCAAAGTTTGATTAAATATTTATTTTATAATCTATATCTTGATTAATAACATAAAATTTCTGTTAGTAAATAATAATTAACTATTTTTAGGTTGATAATTACATCGTGAATGTCATTTGCACTCTTGCTATCATTTAACATGTAAATATCTTTTTTATATACTTATCACGTCAGATAAACGTCCTTCAATAAATAAATCTTGAAACACGAGATACGTTTATTTAGTTCTAGTCACTCTCAACATGAACACAGTGTTAGCAGTATTTGTAGTGTTTCTCTGCCAAGTATGTTGGACGCCGTCTACGGAGGGTGCGCGCATCCTGGTGCTCTTTCCTCCCCCCGCACCGAGTCATTTCTTCTTGGGAAATACCTTGGTGAAGGGCTTGGTACAAAGAGGACATGATGTAACGTTTGTTAGTTCCTTTGGGTCTAAACTAAATAAACCGAATATTAAAGATATTGTGTTACCCATCGATAACAAAGTATTGGATGGTAAGTATATTACATTATTATACATATATAAAATTATTATTTAACATAAACTAAAGATTAACTGTAATATTTCATAAATAATTTAAATATAGTTAAGTAGCAATTGAACTTTACACTGATATTTATATATTAAGTGCAGTTACGAAGTGTTTGTATTTGATAACAAATAGGTACTTTTATTAAATTTAGATAATATTATATAATTTGTTGTCAAAATTGGAACTATTACAATGCTAACCTTATAGAGGGTGTTAATAAATTGGTTTTGATTTCAACATTTTAAGCCCCTGATTAGACAAAATATTTAGTATGTTTCTAAAACTTTTAGTTGGAAGTTATTAAGTAATAAAATACTTAATATTACATAACACATAATTTTAATTATTTAAAATAAAGAAATATAACAATCCCGAGGTACTCAACTAAACTAAAAGTAAATTATCCTCAATTCTGAGAATTTTTGGAAATATATTTTGACAGAAATTCAGAACTTCGAAATATATTTCCTCTAAATTTGAGACCCTTTTTGCAACACCCTGCAGGTATGTGGGCAGTATTTTCATATGTAACACTATTAGTAACTAGCATTCTACTAGAAATTTTTATCGTCTTGGTCACAACTGATTATTGCGACGATAGTCAATAGCAAGTCAAGTGACGATTTTCTAAAACAACAAGGAGTGAGTTAGGCAAAAATTACAGTACAGATTACTTCATTTTAATATCACAATTCAACGTAATTTACTAAAAAGTATTAATTTTTTTACCTGATGCTTTTGTTATCCAAAATGACAGCGGTCAATTTACGGTTATGAGGTTTGGACAATTACCAACGGAATCGAAGTGCTCAAGTTGATTTCGATTATAGAATTTTTAATTTTTTCTGTTTTTTAATGTTAATACAAAATTATGAATATATTTTGTAAAAAATAGTTAATGAGAAATAATTAAAATGAATCAAGAAATAAAGAAGAAACTAAAGAAATAACTTCTTAACAGGTTAAATGAAGAAATATTATTAACAAATGTATTTATTAAATGCACAATTACGAAAAAATATTTTAATAATTTCAACACTTTGAATTGAATCGAAGGCCTATGATTCTTGAATTCAATTTATTCAATTTCTGATTTATACGTGTGATATAAATGATCTTAAATAATATTTACATATAAGTTCCTATATCTAAATACCTAATTTATATTTATAATTAATTAATATTTTAAAATTTGAAATAATTAAAATTTATCTAAACAACTTTGTTCAAATTTTGATTTAAAATTGAATAATACATTAATTTTATTCGTTAATCATTGGCAGCGAATTTTAAGAAATTTGGAATATATATAATAAAACTTAAATTCTAGGTGTATTTAATTAAAATGTACTTAATCTACTATAAACTATATTTATATATTTACATTTAAAATTTAAAAGCTATGATAAAATTTGAATATTTTGGTTTTGTTAAAAGTATGTTTTCATGGAACTGTGCTACTCGTCATCCGGGTCGAATGGTTCATTAAATATGTTTAGGTGTTGATATGAAAATGTGTGTTTTATTCTGTATTCTGTGTTGTGTGCTCTAATTTTGGAGATATGTTTGATGATTTTTCTGTCGTCTACGATTTTATAGGCCATTATTCTATCCCCATGACCACTACTTCAAACAAATTGCGGATGCTCTCTCTCCTTATAGATTTAGAGCAAAACTAAACAAATAAAAATTTTTTCAAAATTAAATTCTATATCACATCAGATCATAAATGATATAAAAGAACGCCGGCAATACAAGATGTATTAAATAGAAAATGTAAGATTTTCATTAGAAATCAGATAGCCATGGAAATAAAAGAAAAAAATCTATGTTACATTTCAGTGAAGTATCACTGACTAAATTCTTATTGTCTGTACTTTAATATTAATTTAAGTTGAATTTAGAATCAGGGCAAATCGTTACTTTCGATTTCGTGAATTAAATATTTCAAATTATTTAAATACCTTTAGTAATTGTATTGCGTACAATATTCGAATTAATAGATGTGCTATCATTAATTTAATAAATATTTTTATAGATAGTATCAAGAGCGGTTTATCATATCAAAGTATATTATTATAATCTGTTGTTAGAAATGAAAGCGAACCTTTTGAACAACAATGAAAAGTCTTTAATTAGTCAAATGCTGGAATTTTTCCAAATGACTCGAATGTGGACTGAGGGACCCCTCAACAACACCGATGTCCAAGACTTGATACATTCTGATGCTAAATTCGACCTGGTGATCATGGAATCTTTCCTGAACGAGGCAATGGCAGCATTTGCTCATCATTATGATTGCCCTCTACTGATTATTTCTACAGTAAGATGATTATCCATAACATAAAGCATAAAAATAATGATGTTTTTACAGGTTGGATCCAACTTCTGGATAAATAAATTAGTAGGAAATCCATATCCGTCTTCCTTCGTCGTGCAGCCTATGAGTCCATTTCAAGGCAATTTGAACTTTTGGCAAAGAGTTGGTAATTTCTTAACGGTTAATACTATGGATTTAATGCATTCTCTGTAAGTATATTAATAATGGGGTATGCGACCAAATTTTGATTTTTACATAGGTATATGATACTAGAAAAAAAATACCCGTATTTTCTTAAATCGATTCATTCGTAGTTTACGAGAAAATAATTATAACAAATTTGCTGACACGTCGGCCATTTTGCATCTATTTTATCGCAACGCTTTTATTGTTGGTATATGAAAATTGCTGTCATTTTGCTATTTTCTTTTGCTACATATTTATTTTGTTTAATTAAATATCATTTGAAAACTTTCTTATGTATTATTTTGAATTATATTTAAAGATATAAACTACAGAATTACAGAATGTTTACAGAAGAGAGTCGGGTATTCGTGCGTACCTAAGCCAAAATTGAGATACTTGTGAAAATAAAAAGTATTTGATTTCCATTTTTATCATTAATGTACTTTGAACCCCATACGAAAATTTAAAGTTAGTATGAATTTTTCTAAAAGTGTTCGAGCTACAAAAATTATGAGGACCACTGTCAATTCTTCGTAAAAAAGTGTCTGTAGAATGTGCAACTAGAAACTTGTATGAATTGACAGAAGAAAGTTATAAGTAAAGAATAAATTGACCAAAATCAGTTTTTTGCTTATATCTATTAACCTATGCATTTTTTCGGTAAAACAAAAACATCATTGGAATGGCCAACTAATGCGGCATCTCTTAAAACGGATTAGGGTCTTTACTACAATAATTCGCACTCATATTTAATTAAAAATTCACCCCGTGGTGGTAACATATGAAACATAAAAAAGTAGCAATGCGCACTATTATCCGACTTATGCGGTTAATGGTGCGAATTCGTCAAAACACAGAAGCGGCTATTGTGAGCCGGTAACATAACGGATTTTGTTGTTTGTATCATATACATAATATATCTAATAAGGGGTGCATACCACTGTTTAGTCTGAGATTATTTCAATCAAAACAGAAGATAATGCGATGCGCACGATTACCCGCCGCGTACCATTACTCGACTCTCCACTGCTGGCTACTGGATACATGCCTGAACTCTCTCCAAACGAAAATCCTAGCTACGCCTATGATCTACCTACCTTTTACCAAGATCCTCCCATGCTGACGTCTCACGTTCCTTCACCTACACATTAAGTTGCTAATAATAATATTATTGCAAGCTAAAATTTAGTTTTTATATTATAATGAGAAGAACTAGTAGTTAGTTTTTGTATTTTATGAGTTATGACATATACTTAAATTCGATTATGGCCACATACCCCATTGCTACATGTTCTGATTATCGAGATCATCATTCGGATTTCAATAGTCCCAAGAGGCGAATTTGATTAAATTTGAAATACTATTATTTTAGTCATATTTGGAAATTATTTATTTTAAATTACATATAATAAACTAAAAGTCTACATCTTCAAGACGTAAAAATTTGGCTGCAGAACATTGGATTAGAACATGCTCATTTGTTAAGATTTTTATAAGCGCCCTTTAGAATAATATCTACACATACTTACATATATAAGTAATGGTAAAAACTCAAAAATTCTGTAATATTTAACAAAGCATTTTAATTTTTCAGAATCAATTTTAAATCTTTCACGAGTTTGTAATTCCAGTGTTAATCTCGTTAACTCATGACATTCTATTCTTCTCTATCCTTTATTTGATGTGCTTATGAAAATTGATTTTGTTTAGAGTACATATGCCACTACAAGAAGAAATAAAGAAAAAATATTTCCCGGATGCACCACCCATGTGGGATGTAGTTCAAGATAGAATATCTTTAATTTTACTTAATTCTCATCCTAGTATCAGTCCAGCAAAACCAATGGTCCCAAATATGATTGAAATTGGTGGTTACCATGTTGCTGAACCGAAACCACTACCAAAGGTATAAACTAACTATATTTATTTCATATACTTAATAATCATTCCTTACAGGATTTGCAAGCTTATTTGGACAGCGCTAAAGGTGGATTCATCTTATTCAGCATGGGATCAAACCTAAAGAGTAACATGTTACCCGAAACTACTAGGGAGGCGCTTATGAAAGCTTTCGCTCAATTACCTTACAAGATTCTTTGGAAATTTGAAAATGACCAACTTCCCGGTAAACCAGACAACGTCAGAATTGATAAGTGGTTGCCACAAAATGATATCCTCGGTACATATTTGATATATTAATGTAATTATTTTGTGTGTGATGTTATTATTTATAGCTCATCCCAACTTAAAGCTATTTATAACCCATGGAGGACTACTCAGTACAACGGAAGCCATCTACCACGGGGTGCCCATTGTCGGGATACCAGTTATTGGAGACCAGCAAATGAACATGGCTGCCGCTGAAGTTTTAGGCATTGGGAAGGCGGTACAATTCAAGGAGTTATCGACGGAAAGATTACTGGCTGCTGTTAACGAAGTTTTAGGAAATAAAAAGTAAGTTGGTCTCACGTAAACAATACGACAACTTGTAACTGATGATTTGCAGTTACGCGGAAACAGCGAGACAACGCTCGGCTCTATTCAGGGATCAGCCTATACGTCCAATTGACTCTGCCATGTATTGGATTGAATATGCTTTAAAACATAAATACGCCAATCATTTGAAAGTTGGTGCTGTTCATTTGAATTGGTATCAAGTTGAGTCTTTAGATGTGGCAGCTTTCTTATTATCTATAGTTTTCATTATAAACGGTATTTTATTCTTAATTGTAAAAAGATGTTGTTGTTCATCAAAACAGAAATGTGAATTACGAAAGCAAGAAAAAAAGAAGAAACAGTAATTTGTATTTTTACAATTTTAATAAATTATCTACATTATATTACATAAAAATATTTTCCTCATATTCTTATCACCAATGAGTTATGACTTAATAATTTTTATTTGTTTTTCCTCCGTATTTTTACTTCTACATTTTATTAAGAAGATATATTTTTATTTTTTAAATAATATTATCTACAGTTTTCATTATAAACGGTATTTTATTCGTAATTATTAAATGATGTTGTTTTTCAAAACATAAATCTATATTTCCCAAGCAAGATAAAAAGAAGAAACAATAATTTGTATATTATTAAAATAAAATAACTTTTTATTACTGTTTATTTATAAATTTGAAAGAGCAGATGTTCTTAATCATTTTAGGTGCTCACCTCCCCGAGAATCTGCACAAAGCCTTAGGGGCGCCAACACCCCTTGGGTATTTATACATTATTATAATTTTACTTAATTAATATTTTAACAAAATATGTTTGTCTACATTACTGAAATTATTTCACTTTCATAATTCACACAATGTAAAAAATATAATGTGTCCCTGTATCTCCCAAGCGGAGTGTAGGGCAACCGAACTCACCGCGCCGCAGTTCAACCTGCTGTATTGTCTGGATGTTTTATGCCAGTGCTACTTCTATTTAAGATGTATAGATGGCAAATCTATAGTATCCGAGTGTGATATACAAGTAGCCATGTTTTTTAATTTACAACAAGTCACACATTGTCGGTCGCTTGGACTTGAACCTACGATCCAAAGTTCGAATGACGTCACAGCGAGTTAGAGATGTGCGCTAGCTCGCTCAGCCATCCAGCCGGCCAATGTAAAATAGGACCTGTGATTTTAATATTCACTAACAGATGATTTAGTTTATGCAAATAACCCATAGATTGCGTGAGAAACATACTTCTAGTACTTATCATTAAAATTTACACAGGCTCACTTGAATTTTCAATAATCTTATTCTTAATTCTACTCTTCATCTTCGAAAATATTTCAAGCACTAATTGTATTCAAAATAAAAATACAAATTTCATTTTTCAGGGCCAAAAGTAAGCATACTTACTGTTAATTGATCTATTTCAAGTAAACGAATTCGATATGCGATATATTAACCCGATTTGGAAATGAGGTAAAATATAAACTATTAAGAAATACGTCGACATCCGAAAAATATTATGCTCGTAGATATTTATAGTTATTTAATAAAATTAAAAATACCTAATGAGAAAATTCTTATAAATTTTTCCCGAGTTGGAAACAAAATCCTGCCTACCCCCTTGTATCTGCAAATGATTTGGCACTCCTAATAGCCGAGTGTGGTTGGAGTCTTTCCCTGAGAAAATATAGCATAAGGTAGCGATCGAGAATGTATAATTTGTTGCAAAGTGGGTGGCTTAAGATCAATGTAAAATTTAATAGCATATTGTAATATAAGTGAGGCAAGGTTGTCATTGTAAAACGAATATGAATATTGAAGTACAAGCGTAACGAGTGCTTCATTTAAGAGTTTTGCATTGGCCGCTGCCACACGTTCGTTATATACTATTTTTGTACGATTGCGAATAATTCTGTGAACTGAACTAATGCTATCCTATGGTTTAACGGTTTAAGTGATGAAGATATTGATAAAGAAAAGAACATCTTATACCAGATTGCCATAGCGAATAACTTCAACCCAAAAATAGTAGATAAATTAATTAACAAGAAAAAATATAAGCTACAATTACAACAAGCTTACATTTCACAGGACAATGTTAACAATGAAACATCTAAACGAATTAGTTTAAATTTTTTGGGTGACGTTAGTTATAAAATCAAAGATCTACTTGGCAAAATCAATGTTGACATAGTTTTTAAACCAATTTCTAGCCTAAAAAAAGGATTATGTAAAAAAATAGATAAAACTGAACTATTAAATAAATCCGGCGTTTATAAATTGAAATGTGGCGATTACAATTGCAATTATATTGGAAAAACGGGTAGAAAGTTTATAACAAGATTTGATGACCATATGAGAGCTTTCAGGCTTCAAAATAGCCACTCCACATTTGCGGAACACCTTATAGATACAGGCCATAATTTTGATATCTCTATGAAATACTACATATCATAGATCAAGGAAAAACTTTAGATTTTTTGGAAGCTTTTGAAATTAAGAAGTCATTATGTAAAGATAAGAAATTTTGCCTTAACGATCAAGTTGAATTGAAGAATAGTCCGCTCCTGGACATATTGCTTTAATTTAGCTTGCGAGTTTTAGCAAATTTCTGCATTTTACTCTTGTCTTCGTACAGTGTCGTTGACCTGTGACGTTCTCACAGCTGTTCGATACCTGTGTAAAATTTATATCAATTTTTGCATTTTTATGATTTTTTAAAAATTATTTTATTTTATAAAACATTGATGGGTTCTTTGGTTTCAATGTATGGTTTCCTCCGTAAAGGCAGTAGTGATCCAATTCTGTAGTTTTACAGTGTAAGTACTCACAAAAATTTTTTTGTTAGACATTAATTAGTACTCTTTTTATTTTGTTAATATTAAACGTTTGTCTTTTATAATTATTTTTTTTACATATATACGTAGTTTCTTTTTAAAAAATTTTTTGTTATATATATTTATAATTTTGACTTGATAATGACCTTTTAAATGATGTTTTTTCTAATTTATGAATACTTTTTGTAGTCGCACCGCTTGATAATGGTTACGAAGTAACCGAAACCGGTCGCATTTTCAAAATAAAAGAACTGTGTGAATAAGAATGTGGTGATTTTTCACATCACTCCCCAACTTTCCTATATATATATATATACATATATATATACAGTGGTGTGCTGTAGGGGGCTCGTGGGGGCTCGCGCGAACCCTTTGTTAAAATTCTAAATAGTTTGCGAGCCCCTTGTTAAAATTCTTTGTGATTTCGCGAGCCCCTGTTTTTTTATCGCAGAAGCAGAACAATCTCTCAGCTCGATGAATAATATTTTATTATTTCATTAAATAGTAAACCTTTAAGCAAATTCGATGCGATACCATATGTTAAATTTTTTTAAATAATCATCGCTCAGCAGGGCCTTTTTATCAAATTTTCGGGCCCTAGGCCGAAAGTAATTTTCGGGCCCCCTCTTCCCCTTTTACAAAAACAATGCACATGTTTATATTTACTATGTATGTTAATGTTAATGATAGTTGAAGAAATTATTAGGAACTGCTGTCAAAGACGTTATATTGAATTAAACCGACATTTCGGTCACACAATGACCATCTTTCATATTAAAGTCCTGAAGATGGTCATTGTACCCCTAAAGAGATATATTGGTAAATATAAAAAGGGTTACAAAAATACGTTTCACTGTACACGAATATTTTGAATCTACAGTGTCTTCAATCGTAAAACTAGCTGATATACACACATATACACAAGTCAACTGTGTTTTTCGTTTTTCTATATCTTTCAGTAGATCTTGGTTGCGTCCTTACTTATGTTTATCGATGCTCGAGGGAATTAACAATAACAATATAAATTCTGCGTAATATAAGATTATAAAGGCCTGCTATCTTCAGATAAAGCTGGTCAATTATGTAGTGCACCGCACATCTAATTAGTACTAGTTTGGGGCGAAATCTTCGCAGAATTTGTTTTGATAATGTGTAACTTCCCCCTTCACATTCATCATTACCACTTACAAAGGAAATCAAATCGAACAAATTAAATATTGTATTGGTAATGGTAATGTTAGAAAAAATGTAAATAGGTACTGTATATTTTAACATAATAAGAAATAAAATTAAAAAATTAAATGGATAAATATATTAGAACAACCGGGCTCTGCGGGCCCCATGTGTAAGCGGGCCCTAGGCCGTAGCCTTGTGGGCCTAGGCGGTAATAAGGCCCTGTCGCTCAGCCACTGAATGTTCTAGGAGACCAAACCAAAAAACATTGAAAAGAAGAAAATAAAATATGGGAACTTCTATCATAATTACATAATTTTATATAAGTTATATAATACTTTTTTTATTTTATTTTTATATAATTTATTTGTAATGTTTGTAATTTTATGAAATATATATTTCAGTTTTTCCATATGAAATATATTTATCTAAATAATTTTCCATAACTAAACCCCCCCCCCCCTCATAATATTTTAATATTTTTTTAGGAAACATGCGAGCCCCTTGTTATAATTTCCATAGCACACCACTGTATATATACAGGGTGTAAATGAAACTAGGAAACGCGATTTTTCTCGGAAGCTATAAAAGATACAAAAAAAATTTTCAAATAAAATTGTTACTGTTTTTAGTAAGCTACATAAATTAATGTAAATCAGAGAAAAAATATTTTAATTTTCGGAGATATACCTATTTTTGACTTTTTTTTAAATGGTACGCCCTGTATATTTTTATACTATTTAGTACGAAATAATTTTTGCTTTAAAAAAGTTTTATAAGTTATACCTTCTAAAATTAATAGAATTCGAGATATTGAAGAAAATATTAAAATAGTTTTACTCGAAATTAAAGCTGGCTATGAAGACAAAATTATTGAGTTACGACACATTTTAATTTACAAATGTACATCAAGTTATCTATCGTCTCGTTAATTGAGTATTCTTCCATTTTTACAAGAAATAATAGTCTAAGCTATCAATTCAATAAACTTTTTCACAAAGTAATAACAATAAATTAATACAAATGTCAAATTTTGTTTCCATAGCCAGCATTAATTTCCAGTAAAATCTTTTTAATATTTTTCTCAATATCTCGAATACTATTATGTTTAGAAGGTATAACTAATGAAGCTTTTTTAAAGCAAAAATTATTTCGTACTAAATAGTATAAAAATATACAGGGCGTACCATTTAAAAAAAAGTCAAAAATAGGTATATCTCCGAAAATTAAAATATTTTTTCTCTGATTTACATTAATTTATGTAGCTTATTAGAAACACTAACAATTTTATTGGAAAGATTCTTTTGTATCCCTTATAATTTCCAAGAAAAATCGCGTTCCCTAGTTTCATTTACACCCTGTATACAGGGTGAATACTGAAAACATTGACATAGGGAAATAACATGGGAAAACAGTTTTTTGCTGTTTCCATCTGTCCCGCTAAATAAAATCGGGTGTATATGATATCGTTAGTTAGATTACTTAATTTTGCATCTAATAAAACCAAATGTTGTGTAATATGGCCTTTTCTAACTGAAATATTTGATAAAGTAAATTGTATTTTGAAGGTTATCCTTCATATTTTCGAATAAGAAACGTCTAAAACAAAATGCTCCATAGCCGAGTGGATAAGAGGGCGGATTAATAATATAAATGGAAATCGTCAAGTATCGCTTGTTATTGAAACTTGCAATTTTTTTGACGAATTAAAAAATTAATAATTTTAGAATAAATACAACGTTCTAAATTAAAAAAAATAGTTGGAGTAGTTTAAACTAAGTTCAGTGAATTAGTGAGAGTGAAAGTAAAGCCAGCAATTCAAGAAAACAACATAAATTTAAGCAGGAAACGTCGGCCGTCAGTTTTGACAGCTGACATGGAATTATCAAACCTGAAAGACTCTACAAATAATACCGTAGATGAAACATTTATAATAATAAAAGACCAAAAAGCAGCGAAATTAGATAAAATAAATAAAATAAACATACCTTCTCCTATTAAAACACACAACACATTTGAAAAATTAGAAGTGGAAGTAATTGATGAAAATGTGAAACCTACCCCACTAATAATCAAGAAAACTTTTGGAGAACATTCAAAATTAATTAACAAATTAACAAAAAATGCACCGGAGGGATTTCATTTGAAATTCTCACAAAACACCACAAATGTATTTTTCAAAAAGCTAGAAGATAAGAACAAAATTAAACAAGAATTACTAAAATAGAGCATAGAATTTTATACATGCACCGAAAAAAACGAAAAAACTCACGCATTTGTTATACGAGGACTGGATAGCACACCAAGCATTGATGATATTAAAACAGAATTGGAAAAACACAAAATTTTAGTGAAAAATGTATTCGAAATGAAAAGTACAAAGCGGCCTTTATATTTAGTAATCACTTCTAACAAAATAACCTTGAATTATTTGGAGCAAAATGTTAAATTCTTATGCCATACAAATATAAACTGGGAAAGACATTTAAATAAAATAACAATAATTCAGTGCCATAGGTGTCAGCAATTGGGCCACGCAACGGCGAACTGCTTCGCCAAAACACAATGTCAGAAGTTGCCGTCTTCCACTGTATCCTTGTGTACGTGCGTATTCTTGTTTGTCGCCAAAGGAGCCGCGCCGAAATTTTCTTGGAATGTCCAATTTTTATTCTTATATTGTTGTATTGCTCTAGTGTTGTTCTTTCGTGTATTGTTGTATTAGTTTGTTATTACTTAAGCCGATTTAGCGTCTAAGTTTTATGGTACGTCCAATTTGAAATATCTGCCGTTCCGGGAATTTCTACATTTCTGGAATCTTTGAAGTTCAGGTACCAGGCGGATGTCTTGTCCTTGAGCACTTCATTTGGATTGGTGCCCCCCTCTAGAGGGTGATTTTAATTTTCACAATGATGGTTTCTTCATAGTTAAAAACTAGAGTCCTCATTTAGCTTTGCTAGACATAACATCCAGCCTGACGTATCAGTTCAGTTAATGTTGAATTCATTTTGTACTTGTGATTGTATATAGCTGTAAATAAATGTGTAAATAGCCATCAGTGTTATATTTTTTAATACACACAACAAAAACAGTCACATAAAGTTAAGTCGGCGTGTGACGGTGTGAACCTATTCATCTGGGAACTTCAACAAGTCGACCACCGGAGGTAAGTGATCATCATTTCAAAACATTGGTCCTTCGAGCCGGATAGTCAGCAACTCCGTGGTGCAGTCCGGTACAATCATCATTGACTTTGTCCACGAGAAAGTCGTGCATTCCACCATCAGCAGCTGATACATCACATCAGTCGTCACAACAGTAGACGACACTCTTCATCACCAAGTCCAGCAGCATTAAGTCCTGCCGAATCAGCAACCAGAGAATTATCTGGTAAGTTTTCTTGATAGTCATTTATCCATCTGTTCCTTTCCCATTTTTTATATTTTTCTCTCAATTTCATAATGGCTGAAGTTTTAAATACCTTAATAAAAAAGCGCGGTGTAGTAAAGGGTCAGTTAACACGTATGCTTTCGAGATTAAATACAGAAAATTTTGATGTTGATGAACTACAATCACGCAAGGAAAATTTAGAAAAACATAATAATGCCTTTTTGGAGCATCAATTTTTAATAGAAAATTTACAAACAGATGCTGATACAAACGAAGCAGATCGTGTTGAATTTGAAGAGACATATTATGAATGTTCAAAAATTATTAACAAAAAATTGCGAGAATTAAATTCACAAGCGTTATCACCTGATTTTGTTTCAATTGCTAATTCAGATTCTGATAGATCGAATTTAAATGTTGCCAGAAATTCTCATTCTTTATTACCAAAAATTGAGATTGTCCCTTTCGATGGTACACCTACTAACTGGCATACCTTTCATGACACTTTTAAATCTTTGGTGCATGACAATCAAAATTTACAATCAGTTGAGAAATTTCATTACCTAAAAAATGCTTTAAAGGGAGAGGCGGCAAACGTAATCAGTTCATTAAATGCGTCCGAAGAAGGATATACTGTCGCGTATGGGAATTGTTAATACAGCGATTTAATAAGCCAAGAATTATTGTTCAAGCACATCTAAAGTCATTATTAGAAACACCGGAAGTTGTTAGAGATTCACCCGCAAATCTTCGAGCACTATTAGAGAGAACACAACTGCATGTAAACGCTTTAAAAGCTTTAAAACTAGATATCACAAGTTGGGATCCATTTCTTGTATACGTTATAACATCAAAATTTGATAAATTCACGCGCAGAGCCTGGGAACGTAGTTTAGAGAACGAGTATATGCCTACATATGTGGAATTGTTATCATTCTTGCAAAAACAAGCACGTGGTGAAGAAGGAGATAGTTCAGAAAAGATTAGACAAAAAAATAGTTTTCAAAATACCAATAAACGAATATATGCTCATGTAGGTACTAATCAGAAATGTCCGATTTGTTCAGGAATTCATGCTATTTACAATTGTTCTAAATTTAAATCATTATCACCCAGAAGTCGTGCCGATGTAGCACGTAATGCTCAACTTTGTCTTAATTGTTTGCGAAATAATCATAAATCAAATAATTGTCGATCAATCGGTTGCAAGATTTGTTCAAAAAAACAGAACACGCTGCTACATTTTGAATCTAATAAATCCGATAACCAACAAAATATAAATTCAAATGATAAAGATAGCGATCCGAATCCTACAATTGTTACGTTACCAGAACGAACAGCAATGACTGTGTCATTTGATTCTGAGGTATTATTGGGAACGGCTTGTATAAAAATAATAGACGTAAATAATAAAGAACAAGATTGTCGCGTATTACTAGATGGAGGTGCTCAATCGCATTTTAGAACAGAAGATTTTGCTAATCGATTAGGTTTACAAAAGCATATGTTAAACGCTCCATTTAATTGTTTAGGTCAAATTAAAGTCAGGTCACAATATTATGTCAAGGCACATATCAAATCACGAACGTCTAATTATAATATCGATGTTGTCTTTGTAGCACTTCCAACAATTACTGGTCCACTACCTTCGCGAAATATAGTACGTAAATCTATCGTAATTCCAAACAATATTAAATTAGCAGATCCCGAATTCCACAAATCGAATTGATTGATGCTCTAATAGGAAGTACTATATTCTATAAACTCTTACAAATTGGTCATATCAGACTATGTAATGATTCGATAGTTTTGCAAAAAACGCTAATGGGCTGGATAGTTAGAGGCGAAGCAGAAATTTCAAAAATGAATAAGCAATTTTATCCAGTCTCTGCATGTCATTTAAGTACCAAATTAGAAACGAATTTGCAAAAATTTTGGGAAATTGAGGAATTAAGTAATAAAACATTCCTGTCAGAGGAGGAATTAGTTTGTGAGACACATTTTAATAAAAATACTAAACGGGATCATAGTGGTAGATATATAGTTCGTTTGCCATTTAAAGATAATGAAATTAAATTTGAAGGTTCGTTGAATATCGCAGCAAAGCGTTTATATTCGTTAGAAAACAAGTTTGCCAAAAATCCAAATTTACGTGAAGAATATACTGTTTTTTTATCTGAATATGAAAAATTAGGTCATATGTAAAAAATAACACATATAGATAATCGCGAGTCAGGTTATTATTTTCCGCATCAGCCGGTCATTAAGGAGTCAAGTCTTACTACAAAATTACGCGTGGTATTTGATGCGTCTGCTAAAGATGCTAACAATATTTCATTAAATAAGGCCCTATTAACTGGTCCTACTATACAAGACGATCTCGTATCAATTATTTTGCGCTTTCGCATGCATAATTACGTGTTGACCGCTGATATCGAAAAAATGTTTCGACAAATTTTGGTAGATCAGCGCGACGCGGAATATCAAAAAATATTATGGCGTAATTCAACAGACGAACCAGTCGAAATTTATAGACTCAATACCGTTACATATGGTACAACATCTGCACCTTTTCTAGCAGTACGTTGTTTAAAGCAATTAGCGGATAACGAAGGCACTAAATATCCACTCGCGGCTAAGGTTCTTGTTAGGGACTTTTATATGGATGACCTTTTAACTGGCAGTAACGATTATAATGAAGCAATGCTCTTGAAAGATCAATTAATCGAAATGTTAAAATTAGGTGGTTTTAATTTGCGACAGTGGGCCTCAAATGATAATAGTTTATTAGCAGATGTTGCAACAACTGAACAATGTTTGAATGTAGATCTTAGCGGTTCAAAAAAGATACTAGGCATTCAGTGGAACCCAAAAAATGACACAATACATTATTCCGTCCAAAATTTTAAAGAACAAACACACTTCACAAAACGCATCATATTATCAGAAATTGCCCAGCTTTTCGACCCGTTAGGTTTATTAAGTCCCGTGGTAGTAAAGGCAAAGATTATAATGCAAGAATTATGGAAGGCAAATTTAAATTGGGACGAATCAATCCCACAATCAATTCATACTGACTGGAGTAATTTGAAAAATGATATACCTAAAGTAAATGAAATTCAAATTCCGTGAAAAATAATTTTAACTAATTTTAGCAATATTCAGTTACACGGGTTTTGTGATGCAAGTCAAAGGGCGTATGGGGCATGTATTTATTTAAGAACGGTAGACAATTTTAACAATTATTGTACTTTTCTCGTGTGCTCTAAATCACGCGTTGCACCCATTAAAACAATTTCGTTACCACGTCTTGAGCTATGCGCTGCAGTTTTATTAGTGAAATTATTTGAAATCACTGCAGCTGCACTCAACATTAATTTCAACTCAATTAGATTTTGGTCCGATTCCACCATTACCCTAAATTGGTTAAACAAACCTCCTTATGTATGGGATACCTTTGTAGCAAATAGAGTATCTATAATTCAAAATATCACTAATATAAGTGATTGGTATCACATTTCATCCGGTGATAACCCAGCCGATTACGTGTCAAGAGGTCAGGTACCATCCGAGCTTATAAACAATAAGCATTGGTTTTATGGTCCCCCATGGTTAGCACGATGCGAATCAAAATGGCCGATAAAACCTATTCCGGTAATGCAAGTACCAGAAAAACGTACCAAAATTGCGCTTGTAGTTTCAGTTGAAATAGACGAGATATTTAACAGATATTCCAGTGTCACTAAATTAAATCGCATTGTTGCATACTGTTTACGGTGGGTATCAAAGTACCGGAACAAAAACGATACCACTGGCGAACTTACAGCGGCTGAAATTCAAAATGCACAATTGCGCATAATAAAATTGACTCAAATTCAATATTTTAAGGACGAATACCATTATTTAAAAAATAGTAAAGCCATACCAAACAAAAACAAGATATTACCATTATCTCCGTTCATCGATAAAGACGAAATTTTACGCGTTGGCGGTAGATTAAATAATTCGGAATTAAGTTATACCATGAAATATCCCATACTTCTTCCAAAAAATTGTCATTTAACGGAGTTAATTATTAGAAATAGTCATGTGTCAAATTTTCATACAGGTATAGATTCAACATTAAATCTAGTACGACAAAAATACTGGCCAATAGACGGAAAGAATACAACTCGTAAAATTTTGTATCAATGTGTGCCTTGTCGCAGAACAAATCCGTTAAATACTAAATATATAATGGGATTATTACCCAGAAATCGAGTTATTCAATCAAGACCATTTGAAAATGTCGGCATAGATTATTGTGGGCCTTTTCTTTTAAAGCAGACGAAACATCGTAATAGGAATACAATTAAAGCTTATGTAGTAGTATTTGTTTGTTTTGCTATTAAAGCGGTTCACTTTGAATTAACCACTGATTTAACAGCGGAGTCATGTTTGGCAGCCATTAAGAGGTTTTTCGGTAGAAGGGGAAAATCCAGAAATATTTATACAGATAACGCAACAAACTTTGTAGGTGTTAAAAATCAAATAAAGGATGTAGAGAAATTAATTAACTCCGACAGTTTTAATTCATACATGCAACGGAGCTTAGCTAATGAAGATGTTAACTGGCATTTTATTCCTCCGCGTTCTCCACATTTTGGAGGCTTATGGGAAGCCGGAGTTAAAACGTTTAAGCAACATTTATACCGGTCTGTATCAAATTCTCTTTTTACATATGAAGAATTTAATTCAATCATTATTGAAATTGAGGCTATTATAAATTCCCGACCTTTAACTCCCCTATCATCCGACCCTAATGACCTTTCTGCCCTCACTGCTGGTCACTTCCTGATAGGTGACTATCTGAAAACTGTACCGGAGATTAATAGGCAAGACACCCCAGACAACAGGCTGAGTCGTTGGGAGCAGTTGCAAAAAATAAAACAACAGTTCTGGTGTCGATGGCATCGGGAGTATTTGAACAATTTGAATGTGCGTAATAAATGGTGTAGTGCGAACGCGAACAATTTGAAAGTGGGAACACTAGTGACGCTGAAAGAGGATAACACTCCACCAATGTCCTGGAAGTTAGGACGCATTGTGGAAGTTCATCCTGGCGTAGACAACGTCGTTAGAGTGGCAACAGTTAAAACCGCCACAGGTGAATTTAAAAGAAGCACAAAGAACTTAGCTCCCCTACCAATTGAAATGTGAACTTTAATATGTTTATCTCTCTTTGTATATGTGTATACATTATTGTATCCAATTTTGTGTTTTATGTAATTTGTTTATTTGTTTTTTATTCTTCATTTTGAACACTGTCGGTTCAAGGCGGGCGGTATGTACGTGCGTATTCTTGTTTGTCGCCAAAGGAGCCGCGCCGAAATTTTCTTGGAATGTCCAATTTTTATTCTTATATTGTTGTATTGCTCTAGTGTTGTTCTTTCGTGTATTGTTGTATTAGTTTGTTATTACTTAAGCCGATTTAGCGTCTAAGTTTTATGGTACGTCCAATTTGAAATATCTGCCGTTCCGGGAATTTCTACATTTCTGGAATCTTTGAAGTTCAGGTACCAGGCGGATGTCTTGTCCTTGAGCACTTCATTTGGATTGGTGCCCCCCTCTAGAGGGTGATTTTAATTTTCACAATGATGGTTTCTTCATAGTTAAAAACTAGAGTCCTCATTTAGCTTTGCTAGACATAACATCCAGCCTGACGTATCAGTTCAGTTGATGTTGAATTCATTTTGTACTTGTGATTGTATATAGCTGTAAATAAATGTGTAAATAGCCATCAGTGTTATATTTTTTAATACACACAACAAAAACAGTCACATAAAGTTAAGTCGGCGTGTGACGGTGTGAACCTATTCATCTGGGAACTTCAACAAGTCGACCACCGGAGGTAGGTGATCATCAATTCAAAACACCTTGAAACTGAAATCTACGCCAATTTTGAAGCATTCATTATAACTCTTGGAGTTGATAGATTCGCAAGCGACGTTACTATCGGGAAGTTTATCCTTGACGTACTTAACAATGGTAGAACATGTAGTACCAGATTCAACTCGTCCCAAAAAATACCAAGCCCTTTTAGTAGCGCATTTAAAAGTTTCGCTAGTAGTACTTTTACCTATTATATCCTTGGCTTTTTTTCGGCGTTGTACTACTTTAAAATAGTCTTGAACTTTTCCTTTTTCTTCAGTTTTACTAAAGTTTTCTTCAGTAACGTTTTTACTGGTGCTTGCTGCCATCTTTATTGTTTCTTGTTCATTAACTCGTTTATTTTTTTATTCAACTACAGAGTTCGGCTGTGAATGGTTTGGTTCACTGCTAGGCCTGGCGCTGTTTGTGGCATTACCTTGATTAATTAGCTCCACACCAAGGACGTTCACTGACTTAGCAATTTTGACTGATTGACATTTCTCCAAATAAGCAATTTTTTCACGAAGTAAAATATTTTTCTCTTCTAACTCTAGTGTTAGTTTTTTTAGAAGAGCATTTTCATTTTTTATTAAAATTATCTCGTTTTCGCTGTAAGTATCTTCTTTGAGTTCGATTATACTATCGCTTAATTCATTAACATTTTTGCAAATTTCACAAGTCCAGTTTTCAATATCCTCGAGGATACCAGCGCACTTTACGTGTCGAACACTTTTGCATTGGTAACACGAAACACCATTAACAACTTTTCTGTTGCAAATTTTACACTTGATTTCAGAAATTAGTTTATTTTTGCCGGAGCGATTTTCATTGACTGCACCGTTTGCTATATTTTAAACATATAATATTAAAGTTAAACGAAATATTCTTCGTATTGGTTTGAGCTTCACTTAGCATGTTTGACGATAAATTAATATTGCAAGGTATATTTGAAGAATCGTTAAGAGAAATAGATTCTTCCATGTTTTGTTCCTGCTCGTTTCAAGAATTATGAGCAGAAGTTGAGGCCGAATAATAGTCCTTTATTTGTTCTGATTCCCCTTGTATCTTTCTGGCTATATTTATCTTATTAAAAACAGAATCTTCTATATAACCTTCTGCCACGGTGGAAGATTTCCAGCCACCGTGGTGTTTCCCCGTTGTAAAATCACCCCCTGCGTTTGCCAAGAAAGTTGCTGAAGAACGTCTATGACTGTGTCTCGTATAAGTTTGTGCTTCAGGTAGATTTAAGAAAGAAGCAATTTCTTCTGGTATTTTGGAAATAGTATTAATTCCAACTGATTGGATCGTGCATTTTTATTTTTTATAATTAAGAAAAAATCTACAATGTGGAATTATTTTAGGTCTTAGAGCCATATATTTTCTGCACAAGTCGAGAACGTTTATTGAGTACCCTTCTTCAATAATTGTAAATTTTCTTGACATATTTGTCTTCGTGTCTGGTATTGAAATATATGTATAAATATGATCCTTTATCCTCTATATCGTCAACTGTTAATTTTGTTATTTCGTCACAACGACAAGCGCCAGATATTCCCATTATTAATGCGACCTATAAAATGCATATCAAATAAATACTTATACGAGTAAATAAAAGTAAATGAAATATAATACCTTCGTTATGAAATATTTACTGTCAGGTGCGTCAGTCAGAAACCTTTCTATATGTTCCCGATCTAAGATTTTCGCCTTCTTAGGCAACATCGAATATTTAGTCCACATTGAAGAAGGTGGTATTTTATTTCTCTGATTGTAAAAATAAGCCAGTACTACCTCTTCGTTAATGCCTCTTACACGTTGCGTTGCTCTCCATTCTTCAAATAAATGATACTCTTTATTGTAACTATCTTTAGATTTTTTTGGCAATAAGTCCATACATGCAGCTTCAGCTTGTTGCTTGATTTCTTTCGGAATAATAATAGCTTCTTGCACTTTTTCCATTTTCACAAAATACCAGAAAAATTGCACAATAAGTATTTTGATTTATTTATGTTGTTTATTGGTTTTATTGTTTGATTATTATAGTAACCATTCGCGAGTTCATGACCTTCTCCGAATTATTTTTTTTCAAATGTCAATTTCAAATGTCAAATTTAAACATTTTTAAATACATTTAAAAAAGTGTTGGATAAAATGTTGTATAGCATACGTGGGTTAATTACATATAAGTCACTTGAGAAAAGTAATATATTTCTCTAGTGATTTATATGTAATATAACCCACTTGTACCATAAATAACTATAATTTAAATTAAAATAACGTTATTTTGTTTGTAGTAATATCAAAATTGCCAATAATATTGAAGATATTATGTTAATAAGTTTTATTTATAACAAATAGTTAAAAACGACATTTTAAGATTTATAACAATGTTTTTAAATTTATCGCTCATTAAATGAATATAATGTAAATGATACCATTGATAAATAATATACCGAGGGTAACTTTAATCATTTTTGACAGCAATATATTTTTAATACGTTGGCATGGTAACAACGTCAAATTAATTAGTCGATTTTTACCTCCCGCCTATCAATATATAGATAAGGGAGGTATTGTTTTTGGTCAGATTTCTCGAATATGAGTTTTCAACATATGAGCACGAATTAGGGTCCCTAGAATACTATTTTACTATTTTTACCGTGATGTCGGTATGTCCGTGTGTGCGTGTGTGTGTGTGTGTCTGTGTGTCTGTGACGATTTTTCGTCCACGATAACTCCAATACGATACATGTAAGAAATATAATATTTGGTATTTATGACTTATATTCAAATATGATGAACTGATTAGATTTTGACTACAATTGGTTAACAGGAAGTAGTACTTTATTTGAAGCTTTAAACTGTTTTTCCAAAAAAATACCTCCAATACAATTTTTTCGCAAATTCCGTTATTATTAAATATAAAGATTTTTTAATTTCCTACCGATCTGCATAATTACGTTTTTATATAACTTCTAGCTAGATAGAAAAAAATATATAAATTATAATAATTTTACATATCGTTTAGGCTGAGAAATTTCGATAAAACAGATGAGTTATTCATATGTTCACAAAATTTGACAAATTTGATGTAAGTAAATGTAAAAGATAACATAAGTAAATATAAAGTAGTTTTATTGTAAAATTAGAAAATGTGGAAGAAATATGTAAGGCATATATTTGCATGCGTGAATCAAGGTAAGTTCGGTTCCAGTTTTAGTAATGTCAAAAATATCTGTCATATTAGTCATACAAATTTTATGAAGGAAATTTTAGGAATGAAATAAATTAAAAATATTCTGAACTGCAATAACAAATTAATTTTAAAACAACAAAGAAATGTATTGAATAAATTATATAGAATATATGTATTACAACAGTGGCGGGAGGTATTGTGTTGGACACATCAGATTTTTTACTTAGCCTTTCTGTAAGCAGACAACACGATACGAACATTGTTTTCCATATTTTTATTATAATAGAAAATCCTCGTCCCTTAGGTCGTATTACTCCATGATACGAAATGTTTTATCCATTAAGACGAATATTGACATCAGCATATATATACAACTAGGCGCATTTTTCAAGCAGAAATCCAAAAGCTATAGATCTAAAAAATCCAGAATTTTTACCTAAGAAGACATCGTAAAGTTTTTGTTAAAAGCAGATGATGAACAATTTTTAATGATAAAGGTAAAAAATCAATCAAAATTACTACAACTAAATTATTTTTTTACACTTAAGTAGTGTTCACCATTGCATAAAATGTAGCTTGTAGAAGGGAAGAACTAAACAATGTACTTAGAGAAATTGTAACTGATCAAGATTAAGGTTTTTGAATTGTTATTCCCAACACCATAACTAAAATTACTCGTAAATTTTTTGTTACATCGGGGAGTGTTGAAGGTGTGAACTTATTAGGAAATATACTGCCTTGCGTCCAAAGCTTGGCGCCCATTCTCGTTTTTTTTTTGTATATTATAGAAACAATAAAATGTACAATACAACCACTTGGAATACACACATTTGGAAATATGCCTCATTGCTACGTTTCTTAAGGATTCTAACCTGGAGCTATATACTGGCCACTGTTTTAGGAGATCTTCCGCCTCCTTGTTAGAAGATTCCGGAACAGAAATTCAAACTTTGAAACGTCCTGAAGGATGAAAAAGTAATACCGTTGTAGAAGGATACATTGAAAATTCCACTGAGAATAAGAAAAAAATCCACAGCAATCTGGGTAAAAAGAATATATCAATGCAGCAGAATACTCAAAACAAAGAAATTATTAATCAAAAAAATTAAACAATTTCGAATTCTTTGCCTGGTATTACGCTTACCAGTAGTAGAACATGTGTTATAAACATTTACAATAAATAAACTACAATTAAGGGAACTTCTATCTGCGAATATCATTACCATAATAAAAGCCATTATAGTACTAAAATTGGGTTTATAATATTCTTATTATGATATGGTAGCATATATTTAATATAATGTATATACTTTATTATACAAATTATAAAACACAAATTATTGTTTCTTCTTCTTTTCTTGCTTTTGTAAAACACATTCTTGTTTCGCTGAATAAAAACGTCTTTTTACAATTAAAAAAAAATACCGTTTCTAATAAAGACTATAGATAATAAGAAACCTACCACATCTAAATACTCGACTTGATACCAATTCAAATGAACAGCACCAACTTTCAAATGATTGGCGTATTTGTGTTTTAAAACATATTCAATCCAATACATGGCAGACTCAATTGGACGTATAGGCTGATCCCTGAATAGAACCGAGCGTTGTCTCGCTGTTGCCGCGTAACTGGAAATCAACAGTTACAAGTTGTCATGTTGTTTACTTGACATCAATTTACTTTTTGTTTCCTAATACTTCGTTAACAGCAGCTAGTAACCTTTCCGTCGATAACTCCTTGAATTGTACCGCCTTTCCAATTCCTAATTCTTCAGCAGAGGCCATGTTCATCTTCTGGTCTCCGAAAACTGGTATCCCGACAATGGGTACCCCATGGTAGATGGCTTCCGTTGTGCTGAGTAGTCCTCCATGGGTTATAAATAGCTTTAAGTTGGGATGAGCTATAAATAACAATATGACATACAAAATTATTACATTCATATATCAAATATGTACCTAGGATATCATTTTGTGGCAACCACTTATCAATTCTAACGTTTTCTGGTTTACCAGGGAGTTGGTCATCCTCAAATTTCCAAAGGGTAACATGGTGCTCTTTAGATTGGATCCCATGCTAAATAAGATGAATCCAGCTTTCGCGCCATCCAAATAAGTTTGCAAATCCTGTAAGGAATAATTATTAAAGTATATAATGTAAAAATATTTTTTCTTTAATTCTTCTTGTATTTAAATTTTTAAATTAAATCTGACGTTGAAAAATGTTAAGTTTTTATTTTGTTATTCAGAAGATGACTTAATAAGTCGAAGTTGATAAAGACAAGCAATAATTAATATGCTGTACAAGTTACATCACGTGCACGTGTTTTATTGCACTTTTATTCATTTGAAACATGAATATTCTGATTATTTATATTTGATAGCCATTTTTCAAAATTAATGGTTATAATATTAATTTATGGTTAAACATCCGTGAGGTGATTGTAATTTTAATTTTGTTATTATTATTTTATATAAGTTCAATTACACTTGATTTTACCTTGTCTGTCATCTCCGCATTTGAAATTTGTATTTTATCAATTTTCTTTTACAATTATTCAAGAGTACAGCAAAATCACGTGACAACCTGATCTGAACATTCTGATCTACCTCTGCGAGTGGATTTTTTAGTGTAAGTTAGATCAGATGTAAATGGCAAATATGCCTCAAAAGGTCACCGCACGACGCCAGCCATATTTTTATTTACGAGTATATAGTCATATAAAGTAGCATGGTGTAGTAACTGTACTACATTGTATTATGTTTGACATTTGACAAGGTTTGTTAAAATAATAAACATATATCTTTCTCTTGTCATTAAAATAATAGGTAATAAATGCTTTCATTAAATTTTTATTAATTATTTACTTATTACTTAAACTTGTACCAACATTTAAATAAAAGTTAAAATGGTTCAAATCTCAGCTTCATAAATCTAACCACAGTTAAATACCATCCATCGTCCGAGTGGTTCGGAACTCACTATAAGAGATAGGTCTCTTACATAGGCTCTAACCTGAAAATAATACGGAGGTACTGTCTCTGTTCCACCGTTGATTGAAAAGTATATACTTTTCAATCAACGGTGGAACAGAGACAGTACCTACGTAAGAATATACTACAGTGGCGGCTCGTCTTTAAGTTCTACAAAGTTGCAGAACCACCAAAAATTTTAAATAAAAATGCGCATTATTAATTAATAATATAAGTACATTATTAAAATATATTTAAAAATCAAATAACAAAATTATGTCTTTATATTTTACATTATAATGTCGTTTAATAAGCGAAGTGCGCTGAGACGTAATAAAATCAGTCAAATGATCATTGAATAGTTTAGTCGCTTAGCAACATTCAAAACTTTGTTCACTAATTACAGTGTTCTGCTACAGTATTTTATGCGATTCAATAAAAGTCGTCTACCATCGAAAAGAGTTCGGCGTATAAATGCTATGCTTATAAATCTAATAATAACAATAATAGTATTAGATATATGGCTACGCACGGTACGAACTTCAAACACTACAGCTCTGCTTCTTATTTTTAAAATTGATTATCAATACAACGGTAGCAATACAAGTATTTACAAATTAAAATTTACCTTAAATTAATTTTGATTTTAAAATATAAATACATGTATCAAAGTGAACGTATTTATTCAATTACATAAAATTTAGTTTTCCAAACTTTTCTTATGAGGTACAATTGGCAATTAAACAGCAAAGTCATCCAAAACCTGAACTAAACATAGGAATTTCTGGTATAAGTCTTCCCGGACGATGGCGATAAAAGAATATGAACCAAAACCCAAAACTAGAGTGAGAGATTTATTGCATTTGACTGAGAAAATATAGAATCTCGAAAATTTATTCCCACAAAACTACAATGAACAATTAATAGACAAATTTGCCAAAAAAAGGAAAGACTTATTCCTTTAAAACTTAAATTAAAACTATAAAGAAAATATAATTCTTTTGATTCACATTTTATTTCCTATTCCTATTTCCTAAGAACTTTTAGTTAGCTATTGTTAAGGTCACATTAAGCAAATTTTCACAATTGTTGGTGTTTATCGTTCCATCAATAGTTCTGTTAGTGTTTTCTTAGAGTTTGTAAACAATTTGTAGAGCAAATTATTTTGCAAAATAAAAATACTCAAGTAATAATTTTAGGGATTTTAATATTAATTATGATAGCAGTTTTATTATAGTGAAAAATTTAAATCTTGTTTAAATGACTTAGGGGTTAAGCAATATGTAACTGAGCACACTCATATATTACCAAATGGACAGAGCTCATTAATCTATTTATGTAGTTATAAGTAAATAAGGGTATCTGCATTTAACAATTATACTTTAATTAGAATTAGCCTTGGTGAAATTAGTAGCAAAAAAATATAAAAGTGTAAGACCAAAGCTAAATGAAATGAATAAAATAGTAAATACATTACAAAATTTTAGTTTTAATTACAAAGAGATTGATAGCAATAGTACAAATAACGAATTTAGTCAATTATTAATGAATGTTATTGATGAAGAAATGCCAAAGTGTATAATTTGGATAGGGTGTAAGAATAAGTCATGGTTTAATAGTGATATTGCAGAGGCTATAAAAATTCGGAATAAGCAATATTTTAAGTTTAGTTTTACAAGAGATGAGAATGACTGGCAAGAATATAAAAATTGCAGAAATAAAGTTGTTACTCTTATTAGAAATACTAAATTCAATTATTATGTAGAAAATGTTGGTTGAAATTGGAATAATTCAGTGCTATTGTGGAAAATTTTCAAACCGATAATCTCATATAAAGAAAATAATACAATTAATGAAATTAAATTTGACAATAAAATTTATACTGACCCAGGAGACATTGTTAATTATTTTAACAAATATTACATAGATATTATTCAGAAAATAATAAGTGCAATACCTGATTGCAATCTTGTGGTACCGGTTCCAACTAGTATATTTTCTTTTAAGAATTTTAAGTTAATTGATATAGATTATCTAATTTTTGAGTCATTATCAAATAAAAATAGTCCCGACGAAGTACTGATATAGTATAATATTCATACGAAGAATAGAGATCCCAACGATGATTACATTAACAGGACAGGGAGCAATGCACTTACACAGAGTACAAGAAATCCATGGCATTAACAATCATAAAATTAACAATTCTTTCCCAAAAATTCATATTGCCTTGAAATGGGCTTAAAGGCTGTGATACATAGGAGGATGGAAATTGATTTCGCACAAATTTATTTACCCATAGGTTTGATCCAATCTGATTAAAAATTATGGTTATTATTCTGTGCTATAATACGGTATAGGTATCTTACTGTAGAAATAATTAATAAGGGGTAATCGTAGTAATGAGCCAATACTGCCTGAGCCTCATTTAAAAATGACTCCATAACTATCAGTCGTATTTAATGTCGGAATTTATTAAGTCTTGAACTTCCGTGTTAGTGAAGATTGATTCAGTCATACATCGAGTCATTTAAAAAATATGCAGCATTTCACAAATTCCAGATTGTTCATGATTCGTCAAAATATTCGATTTCAGTTCTAGAAACAAATTATGTAAGAAAATCTTATCGATGTTATCAAAAAAAATAACATCTAATAAACAAACATGTAACTGATAACAAACAGTTTAAAGTACAAATATTACTTATGGGAAAGAAGTTTAAACTATATGAAGTATTATTTGTATTATTCTTTAAAATGTTCCTAAAATATTTGAATAGAAATTATTTGTTTTAATTTATATTAATTCCTATCTCATTATACAACATGTTTTATGCTGTAGGTCGTATTAATATGAGTATGTTATTGGTTCATTAATGATATGAGTACCTGGTATATATTATGGAGTATATAATACCGCGTGGCTATTTATAGATGCTATTGCAATATTAACAACAAACTGATATTAACTGTGGGTAAACCAATTTAGAAAATTCGATTTTTGTGATTGTCATGACTAAAGTACTTTTAAATTAGTGGTGGGATAATTAGAATTAAAAATAACCTGTTATCCGATTATTGAAATAACCTATATAATTCGATTACAAAATTCGGTAATTCGAATTAAAAATAATCGGCTAGTGCAGGGATAATTTTTTTAGAACCTGGAGGAATAATTTTAAATTAATTTTTAGTTAAAATAAAATAATGACAAGACTGACATAATCATCCCCTGACTTGACCGTGCAAGTTCGCTCTTGTTCATTCATTTTCGATTGTACCCGAGTGCAACCGTGATATTTAGCTCGGCTGCTCGGCTACTCGGTTGCTCGGCTGCGCCTCACCGAATGAAAAATAATTCCAATTATCATCTGATTATTAACTCGGCAACGGTTAACTTGAGCTCGAGCGGTTTCGGGAATACCGAGTGAAAAATAATTTGAATTATCATCCGATTATTGAAATAATCGAATCGGTAGAATTCGATTATTCAAATAATCCGATTATGCCCATCACTATTTTAAATAAGCAATACATCTTTCAGTTTAGTAAAAGAGTTTAGATTATATTTTTATATTAAAATATATATTTCATTTTTCCATTTTTTTATTTCTAGTAAAAATAATCGATGGAATATTTACAAATTATAATAAAACAAAGTTTTGTATATACCATGAAGCATTACTTAATAGTTTTATACCCTAGGATATAAACATTTTCATAATGTATATTGTACATAATAGTTATTTTCCTACGACCACTGTTAAAAATAGTCTTTTTAACGGTTGCTTAGCAAGTTAAAAATAACAGTTTATAACACAGTGAATACTTTTAAATCGTTGTCATTGACAACGAATTAAAAGTAAAAAACAAATTTACTTTTAACACTTGTGTTAAAAAGGAACTAAATCTAGTTACCTGTCATAAATGTCATTCTATAATGCTTAGATTTTATTTACTAATACATAACTAGGGTCGTAAGAAAAATAGTGTATGATATTTGTGTTAAAAGTGATTTTATTTCGTTCGTAGGGTTTGTTACACTCGGCTTCGCCTCGTTTCAAACTTCCCCACTCACTCATAAAATGTCACTTTTAACACTTATATCATAAATAAATTTAAAAAAGTATAAAATTTGCATAGATATAGTAAACGCACAAATCGGTACTATGTCGGATATATACAACTAATGAAGTTTGTAGAGCAAATTTGGCTAAATGGATTTTTATGAAAGCATCTGATATCCGTAGCCAGTTGATTAACTTTAGGTAACAAAAGGTCACAATGAACGCTTTATATCAATAGTTTGGTATTCTTATTAAAATTGAAAAGCAAAACAGCAAAAATTTTGAATATGGAAATTTTCAAGTAAATCCTATGTTAATACAATATTTACATCATTATAATAAGAAAAAATTATAATATATTTTAAACTAAAATCAAATATGATTTCCATTTTAAAATTAATAAATTTATATCTAACTATAAATACAGGGTATCCATTTTAAGTGGTACACTATTGCTATCTCGGGAACTATAAGAGCTACCAGGTCGGTTAAATTAGCAAAAAATTTATATTTTACAAGACTATTAAAATGAGACAAACAAATTTTGTTTTAAACCAGTGGTTCTCAAAATATGAAGCCCAACTTTCTTATTTTAAATGGAACACGACACATATTTTTACGTATTTGAAATCTACATCAAATTACAAATCCAATGGTATGGTTGAAGTTAAATTTTCGTTAAAAAAGAAAATCCCTATGTAGGCAATAAGTTTCTATGCTTATATCTGAAAATAGCAGTTGCCATGAATATATAAAAAAAATAAACGTCAAATTCTGCGTTCTTATTACGCTAATTATATTTCTGAATTAAAAATTCTCGGTAAAAGAACGTAAAATTTGACGTTTGTTTTCTATTGATTCCCGAGATAGTGTAACAGTTTTTAGTATCTGTATTAATTTAATTATTGTTTTAATTTGTAATATTGTTTAAATAAGTTGTAAAATGAAACAGTATTCTTTTTAGAGCTCATGCTGACAGGAAATTCAATGTTTTCTAAATTTCTTTTGGTCATAAATAGTTCACAGTTAAGTTTTGTAAAGTTTCAAATTCCGTTTGGCATTTCGGTATTGTCTTCGAAGGTTTGCTTGGGATGGTCATAAACCATCAATCAGAGACAGGAAACCGTTCTGTAATTCCTGGTACAAGCTGGTTTTTTTGTAATCCTGGGACTGTGGGATTTTGGTGCATAATCACGCCCAGGAGGAAAATGACCAGTATGTTAAGGGAATTACGGAACAGGGATGAATTTTCTAATTCGAAGGAAGTGGGGCCATCTCAAGCAGATTTTCAAGATTTTGAACAGTTGAAAGTTGACAGTCGAGAGTTGAGGGTTGAGAGTTGGGCAGTCAGCATGTGCAGAAGAGTGTTAGAAATGTAGTCATGATAAGTTTGTTGTTAATAACGTAAGAATAAGTTAAGTGTAAATGGTGTGTGTTTTATATTCATGTAAGTAAGTATTTTGTAAATATATTTTGAGTGCATGTAACTTGTCCTGTTTCTGTTAGTTTAAGTTTATTAATAATTAGTTTGTGTTTTATTTAATATTTTAATATACTTTTTGTTACGTTTTATTGAAACTTTAATTACCCGGCATCTCCATCTACCATTTAATATTCAAAATTAGTTTGGTTATTTTACCTTTAAAAATAACCTGGTGGCAGCGTTAAAAACTACCTTTTGGCAATTGTTAATAATTAAAATTAATAAATTAATTACTTTTTTCTATTCTTTTACATTTGGTTGGCAGCGGTGTGATCGAATATTCCGGTAGCCAAGCTCGGTAAAAACGTTGGAAGATACGAATTATTTAGTAAACACAGTCGGTTAATATATTTTTGGTAGATTCGATTTATTTTTTTAATTTTTGTTTGTGTTTGTTTGATATATTTTGGTGAGAGCGACTAAACATTTATTAAATTCATTAGTTAAGTTTTCTGGATTTTCTGTATTTGAATAGTTAGTTTTATTGGTTACGATAATGGATCAGCGAAATGTAAATGCTAGTTTTTTAATAACAAATAGTGGTGTAGCAAATTATATTCAAAATTTTAGTGGGGAATCAGGAGAATCTGTTAGTAAATTCGTTTGGCAAATTGATCAGTATAGTTTAAATTTTAATATTTCTAGTTCAAATACAGCATATATAGCAAAAATTCATTTAAAGGGTAAAGCAGAATTTTTTTTACATTCATATCCGAAATTAAGGGATACTAATGATTGGATTGAGCTTCGTAAGGCCATAATCGAAAGGTTTTCGGAAGTTTACGATTATGATGCTTTAGAAGCTCAATTCAGTGATTGTTATCAGAGAAGGAATGAAAGTATAAGAGACTATGCAGATAGATTAACAATTTTTTCGGAAAAAATAGAACCTGAATCAGATACTGTGGATAGGCAAAATTATAGAAATCTATGTATTCAGAGAAGATTAGTAAGACAATTTATAAGAGGATGCTGGCCACATTTACACAGAGGCCTAAAAATTGCAGACCCGCGAACATTAGAAGAAGCAGTTAAACTAGCGATTAAATTTGATTTAATAGAAAATCAACTCAGAGGCAGCAATAGTTTTAGTAACAATAACGCTTGGCCGTCGGATAATTTAATATCAGCAATTAATGAATTAAATAATAAAGTAGATACTTTTATAAATTCAAATGTAAGTAATGTAAATTCGCGAGAAACAAATCAGACAAAAATAAGTTTTTCAAGTCAAAATAAAAACGATAAGAATGTTAAAAGAAATTTTGGTTCGTACCAGGTTAGAGTAAATAACCGAGAAAGAAACGTAAAACCGAGTATCATGTGTTTTACCTGCGAACAGATGGGACATTTTCAACGGGACTGTCCCACAAAATTTAGCGAGGTCATGTGTTTTAGTTGTGGAGAAATAGGACATATGAAGAAATTTTGTCAGCTAAATAGGTTACCCAAAAAAGCAGAGCAGACAGTTACGTGTGTTGATCAAAATGTGAAATTTGAGAGTGAATGTGATAAATATGTGTGTGATGTGACTGAATGTAGAAAAAATGAACATGAACAGTTTGGAAATGATGGGATAAATAATATGAGTAAACAAGGAAAAGTTACTAGTAGAGATGTTTTGTTATTGTCTGCCGTTGGAATAAACGCCGAAATTATTTATTCTCGCGATGAGGTACAATTAGATATGCAATGTGAAAGGAACGAAAAGAATTTGATAGAGGTGGATAAGAGTATAATCCACTCTGATAAAAGAGAGAATGAAGTGTGCGAGAAAGAGGCGGGCACGAAATGTGAATCTGGAATAGACAATAACAACCATCGAAAAGCCGAAGATGTAGCCAAGGTCATTGCCCTGGCACATAATGTGGAAATCCCACCCCAAACCGAAGAAGAAAGTTTATTACCCGGACAAGACAATGAAGAGATGGTTCAAACTAGACAGGTAAGTAACCAAAAAATAATATCGCGTGAGTTTTTTGATTTCAGGACAAAAGATGGAAAGAAAACGAGTGGAGAGTTGGAACCAAGAATTAAGGAAAACCGATTGGACGACGTCGTACATTTCGCGGATGCAGTGGATGCAGCAAAGGTTTTCGAGATGAAAAATGGCTCTGATATGGCGCATTTAGAGGCCCAGTTCAGCTGCGAGGTAGAGACAACCTCCCATCCAGAAAACGAGATGTCGGCCCAAGAAGTTCCTGAAATCGCGGAAGTTAAGAATACGCACATAGTACAGCAAGCAGGTGAGAAAACAAAACTCAATTTAATTTTAGAAAAGTTACAGAATTATGATTTCTACAAGAAATTTGAGAAAAATAAGATTGACAAAGATTTTGTTTTGAATGTCTTATTTAGGATAATTTTTTTGAAAGAAATTATTTATAAAATTTATTTGTTTGATGAAATAATTTTAAAATTTCTTCTGTTCAAACAGAGAAAAAGAAAGAAATTTAATAATTCTGCGTTATAATCAGTGCCAAAAATTTTTATTCTGTGTTCATCATACTTTTTTTTGTAATAGCAAATTTTCGGAAAATGCATTTTGTTTGTAGTTATAAATGAAATTTTATGAGTTTTATTTTTCAAAATTTTTTAGTTGGCCTGATTACTTAAAATGAATTTGATTGTCGGATATTTGATTGTTGTTATTGTTAAAATTGATTTTGATATTTGAATTTGCATTTTATTAGTAGAGTTTAGTTTTGGTTTTGTGGATGCCAAAGCCACATATTGTTGTTGAGGCTTAGGAATTTGGCACTCCTATCCATTGGTAGCCAACCAATGTTGCACAGCATATTTAAAGAATTAATTTAATTTGAAAATATGATGTGTAACCTCGGTGTTTATAGTTTGTAATAGAAATTTAGTTTTTATTCAATAGTAGATAGATTTAAAAGGTTTAAGAAATACAGTATAAATAAGAGTAAAGTACAGTATAAATTATGTCTTAGTTAAAGATTAAAAAAAAAGATATTAGTAACTAAATTTGGAGAATTAATGATTAAGTTTGAAATGCGATACTGCTGAAGAATTTTGTTGCAGCCCAGACATGACTCTATTAGTATGATGGCCCGGAGTTCCCAAATGATGACACCCATGAAAAGAGACCATTGTCTTGTTCAAGTCCCACGTATGGCAAACGCTGCGACCATAGCTAGCAGGAAGAACCTGGCTAACAACGAAGTGCAGGGGCGACAAGCTGCTACGTTTACGTCAACAGGCAGAGAACCGTTCACAGGAGGTAGCAGCAGGAGCCAACACCATCGTCCTGCCCGTGGCGCAGAGTAGAAAGAGGCCAACGCAGATCAGCTGTCTACGTCAGGGACTTGGATCAGAATACGAAAAGGTTAAGTCAGCGACCTGGGGAACATCTGGTAACCATCATCTAATAGTTGTTATTATGTTTTGATTATTATATTTTTTTTTATTAAAAAAAAATATAACAATCTAAAGGGAGAGGAATATGTAACAGTTTTTAGTATCTGTATTAATTTAATTATTGTTTTAATTTGTAATATTGTTTAAATAAGTTGTAAAATGAAACAGTATTCTTTTTAGAGCTCATGCTGACAGGAAATTCAATGTTTTCTAAATTTCTTTTGGTCATAAATAGTTCACAGTTAAGTTTTGTAAAGTTTCAAATTCCGTTTGGCATTTCGGTATTGTCTTCGAAGGTTTGCTTGGGATGGTCATAAACCATCAATCAGAGACAGGAAACCGTTCTGTAATTCCTGGTACAAGCTGGTTTTTTTGTAATCCTGGGACTGTGGGATTTTGGTGCATAATCACGCCCAGGAGGAAAATGACCAGTATGTTAAGGGAATTACGGAACAGGGATGAATTTTCTAATTCGAAGGAAGTGGGGCCATCTCAAGCAGATTTTCAAGATTTTGAACAGTTGAAAGTTGACAGTCGAGAGTTGAGGGTTGAGAGTTGGGCAGTCAGCATGTGCAGAAGAGTGTTAGAAATGTAGTCATGATAAGTTTGTTGTTAATAACGTAAGAATAAGTTAAGTGTAAATGGTGTGTGTTTTATATTCATGTAAGTAAGTATTTTGTAAATATATTTTGAGTGCATGTAACTTGTCCTGTTTCTGTTAGTTTAAGTTTATTAATAATTAGTTTGTGTTTTATTTAATATTTTAATATACTTTTTGTTACGTTTTATTGAAACTTTAATTACCCGGCATCTCCATCTACCATTTAATATTCAAAATTAGTTTGGTTATTTTACCTTTAAAAATAACCTGGTGGCAGCGTTAAAAACTACCTTTTGGCAATTGTTAATAATTAAAATTAATAAATTAATTACTTTTTTCTATTCTTTTACAATAGCAATAGTGTACCACTTAAAATGGACAGCCTGTATATATTTTTTTGCTATGTCACTGGATCCATTCTAAAAAACTTTTTTCTTTGAAACATTTTTCGCAATATGAGATTGTATTCGAAATACATAAAATTAAAAAATTTATTTTGCATCAATGTCAAGTGACCTAGGACAACTACATATTTTTAAAATTCACTTTATAGTGTAATAAACAAAGACTTTTCTCATTTGTCATAGGATATTGTATTACAAGTATGGCAAGACTATCATTGGAAAACGAATATAAATAAATTTACAATAAAATAAAAATATTTGAGATTTACACCATAATTATTGTCACTTGAAATGGGGGCAACAGCCTACAAAAATCTGATTTCCCATCTTAATCTCCTATGTTCACCTTGAAAAAAAAATATGGGGGAATTTAATTAATCGGATATTCTAAATCAAACACACTTCAGCAAAAAAATTAACAAATATATTCAATAAACTGTAATATAAGCATAAGGAATTTCACAATTACTGAAGTGTTGATATTTCCCTTCTCTTCTTTTTTTATATTGTCAACTATTCACGAGCCGCCTACTTCCTGTGGCGGAAATTTCAAAAATGGCTTATCTATTTCCCACATTTGACCATCCTGCATATCATCCGCATCGGATGATGAATGGCTGTTTTCCCACGGCTTCATAAATTCAGCGCACGTTGTAGTCTTGCTGGATCCTTCGTAAACTCCTGCACGGCATTGGAATTCACCTCTACGACACAGTATGGGCCCAGAAATTTCTTTCTGATCTTTAAACCTGGGCCTAACTGCGTTCTTTTCACTGCTACTATATCCCCTATCACTACGGAAACTACAACGCATGGCCTGCCTTAGTATTACAGGTGCTATGAGTACCAGTCCGACTGCAGCAATGGAAGTGATTCTGGGGCTAACACCTCTACACCTTCAGGTGAAAAAAGAGGCGATGCAACAGGCACTGACTCTCTGCAGAACGAAACACTTTATGCCCGGAGATTTCGTAGGCCACTTGGAAATTCTAAGGGAAGTACAACCAGATAAACTGGCCTTGTCTGTCTGTGATAAGATGACAACAAAATACAATTTTGACCAGAAGTATAAGGTTGTTATTGGTAATCGCCTTGAATGGGCAACGGAAAGACCTGTTGTAAGGGATTCTTTGTCCTGGTTCACTGATGGTTCAAAATTGGATACAGGAGGAACTGGAGTAGGTGTGCTCGGCCCAGATTGCCGAATTAAGGAATCCATAGGCAACTGCAACAGGCTGAGATTTATGCAATAAATCTCTGTGCTCACATAAACCTAGATAAAGGTCTAAAAGGAGCATTAATAAATATAATGTCAGACAGCCAGGCAGCTTTAAAGGCATTGAATGCCTTCACATGTACATCGAAGCTAGTGTGGAACTGCAGGGAGACCCTCCAATTGCTATCCGAAGCAAACCAAGTCACCCTATGGTGGGTACCAGGGCACGAGGGAATCCTAGAAAACGAGAAAGCTGATGAACTTGAAAAAAAGGGCTAAACTTTCATACCACGGGCCGGAACCTTCATATGGTCTTCCACAAAGCCGCTATAAGAAGGTGGTCAAAAACTGGGAGGAATCTGCCATATCCTCATATTGGAAAAATATTCCAGGCCTCAATCAAGTTCGGAAATTCATTTCCCCAGCTTCGACAAACGCCAAAGAGTTACTAGCTCTCAGCAAAAAGGATCTTAATATAATGACGGGAATTCTCACTGGCCACTGTCCTTTAAAGTACCATTTGCACAAAATTGGTATAGCTGAAAATGAAACCTGTCGACTCTGTGAAGAGGACGAAGAATCGTCGGAACACATACTGTGTGAATGCCCAGCCGTAACTGTGCAGAGAGTCAATCAACTAGGTAAGAGGTATCTTACGGCAGATGAGATCAAGAACTTGACTCCTGGAGCCATAATCGGCTTCATCAAAAATCTGGATCTACTTCCGGAAAACTAAGTAAGGGCTGTGTCACAATAGATCTTCTAGGTCGCGTTGACAAAAAGCGACAAAACGCTTAAACCCTCGTATACATACAATACAATACAATATCCCTTAAATTATACTTGCGAGCAGGACGTCTGTTTCGATTAAATGATTTTGTGTTCTCCTGCTGTACTTTTGAAACTTGCATCTTCGCCTCCTCTCGAAACTCGACTTGTTTAGTCTCGAACTCTCTTCCATCTCTTCGTTGATAAGATCAATGATCTTTCTTTGTGACAACTATTACTGGACTTACATATTCTGGCACACTAGATTCAACGATTTCCTCTTCAAGCCACTGTTGCACCTGTTTATCTGTTGTCTCTTTTTCCTCTTGTACTAATCGTCCCGGGCGGTTCTGTATCGGTTGCTCCTGCTTCTTGCCTCTACAGGCGATTTCCCTCATCACCAGTAGATATTTTTTCAAGGGTTCTTCTTTCTTCTTTCGTTGTTTTCGGTGGATATCTGTACTACTTCTTTGAATCTCATATTCTTCTTTCAGGCCTTGTTTTCATTTTTTCCAAGTCGAATTCCTACACTCACCTTGAATAAAGAGCTTCGCTAGATCATTTAAGTATTTTTTGCTAATATAAATTTTTGCAAATCGTCCAAGACCATCATTATCGCCATTTCTTCAAATTCATTTATCCACTTACGAACAAGATATACTTTGCTGCTAACAGATGGTCGTATGGAGTCCTCAAGATCTTGCAAAGTTAGTCCGCACCGTGTTCTTCCGCGATCAAAGTTCTGCGCCTGCCATCCTTATATTGGGTGTCGTCATCATCTTCCATGTCGTAACTTGAACTGACTTCTGAAATCGTCTTCTGTAATGATTCCTGCTTTTCTACTCATTAATACTCATTTTGGATGTCCTTTTTTGAAACTTGGGATTTTGTTTCTCGTCATTTTCCGACGCGGTACTCAAATAATTGTTGCTATCGTCAGATTTCTGTAGAGATTTGAGCTTCTTTATAATTTTTCCAATTTCACATATGTTATTTAAATCTTCCATGTCCATCAAATTATTGCAGATCCGTTTCACTAACGTCACCTTTGTTCCGAAATAATCAAGGCACAATATATTGCAAATAGCTATCAAATCAGCTTCTGAAAACGTGTCACAAATATATTCTATCTTTGCATTATGTGCTTCCGAATCGCGCTCAAATCTGAAACCAGTAAACTGCCTCAACCGTTGCCGATTTTTTCGGTCACTCGCTGTAGTCAATTTGTACTTTGCGCGTATAGCTTTTACTGGCGCCAATCCGATATTCTTATTTACGCATTCACTACTTCGTAAATCAATCATTTCAAAAATTATTTGTTTCGGCAAGAAAGTGTGCTTACCTCTGGCACAGAAAATTCCTTGTAGTACCGCTTCCATGCGGTAGATGTCACCACCTTCAGCGTAAACAAATAACTTCCAATTCCCACTTGTACAATGGCTTCATTACGTTTCTTTGTGAGAAGCAGTCATAATCTCAAAATGTATCGGTTTGATCTTTTTAGTGTTTTTCAGTTTTCTTTCCATTTTTAGACGGTATCAGGAGTGTGGAAGGATTCCAAAAAAGGAAATTGAATAATTTGCAACAGAAAGTTATAAGGTTAAAACGAATTTGAAAAGTTGAAAATAAATTGTTGGTGATATAAATATAGTGAAAATAAATAGTGCGTAGTGTTAAATGTTTAAATAAATAATCTTAGTGTTTAAGTTTCTAGTAATAATTGTTATTCTTAAATTAGTGGTTATATTTGTTTATTCATAGTGTTACTTATTTTTATTATTTATTATTGTTTCTTTAAACTTAGTTATTATCTTTTATACTCCATATTTCGTTTATTTAACTTAGTTATATAAATATTCGTATTTTATTTATGTTTACATTTCACCTAAATAAATAAACGTTACAATTGGTGTCAGGTGTGACAGTTAATAAATTATGAAGTGTAAATAAAAATAAATAAAATAGCGACTAAACAAGTAAAATTAAGTGAATTAAAAGTGACCGATCTCAAGAGGGAGTTAGAACAACGAGAATTGGAGACATCGAGAACCAAATCTGTTCTACAACATCGTTTCCGGGAAGCTCTAATAGAATCTGGTGAAAATCCTAATGACTTTTTAAATCGATTATTTTTTTAGAAAATAAGAACAAAAGTTAGAGGAAAGTTCTAGATAATCCGAAGAAAATTCTAGAGCATAGAAAAAAGAACTGATAGAAAATTATAGAACTTTCGAACAGAAATTATAAGAAAAGTTAGCGAAAAATTCTCTAACATTAAAAAAAGAGTTGATAGAAAATTCTAGAACTTTAGAACAAAAATTAAAAGAAAATTCTAGAAAACTAGCTGAAACTTCTAAAACTTTAAAAGACAAATTAATAGAAAATTCCAAAAGTTTAAAACAAAAATTAGAAGGAAAATTAACAGAAAATTCTAGAACTTTAAAAGAAGAATTAACAGAAAATTCTAGAATATGGGATGAGAAACTAATGGAAAATTCTAGAAGTTTGAGAGAAAAACTGAACGAACAATTGAAAGAAAGTTCTAGAAATTCAAAAGATAAATTGGAAGAAAATATAGAAAACAATTTGAAAAATTTTAAAGATGAATACGATATGAGGATTGCAGAATTACAGAAAAATGTCTCCAAAATTACGTCACCAGCGATTTCAAATTCTAATATAGAGTAGACTAATAAAATTCAGGAAAAGAACCCAGAATAAGAAAATAGTTCTATAATGCATTCTATAATTATGTAAAACAATTTGAAGCCGCTGCCAAAGCTGGACTTCCAAGGAGACGGCAATAGCGCTGACGGTTTCGCTACGCGCAGAAACCATCGATATCCTACGCGCATCTGGAGCAGGTGTATCAGACACAACTGAAAAATCGGTACCAGAGTTCCAAAGAAAATATACAAGAATTCGAAGCTGATATAGCTCGTTTTGTTCGTCTCGCGCATCCTACAGTTCCTGACAGCGTTTTGGAATGTCTGGTCACTCAATCATTTATTTGTTGTCCGAGACAATGAAATTCAACAAGCACTGCGATTGGCTCGACCAAAAACTCTAAATTACGTCTAAAATTTATGCTGCTGGAAGAAAGAAACTCCGCTGTTGAAATTACGGTGAATTAGGTCACCCGAAAAGGCTCTGCAGAAAATAACAGAAGAAAGTAGAACCAAGAAAGGAAGAAAAGGAGCCGGGAAACTAAGTCGACCCGTAATCCAGTGGCCCCAGAATCCATTAGTTATGTCGCATCCCTTCATCATCAAGGTAACAGCATCGATGTAGACGACTCTATCGACAGAACGCCGCTTAATATGTAGCTGGATACGGGTGCGACAAAAAAAAATAATCAAACCCGACTTAGCAAGAGAAATATGCAGAAAACATCTACTTCCAACAAAGTGGCAGATACGCACAGCCACAGGAGACAAGCTACCGCATCTGTAGAAATAAATTTGACCATCGCTGTTGAAAAATTTGCATTAAACATCATCTGTTGGTAGCTGACGTAGAAGATGAATTCATTCTCGCCATGGACATAATGAAAAAGCATAGATTTAAACTTGACCTGAAGAATAGAGTGATGATGGTCAATGATGAAGAACTGGTATTAAATCCACGAGACGACAATGCCATACAAGTATTGATAACGAAAGATGTAACCCTCCCAGAACGGCGTGAATCAATCGTGGAAGCACAGTTAGAGGGTAGCTTCTGTGAGGAAAATATTTTCATGCTCCAGCCAAAAAATGATGATGCCAAAACTGGTACTCGAATTGTAATTGGAAAATATTTGCTCAAAATCGACAAGATAATCTCAGTTCGAGTAATGAACATTAATTTTTATCCCGTTGTACTAAAGAAAGAGACCATAGTAGGTGAATGTTTAGAGGTATCAACAATTATTCGAACTATGAAGGCCAAGGACAGCACATCCTATGGAGTTCTGGATGTGCTAATCAAGGAACTGTCAACATCGTTCCAGGAATTGACCGCCGACCAGAAAATCAAGGCTAAGATCTTAATTGGGAACTTTCAAGATGTGTTCCAATTTGACAAGAAGCACAAAGGAAGAACCAATGTAGTCCATCATAAAATAGAAACCGGAGACGCAAGACCCATCCGCCAAACAGCAAGAAGACTACCACTGGCTAAGCGGGAAGAAGCGGAAGGAATTATTGAGGACGTGAGGACAGAAGTTGTAATCGAACCTTCAAACAGTCCATGGGCTTCACCAGTGGTGCTAGTGAAGAAGAGGGATGACTCTACAAGATTTTGCGTCAATTATCGTCAACTTAACAACGTGACAAAGAAGGATAGCTACCCCAAATAGACAATACAATGAAAACATAGGCAGGATCAAAGATCTTCTCTACTCTTGATCTAAAGAGCAGATACTGGCAAATGCATTTAGACACAAAAGATAAATAAAAGACAGCCTTTACCATCGATACCGGTCTTTGGCAATTTACTATTATGCCATTTGGGCTCTGCAATGCCCCTACAACGTTTAAACGACTCTTGGAAACAGTATTAGCTGGACTGTCGTGGAAAACATGTTTGGTTTACCTCGACGATATAATTGTGGTAGGAAAAACATTCGAGAACCACATGAAGAACTTGGAAGATGTTTTCCAAAGATTGAGGAAGGCTAACCTGAAGCTTAGTCCAAACAAATGTCACTTATTCCAAAGAATAGTTCATTATCTTGGACACGTAGTTTCGGGTAAGGGTATTGCAGTTGACCCAGAGAAAATAAGGGCTGTGAGTGACTGGTCAGTACCGAAAGATAAACACGAATTGAGAAGTTTCTTTGATTTCTGTAAATACTACCGAAGTTATGTACCTGGATTTGCAAACATAGCGAAGTCATTGACAAGGCTTACTGAAGAAGGTAGAAGATTTATCTGGAAAATGAACTGTCAAGCCGCGTTCAAACAATTTAAATATTCCTTGACAAGCGCACCTGTCCTAAATTATCCTTTTCCAGAAGGAGAATTCATTCTAGATAGAGATGCCAGCAAAGTTGGAATTAGTGGCGTTGTTTTCCAGATATAAGACAGATAAGAAAAGGTTATTGTCTATTTCAGTAAGACCTTGTCAAAACAAGAGAGGAATTATTGCGTCACCAGAAAAGAACTTTTGGCAGTTGTGAAATCCGTGGAACACTTCTACAAATATTTGTATGGTAGAAGAATTCTCATAAGAACTGACCATGCCGCTCTTAAATGGCTGCTACAATTTAAGAATCCTGAAGGTCAAAAAGAATGCAAGCATTGCAGTCGTCTAGAAAAAAAACTTTCCACCGTCGCCAGAACAACAGTAATCACTGATAGTTGGCAAACGGACGACTTTCGCAAGAACTAAGAGAATGACTCGGACTTGAAAATCATTGGAAACATGGCGATAGCAGACCAGTTTGGGAAGATGTTGCACGACACTCACAAAGTGTAAAATCGTACTGAGCGCAGTGGGAGTCTATTGTGGTTGAAGAAGGCCTCCTGAAACGTGTCGTAGAGAATACTAAAGATACTGAGAGTAGGACCCAGTTGATAATCCCAAGGAAAAGAGTACTAGAAGTATTGGAAGAGATCCACGACGGATTTAGTGGAGACAAGTACAAGAACTGGCCAAGCAACGTCCATCCATCGGAAAAACGCCAAATGAAGGGCGATAATGTAGAACATAAGCGGTACATTTACTATCTGGTTACGAACAATACTCAAATCAGGGGGTCTATTCTAATTCATAACAAGATGTAAGGTTGTTATCGGTTATGACGTTGATGACGTCATAAGATGTTGATATGTATAACAAGATATAGGGATATTTGGTAATTACTGGTTGCAAATAGTAGGGGATTTTATTTATTGTGTACATAAGTGACACGCGTCAAATTAAATGAAAATGAAACGGGAACGCGACGAAAAAGTAACGAAAGTGCAGAAAACAGGGATTATCCACTTTATGGAGGATCATCCTGATTTTGCCCGTGAAAAGTTGTTGGGAATGGAAGATCGGAAAACTTGATGTACGCTGTGGGAGAACTTAACTAATTTATTAAATAATATGGAAGGACCAGAAAAAACTAACGTAAAGTGGCAAAGAGTAAGATAAAAATTTAAATTTAATTATTTAAATATAATTCTTTCTACAATGGTTATTTATTTAGGTTTGGACAGACATGAAGAACAATGTTAAAAAAGGCAGCGGAAATGAACCGAAGCCGCTGTAAAACTGGGGGAGGTGCACAAATAGACGTAAATGGGACAGATTTTGACGAAAAATTTCTTTCTTTACTGACCCAGGAGGCAGTATTTGGAATAGATGGGCCAGATGGAATTTTACTAGAAAGTGAAGCCGTGGCTCCCATTGCTGGAGGTTCAATGTCTGCTGCATTGCCTCCTGTTTTAAGCAAAACAGAATATACAGTAATATCAGAAATCCCGACTACCTCAATATCAGGTGTAGAAGAAGAAATTTTACGTCGTATGTTTTATTGTCTTGGTTTTCGAAGATACAGTTTTGTGTAATTTAAATATACATTTTTACCTAGGAAAAGTTCGAAACAGACAACAACTGATGCGGCCTATTCAACCATTATAAATCAAAATTCAATTTTAAATGAAGAATTGAGAGAAGTTAAGAATAAGTTGGATGAACTTCTACAAGAGAAAAAACATAATAATTTAATTTTACAATCAATTGCAGATAGTTTGAAAGAATTATGTAGAAAATAAATAATTTTATTAATAAATAACTCTTTTGATGCTATAAATATATATTTATGTATATATATATTTACTAACTAAAAAAAAAATTAAAAATATTGATTGATATATTGCTGTCGACTAGCTTGACACAGCATCCTGCGCAGCAGATTCAGCTGCTGGTATCTCCAAATCCAAGTCGTCGTATGCAGGCGGTGGATAATCATCTCGATAATTGTTGGCAATATTATGCAGTACTGCACACGCTAAAACTATTCTGCCAGCATTTACTGGGGAGTATTGCAGGGTTCTGTCCCTCAACCGGCACCGAAATCGTCCCTTCAATATTCTAATGCACCGTGCCACACAAGAACGTGTCCTTTTAAATGTTTGATTGAAGTGAACTTTATGATTGGTGGCTGGATTTGTTAGTGAGACGATTACCCATGGCAAGCATGGATATCCCGAATCTTCCATCATTTTAGTGCTTTGATCCCCATTTTCATAATTTGCACGTAATGATTGTCCAATTCGCGAATTTCGCCAAACAAACACATCGAAGGTGCTCCCTTGCCATCTCGTTACCACGGTTTTATGTTATGTTATGTTTAAACGGGTGTCACATATAATTTGCACGTTTAAACTGTGATACCCTTTACGATTAACGTACACGTGTTCGGTAATGGTTAGTTTCATAATTGCGACGTGAGTGCCATCTACAACTCCATTGATATCACGCATTCTGTGCAATAGATAGAACCTGTTCTTATTTAATTCTCTTTCCTCGTTATTACGGGGGAATCGTATCCAATTGTTTAATAAATGTAACTATATTATTGGACACATCTTTTATAGCCCTATTTACGAGAGGCTGACTAAGGTAGGCCCATAAACTGTTACCTACATTACGCTGACAACTCCCAACAGCAAAAAAAATTATAGCACATTGTACTCTTAAAAAAACCTTCAAACGGTTAATATATTGTCCTCCATCCATATAAGGACTAAACGCATCAACTACAAATAAACAAGCTACTTTGCTTAAACGAAAATTAGTTCGAAATTCTGCTTCACTTATTCGGAATCGATCCTGCGCGTTTCTTACCATTCTTCTTGCAATTGTGCCTTTACGTCGTCTCTCTTCTACCTCAATTTCTTCAATTGCCCATATTTGAGCAATACGAAAAGCCATTTTCTGAAAAATATATATTTCACAAATGTAATTAATTAATAACGTAAATATACTTAACGTATCAAAAGGAAAAAGCATTCGAACACTTTAAAATGCTTTTAATCATACATACCTGCTAAATGCTTGGTTTAGATTAGAGGATTATTAGAAGCATGTTAGAGACAATCTTCCACTTTATCGGACTGGAAATTCTGGTCTGCAGCTTCAACCCTAACGGACAAGAAGAGCTCAAACGGATCGTTGACTGTTACTTCTTCAAGACCTCCAGATGCACCAAGGGTAATACGTGCAGATTTCATCATAACGAACTGTTCCGGGATGAAACAGTCTTAAGGAGGGGGTAATCTAGCGATCCCAAGGTCACATCGTGGGCGACGGCCGCTAGCGGACATGTCTCGACAGGTATGTTGATTGATCTATTGCGAAATTACCTGGAGCATCGTTTATTATTTTAAGACTTACGTAGTTTCTTACTTCACCTAAATTTTTAGTCTGAAAATTAGAATTTAATGTTTCTTCGCAATGAATCAACATGTCATCATATTTGCTAGCAACTAAAATATCGTCAACGTAAATTACAACATAACAAAATTTGTTACCTTTTTCTTGACGAATGTACAAACAATTATCACTCAAACTTTGTTTATATTTTGCTTTAAATAATACCTGATGAAGTGTTTCATTCCAGTTTCTGGCAGATTGCCTTAAACCATATAAACTTCTCCTCAAAAGACAAAAATGCTTTTCTTTACCTTCTACCATAAATCCTGGTGGTTTTCGCATATATATAGTTCCATGTAAGTCTATTTAAGAATGCAGTTTTAGCATCAAAATGAATTACCTTCAACTGGTCCTTAGTTGCTACAGATAATAATATTCTGAATGTAGTTTGTTTTACTACTGGAGCAAATACTTCATCATAATCTGTCCCGAATTTCTGTGAGAATCCTTGTGCCACTAACCGTTTTTTATATCTTGTAATTTGACCATTTTCATTGGTTTTTACTTTATATACCCACTTGCAACCAATTGTTACACGTCCTTCTGGTAATTGTACAAGTTCCCAAGTATTATTCTCTTGCAATGATTTTATTTCTTCTTTCATTGCTGAAATCCATTCCTTTTTGTTTTCATTCCAAATAGCTTCATTATAAGTTTTTGGTTCTATTATTTACCTTTTTAGTGAATTTATTTCTTGATTAAGTCTGATTGAAGGTATCCCTTTATTTAGACGTGTTGGTCTTCGAATTATGTTTTGTTGTTGTTCCTCTTTTTGTATACCTTAATTTTCATTTCTGTTACTTATATCTTCAATATCATTTTTTAAATTTCTGTTAATTGTTATTTCAAAATTATCTTGACTGTCACAATTTGTATAACAATTATTTTTCTTTATTGTTCGAACATCTCGACTATTCTTCACTCTTCCAGTAGATGGAATATAACACCTATATGCTGTTGTGCTTTTTTCATATCCAACAATCAATCCTTGAATGGCTTTAGAGTCTAGTTTTTGCCGTTTCTCATCTGGTATTAATACATAACACGTTGAACCAAATTTCTTGAAGTGTGCAATATTTGGCTTCTTTCCGAACCAGCTTTCATACGGTGTTGTTTTTATTTCCCTACCAGGTAAGCTATTTTGCACATAATTTGCCATCGTAACAGCTTCTCCCTAAAATTTCTTTTCGAGACCTGCATCAATAAGCATGCAGCGAGCCATTTCTACTAGAGTACGATTTTTTCGTTCTACAACCCCGTTTTGTTGTGGAGTGTACGGTGCTGTTCTTTGGTACTGTATTCCTTCTTTAGATAAATACTGTAAAAAATATTTCCCTGTATACTCCCGTCCTCGATCGGAACGAATAAATTTAGGTTTACGTGCGAACATTGCATATTTCGACAAATTCATGAAATTTAACTATTGCTTCAGATTTCTCCTTTAGTAAATAAATAGTCGTATACCGTGAATAATTGTCTATAAATGTGAGTACATATCTTTTTCCTGATGAAGGCATAGTTTGCATTGGTCCGCAAATGTCTGAATGTATTAAGTCAAGAACTTCTCCTAAACGATTTTGTGTCTTATGCGGGAATTTTAATCTTAAAAATTTCCTTCGAGACAAATATTCCAATTTAAAATATCATTACAATCATCATCACATTTTGCAAATTCTACACCATTGATAAAATCTCATTGAAATAATTCACAACCGTCATTTATGACATGATACTCCCGAATCTAGTAACCAACCATTGTTAACATTTATAGTTGTAAAAACTGTAAACAAATTTTCATCACTGCAAATTTTTGCTATTTGAACCTTTTGTTCTTTATTGGGATTATTCTGTTTTTGAAGCCATGCCTTATACTTTATATAGTTTTTCTTTATATGGCCGTTATTTTTACAAAAGTAACAATTAATAATCCTTTTATACATATTTTGATTAATCTGTAAGATTTTCGATAAAGTAGCACTCATAAAGAATTCTGGACTTATAGTATTTTCTAAAGCCATCAATTTTTGAAACAAATCTGTCATCTTGCTGACATGAGCTTCTGCATCACCACCTTCGTCAAGTTTCTGCCGCGTAATCTGCCGAAGTAAAAATACTCTGTTTGCTTGTGTATTTCGCTCATGGAAATCTCTAAGTGTATTCCAAGCAAGTTTTGTTGACGTACAGTTCCTGATATGCTGGATCTGATCATCTTCTATTGTCAATGCAATGATGGAGAGTGCAAGTTCATCATTACTTGTCCGTTGATCAGTTACAGTCTTTGGTTTATCTTCTTTTATGACACTCCAAGCACCGTTCTGTTTTATTAGCATTTCTACTTTGTAACGCCAAACAAAATAATTGTCTCCATTTAATTTTGTAATCATATACTTTAATTCTGAATTAGCCAATGTAAGCGTTTTTCTTTATGTGTACAACTTAAAAAATATTTGTGTTCAATCTATCAATAATTATTACACTTCTACTCTGGCCTCTGGGCCCATAATCTGTAGAACCTTATGGGCTGTGGAATGAAGAAACGATAGAATAACAACTGAATGGAAACAAGATTTATTGTAACTTTTATATAAAATATATACAGATGACAGATAACTTGATTGACGTAATTAATTTTTTATCAATGTTTTTTTACAGTATTAATTGTTTCTAACGTACATGATCTCTATTTTAATTTAACATGGCGAACATTCCAGAACTTATTTGTTCTACTATAAAAATCCCGAGCAGGAGATCACGAGGACAGTCTGACATTAATACGCATAGTGAAAATAAATCGTTGGTGATATAAATATATTAAAAATAAATAGTACGTAGTTTTAAATGTTTCAATAAATAATATTAGTGTTTAAGTTATTAGTAATAATTGTTATTCTTAAATTAGTGTTTATATTTGTTTATTCATAGTGTTACTTATTTTTATTATCTTATATAATCCATATTTCGTTTATTAAACTTAGTTATATAAACATTCGTATTTCATATATGTTTACACTTTATCTAAATAAATAAACGTTACAATAGTGAATAATGCAGATCATCCTAAATCCTTTTAAAAACGGTGGCAGTCCATAAGGCAGCGAAGTTGCTACTGAACAGTTTAAAAGAATATAAATAAATGTCAAATTTACGAAAAGTGGTGCCGCAAGTTTTAGAACACAGTTTGTTTAAAAACAGCAGTTGTTAAATTTAACAGATGATGTACAAAAATACTACCCTGTAAGGAATCAGTTCTTTTCGACCTATTTCACTATTCCTAAATTTGAAAGCTTTGAATAATTATTTTACACAGTTTCAGATGCTGCCTTTTGTGAAACATTATTAAGTGTTTCATAGTAATTAATTAGTATTTTTCTGGTTTTCACTAAGAATTTAGCAATCGTAATTTTTATAGACACAATTCTCGTAAATTAGAAAATTTTCGAATAGCAATGGATATAATAGATCCAGGATATTTATGTATTCAGTTGAATTAGAAGATGCCTTTACTACATACTTTTTCATAATAATTATCTTAGATATCTAGGTTTTGTATCTACTCCATTCCCCTGCGGACTGTCGATTATTATTTTATTAAAGTTATAAAAACAATCGTTAAAAATCTAAATCAAAAGGATGATAATAGATATTATATCTTGATGACATCTTATGTATTGGAAGAAAATTTTGTAGAATGCCAAGAAAATAATGAAGTCCAACAAAAAGGCGTAGCTAAGTAAAGAGCATAGAACTTGTCTCAGTTTTGACGTTGACATCCTAGTGGTTTTGGGAGCAAATTCGCCCTTATCTATCTTATCTTTTGTTGCATCTAGACGACATTTCTGGTGAACTCAGGTCTATCGAAGAAAGAAGAGTACTAACTAAAACCTTGACGTTGTTTGTTGATGCACTGAAAGTTAACTCAGAGGTCTAGGTATCTCTTCACGTTTCTGAAATCTAAAGACACAAATACAAACTCTAGAAAAGCTTTTACAATGCTTAAGCATAAGAACCAGTCGATGGACGAATTTCAATACGTCGAAAAAATATTGACTGTTCTACTTATATCTCAAGTTCACTCCAAAGGCGTTAAAGAGCCTGGACGTAACAAAGATGTTAAAGACGTGTTAACCATTACTAAGATCGACAAAATTTTATGCAGTACTAAATTTACAACGCGTTTCACAATTCTTTTTTCTCTAGTCTTTGGTTTAGAATATTCAAATTGATACCTAGAAAATGTAAAAATTGGGTTTTATTATTATTATTAGAATAGATAATAGAACCCGCTCAAAATTATTAAATATTTTCGCAAATGACATCCTGTTTATTTCGCGAATTTGCACACCTAGATAAGTCTGCCCACTAGATAAATACAATTAGCCTGTACGAAAATTTTGAGAAAAATAATTGTATTCCACTAATTTTACCAATAATAATTTTTATTGAATCATCAATATACTGAATTCAGTATACGTGGATATCAATTGCTGATGCCAAAACTTTCCTTTACACGAAATCTAATTAAAAATTAACACTGCCTTATCTCTTGAGAGAGAAAAGAAAGGGAAATACACTTAAACTATTGGGAGCTATTGGTAGTACATAATACATTGCTGTGAATGTTTTTTGAATGTCGAAATCGTACTTACGATTGATTATATGACACCCCTTTCGTGATATTTGCATCTCACACTGTCAAAAACACGGAGTCAGAGCAAGTCATTAGTAAAATTATTAATACCTTTTGTCACCCACATACAACAAATTCTATTTCAGAACTCCAATATTTACTGTACAATGATATAAAATAATTATACTAATATAATGCACTTGCATACTATACATATCAATAATAAGTTAATATTCCGACGTTGTGTTTTTAAAACAATTTATTGTTTATTACTTATTACAATTTGTTTATTACTTGTTACAATTCTAAATTACACCAAATCTAGCCATAGTAACAGCAGATAAAGACTAACTAAATATAACTTGATATATAACTATTTCATCACTACGTTGGGTTGCGCGGTGGGAACTGCAACCTATGCACTTTGATGGTGGGAACAGAAATGTAACTTATATATGTAATTTACAGGTTTTTATATTTGCAAGAAGATATGAATGTTTTTATATTAACATATAGGATGAGAAAAGTACAACATTTTTTAGAAAATAAATTTATTAGATGGTAGTATTTACATCCGGCCAATTCGTACAATTTTAAAATATTGCAGACGTTTCAGTTATATCCAAAAAGAATGAAAATTTCACGAAGTTAATAAATAATGGTAGAAATCTAAAAATGTATTTGTTGTAAAAAATCTTCAAAATATATTTAACGAAAACATCTTTTTCATTTAAATTTTATTTATTTATAAATAAAACAAACAATGTAAACTATTCGCAGATATTTTCAAATTTAACGTTAATAGCGTATCTTAAATACGTCCACTTTTAAATTATGAATATAATAATTATAAATATACAATTAATTAATAATTAGCGTGAAATATATATATTTTTTACAAACTACACATAAGTACACACGAAAGACAGTTATTTAAATTGCGCGATTATGGTTTATTCGTTTGTTCACTGCAGTTACTAAAATGTAGTTGTTAAAGTGTTATTTAGGTACCTAGTCACTTGACGACTTGAAAAAATACCCTACTCGGCCTCGTAAGCTAAACATTTCTCACAAAACTTACTTCTTATGTAACATACTTGTACGAAAATAACTATATTTAATATAATATTTATCCTTTATTGTACTAAATTATAAAAACAAAAATTATTGTTTTTTCTTCTTTTCTTTCTTTTCTAATACACATTTCTGTTTTGATGAACAACAACATCTTTTTACAATTAAGAATAAAATACCGTTTATAATGAAAACTATAGATAATAAGAAAGCTGCCACATCTAAAGATTCAACTTGATACCAACTCAAATGAATAGCGCCAACTTTCAAATGATTGGCATATTTGTGTTTTATAGCATATTCAATCCAATACATGGCAGAATCAATTGGACGGATAGGCTGATCCCTGAACAGAGCCGAGCGTTGTCTCGCTGTTGCCGCATAACTGCAAACCAACAGTTACAAGTTGTCGTCTTGTTTAGTTGAGACCAACTTACTTTTTATTTCCTAAAACTTCGTTAACAGCAGCCAGTAATTTCTCAGTCGATAACTCCTTGAATTGTACCGCCTTTCCAATTCCTAATTCTTCAGCAGAGGCCATGTTCATCTTCTGGTCTCCGAAAACTGGTATCCCGACAATGGGTACCCCGTGGTAGATGGCTTCCGTTGTGCTGAGTAGTCCTCCATGGGTTATAAATAGCTTTAAGTTGGGATGAGCTATAAATAACAACATGACATACAAAATTATTACATTCATATATCAAATATATACCTAGGATATCATTTTGTGGCAACCACTTATCAATTCTAACGTTTTCTGGTTTCCCAGGGAGTTGGTCATCCTCAAATTTCCAAAGAATATTATAAGGCAATTGAGCAAAAGTTTTCATAAGTGCCTCCCTAGTAGTCTCGGGTAACATGGTGCTCTTTAGATTGGATCCCATGCTAAATAAGATGAATCCATCTTTCGCGCCGTCCAAATAAGTTTGCAAATCCTGTAAGGAATAATTATTAAAGTACATAAAGTAATAAATGTTTGTTCATACCTTTGGTAATGGTTTAGGTTCAGCAACATGGAATCCACCAATTTCAATCATATTAGGGACCATTGGTTTTGCTGGACTGATACTTGGATGAGAATTAAGTAAAACTAAAGATACTCTATCATGAAGTATATCCCACATAGGTGGTGCATTCGGGAAATATTTTCGCATCATTTCATCTTGGTTTGAAATATGTAAACTAAACCAATTTTTTTTTAATAAGAACATCAAATAATTTTTATAAGATAACAAATTGCCCATGTTAATATGATCAATATTGGAAATCTATAATCGTATAAGATAAGCAAGTAATTATTGAAAAATATAAATTTTAGCATAAATAGCGTGTACAGTTCCGTTTGTTAAGTTTTTTGGATTTTCTTGTAAATTATTAAATATAAAATAATCAGGTCCGGCAGATAATGTGGGTATAATGAGTAGCTATATCGAAAAATTCCGAGTGGGTATATCCACTCGGGATTTGTGGTGAAATAAATATTCCATAAATGCCAAATTCCAAACATTTGACTACATGCATATAGCGACAACTGGGGTATAATTCTCATAATGTTCGCCTACTGATAACGATGCGTCGAGTCAAAACGTATATGCGATCAACTATGTTGTAAGATCAGCTAGTTAGTTAAAGTGAATGTGATGACAAATAAATGTGATAACAATTTTATGATAATTTAATGATAAACATGACAATTTGAAAAAATATGTTTTATACTTTTCCCTTCAAATACATTTTCCATGGTAGATGGTGGATAGAGAGGGAAGGGAGGGGACTCCCACTCGGACTTAACAATTAACCGCTAGCCCTGAATACTATTAATTAAATAATTTATGATCAAGTTGATTTGTATCATTCGGAAGTTTTTGTTCTGTTATTTGTTTTTCTCAAGATGGCTTAATAAGTCACGTCACATGCACGTGCTTTATTGTACTTTTGTTCATTGAATATTCGGATTCTTTATATTTCATAGCCATTTTTCAAAATTAAAAGTTATAATATTAACTTATGGTTAGACATTCATATGGAGCAGCGGTGGCTCACTTGATTAACGCGCTCCGACTCTCTGACTTGAGTGTGGAGTCTAAAATGAGGCTGTTCAAAGTAGTATTCCTATTGAAAGTTGGTTAATTTAAATCAGTTCAGACAGATTAGTTGAATCAGTACACTTTTCGATGCAAATGTAATTCCTTTGGATCACTTTAGACTGTGTAATAGTAGTTGTTTTAATTTTATTATTATCATTTTATGTAAGTTCAATTACACTTGATTTTGCCTTGTCTGTCATCTCCGAGGATAATCCCAAAATTTAAATTTTGATTGTTGTGCATTTTAAATTTATAACTTCTCTATTTTCTTTTACAATTATTCAAAAGTACAACAAAATCACGTGACAACCAGAACTGAACTTTCTGATATACTTCTGTAAGTGAATTACTTGGGATCAGTTCACAAAGTAGAGCGGGTAAATCGATTCAGTCAAATGGAATAAAAATAAATGATTCAGATTCAAAAGTGTAGGTTAGATCAGATCCAAAAACGTCACCGCACGACGCCAGCCATATTTTTATTTTTCTATTAATTAAATTATGAATTGTTTACGTAGTTACTATGCATTGTATTATATTTGACAATGTTTGTTTCTAAATCAATATGTATTTTTTTCCTGTCATTAAAATAATAGATAATAAGTACTTTCGTTGAATTTCTATTAATTATTTACTTATTTCTTAACTTTATACCAACATTTAAATAAAATTTAAAAAGGTTCAAATCTCAAATTCGCCAATCTAGCCAAAGTTAAATACCGTTCGTCGTCCGATTGGTTCGAAACTCACTAAGCGGTAGGTCCCTTACAGAGGCTCTAATATGCAAGTAATACTTCATTAAACGTATGTACTGAAGTCCACATAAGTATATAGTTTCCTAATCATACGAAGAATAGAGATCCTAACGGTGATTACATTAACTGGACAGGGAGCAATGCACTTACACAGAGTACAAGAAATCCATGGCATTAACAATAATAAAATTAACAATTCTTTCCCAAAAATTCATATTGCCTTGAAATGGGCTTAAAGGCTGTGAGACATAGGAAGATGGAAATTGATTTCCTACAAATTTATTTACCCACAGGTTTGATCCAATCTGTTTAAACATTATTATTATTATTCTGTGCTATAATATGGTATAGTTAATCTTACTGTAGAAACAATTAATAAGGGGCAATCGTAGTGATGAGCCAATACTGCCTGAGCCTCATTTAAGAATGACTCCATAATCACCAGGTCGTATTTAGCGTCGGAATTGATCAAGTCTTGAACTTCCGTGTTAGCGAAGATTGCTTCAGTCATCCATCTAGTTATTTCAAAAATATGCAGCATTTGACCAATTCCAGATTTTTCTTGAATTGTCAAAATATTCGTTTTCATTTCTAATAACAAATTATATAATAAAATCTTATCGATATGATCAACAAATATACCTATTAATAAACAAACATGTAATTGATAACAAACAGTTTAAAGTACAAATAATACTTATGTGAAGTTTAAATTTTATGAAGTATTATTTTTATTATACTTTAAAATATTCCTAGAATATTTGAATAGAAATTATTTGTTTTAATTTATATTAATTTCCATCTCATTATACAACATGTTTTATGCTTTATGTCGTACAAATATGAGTATGTTACTGGTTCATTAGTGGTATGACTACCTGGTATGCATTATGGAGTATATAATATCGTGTGGACATTTTGAGTTGCTGTTGCAATATGAACAACAAACTGATATTGACATTGGGTAAACAATTCAGAAAATTCAATTTTGTAGTAGAGATTATGTTATATTTTTATACTAAAATATTTACTAAATTCTTCTATTTTTTTTATTTCTAATAAAAATAATCGATATAATATTTACAAATTATAATTAAAAAAATTGTAAGCACCATTAAATATTACTTAATGATTTATATCGTAGGATATAAACATCTTCATATAATTTCACATAAATAAAATTTAAAACTATAAAATTTGCAAAGATATAGTAAACGCACAAATTTTAACATCTCGGTACAGTATCGGATATTTACAACTAGTGTAGTATGTAGAGAAATTTTGCTAAATCGATTTTTATAAAAGCATCTGATATCCGTAGCCAGTTGTTTAACGTAGGTAACAAACAAACACAATGAACGATTTATATCAATAATATAGTATTCTAAAACGAAAAAAAAAAATTGAGTATGGAAATTTTCAAGTGAATCCTATTTTTATTAATTTACGTCATTTTAATAAGAAAAAATACAAAATATTTAAAGTTAAAATGAAATATGATTTGTATTTCAAAATTAATAAATTTTTATCTAACTAAAAAAAACCTGAATGTTTTTTCTGCTATAGAATAATGAATATGCAAAATTAATAAGTGCATATATATATATATATATATATATATATATATATATATATATATATATATATACATATATATATAGGTATTTAAATTTAAAAAAGAATTTAATTAAGGCAGTAATATCCATTTTACTTACCATCCATTTTTTCTTGTTTAATTGGTAATACTATATCTCTAATATTGCTTTGGTTTAATTTTGACCCAAAAGAACTAATGAAAGTAACATCATGTCCTCTTTGTACCAACCCCTTCACCAAGGCATTTCCCAAGATGAAATGACTCGGTGCGGGGGGAGGAAAGAGCACCAGGATGCGCGCACCCTCCGTAAACGGCGTCCAACATACTTGGCATAAAACTAACAAAAATACTGCTGACACTTTGTTCATGTTGAGAGTGACTAGAACTAAGTAAACGTATCTCGTGTTTCAAGATTTATTTATTGAAGGACGTTTATCTGACGTGATAAGAATATAAAAAGATATTTTCGTGTCAAATGATAGTAAGAGTACAAATGACATTCACGCTGTAATTATCAAACTCAACATACTTGGCACAGAAACACTACAAATATTACTACAATTTTATTCATGTTGTTTATAAGAGTGACGAGAATCAATTAAATTCATTTCTTGTTTCAAGTGTATGTCTTATACGATGAGCTAATCAACATATTTTATCATCACACATTTCGTGTTCCAGGATGTGTACATCTTATATGATTATCAGAAGATAATGTAACGTTTATTTATTTAGGTGAAGTGTAAAAATAAATGAAATACAAATATTTATATAACTATGTTTAATAAACGAATAATAAATAATAAAAATGCGTAACACTATGAATAAACAAATATAAACATTAATTTAAGAATAATAATTATTAATAAAACATCAACACTTAAGATTATTTATTTAAACATTTCACGTTACGCACTATATATTTACACGATATTTATTTCCACCAAATATGTATATTCACCACTTATATTTATGTCAGACTATTCTTTCGGTCTTTTCTGCTGGGTCTTAAATACTAAAGCAAATAAGCTCTGGAATATTTTTGCTCCTTCGATGCATTAGCACAATGTCTGCCAAACTTTTACATTACGGCACATAAGGCGAAGAGGATTTATTCTGGGCACTCGGGCACCATAAATAAAAATCCTAATAAATTAAATATACTTTATTAGTATGAATAACAATAAAAAATCTAATTATAATAACATAAAATAACTTTTTTATGGACATAATACTCGTAACATAATAATAATAGAAATAATTTTGTAAAACGCAACTCTAAATTAAATAAACAAACAAATACTACTCATCTACCATCTGTAATCGCCCCCGTTTTTTTTTCTATTTCATTACCATAAGCATGGAAGTCCAAAGGGCAACAGAGAATTAGGAGCGAAATCAAAGTTCTGATAATTTTAGCACAGAAAATAAAGCTTTGTGAGCAGGATCGTTTCTCAAGTCTATTAATTTTTTTCGTATGTTAATAATAGCATGTATAGTCGTACATTTGATAATCAAGTGATGGAAATAGTATATTACGTACCGTGAACTGTAAGTGACAGTTTTTAGGTCGAGAATGTTGTTTGGGAAGTCGAGACCCGAAGGGTCGAGATTTCCTAAACATTCGAGACTTCAAATATCACTTACAGTTCAAGGTTAGTAAGCTATTTTTTGCAATACCTACAAAAATAATAGAAAAAGAAAAATAGGTTTCAAAATTAACGTCTGTCAGATTGATGTCAAAAATAAAAGTTAAATTGCAATTGAGAGTAAGAGTGCCATGAATGTTTATGATGATGTGAAAACTAAATACTTACCATCCACCATGAATTGTAAGTAACACACTTACTGTCCACCGTGCACGGGAAGTGTTTACTATAACCATGGAAACCAAATCTGCAATAAAAGTTCCACTTACTGTGTTTAAATTTTGTTATTAATGGGTAACTTACTGTGCAGGTATTGCAAAAATTATATTTATTTTTTAATCTTTCGTGGCATGGTTAGAATCTCGTGCGGCACATTGCTGTGCCGCGGCACACAATTTGGCAGACACTGAGTCAGCACAATAGAAGGGTGAAACGCGTCTCGATCAGTCTGCCGCGTCGTCCGCGGCGTGATCTTGGGATCGCTAAATTACCTCCTCCTTAAGGCTGTTTCGTCCCGGAACGAAATCTGCACGCATCACCTTTGGTGCATCTGGATGTCTTGAAAAAGTAACAGTTGACGGTCCTTTTGAGCTCTTTTTGTTCTGCTGCAGACTAGAATTTCCACTCCAGTAAAGCGAAAAATTGTCTCTAACATATTCTTCTAACAATCCTTCAGTCTAAACCATGATGTCGTTCTCCAGCAGATTGTCCTTCAGATCTCACAGTGAATGCCAAAAAATGCAGTATGACGACTTCTGATATGAGTATAATGGCGTAACTAGGTAGTAGATAAGGATAACTTAGAATAAATACGCTTGTTAAGGAATGTTTCAGTTATTTAAATGCGGCTTGGCAGTTCATCATCCAGATAAATCTTCTGCCTTCTTCAGTGAGCTTGTCAAACGGCTTCGCTATATTGACAAATCCAGATATATAACGTCGGTAATACGTGCCTAGATCAAGGAAACTTATCTATTCGTATTTATCTTTGGTACTGGCCAGTCACTCACAGCCCTTATCTTCTCAGGGTCAACTGCAATACCCTTACCAAAAACTGATGAACTTCTCTCTCAAAGAAGTGACACTTCCTTGGACTGAGCTTCAAGTTAGCCTACCTCAATCTTTGTTTTTTTTTTCTACCACAATAATATGGTCGAGGTAAACCAAACACATTTTCCACTACAGTCCAGCAAACACTGTTTCCATGAGTCGTTCAAAGGTTGCAGGAGCATTGCAGAGCTTAAATGGCATATCAGTAAATTGCCAAACCCCGATACCGGTGGTAAAAGCAGTCTTCTTCTTGTCTTTTAGGTCTAAATCTACTTGCCACTTTTTAGATCCAGGGTAGAGAAAATATTTAACCCGGCCAAAGTGTTCCGTGTATCGTCTATTCGTGGTAGCGGGTAACTATACTTTTTCATCACGTTGTTAACTTGACGATAATCGATGCAAAATTTTGTGGAACCATCCTTCTTCTTCACTAGCACCATGGACTGTTAGAAGTCTCGATCACACCTTCCGCCCTCATGTCTACAATAATTCCTTCTGCTTGTTCCCGCTTAGCCAGCGGTAGTCTTCTTGCTGTTTGGCGGATGAGTGTCTATTTTATAATGAACTATATTCGTTCTTCCTTTGTCTTTCTTGTCAAATTGGAATACATTTTAAAAGTTCACCATTAAGTTCTTAGCCTTGGTTTTCTTCACAAGATATGCTGTCTTTGGCCTTCACAATTCGAGTAATCGATGATACCGTTGAACATGGTCCCTTTCTTTACAACAACGAGATAAAAATTGATCTTCATTACTCGAACTGGTATTATGTTGTCTGTTTTGAGCACAACATTTCCAATTACATCTCCAGTACCAGTTTTGGCATCATTATTTTTAGGCTGGAGTATGACAATGTTTCCCTCACAGAAGCTACCTTCTAACTGTGTTTCCACAATCGATTCACTTCATTTTGGGAGGTATACATCTTCCGTTATCATTATTCGTATGACAATGTCGTCTTTCGGATTTAATACCAGTTCTTCATCATTGATCAACATCACTCCACTCTTTAGGTCAAGTTTAAACCCATGATTTTTCATTATGTTCATATCAAGAATTAATACACCTTCAGTTACCAGCACACGATGTTAAATGTACCTTTTTCCAACAGTGATGGTCAAATCTATTTCTCCAGATGCGGTAGCTTATTATTCTCCTGTGGCTGTGCATATCTGCCACATGGTTGGAAGAAGATGTTTTCTGCATATTTTTCTTCTTAAATCGGATGTAATTATTGTTTTTGTTGCACCTGTATCCAGCAACATTTAAAGCGGCCTTTTGTTGATAAAGCCGTCTGTATAGCTTGATGATAAAGGGCTGCGAACTAACTAATAGATTCTGGAGATACTGGATTACGGGTCGACGATTGTCCCTTCGCATCAACCCGACTCCTGCTTTCCTCTGTTGCTTTCTGCAGAGCCTTTACGGGTGACCTAATTCACCGTAATTTCAACAGCGGAGTTTCTTTCTCCCAGCAAACATTTCGGAAGTGAATCGTCTTATTTTTGTGTTCTAGGTCCTCTCGGTGTCTTTAATACTCTCAGCATCGATACTTAGCACTCGCGACTGGTTTCTTTGTTTGGTAGCTTCCTGATCTAAGACATATAATAGTGCATCAACTAAAGTTTTTGGTCGAGCCAATCACAGTGCTTGCTGAGTTTCATTGTCTTGCACCCCATAGAGAATACTAGTGTGGCTAGGCATTCCAAAACGCTATCAGAAGCTATAGGGTTTGCGAAACGAAGCTATGCTTCAAATTTTTTTAATAATAAAGAGAAGGCAGCTAAAGCTAAAAAATATAGATCTGGAACCGAAAGAGGGAGCCCGATGTTGGATGAATTGAATAAATTTCAAAAAAAGGTGCAAATATTATTGGGACGGTAGTTATAGAGGGGCACAATATAAATGAATCCTCAGTGACAATTAACATAAACGAAAATCTGACCTCCACTGTAAATGTTGAAAACATCCATAGTGCCGTAGAATGTATTGACCAAGTTCCAGATAATTTAATTTTAAAGAATCTGGAAAATGATGATATTCAATATTTTAATGAAAATTATAGACCTGAAGAAAAAAAAACATTCAAAATCTAAGGACATTAGGCTGCAGAAAAGTGTAAACGCTGTAGAAGACATAAAAAATATAGCAGAAAAAAAAATAGATTTAAAGAAAATATATTATGAAAAAAAAACTAGAAATGTTAAATGCTCAAGTAGACGCTATATAGAAAGCAGACAGAAATGCAAGAAAGGCTACTAACATCGATTTATGAAAAATTCTGCTCTTAATTACATGATTATTTATTAATGTTCTACGTATTACTACGTATGTACGTATAATATTGTTCTAGAAAATAAGAACATTAAATAACTAAGTAAAGTAATTATTTATAATATTTTGTCTTCTAAATCTTCCTGCATTCAGATTTTCGTCATAATGTATGTCAGGATCTTGTATGCCTTCATTATCGCAAATGTTATGTAAAACTGTACAAGCATTTATAATTTGTAAATTTTCAATAGTAATTCTAGCCGATTTATGAGCATTGTTGTATCGTTCTTCGGGGCTATTTGGTTGGGTATTCAAAAGTGGTGTAAGTAAAAACGATGATAATGGGTAACCGGAATCACCTTATATAAGATTTTATAAATTGAATTACGGAATATTTTAAATTTTACCTAGAAACCACATGTTTGCATTATTACGATACAAAGTTTCCCTAGATGTTTTTAATGAACTATTTTGCCAAATAAACGAGTCATGCGTACTACCAGGATATTTTGCATTTACATTTAAAATTTTAAGACAACTGTCGCAAACTGACTAAAGCACAAATTTCTGTCATTTCCAACACTGGTTTGATAACTTCCAATAGCCATGAAACGTTACGCGGAAAGAACCTGAAATATATGAAAACTAAATGTTATACAGTTTATAAAAAGGAAGAATATTTACTTTCGAAGAAATGGCAATAGTAGATACTATATATTCCTCTAACGAAGAAATTAAAGAACGCGTAGTTCGTTTATTTAATAAACGTATATGCCCACAAATCATTTCTTTATGTCTCCCGTCTTATGCCAAATACAAGTGCAGATGATCCATTTCCTGAAGTACAGTGCGAGAGTATACGGTCCAAACATCCGCAACATTACTCATCGTTCAAGGTGATTCTAAACTTGCACAACTTTTAAAGTGCAATGAAGGAAGATATCTGGCCAGCAGGAACGTATGTCTCCAGGTTTTTTCAACGACAAGTTCAACAGCAGCCAGCCTAGCACTGCCACCAAAAACAAACACAAACTCAAACTTTGACTTAATATTACTAAACTGCCAATCACTAACAACTAATAAGGTAGATATTATTGTTTCTGAATATTTATCACACAAATCAAATGTAAATTTTATTTGTTTAAATGAAATATGGTGCAATGATTTGTCTATAGAAAATCTCTGTTTTCCCAATTTCACTCTGCAAGCATACCGGAACAGAACTACTGTCAAGGGTGGTGGAGTTGGTATGTGGTGCCATGGTAATAATAAAGCCAAGGCTATAGATTTAAATAAATTTTGCATTGACAAACATATAGAAATATTTAATTTGATTGTTGGGTAGAAATAACAAAAAAAGAAGAAAGAAAACAGGAAAAGAACCAATGGGAAGCAAAACGGGCAAAATTCTATGAAAGCAACGGACATTCAACAACAGACATAGAAAGACGAAGAAATACAGGCCAAAACATGGTAGATGAAATTACACGGACGGAACAAGATATACAAGCTCAGATAAGAAGAGAAAAGATATATAAATCAACTTATAATCCAGGATATAAATACTTATTGACTATAAGCAAACCTCTATACTTGACAACAGAAAACAAAAATTTAAAAATAATCGCAAGATTTAGAACGGGAAACGAAGAAAAAAGGAATAAATACTGGATAGGAGACGAAGACAGACAATGCAGAATATGTGGGAGAGACTTTGAGACAATAAATCACTTAAGAAGAGACTGCAGCGAAAACTTGAGAAATGACAAATCTACACAACATATACTACACGACGAAAACCCAGACACAGATTGGATGAAGAAAGTATATATAAGTAGATTAAATAGTAAGGTATAATAATGTAAATACCACATGAAATGTAAAATATAGATAATGTAGAAATTTGAACACCGAAAGGTAACAAATAAAATATTTACTACTACTATAGAAATATTCTATGCTCATCTGATACCGGCACCACTAACAATACGATACAGATCACCAGACGGTGACTTTTACATATTTTACAATACAATAATTTCTATTTTAGATTACCTATATAAGCCAAATACACACTTTGTCCAATGTGGCGATATTAATTTGGATCCTGCTAGGGATGGGAGGGATTTCACGTTGCTGAGCTCTACATGCTATCATACAACCTTAAAAGTATTGTTAATTGTTAATAAACCCACTCGAGAGAAATATAGCCTGAATCATGTATTTACAACTTTAAGATCCACGAAATTTGAAGTAGAGGACAACTTTATTTCAGATCATGGAACAGTATTCTACGAAACTGAATACAAATCAAGCATTCTCTACAATAAAGTCGGTAAAGCGTCGATCTTTCAGCCAAGAAAATATTGAAAATTTTATAAATTTTCTAAATAATGAGACCTGGCAGCCCGTCTACTCCGATTCAGATCCTTACCTCGCGTTTAATGAATTTCATACCAATTTTTTATACTACTTTGTCTACTTTAACAGCTGCTTTCCAAATATGCAGCATAACATTCCTAAACAACCAAAAAACTGGGTTAATCATGATTAAATCACTTTTTATCTTACAAAAAAACCACCCAGTAGGTACTAAAAAATTTATGGTCAGGCAAAAAGAAAATCATATTAAATTAGTTAATAAATGTAGGAAAGACTACATACAACATAAAATAATTGAATCAGATAACCCAACAAAAAGCATTTGGTACTTTGTTAAGAAAAATAAACATCATGATTCCGCTAACAACATTAAATTAAAAAATGGCGATAAGTATACTGATAATCCAAAAATTGTTGTAAATAAATTCAACAATCACTTTAATAATGCACCTGTAAACACTTTAAAACTTATCCCTACTCCCGAGTCTGACATAAGACCAGAGTATAAACAAAAGTCTCACAAAGAAAGTTGTTTCCTGAATTCTGATACTATTTTCCGAAATAGAATTACATTCCCTACTCGATTTTAAACTAAAAAAATAAGAGATCTGTCGGGCTGGACGAAGTGCTAGGCTTCTTAACCAAAAGTATTCTGAATCTTATAATTAGCCCATTGGCATATTTCATTAATTTATCTTTTAGAGTAAACGCAAAATCTCGTGGCACAACTCCGCGCATGGGGGGGTTATTTTAGATAAAAAAGTGGTGGGAGGCATATTTTATTAACTAACTTAAAAACGTTTTCCTTTATTTTATTTATCTATTAAGTTGAATAACTTGTCAGATACAAAATTAATAAAAAAATACATCAATAACAACTCTAGAGACCTGCACCTTACAAACGCTACAAGATAAATGAGAAATTTTAGAAGTCAATGTTTTTGTGTTGTACAATAGTCAGTGGCCGGCCTACAATGATGAATTTCGCTTTGCGCGCAGGGCCACGAGATTTTGCGTCTACTCTAGTACGAGTACCTTTCCTCAAACACTTAAATTTAGTAAAATAACCCCCATACACAAAAAAGGATACAAGGAAGATGTTAATAATTTCAGACCAGTTGCCCAAACATCAATTTTTTCGAAAATTTTTGAATATAGTTCCCTGGAGAGATTAGAAAGTTTTATTCTAAAACACGATATTCTAAATCGTAATCAATTTGGTTTCAGACCAAATCTATCAACCTCTGATGCAATTAATAACTTATATGATAAAATTGTTACACAATTGGAAGCCAAACAAACTGTAGTCGGGATATTTTGCGATATATCTAAAGCATTTGACTGTTTAGACCATGAAAGACTATTGGATAAATTAAATAAATATGGAATTCGCGGATTTCCTCTTAATTGGATCAAAAGTTTTTTTATCAGATAGAGAACATTTTGTGTCTGTAAAATTCAGAAATTATAACAATTTTTATCATAACGTTAACCAGTGGCGGATCTACCGTGAAGCTAATGAAGCTTAAGCTTCAGGCCCCCAACACTAAAGGGCCCCCGAACTGGGCCTACATATTTTTGTTAATTGAAAATTAATAAAACTGGAATACAAAATATGATATACACTCGATGCCATTATTTCATTGAATATATTTCTTTATAAACTGTATTGGTCAGGTGTAGAGCATAGGGTGCGGGATATAAAAATTACAGTGTCTGAATTTACTAACAGTGGCGACATTGCAGTGTCGCAATTTGATTGGTTCTTCGAGCGTCCGCCATGTTGCCTCTAAAATCTAGCAGTTGCCCGTACAATATACATGTGTACAGTAAATAAATTTGTATATTTGTTGGTATAAATTATATTTTTGTAAATTTTGGTAACTATAGTGTAAGTTGAAAAGATTGGTTATAAGTTTTTATATGAAATATGCCAATACAACATTTGATACAATAAATATAACCACATTTTTTTATATTGCTAAATTTTTAGAGCTACTTTTCAAACGTTAATACATAAAAATGACTGGTTGTTCAGCCTTTGGTTGTTCGAATTCAGATACCAAAGGGTTTTTAATGAAACGATTTCCTAGAGATCCTAAACATCGAAAATTATGGGCATCTAAAGTACGTCGATTAAATTGGGAACCTACAGACCGATCATATCTTTGTGAGGTAAAATATTTTAGAGTTCAATACGTGGTAAAATAATTAATTTTAAGCCACTATTACATAAATAGTTGTTTTGCATATCTGCTTAATTTGTATTTGACATCACACGAAAATTTATCATTTTTGTTATAATCTCCTAAAAAAATGTGTGCACCTCGGCCAAAAGTTGACAACCTCTTTTAATAATCTGATCTTATTTAATTTGAAACATTTCAAGTATTTTCAGAAATGGAAATAAAATTTCGCCAGTATATGCCTACGCAATAAAACAATAGTATATTATTTAACAAGCATAATATGTAGGCTATATTACACGAGGATGTAATTAAAAATACGAGCGGCAGCGAGTATTTTTAATCATCCGCGTGTAATGTAGCCATATTATGCGAGTCAAATACTATACTTTATCTACAACTATCAGGCATATAAAAAATCTGATATTATTTGTTCAGTTATGTGTGAGTGGTTCACATATAGCTCAACAGATGGCGCCACAGTAGCACTTAAATGTCAAAATAGCTTTTCAAATTGTATTTATTATACTTTTATAAGCATATATATTGATATTTATAATAAAAAATATGTTATTAACAAATTAACAGTTTAATAAAATATTATGTGTTAAATTATATGCCCTATTTATTACAGAAAAGTGTAGCGTGTATCATGACATTTCATATTACACTTGTGTAATATGAGTAGTATATTATATGTAGTATCACACGTATAATGTACCCATATTTCAATAGTTGTAGATAAAGAAATGTAAAAGAATTTTTTTTGGAAGTACCTATTTAAAAAAATTAACATTACACATATATTGACATGCCACAATTTAGAGAAAAAAGTTGTTTTAAGATTTTTTACATTTAGACTCAAAATTGCGGGAAAGAAAAAAATTGAACATAGATCTTACGGGAGTAAATCAATGAGAGCTTAAATCTAATTTTTATATAATAGTTTTTAATATTTGTAATTACATAAGAGTTATTTTTGTATAATGTGCGCGAAGTTTGTGTTTTCCGTGAATTTGTTAAAAAAGTAACTCGAATGGACAGTTGTAGAAAAAATATCTTATTTTTTTCTCTGGGAGTAACAGCTTGTATTAAATATTATGTTTAAATAAAAAGTTTTACTTCCAAATTTTGTTTCAATTCATTACTTTATTTTCTTTGTTTGAAGATTATAAAAAATATTTATATGTATGTTAATTTGTATTTATCTCATATATAACTTTTACTTATATGATGAGTATTTGTAATAAATAATGTAAATAAAAAATAAATTTAAACAAAACAGTTTTTTATGAATATAATACCGTTTAGTTTAATACTTTTACAGCGTCTTGAATGTACCTACTGCGTTGAACGGTTTCCCGCTAATAACATTAGAGGCAACATGGCGGCATCCATACTAATGTCGCCACTGTTAGTAAATTCAGACACTGTAATAAAAATGACCGTAGCACTCGATGCGCATAAAATGGGCAAATTGAGTGGCTGTCAAATATGTGCCTTCATTTTGTCAATTCACATTTTTTATTTTTTTATTATTATAATGTAACAAACGAATAAAAATGAGGAAATTTTCGAATAATGCGAGTAGTAAAAAGTTGTTGATTGCACGCGAAAAATTTCGAGTACAAAACAAAAACAATATTAATTCTTAAAATCTAATTCAATATTGTCAACAAAAAATGACAAACAATCTATAGGTTATGTTGAGACAATAGAAGAATGTGTAATGAAAAAGTGCCGGAAGAAGCATATTGTGTAGAACAGCAGAGTATTTTTTTTTAAATTCTATGTAACTACATTTCAATTTAAAGTAATTTTTACAATTTATACTTTTCAGGGGCCCCGCAAAAATTTTTAGTTTCAGCGCCCAAAAAGTTAGATCCGCCACTGACGTTAACTCAAATGTTCTTATTCTTAAATCTAACATTGGAACGCCACAGGGGACAGTACTCGCTCCGGTCTTATTTGTCATATATGATAATGACTTGCCTCTCTACATGGATGGGGGAACCGGGAACCAATCTTATCCAATATGCAGATGACACCTCAATGCTCATATCGGGAAACAATATAAACGAAGTTGAACAGAAATGTAAAGATAATATACTAGCACTGTCAGAATGGTGCAACGTTAATAAGTTTTTTCTCAATGCGACTAAAAGTTCTTTTTTGCATTTATTTGAAATCCAAGAAAACTAATTTCTTTCTTTCCAAAAACACATTTAGCCTTGTTTAAAGTTAACCCTTTTTCTAATAATCTTTCACAAACTTTTTGTAAATTAGCATCATGTTCTTCTTTAGTTATTCCATGAATTAGAATATCGTCTAAGAAATTCAATGTCCCTTGACATTCAATAATTATCGTTCTTAATATACGCTGAAATATTTCCGGCGCACATGATATTCCAAACATTAATCTTTTATATCTGTACAGCCCACTATCTATTACAAATGTTGTAATACTGCGCGATTCTTCATCGAGCTCTATCTGATAGGCTTCTCTTATATCAAGTGTACTGAACCACTTACTACCGGATATTTTTGTTAATATTTCTTCTAATCCTGGAAGCGGATGTCTTTCCCGTATTATAGCCTCATTTGCCTGCCTCATGTACGACTGGTGATACCCATGGCGTAGGGCCTTCTACTCGGTCTATAATATCTTGCTGAATTAGCTTATCAATCTCTTTTTGTACTTGATCCCTAATGTGATAAGGAACCCTTCGCAATGGTGTGCAACTGGTGTATATGATTTGTCAATGGGTATTTTTAATTTATAATCCTTAAGTTTACCCGTTCCGTTAAATAGTTCTCGATTTAATATTTCCGGTTTTAATTCATTAATTTGCAAGTCAGTACCAATTTTTAAAATTTTTAATTCGCTAGTTGTTTCATAACTAAGTATCTATTGGTTTTCCTTTTCCTTTAATAACAATAAATTTCGCATGTGCTTTCTCCGTTCCTATTTCAATTAAACAATCAAATTCCCGAGTACATCGAGAGGTTTTTCCTGCCCATATGCGTATACGTTTTTATTTGACAGTTTACGATAATTGCAATCTATTTGCTGAACTTTACAAACCTCCCATGTTTGTTCATCAATAACATTACAAGCCGCCCCAGATTAATTAATTAATTATTAATAAATTAATTTCAATACCCTCGACTTTGCCTTTCACATCTCTTTCGCAGAAGGCGTCGACTCGATCCTCTACTTTCAAACCAAATGCGTAGTCCTTTGATGATGATTCGTTTACCTGGCTGACTCGCTGCCTGCTCTGTTTGTTCCACTGACCGCTATTATTGCTCGTCTTCGTCTTGCAGACGTTAGCAAAATGATTTACTTTTTTGCACTTTGAGCACGTTTTTCCTCTGGCTGGACATTTTAAATCTTTGCTTTGATGTCCTTCATAGCCGCATCTAAAACACACCATACTTTTTCTTTTATCTTCTTGTTTCTTATAGTCAAATTTCTTCTTTATTGACAGTTTATCTACCGATACTGTATCCATCTTTTTCAGTTGTAACGTCGTAACTTCTAATGCTTGAGCAATTTCTAAAACTTGAACAAGAGTAGTATCTTCACCGTTTTCTAATATTCGTTTCCTCAATTCTGCCGAAACACATCGTTCAACAATTTGATCTTTAATTTCTTCATTGACATTTGCAAAATCACAATTCCTTGCTTGTTGTCTTAAACGAGTTACGTACTGTCCAATTGTTTCATCATTTCTTTGTGTCTAAGACCGGAAAATGTGTCGCTCATAAGTCTTGTTCACCCGAGGTCGAAAATAATCAGTCAATATTTTCTTTGTTCTTTCGTATGCGTCTTCTCCCTCCGGTACTTCGTCAGCATCTGGTAAGGCATAATATATATCCTGCAGCTCAAGACCACCATAATGCAGCAACATTGCCTTCTTTCTTTCACTTCCCCTGATATCTTTACTCAGCAATAGTAGTTCTAGAGCTCGTATCCATCTTTCCAAACGTGGAAAAATACTACTTTGATCTTTATTCGGATCAAACGCTTTAAATACATCATTTGATGCTATTTCTTTTTCTTCTTTTCTTCCTATTTTTTTTATACTCGTCGCCAAATGTAATATATAGGTATCTGTATTTCAATAAATTAGACACGTGATTGAACACAATTTATTTATTTTTTTGACATACTTCCTTCATATTGTTTTTCTCATCCTGCCTACTATTTATTCATAATCTTTATTATAATCTAGATATACTACAGTATCCTTTCCATCCTTTCGACCTTTGTTTTAAAAATGAAATCAAACAATGGGGTTATTTCACATTTTTTTGTTTTATTTTTTTCCTGAAAGTCTACCGTCTATAATATATGTAAATAATATTTTTATGTCATTTGGGTACATTGTTTTGTAGATATAATGTTTTGAAAATAGACTTCGATTTCAAATCTGAACAGGACGCCATTTGCCAATACGTCACGAATCAGAATGATCAGCTCACTCTTGCGGACGAAATGTAAACTTCGTTGACCATGCTTTACCTAAATATATAAATATATTGCACTGTGATGTAATTTCAATTATATTTCACGCTTACAAACCTGTACTTCTACTCACGTTCTACTCTAATATAAACAAAACAAAAACCTGCGTACTTTTCCTCTGACAACTATATAAATTTTAGGTTACTTTACATCACGAAATATAAAATTATACTTCGTGCTTTACACTGACGTTCAACTTGTAGCGCTTCGGTGTACGTGTATGTGTGAGATGTATCTTTGTATGAGTTTTTGATTCGTGACGTCACGAAATTCGAAGCGCGAATATCTTACAACAAAGTTATGAATGAAAAGTATTATATTTCGGCGTACATTATATTGCAATATGCATAGTAAGTGTCGCAGATTCCATATATGTAAAAAAAATCGAAACATTTTTTTTTTAAATGACCCCATTATAGCTTCGAGCTTTAAACATTCCCTCGTACTATAACCTTTGGATTATGCTCTTAATACATAAATAACTATTAGCGGAACCAAATAAAATATGTAGGGATCTATACAAAAATTCTTCAATTAGGTGTCATTGTTGGTTTTCGCATTTGGCACCGAAAATCTTAACTACGGCTCTGCTAAATAACTCAGTATCATTTTCGATCTAAGATATTTTAACATGTTTTTTTAGCTTAAAAGTAATAAGATAACTTATTGATATTTTTTTACAAGAGGAGCTTTTAGTTTTGAAATAAAATCTATTTAACAGAATTAAACGCAAATAAATTTAATACTTAAGAGCACGGGCGCCTCTAGTGAGCAATAGTCGAACAATACTTTCACATATCTATCTCTAATGTTTCTCTTCCTGGCTTACCGCTAATTTACAAACAAAGTTTTATCTAGTTATGTTTTTTTGTCGTTGAGCCAGAAGAAGAAAAAAAGAGATAGATACATAATGAAAATATTGTTACAGCTTTTCTCGCTGGAGGCATCAGTGTTGATGTCTTATTTTCTGTAATTTTCGGCTCTGCTCTCTCGAGATCGCCTATTTATCATTATTTACGTTTTTGTTTTCTCAATGATGCGTTACATTTGATTATATTGGAACACCAAAAGCGTGGTAGGCTTTGAATCATTTCAGGAGTCCAATAATAAAGTGACAGATCATGCCTTAGTTTTCATGATTCGCGGATTGTACAAAGCTTGGAAACAACTATAGTCGAAATTTTTAAGCAGTAGAGAGACGTCATCAATATTTGTAACTAGATTATGACGTCACGAATTACAAAGTTTATATGTGCATTAGTTTAGAAAATGTGTTGCGTGTTGCATATGGCAATGCCAAATTTAATAACAACAAATAAAATGATAATATACCTCTCGAACTGCTTTTAACGGCAGTAATGTTCCACCGTGTGCCAGAATACGAACAATTATAAGGAACAATACAACTTAGGGCCGGTTTTTCAATCTCTGGTTAAAGTGCTGGTTACCTTAACCATCGGTTAACAGAAAAATATCGCATCGAAATAGTAAATAATATGTATTTTTGACAACTTACATCAGATTTTCGATGCGATATTTTTCTGTTAACCGATGGTTAAGGTAACCGGCACTTTAAACAGAGATTGAAAAACCGGCCCTAAAACGAACAAAGATTTTATATTATATTATTTGACAACTCAATCAATCGGCGTGACAAGAAACAAATATATGTAAACATATTTTATTTGAGTCGTAGCCAACGTGTGTTAAAAAAAATACACTGCAATTATTATAAATAAATTGAAATGTCATTAAATACTCTATATTTTAATTTGAAATAATAGTAAATATAATAAATAAGTAATTTTTTATGATACCTTTTTTTACTACTCGCTTTTCTAAATAAAAACATCTTTCGAAAATTTCTACAAGTTTTATTTCGTTTTGTAACGTTTTCTTCAGGTCCATGACGTCTCTCTACTGCTTAAAAATTTCTACTGTACTAGCTTTTTATTTTGTACAATCCACGGCGAAGACATATGATCTAAAATCTTGCATCAAAGAAGTAATTCAGACCGTTCATACAAAAACAAAATTTCGAATTATTGCCTCTGTTAGCGATTTAGGGAGCGCCAATAGGGCTGCGATAAATTCATTAAGTAACGGGACATATGAGATTTCTGGTCACAATATTATTAATATCTTTGACCCACCTCACCTCTTAAAGTGTATGAGGAATAATTTCTTAACCAAAAAAGTTTTATTTGAGGGAAAAATTGCAAAATGGAAGATATTGTAGAAGTTTATAATCTTGATGGGCTAAATTAACAAAATTAAGTAAAGACCATATAAAACCCGAAGGGAAGAAAAAAATAAAGGTAAAATTAGCTGCACAAGTTTTTAGTTGCACGACTTATGCAGCCTTACGTTGGCTTACTGATTTAGGGAAGATCTCTGCTGAGGATAGTAGCACGAAAGAATTTTGTTTATTTATGAACGATCTGTTTGATTTACTAAATTCTAAATTCTAAATTCAGAGACCCGCGACCTTATTCCCGCCGCGTAACATTCGACTCCAGACACAATGCTTTCTGGGCAGAGGCCAAAATTAAATTGGGTGCCATACGTTTCGTGGAGGGCAGAGAACCCAACACTACATACATTGACCATCGACTGAAAAGTCGAAACGACGTTGCTTTTATGAATAAAAAAATTGTGGAAAATCAAGAATTCTCATTTACATTTTTGTATTATTATTTATAAATATGTTCCACCAAGAACCGACTACAAATACTCTATCAATAGTAGAGTTCCTATATACATGAGCGGCTCCCAGTGTATTCTGGTATAAGATCATTTAATGTTATAAGATTTTTTTTTATAAAATAAACTTTTAAAACCAATATTTTCTTCTATTTTTCTTTTTACACTTACTTCGCCCTATAATATATAAATTATTTTGTTTTTCATACATTATTACTATTTTTATTGTTGTTATTAATAAAATATCGAAAATATTCAATGTAATATCAAAAATGATTTTGATATTTTATGAAGAAAATTTTATATTTTAAACTTCAAGAGAGGTAAGCTGTCCGCATTACACACTTTACTGTCGCAATCCCCACTTCTACCTTTTAATATAACACGGAGCTTCTCTTTAGGTGGTCGTTGTGAGCAATATTCAAACAATGCTAGTAGACATATGTCTGTCTCTATTTTCTCTGTTTGACTTGCTGAAAACATAACAAATCAAGTGAAGTTTTATCGGGAATGGGGTTAATACCCGAAATTTCAAACCTCGAATATTCATTCATCGAAAGTTTCATGTCTGGAATTGTACAATACTAAAAAATTCAAACACAGTAAAATGCGTACATCGGAAGATTCAAATCCAACTGTATTCAAACCTGGAACGATGCTTACACCGAAAGTTGCTTACACCATAAGTTTCAAATCCCGAAAACTAGTTCCTTGTTTGAACGCGAGGGGGAAACACAATGGGTTTGAGAATGTAGTTAAGTAAGCTAGTTGTCACCAGATGTCAATCTATACATATAATTTTTAGAGATACTCAAGTAAGAGTTTGGCCCATATACCTATTAGTAATTATTATAATTACTAATAGGTATATGGTTTGGCCGATGTGCCGCCATTTTTCTCTGGCGGGAAAATTTGAATATTCATGACTAACAAATTTATTATTTTCAGTAATCATTCGCATAAAAGCGATATGTGTTTTTAATAATATTTCATGGAAAAATTATTAAATAGTTTCTGTAATATATTAATCACATTATATAGGCCATAATAATATTGACATATGTAACGCCAAAACAAAAATGCATTGAAATTTTAACCAAATGTCAAATGTCAAAAATGAAATTAATAATACAGCTGCTAAATTACAAGAATACTTTATAAAATGGTATAAATACTATTAATTCTATAATATACTTACTATTTTGCAAGTTAATTTAGCCGTCAGTAATGATAGGAACCAAATTGCACAAAATCGTGTTCGCGCGTTTTTTTAAACTGACAGTTGTAGAGATTAATGGCGCAGCCAATCAGAAACTGACGCACATTTTCAACGACATCGGCCAAACTCTTACTGGAGTATCTCTAATAATTTTTGAGGAAATTTAAACGACATACGTTTTCTTTTCCATTCAAATCAGTTTTCTACCTATAGGGCACGAGAGCAGCACCGTCGACCTGTGCCCAAGCCTCTCAGCTCATTTCACACCATTCTATGATTGTCTCAGTTCACACTATTCCAGGCGGAAGAGAAGAAGTGGCGGAAATTTAAATGGACGTCATTGGTGGGTTTTGTATTCATTCCATTCTGCGATCTCTATGTGTAGTTTATCCATTGTGCTTTTTTAGTGTTTCTCGTGTCAGTATTTGTTGTTGTTGATTTTATTATTATTGTTGAGTTGAGCCAAAGCCGTCGATTTAAATTTCTGCTACTTTTTATCTTCCGCCTTGATTGTTGTGAAGTAAGGCAATCATGGAATGATGAGAAATGAGACAATCATAGAATGGTCTGAAGTGAGATAAGATGGACAAGATCGACATTCGAAAACAAATTTTATTAGTAAATTTTAAATGATTTATTAAACGTAAAATAGTATAACAATGTCAGTGACCATTAAATCTGTATAAATACAACTTTTTTTCGCTGGAAGAGTACATTTTGACTTTTATTTAAATTTCCGCCACTGGAATGCTGTGAAATGAGATGAGAGGCTTGGGCAAAGTCGACGGTGCTGCTCTCGTGCCCTATAAATAATAAATTCTACAATTTAAATAGTATGTTTTTATTTATTTATTGTTTGTTAGCTACAGGATGAATCCCAATCACAAATCAACCTTAGACAAACAACACATCATCGATGCTTACACCGAAACTTGCTTATAGTAGAAGTTTAGTTATATGAAATTCACCTACGGATAAGCCGATTTGCTCTTATAAAGTTTTATGGGACTTGCGGTATTGGTACTTTTAGGCAGGTAGATTTTTCTGTCGTATGATGTTAAGGGCCGAACCAGAAATTTTCTTTCAAAATGTTTCCTAAATATATACTTTTAAATCTAGAATAAATTATTCAAATAATAATGCATTTTAAATGTCATCTTCAAATTTCAATTTGTAAATTGAGAAGAGATTAAATTATTAAAATAAATTCAACCGTAAATTTTAAATACAAACAGTTATTAAATAAATATAAGAAATACTTGGTTGTTTCAAAAAATTGAATTTTATTTTTATTCATATTTCGACTTTTAAGGCCATTAACAAGAAATTAGTACTAATAAATATACTTCACAGAAAACTAAGTCAAGTTGTTCATCCTTAAGATTTTTATTCTAAAAACTCTATTATTAGTTAAAATTTTTCTTAAGAGGTACACGGACAGTTTTGGACAAGTCATCAAAACGTAAAGTTATTTCTGTATTTATTGTGTCATATTTTTTATTATATATTTTCAGTTTACAAAATTTATACGAAGTATGTACAGTATAAATTTATTTAATACGGACCTATTCTTATTTTTCAAGTGATACCTTTGAGTTGGGATAATTTATAACTCCTGACCACAAAGCTTCCCACCCTTCCATAAAAGGTTGTAAAACCCGCATAAATCAGTTTCATATACCTAAACTTCTATACACCACAAGTTTCAAATCTCGAAAACTAGTTCCTTGTTTGAACGTGAGGGGGAATCACAATGGGTTTGAGGAAGTAGTTAAGTAAGCTAGTTGTCACCAGATGTCAATCTATACATATAATTTTTAGAGATACTCAAGTAAGAGTTTGGCCGATGTGCCGCCATTTTTCTCTGGCGGGAAAATTTGAATATTCATGACTAACAAATTTATTATTTTCAGTAATCATTCGCATAAAAGCGATATGTGTTTTTAATAATATTTCATGGAAAAATTATTAAATAGTTTCTGTAATATATTAATCACATTATATAGGCCATAATAATATTGACATATGTAACGCCAAAACAAAAATGCATTGAAATTTTAACCAAATGTCAAATGTCAAAAATGAAATTAATAATACAGCTGCTAAATTACAAGAATACTTTATAAAATGGTATAAATACTATTAATTCTATAATATACTTACTATTTTGCAAGTTAATTTAGCCGTCAGTAATGATAGGAACCAAATTGCACAAAATCGTGTTCGCGCGTTTTTTTAAACTGACAGTTGTAGAGATTAATGGCGCAGCCAATCAGAAACTGACGCACATTTTCAACGACATCATCAAAACGTAATAGTTATTTGTATATCAAGTGCTGAAAGTCTATCTTTGTCGAACCAAAACGAAAGTTGCAGCCTGAGCGAAGCGAAGGTTGCAATCGTTTGTGTTCGACAAAGGACTTTCAACACGTGTTATACACACTATTTTTTCTACTCCTGCAAGATAAAAAATAAGGAAATAAAAAATTATATTTTAAACATAATTTGACATTTATTGCAAATTTTGTTTTTGTGATGCGCAAGTGATGCGTATCCATGACAGCAACAATGCAACAAACATTTATTAGTGCTGCAAAGTTTTGCAGCACTGCGTGCTGCAAAGAGTCACTTTCAACATGAAAAACAAACCAGAAAATTGTATTTTCAAAGCAGGAGTAGAAAAAGTTATTTCTGTATTTATTGTGTCATATTTTTTATTATATATTTTCAGTTTACAAAATTTATACGAAGTATGTACAGTATAAATTTATTTAATACGGACCTATTCTTATTTTTCAAGTGATACCTTTGAGTTGGGATAATTTATAACTCCTGACCACAAAGCTTCCCACCCTTCCATAAAAGGTTGTAAAACCCGCATAAATCAGTTTCATATACCTAAACTTCTATACACCACAAGTTTCAAATCTCGAAAACTAGTTCCTTGTTTGAACGTGAGGGGGAATCACAATGGGTTTGAGGAAGTAGTTAAGTAAGCTAGTTGTCACGAGATGTCGAACTGTACATATAATTTTTGAGAAAAAGTAAACGGCATACCTTTTCTTTTGCATTCAAATCTCAGTTTTTTACCTTTATAATATTAAATTCTACAATTATAATAGTATATTTTTATTTATTTATTGGTTTGTTCGCTACGGGATGAATCCCAATCACAAAGCAATCTGTGAAAAAAATTACTTCACATATTCTACATAATAATCTTATTTATATCCTAAATTGTCTCGCGTACTGCTTTCAAAATATTATAAATAAATAATAAATATTAATAACATTATGCAAATGTTGTTATGTATAACACATAGTAACGCTCCCCGTAAGAAGGTATGACAAAAATTCCTTATGTTCCACACTTGACATATTCTCCATATAATTTTATTTATTTTCTAAACTGTCCCGCGTGCTGCTTTGAAATTATCATAAATAAATAATATACCTTATGTCAAATGTTTTCATGTATATCACATGGTAGCGCCTCCCGTAGGAGGGTTCGAAAAATACTTAGAATTTGGACATTTTGCGTTAGTTCAATTACGGTTTATCTGAACTATTGTTTATTTTTTTTTGAACAACAATTTAAAATTTTGAACACTTAGTTCAACAGAACCGAAATTCAGTAAAGTACAAGATAAACCAGTGTTTGTACAATCGGGCCTCATAGTGTTTCTAGAGCACTATTACAGGATTCTGTCGTTCAAAATATCATATTACACAGTAAATCCGATAATTGTCACCCAGCAACATCAAATATCCATTTTTTCCATATATTTAAATTCCCTTATTGGAATCTTATTAATGACGTTTCCATAACTTCATTGTTACTTATATTATATAATAAGTACGTAAATTATAATAATAATAATAATAATTTTCTTTATTGAGTTACTCTCAAAGCGGAGGTTCAGCCAAAGGCTGGTCTTCCACCTAACTCAAATACAAGTACATATTATGTAATATAGATAATTGTCTATAAAAGAGAAAATTGTTACTGTAATTACAATTAGTACAATATGAAATAAATATTAATCGACTGAATTGAATATATTGCTAATATGCAGCTTAAATGTAGGCAGTGACAACTGATAATGATTTTAAATAGTTTGGGATCTCGTTATAGAGTGAAGTAGTATAGTAGTAGAAACATGTTTCTTATACATTACTTCTTCACTCTATAATGAGATCCCAAACTATTTAAAATCACTGCCACTAACAACATTTAAGCTGCATATTAGGTATATATTCAATTCTGTAGATCAATATTTATTAATTAAGCTTTAATGGAAACAACACTAGTTTGTTTATGATCATCATCAATAAATAATAAATTACAATTTGTCTAGTTATATTTTGTCGTGATAAGTAAACAAGAGAACGTACCTTCATTGTGGCCACTTCTAGAAAATGAAATTCAATGTTGCCAACCTTAAAATGTGTATGTTTGTTTTCTGAAGTATACCTAACCTAAACAATTATTGGTGATGTATTACACGTGTTTTTCAAATGTTGATAGTATTTATTAGATAAAATCATGAAAGGAAGCGAAGAAATTATAGTTAAATGCAAAGGAGGAGGAAGTATCATTAATCAACCTCCTTTATTTTCTCCAGACGGACAGTAAGTTATAACCTGTATTATATGATCACTTGTTTTATCTTACATTTTTAGAACTCTTTTCACTCCTTGGAAGAATTTCATAAGATGTTACAATGTAAAAACAGGAGAAAGAATATCTGATTTAGAAGGATGTGAAAATAATATCGTTGCAGTAAAATTACATCCTACAAATTCGGCTTTAATTGTAGCGTGTTCTACTGTTGGTGAAATCGGAATGTGGAAATGGGAGACACGATTATTAGTTTCAGTGCATGTAAGTCTATTGTAAATATGCCTGAAAAAAATAAGGTTTGATATTTCCCATTATTTCAATCATTAAGTTCATATGAACAAAAATTCAAAACGGTATTATATTATTAAAATGCAGAATGTTAAATAATGAATTTAAAATACATTAAGTAGTACAAAGTGTAAGAAACTTATACACAGTAGTAAAAAAATTTAAACACGAATGCTACAGCAAGTGTGCGTTTGCTTGTTTATCATGAAAACCTTGCAAATTAAAGAAGCCAAAAATATTAATATTTGTGAGCTTCAATATATTGAACAAATTAGAATTTATAAAAGTATAAAAAAATTATATATTATTTTGTAATTTTGTTGTCAATGACAACGATTTAAAAGTATTCACTGTGTTATAAACTGCTATTTTTAACTTGTTAAGCAACCGTTAAAAAGTGTAGTATTATGTACCCTTGGTACACAAATAACTATTAATCATTCTAAAACTGAATTAATTATTTATTCCATCGTTAGAAATAAATTATTAATAATGCATTTTTTTATTTTACAGTTATAGTGTATCATAGTTGGCGGTGACCACTTTGAATAATTATTATAATTTTATTAGTTTTATTTACGTTTCTTGATATTTTATTAAATTTCCTGTAATTTTAAAGATATGGTATTCTGCTGTATTGAATATAGGTTCATATAAACTGTTATAATCGAATTAACAATCTGAATTTTTTCACACATATTTATAATACATTCATTATATTCCTTATTTTATGAGAATCTGTAATTACTTTTTTTTGTAGAAAGTAAGATATTCTCTAAATAAGAGAAAAATTATAGCTTTTCATTTAGTTCCATCAACTAAAAATGTCGATAACGACTGTGATATAATGTTGACCTGGCAATTAAATGATGAATACCAAATAGGATTATTTTCATTAAAAACATTAGAATTTCAATCTCAAGTAAACGTTGTTCTACGCAAGAAAATTGTATCAATAGATGTGGGATGTATGGAAACATCGCCGTTTTTAGCTGCAATGGACGATAGTAATGTAGTTTGTATAAAATTCGACAGAACTAAGAAAGTAAACTGTAAATCGGGAGATGGACGACATTTCACCTGTTTGGCTACTCATCCAGAGAATGATACCATTGCAACAGGCATCAACGATGGTAGAATATTTGTCTGGAGAGGGCTATTTACGCATGGAACCCCTGCTAAATCAATTTACCACTGGCATTCTCTACCAGTTAATTCCTTAACTTTCTCTCAAACCGGCACTGTGTTGTATAGTGGAGCAAATGAATGTGTAATGGTAAAGTGGCAGTTGGATAATTTAAATAAGAATTTCCTTCCACGGTTACCGGCGCCTATAGTACAGTTAACAACAGCTCCAGGGAATGCATATATAGCTGTATCCACCAGTGATAATGTTATACATATAACAGATACACAATTAAAGCTCAAGAGTGTCATACAACATCTGACATGGGCGGTCACTCCTTCTGCGGGAATATTAGTAGATTCCAGAACAAAATCTTTAGTTATGAACGGGCATGTGGGAAATCTACAGTTTTATTCGCCACATACAATGACCCTATTATATAATGTAAGTACATACTTTTATTTTGACATACTTTTTTTTGCTTTGACAAGAGCAGACAGTATGTTACTGTAATATGCTTTTAAAAAGAATACTACACTATTTCATATGATTTAATAAATACTTTACGATTTTTGTAAAATATCACCATTTCTCACACCGAAAACATTAACATTTACTTCAACAGTTTTCAGTATGATTTTAATTAAGTATTACTGCGTAAAAAATGGAAATTAAATTATTTTTCTCGTCTTTTAGTTGGATGTGGTGGGTCAGAACAAACTCACGGAGGAGAGAAACATGAAAATTCCAAATACAAATGTTAGTCGCATAGCGCTAACAAAATCAGGGGACTGGCTTGCTTGTGTTGAAGATAGAATTGATGATAATACATATCAAGAAATTAGATTGAAATTTTTTCGATATGATGAAACTAATCAGTCGTAAGTTTTATAGTTTTTAATTACAATTAAGTAGAAAATATATTGTATTTTTTTTCAGATTTGTATTAAATACTTCTATAGAATTTCCGCATGAAAATGGAGTAAACAGTATAGAATTTCAACCACATTGTAAATCCACGGAATTGCTTTGTGCTACAGCAGGCAACGATAATCAGTTTAAAATTTGGAACCTAATTGATTCTTCGGATATTTATCGTAAGTGTATAGTTTCGTTTTCATGTGTCAATACTGTAATTTCGAAAACAACAAGAATTGGGAAGGTTATTATACGGAACTTGTATACGACAGTACATAGAACTACCTAAGATTTTGTTCTCATTTTTTAAAAGAATTTCAGTTTATTTGACAGAAAACTGATTTAGAGAAAACCTTTCATAGTCAAATATTTTGAAGGCAGTTTCTACTGTAGCATTTTTATTTTAAACAAAAATCAACGCATTTCTTTTTGATATGTTAGTACATCAACTTAACGTGCTGATTTATTATTGGTTTATAATTTAGTTGATATCATATCATTACTAACAATTTGACTCATATTTTGTTATTCAGTTAAATTGCAGTATTTTGGTGAATTGTATATATTTTGAGGGATTGTCATGCCGAATATCATTCGTGACTAGAATTTTATTTTTACCTAGCTCATTCCTTGTTAATTTAGAAAATCGTCACTTATACTATGCACTCGTTTGGATTTTTTGTCCCATGTGGTATTATACGATAATAAGATAATTTTTTTGTTCTTGCGATATTACAAAATAGTCGAAAACTTTTCTCAAACCTATTTTTGTACGTTACAATATGCAGGTATTTTTAAATAATTAGTCTACCATTTTGGCTTCAAATTGCAAAAAGTAGGGCTTATTAATCGCGATACTTTTAAGTAATCTAGGGACTTTAGTATAGTCTAATACATTCAATACATTTTTATCGATATGGAATTGTTCTCAAAATATTTGACATTGAAAAAAATTAACAAAATTAGTTTTCTTACATTATCTAGTAGCATGTAGCGATTTTTTTAAGAACAAAATCACTTCTACTGTTTCTCATAAAAAATCCCGCGAAACTCTTATGGCTTTCCACATAGCAATGAAGGCAAATGATACAAGGAAATTATATATATGATGTAAATAACCCAAATATCTATTTTTTCTAGGTAAAAATCATTCTTGGCGTTTATCCCTCACTTGCACTTACAAATCTCTTCCTTGCAATTCTTTATCTTTTTCGGCTGATGGTTCCCTCCTCGCTGCTGCTTTTGGTCCTTCCGTTACCACTTGGACACCGGACACATGTCAATTGAAATGTTCTTTAGTTCATGTGAACTTCAAGACTCCGCTAAGCATTGTACGGTGTGGAAATGCGGATCAGTGTCACTTAATTGTTACTGGGTCTCCCGAAAGAATCTGTGTTTGGAACCTTCTAACCCTTGCCATGGTATGGACCGTACCGATTAGAGTTAAAGACATTGTAGCAGACTCGCTTAGTGTATACATGGCTTTAATAACGCAAACTGATGATGGTAAGTTCAAAATATTGTTATTTTTTTTTTATTTTATTCTAAGCTTCGAAAATAATAATTTATTTTTAATAATAGAAGGAAAATTATGACAACTGTACAAAATATTATAATTATCTTATTTCTATTTCACACATGTCACTTGCAGTTAATTTACAATTGTATTACAGAAAAATAATACGTTTCTTTTTAATATATAATACGATTAAATGAACGATTTATATTTTTTTCTGATTTTCTAGAAAAGTTTAATGTAATATGCAATTATTGTATTTTATTGATATAGTTGTCTGAATTTTGTGTACACAAATGAGCTCGTATATAATATACCTCAAATAAAAAGAACGCTTGCTTATAATTAACAAACATAATTTCCCCGAACACAAATCCTGATATATCTGCTTTTTCGCGACTGTCTAAATTCTTCCACTCGTCGTGAAAATTTAGATAAATCATAATTATACGGATCTACATTTTCAATTAAACGATCCAATTAACTATTTCTTACCTCACTACTTAAACTTTTAACATAAACACATGTTTATGATCTGCAAAGATAATAGGCTCTTCCCGCATTTGAAATTTAACGTATTTTGAATAGGTTTTCAATAATTTAGTATGAAACGTTATTATTAAATATATAATTTCATTGAAAAGTATATAGTTCACTTACAATAAATTATTACGAGATATTTACCGCTATTTAGTAGTGGTGGCAAAGTCCGGAAATATTTGAGTCCGGACCCAAAGAAAAAAAAGTCCGGACTTAAAAAAGTCCGAACTTTTCGGACAGTGTAAAATGCACCTTCACGGTCCGGACCCGTCCGGTGCATTTGTGTACCAGTGCACGGTCCGGTCCGGAGCGGTGCATAAATAAATTTACGAAGCAAATAAAATTAAGTTTAAGTGAAAAGTATATTTTTGACAGCAATGATTTTAATACCCTAAAAGAAAGAAAACCGATTATTATATGTTAAATTAAATAAATTTGCACGGAAGTAATTTATTTGGCTGTAAAAAATCGGCCATAAAGCAAATAAAAGTGAAGTACTATCGCAGGTCCGGACTATCGCAGGTCCGAACACGGACGGGTCCGGACTCGGACGGGTCCGGATTTTTTCATTAATAGGATCCGGACTTAGTCCGGACCCAAAGTACGGACTCAAAAAAATCCGGTCTCCGTTGCCAGCACTACTATTTAGCTGTAACATATAACAACCTCTATACATGTATCTGTGTATCATAAAAATTTTGAGGATCCGCTGTCAATTCCTCGTAAAAAAGTAGAATGGGCGAACTAGAAACTTGTATGAATTGAATCAAGAAAGTAAATTGTCCAAAATCAATTTTTTGTTCATATCTAGTGACCTATGCATTTTTTCGGGAAAACAAATACATGATTTAAATGGCCAACTTTGTCTTAATTTAAGCGACCACATCTTTTACGATTCTCGAGATCCCAATGATTAGCCTCCTAAAACGAACACCAATGGAAAAGGAAAGATAGAGAAAGACAGGCGTGTAGCAAGGCGCAAAAAATGTAATCACACAAAAAAAAATTATTTCATTGTCAACAGTTTTCTGAGTTGATTGAATATGAGCTTATTTTTTTTTTTCAAAAAATAAACTTCGAAATAATCTATTAATATTAATTATAAATTACTATTTGTTTAATTTCAGTATTTGTATTTTCCCCTTCTTCATCTGCTCCTTTATACCAACGAAAAATAACCAATGATGGCAGCAAAATATTAGCAGCAAGTTTTGTTCCCAGAATAATAGAATATAACGGAGTAGCATGGCAAAGATTATCGCAACTTTATTTTATTAATAGTAATCAGGTGGGATTCAAATAATAACGTATGAAATGGAAATTGACGGATGATATATTTTAGGAACTGTTGTGCCTTGATTCATCCAAACAACCAGAAGAAGAAATAAGTTTAGACTACATTCCCCAAAATCGAATAACTGCTTTTGGTTCTTTAGTAGCTGAAGCTAGTAACTCCAATGTTACGAAACAGGATCAGATGTTCCATATGGGGAAAGGAATAACGGGAGCAATCTCAACTAAAGAGGTACTGTACATATATTTTATTATATTAAATTCTTTCTATATACGTTTTTTTAAATTTAAACACATACGTATAAAAACAATTTTACTGATTTTAAATAGATTGAAGTTTCCAAACATATTTGTATCATTTTTAATTTTATTGCGGATTTTTTTATTAAACTATATATAATATATCTATAACAGTAATTATACAGGTGGCCCAATGAAAATTATCAGCGCAATTTTTGGGCACTTAACATCAATTTTGCGAAAAACGCTCGAACACGTAAATGTATTAGTACTATAGCTCGTCCAATATAGAAATGAACCTGCGCGAAAGACGCATTTTCGTTCATATTTTGAGCAACCAATGGGAGAAGGCACCCCCCATTGCGTTTTTTACCAGTGGCGTACTTAGTTCATAGTTCATATGGGGAAACTATATTAAGAAATTATTATATAATATGAAGGAAATTCGAAAGTAAGGTTTAAAGAACATGTAACTGCAATAAACAGAAAACAGCACAGGATTTGCCGAGGATTATATTAGCAGGTAATAATCATTTATGGAAAGGGTGATTCGTAATCTAACATGTAGCAGAAAAAGGATTAACAATAATATGGCTTGAAAATCTAGAGATTAAAGAAGCTGTTATTTCAAAGAAAAATATTGTCAGTGACCAAACCGATGTAATCCATTCGTCTCTACTTAATTAGAATTTTTTTATGATGTTCATAAATGTGATATTTTCTTTTGTTATTCATAAACATTATGCATTTTAAAATATAAATATTTACAAAAATTCAATTTGTTATTGAAATAATCCCACGCCACTGGTAGATTGCTTTCCAATTTATGGTTTACGCCCCTAGTTTATTGGATCAGTGCAGTTTTGAACTTGGTTGACATGGGGTAGGTATAGCTACTATAACCCAGAACTGCACAGGGCAACTGGTAGGCCAGGCATGGGTCTACGATACGTTTAGTATGTAGTGTGCGGCACATTGAACACCATTAGAAAAAAAGTATATTTATGTTGCCGTCTCCTTCAACTTGTTTGTTGCATTATATGCGCGAGAATGATTGACAGGTCCCTTTCTATTTTGGACGAGCTATAGTACATTGAATTCAGAAAAAAATACTCTATCGAATAACCTAAAACTAAACATATGTTCCCATTTAAAATAAGAATGTTGTGTCCCGTATTTTGAGAACCACTGGTTGAAAAAAAAATTTTTTTGTTCATTGTATTAGTCTTGTAAAATGGTGGTTCTTTGCTAATTTAACCAACCTCGTAGCTCTTATAGATCTCGAGATAGCAATGGTGGCACTTTTAAATGGAACATCCTGTATAATTTAATTTAAAAAAAAATAGGGCCGAGGTGGTCTCGAACCAGGTCTTGTAAGTTATTTATGTTATGAAACAGCCCTCGTATCCACTCGGCTATGGAGCATTTTGTTTTTGGCGTTTCTTATTCGAAAATATGAAGGATATCCTTCAAAATACAATTTATTTTATCAAATATTTCAGTTAGAAAAGGCCATATTACACAACATTTGGTTTTATTAGATGCAGAATTAAGTAATCTAACTAACGATACCATATACACCCGATTTTATTTAGCGGGACAGATGGAAACAGCAAAAAACTGTTTTCCCATGTTATTTCCCTATGTCAAGGTTTTCAGTATTCACCCTGTATACGAATATTCGAATATCCGAATTATTCGAATATCCGGATTATTCGTCTATCCGAGTTATTCGGATAGCAAATTACGAATATTCGCCAAATTTTTATTCGGGTGAAATATTTTTTATGTACAGGCAAAAAATGACACAAAACTGTTTCGAATGTTTAATATTAGGTAAGAAATAATGATGCGCAAAATGTGTTTATTTTATTTTGCTATCGATTTCGAAGAAATTTTCATCCTTAGGTCCACGCGTTAGAAAAATTGAAATATCTTGTAAAAGAAACATTTAAAAAGTTGAAAAAATGTTTATAATTATAGAAATTTGAGGATTGATTATACAGGGTGACTCATCGAAATGCCCGTCTTCGATATCTCCGTTGTCGTTAGAAATACAGCACAAATTTATTAACATAATTTATTCTCCTATATGGACATATGAATTTTCTTTTAGATTGCCGCGGCGTTGCCAAGTTATTCTGTTTATTCTCTAAAAAAGACCAAATACCCGCATTGCTTTATAAAGACATACTGTAGTTATTTTAATAATAAAAATTAAGATTTTTTTTTCTGTACAACTGTAACTTTATGTTCTCACATAAATTTTTTTAAATGTAATTATACAGGTTGTTCAATAAAGTGAATCAAATTTACTCAATTTTAAACGACTATAACTCGCCATTTTTAAATGGAACACCCTATATTTTAAAATTCAGTTGAGTGTCTCTTTGTATTATCTTCATGTTTATTCGGTTTGTCAGCTCGATAAAATTAAACATAGATTCTAACCAAATTAATATTCCTGTAAGGTCGATGGTTTGCCGATTTTATTATCTTGCAATACGATCATAGAGCCGGCGTGTCATTTTATATTTAAACTTAATTGTGTAGTTAAAAACTGAATAATAATAACATACAGTGTGAATAATAGGAAATTAACATGGGAAATACTTTTTTACTGTTTCCATCTGTTCCGCTAAATATGAAGGAGTGTATTTGGTACTGTTGGTTAGATTATTTAATTATACATCTACTGATATAAAATATTCTGTAATATGAGTTTTTTTGTTGAAATATCTAAAAAACGCGGATCATGTTCATCTCATCATTAATATATTAATATGAGTGTTATTTTTAAAGAATTATTACAATCAAAATAGTTGAGATAATCAAAGAAAAATATGACTGAATTTGTTGTAATCAAGGAAATTATTTGATTATTTTTTGGAGTTTTTACTACAATAATAATAAATTAAAATATTATCAACCGTAATTATTGATGCAATAAAATTTTGATTACTGCAACTGATTTTGGCGCAAGGTGTCGAATATCAAAAAATGTGATCCATTTGTTGTCATTAACTAAAATCTTTAGAAGAAATGTTACAAGAGTCTGAATTAATAGTAATTTACATTTTAAATAAAAAAAATTATGGAATCGATGCGGTCTCGAACTCCGACTATGCAATGAGTTTCATTTATGAAGCCATAGCCCTATCCACTCGGCTATGAAACATTTTGATAAAAAGTTTCTTATTACAGTAATATAAAGGATAACTATCAAAATTCAATTAATTTTATCCAATATTTCAAATACAATAGATCTTATTTCATTATATTTGATAGCAATAGATGCAAAATTAAATACTCTAACCAGAGCATGTAACCGAAAAAAATACTGGTTAACGATTAACCTTTATAGAGAACTTTATAATAATAACGGTTGTTTTAGTTCGAAAATCGGTTTTTGGTTTAAACTGGTTAATAAAAATAATGAAAATTTTTTATTACAAAAAAATATTAAAAACAATTAATAAAAACGTACCATCTGAAAAAAACGTTGGTCACTTACAAATTAAATTGTAAAAACTGCCATGACTCATATTCAAATACAAATAGGTAACACAGATATAAAAAAATATTAAAAATTATTCGCGCTAAATGATATTAAAATAAAAGTTAATATTCGCTAAAACCAGTTTATATTTTTATATGGTTAACGGTTACCGATATTTTCTGCCTTAAAAATATAGGTTAAAATTATGGTTAAAGTCCGCTATTTTCGTTCAAAATATTGGTTATACGGTGCCACATGTACCCTATTATATTTAGCGGGACAGATGGAAATAGAAAAAACTGTTTTTCCATGTGAATTCCGTATGTCATAGTTTCTAGCATGCACCCTGTATATTATTATACTATCCAAGATGCAGGCAGCGGTGATCCTGTTAATTATTCTCGGAACATATCGGAGAGAGATCTGGTGCGCGAGTGATCTTTAACTAAAATAAATTAAGTTCGAAATCTACTAAAAAAAAATATATGTTGTAGAATGACAACCCATACCATTATATTGCAAGTAAAATTGGCTGGAAAAAGAATCCCCATCTTGATTTACTCTGCCCTATGTTCTTCAATAGAATATATTATTCTATTATAGTACAAAGAGTAATAACCTGCTTCAATATAAATATATTATAAAGCAAGGTTTATTTATAAAATTAAAAATACATAAGAATTCCTCTTCCTTAATTTTTATTACCAATAGTTTAAAATAATATCGCAAGTTACATACTATTATGTCAAACATATTAGTAATTAACAAAAATTTGAAGTTTTAAATTTTATAAGTTGTTATACTTACATCAAGTCGTAATTAATTTCTGACCATTCGGAAGTGTTAATTACATGCAAGTTATGGTGTTTTTGGAAAAAAAAAAATTTGCAAATAATTTATAAAATGTATTATTCAATAGATTGTTTTTATCTACTGTGAATTCTGAAAGATTTAAGGCACCAAATGGGTTGATCAAAGATATACAAAAATATTGAACAAGCAGTTTATTAAATTTTGTGTAATGTATATGATAATAATTAATTATGATACAAGGAGGAAAATTGAAATTTCTCGGACAACTATCGAATATTGTCGATCGAGGCGAAGCCGAATTTGGCTACCAAGCAGTATGAGAGAGTTTTCGTCTATATATCATATACTATTTTTTATTCGAATGTGTCAAAAATAAATTAAAACCGCATTAAAAAAATAGAATGCAATTATCATTTTCTTAGTCAGATTATACTAGTAATATGTTTAGTAGACAAATAAAACAAAAAAAATAATTTATATTAATTATAACATTCATGTTTTGAAAATTATATTAAAAAAGATTAATAATAATTCGACTGAATAAATAAAAAATGGGAATAAATTAGGTAGTATCTAATTCTTGCGTATGAAAATTACTTTTAATACAAATTCGAAAAATTGTACGTAGCAATGAGATTAAACATTAATGGTATGTTGAAAATGTTTACTTTTCGTTCAAATATCTTAACCAATAATAAACGTTATTTTTTGACATATTAGAATAAAATAGAAATGGATTAAAAACAAGATTTTAAAACCCTACCTATTCTGAAATTATAAGACTTTTCTTGTAGGAATTTGAGATATAAAAAGTAAATTTATTTCATAATTTTATTATTTTAACATAAATATATAAAGTCTGGTATATAGTAATAAATTAGCGATTATAAAATAGTCATACAGGGTTAAGAGATCAAATTTGAGATCTTAAACTATATACACATTCACACATTAGTCTTTTCTTTGGTATTGTCACATGTAGAGTCATGAAGTATGTTCTCTTCATTTTCGATGACGCCTTCCGATTCGGTAGTTGCGACATCTGCGAACCAGGTCGAATTTTCTGTATCGAAGACAGTGCCATTGTGGCACCTGTTGCATTGTCTTCAAAGCCTGAAACGATATAAAAATAATATTTAAACGTTTGAAAATTACTTAATATTTAACACAAATATTGATTCCAGTTGTGACATTGATGTAAATAATTCATGGATGACTTTGCTTGTTAATGTTTCGATATTTTTAGCCCTTTGAATATTTTATGGTATTGAATGTACGCGGAAGTTGTTTATATGATAGAATGCTTTTGATTGAATTTTATTAATGATATCTTGATGTTGACATTTTAAACACTTCCTAGTTTAATATTTTTTACTGAACACATTCGAAAAATAATGAAATATGCAACAAAATAAAAATACCGAAAATGAAATCTTTTTCTACTATTCCATATTTCATATTATATGACATATATATTACAAAAATTTACACAGTATATTATCTTTAGAATAAAAATTTTGATTGAGTTTAGAGAATGAAAGGAATATTTGAATCAAATTTGGCAATTCAATTAATTAGAAAAAATTACATTGTTTATTATATAAAGATAATTTAATAATTTTAGAAATTCAGATTAAATTTATCAATGTAATCATTATTTACAATTTGTCTATAGAATATTAAGTATATAGTGTGATGATATAATTTGAAATAGTAGAAAAGGTAACTAAAGCTACATGGTATAATTTGGATTATTAAAATAATAGTAAAAACAGTAACTTACGGCTTCAGGACTGCTAACAGGAGCGGACTGAACACCGATGTAAACCAACAGAACCGTAACGCAAACAATGAACTGTACGAGGTTAAACCACCGCATCTTGCAACTGAACTGTTTTACTTTCTTCTCTTTCGTCGCTTGATGCTGCTTGATGCGAACTGCATCGTCTGCAGTGACCGCGGAGCTTTTATACTGTCGCGTTGCGGCTCGGTCAACGTACGAGAAAAACAATCGCACGTTACCAATGAGATGTTTAAGCGGAGAAACATGGCATTGGGTTACAATTGGGCCTTTACGCATGTTTACTCATTTTTTTAATATTTTGTTTAATTGGAAATTTGCGTAAAGGAAAAATCGCGAACGTAACAACAGCGACAAAATAGGGATCATGTTACAATTCAATGATACATAGAGCTAAAAATAGATATATTTTTTCACAGTCACAAGAATTCAGTTATAATTGTCATTTTTAACAAAACAATAATTTATTGTACTAGGAAAAATACATATTTATAGATTTCTAAATAAAGGATGCGCTAGGAACTAAGGAAATCCATTTTTTGTAACATTTATTAACTAATACTAATTAGAAAAAAAATATAGCATAATTAAGATATTTCTTGATGTATTACTTTGAAATGTTAAGAAGTAAATTTTAAGACAGATATCGAAGATATGCGAATGGATTTGTTTCTGTTTCGTACGTGACGAATTAAAAATTGTTGACAAGTGTATGAATCGTTCATATTAAGTGCCAATTGAAAGTACAATGCGATTCATAAACGTTTGTGGATCTCGTACTATTCCTATGTAACATAACTTCCTACTTTTTACTTTGGCTCTTTACCACTATTTTTTGTTAGAATTTATATTGATTTTCAGGTTGTTATACGCATTACTTCATGAGTGAATTTACATGAAACTAGCATTTTCATTCAGTATAATTATATTGATTTCACTATTTAAAACTCGTTTGCATAAAACACCGGAATGATATATTTTAACTAAATAGGTAATTGTTTTACAATACTTATCATTATTAACTAAAGAATTAATATTCATTAAATATTGGTATTTTAATTTTTAATACAATTAATTCATTGATATTTTTGTACCGTAATTTAATAAACCAATATAATAAAGTATTGTTGACAAGCGTTAAATTTCCTTCGACCATAAAAATTAAATTAAAATAAGATAAAATTAATATATATATATTTGGTCAGTATTTCTAAATATTTTTGGTTATTACAAACAATAAAATTGCAGTACTATGTTCAGTTAGGTAAACTAAGGTTATATATTACATCCTGACTTAATTAATTAATAATTTAATTAAAATACTGGAACCAATGCGATGCGATATTTTTCTATTAACCGATTGTTAGGGCAACTTTAATCAAAAGGTGGAAAAACCGGCCCTTAAAAATATTCATTATATTTATAATCCATTATTACGAACCGATTTTTTTTACCTCTTGTAGTTATAGTGCCGGTTACCTTAAACATCAGTATATTGAAAAAAAATATCGCATCGAAAAACTGTCTTATGTTGTTGAAAATATACTTTTCTATTAACCGATCGTTAAAGGTTAAAATGTCGGTTAATAGAAAAGTATCACATCGAAATAGTAAATAATGTATATTTTTGACAACTTTTTTTTTTCAATGCGATATTTTTCTTTTAAACGACGTCTAAGGTTAACCGAACTTTATCCACGCGAAAAAATCGGTCCTAAGTGGATGAAATTTTAGCCGCCATTCAACTAAGCTGTGCAATGTATTAACGCTATTGAAAAGAAGTTCATTAAAGAATGAACACCTTATTTTTATTCGTTAAAATTTCTAAAGCGTTAACACAGAGTAATTTTCAGTTTCATAAAAAATAATGCTATTAGTTATATTTTCATTTGTGTTAAAATAAAAATATGGAAAATAATTATTTGCAAAATTTCGTTTTTAGAAAAATAAAAAAAATAATAATAATTTTTTATTAGATATCAATGAACACCTATATAGTTCCTTGAATATAATAATATTTTTAAATATACAATGTTATTCATTGAATAGAGGAAAATTTTGAGAAATGTTGATAATTATTTTTATTTGGATTACGTCCTTCATATTTCACATATGTAAACACTTCCTATTTGTTTTCAATTGGTGTACTATTATATTTTTAACTAGAAAACTTTTAATAATGAATAAGTAATATTTAAAGTCTTATAAGTACCAAATATTCCAAGTATTATGATATGATAATATTGAAGAATTTTCTATCACTGCGATAATTGACAATCGGTTTATTATTATTACATTTATATAGTGTTTTCAGACAATGTGAAAGAATTAATGTTTATTTTTAAAGTTTATATTATTTTCTTGTACTCTGTGATAATTTTATCATAATGCGCGATAAATAAAATTGGGACAAGTTTTTATAATTGGGACATATCAAAATTTTATATAATTGGACTGATTGTTACATGAGGTAAATATCTAATTTCCGGCTTTAATCAAACTTTTATTAGTTGACCCTTAATTATGAACCTTGAATTTTATCTTGTAATATGGATAGATAATTTGGACTCTGTATGTGAATATTTAACATTTTATAAATAATGTTGTCGCATCCTCGTTGGAGTATTTACAAGGGGACTTGCTAGTCGTACTCTACTGTACTCAAACTCTTGATTATACTAACTAGTTGTCTTGGTGTCACTCCATTGCATAACTCTCTCAATCACGTAACTGCAGAGTTCTGTCTGCGGAGCGGTGGTCAGACATCAAACAGACACCTCCTGTTGCAATGTAACCACCATGAGTTCAATATAGGTCACTATGTTCCATTGACCGATATACGCAATGCTTAGGATAACTATTGTTATTTCTTAAGAACTATTATAAAGGATATAATATGCTGGTTAACCCATTTAACTTATTATTTTGTTAATAAGATATTCACAGTCGTTTCTATGTCAAGATTACAACCATTTTCTTATGATACTTTATTTACATCAAATTCATACAATTACATAATGAACTATCAATTTTTGCAAATGTGTTTCAATTTTCGCAACAATTTACTGGTTAAATAGACCTGGGGTATAAAAAAATGTCTCAAACATAGTATAGCTAATACAAATAATAAATTCTTAATTAAAAGCCATTAAAAATGGCAAGGACAAATTTTACCGATAGTGGACAACTATTCGGAGGAAGACGAAGTATCCAAACGAAAATCCGTTTCCATGGTATTTTTCAAACACTCGTTCAATTTTGTAATTTTTCAAAGTTCTATCATTTGTGGATATATTTTTGTGTAAGAAATAACAGCACTTTTAATTTTATAACAATAAAGGAATGTACAAAATCATTTTTGTACTAAATATGAATTTACTTACCGTTCAGTGAATGGTAAAGTGATATCTACCATTTTGTTAAACATAGCAATCAGTAAACTTACTATCTGGAAACGCAATCAATAAACCTTTTTTAATGCCTGATCATGCAAAAAGGAATATTTGATAGGTTTTCATATGCAGTTACAGTTTTGATAATGTACATAAATGTAAATAAATAAGTTGTTTTGCTGTCTGGCATCGTTGGGAATAAATTTCATACAGTATAAATTTATTTTCTTTAAATTTAACATTAACCATTATTTTTCATATGGGTTTAATTTAGCAAAAAAATTATTTCAGTTTCCGTTTTTATTTCGCCAAAAATTTTTTTTTTTCGGATTTTGGTTTTAATTTCAGTTCCGCGCGGTTTTTTTTTAATTCATATGTTCTTTCGGAAAGCGAAATAAAATAGAAATTTATTTCTCGCTTTATTTGCAATTTTCGTTTCGGTTTTCAATTCATTATCGGTTAGAAGTTGTGTTTATTAATACCATTTATATTTTTTATCATACACAATCTTCTTGGAATTCTGACTAGCGTGGAGAATGTACCCCAGGAGTATTTTTGTGTTGGAAATACAGGATAAAGAATCAGGCCACAGACGGTTTTTTTCTCGCCAAGGAGACCATAACTGTAACAATAATTGGGAGGAAATTTATTTTTGTTATAAAAAAATAGTAAATTATAACCTGGTAGTTTACGGTAGGTTTATTAGGACTTTTTGACGCACTTTTTGATGTCCGGCGTGCTTCTAATAACACCATATACATATATTTAATTTAAGAATGAATGGTACAGATATGTTAAAAAAAGAAATTATAATTATGTTGTATTAAAAAGTATATATTTTATACATATTTTAAGTTTTTATATAAATATTTTTTGTATTTATATCATATAATATTATGTTAATTTTATTCCCTAATTATATCATGACTGACTCGATCTTTCTTCTTTTCTCACATTAATGCACCATACTTTGTTTATGAAATGGGGAACTTCTACTGCAGAGTAAATTATGATATTGATTTTTCAAAAATGTGTCATGACGAAATTTATTGTAGTGTGCACATCTACAAATTTTTACGCGTTTATAAGTTTATTTTAGCAAGTAACAAATAAAAAAATTCTTTTTTAACTTTCATAGTAAAATTTGTTCTATATTTACTGTATTTTATCACTAATATCTTGACGTAAATTGTATTGTTAAATATAGCTTTAAAATAGAATAAATAGAATTTAAATAAATGAAAATTCTAACAGTTTTCTGTAATAGTTATACAGAATGTCTGAGACGTTCATGAATAAATATTATTTTTTAAACACAAATTGGTAGATTTGTCGATTAATTTATTACTAAAATTGACTAATAACATTTCCATTTGTATTTTTATTAATATTAATCACCACATACTTAACAATAGACTCTTTGTAATAAATTCTAAAGGTGGCTTTAGACGATCAAAGACATACATCTACTTCTACAATTTCAACAACAAATTTAGTAACTACACATTAAAAAAATCAACAGTAGCCAAAATAGAACCGGCCGCCATTTCCGAATATAAATACTGTACTATAAAATGTTAATAAATATTTTATTTTTTTCAAACAATATTGTTTACTTTCCGTCAATCAGCCAAACTTGAAATAATTTTGAAGTTCAACAAGCTGTAACTTTTATATAAAAAATCACAAAAATATTAACTATATACCAAAAGTTTAGACTTGGGTCATTCATAGCTTAAGAAACCGTATGGAAAGTATAAAAAATTACATTTAACTTAAAAAAAATACTGGTGTTCAAAGTTACCGCAAACACCGATATATTTGGAACACAATAATTTTTGGATGGAACAGTTTATACTCTTTAAAAAATAGTATTTACGTAATTATAATTTAGAAAAGATATAAGTTTATTTATTAATAATTCTATTAAAGGAAAAACCATTCAGGTACATCATATTTGAAAATTGATACAATAATTAAATTATTAAAATAGTACTATAAAATATTAATAATAATTATAAATAAATTTAAAAAATATATTAAAATTCAATAAAAAAATTGTAACAATAATTATTAAGACGTTACATAACATATTTGCAAAATATAATGGTTAGGTTTGTGCAAAATTTTATGTCAATATCAATCAGTACAGGCTGTCCATATGACGTTTCCACGACAATTTTTTTACAACAATTTTTCTATTTACCCAATTTATTTACAGGACGTAACAATATTTACTAATTTTTTGTTTATTCGAGTTGTTGCGCACATTCATGGACTAACACAAGTATTAATTTTGCTAACATTGGCGATAGAAAACCTGAATTTATTAAATTGTTCCAAGGTTCCAATGAGTTCCAAGATATACCATTTGACAGTATCTATTTTACAGTAATTTTCGTAAAATAATTGTTTTGAAATATTTGCACAAAATGATAAGAATAAACTGTCACTTTCGGGTAACAGATTTTTACCAAAAGTTGATTAACTCGAGCCATTGATGTTAGAAGCTTAAATATGAAATGACATTACAATCAGTTCAGCTGAAAAGTGTACACATACATCCGTGCCGATAGACATACATATATCAAAATGTCTCATATTTGGAGGTCGTTATAAATAAAGAATTAACAGTAAAGTAGAATAATATCAGCCAAATGCTTACTTGTAGATGTTTTTTGTTTTCAATCATAATATTCTATATTTTTTCAAAAACTTTTACAATAATTTCCTTTATTAATGAAAAACTACAGATCAGAATTATTTATTATTAGCGTAAAATATATGTTTGGTGAAGAAAAGAACTCTGTAGTCTAAAATGTTTTATTTTATAAAACGATAGTCACAAAATAATAAAATATAATATTTTATAAAAACTTCAGAGATCTTTTCTTCACCAAACCTTTCTACGCAAATATCCCTTAATTTAGAAATCCGTCGGTTGTTAACATGTAATTTACTATGCTAAAAAAAAGTAGTGTCAAACCATATGATATGTTGGTGTTGGAATTAGTTAAAATATAGGTTTGATGAAGAAAAAAAGTTTGAAGTTTTATAAAATATAACATTTTATAAAAACTTCAGTTCTTTTCTTCATCAAAGCTTTCTACTCTAATATCCTTTAGTTGTTAACAGGTAATTTACTTTAGCATAAAAAATGTCGTGTTAAATCATATGATGTTGGTGTCCAATTGACGTCTTTTTTTCGACATTACGCAGGCATCATTTAATCAAAAATGTAATTAAAAATTCTGCTGAAAGAATCTGTAATTTTGTTGATATTTCATTTATTAAGTCGCTATTAATTTTCATAAAATTACTTTTAACCCAAAGTAGGACACCTGTATAAAACAAAATTTTATAATAATAAAATAATATAATAACAAATTTTTAAATCTTATTTTTCGCATATTTTTCTGCAATTTCCTTTCTAAATATTTTTTTCGAATTATCTATCTCTTACCATACAGGGGATCCATTGGTCTGTACTTTTTTTCCTCGATTGTTTCAAATATTACCGAACTTTTTTTCCATTAATTTTTATTTTACATTTTCACATAACCCCAATATACGTTGCTATGCAACTTTTTTTTTTAAAGGGACATGCTATATATTTTCACAAAATTTTTTTTTTTTGTTTCTCTTCAAAACAATTCTTATTCACTAAAGTCCTAAAATGATCAGTACAAAAACTATTCATGTTTTTAATAATAGTCACATAGAAAGTAAGTATACAATGAAAAAATAACCATTAAAATAATTAATTTTAAAAGACTTTTTACATAAACAATCTAAATGTATTACAAAGAAAAGTGGATAAATGAAGTGAGACAGCAAACTAATCTTAATTGTTTAAACAACTGATTTCTTGGCATACTTTCTATGTGATTATTTATTAATAAAAACAAATAGTTTCAGTACTGATCATTTTAGGACTATAATTTGCGAGTACTCAGCTACGCTGTGCAGTATTCCCTAGGCCCCCAACATCAACCGATAAAACAATTACATGTGATGGCATATTTTTCTCACTGCTAACCAGTCCTTGTCGAATGCTTTCATTTGATACCAAACCGACATATTTCTGACAACTTTTTGTCTGTAAGCCAGCCTCTGTTGAGTGTATTCATTTGAAACTAAATGCGATATCGTTTTGCAAAAGTAAAGTCGATCGGCATGGCATAAATCATACCACACACGACATATTTTGGCCAACTTTATACAAAAAAAAAAATTCTTACGCACACCAGCATTCATGGATAGTTTTCATATGAAACCAAATCGCTCAGCTTATCCCAATTTATGTTCTTTGATAGTTCTTTTTTGTTCTATAAAGTTACATTTTAAGTTTATAAATTATTAACGGTTATCTTTATATTACTGTGGAAACTACGGTTTAGATTATGTAGCAAAGTTTGATTTTGTTTACTTAGTTTGAACTAATTTGGCTACACTGAATTTTACTTACATATTAAATTTACGTATTATTATCAACGAGAAAATATAATTATAATTATATTTTGTCGTTGATTATTATTATTGGCAATCTATAAATTAATGTACTAACTTCCTATTAGTTTATTTAGAAATATTTTAATTTCCTTAGTTACATTATAACACATTTGGCAACACTGATTATCACGTAATTTCAAACGTCAAAAAGTAAATATCTGTTATATACTAAAATCACGCTTAATATATTTACTCATGATTATTGTTCAACCTCATGTTATTATATTTTTGACATCCAATGTCATCTGACAGCTATGAATGTTTAAAATTGATACACTAATTTGTCAAACAGGACACTTGTCTTATCCGTCTTAAAATAGAAAATGGACATTGAGATCCATTGTTTCAAATTTATGAAAACACACATTTTTTTTTATAAAAATACAGACCGACGGACTATCCGTATATTCACAAAAAACCTAAAATGACGAGTAAACTGTTACTTCCAATTGATCGATTTTTACCAAATGTTTATCGACTCGTGTCATTCATGTCAGAAACATAAATATGAAGTGTCATTAAAATACGTTTAGCCCAATTTGATCTCCACATGCGCACATACATCTGGACGGACGGACATCACGCTCAAAATAGTCAAAAGACATTGTAAAGATCTTAACCCGTATACGACCCCTTTCCGACATAAGTTCACATACCCAGTTTAATTTTATAACTAAAATTAGCTGGCTAATAGTAAAACGAGTAAAATTTTAGCTATTATTTAATAAAATTAACAATAAATGAACTTAAACACAACGGAAATATTTAATCTTATTTCACGTTATTAAAATATATTAGAAATAATTGGTTTACAGGAAGGGAGACGATTTGCGCTAATTTCTTTAAATTTTAATTACCATTCTGTATTGTGGAGTTATTTTATCCCATATTTTTTTAAAGCTTTGCGCAAGAGATCTTTTATAATTTTACATACTGGGTGTCCCAGCTCGACCGACACATGGGAGTTTTACATGGGAATTCAGTTTATTATGAATAGTATCTCCCCAGTGCAAGATATTAACTTGAAATTTTGTATACTTATCGGAGAATATTAATTCTATGAATCACACATATTTGAAATATGCAATTTCGTCTGCAGAGCGAGATATATTAAATTTAAAATCTAATATTTTTGTTCAAAATCAGACAGCCATGGAAATAAAAGAAAATATTTATCTGACAGTTTAGTGAAGTATCACTGATTTTAATTCTTATTCGCTGTATTTTAATATTATTTAAGTTGAATTTAGTTTCTTTTTGTTAAATAATATACCAATATTACAAAAATATAAATATCTACAATGGCATGTCATTAACTGTCAGAACTGTCACATAGATATTTTCTTTTATTTCCATGGCTGACTGATTTTAAACGAAAATGTTAGGTTTTATAATTTAATAAATCTTGTCTTGCAGACAAAATTACATATTTCAAATAACTGTAATCCATAGAAATAATATTCCTCAATAAGCATACAAAATTTCAAGTTAATATCTTGCACTGGGGAGATACTATTCATAATTAACTGATTTCCTATGTAAATCTCTCATGTGTCGGTCGAGCTGGGACACCCGGTATACAATGATAGAAACATTTTTGTTCATTAAGTTGAGTGAAATGAATGAAAAATAAATACTCCAGTAAAGATAAACGATAACTATATTGCTGCTACATCATGATCACGTTACATTTTTAAGATTTTAAGCAAATTATAGGCAATTGTGTGACTCAAATTGTCGACTATTTTTTATAAGAACAAAGTGTGAAGAAGACTTAAATTGGAATAATACCACAATATTATCCAATCAAAAAACAAGATCAAACTGCCACTGTCTTCACAACGCTTCGTTCTTATAAAAATAGACTATAATGTAACAAACTTTAACAGATTTAAGTCATTTTTAAGAAAAAAATGTCATATGAATAGACAGATCCTATACCTTGTAGTTTCCAAAATATAATAAGATAAAATTTTCATATTTTTCTAATCAAGATACTTTTGAGAAACAAGAATATTATAGAAATGCCATATCAATTTATTTATTAAAGCATATTTATGATTATCAAATCAAGAAACAGTGTTTCTGTTTTTCACAAGAAAAGATTACAAATTACCAGTGCCGAATCAATTTATTAATTTTTTTGCTAAAATATTTTTTATAAAAAATCCAATATTTGATGACTGTGCAAAAAAGTTATTAATAATTTTGACGGTATATACAGGGTGAGTCAGGGAAGACGCCCCCCCCCCCCCTTTAACTTTTTTATTATAAGTAATAGAAAAAAATGGCTCTTATAAAAGTTTTATTATTTTACATATACTAGTTGATGGCAGATGTAGATATTTTTTATAAAGTCAGGTTTACAAGATACGACTATCAACTTTTTTTCAAATGGCAACCTATAATTATTTTAATAATATAGAAACCGCCATTTTTTTCTCTTTTCAACGATTTCAACTTTTATTAATGTATTTGAAAAATTTCGAGAAAAATGAGATATTTAAAAATATTTGAAATAATTATTAAATAAATATTATAGGTGGCTATATGAAAATAAACAAAACGTAACAATATAAAACAATTAAATTAATGTCAAAAATGTATAGGTACATTTGTTTGTTACTTACTGAGAAGGATGTTTACCCGATTTCGAGAAACATAGCCACCTATGATATTTGTTTAAAAATTATTTCTGACATTTCTAAATGATTTCATTTTTCTCGAAATTTTTCAAATACATTAATAAAAGTTAATACATCGTTGAAAAGAGAAAAAAATGGCGGTTTCTATTTTATTAAAATAATTATAGGTTGTCATTTGAAAAATAAAAGTTGATAGTCGTATCTTGTAAACCTGACTTTATAAAAAATATCTACATCTGCCATCAAATAGCATATGTAAAATTATAAAACTTTTATAATAAAAAAGTTAAGGGGGGGGGGGGGGGGGCGTCTTCCCAGACTCATCCTGTATATATATATATACAGGGTGTTCGAAAAATAGGGGACCAAATTTGGAAAATATATTAATCAAACCAAAACAAGAAAATAATCCTAATATACCTATATCCGGAAACGAACCATTTCGGAATAAAACACTCGTTTGTTTGAATTTTAAATTTTATATTTAGTAATGCTTTTTACTGTCAATATTACAATAGTTACGTTAATACTTGTAATTTGTTTAATCATGTTTCCTTAGCAACTGTCAAAATTTGTTGTCACCGTAATTAAATTATTTTGATATTGTTTTGAAACTTTTCTATTAATATTGTATTGTTGGAGATGAGTTGATAGGACATTATTTTTTGCCAAACAGATTAACGGGAAATTTGTATCTAGACTGTCTGAAAAATAATTTACCAAATTTATTGGAGAATGTTTCACTATTCACACGGCATCATATGTGGTTTATGCACGCCTCCACATTTTAGTCTTCAAGTAAGACAATATCTTCAAAATTTAATTTGTAATCGGAGGATAGACAGAGGTGGTCCAACCACGTGGCCTCCACGTTCACTAGACTTAAATCCGTTTGATTTTTATTTTTGGGTTCATTTAAAGAGCTTAGTTTATTCGACGCCCATTAATAACGTAGATAATTTGCGGCAAAGAATCATAGACTGTTTCAATAGTATAAGACTAAAATCAGAAATATTCGAACGTGTCCGACAATCAATGAGAAGACGTATAGAATGATGCATGCAAGTTCAAGGAGGACATTTTGAACAACTATTGTAATTTTGAGAGTAAAAACATTACTAAAAATAAAATTCAAAATTCAAACAAAAGAGTGTTTTATTCCGAAATGGTTCGTTTCCGGACATTGGTATATTAGGATTATTTTCTTGTTTTTGTTTGATTAATATATTTTCCAAATTTGGTCCCCTATTTTTCGAACACCTGTATATATATATTTCGAAGAGCTGAGTTCGTTTCCAAAAGACTCTTTTAAAAATAGGGTCATACCACAAAAATATAATTTTATTCTTTTTGTAAATAATAAAAACTTTGATCATTTCAATCGCAGTTCAGTCAATAATTCATATATATGTCTAACTTTTCATTCATCATTTTGTTGATAAAGTTTCTCGTCATTATATGTGACGTCAATTAAGCATCATTTATATAGTAGAAACGAGCCAAATATACTGCTACAGGGTACATTTTTGTATGGCGTTCTAGATTCAAGTCAATAACTTATAATTGTAGAAACTATGAATTAAATTGTGTAATATTTTGTTTTCTTTAAAGTTGTAAATATAAAACAAAACGTTTTAATTTGGTTGTACTATATACAGAACATGACATGTCCTTGGCTTCCGGTTATCTAACCTATAAAAATGTTATTGTTGGTATTGGTCCGTTTTATTTTTATTATTAATTGTTTAATAATAATATTAGAGTACAAATTTGAAAACTCTTGACTAGAAGGTACAAATAGTAATTTTGTCTATAGATTATATGATCATATAATAGGAAAATATAATAAAACATCTTTAGTAAAAAAGTTTTCATTCATAATTTAATTTGAAAAAAATGAAATCTAGAAACATCCTTGAAAACTGTGACATAGTAGTGATATGTTGTGACTCACTTCATGTTAAAGATATGTAGTAGAAATACATAGATGGCGTTAGTAGTAGTTTTATTTAAAAAAATATATCTTATGTACTGGGAACTTCTAAAAGCTAAAATATGAACTTGTATTACTAACGTGTGTCAAATTTTCAGAAAAAACATATTTAAAAAATGGTTTGTCCCCATTCACAAAATTAGTTTAGTATCTGTTATTAAAATCTCCTATCCAACCTGTGGTTTAAAAATGTTTGATTCAAAATCCTAATCAAATTTTGAATATAAAAAAATATTTTTGATGTACAAGTGTTTTATCGAAATGGAACTCTTCGACTTATTCTAAAACTATTGGGTGTAGCAAAAAAAAAGTTTTTCAGAAGAAATCGGTCATAAAAAGATACATTTCAACCATGTATACGTAAATAGAATATACTCAAATATAACTTTTAAAATTCAACTAAATTTAATTATTGTACTCAAAGATCAGAGGCCAAAGCAAGGAAAACAAAATAATCGCTTTTCTTTAAATACAATACAATAATTATTGTCTAGATGTCAAAATAGTACCAAACAAAGTACGAAAAATCTATTATTTTGTTATTTTTCATTACCCTTGACCTTCTGATAGTACAGAAATAAATTTGAGTACATTTTATTTACATGATTGAAATCATAATAAAACTATTTAATGGGAACAAAAAAAAATATAGGTTACCAATTAGAAAAATCTATCTCTGTGTCGCTGCTTCAGAACCACTGATTTAATAAATTTATTTTATACGTAAAACAATCAACCCTTTGTCCGGAACATTTCTTATTAATTACGTTTTTTGCTACAACTAATAGTTTTAGAATTTAGAATTTTCAATGAAATATTCTGTAAAATGCACATACGCTCAAAATTTGTTACCCCTTTTTAACATCATGTACAATAATAGACTTAAGTACATGTAATATTATTTATTAAAACTAATATTCGAATTTTTAATAACAAATACTTACTAGAAAAATATGAACAATATTAAACACCGGAAAGAAAAACATTCCAAAAGCAATTGAATGCAAAAAATAGATGAAAATTATTCTAGAAGCAAGATAAAATGTCACAATCGGTTTCTACAAAACATATTCAGTTTTATCCAGTATCTGATTCACTGCTGACGTAAAGTACAATTAAAATTTTTCCCTTACGAGAACATATCTCAAGAACATTTGTCTGCAAGTTACTCAGTGTGTTTTGAATCGGCGCCTCGCCGGTGCAAATTATTAAATTAAAACTGACCTAGTTTGCTCGGTACCTACGCTGTTTATGAATATGAACCGCAGTGACTATCTGTGCACTACAGTATTTCGAAATGTAAATGCTTCCCTTCAAACGGAAGTGGAGTAATCTTTTGTTTTGTTTTGTTGCCGACTACTACGCCTACTTATATTATTGAAGTGATAATATTGTTGGCTGAGCTATTGTACCACAAGACAGAATTAACTTTGCATTGTCGTACTTGAGAATGCGAAATAAATAAAAGAAAACTTTCAACTCTAATTATAGCACATTTCATACCAATTTGAAACATTTCAATTCTATTAATAACACTGTTCATAAATTAACTGTTCATTAATATTATAAGTAGAGTATTAAATATTTATGGACAAAAATCATGTGTTTGTATTTATTAAAGTTAATCGTAAAGTAACTATTTATTATGTCAAATGTTCTAAAAAAAATCTTTTATATAACTGTCTTGCATGACCCATAATATAAATTTAAATATTTGTTTAAAACAAATTGCGTATATTTAGTTTTGTTATTGTTTTCATTGTACTTAAAATATAATTCTGACTTTTATCACTTTATTATAAGTACAAACAAAAGTACATGAATATACACGTTGTAATTTTTAGAACAACTATATTGTTTTTCATTCTTATAACTAAATTAAATTAAATACAAAGACTTGTTTTGAGCACAAATCTATGTGAGGTAAATATATAAGTTATAGGGGAACAATTTTTTTTCTCACTGGCAACGTACTGATATACATTTTTGATTGTATTATAACATATTTTTTCCGATTTTAAACTATGTACACATGGAATACGGTTTTAGGTATACCTACATGTTTTGTGTAAAAAACTTTAAAAATAAAAACGAAGTTATAATGCCGTTTTTCCTGCAAACATTTTTATACATTATTTAAATGGAGAAGTTTAGCATGATTGAAATTACATGTGAAATATTTTTTTAATCGTAAGTATATGAATAATTATAACTTAAAATGTAATTGAAAGTTAATTCAATTTATAATGAATGATTTATCATCAAACTTTTGTGACGTCACAAGTGAGCTAAGCGCTTGCGTAGAATGGATCGTGAGACCTAACTTGTCGAATGGAGGTCGTAGATTGAGAGAAAACTCCTTGTTGCCAAGGGGAACCCTGAGCGCGCTGCTTAAGGTAGACGATACGTTCTCCGTAAATTTTTGTGACGTCATTTTAGTATTAATGCCCAGCTTAAATTTTAAGCGACATTTAAACAAAAAAAACTTAATCGAAATTTTGACAGCAATGTTAAATAATTCATTTGACATTTTATTCCGATGTGATATTGTTCGTTTGAGGACACATTTAATTAACAACGGTGCACCCGGCCCTAAGGGAAATAATATATAAAATACGACTTTTGAAGACAATCTTAATAAAAAAAAATAGCTAAACTTCCCCACAATCGTTCTAAACATTATTTTAAACTTTTTGTAAATATTTGCAAAAATCTAAAAATGTCAAGGGTTATCGGTAGAAATAGAACTTTGATGTCCTTTCTTTGTATCTTCATTTGAATATATTTATACCTCTCATACAATAGACCATCCTTATCCTTAACAATAGCTGTCTTTATTTTATCTGCTCGAAAAACGACTGATTGTTTTAATGATGAAATAAAATATAAGCAGGACTTCAGTCAATTTTCTTTATTATGAAGTCGCAAGCCAACGTTTCGCCGTCATTTACGACTTCTTCAGGGTTCAAGACTAAGATGTTAAAAATTTGTTCATCACCGACATCAGTCGCTTATCCATCCCGTACATGATTGTTTTAATAATTACACCCAGTATAACAACCCAATAAATATCTTATGTCTTCGTTTGATTATTGCAACTGCTGTTCATAAATAGTTATACATTGTACTTGCATATTTTTTGCTGGTACCAATTCATTTATAATTTTTATGAAATTTATTTTGTTTTGCAATATTGCATTTACACTTAAATTACATGATGTTAAGAAAAGAGATCACAAATTTATAGAGTGTATATATTTTGATGTCCTGAATCTGTATCACAAAGATTATTTGAATATTCGTTACTTAAGGTTATATGTGTTACGTAACATAATGTATTGTATAAGTAATAACTTGCAGCCCTAAAAATTAAATATCAAAATCTCATATCCTGCCAGTGCGCCAGTAGCTTAAAATGTTCGCTTCAAAAATCATTACCAAATTTTCGAAGTTTGAAAAAAAAATTTTTGATGCAAATTCAGAACGTCAAACTTTTTGTAAAATAGTTAACGTCACCATAAAAGTATTCTTGCCGGATTATTGTCATGATATGTTATATTATTTTTTAGTTCCTGACTCCTCCAGTTCATACGATGGCTCCTGTACGATTATTATGTGGAGCTGTACTGCGATCATTTATTATAAGAGAATCCGACTCAAAAGAAGAAACACAAGAACCGGCAGACGAAGACGATGAAACAGCAGACAGTTCCGAAGAAAAAGAAGAAGATTCAGATTCAGAAGAAATCAATATTAATGAGATTGTAACAGACAAATCCCAATCCAAAAAACATAAAGAGAAAAAAGAAGATTTATCATCGTTTCATAATGAATCTTTTAAATGGACAAAGATTTTATTAGATTGACGGATATTCTGTACAAGCTAATTATTTTATCGTTAAATAAAATTTTAATATTTTTATTTGTTTATCTCACTTTAACATACCCTTAAAATAGATAAGTTGCGCCAATAAAAATAGTTCAGACTTAAGTAATTCACTACAGTTTCCAGTTTCAATTCGATAACTTCTTGATATTATCTGGCACAATTTACAAATTTTCCATTATCATAAAACATACTTGACATATGAAACACAAAAGATATATATGGTCTATTCTAATATGAATATACAATGATGCACTAATAAAAAATTTGCAAATTAATTTTCAACAGATTTTCTTAATAACATTTATTGATGGTATGCAAAATGGCACATTACCTGATATATAATATATATTTTACGACTCGTAGTCGCCATATTGACTTTCAAAAAGTTCAAATTATAGTCAAAATTATAATCAAGACATTAAATGTAAACGTTGACTAAAAAAAGGAAATTTCGAAAATTTTTAGTCCTAGTAAATTCGACTACAGTTCCAAATTATTAGAAAAATATAGCTGTGGCCACAACAAAATTGACCGCCACTGCCAAATATGTACGCTTTAAAATAAAAATTTTATCAATTAAATATATTTTTATTTTTCAAGTAAAAATTGTTACTTGAATATATTACAGTAACTTTCTTCAAATATTTTTTTCGTAATATTTATAGTTACATAATACTCGTATACCTTAAAATAAAGAAAACTATCACTTCCAGTTTTCAGCTGAACTATTTTTATCAATAGATAATCAACTCGTGTCATTGATGTCAACAGCTTAAGTAAATATGAATTTTCATTAAAATTACTGAACTTAATTTAATCTACTCGTGCACACATATCAGGACAGATAGATAGACTGACGACAGACATCACATTCAAAATAGTCAAAACGTATCGGGGTGGGCAAAAATCATGATTTATTTAAAAGAAAATCATTGATTTTTTTTAATCCAATAAATAATGATTTTTTGTTTTTTTAATGGGGGATTCTATCTCAATTGTATTTAGAGAAATTGGTTAAGAAGAACGATTCGTCTGAAGAACAGTAGGAAAAGTAACAAAGAATATATATTTTTGTGACACATTTAAATACTTATTTTTTTCTTCTGTTTTATGACAATTGAAGTCATAAAATATTATTTAATTTTAGATTTTATATACAGAACATATTACGATTCTTAATAATAGTTTTGTAGCAAATAAATACATTTTTATTATAATTTGTATTTTTTTATTTTTGATAAATATCAATGATTTTAATCACGATTTAAATCAAATGATTTAAATCCAGCCATGCCTGAAAAGTATTATAATGGTCAAAACTTAAAATATATATTCATTATATAGATAATTCTGTATGAAAAATATAATTGAAGAAAAAGAAAATTTGGCTGCACGAGGCTCGAGACTTTAGTTTGCTGTTTTCAAAGATAAAAAAATGTTAACATGGTATACGATAACATTGAAATAATTCAACAAAAATCATTCTTTGAAAAGGATGTCTAAAAATGATTTTATAAGCACCGTATAAAATAGTATGATAAATAAGATAATAGTTTCAAATTTACGTATTGTCTAGCAAAGTTTACAAAATTTCCACTGCTGTAAAACATATTTAATTTGCAAATCTTGATGATTTATAATTCATTTTAAACAAATATAGATTTCATATAAATTCTTAGTCAACTTTTTCACAATTTAGTTTTAAGTCAAAATGGCAACCGAAGTAGTTTCTAAAGAAGATTGCCTTAAAATTATTAACAAAGTATCAAGAGATCAATTGCAATTGATAAGTTTTAAAGTTGTGCCATTTAGCAATGAACCATTGGGATTTTTAGCCGATCACTCAAAGCTAGAAATCATTGTTAAAAATAACAACAAACAAATGATTCTCAGTTTTTTTATGAAAACAATTCCATGTGGCATCGACGCTCATAAAAAATATATACACAAAACGGGAGTTTTCAAGAAAGAAGCATTAATATATAAGGACCTGTTTTGTAAATTGCAAGTATTAACAGAAGTGAAATTTTCACCACTATGTTACTTTGTAAATGCTGATTCTCATATTGTATTAGAAGATTTGTCTAGTCAAGGATTTACAGTAATTAAAGACAAATCATCAACTTTTGATTTTCCTCATGCAAAATGTTGTGTAGAAGCAATGGCAAGATTTCACGCTGCAACTATTATTTATGAAGAATTAAATTCAACTGAAAATCCATTTAGACTTATAAATCATTATAGAAATATGTTATTTGAAACAACGTTTTCTTTCGAAGAAGGTCACCCAAGAAATGATTGGAGAATAACTACAATGGCTACACTAGTTGATTTGTGTAAGAAAATGGAAAAATATAAGAACATCGATTGCGAACCAGCTTTACGAAAATTAGAAGAAGAGATGAAAATATTTATAGCTCCTTCCAAAAAATATAGGAATGTTTTAAATCATTGTGATTTATGGTCAAACAATATTATGTTTTCTTATAAAAATTCTGTTCCTCATCAATGTACTATAGTTGATTTGCAAATGATACGGTATGCCCCACCTTGTTACGACTTTTTACAATTTTTATATTTAACAACCACTCAAAGTTTTCATGAAGGGTATTTTGAAAAACTGGTTAATATTTATTATAACGTTTTTGAACGAGAATTGAAACGACATAATATAGATGCTAATATTGTTTTACCAAAAGATCAATTTTTGGAATCTTGTAATGATTATAAACGTCCAGCTTTGTTAGAATCTTGTATGTTTGGTACAATTGTTTATTTGAATGGTGATTTTTCGCAAGATATGTTAGCTGATAATAATAAATTTAATGATTTTATGTTACGAGATAGAAGTAAGTTAGTATGTAGATTGTTTGACGAAGATATGATCTATAGAAAAAGAGTAGAAAGTCTGTTAGATCAATTATTGACACATATTTTGTAAATTGACTTTTAAAAATGGCGCACTAATCCAGTGCTGCCGCCATGTATTATAGTGTTAGTAAATATAATTACAATGACATTTGTCAAATGCGTTGCTTGAAATGTGAAAAATTGCATTTAAATTAGTATTTTTGAACAATAAAACATATTTTATTATAATATATATGAAAAGTTAAGTTGTATATTATTTTACAATGCCGGTAGATATTAATAGACTAACTGAAGGTTGGTTGGAGTTAGAAAGTGACCCAGGATTATTTACTTTATTACTAGAAGACTTTGGTGTGAAAGGTGTTCAAGTAGAAGAAATTTACGACTTGCAGAAACCAATAGAAGGCCCAGTGTATGGTTTTATATTCCTTTTTCGTTGGATAGAAGAGCGCAGATCCCGAAGAAAAGTTGTAGATCAAACCGAAACATTCTGTAAAGATGAAGATGTTGTTAATAACTTATTCTTTGCTCAACAAATGGTTCCAAATAGTTGTGCTACGCACGCGTTATTATCAGTATTATTAAACTGTCCAAATATACATTTAGGAGAAACTTTAAGTAGATTGAAACTACATACTTCAGGAATGTGTCCAGAAAATAAAGGATGGGCAATTGGAAATACACCAGAGTTGGCTTGTGCACATAATTCTCACGCTATGCCACAAGCAAAGAGAAGGTTAGATAAATCTACTAGTGTTAGCACAGGGAGATTCACAGGAGAAGCATTTCATTTTGTAAGTTACGTCCCTATTAACGGTAGATTGTTTGAATTGGATGGTTTAAAACCATATCCAATTGACCACGGACCAGTTGGAGATGATGAAGACTGGACCGAAAAGTTTCGTCAAGTCATGAGTGATAGATTAGGAGTAGCAACTGGTGAACAATATCACGACATTAGATTTAATTTAATGGCAGTTGTACCCGACAGAAGATTAGCTATAACACATAAGTTAAAAATGCTGAAAACTAATAAACAAATTGTATTGGATGCTTTACAACAACTTATGAAAATAAAACATCCAGATATTAAAATAGAAAAAGATGAAAATAATCTGGATGGAAAATCAGAAAATAAAGAGGAAGAGAAAAAAATTATGGATATAGTCGCTTCTATGTCTAGTCAAGTTGACAAAAAAGAAGATGGAAAGCTGGAGCCACCAAAAATCAAATTACTGTGCCCCCTTGATTATTCAACACCTTTAACCATTCAAACATCACCAGCTCCCAGTAGTTCAAGCACAGATACTTCTTCTGAAGTGGGATCAGCCTTCAACTCACCAACCCAAACCTGGAGCTGGAGCTCTGCGCAAGGAAGCCCCACATCCACAAAAGATTTCAAAAAGTTTGTTGTCATCCGCGTAGCTAACGACGACAAAGATATCACTCTACCGCGGTTATCCGGCATAAATGTAAACGGGAAAAGACTCGTTTCAGAAGTTGCAGGAGTGCAAAAGAAAGTATGCTTGAATACAGGACATGCCAGAGTTAAAACAAGTGATGGAGACACAGTCATAGCGGAAAAAAAGTATCCAGAATTGTTTGAACCGCATACTTTTGCTCCACAAGATTTGCTTGCACTATTAAGGAATTTAGAAAATGAAATATGTATTTGTGAAATCAGTCTGAAGGATGAAAATGACAAGAGAAATAAATACAAGGTAAATATTAACTTTCATAAACTAAATAAAAACTTTATTAAAGTTATAGAAAATTGAAATACAAATATTATATTAAAAATTATTTTATTTATGTGTTGTTTTTCTTGCCGTTTTGCGTTTACGTCTTTAATTTCATATTATTTTGTCGTAACTCTATGAACATGTTATACATATTTTATTGAAAGAACATACATATTTGTATCGAAATAAATTTGCAAAATGAAGACCATTGGTAAAAATTCGGTAAACATGCTCTTAATAAAAAACTGATTTTTTAACATTTGGAAATCATACTTGGTGACACTCTTAAATTATTTTGAACTGTTTCATGTGCAAAACTAAAATTTTGTAGAATATGGGAAAAACAATTAAATTTAAATAAATTAAATTCCTAATATTATGCGAATTATTTTCAATTCCTTATATATTTATTCTATCTTTCTAAATTTTACAATTTCTTATTCTTTCTTGCTTGCTGGTTCTTAATATTAAACATACCTGTTAGAAAGTAATAATAGTATAATGTGTTGAACAAATCGAATTTTTAATGATTTTATCTTTTTAAAGGACATTTTTTAAATTGTAAAAAAACGTTAAAGAAACATATTAGTTGTTAAGTCCAAAGTGATATTAAAAAATACTTCATCTGACTTATAGCATAGACTAAGTAATATAATTATTAATAAGTATATTACTTAGTCTATGCTTATAGATAATATTTAATTAATAATATAATTTGTAAAAACCTAAAGGGAGAAAGGTAAAAAATTCGTATTGTGCTACAAAATTTTGTGCATATAAAAATTTGAAAAATATTACAGGTGAAGTTTAGAGTTTCCTGATAATTATTTTCTTATAGGTTGATGATTGCCGAAGAACACACAACTACGACGAATTCATCTGTACATTTCTCTCCATGCTGGCCGAGCAAGGGAAACTAGCAGAGCTCGTTCAACAGCATCTCCTAGTACATAAACGTCCTGGCACTATCCCAGCTCCTAGAGCAGCGAGGGCAGCCAAGAAAGCTGAAGGAAGCAGTACTCGACGACGAAGAGGGCGCGCGAAATGTAAAAAACGCAAGTGATTCCAAGCTCGTAAGTATTCGTTTTCGTATGAATCTGATTGATATAATGCAATTAATTAATCTAGAAGCCTTTTGTACATTTATGTTAGTATTTAAAAAATAAATGGAGTTTGTACCATTATGGTGCTTTGTTAGAAATAAAAGAGTATAGGTAGTTTATAGTGTAAAGTTTTTAATAAATATTTTTTATGAATATTTACTGATTTGCTAATTACCTTTGTAAAGTAAATACAGGTAAGTATATCAATTTAAAAGGTTACTGTTTATTGATTGTATATTGTGATACAATTTTAATTATTACTTTAAATAAATAGTTAGTATTTCTAATAACATATCAGTACTTAATATAAGTAGTTGTAGCATTGATTCATTAAAAAATGAAGAGTATTTAAATTTAAAAAATGTAAATATAATAAATGAACACTAATTATAATAAAATTAATCAAATCAGTATTCCATTTTTATTCAGTAAATAATTTCATTTTCCATCAGAATAACTAATTAATCATCGAACTATAACAATACCAACATTTATTTATGCATTTAAAGTGCTTAATTACTATTTAATATTTAATTTATCATCAAATGGTTAACACTAAAATACTTCAATAAGAATCTGTTTATATATCTTTATCATTACAAAAAATTAAATAAAAATGAAATACTGCAAAACTAACAACTTGCTCTGTACTCCCTCATGTACTTACTTTCAGGAAATTCTTTTGTATTTTATTATTTTTGCTGAATCAGTAATTTCGTCGATACATTCATTATTTTAACATTTAATAACAATCAAATATAGTGGTGACACATTAATTTATTCTCATAAAATCCTACTAATCATTGATGAGATATAACTTTTAAATTAAAATCAATATTCATCAACTGTTTCGTCCTGGCGTGAAAAATTAGGTTCTCACTTATTTTCAATTGTTCCATTTTTTTTATATTCTTCTATACTGGTTTTAATAATTTATGCAAATTTAGATAATAATATTTATACCAACTATTAATTTTATAAAATACGTATCATTAATAAATAAAAATATCTACTAATTTCATAGATGTTGATATGTCATGTAAGTAAATGCTTTTTTTACATCTAATATATTTTTCAATATCTTTGTTCCCAAATATTTACTTTTCATTACTGGTGATTCATATTCTATTCCGCGTTACCTATAAAATCATGGAAAAAATATTTATGTGTTGTTTTTAATATGATAATTTTGAGTGTGACATAACTTTTTGTGGGACATTCCCTCAGTTACAAAAAGTAGCCTTCAATATTTGATGACGTGATATCTTAAGATCGCAAATTTTATATTCTATTCATTGAAAAATTTTATTGGTTGTATATAATTTTAAGGAATGTTAGACTACTTGGCCTCGACAATTATTTAGATATTATAATTGAAATAAACATGCATTTCAATGAGTAAAGAAAAGAATATGCAATAAATTTTTAGTAATAGCTAATATTCCTATTTTCTATGTGATTCATGTACTTAATTCTTGTTATATGCACGTCAGCTGTATTTATAAGTTTTTGAAATATTTATTTTTCATACTTGACCTTTATAAATAAATGTAATTAACATAAAACTGAATCATGGTCTAAATAAGTAATAATACATATAATTTTTTAAGTTTATTTTAAAATAAAATCGTATAAGTACATATATAAAAAATAATTCTGAATTTTGCATGTAAGTATTTCATTTGTTTTAATATTGATTACAATAAAGCAAAAATATGGAAATTTGAATGATTGCATATTCGAATGTATGCATTATATTTTATTACAAATTTGAAAGGAAGCAGAAAATGTATGCCTTATAATGTACCTATATTAGCAAAAAAAAATAGTTATTCAATAGTATATATACACACTCGGTGTGTGGCTGTCAATAAAATACTTAAAAATAATTCAGAGAACAGATTTTGCTTTTCTTAATAAACCAATATTAGTTTTTGATACCTCAAAACCATGTAGAGTACAAAAATATTAATATATTGATGTGTCACATGTTTTAAATGATTTACTAACACTATTATTATTCTCAAACAGTTTTTATATTGCATTAAAATTAATATTTTATTATTTTGCAGATGTAAGCATTGAAATTGCATATATTGTCAGAATAGTAAATGTATTATTATAATGTTTGAGTTAATATATTTCAGAAAATTTTCGGTCCACAAAGAAATAGTTTGATATTATTTGTTATGTCATTAATTTCTAAAAATTATAACTTTACAATAGATTTTTTACCGCATTTTCATCAATAATCATTATTTTGCAAATATTTCCGACGTAAGTATCAGATAATTTCTATATGTTATTGATGCTTATTATATATTACTAGGGGCGTCAAATCTTTTTATCGTAGATATCAGAAGTGATGAATTTATACTGTAGAGAGCGTTTACTAGACGTCACTTGTCGGAACGAAGACTGGCATGGAGAGTGCACCAAAGGGACCATTTTTGTAAATGAAATAATTCGAATTCCGTGTTTTAGAACCACAGCTGGGCCTCATTTTCCTAAATTAAGGTAAATTTATTTATTGTAATTCTGCCTACAATAATTGTAACAATAGTTCATTATAGAATTAATTTAGTTAGATACATTTGTTACTACAGCTTTTCGAATTTAATTAATTTTGGAACAACTGTAGACAGTGTGCGAATGTTATTTTACGGACATTTTCTAATGTATTGGACCAAATTATACTTGAAAATGTTGTTTTTCTTTCTTTTAAACACATATTTGATGGTACTGTGTGTTTCTTTTGAATCTAGTACAATTTGCACATCTTTGTGCATTGTATACGGAACGTGAATTGTTTCTTATGGGCTCCGCATTGCGATGCTGCGGTGGGTGACCTTTACCCGCATTCCTCTGGTCTGCATGCCGCCATCATATCAAGGACACATGACTGCGGTCAGCTAACAGCTATATAAACTAAACCTAAAGATTTAGGGATAAAATTGATACAATGTAAGGTTATAGCAATAATAAATTTAATTAATGCTAACTCTTTGATACATTATTATTTTATTTCTCGAGAAAAACGTTTTTCTACATTTTATAAGTAACAAAAATAATAACAAACAACGATTTTTAACATTTAAAAATAATTTATTAAAATAGGTAATTACGAATAAAGAATAATAATAATGAAACAATAAGGAGACACACTTGTTTATAAAATAATATTTAATGGATTTGTACTACATATCAAACAAATATTTTTTTATTAATGCTATTACCTTCAAAATAATATGAGTTCGATGTTTCATATGTTACATAATACTATATATTTAATGATAATGGTAGTACATGTGCGTTTTATTTCTAAAAAGTAAGTAAAAAAGGTATACATTAATATTTTTACTATTGTATTTTTAGTGGATATGAAATGAATGATGAATATGACCATTAATAAAACATCGAAAATTATATAATTGATACATAAAATTTTTATTTAAAAATTTGCCAGAAATTGAAAGGAATATACAGAAATAACGGAAAGGCTATTGAGGAGTTAACAACCATTGGGATCATTGCACATTTTATGTAAACATTATTTATTTTATGTGAGTGCTATAAATATTTCTAAAAATAACGTAATGCCTGGTCATTCGTCCGTCTGTCTGGATACATGTGGACACAAATAAAACAAATTCGATGGATTGGATTTTAATAAAAATATATTTTTATTATTACTTTAATACAGTCAACCAGAAATTAAAATTTATTCATGCCAATTTAAAGTTTTTTCAAATATTTTGTACCTAAAACAATTTTGAAACATATATTTAAAGAAAGTAGCCATAAAAAATGTAAGTAGCAACCATTATTTGAAAAAAATAATAAGTTAAACCTTTTTTATCACATAGCGCACATTAAAGTAGTGGCAGTCAGTTCTGTGTTGGCCCCATCTGTTCCAAATACGATTGATTTTATTGATAATACTATAATTAGAACTAATAACAAATTATAGTTAGGTTACTTAAACATTAAAAATTGTAAAATATGATATTTGTGAAATATTTAACAACACTTTTTTATAAAATGAAAAATTAAAAATATTTTAAACAAATTCTAATCATTACAAAAATATGAAATAGTGATCAGATTAAATATTTATTTTTATTGTCACATTATTGTAATATTGACAATGGTAATATTTTTCTGTTTTGTTCTTTTTTGTCTTTTTTGGTTTGCTCCCATTCTAATTATTATTATTTTTAGATAAGATTAGAAATTTTTAGTCTTATAAGAATTTAAAAGTTGATAATATAGAAAATAATCAGTTCCGGTTATATGGAACCGATTTCTTCTTGAATGAGATGTCTGCATATTTCGGCAGTCATCTCACCCATTTCTAAAAAAAGTTGAATTCCGCAACTTGTCTCGGTTCCGGCTTGCTTCTCTCCATTTCTCTTCTCTGCGGAGGCTGTTGCAGTCGCGCTCGCGACGCTCAGTTGTTCTGGTTCTGGTACACTTCCCGTCAGCAGACAACGACCAGTTCCTGTTTGTGTGCCGTTTCTTCGTACGAATCATTCCGTTTCTATTTTGACGCACACAGTAATGAGATACTAATTTTCAGATGAGTTTTTTGTAAATTTAAAGAGAAATTTGTTTGACGTTCGGTTAGCAAGAGGATCCTGTTAGCGAAACTCATTTAGAATGGGACTATATATTAAAAATTAGTTATGTACAATATAAAATTATTTTCACGATTTTATGAATAAATATATTAGTCTACACAAAAGAATAAATGGCAAAAAATAAGAACGTGCAGAATTTCGTTCCAGTTAAAAACAATATAGAATTCTTAATTTGTTTTGAAGAAACCTAAATTAGTTTATACTCTATATTTAAAATATTATATTACTTATCATAGCCAAATATTTTAAGTAACAAAAATATTCACTACTGATTGTGTCTAAATACATAATAATGATAATTTTCCCCCCCAGAATCTCATGGCCATTATTTGATCGTAAATAAATATATTAGTATGATAAAAATATTAATTTTATTTTATTTTAAGAACATGATAACTATTAATGTTTTGAACTTCGATTATGAACAAAAAATTGCGACCATCCTCTGTATTAAAAATGTCAGTAAATTATTTTTTTTTAAATAAAATTTGTTACTTACACATTTTACAGCAATACATACCTCCGGATGGACACCGACAAACATCACGTTCAAAATATCTAATTAAAATGTTTGGTAAAAACCTTAAATCGTGGACATCCGTAATATCTGGAAATATCAAAACCATATATTATTACAAAATGTGCCTTATTTTATAGGGCATACAGTTACAATACAATACACTACGTTTGTTTTACAGCAACTTCATTTAAAATAACACTTTTTATGAAAAGTTAATGAATTTATAACAAAAAGCTTAAATATGAAGTTTCATTAAAAACTGTTCAGCTGGTTTTGCTGTCCATACCTATGTATCCAGATAGATTGATGGAGGAGAGCGAATATATATTACGTTAAAATTAGTAGTATTAAAATATCTGTATAATACAATATATCTTAAACACATATACATATTGATTAATAAAAATGAAAAAATTAAGAATATGTAGAAAATTAGATAAATTAAAAAAAAATATTACTCTTTTCCATGTTTTTGTGAAGAAATTTAAATTAAATTATCAAATAAGAATATAACATTATTATTTTTAGTTAGTTATCTTAACTCAATGTCAATATAATAAACAAAGATATCTATTACTGAGTGTTCTAAATAATAATGATATTTTTTTACCCCAGAATCTCATGGCCTATATATGATAACAATGTATTAAGAATATTCCTTGATAAAACGATGAATATTGCATTATTTTTATTTTGAACATTATAATCCATATGGTTTTGTATATATTATTTCTTATATATAAACAAAGATAATATTCCTTTTTGTTACCAAAATACAAGAAGTCTGTTTTATAAATAAGCATGCTTGTTTAGAACACTTAAAACTATTAATTATAAAATAAAGATGTAAAAGTGTAACAATGTTAAATAAACAAACTGTTATTTATAAAATTTTATCTCCTCGTATTTAGCAACTAAATGAACAGGACGTAGATCTACCTTAAGACACTTTTTTTCAAATGTGAAATAGTGCTTAAAATTAATTTTTCAAGATACAGTAATATTTGGTGTAAAAGAAGATTACATTATTTTTAATAAACAATATTTATAATGTATTTTATCATTTTATTCAGAATTTCAATTAAAATTGTCATTTGACAATTGAAATCTGAAGTATATCTCAAAGTAACGCCACTAATTTGGCATTTAAAAATTCTATATAATACATGACAAAATAATTATATGAAGTTGATTTGTCTTTTATAAGCTGGAAATAATTCTTTGCGGTCGGAAGGCAGAGGCCAGCTAGACAAATGGTGACCTTGACTCGCAGTCTCGCCGTCTCTATTTATAGAGGTGACCATTGTTGCGTCATGGTAGATGGCAGAAGATCCGGAACTAGCTGGTTTCCCTAACCACCCCAAAATAACCGCTTCGCCAATATTTGTCACGCGAAGAAAAACAGTGGAGCATAATATCAACTTCACACGTGCGTGGCCTTGAAAACAGATGATTTGGAAGCAAAGAATTCGGGGGCCTCTGGCATAGATATGAGCTTTCACAAATTTTCTTGCTTTTCTAACATTGAATAAAATTAGAAATTATCATTATTTACGTTAAATATTACCTACTCAACTGTATTATTACAAAGTAAAATACTCTTTCTAAACCTTATTATTTTTCATATAAACGCAACAATAAATAATTAAGAAATAAACATGTATTAGTGATGAACGCACACAAAATATCAAAATAATTTTTTGTCAAATAATTAGACAATTAATCCATGAAAAAACGATATCCAATATTTAATTTAAATAAAGTGAGCCCCTTTATATAACATTACCAACATAAAAACATACTATATCCATTAACATACGTCCAATGGGCTATATGACCACTCTCGAATTGAAAGAAAAAAAGTATAAAAATTAAAAATTAACCACTGTGGCTACTAATAATAATGATAAAAACTAAATATTATTTTATAATTTCACTGAAATTCGCAATTAAAATGTAACAGCGCCCGATCTCTGACGTCACCTAGGAGAATGAGAGAGCAGTTTACAATGCTAAAAGTAGGAATTTAATGAAATTATTTATTTTACTTAAATGATATCGAATAAATGTTGCTAATGATAAATTAGTCATAATTATTAATGAAACAATATATGAGATATCAATTTAGGAAATTTATAGAATAATATTAAAATATTTTGATACTACACAACGAATGTTATAATGTAAATCTGGTTGGCATTGAAGTCCCTGACGAGTCTCAGTGTGTTTATTGTTTGGTTACCATGGTTACGGATTAGAATCAGGTAGCAAAAGGTTCGCGCGGGTCGCACTATATCTTTCTCTTTCTATTAGCATCTCTCTTTGTCTAATTCTCCTAGGTGACGTCAACATATCCCCTCTCCTAAACTTTATTATTGTTTTTCTCCGGAATTATCAACAATTAAGCGATTTAAAAAAATACGGGTATTTTTATTTTTGGTATAGAATCATAAAATGGAAGAAAAAAAAATTGGTCATATACCCCATTGTATGTAAAAATCGACAGCAAACTGCCATTAGTGAAATATTGCTATTCAGTAAAAAAAAAATCTTTCTTTTTTTTTATTTTCGTAAATAATTACGAAATATTTACAAAAAAATTAAAAATGAAACAGCAAAGTAGGTACTATTTCTAGTACAACTCGTACTATAATGATAAATTAAAAGCTAAGACATGAAATTTAATTAAAATATGTTAAATTGAGTTTGCTGTACATGTGTCCACATAAGTACACTGAATTCAAACAAACTTACATACGTACAGATCTCACAAAAAATAATAATGTTTAAAAAGTACGTATTGTAAAGAACTCAGTTTTGGAAGCCTTTTAAATCTTGAGATTTAAAAATTGGTATGGTTACAATATATCTCGTAAACCGATCGTATAAACATACTATCAGCCATAATTTTCAAATATGCTCACTATTTATTAAAAAATATATATTTTTAATAGTTATTTAACCTACAAGAAATGTAAGTACGTTATAACTTTCGAGAAGGTATAAACTGAGGTGGAGTCTGCGGAAGTTGTATTAGGTATTTACATTTCGATTCGCTTATTATATTTTTCGCGCCATTAGCAGCTATTAACTACTAAATAATGTTAAAGTATTTGTAAAATGTGTCAGTTCACTAGACAGTTCAAATTTATTTATTTATTAATTACCCTGCTAGGAGGACAGTTATTTCTATAACTTCCTGTTGACAATGATAACCAAATAACATAAGTGATCAGGAACTTAAAACTTACGTTGCTATGGAAGTAGTATCCAGATCATTAGTAAAAAATCTTGTATTCATTTATTTACTCCAAATGTCCAAATCTGTATATTTCAACAAAATTTATAACAAACGATTCGTACAACGAGAATTGAAATAATATGATTTATAGGTAGTATAAAAATGTGATATTGATAAGAAAATAAATAAAGTGTGCGTGTTTGTAGTGATGTAAAAGTGACGAATTTGTATCTGTTTTCGCATGCGGTGAACGTCCTCTGGTCTTCATCGTTTCGATTAGAGCATTCTAAGTAAACCGGTAATCGTGGAATGAAGGAATGCGTATCTCACCGCTCGGCGCGACCTACAAACCCAAGGTCGAACGTTGACACACAAAACATCCACACGAACATTTCCACACTTCTACAACCGTGCCCATGCCTTCTTCTTGCAAACAGTGACTAACTCGCTCCATACGTGGCGGCTATTTTCATGCGCTGCATCATGCCATCATGTGATGTGCCTACGCTTTCACACACCATGGCTATTTTTGATGATTAGGGGACTGATGATAGATGGCAAAATAAATACTAGCCAAATATAACACCGCCAACTATAATTACTCAAAACAATGTCGACCTATTCATATTTTACTATAACTTTATCAAATTTTTCTAATCAAGTGTATTACCCTGTAAATTTTACGAAAACTAAATCATGTTCTGTATTATTGAAAGTTCAGTTTTTGAAATAGGTATCTATACCTCCATTGCTTAAATATATAATATTAAAATTGTTACTAACAATCTTGTTTATGTACAGTATACATAGAATTTGATTGTATCACGTAGGGATGTTCCGATAATATATATTATCGATACTTTTCTTTCGATACTGGAATTTTAGTATCATACCAATCTTCCGATTTTTTATTAATATCAGTACGTTGAGCCCAGTATCGCAAAACCTCAATTAATTTAATCAAACATTTTTTCATTGTTGTTATTCCCCCACGTCATTTTCACCCAATCAGAATGTTTCATATGATTGAAGTAAGCAGTTTTTAATAAAAAATACGTTTCATTTATATGAATAATTTTGTGTATGAACTGTTGTTATTCGTGAAATAATCAAGCTAATATAATTCAAGCTATAAATTTAATTGATAAAATTTACTCATAATTTTTGCAAAGTAACGACAACCCCGGTGAAAAATTCGCTGTCTTCATATAACTGTCATTTTTGACACTCGTTTGTCTGTTCACTACGCAACAACTGTTCGTAAATTTTTCCATTAAATTCACAACTTTCGCTATATATTTCTTATGATTAAACATGAAACTAACTTTTTTATTCGTTCTAGGAAAAATACGTACAAAACTGCTTTTCCTTAGCGTTTGCAATGAAGAAGAGTGGAGCATTTATTTCTATTGTAAAACAGATGAGAATAAAATATTTTTTAGGCGGCTGGTACATAAATTGTTGTTTTTCGTATCTGCTGGCAACCTTAAAGTATCAATTTTTATTTGACATCTGTCAAAATCAAAATTTTTGGCCGCTAGTTTGTTAATTATTGATTTACATAGTTCATATTAATGTGATTAATTATTTTAGAATATAATAACAAATGTAAGTAAAATTTTAACTATTCCTTTACAAATATTAATGAAAAAGTAAAGAATTTGCGAGTAAAAATAGCGGCCGTAAAGTAAATGCGGCCGTAAGGTAAATGCGGCCGTAAAGTAAATGCGGCCGTAAAGTAAATTTTGACAGATGTCAAAAATTGATTTTGAATGAAAATTCATAATTTCTTGTTGTAATCGCCTAAAAAATGTTGTGTGCACCTCGGCTAAAAGTTCTTTTTGGGCCTCATCTGATTTGTAGCCTCGGCTTTGCCTCGGCTGCAAACTTCGGCTTCGGCCCAAAAAGATTACTTTTAGAACCTTGATACACAAATAACTATTTACGTTTTTTTAAAAAATAATATTTTACCTGTTTATTTCTTACCTTTTTCTTTCGATCCGATACTAGTATCGATCATTTTTATTCGGTATTTTTGATACCCATAATTATTAATACTTGATACTTTTTCAGTATCTCATATCTCTGTATACCAGTATTGTTTTAATTTTAATTTAAATCAACATATATAATACTTTTGAGAGGAAATAGTAGACATATGGAAGATGGATTTACTTGATACTCCCTGGGGAAGACCCACGTGGGGGTTGAAATCGGTCAAAGGAAATAAAATTTTTATTCAATTTGCCTGAATTCCAGTAATATTTTCCTTCAGTAGACATACAGTTTCACTTTTTTTAATAGTAAAGAGCATTTATTAACATTTTAAAACTATTGTTGCCATTATGTCTATTGGGGAGATCTACGGGTCTTGTGTCGAGAAAAAAGTATTTCATGTTGTACTATAAAATTGTTACCCGTAGATATTTTTTCCGCAAATTACTTCATTATTATTAAAAGTAAAATTGAATCAATTTTATTTATGTAACAGTTATTTATGGTACAAGTATGTAGTGTGTTATATTACAAATAAGTTACGTGAGAAATGTGTGCCATACAACATTTTATCCAACACCTTTCAATCATTGATATAAAAATATATAAAAGTTTTTTTTGACAATTGATACCTCAAAATGAGATTTAATAAAGAAAAAAATAGATAGAATAAAATGATTTTAAAATATTTGTAGTCTTATATTTTGTAGTACTAAATTTAAATTCTTTAAATCTGACCTTATATTAATATGATTCTATTGCAAATTTGTATTTGACATGTCATAAGTAACAGTGACAGCGTTTTTCTTCTTAAATTTTCAACAACTAAGTTTTTTATTTTATTATTATTAAAATCATTTCTTCATAAAAATGTAATTATGTCAATCTAACATTTGTCATCTATCATTTGAAATGAAGAAAAAATCAAGATATCGTACCACAATAGTTGGCATAAAGAGAACAAAATTGGTTTACTTCAAAAACCGAAAGACCGAAAGTATACGTCAAGCAAACCATTTTGCGTTTTTGCTACTCTAAAGGAAGACAAATAAGAATTTCAAAGAATAATATTGTCTCAGAAATTATGGTAGTTCTTTTCTCATATTAGTTTAAGTACTTATAGTGTTCAGATATCCGCTATCGAGGAATCTTCGTAATATATGGTTGTGTGTGTGACTCCTGTCATCTCATCCCTGTGAATAGTTATTTACATAAGAGTAAGAAAAATTACATTACTGTCGAGGAGCCTTACTGAACTACGAGGCACTTTGTACCGAGTATTTTATGTCTCCGAGTCAAGCTCATCAGGCATATTTTGGCGAATAATGTATTATTTTTTTCTGAAACCATTGAATATAATAAAAAATAATTTTAAATTTAATAAGAAAATCTGATTGTATATAAGTATTTAGTAGTGTGCTTTTTTCGTTTTTAAGGTGACAGAAAAAAATTGTAAATTAACAAAAACCAAACTGTCAGTTTTGCATTTTTGATGCGTACGCGTATAGTAATTCGTAATGTCTTGCAAAACTAATCATAGCGACGAGGTTCCTGTAGATATAAAAGAAACGTCGGCACAGGTTGTAGCAGATATACTGCCCAAAAAATAAATAATGAGGTACAACTGGGTTTTTAAATACATATTTTCATGACTAGTCAGGGAAATGCAACTTTCGCACCGCATTTTAGGAGCGAAAATAGTACTTTCGCCTTGGTATCAGAAAATAGTTATTTGTATATCAAGTGCTGAAAGTCTATCTTTGTCGAACCAAAAAGAAAGTTGCAGCCTGAGCGAAGCGAAGTTTGCAATCATTTGTGTTCGACAAAGGACTTTCAACACGTGTTATACACATTATTTTTTCTACTCCTGCAAATTTTGTATTTGTGATACGCAAGTGATGCGTATCCATGGCAGCAACAATGCAACAAACATTTCTTAGTGCTGCAAAGAGTCACTTTCAGTATGAAAAACAAACCAGAAAATTATATTTTCAAAGCAGGAGTAGAAAATAGTTATTTATGATATAAGTGTTAAAAGTGACATTTTATGAGTGAGTGGGGAAGTTTGAAACGAGGCGAAGCCGAGTGTAACAAACCTCACGAACGAAATAAAATCACTTTTAACACAAATATCATACACTATTTTTCTACGACCCTAGTTATATATTAGTAAATAAAAAATATAGAATGACATTTATGACAGGTCATGATGTATTTGTTATGAACAACTGAACATAAGTGCTGTTAATAGTTATTTATGATATAAGTGTTACAAGTGACATTTTATGAGTGAGTGGGGAAGTTTGAAACGAGGCGAAGCCGAGTGTAACAAACCCCACGAACGAAATAAAATCACTTTTAACACAAATATCATACACTATTTTTCCTACGACCCTAGTTATATATTAGTAAATAAAAAATATAGAATGACATTTATGACAGGTCATGATGTATTTGTTATGAACAACTGAACATAAGTGCTGTTAAAAGTAAATTTGTTTTTTACTTTTAACACGTTGTCATTGACAACGTGTTAAAAGTATTTACTGTGTTATAAACTGTTATTTTTAACTTGCTAAGCAACCGTTAAAAAGACTATTTTTAACAGTGGTCGTAGGAAAAAGTATTTACTGTGTTATAAACTGTTATTTTTAACTTGCTAAGCAACCGTTAAAAAGACTATTTTTAACAGTGGTCGTAGGAAAAATATATTTCAATAAGATATGTCACAAAATTTGTAAGAATATATCACTGTTTATAGGTAGGCACTATAATCTATGACAAAGCATGTAGTAGTAAATAAATAATTGTTACCTTTATATTTTTAATAAAATAAATAATTTAATACACATTCTTTTGAATGTTGATACTGTGACTTTTCCACACGATCGTAGAAAAAATACTTTGCCGCACGGTGTCAGGATGTTGTTTAGAGTAGACATGTTTTGCACATCGAAAACAATGAAGAAATGTCATTTTTTTTGTTAATTGTTGGAAAACAATATTTATTCGAACCCAGAAAAGTGACATTCTTATGGTCAGTAGTATTACGGACCATTCTATGCATTGCGTACTATTATCTATGACGAAGGACGCTGGCAGGACTTTACCTAGAGAGGTGTAGGTATCCAAATGAAAAAAATAAAAACAAATTACAGTTTTTACCTTAGAATATCTAATAGTGCTAGGTACATACCTAGGAAGGTCTAAATTTCGGTAAATATTCCTGGTACTTGCTCAGTAAAATTTAGGGTGGAATTAGCATAGAACGAAGTAGGGATTTCATTCTACCCTTGATTTTCATAGTCTAGGCATAGAATAGGTTTATACAGAAGCGACAGTAAAACAGAGAAACGAAAATTAGAGAGAGACGGAGACTGTGCACAAATTTAAAGGGCTCATTGTTTAAAATCGGAAAGTTCCCTCATCTTAGAGAGAGATAGGGGAAGAACACAAATTTAAAGGTCTACATAATGCTTCAAAGTCATAGAACTGGATAGGGGAACATGAAAGGTACCGACACGGAGTGTCGCTTCTGTATGTAACTATTCTCTGGTGTAGGGTCGTAAAGTACAATAAGAAGTAGAAATTATAGATTTTGAAATAAAATTTGGATGGGTGCACGTAGCATGTGACATTTACATACTTTTCTAAATAAATAAAAAAATCCCACTCTCTATGAAGGCAATTTTTTTTTTAGAGATAATATAATTAGTTTTTAATTTTTTACCCTATTTCATATGAGCGTTTTATTATAAGTGTTGGATAGTAACAACTGCATGTCAAACATTAACTTGATTCGTTTCCTGATACGTATGTACATATTAAATTATGAGTATGTACTAAGAAAATGGTTAGTTATGGTATTATTTTTTCGCCTAGAAGTTGGAAAGAATCAAAATTATGTTTTTATACGTATGTATTACGAGATAACTTTTATTATTTAATTTTTAAAGTGACACCACGTGATTGAAGTTTCAAATTTTTTCTTTAGCTTTTCAAAAGTTTCTGTAAGAAGTGCATGTTAGATTCAAGTTGTAAAATTAAATGATGAAGTATTAAATAGTCTGTTTGAAGTGTAAACTTTAGGCATTTAGATAATTTATTTGGTTTTAAATTTGACGTGCAATTCATATTTCCGCCTAAAACTGAAACGGAAATAGGGATTGATATCCCTCTTTGTTTGGCCAAAAATATAAATAAAACAATATCGGCAAATCTTTATCTAGTTGGTATAGTTATATGATCTAAGATTTTTCCCATTTTACTGTTACGCTTTTTTATAATTTAATTAATTAGAATCGATCTATAATGAATGACGAGAAACGAAATAGGCTGGGTATGTTTACAGTAAAGAAGTAAAAGACGATCCACATTTTATTGGCAAGGTGAAACAAATTTGAAAAGCAACCAAGAGGTCTTCCGTTTTTGGTTAAAGAATAATTTAATTGCTTACCATCAATTAAAAATATAATCAGTCATTTAATTTTTTCACATAAATTGCTTTTTGTAAAAAGTAAGGGACGTGCCTCCCTCCCCGTGCCCATATACTAAGATTGAGTTTCCATCGAATTATTTTGACCTTTGTTACTTACTAGTGTTGCTTAAACAAATCGCCTCGTATTTTGCCTCACAACCGTACCGGCTCACTAATTTTATAGTTTAATTAAAATATTTATGACAAAAAACTGTTTTACATGTAATTTCAATCATGTTAAACATCCCCATTCGTGTTTTCTAATCGAATTTCTTGTAACTAATTAACGAATTTAAATTATTGTTTTCAATAAACAATGTATTTGAATTTGTGATGTAAATCAAATAATTAGCAAAGTGAAACTGAAATATGTAAGATAAAATATATAAAAATTTCGTAATATTTGGTGATATCAGCTATTATCGTTTTAGATATGCTGTGATACATTTAATTATTTATTAACTATTTTTTACCTGGTGTAATAATAATAATGTTGAGAAAAAGTGCAAGAAATAAGAAAACTTACTCCGTAATTGAGCCAAGTCAGCACTGTTTTTAAATTAATTAATTACTCAGACTGATTGACTAGTGAAACAAAAATATGATTATGAATATGACCCGGATTTCCACTGAATGTCAGCAGACTCAGATTAAATAAAAAATAGACACAATTGACATTTCATTATAAACAATGCCAAATACGTCAAAATTGGCTCAATGAAATACAAGTGGGAAGCATTATCGAAATAGTTACCTACTCAATATACTAAAACTTATACAATAACTGCGCATGTATGGTCGATTCACCATAACAGTAAATTCACGTCATCGCCCTCCATAAAATCTGATACAGCCAAAATTATTTTCACTATTTTGGAAAAATTAATTAATTTTATTTTACAGTAGTGTTTTTGGGTTATTTTACGCATTTATTTTTTGTGACTAAAACAACTATTACTCACAAGTGACTAATATGCTTCCTTATACTATCAGTTTTAAATTTTAATAACAAAATTATTTTTTAATAACTCATTTTTACTTCCTTGTACGAAGTAAACGATAAAGCAGTGTAATCGCAAAAATTCCCGTATTCAGATTTCAACGGAAATATATTTATTCCTTTTGACCATTCCTGAATCTATTTTGACTAGTTTTTACTTTTTACACTTCTTCGAAGGTTTTTTTTGTAAGTTTTCGCATAACTCAAAAATCTCGTGGACTTTAGATTAAGATTTTATATTTTACATTATATAAATTATTGCGCCTTTTTACTGTCGTAAATATATTAAAATTGTGTATATAGGACTACTATAACATCAAGTTTTGTACCTCCCTTTGTTATTGCAATCGGCAGTGCCAAAAGAGCACTTTACTCGAAAAATTTTTATTTTGAATTTTTCGCATAACTCGAAAACTATTACCTGTAGAATGTTGAAATTTTATATGTAGGACACTATAACATATAGTTATACACCTATCTTTTTATTGCAATGAGCAGTTCTCAGTGCCAAAAGGGTATTTGTATTTTTTTTTGTGGGACAGTTGTGCATTTCTCTTATAAGGAAGTCATGTGATGGCCACATCAAATTTTTTAATAGTGTAATCACAGCAACCCAGTATTGACGTTCCCATTTAGGTTATTTTTCCTGAATTGTCATACCTACTGTAAGATAAAACGTCGTATATCACATGTGAGTGAAATATCATTATTACATTCATGAGTACTTACCACATTCGCGTTTTTGCGCTCACGTGTTAAACAAACTTATGCATAATGACTTATTTCACTTACTTATAATGTACTATTTACTGATTACCACATTATATTGTAATCATATTGTAACGTTTTATTTATTTAGGTGAAGTGTAAAATTGATTAAAACACTAATATTTATATAACTAAGTTTAATTAAAGGAAATATGAATTATAAAGAATAATGTAAAATAACTATCACTAAGAATTAACAAATATAAACACTAATTTAAGAACTAATTATTATTACTAAAGACTTAAACACTAAGATAATTTATTTAAACAATTATAACTACGCAATATTTATTTCTACAATATTCATATCACTCTTTACTTATTTATATCACCATCTGTTCACTACCCGTATCGATACAAGACTGTCCTCGCGATCTTAAACTTGGGGTATTTATATAAAACGATTCATTCTCGAATATTCGGCGACCCTTCTCGAATATTCGCCGATTCTTCTCGGAATTAGAACAATGGGGAACGGACGGAATTGTTCTGACCTGCTCGCTAGCGGTCACCGCCCGCGCCACCGCCCGCGCCGCGACCCTGGGTTCGCTACATTATCGATGTTATCATTTCATAATTTTAACGAATCTCTACTAAAATCGTAAAAATACGTTTTGACTATTTTTAGCGTAGTGTTTGTCCGTTTGTCCGAATGTCACTTTTAAAAGTAATGACACTTAGTTCTAAACTTTTGTTTTATACGAATGTTTTGTAAAAGAAACATATTTCAAAAAGAGTTATTTACGTATATAGTGCCGAAAGAAAAGGCGTAAGTCTCCTTCGGTCCGAGGTATGTACAACGTTTTACGCATATTGCTATCAAATGAAGTGTAATATTTAATTACAAGATGACATGCCAAAAACATTAAAAAGGTGCGTTGCATTGGTAAACAAGTACCGTAGGCAAATTGCAAATAAATAAAAATGTCAAATATCAAGCGAAATGTCAATTATCAAGCATGGAGCTTCATTCAGAAAATTCTTTACTAAATTTTGCTAGAAGTTAAAGTAGATTTATGTCCTCATAAATTGAAGGGTAGGTATGAAAACAAATACAAGGTATTACAAATCTGGATAATGTTTTTCACATTTTCTTTTTCGCTCGGCGAGCGTTTTTCACTATTATACCGCCCAAGAGCGTAAAGTAAAAATTTCCGAGATGGTAAACAAATAATTGTAAATAAATAAATACGATACAATTGGGCGAAAATATATTTGGGAAAATTAATTGATTTAGAACGTTTTTATCTTATATCGTATTTGTGACGTTCTGATCTGTGGTGACCACAGCTGATTTTTAACTTTTAATAACTAAATTTGTGTATGGTATGCATGTTATGAAATAACTTATTAAACAAAGTTTTATTCTATATTAAACCAATAAATTACTTAATTATTTTTAAGTATTTCTTATGGTACAATCATCATTTCTGTAATGGATCTTATAGAAGATTTATTCCAACTAGATATTCCCGATAGTTTTTGATTAGGTCATGTATAGAATTTTACGCATGCGCGAACGATGGATATTTCGGGACCATGTTTTTGTTGGAACGAATTGCGAACTGATTCTGAACTATCAATATCATTACTGTCAATTGTGTTAGGTTAATTATACTTGTAACTGATAATAAATCTGAGGTTTGGAATCAGCTAGAACTAGAAATCAGTATTAAGGTATGAACTGTCGATTCCAGTCAGAATTTGTGGTTCAAGATAGTTGGAACGCTTTTACAAACTTGCACATGCGTCGTATAGTCAAACCGGAGAAGCAGAAGACTCACGTCATCAACCTGAAAAAAAACTTCATAAAATGAAATATAACTTGTTAAGATTATTGGGTGTTATTTATTTTTAAAAAAAGAAGAATAAAAATATTTGTATTAAGAAACGTATATATTAATGAATTTACAATTATTTCTAAAGTCAATCCGTATTCCTCTTAGAGAATATAAAATTATTTGAAATAATTGTAGTTGATTTTCATACCATACATTGGCAATAATAAAAATGATCTTGTTTATATTATATTTTATACCGATCGAATATTGATCTTGTCATTCGATTGTCAGTGTCAGTCAGAAAGTATCGTGTCAGTTTTTTTATGTTACTGACAAATCATGCTTAAAGCTTTATCAAAGCAGTCAAAAAAACTGACAATGAATGTAGTGCATTATTTTGAACGGGAACTGGACAACGTTGGTCCATTAATTCCATTGAAAACCGTACGAGAGGTAATTTTTTTTCTATTTTTTTTTTAAATTTAATTGAATTATGTACTTTTAGAGAACAGCTAATGCCCTTCAATTTACTAAATGCACTTATTCACTAGTATCGTTTCCGTCACAAATTAACTGTGATGACGCCGACAGACTTCGAGAGGTTGTGGTTATTAATTTGTCAATTGTCAATTGAAGAAATAGGTAATAGTAAGTTATGCAACATGCACTGCACTTTTATTCTAAAAAAAAATCAGTATCCCATATATTCATAGTAGTACATGACGTCATTACTTTAGTAATATTATTTGATGACGTGAGTCTTCTCCTTCTCCGGTTTGACTATAGTACAACGGTCGTTCTGAGATTAGTTGGAACTTGGAACAAATCTTATATTATATATGGCAATATACTAGGACTATAAATAGTCACTTTCATTTTCGGTGGGATAACATTGAAAAATATATAAAATATTTGCTCTCATGAAAATATACTGTTTGAGTACCACTGGAATGAGTAAAGGTGACGTCACAACGCATGGCATTGCATTGCATATTCATATCTTGGTTGATACAAAAGATTTTTGAACCGTGTTTTCGAAATATCTTAAGTATACATAAATTAATATAATGTGTTGGATATATTAGAATTATATTATCATTTAAAACCCATGGGAAAAAATTATTTAAATTTTTGATTGTAGATACGTAACGTCTGTTATTTGTATCCATATTCTGAATCAATATCATTAATTAAACTAATACAAAGATTTAAGAAATACGGATATTTTACTTTCTTGTCCAGTTTCATATAAAAAATAATATAATGGTCACATACCCTATTTGAAATGTTATTTACAACAATATGTTCACATAATTTAAATAACACTTTGGTAATTTGAGTCAGAGAATGGCTGAGGCACCTGCCTAGGTGATCTAATACTATAACATCATCACTTAACTGAATTGTTTGATTGATTCTTGGAATTAAGAACGGAATTTAAAATTAGAATGTTACAAGTTGGACACACCTTTCGCTTAAAACTATTTAAAAGAAAAAAGTTGTCCCATAACATGAAAGTATCTAACATACAAAAAGGGAGGGTAGAATTTAACCTAAATAAATAGCTAAGGGTTAAATATAAACACAAAATATCCAATTTGAAAATAAACAAATTCATTTTCTTTCCATAATATTAATTTTAGGTATTGTTATTTTATACTTTTTATGAACCGTGTTTCAAATATTATTTTATTTACAAATATTACCAATTAACATAATTTATATTAACTTGTGCAATTGTTAGATCTAAATAATTTATAAATACGCCAGTGTGGAATGTTCTTACGAGATTTGGAAATTCCCCATAATACAGACGCAAACGGGTGACGGGTTTGTATTGCAGTATCTGAACTTGTCCCTTTTTGTTACAATGTTAAATTTTGTCACAGAGTTTCATCCTCTTTGCTACTTGGCGGCGCTAACTACTAACTGCATTTTATTCCAAAAAAAGCGGTTTGGTAAGGACCACAAAATTGACGTTATTTATAACTATTTTTAAAAAATCTTTTTTTCATATTGTAGCCAGCTTCTTCTAGTGTTTTTTTTTTAATATCGATCCTGTTTATTTTTTTATTTAAATCTAAAAATACCTTAACTTTGGCGTCCTATAAAAATATTTAGAAAAAAAATAAAGAGTGGCACTAGTTATCTTTTAGCTACAAATAAAATTTATTTTTATGCAATTTAGTCGAAAACTAGAGCCAATTTTGTGGGACCAACGAAAACATGTATTCCTTATTGACCAGGGGGTATACAAAATGGTGTTGAAGTTAATGTTATAAATTTAAGCATAAATAATAATACATGAGTAGATTAATAAACAAAAAAAAATCAAAAAAGAAAATTCTACTTTCAAAAAATTGAAAAAAATACTGTTTTGTCAAGTTATGTTAAAAAATATAGCAATTTTAGTTTGTTTTTGTTTTTTATATTCACAATTAATTTATATAATAATGTTCACTTCAACAGTATTATCAAATAATAATAAAAATAAACTAACGCAGCTAACAGATAAACCGTTAAACATTTGTTAATTATTGTCTCAATATCATGGCTACTGCTATTTTTGGGGTGATTTATATCATTTTCAAACCTAATATCTGAGCTTGTAAAATTATTTTTGTTTATTGATTCAGATGCAGAATTTTATGCTATACAGTCATGTTTCACTTTCTGTAATACACCCTGTACTGTACTTATTTATTGAAACCTCAGTATGCAATACTTAGCTATTCCTACAACTCGCTTACTTAGAATCTATTACTAGCAAGCCAGGGTACAGGGGCGCCGGGCACCAAATTAAAAAAAAATAATTTATTATCAGTAATATTTATTGATTTATATTTTCATATTGATTATTTGTGCATAAAAAAAACTAAAAATTGGTACCTACATATTTATCAAAATTTTAATTGCTTGCGGCAAACAAGTTAAGGTGCATTTACATTTAAACTCAAAGTTAGCACAATTTCAAACTAGCTTAATTTTTTGGAATATTATATTATTTGTAAAATATATATTATTTTCAAAACAGTAATATTATATTATACATTACGTTATCGGATAAAAAGGGCGCCAAAATTTATTTCGACCGGGGCGCTCTAACCCTAGATCCGGCGCATTTTATTAGATGTGTCAAACTAATTACGCAAAAAGATTTGTTGATTTTATTTTAGGAAGAATAAAATAAAAAATTCATTGAGTAAACAAAATAAAAGTTGATTACAAATAAATTGTAATGTATCCAATATTTCAATAAATAAAAATGATTATATATCTCAATATGATATTGTAAAATAGTTAAAAAGATTATAACAATGAACAAGGAAGTAAAATATAATATTTTTTCTTATTAAGTATGAGTGTTGGGCTCTTCAACTTCTTAGTCGTGTTGCATTCCGTTGTGCCGAATCACACATTGCGTGGCAACGTGTGACGTAGTGCAGCTTGGCAGCGGCTGATAACGTCCCGCGAACTCACGAGTCGTGAGACTGAGATCACTCAGTGACATCATCTCCAGGTACCACACACGCCGTACCTGCAGTGTACCACACTTGGTGCTCATTGTTGTTACAAATAACAACCACTCAACAACAAAACAACGCTGCTAAGCAACATTTATTATTGTAATAAGAAGTATATAACAATATAAGTAGTTGTTTTTGGTGTATTGTTATTGTGTTTGGTGTGATGGTTTGTTGTATAACAGTGCATAAACTTTATCAAAATTATAACATATATATAACATAACTATCTCAAAATACCTAGATATACGTATTATCAATTGTACTTTACTGTTAAAGTATGTCTTACATTTGTGAAATTTCGTTAAATTCTTGAAAAAATAATATAAAAATGACTAATCATATTTGTTTTATAGTTACAGAGCAGAACAGAAAACGGAACAACTATTTATAATAATTATAGTGTTTTTACAATGCAATACAAACTAATAAATATAAAATATAAATTTTTCTTTTATTTAGTAAAATTTGTCAAATCAAAATATTCTGAATTTTCAAATATATATGTTCTCTGTAAATAAAATAATAAAAATAGTTAAAGCAATACTGTATTAATAAGACTCATTATTGTAAATATTAATCTTACTTGAAACGATAGTTGTGCGTTTAAATTTTATGACTTTAATATAATAATAATGCATACATTATAAACATTTGCGTAACTTTCTGGAAATACCGACATGTTATCAGTTATTCTTTCGAACTTGACCTAAATTGTGTGAAATTCTTGAAACAATTCCGGTGAAATCAATGAAAAAATATTAATTTAATGACTAATCACAAACGTTTGTTATAAATCTTAGGGTATCGCAAGTTTTGGGGTTAAATATTTGATCAATCTCCCGTCTACATCCGTATTGGAGTGTTCAATAGCGAAAGATAGGTACGCAGACAGACGGAAAACGTTTGCCGAGTGGCCCCAGTGATAGTGACCCACATCGCGAGTGTGGGCTTAGAAGGTGGCCACAGCTGACTGACGGCATTGCGGACCAGTTCGACATCACCAGCCGTACAGATATCCACCTACCGAACAGCCCAATTCGCAACATCAAATTCTTATCGTCGTCAGTGCTTAGTGAATATTCACTCTACAACAGTGTACTGAAATTAATAGTTCTTTGTGTTGTGCTACGTTTGTTCTTCCTTATTTGAACTTGTCTAACGCCCGCGTTATTTGACAGATGTGACATGTGTAGTGCGGTCTGGTGTGACGTCATAAATTAAGGCATGCTGAAACGTTACGAACGGATGAACGTTCGCGCCGACCGAAATTTAACGGGTCGGTGGGACTTTCGTCCGTTTGGATCGATCAGTTTATCGCCAAATTTATTATATTGTGCCTGAAAATATATTAATAAAACAAGCTTGGACTTTGATTGTTTAAGATGCGATTTCTCTAAGCAAATTGGACTGAATACGACCCTGATCTTTGGTAGTGTGCAAATTGATGACTATAGATAATCACTATTTATAACTACTGCTTCTTGGAAATATGTTTATATATATATATATATATATATTTCAATTAGTTAATATTTTTTGTATGAAAAAAATATATACGAATTACAAAATTATTTAAATTTAATTAAACACTCAAACCACATTCTAAGATAAGATTAGAGACATAATAAAAACCATATCGCGGTTTATTATCCAACATGTACTGCATACATATAATCTATCAGTTGAAAGCCCGAAATTAATTTTGTTATCAAAAACTTCGGAAATTCGAACGCCAGTCGCTCAGCAACCTGTTATACATTAATGCAATAAATTTGCTATATATTTAGAATATATCGAATATTTTTTTAACAATTACTTGATTTATATTAAGAATTTATTTTTTATCAGCAGAATATAACATGCTACCACATATGATAATCACGTGCAAGATTATGTTTCGAAGCATCTAGACAATAGTTGTTTTCTGATGTCCAGTGTAAGGTGATATTTTAGAAACTGGAATTTACTTGAAACCTTTTAGTTCTCTCAAAACTCTTGAAACATCAAGATGTCCATTCCCCAGTTAAGAATAGTGACTTATTTGTGCCCTAGCATTCCTGTGGAACTTTTTGAATGTATTTTAGAAGTTATTGAAGAAAAAACAGGATACCACACAACTTTGCAGTATGAATGGCGGTCAAATGGATACTCTGAAGACAGAATTGATCTTTTTGAGAGTAATTTATCAGACTTGGGTATGTTTCTTTGGTTTATTATTTTAAAAATGATCTTTCGAAGGGATCAGATTTTGCCAAGGTCTGCGCACAAATCGTAACAAGTTTAAAAGTAGCACAGACTTCTAGAATAAGTCTAGACAAAATTAATCATCACACCCCTAATGAACAGAAAGATCGTAATATAGTTTATACAAGAAAAGACCCTCTCAAACTTATAAATGTATTTAGACAGTAGAGTTACCGTTGAATACTTAGCGCATTCTATCTTTACGTTTCTTAACTAGCTTTCATGCCATCTGCTGGCTACATTTCTCTGGCGGAAAAGACGACTACATTTGCTGAACTACTTCCTGTTACACCATTATTCAAACACCCGAAAAGTGATCAACAGAATCCAGGAAACCACATAGATGTGATTGTTCATTCGGATAAATTGTGGGTTGTGTTTATAGAATCAGGATGCATTGACAAAAATGAAAATATTTCAGGAAGCATGGCATTAGTGAAATTCTTGACCTGAGAGGTTGTAGGTGGGCATGTGTCGAAAATTCAGTTGCGGATGCAGTTATGATGACCGAACTCAAAAAATTGGGAGAAAATATTTCATTTTTTGGATCAAGTCATAGTAATAATTAGAAATTTTCTTCCTAAGTTGTGTCCATTATGTTAATTTCTCGTTAACGTTTTTTAGGACCATCGTCTCATTTAGCCGCTGTCAATATGGTCTTAACTAAACAAGTAGACGTTGCAACCATTGATTCTTCAGCATTAATATGCAATAAAAGATTTCTGCATAACGGTGCTAAAGATGTTGTCGTACTTACCAGCTTCGGACCGTATGCACCATATGCTATCGTTATTAATAGTCGAATAAATGGTAAGTACAATTAAATAATCAGTTGTTTGTCAGGTGGCATACGATGATCATATTTTATTTACAGGAGAGTTGAAAAATAAGATAATTACAGCTTTAAATAGTATTAAAAACACAGATGTACACTTTAATAAGTATGGATTGCTAAAATTTGTTCCTAATCAGACAAATAACTATGAAACTGAAGACGAATTTATGAAAAATACGAAGAAAAGTGCAGTCAAAGTTCCATATTATTAAATTCTTTTTTCACTAATTTATTTCAAAAATAAGTTAAATATATACACACAATGCTACGAACATAATAATAATAATAATTTAATTAATTCCACCACCATTAATGATATCACACTCTTCTTGAGATATTTGTTGTCTTCGGAATCTCATGGGCATGTTTTCCATTTCGTACACATAGGTATTGGATCCAGTAGCCGCCTTGAACAAATATATGTATTCTAATATTTAAGCACAATTATGTGTATTGTTTTTATAGATTTTATAAAATATGTGGTTGTATAAGTTTGTTATTTTATTTACCTGGGTTGCTTGTCCACCAGAAGGTGGTGGTGGCGGTGCACTTTCTTGAGCTAATCCTCCTTTTCGAAATTTTATCATCGGAATGCGTACTGCAGATTGAGCCGAGAAAGTACGGGATATTTGAGCAATGAGCATAATGTAATCGATGGTTTTACCTGAAATATTTTATTTGGTTAGGTGACGTAATATATTAACTAAACAACTTATTATATAACATTCTAAATAATTTATTATTTATTAATTAATTATAAATTATTATGATGACTAAAGACCTACTAATTAATTTGATAATCGTCTAATATTGATTAAAAGTCAACTATCAAAATACTCAATTGTACTGAAGTTATGTCAAATGCCTAGGGACATTTAAACGCATAACCATGTACGTCTACTGTCAAACAAATTAATATTAAAATTTTTATTGTTTCATTACAAATTATTTTATAAATAGTTTCTAATGTATTATGAAAGTTATGCTAAATAAAAATTCTGGAAAGGAAGGTTATGTCATGACAAATTTAGGGACATTGCGATATTATGTAATAATACAAAATCTAGGGAAATTTGTTTTGCGGCACTGCCTGGCCGAAATGTTAGCCAATCAGAATTTTTCTTTGGATAGTTATTTCGCTAGAGACGCACGTGCTGTGCGTCGAACAAAATTAGTGTGTGGTGGTGTTACAAGGGTGCGTTTTACATCTTCTGTGAAATAATAAGTGATTTGTGTTTGTGCAATAATAAGTAATACGTGCTATTTGTGATAGTTTATTTTGTGAAATGGCTTTGGGTACTGATGTGGGAGACACTACAAATCAAAACGGACATACAAGTGTAGAAAATCCTAATGAAAATTCTAGCTCTGGAAAGAGTGGCTGTGAACCTGGTGCTATTTTGAAAAAAGGTATAAAATCTCAAAAATTGTTATGTCACAGTAAGATACAATTCACTTGCGGTGAATTTATTTGCGGCCTTGTGTGTTACATAACTCGTATTATCACATGTTTCGACACATTTATACGCTGACAATTATTCTAATTTCAAAAGCGAATACATATTTCAATATTATAATGTATTTTACTGTGGGATAATGATAAATTATATTATTAACCAGTAGTTTACTGTACAACCACAAAACACCATTTGCCGGTATACTATGCTTATAGTGTACATCTTTTTATCTTATTTTTGTTCTATTTATTTTGAAATATGTATTTTGTAATGCGTTAACATACATTACAGTCATTAGACTAGAAGTAAAGGTTGATAAACGGAGTTATCTTTTAGTTTCATAAGCAAATTTCTAGTAAGATTAATAGAACTCACATGTTTATTACAAACGTTCATTTATATGAGTTGTTAATAGTATATTTTAATTTAGTTAAAAAATAATATCCAATTGAACCACGCGGTCTTATTTAAAATGAATTGGACTTTACCCCTAACTGCATGAAATTTCAGCGGAAGATTATTTTTAATCAAAAAAATTGTTCATTTTTATCAAAAATGTAGCTTTATTTTCACTGATGTGGTAATTTATTATTTATGTATTTTGTATATTTCTAATAATCTTTAATTTTGAATGGTATTATTTTTCCATTAAGTTTATGCGGTTTTCTTTTGCATTATATTTGTAATTCAAATTTTAATTGTATATTGACTTTACAATGTCACAAAATTCAAACAGAAATGTGTAAATAATTTATAAATTATTTATTTTTTATTGAAACAACATCGTTTTAATTATGTAGAATAAAGTGATAGCAGCGATACGGTGGCGATTCGAAAAAGTTGCTGGTTACCATGGCAACACAGGTGACGCGCATTTTGTTTGCACAATTGAAGGTTAGGACACATATGCCAATAATTTACATATATTGTTTAACATTGCAATATTTTATAATTATTATTATCTTGTTAAGCAATAACTTCTATTTATTATGTTCAAAAGGAAATTATTTTTTTTGTGGAAAATATATTATTACCAAATTTCTAAAATTTTCTGAGTAACTGTACTGACAAATATTTGACTTTGTTATGTTTATTTTAAAGCTACCTCTAAGTAAAATGAAGAATTCAAGTCATGTTGGTCTAATATTGACTAAACAACTTAGTTGAAACCTGTGTGTGTGCACAGTTCTAAGAAATGTTTTATGCATGCCCTCTATTTAAAAACGGTTAACAGCTTTTTGTTTTATTTTTTCAAAGGTTATCGGTGGGGGTTATCAGACATCATATGTTGCATGTTTTTTTGAATACAAAGAACTGAATAAGTTTTAAATAGATCTATATATATTATAATAACAAAACTTTTATACCCCTTCAAAGTACATTCGCACACATGTGCTGTTTTTTTAGAAACGATATTTGTATTTTGTGTAAATTTAATAATGAATTGTTTTTATGCAAGTATAATTTACTTAGCGGGGAGGTGTTGTGGCTTTGGGAAAATTACATCATTTTGGAATAAGGCAGTTTATTGCTCGGTTTAATGTAGACTCATTTCCGGGGGTTAACCACTTACGAAATTCTTGTACGCTAAACTTCCAAATCACCAAAACTTCTAAGAAACTTCCAAGACTTCCATGGAACTTCCAAGACTTCCGTGGAATTTGCAAGACTTCCATGGAATTTTCAAGACTTCCATGGGAGTTCCATGAAACTTCCAAGACTGAGATATTAAATGTAGTCTTTGAGAATATAGCAAGTTGCTATTACCTGTAACAAGTTACTCTTATGAAAGGATATTTTCAAAAATGGTCCAAGTTATTAATGCTGTTGTTTTTAGAAGAGTAAAGAACTATAAAAGTCGATTACCTACAATGCATGTTTTAGGAAATATTAACCAATTGCAGACTCTAAAACAAGAGTGTTGTAATTAAATATAAAGTATCTAATATTTTGTTCGTGTTATAATATAAATTTTCGTTATTGATGTTTCAAGATCGATAGTATGAAATAGTAATAATAAAATAAATGATTCCACTTGCATACATTTAATACTTTTATTTTATAATAATACTAATAAAAAAATAATTTTGGCTTCCCCAAAAGAATAGTTCTGCACACGCTTATGATTTAAAGTGTTCGTTTTCTGTGAGTAAAATGTAAGAAAATCTTATTTTAAAGTAAAAAATGACAAAGTAAGAATTTTTTTATGTTAAAACCGTGAAAATATATTTTTTGTAGTCCTTTGATCATATTGCATTATTGTTAATTAAATAAAGCAAAAATTTCATTGTCATATTCCATTTTTTTCTCTTATCTGTAATATATTAGTTGGAATATAGCATGAAAAGTGGGCTTAGAGAATGCAGTTTTTCCAATGCCGCTGTTCAGGCATTTAAGACTGGCTACCCAAACCACTTATATGTAGAAATTATTGGCAGGAACCCTGATCATTTGCCAAAATACATTAAAAAATTCAAGAAAATCTTTAAAACTTTCGTAGAAATTCCAAAATATCCACGAGATTTCCAATATTTCCATGAGACTTCCAATATTTCTATAAGACTTCCAAAACTTCCGTAAGATTCCCATGAAACTTCCCAGATTTCCATGGAACTTCCAAAACTTCCATAAGGCTTCCAAAACTTCCAAAGGACTTCCATGGATTGTGCACCAAACTTCCGAAGTGGTTATCCCCTCGCTCATTTCAGAACAATCGACCATTATAATGTAGCAAAAAAAATAATTAAAGTTTACTATAAATCATACATACATATATGTATAGAATCGGATTCCATAACTTTACTTGTAATCATTTGAACTTGATATGCGTTAGTGTTGCCATTTAGACAAGACGAGTAATTCTAAGTCTAGATTAATAAGTCTTGTCTAGATATCAAGGCTCTAGATTGTTTCAAGACTTTACATTAATCTGCGCATATACGTTGTAGAGAGGGAAAGGTAATTTATCGGCATTAAAATTATTTTTTTTAATTAAACTAGAGTCTTGAAAATTGTCTAGAATTTTCTCCTCTTGATCTAGAATAAGAAAGTCTAGATCTAGATGGCAACACTGGTCAGTCAAGAGAGATAGATTGGTAGATTGTCTACCTGCCTTTTACTATACGATCCTACCATGTTGACGTCAATATTTCTTCTCTAAAATATTATATTGTTATAACTATATTATTGCAAAATTAAGTTTGAATATAACTTTAAAATTATGTTTCTACACTATAGGATTATTTTCGTATTTTCACCAATCAACATGTAATGATAATGGATAAGGGAGTCTTGTTCTAATTTAAATTTTTCTTCTATTTTGTGTTTAGTATAATTTGTACATAATAATTTGTAATGTCATGTCACTAATTTGAAAAATTTATTTATGGATGTGTAGTGTTTCTTGCTGGTCCGTATGTATTCATTTTGATTCTTATTTTCACCATGTATTTAAGGTACATTAATTAAACAGTTTTGGTATTTCAAGATTTTAGTAGACGAGCAATGGTAATTCACTCGACTCAAACAGCGGAGTTCATGTTCTGGGGTTCGTTCAACCGTTAATCAAATAGAATACTTACAAATGTTCGGGTTCGGATTGCACTATAAACTAAAATGGAAGTAAAAATACTCAAAGAATCTTCAAATCTCAACATTTTAAGAAAAATAGATAGTTGAGAGAGTTATTAATATCCATGAATAGGTCTTCCACTCGGTCTTCCATCACTTTTTGACTACTTTCAATATGTCTGTCTGGAAGCATGTGGACACATGTAAAAAAAACTCGGAAGCTGTTTTAAATAAAAACGTAATGAAAAAATTTCTAAAATGAGTCCGAAACCAATCGAAGTTAAAGTAAAATCTTCCTCTATTGTTCGAATATTAGAAACTTTATTCATTATCCTTCTATTTACCGTGAGTTTATTTTAACCTGAAACATGGGATTTGAAATAATCATGGTTGCCTGTGAATTTCACAGCAATGTAAAAGAACGTTCATTTTAAAATAAAATAAAAGTTGTCAAATTCACGTCATTAACTGACATATTGTAATTTTTTTAAATAACACGTTATTAGGATGGACATGGTGGACTATTAGAGTGGCTCGCTAGGTCATGCGATTTCACACCACTTGATTTTTTTAAAGTGAGGAACATTAAAATCAAAATTATTTAACGGCACTATGTATAATATTTAAAGAATTAAAAAAGTATATTCTAGTCCCATCAGAGATGCCCAAATTACAAATATTATGAATGAGTTTTATTATTGTTTAACCTTTAAAATGAACGCTTTGATACATTGCTGTCAATCAAATGTCTAGTTGTAACCATGGATATTGCAAATACCATGTTTCACGTTAAAATATATTCACGGTGTATTTAAATATTTGGTATGAGAGGTTTGAGTTGATAAAAATTGATCAACTACAATTACACCGTATTTTTTTTTTTAAGAACGAGGAGCGTATACGGAAATCAGATTCACTCTATAGAAATGTACCAGAAAAAGTAATTTTTTTTAAGTGCAACCTGATATAACGCACAAAATTTCCGATCAAATGTGATTTTTTTTAAAAACATCCTTAATGGTTCTTGTTAACTACCAAGTGTCACCGATCGTGAACGCATTTTTCTACAATTTGTCTTGAAGTGGCTGTTGGTTTTAATATAGCATTTCTCTTTAAATATTTCATTTCTTATTAGAATCTCCGTAGGTATTTGATATTCCAGTTAAAAATAAAAATCCATTCGGCGTCCTTATGTCATGTAATGTTTTTAGTTATTGACTATTTAATTAGTATTTACTTGCAATGAGGATAACTTTTTCCTGAATATTAATATGTCAAGATTTTTACGAATATGATTTTATTCTAAAATATGTACCAATTTCATAAAAATTAAAACTTTAGCCTTATTATTACTGATCAGTCATTATTTACTTATCAATCACATACATTTATAAAATATGTTTGAAGAAAAACTCTAGTTTCAAAACATAAAGGTTTATTTACAGTTCATAAAATGCTGGTCATAGTGTAAACATCGCAATCATATGTTATGAACGTAGTTTGAGTTTGATTATCATAATAAGCCGTATAAGTTGTACACAAGTCAAGTATTTTTGTTTAATGCTACGTTAACACGATCTTTGTAAACAAAAATTCTTTACAAATGTATCACGTTATCTATATATTTAGGTTTATAATTGTACGCTTTTTTTATAGTAAATACCAACGAAATAGCAAACAAATCTTAATTGGATAGAAATATGTTAAAACAAACTGAATAAATCAGTCAATAAATTAAAAAAAAAAAAAACGATAAACATTTTTTTTTTTAATTTTAATGCAAAATATAGTGGATTGTAAAAATTGTTATCTAGCACTATTAAGTTTGAAGATGATGTAGGTAATTATTTATAGTGTATATTTATAGCTATATAAAAAGAAAATTAAATGCAATAAATCTGCCCTAATCGTTTATTTTTTTTCCTTATATATTCATTTTGCATTTTACGTTATAGAAATTTCATTTTTAGGTTGTCTTATTGTGTAAGTGTACTGCGTTATTTAAACAGAAAACTGAAAATTCATTAGTTTTTGTAATAGTACCTATAATTTGTAGAAAAATATATTTAACGGTATTTTTCTTACAAATACTATTTGGAGTTTCTAGTAAAGTATCACTTCCGGTTCAATAATTAGCTAAAATGAGGGGCCGGTCCTATTATAGCCGAACTAGGAATCTCTTTCGAGCGGCATAAATTAGGCGAAAGTTAAATTATTTTAAAATAGCTGTTGAAGTTAGAGTGTTAAATATTTCAATAGGGTCCTAAATCTGTCGAAAGATTATTATTTTGCAGAAGAATTCGAAAATTTACAACAATTAATGAGTATTAAACTTTGCTGCGATATCCTGTGATGTCATTTGTTTTTAGCTATTTCATTGATTGCCTAACAATTGCGCGTCCGCATTTCTTAAAACTTGCGGAAGGAAGATATGCATGCGACCTAGCAATGTCAAATTGTTACTGTATGTTCTTGTTTTTGTTATGAAAAATAATTTTATTTATACCTCATAAGTTATACGAATATGAAAATAAATTAAAAATTGATATCTCTTGATATAATAGTGAAACTATTATGTTTATTACGCTCTTGCTTTTTCAGAAAAAATAATTGTTTAAGACTCCCATTCATCAACTTATAAAAAAAAGATTGTAACTAAATTTCTTACGAAATAGCTCAGGAAATTAAATTAAATTAGAAATATTTATTAAATTTTGTTTTTCTTTTGTATGTACATGTAACAAAAGATTTACAATAGTGGAAAAAGTAGCGGAAAACTAATATACCTTTGGTGTACGCGAAAATCATCAAATTAACGATAAATTAAATTTTGAAAATTTTCGCACCTATCTAAACGTTTAGGTAGTTAAGAGTTTCTCCTTTTTTTCAATGCATTTTGTCAAATTTTCTGTCTCATTACTAAATAAAACGATCGCAACTGGGGCCTGTCTTATCTGGTTATTAGTTACTCGTTGGGATTTGAACTGAAGATCTTACGCTGCCTAATTTAAGTCAGAGTACACTAACCAACTCAGTCCGCTAATGCTCAATTAAAACTTATAAAATCCATTTGGTTTACTTCAATCATTTACACTTACTTAGTGGGATATATATTATAAATGTATTATATTCTGATTTTGATTGATTGATGATACAGATTAAGTTTATATCAGATTAGAACTATGCGCTTGTTCTCCGCCACTTTTAACCTTTATCAGTTGTATAATAATATATCTTTCTATTTATCAACTGAGATTACAGACATTCTCCCTAATTCTGTAAGGAAGTTGCTAACTCTTAGCAATGTTACTAACATCGCTAGTAGACACATAATAAAATATGAAAATGACAGCTTTTACAATGGGCTCTTCCCACAATTTTTAAAATGATTATTTTTTCAATAATAGAAGTTTCTGTATGAATATTTTTCATATTTTCATTGCCGTTTTAAGACAAATAAGTGAGAAATGAATTGTTATAAATTTTCTACAAATACAAATTAGCTCGTGACGTTCTACTGCCTTTGACGTTTCGACAGCGCTGCAGTAGACATCTGTGGTACCACAAAACAAGAAATATTCTGTTCAAATATATAATACACACGAATAATAAAAACATAAGTATATTAATATGTAAAAATAACAACCGAGTTCTCCCTGTTGACAATGGAAACAAAATGTTTTTGTGTTTACAAACGAAACGTCAAACTTCTGCCGTCACTTCTGCTATGTTATATGTTTCTCTTTCCCATATTATATGTATGTCCATTTCTATAGAGACACTGATATATCATAGCGGTAAAACTTTATAATTTATTATATATTTAAAGTATATATTTTGTTAATATCGTTTTGTAACATATTATTGAAAACATATTCAAAATATGTTGAATTTGAATATGCGGGAAGAGCTCATTATTTCTACAACAGTTTGGTTAATCTGTTGCTGTATTTATATACTTGCTGTAAAACAATTTCTATTGTAGCTACATTCTATGATGGATATCAATGGGTTTCATCCCTTCTCTGTACATGAAACGAATAATACAAAGTTGCACATCCCTGGCGCAATGTCCTAGTGGAGCTGTCATCTTTAAACCACCGTTATATCAACATTTTTCAATTATGGGTATGTCATTAGCAAGGCATTGTAGGTACATCACAAAAACAACTTTTAAGTTCCGTTCGGAACATTTTTGAGATTATCTTTCATTTCAGTCTTACCTCGTAGTAATATATTTACATAAATCATACTCGTAACATTCTGACAAGCTGTGGTTTCGAACGTATATAGGACGGGCCTGCACTAACCGCAACTTTAAATAGATCTCGGAAATGTGAACATTGTTAAAAAGTTAGGTTAAAAGTAGCACTAAATTTACATTTTGACGGGTATTTAAAGTTTTCTGCTATTTTTCCACTGTTATGTTTGCGATGTCATTCCAAGCAAAAATTTCGTAGCGCCAGCATGTCCTGTTGGATATGATGTTAAACTAACAACCACTCAGTTGCTTCCTCGGATTATTCAAAAGCATGAGCGAAGACTATAAGAGAATTAATTCGTTGATGATGTATTATTGATCACTTGGATCCGTTTACAGGAAATTCTAATTTTCCTAATGTGTTTGGGAATATAATTACTACATTATGTATCATTTTATTAGTCGTTAAGTAATATTATTTTTCTACAACCACTATGGAAAGTGAAACTTTTCTTACATTTTATAAAGTTTCAAAATTGCGTATTTCCCACAATCGTATGGGTTAAAGTATGAGAAATCATTTGTCACAGTATTTGGCAACACTGCATATGTGCATTGTGGGAAATGCGTGAAGGTACTTTTTCTGAGGTTACCTACGGATGTTGTTTTTTATGTCAAATAACTTTTTTTGCATGTATTTTTGTTCTGTAACGTTTGGAGGTGTGATAATAGAAAAAGTATAGTGAGCCACTCATGTAGAATCGCCTATTTCCCACCTTGTGTGATTCCAGCCAAATCTTTCACGCTTCGTGGAAAATAGGCGACTTTCTGTACTTGTTGCACTATATACTATTATGTATTTGAAACGTGATTATCACGCAAAATATTAATTTTAATGTAATAAAGCTATGAGTGGTTTTAATTTAATCTTTTAAAATAAGTCAAATAATATATAAATTATATAAATTTATATAAATTTTGCAAATACAAATTTTCTTTCTTATCTTAAAGAATGGTATTAATGCATCTTCTTTCATCACAAAACATTACTTAGGACAAGGTCATAATTATTTCAAGTATATAATTGGTGCAATATAATTTTACTGAAAGGGATTTAAAACTTGTACTGAGATCCGAACACCTCGAACACAGTGCTATTTTATTTATTTATCACGTAATTAAAGGCTCTGAATAAAACTTTGGATTTCACATTTCCTTCAGTTCGAGTCTAGTTCAATCACATTCCGGTCCACTTAATTTAGTGATCAAATATTTAGCGACGATGAAAAAATGAAAATAATGGTTTACAATGATTTATGTTATAGAAAAAAATCATAGGTCGTTAATATTAGTTTAGAAATAGGTAATTAGATTCTTATAAGAATGTAAAAAAGTTGCATTCACTGGATGGTTTTATTTGTTTTTAAAAACTTCAAGAATATATTACTGAAACAACGTTGCACTAAATAGTTATACCGTTAATGAAATTGTTATTAAAAATATTATACTTGTTCCAAGAAAATTATCTCGAAAACTATCAATTGAAGTAAAGAAGACTTAAGTGTTAGTGATGCTGCTGCTTGTGTGATAAATAATAATAAAATAGATCAAATAATATGTAAAAGAATCTTCAATAAAATAGGATATTACCCGTTGATTATAAATATGTAGATAGGAAAGCTTATGGGAAAATTCGTTTCATCTACATAACAGTGAGTTTGATTGCATTTAAGTTAATATCAGTCATTTCTATCAAATATTATAAAAAAGAGCAAACGTCAAATAATTAATAATACAAAATAGTTCTGTTATAAAATATAGCAATGAATTATTGAAAGAACTATTTTAGTAGATACAAAAAAATCAGTAAATATGTAAAGTAGTTCATGGAATCCCGAACTAGATCTCTCTCTTTAATCCAAAAAAGCGGTACGCAAAAATATTCAGGCTTACCTATAAATATATTTTTCAATTAACGATATTTCTTACATATTTTACGTCATATTTTTACAAATATTTTATTTCCTAATATTCCTGTTAAGAAATATCTACAAAAAACTTGTATCTGTATAAATTATCGCTTTTCATTTTTTAATAAAAGCTGATTAACTCGTGTCATTGAAGTCAAATGCAAAATTTACTCTCTATATGATGGATTCACGGGCCTTAGTTAAAACTCAAAGTAAAATTTTCTACCAAAATGTTGAACAGTCAAAATTCACATAGATACAAACAATTTGAATAAATATTACTATAATTATAGAATACATTTTTAATATAAATTACTTAATTATATAAAATCTGAAATCTAATGTACCTACCTATAGGTTGCATAGAAAATATAATAGAAATGAATACGAATACTAAAGAATGCAAATGTATGGAACCATTTATATGCATTTGCACAGAATGGAATAGAATAGTACATAGTACAGAATACGAATTAACCAAGTTTCATTTCTTATTTCATTCCATTTTAGTTCTACTTATATTACTTCAATTCTATTTCTAATAGTATAGTCCCATAAATGTTTCGAATTATGGTAAAAAATAAGAAATAATATAAAATTCAATAATTAAGTATATGTAATAACTGTGACATGTTTATTGCTAAAGCTAATCTGTATTATATAATTTATACCTTATGAATGAATATGACGTTTTCATCTTTGTGATTATTTTGTTTCATAAAATAAGATTTTCATGTATTTCCGAATAGTTATAGGAGTTAATCCTGATTTAACGAGATAGTATTATTATAGAAAATAAGTGGAATGTTGTACGGTCTTATTTTTTAATGAGTGATAGAGGTTAAATGAAGGCGAAAAACGTCAAAATACCTTAGTAGTATTAATTTAGTTTTTAAATGAGGATGATAAATTAATATTAAAAAAAACCTTGTAATAAACCGCAAACTATCAAATTTAATTTTTTTTTGTTCTTTTAATTTGTTTATCTATCAGTTGTAGTTCGTTATCAGTTAATTTTGCACTGTCAGTTCTTAATTGCTTATTAGTTGCATAAAAAGTGAACGATGAACTATCAATATTATAATATTGAATTAGTTGACATGATGCTTAATTATGGGGAAGTGCATCAAACTTCCTATTTACCTCAACAATTAATTTAATAATACATTAATACTACCTCGAGATATTGGTGATCTGCGAACTAATCAAGGGCTCGATGGAGGATCTGGTCGGTATATCCGAATATTGAACGCTGATGTACCTACTCGCTGATTTTCCATACAACAGTAGGGTGATAACTTCGAACATGTACTGTAAAAGCGCTTAACATAAAAACTAAAAAAAGTATTCTCTTTTATCCAAAATCGGTTAGTAATACGTCTGTTTTGTATCCAACCAAACAGTTGGGAAGTGGCTCATTACATACCCACTTCACTTCCCGGCTAAGACAAAAGGAAAATATATTTCCGGCAAGGACGAGGTTAGAGTAATGGCATACAGAGTCAAAGGGTCTCAGTTCGATTTCTACTTAAGATTTTTTTATATGCTTTCTGTTTTTTATGTTAATACATACTCTAACCTCATAACCACGATTTGACAGGTGTCAATGTTGCGTGTAGAGCAATGAAAGTATGAAGCGCAAAATTTTAATTTATTTTTGTAAATTTTATTGAATGATGTTATTAAAATGAAGTAATCTGTATTAAATTAGATGTAGAAATACATGTAGTATTGTCCTGTACTTAGTTGTTAGCCGGACAGTTTTTATTTATCAAAAACTGTTTTCCCATGATAAATGCTTAATATGGCAACACTTTTTTGTAACACACGGTGTAAAATATAAAAATTACAATATTTGTAAACGAGTAAATGACAGAAAAGTGTATTTGAAGACAAAAATTAAATATGAAGTAAACGTTGATTTACCCGGATTTTAAATTTAAAATGAATAAGTGTGGAAAGAATTAATTAATGTTGAAAGTTCAAGGTAAATTGATGCATGCCAAGTTTTCGAATGAATTGGTTAGATCACAAAATGAGTTTGAATGGTGGCAGCGGCAGCACAATTATAAACGTGCAAATGTCACTACATTTTCATCTCATTAAATCTTATTGTGTAGTAAAAGCTTGCTACGTCAAAGATAATGACAGTTGTGTATCTCGGACAAAGATGAAGAGATAAACTGCGTCAAAACAAGTGCGTATCAACTTGACAATGAATCCGTAGCCCACTATTTTCCCAAGAATCGAAAGTTGGCGCAGCTGTCGTCAGTCATCGGGATGCTAGAAGAAGAAATAGTTAGTGGGGAATGCTTGAGAAAAAAGAATAGAAGAAGTCAACGTGTGAGTGATAATTAGAGAAAGGGCCACTGCTCTACGGTCACGTGACTGCCCCTGTGACAGAAATAACGCACAGACATGTGGAACACAGGGGCTCTCAAACAAAATACGTACATTCCTTCCTTCTAGTTATCTTTAAGTGTAAGCCAAATTATATTGATTTTTTTTTATTTTATAATAAATTATTAGTAACATAAATGCAAGAAAACAGAAATAGTGATGTCCTAGCCGGGGATTTGACGTCACAGAGAAACGCATACTTTAAAAAAAAATATTCATTTATAAATATTGCATTAATTTGAAATGTCATTTCTTTAAAAAATTTCTCTCGGAAAACCACATTATATTGGTTATTATCAAGTTTAGTTGTTATTCGGGATAATTTTCAAAAATATTGTAGATGCTTCCAATGCTCATTGTTTATTAGCTTATAACCAAAAAACTAATAAAGCTAATAATAATTATCGTTTGCTAAGGTAAGGTATGGATTTATGTATGTGTATGTCTTCTATTCCAACTTGTTAACGTGTTAATTCACAGTTGTTGTTTTAATTCTCAGTGATAATTCAGAAGTCCAAATTTTAACGCGCAACTCTAACGCATAACTTTATTGTAAAACTTCATTTGCTGTGGCGAATTTAGTAAATAAGCGCAACGCTATCTATGGCTGCGACATCTATATGCAAATATAAGTACCTTAAAACTTATTTCGTGTAGTTTTGAATCGTGTGAATGCGCAGATGTATCAAATAATATAGGTAAATAGTACCTTCTAATGTAGTTTTATATTGTGTAAATAAACTATCATCTTTTAAAAAATTGATGAAAAACTCCTAATCCCCTTGTTCAGATCGAAGCTGATTTACAAAATTAGTTCTCCATCGGTATGTTGATTTTTTTTTCTTTTCTTGTCAATTAACTTCAAATATAGCACATGTGGCAGCTCAGCTATCATTTCTTTTCGGCGTTAAATAAATGAACCTAGTTCAGCATTCATGATGACAGTTGTTGTCATCAAATACAAAATAATATCCTTCTTACACATAAATTTAATGCATAAGGGTAAGCGTAAATGTTTTGTGTTTGTGTATTACGCTAATACATACTCTTTAGTACTAAATTGTAGCAGCGAATGATCTTAAGAGCAGACATGTTATATATATGACATTTTCGAAACCAATCATAATATTATAGACTACATAACTAATTAATTTTTTGAGCTTAAACGTATACTTTGATTAGAAAAAGACAATTTCATCAAATTTCCTAGGTGTAACGAATTACCAATAGTAAAGTAAAGTTTTCGAGTTGAAAAGAAAATAAATTATAGCTGAAAAATTCTAATGAAAGTCCCTGAAACTTAGTTTGGAATATGAAAATAGAGAGTCCAAAGAAAAATCTGAAAAATTTGAGACTCCAGCTTAAACACTACAACCCTTCATCCTGATTGCACCAGGAAAACTAAAATTTAAAGGCTAGTTACCTGTAAAACTGTTTATCAGTTTCACTGGTTAGTAGTAGCATTGTTTCTTTATTGAAAACTATGTTTTGTCCATGGCATACAAATTTTTGACCTAATAGTAGTAACTGCCAGAATTTGGTTTTTATTTTAATTTTATTTACAAGTGAATTAGAATAAACAATCTATTGTACAACGTACACGAGGTAACAGTTTTAACTGATTCTAAAAGGTGACAGGCATACCTAAACGGCTCATTTCCTCCTATCATCAGTAAAAACTGTTTTACCTCGCTAATACTGTAAAATACTATATAAAGGTACCTTCCTACTTAACACGGAATTTTTTATAAGTTATTTATGTATATTGTTTTGATAGAAATATATTTTCTACAAGGAAGTCACTACATGTATATATTATATTTTAATGCGAGAAAGTGTACTATTGTTCTATGTTGTCAAATGAAGATGATGACATGAAATTGTAGAAATTATTATAAAAGACACAGTTTTGTGGATGGGAACTCGAACGACTACAAAGACAATGATAACATCGTAGACCTTTGGAATCGGCATTTCTGTATACGGTTTAAATAAAATAATAAAAAATTGTTTTAATCAGCATACGTTACTTATTTCAGAAATAAAAAACCAATATGTTTTTATATATTTGATTAAACGTCAGAGTTAAGAAAAAAAAATGAAAATAAAAAAGGCTCAGTTTGATAAGATATTATTTGTAATGCATCTAAAATATAAAAAGTTGATATAAAATTAAATTTTTAAACTTCCTCATTTTTTTATATAAACTGTATCGTAATAAGATATAGCAATCATTCAAGTTTTAATGAATAATAAATTGCATGAGAGATTAATGAAACATCATATAGCTGGAAAACAAAATGCGGAGAAATGTTAAAATAAAATTTAAACTTAAATGATGTTATTGGCAACAACTGTCTAACAATAATATAAACACGTAGTTAATCTATTTTAAAATAGTCAGAATTTGTAGTTTAAAGAACAAAAAAAGATCAAACCAAGTTGACACCTCAACTCATTGACTTCTTTTGTTTTAGAGACAGTTGTTTACATTTTTCAAATGTGAACTATATTAATAGAGGTCAATTTTTTTTTGTTGAAATCAGTACAAAATATTTGTTCTATACAGTGTGTCCAGATTTCATCGGCCACCATTGGCATCTCGAAAACTATAACAGCTACGATTTCGGTTAAAGAGGAGTTATTGTCCGCAACTGGGGGGCAATTTATTGGTCTATTTCTTCTTCCTAAAATAATTCCTAAACAATGGAATAAAGGGAAAATGTTTCAAGTAAAAAAGTAAAATACTTTTATTGTTTAGTCAGTGACGTACGTTTCAGGGGCACAATTTTGAAATATGATACTGACTTATGATTTCTAAATGGAAGTCATATTTGATATTGGGCTAAAAATGTTTTTTTTAACGATATTAATATTACTTATTTTGTTTTATAAATAATTTACAATATTATTGCCGTGTATTTCTGTATTTACGAGTATATGATGTTTTTGTATTTTGTATATTTTCATAAAATCAAATTTAAATGATATTATAATTATGCTTTTTCTTGCACTGAACGAACTGATCGGTAAGACATTTTTCTACTTTCATCTCGGGCCTAACTAAATGTAAGTCGTAATGACTTATTTATATTTAGAAAACATTTTGACAGTCACTGTCTTCTATTTTAAATCATGTCCGTTGCATCACAAGTTGACGAAGTGATTTGGACTGGTGGAACAGTGTTACGTTTAGAAGATTGGGCTCATTCACTCACTTTACTCCTCCAAAACCTCTTGAAATATACACGACGCCCGTGTCCTTCACATGCCCTATCCTCATGCAACTTTTACTCAAGTGTGAGAGAAAATCAATGGTGGGATGCGAAAATGATTTTTCATTTCATTAGCTTCTATTGGGGGTTTATAAATCATTTTTAAATTATTGTGTTTACATAAAAATATATTTTGCTGTCTTCTTTGTATATTGTTGGAAAGTAATGATTATATTATATTATATATTCATTCTTTTAGGTTTTAGTTACGTAATTCTACTTCAGTATGTCATTTTGAAATATTAATGAATTTGCATCCCTGATTTAATGATAAACCTCTTTATTGATGACACCTCATAGCTTATTTTTTAGGTTAGAGTTTTACAAGTGTGTTATGTTATATTATGGTTAAAAATAAGCTATTATAATACAATAAATATATGTTCTTATTAGTAAAATAATATATTATTATTTGAGTTTTATAAGACGATACATTGTTCCTTGAGTACAAGAATGGAACAATACGTCGTATAAAACAAGTATAATATACTACTTTTTATACTTTGCGTCACTTATTTTATAAAAATCTTACAGAATTCAATTATAAAAAATAATAAAGTTTAATTAAATATGATCACCCGATTGAGTGAAGTTGGACACTTTTAACTGTCATACTGCATTTATAATATTAAGAAAAAATTTGAAATCTATACATTATGACTTACAAAATTTTAATATCATTCTTAATTAGTTTTTTTTTTGGTTTTCATTGTTGAAATAATTCCAAATTGTATTAAAAAATATTTTAAAACATTTGAGGTTATCAATTTGACATTTACCAAACACAATTTAACAGTATCCTAAATTATTTAACCGTTTTCGATAACAATAGAATAGTTGTTAACGCAAAGTACAAGAACTATTTTTAAAAATAAAACGTGATAATGACAATGACACTTTATTTTGTTTCACTTTTTGTTTGGCACATTTGAATTTGAAAGTCGTGTAAGCCAAGATAAATCTTAAAATATGTCGTCAACTAATAAAAAACAGAACACTTAAATTCAATAAAAAGGTGCTTCTACAACTACTAATTTTCAATGGATCGTCAATGAAAATCGAAAACAAAAATAATAAATTTATAAATGAATTTAGGAAGAAATTTAAAGTACCTATGCGTATTTCATGAAAAAATATAAACATTTGGATATAAATAATTCTTATAACAAATTCTCTTAAAACTTATTGTTTGAGAACTCATGAACTGATACTGATAGTCATATTTATTTTGGAAATTTGAATACAGCCTACTAAATTGATCCTAAACTTTACCTTGTTGGTACCAAATAAACATTATTTAAGTTTTCTGTTTTTACCTAGATATAAGATATAACTTCTGACGTATAGAAAGAGAAAGCAATGTGTAAACAAAAATAAAAAACAAGTTCAACTCATCAACCCAGCAAAATAATTGGGTGTGTAGGATCAGTTCGAGATCATTTCTGGGTTACTTCAAACGTACCAAGTAAACATCAGGATTAATGTACTAGGATACTTAAAGTCCCAAATAAATATGGCTGATGATGTCACACACATTTAAAAATGCGTATTTCACTTAACGTTTAGGTTTTTATAAAGTTTTAAAATAAAAAACGCAATAAACATTGGGTAAGTCTAGCCTGATAAAATTAGGTATATGTAAAATATTATATTTACCTATAATTTTTTTTTTTAATTTATCATTACTTATTTAAAAATTAAATTAATGTTACTGTCGTCACAAATCACTTTTACAGTAAGAGAGATTGTTAATTAAATCTTAACTTTTTACCGCTTATACAGGGGAATTAACATTGGAAAGCAGTGATATTTCCATCTGTCCCGCTAAATATAATGGAATTTGTGTGGTACTGATATCAATTATTATGGAATATGATCTTTTTTAATTGAAATATTTGATAAAATAAATTGTATTTTCTTAATTATGTAATAAGTTAATTCTGTTTACTTGGTGCGTTTGAAGTAACCCAGAGCGGATCTCGAATTGATCCAATTCACTCAGCTATTTTGCTGGTTTTTTTTTTATTTATTTATTTATTTACAATTTACCATGTTACACAGTTGTGTTTATAGTACGTCAGGATAAGTCAAATAGTACAAACTAAAAAGTGGAAATAACAATAGGATTAAAAGTATATTAAAATAAAAGTAGCAAAAAATTTCAGTATTTTCTTATCAAAACTCAGAAAAATTAGAGTTTAAGTAGTTTTGTGTTGAGTAAAAACAGTGTTGGTGAGTGAACCTGTTTTCTATATTCGTTTACATATTGCTTTCTTTTTCTATACCTGTCAAAAGATATACTTTTTATAGGTCAAAAGGAAAAACTTTAATTTACTGTTTAAATCTTTCACCAACTGGAAAATTTGATTGTTTATTTGGTACTAACATGGGTAAGTTTAGGATCAGTTTAGGGTTGTGTTCAAATTTCCCAAATAGATACGGTCAAAGTGTTCCATAGCCAAATGGATACGCACGTGCCTTTTTGTAAACAGAACTCATTTTGTGGATTGGATTCCGGATTGTAACAATCCAATGTTTTTTCTTTAAAGGCTCAATTCGACTGAAACAACACTGGACGACCTGTAGCACGCTACATGTCTTCTAGTGTTGTCCGTTTTCTAGATATGCGTCCATATCACAGAATAGGTTTATACAGAAGCGACAGTAAGACAGAGAAACGAGAATTAGAGAGAGATGGGGAATGTGCACAAATTTAAAGGACTCATTGTTTAAAATCGGAAAGTTTCCTTACATCTTAGAGAGAGATAGGGAAAGGGTACAAATTTAAAGGTCTACACAATGCATCAAGGTCATAGAACTGAATAGGGGAAAATGAAAGGTACCGACACGGAGTGTCGCTTCTGTATATAACTATTCTGTGACCGTACCACAAACTTTTAACAATGTCACACACAACATTTGGCGTCCAGTATCGCATGTGCCTTGTCGTATATGTTTGTAGCGTGCGTCTAAACCCATTCCATAGAAGCAACTCCAATTTGTTGCATCATGTCATTACAAACCGTCGTGATTGCTGCATATTTAATAATTGTTGGTATTTAGTATTTTTTGGAAGGAAATGCACCACGTTTTTGTATGACTGTATTTTTTTATCGTTCGCGATGGAGAGCTGAACGTAAATTCTTGATTTTCTTGTACCTCGATTACATAAGATCCGCAGTTATTCGCTAAATGTTTCTGCTTATAAGTTTTTATTCTATTGTCTTTATTATCAGCAATTTATTATTATTATTCCATAATTCCGGTGAATTGTCATAATCTTCAATAAGACTGGTGGTTGGTGGTTTTCTCAATATTTCAATCCATGTCGTAGAGGATAAGACGCTGATACGCTGACTGTTGGATAAGAGACCACATCGTTCGATACACTGAATCTTGTGGCGAGATGCCGCATGCATTCAGCAACAACAATCTACAAGTAGTTTATGGCAAAGATACATACTACATGTCACTTCATGTTGCTTAAACGTTGCATCAGTCTAATTGAGACTCAAGAAGTAATCTAATAGATTTATCTGAACATTAATTTATTATCAGAAATTAATATAAATATTGTTGGGGTAACGACAATCGACTGAAAGTTGATGTAAGGAAGAAAAATTTAGTCGGAATACGTTACATCAGTGTCTGCCAAACTTTGTGCCGCCGCACACTATTGCGCCTCAAGAGATTCTAGGTGTGCCGCGAAAGATTTAAAAATATAGGTAATTATACATCGCAGAAGAAAAGATTTAAGATTTAAGTAGGTGACAAATGGTGGTGAGAAAAAAGCTGAGAGTATATGAAACTAAACTAACACTAACTTTTTCCATGGTTATGTGTCATACAAAAACTATTTAAATATGAATTAATAATATCAAATTCTACAATAGCTCGCAAATACTCTTAAATTCAAACTTATTTCCACAATTTCCTATACTCGACGCCATTTTGAGCTACAAACAACAACCAGGTTTTTTCGCCTAATAAATTAAAATTAGCGGAAAATTTTAAATTTTGAAAAACTGTTGTCAATTTTGTCGGTCCCATTACCACGTTTTTTTTTTGGAAATCTAGACAAATTTACAGCTTTTGACATACTGTATACATTTTGAAATGCTCTTAATGAAATAAAACAATAAGAAAATTGTTATACATCTCTTCAGTTTCAGTTACTTTGACACAGAATATGCATGTTAGGATCAAATTGCCATATTTGCTTCAAAATTCTCAATTTCCCTTTGAATTGATTCAGTTGCGTATGAAGTTCATTTAATAATCTATGCTATTATATACTACTTACTTTGCTAACCCATAATAAGAAATTAGTAAATTAATTTTGGGATGAATTTAGGTACGGTAATCGTATTCCAGTTTGAAAAGAAAATAATAGATGAAAATTGTATATGAGAGATTTAGTTTTATAAGTGTCCCAGAATACCCGGTGATAAGGTAGGGTCTAAGGTCGAAGTTAAATAAAATTCATGAGAAATTTCTTAATTCTTATCTTAGTAAACAGAGTCGTAATCTTATGTACATACGTAAATTTGCGTACTGATATACGGAAACAGAAATCTGAAGTTTATTTATTGACTTACATATTTTCTTATCACCTTATCGTAAAAAATGTGTAATGTTTTAGAAAAAAAATATTAATAGTGACTTTACAAAAATTAAAATTTAATCATTTATTAAATCATTTTATAGCTTTAATTTATTGGGCCATAAATTATTTAATACGATATTTATTCAGTAAATAAAGCAAAGGTATTTAAACAAGAACTGTTTGCTTTATACAAAGTTGGAGAAATCAAAATAAATCAGAGGCTGATATATGTACTCGTACTTATCTTTTATAGATACAGGAGGCAATTAGTTAAAAATAAGGTTGCAAAGTTTTTAAAACTACAAGATGTATTGCCCAAAATGTTGTATTAGACAAATGTTACCACATATTTGTAACAAAATACGTCAGATATTTTGACTTTTCTTCAACCGCCTTAAAGGAGTTTCTTTTAATACATTTTTTTAAAATTTGTTTGTTATTACTATAAAAATATAACTGTTGTTAGAATACAATAATTTTAATTACATATCTTACAAGTACTTTTAATAATGAGAGCTGGAAAAATCATGGTTTTTGCTTGTCTGGTAGTGTTTATTATTCAAGATTCAAATTGACTTTGCCCCGCCAATTTCTTCTCAAATGTTTTTGTTTGCGTGACGTCACAACTACTTCAGACAACTGTCAAGTATTGTCAAGGGAATGTTTCTCGTCAACGCATAATAATAATAAATGATACATTACTACCGAGGAGCCATATCCTCCGAGTCAAGTACAGACATTTTTCTGATGAGTCATCTATTATTTTTTTATGAACCTTTGATTACAATAAAAATATCTTTTTTTTGCAACGGGAACGAAAGTACTATTTTCGCACTTAAATTGCAGGGCGAAAGTTGCTCTTTCCAGACAGAGTTTTTAATATTAAAGGGGCCGTTCAAATATTACGTAAGCAGATTTATTACAATTATTTACCCCCCCCATCCCCCTTGTCAGCAAAAGTAAGCAAAGCTCTTACCCCCTCCCCATACTTACGTAAACATTTTTTTTTTAATATTATAAATAAAATGTTATAATTATAATTATAAAAATAAAAAAATAGATTTTACTGATACAGTATTCAAGATAGAGTAAGGGACAAAATATTATAATCTTACAAACAGGGTTGCCATTCGTGTTAAAAAGTTAATAGCTACCGATGACGTAATCATCATCTAGACTCCCCCTACCCCCCATGTCATCCAAAATAAGCAAAACAAAGACCCCCCCCACCCCCCTATAGTGCTTACGTAATACTTGAACGGCCCCAAAGGTAGAATAATGTATTAGTGTATAAATTAAGAAACAGATTTTTTTTTAATTCGCAAATTTAAGGGTAGTTTTCATGAAACATTTTTAGTACCATTGGACCACTGGCAACGCATTAGCATTATTTATCTGATACACAATTATTTTCGTTAAAAATCCTACTTAATTTCATTATTAAGAATAAGATCTTTATACAACAAATTTTGAATGTATTTTTGATAATCATTACATCATTAACAGCAGTAAAAGTCAAATGTTCTTTTTTTGAATTTTTAAAGAATTCTTTTAGTTTCAAAATCTACACCTTAAATTTATGACATTAACTTAACTAGCTGTATAATATACCGGACAGTCTCGGTCTGGTGTGAACATAGGGAATTAATTTAATTTATAAATGAAATAAAATCAGACAAAATATATCATTTATTATTAGAACAAAATTTATTTTTCATATTTATTATGCTAGAAATAATTACAGAAAAATATGGGATTATTTTCTATAAAATATGAAAATAAACCAATACCAAGTGTAACAGCAATTAAATTAATAGAACACAATTACACAAAAACAACAATGTAGTTATTTACGAGAGTGGATTGAAAAGTTTTGAGATCAACACCTTTAGTCAAACGTTTTACTAACTTTTCGACTCCCTCCCGAAAATGGTTTTCTTTAAGGTCCTCAAAATAAGCATTTACTCCACATACGGCTTCTTCGTTGGATCGAAATCTCTACAGCGATGAACATTTTGAGTTACATAAGCTATATTGTTTTTAATGTCAAATAGCTTTCGGGCATATATTTTTATTCTGTAATGTTTAGCAGTGTGATCGTAGAAAAAGTTTAATGTGCCACTCGTGCAGAATCACCTATTTCCCATCTTGTGTGATTCCAGCACTCGACTTCGTCTCGTGCCGAAACTTTCACAACTGGGAAAATAGGCGACCTTCTCTTCTAAACAACACTAATGTTTCCCGGGCAACGTGTGATAAAGTACTTTGCGCCGTAGGGTACAAACACTTTAATTTACTGTCACAAGATTGGCTAAATTTATTATAGAAATTTAATCAAAATTGATCTACTTCATAATAAGTGTTTATTTATTTATTACAAAATTAAAGTTGATTATACCCTAAAATATAAGGATTGCTTATGTCATTTAGTTAGTAAATAAAACATATTAGAATATTTTACTTACTTCCTTAAATCTTTTTATTGTTGTATTTAAAGTAGTTATAGGAAAAATAATGTGTTTACCACGAGTGCAAAATTGCATTGTCGTTCTAATATATAATTGAAGCTTTCAGCTATGCTTCGAGCTTTAATCTTTATGCGCATGCATGGAACAGAAATAACTATTATTTTATACCAAAACATCATTGAAATTCAAATAATTCTACATAAAATTTAATGAAATGGATAATTTATTTAATTAAATTTATAAAATACAACTTTTATAATACATATAAACATGATTAAAAATAATTGTTTTACAATAAATTGTTAAATATTTCTATCAACAGGATAGTTCTTGGAGACTTGTCAACTTTTGAAGGTTATCATACAATATTTTCTTTGCAAATATTTGAAACATGTATAAAATAGCTATTTAATGTAACCAGTTAGAAAATGCCTCAATTTGTGTAACGGTGGGGTATTCACACAAGTTACACAAAATTGCATTTTCTAACGTGTTTCATACATTTTTTTTATTTTGATACAATCCTTTTAATTTTTAATTTTTTCTTCTAATTTTGAATTTTTACATAAACTGTCACTTTTTAAAATTAACTAACGTTTGGGAACGACATACTTTTCAAGTTAAGAAATTCACTTTTCATCACTCAGTGATGAAATTTCCTAACAGATTATGAAAAATTTGCGTTTCAAAACGTCAGTCAGTTTGGAAAGTGATACTTTATATTTCAAAAAAAGTATTTATTTATAAATCAAGAACATTTTACAATATATTCTTACCTTTGGAAGTTTTTAAATTCTAACAAAATAACAAATTTTTGTGAACATATTTTAGGCCGATGCGTATGTGTATGTAAACGTAGGTAACGTAAACAAATTTTCGGAACCAATAGTATTTTTTTGAAAAATTATAACGCCAGAAAAAGTTACTAGTTTCGGCAGAAAGTGCTTGACGTATCGTACACTTTCGTCGGATGTATAGAGAAATGCCAAACTTTTACCCTAGCAATTGAAATAGAAGTATGTTTATTCCACTGATCTCTATATACTTCTGGATAGGACATAGCATATGAAAAAATGAAGCCCGCGGCGGCCATTTTCCTGAGGTCTGAATCTAATTCAATTGGCGCGGAATAGGATCTTTTACTGTCTTTAACGAAATATGATGTCTTTTTAAATTTGATTTGTTATAGTTATTTTATTTTGAATTGTTTTAGGTACATATGTAAGTGATAAAATGATGAATTTATTTTGCTTTCATGATAACAAATTGCACTGCAGAATGATCGTTCTCAAATTTAATTATTAAAAAATAGGTTAAAAATATTTTAATATTTCATTAGATTTTCCTTTACATCGAATATTAATATTTCTATAACATTTTTGCGCAATGCATTTTTTTTCATATTTTAATCGTTTCTATCATTCTTTGATTCAATAAATAGGTAATTTAAACAATTCAAAGTTATATAACTAAAACAAATTAAATTTTAAAAGATTTCTCATATTTCGTTATAGATACTAACGACTTTATACATATTTCGCGCCAATTGGATTAGTTTCAGACCTCAAGAAAATGGCCGCCACAGGCTTCACTTTTTCGTATGCTTTGCCCTATCCAGAAATCAGTATCAGTGCTTTATTCTCTCACACTCACACGTACGACAGTAAACATAACCTATATTCTCTGTTATATTTTGTTTTTCATCCCGAAACCACAGACAAATTGTCATTTCAAGTTTTAGTAAACTTTAACTGAGCGCATGTAATGTGCAATTACCGCACTAACGCCATCTAGTTCAATCGTGATAACTACTTCGAATTTTGTAGACAGAATGCGCCGTTTGGTTGTTCATCTGTTTATATTTGTCTGGGCTTTTATTAAAAATGACGTTTTGCCTCATAAGGTTGTAATGTAAAATCTACACTAAATTAATTAAATAAATAAAGATTTTAGTTATCTATTATCACCTCAAAAAATACTATTATTATTATTATTACTAATATTATATTAACTGCGGCCAAAACCAGCATTTTTGGCCGAAACCGAAAACGAAACCAAAACTTCGCTCGGACACTAATTATAATCTTAAACCAGATGGGGTATAATTACAGAGTCGAATATAACCACAACTATTGTAAACATTGTTGCTATTTCTAAAAGATTTAACACCTAGGGGTGTATTCTGTAACTAAGTGGTTCATTTTTAACCAGTCGCTAAAATTTTTGACAAATAAAATCAAACATTATAAGTGATGTTTTCATATTTTCTCCAGTTCTATCTATTTTCATTGGAGAAAAAATTTAGCAACTAGTTGAAAATTAACCACTGAGTTACAGAATAAATCACCTAATGTGTAAACTATATCTCAATTTCTTGTCATGCTTGTTGGAGAGCTATTAATGAAATTAAATTTGTTACACATAAGTAGTTGAAAAGAATTATTTTAAATTCAAAGATAAAACACAAAATCAATATTAGTAATATCTAAAATTAATGGTTGCGTTATTTTTTTATAAAATTTTATTTTTTTGAATTTTGTTCTTTTTTCTAAATAGTAGAACGTGCAAGACATGTGTTCACGAAACGGTCACACGCATATCAATATGAAGCCCTGTGATTTGGAGATTTAAAAATTTTAAAAACATCTGTGGCCACCAAGAAAGCGGACCCACCGTCGTCATGGATAAAATTTCACTAAATCTTTTTTAGTAACCGCCACATTTAAGAAACATGTATTCATATTGATTTTGATATTTCGAGATTTTCGAATGTCCACGAATTAATGTCTTCACAATATGTTTTCCGATAACAGTGCGATGAGTTTTCATAAAATTCGTTCAACTTCAAATTATTTGAAGAATATTGCTATAACATATGCCAGTGAAAACATTAATCTGAAAAAAATAAGTTTTTAATATAGTGACATTTCATAGTATTACATTTACAGTATTTATTTTTAATATAAGTTGAACGATTAACTCATTTTCAATTCTTGCTGTAGTTGCCACCGTAAAATACACTCAGAAAATAAAAATGTCAATATTGGTATTGTTTTAACAATTTTTCATAACATTTTGTCAAACTTGTTTTATGTAAACACTGTAAAGAATTTGGTTATTTCATTCGTCATATTTTTATGGTACATTAAAAGTTGAAAAACAATCATTTGTTTTTTTTCATGGTACTCTTTGTGTAAACATATTTAAATAAAATAAGTGAATGAATCTGTTTATATCGATGAGCACTTGAGCTAGCAATAGTGTACCACTTACAATGAACATTCTGCTTCTGCATATATAAAAATGGGAGACGCAGATATGACAATAAATTGAATGTTTACATTTAAAGATTTTGACTAATATCCACGTATTTGAGATTTTTATATTACGTGTTAATTATTTTCTGCGTGATGTCAGTCCGTCTGTTCAAATATATGTGAACACAGGAAACTTGTAAAGGAAATTCATTTTTAGCAGATCAGATTTTAAGAAACTATAAGTTTTTGACGTCTACGGAACGAGTCAGCAATTTTTTGTAAAAGTGGGTCACCAGGAAGTTTCATTAAGAATTCTTTCAGCCGTATTTACTCTACACGTGTCTACGGATCTTCAGACGGTCAGACCAATAGTCATGCTAAATATAGTGAAAATGTTATCTATAAAACTCCCTTCATGGAAGTCCGTTAAAATTCGTTATATGTGTGTATAATGAGATCCGTGGTCTAAAAGTGGGTACGATGATTGAAGTTGAACGGTTTCATACGAACGAACAGTACTTAAAATTATCGTAGAAGCTTTTCATTAATTTTCTCGTAAGTAATATAATAAGAGACATGAATTTATTGGAAAATTTTACGAATAGTTGTTGCATAGTATATTTCTTGATTATTTTATGAATGACAACAGAACATAAAATTTTTCATTTTAACAAAATATAATCATGATGCTACTGTGGTTTTATCAAATTGTTTCACTAAAAACTGATGGAAGAATGAAATGAAGCATTCTGATTAGGTGAAAATAATGTGTGTGAAATAATCTATTTAATATACAGGTGTAAGAGAAATAATTACATTAAATTTAACTAGTGCAAGAACTCGTCGAGAGTAACAAAAAACTTTTTTAGGCGGCTGGTATATAAATTGTTGTTTTTCGTATCTGCTGGCAACCTTAAAGTATCAATTTTTATTTGACATCTGTCAAAATCAAAATTTTTGGCCGCTAGTTTGTTCATTATTGATTTACATAGTTCCTATTAATGTGATTAATTATTTTAGAATATAATAACAAATGTAAGTCAAATTTTAACTATTCCTTTACAAATAATAATGAAAAATTAATGAATTTGCGAGTAAAAATAGCGGCCGTAAAGTAAATGCGGCCGTAAGGTAAATGCGGCCGTAAAGTAAATGCGGCCGTAAAGTAAATTTTGACAGATGTCAAAAATTGATTTTGAATGAAAATTCATAATTTCTTGTTGTAAAATCGCCTAAAAAATGTTATGTGCACCTCGGCTAAAAGTTCTTTTTGGGCCTCATCTGATTTGTAACCTCGGCTTTGCCTCGGCTGCAAACTTCGGTTTCGGCCCAAAAAGATTACTTTTAGAACCTTGATACACAAATAACTATTTTTTAGCATTTCTACCACCCCATAAATTAACGAGTCGTTTAGGTATTTTTTCAAGGGTAATAAAACAAGTGGTGAGCTAATTGTCGATATTTTCAAAATGTCACGAATGTTAATCCCAACGACAAAAATGCAAGGACTACGACTTGCTACATTTTCTATATATTATTGACTTTTGAGCGAATCACGAGTTAAAATTTAGGAAGAGAATAAAATGATTACTAAAAACTAACTAAATTTTATTCATATACTTTCTTTTAATGTTTATTGGAGTATTATTCGTAATTACATTGATAATGAGTTCAGTTGAGCATTTTTTTTCAGCGTTTAGAAGACACTTTTCACTGCGACAGCTATCAAATAATTTTTTGTTTTTATGTCATATTTACATTATTACTAGTGTTGCTATAGGAAATAACTTATTATAGTGACAATAAATTATTTCCGTTTAGGGGGTCAGTTTTTCACATCTGCTTAAAATACCAGTTACCTTAATCATAGGTTAATAGAAAAATATCGCATTAAAAATCTGATATAAGTTGTCAAAAAAATACGTTATTTACTATTTCGGTGCGATATTTTTCTATTAACGGATGGTTAAGGTAACCGACATTTTAACCAGAGATGGAAAAATCGGCCTTTCATGGTATATTTTCAAACGTTGTGATTGACTAATTTTCATAAGAATTGTATTTTCATAATAATTTGATCCATTAGCAAAAACAATGGAACACTTAATTTTACAAAAATGAGTTGTCAAATAAAATTTGAGATTAATAAATAAATAAATTTATTTTTTTCTGTAAAAATACTTACCTAGTATACTTACATATATTATGTTGGCTATGGCCTATGGTCAATCAATTTTGAATAATTAGGGAATGCAATAATTGAGCATAAAAACACTAAAATTGCAGCTATGGTAGTCGAGTCGATAACTGGATTTGGATGCAATTTTATAATTGACTTATTTTTTGTTTAAGTGAATGTTCGTAATGTTGGAAATATTTATGTATAATTCTTGTCTTATTCAGTCTTTTTGCTCTTCTTCATCGTTTGCGCAGCTGGCTGCCTTCCAAGTCTCTAGCCAACAAATAAATATTTTAAAATTTCCATTCACCATCTAACTCTAACGTCGTCCTCTAATTTCCGGATTTTTTCTTTTGGCCTCATGTCGTTTTATTTTTGTTCTCATCAAAGGCATTCACGTATGGAAGATTTGTTTTGTTTGTGATTTAATAGGTTCATTAATTTGTTATCGTTATTCATATGTTGGACTTTTAACCTCTTAAGCATACAGAAGGAATGATATTTTTTTAAATGGTCAGCCAGTGATGATATATTTAGACTACATTAATAATAACAACGGACAGAATTACATTGCGAAATTAAACGACGCACACTAATAATATCGTATTCATATGTGATGACGCAAATATTTACATTCATATAGAAGAAAAAATATAGATCGAGTACTGGAATAATTTAATTATACTCATATAATCTCAAATTACCTGGTATACAAGATATTTAAATAATTTATATGTAAAGTTTTATATAAAGAATTTAATTCATCTTATACCATAAATATAATATTTGACTATCTTATCTATAATGTGAATAATATACCTTCTCGTTAATATAAACGTAGTATGCACCATTTGTGAATTTTCCCCATTTACATTTTACATGTAAATCGTAGAAACAACTTAAATGTTGATAGTAGCAATGTTGCTGTGTGATGTTAGTTGTGGTAATATTAGTATAACGAATATTATTTTTAACTTTCTTTTCAAAATATGTCTTAACATAAACGACATTCTTTATCTTTATGCGAAAAAAGCAGAGAAAAAAATCTCTGAATACAATAGGGTAAGTATAACATTTTTGTCCAAAAAATAAGATAAGTATTCCGCTAATTGAAGTTTAAAAAAAAAGAAAATTACGATTAATAAACATCACATCACATCACATCAAAATGTTATATTTTATATTTATATTACGATCTTTTCTGATGCAGAATTTAATTTTGAACAACTTTGTACTCTTGTTTTAAAGTCCTATGTTCCGCGTTTCGTTGCACATACTGTATATTACAATTTTTTTTTTTTAATGATAGTAACTATTTTTGTGTGCTACATGGCATCTTCCAATTTATTTGTAACCAAATTTCTAAAATCTATTTTTTATTATCAGTTCCAGAGACGAAATCTTGCCCAGCACCAATTCAAAATGGCTGCACCAATGGTCACAGTGAACAGAACGGTCATCTTGAAGAAGAGGCAACCCCAGAGAAGAAAGAGGTAGCACCAACTACTGAAGATGCTTCCGAAGAGAAGAAAGATGAACAGGAAGTCGTCTTCATACAAGATATGGGCTTCACTGTTAAAATTGTCAGCCCTGGTGCCGAACCATTTGACATTCAAGTGAGAAAATAGTTCATAACTTATTATCGTTCGTTTTTTTAAAGAATACAGTGGTTAGCGATTATATTTACAAAAGAAAACAGTTAAACATCAAATGTGCTGTCAAATTCGTTTCATAAGGATAAATGGAAATTTTATTGGATGGAGTTCAGATTATGTATATTACTTCGGTTTTTTTTCTTAAATAATATTACGACTAAAATATAAAATATATAAGAAACACATTTAAAATTCAAATCACTTGTCATCGTAATGTGACAACATAACACGACAAATAAACTATAAAACACATTTCATTTCACAGTACATTAACATTATTTGGTCATTTAGTCACAATACTAATTTTTAACTGTGTGTGTTTCGCACACCCCTAAAAGGGGAATGCATGATAAGTTCTTTTTGTAACAGTGCACGTAAAACGAGCCGAAAAGTGCCTAGAGGGAGAAAAACGCGTTTTTGCTCTCTTAAGATATTTTGCTCCGTAGAGATACTTGGTGGGGGAGCAAAGTATCTCTAGGGAGCAAAAACGTGGTGCATAATGTACTATTATTTAAAGTTATCGCTCAGTTTACAAGATCCAATTAATGTATTTTATACAGTTTTGTTTGAAAAGCTTTATGTTGAAAATTCTAGACAATTGCGCTTGATGCAAACAAAGTAATATATTCGAGCCGAGGTTATGTTGATAATACAGAGCCAAAAATTTGTAAAAATATATATTTTTTGTGAAATGGTGTCTCCGTTTTGTTTTACGTTTGGTTGTTGTTTTTAATTATAATGAATAAAGAACATAATAGATTACATCATTACATGTATTAAATAAGAATTTTACATTTTGTTGGGAATCGATGCATTCTGTACAATGTGTCCAGGTTTCACTGGCGACCATTAGGATCTCGGAAACTATTAACAGCTACGAATTCGATTAAATGAGAGTTATTGTGTGTATATGGAGGGCCATTTTAACAATGTCCTTGTTATCCCAAAATTCCCCATATGTCATGAGGCAATGGCGAAAAACTGATTTTGGTGCATTTCTACTTCCACAAATATTTTCTAAAAACTTAAATATCCGGGGAAATGTTTCAAATAAAAAAATTAAAGGGGCACAATTTTGAGATTATAAGACGAACAAACGATTTTTTAAATGGAACCTATATTTTATTTAAGGCTAAAAAAATGTTGATTTAGTTTGATAAAGAAATTATGATAAATAAGTTTTTGTACGAAAATAATTCGCTTTTTGGAAGAAAAATATCATTATCCTTAAATAAACAGAAACAAATAATTATATTACTACTAAAAATACAATTAATAGGTATTGTAAATTATTACCAATTTCAACATAAACTGAGTTTCATTTACACAACATGAGATACAATTTATAATAACAATTTTTTACATTTTTAATTTATTAATTATACATCTTTAACATCTATGCACTTGTTTATTCGAATTGTTTTATTATTAATGAAGTTTGGCAAGTTATTTATCATAACGTCTTTTTAAAACTATTTCAAAGTAGTATAATATTAATATTGTTGAAAACAGAAAAAAATAACATTTTTTTGTCTAAAATCAAATATGGCTTCCACTGAAAAAATCATAATTTTGTATCATATCTCAAAATTGTGCTTCTGAAAAAAAGTGGTTACGTCACTAACTACAAAATAAAAATATTGAACTTTTTTACTTGAAACATTTTCCCAAATATTCAACTGTTTAGGAGTTATTTGCAGAAGAAGAAATGGACTAAAATCAGGTTTCCGTCATTTTCTCAGGACCTATGGGGAATTTTGGGATTAAATGAACAGGGTTAATACCGGCCTTCAAATGCGCACAATATCTCCCGTTATAGTTTCCGACATTCCAATGGTGGCCGATGAAATCTGGACTGGACATAGTGTACCTATACTATTACTTTGTTACTGGATAAATTAAATATTATTGGATGGAATATTCATCATATAGGTATGACAGTAAATTAATCATCATTTTGTATTCCCAAAGAAATCACTCATTCAGAGTGTTGAAACATTAAATGATAGTATATTGTGTAATAAGTGCAGAAAATTGGCTATTTCCCAGCAAGTGGGAAAGATGAGAAATAAGTGATTCTGCACGAGTGGCACATTTTCTACGATGACACCATTATATGTTATAGGTAAAAAATACACACACGAAATCTATTTGACTTAAAAAACAATAGGTTTTGGACAATTATTTTATTCGAAGAAAGTTCAACACACCTTTTTCTGTTTTTCGCTGTTTTACACTTGGCTTAGATTTTTTGTGCTGTGATTGTTCGGTCCTATCTTTAATTAACATGGTTTTTATAAAAAAAAAACAAGCTGCATTTATGTTTAAAGGAAAGAAATGTTTTTTTTTCTGTTTGTGTAAAAAACTCTTTAAAACTAAGCCAGATACAAGTGTGTCGAAACTCCAATCTAACCTTGCATGTATTCTTTAAACAACGAACAATAATTTAATTATTTAACTTCATTTGTTATTTTTTTTCTGTGTAGATTATGGGGTACTAATGCCTCAATAACATTTATGTATACTGAATAAATGTAATGGGATTTAAGAGTCAGAAAGAAAGTACCGATCAAAAATTATATTTTTGATAAGGAAATGTCGATGTATAAATATATTGGAATAACATCTATTTTAGAATGTACTCTGACAATAAATATGTAATGTATTGAAAACTCAGTAATAAATTGAATATAACTACTCATATAAAATTCGAATGAATTGTAAGTTTATTCTTCTTGTTTTTGTAGGTTTCCAGTATGGAACTTGTCCAAGAAATCCACCAGCTCCTTATGGATCGTGAAGACTCGTGCCACCGCACTTGCTTCTCTCTCCAGTTGGACGGCAATACCTTGGACAACTTCGCTGAGCTGAAGAACGTGGAGGGCTTGAAGGATGGTAGCGTCATCAAAGTAGTAGAAGAGCCATACACTATGCGCGAGGCTCGCATCCATGTTCGACATGTGCGAGACCTGCTGAAGTCGCTAGACCCGGCAGACGCCTACAACGGTGTAGAGTGCAGTTCCCTCACCTTCCTCAACGTGGTGACGCAGGGCGATATCCTCGAGAAGAAGAAGTCCAGACCAGAGAGTGTGGACTGCACGCCACCGGATTACATAATGCCTAGCAGTAAAGACAGGCCCCTCATGCCTCTGCAGCCTCAGACGAAAGAATTAAAAGGACCCCAGTGCATAAAAGTATGAATAAATTCTATTTCAATGTCCGTATGTTTATTGCATTTTTTTGTTATAAGCAACGGATTTATTCAATCGATATTTTTTATGTTACAAAATCAGAAAATATTTTGTAGTATCTAATGTCGAGTCAGATTTGCAAAGTATTACAAAAACATTTAAGCCGGAAAGTAATTTTGCATGTAAACTCATTGATGACATTCGCAGGAAGCTTAGCCTCTAGTGCAAATCTTCCTAACCTTTTTTTAACCAAAGCCCACTTTCACAAACGATTTTGTTTTGCGCTCCCCTTGGTTAGTATCATACTTAAAAAATATAAATCTAAGTTACTTTCAACTGAATTTTTTATGAATTATTTCGATATGAGTAATAGTAAAATTTAGTTTCCTTACGCTTACGGTAGAAGTGCCTATTTCTCCCACTGTTTTTGGTGGGAGAAGTAAAATGAAGAACTTTGTGCTTCTCCCACTATTCTTCCGCCGTAAGCGAAGTAAAGTTAACGCCGTAATGCGTTGACTATATAAAAGCTGTGAGAATTTTAATAAATTTGTTTTTTTTAAGAAAAAATATCGTACTTTGCTCTTGGGAGAAGTACGGGCTTCACTCCTTTGTGTGAATAGGGCACGAGCGCGCTCCTGTCGTGTGGGCTCAAACCCTCAATGGCCTTAGTCCAGAATAGAACTTTAAGTAGACGTCGTGGAGAGGGATAGCGGTAAAAAAGAGACCGCGTTCTGCAGATAGTGTATTAGTTTTCTATGATATTACTATTTTAAATTTATCGCTATCCCTGTCCATCACGTCTATTTAAAGTTTTCGCTCTTTTCTGGACCACAGCCACTGAGGTGCTTGGACCCAAACGACTGCATTGAATTCGTGCCCTACTGGCAATTGTGAATTCGCTCGTGCCCAACTTCACGCTCGGTGGGAGAAGTTTCTATTTTTCCCACTAGTAAAGTAATATACTATTAATACATACACTTTAGGGAATCCCTGCTCTAATAAAATCGAATAAATATATATTTACTTATAAAATTCACCCGATGTCTTTGCAATTGCATAACCAAAAATTAAAAAAGAAGTGTATTAAATATAATGATTCGTGTTATAAAAGATTAAAATAAAAAAAGAAAAAAAAAACAACACTGGAGATTTAATAGTGGAATGTGTCCTCTATAATAACTGACACTCTATGTTGAGGTGTGGGTTCTATTAGATTTTGAGTAACTTTCTACGGTATTTCATTTCATGCTTCTGCTCATTAAAACAATATAACTTCATGATTTAATTGCATTATCCATGTTTAATCTGAGAAATTTGAGAAATAAGACTATTTGTTTCTGTTTTTCTAGGTGTTGACGACGTCAGGTTGGAATCCTCCTCCTGGCTACCGCAAACTTCACGGTGACTTGATGTACTTGTATGTAGTGACTTTAGAGGAGAAGCACTATCACATCAGTGCTTGCGCACGAGGTTTCTATGTTAACCAATCCTCTGAAGAAGTGTTCAACCCCAAGCCAGCAACCCCGAGCCATCTGTGCCACTCTCTCATTGAGTTATTGAGTCAAATATCACCTGCTTTCAAACGCAACTTCGCCATGTTGCAGAAGAAACGCACACAGAGGCATCCGTTTGAAAGAGTCGCGACTCCCTATCAGTTGTATGCCTGGGCTGCGCCGACTATGGAACATACCATTGATGCCATTCGTGCCGAAGATAGTAAGTACTTGTACGATATTCATTATTTTTTTTAATAATTAGTTATCATTACCAATGAAGTTTTATGGATTAGTTCCTTTTTCTACAGCTTTTTTTTAAATAGATATTGTTTCTTGTAATAATTATAAAACCTCTTCCCAAATATGGTTTTTCTACATATTTCTCTGTTACGAAAAATTAATAAAAATGGTAAAAAAGCTAACTTCTGGTTCGCTCTCATTTTAACAAACTCGTACCTTTGACGACAGAAGTATAAAATCAGTTTAACCGTTGATTGGGAATATTTTAAAATTTGTTCTACACGTGTACCCATACAACCGGGAAGATTGACACATTTTAATAGGAGTCAAAATATCAAAATAGGTATGATAATATATCTTTGTTATTACATATGACAGTCTTTAAAAATGTGATATTTCTTAACTTTTTTTCCTTCATAAAAAATTCATCCAGTGTAGTTTAACTCTGAAATTATTCATAAAAATTCCATTTGAAATTAAAAAGTTAATGCTGAGAAAAAATTGATAATGTAAAGAAAAATCATGATTATTATGCACGGCATACGTATGTCATATACATACCTACGACCCATTGTTTACGATTATGATAATTAAACCCGAATGGTAAAATTCCAATAAACGGTCTGCACTTTTATTTATTATATCTGTGTAGTTTCAAAATTGAAGTTCGTATGTTTACTGAAAGAAAATATTGGTTTTGGAAGAAATTGTACTATTTTCAATAAAGTAGTAGTGAATATCTAATTAAATAAAGAATTCAAACAACAGTAAACATCATTATATATTTTTGTTGGTTGTATGGTTTGACCGATCAAAAATTTGTGTCAAGCATTTTTATTGTAGAAATTTACATCCGCATTGTATTTTCTAAAATTACTATCTGTAGTATGAATGACGAATATATTCGTCATTCAAATAGTAAATTATTTAAAATTAATAATTTGATATGAACATTAAAGAATGATTTATTTTATATGTACATAATTAATATGTTTTTCTTTAGCATTTTCTTCCAAACTTGGTTACGAAGAGCACATCCCAGGCCAGACTCGCGACTGGAATGAGGAGTTACAAACCACTCGCGAGCTACCTCGCAAGAACCTTCCAGAGCGGCTACTCAGGGAACGCGCCATCTTCAAGGTTCATAGCGACTTTGTCACCGCCGCTACAAGGGGCGCTATGGCGGTCATAGACGGCAATGTGATGGCTATCAACCCGGGCGAAGAAGCCAAGATGCAGATGTTTATATGGAATAATATCTTCTTCTCGCTCGGGTTCGATGTGAGGGATCACTATAAAGAACTTGGAGGGGATGCTGCTGCTTTTGTGGCACCCAGAAATGATCTGCAGGTATATTTGCCGAATGCATGATAATTTAATTGTACATGTTATATTGAGTAAGATATTTACTTTCTATTCCCCTTACTATTTTAATTTTGTGTTTTTTTTTTTTTCAAAAACTGGTTAATTAACCTATTAATATATATTAATAATAACCGCGGTTAATTATTTGTTTTTTGTTGGATATGCATAGATCTTAGCTTAACTTTTAATTTGATACCAAATACAGTATATTTATATAATTATTTACGAATAATAATACAAATTCATCATTAAAAATAAAATTAAATATGGACATCAACTGTTTTCCACATTGTTAATGAAATGTACTACCTAATTATAAAATCAATAAAAGAAAAAACAAAATTTATTAAAAAATACAGGATTATTCTTTATTTTACAAAAATAAAAATAGTTGTTTCCCATGTGCGAAAAAGTATTTGGCGAGTAGCGAGTCTTTTTTCTCGCTATCATTAATGTGCTCTAGGAATTTGTCTAAAGTTCTACTACTTGTATTTGTTTTTACTGATAATGAAATTTGTTCTTGTTCTTTGGCTAATTTATTTGTCAACTTTTCCGGTTATTTTCTTCTGTTATTACATTACAAAATTAACCTGGTTAATTATCGTCAATTTTTCTAATTTACATTTCAGTTAATTATAATTACCCATCTCTAAACTAAACTAATTAACTTTTTGATTCATCTTAAAAATTTTGACCATAGTAAGAACTTTTTTGCAGATTAAAAGTGTGCACAATAAAAGGTGTGCAGCGTATAAAATGTATATGCCTATATGTTCTGTAAACAGAATTCAACAAAACTTGAATATTTATTGTATTTTATACAGAACATGTTTTAATAGCTACTGCTTTTTAGGGTGTGAGAGTATACAGTGCAGTGGACCTCCCTGGATTGTACACTCTGGGAACCGTTGTGATTGACTACAGAGGATACAGAGTAACGGCCCAGTCTATAATTCCAGGTATTTTAGAGAGAGAACAAGAACAATCTGTAGTGTACGGCTCTATAGACTTTGGAAAAACTGTTCTCACTCACCAAAAATATCTAGAACTTCTTAATAAAGCTGGTCAACAACTCAAAATTCTTCCACATAGTGTTCTTAACGATAAAGATGAACCCGTAGAACTTTGCTCCAGCGTCGAGTGCAAAGGAATCATCGGGAATGATGGCCGCCATTACATTTTAGATTTACTAAGGACTTTCCCGCCAGACGTCAACTTCATAAAACGTAAGTTAAAAGACAAATGTGTTTTATAAAATACTTCGTTTACAATTTATTTTTTATCCTATATGAAGATGCAAGAAAATTCATTTATTGATCTGATGTATACTAAACTAAAAACCTAATGAATTATTATTTCCCTCAAATAGTCAATTTAAACTTTAATTTTTTATTATTGTTTTTGAGTATAAGATAAAAAATATTGTGTACTGCATGCAAGAGAAATTACTTTTCTGCTTAATAGCATAAATAGCTATATTATATATATTTTAAATATTTTTAGTTGATGGCGAGAAACTGAGCAACGAAGTTGCGATATTCGGCTTCCCAATTGAACACAAACACAAACTCTGCTGCCTTCGTCAAGAACTCATTGATTCATTCGTCGAATCTCGTTATATGATGTTCATTAAATACGCTGCTTTCCACCTGCAACAACTTGGTTTGAAGAAGAAAGAACAAGAAACTAACAAATCTTTAGAGGATAAAAAAGAAGAGGAAAAGGTTGACAAAGAAAGCGAAAAAGAAAAAGAAAAACGGAAAGAGAATGAAAAAGAAAAGGCAGAAACTGATGAAAACCAAATTGAAGCAGATGAAGCAAAGAAGATTGTAGAAAGTATTACAGATGGAAATAAGCAAGAGTTAGAAGAAAGCACGAAAGATATAGTGAAAACTGCTGCTTTGGCCGTTGGATCTTTGAAAGAAACTGAGTTTGATATTAGATTTAATCCTGATGTCTACTCTCCTGGTATTAAGCACGCTGATGCTGTAGGTCCATCCATCGCCAAACAACGACAACTCGTTAAAGATGCCGCCGAATTTTTAGTTACCGTTCAAATCCCCACGTTTATTCGCGACTGTCTCGATCATTCTAGCGCTCCTATGGACGGATCAACTCTTTCTGAAGCACTTCACAATCGAGGCATTAATATCCGTTACTTAGGAAAAGTCTGTACTCTTTTATCTCGCGTTAAACAACTCGAATATCTCCACAGTATCGCAGCGGCGGAGCTAATTCTTCGTTCCGCAAAACATATCTTCACTTCTTATTTGCAAACTACTGAGTTGTTAAATCTGTCCGTAGCTATTGCTCATTTCTTAAACTGTTTCTTATATTCTGGTGCTGTTCCTAATCCATTACAAGGAGTAGATGAACTTCAGAGCAAAACTGCAAAACGTAGAAATAAACGAAAGGGAAGAAATAATCCTCTTCTAAATGGGGACAGCAATGAATGGGCAATGTTAACTCCTAAATTGTTGTGGCAACAAATAAAACAGGAACTAAAATCTTATTACGATTACGATCTAGCAGTTGATGGATTAGATACAATTTGCGAACATTACTCTCTTCAAAAAATCTCTCTCATGCGTTCATTTTGCATTAAAACGGGTATTCAAATTCTTTTGAGAGAATACAACTTTGAATCTAAAAACAAAGTTCCGTTCTTCGAAGACGATATTCTGAATATCTTTCCTGTTGTTAAGCATATCAATCCTAGAGCTTCGGATGCTTACAATTTCTATACAACCGGCCAAACCAAGATCCAGCAAGGTTATTTGAGAGAAGGCTACGATCTAATCAGCGAAGCATTGAATCTATTAAACAATGTGTATGGTGCTATGCATCCAGAAATTGCTCAGTGCTTGAGAATGATTGCTAGGTTGAATTACATCATGAGCGACCACGCAGAAGCCATGGCGTACCAACAGAAGGCCGTGTTGATGTCGGAAAGAGTGAATGGCATCGACCATCCGTACACAATAACCGAATACGCGCACTTAGCTTTGTATTGCTTTGCCAACAGCCAAGTCAGTACTGCTTTGAAACTTCTGTACAGAGCGAGATACCTTGCGCTTATTGTTTGTGGAGAAAATCACCCGGAAATTGCTCTTCTAGATGTGAGTTTACCGTTTATTTTTCCACTTGTGGGATATGAATATAATTATATTTTTGTTACAGAGTAATATAAGCTTAATTCTCCACGCGGTCGGGGAGTACGAATTATCTTTAAGGTTCTTAGAAAAAGCTCTGGCGTTAAATATTAAATATTATGGAGCGAAATCACTAAAGGTAGCTGTTACGTATCATCTAGTCGCTCGCACTCAGAGCTGTATGGGTGATTTCCGATCTGCGCTCAACAACGAGAAGGAAACATATGCCATTTACAAGCAACAGGTAAAATAACTATTACAAGATATTAAATTTGATAGCAATACGAATTATAACCCAAAAATATTACTTATTGAATAATTACGCCAACCACTGTTAACATATATATGTGTGGTAGACACTACTTCAGAAATATCAAATTTCGAGAAGTCATTTCTTGACATTACATATAAATTTCTTCTTAGACTGTATGTTCGTGAAAATGAAATATGTGTTAGTCCAAATTAATAATATTTAGAATGTAATTCACGATATAATTCAGATTGTCTTAATTGAAAGTTGGCATTTGACAAATAAAATAGAGAAAATTTAAAGTAGCACTACTTCAACTTGTGTTGTCTCTTCTGTGATTAATAAAAGAAAATATTTGCAGATGTAACAGAAAATTATTAAAGAGTTATTTTTATATTGATATTCAATTGCAAGTAATGCAAGTAAATTTATCTTCGGATAATTTGTACAACATGCAAAAAAGTAAAAGGAATTAAATGCAGACGACAACAAGCGGACAATATTTTCTTGTACACGCTCCCCAAAATCGTTTCTTTAGGGACTGTTTGGAGTCCTCAAAATGTTAATTATGTTTATGGTAAATTATAAGCGTACCACCTAGAAAATAGAGTTTAATAACGCATTTTCAACTCTACCTCATCTATCATTTCTCGTGCAGTATATTTAAAAATAAAATAACTTGTGTTTCAGTTGGGCGAAAATCACGAAAAGACTAAAGAATCATCTGACTGTCTCCGTCATTTAACGCAACAAGCGGTAGTGCTGCAGAAGAAAATGAACGAGATCTACACTGGGAAAGCACCGACTTCTCTTCCCCCTATTCAAATCCAACCTCCATCCATGGGTTCGGTACTCGATATGCTAAATGTTATCAATGGCATCCTGTTCGTTCAAATTAGGTACGTCCAAGTTTCATTTTTCATGCGAGCATACATACGTATACTCGGATTTTTATTCAAAGAGGTTTACAAACCTATGACTCATTTAGCCATTTGTTATCAGTTTTCAATTATCTCATAATGTCTGTATTCTATTTCATTTTCATTTGTATCGTTGAATGATGCGATAACAAAAACTTGTTTCGTATATTGATTCATCTGCACAGGCTTGATGTAAAATGTACTACGCGTACTTCGTTTATACATATTGGCTCGTATTACGAGCTCACTTTTATAATAAAATCGCGATTTTATCGCCAACTTTTACATCATAATATTATGTAAAATTGAAAGTTAAAATCACGACATTATTATAAAAGTGAGCTAGTTCGCTTTTATAATAAAATCGCGATTTTACGTTCGTTTTTACAAAAGATTTTGATGTAAAAGTGAGCGTTAAAATCGCGATTTTATTATAAAAGTGAGCTCGTAATACAAGCCATTGTGTTTGTGTCTATTTTAATTTTTCATAAGTAATACAATAAAAGCCATGAATTTATTGGAAAAAATTACGAATAGTTTTTGCGTAGGTTGCGTAGTAACAGACAAACGAGTGTCAAAAATGAGATTCAGATCACAACAGCGAAACTGGAATGATTTAAGAATTATTTTTGACTCGTTTACTACTTAAAACAGAAATAATAAATTAATAGTAAGAGTGATTATAGATGTATAACAAAATGACGGATGCAGTTCTTCCATTTTTCCAAAATGAAAAATTAAATACAAAAATTTACCACGGAAAAGATTTTTGTAGTGATGTTGTTCTATTTTGTTTAAAAACCTCTATATTGGTGTTTCCGGATGCATGATTGTAGGTCCAGAAATATGTAATATAAAGAAAAATTGTTAAATGTTTTGTCCGTGTCTTTCATGTTTAGTCATCATTTGTAACAATACTGTATATATTTAGAACCTTTAGAAATAAATGTGATTGTTTTTAGTCAACAAGACATTGACAACTTCAAAGCCGAATTCGAAAAGCGACAGCAGGGGGAGGAAGAATCTTCAGCGGAGCAGACTACGGATAACACCACGTCAACACCAGCTGTGGAGGAAGCTAAAGCAGCGACCAGCTGAACGTGGCAAAACCTCCGTTGAATTCTTGTATGGTTGTTATATGCTAGTTTATGCGTTTTAAGCTACTGAAAAGTACTGTACATTTAAGTGCCATTTTGAAACGTGTTGCACTCTTGTATATTCATCCACCACTCACCACAATACACGCGGAACTGACGCGCAAGCGTCTCTCATGGATCATTGCTCATAGCCCATTAGTAGTTGTTATGTACAGATGTAATCTACTGGTTCTGGCCGGTTGTAATTGGTCGATTATTGTTGCAAACAATTGTTATTCTCATTTGTCACATGTTACACGCACATAATGCGCAATTATTTGTATACAAGTTTCTGAACGATGCAGTCGGTTAGTTGTACAAATTCACTTTACTTGGACTACAAAAAACACTTTAGTATTTAATATTAACAATTATAATATAAAGTAGCATGCTACTGAAATAAATTCATAATGCCATTGATTGAATATCAATAGTTTTTACCTAATAAAAATAAACTGTAACCGTTAAATATTATTTCGGCTTTATTAAGCAAGTGCGAACTGAAACAACTGTGGTCATATTTCTCGGCAAACAAAAACACGGTTCTTCAAAAGTATGGTTACTGTTTTTAATCACAGCAACCGTGCAAACTTAGTGACTAAAAATTGGAAGTTGTTAATATTAAAAATAATTTACAAATGTACTCAAGTACATAACCGAACGCATTTTAGAATCGGTTTTCCAAACGGTATTCTTAGATCGCTTGGGATATATAAACTAACCAATCCTATCGCTATTTTAACACTAACGGAAGTACTGGAGGGGGAATTTAAATAATCGTCGGCCAGACATTTCGTATCGAACCGACACATGAGAATAGAGTTAATATATAAACAATGAAGACCTATTTTTGAAGCCTTATTGAAATTCCGGCACCTATTTACAGGAGATGTGTTCATCAAAACTTCCACATTCGGTCCTAAAAGCTTCAAAGTTTACATACTAGTGATCTGCTTGAAATCGATACAATTTAAGAAATCATTTCAGATCGCTCACGCTAAATTCATTTCAAATTTCTCCGCTACTCCGTTTAAAGATAGTGGGAAGCACTTGTTTAGAATTAATTGCAGCACTGATATGACCTAATAATATAACTGTTTATTATTTGCAGAGAAATGAGATTTGCCTTGAAAATAAAAATAACGTACACAGTATGCCGAAAGTAATATCTACGTTATCTGGTGTCTTATCGTTTATTGTATTTATTTTAATGGGTGAAAACTTTCGTACAAAACATTACATAAAGAAATAAATACGCATTTTGAAGGATTTTATGATCAGCGTGCTACTAAAATGAAATAATATGTTTCTTTGCATTGTCCAAGTTAAGTGACTTTCTCATGTAACAAATACTTGTATTTTTAAGCTACCGCCCAAAAGTGGCCTTTTTATTGGTTCCCGTACTGTCATTCGCAACTAGTCATCGTTCTTGTTACCATTTCAAAAGACACACGGTTCAGTGTAAAATAATCACTATTTTCATTCGTTTGGTGCCTGCTGAAATTATAACTAGAATTTTCATTCATTACAGCTAAAATCTCAAAGAATAATATCAAATTTGTTGTAGAATTAGGAGTATATGTTAGTAGTGTGATTTTTTTATAAGCTTTAATGTATTTGATGTTTTAGCTGTTTTGAAGCGACTTGAATGAAACATCGTGTCGTTTTATTATTTTCTTTTTTTTGCAAGGTTTTTGTAAAGGTGGTTATATAGTTATACGCTTAATAATGTACTGATAACTTGTTAACTAAATTTGACGTATTTGTTTATTATTTTGTTGATGTTTTAGTATTTTTTATATATGTAGTTATACATATTTGTACCAGTTGTTTGAGTTAAACGACACAAAGGCTTAAAATGGTGCGGTAAATTATCCATTCAATTTAGACAAAAATAAACACTTTTAGCGAATAGTTTCGTAAGTAAATAATGAAATATTTTTAAAAAATTCTAAATTATTATTTGAAATTTACTTATTTTTGAATTAGGAATTAGTGAGTCAATTCTTCGGTAGTCAAGCGCTGATTACCAGTAAATTTAAATTGTAAATTATGTTATGGATGATGTATGTCATTGGCATCGTTCGTGGCTTTGATAAACTGGTTTGTAGTAAAATATCGACAATAGATGGAAGCTAGAATAGACTTTCGAGTAGCTAGTCAGTAAATTTAGCATAATTAGCATGGATTGATTGATTGAAACTTGTTATTTTACAAACATAAATCTTGTTTTTGAAAGCGAGTAACTCTGTTATTTTTATCCGGACACTGTTACTTGAACAGTGAAATATCATTTGTTAGTGAAATATATCGATTTTTTAGTGAGGGATCTTTTTAATTTCTACCTTAACTTTAATTATGTGTAACCCGACCGTATGCAGAATTGACTATTTTTACTTCCTTTTACGAAGTAAAGTAAGTATTGTAATCGCGAAAAATTTCGGTTTTCAGGTTTCAACGGATTTTTTGCTTAACTCGGAAACGATTAGCCGTAGAATGTTGAAATTTTATTTATGCAGTATAACATCTAGTTATGCACCTCCATTTTTTGTTCCAACTGTTTACTTTTGGGAGAAATGTAATAAAAATAATAATTTAGTTGGCTTTTAATTTTTATAAGAAACATTTGTTGTCAGAATATAGTGTTGTTTTCCATAACGTAAGAAAGATAAATAGACCCAGCTTCCAGCTAAAAACAAGAAAACAAATGTTGCATACAACGCTGCTGTGTTGTATGGCATACATAACTACTATATCTCAAAATTGTCTTGTAGTATTCCTGTAAAAACGGTATATAAAAATAATACTAAATTAAAACAAAAATTATGTACATTATGGAATTTATGAAATAGTTATTTTTGCAACTAGTGTGTAAAGTAAATGTTTTTTTAGGTGAGTGCTGTTTATAGCACGAGATAAAAATACTGTTACACACGTGTTGCATAACATTTTTCCTACAACCGGAATATTAAGAAAAATTAATTTGAAAAATAAATTAAACCATTGATAAATGAGTTTATGTAGCCTAGCAACGGCTACTTTTCAAGAATTATTGCGTGAAAAGTAACTATAAACTCAAAAGAGGACATGAAGTATGTACTTTAACACGATGACTGCGGCATCGGTCCCCGGCGTTCTGTAGTATACATTTATCTAGAGCAGGAGCGTTTTTCATAAATCTTTCACAATTTACGCAAGTATTATTTTCTTTACTATATTATCTAGAAAAATTTAATATGCAGGGTGTTTGGCGAAAGGCCGGCACCCAAAATATTTCGTTTATTTTGAGAGATACAAGAAAATGTTAAGGAGCAGAGCTAAACTAGAAAAAGAGACTCATAAAATGATCCTAGTACAAATTTTGTGTCACTTCCGGTTTTAGCGGAAATGGCTCCAACTTTAATTCTAGCATAGGGAATCGGTATTTTTATATATTTTTTCGAAATGTACATAAAATTAGCTTTACAATGATACCAAAATATCATTGTTTTACTTCAACCATTTCAAAATGGCGACTCTTTATTTTTAAAATATTTACTAATAAAAATTCATAAAAAATACACCATAACCAGCTATTTGAGATTTTGTTACCTAAAACCAATCAAATAATGTCAAAAAATAATAGATCTACCTTTCCTGACGATGTAATGGCAAAATATGTTATATGTGACAAATTGTGCAAAAAATGACGGCGGCCATTTTGAGTATTTTTAATTTTAATTTTGTTTGTTATAATTAGAACGTTTTTCTATTGTGTTGATTATTGTAAGGTATTTTAAATTTTTTTTTTTCGTTAATTACCAATAGTTGTAAGTACATAAATATGAAAATAAATTGCCGCCATCTTGAAATGGTTGAAGTAAAACTATGTTATTTTGGTATCATTGCAAAGCTAATTTTATGTACATTCCGTAAAAAAATATAAAAATACCGATTCCCTATGCTAGAATTAAAGTTGGAGCCATTTCCGCTAAAACCGAAAGTGACACAAAATTTGTACTAGGATCATTTTATGAGTCTCTTTTTCTAGTTTAGCTTTGCTCCTTAACATTTTCTTGTATCTCTCAAATAAACGAAATATTTTGGGTGCCGGCCTTTCGCCAAACACCCTGTATAGCAATTAAAAGTATATTTAATGTACTTCACACATAAATATTAATTTATTATAGGTCTCTAGAGACCGGCACCGCACGGGAGTAATAATTATTATAACAGTGCGTGATTGGTCCCCGACGTCTGGCAAGTTTTTAAATGTATGGAGCTATGTTTAATATACCACAAAGCAATGAAGACAAATAAGCACAGTTTTATGTTTTACGTCATACGATTCAGACGCTTATTAGTTTCTGTTTTCGAAATATAATAATAATAACATATATAATAATAATAATTGGGGGATTTTTTATCTTTATTGTAAAGGATGCTACCAAGAACTTCATCTAACGCTCAAAAGTCGCGAAACCAACAACAAAGTTACAAAAGTAACTAGCTATTTCAACGATTGTCCAGAAGAGCCAGGATTATTCCTATTATGCTTCAATAAATTGTATAAAGTACATAATTTACATTTCTTTAAAGATTTTTATCTTGTTTGATTATTTTTGGAATATATTTCAATTTTAACAACACCGAATATATGTATTAAATGAGTCTTTTCTAAAATGTAATCCGGAAAAAGATCGAAAATGAACTTTAAACCATATCATAAATTTGGCGCAGTTGGTCTCGGGCGACCATTCCTACGTCGAACCGTTGATTGAAAAAAAGCCCGGGGCTGTATTCTCGACACTTCGTAATCGCCAAAGTCGTGCGTATTCGTACGCATGGCGAACGAAATTCGCAAAACGGAATTCTCGAATCTTCGCATCGTTACGTACTCGTGAAATCGCGTTCGTGTTCAAAGCGAGTGGAGAATAGCATTCGTCACACCGCATATCGATTGTCGAGATGAGAAATAGAGATATGGAAAATAATAGATATTTTTACAGATGAAGAATTCAAAATACTATTTATATTATAGATAGATAATTATATGTAACGATGTTACGAGACGCTTGATCATTAGGAAGCTGAAATAAAATAAATCATTTACCTAGCTGATATAATACCTAATAATCCTCGGTAACAATTCGGCTTTCCTGTCACTTCCAACCCGCAAATATCATCATCTGACGCAGTCTGTTCCGAAAGATCCGTATCACTTATAGATATGTTATACGGTTTCATTCGTTCTATGGTCACCACAATGGAGTATTCTGTACCAGTATTCCTATTTGACTTTGGCATATCTTGTACAACATATCTATCGTTAGGAAGTACTTTCGTTATAACAAATGGTCCAGATTATTTCGGTAGTAGTTTTCTATTCGTGCTTTCTGTCGTGATTTGCTTCTTGATTAGAACTAGTTCACATTCCTTATACTTTCTTCCTACAATGCGTTGTTTGTCGTATAATTCCTTTTGCCTGATTTGTTCTTCGAGTATATTCCGGGCTACTTCCTCTCGTGACTCTTGTAGATTCACATGGACTTGCTGTTCTATTTGTACTTCTGTACTTAGAAAGGAATCTGTTTTTGACTTTGGTCGAAATCCGAACAAAAGCTGCCTTGGTGTTTTCTTTGTAACAGAATGAACAGTATTGTTAATGGCTAACTGGACGCCTGGCAGTTCTTCATCCCATTTTATATCGTCCGTAGTGCTAATATAACAGCGTTCTTATAATATGTTTTATTCCGTGTATTTAGCAGTATTTTGAATTTTTTTTTATGTAAATGCTGTTCCTCTGTCTGAAATAATCCGTGTTGGAATGCCAAATAAATATTTTTTTCCCTTTAGTACAAACAATGTAGACAACAATTAATATATTTCTGTACATATTGACGCATTCCTGGGAACCAATAGTTTCGGCGATTTTATGTAGTTTTATTCAGACCAAAATGACCAAATTCATCGTGACATTTCCTAACGATTTGCGTTCTTTTTTTGTATACGTTCTTTTCATAATTGTGGTTGGAGGTTTACTGTAAATGTGTACTCTTGCAACTGAAGCCACCATCTACCAATGCGTGGTATGAGGTCTTTCTTGGTGCTAGATGTTTTCAAAGCATTACAGTTGGTAAGTACTTTTAACGATATACCCAGTAAATATACACGAAATTTCTTCAATGTCTCTACGACTGCCAATCTTACTGACATCTATATGCACTTCAGTCTCAGCAGTACAATCATACAATGCTAATAATGATCTCTCAATTAACTTTGCCTTTCGTCGTTTGTCCATTTCCACAATGAATCTTTCTTTGTTCGTTGGGTAAGTGTGTGAACAATTCGAGCATAGTTCTTAACAAACTGTCTGAAGTAACTTGTTAGTCCAATGAATTGCCGTACTTGATGGACATTTTCAAGAGCAAGAAATAATGGGATAGCCTTTGTGTTCTCATTTCCTAGTCTAACTCCATCCTAGTCGATCTCAAATCCTAAATATGTGATGGAAGTTTCGAAAAACATACATTTTTTAATATTTACATTAAGTTTAATATAGTTTCCAATGTTTCAAATCCTTCTTCAAAGCTAGTAGCAGGACATAAAATATCGTCTATATACCCCATTGCTATTGTGAATCTATATGACCCCAGTACTCGATTTATCATTCTTTGGAATATTGGGGGTCCGTTCGTTAAACCAAAAGGAAGCCTGTTAAACTCAAATTGTTTTTTTCAAATTACTCTCTGCAATCGGTATCTGATAATAACCAGATGTCATGTCGAGTGAAGAAAAATATTTCATCCCTTGTAGCCGATCAAGTTGGTCGTCTATTCTTGGCAATGGGTATCGCTCTTTTACGGTGACCTTGTTCAGTTTTCTATAATCTATGCACATTCTATACTCACCATTTTTCTTTTTAACTAGTAGAATTGGAGAAGCAAAGGGGGAGTTTGATTCTCTAATATCCGCTTTCAGGAGGTCAGTAATTATATCCTTCACTTTGTTTCTTTCCTCATATGGTATGGCCTGTACGTAAATGGAGTGTCGTCAGATAAAACGATCTCCGCTTCAGGTACCGAAGCACATTTTAGATCTAACACTGATTTCGCGAAGCAATCGTGATACTCCAGTAATAGATTAATTACTTTCTCCTTCTGTTTATCAGATAAGTTGCAAGTTGGTGTCGAGTTTTGCATCGTTTATATCCAAAGATGAGTTTCATCCTATTTTTATTTCCTCTGTGGCTTCAGAACATTTATGACCTCTAGCTAAAACTTTATCTCCACGTATAGTGAGATTTGAATTTGATAAATTCACAACCGGCAAAACACATTTGTTGTCAAAATCAGTCAATGTTATACATCTTAGAATAAGATGTTCCTTTTCGACTTCGGAACGCATGCTCCTGGTCAACAAAAGTGTCATCATTTGTATCTGCAGTGCAAACTATATGTCCTACATATCCCAGGGGAATTATTGTTTCCTTAGCTCGTAATACGTGTTTATTGCCAGATAGTAGAATTTGAATATCGGAGGGCAAGTGTCTTTTTGAAGAATTCTCATTTTGTCCAAATCCTTGTAAATCAAAACATTTTCATTTTCAGTGAAATATTTGGTATTTTTTGAGTATAATCTGGCACTGCACATACCGTGAGTATTTTTTAACGTGAAACATGGGTTTTATCATATCCATGGTTACAACACATTTGATTGACAGCAATGTATACTTGCTTGTCCCATTTAAGATGAAACATAGGGAATAATTTAGACAGAAATATTATATTTAAATATTATAAAAAAATACAAAATATCGAACATATGAACTAACTAACATACAAATAAACATACTAACGAACAATTAAATAATAATTACTAACTAACACAAACAATAATACAGAACAATAAATAATTAATTACAATAAATTTTCAAAAATTCCACCATTAACTGCTAAGCAATGACCTAATCTGTTATAAAATTCTTGGACTACATTTGATATTTGAGCAACTGTTATGTTTTGAGATATATTCTGAATTTGATATTTTAATTGTTCTGAATTTTGAAGATTTCCCCCCGTGTAAACTTTAGATTTTAAAAATCCCCAATAAAAAAAATCTAGTGGTGTAAGATCGGGTGACCTAGCAGGCCATTCTATTTCTCCACCGCGTCCAATCCAGCGACGAGGAAATGAAGTATTTAAAAAATTCCTCACAATTTGGGCATTATGTGCAGGAGCACCGTCATGTTGGAACCATATGTCTTCAATATTTAATAAACTGATCGCGGGTAAAACTTCATTTTCCAACAAATTCAAATAATTTTGACCAGTAATATTACCATTAATAAAAAATGGCCCAATAATTTGATTTCCGACTATACCAGCCCAAACATTAACTTTCTGGGGTCGTTGAGTTCTCGTACTATTGTATAAATGTAAATTTTCTTTGCACCAATACCTACAATTTTGTGAATTTACTTCCCCATGTAAATAAAAAGTTGCTTCGTCCGTAAAAAGTATATTTTCTAGCAAATTTGGATTTTCATTTATGTTTTCAAACATTCTTTTACAAAAATTTACTCTTCGTTCTGTGTCGTCAACAATAAACTCCTGATGATTTTGAAAATGGTATGCTTTGTAATGATCTTTTTTAAATAACCTATGTACAGTAGTTTTGCTTACACCAGTAGCTTGCCCAATCTGACTTAGTGTTAATCTATTGTTATTTTGAATTAACGTAGTAATTTCAAGTTTTTTTTGGTCCGTTAATACATTACAGGATCTGTTCTTTCTATTATGTTCAGGTTTAACGCAACCATTTCCTCCAAAATTGTTAACAATTCTAAAAATTGTTGCTGCACTTGGTGCAGGCCTGTCAGGAAATGATGCACGGTATAAGTCTGACACTTGCCTTAAACTTAGATTAGTATCTCCATAATACCATTTTATTATTTGCACTTTCTCCTCTACAGTATAAACCATTGTACTTAAATTCAAAATTAGAAAAACGCAAAACACAAATGTCAAATTTATTCTCGATGTTTCATCTTAAATGGGACAAGCAAGTATACATTGCTGTCAATCAAATGTGAAGTTGTAACCATGGATATGATAAAACCCATGTTTCACGTTAAAAAATACTCACGGTATAGATACTGGTACTTTTGCTTCATCTATTTTAATTAGTTGATCGTCAGATTCCCCCAAGGTTTTTACCATTCCATTTCTGTAACCTCGCAGTAAACTTGTTCTGGTTATATCGTAATTAATATTTAGTCTTTTTGCTTCGGACTCGATCATGGTTACACATGAACATTGCTACGTGCACCACACAGTCGTGTATTATTGTAGCTCTTACGCATCCAAGATGACAGTGAATGCGGCCGCCAGCTTTTAGACAGTGGAGAAGGGGGTGGTTCAAATAATGAAATAGTATAAATTATAATAGGGCGCCACGTGGTTGTTGTCAAAAAAGGAAACCTAGTATACAACCACGAAAATACGAATCTGTGAAGGATAATCAAAAGATAATAGTAGGTAACTCAAAAAAAAAACAAATAAAGCTCCGTTTGAAATTAAAATGTAGGATATATTAAATATTTGTATTATTACATTTAATGTTTTGTGATTATGTTGTCGAATATGTAAATAGAGTTTGAAATCGAAATTCTTTATATTAACAAATTTTCTGAATGAATTATATAACTCATGCGAGATATAAACGAAAGGTAATACTAATAAGTGAATAAACTGTACCAAATAGGGGATGCGTGGCGCACGAACGAGCGAGGACTTCGGATGTTTAGATAGCTTAGACTTTAAATATAATACGCAAAAATAGGCGCAATACGGGTGGTTGGTCGACCAATCAGGGTAATGCGAGCGTAACAAGCTTCGAAATAAGTTAAATTCAGTCCTAACCCTTCCTAAACCGAAACAATCCCTAAATGAGTATCTCTCATAAAAAATTCTGAGACTCGCGTGAGCTAGTACATATAAAATAATAACATAAGCGTAAATAAATGTAATTAAATAACATAACATTCAAAAATCAATCCAAAAATATTTAAAAATAACAACAAGGAAAAAAAAAATCAAAATGGAGCTTATCTGCATGTGTTTGGAGAGCTGATGACGTCGGAGTGACGTAGTGTGCGGTAGTGACGTAGTGTGTGACGAGTTCCAAAATGGCGTCGAACAATTTCCGCTTGAAACACGAGGTACCAGTCATCCAATTCTCCCCAAAAATCCTCCACCAAGATGTGTATCCACCAAAAAATAAGGGCTCAACAACCCAATCCAACCATAAGCATCCAATAAATCGGATCGAGATCGAATTAATATCGATAGTGGTAGAAAAGTAAATACAATAAAATAAAAGCCTGAAAGGAGAACTCAATTAGCATTGCCAGGTCGATGATTAAGTTAAAAGTTACTTTTACTGATTGTAAATTAACAATGATCAAAATATTATTACCAAAATACTTTATAGATACTACAACTGGGCTAATCAACAATAAAGGTAAATACCTGAGATGGTGGGCGGCTAAGTTGTTTTTCAATGATCGCAGTGCAATAAATCCGGAACAATTTTCCGCGGGAACAAATATTTCCCCAGTACTTTCCTCAGTTATAATCCCCAAATAACGGGCACGTTAAAATTTATCCAACAATAAACTAAACAATATGATAAATAATAACTAGACACTGAGATATGACTACAGCGACGATCAACGAACAGAATGAATCACTTCGCTCAAATCTGCGAGTTAGCTCAAACTTGCACATGCCCAAATGTATAAAAATATAAAAATTAATATTCCTGACAATAAGCAACCAGCAATGCCTAAGAGTTCCATAAATTGCGAACAAAAATGATAATAAGGAAATAAAATGATTTAGATTTTAAATAAATTGCAGATTGCAAAAATAAACCGTAACAACATTCAAGATCAACATACGCTCTTGTTTCAATTCCATTCACGTAAATATTAAAGAAAAACTTTTCATTTGGACTTACCTCAGCACTGGTAACTAATACAGTTTTTTCTGAGCGCTGTTGTTGATGGCGTGACACTTGAGATTGCTGCGGTTGGTTTCCATAATTGTGGTATTCATTTTGTGTCTTCCTCGAATATTCGTTGTAATACGGCTTCTTGGCACATTCACTTTGTTTATGTCCTCTCTCCCCACATGAATAGCACCTGAAATGGAGCATATGTCTTCATTTGCTGATACGAACGCTTCTGAGGCTGACGAAAATCTGACCGTTTATGCAGAATTTGTTGTCGGAGTGTCAACAATTGTTCTCAGAAAGAGAAAGAGATTCTGGCTTTTTACAGTGTCGTGCTAATGCCGCCGCTCTTATGGTCGCATCAGGAATACCTCCGATAATGCAAGACGCTGCTTTTTCTTCAAAAATGTCGCAATTATTTAAGAGGGCTAATTTCTCATAATAGTATTTCATCATTGGTTCTTCTGCTTTTTCACACGCATCATAATCTCTTGGAGAGATTAAAAGTAACCCTTTTGAGATGGAAAAGCTTCCAGTAGCATTGTCTTCCACTCTAGCCAAGTGTGATTCAGGCTCGGTAGACTCTGATACCAGGTTTCAGCGTACCCCTTCAGTCGTGATGTCACAAATATAATCGTGGTAACTTCATCCCATTTGTGCATAACACATCTTTTGCACCCAGCTCTTCATTGATACGTTGGGGTCGGAGGGATCAAATGGTGGTATGACCTTCCGACCCTCAGGACGAACATGATTAATAGGAGAGAGGGTCCTAGACTCGTGCAGCATTTGGAAGCTTTGTGTCATCTGTATCATTATAGATGCCATTTGCTGGATACTTTCTTCCGTGCTGTTATGGCTAAGTTGAATCGGAGATGAATTTCTTTCGGGCGAATTAAAGAGAGGCAAGCTGTTGTCTTCAGACATGTTTTTGTAATGTAGATGTCTTATTGATAGTCACGTGAACTCTGATCCCACTTGTGAAATATTATAGAAAGATAATTATATGTAACGATGTTACGAGACGCTTGTTCGTTAGGGAGCTGAAATATAAGAAATCATTTACCTTTACACTGTAATTTCTAAATCCAAATTATTAAATTAGTACAATAAATTAGCAGGTTCTTCCTCACTGCACGTCCTAAAATGAAAGAGACAACGTAAGCATGACTACTTAGTGAGGGGTGCACGCACGGAACCATTTCAAATAATGTTCACTCAAACAATGATAGGTAGTTGGGTAAGGTCGATATGCGAACCGCATACCCGCTACTCAAAAGTAGCAGTGGCTTCATCATGACGACCGACTCAATGCACAAGTCCCTGTCATTTGCCACTCTGAGTGTATTAATTAATCCCACTCAGTGCTGACCACCTCAATGGATTTACTCCGGCTTTACGGGCAGAGACCTTCCCGAGCGCGATCATATACAAGGTTTCAGGTAAAGGGTAACAACACATCACAACGGGAATATATCACATCTCACTCACGACCTCAACCTGTATTCACGCAACTAACAAACAACCTATCTCCAAAATTAACTAACTAAATGATTACTTAATATTCAGGGAGGGGAAATTAATGAAATTATTTACCTAGCTGATATAATACTTACTAATCCTCGGTTACATTTAGAATTGACAAAATACTTTTTGAATACATTACAACTGCGGTAACACCGTTTATGAAACCAAATAAGAGGCCCACTGATATTGATATTTCATTGAAGATATTAACAGCGTTAAGATTTTTTGCTTCTGGTAGCTACCAGTTGGACATTGGTTCCAATGTAAATTTCAATTTGTCGCAATCATCTGTGAGTAGATGTGTCAGAGAAGTTGTCGACGCATTAAATAAACCAGAAATATTCAACAATGGGTTAAATTTCCTGGAAATATTCCTGAATTAAATGCAGTAAGACGAAGATTTTTTGAGAGATATGAATTTTCTGGCATCATCGGGTGCATAGATTGCACACACATAGCAATATTTCCATCTAATAATGACGATCCTCAGTACCCAGAACATGTCTATGTAAACCGTAAATGTACAGCTGATATGCGACGCCAATTTAAAAATTTTGAGTGTTAATGCTCGATATCCGGGAAGTTCACATGATTCGTTTATTTGGTACAGCTCAAATGTTTGGCATGTTATCCAAACCTTGCACCAAAACGAACATACTGAGTATTTTTTATTAGGAGATCCGTTAAGAACTTATTTGTTAATTCCAATAATTCCAGAACCTGCGGCTGGCACTGCTGAATATCACTACAATAATAAACATAAACAAATCAGAAGTTGCTGGTGTTTGGGCAGAATGATGCACAAATAGATTGATAAAAAAGGCAATAAAACAACTTGTAAAGAATCACGTTTAATTACGTTAATACAGTAAAACAGTATTTCAATATATTACATTACAAAAAATATATAAAGAAGTACAAGCATTTTAAATAGACTTTAATTATTGCAAAGTCCCAAACTTGTACGAAGAAATACAAACTATACTGGTAATCCTTTAGTTAGGACGTCAGCTCATCAGCCTTTTGGTCTCTAGAACAGATGTATTTAACTTCTATAGGGTCGTCAAGACACAAGTCCTTAACAAAATTGTACTTTATGTCGATGTGTTTCAGTCGCTGGTGTTCCCGTTTATTTAACAGGTTTATACAGGATTGATTATCTTCGTACACGGTGATTGGTGATGTAAACTTCATACCTAAATCCTGTAAAATAGCTCGCAACCAAAGTAATTCTGCTACAGCATTCGCTAAGGCCACGTACTCCGTCTCTGTTGACGAAAGAGCATCGGAATTTTGTTTTCCCAGCAAACTGTTGATCCATATACTTCTAGTAGGTAGCCAGTCGTAGATTTTCTGTCTGTGTCGCTTGCCCAATCAGCATCAGCATACGCTTTTAGAAGTACATTTTCATCTTCTCGACGATAAAATAATTTGTAGTGCAATGTATTCTTTATGTAACGGCAAAATACGTTTCAAACCTGTCCAATTTTTTTCGGTCGCACTGTTTTGGAATCTGCTATAGTAATTAACTGATGCGCTTAAATCGGTTCTTGTACATAACATGACGTACATTAAGCTTCCCACTAATTCTCGATAAAGTTTCTTCTCTATAATGCATTCTGATGATGTGTTTTCTTCTTTGTTTATTTTTACATTCATGGAGTATTTGAAGGTTTGCATTCATCCATGTTGAATCGTATTAAAAGGTTTTGCAAATATAATTTTTGGCTTAAAAACATACCATTTTCCTTTCGTTCAATTTTTATTCCTAAAAAGCAATCTAATTCCCCGAGATCTGTCATAGAAAACTTCCTTGTCAATTCAGCTTTTAGTTTGTCCAGATCATTTATTTCGTTTGAAACTAATATCATGTCATCCACGTAAAGAGTGACGTATACCTTTATGTTTTCAGTAATCTTCACATACAGACACTTTTCATGTTCAGAATGTACGAAATTTAGACTCTTTATGAAACGATCAAACTCTTCATTCCATACTTTCGGGGCTTGTTTTAATTCATATAGGAATTTGTGTAGTCTGCAAACCAAATTCGGATCTTCATGTAAATTTTTACTTTGAGGGTTCCATGAAGAAAAACATTCTTCACATCCATTTGTATTGCGTGCAGATTTTCTTTGTTAATAATTGCCAATAAAGTTCTAACTGTTGTTATTCGAGCAACTGGTGCGTAGGTATCGTCATAATCAAAGTATTTTTTCTGTGAACATCTTTTGACTACCAATCTAGCTTTATACCTAGATATTTGACCTTCTCCGTCACGCTTCAATTTGAATAACCATATGCAGTCTATGGCACGTCTTCCAGGAGGCAATGTTGTCAACGACCATGTTCCGTTCTTGATTAGTGAGTTCATTTCTTCACGTATTGCTTTCTCCCATTCTTTCTTGTCTTCTCGATGTGTTATTTCGTCAATACTCTTCGGAGTGTCATCTAGTGATTCTGCAGCCATTGCTACAGCATTGCAGATGTAGTTTTCTAGATATTTAGGTTTATTCTTAATTCTTGTACTTCGTCGAGGTATTGATTCAAGCTCGTTATTAGTGTCTTTTTCTTCGGAGTTATCCGTTTCTTCATCATTCTCTCCGTTTTTGAATATGTAACTTTCTTCTTCATTTTCATAGGAAAATCTTGATTCGTCGAATATTTCATAGTGACCAGCCATTATTTTTCGCTCTTCAGGACACGAAAGGCGGTATCCATTGGGGCAATATCCTACCATAAAGCATTTTTTTGACTGAGATTCAAATTTTCCATGAGAAAGTGCTTTACGAATGTGTAAATAAGCTACACAACCAAAAATTCTTAATTTTTGAAGATTTTGTTTCTCTCCAAACCATATTTTCGCTGGCCCTTTTCCTGCAGTGTTTTAATAGGACTACGGTTGATTAAGTAGACTGCTGTTAGTACTGCCTCGGACCAGAATCCTTTACTTAGTTTTTCAATAATTGTGCGGTTCATGCGTTGTGCAACGCCATTCTGTTGCGGAGTGTATCGAATTGTATATTCAAATTGTATACCACGCTCCTCGAAAAATCTCTTCATTTCTACCCGGAAAATTTACTTTAACTTTTATCTCACCTATTCTTGTAGCTTCCAGTGTTTGACCAGGTACCAGATTTGGCAACCTGTATTTTTACAGAATCTGACAGTTCTCTGACGTTGACTAACATTTCATCGTTATTTACTAAATGCTCCGTAGCACCCGAGTCGAGATACCAACTTGTGCTGTTCGTAGTAGCAATTCCAGCGAAAGATATAAAAGAATATTTTTTTTACTTTGACCTGGCTTACTCTGTTTCTGTTGGCTATTCTTTTTGCAGTCAGACTTCTTGTGTCCTAGCTTTCCACAATAGTAACATTTATATGGAAAATATGTCTTTCCTGAACCTCTGTCGATTTCCAGAACCAAATTTTCCGCTGTTACGTTGCGCTGGAGCCGAAAAAGCTACAGGTAAATCCTTTCTCGTTTTCTTTCCATTGTTGTCTTTCTTCAGCTCTTCATCCAGTAGACGATTCTTCGTAAAGGTCACCACCACTCCGTATTCGTCTGGTATAGTGAGTAACAAATGGCAAATCACGTCATTTTCCTCAAGCGTGGCACCTGTGGAACGAAGTTCACGAAACAACTTATCAATCTTTAAAAAATGTGTTTCGAGAGTGTCTAACGACGGATTAAATTTCAAAGTTAATAGTGACTTTCTTAATAAAAGTTGACTAGCAATGCCTTTTCGTTCGAATATATTTGAAAGTACTTGCCAGATTTCATAGGATGTCACTTTATCTTTTACGTACTCTAAATGACTATCGGAGATCCTCTGAATTATTTGAGATTTACATCTTAGGTCCTTTTTGTGCAGTTGTCGTAGTTGTCGTTCATTTTCCATATTTTGTGCAGGAGTTTCAGCCGACACATTCATTTCCGTGTATGGCTTTTTAACAAATTCACTAAGTTCGAGTTCGTCTAACAACATTTCCATACGGCACTTCCAGTTGCTGAAGTTCGTTCCGCCGAACAGTGGAATTTTATACTTCTCGTCTTGTGCCATCATCCTGATTAGACGATTTTTTTTTATTTTTATTTTATTCAAACTCTAGCTATTTTCTGCTTCTGGGCCCATAACCTGTTGGTATTTGGGCAGAGTGATGCACAAATAGATTGATAAAAAAGGCAATAAAACAACTTGTAAAGAATCACGTTTAAGTATGTCAAACTATTTTTTATTTTCACTGCATAACAACTGACTGTCTCAGCACACTACACTATATTTTACTTGTATTAAAATTGATAACTTCCAACAGAAGTAATATAGAACGGTGTAATGGAGTCCTAAAAATGCGATTCAGGTGCCTTTTTAAACATAAGAAAATGATGTAGGGCATGTGAATCCAGAACTAACACAAGGAAGACTAGCACGAAGAAGAATTATTAGTCAAAATTTTATTTGATTCAATGTAAAATAAATATTTTGTTAAACAACACTCTGCGATTAACAATAAACTTATAAATTAAAATATGTATATTTGTATTCAGTCTAGGCTACATTTTACAAAATCAATTTGTTTTTATAATTTTTATCTATTTTATTATTTATACCTTGCAAAATTAAATTTAAGTTACTTAAAATTTGGGTTTTTTCCCGCAAAATTTGATTTCTTTCTTTTAATATTTCTAACTTTTCCTTATAATCCCCCCTATTCTGTAACAGAATGGTTAATTTTTAACCAGTTGCTAAAATTTTTGACAAATTAAAACAGTCATTACAAGCAATGTTTTGATATTTTCTCCAGTACTGTCTATTTTCATTGGAGAAAAAAATTAGCAACTGGTTAAAAATTCATCACTGAGTTACAGAATAGGGAGGAATAAGTCTCCTTAATATCTATTTTTTTCTTCAAAGTATTTTGATAATTTTCTACTGCGATTTCTGTATTCCTTAGCCGTGTTATGGGGTGCTTTGGAATTTTGCGAAAGCAGGGTGTTTCCTTAACTTCATTTGATTCTCTTACTTAACTTACTGTAGCAGACACTCAGGTGGTTCCCGTACATTTTCACCTATATTACATGTATACAATCATAAAATTATTGTGTAACTATATTTATCTGTATTTGTTTCCTTACATCTATTAATTTCTTGTGTTTTTGCCGTTTTCGTAGCAATATTTTCGGAAATATTAATATTGCAAGGAGATTCCTTGACTTTTTCATGACCTTTTAAACATACAGGTTTTATAATTTCAAAAATATCTTTTTCACATTGGGAAGATACATCTTCCACATAAGGGCCACCTCCCGTTCCATTTCTGGGCACCATATTTTTACTAAATTTTGTTTTGGTTCGGCTTCTTATATCTTGCCATGTCTAAGAAATACATACTAGTAATTTATAATAATATATTGCATATTCACTTCCAAGTTGTTTGTATTAGAAATTAAAAGTAATTGAGATTTTTGATATTTAGAAAAAAATAAACATACTTTTTTCCAACTTTTCCAATTTTTCCTAGCTCCTGGAATACAATTTAGAAAGTTAGATATTTTCTCCCATTTGGCCTGTGCATCTTTAGATATAAAAGATACTGTAAATTTACAATTTAATAATTTCGGATTTTTTTTAATCAATTCGATGAGCATTGCTCTTTGTTTCTCGGGGATATTTTGGCACTATTTGTCTCCATATTTATAATAGTAACAGCAAATCTGTTACAAAAAGGACGATTCAAACAATACAACAATCAATTCAATGAAATGTCAAAATAGTTATGAAAGTAGCAACAAATCCAATGCTACGTTGCCAAATATTGGCGTTCGTGTTAAACACGAATAAGCGAGTGGCGAAGCGAAGAGTAGTTGAGAATATACTTCGAGCTTATGCATCGCATTGTACAGCTCGCTTCGCTTTCGCATTCGCGCGAAAGCGAACGATATCAAGAATCGAGCTCCTGTATGTTTTTGCGTACCGCTATTTTGGAATCAGATTTTATAGAGCCATCTCGTTCATAATTCTATGAACTACTTTGCGGAATTAAACAGACAAAAATATCAGATAAATAAAGATGTTTTACATATTTACTGAATTGTTTGGTATCTATTAAAATGGTTCTGTCAATAATTCATTGGTATATTTTAAAATAGAACTAATTTGAATTATTAATTATTGTAATGTTCTCGTTTATTGTTATATAAGACTCAGCAAATTTCACAATATCATTTATATATCGTTTATGTTCTTTTTACTGCTGTCATTCCCGTTATTTACATAATCACTCTATTCTATTTTTTTTCTAAGCTAACTCTATTTATTATTTTTATAGCAAGGCTAACTCATATTTTTTATAAAAAGATCAAAGTTAATACTACAATCCTCTCCTTGCTATTAATACATGAAATGAATAAACATTTAAACAATTAAACATAATCTTGATAACGAAGTGAGATTCTTCGTTGTCGAAGGCCGCGTATTCGGTCACGTTCATTTGAAGGTAGTTCAGATGAATCAGGTGGCGTCGCGATGTTTTGCTGATGATTGATGCAACAAATTTTCCGTCAGTATCGTCTGTATTGGTGGTATGTTTTGAAGTTTCTGAGGGATTATCTAAATCAGCTACGCTGTTTGTGTTAGGATTGGGAATTAATTTTAAAAACGTAGAGTTCTTGATTGTAATATTTTCTCCTCTTTTTGCAGTTATTTGCGAACCATTAATCTTTATTATATTAAAAGTTTTAGAATTAAATGGTAGAGTTAATTTATTTTTCATTATATGTTTGCATAAAACATTATCTCCAATTTTAGTTAGATGGCTTGGTGTTACGTTTTTTGTTTGCATATTGTTTATTTTTGTATTTTGCTGCCTCATCTTTTTGATATAACGTCTTGGTAATCATTTTTAACCATTATTTCTAGAGTTGGTAAGAGGGTGTTTTTTTCGTGACTAAACATTAGATCATACGCTGATTTTCTAGTTGACATATGTGGTGTAGCGCGATAATTCATTAAAAATATTTGTAGTTTCGCAAACATGTCATTATTTTCCATTAGACTGCACATTAAACTTTTCTTTATTGTTTTAACAGTTCTTTTTGCTGGTACATTCGCCTCTGGCCAATATGGGGTGATTCGATGATGATGAATATTTAAATTGTTTACAAAAGTTGCTAATTCTTCGCTTTGAAATGGAGGACCATAGTCTGATTTTAGATTTAGAATCTTTTTCGTGTTTTCAAAATTTGCTGAGGGAAGTGGTTCTATGATAGGGACCTTTGAGAATTCGTCTACTAGTTTAGAAAGTATTTTCCATTTGGTAAAGGTCCTGCAAAATCAATTGCTATTTTCTCAAATGGTCGTGTTGCAAGTTGTGGTATTTGAAGTGTTTCACGATTGTGTGTCAGTAACTGCTTGGCAAGCTATGCAGGATTTTATTGTTTGTTCAACTTGTTTATCTAGACCAGGGAACCAAATTTTACTTCTGAAAAGTTGTTTTGTTTTAGTCATACACAAATGTCCTGTGTGTGCCAAGTTTATTGCCTGTTGTTGAAGAATTTTTGGAAGAATGATTTTTGTTCCTCTCAAAATCACATTTTCGTATACAGATAGTTCTTGTTGAATTGATTTAATACTTTTTTGTTCTTTTCTTTCAAATAGTTTCTTGTTATCCGGGAGAGCCACATCCTAGAGATGGCAGCACTACTGACTGACTTATAGAGAAAACATTGTATTTTACATAAGTGCTAGTGTTATTTTGATACTTTGTTTTGAGGATATTTTGTTATTTTTAATTCGATTCAAATTTGTTTATCGCAATTTCAGACATATACATTTATTTAGATGATGCTGTGCGGTCTATGGTCGAAGTAGAAGCATATTGTTAACTACTTATTTAATTATTTTTAGCTGGACATATTATTTTATGCTATTACAAGGCAGATTAACGGAATAATATAGAAATAATTGGGTTGTGTATTCAAATATCTAATATGAATCAATCGTAATAATATTAAATACAATTGTTGCTTTGTTATTATATTTATTTATTTATTTTATATAAATACACCATAAAAAAATAAAAAATATATATTTCATAATATCTATAAATTCCTTATTTCTTTAATGTTGCAGATTTTATTCCATAGGTATATAAATATAAACATGTACATCATGTTCTTTGTTGTGCACGTCTTTCCCCTGATATGGCTCAATTTCTGGTATTTTTATCGGTTCTTCTTCTCTATCTTTCCTATATATAAACAGGTCAAAATAAATATATAATCTTAAAGAATAATAATTACTACTTAATGTAACGTCTTTCTATTTTTCTTCACTCTTCACTTTTCAGAGTTTTTATCGAATTTTTTTTTGCGGTAATTTATGGTTTTCTTTTAATGACTATAAAACAATCTAATAATGTTTTGAAGCATAAATTATTATAAATACTTAGATGGAGTATAATCGGTGATATGTGCTTTTCGATTTTTAATGCGATTTTCCACTTATTTTTAAATATTTCTCTTTTTCGGAAATAATGAACTGATATGTCAACACTTGCAAACAAATATAGAATAATATCTCTTCCACTTGCTGTTCATTTTTGGTTGTTGTTTACTTATAATCCCATTATAATCCTATGTGACAGTACAACGTTTTCTCTACGTCTTAGATGTTTTACATATTTTGCCACCAGATGTCAGACATTTTGTTGGCTCTTGCCAATTGGTAACAGTGATAGTGTAGTGTCTTATTTGGATTTTTGCTCTACTTCTACGAATGACAGCTTTTGGTAAATTGGTTGTTATAAGGAATTTTACATATTTTTCTGTTTTGCTACCGTTTGCTTGTTTTTGTTGAGATAGAGCATAACGCGATAAATAATCTGATAGGTTATTTATTCCTTCCTGATTTTTTTTTGTAAATTCGTAATGTTGGATTTTAATTATTAATCGTTCAACTCTTGCACTTGTTGAAGAATGTGGATTTGATAGAATGTTGACAAGTGGTTTATGATCGGTGTGCAGATAGAAATGTGTTCCATATAAGTAAATGTAAAAATGTTGTAATGCCCAATTTATTCTTGGCATTTCTTTTTCAATTTGACTGTAGCGTGTTTCTACATCATTTAAGGTTATGCTTCCGTATGCCACCACATTAATTTGTCCATTTTTTTATTCTTGCGAGAGAATTGCTCCTAGTCCGTAGGGGCCTGCATCTACATGAACATATGTTTTTTTTTCTACGTCGAAATTGGAAAGTATTTCGGAATTGTTTAATAACTTCTTCAATTTTTCAAGTTTCTTCGTGTTTTTTTTCCAAATCCATGGAGCATTTTTCTCAAAAATTTTGGTATGGTTTTCTTAATTTGGTAAAAAATTTCCAACGTAATTAAACATACCAAGTAGGTTTCGAACTTCTGATGGGTTTGTTGGCTGTTTAAGATTTTTGAAAACTTCTACCTTTTTAGTATCAGATTTAATATCATCTTTAGAACATGCATTTGTTTTTGTTTATCGTTAAATTACTTTCTTTTAATCTGTTTAGAACTTTTAATAAAGATTCGTTAAGCTCTTCTTTCGTTTTTCCATTTATTAAAATGTCATCACTTATATTTAAGACTCCACGGATACCTTCTAGGGTTTGTTGATTGATATTTTGAAACATTTCAGCTACAGGATTGAAATCAAAATTTAGGCGTTTATATCGAAATAAACCAACGTGAGTTGAGAAAGTAGTTATGACTCGTGATTTTTGTTTAATAGAATTTGTTGATATATATCTTTTATGTTGTTCTCGTTTGATAGCTACACACACATTCTTATGGCTTCCGGATTTCTGGGTTTTGGGACTAATACAATAGGTGATACCCAAGGTGTTGGCCCAGTAGCTTTTTCAATAACATCTTCGGTTTCTAGTCGTTTAAGTTCATCTTCTACTTCTCTCTTCTGTGTTTTTGTGCAACTGGTTGTATTGTTTCGTCAATGTGCAATGTAATTTCTCTATTTTTCAATGTATTGTTTTGTTAATTTTGACGTTTGTAAGGAATTTGTTACTTTAACGAGTTGTATAATGCTAGCCGTTTGATAGCTGAGTAGGGATTCAGCATTGCTTTCGATTACAAAAACATCTGCCTTTGTTGTCAGATTTTTGTATTTGAATTCTCCTAAGAATTTTAGAGTTTTTGGTAGTGCTTCTTTAGAATTATAGGGAAAGATATTTTCTATCTTGCTTGTTGTATTTACAGGTGTCTGGTGTCTTTTGAAATTCGTTAAAAACTGAACGACTGATGATGTTTACTGATGATCAAGTATATACTGTAAATTTGATGGGGAGGTTGTTCAGCCATACTTCTGCTTTAGGAGCCTGTGTTATTGAGCATGTTTTTAAGTAAAATGTCGAGCTTCCTGAAGATGACTGATCGTCTGTGACTGTGACATTGTTGGTCGCCTGGTTGCAAAATGTTTTGTGTTGATTATATTGTTTTCTTTGATTTTCGTTTGTGTTTTTGTAAGGGTTGTTATCATATTGTTTTCTTTGATATTGGTTGTTATTTTTGGTTTGTTCACGCGACATGCATACATGAGTATAATGACCCATTTTGTGACATTCAGCTCTAAATGCGGGACATGAGTCCCTTCCATTTTCGTGTCATTCTCTTCCACAATTTTTACATGTTCTGTTTATTGTATTGTTTTTTGAATTTATATTATTGTTATATTTCCTGTTTACTGAATTATAATTATTTTTATTTCTTATCTTGTTTATATGAATGTCATTTGATTTTGTTTCTATCGTTGTTATTTAATGTTTCGTAGCTTCAAGAGTCTTTCCATGTGTGATGAGTTCCTCTAGTGAAGGATGTGTTGTAAGAATTATTTGTGATTTGATTTCCTTTTCTTTATCCGAAAAGTCGCAATTCGTGCTTAATTTAGTAAACGTGCATAAAATTGATCGATACTTTCATTTGTCTCTTGTTTTGCTTGTCGGAAGTTAAATATTTCAAATTCCGTGTTTATTTATTATAAAATGTGAGCTTTATTTTCGCTGCTTGATAATGATTTAATTTATCGGATTCTTGTTTTGTGATATTATTATCAGGTAAAAATTGATAAATAAATAAATAAAGTGGAGCTGTAACACCGAGAGCATCCGCATAGTTTTCAAACCTGGAGATCCATTTTGTCCATTTTGTTCCAATGTTAGGAAGATCGCTGTTTACATCGAACTGTTCGACAGGTCGTAGAGATACACTATCCATGTTATGTTCTTCTGTCATCCTCTTCGCCAATTTTTGTAATTTTCTCGTTTATTGTTAAATAAGACTCAGCAAATTTTACAATATCATTTATTTATCGTTTGTTATTTTTACTACTGTCATTCTCGTTATTTACATAATCACTCTATTCTATTTTTTGTCTAAGGTTACTCTATAATTTTTTTAGCAAGGCTAACTCATTTTTTTATAAAAAGATCAAAGCTAATACTACAATTATTTTACGTATGCTTTTTGACAGGATATTTGGGCGTTATTAAATGATAACACACTCTTTGAGTAAACTAAATATAATTATTAATTGTAAAAATGCTTTATATAAGTAACAACACAAGTTTATAAAATGGCTGCTTGACGTGGACTGACGTTTCACACGACGCAGCGTATCCAAACAAGTTGAGTGTCAAAACAGTTTTGGGAGCACATCAATCGATTAAACCAAACAAATATTCTTACACCCACTCTATCGATATGTGCGGTAAAAACTGAAAACAAAATACATCATATGGTTATAAATATATCAACCGTAACATTTGTACACAACTCTGATGTTTACATTTAGACAGAGATTTTGTTAAAATGTCAGCAGGCATATAGTCAGTTTGGAGATAATTAATTTCGATTTCTTTACTTTCTAGTAACTCTCGAACATAATGAAAACTAATGTCTATATGCTTGCTTCGTTTATGGAAAACAGCATTTTTCGATAAATATATCGCACTTTGATTATCACAATAAACAACACTTGGAGATTTCACATATTTTTCAAAACCCATGTGCGTTAATAATCGCTTTAAGTAAACAATCTCACGTGAAACTTCTGACAGGGCAGCATATTCGGCTGCCATCGTTGATAACGCTACCGATTGTTGCTTTCTACATTTCCAACTAACAGGACTGCCAGCTAGAATCAGGACGTTTCCCGAACATGACTTTCGGTCGTCGACATCTCCAGCCCAATCAGAATCTGCGTAGGATTGTAGATATTCGCTATCTTTAACATATGTTATGCCGTAATCTGATGTTGCTTTTAAGTATCGCAAAACACGTTTTGCAATGATCCAATGTTCTTTTCCAGGATCCGTACAAAATCTACTTAATGTGCTTGCGGAAAACGCAATGTCTGGTCTCGTTGCATTTGCTAAATAAATTAGACCACCTATTAACTCTCTATAGGGTATATTTTTCATATAGAGTCGCTCCTCTTCCGAAGTCGGTCCCATTTCTTTTGATATTTTTATATTTGATTCAATGGGAGTTGACACTGGTTTGGCTTGTTCCATGTTAAACTTCTCCAGAAGGTTTTGAACATATTTCTGCTGAGAAAGGTGAATTTTTCCAGTTGCGCCATCTCTACGAACGTTTATTCCCAGGATGTTGCTAATTTGCCCCAGGTCCACCATCTTGAACGTAGATTTCATTTTTGATTTGATGATTTCTAGAGACTCAATCTTTTTCGACGCTAGGATCAGGTCATCGACGTAAATGATCATGATCACACGATCTTCTTTCTCGCCAAACACATAAACGCAAGGATCTGCTAGTGTATGTATGCCACCGTTATCCGTGATATATGCATCAAGCTTTTTGTACCATTCTCGACCAGACTGTTTCAAACCATATAGTGGTTTCAGTAGTTTACATACCTTTTCTTCATGACCAGATTTAACAAACATCTCGGGCTGCTCCATGAATACTTCGTCACTAAGTTCTCCTTGAACGTAAGCTGAGACTACGTCCATTTGGTGCACGTACATCTCTTCATTAACTGCTGCAGCGAGCAATGTGCGAATCGTTTCATACCTTGCAACGGGCGCGAACACTTCATCGTAGTCGATTCCTTGTTCTTGAGTGTGGCCCCGTGCGACGAGCCTTGCCTTGTATTTGTCGATCTCGCCTTTTTCATTTGTTTTTGCTTTGAACACCCATCTCTTAATTAAAATCTTCTCGTTGGTCGGTCTAGGTACGAGAATCCATGTGTTATTTTCTTGAAGCGTGTCATACTCCTCTCTCATGGCGGCTAGTCATTGTTCTTCGTCGCTTCGTCCCGAAACTTGGGATGCCGATCGAGGTTCCACCATGTCCTTCTTGACATTGTACTTTTTCTTCGGTCGGCCTCGTTCTCTAGTTCGCATAATTGTTGGGCGACCAGGTCCCCTGCACGCCTCACTAGGCGTTTTCTTGGTTGTATTGGAATTCTTATTGGACTGCTGATCTTCATCAACTCTTTCTTCAACTTCATCCTTGATTTGGTCTCGAGAATTTTCTGTAGCATCCTCTTGGACATCTTCTTGCAAATCTTGATCATCTTCACATGATGGTTGGCTCAAAGGGTTGAACTCGTTGAAAATTTCTCCAGACGGAATCTGCGTACTTTCAAAGAACTTTACATCTCTCGCTTTAATAACAGTTTTAGTTCCAGGTTTCCAAAGCCGGTAAGCTTTAGAATCTTCGGAATAACCTACCAAAATGTACTCCTCACCCTTTGGTTGAAATTTTCCTCTTCTTGGACCTTTATTAAGTGCAATTACCTTACTGCCGACAGATCTGAAGTAGCCCACGTACGGTTTTTGTTGTGTCCAAGCCTCAAATGGGGTGATCCCATCAAGGCATTTTGTTGCACTTCTATTCCTCAGGTAGGTTGCTGTGTTTATTGATTCAGCCCACAATGAGTCTGGAAGTTTACCCTGCAACATAAGACAACGAGCCATCTCGGTCAGCGTGCGGTTGGCTCGCTCGGCGACGCCATTCTGCTGCGGTGTGTACTCGACGCTGAGCTGGTGCACGATGCCTTCTTCTTCTAGAAACTGTTTGAAGTTGTTTGACAGGTACTCCCTGCCGTTGTCAGTACGGAATTTCTTGATTTTCTGTCCCGTTTGATTTTCCACCCTTCGTTTGTAGCTTTTGAATGCTTCTAAGACATCGGAACGGTTTCTCAGCATTGCAGTTTCTGTATACCTAGAATGATCGTCAATAAATGTCACAAAATATTTAGCACCACCGATCGATTCCGTGTTCATAGGACCGCAAATGTCCGAGTGCACCAACCCCAAAACAACTGTTTCGCGATTAGTTGATTGTTTAAATGGTTGGACATGTATTTTGCACTTAGCACAAATATCACAATTTATTTCATTCGTGTTCGATGTCAAATTCATACCGTGAACCATAGCACTGTTTTTTAATTTCTTTAAATCGGTCACATTCAAATGTCCATACCGCTGGTGCCATCGAAGTAAATTATTATCGGTCTCAGTCGCGATTGTTGCCCGTTCCGCGTTTTCGTTCACTTCATATAGTCTGTCATTTCTTGTTGCGGTGAGAGCAATGGAACCATTTTTCCTAAACACGGTCGCGCGATTTTTGTTAAATGTTACCGTGTAACCATTGTCTGTAATACTTGCTACAGATAACAGATTATTTCGCAATTCTGGTACATACAACGCGTTCTGTAGCTTTACGGGGTTCGTATCACTTTTATTTACTTTCGCATCTAATTGTACATCACCATTACCACCTGATTTTACAAAACTGTCCGCGGCTGTATATACTTTTAATTGTTCATTTTTATTTAACACTGCAAAACTTTGTTTGTTGTTGCACATATGTCTAGTTGCACCGCTATCTAGATACCATGATTGAGCTTTTTGAACGAGCTCAGCATTACATGCTATTGCTGTCATAGCATCACTTGTTTTATTTTGTTTCGTTTTAAACCTACAATTTTTACTCATGTGTCCAAATTTGTTGCAATTAAAACATTTACCTTGAAATTTACGTTCCTGTTTTTGGTTTTCACTTTTCAAATACGCGCCACTTTTCTTTGGTTTATCGGAATTACCTTTTGTCAATAATGCTGAATTTGACTTATCATTTTTGTGAATTTTCAAGGTGCGATCGTTTTGTCTTGCTTCTTCTTCTATTAGTTTTATTTTAAAATTTTCTAGTGTTGGAATATCGTCACGAGACTCAATTGCAATGCTAAAATTTTCGAATTCGGTTGGCAACGAACCTAGTAACATTATCGACAATAGTTCATTCGGTATTGCGATTCCCGCCTCTTCCAGCTGTTCCGCCTTCTCAGTGAAGTTCGCCACATACTGCGACATCGTACTGCTAGCGTCTTTTTCCATTCTCAGCAACTGCTTGTAGAGAGCTGCCTTCCTCACTGGACCGCGAGATTCGAATATGGTTTTTAGCGCGTCCCATGCTTCTTTTGACGTAGACGCCTTCTTCACGTGGCTCAATTGGGAATGCGTGATACTTAGGTTGATCAACGCCAATGCTTTTGAGTCTTTCTTCGTCCACTCTTGTATATTTTCTTCCGGTTTTACTTCTGTTCCATCTACATATGACCACAAGTCATTAAAAACAAGCACACTTTTCATTTGCACTTTCCACAGGTCGTAATTGTTCTCGATTAATTTTTAAATGTTTGCAAAACCGGTCGTGGTAGCCATTGTTTTTCTTTGTTACACAGCACTTTACGAAAATACAGCAATTTACTCACACCCGAAGCTTTAGATACCTGGGCCCATAACCTGACAGGATATTTGGGCGTTATTAAATGATAACACACTCTTTGAGTAAACTAAATATAATTATTAATTGTAAAAATGCTTTATATAAGTAACAACACAAGTTTATAAAATGGCTGCTTGACGTGGACTGACGTTTCACACGACGCAGCGTATCCAAACAAGTTGAGTGTCAAAACAGTTTTGGGAGCACATCAATCGATTAAACCAAACAAATATTCTTACACTTTTTTTATAATATTTGACAGAAACGCCTGATATTAACCTAAATGCAAATAGACACACAGTTATGTAGGTGAAACGTATTTTTTCATAAGCTTGCCTATCTATGTATTTTCCACCAACGGTCGAATCTAGCTACATACTAGAGTAAACAACAGTTTCGTACAAAATTATTTTTAGTTTAATGTAACTTCTGTGCAAATGATGGCAACAAATGAACTATAACATACCAGTTGGAGACCGGTACCGCAAGAAAAGAATGTATAATTTTTTCCTTAGATCCTTTTTTGAGGTAGATAATTCCCCGTTTCTCTATGTTAGGTTACTGATTCTTCTTCATGTCTTCCTATTTTCTGTTTTCTACTTCAATTTTATTACTTCTATTCTTTTTAAATCCTCTTCTATTTCTTGTAGCCATTTAGATCTTCACGATGTGTTCTTCTAATTCTAATTCATTTTCATGATTCAGTTTAGGTCTATATTCGTTTTTCGCAAATTTTACTGGTCTTAGTATTTTCGTTTTTTTCTGACATAGTCATTGTTTCTGCGAAGTACATTACAATAGGTCTTAATATTGTTTTATAATTTTGTAATATTTAGTTTTCTTTGAAATAAGTTTATTTAGCAGTAAAAAAGGTACTAGACATTAATAACCAACAAAATATATTTGGTAACACTGATACACGAGACGATAATATACAAAACGAACGAGCGAGTACAGAGCGTAATGACAATTTTTAATTGTAATACGAATACAATTTAGTTTATTAAACATTTACTATACAAAATTACGTCTGTGAAAGTTAATCCATCCTGCCTTTAGGACATATCTTTACAATTTAGAAGTGGAATAACCGTACGAAGCTATAGACTATACCAGAAAGGCGTTACAGAACAACCGTCATATTTGCTGAGAGGCATACAGCTGTCATTCGTCTTATATCAGTCGGTTCAAAGCGTTGTGTTTTTAAGTGTTTTGTACTTTTCTATTAGAATTTTTGCTTATATTTAGTTATATATCTTAAACATAAAGCACAAAAATTAAAATTTTTCTGATTGAAGTGGTGATGTTAAAGAACGTTACAAGAAAATAAATACCTGTGATCTTTACTTTTTGAAAGATTTGTCAAATTTCACCGATGTTGAAATGATTGACTAGTCAATTATTTAATATTAACCCATTATTACATTGGTTAACAACGAACAACGAGGGCAACAATTAAAAGCTTTTAAAAGTGTAGAAGCTTGTAAAAACTATGAGGCAGGTTTATTACAGAATATTGGATATAAGAAAATCGAAAACGAAAAATTCGTAGTTTTTGCGCAAGTAAATTAAAACTATTTGTATAACATTTTTATAAAAAAATGTCAACGTGATAGTTTTTTTGTAAGTTAAACACTGTCAGAGGTTTTCTGAGAAAAATTAAAAAGTGTGGATGATCATTTCAGAAGATGGTACCATATACCACCACTTGTGTTACTGGTTTGGGCGAAGTATGTAGTCATTTAGATACTGTACTATTTGCGATGCATTTAAGGAAATTATTATTTGAAAAATCACGTACAGACTTAATTGCCAAGTGTCCTGTTCTATCTACGAGAACAGCAGCAATGGCAAAAATGTTTAATTTTTCAATAGCTGGAAATCTGAAAAAAAGATAATTTGTCTCTTTCTGCTCTGCTACCTCAACCCACAACAAAACAAAATGAAGTCTATTAAGAAGATTATTAATTACTTGTACATGTATATTCTTAACATTCCTGAAATTTATGAAAAATTTACTTTAATTGTAATTACAATACTTTCTACCATACAAAAATGAAGTTTGAATGCCCTTCAACAAACATGGCCGATACTTTAAAGTCACGTGATCTTAAATAGTCTATAGAGGGTATGGGTACAGCGAAAAAGAGATAAACGCGGAACGAAAATGAATAAGAAAACAATAGAAAATGTGAGTCGGTCGATAGCCTGGAAGGTGCTTTTTCGACAACAAGGAGAGGAGAAATGAACATGCAGGAGTTGTTTCAAATAATTATTGAAGAATATCGCCGACGAGACACTTTACTGCAAGATTTGGTGAGACAATTGAATATTACTTCATCAAATAACAACAATAACCAGAGTTTAAATACATTTCATATTATGCCGGATCTTACGAAAATTATATACAAACGTATGATGGCGAGAGTGGTGGTGCCAAAGCAAAATAATGGTTGAGTACATTGAAAGGTATGCAAGTACTGCACAGATGGCCAGATAGTTTCACGCTAGAGACGGCAAGAAATTATTTGATAGGTTTTTCTATTGATATTTCAAGATTTCAAGAAAAGGTATATTTGTACTCTATCGATTTTTTTTAAAGAAGTAAAAAATATTAATATAGAAAATAATAGAAATATTTAAGTAAATAATTTTAAATTTCTATGTACTCGTTATGATTATAAATCGTAGTTTAACATTTATATAATAAATATTTAACTCGATTCAATAATCGCACCGCGTAAATCTGAAACTCGAATCAAGTAAGTGAATCGAATTCAGATGATCCTAAATCTCGAATCTAAACATTTTTACGTTTTTCATTGGATGATTCATTTTGAACGAATCATATGAATCGATTTATAAAAGAGAACAGAATCGACTTCTCATCTCTAGCTGCTACACTATCTATGCCGGTTTGAACGAATCAACCAAGCCCGGTGTGCCAGAATACGACAACAAAAGCCAACAGAGATGAAAACTCAAAGTAACAGCTTGAATCTTGCTAAGGAAAAAAGGAAAGTAGTAAATCAGACGTCAAACTCGTGGCCAGTGACCATTTCCAAAGATTGTGCAGAACGAAAGAGAGAACTTTTATGCCGAAAATGTGATAGTAAAGGTCGAACATAGCGACATTGTACAAAGGAAGAATCAACGAGAACCAACGTACAGGAAGTTAATTTGAAGGCATCGTGTATACTTAAGGCTGTAGCATAACTACCGGTGTTCCGAGTGTCCCGTGGAACACGGGTCCGGTGACTTAAGAGGCCCGGTCTACCCGAAAACACGCCGGAATATTATTTTAATTTAACGTTTTAAAAATATTTTAATTTTTCTATAAAACAAAGTATGGTATATTTTGACGTTGGTCTTGGTAATTATTATTTTTTATTCAAACACATGTGTGTTTATATTGTAGCAATCACAGGTCGCGCCGCGTGCGACGGCCGCTAGAGACAGGTCCACTCGCTTGTAAATAATGCCGATATGTTTTGATCGATCCTGCATCATTGGATTGTGAGCAAGCTTTTCTCTACATTGGTTGTCTTAGATTAGCTTGGTACGACCAAGTTCGCGAAAATATAGCTCATCAAGGAATGAGTGAAAATGGATCGCCTCCTTGAGAGTGTCATGTATTCGGCCTCGGTCGGGAGAAGGGCGACGGTGCGTTGTTTTCGGCTCTGCTATGAGATAGTAGCGCCGGCGAGGCAGAAAATGTAACCGGTGTATGATCTGCGGTCAATGGTACAGTCTCCCCAGTCCGAGTCTACGTAGCCGTGAAGAGATTGTCTTAGTCTTCTTGTAGTATAGTGAGTAGTTCATTGTGCCCTTGAGGTACCGAAGTACTCGCTTGGCAGATGTCCAGTAATTTCATTAATGCCTGGAGTTAAACTGGCTCAAATAGCTCACTGTGCTATATCGGGACGAGTCCCGATGGCCAAATTTATTAATCTTCATTGCTTTTCGGTTCTTCAATGGCGTTGTTTCCGAGAGACAATGGTGTATGTGTAGGACCTCTTGAGGAGATTACGAATGTATCCCTTCTGAGATAAGGTGATTCTTATGTCATCGTTTTCTGATTGTTTTAATCCGTATATGGACAGTTTTAGTTTGCATACATAGTCGCCGCTGGAGAGACTTGATACCATATTGTGAGCTTTCTGTCTGCATGAATTTTCACTCTCTTTGTCAACCATCTGCTGCAGCATTCATTTGAGGAGGTTCGGCTTTTCCATGTAAATGTCTGTTAATTGAACCGTTTAAGTAAGCAGTTATTATTACCATTTGCGTAATTTTCATATTGAATTCAGCAGATAAGGCGAAGAGTATTTTGGGTGAATTAAGACGAGCAACTGGCGCGAAGATGTCGTGATAGTCGATACTGGGGCGACGAGAAAATTCCTGCGTGACTAAACGGGCTTTCCTTCTCTAGGGTATCATCGGTCTTGTATTTGTTGCGTAGGACGATTCGACAATCGATAACATTGTCTTTGGGTCTTGTCACCAAATCCCACGTGTCATTGATGAGCAGATTTTTCACCTCTGCATAAATGGCTTCTTTCCATTCGGGCTCTTTCGTTGCTTTGTCAAATAGCATTTCGAATAACGTCAAGAACATTTCGATGTCTTGACTTTCTTCGGTGACGTCATCTGTAGCGTTGCGGTGGTCGGCTTTAAAATCGGAGACTTCGCGAACTTGTTGTTTTCTGCATATTATATTGTTTACGAGGATGCCCCCTTTGTCCGATTAGCAGTTTCTTCGGACGGCCGGGTCCGTGATTCTGCACTAAGTTTTCAGCGTCGGGCGTAATAGGTTTTGTTGGTGAAGGTACTTCGTTGAAGTGATGTGGTGAAACTTTTGTCTGAACCACAATTTCTTCGTTTAGAACGTTGTGTCTGGAGCCGAATTGGTCGATAAATCTTACGTCTCTGGATATATAGATTTTCTTGTTTTTAGGCGACCATGTTCTGTAAACCTTTGCTTTGTTAGACTATTCGACGAATACACCTTATTTGGTCTTGGACTCGAACGTCTCTCGGTTCGTAGATTTATCTGACACGAACGCCACGCATTCGAAAATATAATGAATGATCCATGGGCTTGTGTCCGGTCCTTCGTTCAAATGGAGTTTTGTTCTCGGAGCATTTGGAGATACTGCGATTCCTTAGGTAGTTCGCTGTAGCGACGACTTCAACCTAGAATAATGGGGGAAGACCGGATTGAAGGAGCATGTATCTGGCGGCTTACAGAAGAGTCCTGTTGCGGCGTTCCGTTGAGAAGTGTGTGGCGTAGTTAAGCGCCTTCATATGCTATTGTTCTTGAGGAACTTGTCCGTTGTAGAATTTCAATATTCGGTACCGTTGTCAGATTGTACTGTCTTTACTCGATGACCGGTTTGAGTTTCGGCCATCTTAACGAATTCGGCGAATTTCTTCGGTACCTCGTTCTTGAAGCGGATGAAGAATATTTCACCATCTGCTGTGGTCGTCGATTATCGTGACAAAATATCTGGCGACTCCCAAGAATTGGATGGATCACTTCAAGGACGGTGGCTAACTGGTATTCTCTTACGTTAATTTCCCAGCAATCCATATTTTACAAGGCAAGTCAAAGAACCTTGGATCTAGACTCATTCCGTTTTTTAATAGTTTTAACACATGAATATGAGGTCCTTTTTATTGATATGACCCTAGCCGTCGTGCCAAATGTCAAGTGATGATCTTCTATGAGTGTTGGCACCAAGAGCGGTGTGAGATTGTTTTCGGTCTTCGTTTCGGTCAGCAATTAGCAAGATTTGGCTGCTTGTAAATTAGGAAGATTTCCCAATCTCAAGCGGCATCTGATCCGACGTGATGATGTAAGTATTTCCATTAAAAAGTAAGTGATGGTGAAACGAGTCGGCGTCACCTTATGTATTCTTCTCTTAAGATTTTAGCCGAACGACCGTCTGCCATTAACAATGAAGCTTCAGATTTAAAGTTGCGCAAATGGTAGGTGGCTAGTTGCTATTTATTTTAATGTTGACATCGCCAATAAAATAGAAATAGACATTTGACTCTTCAGAATGCTCTGATATTAAAATATGTGCTCGAAAATTATTGTCAGTAGAACAGAAGAACGACTTGGTTGTGATTTACTTCAAAATTTTATTCTCTCGCTAACGAGAACTAGCTATAGATAAGTAATTTATGAAGTACCATGTTGAATCTACATTGGGGTTCCGATTATCTCAGGAACACAGTCCTGTAGTTGCATTGTTACGGCACTGACTTAAGGCAGGGTATCATTTTACGAAAAATTAAATGAAATTAAAAGCATTTGAAACAGCAGAGTTTGTAGTACATTCTCCTGGAACTGTAACGGCGAGTGTAGAAGTCGACAGCGTTACGGTGACTGATATGCTGGGAAAGGTGGTACCAGTACTAGAAAAGTGAAATGAGTTGCAAGTGACGACGATACTATGCGCAATCGCAATGTAATTAATGTTACTTAAGTATTTCTCACTGGATGAATTATTAAAATGAAAATAATTAGAAAATGTGCAACGTTATAACGAAGTTTGATTTATTGTGGGAATAATTACATATTTCGTAAGAAATGGAAAATTATCGTATTTGTCGACTAGATTATTTTTATTGATAAGTTTATAAAATTATCATACAAAAATGATAATTTTCGTACGTCTGGCAATACTGATATACACCAAGATTTGCAGACAGGATACTACGTAGACTGACAATCGAACAAGCGAAGTATGAATATCCAGAGTACCATCGACAAGAAGCCATAGGTCGAATACACAAAGAACAAAAAAAAATACAAAACATATATGATAGACATCATTACAGGAGAGTGATATCGTATATGTGAAGACTGCATCAATAGCTACAGGCAAGTCTACAAAGCTGCAAGCGAAGTATTGAAAATCCCTAATGGTGACTCAGGTATTGCCCGGTGATACATACAGAGTTGCAGATCTGAAAGAGACGACAGGCAGTAGAAAATACTTAGCACTGCATACGTCAGCCAATTGAAGTTATGGAAGATTTTAAGTTCCGACGAAGAAGATGACCCAGATACCGAATTAAGTTATGAAGATGATGAAGAAGAAGAAAGACACAAGCGGACGAAGAATATGCCCCAGATATTCTGAATCAGAACACCGACCAGAGCCTAGCAGAAGGAAGAGGGAGACGGAAATAGAAGAAGTCGCGAAAGATGATGAACCACCTGTATATAAAGCTTACATTAACATTAGAACCAATGTTGCTAGATACTGCCTACAAATTACATCTTTACAACAAATATTTATATTTCAAAACCCAAATAGAAATTCCGACAGTCGATTACAAATTGGGCAAATTTAATCATATGAAAATATTTCACTCATTCCGAATTGACACAGTGCAGTAATATTTGGAACAAGTATATAAAATTAGCATTTCACCGAAACATGAATATCAACAGAACGCAGATATATAATAAACACAAAAGCAAATAGAGAGAGAATTAGAATACGCATGTAAAACATAAAAGTGACAGTGACTTTCGCAATATTACAAGAGTAAGAATATTTCACTTAACACAATTGATGTACTAGATATGAAATAGTTTTTGAAAAGTACTGTCAAATAATTCACGTTTCATTATTAAAATTCAAGATCAATATGAACAAAGCAAATATTGTTTTTTTATTATTTTGAAAAAATATGTATAGAATTTCACGTACGATTCAAACTTAATTACTAAATAACTAACGTTTCCATTGTTTCTAATTTGTCCTCGACTACACGCAAAACTTCATAAAACAATAAAGCACTGAGTTGTACAAACCAAATGTTTTTACAAATATTTACCAAACCCATTGTAAATGAAAATATTTACAAATACTACTTATTATATAGAGGTTCTGACAACAATTACACAATTTTACAAAATGAAAAGAACGAAGCTGAGCTTTCACTTAGTAATTATATTACACTAAAACGAAAAGAAGATGTTCATAGAATGAATACAAAAAGATTCAATAACTATAATTCAAATGAAGTTTTTGGGGATAAAATAAATCTCCGAAATTATTGGTTTTAGGCATAGAAGTCATTTGAAATTGAGTAAATTTGATTAGCTTTGTTGAACACCTTGTATAATTACATTTAAAAAATTTTTTTTAACATAGAGTATAGTTACAGTTGTACAGAAAATAAAAATCTTAATTTTTACTATTAAAAAATAACTTCAATACGTCTTTATAAAGCAATGCGTGTATTTGGTCTTTATTAACGAATAAAAGAATAATTTGGCAACGCTGCGGAAAATTGAAATAAAATAACTTACTTTGAAGGACACATGCTATTTTTTCTTCAAACGTAGTTATTGTAAACGTTTATTTATTTAGGTGAAGTATAAAACTAATTAAAATACAAATATTAATATAAATAAGTTTAAAAAATTATAAAGAGGTAATAAAAATAACTAACACTAAAAACATTTAATTTAATATTCCACCAACTATTTATCTTCACTACCCGTATTAATATCAGACTGTTCCCGCGGTATTTCTGCTCAGGCTTATATAGTAGAGCAATGAAGTTTTCGAAAATTCTCGAAATTTCGACGCATCGGTACAATAAAAGGGCAGAGAACGAATCTCGACCTATCGGATGGGGCTGTCGCCCATAACGTGACCTCGAGATCGCTACATTGCCCCCTCCTTAAGACTGTTTCATAACAGAACAGTTCATGATGACGAAATCTGCACGCATTACCTTTGGTGCATCTGGAGCATCTGGAGGTTTTGAAGAAGTAACAGTCGACGGCCCCTTTTAGCTCTTGTTCTTTAGGGTTGAAGCTGCAGACTAGAATTTCCATTCCGGTAAAGCGGAAGAATGTCTCTAATATGCTTTTAACAATCTTCCAATCTAAACCATTTAGCCCACAGCCTATCTTCAGTACTGCCAGCTTCATGATATCGTTCTCCAATAGATGGTCCTTCAGATCACACAGCGAGTCCCATAAACTGCGGTATGACGGCTTCTGATTTGAGTATTGTTTCGTAACCAGGTAGTAAATGTACCGTTTATGTTCTGCGTTATCATCCTTTAATTGAAGCGTTCTCCCGACGGATAAGATGTTGGTCGGCCAGTTCTTAAAATCGTCCAAATTTTCTTTTAAAACTGAAGCGATACCGTGGGACATCATAATGTCTTTCGATACACAATGAGCGAGGGAATAATCGGGGGACACGGTGAACAGATTTTATTTTTTCTCTTGTCACGCCATACCGTGCCTTGTGACCAGTAGAATGGCTTTCCATGAAATCTTCAAATGTGGTTTCCTAAGGTACAAGCTGGCAAATCGTTGCTCCACGATGATCGCCATAGTTATCACTTTCCATTAGGCATTTTCCTAATTCTGTAGATCATATCATTTATCCTCTTGATGATCTCGTATGGGACTTTCTAATTCCTTTGCAGCTTTGTTAACAAGCCATGACGCGTTTGTGGATTGTAAATCCACACTAAATTTCCAAGTTAATATTCCCTTAGTTCAATTTATATTGTTAAAATTATTTCGAAAACAAACAAATATTTAATTTTTAATACATACATTTGTTAAACATTAATCATACATTTGTGTTCTAACGCTTCTCTGATTTTGATTTCTGATGACGTGAGTCTATAGGCGCATTCCATTTGCCACTCTAAACTGATCCAACTTGTACTTTTGAACCCGGATAAAAGTAATCCACTCGCTGAGGTAGATCAGTTGGTTCAGTTCAGATTGTCATGTGACTTTGGTGTATATCGCAAACAATACTTTCAGCGAGATGTTTCAACACTTCTACTTCCATTCTTTTGATATCATCAAGCTTCCCGTCCAAATGGATCATCTTTTGCAAAATTTTATTAAAATCATTGTCACTATTCCTTATTACAATACACAAAATTAATTTTATCGCTCAAAAATTTGCAAAGAAAGATTTTTTACTACATATTTCTAACCAAATATATTTGGACGTGATCAATTTTGTCACTCGTATTAAATTTATTAAAAAGAAATCAAAAGTTTTGTAAAAAAATTAAAGCCAACTAAATTCTTATTTATATTAAGCTTCTAGGGGTGATGGCAAAACAAAACGAGCCCAATGTCACCCATTTAAGTTAAACGACCCTGATCGGAATGTATTTCTTGGTACCCGAAATTGGTAGATGCATTCTTTTACTAAAACTTCAGCTTCCTGGTTGGGTAATGGATGGGCTTCGATTAACTTAGTAAAGTAGTCCATTACTACCACTATATACTTATTTCCCTCGTCAGTATCTGGGAATGGTCCGGCTATGTCAATTGCAATGCGTTCAAAGGGGCTTCCTACGTTATACTGGCGCAAAAACCGAAGCATAAGATTTGTTTAAAATTAAAACTTGACAATAATGACATTGGCAGTTCAGAAGCAGTTCGTAATTCGTTCCAACAAGAACATGGTTCTGAACCACAGAATATTTAAATTATATAGTTACAGTTATAGTTACATGTAACTATTCTGTGCCGGTACTATCCATGTCATTATAGAGCAGTTGTTATGACTAAAATATGTCACTGCGCATATGATGTCGGTGACTTCTTTGGCAGCAAAGTTTTGAACCTTAATACTTGGTATAGCTATCTTATTTTACATTGGTTGTGAATGGGTTTGTAAACGTTTATTGTATTTTTTTGAAGTTTAAAATAATTTTGTGGTAGTTTTGAACAGCTATATATAAATATTAACAAAATCATAAGTAACAAAAAAAATAAACTATACTCTGCATAAGAGTTCCAATATTGCCGTGTGTAGCGCTGACATCTACGATGGCATTGCCAATAAACTATGCAAACCAAAGCCAGTACATGTTATACATGTACTGTCTCTGATGCAAACAGCTTTTCCTGTCGATCCAAGCGCCAAACTGCGTTGGTATCATTTTAAGTATCATTATATAGAATAAATGTTTATTAAATGCAATTTTTGTTATATAAAAGAAGTTTTGTAGGCGAAAAACGTTTATTATAATAAGCTGTGCTTATGAGACGAAGAACATAACTACTTTAAGAAAGGGTCAGGCGATGTCATCATGGTATCGACATATATACATCTGCTACTACTTAATTGGTCCGTGCTATTATATTTAACCAATTAATTAGGGTTAAATATTTTGATGGTGTGTGTTGTCGCAGGTGTTCAAAAAATGAACTAGTTTACTATTGGGTCCAAGTGTATTGACGCAGGAAATTTCAAAATTCAAAGTTCAGCAGCCAGATTATGAAAGCAGAAGCAAAAGTGCGGGAAACAGAAACAGTACACTTTATTTACTAACTACCAACACTAAAACTACGGTTTTTCTAATTTCCAATAAATTCAATAACAGAACCGCAAATTTTAAAATTATTATCAATTCATTTCCACCTACTTGTGGTGGTGCTGCATCTTCTTTCTAAAGCTGTATAACCCTATATGAGTTTTGGCTTGTTTGCTGCTATCTACAATTAAAACTCACTTCCTTCAAACTGAATTATCGCGCAAGTTGGTTTCATATGTATTTCGTTTTTAATAAATATAATAAAAACGTCATAATTTGCTAAATTTACAAATCGTACTAGATTCCCTGACGAGATACTATTGTAATAAATTTATTTCCATTGTACTAAATCTAATACAATTGTACTAAAAACGGTAACACTGATCTATACAATAACTAATACAGGGCAAGTGAAAGTGCTGGAGTATGAAAAATGAAGATAACTTATTTGTATTTTTATTGATGTGAAATCATATACAACAGAAAACATTTAAAAATAACAAAGAAAGTATTGTACGTAGTTGCATATATATATGAATGAGATACAAAGTTGGTGTTTGTACATATTGTGCTAAGTTGGTAAATGTTATCGTCCGATATTTATTGCTTCGTCTATCATTCCCATCTCCTCGGTTGCTGCTTTTGCTCCTTTTCTTTTCTTTGAGTACATTAGGAAAGCGATTGATGCGAAGAGGTGCAGGAGAAAAACAAACCTGAAAAATGAATAAAATTTGTATTAATATACAGTTGTCACGATAACCAAATAGTAATTTAAAAATTGCTACTTAAAACTGCTATTCCAACTCAAAACTTTCCAAGCGATAATCCCAGAAGAAAAAAAATAGTCAATCGATGTTTAGAGATAGACAACAGAATATCTGACAGAGAAGCAAACAGTTACGCCATAATAATAAGGGTTAGCAAGCGAAAATTTTGGAGACGAACGCATTTTCAAAAAATGATGAAGTGAATGATCGTGAAACAATTAAATACTTTGTAATTTAAAAGAAAATATTTTTTTAAATATCTCATGAAATTGAACTACCCACATTGTACAATTATTTGTTCAAATTTCGAAAATTATGCGTGGCACCTGTACTTGTAATGTTAAAATCAAACAACTGGCGCGGCCATATTGTGTGTGTTAACAGCGCCACCGACGGATAAAAACTGAACTAGCAGTCACATCTACCATAATAAATTCATTGTGCACGGTTTGAAGTTCGTTCCTGCAATTTCTTTTTATCGGTCATAGGTAACAAATAGCATAGAATTACAATACATTAAAAATCTTTGAGCAAAACAACCCATGAAATATGAAATTATAAGCGTATTATCAGTTAGAAATACAACAATCAAACTTTTTTATATATTTTTTTGTAATCTTTCAAACTTTGTTACACATGGAGCTGAAAATGCAAGATACTTTTCTGCCAATTTACACGACTAATTACTTATCTTAGGTCCATTTTTGGGCAAAAATATTGCTCTATCTTTAACGCATGGGTTTTATGGATTGCGGTACTTTATATATCTAGGAACTTTACAATACATTTTGTAAAAATAACTAACTTATAATATATTTTTCTATGTATATTTCTGCTTTCTTAATTTGATTTCATCAAAAAGTATAGCATATGACTCGTTTATTAACTTTGTTTGATACTCGTGTTTCATGATTTTAATTTATGTAAATTTTCAAAATTTAAAGTTTATTACCTTATTGTTTGTGGCTTTATACTTACCATGCTAAGAACATACTATATCCATAACTATCTGTAGCTTTTTCGGGATATACGAATTTGAGGTGGCCCCTTTCATACTCAAGTCCACTGCATAGAACTTCTATAACCGTTAGGACACTAACGGCGGTAATTCCATGGCACGCGCCTGCTAACCTCTTGAAGGTGTACCTTGGGTTAAGGAAGGTGTAGATGGAAAACATGAAACCCATGACCATCAGGAATAAGCTAATAACTGCGAATGAAGCTTCTGTCCGCCTGTAGTCTACAAATTGAAACACCATTTAGTTGCACTGCTGATGTCAATAAATATATGTAATACTTAGGATTCCTTCGTCCGTTGATGGATCAGAATCGATTTTTTGTTTGGATGGAAACATCTCAAGATATCTACAAAATGCTGAAACACAAAGTAAACAGAAATTAGAGAAAAACAACGGGACTAATATGAGTTAAAGTTTTTAAGCTCTTCACTATGCCCAGTGTTATTATATAAAACCTATACATGTGTCCATTTTATGAGGCTAACCATTGAAATCTCGAGAACCGAAAGAGATACGGAGTCGCTTAAATTGGGAAAGTTGTTATATTTGTTGCTTACGTTACTAGATATTTTGGCCAATTTATTTTTTGACATAACTTTCTTGTTTCAATTCATACAAGTTTGTAATTTGCACATTCTACAGTTTTTTATGAGAAATTGATAGCAAAAAAACCATTGATGATGAAATGTAATATCTCAAAAAACAAAAGCGTAGTTCTAGAAGAAATAATGTTTTTTTCGGTTTTTGGTTGCTTCATTTCGAAGTACTTATTACGTTTATTGTAATACATTTAGGATATCATTTATTTTATTTATTAATATAAATAGCCATTACTGTATAACCTACGGGTCTAAGTGTCACTTTACGATCCGTAAGATTGATGAAAAAATACAGAAGAAATGTACTGCATAGTATTGTTTTATTGAGTTGTAAATTAGTTTCATTTTGTTATTTAGAAATTGACAGTTTGACATATTTGTTTTAATGTTCTGTAGTTGATTGATGCCCATTTGCACCGCATACACTTAAACTTTAAGTTACACTTAATAGTAAAATTCATTTGCACCGCGTTTTAAGTTAAACTTATTTGGAGTTAAGTTTCACTTAAAATAAGCGTAGAAAATCTGTGACTTAAAGTTCGACTTAATTCATTTATATGCTGTAAATAAGAAATATTTATCATTTACAATGAATTTTGTTGTGTTAGATAAGGATGAAATGAATGCTTTTAATTTAATTTGGTACAGAATTCCAAGGCAAGTAATTTTTTGACTTGATTACTTTGACAGTTTGGATAAATTAAGATATAGGTTACAAAAAGAAAATGTTGTATATTTAATTTATTCATCATATCTTTTATTATTCAGTTGAAGCATTATTATTTATATTATTGTTTGTAATCCTCCCCTGTTGCATAGATTTCTTTTTTCTCTTCGGAGCATATTGTCCTTTTTTTAAACGGTACAACGTAATGATATTTTAAGTTGCACTTATATAAAAGTTTTACTTTGTTAAGTGCAAATTTAAGTGTATGCTGTGCAAATGGGCATAAATGAACTATATACTAGTGATGTGCCAATTATTTCAGTGTAGTATGTGATCAAAAAACTTATCATTTAATGGTCGTAGAAAAAGTGTAGTTGTAAAGCAATTACGCACTTGTGGAATAACAAACTCGCTGCGTTCGGCTCGTGTGTAATATTTCCACTTCGTGCTTAATATGCTTATTTAAAATTTTTCTGGTCATAAATATTAGCTATGTCCAACATTGTCATTGCAGTTAGTTTTGCATTTAGGACAAATAATGTTGATATAGTTGTAAGAGATATTTGAAATGTGAAATTTACAACCTTTTATTATGGATTGTAAGAAAGATTTTTTTAAATTAAGTTTGAAGGGATATTTTCAAATATATATGTGTTTCCATTTAATATTGTAATTTTTTTCATAGTTCATGTATTTGGTGTTAAACTGCTTTTTCTTATTACTAATAGATATTTTCAATTACAAAACAATTTGGATTAATGTTAACATTTGAAAAACATTAGTGTCATGTACTTAAAACAAATGAATGTGTGAAATTGTAGCACATTAAGAAAGATTAGTTTTAACTTCAGAGTGTTCTATTTTAACCGATGCTTCAAAATTAAATTCACAGTCAGTTAAAATTGAATTGTTTATGTGTAATTCTCTGGATTACCTCAGAACGCAATTTAAATGTATGTTAGAATACTTTACAGATGTTGTTTATTATGTTCAAAGGCAAAGGATATCTGTCCATTGCTGTATAACATATTATGTTATTCCTATTTAGCAAGTAATTAAGAAATACTAATTCCGAACACTTTTTATTTGAACGCATTTGAAATTTAGACCTGTTTCATTGTTGTACTGAATAAATGTACCTATATAGTGGGCCAATGGCGGGATTTAATTTCAGGGACAATTATGGCGTCTTTATATCAACTTTAAAATATATTTTTTATTGTATAAATACTTAATTGAGTCAGGCAGATATATAAAACAAAAAAATGAAATTTAGATAACAGGCAAAAAGAGTTACTAAAAGAGTTGGTATAATTTTCCTCAATAATTTTATCTTGGTTGGTACAACGCCACCTCTGGCATCCTCTAAATCCTACCACTGCTGTGGGCCCATATTGTGAAACTGAGAAATCGAGAACGAATTAAATTCTTATCGAATAAGAAACGACCTTGAATTTCTCCTACATAAACACGCGTTATCAGTTGTTTGCAAACAGTGCCTATTCGCCTAAGAATATCGTACTTGGGTTGTTTCGAACACTCGATCACTCAAATAGCATTTTTTTATGGAATACGCAGATAATGGCGACCAAATAATGATCAGAGTTTTTTAATCAATGTGCTATCTTAGTTATATACACTTTATTTCCCTGCATCAATTGTACCTATTTGATCCAAATCATTGAAGGTGACAGGGGATTGATGATATCATCTTGTCGGGTGAAATCGTGTGATTTCCGAAGTAATAAATATCAAAATTGACAGTAATATATACAAATATAATAATCGATGAAACATATAAAAAGATTTGTAGATTAAACTAAGGAAATTACCGACACACAATGAAGTAAAAATTGTCAACGCCTAAATCACCTTCATAAATTGCATTAATGACGTATTTAATTTTTTTAAATATTTGAAAATATCCGTTACCGCGGTTACACTACTGTTTTTATTTAATTTTTGTCGATGGTTGGAGCAGATAGCATTTATACTCCTATGTAACACGTACGATACTGAGATAACGAATAAAAGTCTCATCTATGATATTTTCTCTTATTTTTTCAATAGTATCAATATTTGCATGCTTTCCTCTTTTTGAACCTCTAATACCATAAGCCAACCCCCAACCACCCTTGGGTGCGTCGCCGATAGTGACATACTTGTTGGTTGTCACACACATTACTTTTAAATTTCATTTGACTACCTAAACTACTATTACCCCACTTCAACTTTTAAATGTCACTGGTTTTTACACTAACATGATGAACAGAAAGTTGAACTTACATAAATGTAAACTTAATGCGTAATCATTGTGTTCACAACTTTACGAATTACGTTTTTTTTTGTCAGTGTTATGCATTACGTCCATTTTGAATGGACCTTTATTCTATCAGTTATATTTTTATTATATATGAAAGGAATAATACATACATTTTTTGTAAAACTAAATTTTATAAAAAAAAACATTTACTATTCACTAAACTTGGTTTAAATTTTTTGGTTGAAGGTTATCGTTTAAAATATCGGTTAACAATCGCGATTTTTTGTTCAAATTTTTGACTAGTTTTATGTCCTATAGTATCTTTTATCTCACATAGCTCATTCGCAATTGTAAAAGTGTAATATATGGCCTTGTATTACAAAAAATTATCTCATTACTTTGAATTCAATTATATTTTACCTGTAAGTCATGGTTCTAATAATGTTTATTCCTGTTTTAACCATTAAAAGAACTCTACGAATTTAGATATATTCTGGGATAATCCGTATTTTGAACGAATATATTTATTTGTTTTGAAGTTTGTTTGCTTATTTTAACAACGTGAATACTAAATTATCTGTGTTTGTTATCGATTATAATAAAACTGAAGCAAAGTTAATTTCAGGTAAATGTTTATTTGTTTAATGAAACTTTATTTATAAATTCAATGTTTTCCCAGTGCTATTTAAATAATAAATTTATGATTATATTTGTTTTACTGACTGAAATAATTTAGTAGCTTGTTTTGTTGTTTAACTATTGGACGATAAAATTTATTATTTAGACATTTATGTAATAGTGGGAATCATTTTGAAAATTATGATTTTAGTGCTCAAATTTATTTTAGATTATTAGTCATATATTAACAACTATTAATAATTGTCATATATTTTCGCAAAATTATGACGATCTAATAATAATACTAGAATTTGTAAGTCATATATTGGAGATCGGTGGATTTTCATTAAATAAACAAAATAAATAATTTTTCAACCCAATTTATGTTAACAATAAGATTAAGCGAATACACGGGAGTTGTGCAAATTTAAATATTCGCGCCGTTTATTTCATGCACACGAATAATTTTTTTATTACTGTACTTTTTTTTCATCTTGAGACGTTTTTAGTAACTTGCTTCATGTAGCTCTAATAAAATTCAATTGATTTATCTATATGTCACATATAGTACTACAGGGTGCCTATTCTGTAACTTTTTAATGATTTGGAGTGTTATATTAATTGACGTCTCGTGTCAAATGTACAATGTTGTAATCTTAGGAACTTTTGTATTTGAAAGTTTTAGTAAAATAATTTTTAAGTTGGTACTACTCCCTAGCACAACTTTCAAATTGTGCAAAATTGTCAATTGCACACATTTGCATAATTTCAAGATTCTCTTTAGTAATTTATTTGTTATTTCCTCATTTGTTCTTTCAATACCGCCAAGCGCACAAACCAAACGTCAGTACAACACTAGTGAAATGAATATAACACTACCCTTCGCGCTAGTGAATCGTTTACAAAATGAGTGACGTCATTTGCCCTGTTGCACTTAAAAACCGCTAGATGGTAGTCAGATTATAACACTTTTGAACGCGTATCACTAGTGTTATAAGTTACAGAATAGGTACCTTGAACGCGTATCACTAGTGTTATAAGTTACAGAATAGGCACCCAGGTGTAGACAATATGATTTTGCTTGATACTTACTACGAGGAGCAGCGGTTTTCGGATTTGGAGACTGCGTTTCCATTACTGGAACACTGAATTCTGTTTCATTGCCGGTGAGATTGGTGTTTATGTTCAAATTTGTATGGAATAGGCTTGGACTCAAAACTGTTCGACACGATCGCCATATCCCTGTATTACTTCGTAAGAAGTAGCGTTTACTCTCTGGTATAAATATACCTGAAAATAGAAACAAAATTGTTAGAAGAAGGTATGCATATATACAGAACGTTCCATCAAACAGGAAGAATTAATTTTATTTCTAAACTACAATAAGAGGAAAGAGTTTCACATTCACAGATGTAACTGAAATGTTATCACAAAATATAATGTATAATCAATTTGTTCAACTTTTAATATTTATACTAATGATATAATATCTATTTTAAAAATAGTAAATGTAAATGAAATCAGAGTATTATTCATATTAATAATAAGTACAGGAATTTAAAATCATATAAAAAATATGTATAATTTTCTTTTAAGGTATTTTACTTTTTTAAATATATAAAAGCAGTTGCTGTTTGAACTCATTTCAATACTAGAACATTACGTTAATTGATATAGCCAGTATTTAGATTCATTGATTATTTAATTACTGGATTTATCAATTAATTCTCGTTCTCATATATTAAATCAAGAATGAAGGTTATCAATGTTATTTTTGTCAAACAGAAATATTTTTATACCGACCCTCAAATATAGTAGTATAGTGCAAGGAAGATTAGGATGGATGTCAAATTATATTTTGGTTATTTTTAAAATAATGACTGACGGTCCAACGGGTTTGCTTATATCTGATTAGTAATTTATTTATTGATTAATAGATTAAATGATTAATCAATTAGCGATTATTTTATTACTTGATTAATTGATTGATTGATTCATCGATAGTTTGATAATCGAATGGTTGATTAATCGATTAAATAATATAAGAAAGCAAAAAGTGATATATGGTATTATTTTACTACCTTATAGATTCATGCAACGTAAGCACAGTGTTGTTGTATAAAAGGGTTTATCAAGAAAAAAGTCAAACTAACATGAAGAATTAGTCAGAGTTTAATGCTGAAATTGCGAGCTTTTTGTGCAATATAGGAAGAAAATCTAGTAAATGCAGGAGGCTAAGTTCTCTTAAAAATAAGATAGCTGAAAATAGAAGAAAAGGGCCGACTCAGCAAGTACCTTCTAAAGACATACTTTTAAACTAAATAGCAAATTACTACTATCGTAGATTCGAAAATGAGGTGTAAATATTACAAATGTATAGGCTTTACATACAAAATAAGTGAGGAGTCGCACTATGTCTGAATAAGAATAATAACTGATTTTTTAATTAAAAAATGAGATTAATTTTTTAAAATATTTTTCTATGGTTCTTATACCCGTACATGTAAAATATAAAGTTTTATTATATTTGGAAAAATCATGTATTTAAAGGTGAGTCAAGTTAATCGATTATTTTTCATAATCAATAGTCGATTACTAAGAACTGTAATCAAAGAGACCTATTCCATGTGTGAACAGTTTATTAGGATAAAATAATACGATGAAATCAGAATTACTGCGAGAATAAAATAGTATATTGTATTATTAGGAGTAAAAGTGATACTTTGTGTAGTGAGCATGGGGATGTTTGCACGATGAGCGAAGCGATGAGTCGGACAATTATTGCATGCAAGGCACTTATAGACACTACTCCGAATGGCAATGACACATTCTACTTTTTCTTCAAGTGTAGATATTTAAGGAAAATAATTTGCTACTTGACGTTATAATAATTAAATTTCCTTCAAACCTCATAAAAGTGGTATTAATTTCTACACCGCCAGAGTACAAATTTAAATTTTGGTTAATAGTTTGTTTTATAACCATTGGATGAAAAGTTCCATAATATCTTTCTTTATTATATTATTATGAATAGATGATAAATAGAATATACTAGTTTTCGGTCTTGGTAGATAAAAATTGGTGATATTCCGAGTATTAGCCAGTTAGTGTAAAGAAGGTTTTATAACGTAGTTACTATGATACGAACCACCAATGAGTTATAATTTCTAACCTACTAGTGAGTTACTACCTACTTAATTAATAATTAAAATGTTATAAACAATAGAGTGTGATACATATGCGTAATTGTGCCTCTTAGTTCTTAGAACTCTCACTTTGCTCGTGCTGCTTGTTCTAAACCTGAGCCATATGTGTAAAAAAAGACTTACGTAACGTACGTGTATCATAAACTACTATTTTCTGTTCGTACAATATAGTATATTAAATATTAAGAACGGTAAGGATATTTTACCGATCGAAGATAATTGTTTGAAAGAGGTGCGAAACGATGACTCTAATTATTGTCCAAGATCGTTATTCCTTAGTGTACGTAATTCTTCTATAATCTTTTGCACGATCAATATTTAATTTCCCTCAATATCAGTAAAAAAATATACAAAATGAGGGATATTAAAATTCATTCGTGGAAAACTGAAGTCCGTTTCCATGGCATTTTTAAAACATCCGTTACATTTTGCAATATATCAACTGCGAAAATAATTTGCATGGTACCTTGATTTACCAATAATTGCAGTATTAGTAACTGCACTTTCTCTGCATTTGTATTACTTATCATTCCAGATTCCAGAACGGTACGTAAGTCTAACCTACTACAAACCCAATCAATAAACCCTTTATAATGCCCGATCATGCAAAAAAATCTGTTGTTTTGTGACGTCTAAACAAGTTTTGTTAATTTACATCGTGGATACCATAGCAGAAACTAAACATTGTAGCCCAGCGGGCAGTAAAGTAGAGCAAAAGCCCGCTGGGCGATAAAGAATGTTTCAAACATTTATCCATGTTTAAAATATGTGCCTTGTATTTGTTTTCATGCTTATCCTTCGATTTACCAGGACATAAATCTACTAAAGCTCTATTAGCATCTAGCAAAATTTCGTAAGGAAGTTCCATGCTTCACATTTTTATATATTTGCAGCTTGTTATTATTCAAAATCAAAAGATTACCATTGCAATGTATCTCCTTAATGTTTTTGGCATGGTCTCTTGGCTCCTTTTGTTTACATAGAAACAGGGTTTTAATTTTATAATTAATAGTATATTATTTTACAAGTTTTATAAGACGGTATATTGTTCAATGATTTGTTCCAAATTACAAATGGAACAATACGTCGTATAAAACGAGTGTAATATACAATTTTTTATACTTTGCTTCATCTATTTTATAAAAATCTTAAAATTTTCAATTAAAAAAATTACAGATTGTAATCCAAGTACATATAAATATGAAATATGGCAACTCTATTGAATAAAGTTGGGCACATTTATATGTCAATATGCATTTAAAATATTTCTAAATCTATACATTAGGCGTTTTGAAATATTAATATCCTTTTAAATTAGTTTTATTTATTCGGTTTTCTTACTGAGAAATAATAGAAATTGCGTTTAAAAACATTTGAAAATATATGAGATTATCAATTTGACATTAAAGGGGGGTGCAGTTGTTAAAAGTACTAATTTTACAACAAAATACCAAAAACAGTTTAACAATATATTATATTATTAAATTATTTTCTATATAATAATAGGGCAATTGTTAACGCAAAGTATAAAAAAATTATATTGCATTTTGTTGGAGTAGTCAGAGATTGGCGCACTTGATTCAACACTGAAGGTAACGAACGAGACGAAATGTGTAGGTAACTGCGAGTCGCATTTCCGTATATTATGTGTTGAAAAAATACATTTTCCTACGACCACTGTTAAAAATAGTCTTTTTAACGGTTGCTTAGCAAGTTAAAAATAACAGTTTATAACACAGTAAATACTTTTTCCGTATCCATGGTATGTAATTGACAAATTGTTTACCTGGTTTGAGGTTAACAATGAAGGGTAAATATGAAAGGCGGGATGATATGAACAGCTGTGGGTTTTAACGGTGCAAGCATACGACGTGACATCTACCGATAAAATTTAAAATTAAAATTATTTGATTACAACAAAATACTGTTGAAGTTAACTCTAAATTACATGATGATTTTAATTATTTTTAAACATACAAAGATATACTAATGAAATTTCAATTTTCCCATAAATTTATTATAGAAAATATCATTAATGACATTTATAATTTGGGGGTAGGTATGTCAAATTGCAGATATTCTTTAGCATAGAAAACTCACTAACCGTTATAATACACGTGTATGTAGCTGCATTTTTCTTTTTCAATATTTCCGATTTGTATATCAAAATAACGTTTTCTGAGATTTTCGTAACTTTATTTTCTTTCTTCCATTTGCGGAATACGTCATAATGATGATGACTTTGATTTGGAAGGTAATAAATTATTAAATGCTGAATTTGCTATTTCTAACAATTCCAGTAGAGTATTCGAAAGATCACTATCACTTTCCATAATTATGTTTCATATTAATTATTGTAAAAACCAAAACTGTCAGAACTCCAAATTATTTATTACGTATTTTGTTCTCTGTTGCCATGGTTTCAGTAGTGAATAGAAAAGCGATACCTTAATACATAGGTTTGTGTTTTACATTATAAAATTAACTTTTATATTTAATACAGTCTTCTCAAGGATACGGAAAAATACCTTGTGCCCTACGGGAATCTAACGGCATATTACATCCCTCGGCTTTTGCTGCCCTCGCTCACTACGTTCGCTCGTGCATCAGAAATCTTCGGGATGTAATATGCCCATATCTTCCCTTATGACGCAATATACTATTAACACGTTGTCATTGACAACGAATTAAAAGTAAAAAACAAATTTACTTTTAACACTTCTTATGTTCAGTTGTTCATAACAAATACATCATGACCTGTCATAAATGTCATTCTATTATGCTTAGTTTTTATTTACAAATACATAACTAGGATCGTAGGAAAAATAGGGTATGATATTTGTGTTAAAAGTGTTTTTATTTCGTTCGTGAGGTTTGTTACACTCGGCTTCGCCTCGTTTCAAACTTCCCCACTCACTCATAAAATGTCACTTTTAACACTTATATCATAAATAACTATTTTCTACAACTGTCAAAAAATGTTAACATTTTTATTCTATTAACAATGCATAAAGTAGTCAATTTTTTCATAGTTGTTAGGTTACCTTGACACCGTACTCGTAGTACATGGTAAATCGTTTTTTCACTGTTTTGAAAAATGTTTTTTCACGGTGATGGAAAAAATTTCTTCACTCAATTTATATAGATTAAAAATATTATAATTAATGATGCAAATTGTAGAAAAAACTAAGTTTGTATTTCGTGTGTGTTCAAATTACTGACATCTCATATGTTAAAAACACAAACTTCGCGCACTTAATACAAAAATAATTATTAAATAAAATAAAACTGTTTATTTATTTTTTGACCAGTACTGTATGCCATTAGAAGAAATAAAAAACAAAATAATAATGGATTCACCCATTTAACTATAGACGACATCTTAAACATTTAACATACATTATGAAGATTTAAGGCAATATCCTGATAAAATTTTAGTTATTTTAGAAGACAAATTAGCTCTTTTGATTAATTGCTTGTCATCGTTTCTGCCAAAATAACGCGACAGGATAAAAGCATGAGATTAACCGTCCCACCTGTGCAAAGACTGCTTATTACAGAAATGTGTTTTATTTCCATATATGCTGTATTTAATTAAATTGATACTCAAGTCATCAATTGTAACTAAGTGATTCAAATCATTGAAGGGGAAAGGGGAATAGTAACATCACATTGTAGGCTGTACTGTAATAGGTTGATTTCCGAAGTAAATAAATGTTACAACTGACGGTATTATATACAAATAAATATAATAATGGAGGAAGCATATGAAAAGAGTTGTAGAATAAACTAACGAAACAACCGACACACAATGAAGCACAAAGTGTAGACGACAAAATCTTACATGAATGACATTAAATTTTTTTAAATATTTGAAAATATCCGTTGCCGGGGTTACACTGAGAGTGGCGTATTTATGGTTGGCGAGGCCCTGTACACATTATTTTTAGAGACCCGTTATATACAGTAAATTTAAATTCTGAGTTCTTTCCTTTTGAAGATATTTGTATTGTTAGTGTTCCTCAAAACGAGTTCGGCGTTAAAAATAATTAACTTTAACAAAATAGTGAATTGTTGGTATTAATTAAAAATTTATAATACGCAGTATTTATTTTAAAAAATAATATTAATTTAAGAACTATAAGTTACAGGTATAGAAAGAAGAATCAGTTTTGATTTTAATATAACATTAATAAAAAAATAAATACGAGTATTCTTGCACGTGAATGTAAGCAATTCATATTTTTAATTTATAATAGTTATCACTTAAAAGTAATAACAAAAAACTAAAGGCATTAATTAATGCACGTTTTCTTCTTATTCATTTAAAAAAAATTGTAATAAAATAAATTGTACTCTTTAGCGACATATAAAATTAAATTTCATTTGGTACTACAAAACCATGCTCAGTAACTCTAGCAAAATGTTATGAAAAATTTGACTCGATAGAATAAAGGAAAAGGTTGAGCGTAAATGAAGTAGAGAATAAGGTTTTCGAGAAGGAAGATCAGGATAACTATTAAGCAAATTATGGAATTCTAAGAAATACCTAACTGTAAAATCCTTTAAAACATTTATTGTATTTTTTTTTCCTAAATGGGCTTGGTAAATTCTTAAAATTATACTGATTTGAGCAAAATCTGGTATACGGTACACAATAACGATGGAAGATAAAAGTTTAATAATTCTTGCAACAGAAATTGATAACGTGAATTGTCAAACTGCAGGAAATATACTGTATACTAAAACTGATAAGTTCTATCGTCGATGTTAGAAAAGCGAGCGCATAATGTATTCGTTATAAAAGTAGAATTGACGCAGCCAGTTCAATGACAAAAACTTATAACTAGCACCTTTCTATGTTTTAGTAGTATATTATAAACTAAGGTTGATAAGACTATCGTTAGTGACCAAGCACCAAGTTTGTATCCCGAAGTGCCTCAACCGTGTTATATAATATATTTTTTTACGACTAGCATTTAAATATAAATCCTACTTACTGATTTTTATTGACAATAACAAAGATTTTGACATGAGTATTAATTTTAATCAGTGGCGTACACAGAAAAATATTTCGGAAGGGGATATTATGGTGTAATCGTAAAATGATCTAGGGAGCCTAGAAAAAAGTAGGATATTGTTTTAAAATATTTGTATTATACTTTTCATAAAAAATATCTGTAATCTATGTTATTCAATTACCAAAAAAAAAATATAGAAGAAAAATAAAAATAATTTTGAATAGATTGGGGTATTTCTGTAGGTTAAATAAGATGAAGTATATTCTATATTGGAATTTATACGTATTGAAAAGATCTTTAAAATGCCGTAATTACAATTTTAGAACTTTTCGATTTTTCGGGGGCGGGGATTTATGATCCTAATCCCTCCCACTGCGTACGCCACTGCCCTTAACAGTCATAAAAATGATAATATTTGTAATAAATGCTCCATAGGAAATTATTTTATGTTTTAAAATTTAGCAAAATGTAAATGATTACAAACATTTATTTTTTAATACATCGCGGTTAAGATAATTGTCGTATGTGCTATACAAAGAAACACATTAAAAAGACTCAACGTGAAGCGAAACTGAACCAGAGAAACCGCGGTTACTATTTCAGTAACTAGATACATTACCGGAACACAGTTTCTGTAGGCCTTGATTACTTGTTAGTGACCAAACTAACCGCGATTTATGGGGGTTACGATCTGGTTATTAAATTTGGAGATTTTTAAATCTAACACGCGTTAGACACGCGTTGTTTTGATTATTTTTGGGAATACCCTGTGAGCGTAATTCGGTAAGATACATGATTTAAAAGTACTATTCAAGTATACTTTGTTATTAATTATCTTATCTAATAATTTCCTCATCAACTTCCCCTGAGTTACACTTAGTTAGTATAATCTACCAAGAACGAAAATTTACAATCTAGTAACCAAGCATGCATCAAGCTTTTAAACATTTAACAGCTTCTAGATGTCACTTGAAAAGTGTTATGTTTCTCAACCACGGTACCGGTCAAATTGTAACCATGGTTAAACCGTAACTGTATCACTGTTCATTGGAATATAGTATATGTGAGGTTCGTAATTTTTCATCGTAAGCTCGTAATTTGGTTTAGTCGAAAATAGATGAATGTTCGAAATATTGGACTCACCAGGACCTCCGTGTATTATGACCCAATTGTCAGTAGATATAGCCACTATCCATATGATGGTAGCCAGACTCAGCACGGCCGTACACCCGAACAGGACTCTTCTTTCGAAGAGTATCTGGTCCATAATGGGCTTGTTCACATGGTTTATCGTTGACGTCGACATCTTCAATGTTTCTCGACCTCACTTGTTTACGATCAGTCACTATGCACTAACACACTCCAGTATTAACACTTTGTCTTTTGCAGGTCGCTCATGGGTATGGTCAGAGAAGCCCTCCGAAGTCCATTATTGTCCTAAAACAAAAATAACATGATTCATTTATTATATTCATAAAATATAATATAAATATAAATTAAATTATTATGATTTTATTAATATTTTATAGAATTTGCTATTGTTATATTAACAATTATATATGTATTACATATTTTATGAAATATGTATGTAAAATTCAAAAGTATGAAGCTATTCGGTTGACATGACATTGGAAATAGTTAACAGAGCGTATTGGATTGTCGGGACACCAACCCGGAAGATGACCGGTTTACTTCGATTAAAAGTAGGATTGAATCAGTACAGCTAGCAATATAAGAAATAATATGTTTTTATTGTTAAAACATTATAGCGTAGGAACATGTTCAGGTCAGAAAACACTTTTTACATGCGGAAAATAGTGTATAAATTCCACTGTTTGTGTTTGGAGCATAGACGTAGATTTCACAAATTTTTATACGATAAGCATACCTAGTAACCCAACATAGTGCCGAGTCTTCTATATCATATAGTATCGTATTTAGTTAATTGCACTGAATCTTATATGAAATTGATCTTGGTATTAAACCATATATTGTATACTACTGAATATATACTCATCGACGTGTTGAAAATTGGAACGATTATTATATATAATTTAATTGGGTATGTATTAAAGTCATTTTTAAAGACTTCTAAAATATAGAGGTATTATAGCAAATAATATTTAAATTTACTCAAGTCACCCTGGGACGAGTGACCTAATATAATGTTTGGAGATGGTACATCTAATTTAAAGAAATAAGTAATGTATGCAGAGAATACAATTTTTTTTGTCACATGCTTTTTAAATGCACGAAATTACTCAAGGGATCATCCGTACACCCATGGACTTCACGTCCTAGCGCCAAAGCCAGACGGCAAAATCACGACAAAGGGTCAGACTTCGAGATATGCATTTTTCTAGAAGATTCTACGATCACGCGTTTGGATAGTGAACCACCCCCCGAAACACCATAGTTCTCAAGAAGTGAAGAAAAAAATTTTTGTATATAACTCGAGATAAAATCTTTACTTGGAGAGTCGGAACCAGGACTCCATTAATGCATGGCTTGTTCGAGGTCTCCTTGGCTCCACTTCCTTATCCTATACTGCCTTCATATGAAACCGCTGTCAAGAGACAGCTCAGGCAATCCTACTACAATCGTCTCTGAGGAAGCTCAGGCAATGTCTGGCATCAAGACGGCCTAATGCACCTTTGAAATCGCTATCGTGAAGCAGTTCAGGCCGATATCTGGCACCTCTATAGACACTCCTCCACACTAGAATCGTCTCTGACAAAAATCAGGCAATTTCTGGCACCAAGACTACTTTGTGTCTCCGGATCTATTTGAAAATCCTATTAAAATACCACTAGTTACGTCGCCGCTCGGACAAACTAATTATGTGTTTACAATATTTTTATACAAATATTATTTATGGTTGTCACAATGTTGATATATTTATTCAATATGACCCATCGAATATTGGTTGACTATCTATTGTAATTTTAAACAACAGTGGTACGACACAGGTATCCACGAAGGCGGGAGACAAACTCAGTAGCAAACGCAACTGATCCCTTTGACTGTGTGCTCTTTGTGACCGGTTCATGGTTACTGTGTACTGTTCGGGCCGGTAGAACCATGAACTTAAGGGGTGGTCATTGCGATTCAGATCATATATAAAAATATAAACAATGGCTCTCTAACAAAACAGAGCAACCTACCAACAAAAGATATCAGAACAACCATCGATCTAATAGTATATATACCGGGTGGCCCAATGAAAATTATCAGCGCAATTTTTGGCCACTTAACATCAATTTTGCAAAAAACGCTCGAACACGTCAATTTTAGTATAAAGGGGGACATCTGAATGGATTAGTACCAATGGCATAACTTCAACCCTAAAATGGGGGTGGACTGCACATGGAAAAGGATGTCAAACATGACACAGTTCGAAAAGCCTTTCAATTCAGTTTTTTTAATTTTCAAATCTGATCATTAGTTCCAGAGAAATATTGTTTAAAAGAAATTTTATCAGGTGTTTAAAATTGCAATCAAGTAGGCTTAAACAAATGACATTCATATCTTTACAACATCGATTGATGGTAGATTTATTTACCTGTGAAACGCAACACCTTTCTTAACTCTTTCAACACAACAGAATTTAACCACTTTAATGTTTATTACAGTAATAATTAATTAAAACAAAATTTTATAATATAAATAGCGAAAATCACGAGCAAGGTAATGTGACTTCACCACTTGCCACTCAATGCGCACTATCTCTCTCGCACTATGTTCATTACAACTATCTCTGTCTAAACTCCATACGAATTTAAAAGCAATATATATTGAATTGTCAACTTGTTATTCGGTCTCCCCACCTGAGGTTTTGACTGTGGTTATCCTCAGGTTTTTATGGTGAATACGGAGAGAGCAATATTCTACAGCCCTATTTAGCTGTTTATTAATCATGAATTTCATATACTCCGTCCTTAATTAATGCACAAGGTAGATATTTTGTTTTTCTTTTGGATTGAATATCATTATTTTTTTCTATAGCAGATGTTAAAGTGTAATTTTATCAACTCAAAATAGTGGATAAAGTAGCACTTTAACCGCAAGGGTAGATAAAGTAACACTTTAACAGCAAGGGTAGATAAAGTACTTTAACTTTTGTTTATTAGAAGTACATTTCCATAACAACGCACACTACTGAAATTTAAAAATTGTTCTTAAATAATAATTTAATTTTTCTAATTCGTTTCTCTTCAAAACCTGCTATATAAAAAATAGAATTTTATACACGACGATAAAATTAAATTATCGACTCGCGAAAAATAATTCACTCGCGATTATATCGCTCGTGAATTAACACTTTCCGCTTGTCGATAAAATATTATTTTATCGTCTTGTATAAAAAATAACTATTATTTAATCAAATATCTGTCCCGATTCCTCCACTTTTAACAACTACTCTGTATTGCGACGATGAAGGCTTTTAACAACTACTCTGTATTGCTAAAGAAAAGAATATACAATAGTCATAAAAAATTAGAAATGTATTGAATGCGTTCTATTTCACATCAATACAAGAAAATATTTATTGAAAATAATGTAACTATGGATAGCAATTTATCCAAAACTTGAAAAATTTTAATTTGGTTTTTTCACCATTTATTTAATTTTATATAAAAAGCTAGTGAGGAGATTCATTGATGGTGTGGAAAGGAATATGGAGGACAGCACCGACTTGGTCTTTAGGATCATCGATATATTGGCAAGGGTCTCTGATTGTTCTCAATATAGAAACCCTATAAAACACATTTAGGATATGCTGGGAAAGTGTATTCGAAGACGAGCAGTTGCACCAATCACAATAAACGATCTTCATGTAGCACTTCAAGAAGAATGGCAGAATAATCCGCAAAATGATATTCGTGAGCTAATTAGTGGTACGGACTGGCAGACGCAGACAAAACTTGAGTTTCAATAGGGTATTTTACCAATTTTTGAATTTTATACATAAATTCGATTCCGCTTAATTGGGATACGTTTGGACTAATATATTTTGGTTCAAATAAGTAGTAAACGAACTAATAATAAATTCTAAAGTAAAAGTATGAAGTATTATTGCCCTAATAAAATTAGATCAAAATCATTCTCCTTAAAAACGAGTAACCATATAATTTATTAAACGTTTACATTATAGAGCCGAATTATTATAAATTGCCAGGGATTAATTTTTCATTTCGACATTGGTTACCAGATACTTATGACTTATAATAGGCGGAGTCAAATGAAAACCTTAAAAACGTTGCGGAATAAAATTTATTAAATAAATGTATAAAAATATGTTATATTCTGTCGTAGTATCTGTATAGTGTTGCACATTGTAATCTCGAATACTATATAGAGCCACGAAATTGGTTAAATTAGCAAAGAATTTCTTTTTTTACAAGACTATTTCAGTGAGCTTAAAATTAATTCTTTCAATCAGTGGTCCTCTAACTACGGAAACAATCTTTGTTATTTCAATGGGAGAATATTTTATTTACTAATTCTACAGAGAAATTTACTCTGAATTCAGTGATATAATATTTGCATATCCTTAGATAACATTTTTTTGAGAAAAATGTATGTACAGGTTCATATTTGTTTTACATAGAAGATTAGAAGAGAATGTGAAAAACTAATTGTAGAACAAAAATCAACAAACAGAAATTTACAAATTCTACTCAAATTGTTTTCCACATTTATTCATTTTTCAACTACAGAATTCTAAATTTTAAATACATATTCATATGTATGGTGATGGCACACTTATTTTAGGCCATATTTGAAAACAACTACTATATATCTTAAAATAGATTTTTCTCAATAATATTGTTGTTTAAGAGTAGGCAAATATTATATCACTAGTGTTCAGAATGAAATTCTTATGGAATATGAAAATAAAAAAATAAATAATTCCATTTAAAATATCAAAGTTGATTTGAGAAACACTGGTAGAAAACAAATTTATACTTATTTAAATAGTCTTGTGAATTAGAAAATTAATTGACTATGTACGAGGGTGGTCCGATAAGTACTTAGCCTACAAAAGAATAACAATTTTTTTTGAAAAATGGCGATTTATTTTTCAACATAATCTCCTTTGAGTTCTATACACTCGATCCAGCGATGCTCCAACTTCTGTAACCCGTCTGAAAAAAACATTTTCTGAAGGTGTGCAAAGTAGGCTTTCGTGGCGGTGATAACTGCCCCATTCGACTGAAATTTCTGCCCAGCGAGTGACTTTTTCAAATTTGGAAACAAAAAAAAGTCGCACAGGGCCAAATCCAGAGAATACGGTGGGTGGGGTAGCAGTTCGTAGCCTAATTCTACCAATTTGGCTGTGGCGACGGCGTAGGTGTGAGCCGGTGCATTGTCACGGTGGAAAAGCATTCGTTTCTTCGACAAATGGGGCCGTTTTTTCTGCAATTCGGCATCGAATCGGCCCAATAATTCGGCATAGTAGAGCCCTGTAATCGTTTTACCCTTCTCCAGGTAGTCGATGTAGATCACACCTTTTGAATTCCAGAAAACCGTGGCCATAACCTTTCTGGCCGATAGGACAGTATTCGCCTTCTTTGGAGCACGTTCGCCGGGTGAAGTTCACTGTTTCGACTGTTCCTTGGTCTCTGGTGTGTACCAGTGTACCCATGTTTCGTCGACGGTCACGAAACGACTCAGAAACTCCTTCGAATTAGGCCTAAACATCGTCAAATTCTGCTCTGAAGTGGTCTCACGGATGTACATGTTGTCAGGAGTGAGCAAACGCGGCACCCATCGCGCCGACAGCTTTCTCATACCCAATAATTCAAGCAAGGTATGACCCACGCGGTCTTTTGAGATGCCTACTGTGACAGCTATCTCACGCACCTTCAATCGGCGGTCTGCCAATACGAAATCGTGGATTTTTGTTACGTTATCCTCCGTGGTAGCCGTTTTCGGGGCACCTGGGCGTGACTCATCAAAAACCGACGTGCGACCACGTTGAAACTCGTTAAACCAATTTTTGACGGTCGTCATCGAAGGAAAAGAGTCACCCTATACAGCATCCAAGCGTTCTTTAATTTCGCTGCGCGATTTCCCTTCCAAAAACAAGAATCAAATCACCGACCGATAGTGTTCTTTTTCCATTTTTCTCAAATCTGCGGACACGCTCGCTTCCACACGCGGTCAAAACAAAACTTCGCGTCCGATTCGGCTGAAAATTTGACAGTAACTGTCTATGATGATGTTCTAAGCAATAAAAAATTGCTCTTGCGATTGTTGTGCTATAGGGCGGTGAGGCTAAGTACTTATCGGACCGCCCTCGTAGCTATCATATTTCTCGACATAACGAAAGTATACCACCCAGAATGAACAGCTGTATTTGCTTCTTTTTCTTCTTCTTTAATAAAACTTCTCCATCGTGTTCGATTCAAGTCTAATTGCATGATTGCTCGTCATGTTTTTCCTTCCTCGTGAAACGCATCCTTCTAAATTGCAACTCCAGGTGGTCACCGGACCACTTTTTTTGGATACTTGTTGGTTTCATTCTAAAGCGTGTTTTGGCATGGACGATTACGGACGACTTAGCGTGTGTCCGATTTAGTACCATTTTCTAAAGTTAATCTGTTGTTTTAATGTATGTTGGCAGCAATGGTTCTATTAATCTGTGTTAGATATTACATTTGGCCAATAGATTTGTATCATTCATCGCAGGCAGGTGTTCACGGAAAGTTTGTTTTAAAGAGATTTGGTCATTTTCCAGGTCTCGCAGATGAAGAGTTGATTTGAGTTAAATAATCTGCTCCTCTATACAGGGAGAATAAATTTCTAGAAAGGCAAATTGCTGATTATTTTGAAAGGAAAAAGGTTTATTATTCTTATTTCTAACTTTGCTTTTTTATCATTAAAGACAAGCTTAGTTATTTTATAAGTGTGGAACAGCAAGCCGATTAAATATATTCATGCATATATTTTGCATTTAATATTATATTTTTTATAACTGATCCGAATTTTTTTAGTTTTCCACCAATATATACCTAATATTAAAATGTTCTTTTGTGAAACCGACAAGTTACGCATTAGTCTCTCTTATTTTGGAGATCCAAGCGTTCATAGTTTGCTTATTTTAAGAGTAACCCTAGATTTTTCCCTTACAAATAATTTTTTCGTCGGATCTATTGGTGTGGGCACGACATTTCATCTCATTGCGAATATAAAAAAATCCAAATTTAAAAAAAAATATATCTATACCAGGTGGTGGATTAATTTATGCAATATAGGACATTCAATATTTATTATTCTGTTTCTGAATTAATGGATATAAACCTGTTCATTATGGGCCAAATAGTATGAGAGCATAAATGACAAAAATACATATTTATTTCTATGGTAGTATGTTATTTTATTTATATCATGGAAATTTGTTTTTCAGGGACAAAATTATTAATGATTTAAGAGTATGAACAAAGTATGTAAGTTTATTTTCGTACATAACATACATACATTGTTTGCGTGAATCTAAATTGTCAACACATTAGAAAACAAATTTCACATAATAAATAAAATTAATGTTTCGCCTTATAAATAGAAAAATGCATATAAATAAAATTCAAAAAATTTAATTAGATACTAAAATTAATATGATTCTTGAAAATACGTAAAGAATAGCACTAGACAGACTAGGGCTCTTTTGGAATAGAAAAATGCATATAAATAAAATTCAAAAAATTTAATTAGATACTAAAATTAACATGATTCTTGAAAATACGTAAAGAACAGCACTGGACAGATTAGGGCTCTTTTGGAATAGGTATTCGTGTATAATACGAAATTAGTTGGTAGTGATTGTAGTTATGGTTGAGTCAGAAAGTGTGACGCACGCTTTTATTCTTTACTTTCACAATAAGCTAACTGTACTAAAAATCACATCAAAAAGAAACCCCACAGTTAACATTGAACTAAAGACCTTCGAGTTCGATTCCGTAGGTCGTTATTTTAAATTTTAACCCCAAAACTATGAATTAACCAATTAACGGCTGTCATTGTGCATGAAACATAATAAAAACATCAAGTAATTTTTTTTAATTTCTTTGAATTTTGCTATTAATTTGTATTAATTAAAATGTAGAAATACATGTAGTATTGTCCTATGCAATGCGGTAACTTAGTTATTAGCCGATCAGTTTTTATTTACTAAAAACAACTGTTTTCCTATGTTACATGCCTACGACAACACTTTTCTGCTACCTACGGTATACCTATACAATATTTGATAAATGCGTTAATTAATGTACGATAAAAAATTAAGATTTTTTGAACTATAATTTGTTATTAGCACATTTTATTCTAATATATTCTAATATATATATGGGAGAAAAAAATCATTCGAGAATGCAATAACATTTCGTACTCCAGTATCAATAAACAATTTTTTTTTCGAAAACTATGTCCAAGAATTACTAAAAATGCAAAGAGAAAATTTTAACGTTCATCCAAATTTCCCATAGGTCATGAAAAAATGGCGAAAAATTGATTTTGGTCCGATTCTTCTTCCAGAAAAATGTGCATAATGATGTCATGTATTTGACAGTTATATAAATATAACTAAATAATTATTATTTTAAAATGTATAGGCAAAAGTGCAAAAAATAATGTATATACCACAGAACTAAAGTGCCTTTAATCCCTCAAGTGATTACTTCCCTCCCATACGGCTCGTAAAATAAACCTCACTCTCAGGATTAAATCATGCACTTTAGTCCCTCAGTGTATAATAGACTATTATTGTCTAGTCAGTGACGTACGCAAAAATTGTTTTCAGAGGCACAATTTTGAGATATAATACAAATTTATGCTTTTTAAATGGAAGCAATATTTGATTTTAGCTCAAAAAATGTTACTTTTTTCTCTTTTCAACGATATTAATTTTTGACATTTACGCTGTCATCTGTCATCGTAAAGTTGAGGAATACTAAAGAACGAGCAAAAAATACTTTGTAAAATACTATATAGGTATGTTTGCTTAGATAATTTTTTTATGTGTCTGAAAATGTTTTGACTGTAGTTGCTACCTAGTATTTGATAAAAAAAATGTTTTAATATAAAATCCCTCCATCTACGGTGTCATGATTTTATTTTTTGAACAGTTTTCGAATTGTTGTCGGGTCGAGTTGTCAAACTGAAATTTATGCGAAGAAAATAAAATGCTGGAGTCTAATTCAATCGTATAATTTAATGATAAATAATGCAAATGAAACTAATGTAAAAAAAGTTACCTTTATTTTTATCCCCTGTTAAAACTATACAATTGTTTTCTTTTCTTCATGGCTAACTATAATAGTGAATTATCATAAACAATGTTTGCTAGTACTCTTTAACAAATGGGTAGGAAATATTGTTTTTTATTTTGATAAGTAAAATTATGTGTGCATTTCATTATACTCTTGACACAAATAACAATTATAATTTACAATAAGATATTTTTTTATTCTGCACTTGTATAAAAGTTAATGACAATTCTTAGGTATTGAATTTGTTTGCAATTTTGCTTTTATTTGTATATAATTCTCAAATTATACATTTATTTAATCTATAATTGAAACAAATAAATACTTGTCATATTATGAATACTTGGCAAAATCCATTCTGGCAATTCATATTTATTTTGTTTCAACAACAAATAAGTCATAAGCTTATTTTAGCGCCTGTGGTCATTGTTTTTAAGAGTAATTCGAACTTGTATATATTATTATGATCTGTTTTCTGTTTTCATTTTGTTGATATATGCGTGACCAAACGGTGGTGCAGGAGCGGCTTTACAATCAAATAAAAAAGTTTAACTGCGTCGTAAATAAAATCCGAATAGTAGGCGATAATTAAATAGGCATAAATATATTTTTACTTTAATATATAGCCCGTTAGGTATAGGTTCATTTCTTAACACGTGAAGAAACTATTTTTCAAATACGACATTTGAAAACTAGCCCAAGGAAGATGTAAGTTCAATATATTTAGACGTTCTTTTTTCAAAGTTATCTTTATTTTTATGGGTCTTTGCCCTTTGGCAAGGAGAAAATAGCTTAAAAGATTAATTAAGGATGCCTGTTGTTAAAATGCCAATATGTACAATGTTTATTTGGCAAATAAATTTGAACAGGTTACTATTTTATTTTTAAACTTTTAAAAAATTGCTTTTGGGAAAAATGTGTAATTTAAAATATCTACATATTTGTTTCTACACAAATACAAAACTATATTTTACAGCGCTTAGCAAAACAAGAAAGTTGACATTTAGTGGTCAGATTTACAATGAACTACAATGCACAATACTTGGGAGTTTTTACAATTTCTTTATTTTTATCCAAAATTAATTAAAAATGTAAAATTTTGTTGCAAGACAGATTTTTAAAATAATTTTTACTTCCCAACGTAGGTACGGTAGATATATGAATATGTTTTAGGGTTGCTCCAGTTTTTACGACTATATCCAGGGCCGTTGGGATCCTAAAAACTACTCGTTCGGGGCCCCTCCTCTATCAAATTGTTCTTAAAAGAACCGGGGAGTGCTTGTTGTACAAATAATAAACAAGAATTGGTCAATTGATTGCAAACAAACATGTTTAATAATGCAGTTTTAATACAGTAATATTATAAATACATATTTTTTTAACTTATACAGAAGCGTAAATTATTCTACTATTCATCTTGTAGATATCTCACGACATTTTTGAAAGATATATTTTGAATTTTTTTTAATGCGATATTTATTAATGGTTATTTATTATTTTGATGCGATTACATTACGAAATAGCGATCTATTTGTTAAAATAATCTTACAAAAAAATTTATTCACAATCGGTTAGTTTTACGCCTGTTTCTAGCCAACCAAACAGTTAGGAAATGGATCATTACCACTGAAATATAGTAATACTGGAACGTGCACTAGCAGCGCCAACTCAATCCGAGACAGAACCCCTCGCGGGTGTTTCTGTCCTTGATATGCAGTCTGTTCAAAAAGTTTCTAATGTCATAAAATGTCAACCATGTGAAATGTCAACCATATGAAGACATTAGAAAATTGTATTGTAAAAACGTATGAGTATTTTCAAAGTGAATTTTTTGAGGGTATACTTTTTCTCTCCACTAAGTTGCTACCGGTTCATTATTTATAAAGAAAAAACTGAAATTCAAATGAGATTGCAAAAATAATTCCACTGATTTGCATTGAAAAAGGATAAATGTGTATTTGGTTGCGAAACAGATTAGCAAACCTTAACACAGCAATGTCGTACTATTTTCCATATCACCTTTTTATTTAAAAATTTGGACATTCAAAATTAACAAGAGCTGCCAAAGACAGTTTCTTCGATCGTGAACAACGATAGGAAACTTGTGCATTAGATTGTGAATGTACGCCATGTCATTGCATTAAAAATACGCATGCAAACATGTGTTTGACTATGATAGATATAACTGGCATGAAAAGCTTATCGGGTCGTATTTTATATACAAATAATATATGGCAGTGCACGTTTCGGTATTATTATATTTCAGTGCTCATTACTTACCTGCTTCACTTCCCGGCTAGTTAATCTAACCTCTTAAATGTCATTGCCATTTTGACAAGTCAAATTTATAGGTAATAAAACGTTTAGTCAGTCAGTCACTTTTTCTTAAGTTTCACGCGCTTCTAAAAGAGTACACACTAACTCACTATCAAACAAAATATTGAAAATAATACTCATAGTTACAGAAAAAGAAATAAACCTTGTTATAACTGAAATGATAGAATAAGTAAACATTTTGTTTTTTTTTTCATAGATCTCTATGTTAATAAATAAATTATAATAAAACTGCCAAAAAATATTAACAAAATCATTATTAGAAATCAATAATAACTAAGTGATTGTGAATAAAATAGCATAAAGCCTCGCGCTTATAGCTAAATCGGTCGGCTGTAAAACAAGCATTTCCCAGCTCGGTATGTAATATACTTTTGTATATATCTGCAGACAAAAATACTTAATGGAAATTCTCGGGGACTCTAAGCAAGTCCATACGTTGCTTATGTATAAGACCAGACCTGACCATGTCTTTATATATGACTATTATTTACTCTACGGCTACTTTAAAAAATTCAATATTTCATGAAATAAATATTAATTTTTATAGAAGAGATGATGTGATGGTATTATACATATTATAAGAGGATACGATTTGTGAATGGGAAACCTAACTAATAAATACTCTTACAATTTAAATTAAAAATTTCAATGATTTCCTGATTAATTTTCCCAAAAGAATACTTCTCAATCTCAAAACTTATTACATTTGCTCTTATTGTTGCTACTTTGCAAATAATGTCACTTGTCCGCACTTAACCTATTTACAGGGGTGAGTGCAGTTCAAATGTCGTAGTAAAAATCATTGGATGTAACTATAACAGACTATAGTGTTTACCACCATGTACAGTGATACTGTGGTTATGTAAAATTCCTTCACTAAAAAACTATCTATGGCCATCAAATGAAGCATTCTGATTGGGTGAAAATAAGGGTGTGTGGAATAATCATAATTATATTTCTATACATATACTTCATATAGATTTGCGATAATTCACTTTTAATAAAATAACTATGCTTTGTAACAATTAAACTGGATTTATAATAACGTATCGCAAGAGGTAACGCAATTCCAGTAAAGTATGAAGTAAAGCAAAGCGGACTAGGCCATTTACATTAAAGACATATATTCTTACTGCCAAACAATCAGGTGGCGTGTTACAATGTTGAAAACTGTCGTTCAACTTTGACATTTTATTTCGATTTGATATCTGTTAATCATACAATTTTTTTAAGTTTTTATTATTTTTATATCATTAACTTCAATGAATTGAATTAAATTTCTTTTCATTTCATTATCTTATTTAACTGTAATTTCTTACAATTAAACGCAATTGATAGATAATATAACCTCGAAACAATGTCCAAAATACTAAATTGGCTTGCAGTAAAAAATTTGAAGTTACGTAACGCAGAAGAAGATAGAAGTTGGTCAACTCTTACGATGCGTTCCTTACGTTATTGCTCACTTTACTTCAATATAAATCATCTGTAGCTCAAACATAACGTTCAACTTTTTACGTTATACCTGTTGCATTCGCGTTACGTCATTATAAATCCAACTTTATATTTATATACTTTATATTAACACCGGTCAGTGGTGGCTCACATGGTGAGCGCTCTCCGATTCGTTGAGTTGAGTGTGAAATTTGAGGTTCAAATCCCAGTGACGACAAACCTAAAACCGAAAATAAAACACTACTGTGTCCGAGTGTTTCGGAATCTACTATAAGCTGAATGTCTCCTGTTCTGTTACTGGACTTAAGTTTGTTGGAGAATATAAAAAGAAATAAAGAAAATCATGTTGTAAACGGGAGCGCCAACAGATTTTAGTAAAGGCGCCAAAAATTTCAGGCGAGGAAATACTTAATAATAGTATATTGTTTTATTACGAGTAAAAGTGATACTTTGTGTGGCGAGCGTAGAACTTTGCACGACGAACTATGATCGAAGTGGGTAGGACAATTAAATGCGAGGTACACTTGTACTCTGAATGACACATTCTTTTTTTCTTCAAACGTAGATATTTAAAAAAAAAATTACTACTTGTCATTGTTCTATAGTGACGTTTTGGGCGATATTACAGGTTTCTATTTAAAAATTATTTCTTGTACGCTGATTCTACATAGTTACTATGGATACTTATTTATTTTGCTTACACTTCACTCAGCCATTTGGAACCCTCTTACCAAGAGAACCACCGCTTCCCGTTATTAGAGATTAATTGGCAATCCGCGATCATATTAAAATTTGCAGTAAGACTGGTAATAATTATCCTCACTATAGCTTTAGCACTTGCGTTATATTGGACGTCTAGTGGAACCGGAAATATATCGTATTCTATCTGTGATTTCATTCTAAATCCAGTCTTTTGAAAAGAGTTTCTTTAGTTTACTGTAGTTTAAATTATAAACACAATTATCCTTACTGTCATAAATTATTCTTCATTCATTCAATTTAAATCTTCTTACCAAAATATCAGAAAAAAAATCGTTTATCTGGGTCTCAATATAAAAACCGCCTAGAAAACTAGAAATCTCGCTAAGTGGAGTATGAAATCTTATAATTCAAATCCCAATATTGTCAACATTTAACCAAAAATTAATATCACTGTCCCTGAGTTGTTCGAAAACTAAAAATAGCACTTTTAAAGAAAAAAAAATATTAATACCACTCTTTATAACTAGAGCGCGAAATTATATGCACAAAAATAAAATATAATAAAAGACTGATAAGTAGCGTGGGCTTACTTTGAATCGCTCTGTTGTGTTTTATAAATAAACTTTATTTACACTGGATTGTTTTTGTGTCAGTGCACATGTTTTATTCTAGCACGCATTTTGGTGCAGTCAGCTTACGCTTTTGAGTTGCATTGAATACAAATATCGAAGTTAAGTCTTCCGATATTGTGATCAGTGGATTGCTTGAGAGACCTTATTATTTCTTGGATGTGAGGTGAAGCTAAATCACTTTACACTTAGCTTTTGGAACTTTTTTTGCTGATCAGCCCGTCACCAAAGACATCAAAAACTTTGCGGTTATGTCTGTCATGTCATGTGTTTGATGAGCCGTGCGTTCTATCGAAAGGTAAATACTTTTCGTGCGCCAGACCGAATCATGCTGAATGCTCTGGCATTTCAGCTACAAAAGTCAGGTGTTTGGAATTTTTCAAATGTACTTTGATTTTTTTTTTGCAAGTATTGTCAAGATGGATTGAAGGTATTAATAGAAGTTTTGTCTAAATTGTCAAAGCTGACTGACAGCGTCTCTAAAATCAATGACTTTATTGCAAATCTCGATCTGTTTCGTAAATCTATCGAGAATGTGAACTACGCTGCAATCATCGATGAAATTTCAGATAGAAATATTCGACGTAGTAACATCATTATCTTCAATGTAGAAGAATCTAAATCAATTCTTCTGTGAAAAAAATTCGTTGAGAATGCTATCAAAATAAAACTCATATAATTCTATTGTTTTATTATACCTCGGTTGATAGTAACATGCGTCTGATGAAAGTAATTTTTAATGATAGCAGAACAGCGATTTTGAGAAAAAAAACACGACATAATGTTAAAATAACTGGCGGCGCGATCATGATGCAAAGAAACCATTTAAAAAGCTTTAGAATAGAACTCGAAAATTTAAAAGGAAATGGCTTTGTTAAAACAATAAAGTTTATTAATGACATAAGATTGTACATCTTCTCGATGCTAGAAAAGACTCGATGAATGTTAGAAAGGGCAAGAAATTAAAAAACTGTGGAGCCAAGTAAACTTAAAATTTTATGATCAGAATGTGAGAGAATTGCTATAAAAATTTTAAAATGTTGAAAAATTTTGTTATATTTTACAAAATTATGATATCGTAATCCTCATAGAAACGTGGGTGTGCAGAGATATTACATTCAGAGTTTCAGTTATTGAACTTTATTATTTATAGATTTGATAGAAATCCCAGATGTAGTAGATAAAGTAGAGGGGGAGGAGTTTAATTGCGGTAAAAAGAGAATATCGTAGTTTCCAATTAGATTCTACGGATGATGTCGAACATCATTTGTTCGAGTTTAGAAGAAAAATTTGAATGTGATAATTGGCATTTTATATTTATCACCTCAGGCTGAGACTGACATTGATCGCTCTCATTGTACTACGTGGGAAAATCTTGACATGAGTTAACATGATGTTAATTGGCAGGGATGGAATCAAGGTGTTTATGTGAGTTATCCGGCGTTTGACAATGGAACCACATTTCCTGAAAAATTATGTTCAGATATTTTTATCTGATACTATTAGTTTATTAAATCTTTATCAAGTAAACAAAATTAAAAATGTGTACGATGTAATATTAGATCTCGCTTTCTGTGATACTTATGATATACTTAGTAAAATAGCTTCGCAATCTATAGTCTCCAATGATGTTTATCATTCATCAATTTGTTTGGAGCGTTCATACTATTCTGATGAATACAATACCTACTATGAAGAATGGACATGTATTTATCAGATGTCGTAGTACAGAGACAAATATCATTTGCTATAGTCAGTAGATTCATTTTACGTCAATGCAAGGGTAAACTTAAGTTGACAGTATTTACATTGACTTTAGCAAGACCATTGATCTAATAAATAGAGTTCACTACGTCAAATATGAGCATTATGTATCAGATGTATATATCAAGTGAACCGCAAGGTTCGCACCTAGGTCCCCTCTTATTTTTAGTCTTCATAAATGATACCATTGTGAAAAATATTGAATATCTTTAATTTGCTGACTACTAAGCCTATTAAATCGGCCTCTGAGCAATGTTCCCTCTAATTTTTTCGCTGACTGCGCGGTGCAAAATATATAGGAGCAAAAATTTTCAAAACGTATGTAAAAGTGTGCAAGTGGGATGTCGAATTTTGTGCCATTTTTTTCTGAAACCATTGATTATGATAAAACATAATTTTTAATTTTAAATTAAATCAGATTTTCTAGTAGTAACGGTCAGTTTGTCAGTTTTGCAGTTTTATTACGTGCGTTTATATTAATTTGCAATGAATTGGGAAACTAATCACAGCGACGAGGTTCCTGTGGACATAAAATAAGCGACAGCGATATTATTTTATTTTGAAGTTAATCTGATTTTATTATATGTGAGGGTTACAAACCACGTGTTTGCAACCACACTCGCTATACTGCATACAAATCGCACATAGACACAACAACGAACTCCCCTTTCTTAACATAAGCCGGCTTCCCACAACGCGGGGCTCGGCAAATTTTTACCTGTTTTTGGCGAGCCTCGCGCCATGGGAATGGGGTGAATCGTGGCTCGTTGGCTCGGCTTGGGTTTCCCGTCAGTTGTCGGTAAATTTGACACAAGTCAAAGGAAATGCGCCGCTCGCCTAAGCTCGGCTCGTTATGTCCTTTCCAACGTTTCAACAGGCTCATTGTTTGAAAATAAAACTTGCAGATTATGTTTTGTATAATTAATTCTCTTCATTAGTGTTTGGCATATTTATAATTATTATTTTTCCGCATTATTTTAAACTACCTCAGCTAAACTATTAATCTTTGATCTACATCTTAATTATTATTATGTTGTTATTATTATTAATATTAGGAGTTTAGAAGTAGCTACAATTGAATACCAGCGTCTTTTTCTTTTAGTCTGTTGTTTTATTAAATAGTCACCTCTCAAAATGATATAACAGCTGCACGAGCAGTATCTTATTTCGTGGATTATTCATTTTCAACTGAATGGCTTGGCAGAGCTAGTACAAACCAGCCAAAAATCCTCCACAAGCCACGAAACAGGCGCCGTGGGAATAGTCAAAGCGCGTTAAAGCTCGTGCACGTCCCAAGTCCACGAGCTTCGCGTCGTGGGAAGCCAGCTTAAAGCAAACCAAGCAACGCTGGATGACGTGTCGACGTTTAAATGTCAAAGGCCGATTTCAAAAATTTTGTTGACCCTCTGAATTTTACTTTTTTTGTGGAATTTGAATTTTTGTCATTTTTAGATACAATTCTTTTATAAAATGAAATATAAAAAATGGTGCGCAGAATATAAAAATGACTGCGCAACTTTAGAAAAATTAGTGCGCGGCCGCGCTCCCGCGCAGCTTACAGGGAACACTGCCTCTGAGGTGATAGATATTCAATCGAGTCTTGATTTTCTCTCTATTTGGTGTAAAGAAAATGATCTTCCTCTCAATTTGGACAAATGTAAAACCATAATATTCTCTTAAACAAAAACTTCTATAATAAATACCTATTCGATAAATGGAGTCATTATTAATAAAGTAAGTTGACAAACTAAATACTTGGGTGTAAAATGACTTTTGAAAATCACCTCAGAAGACAGTGAATAAAATTACTCAGTAACTTGATTTTTTTAAGCGAACCTGCAGAGAATTAAAGTCGAGCAATACTTAGAATTATACTTTTCTCTGGCGAGACCAATACTAGCATTTGCTTTAAGTGTCTGCGTTTTCCACTGTATATATTAATAGAATTGAAACGGTTCAGCATAAAATTTTCAGAATAATAGCTTCAATAATATGTTCAAATCTTTTTTCAGACCATAATTATATACAATTTCACTACCTTTGAATATACCTTCTCTAAATTCTTAACGGAAAGTAATGGGTTTTATTTTTCTTAGAGAATAGAAACACGTATTTTCGCTTTTAATGTCAATATATAACTGGATAACCTTAGAATAAAATTACTAAAAACCACCAACAATTGACACATTTAAATTTATAAACTAGAAATTGAACGTTAAGTAGTAAATTATTTTTTATAATATTTACGCTTGATGAAAAAATAGCATGTGTCGTTCAAAGTAAAATTGTCTTTTTGTGTCTCGCTTGTAATTGTCCGACTCGTTTCACTCGTACAAACTTCCACGCTCGCCTCTCCAAGTATCACTTTTACTCTTAATAACACAATATACTATTTTATCAAATTGTCCAACAAATATTTTTTACAACATAAAATCTATATATAGTAAAGTTCCATCTATGGCACGACATTCTTATGTGGAACAGAGCCTCAAATACCGGAGGTACTTGTTTTCATGACAGTTTTCTTTACTTGCATTTTAGTGACGCACATTGTCAGCCTACATTCTCTGCTAAGTCAGTACACACCGAGACGTTGTGCGGTAACCCATGGATAGGGCGGGCATGTTGCTTATTTCCACGATCAGACAAGACACGTCACGACCACACAACCGCACTGGCTGACAAATATAGTAAAGTATAATCAATTAAAAATAACGATTATATAATATATGGTGTCGCTACCTGTTTTATAGAAAACTTTTTTCATCCGACATAAGTTTTACTTGTTGGATGATTATTTCCTTATGAATTGATAAAATAACTTTGTTTTGGCATTTTTCATATATTGTGAGCAGGTCCGTAGCCATAGGGGACAGAGACTCTGAATTAAGTTGCCTACTCTGAAAGAAGAAGTTGCCCACTGAAGAAAATCTTAGTGGTTTTTTCTGATCGTTTGCACGTTGTAATATGTATATGTATAATGCCAATCTGCTGATCTATTGCTAAGATTATTTTGACAGAAAGTATATTTTGTTTTATCTTATAAATTGGTAATATACATTGTATATTTAAAATTTGAATTGCCCACTCTAACATTTTGACTTGGCTGCGAATCTGATTGTGAGGCTATTAAAATATCACAAACTACAACATTGAATATTGCATAAAACTATCAGTACAAGAGAAGAAATAAAAAATGTGAAACCCATACTAACAAAGTAATTTTATTTTGAAATGGTTGAAGTAAAACTATGATATTTTGATGTCATTGTAAAGCTAATTTTATGTACATTACGAAAAAAGATGTTGTAGTGATACCAAGGTCGCGCCGCGGGCGACGGCCGCTAGCGAACCTGTCACGACAGGTCCATTCGCTTCCCATTGTTCTGTTTTCAGAGGGTTGGCGAATATTCGAGAACTTAATTGTTCCACTATAAATACCCCGAGCAAGAGATCGCGAGGACAGTCTAATATTGATACGTGTAGTGATCGTTGGTGATACAAAAAAATAGTTGGTAATAAAAATAAAAGGTTACAATATAATAATACCGATTCCCTCTGCTAAAATTAAAGTTATACACATTTTCGCTAAAAACGGAAGTGACATAAAATTCTTACTAAGATCATTTTATGATCCCCTTTTTCTAGTTTAATTTTGCTCCTTAATATTTTCATATATCTCTCAAAATAAACAAAATATTCTCGGTGCCGACCTTACGCCAAACACCCTACAACGACATAATTGTCTTTTTCAAAACAGCAAAAATTTAAGAAATTATGTTAATTATATTTTTTTATAAAGCAGCAAGAGTCTAAGAGCAACGATAATAAGATTAAAAATAACGACATCGTTGGATCTACCCAGATATTATGGGATCGAATCTTGCAGATCTTAGTAGTTGAGAGATAGTTAAACATTACAGAAAAAAAAGATTAATAATAACATGAATAACACCAAATAAAAATAGTAGCTGGCAGTGTGCACATATTTATTCGTTTTCGGAAAAAATATATTGTAAAAAATAGAATGCAATAACTTATAATATGTAATTCAAATAACTCTACAAATTAGTGAAAACAGTTAAATTTAAAGTTGTAACACATGACTTAGTCACCCTCCTGGTGAGGGCAGCACCATCGCACTATCCCCACTCTCTATTTTATCTAAGAGGTAAATATCATACTTCAAATTCGATAATTAAATTTATATTTTTTTTTCATTTATGAGCAATTCAATTTTTTCTACTGTAAAATTAAAATCGGAATTCAAGGGTCTTGAAACGTGCTAATTCGTTAAATTCCGATTTTTAGCACTATTTATAGATCTATGTCTATGATATCGGGAATAAAAAACAAGATATTAAAATAACAATGACGTGAAATATGCATATTCCACGTCATTGTTATTCATCATCACCATCATGATTATCATATTTCATATTAGATTTTTATATTTTGATTTATTGTTGTTAATTTATGGAGAGGCAATATCTAATAGTAATGAATTAAAGTTTCGCCGATGTACTTATTTGCGATTTAATTGTTTTAATTAATTTATTTACTAAATTGTATTTAATTCACAGTAATCTAAATACACTTGATATAAATTAAGCACATTTTCGTCCTGCTCGAAAATGGTTCTGTTCACGAATTATTTACTTTTACACCAGAAAAATGTGTTACCGATATTATTGATTTTTATCAAATAATATACAGCAAAATATATGGTTTTCCTTTATGAAGGTCAGTTTAAACGTTGAGGGCGAATGAAGTAAAAGAGAAGAATTTTAAATTTTACTGTATTAATAACAGGATACAGGATGCACCTTATTTAGTATGATTGTTTGATTGCTTTGATAATAAAATGTACTTTTAGTATCAAAAATGATGTTTAAAATTCCGCGATGACAAGAAATGCGTAAACAAATGTTTTTACTGAAGTAGTTAATTTACTTATTTTGTAATTAATCATATTGATGATAAATTAGGTACTTACATACCGCCTCTATCTATCATGTAACACATCGCTTATATTAATCGATATAGTTAAGCGTTTTTAAAGACATTGGTATTAAAATCTTATTGTATCAAATATTTAAGCGATGATAGGTAAGAATACTCGCTAATTTGTTAATATGTAAATTGTTATTACTACTACAGATAAAAACTGTCTCTGAAATATTAAAGACATTTTTAATGTCAAAATGGCAAATATGTACAAATTTAACAATCCTACTTTCCTTTTTTTAATTTTGAATATAATATTCCATGCGTATATAATTTGTAGAAATTGTCGGTCTTTATCTTTCTTCTGCATCTAGAAATATCTAACTTTTAATAATAATTAATATAAATCGTTATACATAAAACAAAACTTTCAGCGAGATGTTTCATTTCAACTACCATTTGTTTTATATATTCGCACTCCCCTTCCAATTGGACCATTTTTTTCAAAATTTTATTAAAATTTCATTACACAAAATTATTTCATCGCTCAAAAACTTGCACAGCGATAGATAATTGTTTTCACTTATTTGCTATTATCTATATCTATTTCTCACGAAATATATTCTGACAGTTGTTATTTTTTTCAATCGTACTTAATATGTTACAAAAATCAAATGTAATTGTATGAATTTAAAAGCTAAATTATTATTTTTATTAAACTTTTGGGGAAAAACCAAGAGATGGCAGGACAAAACGAACCAAATGTCACCCATTTAAGTTACTGGACCCTGCTTTTTACAATCGATTTAACTACAGAAATGTCAACATAATCGCAGATATACAAATTTACACTGTTGTCAAATATATTTCTTTCTAAATTGTTATTACCTTCACTCTTAATTGTTATCGACAATCGACGTCCGTAATATTTAAAGATTAGTTATCTTAGCGATACTTATTCTACGAGTATATTGAACAAATTAGCAATTCTCGCGTAAAACAGTCGATAGTTAAAATTAAGCTACCTACGTCGATTATTATAAGCGATGAATTCCATGATAGAGCCGTATTTTTTTTAGTAACTTATCAAATTTATTTGTTCAATTCTACTAGGTATTGAAAGTAGTTGTTTTTTGCTTGGATACAATCCTTAAAATCCAGATTTACGTTTATAAAAATATTATTTCATTTATATCCACATCCACTTAAAAATCATGTCCTAATGTGTACATATAATAATATAATTATTCTTTGTTTCTTCACTTATATTATAATATATAATGGGGTCCTACACTATTTTAAAGTGAGATGAACATTCAGAAAGTCTTAATTGGAATTTGTTAAGCTTTAATAACAGTGGGCTTTCTTAAAAATTTCAATTCATAACTGTTATAAAAATACATAAATATGTTTTAAACAACTATTGTGCTTCTTACTTGGAAATATGGATAATTAATAAGCATTTTATTAAAAAAAATTATATTGATTATGAATATTATAGTCCGAATTTTGACGTCCACTGGCATGAATTTGCTATGATTCAACATATCTTTCATTTCCATATCCTGAATATTTTTTTCACAAATTTCCTTGGTCGCACAGTATTTAACGATTATTTGTTCAAATTTTACATTAGCTATGTTTTGTATTTCGTGTTTAATTACCAGCTATAGATTAATTTTTAAATATGACATCTGACACTGTCAGTAGCAAAGATTAATATTGTGACGTAGATGATTAAAAACTCGGATAACATAAAAACTAATTACTTTCTTTAAATTTTGATACTTTTTTTTATCCCAAAATAAGGTCTAGACTAGATTAACTATTGTGATCAATTTCCAAATTTGCTTCTGTGGGGGAGGATCTCATTATTACACTACATTCATATACAAAAATATTATTGTACTTTATTGGTGACCATAATTTAGGATAAATTTGTTATTTTTATGACAAATTAGAATATTTTGTAACTAAAAATGAAATGATTATACTCCAATAATCTAAACAATTAAACATCGAAATATGCTGCTAGAAATAAAATTTGTTACAATGTCACATAAATTACCACAGAATTTATTAAGCTGTGCAGACTATGAGGCGCCGTTCGAGACAAAATGTTCTCTTATATTTCATTAATTTAAACGCTATATTTGTTATAATTGCGCAAATATACAATCATTGTTGGGTTATATACAGTACATATGACAAATTATTTTGTCTAAAACTTTAATATACTCAAAATGATGTAAAATAAGGAAGGGTTAGAAATAATACATGTTGAATTATGTCTTACGTCAAAATTGTATATCGGACAAAAAAGATTGAATACAGAATAGGGTTACGCCGCAATCCGCGAGATGGCAATAAGTAAAACAGTTCCCTGTAGCAATTTTAGTTAGTTCGGTATTTCGTTAATAGAGTAAAGGTTGAGGGATGACCAAAGTTTAAATAACAACGCGCGCTTATTTTAAATTCATGCAGATCAAATTTACATTATGCCCTCAATATAACAAACAAAATTTAATAACTTTAAGGATTTTATATTTATCTATCAGTTTAAAAATTATATTTGAAACATTTGTAAATGCTTTAATAATTTTAAATTTATTAAAACTAGATCTAGATTTATTGGTGGCTTTATGCATTATAAATATGGTGGGATTCTTAGTTAGCACACTTTGACTCATTGAACAGAGTGTGAGATCTAAGATTCATATCCCAGTGACGACAAACCTGTAACAAAAAATAAAATACCGTTGTATCCGAGTGGTTCGGAATCCTCTATAGGCTGTAGGTCTCTTTGTAGAGGCTCATACCTTGCAACTATCAAATTACTACAAATATTTTCGTGGTATTTTCAATACTCTGAAGAAGACAGCAGTTTATGCTGCCGAAACGTTGGTTTAAATAATTTAACAGAATTTAAAACTAAAAAAAATATTTTATTTAGTGTAATATTTTTTACAAAAAAAAATTACAAATTTATTTCAAGTACATAACAAATCAGTTGTAATTAACAAATAAATTGGGTATAAGAGTGGAAGATTCTGCGACCTGTGTCCAACCATGTCCATTGTTATATAAAATATTTTATTAATTTTTATTGTATTGTTTGTATGGAAAGGAAATAAAGGTTTATAATAATAACATATTTTCACTTAGAAACTATAAAGTTAATAAACATGTAAAATTGTCGGGAGTGCATGAAACATTCAAATAATTTTACACTGCCCTGCTTAGGCATTGAATTATGCACTTGTCGAATCTTCAAAATACAATATAATATTATATGAACTGCTTCAAACATTGACTTCTGCATTCTTCAACACTTCAAATAGAAGTTCCTTACGCGCCTGTAATCTTGCTCGTATACGATCTTATGTATTTTGCTAACAATTTTTGATCAAAGTATTGAATACAGGAATGTTTGTTCACCTCTACATAAATTTGATGGTTTAGTTACTTTTAATTTTATATTGGTATTAAATAGTTCTTATTGCTGTTAATAGATGACGCTGCAGAGCAAAGAAACGTCAAATTTAAACATTTAAAATTTGTAATTAATAAAATATGAAACTATAATGTAGATAATTCAAAATCAATAAAATAATATTATAAATAAAATAAATTACTTTAAATCCTTGTCTTATATAATTTAAGTACATTGCTAAAATAGGTATAACATGTACCAGAGTGATACTTTTGTACGATTATATATGTTACAATATACATATAAATTATGGCATGCGGGATATTTTATAAAATAAATAATAAAAAAATAAAATCTCCAAACAAAGTGACATCTAGTGGTGCGTGAGAAAAAAACTAAAGTATGGGAAGTTTAAACTTCGTCTATTTAAATGATTTTTCGCCCTGTCATATGGGTGACGCTATTAATTATTGTACATGAAAACATTTGTTATTTATTTAAAATATTTCCAAAGCGGCACTCGAACCAGTTTGGAATATTAATATGAATAAATGTAGAATACGTCATGTCTGGAAGTTTATAATTTTTTACATCCTCTCCTACAGGTGACGCTATTATTTGTTACACATGAAAATAATTGTTATTTTATATACAACTTATTAATAATATTTCCAAAGCGGTATTCAAAACAATATGAGAAATAAATAGGAATAAATGTAAAATATGTTATGTCTGGAAGTTTATAATTTTTTATACCACCTCCTGCGGGTGAAGCTATTGTTTGTTATACAAGAAAACATTTGTTATTATTTATATTATTTATTTAAAGAATATCCAAAGCGGCACGCGAACCAGTTTGGGAAATAAATAGGAATAAATGAATACTTCATATCTGGAACTTTATGAATTTTTTTCACCCTTCTACGGGGGGCGCTACTATGTATTATACCTGGAAACATTTGTTATAATGTATATTATTTATTTATAACAATTTCAAAGCGGCACGCGAGGCCGTTTAGGAAATATATAAGAATATATGTTGAATTTGTGAACTTTGGAACTTTAGGAATTTTTTCACACGTTCTTACGGGGGGTGCTACTATGTCTTATACCTGGAAACATTTGTTGTAATGTATATTATTTATTTGTTATAATTTCAAAGCGGCACGCACATTAGTGACAACTAGCGATACAAGGCGGCAATTCAAATAAACGTCAAAACCAGACAATTGCTGTTCAGAAAATTTTACCATGTTTTGTAATTTTACAATAAAACTACTCCATATTTACTTATTAACTAATTACGAGGATGTTTAATGGTATATAACAATAAACTATGTATTGTGGTAGGTACTTTGTGTAAATGTGAGTGTATTTAATATGGTATAATAAGTGAATAAACACTGTCTTATGGTTTTAGGTTAGATGCATACCACGTTTTTGTTTATGTCATTTGTTAAACAAGCAAGGAAAGATATGCAACAGGATAATATGTATTTGGAGACAACAATTAAAGTGTTTATTGTTAATTTCAAGAACCTGGAGAACAGTGTTCGGATGACAAGTGTGGAATGTTTATAACAATTACAGATGTGTACGTGGGAGATAGTTTAGCAATGAATGAACATACTAATAGTGTTATTTATGATACTGTAGCGAACCCAGGGTCGCGGCGCGGGCGGCGGCGCGGGCGGCGGCCGCTAGCGAGCGGGTCAGAACACGTTCGTCCGTTCCCCATTGTTCTCATTTCCAAGGAATCAAAGAATCTTCTAGAATGATGTATTTTAATATAAATACGCCGACCAAAAGATCGCGAGAACAGTCTTGTGTTAATACGTGTAGTGTGCAGACGGTGATATAAATAAATAGACAGTGATATAAATAGTGTTGAAATAAATATTGCGTAGTTTTAATTGTTTAAATAAATTATCTTAGTGTTTAAGTCTTTAGTAATAATAATTAGTTCTTAAATTGGTGTTTATATTTGTTAATTCTTAGTGTTAGTTATTTTTATTTATTCTTTATAATTCACATTTCTTTAATTAAACATAGTTATATAAATATTAGTGTTTTAATCAATTTTACACTTCACCTAAATAAATAAAACGTTACAATTGGTGTCAGGTGTGAGGGTTGTTAAAAACTGTGAAGTGTAAATAAAAATAAATAAAATGGCTACTAAACAAGTAAAATTAAATGAATTAAAAGTGGCCGATCTCAAGAGGGAGCTAGAAGAACGAGAGTTGGAGACATCGGGAACCAAGACTGTTCTACAACATCGTCTACGGCAAGCTCTTACAGAAGCTGGTGAAAATCCTAATGACTTTTTATTCAAAATTGATGATTTTGGTACAACTTTAGAACAAATGAAAGAAAGTTCTAAAGTATTGAAAGAAGAACTAATAGAAAAATCTAGAATATTAGAACAAAAATTAGAGGAAAGTTCTAGAAAACCTGAAGAATGGAGTGATGATGGTCAATGATGAAGAATTGGTATTAAATCCACGAGACGACAATGCTATACGAGTACTAATAACGGAAGATGTAACCCTCCCAGAACGAAGTGAATCAATCGTGGAAGCACAGCTAGAGGGTAGCTTCTGTGAGGGAAACATTGTCATGCTCCAGCCGAAAAACGATGATGCCAAAACTGGGACTGGAGTTGTAATTGGAAAAGCCTTGCTCAAAACCGACAAGGTTATCCCAGTTCGAGTAATGAACATAAATTTTTATCCCGTTATACTGAAGAAAGGGACTAGAGTAGGAGAATGCTCAACGGTATCATCGATTATTCGAACTGTAAAGGCCAAAGACAACACATCCTGCGAAGTTCCAGACATTCTAATCAAAGAGCTGTCATCATCGTTCCAGGACTTGACTGCCGACCAGAAAACCAAGGCTAAGAAATTAATTGGGACCTTTCAAGATGTGTTCCAATTTGACAAGAAGGACAAAGGACGAACCAATGTAGTCCATCATAAAATAGACACCGGAGACGCAAGACCCATCCGCCAAACAGCAAGAAGATTACCACTGGCGAAGCGGGAAGAAGCAGAAGAAATTATAGAGGATATGAGAACGGAAGGTGTGATTGAACCTTCAAACAGTCCATGGGCTTCACCAGTAGTGCTAGTGAAGAAGAAGGATGGCTCTACAAGATTTTGCGTCGATTATCGTCAACTTAACAACGTGACGAAGAAGGATAGCTACCCGCTACCCCGAATAGACGATACTCTGGACACATTGGCAGGATCAAAGATTTTCTCTACTCTTGATCTAAAGAGCGGATACTGGCAAGTGGATTTAGACCCAAGAGACAAAGAAAAGACGGCGTTTACCATCGGTACCGGTCTTTGGCAATTTACTGTTATGCCATTTGGGCTCTGCAATGCCCCTGCAACGTTTGAACGGCTTATGGAAACCGTGTTGGCTGGACTGTCGTGGAAAACATGTTTGGTCTATCTCGACGATATTATTGTGGTAGGAAAAACGTTCGAGGACCACATGAAGAACTTGGAAGAGGTTTTCCAAAGATTGAGACAGGCTAACCTGAAACTCAGTCCAAAGAAGTGTCACTTATTTCAAAAAGAAGTGCATTATCTTGGACACGTAGTTTCTGGTAAGGGCATTGCAGTTGACCCGGAGAAAATAAGGGCTGTGAGTGACTGGCCAGTACCGAGAGATAAACATGAGTTAAGAAGTTTCCTTGGTCTCTGTACATACTACCGACGTTATGTACCTGGATTTGCCAACATAGCGAAGCCATTGACAAGGCTTACTGAAGAAGGCAGAAAATTTATCTGGGAGATGGACTGTCAAGCTGCGTTCAAACAACTTAAATATTCCTTGACAAGCGCACCTGTCCTAAGTTATCCTTTACCAGAAGGAGAATTTGTTTTAGATACAGATGCCAGCAACGTTGGAATTGGTGGCGTTCTTTCCCAGATACAAGACGGACAAGAGAAGGTTATTGCCTATTTTAGTAAGACCTTGTCAAAACCAGAGAGGAATTATTGCGTCACCAGAAAAGAACTTTTGGCTGTCGTGAAATCTGTGGAACACTTCTACAAATATTTATACGGTAGAAGATTTCTTATAAGAACTGACCACGCTGCTCTCAAATGGCTGCTACAATTTAAGAATCCTGAAGGTCAGGCAGCTAGATGGATTGAAAGATTGCAAGAATATAACTTTGTTATTGAGCATCGAGCAGGTACAAGCCATCGTAATGCTGACGCATTATCAAGAAGACCTTGCCTAGATGAATGCAAGCACTGCAGTCGCCTAGAGGAAAAACTCTCTACCATCGCTAGAACAACAGTAGTGAATGATAGTTGGCAAACAGAAGACCTTCGCAAGGACCAAGAGAATGACTCGGACTTAAAAATCATACTGGATTGGAAACGTGGAGATAGCAGACCAGTTTGGGAAGATGTTGCACGACACTCACAAAGTGTAAAATCGTACTGGGCGCAGTGGGACTCTATTGTTGTTGAAGAGGGCCTCCTGAAACGTGTCATAGAGAATACTGAAGGTACTGAGAGTAGAACTCAGCTGATAATCCCTAGAAATAGAGTACCGGAAGTATTGGAGGAGATCCACGACGGATCTGGACATTTTGGAGTAAATAAAACCCTCGAGAGATTGCGCCAACGATTTTACTGGGTAAATTGCAAAGAAGATGTTAAAGAGTGGTGCAAGAAATGTGTGGTCTGCGCGGGAAGTAACGGGCCACATAGGAAAAGAAGAGCTCCTATGCGCCAATATAACGTTGGAAGTCCCTTTGAACGCATTGCGATTGACGTGGCCGGACCATTCCCCGAAACTGATAATGGAAATAAATACATAGTAGTAGTAATGGACTACTTTACTAAGTGGGTCGAAGCCTATCCATTACCCAACCAGGAAGCCGTAACGGTCGCTGAAGTCTTGGTAAAAGAATGCATCTGCCGATTTGGAGTACCGCGAGAGATACATTCCGACCAAGGAAGGAATTTCGAGTCTGCTCTGTTCCAAAATATCTGTAAGATATTAGGAATAAAGAAAACCAGAACTACTGCATTACACCCGCAGTCTGATGGCATGGTTGAACGGATGAATAGAACAATAAATCGGTATTTGTCAAAGGTAGTCTCTAACCATCAACGAGACTGGGACCAACATCTTCATCTGTTCTTGTTGGCTTACCGTTCATCCGTGCATGAGACAACAGGGCAGACACCAGCTAACATCTTATTCGGACGGGAGTTGCGCTTACCATGCGACCTGGTATTTGGCAGTAAACCCGGTGAAGATCTAGTCGGGGAGGACTATGTAACGGACTTACGGAGAAGAATGAATGACATCCATGAACAAGTCCGCACAAACATTCAAGGTGCCAGCGATCGGATGAAGGACCAGTATGACGTCAAGGCTGAAAAAGGTGGTTTTCAACCTGGGAATTTGGTGTGGCTTTACAATCCACAAAGACGTCGTGGCTTATCACCGAAGCTACAAAAGAATTGGGAAGGGCCCTACGAGATCGTAAAGAGAATAAATGATGTGGTCTACAGAATTAGGAAAACACCTAATGGAAAGCCGAGAGTAGTCCACTTCAATCGGTTAGCCCCTTTCGCTGGTGATAATTTTGACGATCATCGTGGAGCGACGGTTCGCCGGGTTGTAGCCGAGGAACCCACATATGATGACTTTATGGAAAGCCATTCCACTGGTCACAAAGTACGGTATGGCGTGACACGAGAAGAACAACGAGATCTGTTCACCGTGTCCCCAGAATATTCCCTCGCTCACTGTGTAGCGAAAGACATTAAAATGTCCCGCGGCATCGCTTCAGTTTTTAAAAGAAAATTTGGACGAGTACAAGAACTGGCCAACCAACGTCCAACTGTCGGGAAAACGCTACAACTGAAGGATGATAACGTAGAACACAAGCGGTACATTTACTATCTCGTTACGAAACAATACTCACATCAGAAGCCGTCATACCGCAATTTATGGGACTCGCTGTGCGACATGAAGGACCATCTGTTGGAAAACGACATAATGAAACTGGCAGTACCGAAGATAGGCTGTGGACTAGATGGTTTGGATTGGAGGATTGTTAGAAGCATGTTAGAAACAGTCTTCCGCTTTACCGGAGTGGAAATTCTAGTCTGCAGCTTCAACTCTACCGGCCAAAAAGAGTTCAAACGGACCGTCGACTGTTACTTCTTCAAGACTTCCAGATGCACCAAGGGTGATGCATGCAGATTTCGTCATAACGAACTGTTTCGGGACGAAACAGTCTTAAGGAGGGGGCAATGTAGCGAACCCAGGGTCGCGGCGCGGGCGGCGGCGCGGGCGGCGGCCGCTAGCGAGCGGGTCAGAACACGTTCGTCCGTTCCCCATTGTTCTCATTTCCAAGGAATCAAAGAATCTTCTAGAATGATGTATTTTAATATAAATACGCCGACCAAAAGATCGCGAGAACAGTCTTGTGTTAATACGTGTAGTGTGCAGACGGTGATATAAATAAATAGACAGTGATATAAATAGTGTTGAAATAAATATTGCGTAGTTTTAATTGTTTAAATAAATTATCTTAGTGTTTAAGTCTTTAGTAATAATAATTAGTTCTTAAATTGGTGTTTATATTTGTTAATTCTTAGTGTTAGTTATTTTTATTTATTCTTTATAATTCACATTTCTTTAATTAAACATAGTTATATAAATATTAGTGTTTTAATCAATTTTACACTTCACCTAAATAAATAAAACGTTACAATACAGATAGCATTCATACATGCGGAAGGATTTTACAAGTAACCTGAACAACAGAATATAAAATTGACTATATAGTTTAATAAATATGTATAAACATGCAATGTGTGTGTACTATATTATTATAAATAAAGAGTTATATACAATACTTGCAACAAATATGATGTGTTTGTGTTTTTCTTTATTGAACCTCGAAAATCCTTTATTACAATATAAATAAATTACAAATACCTGTAAACAATATAAGAAACAAATATTTAAAGTAAATGAATGTATTTAAACCTTGATTTAATAATATAACCTATAAGTGTCATTAGGTACCTGTTTTTGTTAATTTTCTTTCTTTTTACAACATTTAATTTGTTGAAGCCTATTTATTTATTATTATTTATGGTCCAGAAATAGGGATTAAACATTTTCACCGTGATTGTTTGTGCTTAAAACAACATTTTGTTATTAAAACTTCGACTTAGATGTCAAGCAGACATAATATATTTCTAATGGACTTTTCTCGGGACACTAGTAACATTGACATGTTAAATTATCTTTTTTATTACAGTTCATTAAATATTTATATTTACAAATAATACCTAAATTTAAAAGTTATTTCTTGATAACTAATTAGAATTACGAGATATTAATACTTTTTAAATTATCAGCGCCATCTTACGAGCATTAATTGAACTACTGAAACCATATGACAAAAATATTTTATTATTTATAACATAACATACACAATACACACATATATGTCCAGTTTGGGAAATAAATAGGTATAAATGAATACTTCATATGTGGGACTTTATGATTTTTTTTCACCCTTACTATGCTCGGGAAGTGACTGCTAGTATCACTCTGGTTTTAATTGCATTTTGTGCAACCCTTGCTCCATATAAAGTTTACAGATTCCTGTTTACCATTTAGTGCCATCTATCTTTTTGTAAGATGAAATACATCGCCATCTCTATTTCAATAGCGTAACCCTACCTTGTATATTTATAAATGTACGACAAAATCCAAGAATATACAAGAACACAATATACCCATTTTATGAGAATACGAGAATGATGTATTTGTGCATATACAATATTTTCGGATATTTTGTAGTGTTTTTAGTATAAATCATAAGAAATAAGTATATTTGTATCGTTTTTCGGGTATTTAGTAGTGTTTTTAGTATATATAATAAGAAATTAGTATATTTGTATCGTTTGTATTATGTCCTGAACGGCGCCTCATAGCAGACAATGTAAAAAAATTCCGCTTGTTATCACCAAACACGACCGCATGCTATACGATAAAAATTATTTTAAATTATTATATCCATATTTTACAATAACTTTCTCCCAATATTTGTTTTGAAATATTCCACTATATTATACGTAAAATCTTAAAAATTAAAAATATTATAAAATTATTATGCAAAAAATAATCAAAATATGGATTTGTAAATTTTAATGAATAATCAGGTTTTTCTAAAAATATATAAATGTTTACCAAAATCAATTATTGTACTAAATATCTCTTTATTCAAATTATGAAAAAAATAGCCGCACAAGAATTGGTAGCTAACGTAAAAATTTTCTTGTCAAAGTAACCTTGTTATTTAATTTAGTGATAATATATAAGTATACATCATACATATATCATACATTTTTTTGTAACATATTTATTATTATTTTTTTTATTACAGCTATTTGACAGACGATGTAATTTGTACGTATTTTCATTGAAAAAAAAAAATTGCAACTGGTTAAAAATTAACCACTGAGTTATCAAATGGGGGGAGTGAAGATCTTATTTCGTAGATCAGTTAAAATCTTAGAATGTTAAAATCGGTATGTTTACATTACCTCCCTTATTATATGTGGCGGTAATAATAAATACAAATTAAATATTTAAATTGCAGTGGCACAATTTTATCAATATTTTTCACGTACTCCTATTGTCGTATATAACAAAACAATTTGTCTTTTTGTATTTTATAATAAAAAAATATTTATATTTTATGACTTAGATATATGAAACTTATAATAACTGCATTTGCCATATTTTGTAAACTAATGAATAGTTCATCTGGTTTATCGGAATTTTATAGACCGAACGACTAATAATATTAATATATTTCGTAAATTTTTATATCTTAAATTTAAACCACAAAGCATATGTAAAAATAGGCAGATTCATAAAAAAATAATAATCTTTCTGTATAATAATAACCTAATTTTTCTAGGAAATTTATATTTAGAACTTCAAATTGCACTTTCAGTTGATAAAAATATAACTGTTCCCGGTATAATAGAAAGTTTAAATTTACACATATTATAGTTTATAGTTGATAGAAATTAAGTAATTGAGTTTACATCATCTTCAAACAAAGAGAGACATTATCTTAAAAATATTTAAATCGGATGGCAGAGATCTCGAAACGTGTTTATTTCTATATCTCAATAAGAGGTAAAAAGGACTGTATGTAATTGATTAATTCATATACTTTTTATTTTTATTTACTGTTGATAATTGATGCAATGTAATATGTACTATATATTGTATGTATAATTTTTAATGTTGAAAAATTATTTGTTTAATGTTTTTTTTTTCATTTTCAAGTAGTTGCCAAATAAATACATTATAGTTATTTTTTTTATTTTGTAAAAATTACATTGTAAACAAGTAAAGAATTTTTAAACTTTCCTGTCCTCGGTCAGTGAACACAACAAATAACAAATTGCTACCTAAGTAATTCAGAATTTATTTATAAATACTGTGCGCTGGAGTCATTTTATAAAATTTTAATCATTTTCTTTAATATTCCGATAAATATAAGAATTTTTTGAAAAAAAAAATCGTACCTGAGTTTTATAATAAATAATTAATAGCGTAACTTTATACTGATACAGGGCTTACTTTCACATCACCTCTTTTTTTAATGGATATTGAAAGTAACTCATTTCCTGATCAGTTTATTTTTTTTTTAATTATAGCTCAATTCTAGCATTACTTATTAACAATTGTAGTTTTAGGGGTGAGTTTGATAATGAATTATGTAGGAATAAATATGTGTAAACAGCATAGGTATAAATTGTAGAAAAATATTTTGTATTAATATATGTTAATGAAATTACTATTATTTATTATTTTCATGTAAAAAACAAGTAATCATTAAAAAAGAGGTATAGGTACTCTTCCTTAGTTTTAATAATAATTATATAATAATCTTAGTAAAATATACGCAAAGTAAAAAAGCAGAATTTATCTATTTTCTTCGTCTTAAATATTTTATAGGATTTAAAATATATCATAAAATACTACTTCTTATAAATATTTCTTCTCCATTAGTAAACACTGTTTATTTCCTAACTACTTAGGTATGTATATCATTAATAAAATATATCATAGAAAATCTTATATTTTATGGAAGCTTGTTTTATAATACACAAACCATTTCAATGTTAGAAACAACGGCTTCCAATATGACATCTGAATTTTTTTTTTCATAATTACTTTTCTCGATCAAACATCTGTAGGCCCTTGCCATGATAATAATATTCTGAAATATTTCAGTAGGTTATCTATTAACTTCCATGTTTCTCTTACATGAAACAGCCAACTGTCAACGATAACCGAATTTTATAAAATTGACCCTATCTGATAAAATATGACACAATAACTATATGCGGAGTTTTTAAAAAAACTTAGGTAAACTATTTTTCATCACAAAGCAGTTCAGTAATTATTGTTAAACCACACAGTATTACTTGTACACATAGAAAATTAGCACCATACAAAAATATTTTTTTATTATTATTTAAGAAAACAATAGCACTTTATAATCCCAGGTTATACAAGTATATATAACCCAGTGTTTCAACTTGTTTTGTTAAAAAAGTCTCTAAGGTGCAACACAATACTGCTATATGCAAAATAATAATTATCTATAGAAAAATCAAAGTTACCCCGTACAATGAAATTAACCCTAGTTTACGGTATTGAACATTTTATAATAAGTATTTTTTTATCATTATACTCTATGTAATCTAAATATTAATTCTCAATGTCTTCTACAAAAATAATTATCTCGGAAAACCTTATTTGGTCAATGTAATTAAAATACACATCCACAAATGTCATCGTGAATACATTATAATCGGGTTGCAGGGAATTTGACACGTGTTTATTTATTAACACATTAAATTCGATACGCTACTTTTAGTAGCATCCGTCTATCGTCCTTACTTATGTAGAGGGAAATAAAGTGGGCTAGAGTAGTGTACGGTGTACCCTTAATTTTCTATTTGTATGTAGGCATTAATTTTATTAGCTAAAATATTCAATATGCTGATTATGAATCAAATATATTTTTTTAGATAAATCTCAAAATTAAGTGTTGTTTTCAAAAACAGTACAAACGAATAATTAAATTAAACTAGTTAAGTTCATATATTAAAAATTTGTAATGCGTCATTTGAAAACAGAGGCCCAAAATTATTCGCTTAGAAAACCTAGAAATCACAATTTCGATATTTTTTTGTAAATAATAAGTTTCGTGATCTTGTTCATTTTCTATCACTTTGAATTTGACTAAATAATATTCCTGTTTAGTGCCGCGACAGTTGCCGAATACATAGGGGCCCCAAATGTTAATTTTTTATATTATTAAACTAAAATCAAAACAAAAATATATGTATAGATTTTAGAATCTTTTTATTAGAGAAAAGTAAATTTAAACTGTATTATTTTGAAATGCACTGCATTAATGCATGCCTAATTCTAATGTCAATCTAACCGTCAACTTTTATTAAAGAAATTGCCGTGTTTCAAAATTTAATAAATTAAAAAATATAAACACAAAAAATGCGTCATTTCAATTATTTAAAATCAAAAAATATTTGTTGATACAATTTTCCATAACTTTAATTTGAAGTAAATTTATTAAAAATTATGACCACAGTGTAAGTAAGCAGTAGCGACACTCTGCCGGTAATATGAAATATAATAAAAATGAAATAGAAGATAAGTTAATGATAACGAAAACTGAATTAATATTTGTACTGAGATATTTTAAAAGTAGTTCTAATTGAAATGCAATTGGTTCTAATTGAAATACTTAATTATAAAATAACTCATTCAAAATTATTAAATTTTTTAAATTTATGGCTTCGACAAAAAATTTTTAAGGTGAAATATTGCATTTAATTCTTCATATTCGTCAGCAATTTTTATTACAAACATTGTAAAAATAAATGATTAAATATTTTTTATTTTATTTTATACAAGTCCTCCTTTAATAATAAAAACAATAAAATATATTTGTAAATAATTTTACGCAGCAGGCGCCAATATATATTGTTGCGGCACTGTTCCTGTTGCATGTAGTAGAGTATTATTTTTGTAGTTGCACATTTAACTTATTGTTGGGGTTGTTCGAATTGTTCAAGGTCAAACTCTCGCCCTACCAATATTTCCTTTTTCACTCAACTTTCTAATCTACGCAATTGTGTAAACATTTTCTCTCGTTTTTTTTTGTCCCTAAGACAGGCATTACCTTTTACACCTTTCCAGTTGAGCCGCTAACTTTGCCAAATATCAATATTTCGATAGTCATGAATTAAAACTATATATATATATATATATATATATATATATATATATATATATATATATATATATATATATATATATTATATACCGGTGTCTACTTTTTTTCTGAACATAGGAAATACAATGTTAATTTTTTTAAATCCCCGTTATCTCTTTACCTATTACCTTTGGAGCCTATTTAAAATCAACATTCTGTATAATAAAGGATAATTTTTATTAATAAAAGTTAATTTATTTACATTTTTTTGACAGAACAATACCAACAAGATACAATTAACTTCTGATTCACTTATTTTTTCAGAATTATCGTTCGTAAAAAATAGTTTTCCTTTTAAATAAAACTATCGATAGCATATCGACTTTAGTTTATACCCTCATTCGGCCTTTTCTCAAGTACTAACTCTGTAGATAAGCAACAACAGGTGCTTGAACAATTGAAACATTTTATTTGTATTTATTGTTGAGAGCGAATGGAAAAAGAATATTTACCTGTGAGTGTAATAAAGTCTGTGCGCTGAGTATATCCAGCAGGAAAGCACTGCACTGCACTGTCACACGGCTTCACATTCTCGTAGCGGTAGCGAACAATGGCACTGGGTGCACTGCACGCGATGCTGCGGGGGTCCGGTGGCCACTGGCGGCTTCCGCGAGTGTTGCCGCTTGCTCTGCTATTTTCGCCATGCGTCGCGGTGCCGGCTCCCGGTGCTGTGCTTGCCACACACTGCCGCCCGACACCGCTCACCAGAATAGAAGCTGAAACAATCGCACACAATGCTAACACAGGTTCACTATGCAAACAACCTTCGCATTACTATTTCAAAGCCATTTACAAAACTATCAAATCAAATGCGTTTCATATCCAACTTGTTTCAATTTTAAATTAAAACTGTAATGCATTTTCATTCCTGTTCAATTGAAATGCAACGAAGACCGAGATATATATCAGTTCGGTTCCGGTCTTTGTTTATCATTGTTCGGTTTTTAAATTATTTTATTTGTATTAAACAGTTATTTATATCATTACTAAAGAAACTGACCTTTGCAAGAGCTAGTTTATATTGACAGGCCGAGCTGAAAACAAGGCATGTAAATACTAAGTCCTGCAAAACAGTGTCTGGGCATGTGATTCGCAAGATTTTTTGCGCCGATGATACTTTGAATTTATTATTAAAGAAATATTACTACTTCAAATTTTATACATTATAGGTTTTTCGTATTGATAACATTTTCGATTCATATGACTTGCTTTATTGAAAAAATTGAGTAATATTTGTTATTCGGTTATTCATTTTAAATATTTGCAATGAATACTCACCGTCCAGCGCATATTAAAGAAATGAAAGATAATGTCGTCAATAATTATTCCCAAAAAAAATCGTCTAGTCTGTAATTTTATTTATTGGTAAAAGAATATAAATTACTATTTTTAACAATTAACGCAATTGTAATCGTACAATACGAATGTAACATGAATAATAAATCAAAATTTGTGTTTTATATTTTCAATAAAATTAAACTAAAATTTTTGACAGAATATAATGCTAATAGTTATTTATGGTATATACAAGTGTGTTACATTACAGATAAGCCATGTGGGAAAAGTTTAACTCACGAGGCCGTTAGGCCGAGTGTGGTATTTTTTCAAGTGACTTAGGTAATTAACACACGTGTGCCATACAACATTTTATCAAACACATTTTAATCATTGATATATAATACATATAAGATTTTTGACAGATGGAATTTCGAAATGACATTTAGGAACAAAATAGTGTAGAGAAGGTTTTATAACGTAGTTACTATGATACGAACCAAAAAACAGTGAGCTAATATATTTAGCTCACTAGTGACTTATGACCTACTTTATTTATCTAAAAACAGCATACTTATATCGTTATAATTACACGGTGTTGGATAAAATATTAAGTTGGTATTCCTGCTTTATGTTCTGCATCCATCCGATATAACAATACTAGTCATATCATAGGTGGGAAATAATTATTTTGCACCATAATTTAGAATATTTTATTTCTTCTTTTGTAATAAGCATGAGACCTCAAAAATGAAAAAACTAAAATGACAACTAAATTGGAGAGTAAAATTCTATTTACGTGCATGTTTCAGTACCGAATAAAAATAAACTGATATTTTTTCGGTTCAGCTCCGGTTTTTGTTCGGACAAAAATAACGTTTTTTTTTTATTTTCAATTCTGTTTTGGGTCGAATCTTTCTTTTTTTTCTGAATATCATCATCATTACCTATGGCATCATATTTTTAGATGGGGTCGTAAGTACTTCATGTCGGTTGTTGACCTACAGTCACCTGAGCCACTGCAAAAAACTTACATACAGCTTATAGTGGAATCCGAAAAACTTGGACACAACGGATTTCATATTTGATTAAAAACTTGGTGGGATTTGTAGTTGAATCTCAAATTCCACATTCCGTTCAATTGGGGTCGAAGTGCGTTTTTCTAATGGGTCACCACTTTTTGTTTATGTTTAATAAACCGAATTTTATTAGGCTAATAAATTTTAAGGATATCATCATTTATTGCATATTTCTTGGCGAAATAGGGCTTCAAATACCTGTATGATATATATTTCGTGACAAGTTTTTATTTCCTTTTGGGTGGTGTAAGTAGTAAGTTGTCAGCGAATTTCGTATTAATTGGACACATAAATATTTTTATTTGGTTAACGTGATGTTGTAGTCGAGAATAATGAATTTAAAGGTATTTTTTTACGACTATTAATGTAAATTATTGTGTGACTTACAGTTTATCTAAATGTCACTTTACCTATGACCGTGAATAAAAAAAGAATTAATTTAAAACATTACGACAAATGAAGAAATAAACAAGAAATGTTCTGCATAGTATTGTTTTACAGGGTTGTAAATAGTTTTAATTTATTATTTTGGAGGACACTTTGACACAGTTGTTTTTATGTACTGTAGTTAGCGAAATTTACTAGTGACACGTCAAATATTTCTATGTAATATGTGTTCGTGGTGTGATCGAAATACATTCAAATAATGATCCAATAGTCGTAGAAAAAGAATAGTACATAATTCAAGTTGTAACACTATTACACACTTGTGGAATTATTAACTTGCCGCTTCGCGGCTCTTGTGTAACATTTCCACTTCATGCGTAATATGCGTCTTACAACTATCAATATGTAATATTTGTGATACATTAATTCAAATAGGTATAGCGGTTGATAAAAAGGTAATAAATATAATAGGGGCATATAATACTATAAAATTTATCAAAAAGCCTCCGGAAACGATCTTTTTACATTTGAAATAAAAGTCATTACCAAAAAATAAATTATATTCTTTTTGGTGCATTTTGGAAAGATGATACTACTCCTCACTGCATTTCTAGCATCACAAATAAAACAAACACCATATTTGTGTATATAATATTTTTTGGGCAATGACATTGGTGAAATGATGGTGCTACTCTTTCTTATAGTTTTATTGAACCGTTTGAATGTGGATGGCTTATTTCTAAAAATATTGTCGCACAATTTCTGTGTACTCGCTAGTCGTAAAGGTAGCTATTTTTACACAATATAACTTTTTGATAATTATTAATCGATATATTTCAAAATTTATTTAAAAAAATTGACATCACACTTTGGTCGAAAATAATTGTTTCATTATTTCTGCTTTTGGATGAAAGTATTATGAAAAAATCTAAACAACTCGTTAATTTATGGGGTGGTAAAAATACAAAAAAATTTGAAATTTCGGAAAAATATTAGTAATAAATATTGTTTCTCTCGTCTAGTTCTACCATAGGTTAAATTTAATACAAATATTTCTATTACATCTTGTATACTAGAACTAGACGTACTCGCATCTACCTAGACATCTATCTAGTAGTCAGTTTCAGTTTTCATCATTATAATAATAACGAGACGAGACATGTATTTATCCCATCTCGTCTCGTTTCGCGACAACACTAATTATATTAGGTCAAATACATCTTCAATTTTTTGTACTTAACTGTCATAATTTGATATATTTTTTACGATTTTTAAAAGTTTTCGCAAAAATAATCTTACTAGCTTATTATAGCTTCATATTTTATTTTTCATCATTTTATTTTGTAAATAAGGCAATTTTATTTCAAAGCTTGTCAACAAGCTAAAGATAGAAGATTGTCTTCCTAATTTTATATTTACTCCAAGCATTTTATCGTAAACAAATTTTAATTTACTTTCAGCGTCTCGTTATTATTTCCATGAATAATTTCTGTTATTACTGATTTATTATAATTTTTTTTTCAAATTAATATTTACGAGTAATTATTATTTATAAATAGGTAACAAGATCTATTGCTAATTGTCCTCTAGTCAAAGTTTCCAAATAATATTGAGCATGAAATTATAAACTCAAATTACTAAGTGCAAAAAACTAATTAGACTGATTCAATTTACCTCAAGTATGAGATTTCATTAGAAATTGTAACTGTAAAAATTGCATTAATTTTGTTGTATAGGGTGACAATTAAAATTTAATGTAACAGTATCTCTAACTATCGAACTATTAAATTTATATTAAATCATTTAGCTTAGTGTAATAAAAACTAGTGATGAGCAATATTTCACGAACTACGATTTAGTCACTGATATTGAAAAATCACACATTCACACGTGATTGTTGTCGAATATATTATAAAAATGTTATTCTTAATGAAAGTCACCCTTCGCTATTGTATACGTTCAACCTTCCACCAAGTAACAGTTAGTGAAAAAAATTCCGAACTTTAACCGTACAATAAACTGTCATTGCAATTACTTTTTGAAATCACAGAAACAATTCCGAATAGTAACGAATATACCGGAGTATATAACCAAGCAATAAACTATGATCACATTTACATTTTAATATCACATATACTGGAAGGTAGCAATCGTCAATCAGATGGTACTTCGAAGGTAACAGTTTCTATAACTATACTAATAAACATTATTTTTAAAAATTAAAATAATAATGACAATTTAGTACTATTCCCTTTTTGATTTTATTCATTTGAATTAGAAAAACTGGTTTGTCAATAAAAAATGTAAATGTCACCAAATAAAAAAAAGACTGATGATGACACTACATGATTTCCTAATACACTTAAATTATATTTTTTTGCACTTCATTTAAACTTATTTCATTTGAAAATGAGATTATTCTACGGCTAATCGTTTTTGAGTTTTGCAAAAAATTCAAAATACCCTTTGAGGATAGTGCCCTTTTAGCACTGTCGATTGCAATAAAAAAGAAGGTGCACATATTTTGCAACCTAAAATCCCATTTTTAATAATTACCTTAGGTTTATTAGCGATAAATTAACTCTTAGTCTCTAAGACTAATATTAATATTGTATTTTAAAATAAATAAAAAAATACTTATATATTTTGTGAAATTGTAAAAATATTACTAAACATACAAAAATGTTTTATAGTATAATAATATGTTCATCCATAAGCCAGCCCTCGTAAATATATCATTATCTAATCTGTGTTAAAATAGTTCGGCACACACAGTAATGGATAATAAGTCGTTAGTAATATAATAAAGAAAATATAAATTTGTGATAAGTTGTAATATTTATTTATTCACAACCACTATTGTAATATGTCAATTCCTAACCTGTCAAAGGCTGGAAACGTATGTCATTTTATTCACAACCACTATTGTAATATGTCAATTCCTAACCTGTCAAAGGTTGGTAACGTATGTCATTTTTAACTGCAATGACAATCTCACGGGTGGGAAGTACTTTAAAATCCCTTGGGGAGGAAGTGTTTACTATGGTTGCCTAGTAATACTGTCATAAATATCTAAAAGTAAGGTGATCTGTGCTGTCAAACATATTGATAAAACCTTATAATTACAAAAAACATCATTAATTACAATATAAATTTTGAACGGAAGCATTTCTATTATAAAGTAATATAAAATTCTAATTCTAAAGATTTGTAGATATTTTCATACCGTCAATGTCAAATTATTAAAATAAATTTAAACATTTGTTTTCATAGGCTACTACCGTACATTAATTTAGTTTATTGGAAAAAGGCGATATACGAGTAGAAGTTAATTTGGATAATTGTGAATAAAATAGTATACATAGTTCGGTGGGAATTTCATTACAGCCTTGCGCTATATCTGAGCCTCGAGGCTTCGCCTCTCGGTCATATAATAAGCCCTCGGCTGTAATGAAACATTTCCCACCTCACATGTAATATACTATTTAACTGCAATGACAATCTCACGGGTGGGAAATACTTTATAATCCCTTGGGGGGGAAGTGTTTACTATGGTTGCCTAGTAATACTGTCATAAATCTCTAAAAGTAAGGTGATCAGTGCTGTCAAACATATTAAAATAAATTTAAACATTTGTTTTCATAGACTACTACCGTACATTAATTTAGTTTATTGGAAAAAGGCGATATACGAGTAGAAGTTAATTTGGATAATTGTGAATAAAATAGTATACATAGTTCGGTGGGAGTTTCATTACAGCCTTGCGCTATATCTGAGCCTCGAGGCTTCGCCTCTCGGTCATATAATAAGCCCTCGGCTGTAATGAAACATTTCCCACCTCACATGTAATATACTATTATTTATTTAATGTTTGAGAAGCCGACAGGTAGCCAATTATGAACTTCCACTATATGTTTCAAACGTATCTTTTTAATATTCTCTTTATGCAAGGCTTTATATTCCTGACATTTTACTTAGTTTATTTTTGTTGGGAGTGCAATACCGTTTTAAAACCCGTGGATGTTTATTTGGCGGTGGGATTTTGTTTGTCAGCCGCGCTGGAAGGAAAATAAAAAGCTCGCGAATGAGTCATGTGTAACGGCACTTCCCTCACGGCCTCACGTACACGCCCTGATTGAGTTTACCTGATTGAGATTTGGAACTTTCAAATTACGTTACAAGGGTCTTAACGTAAACTTTCTTTTAACAGCTACTCAATTCCCAATAATGGAGCTAATAGACAAAGGAATTGTGTGCTTTACAGAAATTTCAAAGACTCACAATATATTATTTGCTCTTTTGTACTAAACTAAGAGCAACTTTATAAGTTGTGTAAGCCAGTATACTAGTCGACTACTCACGAAAACGTAAGTTTATAATATTGAATAAAAAGACAAAATTAGCGAAATCATATTCACCTACCTATTTTACATGAGACAGAAGATGATCGGTTTATTAAAAAAGATATAAACATACAAAGTTTACCAATTGACGTATTTAAAATAAATAAAAAATTGTTTTAAATACGACGATGGTGACTTACATTTATTTCTTACGATTTATGATCAAGACGCAACAACCCAATTGTTACAGCAGTGTTTCTCAAAATGGGATATTGCGTTTGCGTACCCATAGGGCATAGACCATATACATACAAGACCCGACAAATCTAGCATTGAAAGATTTCAATATATATCATTTTCAGGGCATGATATGCTCTGGAAGGCGGTCTAGCCAGATCACCAGGCGAAGCGGAGACCCGAAACTCCACTACCGTACCGGAGCCCCGCAGAGCGGGACTGAATGCTAGCGTCTTGGATTCCCGATATATCCTGAGATATGATATTTAATTTGTAATTGTGGCTGTACTAAAGGGAATTTTAAAATGAAAATTTGTGTACCTACATAGGTATTTTGATACGAATAATTCACTGGTATTATTTTTAAGGGTGTAACTCACAATTATTTTCGGGTAATAGTAAGTTACTGCTTAAAAATGGAAGGAGGTACAATAATTCTTGAAAATAATAACAATCCAGGGCTTTATTAGTTATGTAAAAAATGCTGCACAAGGTAAATGTCTCCTTGGGGGTATTGTCCCAATGGAAAATTTTCCTAGGGGGCATGAGCCCCGGTGTCCCCATGCAGTCGGCGCCAATGCTTCATATGATTCTGGAACTGTCCTTCCTCGACGTGCCTGATAAAATCTGTGTCCCTATTGTTGTAAGGAAAGATGAAGCTTCGAAGCCACTGCTTGTGCACTTCTTCATTATAAGGAAAGTAGAATATATTTCCCCATTCTTCCCGAGGCAAAGTTTTGTCGGGAATTTTCCCACTACAAAACGCGATTTTTACCTTAATAAATAATGTTAAAATTCAAAATAATAATAAATTTATTACAATCATTTTAATATTTGACGTTTCTTAAAAATGAAAATATTTAGACAAACATCAAAATAGTGTAGATTTTTTTAACCGAACGTAACGACATATATCTTTGTTTCATACTACTATACTTACCTCATCTTTCGGCTACTTCTCTAATTATAAACTTAGAAAATAATTCCTATAGCATAAGACTATACGCATTTTTTAAAATTTTCCTATGTTATGTTTGACGACGAGGCATATAAAAACGAGAAAGAAACTAATATGGACATCACATGATTTCTTTGTACACTAAATTTGTAGGTACTCATTTTTTTCTGCAATTTATTTCGCTTGAAAATGAGATCATTCTACAGCTAATCATTTTTCAATTTCCATTCGTTTAATATCTTCAAACTTCACTTCGAAATTGATCTTCTTTTGAAACTTTTGTTTAAAGACAAACAAAAACTCTTATAAAGACATTTTCCCTAAACTCAGAAATAAAAATTGTTCTCATCTTTTAAAACCCATACGGGGATACAATGTAAATTACTAAAAAAAAATATTACAGATTTAATTACATGTTATCGAGTTACGAGAGAGACTGGACTATTCTGCATTTTTTTACCTTATCTTTTAAAAATGAATAAGTTGGCTATTTTACTACAAGTACTGGCATAACTACCGGTATTCCGCGGAGAAAGGACACAGTAATTCAAGGGGCTCGGCCGGCCCGGACATACGTCTGAAAATTAATTTAATTTAACGTTGCAAAAATATTTTAATTTTTCCTTCAAACAATAAAATACAGTATGGTATGAAATGAGCTTCATGACTGACGAACTCGTAAATAAATAAAATATAGTAATAGGATGCAGTCAAATTTATTTTTGCAATACCTGCACAGTAAGTTATCCATTTATTACAAAATTTAAACACAGTAAGTGGAACTTTTATTGCAGATTTGGTTTCTATGGTTATAGTAAACACTTATCGTGCACGGTGGACAGTAAGTATGTTACTTACAGTTCATGGTGGATGGTAAGTATTTAGTAGTAGTTACGCAGAATTTCAGGAAACCAAATTCATATTAAACTAAAAAACATTTTACAAATATACATAATTGAATTGAAAGTATTTTTTTAATTATTACATATTTTACAAGTAAACAGAACTAAATACAAAAAAATTAAACATCTTTTTTATTTATAGTAATATGAAATTCACAATTAATTATATTATTAGCAGAAATAACTGAAGTTAAATGTTTATTCATTTCCCTAATTAACTCGGGTCCATCGTGAGAGGCACTCATCTCATTATTGGGAATGTCATCTCTAACTGGAGCATTCACCATAGCCTCACCTTGATGGGAGGCACAAGCTTCTTCACTTTTGTGAAATATTTTCTTAGCAACTTCAATTTTGTTTGACAAAGATTCTGCCACATAACTTTCGGCTACTGTCGACTATTTCGTACCTTTTCCTGGATTTCTCGGGTAGAAGCGATCCACATGCAATAATTGCGGCTTCTTCTACATTCATGTTATCCAACTTATTTACGCAAAGAAGTAGCAAATAAAACTTCACACCGTCGCAAATGTCAATTTTTCAAAAAATATTTATTTACAATTCTTTCTTTTATTTAGTTTCCACATCATAAACATTCATGGCACTTTTACTCTCAATTGCAATTCAACTTTTATTTTTGACATCAATCTAACAGACGTTAATTTTGAAACCTATTTTTCTTTTTCTATTATTTTTGAAGGTATTGCAAAAAATAGCTTACTAACCTTGAACTGAAAGTGTTATTTGAGGTCTCGAATGTTTAGGAAATATTGACCCTTTGGGTCTCGACTTCCCAAACAACATTCTCGACCTAAAAACTGTCACTTACAGTTCCCGGTACGTAATACGTTTGGCCATATTTGGGTTATCTTCAGGACATAATTAATCAATGAAATAAATTACGAACATCTATACATTTTATTTCATAGTCTTCTCAAATCACCTCCTGAAGATGAATCAGGTCGAGGTTGATTGAAAATTCTAAATAAATTTGACTGCATCTCAGTATTGTATTTTATTTTCTTGCACTATGATATATTTTTCCGCTGGTCTTGGCAATTAACTTTTCTTGATTCAAAAATGTTCGTGTTAGTGCCGTTTCAAACGGGGGTGTTAGGGGTTTTCAGAACCCCGGTGATAGACTTTGAGAGGCGGCAAATAATGTAAAATAATTTTACTATTTTTATGTTACGATAACATTTCATGTAACATTATATTCAATTTTATTTGATGGCGTACTACCTGCAACACAATTCCTGCGATGAATAAATAATTTATCTTTCTTATTTCAATTTTAACAAAGTTTATTATTCGATGTTGTTATATGAAACGCTTCATTGGTGATCCCTCGCAGTTCACAATACATATAGTTTTATTTTTTATTTTCGTCCACTTAATTTTTGTATTATATCAAGTTGGCACGTACACAGTTTTATGAATAATTTTATATTTTGAACTAACACACAATGAAACAAGATCGTTTGTTCATTTCCATTCAAACCTGACTAATATGAAATTAAATTTATGTATATATAGTATACTTTTCTTTTAAATTTTATTACTAACTATAGTTATTTTTTATACAAGACGATAAAATAATGTTTTATCGACAAGCGGAAAGTGTTAATTCACGAGCGATATAATCGCGAGTGAATTATTTTTCGCGAGTCGATAATTTAATTTTATCGTCGTGTATAAAATTCTATTTTTTTCTATAGCAGGTTTTGAAGAGAAACGAATTAGAAAAATTCAATTATTATTTAAGAACAATATTAAAATGTCAGTAGTGTGCGTTGTTATGGAAATATACTTCTAGTAAACAAAAGTTAAAGTACTTTATCTACCCTTGCTGTTAAAGTGTTACTTTATCTACCCTTGCGGGTAAAGTGCTACTTTATCCACTAATTTGAGTTGATAAAATTGCACTTTAACATCTGCTATAGAAAAAAATATATTTCCTTATTATAATTTATTTTTAATTACAGTTCTAAATATTTTCTTATTAAAAAGATCATTTTTCAGAAGTCAGTAAAAAAATTTAGGGGTCGGCAAATTGGAGCGGCCATGGTTGATATTCATGTGACTAGACAAAATGCCATGTCGTGTGTTCCTATCCTTTTTTTGTGCAATTTCATTATAAACGATGGGCTGCCTTTTGAATGATGTGTTTGCTGCTATTAAGAAATATGCGACGGTAGGACGAGTTTGTGTTGGCCGCCTCTCTCTTCAAAATGATCTGATATTAAAACACAGACTCGAAAATTATCGCCAGCTGAACAGTAATATGTCCTGGTCCTATTCCGTGAATCGTGATCTACTTTAAAATGATATTCTTCCGCTAATGAGAATTAGCTGAACATTATATTAATTTAAAAATAATTTTGGTAAGTGTCCTCTTATGGTGCAATAAAGAACTTATTTCAATCTACATTGGGGTTCAGATTATATCCGGAACAAAGGCCCGGAGCTGCATTGCTACGCCACTGCCTAACAGACACGAGAAATCAACTGGCCCATATAAATTTTAAAATTTGAAGAATTAATAACTGTCCACTCCGTATATAAGAAAATAATTCATCAAAACTATAAGGCCTGAAATAACATGGAAAGCAGAAGCACATTTATTATTTTCTTTTGTATATTACATGCGATTATGTCAAATTTTAGAAACAAATTTATTTTTAAAAAGAGAAAATAATGAAAATATTTAATGATGTTTATTGTATTAGGTATTGTGTTAAATTAATTAAATAATAAGGAAAGAAAATGAAACTTATAATTAAGTTTTTGGAAGGAAAACAAAGTGTGCATTAATAAGATAAATATAGCATTGTTAAAGAAGAAGTAAAGAGATGGATTTTAATACAATAGTCTTGTTTTCTGCAGTTAAATTGATTTGTCCCAGATCGGTGGCCCCAAAGTTTATCAAAACAAATCTAATGAATAAGTAATTGTTTTAAATATTATGCTTTTATTATAGTTTAGTTGTTTAGTATACAAAAAATATAAACAAAACGCAGAACAGACATATTTATGTATACATATATCTTGCAAGTTTCATTGCAAAGGGTTCGATCAGGGACGAATTTAGGCATGGGCTTTATGGGCTGAATCCAGGGTCCCGTAATAGAACGGGCCCCATGCTTCGGTCAATCAGAATAACCCACAGACATTAGCATCCTCTGCTAAAACTGCCTGTTTTGCGTTTTTCAATAAAAACCAAAATTTAAATTATATTTTATTGAAAGTCAAAATTTGAAAAACAGTTCGATGGTAAGAATATTATTTTAAAAATATTTTTCTAATATTTTTTCTCTAAAATATACCAAAAATAAAATATTAGAAAAGAACGTACGTCACTTTTTTTATAGGTAGACTATTCCATTAATAAGCGTACAAGGAAGTCATTTGGTGTTCACATCAGTGGCGTAGCTAAAGTTGGTGTCACCCAGGGTAATAGTGATGGTGACACCCGGGGCAATAGTGATTGTGTCACCCTTTCGTCCCTCACTTGACATTTATCAAATGTAATATTAATTTATGTTACAAGTCCGGTAAAATAATTTTGACGGTACGAATAAGTTGATGCTGGACGAGGGATGAAGAAGGCGAGTCGGGAATTTCGAAATGAGTACCGTGAAAATCATTTACATACAACGTTTTATTTCATACCGTATCTCATTTGTCAATTTAAATTAATTTAAAAATAAAAAATTTTAGTTGTCATTGAAAACAATAAAAAGAAAATCGCTGTCATCTGTCAATCACAAACTCAATAGAATTATATCACAATTATATTATAATAAAGTCAGATTTAAAGAAACTAAATTAAGTACTATAAAATAAAAGAATGTACCAATATTTTTAAGTCATTAACGGCCGGTTGCACCATTGCTACTTATATTTTAAGTTTTCCTTAAACGGACAATATCACATCGGAATAAAAGGTCAAATGAACTATTTAACATTGCTCTCAAAATTTCGATTAGATTTTTTTGGGTTAAGTGTCCCTTAAAATTTAAGACTTGGTGCAACAGGCCATTGGACGTACAAGTAAAAATTTATGAAATTTATCTATATAGTAACATAAAAATAATATTACCGTAAAGTATCATTTACCGGATTGAAATCACAATTGTTTGTAAATATGGAACTGCGATACACTGCGAAATAAAAAATTACATCATAACATGTTTATGAATGTTTTCCCCAAAAATGAAAATATATTTACACACTATTTGTATCGTCTAATACCAGAAATGATAATTTTTGTAAGTCGTTTTGTTTGTATTATTTCTTTTAGGTTACGAAAATTAAAATTTACGAAATTGATCTTTTGGCAGAAGTTAGAACTCACAGATCAACAACGAATGGCATTTCTAACTAACAACTGGCAGCATATTTTTAATGCATTTAAGACCAATATATACCTTTGATGCAAAACGAAAAAACAAAGATAAAAGCTAAAAGCCATTTTTATAAAAGTAAATTCGGGACATGACAGGTGGCGTAGGTATATTATTTCGGCGCCATTTTCATGAACAAAAATAGAAAAGATTCAATGATTGTTATACGAGTAGACTTTTATAAAGTCGCATCATTTTATATAAACATAAAAATATGTAATTTTTACACAAAATTTCAAATTCAGAAATTATAATTTTGTAATTGAAATTTTATAATGTTAAGCCAACAATTGGATATTTTGAAAAGAATTAGATATTGAAGACTATGGCTTTGTTTAAATTGAATTTTCTTTATTTAAAAGACGACGTTTCGGTTCTGATTGAAACCATCTCCAGGTCTATGTTAACAACAAAGTTTGTGAATTACTGTATAGTTATAAGTTTAAAGTTAAAATTTAAAATTTAAACTTATAACTATACAGTAATTCACAAACTTTGTTGTTAACATAGACCTGAAGATGGTTCCAATCAGAACCGAAACGTCGTCTTTTAAATAAAGAAAATTCAATTTAAACAAAGCCATAGTCTCCAATATCTAATTCCTTTCAAAATATAATTTTGTAAGTGTAATTATTAGGACACCTTAGAATGTTACCATCCGGAGCGGAGCGCCTTCCGTGCCCCTCCCACGTGGCTAAGCTGATTCAAATAAGATTTTTTTTATGGAAAGTGTAACTAATATTAGAACACAATAATACATGTGACACAATGTCAACATCATTTATACACAACACTGCTAGGAGAAATTTAGCAATCCATATTGTAGGTGCAGTCATTTTACATGGTATGTCATTGGTTAACAGTAGGTTATTTTGTTCATATTTCGCTGATCTGAGAATCAAATCCCAGATTTCATACTCCGCACGATAATTAATGAAATTCCACTGCCAATCGTCACTTGAAAACGTAAAAAAAGAACTAAATTAGTTTTTTTTACAGAAATTTTATTTTCATTTCATATATCCTGTTACATACTTACAGTTCTGCAGCGAATAAAAAAACTTATATGTAGGTCTAATTGCAAATTGTTTAAGAGTTAATTGCCATTAATGAAAGTACATTTATCAATTATTTATCTTCGGATTCTTTTGGAAATATGCTAGAAAATAAAGAGAATTAAACGTAGACAACAGCGGGAAAACAATAAAGTTTTGTGCATCAATGTTGTACAGGATGCTAGCAAATCAGATGAGATTAAAGTTTCCTCTAATAATTATTTTATCATTATTTTGTATTATGATTATGTTTTTATGAGATAAAAGATGCTGCGCCGCCATTGTTTCATTACATATTTGATATACATTTCCTCTGCCGCAGAGCTCAATTTTAATTTCCGGACTATACCTTTACATTTACATTTATAAATATTTCATTACCATATACTTGAAAGGTCGTTAATCCCACAACCATATTTGCGTGCATATCAGACGAAAACAATTAATCTTTTTTTGTAAATTTCGTTGAATTTTATTATCAAAATGAAGTAATTAAATTATTCTGTGCAATATGGTGACTTCGGTATTAGCCGGACAGTTTTTATTTAGCTGTTTTCCCGCATTAAATGCCAATGACAATATTTTTTTGAGACACGAGGTATATAGTACGATTGACATGTTGGCTGTATGTTTAGACCTCACATACTGTCATACTTGTCATTTACAATTATAAAGGTGTAGATAACTAGAATAAAAAATATGAAACGATCTTGTCTTGTTTCATATAAATTGGGTAAGACGTACGTGATTAATTTAGTGTCGTTTTGTAGATGACGTCAATTCACTGTTATCTTAGAAGTTGGAACGACTATTCAACAGCTCCTACGATCTACTGTTGTGGGATCTGTTTCTATAGATATCACTTCTAAAAATATAAGTAAACAACGAAATGATTGATAATCCTATTTTAAAACTGCAAGCCAAGTTGTCAAAAACATATGCTTTTTGTATTATTTTTTTTGAGTCTCTTAAAAATGATCTAATTGTTTTGACAGAATATTTTTTTGGAATATAGAGTGCTAATTATATTTTTAAAGTTCTCTTCCGTAATATGATTTCATAATATTTGTCTCCTGTATAAATATGCAGCCGTGACACGGTTTCCTTATCGAATGTCTACACGTTTCTCATAAGGAAATTTAATAAAAATCCTTAGAATGTTTTCACGTTTCACTTTCCTCTATATTGACTGCTATATTAAAAACAATCATGCCATATGAAACAAACTACAGATACGAACGTGGAATCATATATGAGGTAGCATATGTGTGTTCCATTGGTATTAATCTATATAATCGGTTGCTAACAAATATAAAACATATATAAATTAAAACTTTCAAAAGTCAAAACGCTACTGCTCCACTATTGTTTTTCAGCAATTCAAGATTTTTTTTGGCATTAAATTCTAATTTTTTCATTTCTGAATGTTGTATTATTATATGTGTGTCCTGTATGTAAACCACTTTTCAAACTGTATGTGGTTTTTATGCTAATGTGTTACTAATGCCATACATTTGTGTAAAAAATATTAAAAAATAAAGATTCTGTAAAATATATTTTTAAATATATCAGGGTTGCGTTAATTTAAATCACTTTAATTTTTCTTTAAATCATTGAATTAAATCACTTGTTTTGTAATTGTTATTTAACATTCCAGATTTAAAGAAATGGGGTGAAAAAGCGAGTGGGTTGATAAAACGATTTTATTGGTATATTACTTTGAATTATAACGCAGAAAATTTTTGCACTAATGTGTGATATTTTGTTAAATTTGTTTTGAATGTGTGAAACATCGAAGGGAACACACAAAATTTCGTCGCTAAAACCGGAAATTGCTATAACTGATAAAAGTAAAATAACATTAGGTTATTTTGATGTTATAACCAATTTGTCGATATAAGATATTACTATAGTTTTTTATTGCTTCCTTAAATTTGCTTTATTCTTTACAATAGCTTTTTTTCATACTAAATGTTATTTTATTAAATACATTTTTGAAATTATAATATATATTAAAAAAAAACTAAAAATCTATTTTAAAACAAAAATATTTTATTGATTTTTTTTAGTCATACGAATTTTATGACGGAAAGAAAGTTGCCGGTAATCACTAGGCGGTTGAAATATAAAGGATGAATTAGCGACAATGAAGCAAATTTTAGGGAAAATTTTATGATCGGATAAATACTAGTGGGTTAATAAGTTCATTTCAAATCAAATAAATTTCTTGAAAAAATAAATACACCATAGAGCGCAGGGAATGAAGAATTAATAAAGGAAAGTGAATGCCCATAGAAAAATGAAGTATTAGGGTAGAAACAAATTCTTAATAAGGATTGCATTGCACGTAATGACAAATATATGAGTCTTTTTACGGCAAATATATTGTTCTGGGAAATTTTTTTTGTAAACAAGTTTGATTGTGATTGATTTCCATTTATTTCTGCTAAGTACATTTTTAACGACTTGTAACCTGAATATTGTTTCGGCCTCGTTTCTCAAATACATATTCTTATTTCTACATATTATTAAAATCGTGTCCAACAAACGTTCTTTACAATATAATATTTACCTTATAGTGTAAGAAGTTTATTAAATGCCGCTTCAGTATCAAATGTATATAAAATGAATACCTAAAGAGTTTTTAAAGGAGTCATTTACTATAATCGCCTCGTTGAATCAATGCAATTGCGTCATTGTTTTCTGAAATGATAACCAACAACCATAAGAGAGAATTATTCTTATTTACGTAATGCAATAAACAAATTGAAGGAGACGAGAATCTATTTATAATTTTTCCAATGATGTGCTATATGCCGCACAGTACATACTACATGTAGACTAGAGATGGGATATTCGAATCTTTTTGATGATTCGTATTTATTCGACTCCGTACCAAAAAGATTCGTATCAGAAGATTCGTACATATCGTACCGTACACATTGGGTGGGGGGTGCGTAGTATATACGACTGCGTTTTGCTTCAGGCTTCCCTTCCCTTATTCGGTCTTGTATCTTGCTTTGTTTATATTTCTATCTCTCGTACTCGTACCCGGGTACGACATCTGTCTTTAATAATTAATGCTTTACTCTTTGAATCAGTACATGTACCGCAGGTCAAGCAGGTACCAGTCCAACACCGTGACTCATGCACCGTACATGTATTGTATTGCTGTATGCCTAGAGTCAACGGGTGCGCATGATACTTCGATAAGAATCTTTTCGCGGATACTGATTCGTATGATACGACTCATTTAAAAGATTCGTTCAGTTTATACGAATCATACGAGTACTACACATCTCTAATGTAGACCCTTGTCCGGCCTACTAAATAGTTGCCCTGTGCAGTAAGTACAAGATTATAGTAGCTATACATATCCACATGCTCACATTAGCGAATGTTCAAAACTGCACTGATTCGATAATCCAGGGGTGCCAAACATAAATGGAAAAGCATGCAACGAACCGGAATAAGTAGCTTGGAATTATTTCAATAATTTTTCTGTTTTAATAAGAAACATAAACAACAAAAAAGCTTTACTGTCTGCCTTTCTTCGTTTTTTAATTGTGTAATTTTCACACATATTCTGTGACTTTAGTTAACGAAATAGATACAACATTTATAGCTTCATCTTCCGTAAATTTAAATAAATAAAATACTAAACTAAAGTACTATTACTATATAATATCAGAATTATGGTGACAAGTTCATTTGAAGAAATTTCTAGAAATGCTTAATTTCGGAGATATTCCACGTTTTTCTTATTGGAACAGTACTAGTTAAAAAATCAATTTCATAACGACATATTAAAAATTATCTTCTTCTAAGATATGACATAATACTAAAATTAAATTAAAAATGAGTACCTAAGTTACTGCATTATTTTAATAAGAATTCAATTTGCTTACATTGGTGTTTTATAAAATATACATTTATTAATTAATTAAGTAAAGTAAACACTTCAGAAAAAAATCTATTTTTTATAGCTATTGTTCAAAATGTGGACCTGCAGCACAAATACAGGCACGTCTGTTGTATTTGTTACTGCGTGATATTCTGATATTGCTCGTGAAAATTTCTGGAATTAAATAATTCCGGATATTTTCGCAAATGAACTTCTCGCCTTATTTTTATGTGTTGTTGTCTATTGGTTAAGTTATGGCATTTAAATCTGGGATACCATGCATATTTAATAATATTTTTTATATTCTTCTGACTTTTGTCAAATATAACAATTTATGTATTGTAACGTTTTATTTATTTAGGTGAAGTGTAAAATTGATTTAAACACTAATATTTATATAACTAAGTTTAATTAAAGAAATATGAATTATAAAGAATAAATAAAAATAACTAACACTAAGAATTAACAAATATAAACACTAATTTAAGAACTAATTATTATTACTAAAGACTTAAACACTAAGATAATTTATTTAAACAATTAAAACTACGCAATATTTATTTCAACATTATTTATATCACCGTCTATTTATTTATATCACCATTTGTACACTACACGTATTAACACAAGACTGTCCTCGCGATCTTTTGCTTGGGGTATTTATATAAAACGATTCATTCTCGAACATTCGTCGATTCCTTGTAAATCAGAACAATGGGAAGCGGACGGACGTGTTCTGACAAGTTCGCTAGCGGTCGCCGCCCGCGCCGCCGCCCGCGCCGCGACCCTGGGTTCGCTACATTGCCCCCTCCTTAAGACTGTTTCGTCCCGGAACAGTTCGTTATGACGAAATCTGCATGCATCACCCTTGGTGCATCTGGAAGTCTTGAAGAAATAACAGTCGACGGTCCGTTTGAGTTCTTCTTGGCCGGTAGAGTTGAAGCTGCAGACTAGAATTTCCACTCCGGTAAAGCGGAAGACTGTCTCTAACATGCTTCTAACAATCCTCCAATCCAAACCATCTAGTCCACAGCCTATCTTCGGTACTGCCAGTTTCATGATGTCGTTTTCCAACAGATGGTCCTTCATATCGCACAGCGAGTCCCATAAATTGCGGTATGACGGCTTCTGATATGAGTATTGTTTCGTAACGAGATAGTAAATGTACCGCTTGCGTTCCTCGTTCTCATCCTTCAGTTGTACCGTTTTTCCGACAGTTGGACGTTGGTTGGCCAGTTCTTGTACTCGTCAAAATTTTCTTTTAAAAACTGAAGCGATGCCGCGGGACATTTTAATGTCTTTCGCTACACAGTGAGCGAGGGAATATTCTGGGGACACGGTGAACAGATCTCGTTGTTCTTCTCGTGTAACGCCATACCGTGCTTTGTGACCAGTGGAATGGCTTTCCATAAAGTCTTCAAATGTAGGTTCCTCAGGTACAACCCGGCGAACCGTCGCTCCACGATGATCGTCAAAGTTATCACCAGCAAAAGGGGCTAACCGATTGAAGTGGACTACCCTCGGCTTTCCATTAGGTGTTTTCCTAATTCTGTAGACCACATCATTTATTCTTTTGATGATCTCGTAAGGACCTTCCCAATTCCTTTGCAGCTTGGGCGATAAGCCGCGACGTCTTTGTGGATTATAAAGCCACACCAAATTTCCAGGTTGATAACCACCTTTCTCAGCCTTGACGTCATACTGGTCCTTCATCCGATCGCTGGCACCTTGAATGGTTGTACGGACTTGTTCATGGATGTCATTCATTCTTCTCCGTAAGTCCGTCACATAGTCCTCCCCGGCAAGATCTTCACCGGGTTTACTGCCAAATGTCAGGTCGCATGGTAAGCGCAACTCCCGCCCGAATAAGATGTTTGCTGGTGTCTGCCCTGTTGTCTCATGCACAGATGAACGGTAAGCCAACAAGAACAGATGAAGATGTCGGTCCCAGTCTCGTTGATGGTTAGAGACTACCTTTGACAAATACCGATTTATTGTCCGTTCAACCATGCCATCAGACTGCCGGTGTAATGCAGTAGTTCTAGTTTTCTTTATTCCTAATATCTTACAGATATTTTGGAACAGGGCGGACTCGAAATTCCTTCCTTGGTCGGAATGTATCTCTCGCGGTACTCCAAATCGGCAGATGCATTCTTTAACCAAAACTTCAGCGACCGTTACGGCTTCCTGGTTGGGTAATGGGTAGGCCTCAACCCACTTAGTGAAGTAGTCCATTACTACCACTATGTATTTATTTTCCTCATCAGTTTCTGGGAATGGTCCGGCCACGTCAATCGCAATGCGTTCAAAGGGACTTCCAACGTTATATTGGCGCATTGGAGCTCTTTTTTTTCTATGTGGCCCGTTACTTCCCGCGCAGATCACACATTTCTTGCACCACTCTTTAACATCCTCCTTGCAATTTACCCAGTAAAATCGTTGGCGCACTCTCTCAAGGGTTTTATTCACTCCAAAATGTCCAGATCCGTCGTGGATCTCCTCCAATACTTCCGGTACTCTATTCCTAGGAATTATCAGCTGGGTCCTACTCACAGTACCGTCAGTATTCTCTATGACACGTTTCAGGAGGCCCTCTTCAACCACAATAGAGTCCCACAGGGCCCAGTACGATTTTACACTTTGTGAGTGTCGTGCAACATCTTCCCAAACTGGTCTACTATCGTCACGTTTCCAATCCCGTATAATTTTCAAGTCCGAGTCATTCTCTTGGTCCTTGCGAAGGTCTTCCGTTTGCCAACTATCATTCACTACTGTTGTTCTGGCGATGGTCGAGAGTTTTTCTTCTAGACGACTGCAATGGTTGCATTCGTCCTGGCAAGGTCTTCTTGATAATGCGTCAGCATTACGATGGCTTGTACCTGCTCGATGCTCAATAACGAAGTTATATTCTTGCAATCTTTCAATCCATCTAGCTGCCTGACCTTCAGGATTCTTAAATTGTAGCAGCCATTTGAGAGCAGCGTGGTCAGTTCTTATAAGAAATCTTCTACCGTACAAATATTTGTAGAAGTGCTCCTCGGATTTCACGACAGCCAAAAGTTCTTTTCTGGTGACGCAATAATTCCTCTCTGGTTTTGACAAGGTCTTACTAAAATAGGCAATAACCTTCTCTTGTCCGTCTTGTATCTGGGAGAGAACGCCACCAATTCCAACGTTGCTGGCATCTGTATCTAGAACGAATTCCCCTTCTGGTAAAGGATAACTTAGAACAGGTGCGCTTGTCAAGGAATATTTAAGTTGTTTGAACGCAGCTTGACAGTCCATCTCCCAGATAAATTTTCTGCCTTTTTCAGTAAGCCTTGTCAATGGCTTCGCTATGTTGGCAAATCCAGGTACATAACGTCGGTAGTATGTACAGAGACCAAGGAAACTTCTCAATTCATGTTTGTCCCTCGGTACTGGCCAGTCACTCACAGCCCTTATTTTCTCCGGGTCAACTGCAATACCCTTACCAGAAACTACGTGTCCAAGATAATGCACTTCTTTTTGAAATAAGTGACACTTCTTTGGACTGAGTTTCAGGTTAGCCTTTCTCAATCTTTGGAAAACCTCTTCCAAGTTCTTCATGTGGTCCTCGAACGTTTTTCCTACCACAATAATGTCGTCGAGATAGACCAAACATGTTTTCCACGATAGTCCAGCCAACACGGTTTCCATAAGCCGTTCAAACGTTGCAGGGGCATTGCAGAGCCCAAATGGCATAACAGTAAATTGCCAAAGACCGGTACCGATGGTAAATGCCGTCTTTTCTTTGTCTCTTGGGTCTAAATCCACTTGCCAGTATCCGCTCTTTAGATCAAGAGTAGAGAAAATCTTTGATCCTGACAATGTGTCCAGAGTATCGTCTATTCTGGGTAGCGGGTAGCTATCCTTCTTCGTCACGTTGTTAAGTTGACGATAATCGACGCAGAATCTTGTAGAGCCATCCTTCTTCTTTACTAGCACCACTGGTGAAGCCCATGGACTGCTTGAAGGTTCAATCACACCTTCCGTCCTCATGTCCTCAATAATTTCTTCTGCTTCTTCCCGCTTCGCCAGTGGTAATCTTCTTGCTGTTTGGCGGATGGGTCTTGCGTCTCCGGTGTCTATTTTATGATGGACTACATTGGTTCTTCCTTTGTCCTTCTTGTCCAATTGGAACACATCTTGAAAGTTTCCAATTAAACCCTTAGCCTTGGTTTTCTGGTCGGCGGTCAAGTCCTGGAACGATGTTGACAGCTCCTTCAATAGTATATCCGGAACTTCACAGGTTGTGCTATCTTTGGCCTTCACAGTTCGAATAATCGATGATACCGTTGAGCATTCTCCTACTATGGTCCCTTTCTTCAGTGTAACGGGATAAAAATTAATGTTCATTACTCGAACTGGGATTATCTTGTCGGTTTTAAACAAGGCTTTTCCAATTACAACTCCAGTCCCAGTTTTGGCATCATCGTTTTTCGGCTGGAGCATGGCAATGTTTCCCTCACAGAAGCTACCCTCTATCTGTGCTTCCACGATTGATTCACTCCGTTCTGGGAGGGTTACATCTTCCATTATTAATACTCGCATGGCATTGTCGTCTCGTGGATTTAATACCAGTTCTTCATCATTGACCATCATCACTCCATTCTTCAGGTCAAGTTTAAATCCATGCTTTTTCATTAAGTCCATACCCAGAATGAATTCATCTTCTACGTCTGCTACCAGTGCGCGATGTTTAATGCACGTTTTTCCAATAATTATGCTCAAATCTATTTCTCCAGATGCGGTAGCTTGTTCTCCTGTGGCTGTGCGTATTTGCCACTTTGTTGGAAGTAGATGTTTTCTGCACAGTTTTCTTGCTAAGTCGGGTCTGATTATTGTTTTTGTCGCACCCGTATCCAGCAACATTTTAAGCGGCCTGCTGTCGATAGAGCCGTCTACATAGACACTGTTAGCTTGATGATGAAGGGATGCGACATAACTAATAGATTCTGGGGCTACTGGAATACGGGTCGACGATTGCCCCTTCGCATCAACCCGACTTAGTTTCCCGACTCTTTTTCTTCCCTTCTTGCTTCTGCTTTCCTCTGTTGTTTTCTGCAGAGCCTTTGCGGGTGACCTAATTCACCGCAATTCCAACAGCGGAGTTTTTTTCTTCCCGCGCCATGAATTTCAGATGAAATTCGTCTTATCCTGTCATCTAGATCCTCAGTGTCTTCATTCCTCTCAGCATCGATAATTCGCACTCGCGATTGGTTGCGTGAAGCTTGTTTTGCAGCTTCATGATCTAATGCATATGAAAGTGCATCAACCAGAGTTTTTGGTCGAGCCAATCGTAGTGCCTGCTGAGTTTCATTGTCTCGGACCCCATAGATAAATGCTTGTGTAGCTAGGCATTCCAAAACGCTGTCAGGGGCTGTAGGATGTGCGAGACGAACCAAACGAGCTATATCCGCTTCAAATTCTTGAAGGTTCTCTTTTGAACTCTGATATCGGTTCCTCAGTTGCGTCTGGTACACCTGCTCCAGATGCGCATTGCCATATCGCATATCCAATCGCTTAACAAGTTGTTCGTAGTCTTCCTGTTCATCCTCTTTTAGCGTCTGTAGGATATCGATGGCTTCTCCACGTAGCGAAACTGTCAGCGCAGTAGCTTTTTCTTTGGAAGTCCAACCATTTGCTTTGGCAGCGGCTTCAAATTGTTTTACATAATTCGGCCATGATGACTTGCCGTCGAATTCGGGTGTTTTAATGTGCAGTCTTGAATTATTTTCCGCTTTTACTGTTTTGTTTTCTTGAATTATATCAGTCTTAACTGTATTAGAATTTGAAACCGATGGTAACGTAATTTTGGAGAAATTTTGCTGTAACTCTTCAAGTTTCTTTTCATAAGTTTCTATTCTCTCTTCTAATATTCCCGAACTTTCTTTCAATTGTTCTTTAAATTGTTCGTTTAGTTTCTCTTCCAAAGTTCTAGAATTTGCCATCAACTCTTCTTTCAATATTCTAGAACTTTCTTCAAACTTTCTAGAATTTTCGGTTAATTTTTCTTCCAATTTTTCTTTTAAACTTCTAGAATTTTCTGTTAATTTTTCCTCCAGTTTTTGTTCTAAACTTCTGGAATTTTCTATTAATTCTTCTTTCAATGTTCTAGAAGTTGCAGCTAATTGTTCTTTTAAATTTTCATGAGCTTTTCTAGAATTTTCTTCTAGAAGTTTACTAAAATCGGTGAAACCACCCGCAATTTCGAATACAAACTCATCTGGATTTTCACCAGCTTCTACTAAAGCTTGCCGTAGACGAAGTTGCAGAACAGCCTTGGATCCCGATGTCTCTAATTCTCGGTCTTCCAGCTCCCTCTTGAGATCGGTTACTTTCAATTCACTTAATTTTACTTGTTTAGTCGCCATTTTATTTTTTTTTATTTATACTTCACAGTTTATTAACCCCACACCTGACACCAATTGTAACGTTTTATTTATTTAGGTGAAGTGTAAAATTGATTTAAACACTAATATTTATATAACTAAGTTTAATTAAAGAAATATGAATTATAAAGAATAAATAAAAATAACTAACACTAAGAATTAACAAATATAAACACTAATTTAAGAACTAATTATTATTACTAAAGACTTAAACACTAAGATAATTTATTTAAACAATTAAAACTACGCAATATTTATTTCAACATTATTTATATCACCGTCTATTTATTTATATCACCATTTGTACACTACACGTATTAACACAAGACTGTCCTCGCGATCTTTTGCTTGGGGTATTTATATAAAACGATTCATTCTCGAACATTCGTCGATTCCTTGTAAATCAGAACAATGGGAAGCGGACGGACGTGTTCTGACAAGTTCGCTAGCGGTCGCCGCCCGCGCCGCGACCCTGGGTTCGCTACAGTATAATTTTGATCACAGATATTCTCCTGTCAAATATTAAAAAAAAAAGTCATTTGAGTCATAAATGTTCAAAATACAGTGTTTTTCAACAACCCTTTATGACGTCACTTATAGCAAATGTGGTAGATATTGTAAAAAGTATAGAAATTACTCATTTTTTTAGATGCTGTAAGATATAAGGTGTAAGTCAACTAATATTTGTGATTAAGTAGTTTTGCACAATCCCTTAGGGATAGTAAGCTGTGAATGATTTATTCATTTATTTTATCAATAGCGGTTAATGTCGTACGTTATTCATTTATTTTTAATAAGTTTTAATTATTTTAATTAATTCATTAATAACTAAATTTTTAAATAGTGTAACCATAGAATCGAAATCGAGTAATATATGTAATTTGTTCCTAAAATGTCATTTTCATACATTTGAACAAATTTCACGTAGAAAACCGTACAAAAACTCCATATATCACACATGAGTGAAGTATTATTATAATCAGATCCGTGAGAATTTTCTAAATTTACGCGTACCTACTCAGTGATTCTCAAAGTGGGTGCCGCGGCACCTAGGAGTGTCTTTCATTACTTGTAGTGGTGCCACGGGCGAGGGGTGAAATTTAGCATCGTAGGTACTTTAACTGTTCTTGGATCGGAGCATTTGAATCTTCTTCTTCATACTGATGTTACGAAGTAGAACTACCTACTCACATTCTTTGAACAAGTAAAAAAAATGTTAAAATCGTTCGACAAAAATTAGAACTTACAAGATAGAATTGTCCAAATACACCCAAATAAATAATGAATATTACATCTAGCTCACGTATCACATATGTTTTCCTAAGATTAATAAAATATATTTAAAATTTGATGCACATAAGTTCGGTTGCCGGAAATTTTATATTATCGATTTGGAGTGCCTTTACATTAAAAAATTGGAGAACCACTAATCAAACTATAGATAAATGACTTACTTCACTCACTGTATTATAATGTACCTATTATTAAGTGACGGTCCAGAACTTTGGCATAGTACGGTATTACTTATTCAGTCTGTTAGAATGCACGATGCTGCCTGCCTTATTTTTATGTACGTTCTGTTCAGTAACTCGGGTTTTCCTTCAAAGTTATTAGGTTTGTAATTGCCCGGCTTGCGTCGTATCTCTTGAGTGTAGTGTTGAATTTTTCATTACGCAGCCGTCTTGCTGCTGAAGTTTGATATTCCGTAAGTTTTGCGCTGGTGATAATTGGTTGGGTTTTTTATTTTGGGCCTTGGAGCTGAATAATGAAGGCGAAACACAGGGTGACCTGGTTTCAGGTGTAACTGAAATAGAAGGACAGCTGTCTCCGCTTTGTCATAAAATCATCTCTTCCACGTTTATTTTTCAGGAAGAAAACTTAAAAGTATGTATAATTCAAGCTCTAATTACTTACAAATAGGAAATGTTGTAAAGTACATTTGATTTGTACGCAGTGAGTAACTACATTTCATAGCTAGAAAAAGTCGTCATCAGTTAATTAAACCTTGAAAATAGTATATTGTAATACAAGTGTAACATTGGAAGGTTGTTATTACAAAACGATTAAGATCATACAAATTTTGCATAGACCGTTGAGCATAACACATCGTTCGTCTTAAACTTTCGTTTATTAAAATGAAAAATGTTTCATAATTTCAAAGTAAAATAATGCCAATTAGACCTCTGTTTGGTCTATTATTTTACCAGTTTACGTTTTCATTTTCTGGCCGAAAATAATGTCAATTTGACATCTCTTTCTTCTATTGTTTTACCAGTTTACGTTTTTTTTTTTGACCGAAATTTTATAAATGAAGCAACATATTAATTCCAAAGTGATATTTCCTCAGAGATTGTGATTATTCATTCTTCTTAATATTAATTAATTAAGATTCTTGTATTATTAATATATCAAAATATAATTTTTATAATTCCAATAAATTATTTCAAAAAGCAAGTTGTTTGAGAGAGACGATATTACTTTACAAAATGTTGCAAGTCGATATTTTGTACCGTTATCTTATGTTGATATTTTTACGTTTCTGTACGACCGTAGAAAATAGTTATTTTTGTATTAATTGGTTGAAGTTTGTGTTTTAGTGCGTGAGACGTCACTTTTTTGACGAGGCTTGCCGAACACATTAATAACATTATTATTTCTACAACTAATTTTCAATTACAATATTTTTATTTATCTATATAAATTGAGTGAAAAAATGTTTTCCATCACCCGGAAAAAACGTTTTCCAAAGTGGCAGGTATTGAAACGAAACGAACGAAAGTTATAAAAATGAAAATTTTCTCATTGGATTTGCACAACCCCTAAAGAAAAATTCATATTTCGATATATCGGAAATATCAATATCTAAAACATCGATATTTTGAGCTGAAAATATCGATATTATCGATATATCGCATATCGATACTCATCCCATATGGTTTACCGGCATGTACCTGTTTCACCATTCGCCACTCTTCCCCGGTTGATAAAAGTCCCCGTCAAAAAATAAAAGTTTAGTTTTATTATTTCATTTTATTTTTTCCACACATAATGTAAAGCAACGCGACTCTCCTAAACTCCCATCTAGATCCTTATCTTTCATTTTTCTATACATGATTATTGCGAGTTTGCTATAGTCTGTTTCAGAATGAATTATTGAATACTGGCGCGCTAATAATTTTTTGCTCAGGAGCAGTCGAAAACCCTAAATTCGATAGAGTTAGAGATGTTATATTGAAATAAATATAATTTTTGATAAATTATTTTTATTTTTAGTTTTTCGAACTTAATGACTTAACACTAGGTGTTATAGTAATCCTACCTATAAAATTTCAACATTCTACGGTTAATCGTTTTTGAGAAATGCGAAAAATTTAAAAAAACTATTCAAATATAATGCCCTTTTGGCATAGCTGATTTCAATAAAAAAGGAGGTGCCTAACAGGATGTTATGGCAATCCCAGATAAAAAAATTCATCATTCTACGGCTAATCATGGTTCAGGGATGATGTAATGAGTAATACAGTATTTACATAATCAGATTTAGAAATGAAAATATCAAATAACCTAAGTGGCTACTTGGTTTGCGTCTACATTTAATGCTAATGAAGCTAATGATAATACCTTTATAACTTATTTATCTTAAAATATCACTTTCTAGAGCAAAGCCGAAACGTTGAGTATCCCGAGTTGTCCGCGAATTTGTTCACATTAAATAATTATGTCGAACGTTGTCGTTTTTAAGGAGGGCCTGCACCACCTTAATTATTAGAGTAGATATTTTTATTTTAGTGTATTAAAAAAAACCTTTCTTATGTAGCCTGTGCTTAAATATGGCCCTGCTGGTATTTTAGTATTGATACAAATCTTCCGATATTTTATTCATATCAGTACATTTAATCCAGTATCGGAAAACTTTTATTTAATAATATAGGTACGATGGTTATTTCTGATTAAATTTTTTTTCACGAAAGTTACTTTTATTACTTCTGGAAACAGGCTTAGTAAACTGTTTTTTTCTTTGAGCTTAGAATGAAGAGTGGAGCATTTAATTTTATTGTGAAGCATAAGAATATTAGAATATTTACGTTTTTTAAAAATATTTTCTTTTTATATTGCTTCCCACAGTTTTCTTTTGGTACTTGAAAGTATCGATATTTTTCTTTCAATCCTATACTGGTATTGATAGTACCCAAATATCGATATTTTGTATCGCACATGCCTAATTACAGGAAAGTATATAGCGATGTTCCTACTATTCGAGAAGTAAGCTTCGTTCCTGATATAAAGCGTATGGCACTATAGTAAAGTTATATCTTATTTTTCAGATGAATCTATTTATCGAATAGCTGAAAAATATCCAATACTACTTAGCAAATTTTTATTTATTACTCTTTCTCATTCTGAAACGGACTCACCGCCAACTACCTCGCGCCATCTTTACGATCTGTTGACAGCATTTTCAATGCAAAGTTAATTTTCAAATAACTTGTACTGAATTTTACAAATATGCAAAATACAAAAAGAGCATTGGAGGCAGACAAAAAATATAAAAATAACTACTATTTTACTTTCATAGTGATTTTAAATATTTTTGATAAATGTTTAAAGTTTAAAGCTAGTATTAATGTTTTTTTTAATTAAGAGTATTTAAATTAATTTTGTATATTTTTTCTTAAAACTGCTTACCATGCCTCTCCTCCCCTTCACTCCTCCATTCCGTGCCGTAGCCAATAAAAACATTCGTCGATCCTGGGGCGAAAGTAGAATCCTTTATTGAAAAATATATAGATAGGCAAGACCGTATATTTTTGTGTAACGCTGTTTTGGAATCAGAGTTGACAGAACCATCTAGTTCGTGGTTCCATGAATTACTTTGCGGAAAATAAATAGACAAAATTTTAGATAAGTAAAAATGTTTCACATATTTACTGTAATTTTTTGTACCTTAATAAAGTTCTTGCACAGAGCATAGCATAGCATATGATTTTAAAATGCCAATAGCTAAAGGATTTCGTAGAAAGAAGAAATGGAATGTTTATAATTTTGTTGATGAAAATAAAATGGGAATTTTTACTTCCAAGGATCAGTGGGGAAGTTTGGCGATTCCTTTTTATTTTTTAATTTAATTAAGATTGTGATATTCTTCATTTTATTTCACTTAAAGGTGCCTAGATTTCTGAAAAAATGAAATTTTATACAAAAATGATGTCACAGAAGTTTATGGAGAACGTATCGTATACCATAAGCAATGCGCGCTGGGTTCCCATGGCAACAGGAAGTTTTGCTTCAACCTATAATCTACGTTCAAAAAGTTAGGTCTCACCATCCGATGTACGAAAGCGCATAACTCACTTAATACCTCACAAAAGTTTGATGATAAATCATTAATTATAGAAAAAAATGGGAACATAATTTTAAATTTCAATTACATTTTAAGTTATAATTATTCATTTACTTACTTTTAGAAAATATTTCACATGTAATTTAAATCACGCTAACTTCCCCATTTAACAGGAAAAGACTACAAAACATCGATGTGAGCCTTATTTAAGTTGTTAATATTTTTGATCGTATAAAGAAGAAAACATGCAAATGTTTCTAAAAGAAGAGTATTAGCTTGTAAACTGTCTAAAATATAAAAGAAAACTTTATCATGGTGAGATCCCGAAACGTTGAGATAGAAACCATTGGCCCTTCATCCTGCGATTCAGTTTTTTCTTATTTATTATTTTGTAATAAATAATAATAGTGTACCACTTAAACATTCTGTATTTGAATACACCCTCCGAAAAATTGTCTGGGTGCGCCTCTGGATGTAATAAATATAAAATTTTTGAATCAGTACCGTGGTTAGGCAATAGTAATACCGCAAAGGCGCATGGTTAATAAATAGTGAACTTGTCAAATCTAATCGATTTTTTACTCTTTTTGTTTGTGTGTTTTCATTTTGTTATTGAAAATGCACATATAAAAGGATGTCTATGGAACACCAACGGATGGCAGCGTTTATTGAAGTTAAAAAGAAAAAAGGAAAAGAAATTTATTTTGGCTTCTTTTTAAGAAAATTTAACAGCAAACGAAATAGAAAGTTGCAACTATGTATTTAAGTGTATGTAATGTACTATTTTCATGTACATAAATTACATTTTTGAAAGTATCTATTCCTACTTTTCTACATTTATAAGAATTTAGTTTGCTCTTTCAATTAAATCTTTGGTCCTTTCTAGAAATATAACCTAACTACGGCCTTGCCTCTAGTCGGGTCTAGGCCATGACTAAAATGGCAACTCTATTTTAGGGGCTATACTTTAGGTATTAAAGTATCTGTTCCATCTGCGAATGTTGTAGTATAAAGAATTAAATGAGATAGGTATAGATTTATCGCATGGTGTCTCAGTGGAATAATTGCGTAGTACTTATTTATGCGTGTCATAATAGAAAACAAGAAAGAAATAAAATAAAGTGTGAATTTGAACATCTGGCTATCAGCTCGTCTTTCATCCATTACCGATCAATTGCAATGACAAATGTGATGTATTTCATTTGACACGAGCTATAAAAGAATGCTTGGCTAACCACTTGGCGCACACAAACTATGCTCAATCATTAACGGCTTCATGATCCATAAGATTTATGTCCCCAATATGTTTTATTTCTGGCTCAGGAATTGATGAATTTATCTATTGACGTTCCGAAACCGAAGCAAAGAAGCTGTGACAATATTGACAAGCAAAGAGAAATATAGGATATATACGAGAATTCGACGTACAAAATTTCATAACAAAGAATGAACGAGAAAAGCTACTGTCCAAATGGATATTATTTTGTGAATAATACTCATACCCACATTTTTACATTGGAAACGAATGTCCACGTTATACCTATTTCATTGCTATACTTTTTACTTAATTTATTTATTATTATCACCCGATTTTGATGCATTTCGGATATAAGCGATGGTACATGGGTTGAAATATTTTATCTCAGCGATTTATGTAGGGGGTTTTATGAAGGGGGGTTGCTATTCAGAACACCCCTTATGACTTCTGCAACCTTTTTTCAGCAATATTAATATTATTCCCAAAGAAATTATTAAACTCTTAGCATTATATATTACAGTTTTGATGAATGGAAACATAAGCCATTAAACAATATGTATATCTTCAATAACGTCATCTTGAAAATTTAAAAATAATAAACTAGTGATGGATGTGTTTTGAACATCCGGAACGTCTTATGTATTTTTATAATTTGACGAATAAAATGTAGTTAACAAAGCATTGCTATAACCTAACCTTTCATCGAAATTCATTCAAATCTAATATGGTATCAAAATTATCACCAAAATAATCAGATATAAAAAATATGTAATATGTTACACCTATCAAAACTGTGTATTAATAGGATATAACAATATGGTAGTGCAGTACGATAATATCCTTGAATAATCATTACCTATGTTAAAAAATATTAAATGTCAAACCTTAGTCAATAAACGAACACAAACGTTTATCATGTATTTATTTTTGTACAACATTACATTTAAAAATAGCAGTAGTAAACAGCGAAGCGATTCGCTTTTTACTATTAGAACGAAAACTAAAGGGAAACTTTTCTCTGCTCACTAATAATTGTAAACAGCAATTTTGGTGACACAAAAAAAGTGGCAGGGCGCTTACGTTAGACAAAAAGGTTTAAAATCTTAAAATATTCATTTAAATATTCAGAATGCTTCATTTGCAAATTTTTAATGATGATTCCACACACGTCATTTTTATAATTTTGTTAAGAAAAATATTATGTTTGAACCAGTTTTTTACCGATCATGACGCAAAACACTTGAAAATTCAATCAATTGAAGCAGTATAATAGTAATAAAATTACGTTAAAACGATAAATTTCCGGTACCAATTAAATAAACAGCTGTTATTCTTTATAACTGTCAAAATGTCAGAGTGACAATTAATATTTGAATGTTATAATATTTAAACTGTTTTATTTAGCGTTGTCTTTAAAATATACAGTTTGATTCACCTTAGAATTAAATAGGTTCGCGAAGATGTTTCTGCGTGGATTTAACAGTTAGGACCGAGACAACTGCCACATTTATTAGTGGCGGAAATGCACGAACACCAATCGAGTTGTATGCAAGCTGAAGAGATGTTATTTATTTTTTTAAGTAAAACAAATTTATTGGTCAAAGAATTAAGAAAACTACCGGAGTGTCGCCCTGGCATCACTACACTCCTGTGAACAATAATTCATTGAATGTACAAATTATTGTTAATTTGAAGGAAAAAGCTAGGAGACAGTTTATTTATTCTAAGATGTAAATAAACTTCTATGATTAGTTATTTACAGACTTGGATTTAATAATCAAGAAATATTTTGGTAACAAAATACGTATTCCCAATTCCAGTACACAGATGCTCTTGAATTAAGTAGCCAAACTTAAAGTTTGATACATTCTGATACTGTTCATATTGTAACGAGCATGACTCACTACCGATGATTCATCAAGACCAATCTCTGTGGTCAGTCATCAGAACATTCTACGAGGTTCAAGAATAATTATTCACAGGTATAAATTGTTGCTGCCCAAAGAGTTCCATCAGTCCAGTTTAGAAAAGCGACAAAATAAATTTTGATATCGTTTGCAGTGCCGTGCCTTGCAAGCAGTCAATTTTCCTCAACATATCTTTAGCACTTGCGTTATACTGGACGTCTACTAGAAGAGGGAATATATTGTATTCAATCTGTAGTTTCATTCTAAATCCAATCTTTGCACAATCAACTTTTTCAGTTAGGTATATAAAATTTTGTTAGATTCGAAAGAAAAAGTAATTTCTTAATTTTGTATAGTTCAAATTATAAACGCATATATTTTTGTTGTCATTCATGATTCTACATTCATTCAATTTAAATCTGTAATTTTAAATTAGAGAAATTTCATGTATCTGGGGACTCAATATAAAAAGCGGTTAGAAGAAAAATCGAAAAAGAGACAATTTAAGAATCACTCATATTTTTTTAAATATAAGTTTAGGTTAGGGGCGGGTAAGTAATGTCGCAGACGGGCAGCATACTGTCTAGGCGCGGCCTTGATCTTGTGAATATTTTCGTTTAAATCACAGTTTTTGTTATTTTCATCGTTATTTAATAAACGATAAATAATAATAAATTTATAAATTTTCTTTGTCGGCGGATAATTCTAAAGAAATTCTGTTCTATCACGTCAGGTGGTGTACACTATAAATTCCTCACTTTCACTGTCATTCATCATTTTAATTATAATTTTCAAAAGATGAGTGCCATAATTTACAGAAATTGACAGATTTTTTTTTACTACTTACGCAAACACCCATTAATTATAACCTTTATTTGACATTAAATTGATTTGCAGTACCGCTTACTTGGTAACCGTGGTCACCTAGGTTAATAATAAATTATTATTAACTTTATATACTGCCACTTTTTAAAGAAATTCAAGTTTTCAAATCCAAATATATTTTGAATAATTAAAAAAAAATTAAATACGCTGTCTAAAATAAATCAAATAATACCAAATAAAAATCAAAAGTTAGGTTTACTGAAACGTCGAATATAAAAAAAACACAGACATTTTTGTGAATATTACGAATTACTGACCAGCACTTTATGCACAATTTGACGTTAGGTCAATAATGATAGTCTTCTCAACCTTAGTGTAAAATGACGTAGTTTATATTTATTAGATTTTTTTTTGACACATTTAATTAAATAAATAGTGTATGATATACGGATGAAATTAAATTTGTTGTCCTTGAAATCGTAAATAACTATTTTCTGTGATACAGGAATCTTGCCAGTTACTAATGTAGCGGAGAACAATAACAAAACTTTGAATAATGTAAACAATTCAACTATACTAACTTGTAAAATTAACTATCAGTTTTAAAGGTTAGTAAAGGTTAGTTTACCTGATGAGTGATGACTAAACTGTTTAAATAAATAGCGGTTTACAAGTAAATAACAAATAAAACTATTGTATAATATACGCTAAGTACAGTTTATCTGCTTCAAGGTGGTGACAGGCTCGCCTAGACGAGTTTTACCCTCCTAATAATGTAAAATTATTAACTCCTAAAATTGTATTACAATAAGAAATTCCAACGTCTAATTTTTATCTTATCGTGATCGTGATGCAAACACCTGAAAATTAGACTATTGGGAAAATTACTATACTGATAATGCCACTCATAATTTGTCAACCAATTAAATCACAGTATTTTGGTGAATTGAACCAATCAGATTCAAATCTCATTGTTTATCGTCAGTCGCTGTTAATTGCGAGTTTGTAGCTTTTAAAACTAGAAAAATTAATTGACCATAAAATATTTTGCCCTGGGGGGCTAAAAATGCTAGCTACGCCACTGGTCATTTTGACCCCAGTGAAAAATTCATAAAACTATAGTAACAATCGCCATGGTTATATCTTGTTAATATGAAACTTTTTGTTTGATCTGTTGTTATTCATAAAATAATGATCCAAATATAATTTATTCATAATTCCTGTGAAATAACGACAACTGAGGTTGAATATGATTCTTATGATCTGAATGTAATTTTTGACAGTCGTTTGTCTCTTACTACTTACTAATAAATTCATGACTCTTGTTATATTACATTATGATTATTCCACATAAGTCATTTTCATCCAATCAGAATGCTTCATTTAATGGCCATATATAGCTTTCAGTGACGAAATTTATAAAATCACAATATCATTCTCATGGGTACATTTTGTTGATATCAAATATTTTATGTTTGAACTGTTGTCATTCGTGAAATTATTAAATCATTCGAGCTCTGATTTTAATAGGTAAAATTTACTCATAATTCCTGGGAAGAAATAACTATTCGTAAATTTTTACAATAAATTCATATCTCTTATTATATTACTAATGATAAAATTCCCTTAGCTGGATAAATTTCCACTACCAAGTAAATAAACAGTTGATATTGTTTGTAACTGTCAGTTTAAAGTAAATTAATATTTCAAAATAATAATTATTAAAATGTTTAATTTTATCTTGTCTTTGGAACTTATTTCACAAAATACCACATGACCACTCTGATATTATCGATAATCTTTTATTTGCACGATTTATTTTGCTTAGCAACAAACACATAAGAAAACTGTATGGTAAATCCCAACCAAAAGGATGGGTTTTACTTAATGTCAGTTTCTTTAGTGATTTTTCTAGAAAGCAAAAAAATCTAAGAATTCTATTATTACTTCTGATAATTTAGCAAGCATAGTAGAAAACCCCTTTAACGTAAAAATAATATTTAAAAATTACGGTTTAAAAATCAAATTTCACATTTAAAAACAATATTAATTTTCTTTGTAAGACATACTTTAGAAAATATGTATATGTATGTACATAATTTAAAAAGTTGTAGTTGATACTTATTTTACATTTAAAGTTGTAAGTAATATAAAATTGGCATTTTACCTGTTGTTTGATACACAAAATTGATAAACCGGTGTTGGAAGGAAATTTCTTGTGAACTACTCGCATTTGAGATTAAATCAGGACGATCGTTTATTTGCGTCTAATTTTAATTAAAATTTACGTAACTGAAACGTGAAATTAGAAGCTGTTTTCTCTGTAAATATTTTGAAAGAAAAAATAGGTTTTTCTTCTTTTCGTTATTGTTTTATTGCTTAATTTTTACTTTTCTCTTCAGCTCTATTCCAGAGTCTAAAAAAACTAATCAGTGAAAAACCACCATCACAACAAGTGGCAAACAAGGAGAAATCAACAGATCAGTTACAGCATCAAAAAATAAATTGTTTCTCGAGGTAAAATCAATACAGCAGGATCTAATTTACAGATTTGCTGGATAAATTTTCTCGTATATTTTAACTTTTGTTTGTGTAATCCGATATTTCTGTTACAGATACCTACATTGTTTATTATATTGGTAATTGAAAAAACTAAACAACAGAATTTATGGTTGAATTGGGATTTAAACTAATCCCAATATAAATTTATTCGATTATAATTTTCACTAATTTTAATAACGCAAATATTGAATTTAAATAAAAAGTAGAATGAATTACAATTACAAAATAATTGATTTTTATAATTTCTGTTCACGACGAGCGAAGCGAGTCGGACAATTGCACGCGAGGCACACAAAGACACTTTTACTCTGAATAACACATGCTATTTTTTCTTTAAACTTAGAAATTTTTAAAATAAACTACTATTTGACGTTTAATATGTAGGTTACCTGTCAGTTATTCATAATTTTTAGTAACTTTATTCTTAGGTTATCTAGTTTCTATAGTGACATTTAGGACGATATTATAGATTTCTATTGTACAAGTTACTTCTTATTGGCTGATTCTACATACGGCGGCGAAAATATTATACGGCGGCTAGAATAAAAAATTATATTACGGAGGCATAGAAATTAAACTTCAACCTTGTCAATCACGTCAGAGAAGATGTCACTTTTATGAAGTTTGAAGAAAATAGTTATTTGTATATCAAGTGCTGAAAGTCTATCTTTGTCGAACCAAAACGAAAGTTGCAGCCTGAGCGAAGCGAAGGTTGCAATCGTTTGTGTTCGACAAAGGACTTTCAACACGTGTTATACACACTATTTTTTCTACTCCTGCAAGATAAAAAATAAGGAAATAAAAAATTATTTTTTAAACATGATATGACATTTATTGCAAATTTTGTATTTGTGATGCGCAAGTGATGCGTATCCGTGACAGCAACTATGCAACAAACATTTATTAGTGCTGCAAAGTTTTGCAGCACTACGTGCTGCAAAGAGTCACTTTCAGCATGAAAAACAAACCAGAAATAGTTATTTACATACCAAATGCGGGAACGACTGGTTTCCGGAGGAGTGTTTGGCGGCGCGAGCTCGCGAGCGCTGCCATAGAACGATTCCGGAAACCCAGTTCACGCAAGAGGTTTGTACAATATTTTTCGTACGAAAATTATAAAATCAATAATTAATTTTCTATTTGTACAAATATTTTTATTTATTGTATACACAAAATAATTTGTGGTTATGTGTTTCAGTACTAACAAATGCTGTCAATCTGTCAACATGACAGCAGTTGTTGCCAACATTGTATATCAAATGCACTAAATTTACTTTTTCTACATTAAATTTCGTTCAATAATCCCCTATTTTCTTTTAATATTATTAGGTAAAAGAATGTTTAAAACATTATACTATTTTATTATAAATATAGTTTTTTAATAAATGCTGTAGAAGTAGGAGTGTTTTTTTCAAAATTTCCCGGTCACCTATCTGGTGGAGACCTGGGAAATTGACGTTCCAGGCGTTGCTTAGGCAACGCGAAACAACACATTTCAATGCATGAGTACGAAAATTGTATTTTCAAAGCAGGAGTAGAAAAAATATTTTTTTCATTTCTAGAAGTAACGTGTGTTTTTATTCCTATATAAATATATACCGAATATTTCAATTTTTTTGATTAATTATAGTAGCCATATTTTTGGGTTGTGAAATATGACACATAATTCAATCACAGAACCAGAAAACAAATTTTCACGTTTATTTTATATCCGGATTACCCTTCCTACGGCCGTCTGACAACTGACGCTATAGTTATTTGTCATTGTATATTTTCATATTGTCATTTTCTAAAATATTTATGCGTTTTTCCGAATTTACAGGAGTAGAAAAGTATAGTATTATAAAAAGGATTATGGTCATTATTCTCTCAAATGATTGTTATTTTTTTATATAAATTTTTTAAATAAAATGTGTTTATTTCGAAATGATTTAATTTTAATTGCAATATTATCAATATTAAAATATTTTTTTTTACTTGAAGCAGTTTTAGCTTCAAGAACATAATTTTATTATTATAGTACCAAATTTTGAGTAGGATATGTCAAAACGTACATATTATGACTTTTAACTTATTTCTCGATGTTCTAAAATTTTGTACCCTTTTTTCAATATCCTGTATTTTAAATTTTTTATTGTTATTTGTGTAAGTAACCATAAAATTTTATAAAACTTCACGACACGCGGAAAGTTATCATGGATTGTGTTATAACCTCAACAAAGGATAAAAACCATGGCATGGTTATAGGTTTTCGTCTCAAAAGCGTTTGTGAGCAGTTTCAGGTGAAAAAACAACAAACTAGCCTATTGAAAACGGGCTTTGAACGCATATTATATTTCAATTTATTTCATAGTCTACGAACTTTCAACTCTGAAGAGTTCCGTTTCATATTTTCACATGAATGAGTTGACTTGTGGCTTATTTCATATTGAATTGAAGAAGTATAGATGCGCAGGATAATAGTGTTTTAAAAACTTTAATAAAAAGAAAAAGATATTTCTGCAATATTATTTAATTTCCCGATTCTTTTTGATTCTATTCATACTCGTAGACAAAAATAGCTATTTGTATCTGTGTTCATAAATATAATCTAATAATTGGTAATTTTTGAAAGTATTAAAAAATGAAATATAGATCTAGATATCAATAAAACAAGTTGTAATGACAAGTGTAATAAATAAAAATACGATAAAAAACTGCACTTTTGCAAATTTGATTACATTTTGTTGTTTAAATTACGAAAAGTCGTAAAAGTTGCTATGAAAATGTGATAGACAAGATTTTTGTGCCGATTTCTGCATAAATTTGAATGAATTTTGTGTATTCATTTATTAGGTACATAGAAGCAGTTGCTTGCAGTCTATATGTGTAAGGTGTGGGTGTGCAGTGCACACACTGGAAAAATAAAAATTATATTATTTTTTCTTATTTATATTTTATTATTTTAATTTTGTCATAAAAATATGATTATTTTATTGAGGGAGAAATAGCTCGTTGAATACATACCTACGTTGAATGCGAGCACTCATTCGTACATCCACTCCATCACAGCATTGAATAAATAACATCTCTAGGTATTTTTTAATCTACGATCAGCCATATTATACGCAGTGCAAGGACATCGCCAGTCAATGGGATAGGGAGGGGCAAGATGACAGATAGAGGATATAAATTTTAGATAAAATAAATACAAGAAATTAAATTAATTAGAAGATATTCATTTTTTTCTTATAAATTTTTCGACTACTTTATTATTAAAATGTTCGATTTTTAAGTAGCTGCCCCTCCCTGCTTCCCTTTGGCGACTCCCTTGATGCAGAGAGAGATATAGAATACTACAGAAATCTAATCGCCCCGTCTCTGTCGGTCGTATGCACTTATTAAATAGAACAGATTTCCATATTTTGAAACAAACCAGCACAAATCTAGCACCAACTGATGGTATAGTCATTTTAAATTTTTCTATAGTATTTAGAAATGTGTTAGTGTTACGTTGAGGTTCCCTCTAGAATATTGTTAATATTTCTGTTATTGAAATAGAACATACTTTCATGCTCTGGAACAAACCAGCACAAACCTAGCACTAACTGATGATGTAGTTATTTTTAATTTTCTCTAGTATTTACAAATTTGGTAGTGTCAAGTTGGGGTGCAAACTGAAATTGTTGATATTTCTGTTATATAAATAGAACAAACTTCCATATTCTGGAACTAACCAGCAGTCCAGCTCGAACCTAGCACTAACTGAAGGTACATTGTTTTTTATTTTCTTTATGTTGGGCATCCCAATTCGACATACATACATATATAAATAACCATTTTGCTTTCTTCTGTAATGACAATTGAAAAGATAAAACATCATTTAATTTTAAAATATTATTAAATACAGAACATATTTTGGTTGTAGTTTTGTAGCAAATTAATACATATTTTTTATAAATGTATTTTTTATCTTTAATAAAAATCCATAATTTTTATTTAAAAAATCCGTTGATTTAAATCATTATTTAAATCAAATGATTTAAATCAGGACAACTCTGATTAACATAATTTTATGTTTGACTTTCAGTCCTTGAAAAAAAAACCCATGTGGAGTCGAAGCCGGTCGGAGTAGAAATAAAGCTTTCCAAAGCTGACTGAATTTCAGAAATTTATTGCCTTATCTTAACGAACGAATTTGACATTTGCTGTTTGGGTTATAAAATTTCCTGACAGGCCTACATCAAGTGCAACAACAATTTTAAGAATTGTTAATAACTTTAAAAGAAATGGTAGAATAATACAATGGTCTGCTAGATCACACGATCTTATAAACAGTGGCGTAATTAAGAGGCGCACACGCTTGCAACGCGGGTGGGCCTCACAGATCAGGGGTCTGTTTTAGTTCTGCGTTATTATACCACAATAAATAGATAAATAAGCAGTAGTGACAATATGACAGCACCATTGCATTGCATGTCTGTTTCAACGCCTGCATATTGAGCACGTTTAAAATCTGCTGCTGCCAATAAGGTAGGATAGGTTGTCGCTTCTGGGATACTACTTTCATTAAACTGTAACTGTAACATGACATTGGGGTATGTGACCATAGTCGAATTGCATTATGTAAGTCATAAAATATAAAAACTAACCACTTTGCAATTATATACTTATTAGAAATTTAATGTTTCGGTGAAAGAACATGTTATATCAACATGGTAGGATACTGGAAGCAGGCAGACTGTGTCCTACGCTCCAAGTCTATCTCTTTTCTTTCACAATTCTACTATGTTGACGTTACAATATCTCTTATCAAAATTGTTACTAGTTACTTTCTCGTAAATTACTAATAATTTATCCTATTTAAAATTATCGGTATTTTATTCTTTGAGTTCTAGTTACGCCACTGCATACATATACATTATTTTTATTGATGACCTTTAAAATTAGCAGTTTAAAGAGGGAGAGGGGGCGGAATATTCAAAATTTGAATCAATTAAAAGTTCAAATTCAAAATATTTCTTAAGATATTACAACTGCCTAAATATTGTGTGTTATTCAAGTTTCATAGCAGATAGAGTCATTGCTTAACAGATATTGGATGGATTTTTGAAAATTTTTCGTTATCATACTTTCTTATTTATTGGCTGATTTATTAGTTCTGTATTTGTAATTTACAATATTAAAATATAGTACTTCTATCAAATTAATTCCCTGTATTTCATTTTAAGAGACCAAGGAGTTCAGACAAACAAATAAATTGCTGTCAATCAAACATCAAGTTCTAGCCATGGATATGACAAATCTCCATGTTTCAGTTAAAAATACTCGCGGGATAGAAATACATGCTCTTGGTATTTTTAAAAATTATAATACTAAATTTTCGTAGACGACATATATAACACACACATGCACAGAAATCACAGTAAAAATTTAAGTTGGAAAGTGAAAAATAATTTACTAAAATAATAAGTAGGTTAGCTAAAACCCATTATTTTACATCAGTTTATTTAGGTTTAAATTTATTAATTTAAAGAATAAATAATAATAAACGTATAAATAATATGTTGCTAAAATAAATCTATAAATATTTGGATATAGGTACAACTGTGCAAGACAAATTATATTAGAAACTATACATATATTAGATATTAATATGTGAGTACCGTGTAATACAAAACAAATTCGAAATGAATAAAGATTTTTTCAAATGATAAGCCGAAAATATGAATATAACTGCTGACATTAGATAATCATATCTACTAAATTTGATGATCAGTCATTTAGAATTTCATACAAGTAAACAAAACATGAAACAATTAATTGTTGTAATGAATCACTTTATCTCGGGACATAACGTACCGAGCACATCTATTATTATGTCCTCGTAAACAAAATTCTTGGCTGCATTCTTGGCTGTTCGGTAGTGCGGAGCTCATTAAATCTCCTGACTCTAGACAGTCTAGATTCTAGATTCTATACAGTCTCTAGATTTCCCAAACAATGCGCGATCCGTGGTGGGTGAAGCGGCAATGATACGCGCTGAAAGACAACACTGAAAGATGAGGTCGATTGAGAAAGAATGAAAAAAATATAGGTTGGACAAACAAACAAATGATTACTACGAAAATATAAATAGTGTCAAGTTCTGTTTATTATAACACCAAACTATTGTCAGTATTTTTCTACCGCCAGTTTAATGTAAGTAAATAAGGAAAATATTATATAGTACATGAAATAAGAGTTCCGCTACTGAAAGAATATATATATTCGCTACTTTACCCTGTATCGCAAATGCGAAAGTTAGATTTACACTATAGTAATATAATATATAATCTAAATAAACACTTTTGAGAACATTTTACTGATCAAAGACAATTGTTTGGTGTAGTAGCGCAGAATTGTTGTCTAGAGATCTATATTCCTTACGGTACGTAATGCTTCTATTTTTTGCACGATCAAATCAAAGTACAAGACGAATACATCGATAATATTATAAATAAATATGGAGAGCATTCAAGACTAAGTTTTGTTTTCACATTACATAACGGCATGTTTTGGGACGCCTGGTATCCGATTTTAACATTTCCACAGTGATGTTCGTATAATAGTGAAGTATAATGAATTTCTCGTAATGGTCAACCTAAAATATAGCTTCCCTTGAGCTGTACTTATTATATATAAACATATTGAAATATATTTTTTTGTTAACATTGTTATTAGAAATTTAAAGAAAATTATATTGCTTACCCTTTTTAAAAAAATAACATAATTTTTAACTGGTACAAAAATTTAGGTTTTTTATAAGTTTTTCTAATTATAGGATTTTTATCGCTTTACCGCAAATAGTATATTTTTGGATACTCTGTATGCTTCTTTTTAAATTTTAGCCGGGATGTATTAATTTTTTAATTATCAATAATTTTATTAGAAATATCAAATTTATACGAAATATTTTTTAACTGCCAACATTGCCAAAAACCGTGCAATATTTGTAATTGTGTGTGATATACTTGTTAAAAGTGAATTTATTTTGTTTGAAGGGATGGGCCAACTGAACAAACCAATTGAGTTATTCATATGAAACTAACGTGTCGACTTTAAATTTTGATGCATTTTGTTTGAGAAATGCAATAAATACGATAATTAAAAACGTATTTGTTTTAAATTTCTAAAAATTCATTTTATAATAAAATGTAATTAAGGGGATAAAAATATAACAAACAAGGAAATATAGGTACTACAATGATAATTTATTTATATATCGAAAATATGTGATCTAAAAAAATAATTTCAAATTATTATACCCACTTTATGGGCAGAATGTCGAATACCGGATACCTATACAAAATTTATAATGTATTACAAACTAGAATGACAATTTTCGGTACCTTTCTTAAAAATAGATGCAATGTAAATATTTTTTTGCATGTCTGAAATAATATAATAATAAAAAGAGTGAATTCTACAACTCTCGATATACGTATAAATATGCATGCCCTAATAAAATTACTTTATTATTAACAAATCATACAATTTTTCTAATATTTATTTACCTCGCCGGTATATTTCATCTAAAAGTAAAATCATAATTTTCTCGCGTTAGACCAGTGAGGGTAGACAGAGCATTAGGTAAACAAATATAATTTTCATAAATAAGTGCATCGGTATTTTAAAAAATGAAATGAGAATTTTTATTTAAGTTTATTTATTATAATATAAGTAATACCGCAATAAAAATCGCAGTATTACGAACAATCGATACTTTATTTTTTGTTGTTTTGAGTTGTGTTATGCGGTCTTCTTCCAATTCAATACCTTTTTCTACTGGCATGTTTTCAAAAAGGAATTAAAGTCGTAAACTGGAGAGTTTGAACTTGATCTACCTCAAATCCAACTAGAAAACTTGCCAAGACAGTTAATCCACACAACTATTGGCACCGGCTACTGTGTCCTTACCACAGGAGTGTTAAACTCAATTCAGCGAAGGGACGTTTTCTAGCGAAATGTATACTGTTTCTCAAAATTCGTAGTTTTTTAAGTAGGTATTTATGGAAAGATTGTAAAACCATAGAGGCAGAAAACAAGAAATACTACAATATCTCATAAAAAAACTATTATTCAAAGAGCAGAAAATATTGATGACCAAAATATACAGTATGTGCAACGTAAAGCGGAATGTAGGACTATAACATGGGATTTAAAAAATTGTGGATACTCTCTCTTCTGATAGATTTAGAGCAAAGCTACTACAGTACAAAGTTGATAAAAATTAAATTCTGCATCAGTACGAGATGTACTATATATAAAATGTAAAATTTTCGTTAAAAATCAGGTTTAGAAATAAAAATAAAAAACAGTTTATGTGAAGTATCAGTGATTATAATTCTTAGATATTATCTTTATTTTACAGATTTTTGTAGTTTTAAAAAAGGTTTTCGTAAGAGTGATGCAGAACGAGTCTTTTAAGTGTGACAATCAACATTATTCGGTATTTTAAGTTTGTTTTTATGAATTTCAATGAGCGTGTACGTGACGTAAATAAAAAGACAAGGAAGTGTCATGATTCTCAGTTCGAGAAAATGTGCTCAACAGTGATTTCTATGACATATACCAGAAATTATTCTATTTGCTGTTTTTTGTAGTATAAAAACTTGAAGAGTAGTTGGGAAATTTCCCCACCAAATTATACCATTCGAAATAGCAGAGTGCAAAGCAGAAAAATAAACTGTTCTAAGTGTAAGTTTATCTAAGTGATTTTAATTTCCGTAGAAGGAAAATAAAGCTAGCTAATTTTTTGACTCAATGTGTGAATTTCCATTTAGCGAATAATTCATTTTTATTCCTAAGAGGGAAACTGACGTACTTTGAACAAAAGACTGATTACTAGAAATAATTAATTTCTGAGTTTTGTCCTTGTTTAAAAATAAGTTACTGGCGGCAAACCAATCTTCTGATTTTAAGAGAATAGAATCACTAATATGGATAAGCATGTTGACCCTGATCTAGGCCCGCAATTATATACTCAATAATTCTCAAAATTGATTGATAGTTCAACAAATTAAATCTATTATGAACTTTGGTACAACCACAATTTTTGATTTATTATTGATATCATACTTGTGTTGTACGTTTAATCGATTACGTTAATGGTTGAAAAATACCAATTTACGTTCGTTTTATATTTTAGGTTAGAACCCTGATCACATATCACACGTATATGTGATCAGGGGGTTAGAATAAATGTCATTACATTTTTTCAATAAAACAAATGAATCGAAAATGATACCAAAATAAAAAACTATGGTATGTATAATTTGAAGTATTAATAATATTTCTTTATCAAATTAAACGTATCATCTTTGCAAAAAAATCTTGGGTATCATACGCCCATAAACTCTTTTGCGATACACCGCATAAAAAATTAATAAAATTAGCTCTCGCAAAAGTTCAGTTTTTAGACCAATGATACAAAGAACTATTATTGTATCCTACATATTTGAGGACATTAAAATTTAATTTCAGACAAAATTAATTAAGAAACTAAGTTATTTTTATACAGGTGTATATTAAATTTATCACATTTGGACCGTTTTCACCATCGACGGTCTAATATTTTATTCTGTACATTAAATCTAACTGTAGAATATATTACAGCTAATGGTTATTTATTTATTTTTTTGGAATAACTATTTATTCTACGGTTAGTCGTACTGCTGTATTTCACATACTTTGTATATTATTTAGTTCAATCTCTATTATTTTATTTATAAATAAAAATAAAATGTATTGTAGAATAGTATAGTCTATTTTAAATTTCAATGCTTCATGTAATGTTTTTCTTGTACTGCATTAATGTCATATTGTATTTTTAACCCTGTCTTGTTCCTTTTTACTATTTAAGGGGCCAATTTTTTTATTTTCTAATATTTATAAATATTATTCTGCTATATTTTATAGCACTTCCTTTTCTTTTTCTGAAAAATTTCTCCGTCTGTCTTTATTTTTCAGGTTGCTTTGTGATCCATACTTTTTTAATTAAAAGTTATGAAGCACTACAATAAACATATAAATACAAAAACTTGGTTGTCATCTGTGAGTTGTACAATAAAACAAAAATGCAGATAAAACAGGATGCGTACCTGTCAAAATAGCCCACTGACAAATTGTCCCAAGCAACGGTAGAAATTTTATTCCCGTAAGGTTAAAGAAGAAAACAAAATTTTACAAAAATTTTCACGTCTTGCATTAAAAATTGGTTTATATATATAGAACATTATCATTGTTTGTGATTTTCAATTAAAAACTAAAATCTGTCTACATTACGTTATATCTAATCCCATTTAAATATTTTGTCCATTTTTTTATAATGGTAGTCGTTGATGCGTTTATTTAAAATTTACAAACAGAATTTAAATATCTCTCTATCTTTCCAGTCTTTAGATTTTTGCTCTCAAATTTACACCGCAAAAAAGTGTGTATTTTGGGTATATCTCTAAACTGGGCTGAGATACAATCTCAACGATTATACCACAAAGGTACATATAGAAATATGTTACTGTATATACGTTTTGGAACAAAATTCAATTATCTATTACCGTTTTTGGGATATTTTCGTTGAAAGTTAGACCCAAAAAAGATGTTGTTCAAGACCTCTAATTGGTCGAAACACGAGCTCGGTGGAAAAGCGAAATTCATAAAAGAATCGAGAAAATGTTAGGAATTTTAGTTTTTTTCGATTGTGACTATTTTCAGTTTTTTTCTTTCTAAAAATTGTATATGTTGGTATAAAACATTGAAAATTGGCACACTAATTGATTGGTGGTCAGGTGGGCTATGCTTAAAAAACCTCTTTTTTATATATTTTTTTAAATTTATGTACTATACTCGTATTAAAGGCTTTGTAATCTAAAATGTCTAGCGCCGCCACTGCTTAAAAACGTGCTTAAACAAGACTAACTCTCAATTAACTAATTGAGAGGCAAAAAACGTTCGTGAAATGTAGGAATAAAATAATCTATAGAATAAATTTAACTCAATTAAAAAATTGTGAAAACGTTTCTTTTGTTTATTTGCAAATATGTATTTCTATAAAAAGCCAACTCGAGCTCGGAGTGAGACTATTTTAATCTAGTCTCGTCTCGTCCACTGGTAATTCTCTCGGGGCCCGAAATTATGTATAATTTTTGTTTTATTATGAAATTGGACAAGATAATATCGCACATCTGGAAGAGTGATACTGGAGGTAACGTGTTGCAATGTGTAGTTAATTTAGCATGTGGGATAATGACGGCGAGAAGAGTGGTTGTCGTGCACGAGAGGTTAATTGTGGTATGACGTCAGGCTGGCGTGTTCATCATCCCCTGTCCTGCTGTCCGGCAGCCACGTTCAGCCTCTAATTCGCCCCGACATGATTTATGGATTGCACTGCCACTGCCACTGCCATTGCCCGCATAACATTGAGATTGATACAATCATTTCCATCGCCAGAAATAACTACTCAGCACACAGGTACTTGTTTGTCCACAAACAGTGAGTGTTGAGGTCAAATGTGTTTTACAAACACTTCCAAATTCATTGTTTAGTTACAATCATTATGAATTGCGAAAATCAGAAGACAGGTAGAGAAAGCTACAGAGTGAAATAAAGTCAAATTTTGTGTTTCACAAACACTTCCAAATTTATTGTTTAGTTACAATCATTATGAATTGTGAAAATCAGAAGACAGACAGAAAAAGCTACAGAGTGGAATAAAACAAAATTTTTAAAGAAGCCAAACACTACAAAAGGTTATAGACCGAAGAGAAAAAGTTAAATAAACAGCGACGTAGCTATTGGCTGGCCAAATAAAAATGCGTATTATTTTTAATCATGTTAGTACATTATTAAAATAATTAAAAAATTCAAATGAAAAAATTACTTATAAAATTAAAATGTAAAACTGATATTTGAATTTAACATTATTATATAAGGTGATTGTATGTTAATTAAATTATAACTATATTTGATATTTTATTAAAACTAAAAAAAAATTTCTGGAAAAATACTTATAAATACCATTTATTTTACTAATTTTTGGTAAAGTAAGTGGGAATGAGATGAAATGTTACGAATATTTCATTGAGGTAATAAACTTCTTGGTAATAATTATTTCCTTTATAATGAAATAAATTTCCTAATTTAATTAGTAGCAAGAGTATTATACGGAGGGATTTATAATTATTCTGTCAGTATTTCTCTAGATTTCAGAGCGATTGCATAAGAATTGTGTAGTTTTTTGATAGTGTGTTAACGGTAAATTTAGGTATTATGCAAGTATAAAATTTATTCATGATAGAGTAGAATTACATAAGCAGGTATGTTTAAGAGAGGGGTTATTCAATTATTTAGTCAGTTGTGATTTGATTGTTGACGTGAGCACAGTGGTATTCAATAGTGATAGTGAGTGTTCATCATTTGTAAAAGGTGGGTGTCAGCATTCAGTTTTTATATATGTGTGTGTGTGCTAGAATGGCCTCCCCTGAGGCGGATGTTGAGTATAGAGTGTCGAGAGTTAAGAAAGGGCTATTCTGCGGTTTAGTTATCCCCTCTTCTGCGGTTGAGGAAGAGTCTACAGTACGGCTGGGACTGCCACACTTACTGCGGGGGTGTGGGACAGTACTTTGTGGAGGCTGTCAACCTCATACCAAGTTTGGTTGAGGCGTGCTCACGCTGCGGTGTTGAGACAGGGCTATTCTGCGGTTTAGCTATCCCCTCTTCTGCGGTTGAGGAAGAGTCTGCGGCTGGGACTGCCACACTTACTGCGGGGGTGTGGGGCAGTACTTTGCGGAGGCTGACTCTACATTTGCTTGTCATCTTCTAGAAAATAAGCATTCGCCAGATAATAAAATAATACCTATTCATTTTTCCAATAAAGGCTTAAAACTTAACTTACTAGAATCATTAGAAATATTTAAATATAAAGAAAACAAAAATAACTATTTATTAAACGACCAGACTGATCTAATATACTACCCTCTCTTCAACAGTTGTCTATAACGGTGTTGTTACTTAGTTTGGTATAAATACGCATGTAATGATTATTGTACACATTGTCTGATGATGACCGTAATGGTTGAAACTAGTAACAAAATTTGTAAATAAAAAGTGATATTAACAAAGTTACTGTTTCTATTAAAAAAAAAAAAAATACCTTACATTTTTCACTTTAAAGTTTAAATATATACTTTAAAATGAATGTAGTTATCCAATTACATAAAAATTAGTTTTCCAAACTTTACTTACCAAGAATAATTGGCAGTTTAACAGCAAGGTCATCGAAACCTGAACAAGAATGCTTCGTTTTGTTTTCCGTGTTTGCTGTTTGTAAACGATTGTGAGAGTTGAAACTAGGGTGACTGATTTGATGCATTTGACAGCTTCTTCGTACACTCTACTGCCCAATTTGGCCTCTGTCCTTTTATTTAATTAGTGCATCTATTCTATAGAAGACAATTCGTGACCGTCATTTAAATTTTCGTCACAAATTTGTGCTGTCACAAATTTGGTTAGTCCTATTTAGCGAGACGGTTTCTAGCGGCTTTAAAAAAAAATTCGAAAAAATATTTAGCTATAATATATACATAGTGGTAAATTATAGCAGGGATGGAAAACCTAACATAACGATATCCGATAACGTTATTTGCCGTTGAGAGAATTTAAATTCGAAATATATCGATATTTTCATATATTTCGGTATATGTATTATGTATATATAAATGTCACTGGGGGCCTCTGGGCCAAAGTTTGGTGGAGGCCGTTTTTTAATAACAAACAAGAGTGCTTTAGATAGAAAACAATTCATTTTCTTCTTAAAACTGACAGTTTAAGAACATAAAATTTAACAACAAATAATGAAACAATGTTGGACAAAACAATATGTCTATGTTTTCTATCCATAGCACTCTTGTTTTAGCCAAATATAAATAAAATACATATAAATCTTTCTCAGTTATTTTGTTATATTAGTGTATGATATGTTTATATTGTTGAATTCAGAAAAAAATACTGTATCTAATGACCTAAAGATAAACATCTGTTTATTTAAAATAAGAAAGTTGTGTCCCGTATTTTGAGAACCACTGGACATTGTATTAGTCTTGTAAAATGTTGGTTCTTTGCTAATTTAACCAACCTCGTAGCTCTTATAGTTGTCGAGATAGCAATGGTGGCACACTTATATGGAACATCCTGTATATGCATAAATTTTGTAATAAATGTATAACCTAATATATTTATATTTATTATTATATAGACTTTAACACTGACACTATCGTTGCTTTCTTTTGTGCAAAATCTTTTATAATTTCAAAAAGTAATGCTACTAAAATATCATTGCTAATGCACAGAAGTACTATATTGACGATTTAGGCTTTATTTGGTCATAGTTATTCTCAGAAGATTAGAGCATAAGTTCCACGTTTGAAAGGATTCTGAATTTTTTCTATGATTATCCCACACACGTCATTTTCACCCAATGGGAATGCTTCATTTCAGGAACGCAGGTAGTTTTTCAGTGAAGAAATTTGATATAACACAGTATTACATTTTGTTGATAGCAAAAAGTTTGTGGTGAACTATTGTTATTCGTGAAATAATCAAATGTAATTCGAGCTATGAATTTAATTGGTAAAATTTACTCATAATTCCTGCTCGGGTCAAAAACGACTCTTACAACACTCGTTTATCTGTTACTATACAACAACTATTCGTAAATTCGAATAAATTTACTTATGGCTAAATTATACATAATGTGTTCTTGATTGACAAAATAATTTCTTCTGCTAAAATTTTGTTATTGTGGAAAATCATTTTTATTTACAAAATTTAAAAAAATCATTAAGTTTTAATTTAGTAAAGTTACAATTGAATTTTAGTGTTTTCTATTGTTGTTTTTTTTATTTTCCAGTAGTGTATAATTTTAACAATTTTTTTTTAACTTGGTGGGGGCCCCTTTTTGGTCGGGGCCCCTAGGCTGCAGCCCATTCTGCCCACTCTTAAGTCTGGGCCTCGGTTTATGACTGTTTTAAATGCACCAATCACAAAAATGTTAACATCCTACTGTCAATAAGATTGCACGTGTGCAGGGCCGTTCCTAGGGGTACTGCCGCCTGCGTGCAAGTATATAATTTGCCGCCCTTGTGATAAGGTTTTCAGGGAAGATATGCGCCGCAGGCGATTTTTTTTTCCTTCAAGGTCAAATGCTTTATAATTGAAAGTTACATTTTTTCAAGGGATGTGCAAATGCATGTTTTTCCCCTTTCATGTATACGTGTTGAACCAGTAAACCCCCCACCCCCCCATAACTAGGTCACTGAAACCTACAAAAGTACAATTTTTAGTATGTATAATTCTTTATTCAGACATAAATACAAAAAAATAAAAATATTATAAAATAAATACAACTCGACAGGCAACAATAAAATATAAAATAATAACAGTATAATATAAAGTAAAATACAATTACGTCTATATATTAATTAAGCCAAGTACAGGTACACGTACATCATATACTATTTTGATAGATTCACTATCTATATATCTATCTATCTATCTATCTATCTATATTTGGATTCATCACGACGATCGGGCATCGTTTGTCCAGCGCAAACTCTTAGACCATTCAAGTAATTGCTGTAATTTTTTTTTCAAGTTGTAGAATCTAATGTGCTGGAGTGCCTTTTGGGGGTCTCATATTTTTACTGTGAGTGGTTTTTGTTTAAAAAATTAAAAACTGTGCAAAATTGGTACCTTGAAACAAAAAATCCCAGAAGCCATGTCAAATGTGAGAAGAATCACGGTTGTCATACGTCAAATTTGACAATTCAATATGAAACTTTTATTTGATTTATTTTGAAAATGGAAAGGGATATTGTAAATATAAATATATTTTTATACATTATAATAGTGAGCGAAATATATACAAATATACTGAATGTTAAATGTGGTGTATTTAAAATATTTCTTTTTTGACATTCGACGTTTATCATACGTTAGAGCCGTCAAAAGTTTTATATTTATATTATATACAGAAATAAAAGTAAACTATGTTTAAAAGAATATATACAATACACTTTGTGATGTAAGTATATCATTTTAAATTTGTTTCAATGTATTTAAATATGTATTTTCATTTTAGTTACAATTTTTAATTGGTTACCCAAACTAGAGTACATTTATAGAAAAGAAATAACATAAAATTACTGATAATAACACTACTGAAATGAAACTGATTATCATAAAAGTGCATTGTACATAATAATTTACGGCAAACCTTATTTGCAATATATTTAAATTTTCATGAAATATGACGTTTATCAAAACGTCAGTTATAATCAATCAAACAATCATAATGCAAGTCTTGTATTTGCTTGGAGAAATATATAGTAAAATAAGTTTAAAAGTAAAACTACACTACATTTTGTAATGTAAGTATGTAATTTTATATTTCCTTGGCTGTATTTAGATGTGTTTTCATTTCAGTTCTAGTTTTTAAATGGTAAGTTATTCAAACAAGAATATATTTATAGAAAAGAAATTTCATAAAATTACGGATAATAACACTATTCGCTAAAAAATAAATTCTGGAAATCAAACAAGGCGCGTCGAATTCAGTCATAAACACATTTATTTAAAAATACTGACAAACCTTTCCTTCATACTCTCTTGGAAGAAATGTTTCACAATTTATTGTACAATAATTATTTTGAATTATGTATCTGCATTATATTAAACTGGAAGTAACTGCAATTTTATACATTCTTTATGTATTCTTTCATCAAATTACAGATGAAATTAGTTGATTACAACAAGGATTAGATTTTTAAAAATTCTATTGTATATTGTTATGGAACGAGATGATTTTTTAGATGAAAACGTTTACAAAAACAAAGTATCTATCCAATTATTCATTTATCATTGATATTTTGAGCAATAAACATTTTCTGAAACCAAATATTAATCGAGATATGCGTTTGATGACATATGCTCTTACTCGAATGTGACTGTGAATGGATTGCATAAAAATTCATATTTTTACTACGAAATAATGCAAGAGAAGGTTTGAAAATTGTTATATATTGGTTTGAGGTATGATATAGATATTTTTAAGTACATTTTTAATTTTTATCACTTACAGATGTCATATTAGGTTACTGGCTCAAAGTATAATCAAATGAAATTAAATGAAGTTATTTTTATCATAAATTATGCTATAAAAAGAGAAAATATAATATATTCTTTCATATACAACCATAAAGTTTTAAAAAATGGATTATTTATGCCAAAATTTGTGATGATGAAAGTTGCGAGCAAGGTTTGCAAGTTCCCAAACTTAGTTTTAGTTATTATTCTGTAGTTATAAACATATGTCATTTTACTATATATTATTATACTTTTATATTCATTGGATAGTAAATATAAATTATTTTATTAACATTAATATTTCATATATTTTACTTATTTTATTCAATTCAAATTTGTTAATCTGACATCTAAAATTCATTTTCATAAACGAATTGTACCTATTAAAATAATAAGGTATATTTTAAAGGATTTATTTAGAGACAAAAATTATTTAACATTTAACAGTGAGCCTTTATATTTCCGAAAATTTAAAAGAAAACGACAAGCTTTGATTGTTAGCTGCTCTTTTTGTTAATTTTCGGGACCCTAAAGACCCATTGTTAATTGTTATGGTATATTTTTAATATTTTTATTAAAAAAATATTGTGTTCTAATTAAATTTATTTAAAAGTGTCCTTGAATTTTAAAATTTAAGCTTAATGGTCACATTCAGTAATCCGACTGTACAACACATGTTTGAACGCATCCAAAATAAAAGTTGTCAAATTATCTTGTCATTTTGACATTGCTGAAAATATAAGTATTAGACTGTATTATGCATTTAAAATCAATAAGACTAGATAATCATGTTGCTGTGAAAATGTTGTTGACAGGAATCAATGGCTACAATTTTTATTGTAATCAAGCTATGCGTTATGGCTTGGAAACCGAAAGTGAGGTGAGATCAGTATTTCAAGCTTCAACTAATATATTATACATGAAATTGAACTTGTTGTGTTGTAATATTATCTAACAAACCATACTTAGCATGTAGTGATGATGGTTTTATCAAAACAGAAAACGGATATGAACTTCTAGAAATAAAATGTCCTTATTCCTGTCAAAACAAATTAATTGTAGATTTACCAAATAAGAAGTCAGCTAAAAATGATTTAGAATTCGATGAAAATAGTAAGGTTAAACTCAAGAAGTCCGACGAATATTACACACAAGACCACTTTTCAAAGCACATACTTTATATTACCGTTTGCCATTTCATTATTCGTAGAAAGAGATGAGAAGTTTCTATCTATATTAATTTTAAAAATTCAAGACTTTTATTTGAAATATTTCATTCAGTTTGTTCTGAATAAGTGTTAATAGACTGCATTAGTGTACCGGTCCTTTTGTGGCGCCAAATTCAAACTGAAACTCTAACTCGCCTCCACCGATTTATACGCCCATGTTATTCTTATGTGAATAAATATATGCTATCTTTAAGCTGCTGGGAAGTATTATAAAATGTAAATCTTAATTATTAAATCTTATAACTACTAATCTCTTTTATCTATCTTCTAATGTAAGAAACACACCCAGAAAACATAATGTTATTTAATAAACTTCGATTTAAACAGTAGGTGCAAATTTATGAAAACGTATGTAGTAGCTGTCTTAGTTTTAAGTTGAACCTGCCACTTTACCACGGCGTTTTTCACCTGCTGCACCAAGTAACGACATATGTTACTATTTGCGATACTACTTTCTTTAAAATGAAATTTTTCTTAATTTATTATTTTATTTGTACTTTTTCTGTAAGGACAGCAAAGAGTAATGTTTTGGAACATAAAAAATCTCTGTTATAATTAAGAATCGCCAAAATGCTTTAATATCGGAATTGAAAATGTACTCCCGTAAGAAATGCATGCATTCAGATTTGAATTAGGGTTTCGCGCCAAATGTAATTCTTAACCTCACTATATAAAATTAAATATAAAAATATTTCATTGTTGAATAATATATCGATTCCTTCCTTAGAAGATGTAATAAAATTCATAATTAGTGGCATCTACGTGATTTTTTTAAACTTAAAAATATTGATTTTCTATGATATACACAGAAACAAATTTTACAAAGACTGGTTTAAATGGTATAGTTAAACCTATAAAAATTATGTTTATATATTATTTAAAAATATAGATTTATTAATACAAAAATATTATTATATAGTAATTAAATTTATAAACATAGTTATAGTAATTTTTAATACAAGAATACAATAATTTTAAATAAAATAATAATTTATCGATGAGTTAAAAGTGTTGATAGATAATTTATCCAAAAATTTGTTTTATTTATCAAGGCAATGTTAATTTATTTTCTAAAAAACCTTAAATTTTATTTAACTAATATATCGTCCAATATGAATATTTATGAAAGTAATTTGACTTTATAGGATGCCTTTTTAATTTTTGATCTACTTATATTCCAATGCTTTCATATCTGGGGGAAAATTTAGTAACTTCTGATTTTAATTTTAATTTAAAATTATGTTAACTGGGTAAACAATATTAAACAATGTCAATTGACAATGAAAAATTAAAAGAAAAAAGTATGACAGTAAACATAAATAATTACCACAAAGGCAATAATATAAAAAATATATAATGTCATCATCGTAAGTAATATTTTCGGAAATTTTTTATCTATGTATTAGAAAATATTTTTTTTTATTTACAGTTCAGCATATAAGTACCGATGTAAATACCCCAACTGCAAGAATAAAAGAAGTGTGAATGTCCGCGGCACACAGAATAAACATTTTTTAATTTTCCTCTTCACGATCAAACAAGCTGTGACGTGTGGATAAATTTTTGTAAAATTAAAGCAGATACAAATTTATCATATTCTTATCTTTGTGAAGATCATTTTGATATTAATTCTTTTTACAACATATCGAAATACCGTTTACTAAAAATGCATTCATTCTGGCTCCCAGACACTTTTAAACTCCGATACAAATGCAGATCTGTCATGTCTCAATGATAGGATAGAGTTTTCCAGAACCGAATTAGGATCTAGGTGTAACGTTATACGTCAAAATAATTTAAAACAAATTCCTTCTAATACTACAGTTTCGGCATGTGATTCTAGAAATAAAAATAGAGGTTTGTGTGTTACAAATTTATCTGGAAAAGAAAGAATATTATATAAATATTATAGACAAGAGAAAATAAAAGTTATAAAATTGAAGAACAAGCTTTCAAAAATGAATTATGCTAAGAAATATATAAGTCAAATAGTATCTAATCAATTGGTAGAAAATATTATAAAACGGGTTAATTTAAATCACAGTTGAAAACATCTCTCCAAAACTTTTGCTGAGAGAACATTGCTCCAAAAATTTCATCGAGAAAATATCTCTTCCACAAATGGCACTGAGAGAATATCTCTCCAAAACTTTTGCTGAAAGAATATCGCTTCGAGAAATTTCACCAAGAGAACGTCTCTTCCACAAATGGCACCGAGAGAACATTTCTCCAATACTTTTGCTGAGTGAACATCATTTCGACAAATCTCACCGAGAGTACATCTTCCACAAATGACACCGAGAGAACATCTCTCCAAAACTTTTGATGAGAGAACATCGCTTCGACAAATGGCACCAAGAGAACATCTTTCATCATATATTTTTATTTTAAATGAATAAATAAACAATAAATATAATGATATCAAATGTATATATTTTATTTAAAATTAAAATATCCAGTAGTAATAAATGAACAAATGAAAATTGACAGCTGCATTTGACGTTTATGTGGAATATACAAAATTTAATGATCAAGTAGGCTTAGAGTAACTCTACCCCGAGAACTTCAGATGGCAGCAGTTCCGTGCTGCACACTTGATCCATTGGGTTACGCTTCTCCTTATGTTAATGTTTTGTGGATTCAACTTTTATTTAAAACGGCTAGAAAACATGGAATCAAATTTGGTTGACATTGAAATGTCTGTACTCATCTGTTAACATTGTCAATGTCGTATGATTTTCAAATGCTGTTTAGTGTTTACATATGTACATTGTTTTGAAAATGAAACCGGGGTAATTTGCCAAATGTACATTATTCTATAATAAATGAATTTTATCGAATGAATTCAAATCCTCAAAGTTTTCTACGTGACGTCACATATCCCCTCTCCAAAACTTTATTATTGTTTTTCTCCGAAATTATCAATAATAGAGCGATTTAAAAAAATACGGGTATTTTATTTTTTGTACAGAACAATAAAATGGAAGAAAATAAATTAGATCATATATCCCATTAAGGTTTACAAACAACACATTTGGTTAAATCAACTCAAAAACTTATAGTAACTTCCTCAAATGTAACCAAAATTACTTTCAAGTGAAGCAAGTAATGTACTTTGTTTAATAATAACTGTTTTATTAAGAAGGTATGTCGGTAAATATTACAAATTCTTCTTCAAATTATTATAATTTGTTCCCCAAAATGATCCATTCAAAAGGTTTGTTCGTTAAATGCAATAGTCTAACACGAAGTGAAAACTTCGAGTAAGATAATAGAAAAAAATGTAATCAAATTTTATAAAAAATTTAATTTTGATTATATCAACCATAAGGCGTATTTTAATTAATCCTTTTTTATACAAAAATGAACTTGTAATTAAGGTTTACAGACTAAAAATTTGATTATAGCAATGAAAAATTTGTCTGAGGCATACCGTGTTTGTTATTAATTGAAAGTACTTGACAAGGGTTTAGCTTGCAAAAATGATAAAATAGTTCTATGTCGATCGGCTTTTGTTTTTAGCGAAAAGTTGTCAGAAGTATGTTGTTTTGGTATCATATGAAAGGAGTCGATAAGAGTTGGCTTGCAGAAATCACAAAATTTTCGATCGGCTTTTGTTTTTTTTTTTGTGAAAAACTGTCAGAAGTATGCCGTGTTTGGTATCAAATGAAAGCACTCGAGTAGGGCAGCCATATTGAAATAACAAAAATTTACCAGGTCGATCGGCTTTTGTTTTTTTGCAAAATTTGTCAGAAGTATGTCGTGTTTGGTATCATATGAAAGGTCTCGTCGAGAGCTGGTGTACAGGAATAAATTAGACGTCAACTGTAAATACTTCATTGATGCCGGAGGCCTAGTGAAGCTCAGCGTAGCTGAGCCTTCGCTAGTCATATACTATTTTGGTAGATTCACTATCTATATATATTTGGATTCATCTCGACGATCACCGATCCTGTGTCCAGCTTAAACTCCTGGTCCATTTAAGTAATTGCTGTAATTTTTTTCTCAAGTTGTAGTGTCTATTGTACCGGAGTGCCTTTTGGGGGTCTCATATTTTTACTGTGAGTGGTTTTTGTTTAAAAAAATAAAAACTGAGTAAAATTGGTACATTGAAACAATGGATCCCAGAGGCCATGTCTACATTTAAGAAGAATCACGGTTCTCATCCGTCAAATTTGACAATTCAATATGAAACTTTTATTTGATTTTTTTGGAAAATGTGAAGAGATATTATGAATTGAATTATGTTTTAATATATTATAATAGTGAGCGAAATATATACAAATATACTGAATGTTAAATGTGGTGTATTTAAAATATTTCTTTTTTGACATTTCATGTTTATCATATGTTAGAGCCGTCAAAAATTCGTGGTACAAGTTTTATATTTTGTAGAAGAAAGGAAAAGAATTAATAAATTAACATATATTTTAAAGGAAAGATACAGTGCATTCTGGAACGTAAGTATGTTTTTTATTATGTTTTTGCTGTATTTATACATATATTTAAATTTTAGCTGAAATCATTGAATTGGTTAAAAGTAATTCCAAGATGAAATTTGGAAATACAGAGATCTTTGAACATAAACATTAACGAAAAATGAGCAACCCTTTTGGAATATACAATTAACAAGGAATGGACAATAACAAATCAATACAGAAGAAATATAAGTAGCAATGAAAGTCGTTTCCAAAGAACAGTGGAGTACGAACAGTTATGCCAGCAAAAGCACAAATAGTTAAATAATTAAATAAAATTTGTAAGATTTATAATAAAATAAACAATGTAATAAATAACAATAATAAAGAAAATACAGCGAAGAAACTTAAATCTGGAATTTGAACAAGGCGCGTCATATCACACAGCGCATATGTCTATTTTTACCCCTACTCCAGCCGCCAGTCATAAAGCTATTTATTAAAATGGCTGACAAAACATATTTGATGAGAAACGGTCCATAAAAGACAAGTACCGAAAAATTTGGAAAACAAGCAAATAATTATCTGTTATATTATAAAATTTCTTTTCAGAGTAAGAAGTAAAGATATTTATATAAAATCAATTCCAGTAAATATCAATTTTGTAGTTGTTTTTCAAAACTGAGTAACATGCCATTGACAGCAATTTTGTTAATTTAACGTTAACTTAACTATAACTATACCATAAATCAGCAACGAAACATACTTATAGTTACTTGAAATGGATATTGTAGTGGGCACTTGGTAGAACATTTTTGAATATAGATAAAAAAAACACATAGTTATTACACAATAATTACTATATACAATTAAAAGTTAAGTAGGATTGAAGTGGTTTGTTCAATGTGATCATTCGCAATGTTTATCTTAGAATTAACGGCTCTTCTAATCTCTTCCAGTCAGTTCATTCGTAATCCTTTGTCAGCTAGATATGATACAGAAAATTCCCTACCGGATGAATGTGCATTGTTGATACAATGTTCTACAATTCTGAATTCATATTTTTTTGTTTATTGAATTTATATGTTCTTTAATTTTTATTCCCAAATAAAATATTAATTCAGGATTTGCAGAACATTGTATCAACAATGCATATTCATTCAATAAATAAATAAAAAATCTGTGAACAATATATGGGGAATGTGTATTTTTAAAGTCCATGTAAAGGTAAGATATAATTTATTTTATTTGAACCCATAATTTATTAACATTAAAGTCTAGGTTGATCAGCTATGGTTCGAAACTACGGGTTCCCATATAAAAATAGCCCGTATGGTGCAATCTCCACCCCAGCTCAACTCCCTAGGAGATGACATGTAGTAAAAGCTTCCTACGACACACCTAGTTATGGATAATAAGCCGAGAATGAAGAGATTTAAGCTGCAATCTTTTTTGGATTTTGCCATTTTGAAATCAGCCATCGACTTGCACATGCTACTCAACTTTGTATGGTTATATTTATTATATAAAAGGTAAATTTGAATTTATATCAGATCTAATAATATTTGGAATTTATTTTTTTATTTCATTATTGTATTCATACAAAATTATGCTACAAAAAAATATTTATCTACATTTATTATTTTATTTTACATTTAAGTGTAATGAAACTCCCATATTCTCATATATATAGTTAAAAAGTTGAGAAAAAATCATGAATCAAATATGTCTTGAGCGTTTTGCCCAACATCGTCGAGTTTTTGTGTAATTTTCATTTGAAAATGTTGATTGACTTTGGACTAACAAAAATTACTAAATTTTTGTTGGTCACATTGAAATTTAGTTTGAAAATGAACCAGTGGCACACAACCGGTGGAGACTTTTATATAAATATCTCTTTAAATAGACTATAATAAAATGTAAATGTAATATATTTTGTTATAACTAGGTATATTTTAATGATTTGTATATATCTAATTCAATAAAAACGTTTTTTAAATAAATAAATTAATTCCATTTTGACAGTTGTTTGAGAACTGCATTCAGCCATTACAGGTATATTTTAGAACGAGAAATCTTGAGAAATACGGCGAATTACAAGGTAATATTTATATAATTATGTGTATTACTATAAAACTTAATTTATCTATATGTTTTCTTTTCAATTAAATCACTTTAAAATACAAAGTTTTGTATAACCGGCAATTTTGACAGTTGCTTCCGGGGCTCATCAAGTGACGGATAGCTCGGTGAAAAAGGCTATTTTTTCTAATATTACAGCGAGATATTGTATGAGAATTATCACAAATCATCAGTAATACAATGTATTTTAAGGTATGATATAAATTTTTGCATATTAATACTAATTTTTTCTCATTTTTATTTAGTTTTCCTAACCTGTATGAACTCTGGCATATCGAGATGACATTTATATGAAATAAGGCTATTCGTTGGATGAAAATCATTATTAAATGTGGAAATATAACGTATCCTTTAAAATGAAACCAGAAATTTTGCACGATATTATAAAATTTAACAAAAATGCCGTATTTGACACTTGAGTTGGAGACACGACCGAGTTATCTGCTTGAAATATGACATTTTTACTAAAATGTATAATGAAATATTGTACGAAATCATCTCTGTTACAAGGTACTTCCATATGGAATATAAATATTTATATATTAATAGTTAAATATTTCATTTTTTAGATGAGACTATAACCTACACGTACTCAGATACACAATGGTGAATTTTTAAATTAATTAAAACAATTCGTTGGGCAAATATTGTTAAAATGAATGAGAATATAATATATTCTTTAAAATAAATTCACAAGACTATTCCAGAAAGTATTATTTAATCAAGAAAACTCCATTTCAAAGTCGATTTAGAATCTCACTTTTAAAAATTGATTTTTGATTACTATTCAAACACTAGCAAAGGTAAATACATACTGTACAGTATTCTACCCTTATTATAAATACTTTTTTATCTAATTTATACATATTTTAGAGAGCTAGACAATGGATTTTGTCTGATTACGTGGAAAACCTGAAAACCCTTTGCTTCATACCGTTTTGGAGGGAATTGTTCAACAGTTTAATGTACAATAATTAGTATATAAATAAATGATGTATCTGGACCTTATTAAACTTCAATTAATTGCATTTTACACTTTCTTTCCGCATTTCTTGACATTTCTGATAAAAACATCTGATTACAACAGAGATTACATTTTTCAAAATTCTGTAGTATTTTATAATGAAATGAGATGATTTCTCAGATGTAAATGTTTACATAAATAAATTATCTATCCATTTATTCATTTGTAACTGATGTATGAACCAATAAACATCTTTTCAAACCAAATATTCATATTCTCTTAGTCGGACTTGACTGTGATTGTACTGCACAAAAATTCATGTTTTCATTAAGAAATAATGCAAAAGAACGTATAAAAATTGGTTACTTTATCTACAACTAACAGGCATATAAATTTTCAGTTATGTGTGAGTAGTTCATATATACCTCAACAGATGGCGCCACAGGATCACTTAAATTCCAAAATAACTATTCAAATTGTATTTATTATAATTTTATAATCATTTATATTGATATTTATAATAAAAAATAAATTATTAATAACAATAACAATAGTTGTAGATAAATACATATATAATTCAGCTTCATAAATATATAAATGAACATAGCAACAGAAAAACATGAGTATAATCATGTTTTTTTTTGGCAATATAAAAATGTATCAGTTTATAATATTTGGTATGTTATTTCACAATATTTATATTTATAAAATAGATAATTATTTTCAAAATAATACATTTTTATATATTCTTTAACTAACTTCATACTTATTGTGTCAAGTTATGACATTTAAGTTCTGTCAAACTGAATGTATTGTATGAAAATACAAATATTGTTAAGATATAATAAAAATACATAAAATTGGGTTAAACGTATTATTTAAATCTTGTCTTCTTATGTATTTTGATGATTAAACCGTTGTATCTCAAAATATCTAAGCGCGGGAAATTTAAAATCTCTATAATTTCATTTATTTATCAACATGTATTTTTATTTATTTCCTAAACGGTCTCGCGTACCACTTTGAACGTGTTATAAATAAATAATATACATTACAACAAATGTTTCTAGGTCTAACACATAGTAGCACCCCCCGTAGAAGGGTGTGAAAAATATTCATCAATTTCCAAAGTTGGAATATTAAATATATGATATTATTTGATAAGTTATGTGTGAGTAGTTCATATACAGGGTGTTCCATTTAAGCGTGCCACCATTTCTATCTCGAGAACTATAAGAGCTACGAGGTTGGTTAAATTAGCAAAGAACCACCATTTTACAAGACTAATACAAAGAGCAAAAAAAAACTTTTTTTTGACCTGTGGTTCTCAACATACGGGACACAACTTTCTCTTTTTAGATGGGAACATATGTTTATTTTTAGGTTATTCGATAGAGCATTTTTTTCTGAATTCAGCGATATAAACATCATATACTATTTTGATAGATTCATTATCTACTAGCGTGCAGAATTGAGAAAAATGTTACATTCCGATCGGCTTTTGTTTTCTGCAAAAATTTCTCAAAAGTATGTCGAGTTTGGTCTCAAATGAAAGGTCCCGTTGAGGGCTAGCGTGCAGAATTGACAAAAATGTCCCATTCCGATCGGCTTTTGTTTTCTGCAAAAAGTTCTCAAAGTTATGTCGAGTTTGGACTCAAATGAAACGTCTTGTTGAGGGCTAGCGTGTAGAATTGACAAAAATGTTTCATGTCGACGGTCTTTTGTTTTTTGCAAAAAATTATTAGAAGTATATCGTGTTTGCAATCTAATGAAAGGTCTCGGTGAGGCCTGACGTGGAAATATGAAATAATTGTTTTATGTCGATCGGCATTTGTTTTTTGCACTGACAGCGGAGCTCTAGGGAATGCTCGGCGTAGCCGAGAATTCGCTAGTCATATACTATTTTGATAGATTCACTATCTATATATCTATCTATCTATCTATCTATCTATATTTGGATTCATCACGACGATCAGGCATCGTTTGTCCAGCTCAAACTCCTAGACCATTTGAGTAATTGCTGTAATTTTTTTTCCAAGTTGTAGTGTCTATTGTGCCGGAGTGCCTTTTGGGGGTCTCATATTTTTACTGTGAGTGGTTTTTGTTTAAAAAAATAAAAACTGCGTAAAATTGGTACACTGAAACAATGGGTCCCAGAGGCCATGTCTACATTTAAGAAGAATCACGGTTCTCATCCGTCAAATTTGACAATTCAATATGAAACTTTTATTTGATTTTTTTGGAAAATGTGAAGAGATATTATGAATTGAATTATGTTTTCATATATTATAATAGTGAGCGAAATATATACAAATATACTGAATGTTAAATGTGGTATATTTAAAATATTTCTTTTTTGACATTTCACGTTTATCATACGTTAGAGCCGTCAAAAATTCGTGGTACAAGTTTTATATTTTCAAAGACAAATATACAGAAATAAAAATAATCTATATTTAAAAGAATATGTACAATATACTTTGTGATGTAAGTATATCATTTTAAATTTGTTTCACTGTATTTAAATATGTATTTTCATTTCAGTTACAATTTTTAATTGGTTACCCAAACAAGAGTACATTTATAGAAGAGAAATAACATAAAATTACTGATAATAACACTACTGAAATGTAACTGATTATCATAAAAGTGCATTGTACATAATAATTTACGGCAAACCTTATTTACAATATTTAAATTTTCATGACTTATGACGTTTGTCAAAACGTCAGTTCTAATCAAGCAATCATAATGGAAGTCTTGTATTTGCTTGGAGAAATATATAGTAAAATTAGTTTAAAAGTAAAATTACACTACATTTTGTAATGTAAGTGTGTAATTTTATATTTTCTTGGCTGTATTTAGATGTGTTTTTATTTCAGTTATAGTTTTAATTGGGAAGTTATCCAAACAAGATTATATTTATAGAAAAGAAATATCATAAAATTACGGATAATAACACTATTGACAGAAAACTAAATTCTGGAAATCAAACAAGGCGCGTCGCATTCAGTCATAAACTCATTTATTTAAAAATACTGACAAACCTTTCCTTCAAACCCTTTTGAAAGAAATGTTTAACAATTTATTGTACAATAATTATTTTGAATTTAGTATCTGGATTATATTAAACTGTAAGTAACTGCATTTTATACATTTTTTATGCATTTCATCAAATTGAAATGATGAAATTGATTACAACAAAGATTAGATTTTTCAAAATTCTATTATATTTTGTTATGGAGTGAGATGATTTTTTAAATGAAAACGTTTAAAAAAAATAAAATATCTATCCAATTATTCATTTTAATTGATATTTCAAACAATAAACACTTTCTGAAACCAAATATTAATCGAGAAATAAGTTTGATGACATACGCTCTCAGTCGAACGTGACTGTGAATGAATTGCATGAAAATTAGTTTAAGGTTAATTTTGGATGATGAAAGTTGCGAGCAGGGTTTGCAAGTTCTCACAGTTAGTTTTAATTATTATTCTGTAGTCATAAACATATATCATTTTAAAATATATTATTATTCTTTTATATTCATTGGATAGTAAATGAAAATTACTTTATGAACATTATTATTTCATATATTTTATTCAATTAAAATTTGTCGAACGAAGTGTCCCTATTTAAATTATAAGATATATTTTAAAGAGATATATTTAGAAACAAAAAATATTTAAAATTTAACAATGAGCCTTTAGGTTACCGAAAATTTAAAAGAAAACGGACGGCTTTGATTGTTAGCTGCTAATTTGTAAATTTTCGGGATCCTAAAAGCCCATTGTTAATTGTTAAGATATATTTATAATATTTTTATTAAAAAAATATTGTGTTCTAATTAAATTTATTAGTGTCTTTAAATTTTAAAATTCACCCTTAATGGTTACATTCAGTAATCCGACTGTGTAACACATGTTTGAACGCATCCAAAATATAGTTGTCAAATTATCTTGTCATTTTGACATTGCTGAAAATATAAGTATTATACTTTATTATGCGTTTAAAATCAATAAGACTAGATATTCATTTTGCTGTATTATCATAAAGAGACTTCATGTTATTAAGAAATGTAAAGAAGTTAGCAATGTATGTGTATCACAACTTGTACAAATGAAACTACTGGAAGAAACAAAGTTGTTGTTTATCATAGGTGTTATTTCTATAATTTTATCTTTAACTATAACTGTGTAGTGAAGTCACATTTAAATAAAAATTCTAAAATACAGTCCAAAACTAAAAAGTCTATGATTTGGAACAAGCCTTTACAAGTGCAGTTTAGAAAAATATCATAAAGTTTCAATAAAATCATTCTACACAAAAACGTCTGGAAATTGTCTTTATATTCTTTTTACATTTTCAGAACATAAGCAAACAAATTTTGTCTGAAACGAGTGCATAAAGTATTATACTTATAGCGAAATTGAAAGCACATTAAATAGGTCTGGAAGTGCAAAAATAAAATCAGTAGAAAGAAGAAATCAAAAAATAAAAACCGTCATAAATATTTCATACGATAGACAAATTCGCAATAATACTATATATTCTGTAATGAACTCTTTCATTGTAGATGTACATATGTACCAATAGAATTAGATTGGTACAGAGAAAATATGACAATGATTATTATAATGAAAATGTTGTTGATAAGAATTAATGGCTACAATTTTTATTGTAATCAAGCTATGCGTTATGGCTTCGAAACCGAAAGTAAAGCGAAATCAGTATTTCAAGCTTCAACTAATTATATAATACATGAAATTGGACTTGTTGTGTTGTAATATTATCTAACCAACCATACTTAGCATGTAGTGATGATATTTTTATCAAAACAGAAAACGGATTTGAACTTCTGGAAATAAAATGTCCTTATTCCTGTCAAAAAAAAATCATTTCAGATTTACAAAATAAGAAGTCAGCTGTAAATAATTAGCTTCTTTTCACATCATACTGGTGATTTGTAAATTAATAAAACAACACTAGCGCCACCAGTTAGTTTGATATGTCACAGAGTATTCAAAATATTATTATGTTCTTGTTTTTGCTTAGAATAATAAATTTCATTTATGCCTAAAAATAATATTTTTATTCATATACATATAAAATTAAATATAAACATATTTAATTGTTGAATAATTATATCGATTCCTTCTTTAGCAGATGCAATGAAATTCATAAATAGTGACATCTATGTGATTTTTTTTAACTATTAAAATATTGATTTTTTCTGATATATGCAGAAATAAATTTTACAAAGACTGCTTTAAACGGTATTGTTAAAGCTATAAAAATTATGTGTATATATTATTTAAAAATATAGATTTATTAATTCAACAATATTATTGTATAGTAATTAAATTGATAAACAAAGTTATAGTTATTTTTAATATAAGAAAGCAATAACTTTAAATAAAATAATAAATTATCAATGAGCGGAAAGTGTAAACAGAAAATTTATTCAAAAATTTGTTTCACTTATCAAGGCAATCTTAATTCATTTTCTAAAAAACCTTAAATATTATTTCATTAATATATCATTAAATATGAATAACTATAAAAGTAAGTTGACTTCATAGGATGCCTTTTTAATTTTTGAACAACTTATATTCCTAGGCTTTTAGCGCTAAAATGAATAGGTAAAGAGATACAGAAGTATGAAAAAAGTAACATTAAAATCTACACTCAGTATACAGCTGTGCAATAAAACAAAGAACATAGGACTTAAAATTGCGATTTCAAAAAATTTTGAATACTTTCTCTCCTGATATATTTAGAGCAAAACTATAAAAGTACAAAGTTGTTCAAATTTCAATTGTCCATCAGATAAAATAATAATCGATTGTACCGCACGTCTATTGTATGAAATATATTAAATATAAAATGTAACTTTTTCGCTAAAAATCAGACAGTTATCTGAGAGTTTATTATTGTTATTATATCATACTAGAAAATGTTATAATTGATATTAATTATTAATTTTTGTTGAAGTCTAAAATTATCTTAAAATTGATTGTTTTCTATGTAAATGTTTTCTGTCTTGAATAAATGACAAATATGTTTTACGTCGACCGGCTTTTGTTCTTTTCAAAAAATTGTTAGAAATATGTCATGTTTGGTATCAAATGAAAAATCTCGTTGTGCGCTAGCGTGCAGAAATGAAAAAATGATACATGTCGATCGACTTTTGTTTTGTGCAAAAAGTTGTCAGAAGTATGTCGTGTTTGATATCAAATGAAAGGTCTCGGTTAAGGCTGGTGTGCATAAATGACAAAAATGTTTCATGTCGATCGGCTTTTGTTTTTTGCAAAAAGATATTGAAAATATATCGTGTTTGGAATCTAATGAAAGGTCTCAGTAAGGGCTAAGGAGCAGATATGAAAAAATTTGTTTTTTGCACTGACAGCGGAGCTCTAGGGAATGCTCGGCGTAGCCGAGAATTCGCTAGTTTGTATACTAAAGGGACTAAATGGTTACTCTCCTAGCTTTTATAGCTGCAAAGGTATCTATAACACTGTAGAGTAATCTATTGCCTCGCATATACTGTGTTCAATTGAAATTAAAGCTATAACAGTCTTTCTTGTGCCATATTAGAGCGCAGATAATTCTTTATTATTTTCAATTTTGAAAACGATCTTTCTCCTGAAGCAACAGTTACGGGCAAAGTTAGAAAAATTCGTATGGCAATAGACAAATTAGGAAATGAAAGATTTAAATTATTAGTGATAATGTATTCCAAAATTAATTTAGCTGTGGTTGTTTCATCAAATTTAAATATTGTTCTGAAACACATCATTTCATTATACAATTCCAGACCATCTAAATCTTTATTAACATCTCCACCGTTTACATCATTAACTTGTAGTACCAGGTCTAAATCTAAACAATACTGTTTAAGAGTTTCTTCTGCTGTGTCACAAAAATTATTTAAAAATGAAAATAAATTGTTGCATTGTACAAGTTGTTCAAATCTTTCACTTACAGACTCTTTGGCAGTATCAATAATTGCGAAATAAAATTCGACTTTAAATTTCTGTTTAGGATCTACAATCATCTTCGCTTTAATAAACAAACTGTCGTTTCCTTTTGCGCTGACGTACAGCTGGAAACTGTGGTTCAATATTAATTTTAGTAGCTAACTCAGTTGCCTGTTTTATAAACTGCTCAAAACTTATATCAGACCTACTTTCATCTAAGAAATTGTTTAAATTATTTAGAGCTTTAACTGATTCAGTAATAGTTACGTTACTATTCTGTAACATTTTACTTACAACATCTATTTTAGATAACGTCACTGGTTAAACAAATTACCTTGAATAATCATCTTTTGTAAATAATAGAATAAACAATGTTAATACCTATCTAACAAAGACTAACAACAATGAAGCTAGCTAAAAACTGACAGTCCCTGCGCGCGAATCCTAACGGCAAAATATTTTAATATACAGCCAATCAAAATCAGATTACCGTATAGTCACAGTATAAAGTTAATTAATACTCCGGTACAGTATAAGATAAAAATACGTGGTCAAATAAACAATTGGGCGGAATAGTAATTTAAATATAAAACTTTTTTTAAATATTGCTACGTTCTCGCACATATTGTAATGTGATAAATGAATTACATTATTGCACGTGTGCCATGGTATGTTATTAATGTAATTAATATTACTTGTCTTATAGCAGGTCACTACCAATTACAGAATAAAGTATTAATGCTTTAAAGTTTTAGTTAATTTTTTTTTATTAATTTTTGTTAAAAATTTAAGAGAAAATAATGTTTTTAGGCGGCTGGTACATAAATTGTTGTTTTTCGTATCTGCTGGCAACCTTAAAGTATCAATTTTTATTTGACATCTTTCAAAGTCAAAATTCTTGGCCGCTAGTTTGTTCATTATTGATTTACATAGTTCATATTAATGTTATTAATTATTTTAGAATATAATAACAAATGTAAGTAAAATTTTAACTGTTCCTTTACAAATATTAATGAAAAAGTAATGAATTTGCGAGTAAAAATAGTGGCCGTAAAGTAAATGCGGCCGTAAGGTAAATGCGACCGTAAAGTAAATGCGGCCGTAAAGTAAATTTTGACAGATGTCAAAAATTGATTTTGAATGAAAATTCATAATTTCTTGTTGTAATCGCCTAAAAAATGTTGTGTGCACCTCGGTTAAAAATTCTTTTTGGGCCTCATCTGATTTGTAGCCTCGGCTTTGCCTCGGCTGCAAACTTCGGTTTCGGCCCAAAAAGATTACTTTTAGAACCTTGATACACAAATAACTATATTTTAACCTTATAATAGCGATATAAAAATAACGTTACTGTAACGTTATACAACGTTATGTTATTGATTTTTTTAAAGTTATAAACATTATATAACAATTTTTTTATAACGTTATGCAATAACTTAACCTTACGTTATCCCATCCCTGGTTTATAGGTTTATAAATGAAATTAGTCACTAACTGCCTATTTAATGTGAAATTTATTTGCATATAAACGGGCGTTGATAGCCCAATTGATTGCTTAATTACTTAGAGTAGTCAGTGGCAGTAACTTCGACTGTTGGGCACCTACGCGGGATCTTACATAAGTGACCCCTCGCCATCCTGCTGAACTTATGTCATTCGTGAAATAATAATTATAATATAATTCGAACTTTGAATTTAATCGGTAAAGATTCCTGTTAAATTAATGTGTACACACATACAAAAATCCATGCTTGCGCGGGATTCAAAGCAGTAACTCATGGGTTGGTGTCGGTAGTTGTCATTATTATTCTATATTTAAATAACCTCTAACTATATGAACTGTACATTTAATTAGAAATGAGCATATCTATAATTTAGTCACTTTTCCATGTCTTCCTGCTTATAAGTATCCCAAGAATTCACAGCTATAACAGCTGAATAATTGGCACTCAAATTCTTGTTCGTAACATTTTGAATCTCTTGCATATGTAGCATTTTTAATAGGCAATTGTTAATTTGAAGACAGGGACGTACGCGGTAATTTTCTTCCAGGGCGACCAGGATATTATAAATATTTAAAAAATACTATATTTTTGTAAAACTTAGGAACTTAAAGATAAGTATTTCTTGATAGGTGGTATGAAAAGAATAATGAAAGTAAATTGAGCATCTTTAGAGAGTTTATTTAATTTTCATAAAAACCGTCAACATTAAAAATTAAAAACTGTGATAGAATAATCTATAAACAGCAGTCACTGTTTGATTTTTTTAAATTTGAAAACATTACAATGTAAAATAAAAATGTATGGCAACGGCTAAGTTAGTACATTTTACGAAAAAAAGCTGTTCAGAATAAGATGTTAATTAACACTATGAAAACCAATGTATCAATAACGGGACTGGCAGGCAATTCCATAATGAATTTAAAGTAACTTTTATCCGTATATGAATCATTTGATAAAAGTTTGCTTTAACTGAAAGTAACTTTAAGTTCATTATAAAACCGGTAGTAAGAATAATAGAGCAAACAGACAGTACGATTTCTATTCTATAAAAGAATTAAAAATATAAATACAAAGAAGAACATACTTTCCTAATAGCTTTAACTTTAAGTTAAAAATATTTAATTTTAAGGTATGTTTATTCAAATTAACTCGAGTAATATTTCATATCTTTTTTGGATTAGGAAAGTATTACATCATTATTCTTCCATTTAATAAATATTTACTTTGTGTTCAAAAATGTTCACATTTCGTCATATCTCATTATTTCGTATCTCTGCTATTCTGTTGTTATTTGGCCAACACAATGGAAAAATTGTCATTTGGCAAGAGCAGACGGCACAGATGTTATCTGATGTGAAATTATTTCTTAATTAAATTTGGTTGCAGATGCGATCTGAAATTCCGGCGAATTCGCAATTTGTACCGATTATTTTGATTTACAACTTGCAAAGTGCGAATAACTTTGTATCTTAATCCGAAACTAATAACTTTTTCTCTTTGCTATAAATGTAATAATTGGAATAATTAGATTATTGGAATATGATGTTTGAATAATAATATAAAGACAGCAAATATTCTTTTCAGATATGTGAATTTTATGGTATAGATTAAATAGATTATGACATACATGTTTAATGTAAGATACGAAAAATAATAAGTAAAACATATTCTTTGCCAATTTTTGTTAGAGCTTAAACGAGTTCATTTAATTCTATCGTATCACAATATTATATACACCTTAGTAGTTGAGCATTAGAGGAATAAAGATTTCCATCAATCTCTGAAAATAAAAAATAAAATTCGGACATTTTAAAATGTTTATTACTTTTCGTCCGCATATACAGCCATTTAAGAATTTCTCTTAATATTTTGTGTGCTTTGCCGGGATGAAAACGAAATAACTATGTGAAATTATCGTTCAATTTACGTTTTCCAATCGTCTATCAAAGTTCCTGTTAACTACCAAGCACATTAAATTTATCTGGCTCCCGATTTAATTGTCAACTCTCAAGTTGGTAACAAATTTGACGTATATTTGCTATATTCGTATGTAAATAACTATCATTTTAACCAAATTTTGAATATTATATTAATTTTAACCAAAATATATCAACTAACAGTTCGGATCGATGACGTTTCAACGGGATAATTGCAAAACTACTGTAAATAAAATTTTGGTATTTAATTTTAAATATATTTACGAAATAATTTTATGTACCAAATAATATTTTCCACATTTTGTAAAAAATACATTGCTGTATTTTTATAAAAACTAAATCTTTTGAAAAAATCATGATTACTCCAGAAATTAAAATAATTTGGTTGACATCTTACATCACAATAATAAAATCTATGTGTGAGCATATACGTACGTCTTTCATTCCATCGTATTACACTCTTTCGGACTTATATGGCAAAATACTATATTGTACAACAAGCATGGAATGGTACACATTTCATACGAGTATGAAATGGACATTCTATGCGAGTTGTACACTATACTTTTTCTACGACCACCATGTTATTTTCTAATTAATTAAATTTGGAACAATTTATTTTTGACAGAACTGTGAGAAATGAATTTATACCTTAACGTTGTCTATGGTTACCGTGGGAAATGAAAATGTGTTTACAATATATATCGGATCGATTCGAATAAGTTTGAAGTGCCTTTTGATTTGATTTCATATTTCTTGGCCTTATTCCGAAGCAGTCCGATCCGTTTTAAAAGAATATACGGAAACTATAATGCAATCAGTAAGTAATATGACGTTCATTTTAATTGATTATTGCTGTCTTGTGAACTATAGGTAATATATAGTTATTTCAAGGAATGTAGGTACATTATAATCATCAAGAAGGTATGAATAATGTTACCGTACGAGAATAGTTATACTAGGAACTTACATTCTAAATCACTTATTATATTTCCCGTGCCATTAACAAACCATTTAACCTAATAATAATGATAATTATTAAGGATTTGAAAAGTGTGGGCTACTTGACAGTTCAGGTTTATTAATTTGCAATTTTTTATACTTTTTTTTTAGTAGGACAGTTATTTCCTATAACTTTCCGTTGACAATGGTAACCAAAAAGAAATTTTACGAATATCTTATGAGTTATCTATATATGTTGCTACAGAATTAAATTACATTTACGTGATCAGTGACGCGAAAAAAATAATTGAATAATATTAAGTGGTTCTGAGGGGGGTCCCAATTTTGTTTTTATTTTAATGGGACCATACATTTTCTGTTCGTTTATTTAATTGAGAATTAGATTAGATACTTTTTTTTAAGTACTTGCTTATATGTTTACGAGTATAACAGTTTTATCTCAATATGATTAAAACAATTGTACCATAGACGATGCAAATGAATGTAGAAAATAATAATTTTAGAACAAAAACCAAAAAACAAATTGCACCAGTCTTGTAAAAGCAAGATAAGGCAAGGAATTGTCTTGCAAAAATAAAAAGATTTTCTTCAATTCTTACACTCTTGCAATTTTTTTTGCTAATTATAAATATTGATAATATCCTACCTATAAATTAATAAAAGTACAAAAACACGTACATAAGAACTAAAAAAAAAAATAATACTTTTTTTTAACATATGTATTTGAATTTCATTTTCAAAAAATATGTAATAATAATAATTAATGACTAAATAATATAATTATTTTCGAAATCATGTAACTAAGATTTAACCTCGGATTTAAGACACCAAATGTTTTCTTACAAACAGGGACGCTTTTAAAAAAGCTTTTCTTCTTGTACAGATATAGCTGTTATGCTAAAATGTAGAATATATATTCACTTATATCATGCATGGCGTACAGGAAATTACTATATCTTATAACATGCATTTTTCTCGAAAAATCACTTTTAACATATTAAAAGAATTTGTTAGAAACTTTATGTTTGCGCTATATATGACAGTACAGAATGCAATAATAATGATCTTATATCTATTTATATAGAAAATAATCGACAAAAAGTACTGCACAGCAAATAAAGATTACTACAGGAAACAATGCACTATTTCATTTCTAAATAAAAGCCAAGGCCTAAATCTATAATAAAATCAGAACAAACAGAGGTTGTAGTGAATTGACAATTATTTTTAGACATAAACAACAACGTTTTCCACAAATATAATGTACCATGAAAAAAAGGCAAAACGAAATTTTACATTGTCATAGAATTTGTACAGGAATACAAACTAAAGTTGCGCTGTGCATTGTGTCAAACTTAAGCCAACATCATTTTTAATATTATAAAACCATAGTACAAAATAATAAATATTTTCACATTAAGAGGAAACCGTATTCTGTTACACCGCTTTTAATAATATGCCCTTTATACAATTCAAAATTTGTACAATATACAAATGGTACAATACACATATGGTACGACCGTAGGACTAACTCTAATTACCGCCAAATTTAATTAGTTGAATAATACATTAATCTGTTATGTTGCCTGCTTTATAGTCTTGGATTAACAAAATTGCGAAGGGCTTTACACTAATAATGACAAACTTTACATTTTTCGGTAGCTCTTCTGTTAATGTCAGCACAAAAGGTATTAGTAATATTTCGTTTAGATATTAACTATACAAGTAATTATATAATCGGTCAATTTGTCGATATACTACTTGTACAAAAAGGTCCTAATAAGTATAACAAATATGGGAAAAATAATCAGGGCTTATAACCGAAAAAATACTGGTTAACGCTTAGGCCCTATAAAGAATGTTATAATAATAAAGATTTTAGTTCGAAAATCGGTTTTTAAATAGGTTAATGTATGGGTCAAAAAATTAATGAAGAAATATTTAATAATATTCATTACAAAAATTTAATTAAAAAAAATAAAAACTTGCCGTCTCAAAAAGATATAACAAATAAAAAAATGTAATTTAATTAACGAGTATTCTCAAAAATTCCCATAATACCTACAGAAAAACGCTTTTATGACTCAATAACATGTAAATTATAAAAACTGTCATAACTCATATTCAAATACAAATGTTACTGTAACACGGGGGGATAGGTAGCTGAACAAATGATGCGATGATGATGACTATTGACTTACGTTGATGACGATTATAACAGGAACACAACGCACTGATGGGGGCACGGAAGCACATGATCACTTTAATTTTACTTAATAAACTATTTTTATTTACATATTAATAAATAAAACTAAACTTAACTAATTTAAAATTAAACAAACTTAACAGACTACATTATGTCTGCTCTTCAACCAACCCTAACTAAGACTGATTCCTACAAAACTATGTTGAGAGGCAAATCTACCCTCTCAACTTCTTATCTAAATACAAAAATGTTGTCTGTGAAATATGATCTTTTCGGCATATGGCCCCATAATTTCTAATTTTTATTACCAAAAATGTCAACATCTATATGCCGATAAAAGAATCACAGTTCACAGAAGAAATGCAGTCTACAGAACAAGATGGAAACCAGGGCCGTATTTTCCATCTTGTTACATTACATGCTCTGAAGTAATAAAACATGGCAATCAAACTTGTTTGACCTTGAAATCGGCATTCATTTGTTTTTAAAGCTATTTAATACAAAAGGTGTGTACACACACAAAACCTAACCTAACCAAACTCAATCTAACCTAACCTAACCCAACCTAATCTAATCTGCTTACGTCAGACTCGGTTGACCTAACCTATTCAAACCTAACCTAACCTAACCTAAATCAACCTTACCTAATCTAACCTAACCCAACCTATAACCTAACCTAACCAAACCCAATCTAACCTAACCTAACCTAACCCAATCTAACCTAACCTAACCCAATTTAATCTAACTCAACCTAACCTAATCAGATTAGGATAGGTTAGGTTGAGTTTGGTTAGGTTAGATTAGGTTAGCTTAGGTCGGGTTATGTTAGGTTGTGTTAGATTAGATTGGGTTAGGTTAGGTTAGGTGCATGTGTGTATACACTTTTTTTGTTATAAAACAGTTTTAAGACAAATAAATGCGATTTCAAGGTCAACTGAATCTGGCCGCCATTTTTATTATTTTTCTCATATTTGTCAAGCTTAGTAGAAACTAAATTCATGAAAATCGGAAATGAAGTAGTACATCAACTAGTTGACCATATAATCTAATAAGTGTAATTTCGATAATTAATTTCAATTAGTTTGTTTCTTAAAGAAACCTAACCAGAAGCACAAAAAATGTGTATTTTAAGTAAACCACCCGTAAGTTTGCAAATAATTATTTTATGTTACATACACTTAAATTTCTATCCATAAGTATAGAATACCCTCATATATAATAATTTTTATATCATTATACTATATTTAACAGTAAAATTCATACTCAATGAAAATTTCGTTAAAAATTATTCGCTCGGAAAAAATATATCAAATGCTGTAAAAGCTAGCTGGTACCCGGAAGACGTAGCCATATTCAACAATCAAAACAAACATAGAATGGAAGATACCGTATCATTCAGTTGGTCTAGTTATAGTACATTTGGCGCGACTGTTTCGACGTGGGTCGTTTTGGCAAAAGCCAATTTGGCGCGACCATTTCAGCACGAGCCAGATTGGCGCGACCGTTTCAATGTGTTAATACATGATTATATCGCACTATTTATCATTTTACAGGATGTCACGGTTGGAAACTCAAATTTGATTGTTTTGTACATTTAAGTGTTACTATTCAAAAGGTAGACTTTATTTAATAATACAAGGTAAAATATAAAAATGAAAGCAATATATGGTTCAAACTCAAAGTTATCTTATCAAATATTTAAATTTCATTATTGATTATGGGAGTATGAATACTCTAGTTCTAGCACATTATAGGTCAGTAAGCAGTACTCGATTCTCGCGCGATTATTTAAAATTAGTTGTTAATTGTTCATTTTCTTTTGATGATTGCAAACAATATTTACAAACCAGCCTTTTAAGGTTAACCTTCCTAGATACATCATAAATTTATATGTATATATATATATATATATATATATATATATATATATATATATATATATTTACTTCCTGCTTGTACGAAGTAAAGAATATATATTTTTATTACAATCGGTAATACAAAAAAAACCCATGCCCAAAGGGTATGTTTTAATTTTTCGCATAAATCAAAAACAATCAGCCCTTCAATGATCATTCAAATGAAATAACAAAAAAAATTTTACTAAAAGAATGTTCGATGGATTCTGGGACTGCTATAACAAAATATTTGTGCACCTCTCATCCGTGCTCGAAGGGTTAGATAGGTATGTAAGTAATATTAAAAATAAAATTAAAACAACAATATTCTTACTGCCGCTAGATTTTATTATTGTTTTTCACCTATAGTGTACTGTACATTAATTTTAAAAATAAAAATTTATTAACATTTCTATCGCATTTTTAAAATATTTTTGTAATGTATAGGCATAAAAAATATGTATAATCCCATTTCAGAAAAAAATAATAACTTTGTGCTGTAACTTGAGAAACACTGGTTTAACAAAATATTTTATTCTATAATCTATAGTCTCCTACATCTTTGTTATTTAGTACACTTTTGTGTCTGTAATAACTTCCGAGTAAAATCATATGCCCCACTTTCGATGCCACCCCGTATAAGGATATGTAAGTTACCCCCAGTAGAGGGTACTGGGGGTTACTTACATATCCTTATACAAAGGCGAGGGGCCTTTTATTATGGAAGATATTATGAGACAAATAGTTTCTATAAAAATAAAATATGTAGCTTTGGAAAAACAAACTGAATGTTTACTACATCTTGTAGACTGATAGAATAATAAATGAGATTAATGACAACTTTATATTTGATGCCAATTATAATTCTATAAATTAAAGGAAGTAAATTTTCAGGTAACTTCTCCCTATTTAAATATCAACAAAGAAGATAATATATTTATGCTTTTTTGTTGTATAAACAAGAACTGTCATGGGAAAACTGAAAATATTCTAATGTATTATAAATCTCAGTATTTGTACTGTGGCAAACAATTTCAAAGAATTTTTTATTTGATGTAGTTCTTGAATTTATAATGAAGTTAACAGTCGAACAGAGAAAGGAACTTTTGGGTATTGCAATGTAATAGTTTTGTAACTAGCAGCGGTGGCTCACTTGGTTAATTTATAAAGGTAATGCTATGTCCGAGTGTTTCGGAAGTCACTGTAGAGGCTGTACGCTGACAACCTGCACTACCAAAATAAAAGTAAATCTTGTCAAGAAACAAATACTTTAGATACTTGAAGCCGTGTTCCATCTTGGAATATTATGCCACATATGATAATAATATAAATTAGAAAATAAAAACATCTTCTGTTGATACTAGTAAGTACATAATACATTATACATCCATATTAATATTCAAGGATCACACGTCGATTATTCTAAAAAGAAATGATACATAAATAAAAACAGATATTATACAAATTGAAATTAATTTCAATCTAATCTTCTACGAATTTTTTTATTGGTAATTACAACTAAGAGAGACTCTATGAAGGACGGATACGAGATCTAACGTTGGCCCGGGCAAATAGTGGCAGACCGGCCAAAATCAAAATTACGTCTACCATACAACATTTTATCCAACACCTTTAATCATTGATGTAAAATATTCAATTGTTTTTTTGACAGTTGGCATTTTAAAATGATTTTTAATATAAAAAAAAAGAGTAGAGATGATTTTATAACGTATTTACTATTATACAAACCAACAAAGAGTTATAACTTCAAACTTACTTGTGTTTAATGCCCTCCTTTATTTATCTGAATCATCATTGTTGTAGCGTTATAATTACACGGTGTTGGATAAAATAAATAAGAAAATAGTTCAATAACATATAAATATTTTTATCTACAACTATTGAAATATGGGTACATTATACGTGTGATACTACATATAATATACTACTCATATTACACAAGTGTAATATGAAATGTCATGATACACGCTATACTTTTCTGTAATAAATAGGGCATATAATTTAACACATAATATTTTATTAAACTGTTAATTTATTAATAACATATTGTTTATTATAAATATCAATATATATGCTTATAAAAGTATAATAAATACAATTTGAAAAGTGATTTTGACATTTAAGTGCTACTGTGGCGCCATCTGTTAAGCTATATATGAACTACCCACACCTAAGTGAATATTTAACAAATAATATCAGATTTGTTATATGCCTGATAGTTGTAGATAAAGTATAGTATTTGACTCGCATAATATGGCTACATTACACTCAGATGATTAAAAATACTCGCTACCGCTCGTATTTTTAATTACATCATCGTGTAATATAGCCTACATATTATGCTTGTTAAATAATATACTATTTTTATTAGTATATGTATATTATTTTATAATTATTCTGAGCGGCCCAATTTTAGCTCCGGCCCAGCGGGCATTTACCCGGTTACCCGGTGGCCGTTTCCGGGCTTGGATTCTATCTGGTGGCCAGGTGCAGGCTACATGGGTATTTTTCAACCGTTTAGTGATAGTTTTGGGAGGTCCTATACAATTTTTTCTGTATTATTTATGACTTTGTTATAAAAAATTGTGTCTAACAGCGCAATTCTTTAAGAAAACGACATCCGGACATTAGTTATCACAAATTTAAAATCAAAAGTTTGGTGCTAGTGGATTGGAGTATAAAAACAACCGTGCTCATAAATTAGCAATATATGAAAGTCATTTTTAACATTCGTTAGATCAATGTTATGTATTCTTACCAGATATATTTATAAATAAGAATTGTTGTTTCTAAATGCACAATAAAAAATAACGGAAAACACCTTAAAACAAACGTACTTCATAAAATATGTATAGCTATCATTGAAATTATATAGCAAGCAATGGTTCTAAGATAGACCGCACTAGCGCTGCAATCTTTAAATGAATCTCCAATAGGAAATGAAAATTGTAGCAGCGTGAAGTAAAGTTCTTGCTCACATAAATTTCATGGAACTATATTTAAGATGGTAATTTTAACTTTAATAGTTTTTCAAAATAAACAAACACAAAAATCGTAAAATTAATCCTTCCAAATTTCGTGAAGCCAATTCACCTCTTCTAAAAAATAATTGGCACTCTCCTTAACACGTAATTATTTTTATATTTTGTTATTCGTGAAGTGATGTGCGGTATCGCCAAGGCGACGTTATCTAATTCTGATTTATAAATTTCATCGTTGGTTAATCCTGACATTAGGCTTCAAGTTTCGAAGTAAAACAGTAATTTATAGAAAGTTTGTTATTTTATTTTAAGACGTTGTTGAAAGATAAATACCATTGTAATGGATATTTGAAGGTTTAAAAGCTAATTTTTTCCATCAATGTCACCTACAAAATCGTTAAAAGTTTTGAGAACTTTATAAAAAGATAAAAATCAGAATTTTTGTGGCATTGGTTATAAAACGATGCAATTTATAAAAATCCTAAGACATTTTTATTAATTTGATAGTTAAATTTTTAAATCAAAACATTAAAATCGATTAATAACTATCAAATATGAAATATGGTGCTAGAAAAATTTTAATTCGCTATATTTCATGTGCTGAGTTTAGGTTCCATCTCTTGCCAAGTACCAAGGAGTTATTTATTTGATATTTTTTTCTGTCTTGGTCATAAACCTCACCTTGAACGTATACAGAGGTTGTATAAAAATAATGTTAGAAAAAATATAAGGTGTAATTTTTAAATTAAATTGCACTTGCCATGAAATTGTTTACGGGTGTCTACATTAAAATGACCTATTACTATTTTCATACTTTGAGAATTGTTTTCGAAACAGATTATTCAACTTTTAGTTAATTTTGGACCTAACATTATTTGTACAAAACAGTAACATCTGTAAGACAATTTATTGTCAGTAAAGGAGTTATATAATCATTATTTACACTTAAAAGTATCTATTAGATAAGTAAGGTCAATTAGGTACTAACTAATCCTTAACTTTTCCTTTTTCCGTATGTGTTTTTTCGGCTATATGTATTTTTTTTTTGTTTTTCAATGACCTCGAGTAGATTTAATAGGTATTTTAATGTTTTTTCTCAACAAGGCTGTAGTTTTCGTTTCTTATTACTTTATTAAGAAAATTAATATATTTTTTACACTAAATGATCAAAAAATGTAATATAACAAAATAATTTTAAAAATTTAACTGGGCTGATGACATTTGTGTTTGGTTAATTGTGATATGTCACGAAAGATTATATAGGCGATTCAAAATAGAGAAGAAATGAAGATTACAAAACTTGAAGAATCCGATTCCAGCAGTAAAACAATTTTATTATGTTATTTTTTTTTAATTTCACTATTCATAGTGCATGAAACCACCATCTGTATGATACTAATACATGCAGGAGCATAGAATTCATTACATTTATAATAAGCATCGGCAAAGCTTTATATTACTCAATGACTATACAAAATAATTACCGAATTTTCATCATGTCATATTCACCGAATTTTCATCAAGTCTTTGCTTTTTGCATATCAATCGTTAATTCATCAGTACCACTCATTTATCCATTACAAATCCATTATACATCGCTGATAGAATTTTTCGCAAATTCATCCGATGAATAAAAATACTTGCCTCAATTAAATTTATATATAATTATCAACTTTTGATAAATATGTCATTAGCAAATGGAAATTTATTTAATTTCGTTTCAAGTTTTTCGAAAATTTAACAATCGAGAATTATTTCGTAAAAAAATATTAGAAACATATAATATAGGTACATAGTATTCATTTTTATTGCTATCTCGAGACCTGTAAGTTGGTTAAAGTAACTAAAAATTTATATTTTACAACACTATTTCAATGAGTATAAAATTATTATTTTTCAATCGGTGGTTCTCAAACTGTGGGAACCAACTTTATTATAATAATTGAGACAAATTTTATTATATGCTTTCGATAAAGAATTTTATTCTGAATTCAGTGATATATTAGTAGGGAATTTGCATACCCATAGACAGCAAATTTAATAAAAATGCATGATTCCTACATAGCAAGTTATTTTAGCCATATTTGAAGAAAACTATTATATATGTATCTAACATACATTTTTCTCAAAAAAATGTTGTCTACGGGTGTACAATTATATTATTAAATTCAGTATAAAATTCTTTATTAAATAAGGAACTGATTGGAAAAATAATAATTTTATGTTCACTGAAATAGCTAAGATAGCAATAGTAATAAAGTCCCTACATATAACTAATGATCTGTTTACTAATTGGTATAAATTTGAAATAGTGGCCTGTCTACATGATAGTTCCGTATAGGACAAACTTTTGCGAAATACACATATTATATTAGTATTTATGTATTGGAAGTCGTAGTTTGCAATGTTTGCATTTACAAGTGAAAACAATCTAAATTGAGATGGATTGTGTAGGCTGCAGGCCAGTGTTTGTGGTCGTAAATATTTAGCAGACCTTACTAAACCAAACATAACCCGTTAGACGTTAAACCAACATAAATGTTCGCAAAACTATAAAACTCCTGTAGAAATTAGCTTCTCGTGTACTAACTTAGAGAATTGTAAATCATTCATACTTTATAAATAAAACACAGTGGCGGATTTACTATGACGCATCTCTGGGCACTAAACTTGCATGCCGCTCATTTTTTTCTACAATTGTAAATTTTATTAATTAAATTAAACGGATATATATTGATAAATTTCAAAGGCTAGTTACAATGCAAAACACTTGAAAATTTAACCAAAGGGAATAGAACATATATTATACTGACTATACAACTCATCGGAAAATGGACCAATCAGATAGTTTAATTTTTCTTAGTTACGATGTATAACATCGGTTATTTATGTCGCTAAGTCGTGTTTTCGAGGTACACCACTAATGGTGTTCCGGAAACAGTTAAATCATATTTAATCGTATCATCCGTGAATATAAACAATTACTGTTTTTGACATTTCGTAAAAATGAATTTTAAAAATGTTTAATATAGTTGATTTATTAGTTGTATAGTCTTAATATATACAACTCGAGCTTCGAAAATAATCTGAATATACAGTTTGCGGACTCGATGTGTTACCTTTACAACACATCTCGTCCTCAACTGTATGTATATTCGATTGTTTTCGAACCTCTTGTTGTATAACTATTGCTTATACCACACACATCATTTTCATCCAATCATAATGCTTCATTTGATCCTTCCATTAGTTTTTTACCGAAAAAAAATGATAAAATGTCAGTAGCAATCGCCTTGGTTATAATTTGTTGATATGAAAAATTTTATGTTTGAACTGTTATTCGTGAAATAATCAAGAAAATATAATTCGAGTTGTGAATTTAATCTGTAAAATTTACTCATAATTCTTGTAAGTAACGACAACTCGGGTGACTCTTGAATCACTCCAGCTTCGCTGTCACTATCTAAATATCATTTTTGACACAAATGTTTGTTAGTACGCAATAACTATTCGTATTTTTTTCCATAAATTCATGGTTCTTTTTATATTACTGGTAATATTCCTTTACCCTAATAAATTTCCGCTACCAATAAATAAACAGTTGTTATTGTTTATAACTGCCAGTATTACAGTTAAGTAATATTTCAAAATAATAATAATTAAATTGATACATTTCACGTTGTCTTTGGAATATATTTCCCCAAATATCACACCTCTCTCATTTTATTTAACAATTTTTATTGAGAGGTAACAAATTTACAATAATTTAAAGAATAAATGACAAATTAAAATAATTAACACTATTAACAAAACAAAAATGTTTATAAAAGAAATAACAAATTAAGAAAATAAAGAACAAATTAATAAAAAGAATCTTGAAAAATACTGATTTTGAAAAAAGAAAAAAATATACAAATCAAAACTATCAAGCGAAACAAACACAATTTGAAAGTAGTGCCAAATTAAAAATTATTTTACTACAACTTACAACTTGGAAAAATATAACACTAAATATAACACTTTAAATCATCATCATAAAATTTACAGAATAGACACAAAAAAGTTTTTTTTATTTGTCTTGTTACGTATCAAGCACAATTAACGATTATTGTTATGTGTCAAAAATCGCAAGTTCACTTTGTAGTTCATATTTATAAATAATATAATAACAAGTTCAAATGATAGAAACCGAAGTTATGGAATCGTATTCCTAATTTCTCTGATTATTGATTAGAAATTGAAGAAGTAGATACAACCAATGAAATAAACGATCCTGACTTTTTGCCGTATTTTAAAATCTCTACTTCGAAATGTAAGGTGTCAAATATTTATCACCTAATAGGTTAATAAGTAGTTAAATTAAAATACCTTTATAATAACCGAATTATTACTTTAATATATTTAAGTAAATATTATATTTAATGCGCTTTAATAATATCAGCTCTAATATTCTCCTGATTTCCTGATTTTTTTAAAAATAGAGACAATTTTTCTGAGAAAATGTGACTGGCATATTGTGTAGAATTATTTAAAATTCAGAATAGAAGTCGTGGTGATATATTTATTACCCGTTGTAAATACATAAAACTGTAGTAATTCTGAGATTCCTGGCATTGTTGGCTTGGAAATAAAGGCGCCAGGAGATGAGTGACAGTCTAAATTTTCCTTGACGTTTGTGAAATCCTGGTACGATTCTCATCTCGCACGAAGCCGCCTTAATTTCGTTCTTTCCAACGCATCCTTCATTCTTCACTTCCACAATATATTACCCCAGGAAAAATGCGGTAAACAAAGAAGGATTTATTTTATTAATTTGTAGCTAAATTCTCCTCTTGCGTCATTGTAGATATATGTGTTGTGTTCGGCATATATTGTTGGCAACTTTAATAATAGAATTTTTCCGTCAACAGCGAGAAGTTATTGAATTGAGATTGCTCTCGTTTATTGCTTGTAAAATTGGAATTTACGAGTACGAAGGAACATTGTTTCAGGTAGCAATCAATACAAACAAATTGAAATGACTGATATGAAAACTTTTGCAATTAAGGATCTGAAATGAATACGATATGATTAAAAGTCAGTTCATTACTCACTGACCCGAAAGCATTATATTTCGAACCCTTTAACAATATAATGGCGGATGAATTAATGTATGTTTCATTTTATAATGTCAGCGGTAGCTCACTACGATTCCAACAGAGCGAATTGTGGGATCTGGGATACAAATTCCAAATCTTAAAAAAGATAATACCGCGTCCGAGTAGTTTGGAACCCATTCTATAAGTTGTAGATCTCTTGCAGAGGTTTTACGATGACAACCTTCACTACTACAATGCAAGTAATTTTTTTAAACATCTGGTATTCTTATTTTTATTTAATTTATTCTCTGTGACTCAGAGAAATGGCAAAATATTATTCATATAAGTATGGCACATTTATTTTACATTTATTTATAGAATGTTTCATTTATTTAATTTTTACCTCCCTCTTCAACGGCGCTCTCTTGTATGAAAACAGGGCAATACTAAACCAGTGAATGTTCAAATATACATATTTCTTTAATGTAGTGATCTAAAAATAAGTATTTAATGTTAATGTTTCTCGAGTCATATGTTCCTATATTTGACGGTCACATTTTTCTTCCTTGTACGAAGTAGAGGAAATAATGTAATTGTGAAAAATTTCCGTTTTCAGATTTCAACGGAAATATCCATTTTGACTAGCCCTGAATCCATTTCAACTAGTTTCGGCATGGCGTATGTACGAACATATCTCGCATAACTAAAAAATGATTATCTGTAGAATGTTGAAATTTTGGGCTGGATTCTGGAGTACCTACCACCCTTAAAATTATAATATTTTGTTGCAATGTTTTCTTTTTGCTAAAATATGACGAAGAAACATAAAATTAGGCACGGAAGCATGTATTTATATGTTTTTTTGCAATAATGAAACTAAGTTTTACCTATTTTAAAAATTATTATTTTTGTTAGAACATGAATGCAAACTTGTTTTTGAAATCACAATATCCTGTTTGATAAAATATTATATTAGAATACAAATGTGGGATGCAAAAGCCAGTACTTATGTACATTTCACAGAAATAATAAAAGATAAATATACAAAACCAAATAATTTGAAGTTCGGTAAAAAAGCGTAAATCATGCAGTGCTAGTAGAACAATAGTTTATGGAATTTAAATATATGTATTTTTCTGGTATATAATTCGTAAAAAAAATTACTTTCGCTTGATACTTCACATAAACACACATGTACACAAAAAAACTTAAACCTTCAAGAAACAAAAATGAAAGAACTTTTGCTAACAAAATCGCCAAGAAACAAAAGCTAACGTATCTCTTGACTAGACAGTGGTTAAGGATAAAATTAAACCAACAAAACCCTGAGGGGTCTATCTACCCTAACTTTCGGTTAAATAGACGTTGTAGATAAATTTATACTAATAAAACTATGAACAAACCAAACCTATCCTATCTCTTAAGTACACAGTGGTTAGGGATAAACTTAAACTCATAAGAATCAAAACCTTGTCTATACTAGTAACAAGTTTTCACACTGAAAACTACATGGAATCAAAATCCATTCTTAAACCTTGGAGCTTTTCCAGAAGAGCCGCCTAGTCTTCACATAATTTTTTAAACTAAATTAATAAATTAACCGCTGTAGCAAGCGAATGAAAACGAGAACTAACATTTAATAATCAAAATATCAAAGTCGGTATTACAGGTTTTTGAATCGAAAAAGAAACAGTTTTCAATATCAACTATATTCCAGTGAATTAGTAATTTTAGAAATATCAATGCAAATTTATAATGTAATAAAAATAAGGGAAATGGGGAAATGAAACATAATTATGCAAATTTACATTATATGAAGTACTATTACTCGTATTTATGTGTACGTACCTCTTTAAACATAGCAATATATGTACGTCACCCAACCTTAATTTTTGCAACTATATATAATCATTAAAATAAAATTCTTGAGTAATAGACATTCTAGACTTTAGTTAATTTCTTTCTTTGCAAGTTTTTCAGCGATTAAAATAATTTTGTGTAATTCAATAAGGAATAGTGAAAATATTTTAATAAAATTTTACAAAATATTATTAATTTCGAAGAGAAGTACAAAGATATGAAATTAATGGCAGTTAAAAAACATTTAGTTGTAGAGTGATCTCACTTTCAAGTAAAATAAGTTTAAATTTAAAATAAGAACAGAAAAAATGTGTATAATTTAACGGACAAGGAATTCTAGAATTTTAAAAGATAAATTGGACGGAAAAATTGGAGAAAATTTAAAAAAGAATACGATATGACGATTGTAGAATTACTGAAATATGTATTCAAAATTACGTCACCAGCGGTTTCAAATTCTGGTATAGCTAAGACGGATGAAATCCAAGAAAAGAAACCAGAAAAAGTAAATAATTCTAAAATGCATATAAAATACCAGAATTTGACGGAGAGGCATCATGGCCGAATTATATAAATCAATTTGAAGCCGCTGCTAAAGCAAATGGCTTTCGTTTTGTGGAGAAGCAATCGATATCCTAGAGACGTTGATGGAGGTTGAAGATGAAAACTAAAACCAACTAGTCAAGCGGTTGGATATTATACGGCAATGCGCACCTGAAGCAGGTGTACCAGAAGCAATTGAGGAAGCGAATATAGTTTAATAGTTATAATGACGTAGAATTGGTATTAAATCCACAAAACGATAATACCATGCGAATTTTGATAATGGAATATTTGAACGTTTCACGGAAACAGTTTTGGATGGACTGCCGTGGAAAACATGTTTCGTTTACTTCGACGACGTTCGAGAATCACATGAAGAACTTGGAAGAGGTTTTTCCAAATTGAGGAAGGTTAATTTGAAGCTCAGCTCAGAGAAGTGTGACATGTTTCAGAGAGAAGTTTATTATCTTGGACACGTGGTTTCTGATAAGCGTATTACAATTGACCCTGAGAAAATAAGGGCTGTAAATGAATGGGCAGTTCCGAGAGATAAACCGAATTAAAAAGTTTCCTTACGCTGTTTATATATTACCGACTTTACGTACCTGGATTTGCTAACATAGAAAAGCCATTGACAAGGCTCACTGAAGAAGGAAAACGATTTATCCGGGAGATGGACCTTTACCCAGAGGAGAGCTCATTCTAGACACAGATGCCAGCAACGTTGGAATTGGTGGCGTTCTTTCTCAGATACAAGATGGACAAGTGAAGGTTATTGTCTTCTCTAGCAAGACCTTGTCAAAACCAAAAATGAATTTCTAACAGTGGTGAAATCCGTGGAGCACTTTTACAAATATTTGTACGGTCAATTATTTCTCATGAAAGAGATCCATGACGGATCTGGTGGAAGACACTTTGGAGTAAATAGAACTGTTGAAAGATTGCGCCAACGATTTTACTGCGTTAACAGCAAGAAAGATATAGACTGGTGTAAGAATTGTGTGGTTTGCGCCTGAAGTAATGGGCCACGTAGACGACGAAGAGCTCCAATGAGTCAATACAGCGTGGGGAACCAATTTCAACGCATTACGATTGATGTGGCCGGACCAAGGAAATAAATACATAGCGGTAGTAATAGACTACTTAACTAAAAAGGTTGAAGCCTATTCATTACTCAACCAGGAAGCCGTAACCGTCGCTGAAGTCTTAGTAAAAGAATACATCTTCCAATTTGGGGTACCGCGATAAATACATTCCGACCAAGGAAGGAACTTCTAGTATGGTCTGTTCTAAAATATTTGTAAGATATTAGAAATCAATAAAATCAGCACAACTGCATTACTTCCGCAGTCTGCTGATATGGTTGAACTGAAGAACAGAATAACTAACCAATATTTGTTGAAAGTAGTCTCTAACCATTAACGAGATTAGGACCGACATCTCCATCAGTTCTTGTTGGCTTATCGTTCATTCGTGCACGAGACAATGGGGCAGACACCAGCTAACATCATATTTGGGCAAGAGTTATGCGTATCATGCGATTTGATATTTGGCAGTAAACCCGGTGAAGATGTATTCGGGAAGGACTACATACCGGACTTATAGAGAAGAATGAACGACATCCATGAACAAATTTGTACGTAAGTATTCAAGATGCCAGCGATCGGATAAAGGACCAGTACGATATCAGGGTTGAAAAAGGTGAATACTTTACAATCCACAAAGGCGTCATGGCTTGCCACCGAAGCTGCAAAAGAATTAGGAAGTCCCGGCGAGATCATGATAAAAATAAATGCTGAGGTCTAAAGAATTAGGGAAATGACTAATGGAAAGGCGAGAGTAGTCCACTTCAGTCGATTAGCCCCTTTCGCTGGTGACAACTATGACGATCATCGCGGAGTAACGATTCATCGAGTTGTAGCTCAGGAATCCATATTTGAAAACTTCATGGAAACGGTATGGCGTGACAAGACAACAACATCTGTTCACTGTGTTCCCGAATTATACCCTCGCTCATTGTGTAGCAAAAGACATTATACTCGTATGTCCCGCTGTATAGCTTTTATAGTAGTTTTTAAGAGAAAATCTGGACGAGTATAAAAACTGGCCAACCAACCTTCATCCGGCGGGAAAACACTTCAATTACAAACGTAATTTATGGGACTCATTCTACGACTTGAGGGATCATCTGTTGGAAAATAATATCATGAAGCTGCTAATACCGAAGTTAGGCGGTGGACTGGATGGTTTAGATTGGAAGATTGTTAGAAGCATGTTAGAGGTAACTTCCGCTTTATTGGAGTGGAAATTCCAGTCTGCAGCTTTAACCCTAAAGGAGAAGAAGAGCTGAAACGGACCGTCGATTGTCACTTTTTCAAGACATCCAGTTGCACCAAAGGTGCAGGCAGATTTGGGCATCACGAACTGTACCGAGACGAAACAGTATTAAGGAGAGGGCATTATAGCGATTTCAAGGTCGCAAGTATATGGCAGATAGGTCGAGACCTTTCTATTATACTAAGGCATCGAATCTGCCAGAATATTTAATAGTTTAATTGCTCGGTGTGTATAAACCGAATCAGAAAAATCGCGAGGACAGTCTGATATTAATACGAGTGGTGATATAAATATCGTGTAAATAAATAGTGCACAGTATTATGTGTATAAATAAATATTTTTAGTATTTATGTCTTTAATAATAATTATTACTCTTAAATTAATGTTTATATTTTTTTATTCATAGTGTTACTTGTTTTTATTATCTTTTTATAATTTGTTATGCGTTTATTAAACTTATTGATATAAATAATTGGTATTTCAATTATTTTTCACTTCATCAAATAAATAAATGTTACAATATTAAATGTATTTTTCAAAACTCACATTAGGTTTTTTTGTGTACAACGACTTACCACTAAAGTGGCAAAATGAGTACAAGATGTATAGTCTATGTAGTATTATTGTGTCAAATGTTACTATTGCTTTGTTTTTTATTGCTATTACAACAAAGGACAGTTCCTTTCAAAAGCAAACAGTGTTACAATCACTAGTCAAACGTCTAATTCATTGTTTTATTACTGGAATGGATAGAACATTGTCTGGCAAACTTTTTTACCTTATAATACATTCGAGAAAGAAAATTAAATATACTTTATTAGTATGAATCGCAATAAAAAAAAATTCTAATATATAAGGTGGCGCAAAAGTAATCACCCTATTGAAACATGCTATAATTTTTGCAAATAGCGGCAAATGTCAAATCTGCTTTGACATTTGTGAAGTAAACAAATGCAAAATACATGTCCATAAAACATGAATCGTTATATTCCTCAAAAACGCGGTTTAATTACTTCGATTTTTTCGCGGAATAATTCGTCGTTGGTGTTGGCGCAGCGCGAATTTACGCGCAGATTTCCCGGTCGCCTGACACCAACTGGGCAAACACTGCGGCGTTCAGCCGCTCGCCTAGAAGAATATGGTACAACACGAGATGCTGCCAGGTCTAGCCGACCCGGAGGAGCCGTTCTGCTCAGAATATCGCGGCTGTGGCTGAAGACGACTACTGTGGACGGCGAGCGCTACAGAGCCATGCTCAACGACTTTCTTCTTCCTCAATTGCATGAATTTGAACTGGAGAACATGTGGTTCCAACAGGATGGAGCAACGGCGCAAACTGCACGAGCCACAACGGAAGTTCTGAGGGCTACATTTCCGGGTCGCCTAATCTCTCGTTTTGGTGATTTGCACTGGCCGGCAAGGTCGTCCGATTTAACCGTCCCAAACTTCTTTTTGTGGGGTTTCTTTAAGTCACGAGTCTATGTCAACAAGCCTCAGACTTTTCAAGCCCTCAAAGAGAATATCCGTCAAGAATGCGAGAACCTATCGCCGGAAGTACTGGCAAGAGTAATGGAAAATGCTATAAATCGGGCCCGTATGATCATCCATTCTGGCGGCGGCCAATTGGCCGATATCATTTTCTCGACTTAATAGGAAAAAAATTAAGACATCAACTAAACATAATCAAACAGCAGAACCAAAGTTTTTCATTCATAAAAAAAATTGCAGCCAAAGAACATCGGGTGACAACTTTTGCGCCACCCAGTAGTAACATAAAATAACATTGTACATCACACTTAATTAATAATGGGTGGAATTTATTTTGAGAAAGAATTTTGTTATAACCAGACTAAAAATTAGATAAACAAATAGGTAATTACTCATCTACCGCTTCTAATCATCTCCGTTTTTTTTCCAAAGGACAATAGAGATTTAATGGGTGTACTGTAATGTAGAGAAATACAAATTCTAATAACTTTAGTACAAAAATTAGGGTTTCATGAACCGGATCGTTTTTTAAGTCTATTATTTTTTTTTTTTTTGTTAATTTGATAATCAAGAGATGGAAAATTACCTTTAATTTTAAATCTTTCGCGACACATCTAATCTCTTGCGGCACACAGTTTGACAGACACTATGGGATAGAAAGATGGCAGAAATTTTTATTAATATTTAAATAGTATAAAAATATATGAATACCTATTATTAAATAATTATAAAAAATCGAAAAAACCTAAAAAAATCAGTATAAAATATGTTTCAAATTGTTTATCGGTTGGCCAATTATTGCTTGAAATATTCGTATGTGACAAATATTACAATCGTACAAAATATGGAGATTAATAAAAAACCCGGAATATAAATGTTTACATGAATATACCAGGTACTTTGGTAGACGAAAAGCTCCAAACTCAATGAAGTTTGAAAAAAATATTGAAACAAATGCATTGAAGTTAATTTTTATTTAAGGAATTCACCGTATAAATATCTACTGAATTTAATGTTTAAAATACGAAAACTAATAATAGTATGGCAAGTCAATATCAACAGGAAAAAATGAAAAATTCAACAGGCAGAAAACGTTCAAACAAAAATGCACTAATCTAAAATTCAAATATTCTGGAAACAAGGTCTTATATTCTAAATATATTAGCATATGGAGGGTTATATTTTATCATGTAAACGTTTTCCTTCAGCATAAATATAAACTGATCCATATGTAAAATGTAAATATAAAAGTTAATATACAAAAGTTTTTAAATGAATCCTTCTGTTCTCTAACTGATATAAATGTGCCGATCCGTCAGTCGTTTATAAATTTCGGAAACCTTGTATTAAATATAGTTCAACATCATTTTGCACAGAAACTGATACAAGACAAACAGAATAATAAATAAGGATGGTATCACTTTGAAATAAAAATAACATTATAAGATGCTTAAAAGTTGGGATGTTAGAAAAATTTATAAGTTACTTGGTGAAATGCTGAATGTCGTAATACTTAATATGTCACCATTATGTTTTATTTATTTTTGATTAGGTAAGGAAACATGACTATATACAATAAAATTTTTACATTAAAATATATTTCAATTTAAAATTGGACGGAAAAATATTTTGTTTTGCCAACATAATACATGTAGCAATTATGTTTATATATGTATTCTGTTCGTTGAATATTCATATTATTTTTACTTTTAAAAATAACATTATTGTCTGTAATAAATAACTTGTTAAAAGTTTTCTTCATCATAATTTTTTATTGTAATGATTTATATATCGACCAATAGTTATAGTCGCCTCACTGTATCAATGCTAGTGCGTTGTTTTCTGAAATGATAACCAACAACCATAATAGGTTCATTAAATAATAAACTTCGACTCGAACTGTATGGTCTGTAGTTGGTTATTCTTAGATTGGTAAATACTAGAATCGGAACAATAATTGATTGGCAATATGATTGGTGATTAGTAAGAGACTACACTTTAATTATTTCTTGACTAACATTTGATTTAATATGCAACAGCTTTATATTCACGGTGAATAAAGGCTATCACACATTGTTTGGCACCGCCCGGCACCGACCAGATCGGCAGAAATGTTTCCATAGTGTTTTACAGATGATGGCGATGCGGCCGAAAGCCTGAGTATTCCCTGCAGAGAATCTTTGTCTGGTCTGTGTTAAGCCGATCGCGCCGCATATTTTCATTTCCATCCATGATATCAGAAAACGAAAATAATCATGCAAATACAAGATTTCTCGACTTCTCCTCTACAACTAAGTCTGCCCTTCAAACATATAACACCCAACGAAATAATAGAATAAATCAAGTATCTAAACAACAAAAAAGCACCCTATTATGACCTAATAACTGCAAAAGTATTAAAAGAACTATCCAGAAAAATAATTATTGAAATAATATAAATTTACAATGCAATTATAAGAACATTTTATTTTCCAGTACAATAAAAATTTCCTCAAGTCATACTGGTACACAAAAAAGGCTTATGAAACAATGTCATATAGACCAATATCACTGCTGCCCCTATTATCAACGTTAATCGGAAAACTAGTACTAAAAAGGCTCAAAAAAATAATTGAAGAAGAAAACCTCTTTCCACCTCGTTAGTTTGGATTTAGGCAACAACATTCTACATTACAAAAAGAAAAATGGGCGAAAAAGTGGCGCATAAAAATAAACGAATAAAAAACTACACATACAGTGGCTCACAAAATTATTCGTACACCTAAGTTTTATATTTAAAAAGTGAAAAATGGAGTACTTTCAAAAAAATATTGATGTATTATTGACGGGATCAGATTCTCTTATTTTCCAGAAACAAAATGCAATAGCCAATTATGAAAAATATATTATTTTTCTTATGTTAATTAAACAAAAACAAAATGTGTACAAGAACTAGCTACACAAAATTATTCGTACACTTATGAAATCTTACATATAACGAGTCAATATTTATATTTATAAACATGAAACATCTGTGATTGCATAATTATCATTTGTCTGAGTATTTTGTACAAGATTTATTAAAAAATAGTTCACAAAAATAAGAAATTATGGTAGTTGAAAGGCTAATCTGCTTGAAATTACTTTGCCAGTGTAAATATTTAAGGAAGGTTGACATAATTAAACGAAGATTGCACTAAATGTTGAGAACCATATAAGTAAATACAAAAATAAGAACCAGTAGAAAAATATTCGCCGTGGAGGCCTTAAATTATTTTTAAGTCAGCAGAATAAACTATATATTGAGCGTTAAGTGAAATCAAATCCTAAAAATCCCCTGAATAAATTAATATTAAGAATAACAAAATTTTTTAAGGGTCTATTGGAATATAGACTATTCAAAGAACTTTAAGAAATTTTGATTCTAATGGTCTTATAATAAAAAGTGGGCCCTATAATTCCAAACAAAATAAAATAAAGAGACTCGCATTTGGAAATAGTACATTAACACGGATTGTGTTTTTTGGAAATTGATAATTTTGCGGATTTGAGTGGAATGGCAAATCTTTTGATTGGAGAAATCCAAATTCTGAGCCTAATAACTGCAATTAATGTAGTACAGTGAAACACGGCGGCAGGATCATATTAGTTTGGGGATATGTAGGAGCTCCTTATGACTATATGGCCATTAAAATCAAAATTTCTTAGAGTTCTTCGAATAGTCTATGTTTCAATATATCCTCCAAAAATTTCAGATATATTTTTTGTTAATTTATTCAGGAGTTTTTAGTATTTAATTTAATTTAATGCTCAATAAATCGTTCATTCTGCTGATTAAAAATTTTCTTACGGTCCCCACGGCAAATATTTTTCAACTACTCCTCATTTTTATATTTACTTCTAATGTTGTTAACAATTGAGAGTAATATTCATACAATTTTGACAGCCTCCCTTAAAGATTTACACTGGCAAAGTCATTTCACATAGATTCGTCTTTCAACTACGGTAATTTCTTGTTTTTGCGACCCATTTTTGAAAAAACCTTTTACAAAATACTCAAACAAATGATAATTATGTAATCACAGATGTTTTATATTTATAACTATCAATATTGACTCGTTATATGTAAGATTTCATAAGTGTACGAATAATTTTGTGTACCTGTATTTTGTATGCATTTTGTTTTTATTTAATTTACATAAGAAAAATATTTTTTTTTATAATTGGCTATCGAATTTTATTACTGGAATATGAGAGAATATGATCCCGTCAGTAATATATCAATATTATTTTTAAAAGTACTCTATTTATCACTTTTTAAATAGAAAACTTAGGTGTACGAATAATTCTGTGAGCCACTGTATGTATTTACGACCAAACTTCTGCACCAATCGTACTAAATAACCAACAGCTGGAAAAAAGCACGATGTAAAATATCTACGTATGCACCTAGATAAGAGATTAACATGGCAAATCCACCTACAAACTAAACGAAATCAATTAAATTTAATAATTAGACAAATGTACTAGCTTCTCGCCTGTAAATCACAATTATTAATCCAAAATAAACTACTACTGTACACAGTTATAATTTATAATAGTACCAATCTGGACATACAGCTATGGAAGTGTGCAAAAAAGACAAATATAAACATCATACAACGCTTTCAGAACAAAATTATACGCATGATAACAGACACCCCATGGTACGTAAACAACCAAATAATACTTAGAGACTTTAAAATAAAACACGTAAGCTAACAAATAAAGAAATAGCCCAAGTTACATAAAAAAAAACTTAACTACCACCCCAATAAACTAGCTATGAACCTGCTCAACAACGAGAATGACATTAGAAAACTAAAAAGAACTAACCCATTGGACTTAAAATACTTGTAATAAAATGTTGGTCTGAAGTAAGACCAGTTGTAAATTTAAGCTGATTATTAAAAATATATATATTTTCATTTGTATTGCGTTCTAAATACGTTATATTTTTAAACCTTGATTGCCGAGGTAGAGAAATTAATTGATATATTTAGTTCTAATTATTGAAATCATAAAGTGAAAGACAACCGTTTCCTTCTTTTTCCATTTTTTTCCTTTTCTTTATTTCAGTTTCTTTGCAAGCTAGAGTCACAATTACTGTTTCTTTATCTGAAAAATGTGATAGCATCGGATTCTTCCAATCGGCGCGCCGTCAGTTTGTGCCGGTCGGTTTCGAATGGTGTGCTATGGCCATAATACACCTACTCTGCTAGTGACTAACTGGTCACTGTTAGTACAGTCAATATTTATACTACCACTCAATAAGATTAATTTTGATCTTTGGTTAGGTGTATGCATAAAATTCATTTAATTAAAAGCAGGCATAGCAACCTACGGCCCGCGGGTCAATTCGATTAGCTCATATTATCCGGCTCCGCCAAGAATTGCCAAAAATTCCATTAAATCCGACCCACCAGTGAATTTTGTTTCAGAAATAAGAAGTGATCCAACTATAAACACGATCGGAGCGTTGGGCGTAAACTTTTTAAAAGAATTCTTTGATCATCCCTGAATAACATTATGACTAGTTTTTGCATGACGCATAACTAAAAAATGATTAGCCGTAGAATATTGAAATTCTATAAATGGGACTGCTATAACATCACCTCTCTTCTATTATTGCAATCGACATTCAGCAGTAGCAAAGGGCACTTTGCTCGAAGGGTTTTTAGAATTTTTACGCATAACTCAAAAATGGTTAGCCGTAGAATATTGAAATTTTGTATATGTTAAATGTTACGTATTGGTGGATCATATCTCACTTTTAAATGAAATAGGTTTAATGAGAGGCAGCAAAAAATGTTATAATTTAATAGTTATGTGGTGTCCACATCTAATTTTTATAATAAAAACATTTAAATGCGTCTTGATAAAGTTGTCACATAAAAGAAACATATAATGTGTAAAAGAAAACATGCAGATTTAAAAATTTTAAATACTCTATTGACTTATAGGAAGAAAGAAAAATTCCAGTACATTACAAAATTTTATTACACAAAGCTGCAATTATTCCCATATTGACTTACAGACAACAATTATGGGAGTGCGCTAAGAAATCAAATGTCACAAATGAATCACGATATACTTATTTAAAAATAAAAATATTAAAGGAATAATAGACAGATACTCTTACTCAATATAAAAATCGGTTGCATAACCATATTAATAATTTAGCAATAAATTTATTAGATACTTCTTCAAAAATAAGAAGATTTCTCGCATGTTATTTTAATTAATCGAATGTGCTTGTTGTTTTATTTAACCAGTTGTAAATAAAGATTTAAGAAATAAAAAGTATTTAATGTGTGGCCCACAAATGTATTTCAGGTTCTTTTTCCACTCCATGGTTTCCTGGAATGTGACTGAAATAGATATATTAAACGGGCTGAACTATCAAATATGAAAATATCATCAGCTGCGGCAGGTTGTTACTTGCATATTTTAGAAGTTTCTTAAAATATTTTTTTACCAAAAATTAATCAATTTGTTCTAGCGGCAGAAAAAAAATCGTTCAGCAGAATTTTCTTTACAAGTCTACACATACTCATTCGAGATCCATGAACAGACCGATGGACTTTACACTAGAAAAAGTCAAACTTATTGCAAAGAGCTTAATTCATAGACATTCGTTAAATCACCAAATGTCAAAATCTAAGAGGCAGTGTTGATATGATTTTCAAAAAGTTCCTATTTCACATATCTGATTTCTCTTTATGCATATTTCTTTACAACTAATGACAGTAAATTATTTTCCGACTTATTGCATGATTTGAATATTATCACAGTTATTACTGCGAGTAGTAGTACTTCCGCTTATCCATAATTCATATTTCACTTTTATACATGTTTATGCAATACATCACAGTTTCAAAAGAATTAGTAGGCTCGGTGCTTTTGCTTGGTAAATGTATGTTGAGATTGCGCCTTCTAAGAAATCTAGTTAAGAACTAAAAAAACAAATAGCCCATTAGACAAAGTCTGGTGGCTGAATTTTATATATTTTGGTGGTAATTAATAAATGGAATTAAAATTTTATTGCTCGATATTTTAAAATATTAAAAAGTTTCTTCCTAATGACCGATGTAAAATCTCATTTTTCCACCATCTTTCAAAAATCCAAAAAAAAAGGAATTTTACCTCCCTTATAAAAACACTGATTAGGAAAAACCCGGAAAATTTTAAAATCCGGTTTTTCGTTTTTTACAATTGGAAAAACCGGTTTTTTAAATAATAACAAAATCTTGTGCTTCGTATTTACGCGAAGAAAATAAAATTAATATTTACATGAAGCTTTTGTTGTACGCATACATTCATTTAAGATTGTATTTGTGCAATAATGAAAAGAAAATATGAAAAACAAGTAGTGACATTTCATGTACCATCGCGCCATTAAAAACAAACCAAACATTTTGACAAATTAATTGTGTCAATTAAAATTTAGTATACGCAAGATATTTATGTAAAAAGTATAATAATATTTTAAATGGCTTGTACAAAATACGAAATCTGAAATCTATGACTCAACTAAAATTTAAAATTACATCCTTAAATACTAACAACTAACAAGCCAAATCCATAAAAAAAATTTATGACATCAGTGTATTTGATAATGAAAAAATTTGAATCAATAGAAAAATAAAGTTATTAACATTAAAAACAGAAATATATTTATTTATTTCTGGTTTTTAGAAAAAAAAAACTGGCAATATGGTTTTTTCTAAATTTGAAAAAAAAACCGGTTAACCGGCTATTCTTTTACCATTATTAAATACTGCTGTTTACTGAGGTTAAGAATCAACTATACGCTGTAGATCCCCTGCAGAGACATTATTATCAAGATTTCATTTGTAAAGAAAAACTATTTTTTCAACAATTGTCAAAAAATTTTGACATTAATTTTTAGGTGTAAAATATTTAATTATGTGTTATGTTTTTAATACCTTATCCGGATAATCACGCAAAACCGTGAAAATATTATTTTTCACGGTTTTTAATTTTTTTTTTCATTTCATGATTCCGAACCACTGTAACACTAACATATTATTTATTTTTTCTTCATTTTCATCATAATTTCTGGACAAATTTTGTAGAAAAATTATTGTTTGTATTTCGAGCGTGAACTCTCTTTTTAGTAAGCTCAAAACTGTCAAAAAAGAAGATAAACATTTTTATTTTCACCTTCTGTATAATTATAACTTTTCGTACTCATGCATTGAAATGTGTTGTTTCGCGTTGCCTAAGCAACGCCTGGAACATCAATTTCCCAGGTCTCCACCAGATAGGTGACCGGGAAATTTTGGAAAAAACACTCCTACTTCTACAGCATTTATTAAAAAACTATATTTATAATAAAATAGTATAATGTTTTAAACATTCTTTTACCTAATAATATTAAAAGAAAATAGGGGATTATTGAACGAAATTTAATGTAGAAAAAGTAAATTTAGTGCATTTGATATACAATGTTGGCAACAACTGCTGTCATGTTGACAGATTGACAGCACTTGTTAGTACTGAAACACATAACCACAAATCATTTTGTGTATACAATAAATAAAAATATTTGTACAAATAGAAAATTAATTATTGATTTTATGATTTTCGTACGAAAAATATTGTACAAACCTCTTGCGTGAACTGGGTTTCCGGAATCGTTCTATGGCAGCGCTCGCGAGCTCGCGCCGCCAAACACTCCTCCGGAAACCAGTCGTTCCCGCATTTGGTATGTAAATAACTATTACAGGCTTCTTGGTAAATAAACAATTACAGTAAATAACCTGTAAAAATTTACAAGGCTAGCCATTTTACAATGCTCATAAAAAAATAATAGAAAATAATGAAAGTTTTTTTATGCATTTTATTATAAATATTACAAACTTAATTAAATTAGGTTTATGTGAGTAATTATACACATTCAGAGTACATTTTAATTCAATGGCGAAACTTATTTGACAACGTCTAGCTATAAATTGTTCTGCCACCTCCAACTACCTTTGATTCCAAAATTGAGCAAATCTTTTTTTGAAAAATAATGTAAATTAATAAAAAAAATCTGATGTGTCCAACACAATACCTCCCGCCACTGTAGTAATACATAATATATTCTATATAAGTTATACAATACATTTATTTTGTAGTTTTAAAATTAATTTGTTATTGCAGTTCAGAATATTTTTAATTCATTCCATACCTAAAATTTCCTTTATAAAATTTGTATGACTAATATGACAACTATTTTTAACGTTACTAAAACCGGAACCAAACTTACCTTGATTCACGCATGCAAATATATGCATTATATATTTCTTCCATCTTTTTTAATTTTACAATAAAACTACTTCATATTTATACTTATGTTATCTTTTACATTTACTTACATCAAATTTGACATCATATGTCAAATTTTGTGAACATATGAATAACTCATCTGTTTTATCGAAATTCCTCAGCCTAAACGATATGTAAAGTTATTATAATTTATATATTTTTTTTCTATCTAGCTAGAAGTTATATATAAACGTAATTATGCAGATCGGTAGAAAAGTTAAAAATCTTTATATTTAATAATAACGGAATTTGCGAAAAAATTGTATTAGAGGTATTTTTTTGGAAAAACGGTTTAAAGCTTCAAATAAAGTACTACTTCCTGTTAACCAATTATAGTCAAAATCTAATCAGTTCATCATATTTGAATATAAGTCATAAATACCAAATATTATATTTTTTATATGTTTCGTATTGGAGTTATCGTGGACGAAAAATCGTCACAGACACACAGACACACACACACACACGCACACACACACGCACACACACACGGACATACTGACATCACGGTAAAAATAGTAAAATAGTATTCTAGGGACCCTAATTCGTGCCCATATGTTGAAAACTCAAACTCGAGAAATCTGACCAAAAACAATACCTCCCTTATCTATATATTGATAGGCGGGAGGTAAAAACGTTATGATGGTGGAAATAAAATTTTATACGCGGCACGCGTGCAATTATACTCACTGGATTATGAGAGCTTACTCCTGTGTCGCTTGCCTCACAAATTTCCAGCTCGCCCTGTAAAGATTAACTTACACCGCTGACCACATAAATAACTATTACAATGTTGCATCAATTGATTTAAATCACTTGTTCTGAAATCGTTATTTAACATTCTAGATTTATGAAAATGGGAAAGATTAGCGTATTTTTTGTATTTTTGTTTGCCCTCAAAAGTGATATTCTACATTTTATTTCACCCAAAGATGCCATCCCTTCTGCGCAAGCGCATAACTCACTTGTGACGTCAGTGTGGCTCGAAGATAAATCATTAATTATAAATAATTGGCAACATAATTTTAACTTTCAATTACATTTCAAGTTATAATTATTCATATACTTACGACTAAAAGATATTTCACATGTAATTTCAACCACGCTAAACTTCCCCATTGGGGGAAAACCGTTAGCATGTGGCAATACTTTCAAGAACTACTAAATTTGTTGTTGTTCGCCGGTAGAATGCCTTTACAGGTATATAATTTTGAATTTATAACCCAGAAATTTATTACACTAATGTGTGATTTGTTGACGTGACAACGTCTTAAATTAGGTTGTGGCTCGGAGTCACTCATGAAAAAGTGTAACGCCCGCTCACGTCTGTTACGATGAGTCACCGAACGAGAGAGAGGCCCGCCGGACCGGCGAATGCCTTGCGTCTCTCTCCCACTCAAACATGATCGGTCCGCTGCGCGCGCAGCACTAGAGAATTAGGCGCGTTGAATCGGTGCGTGCTTGTGTCAAATATTCTACCGAGAAAAAGACGTTGTCACGTAAAATCTTCGCCCGTAAAACTGACTTTACAGGCAACCGATTTTTTTGTTAAATTTACTTTGAAATGTGTTACAGTAATATCCAGTTATATCGACATTGAAAAGATCCCAAAAATTTTGTCGCTATAGCCAGGACTCGCTATAATTGATAAAAGTAAAATAACGTTAGCGTATATAGAATTTCAAACAAGTCGTCACAATTTCGACTTCATAATCAGTTTGTCGCTATAAGCGGTATAGTTATAAAGTATATAGTTTTCTTAAATTCTCAGTCTTTACATTTTTTTTCTTCATATATGCTATTTTGTGAAACACTTTTTTGAAACTATACTATATCTTTATAAATTTTTATGCAACCCTGATTTTTTAAATAGGAGATCGTTTCTAGAAACCAGCCACGTTTATTTTTACAAACTCGAACCCACATGGATGTTCTTAAAGCTAGTCTGACAAGGGACTTAAACTCGTCCTGAATTTAGTACAAGAAGATATTAAAGTATTGTTTAAAAATGTAATGCGCATCTTTTTCACGATAGAAAATAGAAAAAAATAATTTCTTGTACTAAAAAAAGTAATGAATTTAGTTTCTTGTTTTACATGATATTTAATATCATCTTGTCCTGAATTTATTATGAGATTTAATCCCGTGACAGATTGTCTTAAAGAGATAAAAAGTGGGAAATGCCTAATATATATATATATATATATATATATATATATATATATATATATAATTATTAGGATATAGTGAAAAATAAAAATAATATGTTAAACTTTTATTTAATTTTATAGTTGTAGTATAAAATAGTAAAAGAATATAAAAATACAAAAAGGTAAAACAGTAAAAGTTAGTGTGCCATACCCTAACGGAGTTCGTAAATTGTCCGTTAGGGTGTGGGGTGTGGTTCAGAAACGATCTCCAATTTAATAAACTATTCAGCCAAGACACTTCCCAATTTTCAATAAATATTATGTATTAAGTAATCAGTTGCCGCCAGGTGTTAAAAAATTGTAAATAATAAACATATCACAACATCTTCTTGCTTTTTACATCAACAAATTTAGCAGCCAGGTTATGAAGCAGAAGCAAAAGTGCGAAAAACAGAAACAGTACACTTCATTTACCTTATACAACAGTAAAAGCTACGGTTATTCTAGTTTCTAATATTTTGAAAAACGGAATCGTGAATTTTAAAATTATTTCCGACGCAGGTTCACCTACTTGTGGTAGTACTGCTGTCTACTATTAAAACTGTCACTTGCTTTAAATTGAATTATCGCGTGAAATTCGATGTCAAATGTATTTATTTTTAATAATGATAATAAATAATAAATTTACAAATTGTACTAGATTCCTTAAAGAAGTACTAGTATACTAAACTAATTTCCATTGTACTAAATCTAGTACAATTTTACTAACGTAATCGATAATAACTAGAATTTTAGAATAAAGAAAAGTTTAAACTTGAAATTGGTTCTCGAGACCCTAAGAAAAACAAAACTTAAATTTCTGTAAAATCTTGTGTTTATATTTTGTTTAAGTCTAATTTTGTTTGTAGCTTTTGGCACAACATTAAACAGATTATAAAATTAATTATCGTTCATTTTATTGCTTGAATGATTTTCAGAATACATGTAAAAAGCAAGATGATGTTTGGAAAATTTATATCTAATTAAATTATTATTTGAACCTGGCGCCAATAAAACCATACGATCTAATAATACTTATATATATATATATATATATATATATATATATATATATATATATATATATATGCATCTTAATTTATTTTTGTATTCAATCATTAATACAATAAATTAGATATAGTTACAATAGAAACGACGCCTATTTCCGACGATAATATGTATAATCAATATATTTTCGTTTTCCGTAAATTCACGCGATGTCACGTGCAGAAATAAATGATAATCAAAATTAATTATCGTAAAAAAATTAATAATAAATGTATGTATTTCATGAATGTTTCTAGATAATTTTGAAAATGATAAATTATAATGAATTTATTTCTCCATAATATAAAATAATTCGTTTATAATGTGAGTAAATAACATTCTGTAACAAATACAGTCTATTTCCCATAGTTAATACCACGTCATTAATTTCTGCTGCAAGAATTACTAAACTTTTATACTTCATCTTTGTCGTATACGCATGGTAGATGAGAATTTTATTCGCTATTTCATTATCGTAAGTGCTGCAAAGGTACAGTGTGTGCAATGAAACACGGTACATAAAACTTTACCATGGGATTTCAAAAAATTGCTGATACTATCTCTCCTGATTGATTTAGAGCAAAAGTGTATGCGTACAAAGTTGTTTAAAATTAAATTCTACATGAGATAAGATCTTAATTAATGCAACAGCATGTCTGAAGTATGGGATTTATTAAATATAGAATGAAACATTTTTTAAAGCCATGGAAATAAAAGAAAATATCTATGCGATAGATGTGACAGTAAATGACCTGTCATTATAGATAATTTAAATTCAACTTAAATAATATTAAAATGCAGACAATAAGTATCATTAATACGTCACTTAACTTTGGGAAATAGATTGTAGGTATATAAGTAAAGATGATATTATATACAAAATATATGAATAATATGTGCATTATTATAAAATTATGCATAAAAATAATCATTTTATGTAAACATAATCAAAATAGGCATTGGCACGTTTTATTAAATAATCAGGGGTATCAACATTCTCATAATATTTATCGTGTTTTTTCCATATCTTTCCATATTTACACATTACAATTAGAAGACAAAATATTTCATAGTTTTTATTTTAGAACATTAGTAGAATTAATAACAATTATATACTATCATGTTCACATTTTTTTCATATTTATAATAATTTTGATATTTTATCGAAACACGCATTTAAAGTATATTTGAAAATTTCGTAAGTTGGACCACCCCCATAATTTAAAACTAGGAGTTGGAATTTGGTTGGTGAAAATTTTAAGCAATAACTTATATAGTTATTAAAGTTTGCCGTTTTAACCTATAAAAGATACAACTTTTGACATATATAGAAAGAGAAAGCAATGTGTAAACAAAGATAGAAAACAGGTTCAACTCACCAAACCAGCAAAATAACTGGGTGAGTTGGATCAGTTCGAAATAGTTCTGGGTTACTTCAAATGTACCAAGTGAACAGAATTAACCTTCTAGATTACTTATATAGTCCCAAATAAATACGGCCACAATGGTTTATATAATTTGATGTACTAATTGCAATGCAAAAATATTTATTTTCGAAATTCGCAAAATTAAGGGCTGTTTATTTGAATAGTAGGCACCATCAATTTAATAGGTGTTTTTAATGTTTTATTTAAATATTAACAATGCACGCAATTACCTATACCACAGTATAAATCGTATATACGATTTATACTGTGCCTATACTCTATTCTAGTAGCGGCTAGTCCTTGTCCTTAAATGCTGCAGAGCTGCAGAACTACCAAAATTTTTAAATAAAATGCCTATTATTAATTAAACGTATAAATACAATTATTAAAATATATGTGAAAATGAAATAACAAAATTACTTTTTTATTTCACTTTATTATGTGTGGAATCTAGTGTAAGAAGTACGACTCCGGCTCTGTGATTGGTTAACATGCGAATCAAGTTTACAGACGGAAAATTTTATGTTTTAAAAGGTAACGTAGAAAAACAATCCACGAAAAATCAAATCGGGATATAGCTTTGTTTTGAGAATACAGGCGGTAACTGACGTTTGAGATGAAAAAAAAAGTAAATCGAGAAGATATTGTTTCCGCAGTGTAATAATTATATTATTGTAAATCATTGCATTCTTTTTCCATATAAGACTATTGGTACTGTGAAGTTGCTAATCCCGATTACAGTAGAGACACTAATACTACAGTCAGATTTTTTCGCGGATAGTTTTATATTTCTAACATTTATTATCACAACGAGTGACAATTGTGAAAATTATCATAAAAATGCTGGAGGGAAACCTGTTGCAAGTAAGCAGGTAGTTAATGACAATGAATATTTATCAGACGCTTTTTTCTTCTAGTGAGAATTCGAAATCATTTAAATAGCGCGCCAATCAAAATTACGTGTTTGTGAAATCGGCTTGGTAGTACGATAAATGTTCGATTTTAATAATTAATTTCAATAATTTTATTTTTATGAAAAAACCCAAACCAATGGTACAAAGGTTTTATTAAATTACCCTTAATTTTTTCAATTTTTGAAAAATTATATTTTTGTTGTAATGAGTAAATAATAAATGCACAACAGCAAGAGATAATATGTTAATGATTTTATATTTATAAGTATTTTTTTGATTGAATATAAAATATAATAATTATATGTAATAAAAATTATAGTTACAATAATCGACAAAACAATTTTAAAAGCCAAGATTAAACCAGGAACTTATTTAGAGACAGAGATTCTTACGAACGCAATTAGAATTTTGTTGTTGTTGTTTGACAATCTGTAATTGCTGTTACAACCTATGTGGCAATTTCCTAAACATTCAGTACAGCAATTTAGAATATCAAAGAGTCTGAAAGTTGCGTAGGTACTAGCAATTATTTTAGCACGTGTTAATTTGGTATTTTCACGGTGAAAATAAAATGACTGGAAAATAGGGCTGAACCCTTTAATCAATCAAACATTCAGACTGAAAATATTACGTAAAATCGCGTTCATTAACTTTATGGAAGTGTTAAAACGCAAAAAATATTTATGTCTGTTCTCCATAAATCTAATCGTCACTTCAGTTAAAAATAACAATTCGAAATGAATCATTGGGTCGATAGATGTGCTAATTTTAGCTGTTCCACTTATATTCCTAATTACCAAAGTCTGTTAGTGTAACATGTTCCTTATAACCATTTCATCTTTAAACAGTCACATTACCTCGTACATATTCTCTCCTTAATTATAAGTTATCTACGTCACAGTACATAGTACATCCTTTTCATGTGGCCTAATACATTAATGAAATGTTTTCTAAAATAAGTGAAATAATGATTTAATTACGTTTAGGAATTTTTTTCGCATTAATAATAAACTAATATATTATTGACGTTATAATCAAATGCAATTATTGGAGCAACAAAATTTTAACACTATATAAAGGTGTGGAATTAACATAAAATATAATTAGTTTGTTGTAATAAAATATTTTTTTAAATAAATATTATGAGTATCAATTTATAAATAGAATGTAGTTTTAATTTACATTTTGAGTAAAAAAATAATTGGATTTGCTGCGATGACGAACCCGGACTTTGTAATGGTTTTACTTACGAACCCATAGCCTTCTGAGGTTTAGTGACATATAAATATTATACCGAATTTACGATTGTCACACCATACATTAGCATTGTACTAAACTTATCACTGCACTTAATTTTGCATCTACTGATATCAAATATTCTGTATTATGAAGTTTTCTTATTGAAATATTTAATAAAATAAATCGTTTTTTCACAGTTGATCTTATTTCTACAATAAGACAGTTTCGAACAAAATATTCCAAAGCCGAGTGGAGGCTATGTGTTCATAAGTACCTTAAATATTTCTTATAGAAATATTTGATAAAATAAATCGTATTTTGACAGTTGTCGTACATATTTCTGGAAGAAGATTACAAATAAAATGGTCCATAACCGAGTGGGTAATGCTATAGCATTGATTTTATAAAGTAACTTTAGTGACTTTATAAAATCAAAGGCTATAGCTTCATAAATAGAACTTAAAATAGAAGCATTGCATAGTCCATGTTCGAGACCGTAACAAATCCTATTCTTTTTATTATTCAAAATGTAAATTACGAGTACATTCTATTAATTAAAACTCTTGTAAAATTTATTAAAAAAATAAATTTATTACAACAAACGAATTATATTTTATGCTAATTCCACCCCATACGTTAAAATCACTTTCCCACCTTAGTAATCAAAATTTTGTTGCACCAATTTTAATTTATTATTATTATTATAAAAAAAAATCCTAAAACTAATCAAATCATTTCAGTAAAAACAACAAATTTAATTATATTTTTCATTGACTATATCAACCATTTTGATTTAGGTAGAAATTATGCCCAAAATAATTTAGTGATGATGAGGTTTGTACAAAGAAGAAGAAGAATTAAATTTTTAAATCATTATGAATTTGATAACGAGATATGGACAGTTGGGATACATACATTCCAGCAAAAATGTTAAATATTTCTTTCATTTTTCCTCTGTTAATAAAATTTAACAATATTTATATTATCTTTTAATAATATATATTAAGTTTAATGATCAAATTTATTAAGCTGTTTTTTTTTTTTTTTTAGAAAAATAGTAGGGTCGATGTAGATTCGAAACCCGACTAGGCAACTATGCAATAAGCATGGGCGCCCGCAGAATCTTTTACAAGGTGGGTCGAAATTTTTGAAAAAGACAAATTATAAAGAATGTGTAGAGAATAGAAAACATTTTTATACATATATACAATATGTATAATGATTAATTATTTAATATTCACAGATTCACTGAGTTCACATGTTATGATCTTGTCGTGCCATCTTTGAATATTTTAAGACGAACAATCCAATTTCAACTTCAACGCTAACACTTTCTATCGATTAAGCCGCTAAACTTAAGCTATTTTATTTGTTCCTATTTACATATATTAATACATATTAAAAATAAATTTGAAAAAAATATTGTTATCAATACCTATAATTATTATAAAAGAAGAGATACATTAGACTGAAAAAATATAATTATATATTTATTAAAAAAAGGTATACAATTCATAAATGAAAGGGGGGTCCGTCGACCCTTTCGACCCCCCCTGCGGGCGCCCATGGCAATAAGTTTTTTTTTTATGAAATCATATAGCCATATCCACTCAGTTATGGTACATCTTATTTGAAAATATCTTATTCCATAACTATAAATGATAACTATCAGAAAATAATTTTATTCATTCAATATTTCAATAAGAAAACGTCATAGTACAGAATATTTGATTCACTGATCATAGAAAACATTTCATTAATGTACCTATTAGACCCCATATATGTACGTTCTTAAAGAATAGTTTAAACCTTGACTATAAGTTACTATGTTGGAATATTTTTATTATGAATACAAATTTAACTTCTTTTTCTAAAAAGCTATAATATAATATAATAAAAAAGTACACATACTGATAGGAAAAATTTAATTCAAAATGAAAGAAAATTTTATTTAATACACACTAATGTTATTTAGTTTATTATAATAGAAAGACTTACCTAAAAATACGCAGTATAATTAAAACCTTTTCGTGAATATCGAATCTGAAACAACAATGTCATGTTAAAATAAAATATGAGATAGTATCTTCACTTTACGTTTTTTTCAGAATGTCACATTTCTGTGACGTCGCACAATGTTGCATGTCATATTTAGGTCGCATCTATTATACGAGGGATGAAATAGGGTGTGGCAACCTTTGTTTTAGAAAAAGGTCATGCAACTTCTACGTAAACACGTTTTTAATTATATATACTAAGATAATGAACACCGATACTGGATTATGAGCTATAAATAAACAGAAATAAATTAAAATGATTACAAAGTATGCAATTGTTATTATTTCAATTTTAAATTAATTGTTGTTTATGGAAATAAGTACACAGTAAAGTATCCACGAAATTTGTAAACATTTAATTGGTAGAAAAAAGTATTAAATATGATTAAAAAGTGGATTCTATAAATTTTCAAGCGTGGTTTTTATTGGGCATATAAGCAAGCTTTTTCATCAAAAGTTAAACTTATAATGATATTTTATTGCATAGTTTTAAAAAATGCATAAAAATAAATTTGATGCAAATAAGTATATATTGTAATACTTTAAGTGTGAATCGGTTTTTTGTTTAGATTTCTTTCAAAATGGGGTTGGGATTCTATGCCACATCAGTGTATACTTTTAGATTGTTCTTTATACATGTATGAGTATATGTGAGTTTGTATCAACTATAAATAACTATTTCTGTAAAATTTGTAGTTAATATACTGAACAACTCTGAGTTGTTGGGACGTCTGGCATGGTTGACATGTTCAGTAATCTTAACTACTCTGTTTAATCCTTTTCAGTTATACAACTGATGCTGAGAACTAAGATCTCAAAATACATATTTAGTATTTTTTTAAATTAATTTGAAGGTTAAGGGGTAATTTTAGTTATTTTAAATAGTTGCGAATTGATTATAATGAAATAGAAAAAAGTTACATTATTGGCATTTTAATAGTACTAATTATCAAAGAATAGTTCACTACGTTTAAAATGAGCACTATTTTGATAAAGTAACCCGTACGTCTAATGCATACACACAACAGTCGTAAACAAGTAGTTGTGAAGAACCTTTGTCTTTATATACATCATTTGAAAGGTCACCCTAATAATTAAAATCTAAAAATAAGAAAATACAAGTGTTAATAAATTCAAAACTAGCTCAGTTTCCCTCATTCTAAGCAGTAAGCCTGACGTCACCAAATATTATTGTTTTTGCGATATTATGTATTTCGAACTTAAAGAATTTTTTATGAAATAAAAAAAAACGTACCTAATATTTTTTAATATAGATTTAAAAAGTTTAAACAACCCTATTCGGGATTATTTAAGTAAATTAGATACTTTGCAGTTTGCAACTATATTTTTATATTTTCGTGATAATAGTATTATTAAAATCCGTATATTTTTTATTTTTGATATTTCAAGTTTCATTTTTATAAACACATTGTAATATTATAATTAAATATTTTAAATTTCATGAAGTGTTTTGAATAAAATACGACACATAAAAATGAGATTTATTCATATTTTGACATCTTTTACTGCATTTAATCCGCCTTTTATTTATAACATAGTCGACTCATATCTTATTTTATATGCATTAGTTATTCCAAGGAAAGTTTTTTGCTGTTTGATAACATTATTGGTGATTTTCAATGTGCAAACAAATATTCAAATTGTAATAATTTGTTTGGTGTTTACCCTTTGATTAGAAATTTAAATGGAGTTTTCCAAGGAGACCTATTTTAAAGTAATTTATATTGCAAATTAAAATTTGATTTAAACAGAGTGTAAGTTAATGATGTAAAAATTTATAAGAGAAATCCGAGAAGTAAAAAATGGGACGTGCTCCTATGACTGCTTGTGACGCACAAAAATTACAGAAATTATTCATAGGGTAATAGCTAATAGGGGAACAGGATATTTCACCTAAATAAAATTCTACATTTTTGATTATATTAACTGTTACTTAGGTGCAGTAGTAATAAAAAATGAATATTGCAATGAACTATGTGTTCAGTTACAATAAAATATTGCATCGTTTTAAAACATTCTGATAATGGCGCCGCAATATTTTGTCCGTGGACTACTTGTTACGAATATTTCATTAAGGAATTAAATAACTTGTTGGTAATTATTATTCCCTTTATAATGTTATAAGTCCCTTAATTTAATGAGTAGTGTGAGTATTTTGCGGAGGGATCGACAATTATTCTTTCAGTATTTCTCTAGCTTTCAAAGTGATCATTGAGAATTATGTAGTGATTTTGATAGTGATCTTGAGTAAATAGAATTGAGGTGAGTTGAGTTACCGTATATGGATGATATGAGTTGAGTTATTGTATTGAGCCTATGAGAGTGTTTGATGTAAACCGTGGTTGGTTTGCCGACGGAGAAGCAAGCAGCTTTGGGCTGTAGTGTGCCTTGGCTCGGCTGCCGACGGAGCAGCGAGCGGCTGTGGGCCGTAGAGACCCTAGCCAGGTTGCCAAAGTAAGGTTGAAGCAGCTTAGCCTGACCAGGCTGCCCACGAGATACGATAGTGTGAGAGTGTGCGAGTGTTTGTGTAATTCCTCACTGAGCTTTGTGTTTAGTTATTTTACATTTTCTAGGATCAAGAACGAGTAGGAATTAGGAGCCATCAGGATTTTAACTGCATTATAGTTTGTAATTGATTATATTGTAATATTTACGGGTTTAATTAAATAGGTTCAAAATAACTACAATCTATTTTTTTCAATCAACAGTTTTCCATCATTCTTCATTGTTTAACATACTTATTATAAAATTTGACTTATGATTTCTAGCGTACAACCTCTAAATACGATTTTTACCATCTATCAATTTTACTAAACCTGCTTTTAAATGTAACCTTCTGGCAAAAGTGCTCCCTCTCTCCCATAAAGTAATCTTTGTTTGATTCTGGGTTTTTATTCCTGATCAGCTTCGTCTAGTAAATATAAAATTATTGCCACTCAAACAAGACATAATTTTTAACCCTAATATCACAATCAATGTTGGTAGCAGGTGAAGCAGTACTGCTGGCATGTATAATTTTGTTATTAATAATATTTTTAACGATAAAATAATTTTGTGAATAATTTATTTTACGAATATCTGTTTATTATTTATTTAGAAGGCACTTGAAAGGCATAAGAGATAAGGTTAAGGGATACAGGCCACGTCAGAAAACATTTGTCACATACGGAAATAGTGTACATATTCCACTATTTGTATTTAGAGCATAGGTGTAGAGTTCACAAATTTCAATACGGTATACATACGTCCGTGGAATATTGTATAAATTATGTCATTGTTTCAATATGTTCATATGTGCCCATTAGGTATTTTAGATAACAGTAAATCTATTCCAATATTATGTACGTAAAACCATGTGTTGTTAATTTTCATAACTGTAAATACATCCATGATCACCTGTCTGGAGCGTGGCTGTATTTCCGAAACAGCCTAGTTCTGAAGGAGGAAAGAGAGATATTTTTGTACATAACGCGAGTCCAAATCTGTACTCGAGGAGTCATATCCAGGACTCCACGTATGCTTGGCTTGTCCGAGGTATGTTTTCCTAGTTTCCTTGACTCCACTTCTCTACATCCCTTTTTCTCCAGACTAGGAACGTCTATATGTAGTTTACTGACTCTGCCTGGCACCTAGACCACCTAGTGCACCTCTGAACCCGCTGTCGTGTGTCATTCCTAGTCCCTATCTGATGGCACTATCGTTTCCTAGTCATGTGTCGATCCATAACGAATAATAATCCTAATAATTTGTTTTGACATCTCGTTCGGAATTCTATTACACCTTTGTCCGGCCTCATACTATCCATTTGAATAATAATTACTGAATATCTTCTGTACAGGATCACGAATCGTAGGCCTGAGCCGTTGACGAACATAGAACGACGGTGAATTGCGAATTAAATAGTAGAATCCTAATTCAGGTATGGTGGTCAGAATAATATTATGTCTCAATTAAAGATAACCAATCTGATATTGACTAACTAAAAATTGTAAATCTGGGTGTCTGTCCCAAATCAAATTATCAATAATTATTTCTGATCGCTTTGACTGTGAGCCCGCCGTGGCCAGTTCGTTTGACCGAGAGCTCTTGTGGCCGGGAGAACCGTGAGCTCAAGGGCCGGACATTGCGATTCAGATCATACAAAATAGAAACAATTGCCCTCTGACAAAACATAGCGCCCTATAAACAAAAGTACGAACAAATATAATCTATACAAACTAACACACACACACAATTGCAGTTGTGAGCGACAATATCAGTCTCGATTTCAGTCATATAATTTTACCAAATATGTTTAAAATAAATTATTGGGACAACCATTATGAATCAAATGCAAGCTTTATATATTTGCCACTTTGTCTCTCTACTTGAGGTTTTGGCTGTGGATTTCCTCAGGCTTTTAAGGTGAATGTCGGAGAGCGTAATATTCTATAGCACCCTACGAATTTCTTAAAAATAAATAAATGCACACGATGGATATTTTGTCTTTCTTTTGGAGTGAATATCATTCTTTTATTTTATCAAATAGATATCTAGATTCCTCCACTAGACGATCAATGGCTAAAATATAATTTTATGTACGGGAGAGGGGGTACGTACTGTTATAAATGGTTGCATAATAATTTGATTAAAGAAAATAATTTAATAATAATTTTTTTTGTCAGATTTTTATTTTTTTGTTTTTTTATTTTTTTTAAAAGTATAGTTTAATTTCGGAAATGTATGTTTCATAAAATAGGATTTGTTATGAAAAAAATAAAATAAAGAATAAGTAAAAATTTAAAGAAATAATAAAAATTACGTTAAAATCCGTTTATAACAATATTGCTTACAGTAACAAATTTATCGATTATACCGACTTCCGGCTATAACAACGAAATTTTTTATTACTGTAACATATTTCAAAGTAAATTTAACAAAAAAATCACATAGTAGTGTAAAAATTTTCTGCATTTTAAATTGACAATAATAGTAAAGTTGTTTTACCGACCAAATTAAACAAATTTTGTTGTTGCCACATGGTAACATTACTCACAAGATTTTTCCTCCAAATTTTCGTAAATCTTGGATGTTTAATAACAATTGCAGAAAAGTGATTTAAATCAAAGATTTTAAAAAAATGAATGATTTAAAACCGATTTAAATCAATGCAATCATCTTTGGTAGATCCGAATAAGTGTATGTTTACATCTTGACATAATTTATGTCATTGACAACTCTTTTGGTAATTCCCATAATACAATAAATAAAATGTTCCTATATAGTGACGGCACTAATTTTTGGACATTTACGTTTTTCTTTATTTATTACAAAATTTGGGAATCCAATAGTTTCCACTTCTTATAAACATTACATGAATAAAAACAAGAAAAATATGATCTGTGGAACATTAATATCGAAGTTTCTATATGAGTAGAGTTATAGTCAAAAGAAAAATATCCAGATGTTTGAATAAATCATTGTATGTACCCATAAATCTGATTAGAAGCGGAGTACTTATGATTGAGTGTTACATTAAGGTACATAAAACAAGTGAACAGAACGCGTGTAACTGCTGGCATATAAAAAATCAATAACAAAATGATTATCATATGTAATACCACTAGTGACTATAATTTTACTAGAAATTTTTGTCGTCATGGTCAGAACTGATTGTATATAGAATATATTTTTCGGTTTTGAGCACCCCACAAAAATATAAAAAGTCGGTGTGGAGAATGATCCACAGAGGCCATTTTTATGGTGAGTTGATTAGTATTTGATTAAAAATAACCCAAAGTGGCACTTTACATAAAGTTCACAATAAACAATTTTTTATGCGGTTGGTACATAAATTGTTGTTTTTCGTATCTGCTGGCAACCTTAAAGTATCAATTTTTATTTGACATCTGTCAAAGTCAAAATTTTTGGCCGCTAGTTTGTTCATTATTGATTTACATAGTTCATATTAATGTGATTAATTATTTTAGAATATAATAACAAATGTAAGTAAAATTTTAACTATTCCTTTACAAATATTAATGAAAAAGTAATGAATTTGCGAGTAAAAATAGCGGCCGTAAAGTAAATGCGGCCGTAAGGTAAATGCGGCCGTAAAGTAAATGCGGCCGTAAAGTAAATTTTGACAGATGTCAAAAATTGATTTTTAATGAAAATTCATAATTTCTTGTTGTAATCGCCTAAAAAATGTTGTGAGCACCTCGGCTAAAAGTTCTTTTTGGGCCTCATCTGATTTGTAGCCTCGGCTTTGCCTCGGCTGCAAACTTCGGTTTCGGCCCGAAAAGATTACTTTTAGAACCTTGATACACAAATAACTATTTTCTACAACTCTCAAAAATGTTAATATTTTTATTCTAATAACACTGCATAAAGTAGGCAATTTTTTCACAGTTGTTCGGTTACTTTGAAAATGTAAGCGAAGTTCGTTTTTTAACTATTTTGAAAAACAGTTTTTCACAGCGATGGAAAACATTTCAACACTCAATAAAGGCCCGCACTAGGAGGCGGACAACCCGGATATTCGTCCGGGGCAGTAAATCTAAAGGGCGGCATTTTGGCTGTTAACGTGACAAAATATTAATAAGTTAAACATAGAATGTACCGAGATATATTGATTTTTTTCTTTGACTAAAATCACTATGCCATTTACATTACTGTTTTGTGTAAAAGCTAAAAAAATGTTTGTATTCCTTACTTCTGAAGAAAACAAAGTTGTTCAAATTAAATTTTATATTCAATAAATCTCATACTGCAGACGTACTGTTGTATCAATTTTATCTGATATAGAATTTAATTTTGAACAACTTTGTGCTCTTGTAGATTTGCTCTAAATCTATCGGGAAAGAGAGTGTCTACAATTTTTTTAAATCCCACGTTAAAGTTCTATGTTCCGCGTTTCGTTGCATACACTGTAAAAATATATATTTTTATTGTAATCTATATCCGTTTGATTTTTATTTAAAATAAAGGTATGTATTTTTAAGAAGTATACATACCGTGGCTATTTCTTATGTGAAACATTGGGATTTATCATATTCATGGTTACGATTTGATATTTGATAGATACTAAAAACAGAAACTTCGCGCAATTAATATAAAAATAACTATATTTGCGCAAATTATCCTTATTTTATTATTAAACAAAATGATTTTATTTTATCTAGTTGCCAACATCAATAATTTTCAAGTTTAACTACTAGTTCACAAAAAAAATCAACGTTCGGGTTACGTAATTTTAATAAAACATAAGGTATTCTGCATAATATTTTTGCCTCCCCCTCTGGACTTCACTGTTTATCTTATTGTCACCGACAATAATTTCTTGATTTCCTCGGCGCCCGTATTATTTGTACATTATTTGCTCGTCAAGTACTCAGTTAAACATAAAGAATAAATTTTAATTTGTGTTTAAGCATAGACTAAATAATTTTACTTAGTCTATGGTATAAGCAATTTTTTGGTATTACAACTTTTCTTAAGATTTTATTTATCATTATTCAACGGACTGGCGTGAAGCATACTGTACATCAAAATCCATAATGTATAATTCACATTCTAAGTTTTACCCGTTTAAGTCAGCAATTTTCAATTAGTACGATAAATGTTACATATACACACTAAAAAATTTCGTGTTAAAAATAACACTAAACTAACCAAAAATAGTGTACCCTCGAGGACAAAATATTTAGTGTTAACATTTACATTGTCAAGAATGGTTAATTTTAGTGAACTTTAACCAAACTCTTCTGGTAAAAGAACCAGTTAACAGTGTGAAGACGTAGTGTTATTATAGTGTGAACTCGTAGTGTTATAGTCCGATCACATAGTGTTACTGTAGTGAAAACATTTAGTGTTATTATAGTGTAAACAGTGTTAATACAGTGTAAACGCATAGTGTTAGTGTGAACATATCGTGTTATTCTAGTGTGAACATATAGTGTTATATAAGTGTACAATTTAGTGTTAAAAGTAGTGATATAATAGGTTTAATAATACAAAACAATAAAATTACAAAGCAAATAATATTCTTTTATTTATGAAATTATTTTGGTGTATTACAAATTGATTGGATTGATAAAAGAAATATATAAAATATGTAGATATACATGTTTATGAATTACCTTCCTTATTTTTAATTATTATAATTTTGTCGCCGTTCTTTTTCCCATAATCATGTAAAAAATCCTCTTCCAGTATACACCCATCATGATCAGTAAAGTAAATATCTAATTCTTCTACATCCGGGAACTTCTGTTTGCTGTAATTAATAATATTCTGTTGTTTATCTCATCGTTATGAAATTGTTATGTAAAATTGACAATTTCAATGAAGGTTCAAGTTTCTTCGAATTAAGAACGAATATTTGATCAATTGTATTTTCGATTAAAATTAAAATGTGACAATGTTTAGTAAGTAAATATAGTAAAAAATGAATAGTACGAGTATATTACTAACCGAGGTGGAAACTGTTTCATTACTGTCGAGGGCGAAGCGGTTAGCTATAGCCCTAGACATATTGAAAATTTCCACCGTGATTTGTATACTATTTTATTCACAATCTGAAATTAATAATCACTTATGAATAAACGAATGTTTTGGTTTGGTGTTGATCATCTGAACTGTTTGATTTCTAACCTTAAATATTACCTTTATCGATGTTGGGCTTCCCAACACCAGCTATAAAATGAAGTTAACAATTACTAACGTCTCAATTTTTTTAAAATCAGATATCGTCATATTACTAACTGAATGTGAATAAAATAATTTTTTTTTTTGCTTTCACTACAACATTAATAAACAAAGCTTTTAGATTTTCATGCATTTAACAAAAAGACTAAATAACATTATTAAGTATGTATCTGTATGGTCGATTAATAATAATATTTGTAATATTATTTAATATTAATATTTGTATGCTGTTACTGCGTGTTACTTACCAATTAACATGTAACTCTGTAGAGATCCATCTTCTGGAAGCTTGCACCATTTAACACATTTCATATATTGAAATTTAAAAGCCATAACGATAAAGAGAATATTACTTATCTTACATAAAACAACCGTAAATTAATACTTTATGTCTGCAATAATGTACAAAAATGTCAACAAGCTTCATAACACTTCCAAACTAGCTGGTGATGCACTTCTCTTAACCTGTACAACACGTCTGTACTGTACGACGCACAACCCAATACACTGCGAAACGATAATTCATGTCATCTAGTGTAAATATTAACCAAAAATTGTTATAATCGCACAAATTTAAATGACAATTACACTGTTTAGATGAAATTCAATTGCATCTAGTGAACAATTACTTTTTATAAATTGAAGTTACACTGTATAGTGTAAATATCAACACTAATGTTTCGTGTAATTGTACCAAAACGATAGTGTAAAAAGTAGTGTCAAATTTACTGTGCTTTAGTGTCAAAATTAACACTAAATTTTTAACCAACGTTATAAATGCAATTTACACGTACTGATTTCTTAGAGTGTACGAATTAAAATATGATAGTTTATGCGTAACATCCGCTGTTCCTTAAATGAGTACAATGTAACCTGAAAAAAAATTTGTATATTTTACCCATAAATTGATGGACTGAACAAATAGATACACCGATATAAGTACGTCAAAATTGAAGAAATAAATTAAAAGCAATAAAAATACTTTTTCCGTTAACAACATAATTATACTCGTATGTGCGAAACAGGCTTCTCTGCAATGAACAGTATAAAAAAACCGATCACGACTAAAACCAGTAGAAGATTTTAGAGTATCCCAATATAAATTACGACGTTGAAAAGAAGATATTCGGAAAAGCGTTAAGCTCAGAAATTTCTTAAATGTTGATTAATAAATAAGAAAATACGTATATACCTACTTATTATCACAAAAAAAATTTATACAAATTTAAAAAAATATTTTTCCTACTACCAGGAATAAAGTACATACTTTATGCGCTCTTTAAAATTTGTAAAGTCTCTTTTCAATTTTACAATACTCTATCAAACAATATAATTTTTTTTCAACCAGTGGTACTTTTTGGACCAGCTTTCTTAATTGCTTATTCTGTAGAGAATTTTATTCTGAATTCAGTGACAGTAATATTTACATACCCTTAGATAACATTTTTTTAGAAAAGTGCGTATTACCGTTGATTGAAAATTACGTTTATATATTACAGCAAGGTTTTTTTTATTACACAAATTAAAAATTAAATAATTGAAAAGGCGCCGAACTCTTAAAAAATTTGACAGGTGGGCGAACATACCCAACTAATCCCTTCTTAGTTACGATACTACGCCCTATTGCTTAAAAAGTTTATATTGCCTAGCAACGGCTACTTTTCACGCACTTATCTATGGTTTTATTTACTTTTGAAATTATTTTTTATTTTCATTGCAGGAAAAATGTTGCATGCAACATGTATTTAACAGGGTTTTTTATCTCGTGCTATAATTTAAATAGCACTCGACTAAAAAACACTCACTTTACATACTATTTGCATAAATAACTATTTTTATTGTACACATATTGAAAATATGATTTTCCTGAGTGCGTGCGTAAGGAATTTACCGGTCCAAACCGACAAAATCTCACAATTCCCTAGGGCAGAAAAAAAAACAGTTCGTGTGCAGATGCAGACTAACAGTTGGCGTCTATTGCTCTAGAAATAACCATCAGAATGAAATATGTTAATATATTTTTAAAATATTTTAATTCTAGATAATTTTGATATTTACATACATTAGATACATTTGATTTTTTATTATATATTCTGTAAATAATAGAATAAAATTGCTATCCTTGCCGTATGCCAAAAAAAATGTTTGTTTTTTGTTCTTATTCTATTTTATAATATTGGTAGTCAATTACACAAATTTCATTGAAGTTAAATTAAATATATTTTGTTTTATGTCCGTTCGATGTATATATTATTTTATCTACAACTATTGAAATATGGGTACATTATACGTGTGATACTACATATAATATACTACTCATATTACACAAGTGTAATATGAAATGTCATGATGCACGCTACACTTTTCTGTAATAAATAGGGCATATAATTTAACACATAATATTTTATTAAACTGTTAATTTATTAATAACATATTTTTTATTATAAATATCAATATATATGCTTATAAAAGTATAATAAATACAATTTGAAAAGCTATTTTGACATTTAAGTGCTACTGTGGCGCCATCTGTTAAGCTATATATGAACTACTCACACCTAACTGAATATTGAACAAATAATATCAGATTTTTTATATGCCTGATAGTTGTAGATAAAGTATAGTATTTGACTCGCATAATATGGCTACATTACAGGCGGATAATTAAAAATACTCGCTACCGCTCGAATTTTTAATTACATCCTCGTGTACACAGTTAGAAATTGGTTGTTAAAATTAACTAAATATTAACAAAATTAAAGGGCTCACCAGGTCCACTCAAAATTTTGTTAAAATGAAGTTGTTAACATAATTTGTTAAATTGTAACAAAATCAATTTGTTACTTTTTAGCACCCATATTTGTTTAATTTACCTCTCGATTTTGTGAAATTTAACAAAATGTATTTGTTACAATTGACAAAAATTTTAGTTAATTTAATAACACGATTTGCTGTTATCTAACAAAATATGTAGTTATTTCTACAACTTATTTTGCACAAAATACTATCTGTTGTTGTTAAATTAGCAATTAATTTAGTTTTTAGTAGCAAATAATTTAGTTAAATTGTACAAATCCATTTGTTAAATGCAATTTTATTTTAAAAATATTAACAAATATTTTAGTAAATATTATAATAAAATATAATGTAAAATTAGGTAACAATAAAACATTTTATTAGACAAAGTATATAATTTATTGCAAAAACAAAAATCTCCATATTTTTACACAAGTATATAAATCGTGTAATCGTGTACATTAGGTAGGAGGAAGCAAATGTAGGGCTATAAAAATCCTTGTGGTTTTATTCCAACCAGTTTCTGATGTAACTGAACAATTAGCATTGTTTCTTTATAAACAGAGAATATTTTGTCAGCAGTGTTAATAAATTTTTGTTTCTCTCGTAATTGATCTGAAATAAATTCACATAGTAGGTATAACGTAACCACAGTAAATGAAACAAAGTTTATACCAAGCCTTTTGTATAGGCAAACCTTGGAAATGTTTCTAATATGTTGATTGATTTATTTTGTCTTCTATAATGGAGAGTAAGTTCTATTTTTTTTTGAATATTAACTCTATTTGTTTTGTGTTTTGCGGGGTAGATGATTTGAGCCAATGGATGACATCTTCAGTTTTCTCTAAATCATTATCTTCTGTTGGCAAAGGCAGTGTAGGTGCTGCCGATGCCGACTTTGTTTCTGAAATAATTTAATGTCGTACGATCACGACGATTTATTGTTCAGTATTCAGTATTTCAGTCTGAAATATAACTTCTTTTGTATTAGTTGCCGAAGTAGTTCCGTCGATTCTGTCGGAGAAATATGTCTACCACATTTTTGTCCATTTTTTAAAATAAATAATTGTTAATCAAGAGTAAAACACAAAATCTAACCTCAATTTTAATCACTGTTGTCCGTTTGACTCTCTACAGCTGAACTAAACTGCAACGCAATACATACGCGTACCAAAAAAATCTTGTTCGTGAATTTAACAAAATATTTTGTTGCTTTATGAAAAATACAAATAATATTGATAACGTAACAAAATATTTAGTTATTGTAACAATTTTTTTTGTGAATGTGTACAAAATATTTTGTCTTCTTTTAACTTGTAATTTTGATTTCATCTGACATAACACACTTTGTTGAAATTAACAAAACTTATTGTTAATCAATAAAAACTATTTCGTTAATAACACAACAACTTTTGTTACAGTTAAATATCGACATTTATAGGCCAATTCTGAACAAATCTGTAAGTCTTACAGATCTGTAAATCTGTAAATAATGAACAAAATCGCAACGAAAGCAGCCACTCTTACGTATAATTTTATATTAATCAACAAAAATAGATGCTTTTTTGTCATTTTTTTACAGATTTACAGATCTGTAAGTATTACAGATTCGTTCAGAATTGGCCTATTATATTTGTTAAATGTTAACAAATTCAAATTTTAACTAAAAATTTTTGGTTTCAACTAAGTTTTTTGTTAATATAACTACATGTCTAGCAAATTTTAACAAAATTTGATCAACAAAATATTGACAATTTGAAATTTTCAACAGTGTAATATAGCCTACATATTATGCTTGTTAAATAATATACTATTATTATGTTGTTTAGGGTAAAAAATTGTGTGTGCTACATGGCAGTAAAGTTGTTTTCTGATCCTCAAGAAATATCCTACCTCGACTGCGTGTCGGTCATATGCATATCCTTCGGACCAGAAAATAACATCTTTCCTACCTAGCAGAATATATAACTATTTTTTGTTAGCAAAGAAATCACAAAAGTGTTTTATATTATTTTTTATTGACTATAATATAGAAACAGATCAGCTAAAACTGATATATTTCTCAAAGTTTAAAGAGAAATCGCAATTTTTGAAAGTTATTGTGTGAATTAATTCATTTGTAGAAAATTAAGTCACCGGCATTGTGAACGAATATACTGTTTAATTAGTGATATAATTCACATTATCATAACTATATTCTACATAAATATGTCGTTGTTTATCAATGTTAACTTAAATATTAAGTTTCCTTCAAATAAACAATTTCATAAATAGTGAAATAAGAACAGATTTAATCCATTTGCCGAAAATTTATTAATTAAGTGTTTTTAAATATAATTGCTGCATAAAATTTAATCCATTTACATATATTTGACTAATTCTGGTAAGTCATTATTTTCAATACGGGAACTTTTTTCGTGAAAATTGTACTTTATTGATGCAGGCGATCAGTCTACATACTCTGCAAATATCTTACAGCTTATAGTGGATTTCGAATCAATCGGATACGGTGGTATTTTATTTAGTTAACAGTTGATGGCTCTGGAAATCGAAACCCACATCTCATCTCCGTTCAGTCCGTATCGGAGTCCAATAACCAATCAATCATCGTTGAGTAAAATTATTACTTGATATGATTGACTGACATTTAATAACATCAGATTTTTCATAATAAGTGATGAATAAAAGATATTTGTAAGTAATGAATAAATGCAACTAAAAATAATCCTTTAAACATTTGTTCTTGTAGTTTTATTCTATTTTGCATCTGTAATAGATGTACAACGGCTTCCAAAGATTATAGCTCATTTGAATGTTGTTATAGCCTAGTATAATTTCTTTTAAAGGTTGGTAATATATTATCATTACAGCTGTACACTGAAGCCAGAACCGTTGTTAATTTTGGTCGACCAAACTCAGGTCTCCTTTTCTCCTTATGTTACTGTGGGTTTCTTAAAATTTAAGAATGGCTCGATGATAAACAATTGTATTGCTTGCATAGGGTGTATGAAGATCCATTGGAGTATATCAAGTGCTACACATTCCATTAGAGCGAAAAGCCCTAGCGATATCTTTTATGTTTAATGGAATTATTCGATACAGAATACGTAAAACACGATACTGTAAGCAAACAGTATAATAAAAAATTATGACTACAAATTGTACAAAACCTAAAAAAATATTTAATATAAAAATTACATGTCACAATTTATTTTATTGTTTTATACGTTTTCCTTGCATTTTAATTATGCAGTTTGTTAATATACAATCTTTGCAAGATTAGCTCACAACGAGCTTTTGTACGACGACCAATCCAATTAAACAGGGCGGACTACGTTGCATGTCTACACGATCAGACAAGACATGCCAGGACCAACAACTGTACTGGCTGACTGTACATACATATTTGCATTTTCTAAGAAGTTTGCTACCTAATTATGTTTTAACCTATTTATTCAACACCGTATAATTATAACGCTATAACTATAGTGTTTTTAGATAAATGAAGTAGGTTATAAAACACATGTGTGTTAGAAATTATAACTCATTGTTTGTTGGTTCGTATCATAGGAACTACGTTATAAAACCTTCTTTACTCTATTTTTTATGAAATGTAGCTTTAAACTGCCAAAAAACTTTTATATATTTTATGTCAATGATTAAAAGGTGTTAAAATGTTGTATGGCACACGTATGTTAATTACCGAAGTCACTTGAGAAAAGTACCCAACTCGTCCTAGCAGCCTCGTGAGTTAAACATTTCTCACATGATTGATTTGTAATGTAACACACTTGTACCATAAATAACTATTTTAGATTGTTTGGTCAATAATATAATTTTTTCAATATTAGCCTAGACACCCACCATTATGAACCTTCAGTTGACATGAGAAATTGTTTTTCATTATCGTGTTTCAAGCAAACATTTTTTTGCCACTGGTCGGTAGATATTTTTAACATTTTTTTTTCAAATCTTCTAGAATGAAAGTAATTGTTTACATAATATCTAATATTAATAAATGTCTAATATTGTGTAAATCTGTAAATAATAGCTACTCCAGTGGTCCAAAAAATGTCAACTTAAAGTAAACTACCCTTTACTTTATACGCCGTTCATACCACGGTTGAGAAGACCATTATTGACTAGTGTCCCATATTGTTGCTAGGTCAATAATGACAGTCTTCTCAAAATTGGTATATAATAAAATATTTCTATAATAGAAAATACAAATACAGCATAGGAATATAAATCTTCAAAGTTTAAGTAGGAAAGCCTGTAAAAAAATATTTTCTTTTACTACTATTTCTACAATAAAACTCATTTTTCAAACCATTGAACAAAAGGAAAATGCGATCAATAATTTTCTTATACGTTTATTGAGTTTACATACACGTACAAGCATAAAGTGATGTTACAGCCCTATAAACCGAATTTTATCTTGGTACAAACAGTCGTTAACCCACTTATCTTTATTACTTCCCACTTCATCCATCTATTCCGCAAGTAAACAATAGAACGGTCCCTGTGCGTGACAAGTGACACAAATACAAATCCCTGGCTGGTGACAAGTGACATTACACTCACACCCCGGCTTTCAGCGCTGCGCTGACCTATTCTTCAAACTTCAGGAATCGCGAATTACACAGCTATACACTCGCCTCATGCTCATGCCCGACGCGACAAGAATTTATATGAGTTATGATACAGATCAGATTAGTTACTATGTGCGGAATACACAACTAGCACGGGTTTATTACTAAGTGAGATGACGCTGATTCCTTTCATGTAAATATCCCTAGCATTATGACTCACTCGGAAAACACATTACTAATTCCAACCTCACTTCATCACAAGGAACAAAGCAAATATTTTTGAAGTTAACTCAACAAATAAATAAGTCAGTCTTAATTTTCCGCAGTACTTCACATTTTTTTTTTAATTACAATAAATTCATAAAATCAGAGATTTTGACTTTTGGAGCGAATATCATTCTTTTATTTTATTTGTCCCGATTCCTCCATTTTTAACAACTACTCTGTATTACGACGATTTAAATAAACACAACGTAGAGTAAGTTAAATCTTGCACGACACGATCAATGGCTAATATGTGTAAGGAGGAGAAGGTATGTACAATTACACTATATAATTACGAAGAAAATAATAACGATAGCCGGTTTCACTGCTACTCTCTGTATAAGAAATAGGAATAGTAATTTACGTTAAAAGTCCAATAAATGAGTTCTTACGTTGTGGGTAAGCTCGTCAGGAGAGGCAGGTGAGCAGTGCTTCACCATACAAAAAGAGGAGAGGAGAATTTTGCATTATATTTCAAAATTTTAATTTTCTAAAATTTTTTAATTGAGTGCGCAATGTTCACAAGATCTAGTTTTCAAATTCCCACTGTTTTCCTAGTTCATAAATACTGTCGAATAAAATATTCGTACGCCCACTGCAGTGCCGACTATAGTATTTAGAAATTTTTCTTTATATAAAAATGTTTTTAATTTTTCAATTTTTTTTTTTTGTTACACTTTATTTAAATGTAGTTCACTGAAAAGTAAGCTCATTCTACGGCTAATCATTCTTCAAACTTTCATTCCTTTCGTATCATCGAACTTCCCTTCAAAATGGATCATCGGTTGAAAATTTTATTAAAATGTTTATCATTATAACTTTATTTTAATCGCCTAAAAAATTGCAAAGAAATAGATAATTATGGTTTTCATTTATTTCATACATATTTCTCACGAAATATATTCTGACAGTTGTCAATGTAAATTTATTATCAATTGTTTTCTACAAAAATTACAAACCAACAAAATTATTATTTTTATTAAGTTTCTGCCAAAAGTAAACTACCCTTTGATCCGGCCAATTGGAACTAAAAATGAAGATGCTTAACTAGATGTTATAGTAACTACATAAATAAAATGTCATCATTCTACGGCTAATTGTTTTTGAGTTATGTGAAAATATCAAAAAAACACTACGAGTAAAGGGCCCTTTTGGCCCTTCCGATTGCAATGACAAAGACAACTGCACAACTAGATGTTATAGCTGTCCCATATACAAAATTTCAAAATTTAACGGTTAATCATTTTTGAGTTTATGCGAGATACGTACGTACATACTTACAGACGTCACGTTGAAACTAGTCAAAATGGATTCAGGAATGTTCAAAACGGATATTTCCATTGAAACCTGAAAATCGAAATTTTTCGCGATAATAATACTTCGTTTACTTCTTACAAGGAAGTAAAAAAGGTAACAGGTTCTTATGGTATACAGATAATAAATGACGTTCGGTGTCTTGATGATATTGTTAATTTTCTGATAAATGAATGTCACTTCGATAAGTTTTTATTCAGTTCCTATCGCCTAGCTCACCAAAATTTTAGTTCACGGGCCGCCACTCTGAGTAAGATTTTTCCGGTGAGGAATTTTGAATCAAGTAGTGTGAAAACTTTCTAACGGATGTATAGAATACAATATTTTTTTATAGTGTATCGTTTTTTTAATATTTCAATAAGACTTTATTTTTTCGCTTCCTTGTTTGAAAATAATCAGGTTACCTTATCTTAAAAAAAATAACAACTCTAATATCAATTTTTTTTGACATTTACTCTGAATGATAGCCTAGTACCTTCAGATTTTATTGCAGTATCTGTAAATTTGCAATGCGATAAATACTTACATTATTCTCCAAATAATACAGTTAACTCTAACAGTTTCAAAGCAATTATCTGTAAATTTAAAATGTTTTTAATTATTAATTATACTTTTACAAATGATCTCAACTTTTAAATTTTTATTTTACAAGTTTTCAGGTTTTACTTCCTTATCCTGCGAAGTGGAAAATAGTTTTGAAGAGGAAATGGATGTGATTTCCTGCTTGGTGTTTATTCCGCCCAACCGATCGTCAATAAATTTCACAGCTAGCTAGATTGTTTCGAACGCATTACAAAATGTCCACACTTTGTCTCTATAGTTTCATTCACCCTGCCTTTAAACAAGATAAATCGGCTTCTAAAAGGTTTTTTTATTTGCAAATGTCACTCTATTATGACAAACACACTAGCATTTTGTAATGGAATGGAATTCCATTTTGTTTTATTAACTATACGTTGACTGAATTATAAAATACTAACTGTATTTGAATGGAACAATTCGTTTCCGATTTAACATATTTTTAGAAACGTATTTATCCGTAGCGAGTAGATACTTCGAGAAAAACAATTTTTATTCCTGTATAAAAAACTCTTGTTCATAAAAAAATTGTTAGAGATTAATGGTTAATAGTTACCGATTAAGATAAAGGGTTTAAAGCCTTGAAAAAGGTCATTCAAAACACATAAAATTAACACTTCGTATTATGAATTGCACTGCAGTGTTCGTTATGTAAAATTAGAGTTAAAAAATCTGATGTGTCCAACACAATACCTCCCGCCACTGTCGAAATATATTCTATATCAGTTTATCAGTACTTTTTATTTGTAGTTTCAAAATTAGTTTGTTATTGCAGTTGAGAATACTTTTAATTCATTTCATACCTAAAATTTCCTTTATAAAATTGGTATGACCAATATGACAGTTATATTTTGACGTTACTAAAATCGGAACCGAACTTACCTTATTGATTCATGCATGCAAATACATTTTTTATATATTTCTTTCACCATTTTTAATTTTAGATCAAAACTGCTTCATATTTACTTATTTTATCTTTTAAACTCAATTACTTTAAATTTGACATCATATGTCAAATTTTGTGAATATATGAATAACTCATCTGTTTTATCGAAATTCCTCAGCCTAAACGATATGTAAAATTATTATAATTTATATATTTTTTTTCTATCTAGCTAGAAGTTATACATAAACCTAATTATGCAGATCGGTAGAAAATTAAAAAATCTTTATATTTAATAATAACGTATTTTGCGAAAAAATGGTATTAGAGGTATTTTTTTGGAAAAACTGTTTAAAGCTTCAAGTAAAGTACTACTTCCGGTAAACCAATTGTTGTCAAAATCTAATCAGTTCATCATATTTGAATATAAGTCTTAAATACCAAATATTAAATTTTTTCAATTTTAAATTAGGTTGCCCCAGTCTCCTTGACCTTTTTAGTTGGAAACATTAATGTGCTTAGTAAAAATTTATTTTTGAAAAGCACAGAAATCATTTTTTCACTACTTTCAAAATATCTTGATTTTTTTTTCTATAATATTGTACTCGGGCTTTGATTGGCTATTTCTGTTAAATACTAACGATAAAGTTTGAAATATGCAAACCCTTACGCTTACCGTAGATTGCTTAGTGCAACCTAGCGCTGCGCTATTTTTTTTTGTTTTGACCTCTGGTACTAAAGACCCACATATCAATCTTTTGCATTAACGAAAACAACTAATCACTAACTACTAATTTCTGACTATGATCGCGGATTTATGAATTTAAAATGTAGATGATTTGTGGTATAACAATATTGAACAACTTATTATCAGATCATTTTGAGTAAAAAGGTTGATTTAGGTTTTTATAAAATACCTCAAATCCTGAATTATGATGTGCAACAAGCAATAAACATTCCAAAAATATTAAATTAAAACAATAAAATTTGGATGTGGCTTTATTTAAAACATTTGAATCATATAAATTAAACTTTAAAACATTTTTGTAATTTTCTTTCATGGTAAAAAATATGAAATCACCAATCAAATTAAAAAATAATGTTTTGAAGTTATTTTTCTGAAATAAGATTGAAGTAATCATGCTTATTCATCAAATTTTAATATATGATTTCTAATATTATCCCTAAACTTGAATTTCCCAAATGACGAAAAGTATTTTTTTAATATAGGTACTGATGAAAACCCGTACAACCAAACTGGAATAGTTATTTTTTCTAATAGATTATACAATTGTTCATTATACCGTTGTTAAAAGTAATGAGACAATTAATCTAAAATCATCTGGTTTTTTTCTGTTGTTTCATTTTAAAATATATCGTAGCTTTTTATTAATTAATTAATTTTGGCAAATGAATAGCAAGTATATGTAAGAGAATTTTTGTCAATGTAAATAATTTAATCTCCGTATAAATATCATTTTAACAGAACATAGAACAATATTGGATTTATTAAACTTCAATATTCTTAATCTCACGTAAGCAAGATATTGTGCAGGAAGAATCTGTTATTATTACTAACAACAATATGAGAGATATGAAACCCAATTTCCAGCACCAAGTCGAAATACATTTATATATGTTATCATTTCATACGATATGAATCAAAACAAATGTTATTGAATATTTGCCATTGACATCTCACCAGTGCAGATTAAATTATGGTAATTTTAGCTTGTCTTGATTTTCATAAATAATTGGGGAAAAATAAAACTTACTGATACTGTATTATACTCGTAAATACTAACTAATTGTTTTATTCAAAATATAGACCTGTTTATTACATTTGTTTATAAGCTGTCTATTAAATCTCGTTTATATACCTACTTCATTTATTGACAAAATGTTGACATTTGCTGACCAATCATATTTTCAGACCGTTGCTATTAGCAACCTTTGTAGACTACTTTTAAATAATTCATGTTTATGTAGTTGACATGATAATTATGATGACAACAAATCACTTGATGTTTATATAAATTACAATAATGATGCAGATCAAAAATATAAACAAAAGCTATTATAATAATAAAAACAATTAAATTTACTGCTCAAGTTAAAATAAAATGTTGTGTATATGTGTGAATGAAACATAAGATATAATTGGTGCAAAATTATTATTATTTATATTTATTCTTGCCAGTCGGCTTAGAAACTACAATATGTTAGAAATATTGTTACATATTAGATATCATTAGCGAATGTTCCCTTTCTTCATAAATTGTTTCATCTACTTTTGCCCTGACCCCAAATCGTCTAAAATATTTTTTTCCTCTGTATTTTTCTATACTATATTCTTAATGACCAAAGAATTTATCTTCGACCTGCATCTTAACCATGCAACAATGTAGTTTGTAATGTTTATTAGATATTTTATTATTGACAGTTTTGTATTAATCAATGTCTTACTGATAATTTATGTGTAATAGCATATTCTATAGCATGTAACGTGCGTTATTACTCATAAGAAATAAGTTTGCCAACAGGAGCGACAGCGACACTTCTAAATCATTCAAATGAGTAATATATATTACATGCGAATAGAATACTATACATTTTACAATAACATTAAATAAATGTTCTACGGCTACGACCACTACGGAAAGTGGCATTTGTCTCACACTATACAAAGCTTCAAAGTTGAGTATTTCCCACAATTGTGGGTTAAAGTGTGAGAAATTATTTCGCAGTATTTGCCTCAATGCGTATGCGTGAAGGTACTTTTTGTGAGGTTACCTGCGCCATATTGTTCTTATTTCAAATAGCTTTTGTGTATTTGTTTTTATTCTGTAACCTTTACCAGTGTAGTGTGGTCGGACAAAAAAGTATAGTGCGCCACTCATGCAGAATCACCTATTTCCTACCTTGTGTGATTTCGACACGAGACGAAGTAGAGTGTTGGAATCACAATAAGCAACTTTATGCACTAGTTGAACAATATACTATTATTACAACCGAATATGTCTTTATACTTTGACAGATAAATAACATAGCTCGCGTCTCTGTTTCACAGCATACTTAATGTGATTAGCTTTAGTGGTGTTAGTGTGAATATGAAAATTCAGACGTGTGATTTGCCAAGAGGAGTTGTATAATATTATTACTCAATATTTACCACAAATGGGTACCATTATTTACAATACATTGCATATATAATGAATACATTGTTAAACAGTATTAGAAAAAGCAATTTAATAAGTTTTAATTAAATAAATAAAAAAATTTATCAATAAAGTTGATAATGAGGTCTAATTAATTTTCAACTAGCACCATTAAAAACCCAAAATCGTTTGTACTTGCCATATTTTAATTTGAAATTCTACGTACTTAGTTATATTATGCTATTGACAGATAATAATAAATAAATAACTATAAACAAAATTGACCAAATTTTTCTCTAGATAATTTTTGGAAAAGATTGACATCAATTATTAAGTTAGGTATTTCATTTAGAAGATATCAAAGTTTTATGAATTACAGTCTGGTTTTAAATTTAAATTTGTATTCTCGATTTGATATTTTACAAAAACCTAAATGAAAAAATCATAAAATAATAGTAAGATCTGTTCACAGAAATAATGAATATATCAAAAAAAAGTAGAAGATGTAAGAACAGCAGAAAAGACCACTAAAACTTACAGAAAACTAATATAGACCTTAAATGAATCACAATATTGAACAAGATGTAGAAGGAGAAAACAATGAAGTAAAATCAGCAGAGAAACAAATAATAATAACAAAAAAAAAAGTACAAACCGGTAATGTATTACAAAATATGACATTTACTATTTACTTTGATTACAAAAATGAAATTACTTGCAAATAAATTAATGTAGTTATTTATATGATAACTATATATCCTGTTATTTTATTTTATTATTAGATTTTTTGTTTCACGTCCGGTTTAGGTTCGTTTTAGGATTTTTATATTAGAATATTAACGGTCCAGTATCTATTAGCAACTAATAAAAATTAAGTTGGTTTGTTCCAGTATTTGTTTTGATTCTGAGTACAAACTTAGTTTTAAGTATTGCTGCATATTTGTACAGCTGCAATATTTTATAAATATTCGTTACGCGTTTACAAAATAAATATTACTAAATAATACCCGAACAGACATCAGATTATCCTCTGTACGGTACTTTTGGGTGTGTATTTTAACAGATAAGGAAAACTAGATTCATAAGTTTTATGGGGTGGGATACAAAATAATGATGTTTTGCTTTTGTTGCTCACATGTAGCGTGCTTTGTTCATTTTCAACTTAATATTAGTTTGAAAATAAATTGTTATTTATAAAACTTTGGCTTAGTATTATAAACTAATTTTATATTCAATTAAATTTACTTGCACAGGAAACTATAAAATTCATTATTTTGTTTTCGTAGTAGTAAACTACATTATTTGAATTTGATAAACATACACTTTGATACTTTGAAAATTTCTTAAATATTTTCTGGCGATTACCTTAGAAAATTTTTTGCCACAGATGAAATCGAAAAGTGGATTTAACCTGTTTCACAATAATTTGTACACAGCGGCAAAGGCGGATAGCGTATAGACACTACGGAACTGTAGCACCCCCAAGTTTTCTCGATATATAAATACATATTCATTAATTTAATTAATTGCTCATAATAATTAATTTTATCATGAACAATTGTATAGAGTTCTCTTATTTTGAATACAAGATAATAAAAATATGTCTTGCAACTCTAAGGGCAAAGAGTACTAGTAGCTCTGTGTTTATCGCAGGGTCATATCATACAGCAAGATAGCTTATATCGATGCGCATGCAAGCATTTACACTCGCAGTAAATCAAGCGACGTATGACAAAAGCGTACCAAATGGTACTTTTTGTTTCCGAAGCGCACCAAAAGAACATTATGAAAACGCATCTAAGTATGGTCATAAGCGCATACTAGAGTTTATAATTGAAATGTTCATATATTAGTTAATATTATACTCACTTAGCTTAGTTGCTTATAGCCAGTAGTACCTTTTAAGAACTGTCACAAATAGAAGAAGCAATTGTACATAATAATTTTATGTATCATGTATGTGTGTGCGCGCGTGACCACATAATCAGGTTAGATTAGGTTAGGTTAGGTTAGGTTAGGTCAGGTCAGCTTAGATTAGGTTAGATCAGGTTAGGTTGGATCAGGTTAGGTTAGATTAGGTTAGGTTAGATTAGGTTAGGTTAGGTCAGGTAAGGTTAAGTTAGGTTAGGATAGGTTAGATTTGGGATGAAAGAGGCTGATTTAGAGGCATATCTCTGCGAGAGTCTATTTAAAAGTGTTGAATTTACAAATATTACTAATTTAAATTTAACATCAACTAACATGTTCTAGTTTTTGTTTAACTTTCGTATGTTTGTGTCACTCATTTTTTGACATTTAATTCTATTATTCTTTGTTGTATTAGTCTCTTATTCAATAAAGCTGAACTTAACATTACACGCATTTTATTGGGTGAATCTCATCAGGTTATGGGCCCAGGACGTTATTGAAAGTGTGTAAAATGGCTGATATAAAAGTTCAAATTGAAAAGTTGACTGGAAGTGAAAACTGGACGAAATGGAAACACCAAATGACGTTGCTGCTGAAATGTCATGGACTGGAGAGTATCGTTTTGGGGAAAACCGTGTTGCCGGTTATTAATGAGCAGCAAGCTACACCAGCCCAGAAGAAGGAAGTTGCAGATTTCGAGAAGTCTGACGCGCATGCTCAGCTGCTGATTACAAATGCGTTGTCGGAAAACATCTATAACATGCTAGGAGTGGTGCAATCAGCGAATGATGCGTGGCAGCGGCTAATTTCAATCTACGAGCAGAGTTCCGGTCATTGCTTGAACAGGTTGGCAGAGCAGTTTTTACTTCAAAAAAGGATTGGGAAACAGGTATGTTGGAGCACATTTCCGCTTTGCAACGGAATTTCCATGAGTTGAGCGATGAGATGCATCGTCAATTGAAAGTTCGTCTGCCGGATCAACTTCTGTTGCTACGGATCACTTCAACCCTACCAGTCGAATACAACAATTTTCGTCAGGTCTGGGAAGCTACGTCGCTGGAAGAAAGGACCATGGATAAGCTCATTGAACGTCTGCGGATGGCTGAGTTGCATGATTCGGGAAGTAACGAATCTAGCAAAGCATTTGCGGTGAAGTTGAAGCCTAAGAAGACTGTTACAGAACAAGATGGTAGGTCGCCGTTCCAGAAGAAGTTTGTCAAATGCTACAATTGCGGTAAACTGGATCATTTTAAGGCTGAATGTCGAGCAAAGAAGAGTGCACATTCTGCGAAGGCGGAGAGGGCAGACGACAGCATACAAAAGAAAACCGGGGCTGCGTTTGTCAGTTCAGCACTAAAGTGTAACCTGGAACACGTTGACAGTCATCGATGGATAAATGACAGTGGAGCAACGGCACATATGACAGCAAACCGTGAGTACTTTTTGACGTTTGAAGCTTTCCCTGCACCGAAGGATGTCGAGATTGCTGACGGCACGAAAATCAAGGCAGTTGGGCATGGGATTGTCAATGTTGAGATGGAGGTCAATGAACAGTGGACGGCGAATCATCTAGAAGACGTTTGGTACGTGCCTGATTTGGGAGTCAACTTGTTCTCCCAATCCGTTTCTCTGTTCAAAGGCTACAGATGGTTCACCGACGTCAATGGGGCTCATTGTGAGAAGAACGGTCAAATCGTACTGACGGGAAACCTGGAGAACGGTCTGACAATTCTGAATATGCAGACTAAGGTACTGGAATCTCCTGCGAAAGTCTACGTGGCCAAAACATCGCAAACGCTACAAGTTTATCATGAGTGCCTTGGTCACCAGAATAAAAGACACGTTTCGAAGCTATTGAAGCAACGAGGTATAACGTTCTCTGCTGAAGACGAGTTCTGCGAGGGCTGCGTCCTTGGGAAACAACATCGTGCAAGCTACGGACCACGACAGCTTAGAGATACTTCGCCTGGAGAAATTGTCAGCGCAGATGTCTGTGGCCCAATGTCAGAGAATGCAGTTGGCGGATCAAGATACTTCCTCTGTTTCAAAGACGATTTTACCAAGTTTTGTCGAGTCTTCTTCTTGAAGTCCAAGGATGAGGTGGCCGAGAAGCTGAAAATATTCTTGTCCGAGGCGAAGACGGCTGGTCACGACATCAAGCAGTTTCTGTCAGATGGCGGAAAGGAGTTCAACAACTTGGAAGTGCGAGCGTCTCTGCAGAAACGTGGTATCGACATACGGTGCTCAATGCCGTATACGCCAGAGCAAAATGGATCTGCCGAGCGGGAAAATCGCACTTTAGTCGAAAGTGCCGGGGCGATGCTACACGCGAAGAGCTTGCCGATTAAGTTATGGGCTGAGGCTGTTAATACAGCCGCTTACTTGCTGAATCGCACCGGACCGACTGCCGTGGAAGGAAAAAGTCCTCTGGAGCTGTGGTTCAACAAGGGTGTGCCGGACATCAGTCACCTGAAGATTTTTGGTACGGATTGCTTCGTCCACATACCAAAACAAAAACGCCGGAAATGGGATCCGAAGAGCGAAAAAGGTATCCTGGTTTGTTATTGCGGAGAAAAGGATGGCTTTCGTGTTTACGTTTCGAGTTCGAATAAGGTTATCCTGAGCCGAGATGTAGTCTTCGTGCCAGAAAAAATAGCGGTATCTGAAGAACGCATGCAAGTTGTTTTGAAGATGCCTGACGAATCGGAAGCAGCCACGAGAGAAGAAGAAGGCAGAGAAGAAGATGACGACGGGAGATCTGAAACGCAAATAGACGAACTTGTACAAGAACCTCAAACTGTTACTCGTCGTTTGCGCGATCGGACTATGATTTCCCGCCCATCGAAGTACGCAATGGCATCAGTCGCGGTGGATAAGACACCGGTCACGTTTGAAGAAGCCATAAAGTCGTCAAGCAGCGAGCAGTGGAAGCTGGCAATGGAAGCTGAAATGGATTCTTTGCTGAAAAATGAAGTCTGGGACCTTGTCGATCCACCAAAAGACGTCAAGGTTATCGATAGTCGATGGGTTTTTCGAACCAAAATGAAATCTAACGGCAGCATTGTTCAATACAAGGCTAGACTAGTTGCAAAGGGCTTTGTTCAAAAGCATGGCGTCGACTACGACGAAACATTTAGCCCTGTCGCACGATTCGACACAGTGAGAACTGTCCTGAGTGTAGCAGCCGGTGAAGGACTGTTACTGCGGCAGTTCGACGTAAAAACAGCGTTCCTCAACGGCAAGTTGGAAGAAGATGTGTACATGGCGCAACCAAAAGATTTTGAAGACGGAACTAATCGAATTTGCAAGCTGAAGCGTATTCTATACGGACTGAAACAGGCGCCAAGGTGCTGGAACGCGTATTTCACCAGCTGCTTAAAGAAGTTTGGACTCGAGCCATCGTCAGCGGATCCATGTTTGTTTTTGAAGAAGAAGGACGGTCAAAAGTTGCTGCTGGTGATCTACGTGGATGACGGACTGGTTGCTGGGACGAATCGAGAGCAGCTGGAGATTTTTCTTCAAGATCTACAAAGGAAGTTCGAAATCACAACTGAAAATTTGGACAACTTTCTCGGAATACAAATTGAACGCTGTGAAGATGGAGAAATCTTTGTTAATCAGAAAACCTACAACGAGAAGATTCTACGGCGCTTCAACATGGCTAAGTCAAATAAAGTTGCTGTGCCTGTAGTTCGAGAGGAAGTAACTGGTGAAGAAAATGCGTCCCTTCAAAACGAAGCTACATCTTTTCCGTACAGAGAAGCTGTGGGGTGCCTGATGTATCTGATGGTAGCTACGAGACCTGATCTGGCATTTGCTGTTGGGAAAGCAGCACAGAAATTGGAAAATCCGAGCCAAGCTGACTGGGTTTCCGTTAAAAGAATATTCAGATATCTGTGAGGTTCCCTTGACTATGGTCTGCTGTATAAACGGAATTACGATGCAGGTATCTTAAAAATTTATACAGATGCTGGCTTTGCCGGTGATGCATCAACCAAGAGGTCTACTTCTAGGATGGTCTGCACCTATGGCGGAGGAGCTGTAACATGGATGAGTCGAAGGCAGCGAGCGGTCGTCCTATCTACCACTGAGGCGGAGTTCGTTGCTGCAAGTGAAGGAGTAAAGGAGGCTATTTGGCTGACCCGAATGCTGAACGACATCACAAACCTTACTCAACTTCCCACACTACACATTGACAACGCTAGTGCTGTTAAACTCGTCAAAAATCCTGAGTTTCACAAACGCTCGAAACACATTGAAGTTCGATATTACTTTGTCCGGGAAAAATATTTGGGTGGTGCTTTGAACATTAAGCATATAGATGGGGAGCATCAGATTGCTGATATTATGACCAAGGCACTCACACGTTCACGATTTGAAAAACTTCGTGATTTGATGGGGGTTTGTTGTACTAAGAAACTATTAAGTAATATTTGAGAGGAAGTGTTGAATTTACAAATATTACTAATTTAAATTTAACATCAACTAACATGTTCTAGTTTTTGTTTAACTTTCGTATGTTTGTATCACTCATTTTTTGACATTTAATTCTATTATTCTTTGTTGTATTAGTCTCTTATTCAATAAAGCTGAACTTAACATTACACGCATTTTATTGGGTGAATCTCATCAAAAAGGTTCTATCCGTAAGTGGGACGAATTCATGCGAATTTTTATCACCCACTAAATTCCAAAATTTTACTGATGTGTTTCTGCTACGTTTTTTCGGTGCACTTAAGAAATGTTTAAAAATATGAACGGTGCGCTTCTGACATACAGCAAAATCAAGCAGTTCCTTATGTAAATTAGTCATTTAGCAGCGTGCTCATAGTATTTATCGTGTTTATTCCTTATCATCACTTATTTGGATATTACAATTGTTAAAGACATAAAATATTTTATAGTTTATATTTTAGAATTATTCACAATTATGACCTCAGAAATGAAACTTCAAGAAATAACAAAATAAAACAATATATATGTACTTTAGATCTCATTCGAGTAGGAACGATAGTAAGTTAAATCACTGCTGTCTGTACTTTTAAAATTTATTATCCGTAATATTAAATAATACAGTCAACATTTTCATTATCACACTAAGAATTGTTTGCTCTAATTCTAGATCCGTTGAAACCAAAATATATTCTGGAGCAGAATTAGATTCTCTGAATTTGGCTCTGATTCCAGTGGGTCAGGAAACAGTATTTGCTCTAATTCATGGCCTTCTGTAACCAGAGCACAATTTGGAGCAGACATGGCTACTATGGATTGTACTCTGGTTTCAAGGAGTTAAGAAATAGATCATTCGAAAGTATTTGCTCTCATTCTAGGACTGCTGAAACCATAGTACAGTCTGGAGCAATGTAGCTCTGTATTGTGTTCTGGTTTCAGTGGACCAAAAATCAGATCAAGTATACAGAATGCTCTGATTCTTGGCCTGTTTAAAAAAGAACGCATTATAGAGTACTGTTCCGGATTTTTCTGCGCTTTCAGTAGTTTAAAAATTAGATCAAGTACCTCGGAATGTTCCGATTCTTGACCTATTGAAACTAAATCAAATTTTGAAGATCCGAATGAGATATTCCGACGATATGGAGTTTATGTAAAATAGTTAATTTTTTCTTTAGTTTATATGATCGTATATTAAGGAAATATAATAGAACATCTTTAGTAGCAAGTTTTCATTCATAATTTAGAAAATTGATATCTAGAAACGTTCATACCAGTTGTGATTTAGGGCCAGTTGCTCAGTTATTCCTTAAGTATTTTCAAGCTTAAACATCAAAATTCTTAAGTGGTATATGTGGTACCGGTTATAACAAAGTTATTACATTTCGTAACATGGAACTTTTAAATTTGATTGAAATTGATGATGAGGAAGGCGAAGAATTATTACGTATTGACATTTTTATAAGACCTCGGCGTAATCCCGTATACAGGTGTAGGGATAATAATTTAATCAATGGATGACGAAGAATTTTATAATAGGTTTTGCTTAAGCAAACAAAGCTATAATTTAATATTAGTTTAATTAAAAGTAAGATTAGTCATCTTACAAGATGGTTAGTACAGTAATATATAAAAAAAAAACTTTATATTAGCTATAAAAATAAACTTACAGGAACCAAGGGTTCACACCAGTACAAATTGCCTAGTGATATTATCCGACGGGGAGCTTGTTAATTGTTGTTGCAGATTTTACTGGGGCCACAAATCTACAGCACCAAGAGTAGTACAAAAAGTTTCAAGAGCGATTGTTTCACTTCGGCATCGATACATAAAGATGCCAACTACTTTACAGGAACAATACAATGAAAGCTAAGAATTTTATAATATAGCTTGGTTTCCTCGTTTTCTCGGACTTGAGGTATCATTTTTTTTCAATTTTTATTTGTACTGATGCAAAATGTAGAATATACCTGCATTTCTTTTTCCAAGAGTGTCTGAATAAAATTCTGAAGAAATGCCAGCTACTTGCGCATTTAATAAATCTATCAATTCCTCGTGTACATTATTATAATTATTATAATTCCACGAGAAAAACAGTAACCATCAGAACCTTGATTTACACAATGATAAACAATTCAAGTTCTTTTGAAAAATAATTTCACAATTATTTATTTTATAAATATTATTTCAGCAGAAAAATAAATAATTTGTATAAATTGGATTTAAAAATTATATAGGTAATTATAAAATAAAAAACATTTGTTTTGACATTTTTTTCATTGACGTATGGAAGTATTTAATAAAAAAATAACAAATCTTTTATAATAAGTGTTTAAAACTACCTTCGAATACATAATTTATTTATTACACGCATTATAAAGGGAAGTAAAGCCTATTTTGACCTGTAGAGGTCGAAAATGTATAAGCTCGAATTCATCACACAGTCTATGTTTTCCTCAAATAAATAAGTTCCGATATCGTCCTTTTTCCGAGCAATAGTGTATACTTATTCTTCTTTTACAGAAACGTACGAGATATTGTCCATTACAATGACTGAGTTTTGTGTCAAGTTTGATAAAATCTTCGCCAGCCCGTCCTCTAAAATTTGAGAGTTCTTATCATAATGATAATTCCCCGTGCTATTGGATTAACATAATAATGCGTTATCAACAAATCCTACTTTATTTCATACATGCTATATTATGAATCGATGTCCTTTACCAGAAGAATCTTTCGGGCCCACAGATATCCAAAAAGACTTGGTACGAACTGTTTTTCATACTTTTGCTTCTTTGTGGCCCGCATTTAGCCACGTCTCGTACAGATAATAAATGTATGTAAATATACGCAGTTAGAAAATAATTTTTTTTTCCTAATTTCACTTCTTTGTAGTGTATCTATTTCTTGCAATTTTATGTTTTGATTTTGGTCATTATAAGAAATTTGTAATTATAAAAGTTAAAAGAAATAACATTACAGGTTTCAATTAAATTTTAAAGTAAAATAAATATCTACACCATGTAACTCGTGAAATTGCAAAAATACAACCGAGTTATTCAAATGTTTATTAAAATTTATAAAGGTCAACAAGTCAACAATCAATTTTATTGTGTTTGTGGAATGCAATAAATGCTGGAAAAAAGAATTTCAATTTAATAAAATTTAAAATGTTCCATTCCATCAATTTATGAATAATAAAAACTAAAGGGAAACAACAATTTTGAAATACATCATTTCAGGAATGTATTACGTCTTTTTGTGGCACGACATTATTAATAGGAACAAGGCGTCAAGTATTAAGGTACTTGTTTGCGGCAATTTGCACTTGCATTTAATTGATGCATATTACTAATCACTAATTATCATCCAGTTTCAACACTTTCGGTTTTCAAAGATTTTTTTGTTTCGGAAACATAATAATTTTATGGAGCTAGTTTAGGAGAATATAATGATGATTACTTATAAAAAGTGCGTATTAGCATAAGCGTAGTTACTTACCTTAAAAGAAAATAAAAACTGTTTGTTTGTTTAATTTATAAACAAAAACGTAAAATATTATTCAAAGTCACATAAAAACATATTATTGTAACAAATTTTTATTTTTGATAATTAATACTGCCAAATTAGTAACGCGATTTTGGATCCGTAGTTTACATCCAGTTTTTATATATGTAATTGCTATTTAAAATGTCCAGTCATAAAAAAAGATCTTTTTTTTGTAGTTGCAGTCATTTCATTTTCTTTTATTAACATCCAGTCGATAAAACCAATCCTACGTTCAGAGTGATATTTGCAAATGTTTTATCATCCATTTTATTTATAGTATAAATCCCTAACCGAAACTCTAACTCATTACCATCTTTTATATATCTCACTCTTAATTGAGATATTTTCACTATTGTTCTTAACTCTTGTCCCATCTTCGAGCAAAGTGAACCACGGCACATCTGCATTTTTCATATCAGCAACAACCAGATCACGCACTATATCAGCTAAAATGATTATTAGTTTACTTCGCAAGTAGGAGGAACATGCTTAACGCATTTTGCAAGTTTTTCATCTTTTTTTAGAGTGTAGTGAAATAAGTTTAAAAATAATCCTCTTTCATATTATTCTTCAACCTCGTAACTTCCTTTAAGAATTAGTTCATTCACTGCTAAAATCTAAATTACGTCTGTTATTGATTTAACATAATACATATGTTTTTCGAGTATATCATTGTTCACTAGTGTCGAAACTGATATTGCATTTAAGTCTCTATACTTTCTTTCTGTCCACATCTGCATGGTTTTAAAGTGTATTTTACTATTTTCATTTGCTAAGAAACCATTTTTTACATCTGTCTCATTTTTCCTTTTTCTAAATCCAATATATGTGTATACTAAATGACCTTTATTTCTTGTTGGTTGAAACTTAAGACAAGCAAAACAGAACGCAGCATCTAGGTGTACAGAATATTCTAACCAGTGATATTTTTTGTATCAAACAAGCTTGAAAAGATCGGTTGTTACTTTGTTTAGAATAGCTACATAATATTTATTGTTTCGGAACCTCTCCTGCGGGAGCTAAATCAAAGGGTGTATCTCCTACATTTATTTGTTTAGACTTAGAAGATGTAGAGTTTGCTTTTGTAATTATTATTAGATTCATTTGATTTCTTTTCAAACAAAAACTTTCTTATGTCCCTGTTTTAATGGAAATTAAGTACACAATAAAAACAAATATAGATACTTTATATGCAAAAATTTATTATTAATTAATATAATACGAACTGTTTCGGAAATATAATAAAATCTCGAATATGTTAAAAAATAATGGTTACCCCCAGCATTTCATTACTAAAAACATAAATAAAAGAATACATGCGATTACAAATGCATCTCTACAACAAACCCCTGAGGATCATAACACACCCCATCCTGCTATAGTTTATTCCACAATACCGTATAGTTCAGAGTTAAACCACTCACTCCGTCTTGTTCTTACAGACACTAATATTACCATTGCTAATGTCAATAATACCACCACTAAAAATTTATTTTCAAAATTAAAAGATAAAACAGATCATGAAAAACAAAAAAATGTGATTTACCAAGTCAATTGCGGTAAATGCAATAGAATTTATATTGGTGAAACCTCGCAACCCATCTGTAAAAGACTTTATCAGCATAAGTTCCATTGTCAGAGGTATAATGCAAACCATAGTGCCCTATGCAAACATCATTGTGATACTGGTCATATTTTTGACTTCAACAATTTCAAAATCTTGGATAACGTTGCCCCCAGATTTAGCAGGTTATTATATGAAACCTGTTACATCAACATAAATAAAGATATTGTTGTGAATCAACATACTGATTACAACAACAATATTGAGCACATTAAACCGTTACTACACGAATTGAAATAATTAATAATAAAAAATAAGTTTAGCACAAATTTATTTCACATATTTTTCAAAAATACAATTTTCCCTCGTCTAACCTTCAATTTTACATTCATTTCTTTTTATAATCTGGTATTTACTAGTTACTATTTATTTTTTCAAACTTGCTGTCAAATAGAGTTTTTGTTGGTTCAACTTCCGTGCTTTCAGTTTTTCGCCAGCCAGCATGGTGAAAAGTTGACTTATAACAATCAATGATGTTTCTTTCTTATTTTACCTTCCGAGGTTGATACCATTACTACTTAAACTTTATACATTATAAATATGAATTACATTATGTACTATACTGCTGGTAAGTTCAGATAACTTTACAAATTAATGTTATATTTTAACCTCATATTTTATTTTACTACTTACAGACTTCTATTCATATCAGTAGTATATTATAAAATGTTAATCTACGAGATTTAAAACATTTATTACAGTTGATGTATGATTCTTCCCATGGATATGTAACTTGTTTCCTTAGCATTACTATAATTGGTGAGTGTTGTAAAAAAATGTGTGATGATCATTTTATTTTTATATGTAATTACAATGTAATACTTTTTATATAGCTGATGATGGACAGATTTACTGTCCGAAACGTCCATAAGTAACCCAGAATAAATGTTCAATAAAATATTTGGAACTCAAAAGCCCAATTCGTGCAATTTATATCCAATTCTAAAGTTCCCAAATTACGTCTAAATTAATTAATATAATGTTAATAAGATACAAACGCTGTAACAGTGTGATGGTGGATTAGACTTTGATATATATATATATATATATATATATATATATATATATATATATATATATATTTACATCCGCACAAATACATTGATCTTGAAAATAAGACCAATGATATACAAATACTACTACTTTTTTTTGTAAATATAGATCTGACAATTGGCATTTAATGATTGTATAATTACCAATAACCTGGGTATATTATAGCTAATAGGATTGTTGTAAGAAATAGTATACTATTCATACACAGGGTTCCTTAAAATAATTAAATGCGAAAGGGAGCCACGAAAAAAACTGCCACAAAATAGTTTAAGAACCACTGCTCCAAGGATAATATCAAATAGAAAGTAATGTGCCCACATTAGAATAATCTGTTTAATTTTATTATCCGTGTAAAAATTTCTCCGCAATGTTTTTCTATTTACTCTATTTTTTACTCTTTTATCTTTAGTTGTGTTAAGTGAGAAACAGTGTTGTTCTAATTTCATTTAGTTAATAGCTGTGTTCTATATAAAAACACTGCTCTCATTTTTTCAACGGGGACACATTTCTAACTGCAGCGAGGTAAGTATTGTTTTTCTTTGCGGGAGATCTATAAAAATAACGCAACCATGAACACCAGTAGCCATTCCTGACATAATGCGGGCTATTTTTGAAGTGAACTAGTGAAGAAAAAATACCCTGCCAAACATAGCGCACTTACATTTTTATAATCTTGGTAGGAGAGTGTTTTTGCGGAGTTCGTTCACATTAGAGACAAATTTAGAATAAAGAAAATATAAAAGGAAGACATAACCAAAAGAAAATTGTGGAAAAACTTTCCGCCACTAACAGATGGTCGCGTAACAGGTGAAGGAAATGGGGAAAATGTTTCTCTTGTTTTATTTTATTTTTTGCGGAATATCCTACAATATTGCTACTGCAAGAAATTCTGCTTTCTGTCACGTTTATTAATTTATAAAGTAGTTATATTTCTCGCTTCTCTGTTTTAGAACATGTTCTTTTATTACTTTTTTATTAATAGTCGAATGTATTGTATATAAACATGAAACCTGTCGCCTAGTTATCTAGTGGGTAGAATGACCAGCTGTGGTTCTCAAAGCCCGAGTTCGAGTCCCAATGATTCAAGTACCTACTTCACCATTTGTTTTTCATATAAAAAAAGATAACAATGTATCTCAATCATTTAATTATATTTTTACATGATCGGGCATTAAAAAAGGTTTATTGTACTGATTGGGTTTGCAAGGCAATAGGTTGCTTTTGCTGGTTGCTACGTCTAATACTACATTTATTGATAAATAATAACACCTAACGAATTATTTACGCAGTTATTGGTCACAAAAACATAACCAGAAATAACAAGACTTTTAAAAATTACCATGGTATTCTATTTTCGTGTTTCAAGAATAAATTTTTAATATACCTTATTTTACTTCTCTTACAGATGTTAAGAGAAATTTTACCGTGCAAAAAATTGTATATGCATTACGAACGATAAGTAATACCGATTAGAGGCGCCAACATGGAAAAATCTGAGGGGGTACTGTCACCACATGAAAATTTTGAATACCAACAAAAAAATTAAAAGTACATTGATTCTGAAATACTAATTTATAATATTTTAAACTTGCTATATAGGTATTATCTTTACGTAGATTTCATCTTATTTAAGAACAACTATGGATCAAGAAAAGTTGAAGAGTAATGCAATACTAAATGTAGGTACATAACGATATCACTATTAACATTGCAGAAGAATTTATTAAACGTAGGTACAGCGATTCGTCAAAGTAACTCCTGCATTTCTTATAACAATTATTTTGTTTTTATGTATTTTTTATTTTTTAATTATGTACCAATTTTAAGAAATAAAATTTTTATTTTGTAAATTTTTTGTGGCCCCTTTATAAGACCCTGCAAAAGTCGGTGCGTGTAATTCCGATCTCAGACAATAATTCTCTTCGATCGGTAAATTGTCCTCACCGTTCTTATTACATTATATAAGTAAATAAAATCAAAGTTGGTAAAAATCTTGATTTATTTAAAGAAAGTAAAATCATTGACTTTTTTAAAAAATAAAATATATCAACTGAATTAATACTATTGCACATTTTTAGACCGAGACGGCGGTGCAAATACTTGGTTTTTGGACTCTAGTCTGGAATGTATCTATTTTCGAAAATTGAACATCATAAAATTTCACAAAATACATTTCTCTTACTTACAGATCGGGGTAAAATAATCATGGTCAGAACATTTCCTTATTTATTGCTTATGTCTTAATAATGTACATTTTAATTATATTCGAACAACTGGCATTATGAAGTGCTATGATAATATTTATAACAAACTATTTTATTTTAGAGATATTGTAAAAAAACTAGACTACTACGAAATTTTTGCTAATTATTTTTTATTTATTAATTAGGTTATTAAGTACGACAATTAAAAGATAAGTACACAAGGTACAGCAAACTAGGAGCGGGGATTAATATGTTTTTTCCTTTTATTTTCGTGTCATTCTTTTACATAACTTTTATATGTAAAATTTATATATAATTCTTAGAACACATTGCATTTCTCATATGACATGTCTGAAAATTTGACGTTTCCATTTCTGAATTTTAATAAACCTATCTAGTTTCTTGAAGTTGCATACTGCATGTGAACTCTGTTGAATTTTATTACTTATTATACATAAAACCGAAATTTATTTCTATTATATACATATAGATTGATCTAGCTAGATCATTTCATATTTAGTTCATATTTAGTTTCTAGTAGATACTATACGAATAAAATATTTGTAATGTATATATTTAAGAACTTTATTTATTTGTTTTTTTTATTAAACCCGTGCAGTTCCAAGCTATACCTAAAACATTTAATTATATATCTTAAATGACCCGTAACAAAATTTAACAATAATATAAATTTTAATAAATTTATAAACAGGAATCCGGAAGGAAACAGAAACAAAAACGATAAACGAAATAAACGATAAAAATATTCGGGACCAGAAACAAAACGAAATTCTAAATCTTATAGAGCAAAAACAATGTAACCGAAATCAAATTTATTTCTCTATGCAAACTATTTATTTTTTAAGAAAGATTAAAAAACTTTAAATACCACTCGAAAAACAGTAAACGATTCCGGTTTCTAGTTCGATTTTCATATCTCGCTATCTCCGAGTTTTGTATTTGTATTTGGAAGCTTTCTATGATAATTCCACTCATAATTTGTCATCCAATTAAGACATATTATTTTGGTGAATTGAATCAATCAGATTCAAATCTCATTGACAAATTGGCAGATATTGGAAATTACCGCGGAATTTACAGGACTGAATAGGCGATGCTTGAATACAACGTCCGTCAAAATTGTAACAAATGTAATTAATTGAAAAAAATATATATTTCGAGGAATTGTCATGCCGATTATCATTCGTGACTCTAATTTTACTTGTAATTTTTGATCTTCGGACTAAAATAACTACAATTGTCACATCTAAGTTGCGCGGGTGCGCGGCCGCGTACTAACTTTTCGAAAGTTTCGCAGCCCAAAATGGGCTTATCCACCATTTTTTAAATTACATTTTATAAAGAAATTGCATCTGGAAATCGCAAAAAACCAAATGTCACAAAAAAAGTAAAATTTAGAGGGTCAAAAACATTTTTGAACATCGACCACGTGATCGAGCGTTTGCTTTATGAGAGGGGAGTTCGAGGGAAGAGTAGATACTACTAGAAAATACGGTTTAATTATTCAATTTTAAATTATATTTTATTATAGTCAAAAGTTTAAAAAATACCTGATTCGTTGAAAAAATGTCTGTACTTGATGCAGAATTTCTACGAGTATTTAGCTCTTGGACAGTAAAGTACCATTTTCCTGATTCTTATAGAAATAACTTAGTATTGTTGTTTGTGTGTTATTGTAATGCGTTAAAATGTAACTGTAATTTAACAAAAAAATGACTTCAAGCATAGACACAGGACCCAGCCTGCCACTTCACACTTGTACATATGTTTTGAACATTGCTGCTCCAATTTACTTTTGTACCGCGCAGTCAGTGAAAAATTAGTGAGAACATTGCACAAAGCCAATTGTTTTTTACATAATATAAACTTAAATTAAACTTCCTAAATCGTCCTTTTAGCCTCCCTAACTTTTAAATTTCTTCCAGAAAAAATGTGGAAAACGGTTCTTCTACAGATTACTGTGAGATTTTAAAACACGATGCCACTTTCTGACTGACACAGATTCCTCACTGGGTAGGTACCTTCACGCCCCGCAGCAGTATAAACTGCGGGAATAAGGTGCCAATATAAAATTGGCACGGATGGAATTGAAATAGAGCTTTATGTTTATTTTTAACGTGAATGTACCATTTATCAATCGCTTAATAGCAATAGACAAAAGGCAGTAAATTAAAAAAAAATGCTTTTGTTTTAACATGGCTCTTTTGGTTAGCGCGCTGCCACTCAAAATGAGAGGAGTGGAGTTCAAATCCCAGCTTCGTCAATCAATCAAACCAAATAAAAATACCATTGTATTCGAGTGGCTCGGAACCCTCTATAAATTACAGGACACATGTAGAGCAGTGGTAAAAGTAGATATATTGTCTTACCGCTTCTTCCGCGAAATAAGAACACCAATCAAGAATTTGAGGGATGCAGTGTTTAGATAAAATGTCATCAGATATGGAAGAAATTATATTTTTAATGATACTATTCGAAGAAGAAGAACAGCAAATAATAATGTAATAATTTTCATTTTAAACAGTTTTATTTAATTAAGGATACTGGGAATTGGGATATATTTGTTTACAGAAAAAAAAGAAAATGGATACATGAAATTAACCAAATTCGATATCTTTATGGAGTATGAATGTACATATGTCGACATCCCGTAACGTTATCTCATCCCGCGTTGCGTTTGCTACCGTTCCTGCAGTTTTTGTGGCGGGTTGGTGTGCGAAGGCTTTAAGAATGGTCCCTCACTACATGCCAAATGGATATTAATCTGGAATATTTTTTTTCCGGTTTCTTTTGGTATTTTTTCCATAAAGTACTAAAGCCAGAATCCCTCGATCTTTTTAAATGTGGTATGAGGTTTTCGAATTTTAAATTTTTCTGTTATCTTTTTTCTTACTTGGACGGATTACGTGAAAGTAGATTCTTATATGATCTTTGAGTCGCTAAATACGAATATATCCTAAAATTTATAAAATTCAAAATGGCAGATACTATATGGCCGATCAAATATTTCAAAATGCTTCAATATTTATGAAAATTAAAAATTTCCAAATCAAATAACTTAAGAAAAGAAAAGGTCAAGGGTTTTTGGCTTTGGGACTTTTTTTAGTACTAAACAAAGTTGGAAAAAACTATTCCAAATTATTATCGTTTCTGCTTAGAGTAAGGATCTCTTTTAAGTAATGTAACGTAGATTTTTCTGTATAAAATAAATAGCAATTGTGAAATAATTTTTAAATCTTTGCCATATACCTAGTGGTATAACTTGTCCGACAGTGTGAATTTATATAACATAACTTTGTTCGGTATGTAATACATAAATATTTATTTTTAGATTTCAGTTGGCGTCGTACTTATTAAGCGGCGCATTTACGAGTATATTGTACTGAAGAGGTTATACAAGTTCATATTTACACATATAAGAAACCACCATTAAGGTTTCGGGTTACAAAGAAAACTCCCTCTTCAAAGTCAGTGGCGTGCTAGGAATATTTTGAACCTTTTCTTTTTGCTATTGCAAGTGTCGGGAGTCTGGTAGCTATTGATTTACCAGTCGCAGGGAAAGTGGAAAAGGAAAAATTCCTTCTTGTTGGTATTTCATGCAAATTTCCTTCCGTGTTTTAAATGATTCACATAAATTTCACTTTATTTCTGCTGTTTTTACGCTATGAATATTCACAAGGATTCACTGAATGTGAATAGGACTGAATTGCGTGTTTGTGTATGACGTTTTTATCAAATTTAAAAACGGAAAATTGGAAAATTACTTCCAGTTTACAAAGGTAATTAAAACCGTTTTGAATTAAGAAATAAAGGCTTTAATCGAATAAAGAGTACTACGTCGTAGTGTCACAAATAATCTAATTGCTTTTAATAAAATTTATATTTATTTTAACTGACTAAGTGGTTTTACACATAACTTTTTATACAGGATGGTGACTCGTACACCTGAATATAGGGATTTAACATGTAAAATCATATTTCCGTAATTTCCAGCTTCCCTAATTATTTTACGTAAAAAAAGCATCAAACAAGTTGCAAAACATAAAATTCTGCATCCGGATTAATGAGCAAAATTAATTTTACGACCTTTGTAACCTCAGAAATTAGGTATGAAAAAAAAATAACGGCAGCCATGAAAATATAACAAATATTTAACGGTTTCTCTGTCAAGTTAGCTGCGTTATTTTATTTTTATTATTATATGTAATTACTGTTGAAGTGACAATAAAACATAAATTAATTTTAAAAATAAAACAAAATAAAATCGCTATATTTTTTTAGCGTAACTTGACAGATAAACCGTAACGTTTGCCAATTTTTGTTTCAATTGTCTAGAATTTTGCCAAGAGACTTGTTGTAAAACATGAAAGCCTTGTCTTTTCTTGAATTTTCTAAATAAATTTATGTAAATGTGATTACTAGGCAAGACAATAGTCTGGAAAGTCTAGATCTAGACGGTATCAATATTCGTCAATTATAACCTAGTACGTTTATAATTTTACAAATTTTAATATTCTACTTAATTGTTGTTTTAATGACCGTTTAACTACTTCAGTTATATTATATGTAATCTTATTAAAAAAAATTAAATAAATTTTAATAAACCAACAAAAAAACATATAGGTACCTCCGGTTTTATTTATTTTTAAGTGTATTTAATGGAAAAAAGTACATCGAAATTTTTATCAACAGTTAATTGCGTATTTAATGAAAAAAAACATATCGAAATTTTGGCAGCAACGTTGGAAATCTTTTATAATATTTATTTCTATAGCTTATGTTCATTAAATGCACATTTAAAATTAAATTTCTGTTGATAAGATTGGAGATAAATATTCGCTCTCTACAATTTATCTGCAGTAAAATCTTTTAATATATCTTATAAATCCATCATTTGTAAAATGTCACATTCAGATGTCGTAATAGCATGTGAATTTAATCAATCTTGTGTCATTGAAGATTATTTTTCAGGAATTTTAGTTGCGAAAATGTTTCTTCGTTCTATTGATATGAAATAATTAATTACTTTATCTAAAGGTTTTAACACACTGATTTTGAATGCCGTGATAGTTTTCTTTATAATGGAATATAGAAAATAGTATATTGTGCAACAGGTACTGAAAGTTTTCTACGTCCCATGAAGTGTGAAAGTTTCGACATACGTGACACACTACATTTTTTTTACGTCCACACTACATTTTTTTACGTCCACACTATTAAACGTTACGGAGCAAAAATACATGAATAACTCAGATAAAGTACTTTCACGCATGTGCAATGTTGGTAAGTACAGTAAAAAATTATTTCTCATACTTTAACCTACGATAGTGGGAAATACGCAACTTTGAAGCTTTATATAATTATAGCATGAGTCATAGAAAAATATTTTCCGTGTTTTTATCAATGTTAGTAAGTTTGAATATAACAGATATAAATTAAATCTGCACGATTGTTCATTTCGTAACAATCCGTCTTAGCGCCAAATGTTGAAAGTAATTTTATTCTCATCATGTCATTCATCATCAGCGTTGTGGTGTAAGAGAAAACTGTGGGGATAAGTAGTTGAAAAGTTGAGGAATTCCAATATTCTGTTCCCGAGACGGAATGCCTCAGGATGCGTCTATTTATACCCTGACATCTACGCTAGTCTAATATCCCCAAATTAATATTGTTAATGAGTTCTTGATTGCGTCCTACAATTCCCACCATCAGTCCTTGCTATTTCAATTTCATTAACATCTACAACGCATATGAGAAATTGGAATATAAATAGTCATATATGCAATGGGCGTAACCTTCCACTAATAGGAGGGTGTATCTTTAAAGCTGTGGGCGAGTACGTCGGTCTTTATAACAGGTATTTGTATTAACATGTCATAATATTGCACTTTGCAACTACGAGTATATTTATACGAGTATGATGTATGATCAGTACCTGTGCGAACTTTTGTGGGGCCTGGTTTGAAAATTTTGCGAGCCTTTATTTATGTATAGGTATAAATGAAACACTAATAAAATAACAAAACTCATTAATTAGTTTTTGCACGATCTGGCATTATAAAAGGTTTATTGATTAGATTTACAAGGCAGTAAGTTGCTTTTACTGGTTAGTACGTCTAAGAAAATTGTAAGTATTTACTTACCGTTCACAGAATAAATTTAACTCGTACATATAAAAACTATTACATTTTTTATTTATTGTTATCAACATACTTAGAATTGTTATGAGTATCATAACTGCCGTAGGTGTAAGTTTGAAATCTGAACTCGTAGAGCGATGATTGTGTGATTAAGCGCCAAATGGGCGACTCATCTAGTGCCAATGGCACTCAAAATTTTTTAAATTGCGAATTTTTTGACGTTTATAAATGAAAACTAGTTTTTTTGTGTTCGTATTTTTCTCATGTCATAATAATAATTATATAATAATTTTTATCCTTAAGTTGATGATCATTGCAAGTTTCTTCTGTACCATTTCGTGTGTCTAGCGATGCTGATAAGTATGTTGCGATATTGCTTATACGTACATTATATAATTATATTTTACAAATATTGTTAAGTTTTCAGTAAAAAATACAGATATGGATTTAAAATTGACAAATTTAAAATTACCGCATCAAAAAAAAAAAGAACGGAAGATTATCTGCATGGGCGTAACTGTTAGGGAGGGGTATATAGTGTTGATTTAAAAAAAAGCAAAAATATAATTTTACTTATATGATATAATTGAATATAATTTTCAATAAATTTGAAATATTTTATGGTAAATTCTACTTTAAAATTTTTATAATTATTAGCTTGCAAAGTACGAACTGATATAATTTGTTTCACATTATTTATGGAGAAAAACATTTGTCAATTTGCCAAGTATAATTTATTTACAACGATAATAGTTATTTAGTATAAGTACATTATAAACTTCGAGAAGGTATGACACTTATTATTTCATATTTATTTATTTATTTGTTACTTTTTATAGTTAATATTGCCTGTTGCTAGACCAAATGTATATGAAATTGATATGATCTTCATAAATACTCTCTTAGTAGGACACTTATTTTTCATAACTTTCCGTTGACAATGATAATCAAATAATAAATATTATCAGAAACTTAAGATCTTGGTTATTATGGAAGTAAGTTATACTTACGTGAACGGTGGAACAAAAAAGTAGTATAATATAAATTTTTAAAAGATTCTAGGGGGATGGGCAGCCGCCCCTCTCTGCTTTTGCCTGGCTATGCTCGGGTTTATAGGCGTTTTAGTTTAAACAATTATTTGGCTCTTTTGGGCGAAGTTCATTCCAGTAAATGGCGATTAACCTGGAAAATCTGGTAATCCTGGGGATGATTCATAAGACCCGTGGTTTATGCAGAGGCTACATGGAGTGCTATGCTAGATTTGCTATATACCCTATGTTCGCCAGGTACGTGATGTAACCTATGACCAGTGCCCACATCGAAAGCTACGTATAGTATGTTTTTAGTTCTCTTTCACGGTACCAAGGAGGTTGCCTGGGAGAATGATCATAAGCGAAGTTAGAGGGGTACTTAGGGGTTCTAAGCACATCCAAATTTTGAATTAGCACCCCCAAACAAAATTTCTGGAAATTTTAGTAAAGGTTATGTGCATCTAAAGCATAGAATGAGAATGCTTTAATTGCATTAATTAATTGCATTAAAGATTATTTCCCAATTACTATATGCAACCGTATAATTGATGAAAACACCTAAAAATCTATTTTCCTCAGAGAATTTATACATAATGGAAGTTATAGATTATTCTACCGCTTTTGGAATAAATAAAGATATTTTGAACGCTGGAATGACTTTTCTGAAGAACATAATAGGAAGTCAAAAATTAAATGATATATAGAAGTGTATTTGAATTAGGTACCTACATTTGATTTGGTAATTATTATAAAATTTATAAAATTACACTCACTCTGCAAATAATCACAGCAATTTGTGAAAGATTATTCTGTGCTGTTAGGAGAATAAAAAACTGGATGTGAATTACTACGACAAACAAAATCGAGTTAGTAATTTGGTAGTACTAAATATCGAAAATACACTCTCAAAAACATTAACACGCAAGATATTTTAGAAAATATTCTTTTGAATAGAAAATACCTATATAAAAATATTTAAAAATTAGAAAAAGTAAATATTTTATTTTTATTTTGTAAACCAATTTTATTATAAAATATGGACTTACGCACCCCTCAATTTTTAAGTTTTGATCTAAATGATAAAAGTCTGCAAAGGTAGTACCGACTTCAGCTACTTTATAAAAATATAACCGACAACAAAACATGACGTGACGTGGCTTATATCGCGAACCTAGCGAACATAGCATACTAGTTTCTATATGACCGGATATATTGAAAATACTGAGAGCATTTTTTAATGCATTGCGAACATAGCAGTCCTAGCCGAACATAGCGCTCTGTGTGGTCTCGGCATTCAATAGTTTACCGATTTAAAAAGAGGGACATTATTATTAAACATTATATTAAAAATTTTATTATCAATAACGTTTTGTGATGATGTCTGCATGAGTTGATATGATGCTATCATTACAGCTTAACGATATTGTCTTATGCAGTTTTGACAAATCTGTAATGGTAATAATATTCCCAGATTTTGTTTACTATCTACTGTCTGTTTAAAAGTAGCAAAATATAATAATTGTTAGTTCCATATGGTTAAAGGATACCAGGACGTTTTTATACTCCCTTCCCATAATCTTTCGTACATTTTTGCAACAAAATTATTTTAATATAGCTATAAACATGATTGATATGAGCTCCTTAGAATCATATGGGAAGTACAAAGCCATGTTCTTCATTTTTAAATTAATTAACAGCTTTTAATTTCACATGCCAGAACAAACAATGTTTATCGTTCCATTACGGAGAACGTGCAGAAATGCAAACCAAATAGATCTAGACTTTACAAAGCACTGCTAAATTTGAAGCCACATACTAAAGGTTATAATTTTTCTGATTTCAAATGATATCTACCATGCGGATGCTTATATATAAATATATAAAATTTGTTAATTACGCTAAATAAATATGTACATAAATAATTTTATTTCGACAGCTAATTTTGATGTTCTACTATTTTGTCTCGTGTAAAACTGACCCGAACAAGCGAATCCTTAAAAGTAGCATAAATACTTCTGTTACAAAGAAATGTTTGAACCTTTTGCGGATTTTTCCTTTTCCGTATTTTCTGGGCTTTTGGTTTAAACATCGACGCAGTAAAATACGTAATGAGCTACTTAAAGACGAAGCTTTTCGGATTAGAAATGAAAGCTTTTGTCTCTTAACTCTTCTATCGGTTGAAAGCTGTGAAAGGTTGAAAGAATGGTCCGGCAGAGATTTTAAAGTGCTTAACGTCAACTCTACGTGTGTACAACTTCTCGCAGCTTGAGTTTGAAAGCTGCAAGTTTCCGACAGATTACAGTGGAGGGTCCTTTCCAGATGTCCTTAGCCTTTGCGCTCATTTGTAACTACTCGATAAGGTCCAAACTGATACCAGAACTTACATTAAACCATTCATTAATACTTTATTGTATTGCAATCGTGAAAGAAATCGGTGCTCAGATTTTAACTGAAATATACCTTTTGACTATTTCTGAATCCATTTTGAGTAATTTAGGCATAACGTCTGTACATATGTACATACATACGTACGTACATATGTATCTCGCATATCTCAAAATGATTATCCGTAAAATTTTGAAATTTTTTATATGGGACTGCTATAACATCTTTTCTATTACAACTGGCAATGCCAGAAGAACACTTAGCTTGTAGTGATTTTTTTGAGAATTGGTATAATATCTAGTCATACACCTCCATTTTTGGTTCTAATCGGACTCTTGGCTAAAACTTAATTAAAATAATATTTTAGTTGGCTTTTGATTTTTGTAGGAAATATTTGATTTCTTTAAATTAATAAAATATTTTTTTACGATCGAGTGGAAGTCATCGTATCAACATTCAAAAGAATGTTGAATACATCACTTGGCAACACTCTAAAATTTCTTGCCTCACTAGAAATGTGTTTTAAATAGTTTATTTTATTAAATATACAAAGATAACAAGTATTTATTTATTTACTACTGCAAGCTCTGACATAGATTAGAGTGTCTACATATGAACAGTGATATTGTGTTACAAATTTTGTGACTTATCCTAATGAAATATTTTTTTAAGGAGGAGCCAGGAGCCACACACATAACCGTATCTTACAGAGACCTCTGGATAGTGGATATCTGAGCACCATAAGTACTGTAGCGATCTCAAGGTCGCATCGCGGGCTATGGCCGCTAGCAGACTTGTCGTAACCTGCTCGCCGCGCTTCTATTATTCTGTTATCTCGAGGGTGCGAGAACATTCTCGAATTTAATTCCTCAACTATTTAAACATGAGCAGAGGAGCCCGTGAGGACAGTCTTATATTAATACGCGTAGGGAACATAAGTAGTTGGTGGAAATAAATATCGTGTAAATAAATAATGCGTAGTGTTAAATGTTTAAATAAATAATCTTAGTGTTTAAGTCTTTATTAATTATTATTATTCTTAAATTTGTGGTTATATTTGTTAATTCATAGACCTATAAGTTATTTTTATTATCGTTTTATAATTTTATAAAACTTATTTATATAAATATTCGTATATCAATTATTTTTATACTTCACCTTAATAAATAAACGTTACAGTACTTATATTAATATTAAATAAGAACTACCATATTTCTGAAACAATTTGAAATCTATATTTTTTTTCTTTACGCTATATTACGTAATACGTACCGTGAACTGTAAGTGACAGTTTTTAGGTCGAGAATGTTGTTTGGGAAGTCGAGACCCGAAGGGTCGAGATTTCCTAAACATTCGAGACTTCAAATATCACTTACAGTTCAAGGTTAGTAAGCTATTTTTTGCAATACCTACAAAAATAATAGAAAAAGAAAAATAGGTTTCAAAATTAACGTCTGTCGGATTGATGTCAAAAATAAAAGTTAAATTGCAATTGAGAGTAAAAGTGCCATGAATGTTTATGATGATGTGGAACCTAATACTTACCATCCACCATGAATTGCAAGTAACACACTTACTGTCCACTGTGCACGGGAAGTGTTTACTATAACCATGGAAACCAAATCTGCAATAAAAGTTCCACTTACTGTGTTTAAATTTTGTTACTGTGCAGGTATTGCAAAAAATAATTTTGTTCTCTCTATGACAACTATTGTGGAACGATATCTTAATATTTTATTTCATTTGAAACAATAGATGATAAATGTCAGATTGACATAATTACATTCTTATAAATAAATGATTTTAACAAGTATAAGTTCATAATCGTAGAAAAAATATTACGTAACGCACGTGTGGTAACGGCAAGGGCCAATGCAAAACTCCTATGATTGAAGCTTTATGTATTTGTCTGGGAATTGTCATGATGCAAAAATTTGAAGTAATTTGATATATTATGCACGTATGTTTGATAATTTGGTCAATACCTACCGACAAGGGTCAGCATATTTAAATTATTTAAAAATAAACCGTATATTTACTATTGGGAATAAAATAATAATGCTATTAACTGAAATTTTTATTTCAGTTATATAATTTTCCGTCCAGAAATAAGATTTAGAATTTCGTTTCGTTTCTGATCCGGATTTTTTTTTGTTTATTCCGTTTATCCTTTTCGTTTCTGTTCCGTTCCGGGTCCCTGGTCATGTTTTTATTATTATTCATATTATAGTCGTCTTGTATGATTATGATAAGGTTAATTGTTACAAAATATCAATTCACACTTGTTTTATTTTTTAGGTTAGAACAAATGTCACTATTTTTTTTGAATAAAACAAATGAATTGTTTATATATCCATGTGAACCGAAAATGTTTCTGACATAAAAATATATAGTGTATAAAATTTTAAGTAATAATGTTTCTTTAATAAATTAAAAGTGTCATCGGCGCAAGAAAATCTTGTCTACCACACGCCCAGAAACTCTTTTGCGAGATCTCGCATTATTAGCCGTAGAATGATCTCACTTTCAAGGAAATAAGTTTAAATGATGTGTAGCATAAAATATGTATAATTTAGCGTACAAGAAATTAAATGTGGTGTGCATATTAGATTTTTTAATAATATGATTTAAAAATAGAATTTTGTAATAATTAAGGTTCAGTATGGTTTACAATAAATATTTTTGCCTAAAAAAATATTTCTAAATGCTCTCAAATTGTTTTTAATTATATGGAGGCCTTGGAGTAAGCCTTTTTAGCTAATACATACAAGGCCAACGAAGTAATGGACGAGAAAATGAACTTCATTGATAAGTCTTAATTAGCCAATTATCAATTCAGTTTATATTTCCTATAATACGGTAAAACAATAATTAAGAATGCCTGAATATTTAAATTTTAACCGTGTGACTAAAACGGTTCATGACTGGCGAAGTTCTTGCGTGACATCATTGGCCAGATCGAACGTGAAGAATATATTGTGTATCAGCACGGATTGAAGAAAATCACCAATTAAAGGAAAGAAACTCACAAAATGAGTAAAAATGATTACGTGAAAGCATAATCAGACAGTCTGTTAAAAGTCACAGTCTGTATGGTGACTGAGTTTTTTGCATCATTGACATTTTTCAAAGCAGCAGAAATAAGAGTCATATAAAAGTTCAGACGTAAGTACCTTCAATAAGTAATATCATATGTGACACACCAATGTATTTATTATTTATATATTAGAATTACACCACATTATGTCGTTTTAACATATTTATTGAAATTGTAAAACATAAATATAAAATATTTTGGTAGACGAATTGATGAAGGGAAAGAAAACTACTGGAATTCAGTCAATGGGATAAAATTTTATTTCCTCTCCTACCGGTTTCGACCCCACATGGGTCTTCCTCAGGGAATGAAAGAATAAAATGACTTTCACTCCCTGAGGAAGACCCATGTGGGGTCGAAACCGGTAGGAGAGGAAATAAAATTTTATCCCATTGACTGAATTCCAGTAGTTTTCATTCCCTTCATAAAATATTTTATTTGATTACAACAAACCAAATTTTAATAACCATTGGTTAAAATAAAATTTTAATTCGGTCATTTTAATAGTCTTGTAATATGGAAATTGTTTGCTAATTTAAATAACTTCATATCAGTGGCGACCCGGTAGTTCTTTGGTTGATCCGCTATGCAAATACTAGGGCCCGGTTTTTTTATTAAAGAAAAGAGTTTACGAACATTACTCTATTCTGAGGGTACGGTGTGTTTAGAATTATAACAATAGTACCATTGTTTTACCCTTAACTGTAGAACTTTCATATATGTATATAATATAACTATAATTTTACCGGAAATTTTTGGCATCATAATTTCGACTTCATTGAAAATCAAACGAATGCAAAAGAACGAGTAACGAATTTTTAAAATAATAACAAAAAGAGTGTATCTTGTGAATATTGTATCTTACCAAAGCCTATTTAGCTTTATAATTACCGCAGCAATTTGCTTAAGTGACAATTGTCAGTATAATTGGAATGTCAACAAAATTAAGACAAAATTGCAAGTAAAATTCTAGTCAAAAATGGTAAAAATTATAAATTATATAATAAAAAATAAAAAAAAATTGCTAACACAATTTATTATTTTTTTAAATTGAAATCATGTAGGTATTACTTTAAATATGAGGGCTCGCTTGCTTCTTAGGCTCGGTCCGGAATCATGGACTAGCGGACCGGGCCAGACCGCCACTCTTATTGTTCTCAAGATAGCAATATACTGGCCCATTTAAAATGAACACCTATATATAAGAGAGTACAAGATTCAGCCTTTAAATGATTCTTGAACTGGGGAAAAAACAAATACAAAATTAGGTAGGATTCTGAGGAATTAAACAAAACCTATAGTTTCTTGAGCTAAATTTAAAATATTTTAAAATGGAAAATAACTTCGTCGTGTAATTCTGTCGGGTGCTCGTACTCCGGAACACCCACAGAGTCGGCGCCTATCGCCATATTCAGTACCGGTTTCAAATAATGTTTCATTCTTGTTGTTGTTTCATATTGAAGTCGAACTTTATTAATCTGATCTTAAATTAAGCCTGCCTTAAATTTTTTAAGTCGTTGTTCATCATAACGGAGCTACATTTTAAGACAAGCGTAGTTAAGCTAGACTTCGGTAAGAAGTACTAGGGATTTTTCAGTGACTTTTTGATTACTAACTTTATAGCAGTTTTGACAGTCGAAGTTTATGTTCAAGTTACTGTGATTTTTCGAGTTTTCAGGTAAATATAAAGTAAAATAGTGTACCGTAAAAGAAATTAAACGTTTTATTATTGTTACAGATACATATAGAATTATATATTTAAAATGACTGAGAAACGAAGCAGAAGTGCCAATTTTACTCCAAATGAGAAAATACACCTTTTATGTTTGCTGGAAAAGTTCAAGGACATAATAGAAAATAAAAAAACGGATGCCGTATCAGCTAAACAAAAAAGTGAAACATGGAAAATTATAGAAAAAGAATTTAATGTGGAATCGCCCAGTGACATCTATAGAAGTGCGTATTCATTACATAAGTATTATAAAAATTTAAAAAAGACAACAAGAGAAACTGCTGCGAAGAAGAAGCGAGAAACTTATAAAACAGGAGGTGGAACAAATGAAGTAGATAATAATAAAGATCCTACATATGAATTAACATTAGCTATTATGAACGATAAATCGGTTCATGGACTTACTAATGAATTTGATTCGGACAGAAACACTGCCGATGGAGCTGAAGAAGAAGCAAATGAAACCTTGCTAACAATACTGAACAATGAAATAGATTTGGGAAACACTGCGGATATAGCTGAGGAAAAAGGAAATGTAACTATGCTAACAGTACCGGACATTATACAAACAGATTGGGGAAACATAACTCCCCGTACCCTGCAAACTCCAAAAGATTCCGCTTTATTAGCTGTCTCAAATAAAAAATCTCAAGTAGGAAATAGACGCAGACCTATGCATCCTAGCAGGGAAGGAGTAAGTAAAAATGAATTATTACAAAATTACTCAATTTTAGCAGAAGTAAAATTAAGTTTGGCTAATGCCGAAAAAAAAATCTACACAAAAATGAAACTTTATAAAAACTACAAGAAGAGAGCCTTGAATTAGAAATTAAATTAAAAAAATCTGGTGTGTCCAACACAATACCTCCCGCCACTGTAGTAATATATTCTATATATGTTTTTCAATACATTTAATTTGTAGTTTTAAAATTAGTTTGTTATTGCAGTTCAGAATATTTTTAATTCATTTCATACCTAAAATTTCCTTCATAAATTTTGTATGACCAATATGACAGCTATTTTTGACGTTACTAAAACCGGAACTGGACTTACTTTGATTCATGCATGCAAATACATTCCTAATATATTTCTTCCATCTTTTTAAATTTTACAATGAAATTACTTCATTTTTACTTATTTTATCTTTTACACTTACTTACATCAAATTTGACATCATATGTCAAATTTTGTGAACATATGAATAACTCATCTGTTTTATCGAAATTCCTAAGCCTAAACGATATATAAAATAATTATAATTTATATATTTTTTTTTCTATCTAGCTAGAAGTTATATATATAAACGTAATTATGCAGATCGGTAGAAAATTAAAAAATCTTTGTATTTATAATAACGAAATTTGCGAAAATATGGTATTTAGAGGTATTTTTTAGGAAAAACGGTTTAAAGCTTCAAGTAAAGTACTACTTCCGGTTAACCAATTGTAGTCAAAATCTAATCAGTTCATCATATTAGAATAGAACTCTTAAATACCAAATATTATATTTTTTACATGTATCGTATTGGAGTTATCGTGGACGAAAAATCGTCACAGACACACAGACACACAGACACACACACATACAGACATCACGGTAAAAATAGTAAAATCGTATTCTAGGGACCCTAATTCGTGCTCATATGTTGAAAACTCACACTCGAGAAATCTGACCAAAAACAATACCTCCCTTATCTATATATTGATAGGCGGGAGGTAAAAACAAAGAATTGCAAACGAAATAACTGTATTTAAACTAAAAAAACAAATTTATTTATACGATCTGAAAATTCGACGCGAAAGACTAAATTTATGAAAAAATAAAAATAAATAACACATTAGTGTTATTAAGTTCATGAAGATACCGTATTGTTTGTACTTAATTATGTATTATTGACCCTTACAATTATTTATATAGCCAATAATACTCAGAAATGTAGAAGGTGTGATTTATGTTGTAATTAAAATAATGTATTTATTTTTGTTGTAATTAACATTTATTTTATATTTTGTATCTTCATAACATTACTGTATGTTTTTTTTTATTATACAATATATCTCCAAGAGTAGGTATATGAAAAAGTATGGGGATCTTGTATACTACCAAATTGTTAATAAAAATAATCTCAAAATAATTTTCATATTTTATAATTGCCCAAAATAATTAGTAATAAAATTTTGCCTGACATTAAAACCAACTCCTCTGTTTACATTATTATTAACAATTGGTACATTTGGTATTTGCCCATTATTTATAAAATCCTGCAGAACATGAGCATCAACTGCATCATCATGTGGTGGTTTTTCCTCCTCATTTTCCTTGCCAAATTGTAAAGCACAGCAGATGCAATTATAATATTTAGCAATGTATGTAACCTTAGTCGACAACCATATGCAAGAATGGGGAAACACCTCTTCCAAATACCGAACAAATTTTCTATTTTCACACGTGTTCGAATCTGCTATTCATTGTATAATTGCTCAGCGCGAGTACGTGGGTTTGCCACAGTTGTTAGCAAATATGGTCGAAGGGCATAACCACTATCACCTAATAATTTTATTATTTAATTTCAATAATAGATTCAAATAGTTTATAAACAATATTCATTATAAATACGTACCTAACATGACACAATAATCTGCTATTATTAAATATGTTATTATCGTGAGAAGACCCTGGCCATCTTGCAACAATATTTTGGATTTCAAAATTTGCGTTTGCTGCAACTTGAACATTTAATGAAAAGTATGATTTTCTGTTCCGAAAAAATTCAGGATCATCTCCTCCGGGTGACTGAATTTTAATATCTGTACAATCTATAAATTAATTTTTCTGTAAGTCATGCAATTTACAAATACATTACCTATTGTTAGTACCGATTACAGAAATTACTCGCGGAAATGAAGCAATATCATAAAATTCATTCTGAGTTGCTTTAATTTCTAGATCACCTTGTAGCATTTTAATAAACTGATTACTAATCCTTTTAATTTCCCTTACAACTCGTGGAATAATTCGTGAAACAGTTAACACATGTACTCCTGCAAAATCTGCAATTGCCAATAAATGATTTCCAGTCGCTAATGTTCTCAAGAATATTAGCAATTGGTTTATGGGAGATACACTATTGTTTCTAAAAAATTTAAATCAAATAATTAGTACTGGGTGTAATTAATAAATTAGGTAAGTATTTACTTATCATTATTAAATTCAATTCCATATTCTATCAATAAAAGTAACTCTATGTTGTTACTTTGGTGAGACGAAACCGTTTAAAAAATTCTTCATCGTTATATTCATTAAAGTACCTTGCCCTTTGATATATTCGCCTATTTATAATATTATCTAACTCCAAAAAAAATACAAAAACTTCTTCAAAATCGTCATTTTCTTCTTCAACAAAATTCATTTTGCGCTCTACTGAATTGTGATATGTACAGTAACAAAAATTAATTTAAGGTTAGTCTTGTTTAAGTCTCCAAATTCGAGGAGTTAAAATTTAAGTTCGACTTTCGCTATAAGTCTAGATTTAACACATGGTAAAACAAAACTAAGGCTCAAATTAAAACTAAGTCCAGATTAATTCAAATAAGTTCGACTTAAACTTTGGTGCAAACGGCCATAAGATATGATACAGAGGAGTTTTTAAATAGTACAAATACAATAAGGATAGAGCGATCAGTTACGGTTCTGAGAACTAGAGTTCGAGTCAAATATTTTTCTTTATCATATATTCTCTATGAAAATTGTTTCTTTTCTTCAGTGCACCATCCAAACCAGTGGCATTGGGGGATATGGGGGATATATGCCTTCCATGATATCGAACTAAACATATTATAAAAATATATATACTTCATTTTAAAATATTAATGCCCGGTTTCATGGGAAGGAGTTAAATCGAGAATTATCAAACTCTGGATTAATTTTAACCCAGGTTTAAAAGTCAAATGCGTATCATGAAATAGTCTCCAAAATTTTAACCCCGGCTTAGTAAACCCTCGAATAATTTGACAACATGTTTAGATTGGCAATTATTTTAAATTTGATGCATACTTCACAACATTGATTTTTGCGTCAAATTCAATTGTTTACATTTTTCTTTTGACAGTGAAAGGATATTTACACGGTAATATATAGGTATCACATTGTTTCCATTTATAAATAATACTTCTTGCCTAATTATTTGATTAAATTTATTATAGCCAATAGAATGACGGATTAAATGCAATTAAAAATTACAAAAATATAACTGAAAATAAATTAAAAAACATATATTCTTTACTATGCGGCATTTAGATACATTACTAATATTTTGATTTTCCACTTTTGCAATATTAAAAGACAGTTCATGCGCAAAGAAATTGAAATACGGAATTAATCTTTTCTGTTCTTATTCAAAAGATTGTATATTATCTTTAAAATAAAAAGAAATATATTTTTTGACAACCTGAATCTATTTCTAAAGTCGTTATACTCGTATAATTTAAATATGTTATATTTTGTAATACGTCATAGTCTAGGAATAATGTAATGTAATATTATTTAAGATCTCATCACATGAAGTATCAATCATAGACTCGAACTACAAATATATGGAACAAAGTATCCATAGTAGCCACTATTCATTACAAACATACATAAATTTGATGCAAAAAATAATAATTATCAATTATAACCTCTGAATATTTAAGCAAATAAAATAGAAATGTCATTTTAACCCAAGGTTAAAATTTAACCCCATCTCCATAGACGGGTTATTTTAACTCCGCATTTAAGCGAGGTTAAGTTTAACTCTTTCTTGTGGAACCCATTTTCAAATTTAATCTAGAGTTAATAAATTTAACCCGGGTCAAAATTTAACTCGCGTTCATGTAACCGGGCATAAGTTGTTGGAATGTAGAGTAAATTTTTAAATATCAATGAAATGAAATGTTTGAAGCATGTGTTTTGTGTACATGTGCATTCGCTAAACGCTTGCGCTTTTACGCCAAGTAAAATGATGCACAGACGCTCGTTAGCAAATCAACATATCAAATGAAGTATGTCACGCGTCAACATCAGTACATTTTAGAGAGTCCGTTCGCGGAGTTATTATTACATGTTATTTCAAGAAAAATAATGAGCAAAGTATATTATTAAATTATTTAAAAAAAAGAAAAATTGACGCTGATAGACAATTTTTTTTATGTCTCATCCCCCTCCTGAATAAAAAATATTGTAAAAAGAATACATAATACAATTAATTAAAAAATCATAAACTTTAAATTAAAATGTTTTGCTTGCGAACTCGGAACTTGTGTTATCGAAATTCAAAATGTTAGTTATTACTGTTTATAGATAGAATTGTCATATTTGTAAGTCCTTCCTGATTAATAGAATAGCGTAAATATGTGTCGTCCTCTTTAATGTTGAAATAGACCTCTGACCAGTGGCATTTGCTCTTGGCAATGTTAAAAACTCCTACAAGCTATTTCTACGTTACGAAACATTGTTTCTTATTCATTTTTTCTCTCTAATAAATTTTGAAACTTTCCTTATATTCCTGACTTCAATATTAAAAAAATATATTTACATTGAACACATTCGTCAAGAAATGATTCTTAAAAATTCTCATAGTAAATATACCCATGCCTTTGTAAACTCTGGATCATAATCATGAATTTTCTTTAAGTTATTCAAAAAATCAAATTATTTTCAATATCACTCTATGCAGTCAATATTTTTTTCAGTTCTTTCTAATTTAATAAAAATAACCAAATAAATATTTTCCTTCCATACAATAATCATAAATATACTCACTGTATATTAAATAAAAATCTGAAGCGCCCTCTTGCATTGTGGCGCCCCTAGGCAATTGTCTAGTTGGCCTATTGGATAATCCGCACATCTGCGTCATCCTCCGTTGATGAAAAAATTGAAGAATTCGAATAATATCAAATATAAAATTTTAGTAGTAAGGTTTCTGTAATAAATTAAAAATGTCATCGACGCAAAAAATATTGTATATCACGCGCCCAGAATCTCTTTTGCAGTCTGGATACGCCACTGATCCATATTTCTGGTTTCTAGTAATTTTTCTCTCTACCGGGGCAGAGAAACGAAATATTTTTCTTGTAATTTTAAACTAGATAGTAAAATTTATATGAGGTCATCTGATGTGTTTATATATTTTTTAAGTCCTTCAGGTCGATAATAATAGTAAATAAATAATTTCAACTATTTCCAAAAAAATTGCACATTGCCATAAATGTTCCAAATAAAATAAAAAACTAATTTTTAAATGGACGCCATATTTCACTTAACCTTATTTTTCATTTTTTCTCTTTTCAATGATAATCATGGAAAACAACAAAAAAAAAACTTGTTAAATAAATAAACACAAATTATTGTTAACTGAATTTTATTTTTATATAATTTTGAAATGAAAAGTAGTAGTAGTAAGTAGAAGAGAAGAGACAGATTAGGTAGTTAGAAAGAAATAGAAAATGAGAATATGTTTGACGTTTTATTTATTTTTTGTTTTCACAGAACAGAATACAGGTGTTGAAGTGTTAGTACTTGAGACAAACAAAATTATTTTAGTGACCTTACTCTATTTATATACACTACTAAATTTGCGTATTATGAACGTTAAAACTATGAGCCCATATTCGTCAAAGCTAAAAGATGAAATATTGGAAACATTTCTGAAATTAGTAAATATGGAAAACTCTATATCAAAGCCAGCTAGAAAATTTATGTGTTGATTTCCTTAGTAATGTATTAATTCAAACTGGAATATTTGTATACAGAAAAATATGAACAGTAATTGCATAATATAATGAGCTGCCGTAAGGAAATCGATTATACTGTGACAAATTTTCAACAATTTACTAACCTTAATTGCAAAGTATGTTGAATTTATTCTACAGTGCATATAATTAAGTAACCGAGATATTTTTATTAATAGATTATTTTAATCATTCCATCTAACACGGTTCTGAACTATTGCCAAGGGCATAAATGTCACAAATAAAATTATAAAATGAATATCAAATTCTTTAATATAACAATAAAATCGCCGTTGAAAATCGTTTAATAGTTGCAAAAAAATGTTGAAAATAAAATTACCGCGTCGACTTTTACGAGTTGGAAAAGTTTTATTTGTTAGATTTATGATCAACAGTTAGTAAAATAAAATTTGAAATAAAATTTTAATTTATTATCAAATTTATAAAAATCGTGCCAAGAATTTATTGATAATAATTTATTTGCTATTAAATTTATATTATGTATATAAATATATAAATTATACTGTTCAAACAATTTCTCGAAATATCAAATGACCCAAAAGGTCGCTCAAAATAACTTTTTATTTATGATTTTAATTATGTGAATGATGAGAAGCATCATATATGGTATTTAGTATGAAAATGGTACTTCCGGTTTAAAAGGTAGTTCTCTTTAACTTTTAAATTTAATTATTTGAAATCTTCATTAAATTACGTGTAACTGCGAAACTATGCCAAAGTTAATGTTTAGTTAAAAATAATAAATTTATAGACAAATAAAATTTATAAGCTATAAAATTACTTAGGCTAGAAAAATATTTAAAATGGATGGTTTTTTAACTTTTTAATTTGATATACAAAATCTGTTACAATTTGAGTAACATGCATTGTTTACTAGTCTTCGAGTTTTCTTCTTTTATTTTTTGACCTTATTTTTGTCGTTAAATAATTTGTAACCGACTGACTCATAAAGTTAGTAGCGTTTGCTTAAGCTTACATTAAACGAAATACCAATCATCAACTGAAGACAGGGCAGGATTAGGCCTTAGACAAAATATTAATTGGGTCCTATTTACATTTTTTTTTTGTGTCGGTAACTTAGGAAAATAAATATTTTTTGCTATTTTGCCTCAGATGTCGTACGTTTATACCTATATGTTCTGTTTTAAATATACTTAGGTTAGGTGTTATATTTTTTTGAAAATGAAGTGTATTCGAGAAACAAAAAGGGCAAAAAGGATAGGTACGATACCTTCTCTTTGGTTGTCTACTTTGTGAAATTTTGATAAACGTAACTGGCTTTATAATTGATTTTTAGTAGAGCACGTTTATCACACTCTAAAAAATACATTGAGTATCAAATATATTTTTTTCTGTTGCTTTTTTGTATTTAAATTATATACATTGTTTATATTCACATTCTTTAATTAACATCAAAATATATTTTTCTACAACTGTCAAAAAAATGTTGACATTTTTATTAATAATAAAGCAGGCAATTTTTTCACAGTTCACAGTAGCGACACTGGAAAAATCATGACTAAAATTTTTCGTGCGCATGCTTTAAAATAACCTCCAAGGATATGGCTGCCATGCAAAATGTCACTTTTAAGTACTTGTTAGCAGTTTCGTAACTAAGGGGCGCAAAATTTTAACCATTTATATGGTTTTGGACCAAATATTTATAAAATTTATTTTTTATATTTTGGCAAATACTTATCTACAGATACAATTTTAGCAGTTACTACAGCCTCTTGTGAATGCCCTTTTAGCAAATGGAAAATTGTTAAATTTTACTCTCGCTCATAATCTGGATATGAAAGACTGACAAATATGACAATATCAATTGAATAAGATATAGCCAACAAATTAAATAAAGTTGATGTTATTTCGTTAATGTTGCATTCAGAATATAGCATATTACCTTAAGGCGGAAAATTTTAAGAAACGATATTGACAAAGGTATTTCCTACGATTTCAACTTTGTCCAGGTCTTCTGAAATAACCACTAGTCTTTGCATCATTCGAAAAACCGATGTATGGGACATGCCAAATTTCTATCCTTCTATAGTAATTTCAACCTTTTTCTAGTGCTGCTTGGGGACATTCATTTTGTATCAAATTTTTAGTTTTGCGTTTAATTTCTATTTGAAGTAGAGTGCGGCTTGACTTTTATCAGTAGGACGTAGAAAAATTCGGTCCGCAAGCAACGCATGAAATCAGAACTTCAACTAAATCTATTTATTCTTTTTTTTATTTCTCATCTTTTAGTATACTGTGTAGGGTCCTTTCAAAAAGGAACTATCAATGAAATGAAATGAATATTACTGAATTACAAAAATATACAAAATGGCAATGAAAGATGGTAGTGCATGTGCCATAAAAAATGTATGTCGCGAAACGCCAGACTGCAGAAAATGTTATTTGTTCAGAAGATATTGCGACAAAAAATATATTATTTATCTAATAGCAACGAAGTAAGGATACAAAAATAGTATTTAAAGTACGAAAGCGAAGCTAGAGTGATTTTACGATTTTAGAATAATTTTGGACCCGAGTTATCGTTACTTCGCAGGAATTATTAGCTAATTTTACTAATTAAATTCATAGCTCGAATTATATTCGCTTGATTATTTCACGAATAACAACGATTAAACATACAATTAACATAACAACAAAATATAATTATGGCGATTGCTACTATGGGTTTATCCAATTTTTCACTAAAGAACTAAGTACTGCTTTCAAAGGAAACATTTTGATTGGATGAAAGTGACGTGTGTGCATGAAATAATCACAAAAAACTGCATATTTCCATCAAATGAAGCATTTTGATTGGATGAAAATGACATGTGAAATAATCGGTAATAAATTACTTATTTTTCTACGCAAATTATGTAGCGTAATAAATGTGTTGACTAAATCAATATTTTCAGCTAACCCTTTTTTGATGATGAACTAAATGCTGTTGATCTCATAAGCTTAATTAAGAAGTTTAATTGAAATCCGTTTAACAGAATTTGCTGTCCATACGGCGGCCCGAGGGAATTACTGTAGCTCAGCCTTTAAAATAGTATATAAGTTCGAGATTTTTTTAAGGTCAAAAACCTTAATATGAAAAGCACTTTTTTGCCTAAAAGTCGGACAAATAACATTGTTTTAAGAGCTCTTCGTGCCCAGTTAAAATAATTACATCTATGATTAATTAATTTTTATTAATATTTAAAGTAATGTTACAGTTTATACAATTTTCTATTTTGATTCCTTCAGTAGATAATTGCATCTGAGAGTTCATTTTCTGCACTATTTTCACCCATTTTTATAATAAATTTTTGACCTGTCACCGCTTTTTTGCTACTTTGTTTACTTACTACTTGCTTGTTTTCATCATGACAACGTACATATGTCAAATAGACTACTATGATCTGAATTTGATTTGAACATCGTTTTACTTTGATCGCGGTGATGAAGTAATACTACTTCGGATGTGCAAAAAATATTGTATGTATTACGAGCGAAATATATTTTAGCCCTAGGTGCATTGTAACCCTCCGCTGCGCGTCGGGCTTCAATTTTGCACTGCGGGCCAAAATCTATATCATTTCGCCCTTAATACATAAATAGCTATTTCTTACGATCACACAGCAAAAAGTTACAGAACAAAAATACAAGCATGAAAGCTATTTGACAGAAATATAACCCCACTTTGTACTTTCACGCATGTGCAGTGTTGGCAATTACTGTGAGAAATGATATTTCCCACACTGCACGTGCGCAGTGCTGGCAAAAATGGTTAGGAATCATTTCTCACACTTTAACCCGCGATTGCGGAAAAAACACAACTTTGAAGCTTTATACAGCGTGAGAAATGTGCCATTTTCCATAATGATTGTAAAAAACAGTTTTTTGCTCTTTTCATCAGTCCCGCTAAAGAATATAGGGTGTATGCGGTACTGTTGGTTAGATTATTTAATTTTGAATGTATTTATACCGAATATTATGGAATGGGATCTATTTTAGTTGAAAAATTAGATAAAATAAATTGAATTTTGAAATATATTTATATAATAAAAATGTTTCATAGCCAAGTGGACATGGCTAGGGCTTCATGAGTAGAACTGCATAGTTGTAGTTCGAGACCGCATCGACACCACTTTTTTTTTTATTTAAAATGTAAATTACATGCAATGAATTGAGACTCTTGTTATATTTATAAAAAAATATTTGATTATAACAAATGGTTCATAATTTTCGTTAATTCCACAACTTGTTTCAAAATCACTTATCAAAATTTTATTGCACCAGTAATTGAGGTTGTTCATTACAATGTCAATAATATTTTAAACTGTGGAACAAAATCAAGTGTTTTATTTAATTTAGTAAAATAATATTTTCATTTATTATAATTGTAGTAAAAACTCCTAAAAGTTATCAAATCATTTCTTTGATTTCAACAAATTCAGTCATATTTAACTAAATTTATTAATGATGAGGTGAATATGATCTACGTTTAAACAAAGAGAAAAGCGGGATAGATTGATGAAAACAGCAAAAACCTGTTTTCCCATGTTAATTCCATATGTCAAGGCTTGTAGTGTTCATCCTATATGTTTATATACATATTGATATGTACTTACACCCATATAATTTAAGAAAATATGTGATGCTGTTAATGTTAGCACTCATTTGTTATTTTTCATACCACAAATTTAATTTATTAAAAACTATGTGATACAATCTTGTAAGTTTTATAGTAAGAACTTGTAGAACTAGTTTGAAAAACTTTAAAGTCGTGATAAAACTTTTAGTTTAAAATGAAAAGTAAGTGATACTTTGTGAAAGTTTGAAAGCAAAGCACAATAAGAACAAATACAGGAATTATTCCTTAAATTCCTTCCATTTTTGGATCAAAGGTACCCGCATCCTTCATTTCCCTGTAAGTCCCTCTTTGCCCTTAAAGAAAATAAACCCATCGAAGTGAAACTCAATGTGCCATGATCCGGAAAACATCCTCGCATCGTCCTCTGCTTCCTGCCAACTCAATTCAATTAACACGCAACGAACACTGGGGAAAACAGCCGAACAAGCGAAGATGTCAAAGTTGCCAGTGAGGGCAGAGGTTAAACATTCCCGCACCTGCTGCCTGCTACTAGATTAACAGCAGGATAATCCGCAGGAATTAATTCTTTGCCGGAATTCAATTTCAAATAGTTTGCGAGGATTTGTACGAAATTTATTATAAAAGCGTTAAGGAGATAAATTCGGATTTGGAGATGAATTCATAATGGATTATTTTTATCTCTTTACTCCGGATAGAAATCCAGTTTCAATTGCTTTCTACTAAAATGAAAGTATTTAACTTCATTTATCTTAAATAAATAAACAAAAAACTATTTCTTGTAAATTTAAGTTCAAAATTGACATAATATCAGTCATTAATACACACAAATTTCATACATTTTTGACACTTAACATCCATGTCTTTGGGAGTTTTTTTTTTAAAGGACGTTTAGTTGTTTAATTTTCATACTTATCACTGTTATGAATTTTTACTTAATTAATCATATAATATCTTGCATATAATTTTTCTTATATTATTATCAACATATTGAAGCAGTACTGCTAGCATGTATCATTTTGTTAATAATATTTAACATAATCTTTATTTAGATAAAATAATTTTTTGAACATTTTATTTTATCTGTTTGTATTTTTAAACGCAGCATAGTGTAACAAAATTTTTGTTATCTTAGTTTCATTATTACCTGCTAAGAATATGGGTCAAATAGCCATACCCTCGGCAGACGACACTTTGCCACATGTGGAAATATAACTTACACATAGGCGTAGAGGTCACAAATTTCTCTTTGATACTAATACTTCCGTGAATTATTATATAAATTAGTTATTTGTTTAAATATGCTCGGATGTGGAAATGAAGTATTTTAAATAACAGAAATATCTATTTCAATATTAAATTGGTAAAAACCATGTCCTTTCAATTTTCATGTAAGTACAGGTAGTTTTAACAACATAAAGTTGATAAATTATTATGTATTAAAATCATTCGTAAAAATCTCTAAAATATTGTGTTAGTACAACACAGATCATTGATATTATTCCGTTGTAAAATACGTCCAATATAAATAAAAAGATACATTTTAATTACACTAAATTTCACTAATTCACGCTAGGACAGGTGACCCAATGTATTCCTTCCAGCTGGTGTTGCTAATTGATATAAATAAATATGTAATGTGACAAAGAATATTATGTTTTGTTAGATATTTTTGAAATGTACAAAAGTACTCAAGGGATCATCCGCACGCCCATGGACTCCACGTCCTGGCGCCCAAGGCAGACTGCAAAACCACTTGAAAGAGTCAGATTTCGAGACGCTGAGCCTGCACGTGCATTTTTAAGATGCATTTTTCTAGAAGATTCGACGATCACGCGTTTGGATCGTGGACTACCCCCGAAACGCCCTCATTCTGAAGGAGAGAAGAGGGATATTTTTGTATATAACCCGAGTCCAAATCGGTACTCGGGGAGTCGGATCCAGGACTCCCTTATGCCTGGCTTGTCCGAGTTAAGCTTCCTGGTGTCTGTAACTCCACTCCTCTGCAACCCATACCTATGAACCCGCTGCTTGACGTTATTAGGCTGTTGTCTGGCGTTGTGGTGGTTTCTCCTTTCCACTGGGAAGTCTCTTGACGTTCGTAGGCCTAATGTCTGGCGTCGAGACGACCTAGTGCACTCTATGAACCCGCTGCTTGACGTTATTAGGCCGTTGTCTGGCGTCGTGGTGGTTTCTCCTTTCCACTGGGAAGTCTCTTGACGTTCGTAGGCCTAATGTCTGGCGTCGAGACGACCTAGTGCACTCTATGAACCCGCTGCTTGACGTTATTAGGCCGTTGTCTGGCGTCGTGGTGGTTTCTCCTTTCTACTGGGAAGTCTCTTGACGTCCGTAGGCCTGATGTCTGGCGTCGAGACGATCTAGTGCACTCTATGAATCCGCTGCTTGACGTTCGTAGGCTGTTGTCTGGCGTCGTGGTGTTTTCTCCTTTCCACTGGGAAGTCTCTTGACGTTCGTAGGCCTGATGTCTGGCGTCGAGACGACCTAGTGCACTCTATGAACCCGCTGCTTGACGTTATTAGGCCGTTGTCTGGCGTCGTGGTAGGTTCTCCTTCTCTTGGGAAGTCTCTTGACGTTCGTAGGCCTGATGTCTGGCGTCGAGACGACCTTCGAGATCCTCTAAATTCTTCCATTCCATTATAACACTCGACCACCAACAATCCACCGAGGAATTCCATTTCCATCGACTTCGAGGCTACTCGGACAAGCTAGGTATGTGTCTGTTATTTTCTTTATATAAATATCTCTAAATATTTTATAGTTGTCACAATGATATCATATTTTTTTATTATATATAACCGCTCTAATATTGGTTGTCTAACATTTGTAATTTGCGAGACTTTGTGTTCTGCACAAACTCTCAGGCTCAAGAATGTGCCGTATCAGCACGAACGAACGTTCACTTGGGTATAAATAAACAATACACAACCGTAGTGCGGCACCGGCACTACGAGGAGCGTGCGACCACTCAGTGGTAATCGCTTTAGACTTGCCAGCTCAGCTGGGTGTCTACCCCAAAAACACTGGCCCTCAGGCAATGCCGAGCGCCCCCAGAAACAAAAGATATCAGAGCAACGGCATGCCGACTCTGAACCAATTAATAAAAACCCACGCAAACCAACACTCACACACTTACAACTGTCAATGACTTCCAATATTGGTTTGGTCGCCATAACTGAATTTTACCATAAATGTTTATAATAAATTATTGGGACAACTCTTTATGTATTGAATGCAATATTTTTATATGATTGTTAAATGTTCAAAATTGTCTCTCTACCTGAGGTTTTGGCTGTGGTTTCCCTCAGGTTCATAAGGTGAATACCAGAGAGCGTAATATTCCACAGCACTTTCCGATTTTATTTAATTATAATAAATGCATAAGATAGGTATTTTGTCTGTCTTTTGGAGTGAATATCATTCTTTTATTTGATCAAATACCTGTCCCGATTCCTCCACTCTTAACAGCTACTCTGTATTACGACGATGAAGGGTTACTTATTTAAATAAACACAACGTAGGGTAAGTTAAACCTTCCACTAGATGATCTTTGGCTAAAGTATAATTGTATGTACGGAGGAGATGGGTACGTACTGTTACAATATTATTTGAACAGGAGTGAAACCTAATAACCCAAGAACGGGAAATATTAAAATTATCGAAATGGAAAAAAATTGTCAGTTTGGATCTTGATGTCCATCTGTCTTCGTGAAATATAACAAGAAAAATATTTTTCTTGCCTACCAGTCCAAAAAAATATAATTTACAATATTGATTATTATACTATAGAATTCTATAATACTGAATAACAACAAATATTTTTATATTTTATTTTAGTAATACGTTGTTGTGCGGCTGTTTTTCATGTAAACATGTCAAATTATGCGTTCTTTAAAATTTTTACTGCTTTTAGAATATTAAGCCTTTTTTTACATATACAAAAAAAGCTTTATAACTAAGTCATAACTGTATATGTACGATAATGTTACTACTGCATTAACTTGTCAAAATAACATGGGACAGTTAGATAATAACTGTAACCGTGATGTGATATTAACCCATACAATTTTGATCACATAAAATTGACAAGAGAATTTTATTAAATAATATTTATTAATAGTCTTCATTTCATCAAACCGGCAAACTATTAAACTAACCATGGATGTTATGAATAAGATTCCATCAAGTAAAGTACCTGGATGTATTTGTAAATTACTTGATTTGGACTTGAAAATCAAGGTTTTCTTAAATTCACTGCTTGACTTGATTTTCTACTGGATCTATTAGATTTGAAATCAAGAAATTTAGGCTACTTTTTGTTACTTGATAAATAGATTACATTTTAATTTTATCAATAGAACTAGAATGGAGTGAGGAGGAAATAGAAAACAACTGACGTGAAGCGAGCAAGAGCTCAAGTTTTATAGGAATATTTCATTACATTGTAGTTATCACCACGTACTAGAATATCGCAAACTCTGCCATTTTTACTCCAAAAATTGCTAGGCAACCTTAAAATTGCGAGCTTTGCTTAGAAGTAGTTAGTTAAAAATAAAAATACATAAATAATATTATTAATTATTTTTATTCACAATCATTATATTAATATGCCGGTTCCTAACTTTTTGGAGGTTTGGAAGTTAGTCATTCTTAACTGTATTGACAAATCTCTTGGGTTGGAAGTAACAAATTGCACTTACATCTCTTGGGTTGGAAGTATTTATGTAGAGGATGCCTAGTAACATTGTCTTAAATCTCTACAATAAAATAGGTTAAAACAAATTATAATAGTTGTCAAAAAATACTGTACGTATGATTGTGAATAAAATAGTAAACATACCTCGGTGGGAGTTTCATTTCGCGTCGCGCTATATCTCACTTCGAGGCTTCGCCTCTCGGTAATATATACATTTACTCATTCTTTTTACTCTTTCAGCTCTATTTAATGCGCTTTGTATTTCGCTATGTATAAGCCCTCGGCTGAAATGAAACATTTCCCACCTCGCATGTAAATAACTATTACAACAGCACCCATAGTCATGCATTTTCAGCGATTTGTATAAAAATTAATAAAGGATAACCATATATTTTTAAACGAAATGAATGTAAATGGCTATTTTTTTATTAATACCAGCATCCTCAGCTCCCATTAAAAGACAATTTTCCCTGCAGCAGTTTAGGTGATACCTTTATTGGAAGTCTCATGTTTATTCTTATTTTCATACCCTTATATTATTTTTTGTTAACAAGTTGCAGATTAGAATTATTTATGATTTGGTTTTATAAATAAAAATCTTTATTGAAAATCTCGTTCTGATTTCTTTAAACTACATAATAAAATTGATAAAAAATCAAGTAATCATAAAGTAATACTTGATTTTTTAAGTTGCTTGAATTTCAAGTCAAGTCATGAAGTATACCAGGCTTTAGATATCTTAAAATATAAATTCAAACCGACATCTGCGGCGGTTCTGATACTTCTTAGGTTTGTTAATAGCTACAACAAACTGTAGGTTTTCTTTAATATTATAAATTACTTTCTTACTGTATATTCAGTAGTATACTCAAATTAAAACTAAATATAACTACGCTATTAATAGTAAAAGCAAAATGTTAGTACTTATATCGTATTTATAGAGAGGTCTGTAGTACGGATGAAGACTTTCTACAAGCTCGGATTTAAAACTGACATGTGTTGCGGTTATAATACTCATAACAATCGTAGGTACGTACTTGTATGTTAATAGTAATGAATAATGAAATCTTGTTAGTAAACAATTATTTTACAAATTAAAACTGTTAACTAAATGCAGCTAAAAAGCAGAATTAATGGTTTGTTAGATTTTGTGAAGAGCAATGACTTTTATTGTAAAAGGATCATATTTAAATTAGGAAGCGCTTTCTTATTCGACTTCCAAAGCGCCTCACAACTGAACGATTTCAATGAATTTTTAAATTGAATGTCTCAATCCACAGATGTCACTGATTTTCATTATGTAATATTTTCAATTTCATATTCAAAGACGAAGTATAAAGGCAAATAATGAATATCTAATATAAATACTACTCGGGTAGTTTCCACAGATTTTATTTGTCATCTACAGTTATTTAGAACCATCGTATGAAAATTATTACCTAACTTTGTAAATATTTCACAATAAAAGTTAAATAGAATATGAATATAATGAGATATAGTTAGATTGTAGCGATAACTGTCGAACCGAAAGTAGTATTTTTAGTTTGAACTCTACATTATTATTTCAAACGGTACCTATATTTCTGTTTCATACAAATTTGGTGACGGTGATGGCATTAATTTAATGATTTTATTAATAACGTGAACTATTTTATCGAAATAAAACTGTACACACATAAACATAGTTCATGTTTTTTCTTCTGAACATAATAAAAAACCTGTAATCAACTAGAAAAAAAAGAGTTGGAAATTTAAATGTGTCCATATTTTCTTATACTTAGGTATATATCAGTATTTAACAAAAAAAATTAAAACATATATTCATATATAGCAAAACACCTAGTAAATGTAGTAAATAAACGATATTACGTTGTTTTGTTGTTGATGTTATAATTTGAATATTTTTGTAGAAATATGGTATCATTGCGAAGAGAATACAGTTGGTGACGTCGTTAAATTTGAATTGTTAATGCAGTGCTCCTTAAGCGATCCAATAAGGAGTGGAAATAAACAAGTTTGCTTCAACTTTGAATTACATCAGTTCGCTGCACTTGCTGCAAACATAACCAGACTTAATTGAAATTGTTGCGAGTACCTAATATGCGGGATTTTAGACTAGCTTTCCTACGCATATGAAGTTATAGGATTTCCCGCAATATAGCTTATACGAACATAAGTTCTGTAAATGGATATTATGCATATCTTATAGTATAGAGAGAGATACTAAATAATAAGTTATGACGTTAATTTCATTACTTCGAATTGGCGTTTTTTTTTCACCTTTGATTAAAGTACCGTTACTTTAAACTTCGGTTAATAGAAAAATATCGCATCGAAAAACTGACACAGGATGTCAAAAATATATGTTATTTATTACCTATATTTCAATGCGATACTTTTCTATTAAGCGAAGGTAAAGGTAACCAGCACTTTAAACAGGTGAAAAAATCGGCCCTTATAGTAGTAGTGAGGGGCATGGCAAATGATCTATTAATTGTGTAGTATATTACAAATTTTATAAATTCATTTTTTCCACACGAAGTAAACGAATATTTCATCAATGTATGAAACTTATACTATATCTACTTTTTCTACGACAGCAAATAAACGACGGGAATATTGAATAAATATTCTTGGTTATTTATTTTTCACTTTTTCACAATGTCAGTTGTTTTTTAAGCTATATATACTGTGTAATAATACCAGCTATGTACGTCAGAACTGTTCACAGTTCTCTATCTTGTTCTGGTAACTCAGCTTTTTGCGATTTTTAAATAAAAAAAATATTCGGCTATTCTACTAGAAATTCATAACTTAAATTTTAATTAACTATGTTTTGTATTGCTGCTTTACTCTTTTGAAGTTGTTTTATAATCTGACGGGGGCTGAAAACGGACATTATTCCGAAACCAGTTCTCAAATAACTAATATATTTTTTTCTGTACATTGTTTTCAACATTTATTTTACTAAAGAATTAAATCGAGCTACACTGTAGATGGTAAGCAATTATTCGTAAAAAGGCGAGCGGTCTTATTCTGTCACATGTTGCTAATCCCCTCAGCTCGGCAGAATAATTTAACCACGCACTTAGTTTACTTTACACTCGTCATTCCTCAATTTTTGGTTAATATTTTGCATAACTGCACGTAACTGAACGAGGAGATTTCAGGCAATTTTTATCTAATATCGATCCAGATATAAATAAAATAGTTATGACCCATTAACCTAAAGATACTCATTTATTTATTCGCATTTATTAGAATTCATAAATAATTATTTATATTTTGCGCCATATAATACTGATTTTATTTATTATTACAAAAAAAGTTTTTATGTATACATGAAATATATTAAAAATTATATTGTAATAAAAAATTTTTTCTATATTCAATCTGGCCGAATTCATGTTCGGTGTTGCTAAATATAAATAATAATGGATTTAGGGGCATCAGCATTCTTAAGAAAAATAGAGTGTATTACCACTTAGAGCCAATGACACAAAAACTGGAAGAAGCTAACTTGAGCCCATATTTATTCAATGATCATTACGTCAAGTATAATATCTTCACATTCAGTGTATTTAAAATGTTATTTAGCGGTACTGAAATCAATAAGTTTGGTCATATTATAATAAAAGGATGAAGAACCGGTGCAGTAAGTCATATGAATAAAAAACTGATTTATAGATGCATAAATTATAAAATATTATATAAACAATTTCAATGTTTGCGTAATTACATAAATAAAACTGACCAGTTCTAATCCGACAGAAATAGATAGCATAGTAGTTCATAATTTGCTAAAAAATGTAAATTTTAAAATAGATATTTTGTCGTAAGATATTGTAAACTAATGTATTCGTAACATATAGGTATTTTGAGAACGTTACTGTTAATATGTGTACATTTCTTTGCGTTCGGGTATTTTATTACTTCTATAATGTCAATCACTGTAAAATTATTGCATATCTTATGTATCAATAAATATATTAATATTCTTATTATTATAAATAACAAATTTATTTGTTTACTTGTGTCATTTCAATTCATGTACAAAAGAAAATCTCATACAAATTAATTACATTAATATGTATTACATTGGCTGTAAGTGGCAATATGTAATTTCATTATAAAACTGTTATTGAAATTAAGTACAAACTTCAATTTTATGACATTGGGCGTTACATATTATACAGTATGTTTTTATTGTCAACAATTGTGATCAAACCCTATTTTCTTTTAGGTTTGTAGTAGGATTAGTAAATTGTATATTTTGATAAAAATATTACATTTTATGTTTACTTTGAAATATTATTAAAATTAGGTAATGTATACTCTTTATAATCAAAATATTTATAAAATCATGCAAGTGTGTGGCTGTTAAGTGATTGTATGTGTACGGTTTTGAGATTAAAGAATTAAATTGTGTATGAACGTATTCTCGGATATGAATGTATAGTGAAACATGTTGTTTACCTAAATGCAATAAATTTGTTTTATTTAAAATTAGAGAGAATCAAAATATTTATTAGAGATAATATGAGTTGAGTACTACTAGGTTAAGAGCCAATTTTTCACCTCTATAAACAGAAAAATACCATATCGAAATAATATTTAAAGTATATTTTCAGTTTTTCTATGCAATCTTTTTTTTTATTAATGGAAGTTTAAGAACTTTTATTAGAGAAGAAAATAATACTATTTGACAAACCGGCAAAATAATACAATGTAAGATAAAAGTTCTCAGAAAAAAAGACGCATAACCTATAAAGGTGAAATTTTATTATTATTTATTTTCATATCTGATTAATGTTGTATCAAATGGATGATATTCATGTATAAATTATTGTAATATTATTGTGTTAAAATTTTGCTGTGTAAACTAGTATCATTAAGCACCTCCCCCCATTGTAACCTTAAACCAAAAGGAATATAAAAATAAGATGCATCCAAAGGCCTGTGTGCCAGACTCAATCCGGGCCCCAATAAAGATTAAAAAAAGCTTTTAATGAATATTTAATTAAAATATAATACTAAAAAATAAACAATGTTGTATAAAAATATCCGAGTATATTGAAGGAACAGCAGCTTTTACTAAAAATATTTTTTCTCGCTTTTTTTCTACATATTAATTACTTAATTATTATTACTAAAAAGAAAAATCAACTTCTGATGAATAAATATTTTATTCTGAATATGCACTGTTCCAAAAAAATTAACCAGATATAAAATTTAAAATCCTCGAGGGTCCATAGGGTGTTCGTACACGGTATACGAGTATATGAAATCAAATTAACGTTTGTTTTACTTTGTTCGTTTTGGTCAAAATAAATATGTTGCATAGTAAATATATTTACTTGAAATTCTGATTTAATGCGTTAATTGCGGATCAAAATTTTCTGCGTTCTACGGATAAAAGTCAATTCGCACCTTAATTCAAATAGAAGTCAAACGCAAAACTAGAAATTTGATACAGAATGAATGTGCGTAAGTAGCACTAGAAGAAGGTTGGAATTACCGCAGAGGGACTGAATTTTGTTATGTACCATAATCGGTTTCTCGAATGCAAAGAATGCTAGAGAGAGTAATTGTTATTCCAGAAGACCTGGACAAAGTCGAAAACCCTTGGCCAATATAATATAATTTGCTGGCTATATATTTTTCAACGGACAGTATACTTATATTTGTCAATGAAATTAAAAATTTGTGACTACGAATGGATAGAAGAATTTTTTTCCATATTTTAGAAGATTTTAAAAAGTTTATTACAAGTTTTATTTGATTACAACCTTTCTTATCCAATGATTTAACAATTTTCAACTTGCTACAAGAGCGTTCACAGTAGTACTGGTAAAATTTTTGCAACTATCTGTAGATAATTATTGTTAAAATTGAAAACAAAAAATTTTGAAAAATTTCATTCAAAACTATATATATGATAAAATTTTGCGCCCGTTAGAATTTTGTGCCTGTGGCATGCGCTATCTTTGCCATGCCCTAATTACGGCACTGCTTCAAGATGTGCAAAAGTTAATAAATTGTTTGATATATCTACTATTCTGATAATATCGTTTTCTTTTCGGTAGATATATGATGATTTTTTTAAATGTCTATATTAGAGCAACTATGACGAAAACGAATCCAAAGAATTTTCTAAACATTTTTTATTTAGCTCCTGATCCATTTGGCATACATTCATCGTCATAAAACTCAACATTAGATGAGATAAAACGCAAAAAATTATAAAGTCCATATACCTAATCCAATATTTTAAACCAATTTTCGTTCGATTTAACTTGAAAATGATGATGTCCTATTGTCACTTCATAATTGGTCTATAGGATTTCATGCATCACACAAAAGGCAGCGCATCGAGTTAGCCGCTGCTTGAGGTTGGGAACAGAAGTTTTTAAAGGGTAAGAACATACGAGACGGCATTTTTTTTTTTTTAGTTAAAGTTACATAAACATCGGTTTTCAATCAAGAAAAATTTAATGTCTAAACTCAAAACCATACTGTATTCAAGGGAAAATTTAAATATTTTTCGACATGTGTCTCTTTGAGTCATCGGGCTCATGTTTCGTGAAACACGCGGAAAACCGGTAATTACGCCACTGGTACAGTACTATGGGCATAAAAATTATTTATTTCGCACTGTCAGATTTTTATGTAGACTACCTACAGTGAAAGAGGTGAACATTCTTTTGAAAACATAGGTTTATATATGTTAACTTATTCAATATTCATTTATTTAATTGCACTTTAAAAATTACATTAGAAAAGTTTATAACATTTTGTTGAAATCAACTTTATGTGATAAGTTTATATAAATATCTTCTTTCTCCATTTATATTTAGAAAGCAAATATTAATTAGTGCTCTACAAGTTTGTTCAAATATTTTCTTGACGTAACTTCCGTTTTGGATGTAGAAAAACATTGAAAATATTTGTAATCTAAAAAACAATATTTTATAGATATTCTCTTCAGTTATTCTTTCAATTTAAAACATAAAAATGTAAAATTTAATGAACCTTACTCGATCGCTCGGATAATTTTGAGCGTTGAAAGTAAATATTTACCAATGAAATTATTAAGTAAACAGTTGAAACTTTGTGTAATTTTGTTTTGGGCTTAACAATTAATTAGCACTTTTTCGCGTTGGAAACATTGAGTTAATCAGTTAATCGATCAATAGCAGAATTTTCCGGCTCGTTAGATATAATTATTATCTTTCCTCATGCGTAAATTTCAGACTGCAATGTTGTGAGGCTGGCTCCACAATACTTATTATGAGAAAGTAGACAATAAAGTGAAATAAAATCTAAACCTGTTGAGTTTCTGTGTATAAAATAATGATGAAATGTGGTAGCGATATTGATTTTACAATTAAGATAAAATATTCTTTGTTATCTGTTTAATAATAAAACGCTTAATCTAAATTATTAATATAATTTGTAAAAGATAACAATTTCAACTTTAATTGACCAGTTTAATTCTTTTTTAACCTCGCGAGTCGCGATTTATTTACAATGGTATGTTTCGGAAACGACATTGCAATTAAAAATCTGATGTGTACAATACTTTACCTCCTGCTATTAAGCGTTTAATTTATTGTTCTGTGTATGTATATTTTCTCATTTAGCATTTTACAATAAAAAGCGGTATATTTTGTCATTCTATCGATTAAAATTTAACAACTACATTTGTTAATAAAAAGGTCTTTTTGGAGTTGCAATCATTTAATAAAATCCACTAATACACCAACGTTTCGACTGTAAATCAGTCTTCATCAGGGTGATAAATGATATTAAAATATTATCAAGTAAATCATTTAAATTGTTTTACAGAAATCTTTCGTCAAACATAGAAAAACAAACACAAGTACATGTTACTTAACAGTTATCAACCAACTGATTAAGTAATATAAAAGAAGATTGTATATCTTATTTTCATGATAACAAATAGCACTGCAGAAAGATCGTTCTAAAAATTAAAATGATCAAAAAATAGACTGCGAAGAACTATGATCGCCCAAATCATTTAGTACTGAACATAAACAATAATTTTCTTAAGAGCATTATCATTCGAAAATATTATATAAAATATATTGCTCAGAAGAAATTATAATACATAATGCATACTAAAACAAAATTTTATCATTTTTCGTATGTTTAATTATTAATTTTCATTTTATATAGAGCAAAAAAAGGTCCCCCACCAAACTTAGGCTCGAAGTCCCCATCAAGTACATATATTCGAGTGTAGTTAAGGACTAGAACTATCTTGAATTTCAGTTCTCTGTCCCGATTCAGGAAATGTTTGTTATATATTTTTTTGACTTGATTAATGTTCTACTAGGATTGTAGCATTGTAATTAAAGAATTTGTTGATCAATAGCAATATTTACCAATAGAAAATCTAAAAACACAGTTTTAAATGATTACAATTTTAAATATCTCGAAGTATTAATCACGCGAGAATTCTAAATTCGTCTCTATAATAATAAGACTATTTTAAATCTAATAGCATGGTTCACGTAATTAAAAGCAAACCTCAATTTTCTGTTGATCATGCGAACTTCAAATATTTGGATATAAACTTTCATTACATGCAATTTATATTTATCAGAATTAATGTTCGATCACAAACATTATATATATTTACATTACATATTTAAAGATATAGTAAACAAATTAACAAAGTAGTAAATATAAAGCTCTAAATAATCGCATTTATTTTTTCATTAAATTTACCAAATTTATTTATGCATTATAAATTATTTAATACAAAAACAAGAAATATTTTGCGAAAATCACAAGGTATAAAGATAGTACATGTGTAAAATCAGAAGCACCTCATTTCGTAAGTTATACCAGTAGAGTAAATAAATATAGGCTGCTAAATATACAGTTTAAAAACATTTACGTTTCACAGATGCACTTTATTTTTGTTTAACAGTAATTCTATTTCGCAAAAATTATTGAAAAGGATTTTAAATTATATGTTATATTACAAACATGAATATAAAAAATAATAATAATAATACATTAAATTTGAAATATATGAATCAATAATTAGTTTTATAACAATAACTGGAGGCAATGCAAAATAAAATAATGATAACGTTGAATCAATTGTTCAATAAATTAAACATTAATAGTCATCGTTTAATTTAATTTATACTTTTAGGGTTGAAATAATTTAAATTTCTATGAACATGTTTAAAACATATTTTATTATTTATTTATATCTTCCAATATTTTATACATATTGAGACGTCTTAATACGAATTTATTAAATACCTTAGTAGCTTTAAAATGAAAATATTTTTTCTTAAATTTCATATTCGATTTACAAAAATAAATTTTATTTAAAAAATATAGAGATCTTTTAATAATATAAATTTAAAATATAAAAGTAATACTAATATACAACTGAATAATTAATACAAAAATTGTATCACTTCCAAGCATTTTTATATGCCATGCTTTTAAAAATAATTAAAATTAAAAAAATGTTTTTAATATTGGGATTTTTACAAAATAATAAACTACTTGAATAGTAGGTACATTATTTGAAATATAATACAATATGCTCGTAAATATATAAAAATAAAAAAAAAACATTAAACATCTACTGCTTTGTGGAAATCAATGCAACCAAAAATTATATCTTAATTTGTAATATAATTTATTTTTTATTACATAATAATTACATTTATAATATTATAATAATTATGATTAATATCTATCAAAAATCATTCTATACCACCTCAGATGAAATTCATTACTTACGTAGATTCTGTAATTCTAATTTTCAAATAAACTCTGGTTTACCATGTGATGTATATGATTATAATACTACCATATATTCCTTATAATTAAATTATTTTGATACTGCCATCAGTAAAACAATAATAATTAAAGAGTGGATTGTATGCACTAAAAAAGTATCAAAATATGTATGCAATATGCATTAAAATATGCATGATATATGCAAAAAAAAAATGTAAAAATGTACTTGAAAATAAATTTATGCAAAAAAATAATGTCAGCTGCTTTTTATTAAAATTGTATTTTTATTTTCATTCTTATATGCAGTGTTTTCATTAAAACATTGCATGAAATGTATAAATATAACAAAAATCAACTTTACGAAAAAAAAATACATTATGAAAAAAATCTCCTATTAGGTATGCATTTAATAACTTAATATTGTTTCAAATTCAGAAAAAGTTCAAACTCTTTCTTAAAACATACATAAAAAAAATCATTTTGTTTTCGTGGAAGTTGCTGTGTGCTTTTGTTCATTTATTTTTATACATCTTATTCGGCATCACTAAGTTTTGTTATAGTTTCAAGCTTACGAATTTCAGTGACAGCTACTATTTACTAACCTTACAAAATAAGAATTACTGAAACTCTAAACAGTTCTAAAACACTGATATCCATTTTTCGTTCTAATGGGAAATTAAATACGATTGTAATGGTTTCAAAGTTTACATTATATAAATATAAAGACTATTTTGTTAACAGTTTCATCAAAATGTTATTTTTTGTAATGTACCTACTGTTAAATAATATGCAAAAAATATACTTTTTTATAATTGACATTAACGTCTGATGAAACGTGAACATATGAAACGAGTTTGTCGATATGGCTATTAAAAACTGCATTTGCGAATATTGAATGTTATGAAAATAAATTGTATTGTATTTTATTTTCCTACAAGTTCCTTAGTGAAGAAGCTTACATCATTTAATTGAATTTTATATTGTTATGCATGATACATTGAATTCTAAATACAAAAATGGTAAATTATCTAATTATCGTCCTTAATAGACAAAACATAAGACCACAGGCCACAGAATTGAGTCCAAAGTGCACCTGTTGTTTATGAAATCCACATGAAAACATGTTTTTCATCTCTAAGACACGTAGAGGAATTTATACATACATAATTTCATATAATTATAAGTACTATTTAGATTTCAGAATTAGCTTATTGTAGTTGTTACAAACATACTATCTATAACAATTTGTTTGATCGTTCAAGTTGTAGTTTCATCATAAATATAATATTTAATATGTTAACATTACGATAGGGATATATTCAGTTATGTTTTACAAAAATAAAGTTTTTGTATTAACTTACTATTAGTAAGACATCTTCAAAAGTCGACAGTAACCTCAGACACGTGTTTTGCCATTGTTGTAGCTTAGCTGTATGGAGTAACCTATGTCCAGTGTCAAAGTTGACACCAGTACATTAATTTTGTTTTACATTTTCGAATTGTATTTATTTAATTTGTATATTTATTTCACAATACAGTAGGAAAACCGTACTAATTAAAATGTTACACCTATTACATGATAATATGGACGAGAGATGTGTTTGTGTTATGTTTTTATTAGATCATACCTGTTGCCTGCAAATGGAGAGCACGTGCGGACGCCAGTAGGCGACGCCTCGAGGCCGCGGCTCGACGGCGACTGATGCACGCCGGCCGTCACGATGCCGGCTCGCGCAGCGCATGGCAAGGGATGCTAGCACATTACACCCCCACTTTTCATTACCAAAATACTCTATTCCTTATCGAATCATGTATTGTACATCGTGTCATTAAAAAAAATGTTTGAAAGAGCTTCGATACAAAACAAGAACTTTACATTGGGAAATATTAAAATTAAAAAGGATAAACTAAAAATAGACCTAATCAAAAAAAATTAAGATTCCTTTCATTTTAAACGATTTTTGATGAATTATGAATAAAAAATTTTGGAGAAAAAAGTTCTAGAGCGAAAAATTGAAATTCCTGTCTTTTCGTTTTTTAACTTTTCACGGAGTCATTCCAAAAAAAGTATACGCCTCTAGAATCAAGTAATGTAGTCAATGAGATTGTTTTCTAACCCATTTTAAAAACATACCCAAAATACATACTTTTTTAAGGTGCAGTTTTTAGAGCAAAAATCTCAAGATTTAAGAGAAATAATTAAATTCTGTTTGCTTTCAAAAACGAAGATTTTGAATTAAAAGTCACTAAAAATTGAATGAAAATAACGTGGAAATGTAAAAAAAAATAATTTTAATTGGAAACGGGAATTTTCAATTTTTTATTGATCTAACAGTTAAACAGACAAACAGACAATGATTGTATAAACCTATTTGTAACACAAGAAGTAAAAGATTTTGTAAAATTTTGTGTTCTTTTTTAACCGCCTGGTAATAAAATTTCTTCAGTGGCTTGGGACAATTTGTCAGTGGCTCGAGCCACTGTAAAAGCAGCCGCCACTGCGCATCGGATGTCGGCAACTGTAATCTGTATGTTTAGATTTATTTTACTTTATACGAAGTTTTTTTAAATAAATGCTTGTATTTTTGAAAGCAAGCTATTTTTTTATCAAAATCAACTAAAAAATGTAAGTTTCTTTTTAGAAAGAATATGTATCTCATACTTTTGAGCCACAGGTTTTACTTTATGTTTTATACATATAGACCAACCCATGGCAGCGTAAATACTCTACTAGCACTGTAATAGCTTTTTACTAAAATAATTTTTTTCTACAACCGGGCATAAAGTACAACTTTGTGACTTCTTAGAGTTTGTAAAGTGTCACTTTTCACGCACTAGTGCGAGTTAAATAGTACTCGACTAAAAACACTTACTTTTACACACTAGTTGCACAAATAACTATTCTTTTATTTCCTTGGCTGTCTGATTTTGAACGAAAGTATTTAATATATCTCGTACTAGAGACGTACAGTTAAATCAGTTATGATCTTCGTACTCCCGTAATTTTCTCTAATATATCAAGAGAGAGAGAGTATCCGCAATTTTTTGAAATTCCAAGTTAAGGTCGTATGTTCCGCGTTTCGTTGCACCCACTGTATATAAAAATTAAAAGCCAACTAAATTTTTAGTTTTATGAAGTTTCTCGCGTTTCTGGGGAGTAACCAAGAGATGGCGACCTTGTGGAATGTGACGTGGCATTAGAGAAATGGTAATAAAAAATCTCATGTGGACACCACATGACTTCCTTGTACACTAAATTATACACATTTTTTTACGGCTAATCATTCTTCAACTTCATCTTTGCAAAATTTTATTAAAGTGTTTATCACTACTATTGCATTCCACAAAATAATTTTAATCGTCCAAAATCTTCCAAAAAAAGAAATAGTATTTTCACTAGCGAATTCTCGGCTACGCCGAGCATTCCCTAGAGCTCCGCTGTCAGTACAAAAAAATAAATGCCAATCGACATAAAACGGTTTTTTCATATCTGCATGTCAGCCCTCACCAATAGCTTTCATTAGATTCCAAACACGATATGCATGTAATAACTTTTTGAAAAAAACAAAAGCCGGTCGACATGAAACATTTTTCTCAATTATGCACGCCAGCCCTCACCGAGATCTTTCATTTGATACCAAACACAACATACTTCTGACATTTTTTTTGCATAAAACAAAAGTCAATCGACATGGAACATATTTGCAATTTCTACAGGCTAGCCCACACCGAGAACTTTCATTTGATACCAAACACTATAAAAATTTCTGACAACTTTTTGTAAAAAGAAAAGCAGATCGACATGGAACACTTTTGTCTATTCTGCATGCTAGTTCTCTACGATACCTTTCATTTGAGACCAAACTCGACATATTTCTGAAAACTTTTTACAAAAAACAAAAGCCGGTCAACAATAAGCAATTTTGTTAATTTTTCACGAAACCCTTATCAAGTCCTTTATTTTGATACCAAACACCACATACTTCTGACAACTATTTGCGAAAAACAAAAGCCGATCGGCATGGAATATTTTTGTCAATTCTGCACGCTAGCCTTCAATGAAACCTTTCATTTGAGACCAAATACCACATACTTCTGACAACTATTTGCGAAAAACAAAAGCCGATCGACATGGAATATTTTTGTCAATTCTGCAAGCTAGCTCTCAATGAAACCTTTTATTTGAGACCAAACTCGACATATTTCTGAAAACTTTTCACAAAAAACAAAAGCCGGTCAACAATAAGCAATTTTGTTAATTTTTCACGAAACCCTTATCAAGTCCTTTATTTTGATACCAAAAACCACATACTTCTGACAACTATTTGCGAAAAACAAAAGCCGATCGGCATGGAATATTTTTGTCAATTCTGCACGCTAGCCCTCAATGAAACCTTTCATTTGAGACCAAATACCACATACTTCTGACAACTATTTGCGAAAAACAAAAGCCGATAGGCATGGAATATTTTTGTCAATTCTGCAAGCTAGCCCTCAATGAAACCTTTTATTTGAGACCAAACACCACACACTTCTGACAACTTTTTGCAAAAAAACAAAAGGCGATTGACATGGCGCATTTTTGTCAATTCTACAGGCTAGCCGTCAGCTAAACGTTTTGTTTGATACATACTTATGAGAAATTTTTGCAGAAAACAAAAGCCGATCTAAATGGAACATTTTTGTCAATTCTGCACGCTAGCCATCAACGAGATCTTTCATTTAAGACCAAACTCGACATGCTTCTAAAAACTTTTTGCAAAAAACAAAAGCCGATCAAAATTAACCATTTTTGTTAATTCTGCACACCAGCCCTTATCGAAACCTTTCATTTGACACCAAACACTACACACTGCTGACAACTTTTTCTAAAAAACAAAAGCCGATCGACATAGCACGTTTTTGTTAATTCTGCACGCTAGCCCTCAACGAGACGTTTCATTTGAGACCAAACTCGACATACCTTTGAGAACTTTATGCACAAAACAAAAGCCGATCGGAATGGAACAGTTTTGTCAATTCTCCTCGCTAGCTCTCAATGAGACCTTTCATTTGAGACCAAACTCGACGTAGATTTGAGAAAGTTTTGCAAAAAGCAAAAGCCAATCAACATTGATCATTTTTGTTAATTCTACACGCCAGCCCTTATCGAGCCTTTTCATTTGATACTAAACAACACATACTTCTCACAACTTTTTCCAAACACAACATATTTCTGACAAAATTTTGTAAAAAACAAATTCTAATCGACGTAGAATATTTTTGTAATTCGTGCACACCAGTCCACATTGTGTCGTTTCATTAAAGCCCAAGGACAATATACTTCTAACAACTTTTTGCACAAAACAAATGCAGATCGACATGACACATTTTTTTGTCATTTTAAAACCGGCCCTTATGGTTTTCTTTCTTTTGATATCACAGCAAAGTGTTCAATTTATTTTATTTAGAAATATTTGTTTTTTATTTTGTTACCTATTTCATAATTTGGCAACACTGTTTGTATTAAAAAATAGTAGTTAATTTTTAAATTTATAAATTAATATTGTCAATCCTAATATAACTGTCACCGTCTTCAGAGAAGTTAATTTAGGAATATTCGGTTTTAATTTAGTTACTTCATCACACATTTGGCAACATTGACTTTTAACATTGGAAACGTCAAAATTTATATTAATTTAATACGTTATGTTTTCAACTTAAATTAATTGTAACACCTTTGCTCGAGACTATTATACATGATACTGTATTTACTTCTTTAATATCAATGTTCTATAAAAAGTTATAATCGTTTAAAGTTCATAGACAGATTGTCAAAAGTGACAGATGACATCGTGACTCTTTTTAAATTTAGACATGGCTACTAGGATCCATTGTTTCAAGTTATTAATTTTGCACAGTTTTTATTTTTTTACACAAGAACCACTCACAGTAAAAATATGAGACCCCCAAAAGGCACAACTACACATTATTCCCTGCAACTTAAAAAAAAATTACAACAATCTCTTTAATGGTTCAGGCAGTTAGGCTGTCCACAAAATTTGGCGATCGTCGTGATGAAAATAAATGAACATCACGGACACATGCCTTTTAGTATATAGGACTAGCGAATTCTCGGCTACGCCGAGCATTCCCTAGAGCTCCGCTGTCAGAGCAAAAAACAAATGCCGATCGACATGAAACAATTATTTCATATTTGCACGTCAGGTCTCACCAAGACTTTTCATTTGATACCAAACACTATATACTTGTGACAACCTTTTGCAAAAAACAAAAGCCGATAAACATTCTGCCCACCAGCCCTCATTGAAATCTTTCATTTGATACCAAACACCATACACTTCTGACAACTTTTTGCAAAAAACAAAAATCGATCGACATAGCACATTTTTGTCAATTCTGCACGCTAATTCTCAACAAGACATTTCATTTGGGACCAAACTCGACATACTTTTGAGAAATTTTTGCATAAAACGAAAGGCAATCGACATGGAATATTTTTGAAATTTCTATAGGCTAGCCCACATCGAGAACTTTCATTTGATACTAAACACTATAAACTTTTGAAAACTTTTTGTAAAAAGAAAAGCAGACCGTAATGGATCATTTTTGTCAATTCTGCATGCTAGCCCTCAACGAGACCTTTCTTTTGAGACTATACTCGACATATTTCTGAGAACTTTTCGAAAAAAACAAAAGCCGAACAACATTGAGCAATTTTGTTAATTTTTCACGCTAACCCTCATCGAGACCTTTATTTTGATACTAACCACCACATACTTCTGACAACTATTTGTGAAAAACAAAAGCCGATTGGCATGGAACATTTTTGTCAATTCTGCACGCTAGCCCTCAATGAAACCTTTCATTTGAGATCAAACACCACACACTTCTGACAACTTATTGCAAAAAACAAAAGGCGATTGACATGGCACATTTTTGTCAACTCTGCACGTTAGCCCTCAACGAGACCTTTCATTTGAGACCAAACTCGACATACCTTTGAGAACTTTTTGCAGAAAACAAAAGCCGATCGGAATGTAACATTTTTGTCAATTCTGCTTGCTAGCCCTCAACGAAACCTTTCATTTGATACCAAACACGACATACTTCTGACAACTTTTTGCATAAAACAAAAGCCGATCGACATGGAACAGTTTTGTCAATTCTGCACGCTAGCTCTCAACGAGACCTTTCATTTGAGACCAAACTCGACATACCTTTAAGAAATTTTTGCAAAAAACAAAAGCCGATCAACTTTGACCTTCATTGTTCATTCTACACGCCAGCCCTTATCGAGCCCTTTCATTTGATACTAAACACCACATACTTCTCACAACTTTTTCCAAACAACATTTTTCTGACAACATTTTGCAAAAAACAAATTCTAATTTACGTAGAACATTTTTGTCATTCGTTTCCTTAAAACGCAAAGACAACCTACTTCTAACAACTTTTTCCGAAAAATAAATGCAGATCGACATGACACATTTTTTTGTCATTTCAAAACCAGCCATTATGGTTTTCTTTCTTTTGATATCAAACACAGCAAAGTGTTCCATTTAATTAGGTACATTTGATTTTTATTTAGTTACTTCATAATTTGGCAACACTGTTTGTATTAAAAAATAGTGGTTAATTTTTAAATTTATTAATTAATATTGTCAATTCTAATACAACTGCCACCGTCTTCAGTGAAGTTAGTTTAGGAATATTTGGTTTTAATTTAGTTACTTCATCACACATTTGGCAACATTGACTTTTGACCTTAGAAACGTCAAAATTTATATTAATTAAATACGTTATGTTTTAAACTTAAATTAGTTGTAACACCTTTGCTCAAGACTATTATACATGATACTGTATTTACTTCTTTAATATCAATGTTCTATAAAAAGTTATAATCGTTTAAAGTTCATAGACAGATTGTCAAAAGTGACAGATGACCTCGTGACTCCTTTTAAATTTAGACATGGCTACTAGGATCCATTGTTTCAAGTTATTAATTTTGCACAGTTTTTATTTTTTTACACAAGAACCACTTACAGTAAAAATATGAGACCCCCAAAAGGCACAACTACACATTATTCCCTGCAATCTAAAAAAAAAATTACAACAATCCCTTTCATGGTTCAGGCAGTTAGGCTTGTGACAAAATTTGGCGATCGTCATGATGAAAATAAATAAACATCACGACACATACCTTTTTAGTATATAGGACTAGCGAATTCTCGGCTACGCCGAGCATTCCCTAGAGCTCCGCTGTCAGTGCAAAAAACAAATGCCGATCGACATGAAACAATTATTTCATATTTGCACGTCAGGTCTCACCAAGACCTTTCATACGATTGCAAACACGACATACTTCCAATAATTTTTTGCAAAAAACAAAAGCCGGTCGACATGAAACATTTTTGTCATTTATGTACCCCAACCCTAGCCGAGACCTTTCATTTGATACCAAACACGACATACTTCTGACAACTTTCTACATAAAACAAAAGTCGACCAACATGAAACATTTTTATCATATCTGCACGCTAGCCCACACCGAGACTTTTTATTTGATACCAAACACTCTATATTTCTGACAACTTTTTGCAAAAAACAATAGCCGATCGACATTGACAATTTTTGTTAATTCTGCACACCAGCCCTCATTGAAAACTTTCATTTGATACCAAACACCATACACTTCTGACAACTTTTTGCAAAAAACAAAAACCGATCGACATAGCACATTTTTGTCAATTCTGCACGCTAGCCCTTAACAAGACGTTTCATTTGAGACCAAACTCGGCATACTTTTAAGAACTTTTTGCAGAAAACAAAAGCCGATCGAAATGGAACATTTCTGTCAATTCTGCACGCGAGCCCTCAACGAGACCTTTCATTTGAGACCAAACTCGACATACTTTTGAGAATTTTTTGCATAAAACAAAAACAGATCGATATAGATCATTTTTGTCAATTCTCTACGCGAGCCCTCGCCAAGACCTTTTATTCGTTACCAAACACGACATATTTCTGACAACTTTTTGCAAAAAACAAAAGCCGATCGACATGGAACATTTTTGTCAATTCTGCACGCTATCCCTCAACAAGACGTTTCATTTGAGACCAAACTTAACATACTTTTAAGCACTTTTTGCAGAAAACAAAAGCCGATCGAAATGGAACATTTCTGTCAATTCTGCACGCTAGCCCTCAACGAGACCTTTCATTTGAGACCAAACTCGACATACTTTTGAGAACTTTTTGCATAAAACAAAAGCAGATCGACATAGACCATTTTTGTCAATTCTCTACGCGAGCCCTCGCCAAGACCTTTCATTCGATACCAAACACGACATATTTCTGACAACTTTTTGCAAAAAACAAAAGCCGATCGATATGAAACATTTTTCTTAATTATGCACGCCAGCCCTCACCGAGACCTTTCATTTGATACCAAACACAACATACTTCTGACATTTTTTTTGCATAAAACAAAAGTCAATCGACATGGAACATTTTTGAAATTTCTACAGGCTAGCCCACACCGAGAACTTTCATTTGATACCAAACACTATAAACATCTGAAAACCTTTTGGAAAAAGAAAAGCAGATCATAATGTATCATTTTTGTCAATTCTGCATGCTAGCCCTCTACGAAACCTTTCATTTGAGACCAAAGTCGACATATTCCTGAGAACTTTTCGCAAAAAACAAAAGCCGATCAAGATTGAGCAATTTTGTTAATTTTTCACGCAAACCCTCATCGAGACATTTATTTTGATACTAAACACCACACACTTCTGACAACTTTTTGCAAAAAACAAAAGCCGATTGACATGGGCACATTTTTGTCAACTCTGCAAGCTAGCCCTCAACGAGACCTTTCATTTGAGACCATACTCGACATACCTTTGAGAACTTTTTGCAGAAAACAAAAGCCGATCGGAATGGAACATTTTTGTCAATTCTGCTCGCTAGCCCTCAACGAGACCTTTCATTGAAATCAAATTCGACGTACTTTTGAGAAAGTTTTGCAAAACACAAAAGCCAATCAACATTAATTTTTTTTGTTAATTCTACACGCCAGCCCTTATCGAGCCCTTTCATCATATACTATTTTGGTAGATTCACTATATATATCTCTATATATAGTTGGATTCATCTCGAGCATCGTAAAAAGTTTGCTCACCGGTACAGGTCAAACCATTCATGTAATAATTTTAATATTATTTTATTAGATGTGGATTATTGAGGACCAATCGCTTTCGGGTGTCCCATATTTTTACCGTGCATAGTTTTTGTGTAAAAAATCGAAAACTAAGCCAAAAAGGAAAACTGGAACAAAACTGAAAAAAATATCCTAGATGCCAGGTTTAAATTTAAAAAGAATTACTGTGCCATCCGTCATTTTTGACAATTCAATATGAAACTTTTAATTGATTTATTTTGAAAATGAAAAGAGATATTGTAAAGGTAATTATGTTTTTACACATTATAATAGTGAGCGAAATATATACAAATACACTGAATGTTAAGTGTGGTGTGTTTTAAATATTTAATTTTATGACATTTGACGTTTGGTCAGTCAATCAAAAAATGAGTTGGAGACAACTAAGTGAAAAATGTCATATTTACTAAAATGTATAATGAAATATTGTACGAAATTTAATAAGAAATCATCTCTAATACAGGTACTTTTATATAGAATATAAATATTTATATATTATTAGTTAAATATTTTATTTTTTAGATGAGACTATAACCTTCACGTACTCAGATACTCTAATATGGAATTTTTTATAAACTCACACAATCTATTGGGCAATAATTATAAAAATAAGTAATAGTAAAACTAAAGAATATTCCAGAATGGATTATTTAATCAAGAAAACTGCATTTCAAAATTGATTTATACTCTGACGTTTAAAAAACTATATTTGATTACTATTCAAACACTTCCAAAGGTAAATTCATACTGTACAGAATTCTTCCCTTATATATAAATACTTTTTAAATCTAATTTATACATATTTTAGATAGTTAGACTATAGATTTTGTCTGATTACGTGGAAAAACTGACAAGCCTTTATTTCATACAGTTTTGGAGGAAATTGTTTAACAATTTAATGTACAATAATTACTATATAAATAAATGATGTATCTGGACTTTAATAAACTTTTGTTAATTGCAATTTACTCTTTCTTTACGCATTTTGTAACATTTCTGATGAAAACATTTGATTACAATAGAAATTACATTTTTCAAAATTCTGTAGTATTTTATAATGAAATGAGATGATTTCTCAGATGTAAACGTTTACATAAACAAAGTATTTATCCATTTATCCATTTGTAACTGATGTATGAAATAATAAACACCTTTTCAAACCAAATATTCACCGAGTAGTTCGTCTGATTATCAGCTGATGGCATCTGCTCTTAGTCGAACTTGTATGTGATTGTACTGCACGAAAATTCATGTTTTCATTAAGAAATAATGCAAAAGAACGTATAAAAATTGGTCACTTTATCTACAACTAACAGGCATATAAATTTTCAGTTATGTGTGAGTAGTTCATATATGCCTCAACAGATGGCGCTAGAGTAGCACTTAAATTTCAAAATAACTTCAAATTGTATTTATTATACTTTTATAATCATTTAAATTGATATTTATAATAAAAAATAAATTATTAATAACAATAACAATAGTTGTAGATAAATACATATATAATTCAGCTTCATAAATATATAAATGAACATAGCAACAGAAAGCATCAATATAATCTTGTTTTTTTTGGCAATATAAAAATGTATCAGTTTATAAATTTTGGTATGTTATTTCACATTATTTATATTTATAAAATAGATAATTATTTTCAAAATAATACATTTTTATATATTCTTTAACTAACTTCATACTTATTGTGTCAAGTTATGACATTTAAGTTCTGTCAAACTGAATGTATTGTATGAAAACAAAAATATTGTTAAGATATAATAAAAATACATAAAATTGGGTTAAACGTATTATTTAAATCTTTTCTACTTATGTATTTTGATGATTAAACTATTGTATCTCAAAATCTCTAAGCGCGGGAAATTTAAAATCTCTATAATTTCATTTATTTATCAACATGTATTTTTATTTATTTCCTAAACGGTCTCGCGTGCCGCTTTGAACGTGTTATAAATAAATAATATACATTACAACAAATGTTTCTAAGTCTAACACATAGTAGCACCCCCCGTAGAAGGGTGTGAAAAAAATTCATCAATTTCCAAAGTTGGAATATTAAATATATGATATTATTTGATAAGTTATGTGTGAGTAGTTCATATACAGGGTGTTCCATTTAAGCGTGCCACCATTTCTATCTCGAGAACTATAAGAGCTACGAGGTTGGTTAAATTAGCAAAGAACCACCATTTTACAAGACTAATACAAAGAGCAAAAATAGCTATTTTTAGTACAAGTGAGCAAAATATGTCTTTTTTTCACGGGCTCAGAAATTGGCCACAAGAGCGAAGCGAGTGTGCCAACTGGACAAGTGAGAAAAAGACATGCTCACGTGTGCTAAACATAATTTTTTCCACAATCTTAAAATAAAATTTATAAAAAAAAACAAAACATTGTACTTTTTTATTTAATAATGAAAATCTCAACAGTACAATTATGTTTATAAATTATAATTAAATATAATGTAATTTAATGTAAAATGTATTATAATGTCTGTAATCCCATGAAAACATTGTGCTCAGAGTAAGTGTATTTTGCTCACTAATGTTATTTACTTTGCTTACTTGTGAAGAAATTTATTTACTTTGCTCACTTGTGATTCAATATGCTACTTTGCTCACTGTTTTAAGTTGAATAATGATGTATTTTGCTAACGATTTTGGAAAAAACTTTTTTTTGACCTGTGGTTCTCAAAATACGGGACACAACTTTCTCTTTTTAGATGGGAACATATGTTTATTTTTAGGTTATTCGATAGAGCATTTTTTTCTGAATTCAGCGATATAAACATCATATACTATTTTCATATACTATTTTGATAGATTCACTATATATCTATATTTGGATTCATCTCGAGCATCGCAAAAATTTTGCTCACGGGTACAGGTCAAACCATTCATGGAATAATTTTAATATTATTTTATTAGATGTGGTTTATTGAGGACCAATCGCTTTTGGGTGTCTCATATTTTTACCGTGCATAGTTTTTGTGTAAAAAATCGAAAACTAACCGAAAAAGGAAAACTGGAACAAAACTGAAAAAAATATCCTAGATGCCAGGTTTAAATTTAAAAAGAATTACTGTGCCATCCGTCATTTTTGACAATTCAATATGAAACTTTTAATTGATTTATTTTGAAAATGAAAAGAGATATTGTAAAGGTAATTATGTTTTTACACATTATAATAGTGAGCGAAATATATACAAATACACTGAATGTTAAGTGTGGTGTGTTTTAAATATTTAATTTTATGACATTGACGTTTATTATACGTAAGGGTACCAAAAATATAAATAGGCTATTATAAATTGTAAATATAATATATTTTGTTATAAATCAGTATATTTTAATGATTCGTACATATACATTCCAATAAAAACGTATTTTAAATAAAAAAAACTAATTCCATTTTCACTTTTGTTTGAGCACTGCTTTCAGCCATTACAGGTATATTTTAGAACGAGAAATCTTGAGAAATACGGCGAATTAAAAGGTAATATTTGTATTATTAGGTGTATTACTATAAAACTTAATTTATCTATATGTTTTCTTTTCAATTAAAACACTTTAAATTACAAAGTTTTGTATAACCGGCAATTTTGACAGTTGCTTCCGGGGCTCATCAAGTGATGGATAGCTCGGTGAAAAAGGCTATTTTTTCTAATATTACAGCGAGATATTGTATGAGAATTATCACAAATCATCAGTAATACAATGTATTTTAAGGTATGATATAAATTTTTGCATATTAATACTATTTTTTTCTCATTTTTATTTAGTTTTCCTAACCTGTATGAACTCTGGCATATCGAGATGAAATTTATATGAAATAAGGCTATTCGTTGGATGAAAATCATTATTAAATGTGGAAATATAATGTATCCTTTAAAATGAAACCAGAAATTTTGCACGATATTATAAAATTTAACAAAAATGCCGTATTTGACACTTGAGTTGGAGACACGACCGAGTTATCTGCTTGAAATATGACATTTTTACTAAAATGTATAATGAAATATTGTACGAAATCATCTCTATTACAAGGTACTTCCATATGGAATATAAATATTTATATATTAATAGTTAAATATTTCATTTTTTAGATGAGACTATAACCTACACGTACTCAGATACACAATGGTGAATTTTTAAATTAATTAAAACAATTCGTTGGGCAAATATTGTTAAAATGAATAAGAATATAATATATTCTTTAAAATAAATTCACAAGACTATTCCAGAAAGTATTATTTAATCAAGAAAACTCCATTTCAAAGTCGATTTAGAATCTCACTTTTAAAAATTGATTTTTGATTACTATTCAAACACTAGCAAAGGTAAATACATACTGTACAGTATTCTACCCTTATTATAAATACTTTTTTATCTAATTTATACATATTTTAGAGAGCTAGACAATGGATTTTGTCTGATTACGTGGAAAACCAGAAAACCCTTTGCTTCATACCATTTTGGAGGGAATTGTTCAACAGTTTAATGTACAATAATTAGTATATAAATAAATGATGTATCTGGACCTTATTAAACTGTAATTAATTGCATTTTACACTTTCTTTACGCATTTCTTGACATTTCTGATAAAAACATCTGATTACAACAGAGATTACATTTTTCAAAATTCTGTAGTATTTTATAATGAAATGAGATGATTTCTCAGATGTAAATGTTTACATAAACAAATTATCTATCCATTTATTCATTTGTAACTGATGTATGAAACAATAAGCATCTTTTCAAACCAAATATTCATATTCTCTTAGTCGAACTTGACTGTGATTGTACTGCACAAAAATTCATGTTTTCATTAAGAAATAATGCAAAGGAACGTATAAAAATTGGTTACTTTATCTACAACTAACAGGCATATAAATTTTCAGTTATGTGTGAGTAGTTCATATATACCTCAACAGATGGCGCCACAGGATCACTTAAATTCCAAAATAACTATTCAAATTGTATTTATTATACTTTTATAATCATTTATATTGATATTTATAATAAAAAATAAATTATTAATAACAATAACAATAGTTGTAGATAAATACATATATAATTCAGCTTCATAAATATATAAATGAACATAGCAACAGAAAAACATGAATATAATCATGTTTTTTTTGGCAATATAAAAATGTATCAATTTATAATTTTTGGTATGTTATTTCACATTATTTATATTTATAAAATAGATAATTATTTTCAAAATAATACATTTTTATATATTCTTTAACTAACTTCATACTTATTGTGTCAAGTTATGACATTTAAGTTCTGTCAAACTGAATGTATTGTATGAAAATACAAATATTGTTAAGATATAATAAAAATACATAAAATTGGGTTAAACGTATTATTTAAATCTTTTCTTCTTATGTATTTTGATGATTAAACCGTTGTATCTCAAAATACCTAAGCGCGGGAAATTTAAAATCTCTATAATTTCATTTATTTATCAACATGTATTTTTATTTATTTCCTAAACGGTCTCGCGTACCACTTTGAACGTGTTATAAATAAATAATATACATTACAACAAATGTTTCTAGGTCTAAGACATAGTAGCACCCCCCGTAGAAGGGTGTGAAAAAAAATCATCAATTTCCAAAGTTGGAATGTTAAATATATGATATTATTTGATAAGTTATGTGTGAGTAGTTCATATACAGGTGTTCCATTTAAGCGTGCCACCATTTCTATCTCGAGAACTATAAGAGCTACGAGGTTGGTTAAATTAGCAAAGAACCACCATTTTACAAGACTAATACAAAGAGCAAAAAAAAACTTTTTTTTGACCTGTGGTTCTCAACATACGGGACACAACTTTCTCTTTTTAGATGGGAACATATGTTTATTTTTAGGTTATTCGATAGAGCATTTTTTTCTGAATTCAGCGATATAAACATCATATACTATTTTGATAGATTCATTATCTACTAGCGTGCAGAATTGAGAAAAATGTTACATTCCGATCGGCTTTTGTTTTTTGCAAAAATTTCTCAAAAGTATGTCGAGTTTGGTCTCAAATGAAAGGTCCCGTTGAGGGCTAGCGTGCAGAATTGACAAAAATGTCCCATTCCGATCGGCTTTTGTTTTCTGCAAAAAGTTCTCAAAGTTATGTCGAGTTTGGACTCAAATGAAACGTCTTGTTGAGGGCTAGCGTGTAGAATTGACAAAAATGTTTCATGTCGACGGTCTTTTGTTTTTTGCAAAAAATTATTAGAACTATATTGTGTTTGCAATCTAATGAAAGGTCTCGGTGAGGCCTGACGTGGAAATATGAAATAATTGTTTTATGTCGATCGGCATTTGTTTTTTGCACTGACAGCGGAGCTCTAGGGAATGCTCGGCGTAGCCGAGAATTCGCTAGTTTGATACTAAACACCACATACTTCTCACAACTTTTTCCAAACACGACATTTTTCTGACAACATTTTGCAAAGAACAATTCTTATTTACGTATAACATTTTTGTCATTCGTGCACACCCGTCCACATTGTGTCGTTTCCTTAAAACCCAAAGACAACCTACTTCTAACAACTTTTTCCGAAAAACAAATGCAGATCAACATAACACATTTTTTTTGTCATTTCGAAACCGGCCATTATGGTTTTCTTTCTTTTGATATCAAACACAGCAAAGTGTTCCATTTAATTAGGTACATTTGATTTTTATTTAGTTACTTCATAATTTGGCAACACTGTTTGTATTAAAAAATAATAGTTAATTTTTAAATTTATAAATTAATATTGTCAATCCTAATAAAACTGTCACCGTCTTCAGAGAAGTTAATTTAGGAATATTTGGTTTTAATTTAGTTACTTCATCACACATTTGGCAACATTGACTTTTGACAATGGAAACGTCAAAATTAATATTAATTAAATACGTTATATTTTAAACTTAAATTAGTTGTAACACCTTTGCTCAAGACTATTATACATGATACTGTATTTACTTCTTTAATATCAATGTTCTATAAAAAGTTATAATCGTTTAAAGTTCATAGACAGATTGTCAAAAGTGACAGATGACCTCGTGACTCTTTTTAAATTTAGACATGGCTACTAGGATCCATTGTTTCAAGTTATTAATTTTGCACAGTTTTTATTTTTTTACACAATAACCACTTACAGTAAAAATATGAGACCCCCAAAAGGCACAACTACACATTATTCCCTGCAATCTAAAAAAAAATTACAACAATCCCTTTCATGGTTCAGGCAGTTAGGCTGTCCACAAAATTTGGCGATCGTCGTGATGAAAATAAATAAACATCACCGACACATGCCTTTTTAGTATATAGGATTAGCGAATTCTCGGCTACGCCGAGCATTCCCTAGAGCTCCGCTGTCAGTGCAAAAAACAAATGCCGATCGACATGAAACAATTATTTCATATTTCCACGTCAGGCCTCACTGAGACCTTCCATTAGATTGCAAACACGATATACTTCTAATAATATTTTGCAAAAAACAAAAGCCGGTCGACATGAAACATTTTTGTCATTTATGTACCTCAACTCTCACCGAGACCTTTCATTTGATACCGTACACGACATACTTCTGACAACTTTCTGCATTAAACAAAATTCGATCGACATGAAACATTTTTATCATATCTACACGCTAGCCCACACCCAGACTTTTCATTTGATACCAAACACTATATACTTGTGACAACCTTTTGCAAAAAACAAAAGCCGTTCGACATAGCACATTTTTTGTCAATTCTGCAGGCTAGCCCTCAACGAGACCTTTCATTTGATACCAAACACGACATACATCTGACAACTTTTTGCATAAAACAAAAGCCGATCGACATGGATCAGTTTTGTCAATTCTGCACGCTAGCCCTCTCCGAGACCTTTCATTTAATATCAAACACGACATACTTCTCACAACTTTTTGCAAAAAACAAAAACCAATCGACATAGTACATTTTTGTCAATTCTGCACGCTGGCCCTCTCCGAGACCTTTCATTTGATACCAAACATGACATACTTCTGACAACTTTTTGTACAAAACAAAAGCCGATCGACATGGAACATTTTTGTCAATTCTGCACGCTAGCCCTCAACGAGACCTTTCATTTGAGATCAAACTCGACATATCTTTGAGAAATTTTTGCAAAAACAAAAGCCGATCAACATTGACCTTTTTTTTTAATTCTACACGCCAGCCCTCATCGAGCCTTTTCATTTGATACCAAACTGACTATGAACGAAATAGCAATAAAATGTAAATTGTATTATAATTAAATTAAAAACTATTAAGCTAAATATACAATTTTAAATGTAAAAGATATTAAAATAATGTCAAAATGAACATGAAAGAAAGAAATATTTATAATATCTAAATTGTATTAAAATTAATTTAAAAACTACCGAGCAAAATATTTCATGTTAAAATTAAAAGATATTAAAATCATGTTTAAAAATTCAACAATTACATTTTAATCAGTAAACTAATTATATAACAAAAAAATGTCATATTATTTATATGTTTATAAAAATTAAATGATATATTAAAAATCAAATATGAGAAAAAAAGCAAGAAAGATCTATTTGAAGTATTAAATAAAAGCATGTAGAAACATTCATAATAAATTTGAAACGTTAATTAAAAAATATGTATGTAATAATATATAAAGAAATAAAATGAATAAATTGAAAATATTAAATTAAACAAGTAGAAATCTTTGAAAACAATTGATAAATTTTAAATATGATTATGAAATTGTATTATAAATAATTTAAAAACTATTTAGCGAAATATTTAATGTTAAAAGTATAATATATTAAAATCATGTTGAAAAGTACAATGTACAATTACATTCTACTCATTGAACCAATTATACAACAAAAAAAAAATATTAAGTACATGTTTATAAAAATTAAATTAATAAAATATAAAAATCTTATATAAGAAAGCAATAAAGATCAATTTAAATTATAAATTAAAAACATGTTGAAACATTATTGATAAATTTGATACAAAATAATATGAATGAAATAAATAAATTAAAACATGTATTATAATAAAAAAGTTATTATGATGACAATATTTGATTTGTTAAATATAATATAATATACAATATATTTTATATACACTGCATGTAATTAATATAAAAATGAAAAATTATTTCAACATGAAAAGTGGTTCGTAAAATATTGTAAAAGATTAAAACAAAAAGAACTTAAGTCTGATAAAACCATTGCGCCTTTTACATATTTTACGGACCTTGCCAAAATGAAGGTATAATAAAAAGAATAATTGTAAAAGGCAATTATTTATAAAACTAATTATTATAAGTATGTAATAAATTAAATATAAAGCAATCACAATCTAAACAAAATGAAAATGTAAGAAATATTATGATAAAAGATAATAAAAAAATACTCACAATGAAAATCATAAATAAAATAAAAAGTATAAAGCAATGGTTTAGTATTAGAAAAAGTTTCTATAACGTCTAAAATCCTGGTTTAGTCTATGTGTTACTAATATTTTAAAAAAATATATGTACATTACAAATTTTATTTTCTGATAAAAAGGTCCCTACATCTAATGGTAAAAAGGAAACTTATTTTAGATGCAGGTTTATATAAAAAATATTTATTGTTTTTTACATTAAAAGACAAATTTAATAAAATTATATTTTATTCCATTTATTTTCCCTCTATTTGGTTAAAGAAACATTCTTTTATTATAATACAACAGTCATTAGTTTGCATTAATATTTTTCTTTAATGTAATAGAGCTTAAACAATACTTCTGTCAATAATTTTTAATTAATACCATCAAAAAGAAAGACGTTATACGAAAACTATCTAATACCAGGCTTAAGTTAAAACATGTTGCGTCTCTCTATAATATGTATTAGAAATGTGACGTTAAACAAAAGTATATAATAAATCGCAACATGTGGGCGGGCCAGTCTACCATTGTACCTCAAAATTCATGCAACAGAATATAAATCCACATTTATTTGGCAATATACTACATACTACTACAAAACCGCAAAGTATGGTAAAAATTCCATCTACTGCTGGTGGGTTTTGAAGTGTTATGTAATTAAGTCATTGTCACTGTTGTATGATTTTGAGTAACAAGATTTTCATTTTAAAAAACTACAAAAGTACAAATATTAACTGCAATTTATTTGGTAAGAGTACATTCAATTTATATTTTTTTTGTTTTAAATTACATTTTTATGTACATAATGTGTACCATATTATCTATAATTCCTTGGTAGACTTGGCAAGACAATGACTTGTTACATAATACTTTAAAACCCTATACCAGTGGTATTTGGGATTTTTGCTGTACTTTGCTTCAATATTATAATAGCCCGTGGTTAAATAAATTTAAAAAATAAATAAGAAAAAATAAGCTTCATCATAATTAATCGTCACAAATTGGCTGGCTGGAATGAAGCAAATGAAGCACAAGACATTATAAAATAATAATAATAATAATAAAAAAAACCACAAAGCGATCCAATAAAAGAAAAATAAGAGAGTAATAAATCGCAAAAGTATGAAAGTGTGTAAATGTTTGTATGAAATCGAGTTGCCAGGTTATCAAAATTTGTATTTTATTTTATATGAAAGATTATACAATTTTAACAATAATAACTACAGTTAGTAAACAAATCGTATTCTTTTAATATTTTGTTGAGTTGAGTGACATATTTCTATAAATTATCTAAAATGTAAATGAAATTTTTATTAATATTATTATACATTCATATTTTTAAATTATTTAATTTATTTGTATTAAAAATTATCTGGCAACTCAAATAATTTCTAATAAAAATTAAAATATAATGTCAGAAAACTTTTTCAAAATTATATATTTCTTAAAAAAAATGTAGAATGATTTGTTTAACTTTTGTAACTAATTAAAAGTTAAATTCATAGTATATAATAAAGATACACAAATATCAAAAAAATTTCATTTGATTCACATCGATATAATATGGTATGTTATTATCAAGTTCTGGGAAATAAAATTTTTGTATTTCATATTTTTAGATAATAAAAACTGAAATCTACACTGCATTATGGCTGTAAACTATGTCGAATAGAATAAATATGGGATACAAGTATACCAGTATTTGGACAATTACTTATGTGAAATCGTAATACCGAAGTTTTTTCAACTGGGGCGAACATTTTTTTTTATAAAAAAAGTGTTTGAATGTTTACATATTTTATATAAATTAATAATGTTCCTTTTTAAAAACAGAAAACTGGATCGATCATACCCTGGGATAAAATCTACAAGTTGAATGTTTCTTCGTTAAATATTTCATTCATTTCAATCACAAGAAAATAATTCAATTTTAATCGAAGCATATAGCATATTTTAATTCAAATGATAAATGAAATATAGTAGTTTAAATTTTGATGTCAGACACTGAATCCACTGTAAAAAGGAGGTAACAATTAAAAGAAAATAATCTTCCTCAATTATATTAGTCTTTATTTGTAGAGGACAGGAGTTCCACCAGAATGTCTTTTTGAAATACTTGTCAACAATAATCTCGACTGAGAAGCGATATTGAATATTTTGGAACTGAACTTTGAAACCTATTCGCTGACAATTTTCCTGCCATTGGAAAAACTTCAATATTATAGACAAAGTTTAATAAGAATGGTAAATACATTTATATTAAAAAAAAACATCTTTATTAATTATTATTTTTTATTTAACAGAATGCACAACGCTTTCATCACTGGCAGAATACTTCTTCGAATTATCAAATAATTTATTAAACATAGGTAATATTTATTTGTAACTAATTATTAATATTTACTCATTAAATTTTTTTCAGACAAAATATACAATAAAGTTACTACATTAGCTGAAAGAACAATTTCTCAAATATTGCATTATAAATTCTACAAGAAAAGTTTGCAGTGTTCAAATAAAGTAAGTCAAATTCTTACTAAAGTTCTTTGCGGCCATAATATATTTTATTTTATTTGGTTATAGATTATAGATACTTAGCCCAATCCTTCTGCGACAAAACGCTCATCCTTTATAGATGAAACAATTCCAATATATTTAAATAATGTAAGTCATTTTTTTACTACTGATATATCTCATTATTTCAAATTATTCTTTGTGTATAGTGATCGTCTTTTGCTAACGTTTTTTGGACGGTTTTCCGTTAGCATTTACAGGAAATCCTGAAGACTGATTCGTCCCGTCCAGAAGCTTCTTGCTGTATAACTTATTGATGTTATTATATATTGTAATGTTTTAATAATTTATTACTTTCCTATTTTGTGTATCTAAGTTATAATTAAATATTTGTTTAAGACGTTGTTATTTTTGATTCTAGATTGTGAAATGTCACTTTTGCACTCGAGAATACAAAAGCATTTCGCAATCAAGAATCAAACAACATTTTTTAGAAAACTAAATTCCAAAATTAGTTAAAATGCGAAAAGAAAATTTTGACGTTTATCAAATCAAATATTTTTCACAGCTGACAGTTAGTTGACAGCAGAAATCAAACAACTGTTTTAAATTATATCATTTTTTAAATGAAATATTTCAATACTTCATTGTATAATACTATTAAAATGATAAAAAAAGTTGCAGTTTGTAAAAGTCTTTTGCTTTTGTTACAATAACTATTTAACAATTTTCAAATAAAATATTGGTAAAAAATATGGTCCGTAATGCATATTCAAATTTTCCCGCCAAAGAATAATGGCGGTACATCAGCCAATTCTATATTTTCTTTATTTGGAAAGCTAGACCTTAATTTTTTAATTTTGTTACCTCAACCAAAACCACTAATTCTACCTATGCCACTAATTTGTTTGATGTGAATGCACCTTCAATTTTCATTAATTATAGGGCACGAGAGCACCGTCAACCTGTGCCCAAGTCTCAGCTCATTTCACACCATTCTATGTTCTCAGTTCGCACTTATTTCAGGCGGAAAAGAAGTGGCAGAAATTTAAATCGACGGCATTGGCGGGTTTTGTATTCATTCCATTCTGCCTCTGCGATCTCTGTGTGGTTTATCCATTGCACCTTTTAGTGTTTCTTGTGTAGTATTAGTTGTTGTTGATTTTGTTATTGTTGTTGAGTTTGTTATTGTTTTTGCATTCCAGGACGCAGTAGACACTAGCCAAATCATATATCACCTCTCATTCTCAATAAAGAACAAAAATAACAATAACGAACTCAACAACAATAACAAACTCAACAATAATAACAAAATCGACAACAAATAACTAACACGAGAAACACTTAAAAGAGCGCAATTGATAAACCACACATGGAAATCGCAAAATGGAATGAATACAAAACCCGCCAATGCCGTCGATTTAAATTTATGCCACCACTTTTTCTCTTCCGCCTGGATTGGTATGAAATAAGGCAATCATGGAATGACGTTAAATGAAACAATCATAGAATGGTCTGAAGTGAGATAAGAGGGACAAGATCGACATTTGAAAGCAAATTTTATTAGTAAGTTTTAAATGATTTATTAAACGTAAAATAGTATAACAACTAGCGAATTCTCGGCTACGCCGAGCATTCCCTAGAGCTCCGCTGTCAGTGCAAAAAACAAATGCCGATCGACATGAAACAATTATTTCATATTTCCACGTCAGGCCTCACCAAAACCTTTCATTAGATTGCAAACACGATATACTTCTAATTTTTTGCAAAAAACAAAAGCCGGTCGACATGAAACATTTTTGTCAATTCTGCCCGCTAGCCCTCTCCGAGACCTTTCATTTGATACTAAACACGACATACTTCTGACAACTTTTTGCATAAAACAAAAGCCGATCGACATGGAACATTTTTGTCAATTCTGCACGCTAGCTCTCAACGAGACCTTTCATTTGAGACCAAACTCTACATATCTTTGAGAATTTTTTGCAAAAAACAAAAGCCGATCAACATTGACCTTTTTTGTTAATTCTACACGCCAGCCCTTATCGAAACCACATACTTTTCACAAATTTTTCCAAAAAACAAAAACCGATCGACATATCACATTTTTGTCAATTCTGCCCGCTAGCCCTCTCCGAGACCTTTTATTTGATACCAAACACAATATACTTCTGACAAATTTTTGCATAAAACAAAAGCCGATCGACATGGAACATTTTTGTCAATTCTGCACGCTAGCCCTCAACGAGACCTTTCATTTGAGACCAAACTCGACATACTTCTAAAAACTTTTTGCAAAAAACAAAAGCCGATCAACATTAACAATTTTTGTTAATTCTGCACACCAGCCCTTATCGAAACCTTTTATTAGATACCAAAGACCACACACTTGTGACAACTTTTTGCAAAAAACAAAAACCAATCGACATAGCACATTTTTGTCAATTCTGCACGCTAGCCCTCAACGAGACGTTTCATTTGAGACCAAACTCGACGTACCTTTGAGAAAGTTTTGCAAAAAACAAAAGCTGATCAACATTGATCATTTTTGTTAATTTTACACGCCAGCCCTTATCGAGCCCTTTCATTTGATACTGAACACCACATACTTCTCACAACTTTTTCCAAACACAAAATATTTCTGACAACATTTTGCAAAAAACAAATTCTAATCTACGTAGAACATTTTTGTCATTCATGCACACCCGTCCACATTGTGTCGTTTCCTTAAAACCCAAGGACGACCTACTTCTAAGAACTTTTTACGAAAAACAAATGCAGATCGACATGACACATTTTTTTTTGTCATTTCAAAACCGGCCCTTATGGTTTTCTTTCTTTTGATATCAAACAAAGCAAAGTGTTTTAATTTAATTACGAACATTTGATTTTTATTTAGTTACTTAATAATTTGGCAACACTGTTTTTATTAAAATAATGTAGTTCATTTTTAAATTTATAAATTACCATCGGCAATCCTAATATATAATAGCCACTGTCTTCAGTGAAATTCATTTAGGAATATTTGTTTTTTGTTTAATAATTTCATCACACATTTGGCAACATTGACTTATTGTAATTCAAAACGTCAAAATTTAAAATAATTAAATGTGTTGTGTAATAAACTTAAAATAATCATAAAACCTTTGCTCAGGACTATTATTCATGACACTGTTTTCAAATCTTTGATATCAATGTTCTATTAAAAGATACAATCATTTAAAGTTCATAGACAGATATTTATTTCCAAATCACAAGTATTTTGTGAAAAGAAAAAAACCTGAATCTCCAGAGTAAATACAGAGGGCTCTTATAATATTTATTATTGAAAATTATGTTACGAAATAAATATAATAATATATATAAATATGCGTTGAAAACATAAATGTACAATTACATCTTATTTAGAACAAACTGTATGAAATATTTAAAAAAAAAAGTCGTGAATCTTTGGAATAAATGTAGATAGAAACTTCTTATCTCTCTCTACGAATAATGAAATGGCAAACGGTAATATAAAGCATGTGCTTTGAAAAGAGGACTTGTGTGTAATATTTGTCGTACTTCTTGAATTTAACGTTACTATTTTCATGTTAAGTATGGTTTGTTAGATAATATTACAACATAACAAGTCCATTTTCGTGTATAAAATATTAGTTGAAACTTGAAATACTGATCTCGCTTCACTTTCGGTTTCCAAGCCATAACACATAGCTTGATTACAATAAAAATTGTAGCTGATTCTTATCAACAACATTTTCATTATAATAATCATTGTCATATTTTCTCGGTACCAATCAAATTCTATTGGTACATACGTACATCTACAATGAAAGAGTTCATTGCAGAATATGTAGTATTATTGCAAATTTATCTATCGTATGACACTTTTATTACGGTTTTTATATTTTGACTTCTTCTTTCTACTGATTTTTTCTTTGCACTTCCAACCCTATTTAATGTGCTTTCAATTTCGCTATAAGTATAATACTTATATCAGCCAGTACGGTTGTGTGGTCGTGGCGTGTCTTGTCTGATCGTGTAGATAAGCAACATAGCCCGCCCTGTCCATTTGGATGGGTTGCCGCACAACGGCTCGGTGTGTGCTGGCCTTGCAGAGACTGCAGGCTGACAACCTGCATCGCTAAAATGCAAGTAAAACATGTCACGAAACAAGTACTTCAGGTACTTGAGGCCTTGTTCCACATAGGAATGTTGTGCCATTGATGATGATGATGATAATACTTATATTTTCAGCAATGTCAAAATGACAAGATAATTTGACAACTGTATTTTGGATGCGTTCAAACATGTGTTATACAGTCGGATTACTGAATGTGACCAGTGTAAATTTTTAAATTCAAAGAAACTTGTTAATAAATTTAATAAGAACACAAAATTTTTTTTTAATAAAAATATTATAAATATACCTTAACAAATAACAATGAGCCTTTAGGGTCCCGAAAATTTACAAAAAGAGCAGCTAACAATCGAAGCCTGCCGTTTACTTTTAAATTTTCGGGTATCTAAAGGCTTATTGTTAAACGGTAAATATTTTTGATTTCTAAGTAAATCATTTTAAAATATATCTTATCATTTTAATAGATACACTTCGTTTATGAAAATGAATTTTAGATGTCAGATTGTCAAATTTGAATTGAATAAAATAAGTAAAATATATGAAATAATAATGTTCATAAAGTAATTTTTATTTACTCTCCAATGAATATAAAAGTATAATAATATTATATAGTAAAATGAAATATTTTTATAATTAGAGAATAATAACTAAAACTAACTATAGGAATTGCAAACCTTGCTCGCAACTGTCATCATCACAAATTTTGACATAAATAATCCATTATTTAAAAACTTTATGGTTGTATATGAAAGAATATATTATATTTACTCTTTTTATAGCATTATTTATGATAAAAATAGCTTCTTTTAATTTAATTTGATTACACTTTGAACCAGTAACCTAATATGATATCTGTAAGTGATAAAAATAAAAAAATTACCTAATAATATTTATATCGTACCTTAAACTAATATCCAACAATTTTCAAACATTTTTTTTTGCATTATTTCGTAGTAAGAATTTTCATGTAATCCATTCACCTGGGAGCACATGTAATCAAAAGCATTTCTCGTTAAATATTTGGTTTCAGAAAGTGTTTATTGTTTGAAATATCAATGATAATTGAATAATTGGATAGATACTTTGTTTTTGTATACGTTTTCATTTAAAAAATCATCTCATTCCATAACAAAATACAATAGAAATTTTAAAAATCTAATTGTTGTTGTAATCAAATACTTTCATCTGAAATTTGATGAAAGAATACATAAAGAATGTATAAAATGCAGTTACTTACAGTTTACTATAAACCAGATACATAATTGAAAATAATTATTGTACAATAAATTATTAAACATTTCTTCCAAGGGGGTATGGAGGAAAGGTTTGTCAGTATTTTTAAATAAATGTGTTTATGACTGAATACGACGCGCCTTGTTTGATTTCCATAATTAAATTTTTGTCAATAGTGTTATTATCCATAATTTTATGTTATTCTTTTCTATGAATATATTCTTGTTTGGATAACTACGAGTATAACTGAAATGAAAACACATATTTAAATACATTCAAGAAAATATAAAATTACATACTTACATACTTACATACTTACTTCTCCAAGCAAACACAAGACTTGCAAGATGATTTTTTGATTAGAGCTGACGTTTGGACATGTCATATGTCATGAAAATTTAAATATTGTAAATAAGGTTTGCCGTAAATTATTATGTACAATGCACTTTTATGATAACCAGTTACACTTCAGTTGTGTTATTTTTAGTAATTTTATGTTATTTCTCTTCTATAAATATACTCTTGTTTGGATAACCAATTAAAAATTGTAACTGAAATGAAAATACATCTTTAAATACAACGAAACAAATTTAAAATAATATACTTACATCACAAAGTGTATTGTACATAGTTTACTTTATATTTCTGTATATTTCTCTTTGAAAATATAAAACTTGTGCCACGAATTTTTTGATTGACTGACCCAACAGATGATAAACGTCAATGTCATAAAATTAAATAATTTAAATACACCACACTTAATATTCAGTGTATTTGTATATATTTCGCTCACTATTATAATGTGTAAAAATATAATTACCTTTACAATATCTCTTTTCATATTCAAAATAAATCAATTAAAAGTTTCATATTGAATTGTCAAAAATGACTGATGGCACAGTAATTCTTTTTAAATTTAAACCTGGCATCTAGGATATTTTTTTCAGTTTTGTTCCACTTTTCATTTTTGGCTTAGTTTTCGATTTTTTACACAAAAACTATGCACGATAAAAATATGGGATACCCAAAAGCGATTGGTCCTCATTAAACCACATCTAATAAAATAATATTAAAATTATTACATGAATGGTTTGACCTCTACCCGTGAGCAAAGTTTTTGCGATGCTCGAGATGAATCCAAATATAGATATATAGTGAATCTATCAAAATAGTATATGATGTCAGTGAACATTAAATCTATATAAATACAACTTGTTTTCGATGGAAGAGTATATTTTGACTTTTATTTAAATTTCCGCCACTGGAATTCTGTGAAATGAGATGAGAGGCTTGGACAAAGTCGACGGTGCTGCTCTCGTGCCCTACACATGGAATAAAATTAGTTGTCATTTATTAATTATGGTACCTTTGTTACCGACATTCCGATAAATCAATGACGTTTGCAATTTCATTCTATACAAATTATGTTCATATTTGTTCTTAGGAATAAAAAAGTAAGTAGAGAACTGGACAAAGCTTCAATATAATGTATTATAATTTATAATTGGTTATATTTAACTGTAAATGTTTGCTAGATGACATTTACTTTAAACGTCAAATTTGAAAATTCAATATAACCTCAAATTTTAAAAATATTTTAGTAGGCTGTATTTATTTGGAAAATGTGAATGCAAACTTAAACTTATTCATATTGGTACCAAATAAACAATCAAATTTCATAGTAAGTGAAAATTTTAAGTGGTGTTCTGACAGATATAGAACGAGAAAGAAATGTCTAAACAAAGATAGAAAATATGTATGTTCAACTCATCATCCCAGCAAAATAGCTGGATAAGTTTGATCAGTTCGAGATCTGTTCTAGGTTACTTCAAACGTACGAAGTAAACAGAATTAACATATCAGGTTACTTAAAAAGTTACAAATAAATACGGTCTATGACACCAAATATTATATATTTTTTTACAATACTGTATAGTTGTTAGCATTAACTGAGTTTGCATGCGATCATTGTTAAAATTAATAAATTACATTGGTTTCTTGAATATAATTTGGTTTGATTGACACACGATTTTATTAATTACAAACATTACATATTAATCTGTTCATTATACACTGGGAGTATATAAAAATTCTTTTTATCATGTCCATATGTCATAATAATCTTTTAACAGCAATTAATTTATAAAGTCTTGTATACGGAGCTTGGGTAGAATTTATTTACAAAATTTTGATAATATAAATAAAAAGAGGAATAAGAAAAGTTAGAGACTCATACGTGCTTTAATAGAATTAATAAAAATAATTTTCTTTTCCTGACTCTATTCTAAACACTCTGAATACATTCATTTTTGCTCCTATAAGTTCACTGTGCGCTAATTCGATCTGTCAATCGTAGGTCACTACCACAACAAGGCGACAAATAAAAAATCAGAACGAAGCAGCTCGGGCAAACATTCACTCTAACACAGCATTGAGCCTTGCGACATCCAGGGCATCCCTGGCAGTAGGCTAGCTAGCTTCATTGAAGCAGCGGGACTCTGTTAGGACTCTGTGTACACTCGGGTAGCACAATGGGCCTTCAGGCCTAAGTGCATGCGGCTTCTTTGAGGCCCCCCGATTATAACAACAACAACAACAACAACAACACAGCATTAGAAGAAAACAATGAAGAATGAACAATTTATAACTTAAGAACAAATTTTATTAACTAAAAAAAAAATTATTTACTTAGTAATTTATTTACTAATTTGTACGCCGCCCACCACTTCTTAGTATTCTATAAAAAAAATTTGTATGAGTTATAAAAATATATAAATATGTTGATGTTTCTTCCTTACTGTAGCATTGTGGTGGGCCCAATATGAACGGCCACGGTTCCATCCACGGTAATTTCTCTGGCCTCGGCCGCCACGGTAATTACCATTACCTCGAAAATTTCCTCGGCCACGAAAACTTCCACGGCCGCGGAAATTTTCGAGACTTCTGCCGCGAATAGTTTCTTCCTTCCCGTCCTCCTTCCCGTCCTCCTTCGCGTCCTCCTTCCCGTCCTCCTTCGTGTCCTCCTTCCCGTCCTCCTTCCCTTCCAATGTCTTTAGTTGGCGCCTTAATTCCTTCACATAATTTTCACTTTCTTTAATCTCTCGTTTTAGATCTTCCATTGTACCTGCCGTAGGAAAATATAAATCTATTAATAACAATAAGTAATAAATTATAATTTAAAATAATTACTTACTCTTTTCTTCTTCCATTTCTGCTGCACTACAAGATCGAATCAATTTTTTTTTTCAATAATTACTAATAAATTTTATTTGTACCCATGGCAATATTTTTCAAAAAATATATATATATATGTGAAATTAGTTCCTATTTTTATTGCTATTATAATGAAAGTTTCGTTTAAGAAATACAATTATACACAAATAAAACATCACATCAGATGTACAATTTTTATTTTAGAAATTTTGACGTTTCCCATTTATATAAATATATTATTATTAAAATACTTTTCATAATATAAATACATATTCCACCAAATTTTAATTTTAAATAATTTCACGTTAGTGAAAAAAATTTTGGAATCGCAGTCGTCGGTTTTTGGTCATCCCATACAGGTCAAACTATTTATGTAATAATTTAAAATTTTATACCGTTATATGTGCTTTCATAAGGAATAGTGCCTTTTTGAGGTCTCATATTTTTACCGTGCATACTTTTGCGTAATTAAATTAAAACTGAGCCAAAGTGTAACTTGACACAGAAGATCCAGAAACCATGTCTAAATTTAAGAAGAATTACTGTCATCGCTGGAAAGTGAGATCATTCTACGGCTAATCGTGCTTTAACTTCCATTCGTTTCATAACTTCGAACTTCCCTTCAAAATGGATCATTTAAAAAAAATATATATATAAAAAATTTTATCACTATTTCTTATTGCACTATACAAAATTATTGTAATCGCTGGAAAACTTGTAAAGAAAGAGATGTTGTTATCATTTATTTCGTTCATAATTCTCAGTAATATATTTTGCCAGCTGTCAATGTCAATTTAATAAATTAAATGTTTCCTACAAAAATTATACTACTCTTTTGGAAAGGACAATTGGAACCAAAAATGGAGGTAATAACTAGATATTATAGCAAACAAAATTTCAACATTCTACTGTTAATCTTTTCTGAGTTATGTTAAAAATTCAAGAAAACACTATAAGCAAAGTGCCCTTTTGGCAATGCCGATTGCAATAAAAAAATTTGTTTTTGAGACATACGTACGTTTTGTCACGCTGAAACTAGGCAAAATGGATTCAGGGATGGTCAAAATAAATATTTCCGTTGAAAACTCAAAACCGAAAATTTTCGCGAGTACAATACTTCCTTTTACTTAGTACAAATTGAAATGAAAATGTGTGTTCGTGTTTAGTACAGCATGTCCTTTATAAAAATACTTATACTTACGGTTAGATTTCTATGTATTTTTCTAAATGAAAACTGGTAAATTTTAGGCCTATAAGATATTCGACGTTACTATAAAACGAAATACGAAACAAAAAAAACGACAAATTATAAACTCTAGAACCAAATAATCGTTATAAAAAGACTTGATTTTATTAGTAAATATACGGAAGTAGGTAATATTTCTGTGAAACTACATAAATAAAGTATGTGTTTACGGATTCGTTTCTACTTTATTTATTAATTACAACCGTGAAATGAAATCAAAACTAAATGTGTATTCTAAACGACACGTTAGTAACAATGTAATGCTTTATGGATGGTGTAAGTAAATATGAAGATATTTGTTCCCTTTTCTGTTGAATTTTTTTAATTGAATAAAATTACAATGAGGAATGTGACTAAATTTTGATTTTTATATATGTAATACAGAAAAAAAATCCATATTTTTGTAAATTATTAAAGATTTGGGGAGGGGATGCTGCGACATCATCTTGGCCGAACCGTAAAAGAAGTTAGGTAGGCGGTTACTGTAAGAAACAGTCTACCTAGTTTTTGTAAATGATGAAATTGCTAATAACTTTCTTCTTACAAACAATTGTTTAGTTTTTATTATTACAATGAGAAGTTAGGGTGGTTAGTTGTTATATTTTAGGACTTATGTACTGAAATTTAATTATAGTCACATACCCCATTTGTAATTTAAATAACGCGCGCTTTTACAAAATTCTTCTTATTGTGCTTAGAGTACAGAGAACAAAACATATGCATTCATATATATTTAAAATTTTACATAAGAAACATGTTGACGATGTGTCATTATTTAAATGTAAAAAATAAATACAACTGATCTCTGGTTTATGAAAAACATACAAAAAACGGTTGACGTTTACTAACTGGTACGTAACTATCTTCAAACGTAAGGCAGAGTGCACGTTATACTCGCGCATTCTCAATTCCAGCGAATATCAATAGGTATGGGTGTTACCGCCATTATCATATACTCAGTTATGAAAGGTTAATTTTAAGGTAGTTTTTTTTTAATTTATGTAAATTTTTAACTGTTGTAGATATCAAGGAAATTAGAATTTAAATTACGCAATTATTTTAGGTGATTTTATTATACTATATTTATATTTCATTTTCAATCTGACAAGAAATAAAATTAAATATCGTTAATGAAAAAACTACGATATTACAATACAATCAAAATTATCTTTCACGGAATGAAATTAGTAGTCATTTATTATGATGGTTCTCTAGGTACTTATGTTACCGACATTCTTTCATTATTCGTAGAAAGAGATGAAAAGTTTCTATCTACATTAATTCCAAAGATTCACGACTTTTATTTTAAATATTTCATTCAGTTTGTTCTGAATAAGTTTTAATTGTATATTTGTTACAAACACATGAAATAATGGGTATAGTAATCTATTATTGTACATAGTAATAAAGTTTTATGCATTTTGATTAAATATTTCATAATTTTATTTTCAATAATAAATATTATAAAAGCCCTTTAGAATTACTCTGGAGATTCAGTTTTTTTATTTTCACATCATACTGGTGATTTGGAAATAAATAAAACAACACTAGCGCCACCAGTTAGTTTGGCATGTCGCAATGTAACCAAAATATTATTATGTTCTTGTTTTAGCTTAGAATATAAATTTCATTTATGCCTGAAAATAATATTTTAATGCTTATACATATAAAATTAAATATAAAAATATTTAATTGTTGAATACTTATATCGATTCCTTCTTTAGCAGATGCAATAATATTCGTCCGATATACACAGAAACAAATTTTACAAAGACTGGTTTAAACGGTATTGTTAAACCTATAAAAATTATGTGTATATATTGCTTAAAAACATAGATGTATTAATTCAAAAATAATATTGTATGGTAATTAATTTTATGAACAAAGTTATTGTTATCTTTAATACAAGAATACAATAATTTTAAATAAAATAATAATTTATTGATGAGTGAAAAGTGTTGATAGATAATTTAATCAAAAATTTGTTTTATTTACCAAGGCAATCTTAATTCATTTTCTAAAAAACTATAAATTTTATTTAATTAATATATCGTTAAATATGAATAATTATGAAAGTAATTTGAATTTATAGGAAGCCTTTTTAATTTTTGAACTACTTATATTCTAAAGCTTTTAGCGCTAAAATGAATAGGTAAAGAGATACAGAAGTATGAAAAAAATAACATTGAAATCGCTATGTGCCACTTTTCATTTCTACACCCGGTACCTATACAACTGTGCAATAAAACACGGAATATAGGACTTTAACATGGGATTTCAAAAAATTACGAATACTTTCTCTCCTGATGCATTTAGAGCAAAACTACAAAAGTACAAAGATGTTCAAATTTCAATTCTACATCAAATAATATCATATCTGATGGAACTGCATGTCTGTAGTATGAGATATATTAAATAAAAAATGTAACTTTTGCGCTAAAAATCAGACAGTTACGGAAATAAAAAAATATTTACCTGAGAGTTTATTATTGTTATTATGTCATTATAATTAATGTTTTCTGACGTGCAGAAATGACAAATATGTTTTACGTCGGCCGACTTTTTTTTTTTAATTCTTTATGTATGTTATTAAATTACTGATGAAATTTTCCGATTACAAAACGGTTAGATTTTACGAAATTCTATGATATTTTAAAATGAAATAAGATGATTTCTCATAAGTAAATAGTGCAAAACAAAGCTTAAATTATGATTACATTTAATTTATAAAATTTAAACTTTGATCACTACAATCATAAGGCATGTTTTAATTAAGTTAATTTTTAACAACAATGATAAACGGAGATATCCTCAAAGTTTCCTACGTGACGTCACATATCCCCTCTCCAAAATTTTATTAATGTTTTTCTCCGGAATTATCAATACTAGAGCGATTTAAAAAATACGGGTATTTTATTTTTTGTACAGAACCATAAAATGGAAAAAAAGAAATTAGGTCATATATACCATTAAGGTTTACAAACAACACATTTGATTATATCAACTAAAAAACTTGTAGTAACTTCCTTAAATGTAAGCAAAATTACTTTCAAGTGAAGCAAGTAATCTACTTTGTTGAATAATAACTGTTTTATTAAGGAGGTATGTCGGTAAATATTATAAAATCTTCTTCAAATTATTATAATTTGTTCCCCAAAATTATCCATTCAAAAGGTTTGTTCGTTAAATGCAATAGTCTAAAACGAAGTGAAAATTTTGAGTAAGATAATAGAAGAAAATGTAATCAAATTTTATAAAATTTTAATTTTGATTATATCAACCACAAGGCGTATTTTAATTAATCCTTTTTTTTAACAAAAATTAACTTGTAATTAAGGTTTACAGCCTAAAAATTTGATTATAGCAATGAAAAATTTGTCTAAGGTATACCGTGCTTGGTATTAATTGAAAGCACTGGACAAGGGCTTAGCTTGCAAAAATGATAAAATAGTCCCATGTCGATCGGCTTTTGTTTTCAGCGAAAAGTTGTCAGAAGTATGTTGTGTTTGGTATCGTATGAAAGGAGTCGATAAGAGCTGGTTTGCAGAAATCACAAAATTTTTGATCGGCTTTTGTTTTTGTGAAAAAATGTCAGAAGTATGCCGTGTTTGGTATCAAATGAAAGCACTCGAGTAGGGCAGCCATATTGAAATAACAAAAATTTGTCAGGTCAATCGGCTTTTGTTTTTTTTGCAAAATTTGTCACAAGTATGTCGTGTTTGGTATCATATGAAAGGTCTCGTCGAGAGCTGGTGTACAGAAATGAAATTAGACGTCAACTGTAAATATTTCAATGATGCCGGAGGCCTAGTGAAGCTCAGCGTAGCTGAGCCTTCGCTATCATATACTATTTTGGTAGATTCACTATATATATCTCTATATATAGTTGGATTCATCTCGAGCATCGTAAAAAGTTTGCTCACCGGTACAGGTCAAACCATTCATGTAATAATTTTAATATTATTTTATTAGATGTGGATTATTGAGGACCAATCGCTTTCGGGTGTCCCATATTTTTACCGTGCATAGTTTTTGTGTAAAAAATCGAAAACTAAGCCAAAAAGGAAAACTGGAACAAAACTGAAAAAAATATCCTAGATGCCAGGTTTAAATTTAAAAAGAATTACTGTGCCATCCGTCATTTTTGACAATTCAATATGAAACTTTTAATTGATTTATTTTGAAAATGAAAAGAGATATTGTAAAGGTAATTATGTTTTTACACATTATAATAGTGAGCGAAATATATACAAATACACTGAATGTTAAGTGTGGTGTGTTTTAAATATTTAATTTTATGACATTTGACGTTTGGTCAGTCAATCAAAAAATGAGTTGGAGACAACTAAGTGAAAAATGTCATATTTACTAAAATGTATAATGAAATATTGTACGAAATTTAATAAGAAATCATCTCTAATACAGGTACTTTTATATAGAATATAAATATTTATATATTATTAGTTAAATATTTTATTTTTTAGATGAGACTATAACCTTCACGTACTCAGATACTCTAATATGGAATTTTTTATAAACTCACACAATCTATTGGGCAATAATTATAAAAATAAGTAATAGTAAAACTAAAGAATATTCCAGAATGGATTATTTAATCAAGAAAACTGCATTTCAAAATTGATTTATACTCTGACGTTTAAAAAACTATATTTGATTACTATTCAAACACTTCCAAAGGTAAATTCATACTGTACAGAATTCTTCCCTTATATATAAATACTTTTTAAATCTAATTTATACATATTTTAGATAGTTAGACTATAGATTTTGTCTGATTACGTGGAAAAACTGACAAGCCTTTATTTCATACAGTTTTGGAGGAAATTGTTTAACAATTTAATGTACAATAATTACTATATAAATAAATGATGTATCTGGACTTTAATAAACTTTTGTTAATTGCAATTTACTCTTTCTTTACGCATTTTGTAACATTTCTGATGAAAACATTTGATTACAATAGAAATTACATTTTTCAAAATTCTGTAGTATTTTATAATGAAATGAGATGATTTCTCAGATGTAAACGTTTACATAAACAAAGTATTTATCCATTTATCCATTTGTAACTGATGTATGAAATAATAAACACCTTTTCAAACCAAATATTCACCGAGTAGTTCGTCTGATTATCAGCTGATGGCATCTGCTCTTAGTCGAACTTGTATGTGATTGTACTGCACGAAAATTCATGTTTTCATTAAGAAATAATGCAAAAGAACGTATAAAAATTGGTCACTTTATCTACAACTAACAGGCATATAAATTTTCAGTTATGTGTGAGTAGTTCATATATGCCTCAACAGATGGCGCTAGAGTAGCACTTAAATTTCAAAATAACTTCAAATTGTATTTATTATACTTTTATAATCATTTAAATTGATATTTATAATAAAAAATAAATTATTAATAACAATAACAATAGTTGTAGATAAATACATATATAATTCAGCTTCATAAATATATAAATGAACATAGCAACAGAAAGCATCAATATAATCTTGTTTTTTTTGGCAATATAAAAATGTATCAGTTTATAAATTTTGGTATGTTATTTCACATTATTTATATTTATAAAATAGATAATTATTTTCAAAATAATACATTTTTATATATTCTTTAACTAACTTCATACTTATTGTGTCAAGTTATGACATTTAAGTTCTGTCAAACTGAATGTATTGTATGAAAACAAAAATATTGTTAAGATATAATAAAAATACATAAAATTGGGTTAAACGTATTATTTAAATCTTTTCTACTTATGTATTTTGATGATTAAACTATTGTATCTCAAAATCTCTAAGCGCGGGAAATTTAAAATCTCTATAATTTCATTTATTTATCAACATGTATTTTTATTTATTTCCTAAACGGTCTCGCGTGCCGCTTTGAACGTGTTATAAATAAATAATATACATTACAACAAATGTTTCTAAGTCTAACACATAGTAGCACCCCCCGTAGAAGGGTGTGAAAAAAATTCATCAATTTCCAAAGTTGGAATATTAAATATATGATATTATTTGATAAGTTATGTGTGAGTAGTTCATATACAGGGTGTTCCATTTAAGCGTGCCACCATTTCTATCTCGAGAACTATAAGAGCTACGAGGTTGGTTAAATTAGCAAAGAACCACCATTTTACAAGACTAATACAAAGAGCAAAAATAGCTATTTTTAGTACAAGTGAGCAAAATATGTCTTTTTTTCACGGGCTCAGAAATTGGCCACAAGAGCGAAGCGAGTGTGCCAACTGGACAAGTGAGAAAAAGACATGCTCACGTGTGCTAAACATAATTTTTTCCACAATCTTAAAATAAAATTTATAAAAAAAAACAAAACATTGTACTTTTTTATTTAATAATGAAAATCTCAACAGTACAATTATGTTTATAAATTATAATTAAATATAATGTAATTTAATGTAAAATGTATTATAATGTCTGTAATCCCATGAAAACATTGTGCTCAGAGTAAGTGTATTTTGCTCACTAATGTTATTTACTTTGCTTACTTGTGAAGAAATTTATTTACTTTGCTCACTTGTGATTCAATATGCTACTTTGCTCACTGTTTTAAGTTGAATAATGATGTATTTTGCTAACGATTTTGGAAAAAACTTTTTTTTGACCTGTGGTTCTCAAAATACGGGACACAACTTTCTCTTTTTAGATGGGAACATATGTTTATTTTTAGGTTATTCGATAGAGCATTTTTTTCTGAATTCAGCGATATAAACATCATATACTATTTTGGTAGATTCACTATATATATCTCTATATATAGTTGGATTCATCTCGAGCATCGTAAAAAGTTTGCTCACCGGTACAGGTCAAACCATTCATGTAATAATTTTAATATTATTTTATTAGATGTGGATTATTGAGGACCAATCGCTTTCGGGTGTCCCATATTTTTACCGTGCATAGTTTTTGTGTAAAAAATCGAAAACTAAGCCAAAAAGGAAAACTGGAACAAAACTGAAAAAAATATCCTAGATGCCAGGTTTAAATTTAAAAAGAATTACTGTGCCATCCGTCATTTTTGACAATTCAATATGAAACTTTTAATTGATTTATTTTGAAAATGAAAAGAGATATTGTAAAGGTAATTATGTTTTTACACATTATAATAGTGAGCGAAATATATACAAATACACTGAATGTTAAGTGTGGTGTGTTTTAAATATTTAATTTTATGACATTTGACGTTTGGTCAGTCAATCAAAAAATGAGTTGGAGACAACTAAGTGAAAAATGTCATATTTACTAAAATGTATAATGAAATATTGTACGAAATTTAATAAGAAATCATCTCTAATACAGGTACTTTTATATAGAATATAAATATTTATATATTATTAGTTAAATATTTTATTTTTTAGATGAGACTATAACCTTCACGTACTCAGATACTCTAATATGGAATTTTTTATAAACTCACACAATCTATTGGGCAATAATTATAAAAATAAGTAATAGTAAAACTAAAGAATATTCCAGAATGGATTATTTAATCAAGAAAACTGCATTTCAAAATTGATTTATACTCTGACGTTTAAAAAACTATATTTGATTACTATTCAAACACTTCCAAAGGTAAATTCATACTGTACAGAATTCTTCCCTTATATATAAATACTTTTTAAATCTAATTTATACATATTTTAGATAGTTAGACTATAGATTTTGTCTGATTACGTGGAAAAACTGACAAGCCTTTATTTCATACAGTTTTGGAGGAAATTGTTTAACAATTTAATGTACAATAATTACTATATAAATAAATGATGTATCTGGACTTTAATAAACTTTTGTTAATTGCAATTTACTCTTTCTTTACGCATTTTGTAACATTTCTGATGAAAACATTTGATTACAATAGAAATTACATTTTTCAAAATTCTGTAGTATTTTATAATGAAATGAGATGATTTCTCAGATGTAAACGTTTACATAAACAAAGTATTTATCCATTTATCCATTTGTAACTGATGTATGAAATAATAAACACCTTTTCAAACCAAATATTCACCGAGTAGTTCGTCTGATTATCAGCTGATGGCATCTGCTCTTAGTCGAACTTGTATGTGATTGTACTGCACGAAAATTCATGTTTTCATTAAGAAATAATGCAAAAGAACGTATAAAAATTGGTCACTTTATCTACAACTAACAGGCATATAAATTTTCAGTTATGTGTGAGTAGTTCATATATGCCTCAACAGATGGCGCTAGAGTAGCACTTAAATTTCAAAATAACTTCAAATTGTATTTATTATACTTTTATAATCATTTAAATTGATATTTATAATAAAAAATAAATTATTAATAACAATAACAATAGTTGTAGATAAATACATATATAATTCAGCTTCATAAATATATAAATGAACATAGCAACAGAAAGCATCAATATAATCTTGTTTTTTTTGGCAATATAAAAATGTATCAGTTTATAAATTTTGGTATGTTATTTCACATTATTTATATTTATAAAATAGATAATTATTTTCAAAATAATACATTTTTATATATTCTTTAACTAACTTCATACTTATTGTGTCAAGTTATGACATTTAAGTTCTGTCAAACTGAATGTATTGTATGAAAACAAAAATATTGTTAAGATATAATAAAAATACATAAAATTGGGTTAAACGTATTATTTAAATCTTTTCTACTTATGTATTTTGATGATTAAACTATTGTATCTCAAAATCTCTAAGCGCGGGAAATTTAAAATCTCTATAATTTCATTTATTTATCAACATGTATTTTTATTTATTTCCTAAACGGTCTCGCGTGCCGCTTTGAACGTGTTATAAATAAATAATATACATTACAACAAATGTTTCTAAGTCTAACACATAGTAGCACCCCCCGTAGAAGGGTGTGAAAAAAATTCATCAATTTCCAAAGTTGGAATATTAAATATATGATATTATTTGATAAGTTATGTGTGAGTAGTTCATATACAGGGTGTTCCATTTAAGCGTGCCACCATTTCTATCTCGAGAACTATAAGAGCTACGAGGTTGGTTAAATTAGCAAAGAACCACCATTTTACAAGACTAATACAAAGAGCAAAAATAGCTATTTTTAGTACAAGTGAGCAAAATATGTCTTTTTTTCACGGGCTCAGAAATTGGCCACAAGAGCGAAGCGAGTGTGCCAACTGGACAAGTGAGAAAAAGACATGCTCACGTGTGCTAAACATAATTTTTTCCACAATCTTAAAATAAAATTTATAAAAAAAAACAAAACATTGTACTTTTTTATTTAATAATGAAAATCTCAACAGTACAATTATGTTTATAAATTATAATTAAATATAATGTAATTTAATGTAAAATGTATTATAATGTCTGTAATCCCATGAAAACATTGTGCTCAGAGTAAGTGTATTTTGCTCACTAATGTTATTTACTTTGCTTACTTGTGAAGAAATTTATTTACTTTGCTCACTTGTGATTCAATATGCTACTTTGCTCACTGTTTTAAGTTGAATAATGATGTATTTTGCTAACGATTTTGGAAAAAACTTTTTTTTGACCTGTGGTTCTCAAAATACGGGACACAACTTTCTCTTTTTAGATGGGAACATATGTTTATTTTTAGGTTATTCGATAGAGCATTTTTTTCTGAATTCAGCGATATAAACATCATATACTATTTTCATATACTATTTTGATAGATTCACTATATATCTATATTTGGATTCATCTCGAGCATCGCAAAAATTTTGCTCACGGGTACAGGTCAAACCATTCATGGAATAATTTTAATATTATTTTATTAGATGTGGTTTATTGAGGACCAATCGCTTTTGGGTGTCTCATATTTTTACCGTGCATAGTTTTTGTGTAAAAAATCGAAAACTAACCGAAAAAGGAAAACTGGAACAAAACTGAAAAAAATATCCTAGATGCCAGGTTTAAATTTAAAAAGAATTACTGTGCCATCCGTCATTTTTGACAATTCAATATGAAACTTTTAATTGATTTATTTTGAAAATGAAAAGAGATATTGTAAAGGTAATTATGTTTTTACACATTATAATAGTGAGCGAAATATATACAAATACACTGAATGTTAAGTGTGGTGTGTTTTAAATATTTAATTTTATGACATTGACGTTTATTATACGTAAGGGTACCAAAAATATAAATAGGCTATTATAAATTGTAAATATAATATATTTTGTTATAAATCAGTATATTTTAATGATTCGTACATATACATTCCAATAAAAACGTATTTTAAATAAAAAAAACTAATTCCATTTTCACTTTTGTTTGAGCACTGCTTTCAGCCATTACAGGTATATTTTAGAACGAGAAATCTTGAGAAATACGGCGAATTAAAAGGTAATATTTGTATTATTAGGTGTATTACTATAAAACTTAATTTATCTATATGTTTTCTTTTCAATTAAAACACTTTAAATTACAAAGTTTTGTATAACCGGCAATTTTGACAGTTGCTTCCGGGGCTCATCAAGTGATGGATAGCTCGGTGAAAAAGGCTATTTTTTCTAATATTACAGCGAGATATTGTATGAGAATTATCACAAATCATCAGTAATACAATGTATTTTAAGGTATGATATAAATTTTTGCATATTAATACTATTTTTTTCTCATTTTTATTTAGTTTTCCTAACCTGTATGAACTCTGGCATATCGAGATGAAATTTATATGAAATAAGGCTATTCGTTGGATGAAAATCATTATTAAATGTGGAAATATAATGTATCCTTTAAAATGAAACCAGAAATTTTGCACGATATTATAAAATTTAACAAAAATGCCGTATTTGACACTTGAGTTGGAGACACGACCGAGTTATCTGCTTGAAATATGACATTTTTACTAAAATGTATAATGAAATATTGTACGAAATCATCTCTATTACAAGGTACTTCCATATGGAATATAAATATTTATATATTAATAGTTAAATATTTCATTTTTTAGATGAGACTATAACCTACACGTACTCAGATACACAATGGTGAATTTTTAAATTAATTAAAACAATTCGTTGGGCAAATATTGTTAAAATGAATAAGAATATAATATATTCTTTAAAATAAATTCACAAGACTATTCCAGAAAGTATTATTTAATCAAGAAAACTCCATTTCAAAGTCGATTTAGAATCTCACTTTTAAAAATTGATTTTTGATTACTATTCAAACACTAGCAAAGGTAAATACATACTGTACAGTATTCTACCCTTATTATAAATACTTTTTTATCTAATTTATACATATTTTAGAGAGCTAGACAATGGATTTTGTCTGATTACGTGGAAAACCAGAAAACCCTTTGCTTCATACCATTTTGGAGGGAATTGTTCAACAGTTTAATGTACAATAATTAGTATATAAATAAATGATGTATCTGGACCTTATTAAACTGTAATTAATTGCATTTTACACTTTCTTTACGCATTTCTTGACATTTCTGATAAAAACATCTGATTACAACAGAGATTACATTTTTCAAAATTCTGTAGTATTTTATAATGAAATGAGATGATTTCTCAGATGTAAATGTTTACATAAACAAATTATCTATCCATTTATTCATTTGTAACTGATGTATGAAACAATAAGCATCTTTTCAAACCAAATATTCATATTCTCTTAGTCGAACTTGACTGTGATTGTACTGCACAAAAATTCATGTTTTCATTAAGAAATAATGCAAAGGAACGTATAAAAATTGGTTACTTTATCTACAACTAACAGGCATATAAATTTTCAGTTATGTGTGAGTAGTTCATATATACCTCAACAGATGGCGCCACAGGATCACTTAAATTCCAAAATAACTATTCAAATTGTATTTATTATACTTTTATAATCATTTATATTGATATTTATAATAAAAAATAAATTATTAATAACAATAACAATAGTTGTAGATAAATACATATATAATTCAGCTTCATAAATATATAAATGAACATAGCAACAGAAAAACATGAATATAATCATGTTTTTTTTGGCAATATAAAAATGTATCAATTTATAATTTTTGGTATGTTATTTCACATTATTTATATTTATAAAATAGATAATTATTTTCAAAATAATACATTTTTATATATTCTTTAACTAACTTCATACTTATTGTGTCAAGTTATGACATTTAAGTTCTGTCAAACTGAATGTATTGTATGAAAATACAAATATTGTTAAGATATAATAAAAATACATAAAATTGGGTTAAACGTATTATTTAAATCTTTTCTTCTTATGTATTTTGATGATTAAACCGTTGTATCTCAAAATACCTAAGCGCGGGAAATTTAAAATCTCTATAATTTCATTTATTTATCAACATGTATTTTTATTTATTTCCTAAACGGTCTCGCGTACCACTTTGAACGTGTTATAAATAAATAATATACATTACAACAAATGTTTCTAGGTCTAAGACATAGTAGCACCCCCCGTAGAAGGGTGTGAAAAAAAATCATCAATTTCCAAAGTTGGAATGTTAAATATATGATATTATTTGATAAGTTATGTGTGAGTAGTTCATATACAGGTGTTCCATTTAAGCGTGCCACCATTTCTATCTCGAGAACTATAAGAGCTACGAGGTTGGTTAAATTAGCAAAGAACCACCATTTTACAAGACTAATACAAAGAGCAAAAAAAAACTTTTTTTTGACCTGTGGTTCTCAACATACGGGACACAACTTTCTCTTTTTAGATGGGAACATATGTTTATTTTTAGGTTATTCGATAGAGCATTTTTTTCTGAATTCAGCGATATAAACATCATATACTATTTTGATAGATTCATTATCTACTAGCGTGCAGAATTGAGAAAAATGTTACATTCCGATCGGCTTTTGTTTTTTGCAAAAATTTCTCAAAAGTATGTCGAGTTTGGTCTCAAATGAAAGGTCCCGTTGAGGGCTAGCGTGCAGAATTGACAAAAATGTCCCATTCCGATCGGCTTTTGTTTTCTGCAAAAAGTTCTCAAAGTTATGTCGAGTTTGGACTCAAATGAAACGTCTTGTTGAGGGCTAGCGTGTAGAATTGACAAAAATGTTTCATGTCGACGGTCTTTTGTTTTTTGCAAAAAATTATTAGAACTATATTGTGTTTGCAATCTAATGAAAGGTCTCGGTGAGGCCTGACGTGGAAATATGAAATAATTGTTTTATGTCGATCGGCATTTGTTTTTTGCACTGACAGCGGAGCTCTAGGGAATGCTCGGCGTAGCCGAGAATTCGCTAGTCATATACTATTTTGATAGATTCACTATATATCTATATTTGGATTCATCTCGAGCATCGCAAAAATTTTGCTCACGGGTACAGGTCAAACCATTCATGGAATAATTTTAATATTATTTTATTAGATGTGGTTTATTGAGGACCAATCGCTTTTGGGTGTCTCATATTTTTACCGTGCATAGTTTTTGTGTAAAAAATCGAAAACTAACCGAAAAAGGAAAACTGGAACAAAACTGAAAAAAATATCCTAGATGCCAGGTTTAAATTTAAAAAGAATTACTGTGCCATCCGTCATTTTTGACAATTCAATATGAAACTTTTAATTGATTTATTTTGAAAATGAAAAGAGATATTGTAAAGGTAATTATGTTTTTACACATTATAATAGTGAGCGAAATATATACAAATACACTGAATGTTAAGTGTGGTGTGTTTTAAATATTTAATTTTATGACATTGACGTTTATTATACGTAAGGGTACCAAAAATATAAATAGGCTATTATAAATTGTAAATATAATATATTTTGTTATAAATCAGTATATTTTAATGATTCGTACATATACATTCCAATAAAAACGTATTTTAAATAAAAAAAACTAATTCCATTTTCACTTTTGTTTGAGCACTGCTTTCAGCCATTACAGGTATATTTTAGAACGAGAAATCTTGAGAAATACGGCGAATTAAAAGGTAATATTTGTATTATTAGGTGTATTACTATAAAACTTAATTTATCTATATGTTTTCTTTTCAATTAAAACACTTTAAATTACAAAGTTTTGTATAACCGGCAATTTTGACAGTTGCTTCCGGGGCTCATCAAGTGATGGATAGCTCGGTGAAAAAGGCTATTTTTTCTAATATTACAGCGAGATATTGTATGAGAATTATCACAAATCATCAGTAATACAATGTATTTTAAGGTATGATATAAATTTTTGCATATTAATACTATTTTTTTCTCATTTTTATTTAGTTTTCCTAACCTGTATGAACTCTGGCATATCGAGATGAAATTTATATGAAATAAGGCTATTCGTTGGATGAAAATCATTATTAAATGTGGAAATATAATGTATCCTTTAAAATGAAACCAGAAATTTTGCACGATATTATAAAATTTAACAAAAATGCCGTATTTGACACTTGAGTTGGAGACACGACCGAGTTATCTGCTTGAAATATGACATTTTTACTAAAATGTATAATGAAATATTGTACGAAATCATCTCTATTACAAGGTACTTCCATATGGAATATAAATATTTATATATTAATAGTTAAATATTTCATTTTTTAGATGAGACTATAACCTACACGTACTCAGATACACAATGGTGAATTTTTAAATTAATTAAAACAATTCGTTGGGCAAATATTGTTAAAATGAATAAGAATATAATATATTCTTTAAAATAAATTCACAAGACTATTCCAGAAAGTATTATTTAATCAAGAAAACTCCATTTCAAAGTCGATTTAGAATCTCACTTTTAAAAATTGATTTTTGATTACTATTCAAACACTAGCAAAGGTAAATACATACTGTACAGTATTCTACCCTTATTATAAATACTTTTTTATCTAATTTATACATATTTTAGAGAGCTAGACAATGGATTTTGTCTGATTACGTGGAAAACCAGAAAACCCTTTGCTTCATACCATTTTGGAGGGAATTGTTCAACAGTTTAATGTACAATAATTAGTATATAAATAAATGATGTATCTGGACCTTATTAAACTGTAATTAATTGCATTTTACACTTTCTTTACGCATTTCTTGACATTTCTGATAAAAACATCTGATTACAACAGAGATTACATTTTTCAAAATTCTGTAGTATTTTATAATGAAATGAGATGATTTCTCAGATGTAAATGTTTACATAAACAAATTATCTATCCATTTATTCATTTGTAACTGATGTATGAAACAATAAGCATCTTTTCAAACCAAATATTCATATTCTCTTAGTCGAACTTGACTGTGATTGTACTGCACAAAAATTCATGTTTTCATTAAGAAATAATGCAAAGGAACGTATAAAAATTGGTTACTTTATCTACAACTAACAGGCATATAAATTTTCAGTTATGTGTGAGTAGTTCATATATACCTCAACAGATGGCGCCACAGGATCACTTAAATTCCAAAATAACTATTCAAATTGTATTTATTATACTTTTATAATCATTTATATTGATATTTATAATAAAAAATAAATTATTAATAACAATAACAATAGTTGTAGATAAATACATATATAATTCAGCTTCATAAATATATAAATGAACATAGCAACAGAAAAACATGAATATAATCATGTTTTTTTTGGCAATATAAAAATGTATCAATTTATAATTTTTGGTATGTTATTTCACATTATTTATATTTATAAAATAGATAATTATTTTCAAAATAATACATTTTTATATATTCTTTAACTAACTTCATACTTATTGTGTCAAGTTATGACATTTAAGTTCTGTCAAACTGAATGTATTGTATGAAAATACAAATATTGTTAAGATATAATAAAAATACATAAAATTGGGTTAAACGTATTATTTAAATCTTTTCTTCTTATGTATTTTGATGATTAAACCGTTGTATCTCAAAATACCTAAGCGCGGGAAATTTAAAATCTCTATAATTTCATTTATTTATCAACATGTATTTTTATTTATTTCCTAAACGGTCTCGCGTACCACTTTGAACGTGTTATAAATAAATAATATACATTACAACAAATGTTTCTAGGTCTAAGACATAGTAGCACCCCCCGTAGAAGGGTGTGAAAAAAAATCATCAATTTCCAAAGTTGGAATGTTAAATATATGATATTATTTGATAAGTTATGTGTGAGTAGTTCATATACAGGTGTTCCATTTAAGCGTGCCACCATTTCTATCTCGAGAACTATAAGAGCTACGAGGTTGGTTAAATTAGCAAAGAACCACCATTTTACAAGACTAATACAAAGAGCAAAAAAAAACTTTTTTTTGACCTGTGGTTCTCAACATACGGGACACAACTTTCTCTTTTTAGATGGGAACATATGTTTATTTTTAGGTTATTCGATAGAGCATTTTTTTCTGAATTCAGCGATATAAACATCATATACTATTTTGGTAGATTCACTATATATCTATATTTGGATTCATCTCGAGCATCGCAAAAATTTTGCTCACGGGTACAGGTCAAACCATTCATGGAATAATTTTAATATTATTTTATTAGATGTGGTTTATTGAGGACCAATCGCTTTTGGGTGTCTCATATTTTTACCGTGCATAGTTTTTGTGTAAAAAATCGAAAACTAACCGAAAAAGGAAAACTGGAACAAAACTGAAAAAAATATCCTAGATGCCAGGTTTAAATTTAAAAAGAATTACTGTGCCATCCGTCATTTTTGACAATTCAATATGAAACTTTTAATTGATTTATTTTGAAAATGAAAAGAGATATTGTAAAGGTAATTATGTTTTTACACATTATAATAGTGAGCGAAATATATACAAATACACTGAATGTTAAGTGTGGTGTGTTTTAAATATTTAATTTTATGACATTTGACGTTTGGTCAGTCAATCAAAAAATGAGTTGGAGACAACTAAGTGAAAAATGTCATATTTACTAAAATGTATAATGAAATATTGTACGAAATTTAATAAGAAATCATCTCTAATACAGGTACTTTTATATAGAATATAAATATTTATATATTATTAGTTAAATATTTTATTTTTTAGATGAGACTATAACCTTCACGTACTCAGATACTCTAATATGGAATTTTTTATAAACTCACACAATCTATTGGGCAATAATTATAAAAATAAGTAATAGTAAAACTAAAGAATATTCCAGAATGGATTATTTAATCAAGAAAACTGCATTTCAAAATTGATTTATACTCTGACGTTTAAAAAACTATATTTGATTACTATTCAAACACTTCCAAAGGTAAATTCATACTGTACAGAATTCTTCCCTTATATATAAATACTTTTTAAATCTAATTTATACATATTTTAGATAGTTAGACTATAGATTTTGTCTGATTACGTGGAAAAACTGACAAGCCTTTATTTCATACAGTTTTGGAGGAAATTGTTTAACAATTTAATGTACAATAATTACTATATAAATAAATGATGTATCTGGACTTTAATAAACTTTTGTTAATTGCAATTTACTCTTTCTTTACGCATTTTGTAACATTTCTGATGAAAACATTTGATTACAATAGAAATTACATTTTTCAAAATTCTGTAGTATTTTATAATGAAATGAGATGATTTCTCAGATGTAAACGTTTACATAAACAAAGTATTTATCCATTTATCCATTTGTAACTGATGTATGAAATAATAAACACCTTTTCAAACCAAATATTCACCGAGTAGTTCGTCTGATTATCAGCTGATGGCATCTGCTCTTAGTCGAACTTGTATGTGATTGTACTGCACGAAAATTCATGTTTTCATTAAGAAATAATGCAAAAGAACGTATAAAAATTGGTCACTTTATCTACAACTAACAGGCATATAAATTTTCAGTTATGTGTGAGTAGTTCATATATGCCTCAACAGATGGCGCTAGAGTAGCACTTAAATTTCAAAATAACTTCAAATTGTATTTATTATACTTTTATAATCATTTAAATTGATATTTATAATAAAAAATAAATTATTAATAACAATAACAATAGTTGTAGATAAATACATATATAATTCAGCTTCATAAATATATAAATGAACATAGCAACAGAAAGCATCAATATAATCTTGTTTTTTTTGGCAATATAAAAATGTATCAGTTTATAAATTTTGGTATGTTATTTCACATTATTTATATTTATAAAATAGATAATTATTTTCAAAATAATACATTTTTATATATTCTTTAACTAACTTCATACTTATTGTGTCAAGTTATGACATTTAAGTTCTGTCAAACTGAATGTATTGTATGAAAACAAAAATATTGTTAAGATATAATAAAAATACATAAAATTGGGTTAAACGTATTATTTAAATCTTTTCTACTTATGTATTTTGATGATTAAACTATTGTATCTCAAAATCTCTAAGCGCGGGAAATTTAAAATCTCTATAATTTCATTTATTTATCAACATGTATTTTTATTTATTTCCTAAACGGTCTCGCGTGCCGCTTTGAACGTGTTATAAATAAATAATATACATTACAACAAATGTTTCTAAGTCTAACACATAGTAGCACCCCCCGTAGAAGGGTGTGAAAAAAATTCATCAATTTCCAAAGTTGGAATATTAAATATATGATATTATTTGATAAGTTATGTGTGAGTAGTTCATATACAGGGTGTTCCATTTAAGCGTGCCACCATTTCTATCTCGAGAACTATAAGAGCTACGAGGTTGGTTAAATTAGCAAAGAACCACCATTTTACAAGACTAATACAAAGAGCAAAAATAGCTATTTTTAGTACAAGTGAGCAAAATATGTCTTTTTTTCACGGGCTCAGAAATTGGCCACAAGAGCGAAGCGAGTGTGCCAACTGGACAAGTGAGAAAAAGACATGCTCACGTGTGCTAAACATAATTTTTTCCACAATCTTAAAATAAAATTTATAAAAAAAAACAAAACATTGTACTTTTTTATTTAATAATGAAAATCTCAACAGTACAATTATGTTTATAAATTATAATTAAATATAATGTAATTTAATGTAAAATGTATTATAATGTCTGTAATCCCATGAAAACATTGTGCTCAGAGTAAGTGTATTTTGCTCACTAATGTTATTTACTTTGCTTACTTGTGAAGAAATTTATTTACTTTGCTCACTTGTGATTCAATATGCTACTTTGCTCACTGTTTTAAGTTGAATAATGATGTATTTTGCTAACGATTTTGGAAAAAACTTTTTTTTGACCTGTGGTTCTCAAAATACGGGACACAACTTTCTCTTTTTAGATGGGAACATATGTTTATTTTTAGGTTATTCGATAGAGCATTTTTTTCTGAATTCAGCGATATAAACATCATATACTATTTTGATAGATTCATTATCTACTAGCGTGCAGAATTGAGAAAAATGTTACATTCCGATCGGCTTTTGTTTTCTGCAAAAATTTCTCAAAAGTATGTCGAGTTTGGTCTCAAATGAAAGGTCTCGTTGAGGGCTAGCGTGCAGAATTGACAAAAATGTCCCATTCCGATCGGCTTTTGTTTTCTGCAAAAAGTTCTCAAAGTTATGTCGAGTTTGGACTCAAATGAAACGTCTTGTTGAGGGCTAGCGTGTAGAATTGACAAAAATGTTCCATGTTGACCGGCTTTTGTTTTTTGCAAAAAAATATTAGAAGTATATCGTGTTTGCAATCTAATGAAAGGTCTTAGTGAGGCCTGACGTGGAAATATGAAATAATTGTTTCATGTCGATCGGCATTTGTTTTTTGCACTGACAGCGGAGCTCTAGGGAATGCTCGGCGTAGCCGAGAATTCGCTAGTCATATACTATTTTGATAGATTCACTATATATCTATATTTGGATTCATCTCGAGCATCGCAAAAATTTTGCTCACGGGTACAGGTCAAACCATTCATGGAATAATTTTAATATTATTTTATTAGATGTGGTTTATTGAGGACCAATCGCTTTTGGGTGTCTCATATTTTTACCGTGCATAGTTTTTGTGTAAAAAATCGAAAACTAACCGAAAAAGGAAAACTGGAACAAAACTGAAAAAAATATCCTAGATGCCAGGTTTAAATTTAAAAAGAATTACTGTGCCATCCGTCATTTTTGACAATTCAATATGAAACTTTTAATTGATTTATTTTGAAAATGAAAAGAGATATTGTAAAGGTAATTATGTTTTTACACATTATAATAGTGAGCGAAATATATACAAATACACTGAATGTTAAGTGTGGTGTGTTTTAAATATTTAATTTTATGACATTGACGTTTATTATACGTAAGGGTACCAAAAATATAAATAGGCTATTATAAATTGTAAATATAATATATTTTGTTATAAATCAGTATATTTTAATGATTCGTACATATACATTCCAATAAAAACGTATTTTAAATAAAAAAAACTAATTCCATTTTCACTTTTGTTTGAGCACTGCTTTCAGCCATTACAGGTATATTTTAGAACGAGAAATCTTGAGAAATACGGCGAATTAAAAGGTAATATTTGTATTATTAGGTGTATTACTATAAAACTTAATTTATCTATATGTTTTCTTTTCAATTAAAACACTTTAAATTACAAAGTTTTGTATAACCGGCAATTTTGACAGTTGCTTCCGGGGCTCATCAAGTGATGGATAGCTCGGTGAAAAAGGCTATTTTTTCTAATATTACAGCGAGATATTGTATGAGAATTATCACAAATCATCAGTAATACAATGTATTTTAAGGTATGATATAAATTTTTGCATATTAATACTATTTTTTTCTCATTTTTATTTAGTTTTCCTAACCTGTATGAACTCTGGCATATCGAGATGAAATTTATATGAAATAAGGCTATTCGTTGGATGAAAATCATTATTAAATGTGGAAATATAATGTATCCTTTAAAATGAAACCAGAAATTTTGCACGATATTATAAAATTTAACAAAAATGCCGTATTTGACACTTGAGTTGGAGACACGACCGAGTTATCTGCTTGAAATATGACATTTTTACTAAAATGTATAATGAAATATTGTACGAAATCATCTCTATTACAAGGTACTTCCATATGGAATATAAATATTTATATATTAATAGTTAAATATTTCATTTTTTAGATGAGACTATAACCTACACGTACTCAGATACACAATGGTGAATTTTTAAATTAATTAAAACAATTCGTTGGGCAAATATTGTTAAAATGAATAAGAATATAATATATTCTTTAAAATAAATTCACAAGACTATTCCAGAAAGTATTATTTAATCAAGAAAACTCCATTTCAAAGTCGATTTAGAATCTCACTTTTAAAAATTGATTTTTGATTACTATTCAAACACTAGCAAAGGTAAATACATACTGTACAGTATTCTACCCTTATTATAAATACTTTTTTATCTAATTTATACATATTTTAGAGAGCTAGACAATGGATTTTGTCTGATTACGTGGAAAACCAGAAAACCCTTTGCTTCATACCATTTTGGAGGGAATTGTTCAACAGTTTAATGTACAATAATTAGTATATAAATAAATGATGTATCTGGACCTTATTAAACTGTAATTAATTGCATTTTACACTTTCTTTACGCATTTCTTGACATTTCTGATAAAAACATCTGATTACAACAGAGATTACATTTTTCAAAATTCTGTAGTATTTTATAATGAAATGAGATGATTTCTCAGATGTAAATGTTTACATAAACAAATTATCTATCCATTTATTCATTTGTAACTGATGTATGAAACAATAAGCATCTTTTCAAACCAAATATTCATATTCTCTTAGTCGAACTTGACTGTGATTGTACTGCACAAAAATTCATGTTTTCATTAAGAAATAATGCAAAGGAACGTATAAAAATTGGTTACTTTATCTACAACTAACAGGCATATAAATTTTCAGTTATGTGTGAGTAGTTCATATATACCTCAACAGATGGCGCCACAGGATCACTTAAATTCCAAAATAACTATTCAAATTGTATTTATTATACTTTTATAATCATTTATATTGATATTTATAATAAAAAATAAATTATTAATAACAATAACAATAGTTGTAGATAAATACATATATAATTCAGCTTCATAAATATATAAATGAACATAGCAACAGAAAAACATGAATATAATCATGTTTTTTTTGGCAATATAAAAATGTATCAATTTATAATTTTTGGTATGTTATTTCACATTATTTATATTTATAAAATAGATAATTATTTTCAAAATAATACATTTTTATATATTCTTTAACTAACTTCATACTTATTGTGTCAAGTTATGACATTTAAGTTCTGTCAAACTGAATGTATTGTATGAAAATACAAATATTGTTAAGATATAATAAAAATACATAAAATTGGGTTAAACGTATTATTTAAATCTTTTCTTCTTATGTATTTTGATGATTAAACCGTTGTATCTCAAAATACCTAAGCGCGGGAAATTTAAAATCTCTATAATTTCATTTATTTATCAACATGTATTTTTATTTATTTCCTAAACGGTCTCGCGTACCACTTTGAACGTGTTATAAATAAATAATATACATTACAACAAATGTTTCTAGGTCTAAGACATAGTAGCACCCCCCGTAGAAGGGTGTGAAAAAAAATCATCAATTTCCAAAGTTGGAATGTTAAATATATGATATTATTTGATAAGTTATGTGTGAGTAGTTCATATACAGGTGTTCCATTTAAGCGTGCCACCATTTCTATCTCGAGAACTATAAGAGCTACGAGGTTGGTTAAATTAGCAAAGAACCACCATTTTACAAGACTAATACAAAGAGCAAAAAAAAACTTTTTTTTGACCTGTGGTTCTCAACATACGGGACACAACTTTCTCTTTTTAGATGGGAACATATGTTTATTTTTAGGTTATTCGATAGAGCATTTTTTTCTGAATTCAGCGATATAAACATCATATACTATTTTGATAGATTCATTATCTACTAGCGTGCAGAATTGAGAAAAATGTTACATTCCGATCGGCTTTTGTTTTTTGCAAAAATTTCTCAAAAGTATGTCGAGTTTGGTCTCAAATGAAAGGTCCCGTTGAGGGCTAGCGTGCAGAATTGACAAAAATGTCCCATTCCGATCGGCTTTTGTTTTCTGCAAAAAGTTCTCAAAGTTATGTCGAGTTTGGACTCAAATGAAACGTCTTGTTGAGGGCTAGCGTGTAGAATTGACAAAAATGTTTCATGTCGACGGTCTTTTGTTTTTTGCAAAAAATTATTAGAACTATATTGTGTTTGCAATCTAATGAAAGGTCTCGGTGAGGCCTGACGTGGAAATATGAAATAATTGTTTTATGTCGATCGGCATTTGTTTTTTGCACTGACAGCGGAGCTCTAGGGAATGCTCGGCGTAGCCGAGAATTCGCTAGTCATATACTATTTTGGTAGATTCACTATATATATCTCTATATATAGTTGGATTCATCTCGAGCATCGTAAAAAGTTTGCTCACCGGTACAGGTCAAACCATTCATGTAATAATTTTAATATTATTTTATTAGATGTGGATTATTGAGGACCAATCGCTTTCGGGTGTCCCATATTTTTACCGTGCATAGTTTTTGTGTAAAAAATCGAAAACTAAGCCAAAAAGGAAAACTGGAACAAAACTGAAAAAAATATCCTAGATGCCAGGTTTAAATTTAAAAAGAATTACTGTGCCATCCGTCATTTTTGACAATTCAATATGAAACTTTTAATTGATTTATTTTGAAAATGAAAAGAGATATTGTAAAGGTAATTATGTTTTTACACATTATAATAGTGAGCGAAATATATACAAATACACTGAATGTTAAGTGTGGTGTGTTTTAAATATTTAATTTTATGACATTTGACGTTTGGTCAGTCAATCAAAAAATGAGTTGGAGACAACTAAGTGAAAAATGTCATATTTACTAAAATGTATAATGAAATATTGTACGAAATTTAATAAGAAATCATCTCTAATACAGGTACTTTTATATAGAATATAAATATTTATATATTATTAGTTAAATATTTTATTTTTTAGATGAGACTATAACCTTCACGTACTCAGATACTCTAATATGGAATTTTTTATAAACTCACACAATCTATTGGGCAATAATTATAAAAATAAGTAATAGTAAAACTAAAGTATATTCCAGAATGGATTATTTAATCAAGAAAACTGCATTTCAAAATTGATTTATACTCTGACGTTTAAAAAACTATATTTGATTACTATTCAAACACTTCCAAAGGTAAATTCATACTGTACAGAATTCTTCCCTTATATATAAATACTTTTTAAATCTAATTTATACATATTTTAGATAGTTAGACTATAGATTTTGTCTGATTACGTGGAAAAACTGACAAGCCTTTATTTCATACAGTTTTGGAGGAAATTGTTTAACAATTTAATGTACAATAATTACTATATAAATAAATGATGTATCTGGACTTTAATAAACTTTTGTTAATTGCAATTTACTCTTTCTTTACGCATTTTGTAACATTTCTGATGAAAACATTTGATTACAATAGAAATTACATTTTTCAAAATTCTGTAGTATTTTATAATGAAATGAGATGATTTCTCAGATGTAAACGTTTACATAAACAAAGTATTTATCCATTTATCCATTTGTAACTGATGTATGAAATAATAAACACCTTTTCAAACCAAATATTCACCGAGTAGTTCGTCTGATTATCAGCTGATGGCATCTGCTCTTAGTCGAACTTGTATGTGATTGTACTGCACGAAAATTCATGTTTTCATTAAGAAATAATGCAAAAGAACGTATAAAAATTGGTCACTTTATCTACAACTAACAGGCATATAAATTTTCAGTTATGTGTGAGTAGTTCATATATGCCTCAACAGATGGCGCTAGAGTAGCACTTAAATTTCAAAATAACTTCAAATTGTATTTATTATACTTTTATAATCATTTAAATTGATATTTATAATAAAAAATAAATTATTAATAACAATAACAATAGTTGTAGATAAATACATATATAATTCAGCTTCATAAATATATAAATGAACATAGCAACAGAAAGCATCAATATAATCTTGTTTTTTTTGGCAATATAAAAATGTATCAGTTTATAAATTTTGGTATGTTATTTCACATTATTTATATTTATAAAATAGATAATTATTTTCAAAATAATACATTTTTATATATTCTTTAACTAACTTCATACTTATTGTGTCAAGTTATGACATTTAAGTTCTGTCAAACTGAATGTATTGTATGAAAACAAAAATATTGTTAAGATATAATAAAAATACATAAAATTGGGTTAAACGTATTATTTAAATCTTTTCTACTTATGTATTTTGATGATTAAACTATTGTATCTCAAAATCTCTAAGCGCGGGAAATTTAAAATCTCTATAATTTCATTTATTTATCAACATGTATTTTTATTTATTTCCTAAACGGTCTCGCGTGCCGCTTTGAACGTGTTATAAATAAATAATATACATTACAACAAATGTTTCTAAGTCTAACACATAGTAGCACCCCCCGTAGAAGGGTGTGAAAAAAATTCATCAATTTCCAAAGTTGGAATATTAAATATATGATATTATTTGATAAGTTATGTGTGAGTAGTTCATATACAGGGTGTTCCATTTAAGCGTGCCACCATTTCTATCTCGAGAACTATAAGAGCTACGAGGTTGGTTAAATTAGCAAAGAACCACCATTTTACAAGACTAATACAAAGAGCAAAAATAGCTATTTTTAGTACAAGTGAGCAAAATATGTCTTTTTTTCACGGGCTCAGAAATTGGCCACAAGAGCGAAGCGAGTGTGCCAACTGGACAAGTGAGAAAAAGACATGCTCACGTGTGCTAAACATAATTTTTTCCACAATCTTAAAATAAAATTTATAAAAAAAAACAAAACATTGTACTTTTTTATTTAATAATGAAAATCTCAACAGTACAATTATGTTTATAAATTATAATTAAATATAATGTAATTTAATGTAAAATGTATTATAATGTCTGTAATCCCATGAAAACATTGTGCTCAGAGTAAGTGTATTTTGCTCACTAATGTTATTTACTTTGCTTACTTGTGAAGAAATTTATTTACTTTGCTCACTTGTGATTCAATATGCTACTTTGCTCACTGTTTTAAGTTGAATAATGATGTATTTTGCTAACGATTTTGGAAAAAACTTTTTTTTGACCTGTGGTTCTCAAAATACGGGACACAACTTTCTCTTTTTAGATGGGAACATATGTTTATTTTTAGGTTATTCGATAGAGCATTTTTTTCTGAATTCAGCGATATAAACATCATATACTATTTTGATAGATTCACTATATATCTATATTTGGATTCATCTCGAGCATCGCAAAAATTTTGCTCACGGGTACAGGTCAAACCATTCATGGAATAATTTTAATATTATTTTATTAGATGTGGTTTATTGAGGACCAATCGCTTTTGGGTGTCTCATATTTTTACCGTGCATAGTTTTTGTGTAAAAAATCGAAAACTAACCGAAAAAGGAAAACTGGAACAAAACTGAAAAAAATATCCTAGATGCCAGGTTTAAATTTAAAAAGAATTACTGTGCCATCCGTCATTTTTGACAATTCAATATGAAACTTTTAATTGATTTATTTTGAAAATGAAAAGAGATATTGTAAAGGTAATTATGTTTTTACACATTATAATAGTGAGCGAAATATATACAAATACACTGAATGTTAAGTGTGGTGTGTTTTAAATATTTAATTTTATGACATTGACGTTTATTATACGTAAGGGTACCAAAAATATAAATAGGCTATTATAAATTGTAAATATAATATATTTTGTTATAAATCAGTATATTTTAATGATTCGTACATATACATTCCAATAAAAACGTATTTTAAATAAAAAAAACTAATTCCATTTTCACTTTTGTTTGAGCACTGCTTTCAGCCATTACAGGTATATTTTAGAACGAGAAATCTTGAGAAATACGGCGAATTAAAAGGTAATATTTGTATTATTAGGTGTATTACTATAAAACTTAATTTATCTATATGTTTTCTTTTCAATTAAAACACTTTAAATTACAAAGTTTTGTATAACCGGCAATTTTGACAGTTGCTTCCGGGGCTCATCAAGTGATGGATAGCTCGGTGAAAAAGGCTATTTTTTCTAATATTACAGCGAGATATTGTATGAGAATTATCACAAATCATCAGTAATACAATGTATTTTAAGGTATGATATAAATTTTTGCATATTAATACTATTTTTTTCTCATTTTTATTTAGTTTTCCTAACCTGTATGAACTCTGGCATATCGAGATGAAATTTATATGAAATAAGGCTATTCGTTGGATGAAAATCATTATTAAATGTGGAAATATAATGTATCCTTTAAAATGAAACCAGAAATTTTGCACGATATTATAAAATTTAACAAAAATGCCGTATTTGACACTTGAGTTGGAGACACGACCGAGTTATCTGCTTGAAATATGACATTTTTACTAAAATGTATAATGAAATATTGTACGAAATCATCTCTATTACAAGGTACTTCCATATGGAATATAAATATTTATATATTAATAGTTAAATATTTCATTTTTTAGATGAGACTATAACCTACACGTACTCAGATACACAATGGTGAATTTTTAAATTAATTAAAACAATTCGTTGGGCAAATATTGTTAAAATGAATAAGAATATAATATATTCTTTAAAATAAATTCACAAGACTATTCCAGAAAGTATTATTTAATCAAGAAAACTCCATTTCAAAGTCGATTTAGAATCTTACTTTTAAAAATTGATTTTTGATTACTATTCAAACACTAGCAAAGGTAAATACATACTGTACAGTATTCTACCCTTATTATAAATACTTTTTTATCTAATTTATACATATTTTAGAGAGCTAGACAATGGATTTTGTCTGATTACGTGGAAAACCAGAAAACCCTTTGCTTCATACCATTTTGGAGGGAATTGTTCAACAGTTTAATGTACAATAATTAGTATATAAATAAATGATGTATCTGGACCTTATTAAACTGTAATTAATTGCATTTTACACTTTCTTTACGCATTTCTTGACATTTCTGATATAAAAACATCTGATTACAACAGAGATTACATTTTTCAAAATTCTGTAGTATTTTATAATGAAATGAGATGATTTCTCAGATGTAAATGTTTACATAAACAAATTATCTATCCATTTATTCATTTGTAACTGATGTATGAAACAATAAGCATCTTTTCAAACCAAATATTCATATTCTCTTAGTCGAACTTGACTGTGATTGTACTGCACAAAAATTCATGTTTTCATTAAGAAATAATGCAAAGGAACGTATAAAAATTGGTTACTTTATCTACAACTAACAGGCATATAAATTTTCAGTTATGTGTGAGTAGTTCATATATACCTCAACAGATGGCGCCACAGGATCACTTAAATTCCAAAATAACTATTCAAATTGTATTTATTATACTTTTATAATCATTTATATTGATATTTATAATAAAAAATAAATTATTAATAACAATAACAATAGTTGTAGATAAATACATATATAATTCAGCTTCATAAATATATAAATGAACATAGCAACAGAAAAACATGAATATAATCATGTTTTTTTTGGCAATATAAAAATGTATCAATTTATAATTTTTGGTATGTTATTTCACATTATTTATATTTATAAAATAGATAATTATTTTCAAAATAATACATTTTTATATATTCTTTAACTAACTTCATACTTATTGTGTCAAGTTATGACATTTAAGTTCTGTCAAACTGAATGTATTGTATGAAAATACAAATATTGTTAAGATATAATAAAAATACATAAAATTGGGTTAAACGTATTATTTAAATCTTTTCTTCTTATGTATTTTGATGATTAAACCGTTGTATCTCAAAATACCTAAGCGCGGGAAATTTAAAATCTCTATAATTTCATTTATTTATCAACATGTATTTTTATTTATTTCCTAAACGGTCTCGCGTACCACTTTGAACGTGTTATAAATAAATAATATACATTACAACAAATGTTTCTAGGTCTAAGACATAGTAGCACCCCCCGTAGAAGGGTGTGAAAAAAAATCATCAATTTCCAAAGTTGGAATGTTAAATATATGATATTATTTGATAAGTTATGTGTGAGTAGTTCATATACAGGTGTTCCATTTAAGCGTGCCACCATTTCTATCTCGAGAACTATAAGAGCTACGAGGTTGGTTAAATTAGCAAAGAACCACCATTTTACAAGACTAATACAAAGAGCAAAAAAAAACTTTTTTTTGACCTGTGGTTCTCAACATACGGGACACAACTTTCTCTTTTTAGATGGGAACATATGTTTATTTTTAGGTTATTCGATAGAGCATTTTTTTCTGAATTCAGCGATATAAACATCATATACTATTTTGGTAGATTCACTATATATATCTCTATATATAGTTGGATTCATCTCGAGCATCGTAAAAAGTTTGCTCACCGGTACAGGTCAAACCATTCATGTAATAATTTTAATATTATTTTATTAGATGTGGATTATTGAGGACCAATCGCTTTCGGGTGTCCCATATTTTTACCGTGCATAGTTTTTGTGTAAAAAATCGAAAACTAAGCCAAAAAGGAAAACTGGAACAAAACTGAAAAAAATATCCTAGATGCCAGGTTTAAATTTAAAAAGAATTACTGTGCCATCCGTCATTTTTGACAATTCAATATGAAACTTTTAATTGATTTATTTTGAAAATGAAAAGAGATATTGTAAAGGTAATTATGTTTTTACACATTATAATAGTGAGCGAAATATATACAAATACACTGAATGTTAAGTGTGGTGTGTTTTAAATATTTAATTTTATGACATTTGACGTTTGGTCAGTCAATCAAAAAATGAGTTGGAGACAACTAAGTGAAAAATGTCATATTTACTAAAATGTATAATGAAATATTGTACGAAATTTAATAAGAAATCATCTCTAATACAGGTACTTTTATATAGAATATAAATATTTATATATTATTAGTTAAATATTTTATTTTTTAGATGAGACTATAACCTTCACGTACTCAGATACTCTAATATGGAATTTTTTATAAACTCACACAATCTATTGGGCAATAATTATAAAAATAAGTAATAGTAAAACTAAAGTATATTCCAGAATGGATTATTTAATCAAGAAAACTGCATTTCAAAATTGATTTATACTCTGACGTTTAAAAAACTATATTTGATTACTATTCAAACACTTCCAAAGGTAAATTCATACTGTACAGAATTCTTCCCTTATATATAAATACTTTTTAAATCTAATTTATACATATTTTAGATAGTTAGACTATAGATTTTGTCTGATTACGTGGAAAAACTGACAAGCCTTTATTTCATACAGTTTTGGAGGAAATTGTTTAACAATTTAATGTACAATAATTACTATATAAATAAATGATGTATCTGGACTTTAATAAACTTTTGTTAATTGCAATTTACTCTTTCTTTACGCATTTTGTAACATTTCTGATGAAAACATTTGATTACAATAGAAATTACATTTTTCAAAATTCTGTAGTATTTTATAATGAAATGAGATGATTTCTCAGATGTAAACGTTTACATAAACAAAGTATTTATCCATTTATCCATTTGTAACTGATGTATGAAATAATAAACACCTTTTCAAACCAAATATTCACCGAGTAGTTCGTCTGATTATCAGCTGATGGCATCTGCTCTTAGTCGAACTTGTATGTGATTGTACTGCACGAAAATTCATGTTTTCATTAAGAAATAATGCAAAAGAACGTATAAAAATTGGTCACTTTATCTACAACTAACAGGCATATAAATTTTCAGTTATGTGTGAGTAGTTCATATATGCCTCAACAGATGGCGCTAGAGTAGCACTTAAATTTCAAAATAACTTCAAATTGTATTTATTATACTTTTATAATCATTTAAATTGATATTTATAATAAAAAATAAATTATTAATAACAATAACAATAGTTGTAGATAAATACATATATAATTCAGCTTCATAAATATATAAATGAACATAGCAACAGAAAGCATCAATATAATCTTGTTTTTTTTGGCAATATAAAAATGTATCAGTTTATAAATTTTGGTATGTTATTTCACATTATTTATATTTATAAAATAGATAATTATTTTCAAAATAATACATTTTTATATATTCTTTAACTAACTTCATACTTATTGTGTCAAGTTATGACATTTAAGTTCTGTCAAACTGAATGTATTGTATGAAAACAAAAATATTGTTAAGATATAATAAAAATACATAAAATTGGGTTAAACGTATTATTTAAATCTTTTCTACTTATGTATTTTGATGATTAAACTATTGTATCTCAAAATCTCTAAGCGCGGGAAATTTAAAATCTCTATAATTTCATTTATTTATCAACATGTATTTTTATTTATTTCCTAAACGGTCTCGCGTGCCGCTTTGAACGTGTTATAAATAAATAATATACATTACAACAAATGTTTCTAAGTCTAACACATAGTAGCACCCCCCGTAGAAGGGTGTGAAAAAAATTCATCAATTTCCAAAGTTGGAATATTAAATATATGATATTATTTGATAAGTTATGTGTGAGTAGTTCATATACAGGGTGTTCCATTTAAGCGTGCCACCATTTCTATCTCGAGAACTATAAGAGCTACGAGGTTGGTTAAATTAGCAAAGAACCACCATTTTACAAGACTAATACAAAGAGCAAAAATAGCTATTTTTAGTACAAGTGAGCAAAATATGTCTTTTTTTCACGGGCTCAGAAATTGGCCACAAGAGCGAAGCGAGTGTGCCAACTGGACAAGTGAGAAAAAGACATGCTCACGTGTGCTAAACATAATTTTTTCCACAATCTTAAAATAAAATTTATAAAAAAAAACAAAACATTGTACTTTTTTATTTAATAATGAAAATCTCAACAGTACAATTATGTTTATAAATTATAATTAAATATAATGTAATTTAATGTAAAATGTATTATAATGTCTGTAATCCCATGAAAACATTGTGCTCAGAGTAAGTGTATTTTGCTCACTAATGTTATTTACTTTGCTTACTTGTGAAGAAATTTATTTACTTTGCTCACTTGTGATTCAATATGCTACTTTGCTCACTGTTTTAAGTTGAATAATGATGTATTTTGCTAACGATTTTGGAAAAAACTTTTTTTTGACCTGTGGTTCTCAAAATACGGGACACAACTTTCTCTTTTTAGATGGGAACATATGTTTATTTTTAGGTTATTCGATAGAGCATTTTTTTCTGAATTCAGCGATATAAACATCATATACTATTTTGATAGATTCACTATCTATATATCTATCTATCTATATTTGGATTCATCTCGAGCATCGCAAAAACTTTGCTCACGGGTACAGGTCAAACCATTCATGTAATAATTTTAATATTATTTTATTAGATGCGGTTTAATGAGGACCAATCGCTTTTGGGTATCCCATATTTTTACCGTGCATAGTTTTTGTGTAAAAAATCGAAAACTAAGCGAAAAAGGAAAACTGGAACAAAACTGAAAAAAATATCCTAGATGCCAGGTTTAAATTTAAAAAGAATTACTGTGCCATCCGTCATTTTTGACAATTCAATATGAAACTTTTAATTGATTTATTTTGAAAATGAAAAGAGATATTGTGAAGGTAATTACATTTTTATACATTATAATAGTGAGCGAAATATATAAAAATACATTGAATATTAAGTGTGGTGTATTTAAAATATTTAATTTTTATGACGTTTGACGTTTATCATCTGTTGGGTCAGTCAATCAAAAAATTCGTGGCACAAGTTTTATATTTTCAAAGAGAAATATACAGAAATATAAAGTAAACTATGTACAATACACTTTGTGATGTAAGTATATTATTTTAAATTTGTTTCGTTGTATTTAAAGATGTATTTTCATTTCAGTTACAATTTTTAATTGGTTATCCAAACAAGAGTATATTTATAGAAGAGAAATAACATAAAATTACTAAAAATAACACTACTGAAGTGTAACTGGTTATCATAAAAGTGCATTTTATATAATAATTTACGGCAAACCTTATTTACAATATTTAAATTTTCATGACATATGACGTGTCAAAACGTCAGCTCTAATCAAAAAATCATCTTGCAAGTCTTGTATTTGCTTGGAGAAATATATAGTAAAATTATTTTAAAAATAAAATTACCCTACATTTTATAATGTAAGTATGTAATTTTATATTTTCTTGAATGTATTTAAACATGTGTTTTCATTTCAGTTATACTCGTAGTTATCCAAACAAAAATATATTCATAGAAAAGGATAACATAAAATTACGGATAATAACACTATTGACAAAAATTTAATTATGGAAATCAAACAAGGCGCGTCGTATTCACTCATAAACACATTTATTTAAAAATACTGACAAACCTTTCCTTCATACCCCCTTGGAAGAAATGTTTAATAATTTATTGTACAAGAATTATTTTCAATTATGTATCTGGATTATATTGAACTGTAAGTAACTGCATTGTATACATTCTTTATGTATTCTTTCATCAAATTTCAGATGAAAGTAGTTGATTACAACAACAATTAGATTTTTAAAATTTCTATTGTATTTTGTTATGAAATGAGATGATTTTTTAAATGAAAACGTATACAAAAACAAAGTATCTATCCAATTATTCAATTATCATTGATATTTCAAACAATAAACACTTTCTGAAACCAAATATTCAACGAGAAATGCTTTTGATGACATGTGCTCCCAGGTGAATGGATTACATGAAAATTCATATTTTTACTACGAAATAATGCAAAAAAAAATGTTTGAAAATTGTTGGATATTAGTTTAAGGTACGATATAAATATTATTAGGTACATTTTTAATTTTTATCACTTACAGATGTTAGTTAGACAATGGATTTTGTGAGACTACGTTGAAATTTTTTTTCATACCGTTTTGGAGGGAATTTTTAACAATTTAATGTACAATAATTATTATATAAATAAATTATGTATCTGGACCTTATTGAACTTTAATTAATTGCATTTTACACATTCTTTAAATTTAAATTATTTTTCAAAATTCTGTAGTATTTTATAAAGAAATGAGATGAGATGTAAACGTTTACATAAACAAAGTATCTATCCATTTATTCATTTGTAACTGATGTATGAAACAATAAACATCTTTTCAAACCAAATATTCACCGAGTAGTAAATTGAATGTACGGAAAAACTTATGTAGAATATATTGTTAATGTGTTGGACACATCAGATTTTTTTATATCTGTGTTATCTATTTGTATTTAAATATAAGTGATGAGAGATTCTATAATTTAAATTTTATTGGAGTCATAAAATAAGGTAGTCATTGCCAACTTTAAGCATGTTTACATTTAAAGTGACCTACATTTCTGTAAAGGTATTATGGGAATATGACCCTTTTTAATTAGTCCATAGTTTATACCACAAGACTTTTAGGTTGGTACTCAACTAACCGAGTAATTTAATTTTAAATTTAAATCTAAGATTAATACTCAGATTTTCGTTACATTCAACATAACATAAATAATAAAATTTAAATAATTAAATTGCATTTTTATTTCTTATATTTCGGTTGATTACAATATAGAAATATTGTAAATTCAAAAATAATCAAATTTTATTTGGAAATACAGTAACACAATGAATTTCAATTGGTTGATATGAAGTTTAGTACATTTACTTTAAGGTTTAACATTAATATTTATATATAAATAGCTAATTGTTTACCAGTTACATATGTAAAAAGGTTCAAATGTCTTCATCACAGGTTCGGGTATAATTATAACAAAATTGATATTTTTCTATAAATTTAAAAAACCAATAGACTTTTCTTCTTATTCTTCTTAAACTAATTAGTTCAAATATGTTGTTTGTACTATCCTTTAAGTACTTACATTTGTGACATAAGTTAAAGGTTTTGATTACAGGTTTGAATGTAGTCTACTCACTTTTAAAATAGTGAAACCTATTTCTATAATAAATAATGTTCTACAAATATATATATATATATATATATATATATATATATATATATATATATATATTTGTGCACAAACAAGTAATTGATTAATTATTATTATTTATGCAATAAAACTGCATTTAAAAACCTGCCTAAAGTTTGTGGTTGAATATTCGTTATATTGTTATAATTTAAACATTTACATATTGTAAAATATTATTTATTAAATTATAAAACTATTTAAAATAAAGTAAACTACCTTTTTAACAGTATTTTATTACAAACAACGATTGTATTTCAAAATTACAACCTCTAGGCTAACTATATCAACATCAAAATCAATAATTCCCATAGGCACATATAAATATTTTACGAATAAAATAATACATGTATATAAAATTATTTAACATAACGTTAATTCTACTCGATGATTAAAATAAATAAAATATGCACATCTAGAAGCAATCTAACTACTTCTATTCTCGAAGAAGCACAATTTCAAGGGCAGTGATAAAATAATATTAGTAAAATAAAATAAATACATATATAATTCAGCTTCATAAAGATATAAATGAATATAGGAACAGCTAAGCATAAATGTAATCATGTTTTTTTAGCAATATAAAAATGTATCTTGATATATTACGGTATGTTATTTCACATTATTCACATTAATAAAATAGATAATTATTTTCAAAATAATATATTTTTATACATTCTTTAACTAACTTCGGACTTATTGTGTCAATTGATGACAGTCGTTCAGTCAAACTGAATGTACTGCATGAAAATACAAATTTTGCTAAGATATAATAAAAAAGAATGTATGAACATTAGTCAAAATCGTCTTTGAATCATTTTATGTCATATGTAATAGATGTAAAATGCGTTGATTACCGCTGTGAATAAAATACAATGATTTTTAAATCATTTTAAAGCTTTTCATGTAATAAATATTGTTATAAAAAGAGGAACTAGAATACATCCTTTCATACACAACCAACGAATTGCATGAGGAAGGATGTTTATACAGGGTGTTCATTTTAAATGGGTCACTATTGCTATCTCGAGGACTATAAGAGCTACGAAGTCGGTTAAATTAACAAATAATGGGTCTATTCTGTAACTCAGTGGTTTATTTTTAACCAGTTACTAAAATTCTTGACAAATAAAAACAAGTTTTGCAACTGATGTTTTGATATTTTCTTCAGTGCTATTTATTTTCATTGGAGAATAAATTTAGCGACCTGATAAAAATTAATCATTGAGTTACAGAATAGGGGGGAATTTCTATTTTACAACACAATTAACATGACACAAACAATTTTTTTTAAACTAGTGGTTCTCAAAATACTGTTACTAACGTTTTAATTTTAAATGGGAACCTATTTTCCTTATTTGCTTTTTCAGTAGAGAATATTATTCTGAATTCAATGATATAATATTATCATACCCTAACATAATAATTTTTTGAGAAAAATACATCTGAAGTTTTATATTAATTTGATTAAAATATGACAATAATAAGAGTGCCATGACGGAAAAAACGGATATCAAGTCATTTCTTAACCTGGATTTAGAGTGCCTTGAATTAAATATGTGAATACTTTATTTGGTTATTATACTTTTATTTACTTCTTTCTATCAAGGCACTTTAATTATAGTCATATTTTAATCAAATTAATATAAGATTTCAGATGCATTTTTCTCAAAAAAATCGTTATGTTAAGTTATGGTAATAATATATCATTGAATTCAGAACAAAATTCTCTATTGAATAAGCAAATAAAAAAATTGGTTAACATTTAAAATAAAAAAGTTGGGACACAATTTTCAGAACCATTGCCTTAAAAAAATTTTGTTTGTCTCACGTTAATAGTGTTGTAAAACAGAAATTGTTTGCTAACTTAATCGACCTCGTAGCTTTTATAGTTCTCGAGATAGCAATGGTGTCCAATTCAATATGAACAGCCTGCATATCAGTAGTTAATTATTTGTCGTTTTATGTCATATGTAACAGATGTAAAATGCGTTGATTACCGCTGTGAATAAAATACAATGATTTTTAAGTCATTTTAAAGCTTTTTATGTAATAAATATTGTTATAAAAAGAGGAACTAGAATACATCCTTTCAAACAAAACCAACGAATTGCATGAGGAAGGATAATTTAGATAATAACATCACAGTTAAAAATCAGCCTTATGTATGTGGTTAAATATTCGTTATATTGTTACAATTTAATATTTACAAAAGTAATCTCATATACTAAAAGGATTTTGCAAAAATTTCTCAAAAGTATGTCGAGTTTGGTCTCAAATGAAAGGTTTCGTTGAGGGCTAGCGTGCAGAATTGACAAAAATGTTCCAATCCGATCGGATTTTGTTTCCTGCAAAAAGTTCTCAAAGGTATGTCGAGCTTGGTCTCAAATGAAACGTCTTGTTGAGGGCTAGCGTGCAGAATTGACAAAAATGTACTCCGTCGATCGGTTTTTGTTTTTTGCAAAAAGTTGTCAGAAGTGTGTGGTGTTTGGTATCAAATAAAAAGGTTCAATAACGGCTGGTGTGCAGAATTAACGAAAATGGTCAATGTCAATCGGCTTTTGTTTTTTGCAAAAAGTTGTCACAAGTATATAGTGTTTGGTATTAAATGAAATGTCTCGGTGTGGGCAAGCGTGCAGATATGATAAAAATGTTCCATGTCGATCGTTTTTTGTTTTATGCAGAAAGTTGGCAGAAGTGTGTCGTGTTTGGTATCAAATGAAATGTCTCGGTGAGGGCTGGAGTACATAAATGGTTCATGTCGACCGGCTTTTGTTTTTTGCAAAGAATTATTAGAAGTATATCGTGTTTGCAATCTAATGAAAGTTCTCGGTGAGGCCGGACGTGCAGATATGAAATAATTGTTTCATGTCGATCGGCATTTGTTTTTTACACTGACAGCGGAGCTCTAGGGAATGCTCGGCGTAGCCGAGAATTCGCTAGTCATATACTATTTTGATAGATTCACTATATATCTATATTTGGATTCATCTCGAGCATCGCAAAAATTTTGCTCACGGGTACAGGTCAAACCATTCATGGAATAATTTTAATATTATTTTATTAGATGTGGTTTATTGAGGACCAATCGCTTTTGGGTGTCTCATATTTTTACCGTGCATAGTTTTTGTGTAAAAAATCGAAAACTAACCGAAAAAGGAAAACTGGAACAAAACTGAAAAAAATATCCTAGATGCCAGGTTTAAATTTAAAAAGAATTACTGTGCCATCCGTCATTTTTGACAATTCAATATGAAACTTTTAATTGATTTATTTTGAAAATGAAAAGAGATATTGTAAAGGTAATTATGTTTTTACACATTATAATAGTGAGCGAAATATATACAAATACACTGAATGTTAAGTGTGGTGTGTTTTAAATATTTAATTTTATGACATTGACGTTTATTATACGTAAGGGTACCAAAAATATAAATAGGCTATTATAAATTGTAAATATAATATATTTTGTTATAAATCAGTATATTTTAATGATTCGTACATATACATTCCAATAAAAACGTATTTTAAATAAAAAAAACTAATTCCATTTTCACTTTTGTTTGAGCACTGCTTTCAGCCATTACAGGTATATTTTAGAACGAGAAATCTTGAGAAATACGGCGAATTAAAAGGTAATATTTGTATTATTAGGTGTATTACTATAAAACTTAATTTATCTATATGTTTTCTTTTCAATTAAAACACTTTAAATTACAAAGTTTTGTATAACCGGCAATTTTGACAGTTGCTTCCGGGGCTCATCAAGTGATGGATAGCTCGGTGAAAAAGGCTATTTTTTCTAATATTACAGCGAGATATTGTATGAGAATTATCACAAATCATCAGTAATACAATGTATTTTAAGGTATGATATAAATTTTTGCATATTAATACTATTTTTTTCTCATTTTTATTTAGTTTTCCTAACCTGTATGAACTCTGGCATATCGAGATGAAATTTATATGAAATAAGGCTATTCGTTGGATGAAAATCATTATTAAATGTGGAAATATAATGTATCCTTTAAAATGAAACCAGAAATTTTGCACGATATTATAAAATTTAACAAAAATGCCGTATTTGACACTTGAGTTGGAGACACGACCGAGTTATCTGCTTGAAATATGACATTTTTACTAAAATGTATAATGAAATATTGTACGAAATCATCTCTATTACAAGGTACTTCCATATGGAATATAAATATTTATATATTAATAGTTAAATATTTCATTTTTTAGATGAGACTATAACCTACACGTACTCAGATACACAATGGTGAATTTTTAAATTAATTAAAACAATTCGTTGGGCAAATATTGTTAAAATGAATAAGAATATAATATATTCTTTAAAATAAATTCACAAGACTATTCCAGAAAGTATTATTTAATCAAGAAAACTCCATTTCAAAGTCGATTTAGAATCTCACTTTTAAAAATTGATTTTTGATTACTATTCAAACACTAGCAAAGGTAAATACATACTGTACAGTATTCTACCCTTATTATAAATACTTTTTTATCTAATTTATACATATTTTAGAGAGCTAGACAATGGATTTTGTCTGATTACGTGGAAAACCAGAAAACCCTTTGCTTCATACCATTTTGGAGGGAATTGTTCAACAGTTTAATGTACAATAATTAGTATATAAATAAATGATGTATCTGGACCTTATTAAACTGTAATTAATTGCATTTTACACTTTCTTTACGCATTTCTTGACATTTCTGATATAAAAACATCTGATTACAACAGAGATTACATTTTTCAAAATTCTGTAGTATTTTATAATGAAATGAGATGATTTCTCAGATGTAAATGTTTACATAAACAAATTATCTATCCATTTATTCATTTGTAACTGATGTATGAAACAATAAGCATCTTTTCAAACCAAATATTCATATTCTCTTAGTCGAACTTGACTGTGATTGTACTGCACAAAAATTCATGTTTTCATTAAGAAATAATGCAAAGGAACGTATAAAAATTGGTTACTTTATCTACAACTAACAGGCATATAAATTTTCAGTTATGTGTGAGTAGTTCATATATACCTCAACAGATGGCGCCACAGGATCACTTAAATTCCAAAATAACTATTCAAATTGTATTTATTATACTTTTATAATCATTTATATTGATATTTATAATAAAAAATAAATTATTAATAACAATAACAATAGTTGTAGATAAATACATATATAATTCAGCTTCATAAATATATAAATGAACATAGCAACAGAAAAACATGAATATAATCATGTTTTTTTTGGCAATATAAAAATGTATCAATTTATAATTTTTGGTATGTTATTTCACATTATTTATATTTATAAAATAGATAATTATTTTCAAAATAATACATTTTTATATATTCTTTAACTAACTTCATACTTATTGTGTCAAGTTATGACATTTAAGTTCTGTCAAACTGAATGTATTGTATGAAAATACAAATATTGTTAAGATATAATAAAAATACATAAAATTGGGTTAAACGTATTATTTAAATCTTTTCTTCTTATGTATTTTGATGATTAAACCGTTGTATCTCAAAATACCTAAGCGCGGGAAATTTAAAATCTCTATAATTTCATTTATTTATCAACATGTATTTTTATTTATTTCCTAAACGGTCTCGCGTACCACTTTGAACGTGTTATAAATAAATAATATACATTACAACAAATGTTTCTAGGTCTAAGACATAGTAGCACCCCCCGTAGAAGGGTGTGAAAAAAAATCATCAATTTCCAAAGTTGGAATGTTAAATATATGATATTATTTGATAAGTTATGTGTGAGTAGTTCATATACAGGTGTTCCATTTAAGCGTGCCACCATTTCTATCTCGAGAACTATAAGAGCTACGAGGTTGGTTAAATTAGCAAAGAACCACCATTTTACAAGACTAATACAAAGAGCAAAAAAAAACTTTTTTTTGACCTGTGGTTCTCAACATACGGGACACAACTTTCTCTTTTTAGATGGGAACATATGTTTATTTTTAGGTTATTCGATAGAGCATTTTTTTCTGAATTCAGCGATATAAACATCATATACTATTTTGATAGATTCATTATCTACTAGCGTGCAGAATTGAGAAAAATGTTACATTCCGATCGGCTTTTGTTTTTTGCAAAAATTTCTCAAAAGTATGTCGAGTTTGGTCTCAAATGAAAGGTCCCGTTGAGGGCTAGCGTGCAGAATTGACAAAAATGTCCCATTCCGATCGGCTTTTGTTTTCTGCAAAAAGTTCTCAAAGTTATGTCGAGTTTGGACTCAAATGAAACGTCTTGTTGAGGGCTAGCGTGTAGAATTGACAAAAATGTTTCATGTCGACGGTCTTTTGTTTTTTGCAAAAAATTATTAGAACTATATTGTGTTTGCAATCTAATGAAAGGTCTCGGTGAGGCCTGACGTGGAAATATGAAATAATTGTTTTATGTCGATCGGCATTTGTTTTTTGCACTGACAGCGGAGCTCTAGGGAATGCTCGGCGTAGCCGAGAATTCGCTAGTCATATACTATTTTGATAGATTCATTATCTACTAGCGTGCAGAATTGAGAAAAATGTTACATTCCGATCGGCTTTTGTTTTTTGCAAAAATTTCTCAAAAGTATGTCGAGTTTGGTCTCAAATGAAAGGTCCCGTTGAGGGCTAGCGTGCAGAATTGACAAAAATGTCCCATTCCGATCGGCTTTTGTTTTCTGCAAAAAGTTCTCAAAGTTATGTCGAGTTTGGACTCAAATGAAACGTCTTGTTGAGGGCTAGCGTGTAGAATTGACAAAAATGTTTCATGTCGACGGTCTTTTGTTTTTTGCAAAAAATTATTAGAACTATATTGTGTTTGCAATCTAATGAAAGGTCTCGGTGAGGCCTGACGTGGAAATATGAAATAATTGTTTTATGTCGATCGGCATTTGTTTTTTGCACTGACAGCGGAGCTCTAGGGAATGCTCGGCGTAGCCGAGAATTCGCTAGTCATATACTATTTTGATAGATTCACTATATATCTATATTTGGATTCATCTCGAGCATCGCAAAAATTTTGCTCACGGGTACAGGTCAAACCATTCATGGAATAATTTTAATATTATTTTATTAGATGTGGTTTATTGAGGACCAATCGCTTTTGGGTGTCTCATATTTTTACCGTGCATAGTTTTTGTGTAAAAAATCGAAAACTAACCGAAAAAGGAAAACTGGAACAAAACTGAAAAAAATATCCTAGATGCCAGGTTTAAATTTAAAAAGAATTACTGTGCCATCCGTCATTTTTGACAATTCAATATGAAACTTTTAATTGATTTATTTTGAAAATGAAAAGAGATATTGTAAAGGTAATTATGTTTTTACACATTATAATAGTGAGCGAAATATATACAAATACACTGAATGTTAAGTGTGGTGTGTTTTAAATATTTAATTTTATGACATTGACGTTTATTATACGTAAGGGTACCAAAAATATAAATAGGCTATTATAAATTGTAAATATAATATATTTTGTTATAAATCAGTATATTTTAATGATTCGTACATATACATTCCAATAAAAACGTATTTTAAATAAAAAAAACTAATTCCATTTTCACTTTTGTTTGAGCACTGCTTTCAGCCATTACAGGTATATTTTAGAACGAGAAATCTTGAGAAATACGGCGAATTAAAAGGTAATATTTGTATTATTAGGTGTATTACTATAAAACTTAATTTATCTATATGTTTTCTTTTCAATTAAAACACTTTAAATTACAAAGTTTTGTATAACCGGCAATTTTGACAGTTGCTTCCGGGGCTCATCAAGTGATGGATAGCTCGGTGAAAAAGGCTATTTTTTCTAATATTACAGCGAGATATTGTATGAGAATTATCACAAATCATCAGTAATACAATGTATTTTAAGGTATGATATAAATTTTTGCATATTAATACTATTTTTTTCTCATTTTTATTTAGTTTTCCTAACCTGTATGAACTCTGGCATATCGAGATGAAATTTATATGAAATAAGGCTATTCGTTGGATGAAAATCATTATTAAATGTGGAAATATAATGTATCCTTTAAAATGAAACCAGAAATTTTGCACGATATTATAAAATTTAACAAAAATGCCGTATTTGACACTTGAGTTGGAGACACGACCGAGTTATCTGCTTGAAATATGACATTTTTACTAAAATGTATAATGAAATATTGTACGAAATCATCTCTATTACAAGGTACTTCCATATGGAATATAAATATTTATATATTAATAGTTAAATATTTCATTTTTTAGATGAGACTATAACCTACACGTACTCAGATACACAATGGTGAATTTTTAAATTAATTAAAACAATTCGTTGGGCAAATATTGTTAAAATGAATAAGAATATAATATATTCTTTAAAATAAATTCACAAGACTATTCCAGAAAGTATTATTTAATCAAGAAAACTCCATTTCAAAGTCGATTTAGAATCTCACTTTTAAAAATTGATTTTTGATTACTATTCAAACACTAGCAAAGGTAAATACATACTGTACAGTATTCTACCCTTATTATAAATACTTTTTTATCTAATTTATACATATTTTAGAGAGCTAGACAATGGATTTTGTCTGATTACGTGGAAAACCAGAAAACCCTTTGCTTCATACCATTTTGGAGGGAATTGTTCAACAGTTTAATGTACAATAATTAGTATATAAATAAATGATGTATCTGGACCTTATTAAACTGTAATTAATTGCATTTTACACTTTCTTTACGCATTTCTTGACATTTCTGATATAAAAACATCTGATTACAACAGAGATTACATTTTTCAAAATTCTGTAGTATTTTATAATGAAATGAGATGATTTCTCAGATGTAAATGTTTACATAAACAAATTATCTATCCATTTATTCATTTGTAACTGATGTATGAAACAATAAGCATCTTTTCAAACCAAATATTCATATTCTCTTAGTCGAACTTGACTGTGATTGTACTGCACAAAAATTCATGTTTTCATTAAGAAATAATGCAAAGGAACGTATAAAAATTGGTTACTTTATCTACAACTAACAGGCATATAAATTTTCAGTTATGTGTGAGTAGTTCATATATACCTCAACAGATGGCGCCACAGGATCACTTAAATTCCAAAATAACTATTCAAATTGTATTTATTATACTTTTATAATCATTTATATTGATATTTATAATAAAAAATAAATTATTAATAACAATAACAATAGTTGTAGATAAATACATATATAATTCAGCTTCATAAATATATAAATGAACATAGCAACAGAAAAACATGAATATAATCATGTTTTTTTTGGCAATATAAAAATGTATCAATTTATAATTTTTGGTATGTTATTTCACATTATTTATATTTATAAAATAGATAATTATTTTCAAAATAATACATTTTTATATATTCTTTAACTAACTTCATACTTATTGTGTCAAGTTATGACATTTAAGTTCTGTCAAACTGAATGTATTGTATGAAAATACAAATATTGTTAAGATATAATAAAAATACATAAAATTGGGTTAAACGTATTATTTAAATCTTTTCTTCTTATGTATTTTGATGATTAAACCGTTGTATCTCAAAATACCTAAGCGCGGGAAATTTAAAATCTCTATAATTTCATTTATTTATCAACATGTATTTTTATTTATTTCCTAAACGGTCTCGCGTACCACTTTGAACGTGTTATAAATAAATAATATACATTACAACAAATGTTTCTAGGTCTAAGACATAGTAGCACCCCCCGTAGAAGGGTGTGAAAAAAAATCATCAATTTCCAAAGTTGGAATGTTAAATATATGATATTATTTGATAAGTTATGTGTGAGTAGTTCATATACAGGTGTTCCATTTAAGCGTGCCACCATTTCTATCTCGAGAACTATAAGAGCTACGAGGTTGGTTAAATTAGCAAAGAACCACCATTTTACAAGACTAATACAAAGAGCAAAAAAAAACTTTTTTTTGACCTGTGGTTCTCAACATACGGGACACAACTTTCTCTTTTTAGATGGGAACATATGTTTATTTTTAGGTTATTCGATAGAGCATTTTTTTCTGAATTCAGCGATATAAACATCATATACTATTTTGATAGATTCATTATCTACTAGCGTGCAGAATTGAGAAAAATGTTACATTCCGATCGGCTTTTGTTTTTTGCAAAAATTTCTCAAAAGTATGTCGAGTTTGGTCTCAAATGAAAGGTCCCGTTGAGGGCTAGCGTGCAGAATTGACAAAAATGTCCCATTCCGATCGGCTTTTGTTTTCTGCAAAAAGTTCTCAAAGTTATGTCGAGTTTGGACTCAAATGAAACGTCTTGTTGAGGGCTAGCGTGTAGAATTGACAAAAATGTTTCATGTCGACGGTCTTTTGTTTTTTGCAAAAAATTATTAGAACTATATTGTGTTTGCAATCTAATGAAAGGTCTCGGTGAGGCCTGACGTGGAAATATGAAATAATTGTTTTATGTCGATCGGCATTTGTTTTTTGCACTGACAGCGGAGCTCTAGGGAATGCTCGGCGTAGCCGAGAATTCGCTAGTCATATACTATTTTGATAGATTCATTATCTACTAGCGTGCAGAATTGAGAAAAATGTTACATTCCGATCGGCTTTTGTTTTTTGCAAAAATTTCTCAAAAGTATGTCGAGTTTGGTCTCAAATGAAAGGTCCCGTTGAGGGCTAGCGTGCAGAATTGACAAAAATGTCCCATTCCGATCGGCTTTTGTTTTCTGCAAAAAGTTCTCAAAGTTATGTCGAGTTTGGACTCAAATGAAACGTCTTGTTGAGGGCTAGCGTGTAGAATTGACAAAAATGTTTCATGTCGACGGTCTTTTGTTTTTTGCAAAAAATTATTAGAACTATATTGTGTTTGCAATCTAATGAAAGGTCTCGGTGAGGCCTGACGTGGAAATATGAAATAATTGTTTTATGTCGATCGGCATTTGTTTTTTGCACTGACAGCGGAGCTCTAGGGAATGCTCGGCGTAGCCGAGAATTCGCTAGTTTGATACTAAACACCACATACTTCTCACAACTTTTTCCAAACACGACATTTTTCTGACAACATTTTGCAAAGAACAATTCTTATTTACGTATAACATTTTTGTCATTCGTGCACACCCGTCCACATTGTGTCGTTTCCTTAAAACCCAAAGACAACCTACTTCTAACAACTTTTTCCGAAAAACAAATGCAGATCAACATAACACATTTTTTTTGTCATTTCGAAACCGGCCATTATGGTTTTCTTTCTTTTGATATCAAACACAGCAAAGTGTTCCATTTAATTAGGTACATTTGATTTTTATTTAGTTACTTCATAATTTGGCAACACTGTTTGTATTAAAAAATAATAGTTAATTTTTAAATTTATAAATTAATATTGTCAATCCTAATAAAACTGTCACCGTCTTCAGAGAAGTTAATTTAGGAATATTTGGTTTTAATTTAGTTACTTCATCACACATTTGGCAACATTGACTTTTGACAATGGAAACGTCAAAATTAATATTAATTAAATACGTTATATTTTAAACTTAAATTAGTTGTAACACCTTTGCTCAAGACTATTATACATGATACTGTATTTACTTCTTTAATATCAATGTTCTATAAAAAGTTATAATCGTTTAAAGTTCATAGACAGATTGTCAAAAGTGACAGATGACCTCGTGACTCTTTTTAAATTTAGACATGGCTACTAGGATCCATTGTTTCAAGTTATTAATTTTGCACAGTTTTTATTTTTTTACACAATAACCACTTACAGTAAAAATATGAGACCCCCAAAAGGCACAACTACACATTATTCCCTGCAATCTAAAAAAAAATTACAACAATCCCTTTCATGGTTCAGGCAGTTAGGCTGTCCACAAAATTTGGCGATCGTCGTGATGAAAATAAATAAACATCACCGACACATGCCTTTTTAGTATATAGGATTAGCGAATTCTCGGCTACGCCGAGCATTCCCTAGAGCTCCGCTGTCAGTGCAAAAAACAAATGCCGATCGACATGAAACAATTATTTCATATTTCCACGTCAGGCCTCACTGAGACCTTCCATTAGATTGCAAACACGATATACTTCTAATAATATTTTGCAAAAAACAAAAGCCGGTCGACATGAAACATTTTTGTCATTTATGTACCTCAACTCTCACCGAGACCTTTCATTTGATACCGTACACGACATACTTCTGACAACTTTCTGCATTAAACAAAATTCGATCGACATGAAACATTTTTATCATATCTACACGCTAGCCCACACCCAGACTTTTCATTTGATACCAAACACTATATACTTGTGACAACCTTTTGCAAAAAACAAAAGCCGTTCGACATAGCACATTTTTTGTCAATTCTGCAGGCTAGCCCTCAACGAGACCTTTCATTTGATACCAAACACGACATACATCTGACAACTTTTTGCATAAAACAAAAGCCGATCGACATGGATCAGTTTTGTCAATTCTGCACGCTAGCCCTCTCCGAGACCTTTCATTTAATATCAAACACGACATACTTCTCACAACTTTTTGCAAAAAACAAAAACCAATCGACATAGTACATTTTTGTCAATTCTGCACGCTGGCCCTCTCCGAGACCTTTCATTTGATACCAAACATGACATACTTCTGACAACTTTTTGTACAAAACAAAAGCCGATCGACATGGAACATTTTTGTCAATTCTGCACGCTAGCCCTCAACGAGACCTTTCATTTGAGATCAAACTCGACATATCTTTGAGAAATTTTTGCAAAAACAAAAGCCGATCAACATTGACCTTTTTTTTTAATTCTACACGCCAGCCCTCATCGAGCCTTTTCATTTGATACCAAACACCACATACTTCTCACAACTTTTTACAAAAAACAAAAGCCGTTCGATATAGAACATTTTTGTTCATTCTGCACGCTAGCCCTCATCGTGACCTAGCCTAATATAACAAATTTATGTCATTCGCGCACACCAGTCCGTATTGTGTCGTTTCCTTAAAACCCAAGGACGACCTACTTCTAACAACTTTTTACGAAAAACAAATGTAGATCGACATGACTCATTTTTTTTTTCATTTTAAAACTGGTCCTTATGGTTTTCTTTCTTTTGAAAACAAACACAGCAAAGTATTCAATTTATTTTATTTAGGAATATTTGACTTTTATTTAGTTACTTTATAATTTGGCAACACTGTTTGTATTAAAAAGTAGTAGTTAATTTTTAAATTTATAAATTAATATTGGCAACCCTAATACAACTGCCACCGTCTTCAGTGAAGTTAGTTTAGGAATATTTGGTTTTAATTTAGTTACTTCATCACACATTTGGCAACATTGACTTTTGACATTGGAAACGTCAAAATTTATATTAATTAAATACGTTATGTTTTAAACTTAAATTAGTTATAACACATTTGCTCAAGTCTATTATTCATGATACTGTTTTTAAATCTTTGATATCAATGTTCTATTAAAAGATATAATCATTTAAAGTTCATAGGCAGATTGTCAAAAGTGACGGATGACGGCGTGATTCTTCTTAAAGTTAGACATGGCCTCTGGGATCCATTGTTTCAAGGTAGCATTTGTGCACAGTTTTAAATTTTCACACGAAAACTACTAATAGTAAAAATATGAGATAACCAAAAGGCACCAGATCTCATTAGCCCCCACAAATTAAAAAAAAATTTATAACAATCACTTGTATGGTTCAGGCTGTAGGCGATTACAAAAGTTACTCGATGCTCGTGATGAATCTATAGATAGATATATAGATAGATATATAGATAGATAGATATATAGTGAATCTAATCGTTTAGTATAGTGACTAGCGAATTCTCGGCTACGCCGAGCATTCCCTAGAGCTCCGCTGTCAGTGCAAAAAACAAATGCCGATCGACATGAAACAATTATTTCATATTTGCACGTCAGGCATCACCGAGACCTTTCATTACATTGCAAACACGATAGACTTCTAATAATATTTTGCAAAAAACAAAAGCCGGTCGACATGATACATTTTTGTCATTTATGTACCCCCAACTCTCACCGAGACCTTTCATTTGATACCATACACGACATACTTCTGACAACTTTCTGCATTAAACAAAAGTCGATCGACATGAAACATTTTTATCATATCTACACTCTAGCCCACACCCAGACTTTTCATTTGATACAAACACTATATACTTGTGACAACCTTTTGCAAAAAACAAAAGCCGATCGACATAGCACATTGTTTGTCAATTCTGCACGCTAGCCCTCTCCGAGACCTTTCATTTGATACCAAACACGACATACTTCTGACAACTTTTTGCATAAAACAAAAGCCGATCGACATGGAACATTTTTGTCAATTCTGCACGCTAGCCCTCAACGAGACTTTTCATTTGATACCAAGCACCACACATTTCTGACAACTTTTTGCAAAAAACAAATACCGATCGACATGGCACATTTTTATCAATTCTGCACGCTAGCCCTTTCCGAGACCTTTCATTTGATATCAAACACGATATACTTCTGACAACTTTTTGCAAAAAACAAAAACCTATCGACACAGTACATTTTTGTCAATTCTGCAGGCTAGCCCTCACCGAGACCTTTCATTTGATACCAAACACGACATACATCTGACAACTTTTTGCATAAAACAAAAGCCGATCGACATGGAACATTTTTGTCAATTCTGCACGCTAGCCCTCTCCGAGACCTTTCATTTGATATCAAACACGACATACTTCTGACAATTTTTTGCAAAAAACAAAAGCCGATCAACATGGAACATTTTTGTCAATTCTGCAGGCTAGCCCTCTCCGAGACCTTTCATTTGATACTAAACACGATATACTTCTGACAACTTTTTGCACAAAACAAAAGCCGATCGACATGGAACATTTTTGTCAATTCTGCAGGCTAGCTCTCAACGAGACCTTTCATTTGAGACCAAACTCGACATATCTTTGAGAAATTTTTGCAAAAACAAAAGCCGTTCGATATAGAACATTTTTGTTCATTCTGCACGCTAGCCCTCATCGTGACCTAGCCTAATATAACATTCACTGTCTTCAGTAACCTTTCATGTGGGAATATTTGTTCTTTGTTTAGTTACTTTATTAAACATTTGGCAAAATTGACATTTGTAATTCGAAAATACCCAAACACGACATTTTTCTGACAACATTATGCAAAAAACAAATTCTAATCTACATGGAACATTTTTGACATTCGTGCACACCAGTCCGTATTGTGTCGTTTCCTTAAAACCCAAGGAAGACCTACTTCTTACAACTTGTTACGGAAAACAAATGCAGATCGACATGACACATTTTTTTTTGTCATTTTAAAAGTGGCCCTTATGGTTTCCTTTCTTTTGATAACAAACACAGCAAAGTATTCAATTTATTTTATTTAGGAATATTTGATTTTTATTTAGTTACTTTATAATTTAGCAACACTGTTTGTATTAAAAAATAGTAGTTAATTTTTAAATTTATAAATTAATATTGTCAACCCTAATACAACTGCCACCGTCTTCAGTGAAGTTAGTTAAGGAATATTTGGTTTTAATTTAGTTACTTCATCACACATTTGGCAACATTGACTTTTGACATTGGAAACGTCAAAATTTATATTAATTAAATACGTTATGTTTTAAACTGAAATTACTTGTAACACATTTGCTCAAGTCTATTATTTATGATACTGTTTTTAAATCTTTGATATCAATGTTCTATTAAAAGATATAATCATTAAAAGTTCATAGGCAGATTGTCAAAAGTGACGGATGACGGCGCGATTCTTCTTAAAGTTAGACATGGCCTCTGGGATCTATTGTTTCAAGGCAGCATTTGTGCAAAGTTTTAATTTTTTACACGAAAACTACTAATAGTAAAAATATGAGACACCCAAAAGGCACCAGATCTCATTAGCCCCAACATATTAAAAAAAAAATTATATCAATCACTTGCATGGTTCAGGCTGTAGGCGATTACAAAAGTTACTCGATGCTCGTGATGAATCTATAGATAGATAGATATATAGATATATAGTGAATCTAATCGTTTAGTATAGTGACTAGCGAATTCTCGGCTACGCCGAGCATTCCCTAGAGCTCCGCTGTCAGTGCAAAAAACAAATGCCGATCGACATTAAACAATTATTTCATATTTGCACGTCAGGCTTCACCGAGACCTTTCATTAGATTGCAAACACGATATACTTCTAATAATTTTTTGCAAAAAACAAAAGCCGGTCGACACGAAACATTTTTGTCATTTATGTACCCCAAATCTCACCGAGACCTTTCATTTGATACCATACACGACATACATCTGACAACTTTCTGCATTAAACAAAAGTCGACCGACATGAACCATTTTTATCATATCTACACGCTAGCCCACACCCAGACTTTTCATTTGATACCAAACACTATATACTTGTGATAACCTTTTGCAAAAAACAAAAGCCGATCGACATAGCACATTTTTTGTCAATTCTGCACGCTAGCCCTCTCCGAGACCTTTCATTTGATACCAAACACGACATACTTCTGACAACTTTTTGCAAAAAACAAATACCGATCGACATGGCACATTTTTATCAATTCTGCACGCTAGCCCTCTCCGAGACCTTTCATTTGATATCAAACACGATATACTTCTGACAACTTTTTGCAAAAAACAAAAACCGATCGACATAGTACATTTTTGTCAATTCTGCAGGCTAGCCCTCAACGAGACCTTTCATTTGATACCAAACACGACATACATCTGACAACTTTTTGCATAAAACAAAAGCCGGTCGACATGGAACATTTTTGTCAATTCTGCACGCTAGCCCTCTCCAAGACCTTTCATTTGATATCAAACACGACATACTTCTGACAACTTTTTGCAAAAAACAAAAGCCGATCGACATGGAACATTTTTATCAATTCTGCAGGCTAGCCCTCTCCGAGACCTTTCATTTGATACCAAACACGACATACTTCTGACAACTTTTTGCACAAAACAAAAGCCGATCGACAGGGAACATTTTTGTCAATTCTGCACGATAGCCCTCAACGAGACCTTTCATTTGAGACCAAACTCGACATATCTTTGAGAAATTTTTGCAAAAACAAAAGCCGATCAACATTGACCTTTTTTTTTAATTCTACACGCCAGCCCTTATCGAGCCTTTTCATTTGATACCAAACACCACATACTTCTCACAACATTTTCCAAAAAACAAAAGCCGTTCGATATAGAACATTTTTGTTCATTCTGCACGCTAGCCCTCATCGTGACCTAGCCTAATATAACATTCACTGTCTTCAGTAACATTTCATTTGGGAATATTTGTTCTTTGTTTAGTTACTTTATTAAACATTTGGCTACATTGATTTTTGTAATTTGAAACTACCCAAACACGACATTTTTCTGACAACATTTTTGTCATTCGTGCACACCAGTCCGTATTGTGTCGTTTCCTTAAAACCCAAGGACGACCTACTTCTTACAACTTTTTACGGAAAACAAATGCAGACCGACATGACACATTTTTTTGTCATTTTAAAAGTGGCCCTTATGGTTTCCTTTCTTTTGATAACAAACACAGCAAAGTATTCAATTTATTTTATTTAGGAATAATTGATTTTTATTTAGTTACTTTATAATTTGGCAATACTGTTTGCATTAAAAAATAGTAGTTAATTTTTAAATTTATAAATTAATATTGTCAACCCTAATACAACTGCCACCGTCTTCAGTGAAGTTAGTTTAGGAATATTTGGTTTTAATTTAGTTACTTCATCACACATTTGGCAACATTGACTTTTGACATTGGAAACGTCAAAATTTATATTAATTAAATACGTTATGTTTTAAACTTAAATTAGTTGTAACACATTTGCTCAAGTCTATTATTCATGATACTGTTTTTAAATCTTCAATATCAATGTTCTATTAAAAGATATAATCATTTAAAGTTCATAGGCAGATTGTCAAAAGTGACGGATGACGGCGTGATTCTTCTTAAAGTTAGACATGGCCTCTGGGATCCATTGTTTGAAGGCAGCATTTGTGCAAAGTTTTAATTTTTTACACGAAAACTACTAATAGTAAAAATATGAGACACCCAAAAGGCACCAGATCTCATTAGCCCCCACATATTAAAAAAATATTTATAACAATCACTTGCATGGTTCAGGCTGTAGGCGATTACAAAAGTTACTTGATGCTCGTGATGAATCTATAGATAGATAGATATATAGATATATAGTGAATCTAATCGTTTAGTATAGTGATAGCGAATTCTCGGCTACGCCGAGCATTCCCTAGAGCTCCGCTGTCAGTGCAAAAAACAAATGCCGATCGACATGAAACAATTATTTCATATTTGCACGTCAGGCCTCACCGAGACCTTTCATTAGATTGCAAACACGATATACTTCTAATAATATTTTGCAAAAAACAAAAGCCGGTCGACATGAAACATTTTTGTCATTTATGTACCCCAACTCTCACCGAGACCTTTCATTTGATACCATACACGACATACTTCTGACAACTTTCTCCATTAAACAAAAGTCGATCGACATGAAACATTTTTATCATATCTACACGCTAGCCCACGCCCAGACTTTTCATTTGATACCAAACACTATATACTTGTGACAACCTTTTGCAAAAAAACAAAAGCTGATCGACATAGCACATTTTTTGTCAATTCTGCAAGTTAGCCTTCTCCGAGACCTTTCATTTGATACCAAACACGACATACTTCTGACAACTTTTTGCATAAAACAAAAGCCGATCGACATGAAACATTTTTGTCAATTCTGCACGCTAGCCCTCAACGAGACTTTTCATTTGATACCAAACACCACACACTTCTGACAACTTTTTGCAAAAAACAAATACTGATCGACATAGCACTTTTTTTATCAATTCTGCACGCCAGCACTCTCCGAGACCTTTCATTTGATATCAAACACGATATACTTTTGACAAGTTTTTGCAAAAAACAAAAACCGATCGACATAGTACATTTTTGTCAATTCTGCAGGCTAGCCCTCTCCGACACCTTTCATTTGATACCAAACACGACATACTTCTGACAACTTTTTGCATAAAACAAAAGCCGATCGAAATGGAACATTTTTGTCAATTCTGCACGCTAGCCCTCAACGAGACTTTTCATTTGATACCAAACACCACACACTTCTGACAACTTTTTGTAAAAAACAAATACCGATCGACATAGCACTTTTTTATCAATTCTGCACGCCAGCACTCTCCGAGACCTTTCATTTGATATCAAACACGATATACTTCTGACAACTTTTTGCAAAAAACAAAAACCGATCGACATAGTACATTTTTGTCAATTCTGCAGGCTAGCCCTCTCCGAGACCTTTCATTTGATACCGAACACGACATACTTCTGATAACTTTTTGCATAAAACAAAAGCCGATCGACATGGAACATTTTTGTCAATTCTGCACCCTAGCCCTCAACGAGACCTTTCATTTGAGACCAAACTCGACATATCTTTGAGAAATTTTTGCAAAAACAAAAGCCGATCAACATTGACCTTTTTTCTTAATTCTACACGCCAGCCCTTTTCGAGCCTTTTCATTTGATACCAAACACCACATACTTCTCACAACATTTTCCAAAAAACAAAAGCCGTTCGATATAGAACATTTTTGTTCATTCTGCACGCTAGCCCTCATCGTGACCTAGCCTAATATAACATTCACTGTCTTCAGTAACCTTTCATTTAGGAATATTTGTTCTTTGTTTAGTTACTTTATTAAACATGTGGCAACATTGACTTTTGTAATTCGAAAATACCCAAACACGACATTTTTCTGATAACATTATGCAAAAAACAAATTCTAATCTACATGGAACATTTTTGTCATTCGTGCACACCAGTCCGTATTGTGTCGTTTCCTTAAAACCCAAGGACGACCTACTTCTAACAACTTTTTACGGAAAACAAATGCAGATCGACATGACACATTTTTTTTGTCATTTTAAAACTGGCCCTTATGGTTTCCTTTCTTTTGATAACAAACACAGCAAAGTATTCAATTTATTTTATTTAGGAATATTTGATTTTTATTTAGTTACTTTATAATTTGGCAACACTGTTTGCATTAAAAAATAGTAGTTAATTTTTAAATTTATAAATTAATATTGTCAACCCTAATACAACTGCCACCGTCTGCACTGAAGTTAGTTTAGGAATATTTGGTTTTAATTAAGTTACTTCATCACAAATTTGGCAACATTGACTTTTGACATTGGAAACGTCAAAATTTATATTAATTAAATACGTTATGTTTTAAACTTAAATTAGTTGTAACACATTTGCTCAAGTCTATTATTCATGATACTGTTTTTAAATCTTTGATATCAATGTTCTATTAAAAGATATAATCATTTAAAGTTCATAGGCAGATTGTCAAAAGTGACGGATGACGGCGTGATTCTTCTTAAAGTTAGACATGGCCTCTGGGATCCATTGTTTCAAGGCAGCATTTGTGAAAAGTTTTAATATTTTACACGAAAACTACTAATAGTAAAAATATGAGACACCCAAAAGGCACCAGATCTCATTAGCCCCCACATATTAAAAAAATATTTATAACAATCACTTGCATGGTTCAGGCTGTAGGCGATTACAAAAGTTACTCGATGCTCGTGATGAATCTATAGATAGATATATAGATATATAGATATATAGATATATAGTGAATCTAATCGTTTAGTATAGTGATTTACTTCCAACATGAACATTTCTGACAAAATATATTCTGACAGTTGTGAATGTTGTTAATCATGAATCATATACTCAGTTTATTAAGAAGAAATCAAATATTTCTTACAAAAATCGTTAAAATTAAATTAATTTTAATGTTATATTTTTTTCTATAATAATGACGGGATTGTGACACAATTGTATAAACGCTGCGATTACTTAAACATGATTTATGCGAAAAATTAAAAAAAAAACACTACGAGCAAAGTCGCTTTTTAGCACTGCTGATTGCAATAAAAAAAGGAGATACATAACTAGATGTTATAGCAATCCAATATACAAAATTTCAACACGGATATTTTTGTATTACTCTGAAAACCGAAAGTTTCGCGATAACAATACATCTTTTAATTCGTACAAGGAAATAAAAAATAGTATACTTCTTCCACTAAACATTATATATATATATATATATATATATATATATATATATATATATATAATATTTATTATTTTTATTGTTTATGAATTTTGACGACAGATACAGTCATGAGTCATGTACAAACTGGGAAAGCACAGACATATACTACAACTAGACGCACTCACATTTACTTAAACATCTAAGGGTAGTAAGTTTAACTTTTTCACCGGTAATATTCAAATTTTATATTAAAACGATAAAACTGTATAAATGCGAGACAAGACGAGAATCTGTCAGGTATCCCCTCGGATCGTGACTCGTCTCGTTTTGACAAGGTTTTGTCTCGGTATATCGGAGCAGCTAACATTTTTTTTTTATTTATAATTTTGTCGCTTCATTTTAATTTTTTTTGAAAGACTTCTAGGTTTTAGTTTAATACTTTTATTTTGTAGTTTGTAAATGAACATTATTTATAGTGGCTTAACACCCCCATGGGGTTGCGCCGCTTCCTTCGAAGCTTTCTAGATCCAATTCTATTGGAGTGGATCAATCTCCGTTACTATTTCTTAGATGTTCTTTATTATATTCCTCCACAACTCTCTATCTCTTGTTTTTTTCTTCCAGTTGCTAATTCCGGCTGCTTTTAGATCTTCTTCCACTTCTCTCAGCCATATTGATCTGGGCCTGCCTCGTCTTCTTCTTCCGCCTGGGCTCCACTCGACTATTGACCTTATTGTATCCCTTTCTTCTGCTCTCCATACATGGCCAAGCCATCTCATTCTTTGTTGTTTAAATGTTTTCACTATATTTTCTCCTTCTAATTCTTGTTCTATTTCATGGTTCATTCTTATTTTGTATTCATTTTCTGATACCTTAATTGGTTCTAGTATGGTTCGTATTATTTTGCGTTCCATTATTTTTAGATCTTCTTCCTCTTTTTTTGTCATTGTGATTCTTTCAGCTGCATATAATGCTATTAGTCTTATTATTGATTTGTATATTCTGATTTTGGTATTTTTTGTTAATAGTTTGCTTTTTAATATTTTTTTATTTACGTAAAAAGCTCTATTTGTTGCTATAATCTTTTCCTTAATTTCTGTTTCTCTTTCTCCTTTACTTCATAACATAATACCTAGATATTTAAACGTATCTACTTGTTCAAATATGTGTTCTCCGATTTTTATTCCTTTGTTTTCAGCATTCTTTCCTAGCAACATTATTTTGGTTTTTGCTTCGATGATTTTTAATCCTATCTTATCTCCTTCGATCATTATTTCTTGCTGCATTTCTATCATTATCTTCCTGTTCTTCGTTGCAATAACTATGTCGTCGGCATATGCTATTATTTGCCCTCTTCGTGTTCTAAGTATTCCTTTATTTATTTTTCTAAGTACATATTCTAATGCTACATAAATGAACATTATGTCATCTATTTTTCATGTTCAACGTTTGTTATTTATAAAATATTCCTACTTTTAATCCTTGACTATTACTTTACGTATAAATTTTGGTCTGGCTTCCCACAACCTGTTGCTTAGTGATTTTTTACGTACTCTTGGCGAGCCTCGCGGCTCGTGCTTCCTGTCAGTTGTTGATAAATTTCACAAGAGTCGTAGGAATGGTTTAGCGGAGCCAGTACAACTAAGCCATTAACAAACGCGTTAAAAGTTTTTCTCGCCCAAGTCCACGAGCAGCACAAGCAGAGGCGGACTGGCAATATTTCGGTCCAATGGAAAATACATAGAATTTTTGGAAAATGAAAATAAATGTATGATACCTGAGGTGTAACCATGCCATATTTACAAGTGATTGAAATTGACAATTTCCCCCCTACTGCACTAATCCCCCATCCATAATATTTTTGTCAATTTCAAGATATCGGTAACAGGTCATATTGCCATTGTTTATTTCGCCATTCAATATTCTTGAAAAGACATTATCGCTTTTACTTGTCAATGCAATATCAATGTCAATAAGGCGTGTTCCCAGCACTGTTCTTGCAATAAATCAAAAACTTCAATTCCGATACAATTCATTCCTTTAATACTTACGTAATTTTCTACCGGTGATTGTATTGGTAGAGGAATAGACGTTGACCTTGATGGGTTCTCAAAAGGGAACCTTACTACATCCCAAATCGATATTAATTTGGTATAGCTTCTTTCGACTTCTTTTGGTATCAACTGAAAAGTCTCAAAACCATAAATCCTCGACCTTTGTTACTTCATTGTACGAAGTAAAGGAAGTATTATAATTACGAAAAATTTTGGTTTTCAAATTTCAACGACTATATCCGTTTTGACCATCCCTGAATCCATTTTGACTAGTTTCGGCGTAATATCTGCACGTACGTACGTATATATGTATATACATATTTACGTACGTACGTACGTACTACGTCACGCCTCCGGATTGTCGGATGTCGGATGTTCTCGGGCGTCAATCAGCCTATCGTAGAATAGGGGGTTATATGCTACGGGAACTTTGGGTTAGTTGGGATATATTTTATTGACATACACAATAAATATGTCATATACGGTTTTAACCATAAGAAAGCACCAGAATAACTGATGGAGGAAATCGCGATGAGCAGCTACTGCAACTAAAAACGGAATAGACGAAAAACGGTAATAAACGGTATCGCCGAGGTAAGAGACCAGCACAAAAGCAACTCTAGTTACGAATCGAAGATAAGACAACGGGCTAAATGCAATAAACGGTAATAAACGGTAACGACGAGGTAGGTGACCAGCTCAAAAGCAACTCTAGTTACGAAGCGAAGATAAGACAACGGGCTAAATGCAATAAACGGTAATAAACGGTATCGCCGAGGTTTCCGAGATAGCAGTCACCTCGCAAGCAACCCTGAGGGTAAACTACACTAAATAAACAAAATAAACGATGGCCGTAGACCGCTGAGGTAGATGCCATTTTCGCAAGCAAGTCTAATAGCGGCGAGTTGCGAATATCGCGAAAAAAAATGACAGGCTACAAAAAATGAACACGGCAACTGGAAAACGCCGAGACAGAAGCCACCTCGCAAGCAGTTCGCACAGCGGCGGACACGTGAGAAAATACAACAGAAGCAAAACTTACAAGAAGTTTTATTTCATAATACGGATGATGGTAGAAGATTCCTCTCATACTGACCTAGCAGAATTAGTGAAGATTTACGATTTACGGCTCCGGCTGTCGTATTTATACCAAAATCTTAATTAAATCCGTTGATACTCATTTTTGGACTAACAGAGAATGATTTTTAGTAGTGGTATTTTTGTTTAATAAATTTAATTTAGTTCAGAAAAATTGTAGTATTACTACCCCACGCTTTACAGTTTCCTATTATATTTTTTTAATTTACATAGTTTTCAAAAGTATAACACTGGATGTCAAACACGAGAAGTGTCAATTTTTAAAGTTTGTAGATCTCGGACATGTGTAGTCGGGCCGGATAGACAGTTAGCTGCATGCGGGTTGAAATGTAATATATGGGGTACAAAAATTATCGAAATGCGTATGCGTTCGAACGAAAGAAAAACATTTATCTGACCCAAAGTTGTCTTATTTTTAAATTAGTATAAACCCTCTGTCTGTATATTAGGTCTTGTGAAGCGAAAAGGTTAGCTTAGGTATTTTTTTAATTAATATAAAATCTCTATTTGCACATTAGGAGGTTAGCTTAGGTATTTTTTTTCATTTATAGAAACGCTCTGTCCGTAAATTATGTCTCGCGAAGCGAGAACGTTGGGTTAGGTATTTTTTAATATTTATATAAATCTTTTTTCTGTATAGTAGGTTTCATTTTACAGAAAAAGTTTCAACTTCATGTACCCCGTACATTGCACTCTTATCCCATGTGCGTGCTAGCGAAAATATCATTCAGGGCTCTATGAAGAACCGAGAGGCCGGTGCGCAGCGACGAGTTTGTTGTAAGGAACGATTTATTATTTTATTTTTGATAACGATATACAACGTAAACCCAGATATTTTAAATAAGCTCTTTATTTTACTTATTTGAGTTAGGTTACGCATTCCAATTCACTAGGGAAATAATGAAATCAAAATGGAAAATAGGCATGTATGTACATCAGTTATTGAAACATTAACAATTACAAAGGAAGAAAAATTTAGTTCTTATTCTTTTTCCAAATATTAATAACACAATTATTAGATTTGCCATCACTCATATTTCAAAATTCAAATAGATCGATCAGTATTGCACCCAAGATTGAATTTGGGGAGGGGCTAAATATTTTCAGATTATTTCTGAATTCCACATTTTCGGGTAGATAAGTACTTTATCTCGCGGGGAAAAATTATTCGTGATTTTGGGGGTGGAGGGGGTTTAATATTATTGTTTTTTTAAATGATGAATGTTATGTTTCTTTGTTAACTAGGTCATCTTGATCACGGATATTTAAAAAATAAATATTTAAAACGCTATAATCTGAAAGAAGATAGTGACAATGGTAAGTTTCACACTTAATTTTTACCTTGAACTCAGAAGTCTTACCGAGAAGATTTGAAATACTTTGTGACGAAGTGCTCGCCACAAGGACACTTACCTGCCTCCCTCAGTGTTCCAAGCAGTCACTAGCACCTGACTCCACGAGGTCTGAACCGCACATCGGGTTAAAGCGAACCCACTGTCCGGACCAGTAGCCGCTGACCGCTACGAAAACCGTCAGCGGCTGTACAACAACTCCAGCAGCCTCCCGAATTGCCAAAGAGCCGCCGAAAAATACTTTGGCAGAAGCACATAGCACGCAGCAGAATTTCAAGACCACGTGGGATAAAATTTTCACAATAGTCTGACCTACAACCACAGAGCTGAAGAAAACCATAATAAAGACCTGGTAACACTTACCGCTTCTCACTTCCTAGTTTTCCTTGTTTTTTTTTTTATAGTTTTCATATTTTCACAAAACCACTTGTCAGCTGAGCCACCGACTGCGCATGGCCGCAGTATTGCCAACCTTGGAAACAACAATTTCTGAGACTGAAAACCCGTCTACATTTTATAAAAATATGTAAATGAGATCAAAATAAATATGACACTCTGGAAAGGTAAGGGAAGTGATTTCACGATTTTTTATAATAAAATTCAATTTATTAAACAAAAACGACAACACAAAAAAGTCAGTCTTTCTCACTCTAAAATCAGTAGCTGCATGTTTAATTAAAATTCGGGTATAAATACGACCGCCGGGGCCGTATTTCTTCAGTCTGTGACGACTATAACGTTTAACATCTAGCCGAGAAGAGTAGCAGTCCGCATCCGTACCGTGCCGTACCGAATCGAATTTTTTTCATAAGTTTTCTTTTTTTCGTATTTTTTTTTTTGCATTCCGCCGTTATCAGAGCATACAGGCAGGTGGCAACCACCGCCGTTCTTCATAGCCATTAATTTGCTGCATTCCGCGCCTGAGGGGAAGATGTGCTGGTGGCGTCCACCGCGAACTTCTTCAGCTGCAGGGCAGATCCGTTTGTTTATTTAGTGTTTTTCACTCTTCTACATTCCGTTGTTGTCGGAGAAACCGTGCTGGTGGCGTCCACCACAAACTCCGTCGACGGCTAGAGTTTTCTTTTTTTGGTCACTTCCTACGGCTAAATCATATAAGTGTAGATACTTCTTTTTGTACAATAAAATATTTAACTTACTCTTGTCTGTCTGTGCTAACACCTGGCCCAACCGACCTAGAGCTCCCGTGGCACACGTCACTTCTCCCACAGGATCTGCAGATTGGCGCCCGAGGGAACCCGATGTCCTGGGGGAGAACCACGACATCACGGACCGACAAAAGTAGAAGCGGCCCAAGTGATCGTTACAACTTTTAATATTGTTTTATTTTTATCTCACTCACTTACTTAATCGTTGAACCTTTCTACATTTCAGTGTAAGGATATCGGAGTAGTTGGGATTTAGGGTATACCTTGGTATTTCTTCCCACTTGATTCCTCTACTCTCCGGTGGCTTTCTTATTTTATCCATCCATGCTTTTCAGAGCCTACCTCGTTTTCTTTTTCCGGATTCTCTCGCTTCAAATAATCTTTTTGTTAGCCTTTGTCGATCTATTCCCTTGACTGTTTTTAATTCCTTGCAAATACGTGAATTTATCTACTTGTTCTATTTCTTGTCCTTCTATATTTTTATTATGTTTCACATCTGTATTTCCTGTTACCATTGTCTTCGTTTTACCCACATTTATTTTCTTGCTATATTTTTTCAGTTCAGTGATACATTTATTTATGTTATGTTGTAGTTCTTTTTAGTTTTCTCCTATAATTGCCGGATCGTCAGGGTAACAGCTCTGATATTTTTTGTGTGTCCATCTTCCAAATGCCTATGCTGTGTGTTTCTAATTTAGATTTACATCTTTTAATGGCTTCATCAAGCAATATATTGAACAGTATCTCTGTTTAAGAGCAGTTTTGCTTGTGAACATTTCGGAGCTTTCGTTTCTTACTCGAACTTTTCGTATTTTCATACATACTTTTAATATTCTCTAGAACATCTTGTTACACGCCTGGATATTTTGAAAAAATATATTTCCACAATTCTTCTCTTTTTATCCAGTCGAAAGCTTTCTCCATATTTATGAAGTAAAGGTATATCTGCCTGTTAGTACGAATTGCTTTCTCACTCATTTGCCTAAATACGATTATTTGGTCTTAAACTCCTCTTCCTTTCCTAAAACCCGTTTGTGCCTCTTCTATTTGACTTTCTAGTATGTTTCTTAATCTTTTTTCTAATATTCTTGTGAACAATTTCCCGACTGTGCTCGTTAAGGTTATGCCTCTAAATTTTTTATAATATCCACTATCTCCTTTTTAAAATAACGGTACTATTATCCCTGTTCTCCAATCTTCTGGAGTAATTTGGTTCTTTTTTACTTGGTTTAATAAGTTAAATAATGTTTGCCTTCGTTTTTCAAAAATTTTATCAATTTCGGTGATATATTGTCATGGTCTGGTACTTTTCCTATTTTTATTTTTTGTATTTTTTCGCTTTTCATTTATTTCTTGTTGTGTTAAAAATGTCATTCTGTTTATAATTTTTCCATCCGTATTCTCCTCTAGGAGTTTTTCATAATACTCTTTCCACCGCACCATAATTTTCTTTTCTTCTGTTATTATTGTCCTTTTTTGTCTTTTATGTTTTTCAGCATTACAGGTCTCTGATTCCTCATTCGCTTTAGTATTCTGGTGTGCTGAATGTAATTTTTCTTTCCAAATTCTGGACACGATCTTTGTTTATAATCTTTCACTAAGGTTTTCAAAAATGTCCTTTTATTTTTGTACTTATCATAGTCTAGTAGTAGTATTTCTTCCATGATGTCTTTTTCTCATTCATTTGTTTTTGTATAGTTTCGTTTTACCAGGCTGTTCCATTTATTCTACTATTACCAACTTTTTTTAAAACCGCGTGCTTTTTCTGTCGCTTCCTTTACTCTGTCTGAAATATTTCCATCCAGTTTCTACATTTGTGTTATATTTGTCCCATTTAACTTTCTTTAACTCTGTATGATATCTTTCTCTTAAAGTTATTTCTCTTAGCCTATTGTTTTTTTTTATATTTTATTTTATGTTCCGCAATCTGTCTACTTTTTCCTTTAATCATCAATCTCACTAAGTAATGGTCAGTATCTATTTCAGCTCCTCTTTTTACTTTTGGGTCTTTAATCGGTTTCCAAATTGTAGAGTTGACTAAGTAGTAATCTATTATTGATCTCTTACTCATACTTTTATTTGGTTCTTCCTTGGTGCATTCATGTATATCGATTATGCTCAAAATTAGTATTTGTAATTATTAGATCATTTTCTACGGAAACGAGCAAAATTCTACATCCGTTGTCATTCCGCGTCACTCTATCATTTATCTACCTTATATCTATTATATCAAAGTCATTGTCTTTATCTATTATTATTGTCACTCCAGCTTGCGCATATGTCTTCTCTTCTACTCCTATCCAGCTCATTTTATACCCATTTGTTATTGTTTGTAGTCTCATACCTTTCTTTTTTGTTTCAGTTGTTCCTGAAATTGTAATATATTTTTTTTTTCATTTCTTGAATTAGTTCCTCTACTTTTCCATTTATCCCTCTTTCATTCCAGATGCCAATATTAATTATGGTATCCTTATTTTTGTTAATGTCGTCTTTTTCATGTCCTTTTTTTGCCTGTGTCGACTTCTCATTTTGACTCCTTCCTTTTTCTCTCAGTTTGTTGACGCTGAGTTTCTGTTAAAATCTGTTAATTTCCCATTCTCCACATATGTACTGTTATATAGAGATTTTTTCCACTTTCCAACGATATAAAACACATGTACATTAAAATGAAAATAAAGTAAGAAATTAGAGACTTATTGATTTTATTTAATTTCGATGAAGTGTGCTTTGGAAATAAAATCAAAATCTTTTGTTTTTTAACAGTAAAATAGATAGTGCGGAGTTAGTAATCTTGGCTTCCGTATACGAGTTCACACTATACGATCATCTAATTTCTTTATATTGGTTTCAATAGAACTAATGCTACATTCAATTCTGCAATAAATCGACTTCAATTTTTATTCAATAAATACATAAATTACAATAAATCAATTGATATTTTAATCCTAATATAGTTATATTTAAAAGATAAATTACAAATGTTATCATTCTTTTTCACTAATTTTATAACTTGACTGTTAATATACAGGATGTTCCATTTAAGTGTGCCACCATTGCTATCTTAAAAACTATAAGAGCTACGAGTTTTGTTAAATTAGCAAAGAACCACCATTTTATAAGTCTTTTAAAATAAGCCAAACAAATATTTTTTAAACCAGTGGTTCTCAAGACATGGAGCCCAACTTTCTTATTTTAAATGGAACACCCTAATAATTTTTACATATTTGGATTCTACATATAATTAGAAATCTAATGAAATGTTTGAAGTTAAATTTCAGTTAAATAATAAAATCCCTATATTAGCATTTATTTTGCATACTTTTACTTAAAAATAGTAGTTATCATGAATAAATAAAAAAGAAACGTTAAATTCTGTGTTCTTATCACACTATTTCTACCTTTAAATTAAAAAACTGCTATTTTCAGGCAAAAGTATGCAAAATAAATGCCAATATAAGGATTTTATTATTTAACCAAAATTTAATTACAAACATATCAATGGATTGGCAATTTTATGTAGATTCCAAATATATAAAAATATATAGGATGTTCCATTTAAAATAAGAAAGTTGGGCCCCATATCTTGAGAACCACTGGTTTAAAACAATATGTATTTTGCTCATTGTGTTAATCTTGTATAATGGTAGTTCTTTTCTAATTTAACCAACCTCGTAGCTCGTATAGTTCTCGAGATAGCAATGGTGGCACATTTAAATGGAACACTCTGTATATTAATAAATAAGCAATTTAAATAATAAGTTAAAGTTACGTGTACTTTCTTATTAGAATCGATATTTTGTATTTAATTTGTTCCATTCTTTTATTGGGAATTTTCCCGTTGAATGGCTGAAATAAGTAAAAATAAAATGAAAATAAAAAATAATATATATATACAATGGATTTCATATAAAGAATATAAAACACTAATAAAGTACAATAGGACTTTTTATTATTATTATTATTGTTAATATTACAATGTAATATTTTTGTCTATTAACAAACGCAAATGATCCATTTATATTTTTTATTTCACATTTTAATATATAAACCAGCTACACATCACTATGAACATAATCGACATAGACTCATTTGTAAAGAGATTCATAATAACAATTTTACTAAATCAAAATGAAATACGTATTTGCATTCGTTGTTGTGTTGGCCGTAGTTATTGTCATTAGTACTGTGGTAAGAAATAATTTCAATTTTAAAATTAATATTATTGTTATATATACCATATGGCCCAGAAAAGTATTGTCATAGACATTTAACATAGGAAAATACTAAATAATGTATTCGTAAATTTGATTTTGTACAGATCAGTTCATTTGACAACTGTCAATTGATGGTCATGGGTTTAAAAAAATATGGAATTAGTATATTGCCCAACAAGAATGGGATGGTATTCCTTTTGTACGAGTATAACAGTTTGAAAAACATACGAGAATGAAATGGACATTCCAAGCGAGTTGTACAGTATACGTTTTTGTACGACCACGATATTAGTTAATTTATATTTTAATAATAAAGATGTCATTATTTCACTACTTCCTAGCAATTAACTACAAAACAAAAATCAAACAATACTTTTTGACAGATCTATTAGATATGAATTTATATCTCATGGTGTCTATGATTATCGTGAGCTATGATATATGAAAATGTGTTTTTCTACGACCACTAAAGTAAATAGTCATTATTTTATTTAAGTACCACATTACGGAAGGCCGTGTGTAAAGTACGCAATTGCACAGTTACGGAATTTCTGATTTATCAAAAGACATTAGAAATGTAAAGCAATTACGCATTTGTGGAATTACAAATTCGTCGCTTCGCTGCTCTTGTATAACTTTACTAATTCTTATGTACTAAAATGCAGCTTACAACTCTTATTATGTAATACACTATTACAATATGCTACGTATATTAATTATATAATTCTGTGTTACATAAATAACTATTTAGTAACTATTGCTTGATTTCAACTAAATAAATTAAAAATTTCAGGACGGAAAAAAGGACCGCACTGAACATGGTTCTGGAAAGAATAACACCCACGCTCATGGTGGAAAAGGAGGTAAAAACATTTTTTATTGCTATATATTGTAGTTGCACACAAGTATAGTACTTTAACCCAATAAAATTTATTACGAATTTATTATTTGCATAAATATTTTGAAAAACATTATACTTGCAAATCGTAAGCATAATATATCGATAAATTACAATCATAATTTATTTAGTTTAGTCAATTTCTGGCGTGGTAACATTCGCCATATGCGTATTTCCAAAGATTATTTCAATCAAATAGTTTAATGTATTGTGTGTGTACATTCCAATAATTTTGTAATTAAAATAATTACGATTCTGTATATCACTGTTTTACAATATAAAAACTGTTACATTTAGTACGTACTACTTTTTGTATAATAATTCATAATTGTCTATTTTCTAGGATCTCATCGCCAAACTAGAGAAGCTCCCGAAGAACATGGCCAGGGAGGACAACATGGCCAAGGAGGGCAACATGGCAAGGGGGGGCAACATTCTCATGGACCCCACACGAACAACACTCACGCCCTTAACAACCCTGGAGCTGCACATCGTCCCCAACAACAATAAGAACATGAAATTGTTGCTATTTAATGCCCGAATAAAACTATAAAATGTTAAAAAATATATTATCTTGTAATGTAACTGAGTAGTTGTTTGAACACTTCACACATAAGGTATGCCCAGCTGAAAAGTGGGAAGCAGAGGGCGTAGATCGTTCGGGGAATAAACGCAGGATTGAGTGGTTGTGAGATCATAGAAGAGCGAACGCTGGTCCGCTAGTTAAACTTGCGATGTAGGGCCGTATTTATGCACTACCCTATGGATCCGTACCACAACGGGGTTCGCATCGTAAAGCAATTTTTTTTTAATTATGAATATACTACAATAAACAATGTCTGTTTTAATATTTAATGTGGTACGGGCCTTCCATAAAAGACGTCAACGTTCTACGCAATTCGGTCACAATTCAGTGGATAGGACAACTGATAGTTGATAATTTCGAACCTCCAAGTTAGAAGATGGGCTCAACGTTTTGTTGAAGACACAAACCAATTAGCCACTAAGATTATTTGATATTTTAATTTCTAAGGCTGGTTATTTCAATACTGCATTCCTCATTACTATATTAAGATTCCAACGGAAATAAACATTTTGACTATCCCTGAATCCATTTTAACTAGTTCAGGCGTAGTCAGTCTATATGTATGTATGTACGTATCTCGCATTACTCAAAAATTATTAGTCGTAGATAATATAATATCTAAATGTGCACCTCTCTCTATTATTCCAAACATAGGCGGCGACTTCTAAAAATTTCCATGAGGATAAAATGTCTTTTAATGACCAAAATCAAAATATAAATTACAACTAAAAAAGACATACTACGTAGATAAACACTTTTAAAATGCTCTAATTCTTGACCCATTGAAAGAAGAGTACAATCCAGAGAAGCCAAAAACAGGGTTGGAAAATATCATGATTTCTTTAAAAAAAATCAAAAATCATTGATTTTTTTGTATTAATCATAATTTTTTTGAATTTTTTTTTTTTAAATCATATCAGTAAATGGAGTAAAAGTTATTAGTATTTAGCTATTTATTTGAAAAATTTCTTTAAAATATATGTTCTTTCGAATAATTGTTGCACTTTTCAAGTTTTAACATGAATTTCTTAAGCCGGCTTCCCACGACGCGAAGCTTGGTGAGCCTCGCGCCTGGTTCGTGGCTTGTGGAGGGTTTTTGGCTCGTTTGTACTAGCTCTGCCAAGCCATTCAGTTGAAAATGAATAATCGTCGGAATAAGATTGCTGCTTGTGCAGCTGCTTATATCATTTTGAGAGGTGACTAATTAAAAAAACAACAGACCAAAAGAAAAAGACACTGGTGGATGACATTTAAAAGTAGATGGAGGTAAGTTTCTTGCAATAACTTATTTATTGTTTATTTGAGTTTGTCTTATTGCTTGTGAATGATGTGTTTATTTTGAATACCTTTTGAACAAAATAGGCCATGTAATAGAAAAATCGAATACCAATATGAGACAATGTATACCCGTCAAAGAAAGATTAGCAGTGACACTACGATTTCTTGCTACTGGAGACAGTTTCAAAAGTTTGTCTTATTTATTCAAGTTTTCTACACAGACGGTTTCACGATGTGTGGATGAAGTATGCAGAGCTTTTATACATTTATTATAACAAATATATTTTAATTAGAAAACAAATGATACAATTTCATAAAAAAATGTTGAAAAAGAGTATTATAATACCTACATAAATTTTCATGTAATAGTTATTTACATTATACGTGCGGTAGGTGTTATTTTACAACGCGAGGTTTCATATTGAAGCACGACGCGCAGCGGAGTGCTGCAATAAAACCGAGCGTTGTACAAATACCTAACGCACACATAATGTATTAAATTTTTTGTCCGAGATATCTATTAAAATATGAATTTTCAATAAATTTTGCTTGTTAACATTAAACCATTCTTGTCATCAAGTAAGCTGCTATCAAAACAATTTATGGTAGGCTCTGCATCAAGACGCTTTTAAAAACAATGAAACGTCAAAATAATCAAAAAAAATTATTTATTGGTTTCTGTTGGTCGTCAAAATAATCAAAAAATTGTATTTCTTGGTTTTTGTTGTTCAGTAATTGCTAAAAGCAAAGCTAAAAGTATTGTAATCACCTTTAAAAAAGAAAAATGTCAGACAGTGAGGAATCTTTAACATCTACCCCGCCAGAGTTACGTGAAAAAGCAAGAAATGTTTCTTCGGAATTACTCCCAGAAAAGTCAAAAGCACGTTACGAAAGGTATTATCAAGTTTTCGTAAGGTGGTGTGACCAAAAAAAAGTCAACAATTACACTGAGAATGTTCTCCTGGCATACTTCACAGAATTGGTATCGCAAAATAAAAAATCTTTATGGGCAATTTATTCGATGCTAAAATCCTGCATTATGATTCACAAAAACAAAGATATTTCGAAATATTCAAAATTAATAGCATACTTGAAAAGAAAGACTGCAAATTTTAAACCTAAAGAGTAAAATTTTAGAAGAAGAACATATTAATTCATTTATTGATGAAGCTCCTGATAATGAGTTTTTAATGATCAAAGTAAATACTTACCTACTAAAATTCACAGATACTTTTCCATATTTTTGTAGTTACATATATAGTTCAAAAATAGCATGGTTTTAGGTTGCTTTAATCATAGGCGTATCAGGCGCTTTACGAAGAGAGGAACTATATAAAATGGTAGTTCAAGATGTTAAATTTCAAGGTGACATAATAGTCATAACTATACCTGAAACCAAAACTAATGTATGTCGCCAATTTGTTATAACAAATATTAAATGGGTAGCGCTTATTCAAAAATATTTAAAAATTAGAGTCACTGTTTCGAAGATTAAAGATCGTTTTTTTTTTTAAATACCAAAATGGACGGTGTGTTAACTCACCTGTTGGCATAAATACAATCGGCAGTATACCATCAAAAATTGCCAATTTTCTTAATTTAGACAACTGTCATGAATATACAGGACATTGCTTCCGTCGAAGTTCAGCCACGTTATTAGTAAATCGAGGTGGTGATCTGTTAGCTTTAAAAAGGCATGGTGGTTGGAAGAATGCGACAGTTGCAGAGGGTTATGTAGAAAACTCTTTAAAACGAAAAATTGACGTGGCTCAGATGATAACAGAAGCAGGACCATCCTCGTCAAAAATACCGAACTCAGAAATACACACTTCCTCCCAATTAGCAGTTGAAAATACCACTGTCGAGACCACTGTTGAGTCAAATCGATTAATTTCAGGACTCTTTTCAGGTGTAGAAAACTGCACTATCAATGTTAATATCTACAATAATTGTAATTTAAATAAGTAAAACGTTTTATTTAAAATAGATATTTATTTAAGCATTAGGATAAGTTGTATTATAAATTAATAATTGATTCCTACATACAGGGTGTCCATTTTTCGAGGCTAAGCATTGGGATCTCGAGAACCGTAAGAGATACGAAGTCGGTTAAATTGGGGCAAAGTTGTGGCATTAGTTGGCCATTTTAATGATGTATTTGTTTTTTCGAAAAAATGCGTAGGTCACTAGATATGAGCAAAAAAGCAATTTTGCTCGATTTGCGTTTTGACTTATATCTTCTTTGTATCAATTCATACAAATTTTTAATTGGCACATTCTACAGGCACTTTTTTACGAAGAATTGTCAGTGGTGCTCAAAATTTTTGTAGCTCTTACACTTTTCGAGAAATTCGTACTAACTTTCAATTTTCATATGGGACTCAAAGTAGTCTTAAATACTATTAAATAGAGAATTTTTTTCTCTTTCCAACGATATAAAACACATCTACATTTAAATAAAAATTAACAAAGATATTGCAAAATTACTGGATTTATTCATTACCATTAAGAGTGCTTTGGAAACAAAATCAAGAATCTTTTGTTTCAAACAAAGTTTTGACAATTCATTTCAGTTGTTGATTGTTAATTGTGATTTTTTGTGAGGAAATGCAATATTCAAGTGAAGAAAAGCGAGATATGCTTGAAATTTATTATGTTTCGCATCGAAATACACAGATAAGTTCGCAAACATATTTTGAACGCTACCCAGAGAGGCGACAACCGAATCCGGCCTACTTTCTAGCTCTACACAGAAACTTAGGAGAATATGGTTCATTCGTTCAACCAAGAGGAAGACATGGGAACAGGGTAGTGGAAAATTAAGAAGATATTCTACAATCAGTAAATGTGGCATGATATTCTTAATAATAACAAATATTTTTATTAAATTATTCATTAGATTCAAGATAATCCGTCTACATCTACTAGAGAAATTGCAGCAAATTTGAACGTATCACATCAACTAGTGTGGAGGATTCTAAAAAAATATAAATATCGGCCTTACAAAATACATATTAATCAATTACTCTATCCAGGAGATTATGTACGACGGGTAGCTTTCTGTGTGTTCCTGCAGAATAAACTGCGAGAAAATCCAAATTTTCTAAATGATGTAATTTGGACTGATGAGTGTAAATTTACAAATTCGGGCATGTTCAACCGCCATAATGAACATATTTGGGCCATACAAAATCCCCGCCAACATCAAGAGAGACGACCACAAGTGCGCTTTGGGCTAAATGTGTGGGTTGGTTTATTGGGCGACACAATAATTGGTCCACACATTTATGAAGAAAATTTAACGGCCGATCGTTATTTACATTTTTTAAGAACGATTCTCACCGATTTTATAGACGATAATATTAATCTGAACCGACTAAATCATGTGTGGTTTCAACAAGACGCAGCGCCACCACATAACGCTAGAAGAGTAGGAGAATGTTTGTCCCAAATATTTCCAAACAGAGTGATCTCAAATAATGGTGACGTACGCTGGCCAGCACGATCACCGGACTTATCTCCGTTAGATTACTTTTTATGGGGCACAATGAAAAATCATGTTTACAAAACTATGCCTGCTGACATAAATGAGCTCCATGCAAATATTTTCAACACACTTACAAATAAAATAAGAAGAAGGGATGTCACACGAGCAATTCATAATTTAAGAAAACGCATAGAGCTTTGTTTGGAGGTTGAAGGTCAAACATTTGAACATCTACTGTGATACAATTTGTTTATTTGATAAATAAAACCAGTAATTTTGAAATATCTTTGTTAATTTTTAATTAAATGTAGATGTGTTTTATATCATTGGAAAGAGAAAAAAAATCTCTATTTAATAGTATTTAAGACTACTTTGAGTCCCATATGAAAATTGAAAGTTAGTATGAATTTCTCGAAAATTGTAAGAGCTACAAAAATTTTGAGCACCACTGACAATTCTTCGTAAAAAAGTGCCTGTAGAACGTGCCAATTAAAAATTTGTATGAATTGATACAAAGCAGATATAAGTCAAAACGTAAATCGAGCAAAATCGCTTTTTTGCTCATATCTAGTGACCTACGCATTTTTTCGAAAAAACAAATACATCATTAAAATGGCCAACTAATGCCACAACTTTGCCCCAATTTAACCGACTTCGTATCTCTTACGGTTCTCGAGATCCCAATGCTTAGCCTCGAAAAATGGACACCCTGTATATCTAGTCCTAAACAGACTACATGAATGATTCTAATGTTACTTACCGTTTTTAACATTATTAAAATTAATTCCATATATTTTAAATAAAATAATCAATTCTCGTTAGTCATTCATTAAATATTTTGACATTCTCACTGATTATTATTGTATGCTAACAGATGGCGCCAGCAGATTAAATTAAAAGAAATTCAGGTTTATTTATTTATTTATTATTATTATTATTATTGAACGATGAACTGCGGTAGCTAGCGTTTTTGTAAGTACTCTTTATTATTATAAAGCAGCTTTATTTATTAGTGGTCTCTTAAAACTTAAAAATGTGGGTGCGTATTACTTTACTGAGTGCGGTAAAGTTCCGCGCATGTGTAAAATCGCAACTACCATAGACGTCAACGATGTGTGATTGTTAAGTTTACAGTTCATGAGGACAAAAATATATATTTTTTTAATGTTTCTAACTTGCTGGATGAATGGATGACTCAGGGGATGGTTCTAAATTAGATAGCTGATGAAAATATGTCTGGAAATCGAGCGAAGATTGAGCATGTGGAGATGGCTGAGAAAGAAGGGATGTCTGAGAATGAAATGATAAAATTTTTGTAGATGATACTGTTGAGAAAACGCTGGGTAACATCCTGTTCAGAATTTTCTGTCACACTTTTGAGAAAACTGTACACTTCATCCATTCTCTTATCTATCAGGTTCTTTTTTCGCTTTTTATTGGGCGTCTTAAAAGTGTCCTCTTCATTGGGAGATGCATTGAAGGATGTAGTTTCAGGGCTCATTATATTTTCTGCGTCATCACTATTTGTTTCAATAAATTGAGTGATTTCTTCTTCTTCTTCTTGAAAAAAATATATATTAAGTTATTTTTATTATAATCGTTAATATAATATTTTTTATAGTTGCCTACAACACCAGACGATTGGATGAAAATAGCTAAAAATCTTTAAGAAACGTGGAATTTTCCTCATTGCTTAGACGCTATAGACGGCAAGCACGTAGTAATTCAGTGTCCAATAAACAGTGGATCCGAATTTTACAATTACAAAGGTACATTTAGTGAAGTACTGATGGCTTTAGTGAACGCTGATTACTGTTTAACATTTGTGGATGTAGGATGTCAGGATCGTATAAGCGATGGTGGCGTTTTTAAAAATTCATACCTTTTCACTGAACTGGAGGAAGATCAATTAAATCTTCCACCGAATGAACCACTGCCGTTTAAAACCTTTACCGTACGTATTTGTCGGAGATTACATTATTACTGTGTTCGAATATAATGAAACCATTTCCGGGAGTTCATAACAGAGGAAGTATCGAAAGAATATTCAATTATCGTCTTTCACGTGTTTGCAGAGTGGTTGAAAACGTATTTGGCATAATTTCATCTATTTTTCAAGTGTTTCAAAAACCGATGTTACTTTAACCAAACAGGGTTTCTGATATAACAAAGACTTGTTTTACTACACAATTTTTTAAGAAGAAGTAAATCGTGAAGTTCATCTTATTGTCCGCAAGGAACTTTTGATAAAGAAAATGTTGGAGAATTTAAACCCGGATCATCGTGAAATAACCAAAGTGATATAAGTAATACCATGGCAGGATAAATTTTGTTAAAGACAGAACAAGCGATAATCACATTTTTTATTATTGTAGTACTGTTTACTTTTAATTAGAAGTTATTTAAGTGTAATAATGGAAACTGTAGTAATAGTTTATAAAAAAAGTTTATAAATACCTAGCTCAGAATTTATTGTTTTGTCTAGGGTTATATATCCCGTACAGGAACTTCGCCATTTTCTTGAATGCGAACCATTCTGGTTTAAATATATCTTCGCTTCCACTACCTGTTTTCATACTATTCTTAATTTTTCCAGACAATTTTCTAAAAGTCCCCATTAATGAATCTCTTTTCTTCTTTAATTCCTCTAAAGAATAATTTATGCTTAATTTATTTTGTATTCTTTACAATGCATCATGTGTTTATTATTACATATTATCATTTGTCCACTGCATAATATACTGCAAAGTGTGACTATTTTAGTAAATTTGAAAAGTGCAAACAGGACTTTAAGGGCAGATTTTTCCAACTCCAGTTAAAGTGCCGGTTAACTTAATAGTCGGTTAATAGAAAAATTAATAGCGATGCGACATTTTTCTACTAATTCACGGTTAAGGTAATGTGAAGTTTAACCACAGAGGGAAAAACCGGCACTTAAAATTATAAAATATAAAAGCTGTTTGGCGAAATACCGATACCAAGAATATTTCGTTTATTTTGAGAGATACAAAAAAATTTAAGAAGCAAAATCAAACTAGAAATTTTTCAAATAAGTTACGAAAATAATTCAAACAATAATTGTAATGATTATGATACTATTTAAAATTTTAAAAAATACTCAAATATGATTATACTTAGCCAAAATTAAGCTCATTCCCCTGTTAATTTATTTACTGAAACAGACAAATACTACATAGGACAATATAATGTCCATGTTTAGAAATTAGGTAAAGTATAAACTATTAAGAAATACGTAAAGGGAAATTTATACGCATTAATTGACACTGGCAGTTCTTTGAGTTTCATCAACTTTGTCCTGGTTGAAAAATGTAAGGCTATTGTTCTGCTTTATAATGGAAAAATGATCATTGATTACTCAAGGACAATAGGTTCACACTACTGGATGCATACCCTCTTCCAAGAATAGAAGAAAATTTCAGTTTTTAGTATAATAGACTTAAAAAGTGCTTACCATCAAATTCCTATTTTAGATTCTTAAAAAGCATTACACCGCTTTTGAAGCCGCTGGCAAACTGTACCAGTTTCTTCGTATCCTTTTTGGCGTAACAAATGGTATCGCCTGTTTTCAGAAAGTAATAGGTCGTATTGTACAGGATGAAAATCTTAAAGGCACTTTTCCTTATTTGGATGATGTGACTGCATGTGGGAAACTCCAAGATCATGATAGAAATCAAAAAAAAAATTCAAGAACTGTAGAAAAATTTAATTTAACTTTGAATAAAGAAAAATGCCAATTTTCTGTCAAAACTTTACACTTACTTGGCTATGTCATCAACAATCACACAATCAAACCAGATCCTAACCGTCTTCAGCCACTACTAGACTTACTTATACCTAAAGATGCTGCTTCCCTTCAGAGAGCTATGGGTATGTTTATTATTTCTATTTTCTATTAACAATAAAAATTATATTAATAATAGTTATTTATGGTACAAGTGTGTTACATTACAGATAAGTCACGTGGGAAAAGTTTAACTCACGAGGCCGTTAGGCCGAGTGTGGTATTTTTTCATGTGACTTAGGTAATTAACACACGTGTGCCATACAACATTTTATCCAACACATTTTAATAATTGATGTAAAATACATATAAGATTTTTGACAGATGGAATTTCGAAATGACATTTAGGAACAAAATAATGTAGAGAAGGTTTTATAACGTAGTTACTATGATATGATATGACCTACTTTATTTATCTAAGCACAGCATACTTATACCGTTATAATTACACGGTGTTGGATAAAAATAATTATACTTCAACACTCCTCCTTAATTATTTTCATTCTTAATTCAGAGATCTTTCGATTTAGGGGCTTGGTTAGAATATCTGCAAGTTTATTCTGACTTTTCACATGTTTAAGTTCAATAATGACACCAATAAGCTACTGTATAAATTTTCTAGATATCTCGATGTGCTTTTTCTTTTTTGTAATTTTAACTTCATGAGCGTTTTGCAGCATCATAATGGCAGACTGGTTGTCTATGCATAAAATGGTAGGCTTACTTGGGTCTAGAAATCCAAGTTCACTGATAAGTCGTCGTATCCAGCTGATATCATCAATAGACGACACAGCGGCTCGATATTCTGCTTCTGCGGTTGAAGTAGCAATTAGTCGTTGCTTCTGTACACACCAAGAAACAGGTCCACCTCGTATGATCAGAATTCCACTGGTTGAGTGACCTGTGTCCCTATCACCTCCATAGTCGGAATCTGAGTATCCGCACAGTGCGTCATTTCCATCGAAGAAAATTCAAAATTTCCTCGTCCCATTAAAATATTCAAAAATGCGTTTGATCATCTTCCAATGGCTATTCATGGGGTTGCTACAAAATCTACTCAAGTAGTTCACGGCGAAACTGATATCTGGTCTAGATATTGTAGCTAGATAGAGTAAACTACCGTTGGCTTCACGAAAGGGTTCACCTTTTGACAAGGGTCGGTCGTTTGTGTAGTTCCCTTCGTCTGTAATCATACCTTTATCTATGGGGGTTGCTGCAGGATTTTGGAATCAAAATTAAATCTTTTAATTATCTTATTAGTGTACTGAGGCTAACTGACATAAATTCCTGATGATATGACATCAATATGCATCACAAGGTATTCTAGTCGTCATAACAAATTTTTGTCAAACGTAATTTCGAATTTGTAATTCAACTTGACTAGTAATTCCATTATATTTTGCACGCTTCTTCCTGCGACTAGACCGTCGTCCACAAAAAGAGCGATAATCAGACTTTTTTTATTATAATATATACAAGGGTCATCGTCCAGGGATTTCAGACATTTGGATACTTTTTCATTCCAGTTTTTAGGAGCCTGTTTCAGGCCATACAGATTCTTGTTTAATTTACATACGTGTTTGGTTCCATCATGAAAGCCTTCTGGCTGATACATGTAGATTTCTTCGGAGAGATCCACATACAAGAAGGCGGTCTTGACGTCAAATGTCTTCAATTTTAGTTTCTTCGAGGCAGAAAGACTAAGAATCACCCGGATGGAGGAATGACGAACAACTGGACTAAAGGTCTCAGCGTAGTCGATCCCATATTATTGTTCAAAGCCTCTAGCAACTAGGCAGCACGCCAAGCGTTCACTTTGCTTCTTTTTCAGTATCCACCGACATAGCTTGGCGTAGTTCGGACGATTGACGAGCTTCCAGGTTTCCATGTTTTATAAGGAGTTGTACTCTTCTAACATTACTGCGTGCCATCCTTCATGATTAAGAGCGTCTGCAACGGAAATGTAATCTCCTTCTCCCATCACAGCAAGGTTAGCGTAGTCTCTTCCTCGACAGAATTCCATCATATAGTTCGTGTATCGAGCAGGTTTGGATATTTTTCTTCGATCACGAAGTCTTGGAATTTCATTTCTTCTATCTCCTGCGTCATTTTGAAGTTCGTCTTGTTCTTTTCTGGGAGTATTAATCCGATGTCATTGTCTGAATCTTCAGGATCAGTCAGACTCCTCGTCTACAGTATTGTTCAATTTCTCTGATTCTGCATTCATTTCGTTCGTAGTTGTGTTTATCTCCGTCTCTTCAAATTCGGTGTCAAAAATCACGTTGTCAGAACAGACAACATCGTGATCTTCAGTCAGATATACTCGATAACATGGTGAGTCTATGTCATAACCTACTAAGATGCCTTTTCTGGATTTCTTGTCCAACTTCTTAAGTTTATTATCAGGTACCATCACATAACATGAGCTTCCAAAGCTTCGTAGATAATTGACTTTAATTTTTCGTCCAATCCAGAGTTCTGCTGGACTCTTTTCTATCAGCGAAATGATTTTGCACCAGATTCATAAATACTTCTAGTTTAATGACAGCTTCATCTTTTGATTGTAGAAAGTAAATGGTACGATAATGCGAGAAATCGTCTCTAAATAGTAAGAAATAATTTTCTCCTCCTAGCGACGTAACATTCATTTCTCCCAAATCTACGTGAATTAGATCTAAGATGGCTTCGGCGGTTTTGGTATTTGCAGGGTGTGAAATCCGATGGTGTTTACCGTAGACGCAACTCTCACACACGTAGCCTCCCCAGTCGTCTATGTACTTAATTCCTCGTCTATTCAGAATACTCTTGACATGATTAACATTTTGATGTCCCATTCTTCTGTGCTATGTTCTGAGGGAGGTCGTTGCTAGGTACATTTCACTGTTCTCTTGACAAAACTTCATCTCGTATAAATTTCTAATACGTTCAGCTATTGCTACGGTTTCTCTGCGATCTCTTGTAAGGAAAATTGACTTCCTTGCATTTGCAATTTGTTTGTATCCCTTGTCTAACATCTGCGAGATTGAGAACAGGTTGAATGTCAGACCCGGGACCAGTAGAACGTTCTTTAGTGTAATACTCTCCCAGTCCTCTCCATTGAAAGCTTCAAGTTCTATATCTCTCAATCCAATTCCATCTAGTCTCGTTGCGTCTCCTATCATTACAGTCGTGGGCACTTCCAGTTTAGTAAAGTTGACTAACCAATCCCTTCGGAAGGTCATGTGTTGCGTAGCAGCACAATCTTGATACCATTTGCTGTTGTGATCCTGCAGAGAGTTGATTTCGTTTGCTTTTACAGTAGATAGCACTACGGTGATGAAGGCTCGTCGACCAGAACTAGTCGGCTGACCATTGTCGGACTTCTCACTTCATTGATTAACGTTTCTTTCGGAGCAGTCTCTTGCAAAATGTCCAATACAGTTGCAAGTGTTGCACGGATACTTTTTTCTGCAATAATTAAGGTACTTATGGCACGGTCTATTTTTGCAATATTTTTTTATGTGTCCTCTTTTGCCACATTTGCAACACTCGACAGAAATAACATTTGAGAAATTTGGTTTGGCTGACTGTGTCAATTTTCCATATCTAGCGATGAAGGCATTTTGGGTTGACTCTCCACTTTCATTTAGTCTTTCGTCTTTAAGTTTCAACTTCTCGACGAGTAGATTAAATCCTTTCTGTTCTGAGCTAAGGTTGTACCATGCGGTGCGAAAATTATGCAACTTGGGTGGCAGCATTCCGATGATTCTGGTTAGGATTCAATTGTCCTTGACTGGCTCTCCTTTATCTTCCAAATCTTCTGCTAATTGTTTTATTATCATACAATTTTCGGTAGCAGACAAGGCGGTGTCGTATTTATAACTGAAGAAGCGTTTTTGCAGCCCTTCTATTGTTAATTCTGATTTCTACCCATATAACATTTCAAGTTTATCTAACATTTGCTGCGCAGTTATACAGTTTAAAATTTTTCGCGCTATGTTACTGTCTACGTTCAAACCAATTAAAGCTTGCGCCTCAAGGTCCTTCTTAACCCAGGCCTTGACATTTGCTTGGTCCCCATTTCCTTCTGGTTTTACTTCTACCCCTTTCGCGACAGCAAATAACCCTTTGAACTTTAAAATGAGGTTTCAGACAAAGTCTCTAACTGTGACTTAATCGAATCCATTTTGATTTTCTTAAGGACTCAAGTAGAGCAATGTTGACAAGTGAAGTTGCTCAATAATGACTGACCTTCGTTATGATAAGTTGACTCCGTCGACTAACTGAAGTGACGTGTTGACTGACTTGGCCACTCGTATGTCTGTCGACTGACCAGCGTGACTTGTCGACTGGCTAATGTAATATCCTGACGGACTGCTGACAATTTACACAACTAACGTGTCGACAGGCTTCTGATTGACACTTCTTGACTGACATATCGACTGGTTCTTGACTTGCACTTGACTGACGTGTTGACTGATTTCTGACTTCGTATCTGGTCTTTGTATACACAATGTAAAAAATGATTTTTGACTTGCTCAAAATCCCTTGTGAAAGTATTTGACAGTGAGCATTTCTGGGCCCATAACCTGTTGAAATTTGTCTACAGAAAAACACTTCACTTATAAAAAGGAATTTATTTGTTCAAACAAAGGACTATAAACTAAAAGACCAGAAACGATTTTTTAAATAATGCCTGTAACAAATTACACATAAGTGACAATACTTAACATCATATGTATTTACAAACAACATACCTACCTTTATATGTACACTTGGCACACAGTTGCTGATTATAAATGACATTTTCTTACAGAACGGACATTACGGAAAAAAGAAAAATTAGCATAACAGAAACAACGAACATTTTTGTTTTTCTGTTGCAACTTGAGAAATACAAAAATTAATAAAATGAATGTTGGAATGACAAAACAATATAAAATTATTTAACAATTATATTAATTTTCGAATAAAAAATTACACTTCAATAATACTACGTTTAATTGAATGTAGGGCAATTGATACTAGGGTGGAACGGTATATTAGCCTAATTGCTTTCCAATCAACCCTGTTTGTTTTTAATGAACTTTTTAGTTATACTCGCCATTTGACACGTTTCTTAATTCTTTCAGCAGTTGTGGCTTGTCTATTAAGTGTTTCCGACAGTGTTGCTCCCAAATATTTTGTATTATTTTCGCGTTTTATTTTCATATCTTCTTGTTCTTGATTTAATTTAGGAACAGTTAAGGGGTCTCTGATTAGCACACTACATTTTTTCTTATTTAGTTCTATCCCTGTGTCCTTGGAATATATTCTGTCATTAAATGCTCTATGACTTGAAATGTCTGTGTGAAGAGTAGAATATCGCCCGCAAATGCTTCTTGGTTCATAGAGAATTTTGAAATACTTCTCCAATTGTGGTTAGTATATTATGTAACACAAGTATAAATAGGGATGGGAATAATGGACAACTTTGTTTTACTCCAATTGTTTTGTCTTTCTTTTAGTGATTTGTCAGTTTCATTTGATCGCTGTTTTCTCTCGTCGACATGTCGTTATTAGATGACCTGGTATTTTATTGAAATTCAAGACTTTTATTATTTTCTCGTGCTTAATTGAGTCGAAGGCTTCGCTGAAGTCTATTGATAGAATAAGTAGCGCTTAAACCACTCCTCAGTGTTCCTCTGCTCTTCTTCTGACTCCAAAGATGTGGTCAGGGTGTATCGGAAGGCAGCACTCAATGATGAATTCATTAAACCCTGAAACCGAATAGTTTGTTCCCGAACTGCTCTTTTGGTGCTGATATAGTCGTATAATTTGTATTAATTGTTAATTCTGTTGTCACAATATTGTTTTTTATATTTTGTTTTTCAATTTTTCAATTCTTACTTGCATGTTATTAATTTCTCTTTGAATCTGTTTATTTTGTTCTTTTAATAATACATTCTCCCGTTTTATCTGTAACATCTCTTCTTGGTATGATTTCTGGCCTCGTTTTATTTCTTTCCTATCATTTATTAGTTCTATCGTTTCCGTTAATTTATAGGGTGACCATACGTCCCGTTTTGAACGGGACAGTCCCGTTTTTATAGCATGTCCCGGTCGTCCCGTCGTTTTAGCTAAAATCACGTTTTTGTCCCGTTTTGATAAATATATGTATATAACTAGATTTAACCCATAATCGGTAACACAGATCACTACGCATACTTAGCGACATCCTACTGCAATCGTGCGAACTATTGCTCAGACAGATCCTGCGCATTACACTACTCGTATAAGCCAGTTCGCTCTCCGCTTGTCTAGTCTTATTCATGTACCTACTTGTATTCCGGTTCATTCAGTGATTGCATTGTAGGACTAACATTTAACTATTTAACATGTCTTCTAAGAAAAGAATTTGTGCTTTCAATGAGCGTTTACAGGAAGAATACAAATTTATTAAATTAAATAGTGCATATAAAGATAAGAGTAAGGTTGTTTGCAAAAAATGCAATGTGCATTTTTCGCTGAAAAAAATGTGTGTTCTGTTCCTTCTATAAGTTCTTTTCTGGTGGTACAAGATACAGAAGCTAATAAAATTGCAGCATCTGAAGCTTTGTTTGCGTATCATACCGTGCGACATAATCAAAGTCTTCTTTAATAAAAAAAAATTATCAGCCGAAATTTTCATCTGCGCGCACAAAATCAGAAGCAATTATAGTTAACATTTTGTCGCTATATATATTAGAAGAAGTACTAAATGATCTAAACCAAACCAAAAGCGTGACACTTAGTTTAGATGCGTCAAATAAAAATAGTACAAAATTATTCCCGGTTTTTCTGCGATACTTTTTACCACACTCAGGTATTAAAATTAAAATGATAGAACTTGCAAATTTGCCCGGAGAAACAGAAATGCAGAGTAATTTTTTAATTAATTTAATAGAGAAATACTCTTTAAGAAATAAAATTGTTGGTCTCTGTGCTGACAATACCAACACGAATTTTGGAGGTTGCAGAAGAGTTGGTCAAAATAATGTCTGGCGTAAAATGCAAAGTGCACTGGAACGAGATATTGTTGGTATTGGTTGTAGTGCTCATATTATTCATAATTGTCTCCAGTGTGCTGTCGACTGTTTACCATTAGATGTGGAATGTTTTGCAGTGAAAGTATACAAATATTTCTATATATATATATATACATTCAGAATAGAAGAGCTGAAGACCTTTTGCGAATTTGCAGGAGACAATTATGCTAAGGTTTTACAGCATGGAAATACAAGATTTTTGTCTTTGGGCCCTTCAATAGACAGAATTTTGAGCTTATTCAATGGGCTTCGGTCATATTTCATTTCGCAAGAAAAGTGCCCTGTAATGCTTAGAAAATATTTTGAAGACCCTGCTCTTAAATTATGGTTATTATTTGTACGTGATCAAATTTCTACGTTTCAGAAATATATACTGTTTATAGAAAAATCCGATATTTCAGTTACTGAAGTATCTGTACATTTTCAAAATTTGATTGAAATTTTATAGGCCAGAAGAAACGAACATTTTCTAACTACAGATGTAAAAAATCTATTAAATGTGTTAATTGAAACAGGAGAAATAAATAGTTTGGGGAACGCCGAAGATTTTAAATGGATTTTACTTAGAAAAGTTCCAGAGTGGAGTGAAATACAAACTAGTTTTAATAATAATAAGGAATTAAAAGAACATATGAATCGTACCAAAACTGATGAAAATAAACTATTTGACCAGTGGACATTAATAAAAATCATAATTAATAGGGATCTGGATACATTTAATAAAGAAAAGATGAGCGTTGCGGACAAATGAGTTAAAATATTTAATGAAATGGAGGAAAAATGTGTTGATTTCAACGATTTCGTCAATATTGTCGAATATATTCTATGCTTGCCAGGTACAACAGCGCCCGTGGAAAGAATTTTTTTTATTATGAATAATATGTGGACGTCCGAGAAAGCCAGACTAGGAGTGGATACAATGAGAGCTATATTAATAATAAGACAAAATTGCGATATACATAGAGTGCACTAAATTTTAAGATAAAATTTTAAAAGATCCATTTTTCTTAAAAAAAATTAGTTCATCAACAAAATATATGTGGAACGAAAAACGCGCTGAGCAGTTGCCGTCAACTTCAGCATAAAATAATTATATATTTTGTTGTTATTTCTTGTAATGGTTTCCTTTAATTTAATTAAAATTAGTAACATATGAATCTATATATATGTATATTCTAACAAACTCCAATCCGCCTTCCGTCCCGTTTTCGTATCAAAGAAATATGGTCACCCTTTTAATTTATCAATTTTATCATCCTCCTCTTTCCTGCTTTTAGTTGGTGTTCTTGCTATCTTTCTGCTTTTCTCAAATATTCCTTCTGTTCTTTTCGCATCCCAGTTCCTTTTACCATCTTTCGACATATACTATCTATATTTATTGCCTTCATCAAAAAATAAAACCACTTAAATATTTACACTCCTACTCTGTCCGTCTAGTAAAATTGAAGATTTGGAGGAATATTCCAAATTAACAAATTTAATCAAAATAAAGTAATAGTGTTGTCACAATGAATGTAAAAGTAGTTAAAAATGGCATTGATGCAGATCATAGGCTGCAGTATAACGAATCTAGCAATACTAAGCAGCGTATTGTTGTAAAATTTGTGTCACGGAAGATTAAGAATGAATTTATTTCTGTCGCTAGAAAATTCAAAAACTTGACACCTGCGAGTATTACCTAATATTGGTAAGATTTATGTAAATGAACATTTAGGGCATAATAATTCCTTACTTTTTAGAAATGTACTAAAACCTAAAGGATTTAGATATATAGAGTGTCCTTTTTATGAGGCTAACCATTGCAATCTCGAGAACCGTAGGAGATACTAAGTCGGTTAAATTGGGACAAAGTTGCCGCATTAATTGGCCATTTTAATAATGTATTTGTTTTCCCGAAAAAATCCATAGTTCACTAGATATGACCAAAAAAATTTATTTTGGCAAATTTACTTTTTGACTTATAACTTTCTTGTTTCAACTCATACAAATTTCTAGCACATTTCACAGACACTTTTTGCGAGGAATTAACAGCAAACCTCAAAATTTTTATAGCTCGTACACTTTTCGAGAAATTCATACTTATTTTCCATTTTCATATGGAGCTCAAATTTGTCTTTAATACTGTTATATAAAGATTTTTTTTCACATTCTAACGATATAAAACACTAACAATAAAATGAAAATAAACTAAGAAATTGGAGAATTATTCATTATATTCAATTTCAGTCAAGTGTGCTTTGAAAATAAAATCAAAAATATATTGTTTTTTAATAATTAAATAGATAGTGCGGAGTAAATAAGTAATCTTGTCTTCCGAATACCAGTTCTTACTACACGAGCATCTGTCTGATTTTATATTGGTTTCAATAGAACTTATGCTGCATATAATTCTGCAATGAATCGACTTCCATTTTTATTCAATAAATATATAAAAATATAATAGATAAATTTAATTTTTAATCTTAATATAATTACATTTAAAAACTAAATTACAAGTGTACCTTCTTATTTGTATCGATATTTTGTATTTAATTTGTTCCATTCTTTTATTGGGAATTTTCCCGTTGAATGGCTGAAATAAGTAAAAATAAAATGAAAATAAAAAATAAAATATATATACAATAGAATTCATATAATATAATAATATAAAACACTAATAAAGTACAATAAGACTTTTTTACTTCAATATTTTTGTCTACTAACAAAGGCAAATGATCCATTGATATTTTTTGTTTAAAATTTTAATATATAAACTATCTGCGTTTCACTATGAACATAATCGACAGTGTCTCGTTTTGTAAAGAGATTCACAACAGTTTTGCTAAATCGAAATGAAATACGTATTTGCACTCGTGGTTGTGTTGGCCGTAGTTATTGCCATTAGTAGTGTGGTAAGAAATAATTTCAATTTTAAAATTAAGTTTTATTGCTATATGAATCATGTGGCCAAGAAAAGTGTTGTCATAGACATTTAACATGGTAAAATAGCTTTTGGTAAATAAAACCTGTCCGGCTAACTACTATAATTATATTGCACAGGGTAATACTAAATAATGTATTCCTACATTTTATTTTGAACAGATCACTTCATTTGATAACTGTCAATTGATTGTTATGGGCTTCGAAAAATAAGGAATTGTATATTGAGCAACAAGCATGGGATGGTACTCCTTTTATACGATTATGACAGTTTGAAAATCATTCGAGTATGAAATGGACATTCCAAGCGAGTTGTACAATATACATTTTTCTATACTTCCGCTTACGATATTAATGAATTTATATATTTTAATAATAAAGATGTCTTCATTTCACTACTTCCATAGCAACTATAAAACAAAAATCAAACAACTTTTTTTGACAGAACTATTAGATATGAATTTATATCTCATGGTGTCAATGATTATCGTGAGCTATGATATATGAAAATGTGTTTTTCTACGACTACTAAAGTAAATAGTCATTATTTTATAACTTGTAGGATATTTAAGTGTCAAATTACGGAAGGCGGTGTGTAAAGTACGCAATCGCACAGTTACGGAATTTTTTATTTATCGAAACACGGTCAAATAATTGTTGTAGAAAACTATAGTACGTGATACGAAATGTAATGCAATTACGCACTTGTGGAATTACATACTCATCGCTTCGCTGCTCTTGTGTAACTTTTCCACTTCTTGTGTAATATGCGTCTTACAACTCTTAATATATAATATACTATTACAATATACTATGTATATTAATATATAAGTTTGTGTTACATTAATAACTATTTAGTAATTATTGCTTGATTTCAACAAAATCAATTTAAATTTTCAGGACGGAAAAAAGGACCGCACTGAACATGGTTCCGGAAAGAATAACACCCACGCTCATGGTGGAAAAGGAGGTAAAAACATTTTTTATAGCTATATATTGTGCAACTACGAGTAAAGTACTTTAACCCAATAAAATTTATTACGAATTTATTATTTGCATAAATATTTTGAAAAACATTATACTTGCAAATCGTAAGCATTATATATCGATAAATTACAATCATAATTTATTTAGTTTAGTCAATTTTTGCCGTGGTAACATTCGCCATATGTATTATTTCCATCAAATAGTTAATGTGTGTGTATATTCCAATATTTTTTAAATTAAAATATTTCCGATTCAATATATCTTTATTTTACAATATAAAAACTGTTACATTTAGTATGTACTCCTTTTTGTATAATAATTCATAATTGTCCATTTTCTAGGATCTCACCGCCAAACTAGAGAAGCTCCCGAAGAACATGGTCAGGGAGGACAACATGGGCAAGGGGGGCAACATGGCAAGGGGGGGCAACATTCTCATGGACCCCACACGAACAACACTCACGCCCTTAACAACCCTGGAGCTGCACATCGTCCCCAATAATAATGACAACATGAAATTGTTGCTATTTAATGCCTAAATATAAAATGTTCAAAAAAGTCTATTATTTTGTGAAGTACCTGAGTAGTTGTTTAAACACTTCACACATGTGGTATGCGCAGCTGAAAAGTCGGAAGCAGAGGGCGTAGACCGTTTGGGGAATAAACGCAAGATTGAGTGAATTTGTGATCATAGAAGAGCGGACTCTGGTCCGCTAGTTAAACTTGCGATGTAGGGCCGTTTTTTATGCACAGGCTATACTATGGGCCCATACTACAAAGGGGCCCGTACTACAAAGGGGCCCATATCGAAAAACAAAATGATTATTTTTTGAATATACTAAAATAAAAAGTATCTGTTTTAATATTTAATGTGGTACGGGTCTTCCATAAAAGACTTCAACGTTCGCCGTAGTTCGGTTACAATTCGGGGGATAGGACAGCTGATAGCTGTTAATTTCGAACTTCCATATTAACCGGGCTCAACGTGTTGGCTTTGCGCAGCATAGAAAGTGATAGACAAAAAAGTTATGAAGATATTATCACTAGCTTCATTAGTATTATGTGAAGTCGCAAATCAATTAGCCACTAAGATTATTTGATATTTTCATTTCTAAGGCTGATTATTTAAATACTGCATTACTCATTACTGTATTAAGATTCCAACGGAAATAAACATATCGACCATCCCTGAATCCATTTTAACTAGTTCAGGCGTGACGTCTATATGTATATATGAAAGTATCTCGCATAACTCAAAATTAATTAGTCGTAGATAATATATCTAAATGTGTACCTCCCTCTTTTATTCCAATCATATACAAAAATACATATACAACTAAAAAAGAAATACTACATAGACAAACACTTTAAAATGCTCTAATTTTTGACTCATTGAAAGAAGAACGCAATCCAGAGAAGTCAAAACCAGAGTTAGAAAAAGTCATGATTTCTTTAAAAAAAATCAAAAATCATTCATTGTTTTGAATTAATAATGATTTTTTTAATTTTTTTTTTAATCATATCAGTAAATGGAGTAAATGTCATTAGTAGATTAACAAGTTAGTATACGAAATTTGATGTTTTCATATAACAAGTATAAGATTCTTGCATGAATGATATTTCATTCAAGCTAGATCATTTGTTATGTGAAGCTGGTGACTAGTGTTTGTAAGTGAAGTTATTAATATTTAAAATGGTTGTTAGAAGAAAAATATGTAAAAAAGAAATGCAGGGAATAGTTCAACGACTCAGAGATCATTATTAAAAATGAAAGAAGATGCAGGACATGGAAATAGAAAATAGCCCTTCGTATTCAATAGTATCAATACCAATGGGTATATTGAAATCATATATTTTTTTTACATTATACTTTTACAGAATTTGTTTCCTTTATTAATTAGATACAGCTAAAGGTACAGTTTCAACAAATTTAGAAGAAACTGTAACGCCTTCAACTTCAACCGCAACTTCTGAAAATTTATTATTTTCACCCAGCACCGTACCAGAAAAAGAAACAGGTTCTAGGACTTCCATGTCTTCTATGAACTCCTTTTTAATTCGTACGTCCACAGAAAAAAACGTGATCTTGACAAGCAAATTTCTAAAGTTATTTTTGCAAGGAATAGTAGTTTTAGAAGTATAAAAAATCTGGAGGTAAACAGAGCAATTCAAAGTTAAGACCTGGATATTCTCATCCTTCAAGGAAATTTTTATCATCTACGTTGCTAGACAAAATTTATACAGAAGAAAGAAAAAAATGCTTTGATAAATTGTCAGATTCCTCTGTAAACATGTCTATCGATGGTTGGTCGAATGTGCATAATGAACCAGTTATTTGTGCAACCGTAACAACTAAAAATGGTATTTTTTTATATAAAATAATTGACACATCAGGACAACCCCATACAGCCGAATATATGACTGATATTACAACTGATCTTATTGTTTCATGTAAGAATGAATATATTTGCGATGTTAAAAGTTTCGAAACTGATAATGCAGCAAATATGGCGTTCATGAGAAAAAAATTAGAAGAAATTACACATTCTCAGATAATAACATGTGGTTGTTTAGTCCACATACTTCATTTATTATCAAAAGATTTAGAAAAAACGGATATTAAAGAGCATATTGTACACGTCGTTAAATATTTTCGGAATAATCATTTTGCTATTGCTATATACAAAAAAGCAAGCGGAAAAGCTCTACCTCAAGAAGTAAGGTGGAACACTTTAGCTGAATGTTTAGAAGTTTATGTTTGCGAGTGGGACAAGCTGCTTAAAATATGTGATGAAAACAAAAATGTCATAGTTTCAGTCATATATAATAAAGTATCTAATGTTGGACTAAAAAGATCGGCTAAAGAGTTTCTAAAATGATTAAAGCCTATTTCAGTTGCACTTTATAATACGCAAAAAATTAACACTTCATTATCTGTCGCTGTCGAAATTTTTAAACAACTAGAACCAGTTTTTGAAGTCTTTACCTTACAACAAATCAATATTTTCAAAAAAAGATACAAGCAAGCATTAATAAGTTACCATTTTATTGCATACATGCTGGATCCTACAAAAAAAATATAAATTAACTGCTCAATAATATAATAATACTGGATTGTTGCCACTTATTGTAAAATTAGAAGCACAATTGGAACCATTCAAGAAAATAATGTTTGGTAGTGAAATTTTATCAAATGTCACTGCACTGCAATGGTGGTGTTCACAAAAGGAAATTCCTGCAGTAAATCGAAATATAGATATTATAAAGCAGTTTTTATGTGCTATGTCGTCATCAGCGTCAGTAGAACGTGTATTTTCATCCTTCGGTATCGTACACTCCAAATTAAGAAATAAGTTAGGTGTTGAAAAGGCCGGAAATTTGGTATTTTTGTTCAAATTTTATAACTGTAAAACAACTAACGAATAATAGAAAAATAAATGAGAGTGACATTTTTTGATAAGAATGTATGATTTAGTTTAATTATATACATTTATAATTCTCTTGAATGGATAATGTGTTTCATTTAATATTAATCTATTTAATTAAAAAAATATTGAAAATTGTTTCGTCTGTTTAACTAAAAACCTTATTTTTTTTTTAAAACAACTGAATTCTTATTAAAACATTTATTTTGTTCTGTACCAGAAATAAAATTATATTAACACAAAGTACAAGAAAAAAAATCAAAAAATTATTTAAATCAATGATTTAAAAAAAATCATTGTGATTAAAATCATGATTTAAATCAAATGATTTGAATCAGGCCAATTCCGGCCAAAACTGCTCAAGATTGTGGTTTGATTTCAGCAAGACAAAAAGTAGGGTAAACATTTCAGAGTGCTGTAATTCTTGACCCACTAAAATCAGAACACAATCCAGAGTAGCCAAATCTGCTCCAGAATGTGCTCTGGTTTCAGCAGAACTAGAATTAGAGCAAACACTTTTAGTATTTGAGCTGATATTTAACTATAGAAACTATCATTATTTATACAAATGTCATTACACGTCAATTAATCATTCATAAATCATAATTGTATGTACAAATTCTTTGTTTATTAAAACCTTAATAATACAGAGGTATTAGAGATTATTTAAATTCAGAACAATTTAATAAACAAAGAAAATAAATAATACTAACTGTGAAAACTAAAACTAAAAAATCACTGCAATGGAGAAGTATCTATCCAGGAACGCTTCGTCACAGAAGCAACGGAAGTTGCAGCGGTCAAAAAATGGTTACATTAGAAAAAAACATTTAAATTTTTTTATCGCATGTGATCGACGCAACAGACAATTGTAAGTGACAGCTCTTAACTAATTATGTTGCACCTAATGTTTTCAAATACATTAGTGAAATAACGGACTATAATGCCGCTGCGGATGATCTTCAAGCAATGTGCGTCAAACCTAAGAATAAAATATATGCTAGACATTGTTTAGCCACTAGAAATCAACAGCCCGTAGAATCAGTTGACCAGTGCCTTCAGATCTTGAAACAAATGAGTAAAGATTGTAATATTTAAGCTGTTAAAGCAGACGAACACAAAAGTGCTTATATAAGGAACGCTTTTATCACTTGTATAATCAATACTTGCAATAGACAAAGACTTCTAGAAAATAATTCGCTTAATTTAGATGCTGCTTATGATCAAGCTTGAGCAATAGATTTGGCTGAGCAGCAATCAGCATCATATTAAAGTTTTTTCCAAAGTTCTGTTACCAACGTTGAACGAGAGCCAAAATTGTAGCTGCATCGTCAAAGTTATGTTATTTCTGTGGATATGATTGGCATCAAAGATCTTCATGTCCAACTAAAGACGCTGAATGTGAAAAATAGAGCAAGACTGGACATTGGAAACGTGTTTGCCGATCACGATTTGGACAAGGTACCCATAGACAAATATAAATGTCGATAAAAAAGAAAAATATAAGACATCAGCTGCAGCTTATCTTGTTGCTACCACTATCGCAGCAGCACCAAATAGTCTTTTGAGATCAGCAATTGATATAACTATAAATGGAGTTAAATTAAGAGCATTAATTGACACTGGCAGTTCTTTGAGTTTCATCAATTTTGCCCGGGTTGAAAAATGTAAGGCTATTGTTCTGTCTTACAATGGAAAATCTCCATGGCCAATTTATCTTTATATATTGATGTAAGAGGGCAGTATAAAATAAATTTAGAGCTTGCCGACCATTACTACAAGAATGTAGCAATGCGAATTATGAAAAATCTCTATAGAGATAGTTTTTCATGGGTCCAGATCTCTTTTGAAGATTTGTAGTCTACCTGTTGCACGTGTTCATACAATTTCATTATTTAGTAACTTAACAGGAAATTGTACTCCTATTTTAACTAAATCTTGCAAACAATCACATAGTCAATTAGTAGATAGAGAAATACATAGACTTTTGGAAGAATGTGTAATCGAGCCAAGTAACTCATCGAGACGTGCTCAGGCTTTCGTAGTAAAGGAAGGAACACGAAAACCTCGAATGGTAATTGATTACTCAAGGACAATAAATAGGTTCACACTACTGGATGCACACCCTCTTCCAAGAAGAGAAGAAATAATTTCAAAAGATTCAGGAAACAAAGTTTTTCGTTTAATAGACTTAAAAAGTGCTTACAATCAAATTCCTATTTTAGACTCTGAGAAGCATTAAACCGCTTTTGAAGCCACTAGCAAACTTCCAGTTTCTTCGTATCCCTTTTGGCATAACAAATAGTGTCGCCTGTTTTCAGAGAGTAATAGATCGTATTATACAAGATGAAAATCTTAAATTTTATTTAGATCATGTGACTGTATGCGGGAAAATTCAAGATCATGATAAAAATCTAAAAAAAAAATTGGGAACTGTAGAAAAATATAATTTAACTTTGAATAAATAAAAATGCCAATTTTCTGTCAAAACTGTATACTTACTTGGCTATGTTATCAATAATTACACGATCAAATCAGATCCTAATTGTCTTCAGCCACTACTAGACTTATCTATACCTAAATTTGCTGCTTCCCTTCAGAGAGCTATGGACATGTTTTCATATTATAGCAGGTGGATACCACGTTTTTCAGAAAAAATACGCCCTTTGTCGAAAACTACGTTCCCCATTTCTAATGAGGTGACTTCGGTGTTCAACATGAAGAAAAATGATATTGCTAAGGCAACGATATCAGCAATTCAAGATGATATACCTTTTCTAGTAGAAACTGATGCATCAAACTTTGCTATAGCAGCAACTTTGAGTCGGATGGGAAGACCAGTTGCTTTCTTTTCTAGAACTCTCAACCAATTAGAACTGCAACACTCTTTCATAGAAAATAAAAAATGGAAAAATTATGAGATGGCGTTTCAAATTTGATATTGTTTATTGGCAAGGAAAAAAAATTCGTCCGCTGATACCCTCTCAAGCGTAAGAGCCGTAGCAAACTCTACAATAAATCTTTAAACTTTACACAATACACTTTGTCATCCTGGAATAATTAGGATGACATACTAAGAATCTTCTCTATTCTGTAGAAGATGTAAGAAAAATTATGAACACTTGCAGAATGTGTGTAGAATTGAAACCAAAATACTTTTCACATTAAGGACACCTAATTGTCTCCTTTTGAACGTTTTAATCTAGAATTCAAAGGACCACATCCCTCCAAATCAAGAAACCAATAAATGTTAACTATTGTGGATAATTTTCTAGGTTTCCTTTTGTTTTTGCTTGTGTTGACGTCTCAGCTAGAACAATAATTCAACACTTGACCACTCTTTTTGCTCTGACAGGGGGACCTCTTTCACGTCAATGGTACGTAAAACCTATTTAGCTTCATAGGGTGTAGCTTCAGGTCAAACGAAACCATACAACCCAAGAGGGAATGGTCAAGTGGAAAAATATAATGGTATAATATGGAAGAGCGTAATGCTTGCTTTAATGACACGGGATATAAAAACTGAGTACTAGGAAGATGTGCTTGATATAGCACTTCACTCTACCCGATCTCTCCTGTATACGTCAACAAATGCAACACCTCATGAGAGTATGTTCATCCACCTTCGCTGATCGTTTAATGGGAGCTCCACACCTACATGGTTGATCAAACCTGGCCCTGTAAATACGACCCTATTGTAGAAACGGTTGAGTTGTTAGAAGGATACCCTGTATATGCACATATTAGATATCTTGATGGTCGAGAGTCAACCGTTTCAACCCACTACCTCGCGCCATCTGGAGACTCAATAATAAGATCAAGAAATGGTACTACAAGTAAAACTTCACCTTCTGAAATCTACCCATCAAAAAGTCCAGAAACAGAAAATAAATTAGAAAACAAATTAAACCACGATCATGACGGACCATCTACTACAAATTGTCCAGCGCCAGAAGACGGGCCAAACAAAGATCATGACGAACGAAACGACAGTACTTCAACTTCAAATTATCCAGCTCGTTCAACCCGTGCCTATTCACCTTAAAGGTTTTATTATTGATTTTTAAAGATGTGGTGAATGAGCTGATATTTAACTATAGAAACTAACATTTATACAAATGTCATTAAGCGTCAATTAATTATTCATAAATGTATGTACAAATTCTTTGTTTATTAAAACCTTCATAATACAGGGGTACTTGAGTTTATTTAAATTTAAAACAGTACTCTTAATTCTTGACCCACTGAAACCAGACCACAATCAAGAGTAGCCAAAACTCGGCCGGCTGAACTAAATCATCTTAAGGGTATGAGATGTCCTGTAAGTCGGTAACCAGCCAGACGAGCGGAGGCCTGAAGGCCCAGTACCGCCCCGGCGCGGGACTGAGTACTAGCGTTCCAGAACCTATCCTATTTCTATTCTCAAAACATAAGGGTAGCAGTGCTTTCCTTGTTTCCATGGACGCTTCGTCACTGTTATAGGTTAAAATAAAGAAACATAATCATATTATAAAAATAGTATAATTTCAATAGATTTAACTATTTACACAACATAATTAATTTTTTAAATTTTATTTTTTTACAACTGTCAAAAAATGTTGACATTTCTGCATTAATTTTTAGATATAAAGTATCTTATTTTTTCATGTGTTATGATTTTAATATATTACCATGCCAATCATGCAAAACCGTGAAAAGAAATTTTTTAGACGGCTATTACATAAATTGTTGTTTTACGTATCCTTTGACAACTGTAATGTGAAACGTGCAATTACTGCATTTAGAAAAGCTCATTCCACTTGCAGAGGTATTGGACAGCGCTTTATTGCCCATTGTTAGAGAATTGTAATTGTTTACATCAACTTCCACATTTTCATTTTCAATTATATTGTTGGTAACAACAGAGAAAGTTGAAGCTATATTTCTGCCCGCAAGAATTCTGTTTGCAATTTCTATTTTGCTGTTTATGCAATCTGCGACATAACCCTCCGCCACAGTCGAAGATTTCCGGCCACAATGCCGTTGTAACATTAATATATCGCCTCCTGCTTCAACTAAGAGATAGGCTGAGCTTCTTCTGAAGTAGTGGGCTATGTAACTGTTGGAGTTCGGCAGTTAGAAATATAACGCAATTAAACTTGGAATATTCTAAATGTATGCACTCCTATAACTTGTGTACTGAACTTTCCTTGACGATAGTTTATAAAAAACGTTTTGTGATATGTATGAGAGGTATAATTCTAAAGCACTTACTACTTTCACTACTTCATTGGTAATGATGAAAATTCTTTTTTTTTTCCTGTTTCTGTGTCTGGAATGGTAATTATCTATCACTATTTTTCGTAACCCTTCTCTCCCGCAAGCTCCTGCTAATCCAATTATGAAGCAAACCTTTATGGAAAACTAAACCATTTATAAATATACACATATGTACGAAAAAGACCTACCTTCCACATGAGATAAGTTACATCTGATGCTTCTCGCAAGAATTTTATTATTTCATTTCTTGTAAATATTGCCGATTATTTTGCCTTGTGGCCCACATTCTGTTTTTTTAAAAAAAAGCGATGACTTTTGAAAATTTGCTGATATCGGTATCGTTTTTTACCATCACTGTTAATTTTATCATTGAATAGCATGACCACAATGGTGAAGCTTTCAATGTCTTAGATTTTTCAAAAAAAAAAACGCAAGAAACACATTTTCCATTAATTTCTTAATTTTGTATTGCTTGCTGCTTGCCCCATATAATATTGTTTTAAAAAAAATCTGAGACTTTTTGGGCAGTAAATTAAATGTTGCTCTATTATATATATATATATATATATATATATATATATATATATATATATATATATATATATATATATAAGTTATAGTGCCACAATTAAGCTGACCTAAACATTATCGTGTTACCCAGTACTTTTCCCCAGCTGCGTAATCATATCCTCTTAGTTTACATGTATAGCATAATTTCCATATTGTAGTTAGTCTAGATTATGAACTTGAATTGTAAACACTTATTTTACTTTGTATAATAAATAAATTCCTTTTTAAAAACCGATTCGTTCCGTTCCGAACATTAATTGGCGCAGTCGGTAGGATTTGCTAAAACGAATTAAAGAATATAATTCGGTTCACCCTAGTGATTTATTTAGCAAACGAATTATTTTCGTGGAAAAAAACAGTGTTACCGCATATAACACTGATCGCGACGAATACGCGTATCCACAACCCGAGAACGTGAACCACCATCGGAAGCATCTTCTGGAGCCGCTGAGCGCACATCAGCCATCCAGTCCGTACTCCCAGCAAATCGAGGTCAGCGTCGACTTCAGGGCACATGAAGCGGGTGCTGCTATTTTTGCTGTGAGTATTGCACATGTCTTTTAGAGGGAATATTCAATTAAACTCAGATTCGAGTTCAAATTCTGAATCAGACTCCGATCTCGAAGATCGAAATCAATTACAAAATTCTCAATTAGCAATTTCATTGAAAAAACCTATTTTAACAAATAATATCACCCCAATCACAATGGCAGTAGAATTAAAAAAGGAATACCTCGATATGATCCCGGAATTTAAGGGAGAAAGAGAACTCTTGCCTAGGTTTCTAGAAATTTGTCAAAAACTAGTTACTAAATTTTATAACACTACAAACATATTAGATTTCCAAAATGAATATCTAATGAGTACTATTAGATCAAAAATAAAAGGAGAAGCAGCCGTAAACATTTCTAGCAGTGTCATCAAAACATTTGACGACCTAAAAACTGCTCTCGTAAATTCTTATGCAGATAAACGCGACAGTTATACCCTTTGCATTGAAATGACCGAAATTAAACAAAATGAAAAAGAATCTGTGTTTGATTTTTATAATAAGTTGCAACATTTATTAAACCTACAAGTAGCCTACATTCAGACAAATTCTACAGGTACTGAACAAACCGTTTTAATAACTTATTTTCGAAATTTAGCGTTAAGAATTTTACTAAGAGGGTTGAGAGAACCAATAGGACAATTAATGCGGGCTAAAAACCCGAAAAATCTAAATGAAGCATTATCTATGCTCACGAATGATTTCCAGTATAACGACATGCCGAAGTATTCTAAAAATCAAAAATTAAATTCAAAACCTAATTTCACGCATGTAGCATCCACAAACCATCACGCCTTACCCCAATTCAATAGACCTTACCCTATGCAACAAAACTCATATCCTTTTAATAGACAAACAAATTTCAATCCTAATGGTCAGAGACACAATTTCGGTAATCAATTTAGAAGACCGATTACAAATAATAATTTTCCTAAGCCGACACCGATGAGTATTTCTACTCGAAACACATCACAGAATATCGCGCTAAAACGACCCAGAATTGGATCTGCAATTCAACCACAACAATTTCAACAAAGACCTAGATTTCCTAACGAACAATTATACAATATAGATGAAATAGAGACAGACGAAAACACAGAACATCCTAACCTCCCCATTAACGAAACTTTGGACAATTTTGGTAATTATAACGAGACATTTGACCAGCCCGAATATGAATATTCAAACGAACCTCTTATTGACGAAAATCATTTTTTAGAAGAACAGGCCTCGGTACCCGATCTAGATCAAATAGCTCAACTCACTTTGAATTAATGAATTTTACTATAAATCAAAGTAAACTTCCATTCATAATATTTCCCGAAAATAATCTTAAGGTGCTAATAGATACAGGTAGCACAAAATCTTTTATTAAACCAAATATCGCTTTTAAACATTATAAAAATTTTATCACACAAGATCCATTTCAAATTTCAACAGCTCATGGTACATCTACAGAATTATATAGCACACAAGTCCCTGTTTCCAACATATTTAAATTAGATAATAAAACTGTTCCCAAGCTAAAATATCACTTATTTGACTTTCACGACCAATTCGACATGTTACTCGGTATGGACAATTTAAAAAATTTAAAAATTATGATTGATACCTCGAATGATTTAATTATTACCCCAAAATCAAAAATAAAAATACTCTATCTTGACAATAAAAATTTAACAAAAACCAAAGAAATTACCCCCAAATATCTAGACGAACATATAATAAAACCAAACTCAGAACAAATAGTAAAACTTAAAATAAATATTAAAGACGGTACTGTACTAGTTCCACCTATCAAATTTCAACACTTATCTATCCCTGAGTGCGTGACTACAGCTGAGAATTATCACTGTTTATGTACTGTCATTAACCCAACCGACTCAGAAATCAAATTAAAATTACAAAATGCAATCACTGTGCAAGATTTTAACGAATATATAACCTACTCTAGTCCAAGTCCTAATTTCAATTGCATACAAATATGTAACAAAAACAAAACCTATTCAAATTCTAAAATACGTACTGATCATATGAACAAAGAGGAAGAAACACAAATTCTAAATTTATTGAAACAATATTCCGACCTTTTTTATTATGAAAATCAAAAATTGACTTTCACTAATCAAATTAAACATAATATAAGAACAAATGACGAAATTCCAGTCTATACTAAATCATACAAATACCCCCAAATACACAAGGAAGAAGTACAGACCCAAATTAAAAAATGCTAGACCAGAACATTATACGTCCTTCAAACTCACCATGGTCCAGCCCCATCTGGGTTGTTCCTAAAAAACTTGACGCTTCTGGCAAACGCAAGTGGCGTATTGTAATAGATTACGGGAAATTAAATGACAAGACTATAGGAGACAAATATCCATTACCCAACATAACCGATCTTTTAGACAAGCTTGGACGATGCCAATACTTTACGACATTAGACTTAGCATCTGGATTTCACCAGATCGAAATGAGCGAAACTGACATACAAAAGACAGCCTTCAATACCGAAGACGGACACTACGAATTCTTACGTATGCCTTTTGGTTTGAAAAATGCTCCCGCTACGTTTCAAAGGGTTATGGATAATATTTTACGCGGATTGACACATAAAATTTGTTTAGTTTACCTGGACGATATAATAATATTCAGTACCAGCCTACAAGAACACATTACCAATTTAAAGCTAGTTTTCGATAGACTCAGACAATCAAATTTCAAAATACAACTGGACAAATCGGAATTTCTAAAGAAAGAAGTCGCCTACCTTGGACACATCGTAACTCCCGAAGGCGTTCGCCCTAACCCCGACAAAATAGTTGCTATTCAAAATTATCCCATTCCTAAAACTGTTAAACAAATCAAAGGATTTTTAGGCCTTCTCGGTTACTATAGAAAATTCATAAATAACTTTGCAAAATTGACAAAACCATTGACTAGACGTTTAAAAAAGGACGCGACTATAGACATTAATGACCCCGAATACGTACAATGTTTTAACACATGAAAAAATTTGTTAATTAATCAACCAATCTTACAATATCCGGATTTCAATAAAACTTTTATTCTGACATGTGATGCGAGCAACGTCGCTATCGGAGCCGTCTTATCTCAAGGTGATGTAGGTAACGACCTCCCGGTTGCTTACGCAAGCAGGACACTGAACGACTCGGAGACAAAATATGCCGCAATTGAAAAAGAACTTTTGGCAATTGTTTGGGCCACACAATATTTCCGTCCTTATCTTTTCGGCCGTCCATTCAAAATTTATACAGATCATAAACCGCTCCAATGGCTACTGTCAATGAAACAATGTAGTGACAAAATTAATAGATGGAGAGTCAAATTACAGGAATTTGATTACACAATTATTTATAAGAAAGGAAAATTAAACACTAATGCGGACGCACTCAGCCGCATTCCTCCTATAACGAATGAAAAAATTCAAAATTCACCAAACCAATCAGATTTACAAGACCCTTTAACCCAATACCAAGAATACTTGACATCAAAACTGACCGACATACCGACACACAATAATATAATAGAAGTCGAAGGAAACTTATTTGACGCTACTCTAACTGAAAGCCTAGCCCACTGTATTAGTAAAGATTTACACATGGGAAAAGGAATCGCTAAACAATTTAAAGACACATTTGGAAACGTAGACAAATTAAAATCACAAAACCCTCAACTTTATTCTTTAGTATATTTGAAAACCAAATTCAGATACATAATTTATTTAATTACTAAAGAACACTACTACGACGAACCCACAAATCAAGACATATTTTATACACTCCTTAATCTAAAATCTTTTTGCATAGAAAATCACATAAAAAACCTTAGTATACCCAAAATTGGATGTGGACGAGATAATAAAAATTGGACAGATATTAAAACAATGTTACAATATCTTTTTAGCAACACTGACGTACTTATCACAGTCTTCAAACTGCCTGAGTTGCAAAAATTCGACCTTAATGTAAATGAATCCGATAACACACAATCTTTTATTAAGTACATGGAACATCTTAATGAACAATACATAAAAAATAAAGACGAACAAATTGACAATCAATCTCTAATCGTAGAAGTCGGTGACCAAATAAATAATGACGAGGAAACAAACAGCGAAAGCAATGCCACCATCCATTCTAGTAAAGAGAACCCGATAATAGGTATCCCAATAGTAGAATGCCCGGTCAACTACGGCAAAAATCAAATTATCATTTCAGAAACAGACCATAGTCCAAAAACGCCCACTATATTAAAATTACACGATAATACCAAACAAAGATTTCTGATAGAACTATCGAAAAACAATTTCGTAAAAGACGCTATCGAATTCCTCAAGGAATATATAGTCCCAAAAATTAAATACCATATATATTTTGAAAACGATATGTACGAAAAATTCACTTTAGTATTACAAAATTATTTTAAAAACTCTGAAATTAATTTTATTAAATGCACACAATTTTTGACCGATGTAACAGAAGATAACGAAAAATTAGAAATAATCCAAAACTACCACGAGGGCAAAACTAACCACCGCGGCGCAGATGACACAGAGGCGCGTATTAAAAGAAATTATTATTGGCCTAAATTACGTCAATCTGTACAAACTTTTATTAACTCATGTGAGATATGTCAAATAACAAAGTACGATAGGAGACCACTCAAACTAAAACTAAACATAACACCCACCGCTTCTAAACCTTTCGAGATGCTCCATATTGACAGCATAACATTAGAAAAAGTCAAGTTCTTAACAATCATTGATTCATTTTCAAAATATGCACAGGCATATAAATTAGAATCTGGACAAGGCATTGAGATTGTAAATAAATTAGTCAAATATTTCACACACCACGGCATACCCGAGCAAATAATATCAGATAATGGTTTGGAATTTAAAAATTCGGTTGTCACAGAATTACTAACTCTGCACAAAATCCAAATTCATTTTATAAGTTCACAACACCCTGAATCAAGCGGAATCATCGAACGTTTCCACTCTACATTAATAGAACACATTAGGCTTTTTAATAACCAGGAAATTTACAAAAAGGAACCGATCGAAACTAAAGTAAATTACGCTCTTTTGGCCTATAATAATACGATACACTCAGTAACAAAATTAAAACCATCTGAAATTATATCCGGTCACATTGACACAAAATCCCCTTTTAACATAAACATAGACCAACAGTTAGTAAATAATTATATTCAGAATCACAGGAACAAAACTAAATTACTATATGAATCAATAAGAAATAAAATAAATCAAAATAAAGAAAAAATTATTGACAAAATAAACGAAAGCAGAGAAGAACTACCAGAAATCCCCAGTCAAGTACATGTGAAAAATAGGCAAAAACAATCCAAAACAAAAAACAAATACAAACAAGAGACTATCCAGACAGTTAACAAAAATTTAAAAACCGCTAAAATAACACCCACACACGGTAATACTGTACAAAAAATACATTTAGCAAACGTTAAACGACCTAGGAAGAAAACTTACAAATTTAAAATTCTTCCAGGTTCCTCGCGATCAGCAATGGATCAGTCATCCAAAACATAACCGAAAATTTGGGAATAATCCCAATCAAATTAGGATCCGCAAAACTGGAAAAATCATCCCATACATTTGTCCATTACTATAACCTAGATCCCCTCTTCCAGCAATACAATAACCTGAATGACGAATACGAAAAGCTAAAAATTATTATTTCCAATAATTCCCATCATGTCAACGATTCTCAAAATTATGTGAAAATAATAAATTTCATAAGAAACAATATTGACAATAAAATAACGAACATTGGAGTTCATTCAACCGCCTTAGTAAAAAGATCTAAAAGAGGCCTTATCAATGGATTGGGAACTGTTTTCAAATTCATTTCCGGAAATTTAGATGCCGAAGATGGCCAACGCTACAACGAAATTCTAACAGACCTTGCACAAAATCAACATGTATTAGAAAACCAACTACAACGGTCATATACAATAAATAACCAAATTATAAACAGATTTAATAGTACTCTACAAGACATACAACATAATGAAAATATTCTAAAATCAAAATTAATCCAACTTTCAGAAATCGTTAATAAATACATCATTGAAGATTTCACCTTCACCAAAAATATTTTCGATCAATTAATTTTCCTCTATAACCCCATTTTAAACATTTTGCAAGATGTAGAAAATTCCTTAACCTTCTGCAAATTGAGAACTCTTCACTCAAGCATTATCCAGCCCAATGAATTATTACAGGAAATCCAAAAAATATCTGACCACTATAAAACTCAGTTACCATTTGAAATTAAACTTGAAAACATTCTGGAATACGAACAATTATTAAAAATTAATTGTAAAATAGAAGCCTCACAAATAATTTATTTCATATCAATACCAATCAATTTTGAAACAAATTTCGATCTTTACCATTTAATATCAACCCCAACTAAGTATGGTTCAGAATTTGTTACAATTATTCCTAACTCGAAATACATATTGAAAAATGACAATGAAATTATTCCTCTGAACGAGATGTGCATGCAAGGCAGAATATATCAGTGCCCACATAAATTCCATGCCCATATCAACTCCAATTGCGAAAAAGAAATACTTCTTAATCAAAAAACAACTCAGTGCCACTACACCCGATTGGAACTCCAAGGGAACCATTTCGAGCTTCTGCCTGAAATTAATCAGTACCTAGCCATCCTGCCCGCCGAAGAGAGAATCACAATCAGCTGTCCCGAAAAAACCAGCATCGAATCATTAGCCGGCATCTACCTAATAAACAACGATCATAAGTGCGATATAATATTTAATAATCAAAAGTTAATATTCGTCGACAAAACGCAAGGATCACCAATAATACCCCCCAAACTAAAATTTAAACACTATATCAATAAAACATCAAACTTCACGATAAATTTAAAATCATTAAAACTTAGTGAGATAAATTTGAATCAGCTAATACCTATTAGTGATGACAAGTTGGACATTCACATTCCCAGTATTTGGACATTACTACTCTATGTCATAGTTACAGTTACAGTGCTTTACTATATCATCAGACGGCTTCGAATCCGCATGAAGAAACAAACCCCAGCCAAGCAGCCAAACGACATCGAGCTTCAACTACCAGGGGGTGCTTCCTTCTAAGGGTGGAGGAGTTATAGTGCCACAATTAAGCTGACCTAAACATTATCGTGTTACCCAGTACTTTTCCCCAGCTGCGTAATCATATCCTCTTAGTTTACATGTATAGCATAATTTCCATATTGTAGTTAGTCTAGATTATGAACTTGAATTGTAAACACTTATTTTACTTTGTATAATAAATAAATTCCTTTTTAAAAACCGATTCGTTCCGTTCCGAACATTAATTTATATATATATATATATATATATATATATATATATATATATATATATATATATTATCACGAGATATTTTAAAATATTTTGACAATAAACAACATAACAGCACAAAACACTAAGGTTAACATAAACAAATTGTTTTAAGTTGTCCGGGTGAGCAAAGCACTTTGCATGTAGACTTTTACAGATGCACCTCGGCCAAAAGTTCTATTTTGGCCTCATCTGATTTGCTAGCCCCGGCTGCAAACTTCGGATTCGGCCAAAAAAGATCACTTTTACAACCTTGATACACAAATAATTATTTTTACGGTTTTGAAAAACTTTTTTTCGCGGTTATAAATCAACAATTTAATATTTTTTCAGACGGCCACATATGAAAGTAGCCATATTTACACTGTAATTAACACCAGAAAATGTAACATAGCACACGGCGCACACTAGTGTGTTATATAACCGGATATGACGATTAGTGGTCAATAGATGGAACTTTGATAATGAAATGTAACAAAATTAATGACAATTTGCTTAAAACTACAATTTTAAAATTGGTAGTGAATTAATAACAAAAATAAAGAGTCAAAATGTACTGACAGTTTTATTAATTGTTCAAATAATACGTACTAGACTTCCAAATCAGTTTCCGGTTAACTAGTGATACTTAACCTCAAACCCAAACGTCAATGCTTTCGTAAGTTGTGTTTGACATTGACACTTTTGTATAAACCCTGTTTTTATTATAATATTTTGTAGTCGTCTGAAAAATAGTGTGCATAACTCGCATGAAAGTGCATAGCAACGCTCGTGTATTAAATCACTCGGCGCTACACGCCTCGTTCTTCAATCTCTACACACGCTTGCTATTTACCACTTTCTACGCTTGTTATGTAAATAACTAATGAACAACTATCGATTTTCTTTAGTTATAAAAATAACTATAATATTTTCGTATGATACCAGCATAATTTTATTTTTCTTGATTTCATTTATAATTTCTGGACAGATTGTTTGTATTTCGAGCTTGAACTGTGTTTTTAGTACATTTGAATGACTTTTTTGACGATTCTTGCCTCGTCACGTACTATAAACACCTTCTTCGCTCTCTTAATAAATAACTATTTCAATATATGTCTTACACCAAAACAATATTTTGTTTCTAAATTTGTAGAATAATAGGATAATGTGCAAAGTACGTAAAAATAAAAAAAACCAAATCAATAAGAAAATGAACAAAAACAACAATTTTATAAGTTTTTAAAACTGAGTTGAGTTGAGTTTGCTCTACACCGAGCCGCCCTACTTTATCATGGATACGCCTGGCCTATCCGGGTAGGAGCATATGGACTTTACACTAGCAACCGACCAAGCAACAAAGCACGGCGCGAACTAGACACATTGCGCTGTAGTAAACAGACACATATATGTAACATAATTATTAAGTTGTTTTAGTGCAATCCCCAGCATCAGAATGTTCAGTGCTTGGGGTATGGTAAACATATGTAAGTTTGTGCATTGTTGTATTAGCCACCTCGTTTATTCCATGTCTTTATATAGTTTTTCTGTTGTCTTCTTCATCTGGTTTCTGTCATTCGCTATTGCGTCCCAAAGTTCTCTTGTTTTTCCTGATTATGAGAAATCTTCTTCTATTGTGTTGTGGTATGTATAACATGATCTTCCTATCTTATTTTTTCCTTTTCGTTTTAGCCTTACAGTTTATTTAATGGATGATCTTCCTCACTTCTTCTAATATGTGCCTAATAGCGAATTTTTTCTACTGTTGAGCTTTTGAATATTTTTCCATCTAACAATTCCTCGACCATTTTGTTTCCATCGAAGTCTTTTGAGTCTTAAAGTATTAAATTAAAGGTTTTTTTTTCATGTATTCTAGTGTCAGCCGATTTCTCTTAGTTAATGCTATAGTTTTTAATTGATTGTAGGGCAGGTGGTGCGTTATATTAGCCTAGTTGTTTTCCAATCAACCCTGTTGTTTTTAATGAACTTTTTTGTTATTCTCGCCATTTGGTGTTACCGTCAGTGTTGCTCCTAAATATTTTATTTTATTTTCGCGTTTTATTTTCATATCTACTGTTGAGCTTTTGAATAATATTTTTCCATCTAACAATTCCTCGACCATTTTGTTTCCATCGTAGTCTTTTTAGTCTTAAAGTAATAAATTAACAATTTTATTTTCCATCTTCTTGTTCTTGATATAATGTAGGAACATTTAGGGGGTTTCTGATTAGTACACTAAATTGTTTTCTCATTTAGTTCTAGCCCCGTGTCCTTGAGTTATATTCTGTTATTAAATCCTCTACGTAATTCAATGTCTGTGTGAAGAGTAGAATCGTCCGCAAATGCTTATATGAGAGGTAGCTTAATTTACTTTTCTTGGTTCAGAGAGAATTTCGGAATATTTCTTCAATTGTGGTTAGTATATTATGTAAGACTAGTATAAATAGGGATGGGGATAATGGGCACCCTTGTTTTACTCCAATTTGTATTAGATGATATGGTATTTTATTCAAATTCAAGACTTTAATATTTTTCTCGTGCTTAATTGAGTCGAGAGCTTCGCTGAACCCGCTCCTCATTGTTCCTCTGCTGTTCTTCTGACTCCAAAGATGTGGTTAGGGAGTATCGAAAGGCAGCACTCAATGCTGAATTCATTAAAACCTGTAACTGGATAGTTTGTTCCCGAGCCGCTCTTTTGGTGCTGATGTAGTCCAATAAATTTAAGAGCTAAAAGGTATTTAAAAATTACACAAAGACGACACAAAAAATTTTCATATACAAAAAACTATTTATAAGAAAATATTATAAATACATAAAATGTAAAAACACAAGATACCATATAGAAAACTAAATAAACAGTATTTATAGATAAAAAATATAATAGTTCAACAGTTTTTCTTTGAAAAAATAACATTAACATGTATAGTGAATTCAAATGCCAAACTAAAGAATTTATATTTTTATATTAATGATATGGTACATATTCTGCTCCCGTATATAAAGATAAAGAATCTTCATTAAGTAACTTAAAGACGTTTCACAAACATTTCATATTCACCTGTCGTAATTAACGATAATGAAGCATATATTTAGGTTAGTCACTTAAAGATGATAGGAACCGTCTTTTGTTTAATCATAAAAATTGCAGAATATATGCATAATATTGATGACATAGTAAATATTCGGGAATTATTGAGTGTTAATAATAAATAAATAATAAATGTATGATGTCAAATGTAGTTTCGAAAAATACCATCTTAGCACAAAAAAAAATCTGGGAAATAAGCGGAAGGCACCAAAAGAAGAATGGTTTGATAAAAAATGTAGACAATCATTAGGTGAAAGGAACCAAGCAAAGCTAGAAATGCACAGACATCACAAGGAGAGAAGTAAAGAAATATATAAATCAAAGAGATGGGAGGTCAATCAACTACGCAGAAAGAAGAAGAGGGATTGGATAGAAGTAAAACTTAGTAACATGGAGGAATATTAAAGTAAACAGGAAGTACGAAATTTCTATCAGAAAGTTAAAAAAAATAAAACAGTTCACAAAGCTCAGCGAGATACTGTAGAGAGAAATCGAAAAATTTAATAGGGGAAAAGGAAGAAAAACTAAATAGATCGTCAGAGCATTTCCAAGAACTGCTAAACTTAGATAATGAAGAACAAGAAATAGAAGATGAAATATTAGTAAATAGCATAGAAGGGAATAACTAACTTATAGAAGAGCAAATTGAACGAGAATTTTATGATATGATATTAGATATAAAAAATAATAAAAGTGGAAAACAGCAGTATTGTGCCCTGTACTGAAAAAAGGGGATCTAAGCTTATGCGAAAATTATCGAGGGATAGCATTACTAGATTTTATAAACTTATAAGCGTGAGACTAGACCAAAACATTAAGGATATTATAGGAGAGTACCAGGGGGTTTTAGCGAGGGAAGATCTACAGTTGACCAAATATATATAGTTAAACAAATCTTAGAGAGTAGTTATGAACAAAATTTGGAAGTTCATATTTTGTTCATGAACTTTAAGCAAGCTTTACATCAGGATAATAAGAAAAAAAACTTCATAAAGCCTTACAAAAATTAAATATCCCAAGGAAATTAATAAATCTTATAAAGATGACCTTAGACGATACCAGAAGCAGAGTAACAGTGGAAGGAAAATTATCTCCTGCATTCCAGGTCAAAAGAGGTCTGTAGCAAGGAGTTTCATTGTCAGCAGTGCTTTATAACTGCATGCTGGTGTAACAGTACGTACCTCCTCTCCCTTACATATAATTATATTTTAACAAAAGATCGTCTAGTGGAAGGTTTAACTTACCCTACGTCGTGTTTATTTAAATAAGTAACCCTTCATCGTCGTAAAACAGAGTAGCTGTTAAGAGTGGAGGAATCTGGACGGGTATTTGATAAAATAAAATAATGATATTCACTCCAAAAGAAAGACAAAATATCTAACTTGTGCATTTATTTATAATTAAGAATTTCAAAGAATGCTGTGGAATATTAAGCTCTCCCGCATTCACCTTAAAAACCTGGGGGAAACTACAGCTAAAATTCCAGGTAGAGCGACAATTTGACAATATAATAATTATATAAAAAGACTGGATTCAATTCAGAAAGAGTTGTCCCAATAATTTATTATAACCATTTATGGTAAAATTGAGCGACTTTGACCAAACTTATATTGGTTGTCAGTTACAATTGTAATTGTATTTGTTGTTTTATTTGAGTTTTATTGTTAATTCCAGAGTCGGCATGCCGTTGCTCTGAGTTCTTTTGTTTATAGGGCGCTCTGTTTTGTCAGAGGGCTATTGTTTATATTTTTGTAGATGGTCTGAATCGCAAAGACCGGCCCATGAGCTCACGGTTCTACTGGTCTAAGAGCACACAGTAATTATGAACTGGCCATGGCGAGCACACAGTCAAAGCTATCAGAAATATTTTTTGATAATACGCGCTATTAGTGTGACGTAGCTCATTGCGCAAGGTCAGGGTCTTGTATCCAAACAAAGCGTTTAGATACATACAGGTTGATAGAGATTTTTTTTTCTCTACAAAGTTATAGCACATATTATTAGTGAAATTTTTACTGATATATGTGAACCAACGTTAATTTTACCTGAATAAGTACTATCCAGGGCATTTCAGTGAGTATTAATTTTTTTAAATCGTAAATAAGAATGTATACTTAACCTAACTTTTCATGTTTTTATCAATTAAGTGTATATTATTATAATAGAAATTATTTTCGGATAATATTGTTGTAGTTTTCAATTATAATTTATTGTATGACAATCATGCGATTTTTATTGTTGAATATGTAAGTTTATGAAAAATAATTATATCTTACAGAACTGTAGAAACCAGGCTTTTCGTTTTGTTGTGGCCGCATTCCTATTGTGCTAAATAAATAAGGATAAATTTTAAATAAACGCAAAAATGTGATGTGTTGGCCTCCAGATTGTAAACATTACAATGTGAGAGAAAAATGTAATTTTTTTAGATTACCAACTGCACGAAAAGAAAGACAACAGTGGAAACGTTTGCTTACGTAAAATTTTATTTTGATTTTATATATTTATATTCATGTAATTAATATTACGAGAGATGTTGAACCTGGTCCTGGTGCGTTTGTCTGCAGTTGCCATTTCCAAAATGGAGAAAAGAAAAATTGTCCAGATTTTTTTTTACATAATGTGAAAAAAAGATTTCAAGTAGAAATGCCTTCCTAAAAGAAACGTAGACGTGTGCCATCATCTGCTGTTTCTTGTTTAAATAACCACTGGTGTAAGCATTTTCTCCTCGTTCCAAAAAACAATTGCCGTCTCCAAAATATTTTGCAATAAAATGAAATTTTATAACATGCTTCTCAGTCACTAGTATAATTTTGTTAATAACAAAATTATTAGATTTATTATTTTCTACGTACTATTTTCGGTTCAAATATTTTTCGGGTAGAGAAGAATTGTAGCCTGGGATTCGTGGGTTCTACAATTTTGTAAGATACAATTATTTTTCATAAACCTACATATTCAACAAAAAAAATCACATGATTGTCATACAATAAATTATAATTGAAAACTACAACAATATTATCCGAAAATAATTTCTATTATAATAATATACACTTAATTGATAAAAAAATGAAAAGTTAGGTTATGTATACATTCTTATTTACGATTTAAAAAAATTAATACTCACTGAAATGCCGTGGATAGTACTTATTCAGGTAAAATTAACGTTGCTTCACATATATCAGTAAAAATTTCACTAATAATACGTGCTATAAGTCTGTAGAGAAAAAAAAGTTCTATCAACCTGCAGCTAAACGCTTTGTTTAGATACAAGACCCTGACCTTGCGCAATGAGCTACGTCATCACTAATAGCGCGTATTGTATTTGAGGCAGATACCCAGCTGAGCTAGCGAATCTGTTGTGTTTGAGTAAATTTACAATTGTTAGACAAACAATATTAGATCGGTTATATTTAATAAAAATATGATATCATTGTGACAACTATAAAACAATTTATATAACACTTACCTGGCTTACTGAACAGCGACATAGTTGGTAGGAATTTATAGAGACGGTTTCAAAGAGTATATTAGGTCATCTTGGTGCCAGACATCTGCCCGAGCTGCGTCAGAGAAGATTCTAGTGGGGAGGAATGTCTATCGTGGTGCCAGACAACGGCCTGAGCTGCGCCACGACATCGGTTTCAAAGGTACACTAGGTTATCTTGGTGCCATACATCTGTCTGAGCTACGTAAGAGATGACTTTTGTGGGAAGGAATGTCTATCGTGGTGCCAGACAACGGCCCGAGCTGCATCACGGCAGTGGTTTCAGAAGTGCACTAGGTCGTCTTGGTGTCAGATATCTACCTGAGCTGCGTCAGAAACGACCAGGGGGGAACAAGCCAGACATAAGTGGAGTCCTGAAGCCGACTCCCTGACTACAGATTTTGACTCGGGTTATGTACAAAAATATCCCTCTTCACACCTTCAGAACTATGGTGGAAATGTCGTTTTTTCAAATGGTTGTAACCCCTGATCTGCGCTAGACTAAAAATAAACAGATACTGACGGTCTCGTGCCGTACAGTCGCACAAAAATTCATTATACAAAATAGAAATTCTACGTAAAATAATTTGTTCATAAAATATTTAATATATCGTAGAGATTATTTCTAATTAAAGTGTTAAAAGTTTGACTCTAACTTCCTACGCATCTAAGAAAAATTTTCAGTCGCCACTGGGACTCGAACCCAGGATCTCTGTCATTCTAGGACAGCGCTGAGCCATAGCTACCAGTGATTACTGCAAATTTTTCTCAGGTCCGGACGTCTAAAAATTGCCGAGATTATTCCACATGGATATTTGAACACAAAAAATGTTGGCTTAGGCAACATTTATTAATGAATCAAAGTCTAAATATATGGCAATAGAGAAAAACCGAACAATCGAAGGAAGAGAGTATAAAGTTTGAAATGGAAGACAAACAATATTAATTTTAGAAAGTGAACTCTTTTAAATATTTTGATGTCTTAATTACGAACCTAAATGATGAAGATGAAGAGATAAACAAGGGAATAACTAAAGGAAGTAAAGCATATAAAACATTTTTAATACAATGTTTTCCAAAAACGTAGGAAGAGCAATCAAAATAAGAATCAGTTATTCGACAAGGAGAAGAAAATCCAACCTAGAAATACAAGATATGTACGGATTTCCATTTATAAGCCACATGATTAGAGCACAAAGATGACTAAGACATGTTGCACGTGCATATAGAGGTGGAATATACTACGTTCCTCAGTTGTTCGAGAATACGGCCGCCAGCTTTTATACAGTGGACAGGGGTGGGTTAAAAAATTATATTCAGGAAAATGGGCGCCACGTGGTTGTGATAAACATCAAAACGGTATACAACCACGAAAATACCAATTCGTCGAAAATGCTCAAGATTAGCGATGGGGAAATTATAAAATGGTAACTCAATAAAGCAATGATTAATTTTAAGCCTAAAAGCTATATTGATAATGATTAAATACAGGTTGAATTAAGTGACTATTAGAATTATAACTGTTATAATTTACTATAACCCAGGCGAGGTATATTTGAAAATTAAAAAAAATAATAAAGGCTTAACACTGAGATTGTCTCAGCTAGAGGATAAACGCAACATAGACGCACGATAGTTGGTTGATCGATTAATCATGTGTAGTGCAGGCGCAATATCCGACTTAAAACCTTGAGTCCTAAAACCCTATATACTTGAAAAACCCTAAGTGAGTATTCCTATTGATAATTGAAATACGTAAAATACTTTAAAACTCGCTTGAGCTAGTACATTGTTAAGGTACAAAATAAACTTGAAAACATAATGCAAATAATTTCCAAATACTAATAATCAACTAGTTCTGAATTATGATAATAATAAAAAAATAAGCTATAAAATTCAAGGTTTATCTGGCAATGTGGCTGATCCAGTGACGTAGCGTGACGTCGGTCATAGTACCAATGGCCGATCAGACTTCCGTTCTCGAAGCGTGTCTCAACCGTGGACGTCCAGCACTACTTCGGATTCCTCCACAGTACAACGAATTCTCCCCAAAGAAATACTTGGTAGCAGTATTAATGGTTTATTTATTTCCCAAAATTCCGAAGTCGCCTCAAATCCCTCAACAGAGGTTCAAATAGCCGTCTCCAAACGACACCAAAATGAAGAAAATCGACGATAAAATATTGCCGAAATCACTCAATCCTTGATAGCACGTTTTATCTCAGATTACACATTTAAAAATGAAGATAATTTCAATTATTATTTCAAATATTACAACGAAAGGAGAAAGAAATTGCAAGATATGGGTCTGAAGAGAGATGGACGATCACCACTTAGTGCACACTACCATACTTTTGAAGTAAAGGTTGCATTACACGACTTCACAACAGATTCTTGAAAAAGAATATAGTGCAATAACGATAATAAAGAAGTGTTGTTACATTATAAAGTGAATATAACAACCAAATCTATCATAAAATTAAAATTAAGCTAATATTTCATATTTATACCTTTAAACAGGTCTTTAGTTGCAGCGAGCGCTCAAAGAAAAACGGATTATCGGCGAAACAACACAATTGTCAAAATTTAACAATAAACAGTTTCAAGTCAATAAGCAACTAAAGTTTGAATAATGGTAAATATTAAGGTAATTGTTTACTACATTTGTAAAAAAATAAATAACATACAAAATTTCGTTGCAGGTGAATTTGAATTGTAACAATGTCGGAGAATAGAGCTACCAAGCGAGCATTATTAGAAGGTGAAGAAGGAAGGAAAAGTCGGGGAAGACCGAAGAAAAAATGGATAAACGCAGTGAAAGAAGATCTACGGGAAAAGTGTGATAAACTGAACTGTGACCATAAAAATGGCAGAATTTGTGCATAATATTGATGACATAGTAAATATTCGGGAATTATTGGGTATTAATAATAAGCAAATAAGAAATATATATTTTGTCAAATGTAGTTTAGAAAAATACCATCTTTTGTTAAAGAAAGCTTAAAGAAGGTTGCTGAATACGGTTATAATTAATTCCTTCATTAAACATAAAAACCGTTTAAAGAAGGTATAAACAGGAGGTAAAGATAAGAGCTGAATATGGACCAATGGATCCAATACATCATTAGGATACATTTAGAAACAAAAATAAATATTTTTTAGATTGTAATTATAATGGAGAAAATTGTTGAACTCAGGCACTATAGTTTTTATTATTTCCTAGTAATTTTAAATACATATAATTCGAAAGGACTAACAATTTAATATATAGTGTTACTTAGACAATAAAATCTGCTTCAAAATTAATATATTTTTTCTCGAAATACATTAATCAAATCTTATGATTGTTATATATCAATTCTTCAGCAGCCTCTTTGGCAAAGTCCGGGTTATTCATTATGTATTTCCAAGATTGGTTTTGGGGTTGGAAAACTGTAGAAACCTCTGCTTGTTATAAATATAACAAAAAAAGGCAACTAAAAAGTAAAAAATCTAACATTCTGTATTTATCACATATTATAAAAAAATATCTTACCTTTGTTAAATAATAAAAACCAAAATAATTACAAGTTATTCATCGCATTGCAATAATGCAGAAGTAAACAGGAAAGAAAATCTTTATTTCTCTGATAAAATTTTGTTCTTCATCAACCAAGCTGGATTTATAACTGACATAGAACATAGAACATGGTTTAGCATAGTTTAGTTTAGCACAGAAAACATAGAATTTTGTTAAGGGTTTTATAAATGACACAGAAATTAGAACTCGGGCGTGCGTATGAACTTCTTTGTCAGTTCTTGCTGTTTATTCTAGCAGTAGTATTATAGGTTATGTGTTATCTGTCGTCTCCAGTTTTATTTTTAAATAGAAAGTAGTCTAAAGATAAAGATATAACGATATAATAGTTTAAAAATATGGACAACGAAATGTTGTTAATATGTACAGCGACATTATGTGCTGCGACAATTTATTTAATTCTTGACGAGGACAATGTAAAACCAAGAAAACCAAGACAGTACAAAACACTTATAATAAATAGAAAGCGGAAACAATGTAGTTTTTTTATATGTATTTCCGAAAGATAAAAGAAAATGATCATGTTCTTTAATTTTGTTTTTGTAATCAGCTTTCTTCTTGTCATATAATATTGGCTGATTTTCTATTAAATTTATTAATTTTATATCGTCCATTTTTCAAGTTTGTCAAATATAAATACTACAAATGTCGTTGCACTATGATGATATATACTCCGAACTGCGCCGAATATGCACGAACATAGAAAACACAGACACAGGAATTGAACATTCGTCAATTCCAATGCTGTGCAAATCTATGTTTTGTGCTCTATGTTTCTTATAAATGGATACATCAATACTCTATGACTTAAATTCTATGTTTTCTGTGCTAAATTATGTTCTGTGTTCTATGTCACTTATAAATCAGCCTTAGATTTTCTACTTGTTCTATTCATGTCTCAAATATTTAAAATTTATGCTAATAATGAATTAATAAGTTAATAGTAAACACAAGTTACGTTGTGACTCGAATGCCATCTTCCACGAATTTTTTACCTATACTCCAAAATCACCAATTCAAGTGAATCCTCCCGATATTCCCTGGTCATCTGTAGATCTGCCTCGACCTAACACTCTTATGTTGCTAGTTGGGTTTAGAGTCAAGCGAAATCATCAAGGTACTGTCTTTTAGTATCTACCAAAGATATTACTTAGTTGGTCCTTGCTACTGCGTGTCTTGTGATCGCTTCCCTAACATAGACGTAACGCTTGTGCACAACGAGCCATGTAGCTAGAAAGAGATATTTTTTATTTCACTTCCATCGTGACCCTTCCACTAATAGGCATTAGCAATATAGAAGTTTTAGATATATGGCCTCGGGTAACTGCTGATTGATAAGTTGGTATTGTTGCCAAAGTTTCATACAGTATGTTTAAAAGGAACCTTGCATATATTTTGTAAACCTTGTTGCAAAGTGTGATTCGTCTAAATTCATCTGTATCTTTCGGTGTCCCTTTCTTTGGCATTGGGATTTGTAAGGTATCCGTCCACTTCTCTAGGGAGATGTTTCACAGATGCGATTAAAAGCATCTTTATCTGTGTAGCTGTGTAGGTACTCTTTAGTGCCGTTATAGACAGATGAGACTCAAAGCATCTGTTGTAAAGTCACATCTTATATATTATTATTATAATCAAACTTATATCATTATTAATTATTAGCCTTATGTTACTCATATTATTTAAATAATTATATTGTTTCCTATGTAGATTATATTTCATTTTTCTTATTATGGATAAGATATCGATCAACCGACCATATCGATATTTTTATTACTGATGTCATTTCGATCGATCGATCGGTCTTTCGATCAAATCAATCTGATAAATTATTTTGCGCAGCCCTAGCTCCTAATCTCCACATAGTGCCGATATGGACTACCAATATTCTACTTGTTAATTTTTGCATAGTACCATCAAGAATTAATACTGCTCTAGGTACACATCTCTACATATTGCCGTCTTGAATTAGTATTTCTTCTAATCTCTACATAGTATTATCATTAACTGTCATCTTGTCGTTGCTATATGTGCTAATATCAACCTAGTGCCATAATAAATCAGTACTGCTATAGATATTTATCATCTCTATATATTACCGTCTTGAATTAGTATTATTTTTAAACTGTACATAGTGTCGTCATGAATTATAATTACTGTATACGTTAGCCTGTACAAAGTGCTAACATAAATTATTATTGCTACAGATACTCAGCTCTATATATTGCCGACATGAATAAATACTGCTCCTTATCTGTACATACGTGTAATACCGCTGCCAACAATTTGTAACACCGCTTTCGACGGAGACTGCCGCCACCAAATTGCAGCACTTCTTTCAACGACTACCTTTACTAGAGTAGACGCAAAATCTCGTGGCCCTGCGCGCAAAGCGAAATTCATCATTGTAGGCCGGCCACTGACTATTGTACAACACAATAACATTGACTTGTAAAATTTCTCATTTATCTTGTAGCGTTCGTACGGTGCAGGTCTCTAGAGTTGTTATTGATGTATTTTTTTTAATTTTGTATCTGACAAGTTATTCAATTTAATAGATAAATAAAATAAAGAAAAATGAATTGTGGAACAGTTGTTCACAGTGAAGGACGGCTAATAATTTTTAATTTATTTTAATACATAAAAAATAATAATAATGAAAAATCAACGAAATATGTTACTCAAGAATGTGCAAAAGCGACGGGTGTGTCGGATCGAACAATTCGACGCATAATCAAAGAACAGAAAGACTCAAAACAGGGTAAAAGTTGCGAATTTTAAAATTTAATGCCCAAAATAATCACAAATATTTTAATTTATGTAGCTTCGGCTTCCACTTTAGGTACTTTATTTGTATTACCCAGAAAACATATTAAAAAAGTAGCAAGAAAATCAACACTAAATAACTTTGAGTGTGAAGTTATTAGAAAAACAGTACACAATTTTGCAGCCATGTACAAAAAGAGACCTTCAGCGTTGGCATTGTTTAATGTTTTAAAGGAAGAGAATAAGGAGATATTTTCTGGAAAATTATCTACGTTCAGAGGTATATTAAAAAAGTTGGGCTTCAGGTTGCAAAAAACCGCAGATAATAGAAAGGTAATGACAGAAAAATATGACATACGATTGAAAAGAATTGAATATTTACGGAAAATAAAGAAATATAGGGATGAAGGGTATAATATTATTTATACCGACGATACATATATATATATATATATATATATATATATATATATATATATATATATAGTAATCACACAACACCAAAGTCCTGGGATGATGGCTCAAACAAAGGATTAAAAAGCCCCATTGGAAAAGGTCAAAGATTAATAATCCTCCATGCAGGAGGTAAACACGGTTTTGTTCCAAATGCTCTTTTGATGTTCAAATCAGGTAATAAAACAAGGGATTATCACGACGACATGAATTCTGAAAATTTTATAAAGTGGTTGGAAAATAAACTAATTCCAAACTTAAAAGAAAAAACATTATTGATTGTAGATAACGCAAGTTATCATAATGTAAGCAGTGAAAAAACCCCTACTTCATGTTCTAAAAAAATAGAAATTCAACAATGGTTAACTCAGTGAAATATCTTTTTTGAGGCCAAGGATACAAAACTAGAATTATACGTTAAAATAAAGAATAATAAGCCTCGTCACATACGTTATGTGATTGATTCTATTATGGCAGAACATGGCCATGCTGTATGACGTCTTCCGCCTTATCATCCAGAACTCAATCCCATTGAAAAAAATTGGGGTTTAGTTAAAAATAATGTGGCTCAGAATAATGTCACATTTAAAATGAAAGACGTCGTTACTTTAACAGAAAATAAATTTAAAGATATTAATGTTGACGAATGGGTAAAAATTTGCGAACATGTCGAAAAAATAGAAGCACAATATATACAAGCAGAACATATAATGGACGAAGTTGATGAATTAATTATCCAAGTTAATAATGATTCAGAAACCGAAGATAACGATGAGGAGGAAGAAAATGAAGATTTAGGGTGTGAAACTTTATTGTAAATATTGTATTTACTATTATTATGCATGCATTTTTGTTATTTTTTGTTATTTAAAGTTTTGTTTTTGGATAATTAATTTCATGAAGGTAAATAAATTCTAATTACTACTTTAATATCCTGAATTTTTTAGTGTTTCGTGTGCATATCAAAATCTTTGACCAACATTTTTAAGTTAGTTAATAAAATATGCCTCCCACCACTTTTTCTATCTAAAATAACCCCGCCCATGCGTGGAGTTGTGCCACGAGACTTTGTGTTTACTCTACCAACTTGTAACACCCTTACATGACCACTGCTACCAATTTGTGACCCGCTCCTCGATAAGGTTAGGCATTATAAAATAATGGAATCTTTGTCAGACCGGATACGGAACAAGTACTAGAAGATGGATATAGAAATAAACAGAATATTCACATTTGCATAAAAATATATAAATATAATTAATGATTGTTTGCATTGCTTCTCTAATGACCCTTATATCCACCACCAGCGTCTACCGTTACACTATACAACTCTACTTTAATTCTTCTTGTTTACTCCTTTCTCTCTACCTCCAGTAACTATTATCATATACTATCAACACAAGTACTAAGTCAGCAAATATTAGTTTTACCTTTACACTATAGTAATTATGAATTACATTTATTGACCTACTATACTCCGTTTTTAAACTATAGACAGCACTAGACGAAGTCACATTCACACCACCACAAATACTAGTAGTTCTGAAATAAACTGGTTTTAATCGTAAAATATCACAAAAAGAGAAATGAAATAAAAAAAACACGTGCAAAGTCAAGTGATTTGACAACTACTAAGAGTTTGACGTTTCAATTGCGTTTGAGAAGGTTAACTTGAAATTTTGTCTGGTTAAATGTGGCTTCATGAAATGGCGCAGTAGCCAATCACAGGCTTTGATTTTCTCACTAGAATTTCTAGTTACTGTCTATAGTTTAAAAACAGAGTATAATATACTTTATTGGTACCATTAGAATGTACTGACTTAGACTTGTTACATATATACTCATCTCTGTGTAGAACAGTTTTATATACCTATCACGTAGCAGAAGTATTAAAAAATCAAATATCAAAGTACAAAACCGTAGATAAATTAGAAAATCTAATCGGATGTTTCATCCTTACTCCAATTCAATGTAAAAAGACTGTGGCTAAATACTTGATCTAACAAAATCCAACAAAAGGTACATTAGAAAAAATAATAGTCTGTCAATGATTGAAAACATCATCAAATGGGAGAAGCTATTATTGCACAGTATGACTGTAACATTTCTTTTTTGTAACAAAAGTTGCACAATAATTATCGAATTCACCATTCCTTACAGAAGGCTTGAGTTTCATGAATCAATTCAATTCATCATTAAAATAAATAAAATTGGGTAATCAAAATCAATGATCTACTGATCGGTCGTATTTTATTAATCAAGCTCTAATCATCTGTTTATGTATTTATATGCACATGATTATTAGTAATAATGGGGGTTTCCAAGCCTACGGCCTACGGCTTTTAAAAAAATTTTATTGGATATCAATGTTCATGTGTATGTGAATATAATCTTTAATTTTCTGATTTTTATTATTAAATCGTATACGTATAATTCGGTATTAGCCATTTTTGTGACATGTTAGACACTGGCAAATGGTATTGACTGTTTGAACGCACGATCACCTTAACATTTTCGCACTGCTATTGGATGTTCCCAACGTAGTGTAGTTCACTGTAGGTGACGTCACATGCAACCGTCGATTTTCTAGGTTTTAATTTATTGATATTTAAGAATTTTAATCTGGGGTGTTAAAAACTTTTCGGCGGAAGGACAAAATATCGGTCTAATATTTAATGTACAGATTAAAATATTAAAAAATGAAGAAAAAAAACTTGGAAACCAGTATTATATCAAATATTAAAATTTTCTGAAATCTATATAAGATACATTATTGTTTTAAATTTGTAATAAGAAAATAAAGCTAAATACATTTCCATAAAATTTTAGTATGGCTTCTGATTCTATAATAGACGATAAATATTTTTTAAACATTGTTCAAAATAGTTAAGGGAAATATGTTTTTATCTGAGAAAAATTTTCAGTCACCAATGGGACTCGAACCTAAGATTTCTGTCTTTCTAGGACAGCGCTCTACCGCTGAGCCATAGCGACCAGTGACTGCAAATTTTTCTTGGGTCCGGACGCCTAACAACTGCCGAGACTATCCCACATGGATATTTGAACACAATAAATGTTGACTAAGGACAATTGGCAAATTTACCTGTGAATTAATTTTTGAAGTTTAACTTAGATCCTTTTGAATTTTACAACAACAGTAAATTTGAAATTAGATAATTAGAGACATTTGAAATTTGAATATCGCATATTTTTAATTCATAGTTTTATTCCATTAATGCCAGAAATGCAGAAATGATCCTATATATCAAGCAAAATTTTATTAAGCCGTCGTTATTTCCTACTTTGAATGCATAAAAAAAATATAATTTAAAAACAGTTGATTTCCCTGCTCTATATAATACTTTATAATTTGTGATTGGTCTAATATTGAGGTAGCGGACAAAGTGTATGAAGTTTGTAATCATTTTCATGTCGTTTTGTATAATGCACTAGACTAACATGTACCTACCAAGTAATCAAATAAATTTTTTGAATAAATGTTACAAAACTGTCAAAATTCAATGCATTTTATACTATATTTCAATTAAAATAGGTTCTATTCCATAATATTTGATATCAACTTATTAAAATCAAATAACCTAATCAACGGTACATATACGCTATAATATTTAACTGGAAAGATAAAAACAACAAAAAACTGTATTCTCATGTTAATTCCCTATGTCAAGATTTCTAGTATTCACCCTGTAAGAACACGTATAAATGATATTGTTTATATTACATAAAAATCTGATATGCACACTCTGAAATTTAGTTATACTGGAACGTATGTGCCATATGTTCCCTGTATATAAAAAGCGAGCCGAGAGGGACAATTCATGCAAGGTATATCCATCATTGTGTAACACATGTTTACATACGTATTTTTAATGCAAGTGACATAACGTACATTCTGATGCACAAGTTTCGTATCGTTGCTTACGATCGAAGAAACTGTGTCTTTGGCAGCTTTTGTTAATTTTGAATATCAAAATTTGAAAATATAAAGCTGATATATAAAATGATACGCCATCGCTGTGTTAAAGTTTCCAAATCTGTTTGGCAAATGGCAACCTTTTTCAGGTACTTAATACATCATTGAGACCGGTAGCAACCCAGTGGAAAGGAAAAGTAACATGCAAAAGTTCACTTGGAAAATACTCATACGTTTATAGTGATCATTTCAACACAATACAATTTTCTACTTTCTTCAAATGGTTGACATTTTATGACATTAGAGGCTGTCTCTCTCGGATTGAGTTGGCGCCGCTAGTATACGGTCCAGTTATAATATATTTCAGTGTGTGGACACCATTTTTTTCACAGTCTGATTTACTTGTGCACTTGAAAGTTGAGATTATTCTAGGGCTAATCGTTCTTGAATTTTCATTCGTTTCATGTAGATCATTATTCCTTCTTCCATTACACATTATTACTCCGATTCCAATTCCATAATTATTTGGTTTCAATGTTATCCTACTCAAATTTTTCTTGAATTACTGAATGGGTTTAATGTTTATTTTTTATAATGGTTTTATGAATGAGCCTTTTTGCCCCGAATCTGGTGTGCCTCAAGGATCTAATTTAGGACCGTTGTTGTACATATTATAAACGATATATGTTATACTGTTAACTGCGACAAAGTTTTGTGTGCAGATGATTTCAGTTTTCTTTCAACTATAAATTCACTCCAGGACTGTATTGATTTTCAGGATATTACTAACAGTTTTTATGAATGGTGTAAAGACAATAACACCCTTAAACATTGCTAAATGTAAGATAATGACGTACACACGAAGGAAATGTCCAGTGCAATTCACTTATTATATGGATAATACAATATTAGCCCTTATTGTCTCAATTAAAGACTTCGGCATTGTATTTGATCCATAAATAATATTCAGCCAACATATAACCGAACTGGTGTGTTCGGCTAATAGATTACTTGGTTTTATTAGTAGAAACAGCAAAAATTTCGGTAATGAAAATACATGTTCTTCTCTTTCATTCGTTCCAGAAAGGAATATTGCATCATAATTTGGTTTTCACGTCTTTACTCATATATAAATATGCTTCAAAGTGTACAACGTAGATTTCTTAAATTCTTGTGTGCTACATACTGTAAATTACAATTACCTTGAGATGTTGAGCGGCTTAGAAAGAATCTTTAATCAGGAGTTGAACAATCAAATCCAGCAACAGCTGATAGACACAAACTCTCCGTGATGTAACTATTGATAAATCTTCTAATTGGGCTCCCTTGAGCAAATAACACTAAAAAATGAAAATCACAAAACTCAATTTATTTCTCAATGAACAGTCAAATATAACATCTGCTCAAACTCACAGATAAAGATAAAATGAATTTAAAGTGCATAAAACAATTCCTTAAAAACACAAGTTCAGTCAGAGCAAGAATTTAAAAAATACAAACCAAAATACGCCAAGGCTCCACTATTCTTATCAGCAAAAGGGTTCCTGCTGAATGATAAATATAATAAATAATCAGACCATAACACGTGGTTTAAAAAATTTTCATCTTACCCTAGACAAGGGATTGCTACATGAAATCACATCTATTTACCTTTATATGTACCGTCCACTTCATTACGGAAGTTTAAGTTATTTTATTTACCCAACTGCAGAACAAATACGATGCGCAAGACTCCTATATTTGTAATGTGCATAATATATAACTTTATATATTTACTTTAAATTATTTTCTTGTTTTGAGTGTATTCCTTTTAAAAAATAAATATTATTATTTAAGTCGTTAAAAAACTTAGAAAGAAAGCGATATTGTTTTCATTTATATCACATTTATTTCCTACAAATTTCTCACAAAATATATTCTGTAAGTTGTCAATGTTGTCAATCATGTATTCAATTTATTAACAAAAAACCAAATGTTTCGTACAAATATTAAAAGCAAACTAAATTATTATTTTTTGTTACTGCCTTTTTGCAAAAGTTGACTGAAACTAAAAATGGAAATGCATAACTAGATGTCAATTTTATGCAGAAAATATCAACGTTCTATTCTATATTATTCTAGAAATTGAAACTTTGGATAAATTGCTTAGTAAATTTAGCCACAAAAAATTCAAAACTTAACCACTCTTATAACCGCTGATAATTATAAAAAAGTGATTTAGTTTTAGAACGCGGTTTCAGAAACTCGTACTCGTATAAAATGAACTTTACCGAGTTGTTGCGGTTTCTGTGGTAAAAATTATTTGTGATGCGCAAGCAAAACTAGGTATACTCCAAGTCACTATGCTTTATTGTACATTCTCTTCAATAATTGAAACCAAAACAAACATGAACATCGATATTATTACTTTTAAACAGAATATTTGTATTTCCTATTTCATTCTAAATCTATTACATATAATTTTTAATATATACAATCCCGATTTTATTTGAACAAGCAATAGATATTTCTATACTTTACCTAAATACATGAGAATTACATGAATTCTTTTTACGTATTGGAAAGATTTTTAAATGCATTTGAATATTTTTAATTTGACTTTTCGAAGGACAAAAATAGTGAAAATGATTCTCAGTTAGTAGCTTGTTGTTTTTACGGATTACTTAACAACTTGAAAACAAAGGTTTTATAATTCGCTACTTAACTTGATTTCCAATCGTAGATATTGAGTTCACGTCAAGCAATTTCAAACTACTTTATATTATTTGATAAAAAGACCATTATGCGTACATATTAAATTTACTACTAGAACTAGAATGAAGTGAGAAGGAAATATGAAATAATAAAGTATTTTCAAGAATTTTTTTTTTCATGTTTATTGGACCTAAACATCAAATATGCTCAAAACATGAATATTATATTGTATTATTGCATTAAAAACAATATTTATTAAAAAATTCTATAAAAGTATGTAGTACAAACAAAAGAATGACATTGAAAATTTAATATTGAATTATTTTATATAAAATATAATTTAAAAAAAAACGTCTTGCCCAAGGACCCAAAAGAAGGCTTATAGGGAAATTACTCGGCATCTTTTAATGTAACCGTCATTCCGAAAAACTTTCTGGCATATAACCTTAAATTAATAGTGTTTAATTTTGGTTTTAATGATAATTTCTATAAATGCCATATTTAACTCTCATTTGTCTGTTACTACGTAACAGCTATTCCTATATTTTTCCAATAAATTAGTTATGATCTTATTAAATTATAGTGTTTTAACCTAATAATTATTTGTATACCAAGGCCGCGAAAGATATACACAATATTTTTTGTGCAACCGTAATAAATATGTAATTACAAATTTTATCAATTTTAAACAGTTTCATTGTAAATTGAAAGTCGGTTTTGAAGGTAGCTATGGAAATGACAAGTGTCTACTCGCGCTCATAAATACTGAGGCAAAAAGTATTAGCAAGTCATCACTTGTAACGAAATCGCGATGTTGTAATTTTAAACGGATGAAACTAAATACGAACCGATCAATTTCTACTTTTAGTGAGTTAAGTGTCAAAATGATTGTTTACCCAATTTCACGGCCGCTACCATTACAACGATCACGAAATTGAATTTCGCGGCCGGTATTGCGGCTGCGAAATGCTTATTTCGCGTCCGGTTGCACTAAAATTTGTTTTATTTCAAATTAGAAAGAATCAAAATATTTATTAGAGATAATATGAGTTGAGTACTACTAGGTTAAGATCCGATTTTTCACCTCTATTAACAGAAAAATACCATATCAAAATAATATTTAAAGTATATTTTCAGTTTTTCTATGCAAACTTTTTTTATTAATGTTTAAGAATTTTAATTAGAGAAGAAAGTAATACTATTTGACAAACCGGCAAAATAATACAATGTAAGGTAAAAGTTTTCAGAAAAAAAAAGCATAACCTACAAAGGTGAAATTTTATTTTTATTTATTTGCATATCTGATTAATGTTGTATCAAATGGATGGTAGCTATGGAAATGACAGTGTCTACTCGCGCTCATAAATACTGAGGCAAAAGTATTAGCAAGTCATCACTTGTAACGAAATCGCGATCTTGTAATTTTAAACGGATGAAACTAAATACGAAACGATCAATTTCTACTTTTAGTGAGTTAAGTGTCAAAATGATTGTTTATCCAATTTCACGGCCGCTACCGTTACAACGGCCACGAAATTGGATTTCGCGGCCGGTATTGCGGCTGCGAAATGCTTATTTCGCGTCCGGTTGCACAAAAAAAAAATTTTAATTGTAAAACATCCAAAATATTTTATTTTATAACAACAAAATAATCATATTTGTTGTTAATTCCACACCTTTTATGAAAATCTCTAATAGTAATCACAAATTTATTGCACCAATAATTGCAGTTGATTGTTATAAAGTCAATAATATTTTAAATTGTTGTTATTGTGAAGAAATTTCCTTACAGTAATAGAATGATTTCATTGATCACAACAAATTCAGTCACAGTTTTCATTGATTATCTCAACTAATTTGATTGTTACTGTTTTCCCATGTTAAATCCCTATATCAAAGTTTCTAGTATTCATCCTGTATATACATACATTAAAATGATCTGGACAACAATGCATCGTTGATTGGAATGGAATGCTTTTTAGTTTCCGTAAGTAGAACTTGGGTAAACCATTTTTTCGAATTTTAACTTTTAGTACGGTTTTCAAAATGCGGATTTTTATTTTGATTTTCCATGTGACATAATGACAGCTGCGCGATCTGTCTTGTGACGTCACAAGTAAATGGCGCGTATTTAGCATCGTTTAAATTCATGTTTTTTTCATATTGTTAATATTATATAAAAATATTTTATGTTCTTGTTATTTTTTATTTGCTTTGTACATTTGTTTTATATGCATTTTAAAAATTCGAGAAAAGAGTCTATTAACGTGAAATGAGAAATAGATCAGTTTTTCGAGTTACCTAGGGATATTTCATTACATTGTAGTTATCAGTTTCGTACTCCATTTCTAAAAACATGACGGGTGATACTTAAACTACAGAACCTACACCAAATTTCGCCATTTTAACTTTATGCAAACATAAAATTATCTTCGAGCTTTGGATATTTTTCGTTGCTTTTGTAACCAAACTGCGTACGATACATTTAGTTCCTGTAATTCTGCAATGGGGCTGCTATAGGTTAATGGCTTTGAATATAAAATCATAGGAAGGAGGGTTGCAATCTTATGACTAGATTAAAAACTGCGTCGAAGATCGCCATTTTGAAAACCTAAATATTACTCATTTCTAATTGAGCATTTGAATAAGTTGCATGTGCTTGCACTAATTGTATTTTAGCACCGTGTTATCCAGTCCAAAAACATAAAATTAAACTGTATCGCAATTATATAACTTTCTTTGCATATTCAGCATTCCTCTCTAGTAATAATTATGATCAGTTGTGCTGCTTGTTGTTATTCCCAAACTATGAAAAACAAAAGTTTAAGAATTTCATTTCATCAGTATTTTGCATCGTACAACTATTATAATGAAAAATGAAACTACACATTGATATATTATGACTTAAGTTGCATATTGCCAAATGTGAATGAACGCTGTCGTGTAAAATGAATGTCAGGAAATAATTTCTCTGGCATATCATAGTAATATTAAATAAGGGCCAAAATAATACATTTCTTCTGCTTATAAAATTATTTATTATAATTTTCTATTATTATTACATTTTACTTAAATATTTTACCTATTACTTTTTGTATTTCACAATTATATTTATTAAATTGTAAATTAATACTACACAATTTAGAGCTTTTTTAAGTTTCTTGTATCCCATAGTTTTTTAGGATGAACCGCCAGTGTCGAACGGAAATGACGAATAATTATCAGCCATATGCAAAACCCATCTTGGTCGCAAGGTTATTTCTTAAATCCTCCTTTTATATTCAAAGGGTTAGTGCATTGATCTTAACCAAAATATTTGCTTCCCAAGTTTTGAAAAATGATATTCCTTTGGTCTTGTATCCAACACTTTGCAGACGGCTGAAACAGAAGAAAAGAATGACTTTGGCACATTGTAATTTTGTTACTAACCTAAAAAAGAGAAAGATGTATAAAATTAACATTTTTTCTAGAGCAAGTGTACTTTGTTTGAATTAAAACAGTGGATCAAATAGCATTTTAACATAAAGGGTAGATAGAGTAACACTTTAATAGCAAGGGAAGGTAAAGCAAAAATTCAGTGTCTAGTACTGCAGTGATAAAGAAGTATCAACTTGTCATGAACTATGTGAGGTTATGTAGCAAGCGAGAATATCTATTTCAAGCAGCTAACAATTAAACGACCCATGCGAGCAAACTTGCTTTGAGCAGCGCACCGCAACGCGAGTATATTCGTCTAAAGCAAGGAAATGGTTAAATGTTGCATATTATGGAACATTCTCACCATCGTATTTCAGCCATCAAATAAAAATATCTCAATTCAACTCTGATTTTGAAAATATATTATACATTAAAAAATCAAGATACTTATTTATTAATAACATGTAATTGAAACCCCCAAACGTCAATTCCACATTTTTCTGTTAAAACATTACCTTTCAAATTTAAATGGCTGTTCTAAAGTAAATATATTTACAGGATGACTGTTTTAAGAGGCTAATCATAGGGATTTCGAAATCCGTAAGAGATACGAACTCGGGCAAATTCGAGTCGCATTACTGGGCCATTTTAATCGTATATTTATTTTCCCGAAAAAATGCGTAGCTTACTAGATATGAGCAAAAAACTGATTTTGGCCAACGTACTTTTTGCCTTATAACTTTCTTGTTTCAATTCAAACAAATTTCTAGTTTGCACAGCAGTCCTCAAAATTTTTGTAGTTCGAACAGTTTTTTTATATTTAAAATATTTTATTCTACAGACCTGCTGTTACATCAATTCTTATCTTATCTGATGTAGAATTTAATTTTGAACAAGTTTGTACACTTGTAGCTTTGCTCTAAATTTATCAAGAGCGAGAGAGAGTGTGAGAGTTTCCGCAACTCGTATGTTCCTCTTTTCGTTGCACGACTGTATTTTTTATTTTATATATACCGTGTGTTTGGTAAATAAAAACTGCCAGGGTAATAAATAAGTCACCATATTGTTCAGGACAATACTGCATGTATTCCTACATGTTATTTAATACGGAGTACTTCATTTTAATAACATATTTCAGTCAAATTTACAAAAAAAAATCAATATGATGCTTTTATATTTTAAAGTGACAGCTGTCAATTCGTGGTTATAAAGTTAGAGTAACGGAGTCGGAATCGAACTGAGAATCTTTGATTCTTGAACAAGGGTTTTTATTCAATTTCTGATTTATACAGATTATAAATGATCTTAAATAACATTTACATATAAATTCCTATATCTAAATACCTTACTTAGGTATATTTATAATTATTATTTTAAAATTTGAAATAATTAAAACTTTGTTTAATATTTTGATTTAAAATTGATTACTACATTAATTTTATTCGTTACTCATTGGCAGCGAATTTTAAGAAATTTGGAATATAATAAAACTTAAAAATTCTATGTGTATTAAATTAAAATGTACTTAATCTACTATAAACAATATTTACAATATTTACATTTAAAACTTTGAAGCTATGATAAAATTTCAATATTTTGATTTTGTTGAAAGTATGATTTCATGAAACTGTGTTACTCATCATCCGGGTCGAATGGTTCATTAAATATGTTTAAGTGTTGATATGGAAATGTGTGTTTTATTCTATATTCTGTGTTGTTTGCTCTAATTTTGGTGATGTGTTTGATGATATCACTGTCGGTGTTCCAGCTCTGTTATGTGTAGAATTTGTTCGCTATTGTTTTAATATAGTCTGAAATGTATGGTGTGTTTGATTCTGTAGGCCGTTACTCTGACCTCATAACTACGAATTGACAACTGTTATTTTGCGTGTGTACAACAATAAAAACATCAGGCGAAAAAATGGAATGCGTTTTAGTAAATTTTACTGAATTGTACTGTTAAAATACAGTAGTATTTATTAAATAAGATGTAGAAATACATGCAGTATTGTCCTGTTCAATATGGTGACTTATTTATTACCCTGGCAGTTTTTATTTACCAAACACACGGTATATATAAAATAAAAAATACAGTCGTGCAACGAAAAGAGGAACATACGAGTTGCGGACACTCTCACACTCTCTCTCGCTCTTGATAAATTTAGAGCAAAGCTACAAGTGTACAAACTTGTTCAAAATTAAATTCTACATCAGATAAGATAAGAATTGATGTAACAGCAGGTCTGTAGAATAAAATATTTTAAATATAAAAAAACCGTTACTGTTATAACAGTATATTAACGGGATTAATAATTAATTTACTTAATTTTGTATTTTGAAATAAACTATGGTCAAATTACTCATTAGAAATTCATTTAGTTTATTAAATAGAGAATAATATTTAATTGTCTTATTTTAGCGGAAATGATCGTATACGGCTTTATTAGAAGCTTGGCATGTACTTAAAATTAGATTATATTGTTAGACGAAGGTGTCGCATTGAATTTACGATTAAATCGTTATTTTTCGCTAAGTGATGATTATTTTCAAACTGACTGAAATGCTATTATTCATCTTGTGTTACAGAAAGCTGACAAGTGTAATATTTATTATTTAATTTACATACATTTATGAGTACCATAAATTCATTCAAAAAAATTGAATGTGTCAATAAATTCTCTGTTGTATTAATGGAAATTTTATTACCAAATACCATCCATCAAAGTCAGTGTCTCTATAAGTTGTAAATTGGAAATAATATGCTTGTAAACATCAATTCTGTAATATTTAATACACCACTAATTTTAAAATAGAACTGTAAGTACATGTATTCATTTTTTTTTATTTTAACATGAAAGAGGTTGTCACAAAGTAAATTCATTATTTTAGCTGGCAGAATACACAAAGTCAAATATTTTTAACCTTCTATTTTATTTATTATATGGTTATGTCATCTTTTTATGTTTATTTAATTTTGTTTTATTTGCATTCGAAATTTATTTCCCCGAAAGTATATCTAATATAATAAAAAAAAATTAAGATAACTGCATAAGTAATATATTGATATAATATAATTACAATGTTTTTATTCATTTTACTAAAAAACATATACAGATATTAAAAAAAGGAGTTAAATAATTTGAGTATTTATATAAATACATACATATGTAGGTATGTACATTTTGAAGGAAACATTTTTAAGTCACTGATTGTGTAACTGATATCATTAACATGCGTTATGGGTTGGGTTGCGCAAAATGTTCGATCTTATCGATTTGATCGAAAGATCGTTTGAAATGATCTCAGAAAAAAACATATCAATCTGATCGTTTGATAGATTTGATTCTGTGATCGATATTATCGTTTGGTCAATTTAATCGATGTATTAGTGTAATTGTTTGATTTTTCAGCATTCTGACATGATGTAGACCGGTGAGCGCAGATAAGCATCAGTCCATGCATTAGGAAGATAGAATGTCTAGCATTGCCTGGATGATAAACCTTGGTACATAGAACGAGACTCTAGCTAAAATGAATGAAGCATCAATTTTGTTATGAATTAGTTTCCACAAGAACCTAGCACTGGAGGTGATTCGCCTGGAAGCTAGGGACGGAATGTCATGACGCTCTAAAAGTGAAGGGTAATAATCGTCTAATTTGAAGAACGCATAATAATACGGATACCAGATTAGGCCGGCGTATTATAATTTACTGACTAACAAAGCATAGTACAAATATTATAATGCATGTGTCTCATGAAATGGTCGGCAGATCCGGATTATAAAGCCTAATGTCCTATTGGCAGAGGAACAAATATTGATTATATGCTCAGTAAAGTTGAAATTAGATGTAAATAGAACGCCTAAATCTCTTATGGAGGATTTACGTGTAAGTACAGAGTTATTCACAGTGTAATCATGGACCACATAGTTTTTTTAACGTTGAAAAGTTTGTCAATATTATCTTGAAGTACCAAAGCACCAGAGAAGGATGAAAAGTAATGAAAAAGCTTTATGTGATTGACGTAAGCCAGAACGTCACCAGTAAAAGATATTAGACATTCATTGATGAAGAGAATGAATAGTAAAGGACCCAAGTTAGAACCTTGGGGAACTCCAGAGGTAAAAATGAATTTGGATGCAGAAAATCCATTACAAGAAACGAAACAATATCTGTGCGAAAGATACGAAAATAACAGTAGAGGTAACGCAGGAGCAGCTCCAAAAGACCCGATTTGTAGAGATCACTATAAACAGCATCTACTTGTCCGCGATAATCTATAACTTTAGACACAAATTGCGAGAAGCAATCTAGATTGGTTACAGTTGAGCGTCTGTTCATGTACCCATGTTGATCTGAAAATGTTTACTAAAATTATTTAGAATAGCTATAGGCTATTTATACCTTTCTTGTGAACTGCAATAATTTGAGTCTGTTTCCAAAGCAACGGAAATGTAGGCGTTTTAATGGCAAAATTAATAATAATGGATAAAGAAATAACAAGGATGAAATGACAGTCTGTAATAAAAAACAGATATTTTATCTACTCCACAATTATTTTAGTTTTGTAATTCAGATATTAAAGAAATTAAATCATTTTCAGTTATTAAATACTTGTCTGTATAAGCGACAAAACTTGAGTTGCCAGTAATAAAATCAGATCAAACAGTGGCAAAACCATTAACTATGTCTTGCGGTTTGTTGTAGATGAAATCATTGGCAATAACTGTTTCAGTTTGACATAAATAAATTCAGTCGGATTACATTTAATGTTGTTCTCTACTTATCGATATACTCTGCGTAAGCTTATTTGATTTGATTTTTAATTGAAGTTTGAATTCTTGGGAACCAGAAAACAACTTTACTGCCATGCCATGTAGCAAACACTATTTTTTATCTTACTGTTTTGTAGCAACATTTTTAAACAATAAAAACGTCTTACACGAATACTAAAAAATTTGACATTTAACTTAACCTCACTGAATAAGATCAATATACAATAATTTTGTTTTGACATATAAAAAACATAAAATAATTAAGTATCCATAAGAATTATGTAGATCAAAATAAGAGAGTACTTCAGAAAAAAATGGATATATATATATATATATATATATATATATATATATATATATATATATATATATATATATATATATACAGGCTGAATACTGAAAACCTTGACATAGGGAAATAACATGGGAAAACAGTTTTTTGCTGTTTCCATCTGTCCCGCTAAATAAAATCGGGTGTATATGGTATCGTTAGTTAGATTACTTAATTTTGCATCTAATAAAACTAAATGTTGTGTAATAAGGCCTTTTCTAACTGAAATATTTGATAAAATAAATTGTATTTTGAAGGTTATCCTTCATATTTTCGAATAAGAAACGTCAAAAACAAAATGCTCCATAGCCGAGTGGATACGAGGGCTGATTCATAACATAAATAATCTACAAGACCTGGTTCGAGACCACCTCAGCCCTACTTTTTTTTAATTAAAGTATGCTTAAAATGTCTTTATTATATCAGACTATTTTAATAAAATAGCAATATTCATATTTTTATAAATAAAAAAATCCAAATAGAATTATTATTTGCTGTCTGTCAAACTTAACAATTAATTCGAATTTAGTTTTTGGTGTATAATTTTGTATTTCATGTTTCGAAACATGATATTTTAAGTATAATTTAAATTAAAAAAAATAGGGCCGAGGTGGTTTCGAACCAGGTATTGTAGATTATTTATATTATGAATCAACCCTCGTATCCACTCGGATATGGAGAATTTGTTTTTGACGTTTCTTATTCGAAAATATGAAGGATAACCTTTAAAATACAATTTATTTTATCAAATATTTCAGTTAGAAAAAGCCATATTACACAACATTTGGTTTTATTAGAAGCAAAATTAAGTAATCTAACTAACGATACCATATACACCCGATTTTATTTAGCGGGACAGATGGATATAGCAAAAAACTGTTTTCCCATGTTATTTCCCTATGTCAAGGTTTTCAGTATTCACCCTGTATATATATATATATATATATATATATATATATATATATATATATATACATATATATATATATACATATATATATATATATATACATATATATATATATATATATATATATATATATATATATATATATATATATATATACATATACAGGTGTTCCATTTAAAAGCGCCACCATTGCTATCTCGAGAACTATAAGAGCTACGAGGTTGGTTAAATTAGCAAAGAACCACCATTTTACAAGACTAATACAATAAGCAAAAAAAAATAATTTTTTCAACCAGTAATTCTCAAAATACGGGATACAACTTTCTTATTTTAAATGGGAACGTATGTTTATTTTTAGGTTATTCGATAGAGTATTTTTTTCTGAATTCAACGATATAAATATATCATATACTAATATAACAAAATAACCGAGAAAAATGCATGGTAGATTTATTTGTATTTTATTTATATCTGGCTGAAATAAGAGTGCTTTGGATAGAAAACAATTCATTTTCTTCTTAAAACTGACAGATTAAGAAAATATAATTTAACAAAAAATAATCAAACAATGTTAGACAGAACAATATGTCTATGTTTTCTAACCAGAGCACTCTTGTTTCAACCAGATATAAATAAAATACATATAAATTTAACATGCATTTTTCTCAATTATTTTGTTATATTAGTATATGATATGTACATATTGCTGAATTCAGAAAAAAATACTCTATCGAATAACCTAAAAATTAATATACGTTCCCATTTAAAATAAGAAAGTTGTGTCCCGTATTTTGAGAACCACTGGTCGAAAAAAATTTTTTTTTTGCTCATTTTATTAGTCTTGTAAAATGGTGGTTCTTTGCTAATTTAACCAACCTCGTAGTTCTTATAGTTCTCGAGATAGCAATGGTGGCACTTTTAAATGGAACATCCTGTATATATATAAACAACATACTGTTATAATTATTATTTACAGAATTACATTGTTTCAGATTCAGAACCTCACAGATATTACGGAAAGAAACTGATTTTAAACATGTATTACTATAAAAATTGGAAAGATTAAAGTCCCCACCAAAATATTTTTTTCATTTCATGATATTTCAAATAAAAGTGAAAGAGCATGAATGAAAGTTTCTATTTCATTTATGTGTTATCAGGTGGTCTGTAGACAGCACATAAAATGAATGTGTGATTAATAAAAAAACATTTGCAGTCAACAATATCAGTGGAATAGAAATACCAATTGTTTTAAAACTGATAGGGTCTTTTAGAGCAATTAGCACACCACCACCCTTAGAACGTCCAGTAAGAGAAAATAATCTATGATCACGAGTAGTATTGTAATTACATGGAAACATTTCAGAATTAAGAAGAGAGTCACTCAACCAAGATTGAGATGCAATAATCATATGATAAGACCATTAATATAAAATAGATTATATTTAGAATTTTACTCCAAGTTTTCTGCTAGTTAATATTAAAATAAATTGGTGAACTGTAGGACGAAATTAGTTTAAAGACGACACAACTTTGAGAATTTTACCAATATATTTAATAATTAAGTATCTCTCATCAGCAGCAATACGATTCTTTAGTTCCTTCTTAAGTTTTAAGGTAATTTAAAAAAATATATGCTTCCATTTATTAGTAGTTTTCAGAGTTTTTGATTTTTAAATAATTTGAATAATTTCTTCAAAAGAAGATAGCTGCACTTTCAAAGGACGCGATGAATGTTTTGAAGTGCCATAACAACCGATACGTGAAAATTCAATTATAGGATATCTTGCACCTATATCAGTAACCATAATATTAATCATCAAAGAATCTTTTGCAAGCGATTGTTTTCTATTTAGTGAACTATCCTCTGGTAATCTATAAATCGTGGTGTTGCAGGAACACTTCTGTCGCTCTGTAACTTCCTTTTTGATATTTTCCGTACAATAAAGGAATAGACTGAGGAACATGCAGTTCATTTATTTATTTCTTCATTTCATCTAGATTTTTTTGCAGGTTAATTATTGTTAATTTGAGGCTGTTTATATCATTACCGACAGTTTGACGATGAGTAGTGATTCATCAAGACAAGAAATCTTGTCTTGATGAGCACTTCTTGTCTTGTCTTCATTTTCAAGACAAGAAAATAAAAATTTCTTGTCTTGCTCGTTTCTTGACAACCTATTTCTTGTCTTGTTTCAAGAATTCTTGATATTTCTTGACATTTGAGGGGATTTCTCTTTCTCTAACGCTTTATACCCAATCCGAACGCTCAAGTGTAGCGTTGGCGTCTGCCCTTGCCCCCCGGCAGTTCAACAGATGTTGATTTGGAAGGGTTGCGTTATACTTGCATTGGTTAATCGTATTTTCTTGCCTTATTTTATTCCGTGCTTTTTATTTAAAACAATGAGTGTTAAAAGAAAAATAAAGCAGATTTACTCTGATAGTGATGAAGATAATGAAACTAAATCTAGTCAAGCCCAAGTTGATCCACCTCCATCTATTTCCTCTGGTCGACAATCGGAATCAGTATTATTCCAGAATAATATTTCTCCCTCTCAATCTAATAAAAGACTGATAGATTTTTTTAAAATCAGCAACACTGAGATAAAAAATAATAAAATAGCCGTGTGTGATTTATGTGCTGATATTGGCAAAAAGGTTACACTGAAGATGAAGAATTGTGGAACAAGTGGCCTTATTAAACATTTGTCTGCAAAACATGGAAAAGAATACAAAGCACTATACCCAAATGCAAAACAAGAAAAATGTACAGAAAAAAATAGAAAAAATATTGAAATGTTTAAAACTGGAGAGAGCAATGAAAAAGTAAGTATTTACCTACTACGTCTGTATATTGTTAGCAAGTTGGATATTTAATCAGATTTTTTAAAATGTATAAAAACGAGTATTTTGAATTCAATTTTTAAATATTATGAATACTTTAAAGGTTTCAAGTTAGTATTCAAAAATATATGAATCCTACGCCCGCATATTCATGTTTGTTCTTGTTTGTGCGCCGTTCTTTGACGTGCATCTTTACCTTGCAGGTCCGTGCCGGCTTTAGGGCTGTTTAGTTAATTAATTATGATTTATTTTTATAGCGTTTTTATTTTTACTATGAATTGTTTATATTTTTAATTTAATAAATACATTTACTAGTCCGGTAATAAAATGTATTCGTTTTTCGTTTAAATTACAGTAAATTTAATTTATCTTTATGTAAACAAAGTTTTTTTTTAAATCACTTTTAAATCTTTTACCCCTGATTGTTAGTATTTTAGGATATTGTATCAGACTATAAATTTGTACAGTAGAATTGGTACCTAATAAAATTATGAATAACTAGTATTGTTGCATTTATTTAGTGATTATAGAATTAAATAAAAGTCCTGGATTGTAGTCAAATGTAAATTTATTCAAAATCAGAATTTACTACTTGCACTTTCTACTTTAGACAACTCATTTGCTTTTACAGGTACTATAAAAATGTTTTAAATTTATATGAGTTTTAACGGTTTTAACATTTCCTAAAATGCAATATTTTTTTTCTGAAAAAAATATATTACTTTTTCACCATAAATTTCAATATTCATTCTTTATTTACAGGGATCTGTAGCGACAGTATTCGATAAAAAAAAATTGAAGATTTATTGGTAAATTTTGTTGTAAAAAAATACTTACCATTTAATTTCTTTGAGGATGATTCCAGCACTGAATTATTTTCTTATCTCAGTTCCCAAGTTTCCCTCCCAAACAGAAATACTCTTCGTTCGCTAATATTGAATAAATTCTCATCTATGCAAGCTGCAGTTAAACTTCTATTACAAGAAAATGAATCAAATATATCATTTACTATTGACGGATGGACATCAATTTCTAATAAATCTTTTTATGGAATCACTGCCCATTTTATCAATTCAAACTGGCAAATTCAGTCACTTGTATTAGATTTTGTTCCTGCCTTAGGAAAACATTCAGGACAAGATATCGCCGAATTGTTTTTCAGTGTGTTAGAATCATTCAATATTTCGAATAAAATACAAGGAATAACTACCGACAATGCCTCTTCTAACTTCACATTCCTTAAAAAACTCGAAGAACTAATTCCAAATTTTAAAAGTGATGACAAACATTTTGTATGTTTCGCGCATGTACTGAACCTAGGGGTTCAAGATTTCATGAAATTGTTAAAGTAGAAAATGACTTGTCTGATGAGGATGAAGATGAGTTTATTCAAAATTTTGAAAACAACGCCACTATAGATTCTCCCATTACTAAAATACGGATATTAGCACTTAAAATAAAACGATCCTAACAACTTTAGGAAAAATTAAAAATATGTTGTGAAACTGCTAATGTAAAAATGCTCATGCCCGTTGTAGATGTTTCCACGAGATGGAATTCAACTTTTCAAATGATTTGCTGGTCTATAAAAATGAAAAATCCTTTAAATATATTATGTGATAATAATGAATATTTAAAAAAGTTCAGAATTTGTGATAATGAATGGACACTTAGTACGTCTGTTTCAAATTATTTACGACCATTTCAAAGTTTATCGAAGATTTTATCTGGGGAAAAATATTGTACGTTATCAATGGTAGTTATAGGTATTAATATGATTCTAGATAAATTAGAAACTTGGGCCACAGAACTTGATAACAAAATACATAGAGATGAAAATGACAAAAACTTAATTTTTGCACTACTGGCTGCGAGAAATAAAATCGTTAAGCACTACAGAAAATCCAACTGGATCTATTGTATTATTTTAATTCTAGATCCCCGTCATAAAATAGAAACCTTTAATTTAACCAGTTGGGGTAGGGAGATGAAAGATGAAGCAATATCTCAATTTGAAGACATGTTTAAAAATTATTATTACAAACACAAATTTACCGAAAGTAATAATGATGATAATGATAACTCATCAAACGAAGTTACCATTGCAAAATCATTTGACGAGTTTGATCTGGATATATCTTTTTTGTTTCAAGAAAAGAATAGAGATAATTTTGATTCTGATACCTTGTGGAGAAATGAAATTGATGAATATTACGCAACCAAACGAGCAGATGAAAATGAAGACATACTAAAATGGTGGTGGAAATATGAAAAGTCGTATCCAATTTTATCAGTGATGGCGAGAGATTTTTTCAGCACAATGGCTACTTCAGTTCCCGCTGAAAGACTGTTTTCAAAGGCATCTTTAGTAATTCGGAAGCACAGAAACAGACTCAACAGTGAATCTGCTCGTAGTTTACTTTGCATTAATTCCTGGCTTCTAAGTAATATATGTGTACAAGAATGAAAATTATTTTTTACTCGTTTAGTTTTTTGTGTAAGTAGAATATTTTTTGGTTTGTACTGAATTTAATTCAATAAAATATAATATAGGACTATATTTGTAAATTGTAATATTATTTTTACATAACATTTATACTTCCATGATTGAGTTATTTACCCAAAAGTTACCTGTATTTTCATACAAATTTTAAACATAAATGCGTATTTAGAAAATTAATTGTCAAGAAATCAAGATTTCTTGTCAAGAAATCTTGATTCTTGATGATAGCTTCTTGTCTTGTCTTGAGGTACAGAAAATACTTCTTGTCTTGGTATTGTCTTGGTTTCAAGACAAGATCAAGACAAGATCAAGAGTCTTTCTTGATTTTGGTGAAACACTAACGATGAGAGCAATTCCATTTTAAACCTGATTGCATTGTTTGTAGATTAAGCAATAGAAACATGAACATCAATGCAGTGTTATAGTTGTTTTTATAGACGGAACATGTTACAGATCTGTGAGGTTCAATATCTTTCATAAAACAATGGCTTGTATATTTTTACAAATGACGAAGGAGACAACGATCTGGTTAATAAACGTTTATGGATAAACAAGAATAACAAAAATAACGACCACGCCGTCTTAAAAGTAAAGAGTAATAAAAAATTAAAGAAAACACACCCCTAGTAATATGTATCGCAATAATTCACTAATTCACAAAGAGTCAATAAATTACACTTCAATTTGATATCAAATTTAAATGAATAATAAACCACAAAACAACTAAAAATATATACACCTCTACTCTCCTCAAAGAAAAAAATATAAAAAATACATGTTAAACTATATTACGTGCACCTTGAAAAAAAATATCCGATATACGGACCAAGACATAGTGAAATATCTTCATTTTGTTACAGTTGTGTAGAGAATAATGGAACTACAAAGGCTAAAATGAAAACTATAATTGTTTTCAAAAAATGTATAAATTGGCAATCTCTAGGACATAGGTTTTAAGTATTGCAGCAGAAATGACAATAAAACAAATAGTTATTTTAAACAATATAAAAAGGAATTTGGAAAAAAGCAACATCATATTTATAAAGGTTTCTTAAAACATAATGTGGACGATTAAAAAAAAATTAAGCACTTATGTTTGTTGAGTCCCACGTACTCTTCATGAATGTATCTGTTACAAGCGGGGCACAATCTCATGACAACCAGGAGATCTTCTTCGCATAGAAAACAAAATCTAGATTCAGTAATGCTTGGTTTCTACTCTCTGGAAGATCGTTGTCTACTGTCTTCATTGATTGGAATATTTGGGCCTAGTTCACATGACAATATTAGGTTCTCTATAATTTATGCAAATATGGCATATATAGTTCTAATTACGATAGCAGATAAATAATAGTAATTCGTGTTAAATAGCTTGTAATACTCAGAATAGTTTTGAATATTTTCATAACACGACTGGACGTTGTAAAGATTATTGTCGACTGATTATATTTGCGTGGTATGTATTCCGTGTTTCAGAGGATGCACTGATGAATTTATGAGAGTTGGAAATATTATGAACATGGCAATAATTGGTGCTCCTACCTCATAAATTCTTTTAAAATAATAAATACTCAAATTCGTTGGTATTGCTATATATATATATATATATATATATATATATATATATATATATATATATATATATATATATATAGATATATATATAGGAATTTTCTTCCGGGTTTCTTCTCGTGTTGGTCTGGACTTCTCTTCTTCTTCGTTTACTTGACGACGTTTTGGCAAGGTCTCACTTGCCATCTTCAGGTCTTTCAAAAATTTCTTGTTCTCGAACTGGTATTCGGTCTCGAACTGACATTCATTGGCGATGGTGCAGGTTTATATACCTGAGCTACTCTTGGTTGTTGGTCCTGATTGGTGTGCTGAGTCTTTCTGCATCGATGGTTCTGTTGCTGGTGTGGTGTTCGAAGTCTGTTCCTTTCTCTTTCTTGTCAACTTGTTTAGTGCTGGTTTCCTTGTGAGTGGTAGTCTTTGTGTATCGTCCCTCGTATTTAGATTGTTTGGTCGTTTTTCGATTTCTATGGCTTCTCTAATGATTCTTCAGGTGCTGTGTTCGATGTTAGCTATCATTTTTGTGTTTTCGAAGTCGATTGTGTGTGATGTGGCTTTCACGTGCTGAGCTGTGGATGAAGTTTTTATGTCCTTTGTCCTTTCTCACTGCATTTTGATGTTCATCTCTTCTGACGTTAATTCTTCTGTTTGTTTGGCCGATGTAGGTGTTGTCGTAGTCCTGGCAAGGGACTTCGTATACACCTTGGCTCTGGAGGTTGATCTTTGTCTTCGGGTTTGGCAGAATCGTACTAATTTTCTTGTCTGTGATGAAGATGGTCTTGATGTCATTGTCATGTACTCTGTTTATTTTGTCGGTGGTGCCTTTTACGTATGGAAGGTAGGCTCTGGTAGATAGTTTTTCTTCTTCTTCCTGTTCATTTTTACTTTTTTTTCGATTAATTAATTATTTGCGCACGCGCTTAATTTGAAATTGGACAATAACCAAAAACATAATAATAAAACCAATAAAAAGTTTTTATATTTTTTATTGATGTTTAAATAAAGAGTATCAACATAAACGGTTTGAAGACGCAGAATAGCGTATTTTTAATTTTGTGTGTTTCTAATAAGTGGCATCGCTGTTTACTAATTTTACTGTTGTATTGTTGAGTGTTTATTAGTGATGAAGGTGAACTTAGCAGCTGATTGAAAATTTAACTACTTGTCAACAAACCAAACTCCATATTGTCCTTGATTCTCTTCTCCTGTGTGTGGGAGTGTAAACTCGTTTTGGTCTATTGTGTCATTCCCTTCCCATCTTAGTTCTTGTAAACCGGCTACATTCATTTTGTTTCTATGGAGCTCTGACGCGATTTCCTACATTATCCCTGGAGGTTTGTTCTAAGATTCCATGTACTTATTCTAATTTCATTAATTTTTTCAACTTGTCTTTAGTATTTTTTTTTATTATTTTAAAGAAACTTATTAACAATCAAAATATTTTCTTTGGTAATGCCACTGATCCGGGGCGGGTCCACGAAAGGGAAAGGGTTCACGGGGTTAGTAACTCCCTTACCCTAGAATATTTATTTCCTTTATCATTGCTCGTCATATCAGATTTACACCTTTACAGTATTTTATATTCAATGGATAAAACACTACTTCTGAAAGTTTACCTCTATAAAATATGATTATTTATTATTTATTATTGCTTTTTATTCGAGATTTTAATAGAATCCTTTTGTTACGGCAGACGGCGGTGAAATTAGAAAAATATTTTTTAAGTAGGCGACTATTTAGGAAAAAAGAAAAGAAATATAAAAATAAATAAGATTATTGAATTTAAATGTCAAAAATAAAAATAAATATAAAATCAATAATATAATTTGAAAAATATAAATAAAACAATAAGGGACTGAAAATGTAAGTTAACAAATTTAAAGTGTATAAATCAAATTGTAATAAATTGTATTGTATTTTAGCTTTAAAACTCTTAGAATTATAGTCGGGGCGTATACATTTTATCCTCCAAACATGTTATATTGCTCGACATTATACCTTGTACACATTCAAACTTGCTCACAGTATGACGTGCACACTTTTTATTGGAAATAATTTTTATCCTGCACTCATTTTATCTCAATACATGTTTTATCAAGTATACATTTTATTTTACGCGCATTTCATTTTCCACACATTTTATCTTCCACACATTTTATCTTCCTCACAGTTTATCTTTAAAACATTGTATCTACCATTCATTCATTCATTGCCCACGCAATTAATATTCCGCACATAATCTTCCACACACTAACAATCTGCACAAACATTTCATCTCGCACAAATTTCATCTTCCGCACATATAATCTTCCACACACTAAAAATCTTCACAAACATTTCATCTAGCACACATTTTATTTTCCTCACACTGTATCTTTCACACATTTTATCTTTCACACATTTTATCTATCACACATTTTATCTTCCACACATTTTGTCTTCCACACATTTTATCTTCGACACATTTAATCTTCCACACATTTTATCTTACTGCCATCTCTTGGTTGCTCCATTAAGCATAATTTAAAAAAAATATCTAGTATGTAATTTGAAATAATTATTGACAAATGTCAATTGTTTTGACAGAAACGTATAGCTCGCCGGACATGAGTTTTGGTAACAGCGACGAAGGAAAGAAGTTTTGATGTGTGGAAGATAAAATGTGTGGAAGATAAAATTTGTGGAATATAAAATGTGTGCAATATAAAATGTGTGGAAGATTAAAATGCCTGGAAGATAAAATGCATGAAAGATAAAATGTGTGCAAGATAAAATGTGTGATAGATAAAATAGTGGCAATGATAAAAGGTTTCAAAAATAATATGTCTCGATAATAAAATGTCTGGAAGATCGGCAATACGTTAGATAAAATATTCAGTATTAAAAGTTTCTGAAGGTAAAATGTGTAAAAGATAAAATGTGTGGAATATAAAATGATTGGAAGATATAATGTGTGAATGTTAAAATGTACGAGATATGAAATGTATGGAAAATATAATGTACGGAAGTTAAAATGTGCACAAGATAAAATTGGTGTAAGATCATTTTTTACGCAGATTAAAAGTGTGCACGACATACTGTGTGGATGTTTGAATGTGAACAAGGTATAATGTCGAGCAATATAACATGTGTGGAGGATAAAATGTATACGCCCCTTATAGTCACCCTAAATAAAGTGCTACAAAGACCAGTCGCTTATTATTTCAACAAAAAATTCTTTAAAGATTTTCAATGGCAGAAACTAACTGCTTAGAATGTGAAAGATCAGATGAAGAAGAAAATATCGTGCAATGCGATAAATGCTTAATTGGTTTCATTTTTCTTGTGCCAATGTAGACGACACCATATGTAATAAACCCTGGGAGTGTAAACATTGCACTGTACCAGATGATGACAGAATTAGTATCGTCAACAGTAATTCAAATTTGGATCTTGAACTCCAACAGCTAGAACTAGAATATGAACTCCAAATAGACAATTAGAATTAGAAAAACAACATATTGACAAAAAATTTAAGATGTTAAGAAGAAAGTTAAAAGAATCAGAAGATAATAAAAGTCTAACAAGTAAACATAGTCAGCAGAGCAGTACAAGTAAAGTGAATAAATGGATGGCAAATGAACAGTCTAAAGAAACCAGTTCAAAAATTAAAAATGCAACAGTTTCTAAGTCGATAAATAATCCAATCAAATGTCACCTAAAATAAAACTTGTATCTGTCGCAGCTAATAATGAAGGACTAAATAAAAATGAACCTAATGAAAATGGTAGAAAATCTTCTGAAATTTATACATCTTACTCAAAAACAGTTACAGGAAGAGACGATCAAAAAATATCTACTGTGAATTTATTAGAAGACAACAACCTTATGATATCAACTAAGGAAAATAAATACAGTAAAAGAATAGAATTGAAAAATGAACAACTACTTGCACGTCAAATAATTCCTAAAGAACTTCCTTATTTTAACGGAGATCCACTAGAATGGCCCATGTTTATAAGCAGTTTTAATCATTCTACTACTGCGTGTGGATATTCAAATTCAGAAAATTTAATTAGATTACAAAAATGTCTGAAAGGCAATGCATTAGAAGCAGTGAGAAGTAAATTACTTCTACCTTCAACAGTTCCAAGTGTGATTTCAACTCTACAACTACTATATGGGAAACCAGAGAATTTAATTCACTCATTAATTAATAAAATTCGTAATATTTCTACACCAAAAATTGAAAAATTAGAATCTTTAATAACTTTTGACTTAGCTGTTCAAAATTTATGCGATCATTTAGAAGCAGCTGGACAAGTAAAACATATATCCAATTCCCTTCTTCTTCAAGAAATAATTAACAAATTGCCTCCACATTTGAAGCTCCAGTGGGCAACATATAAAAGAAATTATGAAGATATCACACTTTTGACATTAGGAAAATATATGTCAGAAATAGTCACCGCAGCCAGTGAAGTTTGTTCTGTATCAGCCATAACAGAATACGCCAATTCAGGATTTAATAAAGAAAAAATAGCGAAGGACAAAAATTCTTTGCATTTCCATGATAATTTGAAAGAAAAGAAAAAATGCTGTTGCGTATGTCAAGATTCCAATCATAAAATTAGGGAATGTGAATTATTCAAAAGACTTGAGGTAGAAGATCGTTGGAAGATCATACAAAATAACCATATCTGTCGGAGCTGTTTAAATAATCATGGTAAATGGCAATGTAAATTTTCGAAGCCATGCGGAGTAGGTGGTTGTAAAACGAAGCATCATCCGCTGCTACATCCACGTCAAGAAAGAGATAGGAAGGAAGAATTCTCATCTCCAAACAAATCTGCACAGGGAATAAATGCCTTGCATAGTTCAAATTCTTCAATTTTATTCCGGATTTTACCAGTAACCTTATATGGAAAAAATAAATCTATAGATACGTATGCATTCTTGGATGATGGATCGTCGCTGACACTAGTAAAAGAACAATTGGCAATCGAACTAGGCATAACTGGAAAAACAGAACCTTTATGCTTAAAATGGACAAATAATGTAACAAGAATGGAACACAAATCAAGAAGAATACATCTGGAAATCTCTGGAAATGGAAAGAAAAATAAATATATTTTAAACAATGTTCGTACAGTAAACCGGCAAGAATTACCGAATCAAACACTAGAATTTACTAAATTAGAGAATAAGTATGCTCACCTTAGAGATATTCCAGTTCAAAGTTACAATAACGAAGTACCAAAAATACTAATTGGGCTAGACAATTCCAGACTTTTAAGTTCTTTGAAAATTAAAGAAGGGAATCGTCATGAACCAATAGCTTCAAAAACAAGACTTGGATGGTGTGTTTATGGAAATTGTCATTTACAGAAAAACACACATAATTATTCTTGTCATATTTGTGACTGTTCATCGTCATTGAATGAAATAGTAAAAGATTATTTCACAGTAGAAAATACAGGTGTAGCAAACGTACCCTTGGTAGAATCGGAGGAAAATAAAAGAGCGCTAGAAATACTAAAGAAAACTACAGTAAGAGTCAAAAATGGTAATGGTTATGAAACTGGACTTTTATGGAAATACGACTACATAGAATTTCCTGGAAGTTATCAAATGGCTCTAAGTAGATTAAAATGCTTGGAAAGAAAAATACAAACAAATCCAGATTTATACAATAAAATTCAATAAAATAGATGAATATCAAAATAAAGAATATGCACACAAGATAACAGAACATGAACTTAGATTGACTGATCCAAGAAAAGTTTGGTATTTACCTCTAGGAATAGTAATTAATCCGAAGAAACCGAATAAAGTAAGATTAATTTGGGACGCCGTTGCTCAAGTTGATGGTGTATCCTTCAACTCGATGCTTTTGAAAGGACCTGATCAATTAAATACTTTACTGTCAGTATTATATCGATTTCGTCAACGAAACATCGCCATTTGTGGAGATATTCGCAAGATGTTCCACCAAATAAAAATTCGAGAAGAGGACAAACAATCGCAAAGATTTTTATGGCGTAAAGATTCAACAAAAGAACCAGAAATCTTTGTAATGGATGTAGCTACATTTGGATCTACATGTTCCCCTTGCTCAGCACAATATGTCAAAAATCTAAATGCCAAAGAACATGGACTGGAATATCCGGATGCTTCTCGTGCAATTCTTGAGAATCATTACGTCGACGACTATCTCTATAGTTTAGATACTGTAGAAGAAACCATCAAACTAGCTGAAGAAGTTAAATTAGTACATTCAAAAGGTGGATTCGAAATTCGAAATTGGCTCTCAAATTCCTCCGAAGTACTTGAAAAAATTGGACAAAATAATGGCTCAAATGTTAAGAAAATTGGCCATAATCAGAGCAACACCGAAAGAATTTTGGGAATGATTTGGATACCCGATGAAGACACATTTATATTTTCAACACTGATTAAAGAAGATCTACAACAATTTATTTATGGAAAAATTACTCCAACGAAACGCCAAGTCCTAAAATTCGTCATGAGTATGTTTGATCCGCTTGGTTTACTAGCATTCTTTACCATTCACGGGAAAATATTGATACAAGAAATATGGAGAATATCAATTGATTGGGATGAAGAAATACCACAGGATATAGATGAAAAATGGAAACTGTGGACGAATTTATTCTCAAAAATAAATGACATAAAAGTTCCACGTTGTTATTTCAGCGGGTATACTAATGAAAAATGCTTCGAGTCAGTTCAACTGCACGTATTTGTCGATGCCAGTGAGTATGCGTATGCTTGCGTAGCTTACTTTAGAATCATTGACAACGGTAAACCCCGATGTACTTTGGTATCAGCAAAGTCTAAAGTAGCACCACTCAAACCGATCTCAATTCCAAGATTAGAACTTCAAGTGGCTGTAATAGGAACGCGTTTAATGAAAAATATATGCTCCAGTCATAGCTATAAAATTTCTAAACGATTCTTACACACAGATTCAACTACCGTCATACAATGGATTCGATCTGATCCAAGGAAATATCGACAGTTTATAGCCCTAAGAATACTGAAGTAAAAGAGTGGAGATGGATACCGACAAAATTGAACGTGGCTGATGAAGCTACAAAATGGGGTAAAGGTCCATGTTTTATTCAAAATAATCATTGGTTTAACGGACCTGAATTTTTATACAAATCTAAAGAATATTGACCAGCACAAAATATACCTTTTCAAAGGAATAAAGAAGAAGAACTTCGTTGCCAAAATATACATCAAGAAATTGGTATAGAAAAAACAATTAAAACTGAGAACTTTTCTAAATGTGAACGACTTACACGAAGAGTGGGTTACATATTTAAATTTATTGAAAATTGTCGAAAAAAAATTAAGAAATCAACTGATTTGACTAAAGAAGAATTAATAAAAGCAGAGAATACTTTATTTCGACTAGCACAGAATGAAGTCTACAGTAAAGAAATATTAATAATGAATAAAAAGGAATCAAATTCATCAAAAATATTGGATAAATCCAGTTCACTTTATAAATTGTCACCTTTTATTATATAGACGAATTCGGTGTAATTCGCATCGATGGACGTATTGGTTTGGCACCTCATGTTCCATATGACAGTAAATATCCAATAATTCTTCCTAAATATCATAATATTACATTTTTTTTGGTAAACTGGTATCATAGAAAATTTTATCATTGTAACCACGAAACAGTGATAAATGAAATAAGACAAAAATTTTATATTTCAAATTTAAGAAGTATTGTAAAAAAGTAACAAGATTATGTCAATGGTGTAAAGTTTACAAAGCAAAACCAACTTTTCCAAGGAAGGCTTCACTACCCAAATCTAGGTTAACGTCATTCGTTCATCCATTTACTTATGTTGGATTGGATTACTTTGGCCCATTGTTAATAAAAATAAGGAGCCATGAGAAAAGATGGATAGCTCTATTTACATGTTTAACCATACGAGCAATATATATGGAAGTTGTTCATAGTTTATTAACGGAAGCTTGTTTCATGGCTATCAAACGTTTTATTGCAAGAAGAGGTATTCCTTCTGAGATATATTCTGACAATGGAACAAATTTTCAAGGAACCAGCAAAATTTTCAATAACGAAATGCAGCAAATAAATGAAAGTCTTGCAAAAGAATTCACCAGTAATCAAACGAAATGGTTATTTAACCCTCCAGCAGCTCCTCATATGGGTGGCGCATGGGAAAGAATGGTTCGATCCGTCAAAGAGGCTATGAAAATGATGAGAAAAAGTAGAACTCCGAACGAAGAAACACTTAAAACAATAAAACAGAAACAGAAAATTTAATTAATTCAAGACCTCTCACATATATCCCAATAGAATCAGAAAACCAGAAAGCCCTCACCCCAAATCATTTTCTTCTAGGCTGCTCAAATGGAATCCGGCATCCTGTTGAAGAGAATTTATTAAAAGGATCAAATCTGGGAAATAATTATCAATTAATTCACCAAATAACAGAAGAATTCTGGAACCGGTGGTTGAAAGAATATATGCCAATAATTACTCGGCGAACAAAATGGTTCACAGATGTAAAATCAGTGGAGACCGGTGATATAGTTTTCATTGTCGAAGGAAAAGTCAAAAACCAGTGGCCAAGAGGCCGTGTTGTAAAAATAATAAAGGGCCAAGATGATAGAATTCGACAAGCCATAATAAAAGTTGGAAATAAATTCTTTAGAAGACCAGTATCAAAACTCGCCGTGCTGGACCTAATAGAAAATAGTAAAACTAATTCTAAAGAATAGTCTTACGAGGGGGAGATTGTTACGGCAGACGGCAGTGAAATTAGAAAAATAATTTTTAAGTAGGCGACTATTTAGGAGAAAAGAAAAGAAATATGAAAATAAATAAGATTATTAAATTTAAATGTCAAAAATAAAAATAAATATAAAATCAATAATATAATTTGAAAAATATAAATAAAACAATAAGGGACTGAAAATGTAAGTTAAGAAATTTAAAGTGTATAAATCAAATTGTAATAAATTGTATTGTATTTTAGCTTTAAAGCTCTTAGAATTATAGTCACCCTAAATAAAGTGCTACAAAGACCAGTCGCTTATTATTTTGTTAGGGATATTTACAAAAAAATAATTAATTGGTAATTATCTAATTAGTCTATATATTATTTCAGCCCCCTTTATTTACAATATCTTCAACACCGTTTAACAATTTTAACACCTTTAATATGTTTTTGCACATCCGTTCGTAAAATTCGGACAAATAACATTGTTTTAAGGGCGAAATGACACTCTTTTTCGTCCGAGGGCGAAAAAGTAGTCATTTTCGCCCTAGCACTTTTTGTGTACAGTTAAAATAATTATATCTATACGTCAAATAGACTACTATTACATCTATATGTCAAATAGACTACTATGATCTGAATTTGATTTGAACATCGTTTTACTTTGATCGCGGTGATAATACTACTTCGGATGTGTAAAAAATATTGTATGTATTACGAGCGAAATATATTTTGGCCCTAGGTGCATTGTAACCCTCCGCTGCGCATCGGGCTTCAATTTTGCACCGCGGGCCAAAATCTATATCATTTCGCCCTTAATACATAAATAGCTATTACATGTTGCTAAATTATTGCAGATCATGTTTATTTTTTTATATATACGACATAGAGATTATTTTAATAACTTAGCAACAGAAACAACGCCGGATAATAATTGTTTTTACTATAATAATAAAAAATTGTTATGTATTATTGTGAAATTTCTTTGGACATACAGAAATATTTTAATTCACTTTTTACAATGTTGTGGCTACGCTTATGTGTGCTTATGAGTAAAGTGTTCTTAGCGGAAGACAGCCCTCATAGACGACATCGGGCGGTATTGGGAGACGTCGGAGGAACCGCTCGCTAGGGAGAGGGAAGCGAAGCGACGGATGTTACTGATCAGCCTATTTGGCTTCTGGTAACATCTGTTCCCTTCCGTGGCTCGCCTTAGTTTCTTTGTTTTCTATCTCTTTATGCGCTCTTCTTCTAATGTTCTTCCTCCTAGGTTTAGCCTTCCTCCAAGGATATATTCTAATCTCTCAATCTTTTTTAGCGAGTACATCCCATATTAAATGGCGAACCTTAGACCAATTTAGCCCATCCAGTCCGCATCTTATAGCTGGCAGAGCCAGCTGAGGGATTTGTCATCTCCTCATTTCGTCCCGTAGACATTTAAGACTCCTTTTCAGGGACTGATATGTAGGCTTCCGATCACTATAGGCCTTGATAACCAGATAAAATATAATAAGACCTGATGTAAGCAAAACTGCAACACCTCCTGTTTGCATACAGACTCCCATCCGGAAATCTTCCACTACACAATGACCTAGTGCATATTGGCTAGGGGTAATAAACAGATCGCCAGTAACCTTTTGAAATTACAGTTTAGGTTTATCTTGTTGTTTCTGGGGTCTCCTCGGTGGACGCATAGCACGTTCATATCGCATCGTTCGTTGTTGTTCAGGACCCGGTATTTCAGTACATGGCTTCAAACGGTCCTGATGAACAACTAACCTCGTACGTTGTAGAGCACAATATTGGACCCGGTAAGTGTTCAACTCCATGGCCTTTAATATTCGGTGGCCCGGTCTAGGGCCTACTTAACTTAAGAGATTCCCCAATCCGCAGCGTTAATTGGTGATGCCACACGATGTTGTCGACGGTGTACCAAAGCCATCTTATTGTAGTAGCTTTTCTGTCGCTTATGGTCTCCTTTTTTATATATTGTCTAGTTGTCGCATGTGCTTCGTCCAATGATGCTTGCAGATCTCGAATGTATTGTTGATTAGAAACACAAGTTCGGTGGCAACCCGTCTTGTACATCAACCGGCAGTCTAGCCTATCGGTGAAACATGAGTGCAAAGAGAATATACTTAATGCTCTTATGTCGGCTAATTCTATAAGCTAACAAAACATGAGCTGGCTCAATATGCCAGGATCTCTGACACTTCCTAGTACAATGGCTGACCATGTTCAATAGAGTCCTATTGAAACGTTCCACGAGACCGTCTGATTGCGACTCGAACAACGACATTCGTGTTTTCTTGATGTTTAACAGGCAACACATTTCTTGAAATACCTGGTATTCAAACTGTGACCCTTAGTCTAAATGGAGAATCTCAGGAGCTCTAAAACGGTAGACAAACACGTCTGTGAAGATTTGGGCAACGGTTTCGACCTTTTCGTCATGTATGGGATAGGCCTCCACCCACTTCGTGAAGTAGTTACTGACAACGACTATGTACCTATTTCCTCTGTCTGCAATGGGAATCTGCCACATCTATTTGGAGAGAACCGACTGGAGTAGATGATTTGCGTCTGCCGCCGCATTATTGTGGTAATCTCTCATGACATTTTCAGTCAGCGTTCCAGATATAGCACTTCACTTAACCAAAATAAATGTTATAATATAATAATAATATTCTATAACACAGACAGTTCATCTTCCATTTTGTTCCTTTATCTTCACTTAAAATTTAACAACCCGTAATCTCAACTATTACACGCAATTCCCACACCCACTGTTGTCACCAATGTAACATTGTTTACGTTTAACTAAGTTTTATTTAAATATAAGAACACATGCAAAGAAATATACAGTCAGAACACAATAACAATATGGATTTATTACAAACAGCAAAACACATCCGTCTTAACTTACTTCTAGCTCACGACTGCCGTTCCACACACAGGCCCGTAGCCAGGAACCATCAATAGATGGGGCTATAATTTTTCCAGAGGGGGCTGAAAATTTATTAAAATAGTATAAATTTTTAGTAGTATATATGTATAGTTATAGTAGTTATTCAAAACAAAAATAATATACAAAAATAAAACACAGATATTTAAGTACCTACATAATAAAACTCTTTCACGATAATCAACAATGTGGGTACTTAAATGTCAATAATACAAACAATTTAGTTATTTTTAAGATTTTTCTAGGTGGGGCTTGGTCAGTTCGTAGGTGGGGCTCAGCCCCACCTAGCCACCCCCTAGCTACGGGCCTGTCCACACACAAGCACACACTTGTTCCCACCACAACTTGACAATACACAGAATGTTTGCTAGGAGCATATTTAATCATATATACCCTACATAACATGCATATCATCATAAAATATTTTTTACAAAAATGAAAAATTAGTTATGTATTATTTTTAATGAATGTTCTTTTCTGGTCCGAAGGATATGTATACGACCGAGACGTAGTTTATGCTGGATACTTCTTGAGGACCAAAAACAATTTTTCTGCTATGCCATGTAGCACACACAATTTTTTATTTTTTATTTAAAAACGTCTTACACGAACACTGAAAAATTTAACATTCAGCTTAATGTCCCTGAATAAGAACATTAAATAAACATTTTGTTTTGACATAAAATAAATAAGTATCTATAGAAACTATATAGAATCAGCGTGTAAAAAATAACTTATACAATAGAAACCTGTAATATCGCCCTAAATGTCACTATAAAACTAGATAACATAGACAAGATACCTAAGAATTAAGTAACCAAAAAACATCTAAAATTGATAGATTTAAATTAAGAACCTACGAATTGAACGTCAAGTAGTAAATTGTTTTTAAAAATATCTACATTGGAAGAAAAATTAGTATGTGTCATTCAGAGTAAAAGTGTCTTTGTGTGCCTCGAATGCACGCTCATCGTGCAAATTTCCACACTCGTCACACTTTTCCTCTTAATAACACAATATATTATGATACAAGGAGTAGATGCCATGGAAAATATGTCAAACTTTTTATTTCTCTGTTATAAAATGAAATGTTGTTAAAATAAACTGATAATTTTATAATCATCTACATAATATAACTAAATTGTTGAAATTCTGTTTTCATGTACCTATATTTTTGTATATTAAATTATTACAACGATTGTTCAGTTGCATTTATTTTTGGTATATATTACATACATTATGTATCGAGGGATAGGTGGAAGAATAGTTTTTAGCTGAACCTCGCCTTTGAGTGGATCCATAGACCTAACGTATTATATAATACTTTAGGTCTGTGGTGGATCTCAATTAAGATACTTATTATTATTACTATTATTATTATTTTGCTTCTGGAATAGTATTTTTATTAAAACATACTAGTCTTTTATTTTTAATAAATGTAAAATTAATTTGGTTGTTTTCCTTAAAGGAAAATTGTTATTGTTTAAATCATAAAAAAATTATAAAATAGATTTCAACCATTGATTGAAAATTATTTTTTTTAATTATTAATATAATCTCCATTTATTGGCATAATCCTATTATATTTTTAAGTAATAAATATTCTTTACGCAAAATCTAGTTCATAGAGTTTTTTTTTTCATATTTGTATATGTATATGCTCTCCTATTCCTCAATTTTGATAAATATCCTTATAATTACTCTTAACTGACGAATTATAAAACTAATTATTTTATTAATATTACTTTAAAATAAAATAAATATAATGTGTAGTTAGATTTAGTTTATAACGACATCTACTAAATTTTGGGTAAACTAGTAGGTTACAAGATATGACCTATTTTATTTCTGTAGAAAGTAATAATTTTATATTATTTTATGTAATATACAAGATTAAAAATTTGTCGAGGATATAGAAAATATATTTTTAGACACGCCGACAAATAAAGACATATTCGTAGAAGAAGCATTAAACACTACAGTTTTCTATATATATAACTTACTTACATTCTATCTTAGTAAAGAAAATTTTTTGTCCGAAACATTTCCCATCTTTTTAACCATTTTCGTTCTCCACAGTTTAGCCCCTGCCTAAGAGATGGCGCTGTATGTACTAAAAATATGGTCTAAGTAATTGATTAAAATAATCTGATGTTTTAACCCCTAGATTCATTATTTATAGGGGAATGGGGGAGTGCTCAACATGAAGGGCTATGCTAATGTGATCTTGTAGATTTTATTAAAATTTAACAGGGTGCGTATCGACGGTAACGCACGTTAACGTTAAGGGTTGAGAGTGAGTTACAAACGCACCGGTAATGACATAGGAAATTTTATACAGGGCAGGACTCAGCATAATTGTGCCAGCAAAGTAGATTATTTCATATTACATATTTTATACAAAACCACTACGTTTATCATTCGGTTAAATTTGGCTGAAACAATTTTTTTCTAATTTGGAAATAAAAATACCTATCAAATTAAAAATTGCGCCAAAATTATAAAAAAATTAAATTAACATTTGATTGCAGTTAATAAGGCATTTTAATTTTTTTTTATCTTAGTGATTTCTTGATTGATTGGTACATCCTATTAAATTTATGCTCAATCGAACGGAATTAAGGTACTAATTTTATTATCCCAGGTGACACACGTATGTATCGGCCACTTTAATTGCATATATGATATAGTTTGTTGTCAAATACCAGAACAGCAATAATATTCAGAGATTTAAGCTTCTGCATCGTGCACCTTGGTCTTTTTCCAATATAAATAATTTTTACTTTGTCAAACAGGAATTTTTTCGACTGATTTTATAGTGTTGAGCGCGACATTTCACCTCACTGCGATCATTAAAATTTTTTTTTTTTGATAAATTACGCACTTTATTGGTATTCACATATTTTAACGTTTTATATCTCGGAAAAAACTTGAAATCTTGTTATAATTTTTGGAGGAAAATTATTATTTTACATGCATAGGTGATATATTTACCTCATAACAGTATAATATGTTTCTCAAGTATATAGTTCAAAAAATTAAAATCACATTGCAGAAGAAGCCAATTTTACATGTTGCAGAATAATTTTCAATAAGCGGGAAATCTTTGGTTTGAAGAAATAGATTCCCCCAAATACTGCGACAAAGATTTTGGCTACGTTAGGTAGATATTTAGGTAAATTGGTTATGTCACGGGTCGCCCTAAAAATTATTATTTCTGAAGGTCAATTCTTTAAATGTGAAAAAAATTTCATAAATGATAAAATAAGTCACATGTATAATAAATGTCAAATGAGATTTGACTCCTTGTATTTTTGTATGTCATATAGTCATTTATATCACTTCACACTAAAAAAAAAATACTGTCATATTCGGGGGTGAAATATAATTTGAGTATGGAAATTATTTGTTTTGTGTATTTAGATGAATACATCTATTATGTATGATTTTATGATTATTAAAACATTTTATTAATATTTTTGTTAATAACAAGATGAAATATTATAAAAGTATTTTATAATTATAATTTATATCATTATTATAGATAAAGTATATTACGTAATAGGAACGAAGATTCTTTTCAATTTTATACGTTTATTTAGATTAAATAAATTTATTATGTGTTCGTTAATTCTTTTATTAGAAGAATTTAGTTCCTTCATTAACAAGTTCAGCTATTGCTATTTCTTCAAAAGTTAACATAATTTTTATAAACTGTGAAAAATTTAAAATTTTAATACATTTAAGATTTTCCCGAGTTACATTTATCATTATCCCAATCGTGCGATTTAATTCGTTTACTAAGTCGTTCCATAATTTAATTTGATATTTTGACGTAAATGTTAAATGAAAATTATTTTAGTATGCGTACAAATATATTTTATTAAGAATTTTCTATGTTTTAGCGTTACCTATTTTTTCTTATGCATCTGATTATTTCCATTATAAAATTATATATTTTGATGTGTATTTACAAATGACAATGATATTAACAATTTTTTTTTATTTTGAGTCCCTAGAGATATTTGATAATTTTTCACTTGTAGAACCAAGGATAGGATGAATATTTCTTATAAGTCAAGAATGAATATTAGTGATATATTTGAAATAGATAAAAAAATTCATCTCATTCTCATATCATCTTCATATTTTCAAGAATTGACTGGTGTGCTCCTAAGAAAAATAATTTTCTGTAATATATTTTAGAGTAATTTGTTTACTTTTATGTAGGTAAAACTAAAAAATTAATGCTTTAAAATCAAAGGAATAACTAAAATAAAATTAAATAAGGGTATGTCAACAAAAAAATTCAAACAATTCTAATTAATAAAAAAAAAAATAGAAAACTTTGTGACCTACGAATTAAACAACCAACATTTAAAAGAATCAATGATTTTTATTTTCTAATCGAAATAATTGAAAAGATTGATACGCGAAAACTGATTTTTATTCCAAGTACAGATCTAGCGGAAAAACTTTTACTGTAAAGCATTTTCAATAGATGGGAGTTGCGAAAAGCACAATTTAAAATATTATAAGAACAAAGAAATGAAGAAATGCCTAAAAGTTGTACTGGTAGTGGAAGAAAGACAAGAAAAATGAAGAAAAAGACAACAGACAAAAACTTGAAGAGTTGGCGTTAGGTAAAATTGAACAGTCTCACACAAAACTTGGTAGGAAGTTTAAAATTTCACATAAATATGTTACGAAAATGAAAGCAGACCAAAGGACAGCAAGAAGCAGTTACAAACCCAGAAAATGATTCTAAAATTACAAGAAAGTTATTTGAAGCCATCTGATGATCGATCTGTTATCTTATGCTGCGTACACATATGTACAAAATATCGTAAAGAACACCGTCCTGTAAAATTTTTCTGCTACTAGTCGAAGTTACGTATTTTTAGTGTCTGATCGTAACGTTGCCTCACCATGTACATTTCTCCGTTCCGTTATTGTTAACACTTGCCCTTACCAACTGAATTACTTGATGATGTTACTTGCATGAATTGCACACGTCCACATTCACAAACAAGGGATGCAACATGCTCGAGTAACATTTCTTTGATGCGACGCCAGAAAACCGACAACGGGTGGAACGCTGTGCTGTTACGGTGTTATGGTGCTACGCTGTTACGATGTACTGTCCACACTGTACCCGACGTTGTTCTGTTACGATTTACGATATTTTGTACATGTGTATGAACACAACCTTAAATGATGAATCGTATTTTTCATTGGATGGAGCTGACTGTGCTGCTGGAAATAATATTTACTAAGGTATCGAGCTTAACTCGTAACTCAAACGACATAACAAAGAAGTTACTTGTATGGTTGGCACAAGAGGAAGATCAGCAGATTATATAGCCCTTACTGGCCTTTCTCTCAAGCAAGATATACGTGTATATGCTGCAGACCAGATTGTAGACAAAAGAGGCTTGTGCCATTTATTAGAAAATACCATAATGATGGTCGATATGTATTTTGGCCGGGCATGGCAACATCACATTATGCAAAAGTACTATTGATGTTTTTGAACGATACAACATACAGTTTATTATACGCTCAGAAAATGTGCCACAATTGACATATATCGAACAGTTTTAGTATTAATTTAAAAAAAAGTATATGAAAGCAAGTGGGAAGCAGAAGATCTTGTTGCATTGAAAAAAAATCCAAGCCAAGCTTCGCCAATTTAATGTGGGACACTAATGGGTAGGATTTTAACTAAAGTTCCAAGCAATTTATTTATAAAAAATTTAAATGTAATATTTAAATATCTCATTATATCATTGTCAATAGCACGGTGAGTGATGATTGTTGTTGTTGTTGTTGATTATTGTTAATGATTATTGTAAAATTGAAAAAAAAAATGTATTGAGCTGAAGTTGGGGAAAATTTGAACGCCAAAACTTCCAAATGTGCAATAAAGCATTTAATAAATTGATTCAAAACATTTTACTTTAATTACTGGATCTCCAAGACTGATAGTTCATCACTTTAAACCAAATTCAAGAACCAAGGTGAATTATTTCACATTAATTTAAACGTATTTGTGTCAAAACATAATGGTTTTCATAGATTACAATAAGTAATATTATTCCAAGAAAATAAAGGAAGTATTGTAACCGTGAAAAATTTCAGTTTTCAGATTTCAACGAAAATATCCATTTTGTCTATTCCTAAATCCAATTTGACTAGTTTTGGTGTGATGTCTGTACGTATGTACGTATATCACATAACTTAAAAATTATTAGCCGTAAAATTTTGAAATTTTGTTTATGGGACTGCTTATAACATCTAGTTGTACCCTTCCCTTTTTTATTACAATCGGAAGTGCCCAGAAGGCAGTTCGCTCGTAGTGTTTTTTCAATAAAAAAATTTAGTTGGCTTTCAATTTTTGTACGAAACATCTGATTTATTTTTAATAAATTGATATTGACGACTGTCAGAATATATTTCGTGAGAAATATGGCCAAAAAAATAAAAACAATATCTCTGTCTTCGCAAGTTTTTGAGCGGTTAAAATAATTTTGTGTAGTTAGTGCAATAAGGCACAGTGATAATCATTTTAATAAAAATTTTAAAGAAGATTTTTGAAGACATGAAAGGAATGGAAGTTGAAGAAAGATTAGCCATAGTATGATATTACTTTGAAGTGAAAGAAGTTTAAATGAAAAAAAAGCAAAAAAAACGTATATAATTTAGCGTACAAGGAAGTCATGCGGTGTCCTGATGTCCACATCTCCTTTATTCTAATTACGTTGATAATTAAAAAAGTGCCTATTTTCTGAATATAGCACTAACATTGAAACATAATGGATCTCTTTTGTACATATACATACTATATGCGCATTCTTTTAATTTTGTGTGCATTTAATTCCGCGCTTCGGTTATTAGCAAAAGATTATTTAATTTTTATATAGTTTTGTGTTAATACTTTTTCCATATAATTTTTGATTTAACAAATAATATACATCATAGTTGTTTTATAATGCATTAAAACTTAAACAAATTAGGGATGATATCGAAAATAAAATAAATATATTTTATACCGAAAATATAATACATTAAATAACGATACACGATAATATCGATATTGCGATATATCGTAGCAATCTTACATTCTTAATGTAAAACATAGTTTTTTGGCGATTAGAAACTCCTAAAATTTTTCTATTTATAAATTTTGAATTTAAAAATTTATATTTAATGACACAAAAAGACCGGTATTGAAACTAAAACGAATAGGTCAGGAAACGGATTTAACTGCGCTTCAGGGTTTAAGGTCAAGTTTTCGCGTTATAAAAATACAAAAATCATAATTTTTGTATTGGATTTGTACAAAACTTTCATATTTCGATATATCGGAATAAATCTATCAATACCCGATATATTGAAAGCTAAAACATCGATGCATAATATCGATATTATAAACTAAAACAATCGATAGATCGCATACCGATACCTATCCAAATATTGTATGCTGCGTGGTAGAAAAACGTTCTTCTACCTCAAAAGGATACAATTCCATTTTCAGGCAAGAAAACAACAATTTTTCTACCTAGTAGCAGAAGTAGCAATAAGTAAAACCTCGTTTGTTACCATACTCCTCATTGTTCACTATCCAATCCTAGTCTACCTAGTAGCAGAAGTAGCAATAAGTAAAACCTCGTCTCTAACCATACTTCTCATTGTTCATTATCCAGTCCTCATGGCGTTATGATGGCGTCCCAGTGGGCATGTCCCGTGTGGGGTGAGCGATCGTGCACGTACAGCGACAGCGAGTGAGCGTGCGGACGTGTTTGGCGGCTCGTAATGAATACCACGCGGCTATAATGAAGAATCGGGATAATGGATCGCGCAGCGCAGGAAGACGCGTGATTTGTACCGAGGATGGAGGACGTCAAGGATCCTGAGAGCTTCACTAACCAAGGAAATTGAGCGGTTAATGCATCTGACTCTTCATTATTTTATACGGGCAACGACAGCGGGAGGGGAAATGGAGAGCCATGTGGACACGCCAATCTTAGATTGGGAATGGGGAGAATGGATAATGATAAAGGACGATACTAAGATATACATCTTATAATTTAATATCAATTTGCTTACTTCAACTTTTAAAAATGACATTCACGTCTAATAATCACAACATGTAAATGTTATTAACAAATTCTGGCATTTAGAGTTATAAATTTATTAAAGCAAAACCTACGATGGCGAACCAATGACCCGTGGGTCACAAATTAACTTTTACTCATCTTACACTTTTATATAATTGAGAATCTCAAAAATCATGACATTTGAGAAAAAAAATTATTGTATGGTTGCAAGGAAACACATTTTACAGTGGCATAACTGGACATTAAAAATTATGGAACAGTTTCTTGATTGGAGGTTAAAGAAGGGTTAAAATTATCAAAAGGCAGTCAAATTTATTTAAAAAAATTTATTTCGTCTTTCACGGTTTCAACCTCTCTTAGGTATTCCCCAGGGATTTGCTAAATATTTCTTAGGTTATTTATTATAAATTATATAAATTTTATGTTTCGGGTCGCCATGCCATTCACATGTGGTTACATTCATTCAGTTCCCAAAAACCATCATGTGGATCGCCTTAGGATTCAATAATCAACACATATTTATTAATGTCTTCTTTACTCGAAAAACATAACACACGGTTCATAACAAATAAATATCCACTCTGCCAATTAAAATTTATTTCTAATTGTTCTCTTACTATTTTATTATAAGAATTTGTTTTAGTTTCTCTTAAATAATAATAAATATTATAGAGTATTTCAAATTTTCGTTATGATTCTACATGAATTTTTTTTTTAAAAATACACACTACTTATTATACGGGTGTTACCAAAATTGTTTCCCCAAGCCAATTTTTGTAACTGCCCATCCGCCTATAGGTAATACCCTACAACAAACAATAAATAATTCCTAAATAATTGTAATTAAATATTTGTTAAATAACTTTGATTCTAAAAGCTAAAACACATTTTAAGATCAAATGTCAAAAAAAAACTAAAGATTTAACAACAAAATCAAAATAGCTTTAATAAATTAAATGGCTAAAAATATTCTATCAAATCGTATAATTTTGTGTTTTTATATTTTTTATATTGTATTAATTCGCTGGCAGAAACCCTACCCGCATTTTCGGAAATGACCTCAGTTAATGTGTGTATGTAAATGCAAGCGATAGCACCAAACGGATACATTTTATTACCACTTAATCCAGTACAGATCGGTTATTTTTGAATCTTTAATTAAAATTAGAACTACGGTGTCTTGATAGAGACGAGCAGTTAATTAGAAATGGAATATGACAGCTGTCTTCCTGTCATGTGACAAGGAGCTGCCGCAATAGTTTCTCGCTTAAACTTGTTGAGATAGGTTCCGTCAAAATATCTTTCTTTGTCAAAACTTGCAGGTTATATGTCTTATTTAATTTTATAATATATTTTTTATACTTTACGTAAACAATTTTACCATTATTATATCGAAAACGGTTTAATAAGACAGGCAATTGTTATATATTATTCTTGGTATTTTTTCTTTTTATAATTGATACTTCTACGTTCTGTGATAACGTGAATTATTTTAGATATACAATTTGGAGATATTTCTAATTAGGAAAGCCGAATATACAAAGCTAATATAAAGATATATAATTTCGTACGTCGTAATGTATAGACTTGCAATTTTTTTACACTTTAAATGCAGTCCTGAACCATTTTTTTGTAATTTTTTTTTTCTGAAAGTACACAGTAAATTATGCATACTGAAAAATATGTCGTGATAAGCAAGAAATCAATTTTTAAAGTGAAAATGTTTGCCTCTAATGTCATCTGTCTTCGCCAGTAATGAACAAATTTTTATTTGCACAGGGTATTCGTTATTTTCATATTCATATAGCGATATAGCTAAATCTACAAAATGGTAATATTTCGACAACAGTTCAGGACTCTATTAAAAGTGCCCCACGTCAATGACAGGGTTACCATATATTTCACACTAAAGTCCCTAAATTATACTTTTATATATTATGTAATTAAAATTTATTTAAAAACTGTAAATGCAATTTAAGATTATTTAGTATTTTTGATAAAACAACAAAATTTATTAATACCATCCATCGCAACTTGCATTTAGCTAGACATTTTTTACTTCACGCAATATGGAAAGATACATGGATCGTGCTAAAAATCGCGCATCATATTTTACAAACCGACTTTAGCATTTTTACGGTGATGTGTTTAGCTTTGTACGCAGGGCCGAATCAAGGCTGCAGTACAGTAGACACAATCTAGAGGCGGCTTCAAACAGGAGCGCTGAGAGAATGCTCTGGCGAATCACATTTATTCAAATTGATGAATTTGTTTTATTATATAACTAGAGTAGTAGTTATTTAAGAGGAGGCTGCGATGAGAAAATCAATTTATCAATAAATTTAATTTCCATACAGCCGAACTTTCTGTTAGTCCATTGATTACTGATCAACAGATTCAAAAATCAAGCTAATCTGTAGATCAATATTTGTTCCAAATTTCTATATTTGTTCTAATTCACCAACTTGATTTACAGTTTTGTTTAATGTTTTTGACAGATCATGTAACATTATACATTTTGTGAATTAAACTTTGTCATATCTAAAAGAAAACCATTCATATAAATTTGGGAAAATTAAATTATTTTAGAGTAATCTTAACAGCCAAAATCTTGTACACATAAATAAATATGTATATCAAAGCAAAATTCTTACAATTGGTATACTTTGTTTTATGTATTTTTCCCGTAAAATTGATTGGTAAGTTCGCCGAGATCATATTTTGACCCAATAGAATGCTATGCCTAAAAAAAACCTTTTTTGGAGAGCGAAAAAGCGTGTAAAAATAAATCGATTTGGTTTCTTTAAGAAATTAACAAAAAATTACAGAAGTCGATCGAATTCTGTGAATTTCGACTCTAACTTTGACCTCGCCTTAAAACACCAAAACTCCTCGACTCCTACTAAACAGTCTTGGATAACTCAATTTCTGTGAAGCAGAAAAGTATAAAAACTTAAACTTGAATGTTTTTTTATACCGGTCAGACTCAGAGTTAATATATTTTGACTATAACTGATCATTTAAAAACAGTTACTTACAAAGTAAGTACTAAAGTAAATTGTAGTGTGTAGTGCAGTGGTACCGACCACTGTTATTGAGATCTTTTTTTAGAAAATTGATCAAGCAGGTCAACAATACCACATAATTTTTAATTTCAAAAATAAAATGTAACACTTACGGCTTATTACATATTACACGTAGTCACATAGTACCAATCAATATTATCGCAGATATCGTTAATGATATACTTCTATACATCAAAGAGGACGTTTACTAGAAGTCATTCTATTCACGCCTAAACCATGGATCACAGACTCCGTAATTTTTAACTTTTAATATATAAATTTACGAGTATATTACACTTACATGCACGAATACTGAACATTGAATATTAGAATATTTACTTATTCGTACCTTCTTATTTCTTACCTGTTATGCACTCTATTGATCAAATAATAAAATGTATAAAAATATTAGTTCTTCTTTTAGTTGAGTTGCTTAAACGTTTCATGAAATTTAATATGAAAAGTAAACACAATACCAAAGTCCGTTTGGATTCAGATGTAAAAATGAAATTTGTTATTTGAGTAATAAAAGAACGAAATAAAAAACTTATCAGCCCGAACATTTTTCCGTTTTTATAGCTGTTTTAATAAAATCAAAGTGTGTATGTATTGTTTGTCGAAATTATTCTTTCAAACTATGTTGAATAGAATGCAGCATCAGCGTCTATTGAATTTCATATTCGGAATAAACAATGAAACAAAAACAGTTTATAAACAAAGCAGTATCGAATGAGGGATGTTTATAGGAGAACATATTTTAAATTGTTATATTTCTCACTCATTCAATTACAAATAAGTATGTACATTACAAATACATGTTATATTCATCATTATAAAAATGCATTCAGCACAAAACATTCAAGAAATGATATAACTAATTATAATGGGATCTTCAACATGCTTTGTTTGCAGGTAGACAAGGTACAGTCTCTGTGAAACACTTGAAATTGTAGCTTTTAATAAGTACATACATATGAGCCACTTACATTCAGTAAATATTTTAGTTAACTCGCCCCATGATTCGCATGCATCAAATAATAGTGTCTTTATTTTTAAAAAACCATTAAAATGACCATAAAAATTTCTGTCTAACTCAGTACTTAAATTTTTTATTATCAACGTTTTTAAGTTTAATTCAAAATGAATTAGACTTTATAACCACTATAAATTTATAAATGAAAGTTTTATATTCCAAATTGAAAACAATATCAAATATAGATAAAATCATTTTAAAATATCATAGGTATATGAATTTTATTGGCAAAGTAAAAATGAATTAAATTTTTTATAGATCGTCCATGTTATTACACTTTTATCGTAAGGGCTCCTACAAACCAATGTTATTTTTTTAAATTTTAATTTACACTGTGCAAAAGATCTACAGCTTAAAGTGTGTTTCGAACATTCGATATTCTATTTTTTGGTTAAAGGACTGTCGTCATTGGGATTTGAACCCAGGTTTCACACTTTGGGTTTGCTATGCGAATTAGAGTACGTTAACTAAAAAAACCTCCGCTGTTTGTAACCCGTTATTAAATAAGAAATTTAAGTCTTCTTAAAAGTAAACTTAAACTAAACCTAAAGTATTCAAAAGTATCAATATATAAACACAAGTAATATATTTGTTTTTGTTTATGCCCAATTGTTTATTTTCAATTTGAAAATATATGAAAGCAATATTTTGATATTTGTTATTTTTTTTATTTGGTTCACAGTAAAAATATGTATACCTAAATTGTGATTAAAAATATCAAAACGCAGTAAAGACACAATTATTTTGAAATTTGAGTACAGCACAATGCTACGCCCAGCTAAGGGTAAAGGCAAAGGTTCCACATTAATTTAATAACATAGTAAAGCATTGGGGAAGGAAAATCGTAGTTAAAGACCCCATTAGAGTTTTTGCTTGAGCCAGCCCTGGAAGATGTCAGCGCACGCGAAAAAATCTCTTTCCCGGAGGAAAATGTAAACAGGCTATTTTCCATCTCAATGGGAAAAAAATCCCGCTGTCTACGACACTGAACTCAGATCACGATGCATCAGGACATCTTTCAGATGAGCTCCAGTCACATTAGATCGAAATCATCGCGGAAACCAAGGGCGTTCGTTATTCTGCCCAAAATATCACACATATTACAACATAATTACTTAAAATATAAATACAATTAAAGTTGAGTTTCATAACATATGTGAAATGAAATACAGCTATGAAAGTAAAATAATATTAGGTGCTATTTAAATACACTCTTCAGTAGTATCAATGTAAATATATTTATAGCGAATTAAATATACCTATATTTGAACAAAACTACAAAAAAATACTACATTCCAAAACTTGGAATAAATGAAAAAATGACAGTTGCTATTTAACAATGTAATGAAATATTCCTGTGTTACATATTAATATTTATTATTTTCGTATAATTTAATACAAAGGACGGTGAATTTTTTCAACCCTGCCCAAAACATAATTTAAAACGTCAAAATTAGTAGTCACTGTAACAAATGTAACTTTTTCATTTATTATTATTGTTTTATGTATGTACATTTTTGTTAAACGCCACTATTTCATGAATAAATTGCCTATATAATGTTTAGCAGTAAAATACAAATAAAATGAAAAAGTCACATGATTGCACTAAGTATCGAAGTATAAAAGATATCAATATAAATGAAAAATACATTGTTATTGTATATTACTCAGTTCAATTGCACAGGAATACCCCATTGGTCTATTAACAAAAGACGTGATAACTTAATAAAAGTAAAAACATTAACATGTTAACTAGCGGTCAAATCAGAATATTAAAAGTAATTTTAGAAAATCTCAATTAATAAAATACCTATGCTGAAAGATATAAACACGTCTCCTTAAATTGTAAAATGTAAGGTAAAAATAACTACGAAAGATTTGTTTCCTTTGTCACAAGACATGGATACAATCGTAACACACTGGCTACCACCATATAGTAAAAAAGTCAGAAGAACTGATAAAGTTCGCCCAGGAACTAACTTTAATTAATAGAAAAATGACAATATATACTAGGTGTTAATTCGAATAACTCCCTCGAAAATTTTGATCCAATCACGTTACAATATTTTTCAAATTTCAACATATGAATATGTCACTGAATACTCGAATATTTGCAATGGTGCATTTCTAAAACCATTTTTTTCGGGAATTTGCACGCAAATGAATATAATTAAAATTTACGATAATAATATCGAATGTGAATTTTTTTCTTGAGCGATACTCTTCCAATATTTCCCTTGTGCACGTCAAATATTCAAGTATTTACCGTGCTTTTGGGATGAAACTATTAAATATTATTGTAAAAATCTGATAACAAACGCTTCAATTTTACTTTACAAAAACAATTATCTCCATTTCCTGCTGACTTAACGCAACGATTGACACTGTTCTAAGTAACAGAATTGCCAAATAAATATAATTTAGTAGTCAATTTGTTAGATATATTTACCAATTATTACAGGAGTACCCAAGTCTTCTAACACTCACACACTGATTCATACTCATCCAGTATACATCATATCGTTCTTAGGATATAATTGATTTATCTGTAACATTTTAGAATCAAACATGCCCGATGGACATCCTTCGTACGGTCTACAAGTAGTTGTTTATAAGTAAATAACAACAATCATTATAATTAGTCATACGTTTAATTAGTTATGTTATCTATAGGGATCAGAGTGTACAGGGCTGGGGTAGCCCTTTACCCTTGTAAAAATCTGTACAAATTTATTTTACATTTTTAAAATTTTAGTTGAGAAATGGCAAGTGGATTCAAATATAAGAAAATGTTTCATACGATTATATGTTTTGTTGAAGCTAGAACAGCTCTGTTAGCTCGTGAACCTATCTTTTTCACTTTTTAGTTTCATTGAATAGTTAATTAAGTGAAAGATCTGTCCAGAGCCAGAGCCGCCTAGATGAATTCTCAGGCGAGACGATATCTCAGGAATCTGCCATTCGTTTTCGACTTATCAACGATCTATTTGTTGAGTTTAAAGTTAGGAAACTGTAGACTGATTACAGAAAGTTTGTTTTAGTTTTGTATTTGTAGAGAGGATTTTTACTGAGATTTGTTCCAATTCAAACAGTTTATTTCGTCGTAATCACAAGGTAATGACTTCTAACTTCACACTTCATAATTGATAAAACAAAACACTTCGTTTCAGTAGTTTTAAATGTATTACTCGTTGTAATGTTGTAAATACTGTTTTTATTTTAAATAAGTAAATATAACATTACAATTTATTACATATAGCTGTTTTACTATAAGTTTTGGATAAGTACATATTTCAGCATGTCATTGACTTGACATGTTTGTTTAATAAATTTATCACAAAACTATAAATTATGCAAGTGTAAATATAACTTCAAATAAATATATATGAAAATATTGAAAACATAACCTTAATCACAATTTAAAAACTAGTATTTAGTATCTGGTTAGTATTGGGTACAAGCATGATTTTCCAAATTTCGTTTATGTTTCTCTCTGGTTGCGGTTATTGTATACGAGCTCAGTTGACATCACAATCTGTTACTGCATTCAACGAACAGTTAAACATCGACCTTATACACCAATGTATAAGATCGATGCAATTAACGCTTATATCTGGTTGTTGTGTTTTGTTTTCGACGTTTGTATAAAATTACAAGTAAATTACTGATATAGATATAATGAAACTTATTTAAATAATAAAACTTTATATTTTAATACAAAAAATATGGAAAGTCTAGGTCCCAGTACTTCCAATCTTCAATAAAACTGGTATTTCAAAATAAATTCAGTGATATAATATTTATATACTCTTTTTTTATAAACGTAGATCATATTCACCTCATGATCAATAAATTAATTTGAGTACTACTGTTATCTAAAAAATTGTTACAGTCAAAATAATTAGATAATCAACGAAAACTATTATTTATTTTTTCCACAACAAATAATAAAAAAATAAAATATAATTGACTATATAATAATCAACTGCAATTATAAGTGCTTAGTCCAACAAAATTTTGATTATTATTACTGATTTTGACTCAAAGTGTGGAATTAACATAAACTATGAAACGTTTGTTGTAATCAAATAATTTTTTTATCGAAGCCGGTTTTTGCAAGGAGTTATTTATGAATTATTGATAATATCATACATCGATTTTTCTTAGTTTGAAGAGTGCATGAAAAAGTTTGTAAAATGCAAAGGCGGTAAAATATTTTTAAAAGAATATCTTCTGCGCTTTAATATTCGTTATATTTCATTTGTTCCATGAGCATGAAAGGGTCAATGTTGGGCAAATTAACAGTCTTTACAAAATCTGTTTCTACCATTTTAATAACAAATGAATGCAGTTACACTGAAATTACAAAGAGTAAACTAAATATTTTGCTCATAACAAATACACCTGAATGCTCATACCTGGCAGGAGAGTGACGTCACGCGCCACTCGTTTGAACTCGGTAATCATCGCGCCGTGGTCGGCAATATTTCAAATTAGAAGTTTCTAATTCCATTTGGTAAATAACATAAACAATATTAACGTATCCGAAAATGTTACTTTTAACAAAATATAAATTTCATGCGTTCGCCGAATTATGACTATATTTTTGTGAGAAGAAATTTGAAACATGGCATACAGAATAGTGTATCTCTTCTTATTTATTAATGGGCAATTATTATGCCTTATTCTTTGGATGCACTTTTTTTATAAATCATATAGTCTTTTTCACGAAAATGTGATCGTACGTCATAATGTTCCCTGATGCAATGTTGCCAAGTTTTTGTAGGGTACATTTAAGTGTTGATGGTTGCATAGTATACCATGTGTGTATATATCATATTGTGAATTATTTACATAAAATAAATTAAATTTATTCAGCATCCCCCTCTGTATCTTCCTTTGTCACGTTCTTGTTCGAAATACCTTATTACAGAATTCATCATATTCTGTGCATAACTTCCTAAATTTTTTGCTCGATTTTTTGACATTTTTCAAAAATAATATTATTTTTTGACATTTCGAGAATGGCAACGTTGTACAGGATTACCAACCATTTATTAGTAAAAGACACTAAGTTCCGTGTATTTTACTGAGTATATGCTAGGGATAGTAACATTGCTGTTTTGGCTACAATGTTATTACTAGGTATGACGTACGATCACATTTTAGTGAAAAAGACTATAGATATAATATTTAGAGAATTTGGTGTTACTTGGTGATACTGCCATGACATTTAAATTTTAAATTGTCAACTTCCTCTAACTTTATTTCCCTAAGTCCAGCCAATTACGATATCTTTTTTTTCTCTCTTTCTGTTTTTAGGACCCTATCTTATGTTTTCTTAACTAGAAAATTTAAAATTATTTGTATTAATTTATTTAGAGACAGGTTTGACATTCAATATTTTTTAACAATAATTCAGCCAACGTACCTAAAAAGTATGTTTTGTACTAGGCTATTAACGCACTGAAATGACCTATTAACAGCTTTGTTATAGATGCAAAATAGAAAAAGTTTTTTATTACCCAATAAGCGTGTATGTTAAGGGATCGTAGTTACTTATTTAAAGTTTTAAAATATTCAAAAGGTACTTCAATATTCGTTCAAACCCATTACCGAAATTTTGAAGTTCGGCCATAAAAAATTTCGCTCGTGAAATGCGTGACGTGTAAGTGGTGAATGAAAGAAAGAAATATGAACACATATTTGACAAAGTGACGCAACTACTTCCTCACATTTGAATCATGAAAGACGGGAAATAAATTGTACATGCAATGTGCAATTTTTGTGTCAGTTGCATACAATAAGTAAAAGAACGTTTCCCGTATATCCTATTTCTTGAATTGAATAATATTACAAAAGGCGAGCAGAAAATAAAAAAAATATTTTTATTAAATTATGATATTCTATACCAAGTACGAAAGCAGAGTGTATTATGTTTTGTTTCAAGATTAGTGTTTTATTAACGCAGACGAAATAAAAATTAAACATCTCTAATCCTGCGAAACAGAGGACGAACATTTTTGAAGATACACCCGAATCTACCTTGATTTTAATTATGAAAATATGTAATATAACCACGACATGAGATTATATCAAGAAATAAACATATCTGCATTGTTAAAAAAATTGTAAAAGTGAAATAAATTGATAACTATGAATTTTAAATAAATATTCTATATAACAAACATATTGAACCTACGTTTTTCATTAATGTTCTGTAATACAACATTTTCTAGAAAAATTTATCCTTATTTTTTACGCAAAACGCAAATGCTTTTCAGGAACATTGTGTCTCATGTATAGTGTGTTCAGATCTGTAAGGTTAAGGCTTTGACTTTCTTATAGTTGGGTACACCCTAATTCAGCAGGATAGATCCAATATCTGGCAGTTAGGGTTGGATTCTTTTAAATTCAAATAATGTGCTTATATTATTATGTTTGGTAGCTAATAACAAATTATTTTGTATTCTATTATAACACTAATGTTGCGGAGTCAACAACGATAGAAACTTAATTGTAATAGACTATTATAGCACTAGAATGAGTTCCAAAGTAACATTATGTGTCTTCGTTAGAAATGAAAGCTACTTCTGTCAGATGTAGATTTGAAACAAACTCATTTTATTTTACAAAATATTATACATTTATGAAGTATAGGTTTCGATCTAATTATTTATAGAGTCTAGACTTTCTGATTAAAAACAAACTATTTGCAATCATCTATAGTAAATAATTAAATTCATATCAAACCACTATGTAAGTTTTGATGAAATTTCATTTATAATATGTATTAAATTGAAGTGAAATTAGTAAATATAGTTAAGAATTGATGTAGGTAATTCATTGGTAAATTAGCGGAGTATTCCATAACGTCTGTGATATGATCTCTGACAGATGAACAATACAGGTACCCTCAATTGTTTCGTGATATGCATTGTACGTACCTATAGTCCAACAAAGATAAATTATCCACTCACCATTTCTCTGATTAAAACTCGTTTAGTTAACAATGATTTAAGTTGATTACGTTTCAGACTTGATTCGGTTACACTGTATCAAACATACATGGCGGAACTGTACAGCCTATGTACACAGAGTTAGTTTAGTTCGCGGTATCACACTTGCAACAAGATGGCAGCAGTTCTCATATAAAAATAACACTACACCACCAACTTTTTTTGGATTTTTGTGTTTTATTAGGAAAAAGATTGTGATATTTTTAAAAGTTAATTAAAATTGTAATTGAAACGAACAAACTAAAATGTAAATTATGAGAAATAAATGTACGAGTGAAATTAAATGAAATTTTTATCATTGCAAATTCAACAGGTGCAGAGAACGACTATTTCATATTCACAGTGGGGTATTTATGCGAACATTTTAATTAAATATTAATATAGATATCTTTATTTGAAGAAATATGATTCTTTATGAAAACATAATTAAGTATTAAATTTAAAATTGTTTATTATTGTATATATTAAGCCGAATTAGTTAAATTGGTCACTAGCAAACAAAACAATAACAAAATTGATACTGGAACATGTGGGTATTTATCTTCTAAATTTCGTAAATTTTGGTTACGCCACAAAATAAAAACTTTGATTTTTCATGTTTGCCTTTAGCTACAAGTTCTGAATATTTTTAAATAGTTTAACAACATGTTATTATTGTTCGATAACTTGTTGTCAATAATATCAAAGAACTTCTTGTTATGAACTTATATTTTCACAATCCGCGGCATTAACTTTTCTCATCTGTTAAATGTTTCTACATTTATGTGAAAGATAGAACAGACATTATTAGTTCGAAATATGATCAGTCATGTAAGTACAGTATATGAAGTAAAAGTTACGCTATCAAAATAATGTAACTGTAATAATTATGAGTATGAAGTACATACATTTGTAAAATTTAGACTAATATTTTATTTCAATGCTTTACTGATTTACAGACTATTATTGTATTGAAGTTGTTCAATTAAGCATCCAGTCTAACATAAGCAGCAATTATTGTAAGTTGATAACAGCCAATGTTTTATGCCTTATGACTGCGCGCAGCTTATCTGTAATTTCACGCACTTAATATCATTTCTATAATATTCAATATGATTAAATATTTAAAAAAAAATACTCGAATTAAGTGAAAATGACTTGCACATTTTATATATTTATTTCCTAAACAAATTAATAACAAAAAAATTAGGAGTGTCGGAATTCCAAATTACTCAAAAAAAACTATTTACCTAATTCTTGAAATTGGTAATCTCAATGCAAAATTAGATTAAGTAAAAAATAAAGGTAAAGTTTTACTTATTCGGCGCAATATATGAATTTATAAATTATAGGTATATAGGTGTAGTAAAGTTGAATTATTTTTTGTGTTATTATAACAAACTGATGATAGTTAAGATGTTATGGCAATGATTTGAAATTGAGGTTGATTTTTTTTATTATACTGCAATTTGTCAAATATTTTGTACATGTGTATGAACTTACTATATGTAATACACTGTGAATATGATAAAGTTTATTGAAAGCGTTAAATGTGTATGATATACGGTCATATCTACCTAAATGTAATTGTTAGTTATTAAAGCTTCTTATTTAGATTTAATATGGATGTAATACGTACTAGTGGTGACCGTTACTCGTGTATGAACAAACCGATAGAACGAAGCAAGGACAGTGGCTGGGTAAGAAATGAAGGTAGTGTGGAGTCCCCCCTAGAGCTGGATGTCCTGGTGGGGGGGTCATACGGCGGAGCCGGGGTAGCCGTGCAGCGCCTGCGCGCGCTTCAGCGGGTCGGCGTGGCCGTGGCCGTGGCCCGGGCCCGGGTACGACTCCATGGTCTGGAACGTGCCGATCGTCACCGACTTCTTGTTGCGCGGGTGCTGCAGCGTCATGGCGCGGCCTGGCGGCAGCTCCGACACGCCCAGGTAGCCCTGGTGCACCGTTGTTCCTCCTACACAACAAATGTCAAACTCTATTAATGGGATTACTAATGTTCCATAACTAGTCTAATGTACAAACAAATGTCTCAGAAAAAATGGAAGATTTTTTTTCGCACAACTGTATTGTACTTGTTTATTTACAATTTGGTTACCATGGTGAAAACTTTACCTTTACGCCTTTGGATTGTAAATGGTAAAGTAGAAGAAACACCCGCCGGGCGGTAAGGAACATTTATTCAAATTTGTAATATCTTGTATTCGTTTTCATATCTATTCTTCGATTTACCAAGACATTAGTTTACTAAAGTTTTATTAGCTTCTAGCAAAATTTAGTAAAGAATTTTCTGAATAAAACTCCATGCTTGACATTTGACATTTTTATTTATTTGCAACTTGCTTACGTTGTTTACAAAAAAAAATACCAGATTACCAATGCAACACATCTTATAATTAAAAATTACATTCCATTTGATAGCAGTTGTGCGTGAAACGTTGTATATACCTCGGGCCGAAAGAGATTTATGCATATATATATATATATATATATATATATATATATATATATATATATATATATGGCACAACATTCCTCTGAGGAAAAGGGCCTCAAGTACCTGAGGTACTTGTTTCATGACAGTTTTACTTGCATTTTAGTGATGCAGGTTGTCAGCCTACAGTCTCTGCAAGGTCAGCACAAACCGAGTCGTTGTGCGGCAACCCATCCAATTGGACAGGGCGGGCTATGTTGCTTATCTACACGATCAGACAAGACACGCCACGACCACACAACCGTACTGGCTGATTTATGCCTATGGACGAATAAAAAGCCCTCTGCTATGCGTCGTCCGCAGGTGTAAACTGTTATGTTACTGTTACGACCACTTTATTGTAGCCGCTATTTGCTAGTGATGTGTTAATTATTTCAATGCAGTGTACGATTTTGGAGTGATCGAAATACAATCATATAAGGTTAGGCGCATACATACAACGTTTGTCTACAGGAGTGTATTGAGATGCGCGTATTATCAACGCAACAGTTACTCGACAAAAAAAAATTAAAGAACAGATCGTCGTTTGACTAAAACTTTGAACACCTGAGAATCAAGTGCTCTATGTCTAATAAAGTGATTGCCGCGCGCATACTATCGACTAAAACCGTCTATACAGCTACAGTACAGCTTAACCAAAGACTCATGGCCCTTACTCAGTAACATTTCGGGCGAACCTACCATATAAAGAAACAGGGATTACATTCTACCCTTGGTTTTCATAATTTTAAGGTCTTAAAATATAGTCAGAAGTAGAAATGACAGATTTCGAAAGTATATTATTGTTCCCTCTGTCCATGACGATACCATTATGAATATTTTTACATATAATTGTTGATATTGCCATTAACAGTACTTACTGAGCTTTCACTGCGGGCTATACTTCTTCGCGCGTACATGCTACTCTGTGCCATACCTCTGCTAGAGTGCCACGAGTCTTTAGTTAAGCTGTAATCCGAGTTGTAAAGCAATTACGCATTTGTGAAATTACAATCTCGCCGATGCGCGGTTTGTTTTTTCATTTCCTCTTCGTGCGTAATATGCTTCTTACAATTTTTGTTCCGTAATATACTATTATTTTAATAAATCCACAGTATAACCAGTGCCGTGTCAACCGGGGGTGCATATGTAATAAATATTTATTACAAAATCTAATTTATTTTCATGTTATACTGATGCCCATACCTGCAATTTTGTAACATTTAGACTGACGCTGAATATTATCATTTTTATATACCAATAATTCTAATATGTATCCAAATTTATGTTGAGCACTTAGATTATTATTATCAATACCTGTATTTGTAGCTAGCGATGAATATTGCTTCTCTAAATTAAAAATTATCAAAAGTTACCTGCGCTCAACTATGAGCCAAGGGAGACTAAATAACTTTAAAATATATTGAAACTGATACTAGTAATTTTCTATCTAAATAATATTAAAGCGTACTTTGCTATTACCAAAGCAACACATTTTAATTTGTATTATACGTACGAAATATGTATTCGGATAATATTTAATTAAATAAACTGAATATTTTTATTCAAATGTTTCTCAGGAAAATTTTTGGAGGGAGGGATGGAGCCACTTGAAGATTTGCACCAGGGCGGCAATATAGTTTGTTACGGCCCTGACTGTAACAGATAAGCAGGTACGGGACAATTGAGTTAAATATTATTAAAAGTGATTTATACATTTATTTCACTAATAGTAATAGTCCAAACACCCACCATTATTAACCTTTATTTGACATAAAAAAACCAACTTGGTAACCAACGGATTTATGTCAATAAACAATAATAAATTGTTATTGTAATAATAACCCTCAATTTTTATTTTATTCATATATTATTTAACTTATTAAAGACGAGAAAAGTGTAAACTAGGAATTTACAATTTAAATTTTCCATCTAATTTAAATAAGTCAATGAAATAAAAATAAATCTAAAATCAAAAATGTGGTTATCAAACTTAAAAATTTCAACTCCTCTAGTCCCTCCCCTGGTTACGTGCCTGCTCGACATATCCTATATAGGTACATAAAAACGCAAATTCCGTTGATCTAAACGCAACCCAAGTATACGGGTTCGTACGTACGTATGTATGTATGTATATTGCATATCTCAAAAAATTAGCCAAAGAATGTTGAAACTTGGTATATTGGACTAATATAACATCTCGTTGTGCACTTTTCTTTTTAATTGCAATAAGTAGGTCCAAAAGGTCACTTTGATTTTTATATGAAGCATGTGTTTGTTGAAACGTCCATGCCCTGGAAATACTTCAATAAGGAGTTTGACATTATTCCTCGAAAGCCTTATGTGGTAATTACCTAGCTTGAAGGTTGGCTTAAAGATAAAAGATTTCGTCTGTTTGCAGTTAGATCTAGTGGTCTAACTAGCTAAAAATTTGTCGATAGTAATGGTTCGAATGATGTTATGAAGAGTCGGTTTACTTAGCGGCAAGATGGGCTCGGGTCAACAGGATGGGGAAGATGAGCCTTGCTTTGCTAAATGATCGGCACGAATGTTATTTTCATTGTCACTATGTCCTTTTACCCATACGAATTCAAGAACATTATCTTGGCATACGTTTGACAGGGCTGTTTGACAGGGCTGTATGACAGAATTCAGTTAAGCCTGAGGTGAATTTAAATCCATTCAGGCTTTGAAGAGCTGCTTTTCTATCAGATGCTATCCTTATATGCTTATTTAGAACGTTGTGTTCTTTAATCAGCAATGCACTCTGCAAGATCCCTAGCATTTCTGCTTGGAAGATAATAGCATATTTGTCTAGTGGGATAGTGACCTCCAGGTTCATTTGTTTACTTTTGGCAGAAACTTAGTACAAATAATAATTTAGTTAGCTTTTAATTTTTGTGGGAAACATTTAATTTATTGTTAATAAATTGATTATATGATTGACAACATTAAAAATGTCAGAATATATTTCGTAAGAAATATGTAGGATATAAATGAAAACGTAATTTGAGCGATTAAAACTGTTTTGTGGAATGCAGTAATGAATAGTGATGAACATTTTAATAAAATTTTACAATGATGATCTACCTCGAGGAGAAGTTTAAAGATATGAAAAGAATAGAACTTTAAGAATAATTAGCCGTAGAATGATCTCACTTTCATGTGAATTAAATTTAAATGAAATGCAGCAAAAAATGTGTATAATTTAGCGTATAAGGAAGTATAAGATTTTTTCAGATATGTTAAACAAATCATCAAACATATTTCTCATCAATAACATGTATCTAAATGTATAATATAATCTTTATTGTCTATCATCTTAGATAAGTTTATTGCAATTTGATAATATTATACAAGAAACATAAATTTAACTTTCAGATATAACATTAGACATTTTGACGCATTGCTGATGGAGATGAAATGATAAAGAAGCATAGAAACATTCATACCTTACACCGACGAAACAATAAACACAAAGGATGTCATATTTTGCAGTATTAGAAAGGTAATACAGTTTTTACTTGTTGTAATAGCTATTAACATACCTAGGATAGTTACGAGTATCATAACCGCCGCAGATGTCAATTGAATTCCGAGCTCGGATGACATGCGTGGTTTGTTCAATAATTTATTGGTTTGAAGTTATTAATAAATATTATTTTATAAAATTCTCCCCATCAGGTACGTTTTCGTGATAAAGTCCGATAGTTGATATGACAGCTATATTATCAAATTGCTTGACGTTATTTTGACAAATCTGTACGGTAATATTATTACCATACTGACTTGACAAAATTACATGGTATATAATCAAGACTTAGTTACTCTGCTTACTTTTGTCTATGTAAAAAAAAGCTTCAAATCTTGGTAAAAAAACTTTAAATTATAACCAAATCCTATCAGTTACTGCCAAAACAATAACAAAGCACAATTTTAAATAACGTAAATAATGCAACAAAACGACAACTAACTTATAAAAGTTTTACAGGTTAATAGCTTGTAAATCTTAGTATCCGTGGTAAATACCCAGTTCAAATAAATGATTGTTTTCCAAGGTAAAAACTAAACATCTTACAACAGAATATTGTGAAATTTTAACACCGTTGACATTTTAGTGTTCCATCCCTAAAAAAAGTACAGGAATGACGTTCCCAACCGTTCCGACTAAGATGAAAACCTTATTCAGTTGACAATTATTTGGTTAAATTTGGTAATACATACATTATTTCATATTTATAGCGGCTTTCAAAATGCTAATGAATAATTTGATGTTAGAAATAATTGTAAATATTGTCGCGAGTCTATACATTTTGTAGGAAAATAGTTAATTCATTATGTTGGAGAGTTGTATAATAAAGTATCCTGTATGATAAACTATCCCGGGTAGTAAATTTGCGCGGTATAATTTTATTTCCCTGAAGAACAAGTGAAATACAAGAGAAAGGAAATTAGTATGATAATTTATTAAAAGCTCCAAGGTGTAAATTACTTAAACTGATTACAATTTAGCTAAAATGTACTATAGCTTCTTGACGCAGGTCAATTATGGGAAAAAGAAGTTTGAGAAACAGATTTTTAACATCATTTACATCTATTTCCTTCCGACATTCCTCTTATTAACATTTTAATTTCTCCCCACTATAACTCAATAAGATAATTGGAAAAGTTTTCTATTCTTTGTGATATGAAATTCTATTATAACTTCAATCTTTTTCCTTCATGATTAAATAACAATGGATTTTGAAGGAATCATATATTATAAAGCGAAAACCGAATAGCTTCATATTCAGTTAAGAGCAACGACTAACAAAAATAAATGTTGATGTTAATGTTCAAGATTTTCATTATAATTTAAATAGGTATATATTAAACTTTAAATAGATACTAGCAAGAAGTTTCCTCAGCATTGCACAGCTAATTTAATTGAATATTTAATTTAAAATACAGCATGTTTGTATACATTAGCGTTGTTTAAATGCACTTCATCTTGCAATAACTGCGTTTGTATCTTCTGCAAGAAAACTTACAAAGAAGAGAGGATACTGCAATCCAAATGCTGTTCCCAATTAATTTATATATTACCTCTAAAGAAATTCCATATAGGAAATAAAAATGCCAAAAACAGTTAGCGTATTAGAAAACCTGTTTTTTGTACTTTTTAAATTGGAAAAAAAAATTAAACTTAACAATGTTTTATTTTTACTTCCTTGGACGAAATAAAAGTATTGTAATTCCCACGAAAATATCCCAGTACGTGGGGGCTTCGGGGTTCGAGCCTCAACACGGAAATATCTGAGAGGGTTTAGCTCTTATACGAAACTTTTCAAAATCAACAAAAAAATATATGTATTTATTTTTAAATATTATTTAATAAAATTTTGAATTTGCTATATTTTCTGGAGGGTTCGAATTATATTTTCTACCTAAGGGAAAATAAACCCTTTATGTACCACATAGTGTGCAATATATGGCACATTCTCTTTTTTATATCTTTTACTTACAGAACTTAATCAGATTGTTATTTCATGAATGTTCATATATGGTACATACATATGTAGGAATAATTGTTGAGTATTTTCCCCCATTTACATCAAATTCAAAACGATTGGGGGCCGGAATTATAGAAAGAAATTTAGATGTTAGATATTTGTAAAAATATTAAACTAAAAATAGTTCACTTATTTATTGACTGTCGGTGCAATAAAATATAGTTTTTTAAATTTATAATTCTTCTATTATCCATGTCAAGGATTTTTTTTTTATGAAATATTTACATTTGACTTATATATATTTTATGTACACACTCGATTTTCTCTCTTTGTTAAAAACATTTTATCAACAACATAAGATACATCCATGGTTCATGGTTTTTTATTTTTTGCTAATTTATTTCAAATTTAAACTTTCACTCCATCAGGAAGACCCATTTGGGGTAGAAACCGGTCGGAGTTGAATTAATGCCTTCAAAAAAACTGTTACTGTTGGTAATAAATGATATTTGGAGTCTAAGGCTAAATTATAATTAAAATAACTAAAATTACCCATTAACCTTAAAATTAATTTTATAAAGTACTAAATACGTATTTCGAGAACTAAGTTCTTATCATTAGTAGTATAACTAAAAAGTATTAAACAAAATAATTAAGATTACTCAACATGACAACCATGCCAGAAGTCCTAACAACTCTTTGAAGAGAACTTAGTTTTCGAAATACGTATTTAGTACTTTATAAAATTAATTTTAAGGTTAAGGGGTAATTTAGTTATTTGAATCACTAGTGTATGTACCTGGTCCTATGTGGTGCGGCAACGTGCCGTATTTGTTGGCGGCAGTGGAGGCGGAGGGCGTGGGCGCGTAGAACTTGCCCTGGTGGTTCTTCACCATGATGGGCACGGTTTGTCCCGCGAGGCTCTGCTGCAGCCGTGGCGCTGGCAGCTCCTGCTCGCCCAGCAGCCCCGGCACCACCACGCTGCCGCTCACGTGCAGGCTGTCCACCTACACACACAACATTCTACGTCAAATGGATACAGTCACATTCTATGTACATGTATAATATTCCATTATTGTCCTATTGGCGACTCAGACTCAAGCTCAAACTTAAATTAGTGAATCGTTAAAAATAGATACAAAGTCCTGTTCAGATTTGAAGTATTAATTTTATACATCTAAAATGTAAGAAGATCCGTGTTCTAAAATAAGGAGTAGGGTAAGTGGGGGTGAAATGGACCACATTTTGGAATACTGAATAATATTTAAAAAAACAAAATGTATTTTTAACAACATATAATCTAGACTTACTTATAAGAATAAGTTAAACTATGTTCTGAAAACTACAAAAATATTATATTCGGCTTTACAAGTTACAACAGTCCAACTCTCCTTCACTGTATAGGTGGGACGCACCAAGGCAATGGGGAGATGAACTGGTTAAGAGATTTTTGTTATTTATCACAGATGAGACGGTCCAAGGCTATGAGAAGATGATCTGGATAGCAGATTGTTGTAATTTGTCATATGTGGTACACTCTTCGTGCAAACAACGACCACAAATTACACATTTTATCCAATCATCCTTCTTTATCGACTTTTTGAATCATTCTCGTTGTATCACACATATTCGTTTTTATAATCATAATCGAATAAAAAACAAAAGAATGATTTAATTATAGTAGTAGGGCCACGTGAAGAAGTAAGAAAAGCTAATCATGTAACAAATTTCAACAATAGGAGAACTGGTCCATAGAATGTCCGAATAAGAATTCTGAAAAGTGCTACAGTCACAGGGAGTCGTCGAACATTTGTCACAAATAGCCTGCCAACTGCCGAATTAAACCACATCAATTTGAAGTAAGATAGTAAGGACTTTGGTATCAGGACTGTGGAGCTCTGTAGCTTACAACGTCACGAAGAGAATGGTTAACTAGCTTTGAAGAGTTAGAAGAAATAGAAATGGGCAATGTAAAACTTGAAGCTTTTCACGGTTTCAACTGGAAGAAAGTAGTAAAGAAGCAGGAAACAGTCAAGAAATTAATACTAGCACTGTTTTGAAAGTGACGCAAGAAGAAAGACGTAATGCGAGCAAAGAAGTAAAAAGTATAACATACTTCATCTGCAAGAAAGGAGGACACGTCAAGAAGAACTATGTGAAGTACAAACAGTAAGTATTAAAAAATGAAAATGAAATAAAAGTAAATAAAGTTATAAATAATACAGATTTTCTTTTTTCAATCGGAATGAAGAAAACGGATAGATAATGTTACAAGCAATAAACAACTAATAATACCTTCAGATAAATCACACAAAGTGTTGTGCAAGGAAAAGAAACATGCAGAATAGAATTAATTAATGAAAATGGAGAAACATCACAAAATAGCTTATCCAACGAATCTAGGTCTCGGAAGAAATACTAATTCATGTTGACTTGGGAGAATGAACGTGAAGTCATTTAGGAAAAGCCAAATATTTTTATTATTTAATGATGACTTCTCTTATTTCAGAACAGTTTACTTTCTCAAACCTAAGTGTGAAGCTGTCAGTAAACTAGAAATAATTGTCAATATGGCAGAAAATCAACCAAGAAAAGTAAAGTGTATAAGGTCGGACAATGGGACTGAAATTAAGAATACCACTACAACAGAATGTACATGTAGAGAGGAATGAAGTCGTAAAATCTGCATGATCTGCCATACACACATTAAATATGTACGAGAATTTATAAGCTGAGACAGTGAATTACGCCGTATTTACCCTGAATCAAACAGGAACAAGTTTGGTAATTCTAGATTACAAGCGTAGCGAAGAAAGGAAGAAAGCATATACTATATGTCAAATCAACGTAATTTTGTACGCTGTGACAGTAACAATATATATATTTAATGAAATTAGTACAGCCGAAACGGGCCATTTCAGAGCAGGACAGCGAGTAAAATTCTATTAGAAGAAGCAAGTCGTAGATGTAGTGGAAAGCTTTAATGAAACATAGACTGAAAAATCAGGACGTCGAACTCTACGTGACCGCTAAACGTTGGGATACAATGTAGATACACCGACTATCATGGCAACTACTCTTAAACAGAAGAAAATATAAATGCCAGTATGATAGGTGAAGTAGAAGTTATCCCAGTGAAGGAAGCCTTGAAGAACATAGATGGTTGACAGCCATGAATGAAACTGCAATTCGCTCATTAAAATGAAAACGTGGATTCTAGTCCTACGTGACAAACAAGATGGTCAACTGAAGGCAAGATTAATAATTAGAGTATTGAAGCAAAAGAAAGGGATCGACTATACAGAGACTTTCCAGTAGTTCGGTATGACTCAATTCGACTAATTCTTAAGGAAGCAGCCTCAAAAATAATAAAGCTGACAACCTTCGATGCCAGAACAGCTTTCCTATACGTCGATTTGGAAGAAGAAATCTACATGAAGTAGACACTGCTAAAAGAAATGACTGAACTTCTAAGAAGGGAGAAGCCATCGATATCCTACAGATCCTATTTGTTAAACGATTAGATATGCGATAAGGCTATGCGCACTTGGAACATGTACTCCTCCTGACAGCGTTTTGAATCGAAGACACTGAAGACCTAGTAGACAAAATAAAAATGAAACTCAACAAGCACTGTGAGTGGCCCGACCAAAAACTGTAGTTTATAGAGTATGAACTTGGCAAACAAGTTTCACTTAACCAATCACAAGTGTGAAATATCGATGATAAAAGGATCGAAGAGAAGATAAAACGAGTCATTTCTGAATTTCTTGCTTAAAGAGAGAAACTCTGTTGTTGGAATTGAGATGAACTAGTTCATCCGCAACGGCTCTGCAGAAAAACAATAGAGAAATGCAGAAGTAAGAATGAAAGAAGAAGGGTCAAGAAATTAAATCAAGTCGATGCAAAGGAGCAATTATCGACCTTTAATGCAGCAGTTTCAGAATCCATTGGTATCTCTTGATGGTGATCAAGCTAACAGCATCTATATAGATAGCTATATCGACAGACGGCCGCTTAACATGTTTCTGGATACCGACACGACAAAAACCAGTTTAGCAAGAAAAATAGGCAGAAAACATCTACTTTCAAAAAAGTTACGGATACGTACATACACAGGAGAATAAGCTACCGCAGCTGGAGAAATAGATATGATCATCATTGCAGGAAACACCTTCATTAAACATCGTGTGCTGTTAGTTGAAGTAGAATATAAATTCATTGGCATGATGCATGGACATAATGAAAAAGTATGGATTTAAACATGATCTGAAGAAGGGAGTAATGATGGTCAATGATGAAAACCTGATATTAAATTCACGATATGACATGTCATGTGAAAATTGATAACGAAAGATGTAACCGTCCCAGAATAGGTAAATCGATCGTGGAAACTTAGTTAGAGGGTAGCTTCTGTGAGGCAAAACTTATCATCACCAAGGCTAAGAACTAAATTGGGAATTTTCAAGAAAGAAAGGAAGAAAAAAAGAATGGAAGAACCAATGTACTCCTTCATAAAATAGATACCGGAGATGCAAGACAACAAGAAGACTACCAATTGGCTAAACGGGAAAAAGCAGAAGGAATTATTGAAAACAGAAAGTGTGATCGAACTTTCAATCAGTCCATGGGCTTCATCAGTGGTGCTAATGAAAAAAAGAAAAAAAAGATGGTTCTACAAGATTTTGCATTGATTATTGTCAAATTAACAACGTGGCGAAGGATAGCTTCCCGCTACCTCGAATAGACGATACAATGAACACTATGGCTGGATCTGACATACCCCTGCCACATTTGAACGACTCATGGAAACAGTGTTGGCTGGACTGTCATGGAGAACATATTTGGTTTGGAAACGTGGTTTCTTATAAGGGTATTTCAGTTGGCTCTGAGAAAATAAGGGCTGTGAGTGACTGGCCAGTACCGAGAGATAAATACAAATTGAGATGTTTCCTTGTTCTGTGTACGTACTACAGATATTACATACCTGGATTTGCCAACATAGCGAAGCCATTAACAAGGCTTAATGAAAAAGGAAGAAAATTTATCTGGAACCGCGTTCAACAACTGAAATATTCCCTGACAAGCACACCTGACCTAAGGTATCCTTTACCCAACGGAGATTTCATTCTAGATACAGATGCAAACATTATTTCTTACTTTAGTATGACTTTGTCAAAAAAGACGAATTATTGTGCCACCACAAAAGAACTTTCAGCTGTCGTGAAATCCGAGGTGCACTTCTACAAATATTTGACACACACACAAATTGTAAAATCGTACGAGGCACAGTGGGACTCCATTCTGATTGAGGAGGGTCCCTGAAATCTATCGTAGAGAATACTGAAGGTACTGGGAGTAGAACCCAGCTGATAACCGCTAGGAATAGAGTACCAGAAGTATGAAGGAGATCTACGACAAATCAGGTGGAGGACATTTTTTGGAATGAATAAAACCCTCGAAATATAGCGCCTATGATTATTGGGTAAATTGCAAGGAAGATGTTAATGAGTGGTGCAATAAATATGTAGTTTGCGTGAGATGTAATGGACCCCATGGGAAAAGAAGAGCTCCAATGCGTCAATACAACGTGGGGAGCCCATTTGAATGCATTGCGATTGACAATTTCCAGAAACTGACGAAGGAAACAAATTTACAATGGTAGTAATATATTACTTTACTAAATGGGTTGAAACCTATCCATTACCCGACCAGGAAGTCGTAATGGTCGCTGAAGTCTTAGTAAAAGAATGCATCTGCCGATTTGGGGTACCGCGAAAAATACATTCCGATCAAGGATGGAAATTCGAATCTACTCTGTCCTAATATATCTGTAAGATATTAGGAATCAGGAAAACCAGAACAACTGCTAACATCCCCAGGCTGATGGGACCGACATCTTCTTCTGTTCTTGTTGGCTTATCATTCATCCGTGCACGAGACAACACGGACATCTTATTCGGGCGGCAGTTGCGCTTACCATGCGACTTGATATTTGGCAGTAAACCCGGTAAAAATCTAGTCGAGGAGGATTATGTAACGGACTTAGGGAGAAGAATGAATGAAACTCATGAACAAGTCCGTGTAAGCACTCAAGGTGCCAGCGATTGGGATGAAGGACCAGTACGACATCAAGGCTGAAAAAGGTGGATATTAACCTGGAAATTTACTGTGGCTTTATAATCCACAAAGGCGTCGTGGCTTGTCGCAAAATAATTGAACAGGCCCCTAAGAGATCACGAAAAGGATAAATGATGTGGTGTACAGTCCACTTCAATCGATTAGACCCTCTCGATGGTGATAACATGATGATCATCGGATTGTAGCTCAGAAAACCACATTTGAATTCTTCATGGAAAACTTTTCTACTGGTCACAAGGCACGGTACGGCGTGGCAAGAGAAGAACAACGCTATCTGTTCACCGTGTCCCCGGATTATTCCCTCGCTCATTGCGTAGCGAAAGACATTAAGATGTCCCGCGGCATAGTTTCAGTCTTTAAGAGAAAATTTGGACGACTACAAGAACTGATCAATCAACGTCCATCCGTCGGGAAAACGTTATAACTGAAGGATGATAGAGCAGAACATAAGCGGTACATCTACTAACTAGTTACAACAAAGACCATCTGTTAGTAGTTAGTTAGGTTGTGGAATAGATGGGTTAGATTGAAGGATTGTCAGAAGTATGTTAGAAGTATTCTTCCGCTTTACCGGAAATTCGAGTCTGCAGCTTCAACCCTAAAGAAGAAGGAGGATTTAAACGGACTACCAACTGCTACTTCTTTAAGACCTCCGGATGCACCAAAGGTGACGCGAACAGTTTTCGTCATCACGTACTGTTCCGTGACTAAACGGTATTAAGGAGGGAGAGGCCGCAGACAGACAGGTCGAAACAAGCTTACCCACCCTTCTATTGTACTGACGCATCGAAGCTACCAGAATATTCGAAAGTTTAATTGCTCTGGGTATATAAATCTTAGCAAAAAATACCGGAGGATAGTCTGATGTTAATACAAATGGTGAACATAAAATAAATATTCTTAATATTTAAGTCTTTATTAATAACTACTACTTTTAAATTTGTGTTTATATTTGTTTATTCATACTGTTACTTACTTTTATTATCTTTCTATAATTTATTATTCGTTATAAAATTTAGTTATGTAAACATAAGCTTTGCGGTAAACTACCTGCGCAGGTTAAACAGTAAGCTTATGGTCAGCTACATAAAAAAGCAGACGCATATTCCAGTATCTAAAGGGAACCTGTGCTACAGGAATATTCTTCGACAGTGATGACACATTGGCAGCATAAGCAGACATTGGGAAGGAGGTAAGAATTCAGGATACACATGATGAAGAATACCAACGAAGGACGAGTCACGAAAGGCAAGAAACATATCAATATCAAGAACGTTCATTAAAGAATACATTCGAGTGATGGTACAGATATAAAAATATATGCAATTGGAGTGTATAAAATATAATTCTTTTGAGAATTAAAAGACTAAAAGATACCATGTACATTCCTATATAATTATAGCCGTAATTGTACGATTATTGTCTTACCCATCGTAATTTTCACCACTTGTTTTTCTTTTATTGCAACAGAACAACTCATGACTCATGAGATATTGAAATACCTTTACACACATTCACACATAACAGATATGTTTTTCCATACAGAGAAGTAAAAAGACTGTTACTGTACCTTTTCAGTGACGGCGGAAGTGGTGCAGACATCCGGAGGCGTCTTGCTGAGGAGGGGCCCGGCGTCGCAAGCCTCGAGCTCGGACAGGTGCAGGTCGGCCTTGTGCGCGCGGTTGTGCACCGTGCTCACGGCCGCCGTGGGGATGGGGTCGTACTGGTGCTGGAAGTACTTGCCCGGCGCCGGCAGCGGGCCCGCGTGCCGCACCAGGTACTCCGACGACAGCCGCTGCTGCTCGCGCAGCTTGCGGTCTGCCCCTGGGACCATCTCACGGACCTGCAACAACGTCCATCGGCTTGTAAAGTCACTGCGTATGAATGTGTAAATATAAAGTTCGTTTGGTTCATTTTTCGATTTAAAGTTTCTGTTAATTTGGGGACTAGGCGGGTTTAGTGTAGATGTTGAGAACAGGAAGGTTGCTGTACCTATGATATATGATTGTGTACGTATTATAATTAATCTATAAAGACAAATGTAGATTCTACGCCGGTTGACATGAATAAATATATAAATATTATTATTATTATAAACTGTCAGCTATTCTGTTAGTGGTGGCTTGTGTCTTTAAGGGAAGAGAAGACAAATTTTTTACACAAAACTATACATTGTACTTGATAAAAAATCATAAAAAATACACCGTTTTATTATTTTATAACTTATTCTCCTACAAGAACTATCAACATATGTAGAGTATTTCTTGTAAGGGCAGAATCAGTGGAGTAACTAGGAAACCCACAGGTGGTTTTTTTTTATAATAATAAATTCATAATTTATTTAATAAAAACTACAAAATATATGCGATATACGTACGACTGTTTTTTATTTTTGTTGTTATAAACAGCTTTCTTGTATTTTATTTAATAATTTGTGCCAAACCCGGGCGTAAAATCTATATTTTACTACATTTATTATTTTACATGAGTTCAACAATTAATGTTAGAAGCTTAAATATATCGGAACTATCGGACAGAGAATACCAGATTCAAAGTAGGTAAAATCTCTTGTTAAAGATCTTAATTGGTGGACATTTGTTAAAATCTCAACTAGTCAAAATCGGTAATATTACAATAATTCCTTATTTATAGGTGCTGCTCAGTTAAAATCATATAAAATATATTTTATCTATATTCATTATTGCAATATAACTATATTTTGTAGTGAAATACAATATCTTTTAAAATTAAATCAATAATTATGTTATCTGATATAAACAGATGCACATCAAGTATTCATTTATTTTACGTTGGTATCTATAATATAGTTTAATTTTCTGTATACAAATGCACAAGTGTAAGTGTAACGTTTATACGTTCGATAAATTTCGATAGCCATCGAAATATATCATGAATTTCTCTCTGGAATCGGTGGGCGTCAAGCAACATAAAATAAAATGTAAAATATTCCGAAATAAGGCTGGAATTTTTAAAATTATCGACAATCCCGCAATGCCCGAGGTGGTGTAAATATATCACAGCTCAAGTACAGGGCGTAAGTCTTGAGAATTTATATACTCCCGCAGATCACAAATTTCCACCACAACTTACTCCTATAAATCATAACGGGATTTCGACAACACTTTGATTAAATATTATACAGAGTAGCTACCTGCGCTATTCATGCAGATAAATATAAAACGAAAATGCCTTCAAGGGAAATTATTTTAATACCAGGAAATTGAAATGATAATTAACATCGATTCTAAAATGAAATTTAGGAAAATGAAATTAAAAAATATGCGAAAGTCTACGTGATATTAAACTTAAATTACATATACCTTATATTAATAAATCGATTTTTTAATTTAATTTCATAGTAGAGGTGGGAAAGTTAATTATTTTTACTAGTTACTCATAGGAAAGAAACAATAATATTTTATTACAATAGGTCCATGCAAAAAAAAAATAATGTATAAGTACTACCGCATGCCCATTTTACACGATCTCAATACTATATTGTGCAACAATTATGTAAGTTTCGGAACATAAGGTAGGTAATAGATGATTTTGCACGAGTGGCACACTATAATAATATGTCCGTGTAAAATGGACTTAAGGTATTTCTATTTACATTTTTTTAGATAAAAATACAATTCATACGCTCGTACATTCGTACATATTAGATTGATTATAGCTTTCAGCATTATGTGCAAAAATTTAAAAAAATTATGCGAAAGCTGAAGCGGTCTGGTAAATTGTTAGCGGTATCTTGTACATTTAAAATCTGTATTAAAATCTAAAGTATCAAATTCGAAAATTATTAATTCTTATTTGTAAATGAAGGTATCTTTAGAAAATTAACTGATATTAAGAAAAATACTTTTAAAAATATTTCAATTTTAAAAGTAATTCAGTTAAAAAAAATACAAGCTACAACTTAGAAAAATGATGAAAAATAAAAATTATTGAAAATAATTTTATCATGTTTTATAAAACTACAGTAATAGAGACAGGTCATTAAGTTATCGTCAAAGAATCGGCCAGAATAACCATATACTCGTTTTTCGCCCTTTTGGGGGTCACAAGTGTGGTGTAACACTGCCTAGTATCATTGCTAACAATAGTACACAGGGTTGTTACTTGGCAGAAAAGTTATACCCTGTTGGTAAACTAATTTAATGAGCTGACTCTTAAACTGTACTTAGTAGTAGAATTAATTTATATTAACTAAGATATTGAAAGTACCTGATTTATAATAAAAACTTTTTCTCAATTCTTTACTGAAAATAAAAATATTTTGGTAAAAATGAAACCACAGAGGCCCAATTTAATCAATCTCCTAACTCTTTTGAATTGTTTTCCAGATCTCAATGTTGGCTTTCAAAGATTGGACATACTATATGAGAATTCCTTCTTTTTTACAATTATTACTCACATTTTAGTAGTGTAGTGTAGGTAGTCTACCACAGTTTTTGCAATGTATATGAAATAAGTATTACACATCCGAAATTTAGGCGTTAATTGGCGACGTCGGCACTTCCTCATCCTGAAAATAGCTGTGCCCACTTAACTGCCTCATTTAACGTAACTTTTAATTAATTGAAATGTGGAAATCTGACTATGACCTTGATATCTTAAAAAATTTAAAATTTTTTAGACGAGTGAAATGACAGGTAGTAGAGTTATATAGGATCAATTGATTTGTTTGTTAAATAACATTAATTTTCTTTAAGCAAAATAAATATTTTTTCTATTTAATTGTATTTTCTGTGTTTTAGTAATTATTGCGATTTTTTTGGGTCCACCTTAAGAAATGTCAAACCAACCTGTGCCCACCCAAATAAAATTGACTGACGACGTCATTGGTGATACATAGATTATTCGATAGTGGTAATTACTTAAATAAATGAAGTTTCAAGTTATTGTTAAAATGTAAAACAATAAACTTTCACTTTATCATTAATGATAATTTTAATAATAATGTGTAACAGTGTATTTTCCTTTACAGAGATTAGTGTATGCTAAATATAGAAAGTTTCCGTGGAGCGATGAAGCCATATTATGATCGATTGTCACTCCTAATTGGAAAAGTTTCCTTATATGTAAATTAATTTCCAGAAAATTAATCCGCAACAGTGAAATTTAAATCCAACCCTTGAGTCCTCGACCCAACACAATGTCGCCGTGAAATGATTCGAACCAGGATGCTGAATTGAAAGTTCATTAAAATTCTTGTGGCTACAAGACGTCCGTGTTGAGGTAAACACAAAAGTCGCTATAAACGACACTGCGCCCGGCAAATTTTAATTATACGCAGCAGAAAATTTTAATAACGTTGAATTAATGCGGAGCCGCTATGGGGCGTCTGCAAGTCCAACGTAAAGCAGCGGCGTCTTCATCATTCCTGGAGGCATTGCTTCTCACCGCGCAAATTACCGCTAGTCTTTATTCTTACTTCCAAATGTCAAACCTACAACCGCCAACACACAAATAATCCCAAATATTTGTAAACTTATGCCGCGCAATTAAAAATGAAATATTAGTTCAGAAAAAGCTCTTAAGTGTGAACATTCGTCATCATTGTGGAAAATATATTGTCACAATCACTTCCAACAAAGATAAAATCATAAATTTTTTCTTCTTTTTATTAAAGTGTAATTAAAAGAACACAAATTAATTAATTTAAAAAGTAAGAAAATTTAAGAATGTTAACTATAATGTAAAGCAAATTACCTTTAATTTATTATTTTATCCTAAAGAAAGTTAGAATTTATATTGTTAGTGCGTGAGACGTCACGTTTTAAACATCACGTGCACAAAATATAAACACTTTTTTTCTACAGCTAACTTGCATCAATAATTATAATATTTTTATTTATCTATATAAATTGAGTGAAGACACTTCACGCATGATTTCGAAGTAACCTATCCACGGGCGCCGACTTTTCCAAATTTCCTATAAAGTTCTTATAACGCCATCAAAACATATAAGAAAAAAGAAATTCTATAGCAAACACTTCTGCTCTGGTTTCAGCAGATCTAGAATTTGAACAAAAATTTCTGAATGCTCTTAATTCCTGACCTAAAAGCTAGGCTAGGTTACATATACATACACCTACTTGTTTCTTTGATAACATAATGCTTGTTTATTAATTTAATCATACTGGGATTAAATTTATTTTTAATTCCTCAGGGATTAAAATTGCAACTTCAATGTTCCAAAATAAATAATAAAGTAAGCTTTTACTTTACTTGTCAACAACTCATTTTTTTTAAACAGCATAGTAATAGCAAAAATATAAAATATATTTTATTTATATTTTTAAAATAATATGTAGGAAAATACTGTTCCCGTGAAAAATCTTAATAAAAAGTACTGGCAAAGAATATAGTGGATGCGGCGACAGCAATTTGAAAAATAATTCGTGAGTTTTTGCCATTGCAAATTCACACGTGTGAACAGTTGCATTGCATAGATGAAGCAGAAGTTTTTCCTGCGCTAAATGTGGTCGTTTTATCTTGATTTCCTCAATCGTTGAAATAAAGTAAAATAAAACACGCCATTTATTGTTTTTACATTTTTCAAGATAATAGATAAGAATTATTTCACATTCATCTCAAAAAAAAGTTTCCATCGCCTACCCAGCCAACAAAACAATCTTCCTTCTTCGGAGCATGTTCACCGCGATATGTACATTGCTTTTATTATAGTTTTTTTTTTTTGGAGGTGTAGTGGTGGACCCAAGTTTTTTTAACGGTTATAAATCGACTCAAAATTTCAGTTGAATTTTGAATAAAGCTCTCTAAACACTCCACTGAAGCATTAATTCCTTCGCGTTTTTGCAAATGCACCACTCTTCACACCAGTGGCGGTTCGACCTTAAGTGCCGCAGACACAGACAAACACGACCAGATGACTAGCCAAATGGCGCATTTCGTCCAAAAAATCCTAAGTAGTTATCACGATTGAACTAGATGGCGTTAGTGCGGTAACTGCAGATTACATGCGCCCAGTTAAAGTTTACCGAAACTATAGACAAACGTCATTTTAAGTTTCGGTAAACTTTAACTGGGCGCATGTAATCTGCAGTTCGCATTAACGCCATCTAGTTCAATCATGATAACTACTTCGAATTTTGTGAACGGAATGCGCCGTTTGGCTGTTCATCTGTTTGTGTTTGTCTGTGCCGCAAACCTGCAGAATCATCAAAAATTTTATATAAAAATATCCATTATTAATTAATCATATAAGTAACTTATTAAGTAAAATCAAATAACCAAATTAATTCTGTATTTTACATTATATATAGAGCAAGTGTGCTGAAACGTGGTACAATCAGATAAATGATCACTAAATACTTAAGTCGCCTAGCTACATCCACAACATTGATGTCTAATTACGGTGTTCTGTTACCGTATTGTAACGTTTTATTTATTTAGGTGAAGTGTAAAATTGATTAAAACACTAATATTTATATAACTATGTTTAATTAAAGAAATATGAATTATAAAGAATAAATAAAAATAACTAACACTAAGAATTAACAAATATAAACACTAATTTAAGACTAACAATTATTATTACTAACTTAAACACTAAGATAATTTATTTAAACAATTAGATCTACGCAATATTTATTTCAACAATATTTATATCACTCTTTATTTATATCACTATCTATTTATTTATATCACCATCTGTTCACTACACGTATCGATACAAGACTGTTCTCGCGATCTTTTGCTTGGGGTATTTATATTAAAATACATCATTCTAGAAGATTCTTTGATTCCTTGGAAATCAGAACAATGGGAAGCGAACGTACGTGTTCTGACCCGCTCGCTAGCGACCGCCGCCCGCGCCGCGACCCTGGGTTCGCTACATTGCCCCCTCCTTAAGACTGTTTCGTCCCGAAACAGTTCGTTATGACGAAATCTGCATGCATCACCCTTGGTGCATCTGGAAGTCTTGAAGAAGTAACAGTCGATGGTCCGTTTGAGCTCTTCTTGCCCGGTAGAGTTGAAGCTGCAGACTAGAATTTCCACTCCGGTAAAGCGGAAGATTGTTTCTAACATGCTTCTAACAATCCTCCAATCCAAACCATCTAGTCCACAGCCTATATTCGGTACTGCCAGCTTCATGTTGTCGTTCTGCAACAGATGGTCCTTCATATCGCACAGCGAGTCCCATAAATTGCGGTATGACGGCTTCTGATATGAGTATTGTTTCGTAACGAGATAGTAAATGTACCGCTTGCGTTCCTCGTTCTCATCCTTCAGTTGTACCGTTTTTCCGACAGTTGGACGTTGGTTGGCCAGTTCTTGTACTCGTCCAAATTTTCTTTTAAAAACTGAAGCGATGCCGCGGGACATTTTAATGTCTTTCGCTACACAGTGAGCGAGGGAATATTCTGGGGACACGGTGAACAGATCTCGTTGTTCTTCTCGTGTAACGCCATACCGTGCTTTGTGACCAGTGGAATGGCTTTCCATAAAGTCTTCAAACGTAGGTTCCTCAGGTAAAACCCGGCGAACCGTCGCTCCACGATGATCGTCAAAGTTATCACCAGCAAAAGGGGCTAACCGATTGAAGTGGACTACCCTCGGCTTTCCATTAGGTGTTTTCCTAATTCTGTAGACCACATCATTTATTCTTTTGATGATCTCGTAAGGACCTTCCCAATTCCTTTGCAGCTTGGGCGATAAGCCGCGACGTCTTTGTGGATTATAAAGCCACACCAAATTTCCAGGTTGATAACCACCTTTCTCAGCCTTGACGTCATACTGGTCCTTCATCCGATCGCTGGCACCTTGAATGGTTGTACGAACTTGTTCATGGATGTCATTCATTCTTCTCCGTAAGTCCGTCACATAGTCCTCCCCGGCAAGATCTTCACCGGGTTTACTGCCAAATGTCAGGTCGCATGGTAAGCGCAACTCCCGCCCGAATAAGATGTTTGCTGGTGTCTGCCCTGTTGTCTCATGCACGGATGAACGGTAAGCCAACAAGAACAGATGAAGATGTCGGTCCCAGTCTCGTTGATGGTTAGAGACTACCTTTGACAAATACCGATTTATTGTTCTGTTCATCCGTTCAACCATGCCATCAGACTGCGGGTGTAATGCAGTAGTTCTGGTTTTCTTTATTCCTAATATCTTACAGATATTTTGGAACAGAGCAGACTCGAAATTCCTTCCTTGGTCGGAATGTATCTCTCGCGGTACTCCAAATCGGCAGATGCATTCTTTTGCCAAGACTTCAGCGACCGTTACGGCTTCCTGGTTGGGTAATGGATAGGCTTCGACCCACTTAGTAAAGTAGTCCATTACTACTACTATGTATTTATTTCCATCATCAGTTTCGGGGAATGGTCCGGCCACGTCAATCGCAATGCGTTCAAAGGGACTTCCAACGTTATATTGGCGCATTGGAGCTCTTCTCTTTCTATGTGGCCCGTTACTTCCCGCGCAGATCACACATTTCTTGCACCATTCTTTAACATCTTCTTTGCAATTTACCCAGTAAAATCGTTGGCGCAATCTTTCGAGGGTTTTATTTACTCCAAAATGTCCAGATCCGTCGTGGATCGCTTGCAATACTTCCGGTACTCTATTTCTTCTAGACGACTGCAATGCTTGCATTCGTCCTGGCAAGGTCTTCTTGATAATGCGTCAGCATTACGATGGCTTGTACCTGCTCGATGCTCAATAACAAAGTTATATTCTTGCAATCTTTCAATCCATCTAGCTGCCTGACCTTCAGGATTCTTAAATTGTAGCAGCCATTTGAGAGCAGCGTGGTCAGTTCTTATAAGAAATCTTCTACCGTACAAATATTTGTAGAAGTGCTCCACGGATTTCACGACAGCCAAAAGTTCTTTTCTGGTGACGCAATAATTCCTCTCTGGTTTTGACAAGGTCTTACTAAAATAGGCAATAACCTTCTCTTGTCCTTCTTGTATCTGGGAGAGAACGCCACCAATTCCAACGTTGTTGGCATCTGTATCTAGAACGAATTCTCCTTCTGGTAAAGGATAACTTAGGACAGGTGCGCTTGTCAAGGAATATTTAAGTTGTTTGAACGCAGCTTGACAGTCCATCTCCCAGATAAATTTTCTGCCTTCTTCAGTAAGCCTTGTCAATGGCTTCGCTATGTTGGCAAATCCAGGTACATAACGTCGGTAGTATGTACAGAGACCAAGGAAACTTCTCAATTCATGTTTATCCCTCGGTACTGGCCAGTCACTCACAGCCCTTATTTTCTCCGGGTCAACTGCAATACCCTTACCAGAAACTACGTGTCCAAGATAATGCACTTCTTTTTGAAATAAGTGACACTTCTTTGGACTGAGTTTCAGGTTAGCCTGTCTCAATCTTTGGAAAACCTCTTCCAAGTTCTTCATGTGGTCCTCGAACGTTTTTCCTACCACAATAATATCGTCGAGATAGACCAAACATGTTTTCCACGACAGTCCAGCCAACACGGTTTCCATAAGCCGTTCAAACGTTGCAGGGGCATTGCAGAGCCCAAATGGCATAACAGTAAATTGCCAAAGACCGGTACCTATGGTAAATGCTGTCTTTTCTTTGTCTCTTGGGTCTAAATCCACTTGCCAGTACCCGCTCTTTAGATCAAGAGTAGAGAAAATCTTTGATCCTGCCAATGTATCCAGTGTATCATCTATTCGGGGTAGCGGGTAGCTATCCTTCTTCGTCACGTTGTTAAGTTGACGATAATCGACGCAAAATCTCGTAGAGCCATCCTTCTTCTTCACTAGCACCACTGGTGAAGCCCATGGACTGCTTGAAGGTTCAATCACACCTTCCGTCCTCATGTCCTCTATAATTTCTTCTGCTTCTTCCCGCTTCGCCAGTGGTAATCTTCTTGCTGTTTGGCGGATGGGTCTTGCGTCTCCGGTGTCTATTTTATGATGGACTACATTGGTTCTTCCTTTGTCCTTCTTGTCCAATTGGAACACATCTTGAAAGTTGAAAATTAAACCCTTAGCCTTGGTTTTCTGGTCGGCGGTTAAGTCCTGGAACGATGTTAACAGCTCCTTCAACAGAATATCCGAAACTGCACAGGATGTGTTGTCTTTGGCCGTCACAGTTCGAATAATCGATGATACCGTTGAGCATTCTCCTACTATGGTCCCTTTCTTCAGTATAACGGGATAAAATTTTATGTTCATTACTCGAACTGGGATAACCTTGTCGGTTTTGAGCAAGGCTTTTCCAATTACAACTCCAGTCCCAGTTTTGGCATCATCGTTTTTCGGCTGGAGCATGACAATATTTCCCTCACAGAAGCTACCCTCTAGCTGTGCTTCCACGATTGATTCACTTCGTTCTGGGAGGGTTACATCTTCCGTTATTAATACTCTCATGGCATTGTCGTCTCGTGGATTTAATACTAGTTCTTCATCATTGACTATTATCACACCATTCTTCAAGTCAAGTTTAAATCCATGCTTTTTCATTATGTCCATGCCGAGAATGAATTCATCTTCTACGTCAGCTACCAGCACATGATGTTTAATGCATGTTTTTCCAACAGTGATGCTCAAATCTATTTCTCCAGGAGCAGTAGCTTGTTCTCCTGTAGCTGTGCGTATTTGCCACTTTGTTGGAAGTAGATGTTTTCCGAATATTTTTCTTGCTAAGTCGGGTCTGATTATTGTTTTTGTCGCACCCGAATCCAGCAACATTTTAAGCGGCCTGCTGTCGATAGAGCCGTCTACATAGATGCTATTAGCTTGATGATGTAGGGATGCGACATAAGTAATGGATTCTGGGGCTACTGGATTACGGGTCGACGATTGCCCCTTCGCATCAACCCGACTTAGTTTTCCGACTCCTTTTCTTCCTTTCTTGGTTCTGCTTTCCTCTGTTGTTTTCTGCAGAGCCTTTGCGGGTGACCTACTTCACCGCAATTCCAACAGCGGAGTTTCTTTCTTCCAGAAGCATGAATTTCGGATGTAATACGTCTTATCCTATCATCTAGGTCCTCGATACTCTCAGCATCGATATTTCGCACTCGCGACTGGTTACGTGAAGCTTGTTTGGCTGCTTCATGATCTAAGGCATATGAAAGTGCGTCAACCAGAGTTTTTGGTCGAGCCAATCGCAGTGCTTGTTGAGTTTCATTGTCACGGACCCCATAGATAAATGATTGAGTGGCCAGACATTCCAAAACACTGTCAGGAGCTGTGGGATGTGCAAGACGAACTAAACGAGCTATATCAGCTTCGAATTCTTGAAGGTTTTCTTTAGAACTCTGATATCGATTCCTTAGTTGCGTCTGGTACACTTGCTCCAGATGCGCATTGCCATATCGCATATCCAATCGTTTAACAAGTTGTTCGTAATCATCTTGTTCATCTTCTTTTAGAGTTTGTAGGATATCGATAACTTCTCCACGCAGCGAAACTGTCAACGCTGTAGCTTTTTCTTTGGAAGTCCAGCCATTCGCTTTGGCAGCAGCTTCAAACTGTTTTACATAATTCGGCCACGAAGTCTTGCCGTCAAATTCTGGTGTTTTTATATGCAGTCTAGAACTACTTTCTGATTTCTTTTCCTGAGTTTCATCAGTCTTAGCTGTATTAAAATTTGAAACCGATGGTAACGTAATTTTGGAGACATTTTTCTGTAATTCTGCAATCCTGATATCGTATTCATCTTTCAAATTTTCCAATTTATCTTCTAAATTTCTAGAACTTTCTTTCAGTTGTTCGTTTAGTTTTTCTTCCAAACCTCTAGAATTTTCCATTAGTTTCTCTTCCCATATTCTAGAATTTTCTGTTAATTTCTCTTCTAAAATTCTAGACTTTTCTATTAATTCTTCTTTTAAAGTTCTAGAATTTTCTGTTAATTCTTCTTTTAATTTTTGTTCCAAACTTTTGGAATTTTCTATTAATTTGTCTTCTAAAGTTCTAGAATTTTCTTTCATTTGTTCTTTTAAGTTCTCTTCAGATTTTCTAGAATTTTCCTCTAATTTTTGTTCCAATATTCGAGAATTTTCTTTCATTTCATCTTTTAATGTTATAGAAGTATCTTTTAAAATTTTAACAAAATCGGTGAAACCACCCGCAATTTCGAATACAAACTCATCTGGATTTTCCCCAGCTTCTACTAAAGCTTGCCGTAGACGAAGTTGCAGAACAGCCTTGGATCCCGATGTCTCTAACTCTCGGTCTTCCAGCTCCCTCTTGAGATCGGTTAATTTTAATTCACTTAATTTTACTTGTTTACTCGCTATTTTATTTATTTTTATTTTACACTTCACAATTTATTAACCCCACACCTGACACCAATTGTAACGTTTTATTTATTTAGGTGAAGTGTAAAATTGATTAAAACACTAATATTTATATAACTATGTTTAATTAAAGAAATATGAATTATAAAGAATAAATAAAAATAACTAACACTAAGAATTAACAAATATAAACACTAATTTAAGACTAACAATTATTATTACTAACTTAAACACTAAGATAATTTATTTAAACAATTAGATCTACGCAATATTTATTTCAACAATATTTATATCACTCTTTATTTATATCACTATCTATTTATTTATATCACCATCTGTTCACTACACGTATCGATACAAGACTGTTCTCGCGATCTTTTGCTTGGGGTATTTATATTAAAATACATCATTCTAGAAGATTCTTTGATTCCTTGGAAATCAGAACAATGGGAAGCGAACGTACGTGTTCTGACCCGCTCGCTAGCGACCGCCGCCCGCGCCGCCGCCCGCGCCGCGACCCTGGGTTCGCTACAGTATTTTACGCGATTCAACGTCGTCTACCATTGGAATAAGTTCAGCGTACACAATGCAATGCTCGATACGAGCTGCAAAAACTGTAGATCACAAGCAGATACCTGGCGCAATTCACTCTTACTTCTTATTTTAAATTTATTATCACACGACGATAGGAATTAGTTTTCCAATCTTACATATTAGGAACAACTGGCAATTAAAGAGCAAGGTAGTTCAAAACCATATAAAAGGCAATTTAACAAAGACATTTAAAAAACAACTGAATTTGTGGTTGTAACGAGAAGAATGTTTTGTTTTCTGTTTGCTGTTGCGGACGATTTTGATGAAAAAATTGAACTGAAACTAGTTGGTAATATTGAGTATCTTATAGCATGAAGTACCTATTAGGACGACTTACCATATCTTCTACGGTGGGGAACCGGCGCAAGTAGGCGGTGATGCTGAGCAGGGCAGCGAGCTCAGCGAGCACGAAGGCAGCGACGGCGGCGAAGAAGGACCAGCCGTAGCGGTAGTCGAAGAGCGGCGCGGCGAGCTGCGCGGCGGCACCTGGACCCGACGTGGTGGCGGCCGCCGCCAGCGCCAGCGAGCGCTTGCCGCTCGTCGCCTCCACGAACGTCTCGGACAGCACCGTCGCGAACACCACCAGCCCGCTGCCTAGCGACAGACCTGAAACAATACAAGAAGGTTACTTCATTTCTATAGGAGACACATGACAATTTCGTTCGTCTATTCGGACTAGTGTTGCCGTCTAGATCTAAACTTTCTAGACTCTTGTCTTGTATTGTCTTGACTACATTATCAAGACAAGACTGGTAAAAATCTTGTCTTGCAATTACAAGACAAAACAATACTTTCTTGTTCTAGATACAGACGATAAAATTCTAAACCAGTATCATGATTCTAGATTAAGTAAAAGAATTAAAAGGTATTTTAACACTATGCATAATGTTAATTCCAGGGTAAATTCATAAGGTAACATAAACCCGCCCTAACTTTTTTTATTTTCTAACAATGATATGTTACTAAGTGACAAAAACAATTGTTATATTTTAAGTTATATTCAGCTTTAATTTCGTAATAAATAAATAATATGGTTATTTATTTTCATTATGATTCTAATATTTCTTAGAACATAAATTTTAATTTTAAAATTTAGTGACTAGAATTTAAACCATATATGAAGTAAATGGCGATCTTCAACAAAATATCAGTAGCAGTTGTGCGCATTGGCACCGACTTTTTATATTTCAATCGGGTGTTCAAATCCTAAAAAGTATATCCTACATACAGTCCAAAAAATCAGAAATGCAATTAAATGTAAATGCAGCACTAAAATAAATGGAAAAATTAAATGTATTTATTAATTTTTAATTAAAAAATAAAATCCTTGTATTGGCAATAAGTTTGTATATTGTTACATGAAAATAGTAGTTACTATGGAAAAATAAATATCAAACGTCAAAATCTGCGTTCTTCTGACTAATTTTTTTAATTACATAAAACCATTAGTTGAAATTAAATTTTGATTCGGTTATTTTTATATGGAAATTGTTTGCTAATTTAACGAACTTCGTATGTCTCGTGGTTCCCAAGATAGCGATGGTGGTCCATTTTAAATGAATATCTATATATAAGAGAACATAAGATTCATATTTTAATTATTCTGAACTGGAAAGAAAAACAAATACAAAATTACATAAGATTCCAAATAATAAAACAAAACTTATAGTTTCTTGCAGCAAATTTAAAATATTTAAAACAGAAAATAACTTCGTCGTGCAATCCTGTCCGCACCCCCACCAATTTTCCTGTCGAATGCTCGAGCACAGAAGCACCCACAGAGTCGCCACCTATGGTTGTACGTTTGTATGAATTTAATTTACAATAGATTATTTTAATTATATTTCTATAATAAATGTAACAAAACCTAGTGACAGTGAATTAAAATGATTATCACTCTAGGGCGCAAAATACTTTGCCACACATTTCCCGGAAAACATTAGTGTTGTCTAGAAAATATATGTTTTGTATATCTAAAACAATGAAGAAGTGTCATGTTTATATGATAGTCGTAGGAAAAATATATGTTGCCATCTGAAATTATAAAGCTGAGTCCTATATAGGTATTTGAAGAATTTTTCGACTTTTTTTTAGTTCATAAAAGTAGTCTCTTGATACAGAAATTATTTGCTAATTTAATCAACTCTATATCTCTTACAGTTCTCGATATGGCAATACTATTTAAAATAAATACGTTGTACAAACTATTGAATTATTTTTTCAGTTGACATAGCTAATCACGATTATAAAATAGATTTACATGTCCCAGTTCATATATTCCTTAAGAAAGAACATGTTAGAGAATTTATATTCCTTTGTAATCCTCGGATTGAAACGTTGGTTGTTGTTTAGACGGACACGTCGCCTGTGAGCTAAGCTACAGCGATCAGCTCGCAGCTACACGGAGTCGGTGTTGAGTGTGTTTGTCTCGCTCCGGCACGGACTCGGGAGTCAATTTGGCCCCGCGCCAACGTGCTCTATCCGGGCGTGACGTCACGTCATCGGGCCATCATCACGCACGGAGGACAAGCCATAACGTCACATATGCACAAAACGAATACACATGGATCACTTACTTACTGGATTCGCTAATTTAAATTAATGTTTGTAATATGAGGATTCTGTAACTGATGTATTCTTCGTGGAAAGGATGGAAACCCAAGTGTGTTGGTATAATATGAGAAGGAGTAATTTAAGGTGTAATCTTAATAAGCACACTGTTTTAAAAATCTTCATTAAGTAACCGGTTTCGACTATTTAATAGTCATCATCAGACCGTGAGAACAGGTGCTAGTGGTGCCTATAATTTTTAGTTCTTAGAACAGTGTGTTTAAGACTACACCTTAAATTACTCCTTCTCATGCTGTATTCTTGTTAGGTGTCGTATGGTGGAAACTATTCATATAAATAAAACATATAATATGATTACGAAGAAAAGTAAAATCCGCAAGACTATGAGTAAATTTTACCGATTATATTTATAGCTCGGATTATATTTGATTGAATATTTTACGAATGACAAAAGTTCAAAGATACAATTTTTCATGTCAACAAAATGTAACCATGACGATGCTACTGTGGTTTTATGAATTTTTTTATAAGTAATATAACGAGAGCCACAAATTTATCGGTAAACTTTACGAACAGTTGTTGCATAGTAACAGACCAAAGAGTATCAAAAATGATATTTAACTATTATTGTTTAACCGAATTGTCATTATTTCGGAGGAAATATGAATAAATTTTATCGATTAAAAGTATGAATTATATTTGCTTGAGAATATAATTCTTATGAAAATCAGCCAATCACAACGCTTGCAATGTTGTACCAATAAGCGGAAATAATTTATTACTACTATAATAATTTGTTATTTCCAAAAGCAACACTAATAACAATGTAAATAAGACATATACACAAAAAATTATTTGACAGTTGAGAAAAAAACTGTCACCGATTAATAAAAAGTGTCTTACTGTCGCTTCTGTATAAACCTATTTTGTGATGATACTATGGTTCTATCAAAAAAAATTTCAACTAAAAAACAGACTATTCCCATCAAATAAAGCATTCTGTTCAGGGTAAAAATAGGTTAATCAGATAAAAGTAAAGTTCTAACTATGTTTTGACGAAGAAATTTTAATCTGTTTCAATTTGCTTATACTTCATATACCCCAGACCCAATGATACGTGCAATAATTTCCTATGCACCGCTCCTCATAGTCTGTCCGATTTTGTACAATATACATGAAAACTTTGTTTAGAAATAGTTCGTGTTTTATATTTTTCATTAAAATTGACATATATCAAAACAATGATGGGATGTTTTAATATTTAAACAAATAACAATATATTTGTTTATATTTGTCCGGTGGCGAATTCAATTTATATTTATTAATATTATTACAAAACTTTCATAATTTCTATTGTACCTTTAAATAAGTGATTTTTAGTATTTTAATGTTGAAATCAAATGATTAGTTAATTTAATATTTGGAAAAAAATAAATATAAAGAAATAACTGTATGAGATAAATTTTGTGTACAAAAATAAAAAATATGAAAAATTTTAATTAAATAGTAGGATTAAGCTTTTCTTGGTATTTAAACTTTTATGTGTCTTGATGTTTGCATGTAATGTAAATAACTGATGCAGTAAAAAAGTAAAACGTATTTAAAATACTGTGATATAGGTAGCAGTAAAAGTAGAAAACGTTGGCTGTGTGTCTTTGTAAAAATAAACGTCCTGTGAGAATTTCCGTTTTTCCGGGAGTTAGTGAGAATATTCCGGACTGCGGCGGTCGCGACTTTTTAATTGGTAAGTGAAGCGTCCAGCTCCCAGATAATTAATTAACTGGTATGCGACGCACCTAGTTTTTAATTAGGAAGCGACACCGTATGTGCGCGCGATTTCCAACTTTGGTTTCTGCACTACTCAGTGGCGTACCAGGAATTTCATACTGGACACACGTTACCAAAGCAGATATGTATTCCAAAAATTAAACCAATTGAAATGATATGAACTTTTTATGGGTAGTTAATTATATATACATTACATTTATTTTCAATTCTTCTTCATATCGAAATTAAACTGAAGACCATAAAGCAATAAAAACATAAGGTAAAAAAAATATTCAATTTTGGTGTAAATATCGTTCAATTAAGACTGGTTTATGATAGATGTAATTTAGGAATTTTTAATTTATGATTTAGATTTTTAAATATAAACACACTTAAAATACATGTGTCGGTTTATAAACGATTTGGAAATTTAGAAACATAAAATTTAGATTTGGAATATAACCAATTTCTAAATTGAGCCAATCACAAGAAACTGTAGTTTATAGGTTAGATTGGTATCAAATTGCAAATGACAGTTTGTGATTGTAATTTTGATTTTTATGTTAAAATAAAAAAAATGATCATCAAATTCATTTTGCACCAAAGCAAATTTACTTCACTATGCAAAAATGTCAAATCAATAGTCAAACGTCAAAACTAAATACACGTACATAATATCTCATGATATTTTCTGATTGGATAAGTTTAGGTAAATGAAATCCATCATAAACCTCAAGAAAGAATCAATATTTTAAATTAAAATTCATAAATTAAAATAAATAAATAAAATCCATCATAAACCAGCCTTTATAGAAATAAAATGAACTAAACAATATTAAATAACATGTAGGTATACATCTAGTATTGTTCTGTGCAAAAAGGTTACTTAATTGTTAGCCGGGCAGTTTTTGTTTATCAAAAACTGTTTTTCCATGTAAATGCGTATGCATCATTTTTTAAAACATGTGGTATGTAAAGAAAAATGCCCAAAATTAAACTTCCCAACATATCATAAGTTGTATTTATTAATTTTAATTAGTATAATGTATCTGCCTGCAAAATACTATTCGAAAACTCATATAATTAGAATAAAAAACAATTATTTAAATCAAAGCAATATATAGGGTAATATTTACTCGTATAATGTAGTAATACAATTTCAGATATTTTGCGCACTTACATAATATCCCCAGTCCCAGTTGGTAAAACAATAATGTTAGTGTTATAAAATTATAGGAATATAAATAATTCACTTGCTGTGCAACTAATATCAACTAAACAAAGTCGTTAAAAATTTATATCACAATTATCTGATTTTATGACGTTCTCATATTTCCGAGATACCATCATGTTGTACTTCAATTTTTTGCCTAATATAACTGATTTACAATTACGTTGTTTTTATTTAATTTTCCTTCTGTGCTGTTCACCCACGTTTTCATTGGTCTTCCCCTCTTTTTTTTGTTATTCTCGTGTTTCATACTTGTTTTGCTAGGTTTTCTTCTGGCATTCTTATTAAATGTGCATACCAACCTAACTGTTTTTTATTCTATTATGTTTTGTTTATTTTACATGGAAGTTGATTAAATTGATGATGATGATTCAGTTTTCTGATGTCAAATCTATGAAACCAACGTATGGCCCTATTTCAAAAACCAGACGTGATGCAACAAAACTGAATACATATATAAAATCAGCATGAAAAATTGTTCTGTAAAAATATGTTTTCATTTTTGATGATAGAAAAAAGTTTTGTCGTTGACCAGTGTTATTTTTAAAAAAAAATACAAGTGTATGTTGTAAATCAATATAAAAATGTTTCAGTAGTTATTAGGTACAATATGAAAAATATATGAAATGTGATTTCAGAAGTTATTTTATGATGTATAAATATTAGTGTATATTAGAATTTTAAAATTACCGTTTAATTCAGTAAAACAATATAAAAAATAATATTTTCTAGAAAAAGTATAAAAGAAAATTATTTCTATAAATCTAATGACTATTTTACTAAAAAAAACTGAGCGTTAATAAATTATGTTAATATACCATATACCAAGCAAGTAAGCTCATTTATCAAAACATAAAATCAAATATAGGTAAATCAACGTGTAGTGTGGATAATGAATTTCTTATTATTGCAAATTATTTAAATACATTATTGAGATTTTAGTGAAAGTATTTCAAAGTAATTAATATCATATAATACAAATGAAAAATAATGTGAATAGAATGACATTTTTATAAAATAAAGAGAATAAATATATAGAAACAATTTATATATGTACGTATCAATTAAATATTAATTAATGTCGTCCATTTTATTTTAATAATACGTATTTAGAATAAATTGAGAATAATAATTACACAAATTATGCTGCATAAAATAACAATAAATACACGTTCATTTATCCCCGTAAAAATATACAATGAAATATAAAACATATTCATCACTGATATATTGATATTTAACAAAACATTCACCAAATAAATTACACTCCATTCATTTATTAATTAAAATATAAATTCAAATCGTTGCAAAAATGTCCGTTCGCTTTATGAATTAATATCATCAGAATTGGTTGGTTTCATTGGTTAATGTCTGGAACAAATCATTCAGCGATAGTTTATTTCGTTTCAAAATTCATATTTCAAACCGCGATTACTGCATTACGCCAAATAATATAAAATCAAATAATTACCCTTGATATTTCTATTTATAATGTAATTGCTCCACTCGTGTATTATATGAATATGTATGGGCAAGGGAGAACTTTTCTACGGCACATGAACTTTATGCATACGAGTATATGTTAATAGAGTATATTAGAAATGAATTTCTCTTTTATTTCTAATAAAATAACGATTATTAACTGAAAATTGAAATGGTACGTATACAAATTTACAAATTACAAATGCAGTAGTATATTATTTTTATGTCTTATTAGAATTTTTTGTTTGTGAGGTGCATTCTGTGTTATATTTTTAATGTTAATTAAAAATAAAAAAAAGGACGTGGGGCGTAGTCTGACTTCACTGAAATGCTAGAATCTCTATTTTTTCCTAGTTCCTGTCTCACACAAAACACTACTAACACTAGTTATCTTTCTCTAAACTATTGTCCGGGTAATGACGCCGCGAAAAATCTTTATTAATTCATTTCTCGTGTATTATTAAGTATTTTGTAAAATAAAAAAAAACGTTTTTAATATTTTTATTTGAAGAATAATATATAAAAAAAATTAAAAATACCCTTACAAAATGGAGTGAAAATTTTTCTTACATATGTATATAAAGTATGTAAGTGAATCCAAATTATAAATCTGCTAGTGTTAGTGAATGATTACAATAAGTCGTTTATACCTTTATGTTGGTAGGTACAAATGTATAAACATAGTAGTTTAAATTTAATCTACAGCCTCTGCAATGAACCTATAGATTAGAGCAGATTATGAACTACTTGAACAAGTGGTTTTTTTTTATCAGCTTGATAGTGGACGACTCTGGAAGTTGAAACCAAGAGCCATCGTTTAGTCTGAGTAAGCTACCACTGCTTTCTTTATAAATATACATTCGTGGTTTAATTCTCAACGGTTAAATGTTTGTAAAGAAAAGAAAAAGAATAAGCTTTGTTAATTTTGTGGAAAAGTTTTTTTTTATAATTTTAATGTAAGTTTGTTGTTGGCAAAGACATAAAAGTTTTTAATGTTTATATGTAAATACTGTAGGCCACAAGCAAGTTGAAATTTCTTCCTCAAGTGTTCATTTCAAGAAAAAGAGAAGCCGTTGTTATAAATATTAATAAAAGTTGGGAAAGAGAAGTTATAAAGTTGTCTGTGTGTGCATTAATAAAGAGTATTGCAGTATTTAATAATCTGTGGGGTATATTATAATTTATAAAAGTTAATCTAGTCTAGTGACGAACGCCACTGATTACCTCGGCCGCATCTTCCTCGGGGTGCTAACGACGCCCGTAAATCCAAATCTAAATTAATTCAGACACGCCGCACACCGCAAATAAATACCGTCCTATGTCGACTTGCAAACAAAATAGAAATAAACGCATCAGCCCGCATTCACACAAACGCGCTCACGGAAATTTCACCATACCAACGCAAAAACTTGCACGATTTATGAACCCAATCTGCTCAACTTAAATCAAGCTATTGACGATAAACATTCTCTTTACATGGGTTCTCACCGAAAGCGAATAAACTCCAAAGAAATATCAAAATACCATTGTAATTTATGTAGGCAAGGAAGATATAGATATTATGTTAAAAATATTCAGATCTCTACAATACAATTTAAGTTCTTTTATAGAATGATATGTGTGTATAATGAAATTATTAGATTCTCGTGGTGGCCACAGTTGATGTTATATTTTATTCTATTATTTATTATTGTATTTATTAGTTACGGACAAAGTAACGTGTCCAAATGTTAGTACGTTTTAAAAAATAATACCGTAATTTGTATTTTCTCTTGTTATTATATAAAGCCCTGTTCCTTTCTGAGTTTCTTAATAGTTATTTATGGTACAAGTGCGTTACATTACAAATAAGTCACAAGGCCGGGTGAGGTATTTTTTTAACTTAATTTAATTAACACACGTGGACATTACAAAATGACATTTAATAAAAAATAGTGTAGAGAAGATTTTACAACGTAGTTACTATGATACGAACCTACAAACAGTGAGTTATTATTTCTAACCCACTCGTGACCTACGATCATAGTTATAGTATTATAATTACACGGTGTTGGATAAAGGTTTAAAATATTATAAAATAATAACAAATATTATATAGAATATAAACAAGTTTTATATAACTCAAAATGGTAATATGAATTTTCACAACATTAATAACTGTCAACTAAGTTATGTAACGTTTGTCTTGCTTTGTAAGGATTGTTGTACATTAATATTAAATAAAACATATGTAGGTACATACCGGTGTCCCAGCTCGACCGACACATGCGAGATTTTCATAGGAAATCAGTTAATTTTGAATAGTATCTCCCCAGTGCAAGATATTAACTTGAAATTTTGTATGCTTATTGGGGAATATTATTTCTATGGATTACAGTTATTTGAAATATGTAATTTCGTCTGCAAGACGAGATTTATTAAATTATAAAATCTAATATTTTCGTTCAAAATCAGTCAGCCATGAAAAAAAAAAAGAAAATATCTATGTGACAGTTCTGACAGTTAATGACATGTCATTGTACATATTTATATTTTTGTAATATTGGTATATTATTTAACAAAAAGAAACTAAATTCAACTTAAATAATATTAAAATACAGGGAATAAGAATTAAAATCAGTGATACTTCACTAAACTGTCAGATAAATATTTTCTTTTATTTCCATGGCTGCCTGATTTTGAACGAAAATATTAGATTTTAAATTTAATAAATCTCGCCCTGCAGACGAAATTGCATATTTCACATAAGTGTGATCCATAGAATTAATATTCTCCGATAAGTATACAAAATTTCAAGTTAATATTTTGCACTGGGGAGATACTATTCATAATTAACTGATTTCTCATGTAAAACTCCCGTGTGTCGGTCAAGCTGGGACACCCGGTATATACACCTATGTATGTATTTTTAAATATTATAATTGTTCTTTTTTATCCTTTTTATTGTTAATATTGTAAGTTTTTACTTATCATACGACATTTATATTGTTATAATTTTACTATGTTATAAGACTAAATATTTAATGTTGTTAATAATAATATCTATTTAACAAGTCAAAATAGGAAAAATAATATTTTTTTAAATTATTTATGTAGAAACAGAGAAAAACTAAGTAAGTTTTATTAATTTGTTGTTGTTTTGATTTGTATAAAATTGGTGTGTAGCCGGTCCTGTGCGTAGCAGAGTCGGCGTGGGGGCGAGTATTATTGCGCTTTAGTGGGCGGGCGATTACACGGTCCGGGAATGAGAAATGTCCGATAATTCATTGAAATTTGTTTTGTTGTGTGCGTGTAATAAAATGTCCAGCAGCCAGGCGGCGCGACGGTGGCGCCACGACGCTGCAGGGGGTGCAATCATGGCCGCACTTTTCATTTGTTAGACGGGGATTTTATTGGAGAGGTTATAAACGACAGGCTTGTTCATTCCGGGATTCGCATGTAAGGCAAAATCAAAATGCGATCATTATAGGCGAAGCGTTATTTATATTCATTTACCGGTTTCAGGATATTAAGTCTTTGTTACAGAGACAAAAGTAAGCAGGGTAACTAAGTCATAATTGTCTCCCATGTAATTTTGACAAGTCAGTACGGTAAAAATATTACCATACAGATTGGATATGTACAGCTGTCATGTCAACCCATACAGACTTGATCACGGAAACGAAACTGATACGAGAATTTTATAAAATAATATTTACCGGTAAATTATTGAACAAACCACGAATGTTATGTATCATCCAGGCCATAGATATCTTAAAATCTTTGCTCTCTGAGCTCGGAATTTAATTGTCATCTTTGGCGGTTATGATACTCATAACTATCCTAGGTATGTTAATAGCAATAACAACAATGTCTAGGTAAATTAATTATATTCATTATTATTCTTAGGCGACCACAATAGGGATGTTTAGCGTGTTCGAAATTACATATGAAATATTTTTTTTGTAATTATATGAATGATTATAACATAAAATAATAATAATTTATCACTGAATCATCAAATTTTTATAAGTGAGTTATGCGGATGCCTAGAAGAGGCAGACGTGCACATGCTATTCGTACGCGAATTTAGTCGAATGATATTATTTGAGTGGGTATCATTCACTCGAATAGCATATTCGTATACAATTTTTATATGTTAAAAATTTAGCATTGAATTTCAGGTTAATTTTTAAACAAATTCAATCTTGACGTACATTTTTCAGTAAATTGACTTAATTTTAAGAAATAAACATTATTTTATGATACATTTAATTTTGCTGCTATAAATTCGGTTGTAATTTTGACAACTTGACAAAAATTATGATGGATAGGATATATATCATCGTGCCATGTAGATATATTATTACTAATATCTGGGATGATAAAGAATTGCACACTCAGCAATGCAAAATCGTGATTTAAGAATTACTTCTATTTTAGGTAGGTAAGTTGCTACGTAAATTTAATTTTTATTGAATAAAATATATAGAAATTGTACACACAGAATTGCGTATTGTGTAATATTTGTTAAAACAATATTCGCTTATCAAAGAATATAAAGCAAATTCACCATCAGAATTATTTTATTTATCTATTTACATTTCGTTTGAATTGAAACAGAAATAAACGCGGTCTCGTTTTTGTGTGAATATTCCCATTATTTTATTCAAGTCTTTATCAGCAAAAAGGAAACTCAACCTTAATGGAAATAATGATATTCAGGAAATTGGTAGCACTGTAAAAACTTACAAAGACCTTACCAACGTGAAATATTTATATTGTACGTCTTCTCTTTAGCAAAAAATTCTGCTTTACGTTACAAAAATATAACACTGTTTTTTTTAAACAGAAATCCGAATGAATGAAAATATCTCATCAATATATAGAACTGAAAAATTATAAAATAAGTAGGCTAAAAGCACGTTTCAAAGACAGTTATCTGAAATATTTTAAAATATATAATAAATTTCAAATATTTACTAAAATTGAGTTTGTTAAATATATTTACATGTATAGTAATTACAAATATCATTTACCAGGCATTCTTTTACTTTCGTTGTATGATATTGAATCATTTTGTTATAACGTTATTCTTTAAATAACAAGAATAAACTTCTTTTTGATGTTATTTATAGTTCGTATTTTATAAAACATAATTATTTTTAAAAATATACCTGTATCAAAGTCTGTGTCGGCTGGATGGCTGAGCGAGCTAGCGCACATCTTTAGCACGCTGTGACGTCATACGAACCTGAGATCCTCAGTTCAAGTCCCAGCGACCGACAACGTGTGATTTGTCGTAAAATAAAAAACACAGCTACTTGTGTATCACACTCGGATGCTATAGACTTGCCATCTATACATCTTAAATAGAAGTAGCACTGGCAAATGAAACAACCGACAGTACGGCAGTTAGAACTGCGGCTCGGTGAGGTCGGTTGCCCTATGCTCCGCTTGGGAGATACAGGAACACATTATCAAAGTCTGTAGCAAAAAATTTTTGAACAAACTCTATTTTTTGCAACATGCCATTTCACTTTTATTTCATTGTTTGATGTTTGCTGGAAACATATGCATTGAAATGTTTTCAATATTGTTTCCATTTGCTTGCCATTATGACATACACTGATCTATTTCAATTATTTAAATTATATTTCTTATTCTAAATATTTGTTTTTAAATGCTAGTACACAAATAAAAATGAAAAATTACTTTTTAACAAAGTTTGTCTCAACATCTATACAGAGTGGCCCAATGAAAATTATCAGCGCAATTTTTGGCCACATCAATTTTGCAAAAAACGCTCGAACACGTCATTTTTAGTATAAAGGGGGACACCTGAATGAATTAGTATCAATGGCATAACTTCAACCCTAAAATGGGGGTGGACTGCACTTAAAAAATTTTAAATGGAAAAGAGTGTCAAACATGACACAATTCGAAAGGCCTTTCAATTCTCTTTTCAACAATTTTTTATTTTTCAAATTCGATCTTTAGTTCCAGAGAAATATCGTTTAAAACAAATTTTATCAGGTGTGCAAAACTGCAATCAAGTAGGCTTAAACAAATGACAGAAACTCCAACAAATTTACCAACAACAGTATTAAAAAAAATGTTTATAAGGTTCCTAAATTCGTAGTTATCCACTATAAATTCACAATTTAATTTTAAGAAAAACTCCAATATCTGCCTTCCAAGTATGTGACGAGAGGTAACAATAGATTATGCTCTTTCGATTTGATATTGGGTAATATCAAACTATTTATATACCTACCATATCAATTATTAAAATAGGTATAAACATGAAATAACTAATGTTTTCAACTAGGTTATTGTACAGATATACCATGCGAATTAATATAATGTTAAATAATATTAATTTCTAAAAATACGAATGAAAAGTAAATGAAAATTTTGCCTTTGTCCACACTTATTTTGGTTTTTTAAAGAACGGTTGACTTGATAATTAATTTTTTGAGCTTTCTCGGCATAAAAGTGTATCAATGCTACAAAGTAGTAGAGAGCAATTTTAAATAAAAAAATTGTTATGGTAAATATGAACATCTTTACACTTTGGCTAGTACTGCCGATATCTTTTTAACAATTAAATAAATCAAAATTTCAAGTCTTCTAGTTTGTTCACAAAATATCCAACAATATGTAGTTTTTTTATTTTAATGAACAAACCATCCAGGTACGAGAAAAGTCATGTTAAACTTTTGCAAAATAACACTATTTTGAGACAAGGGTCGAACAGCCTTAAATATTTGTAAGTCGCACTGTTCATAAGTAAAAGATTTTATTCTTGAAAAGAGCTCGTTTGCCAATATGAAATGTTTGAATTCTACCTTGAGGGATTAAGTTGTAAATGTTGTGATTTATGGCACTTTTCTGAAGAACATACCGACTTGTGTTGTTCTGGTTGTATACCATACAGGCGATTATTTAAAAACCAGATGCGAAATTTTTGTGTAGTATCGAACAGCCTTAAATAAGTTGGCATCCGTACATTTTACCGGCCTAGGCTGGTAAACAGAGTTCTGTAATACTAGTCATAATGGGATGGAAGCGCGAAAAAATATTTATTTGTCATTCTAGGGCAGGATTTCTTAAAGTGGGGTCCATGGACCCCTAGGGGGTCCGTAGCATGTGTACCAGGGTTCCGCAGTAGGTCAGTTAAAAAACAGTCCCAAAACATGAGTTAATTGAACAAAGACTAAACTATGGGCAGGGTTTCTTAGCAGCGCAGTTGTTTCATGTTCATTAGCTTTAGATTAGAAATAAGAGTAGTGCCATTATTACTACCAACTAATAAAAGTGATTTTTCAATATAAATTAGTTTGTTTTCTTTACTTAATATTAAGATATTCTTTGATAGGGGTCCGTGGAATTATTTATATTGTGAAAGTGGTCCGTGACTGCAAAAAGTTTAAGAAACCCTGTTCTAGGGATATTTTATCGTTCTTTATCGATGCTTCCTATTAAGTTTAAGATAATCTTTATAAAAATTTTCAGAAATTTTGTTTGAGGGTACTAATTCAAAATTTGGGGGTGCTTAGCATCCCTCTAACTATCTCTTTGCGTTTTCTTATACATATTTATAGTATATAGAATAATATCAATACCAATGCAAAATAATACATTCAAATTTTTGTTTATGATTATTGTATGGAAATTTTATCATTTAACCAATAAATAGTACCTACATTGTGTTATTTAGTGTAATAATGATAGTTCCTGTGGCGAACGGAGAACTTTGCACGACGAGCGAAGCGAGTTGGATAATTACATGAGAGGCATACAAAAACGCTATTACTCTGTATGGCACATACTATTTTTTCTTCAAACATAGATATTTAAAAAAGATAATTTACTACTTTACTTCATTCTTAGGTATTTAGGCGTTTATTACAAGTTTCTATTGTACAAGTTTTTTCTTATTGGTTGATTCTGCATAGTTTCTAATGTTTTTACGCCGGCGATTTAGAAATTAAACTTCAACCTTGTCAATGTTTGAAGAAATAGTTATTTGTGTACAGGGCATGTAACCGGTTAAAAAAACCGGTTAATAAAAACCGGTAACCGATATTTTGAACGAAAATTGCGAACTTTAACCGTAATTTTAACCGATATTTTTCAGGCCGAAAATACCGGTAACCGTTAACCAAAAAATAAATAAACCGGTTTTAGCGAACATTAACCTTTATTTTAATATCATTTAGCGAGAAGAAATTTTAATATTTTTTTTATATCTGTGTGTTCTATTTGTATATGAACATGAGTCATGACAGTTTTTACAATTACATTTTATTGGAGAGTCATAAATGTAGGTAGTCTCTTTGGCCGTTAAGGTTACTTAAAAAGTCCCAAATAAATACGGCCTCTGTGAACACAGGCAAGTTTAAAATTGAAAAGTGACCTGCGTTTTTCTGAAGATATTACGGGAATTTTTGTGAATATTCATTAATTAAGTTGCTTTTTTTTAATTGTTATATTTTTCTCAGATGATAATTTTTTTAATTAATTATTCTGTAATTTTTTTTAATAAAATTTTTATAATTAATTTGTTTTAATTTATTTTAATTACTTTTTTAACCGATATATTAACCGGTTTAAACCGGTTTCCAATTTTCAAAAACCGGTTTTCGTTATTATTATAAAGTTCTCTATAAGGGTTAACCGTTAACCAGTATTGTTTTCGGTTACATGCCTTGTTTGTGTATCATGGCTGCAAAAGTGATCTTTTTTGGTCGAATCTGGAATTTATAGCCGAGGCAAAGCCGACTAAAAAAAGAACTTTTAGCCGAGAAGCACACAACATTTTTTTAGGGGATTATAACAAAAAATTAAAAAAAATCGTTTAAAACATGTTTTTGACATCTAGGTACCAAAGTTTACTTTAGAGTCGCATTTACTTATCGGCTTCTAAAGTCACTCGCAAATTCATTACGTCATAATTAATGTATATAAAGAAACAGTTAAAAATTAACTTACATTTGTAAATATATTATTCAATAATTAATCACATGAATATAAACTATCTAAATCAATAATGAACAAGCGGCCGAAAATTTGGGCTTTGACAGATGTTAAATAAAAATCGATTGTTCATGATTGCTAGCAAATACGTAAAACAACTATATATGAAATAGCTGCCTAAAAAAATGTTTTTTATTATTCATAAAATGTAGAAATTTTAATTGGAGCGGAGGAATGATTAGAGGATCGTATCTCACTTTCAAAATAATTTAGTATAATTGAAGTGCAGAAAAAAATATGTATAATTTAATAGGCATACATTACAAGAAAGTTAATTTCATTTGAAAGTGAGATATAATACACAATTTCAACATCGTACGTGTAATCATTTTTAAATTATACGACATATATGTAGGTACATAAATACATTCCATTCCAATATGAAAATCGGAATTTTTCCTGATTACAATACTTCCTTTACTTCGCACAACTTACTTTACTGTAGATCTATCATAAATACTGCAAAGTATCACTGTCTAAGGTATGTGTATGTGTTTCATAATAATTATAAAAAATGTACGTTAAAATTTATATTTAATTTTTTATATGAATGGAGATACTGAGTTATTTTTAAAGTTATTTTGGAATACAAGTGCAATCAGATTACTTGGAAATTTAATTATATATAAGCTTGAGTATCTTGATAATTTTTAATTTAATTCAGAATCTGATATCATTTTAGGTCGGCATTTCAAAGAAATGCTCTAAATTTTAATTTCAGATAACATAATTAATGTTTTGAAGTAAGACGAAACCTACCAAAATATTTTATTTATGATGACGAGTAATTAATTTTACGTTCGAATTTGTATTTGAGTTTAATTTAAATCCATGTTTTTTCTTTTTCATTTTTGATAGCAAATATTTAATTAAAATTTTATACAGTTGACAAATGGAAAATAAATTTGTAAAGTTGAAATCATTAAATTTTAATTAGTAATTGTTTTAGTGTATTTAGAATTATTTTATTAATTTATTCATGATTTGGATGTTATTTCATTAAGTAGATCGACATATACCAACTAGTTAATTTATATTAATGGACGAAAGTATGTTATTATTCAAAAGTGAGGCTTATTCATTAAATTCCATCGGCAATTAATTAGCCTGATTAATTAATTATATTGTTTAGTCTAGTTTGAAAATCATAAAATAATCTGTTTCGTTTATAAATGAATAAATATGTAATCATAACATATTTCTTTTCATATTTCATTATTTAATCGACATTTTTTTAAACAAAATTGTAGGTACGATTCGACTTGAAATTAATATTGGCTTGTTTCATCTCGTTTAGAAAAATCATATCAAATCTGATCGAAAGTTTCGTCTGCAACTTTATTAATAAAAATAATTATTATTACTTTAAATAATATATTAGTAGAATCGAGTCGAGACGAGTCCATGTTATTGAAAACTAGCTCGTTTCGTGTCTCGTCCCGTGAAATTAATTTAATTTTAAAAAAGTAAAATTTATTCTACAGATGTTCTTGGATCTTTCGGTTATTATCGTAGATACGTTTCAAAATCTATCAGCCAATTTCACAAAACAGGATTAGCAGGTTTAAATATATCAAATATGAGGTAAATTCGACATTTTAAACTAGTTTAAGAGCTAATTTTGTTTTGCGAGTGTGGCTGCATATGAATAAAAAAAATCATATTCAAACAAGTAAATCTGAATTCCAGGAACTTTGGTCATTATTTCTTTTAATTTATATCACAAAGTCATAATAAATATGTAAGTAGCGGATTATATGCAGTAAAAAAGGAGAAAATATTCATGCAATATACATTAAAAAATCAAAAAATGATATATCGATATATGCAAGAAATCTGTAAATATATACTACCTATAAAATAATATATGCATAAAAAAATATTTCAGGTGCTTTAACTAAAACCATTTTCTTATTTCTATTTTATGCAATATTTTATTTAGAACATTTCATGAAATTTCTAAATATGAAATTATAGGTGAGTAACTTGTAATTATAAAATTATAAAATATGGATAACAAAAATTTTAAAAAACTTGTTTTTAAATAAAACTAGCAACGAAACAATAAAAAGCGCATACATTTCGAATTAAACATCTAGTAACAATTTTATTGCAGCTAGATCTTTCTGCGCAAGCTCCGTAGCTCCGTACTATATACTATTTTTACTTAAATAATCCTAAATTGGAAATGCAATAGTAACGGTAATGTTTTACAGATATCCGCTAGAAGCTTTTACGGGATTCTATTTTAGAGAACAGAAAATATTATAAATATGATTTAAAAGTACAATTTAACTATTTTTGAAAGTATTAAATTGTAGAGAAGAGTTTTGAAAGTAGTTGTATCGTGTTAAGTGCGGGGTGTGTCTGTTAATGATATAAAATTCCCGGTGACGCATGTATGATTTAGTGTGTAATGCATTATACGAAAACGACACAAGTACGCAGTGTGGCATGGCATAGAATAAACAGCGTTTGTAAACTGGAAATAAGATCTTTAGACACTGCTTCATGTTTATCAACGCTGTTCCACTCTGGGATAACTTACACGGCTTAGCTCTGCAACCAGAGTAACTGCACAACAGTGGCGTGCTAGGTTGCTGTTATTTAGGGGTTACAAACGTCAATCACGTATTCGTTAAATATATTTAGTAATTTAATAACATGTATTATGTCATGAATGAAAATCAGAACTAAAAATCACTCGATTTTTTATCGATTTATTATTATTTTTAAAAAATCTGATGTGTACAACACTATTTGTCGTTTATCTGATTATTCCTTAATATTTCTTTTATCTTTCTATATTGTAGCATAAAAATATTTCTTATTTCTAAATTTTATCTTTTACAATGGCTTACTAAGTCATTTGTTTTATTCAAAGCAGTCGTGACGGGTAGGCCTGGGTGGGCATTTGCCCACCCTGAAAGTAGCTTTGCCAACCCAGGTGCCCACCCAACTACCCCAGTTAACATAATTTTGAATTAAATGAAAAGGGAAAATATGACTAGGACTGATATATAAAGAATCAGTAAGTATATATGTATACTGAGACAAACATGAAATTGCATTTGAAGAGAAAAATAAAGCTTCTTTCAAAATTTAAAGCTTTAAATCGACATCAGGTAGTGGAAATTCGTAAGTATGATTTTTAGGATTATATTCACTTGTTTATAAAATTGCATATACATACATATTTTCCATACCTTATAAGTGAATTTAATCACCGGTTTACTGACAATATTTTAATGGGTAACGTTTATTAAATACTAAAAGTCTTTGGCTAAATATTACAAAATTGATAAAAATAAATTTAAAAAATATAACTCACGAAAGATTTTCAAATTTAGCCATAATAAATATTGTAAGGGCAACGAAATATAATTAGGACATAATCTGAACAATTAATAAAACCTAAATCATTAATATTTTTTTTCTGTTAAGCTACAAGATAAATGTAAAAATTATTAATGCAGGTTCATAGATTAATTTTTTTGTTTGATATATAACAATATTTTTGAGAAAAACAATTATTTCGAGATTGTCTGGTAGCGTCATACCTGCCTCTTTTGGCTGTTATTATTCTGACATTGCGGTTTCATTGTAACTATTGTATTCCTCTATTTGGATAGCATACTACATGAATGGACTTAAACCAATTCTGCAAACTAGTTTGCAAAATCCAAAAATTAGGAAAGATCGGCATTGGCCGTTCAATTTACAAGGAAATTTCGGACTTTGGCTATAGAATTTCATTAAGTCAAGTTAACTTTTGTGAATTACTTCACTAGACTTGAAAATCAAACTTTGACTTTATTTTGTGTCGTAGCCAATCAAAGAAGATCAGTGACTGAGGAAGTGTTAAAAAGATTGAATTTTACATAAAATTAGAAAATAAATTGATACTTTGTTTATTTGTATGACGAAAAAAAAAAACAATTACATTTTTCGTTAATAATTTCTAATAAAATATTACAAATAATGATAATGTTATATAATTTAAATATACTAATTAAATTTCAGTTATAAAATGTTCACAAAAAAGGAAATTAAAAAAGGGTTATTTCTACGTTTAATTGATAGATTTTTTACAAAAGTTGTGAGAAAATTAAATATTGAATATTAATAAAATTGGTTTAGTTGATTTTGTTGAGTCCTCTATACATGTATATCCAGACATATCGGTAAACTACATATTAAAATACATAAACAGTTCTGTAAAGTGTAAGTTAATGTAAAAAAACAAAATATGGAAATATTCATATTGACAGTTGGTAAAAATTAAAATTGAGAAGAGTAAACTTTCGCTTACGGATGGTCGATTTTCACTAAAATTGTATGAACTAATGCCATTGTCATATCAGAATCGTAAGCATAAAGCTTCATAACTGAACGGACTTTTATGATTTAGCTTCTAATATCGCGTTTATCTACAATTGGTAAAAGCAGTCAACAGGAGGAAATATTAGTAAACGGTATACGTGAAAAATGTTTGTATAGAATTTTTTTATCGTAACGAGTAAATATTTGGTTCTACACTAGCCACAATTGAAACGTATGTGGTTTTCTCAATTTTATTATCTGTTTCTATTTCTACCAAATTTAAAGAATAATTGAAGTTGTCAACAGACATAGTATTGTAGAATTTATTTTCTTAACGGTACAGAAAAAATTATATGATTTCTCTGTATCATTTGAGAATTTAGAACGAAGTTTGAATTAAATTGAATATAAAGAAAATAAAAGATTTCATCCTAGTGACTATTAATAATAATTGATATTCTTTTTGAGTTACATTTTATGTCTTTACTATACGATGAATGGGTTCAGTAAAGGTGAAATTAAAAGAATATTTTAAATGTGTATATGAATGAGAATAATTTTTAGACGCTCAATATTATATATTAGGTGTCATTTTACATAATAAGAATATAATAAGACATTTCAAATATCCTGTTTTCAACTATTACGACATTATTGAAAATCTGCACAATATCGAATTAACTTCTACGGCTGAAAACAGTGGTTACATTAGTTACAGTGCTAAAACACGGGTAGGCAAAAATTATTAAGTTAAATTATTTATACAAATTTAAATGAGTTTTTAAGGAATTTATTTGCGGATATATTTTTTATTTAATTTCATTATCTTTTTTTATGTTTGTTTCTAGTATAATTAAAGGAAAGTTATAAAGTAACTGGAAATGTTGTAAATAACAAAGGGTGATACATAATAATTTCGCAAATTTCGTTAAAGTGTGATTGAGATTAGGTTAAAAGTCAAATTTTCAGTGTACGTAAAATGTTTATAGTATTTTATTATGTTATTTTGTAGTGTGTGCTACATGGCAGTAAAGTTTTTTTTTGCAATACCTGCACAGTAAGTTACCCATTAATAACCAAATTTAAACACAGTAAGTGGAACTTTTATTACAGATTTGGTTTCCATGGTTTATAGTAAACACTTCCCGTGCACGGTGGACAGTAAGTGTGTTACTTACAATTCATGGTGGATGGGGTGGATGGTAAGTATTTAGTTTCCACATCATCATAAACATTCATGGCACTCTTACTCTCAATTGCAATTCAACTTTTATTTTTGACATTAATCTGACAGACGTTAATTTTGAAACCTATTTTTCTTTTTCTATTATTTTTGTAGGTATTGCAAAAAAATAGCTTACTAACCTTTAACTGTAAGTGATATTTGAAGTCTCGAATGTTTAGGAAATCTCGACCCTTCGGGTCTCGACTTCCCAAACAACATTCTCAACCTAAAAACTGTCACTTACAGTTCACGGTACGTAATATATTATTTCTAGTCCTCAAGAAGTACCCAATCTCGACTGGGTCTCGGCCGTATACATATCCTTCGAACCAGAAACGAACTTTTCTACCTAGAAGCACAAATAACTATTGTTAAATACTGTGGAATTAGTTATTAGTGTTATTTTTAAGTATTAACATAAGAAATTTATACCAAGCTAATTTTAATTTTAGGTTAGAATTCTAATAGATCATTTTACTTTATTATACTAACAGCGACTCTTCACGAGTTTAAAATGTTTTCACTAACAAGCAGCAATTTATGACATGCTAAAAGTATAAAAAGAATCAGTTACTAGGCAAATACCTTGAAAATAGTATTGTGCATGAAAGGATAATTTTATTTTGTATAAAAATACGTTGTTGCAAAGGGGTTAAGCCGGTATTGATTGGCTTTGATGAGATGCGAAGTTGTGATATTTTTATTTAGTTTACACAGTGTGCGTAATGAAATTTGTATCTGGGACGCTACTGATGTGTATGGGCCGTAACTGCATGGTGCAGGAGGCAGCATGGAATGATTTAATACTATTGCTGGACAAATAAATCCATTTGCGGAGCGGATGTGACACAAAACGTTCGGGCAATTCATGCAAAACTTTATACATATGTGAAGTTCCGAGCGCGAGCCGAGCAGAGCGGACCATTTTGAATCGCTTCCAATTCGATTAGCTAAATGTCCATTGCCGGATTATCACAACGCACCATCTCTTTTATTATTAAAATCCACAGCGTCCAAATCAAACGCTAATTCAAATTGCTTCTTTAATGCTCTCTTCAACACTATTCGTGATACTCACATTCAGAAGTTACACAAGGAAATGATATCTCAAACTAAGTAGAGGTACTACAAAACTCGAGACCTGTGTCGTTTCGTCTCAAAAAATTAAAAGTGACCTACTGTTGAAGGGTCAAAATTAAAGACAATGCGGAGAAGAAACCAGTGCCAATGGCGAGTCTCTTCGATAATTTTGGAGAAACTCGCTTGCAGACCGGATTTATAAGAGAACAGACTGGGTGGTATCCCAAGTCAAAATTTTTATCGAAATATATACTAACTACTGGAAAATAAAGGAAACCTGCCTGTAAAACACCAAAATTGAATTATTGTAGCTAGGGACTAAGGATATAAAATTATAAAAAAATCGAACCAGAAATCAAAGTGCAGAGATATAAGGATGGGAAGAAAAACAATTATTAGAAGTTATACCTACAGAAAAATATGAGAAATACGAGTGGATCTTAGGTCTACACTAGATATATTCATTCCGAGACACATAGCTTTAGAAAAAATTAAAGTAGCAAAATTGATGATACATACCAGAAAGAAAGCGGATAAATTTGAGGAAAATGGTAAAAGAATAAGAAATTTTAATTCTGCAAGAGTGTTTGGAAAATATTTATAGAACGGAAGATGATAGCAAGAAACAAACAAAATGGAGGAAATCACAAAACAATATTATTAAAGAAACGGTTATGTAACAATACAAATCGAAATAAGACGACAGAATAGAGGGAAGATTTGGGAATCCTTACAACAAAGAGGTTGGGAAAACCAAATGCAACAATAATGTGAAAAAAATCAAAATCCATCGTACAATTCAACATTTAAAAAGTTTGCAATAACAAGATACCTGTTGAAAGAGAAAAACAACATCAGCCTAATCTCCAGATTTCGCTGCGGGAATGAAGTGAATAACAGCAAATACTGCCTCAAACTTGAAGATAGGATGTGTAGACTTTTCGGGATAGAAAAGGAAACTCTGGAGGATGTGTGCCTGTACTGTAGGGAATTGGAAAGTGAATGAAGATAAGAAGAAACACTACTGGACGAGACGGGAAATGCAAAACTATGGTTTCAAAAAATTAAAAAGAAAAGAATGTCATGAACTCTTGCAATATAATAAATGTAGTAATATGTAAACTCTAAGCCTGCGTAAGGCACGAATTCTTAAATAAATACAATACAATACAGAAATCTAAGACAATAATTTTTTTAAATATATACATGTTTTAAAACATTTATACATAATAGGCAATGAAAAATGCATAACTAAAAGTGCTTTTTAATACGTCATGTGATTGTTTCTCTCGACATCGTATCGGATGAAAAAACTCACACCATCAAATGCCTAGATGCTAGTGAACAAAATTTTAATTTTGTTATTATTGTTTATATTGCAATTTTGAATTTCATTTATTTTCATTGATAAAGTAAAGTTATCTTAATATTATAATATTTCTTAATTTTTGCATCTTTTAGTTTAGATTCGGCACTAAGGAGGTACGAAGTACGTATAAAAAACAATAGAAAATCATGTCTGAAAAAACTTAGATTCAAAATTCTTATCCATTTAACATTAATTATTATTTACAGATTCACTATAATGGCTTCAAATACAAAATATAGAAATTATAGAAGCGTAAAGTTGTGATAATATGATGAATGTAGGACAAACTGTTGCTGAAAAATATACAACGCTATGAAAAATTGTGATTGTGTCACTACAATAGTCAATCTTACATTAGTTATTGTAGCTGTAGCGCGTTTTACGAAACGTGATTTATGCCCATATAATAATATGTTTTATCGAACATTTTAGGTGATAAATAAATCACTAATCAACTTTCATATAATTAATACATGGAACAGGCAGCGACGACTGAATTTGTTAGGGCGCTTAAACTCAAAAATTGAATAGCAGATCTCGGGTTTGGGTTTAAATCTCAGAGAGTCAGAGTCGACAATTTTTAACCAAATAAAAAATATAGAGCGCTTTGTCCGACTGCTTAGAAACCCTTGTTAACCTGTATGTCCCTTGCAGAAGCTGTATACTGAAATATTTAAGGAATGAAGGGATAAGGGACAGGGCTTGGACATCGGTGAAAACCGAAACCATCTAACAAGTTTTTGTTCAAATTTCGCAAAATCGGATTCTGTTTTGAAAAACCGAATGTCAATTCTGTATTTATTTTGTTACTTTTAATCGCGGGGGGCTGGGCAACTGCCCATAATACCATAATGCCCATGGGTTAATCCAGTTTTGCTTATTGTAATCTCTACAAACATAAAGTCCCAATAAAAAGAATATAAAGTAGCGTCACTCGGCAAGTTTGTGGGCATATTTCTTTCCAAGCTGCATGGCGTGTAGCGGGGGAATAATGTGGAGCGGGAAATTCAAACCAACAACAAAATAAAATACAACTTTCATTACTCCTGAGACATTACTACAATAATAAATATTAAAATAAATTGCATGTCAATGTACTAAAGTGTAAATCAAATATAAATAAAAAATAATAATTTTACGAAGATATAAAAATAAAACTTTATTAAACAACCATTATGAACATTTCAATTACATAGAAAAAAATTGTTGCTAGATTTAGATTTGAGGTGGAGGGTGGATAAACTCCACGTGCACTGAGGCCTCACATATGGGCCCATTGTACTGCCTCCAGGTGCACAGCTCCCTAGCTATCTTGAAGCCATTCTACGCTACGGAAGAAGGCTAGCAAGTTGGCAGGTGGGGTTGTGCTGAGTGTTGCCTCGGAAGGCCACATATCCCCAAGCATGGAACCTCTTTTTAATGATAAAGTGGGGCATTCCTGAAGAATGTGCTCCACTGTTTCATCATCCATATCACATCCTCTGCAAAGTGAGGTGTTTGAGATTTTTATAAGATGCATGTGCTTGTTGAAACGACCATGCCCTGTAAATACTTCAATAAGGAGTTTGAGATTGTTCCTCGAAAGCCTTATTAGGTAATTAGCCAGCTTGAAAGTCGGCTTAAAGATAAAAGATTTCGTCTGTTTGCAGTTAGATCTAGTGTTCCAACTAGCTGAAAATTTGTCGAAAGTAATGGTTCGAATGATGTTATGAAGAGTCGATTTACTTAGCGGCAAGATGGGCTCGGGCCCACAAGGTGGGGTAGATGAGCCTTGCTTTGCTAAATAGTCGGCACGAATGTTACCTTCATTGTCACTATGTCCTTTTACCCATATGAGTTCAAGAGTATTATCTTGGCATACGTTTGACAGGGCGGTGTGACAGAGTTCAGTTAAACCTGAGGTAAATTTAAAACCATTCAGGCTTTGAAGAGCTGCTCTACTGTCAGATGCTATCCTTATATGCTTATTTAGAACGTTGTGTTCTTTAATCAGCAATGCACTATGCAGGATCCCCAGCATTTCTGCTTGGAAGACAGTAGCATATTTGCCTAGTGGAATACTGACGTCCAGGTTCATTTGTTCAGAGAAAATGCCTGAACCTGAGCCTTTCCCATTTTTGGAGCCGTCAGTGGAAATTAGAATGTCGGGATTTGATGATATCTGACAGTCTAGTATAATCCGATAGGGTTTATCAAAGTATAATTTGGAGCAATGCAGTCAGTGTTCATTTGCAGAAGAGGAGCACTTTGAGCTGCTTCTTTGAAAATAGAACAATGCCTGCAACTTGGTCCTATTTTGGGCCAGTGGCCTAATTGTGAGAGGCGTAGGACTGCTTTCAGCGCGACTTCCTCTATGTGAAGGTTTAGAGGAGGAAGGCATAGAAGGAAATTGTTGCTAATAATAATATAAATGTACATAAAATAGATTTTAAGAAAAAACATACCATGATGATTAATTGTTAATTAAACCATAAATATTTTAACGAATAAAGTGTCTATTGTTGTTAAGTTAATAATTTACAATAAATAGTATCTATACTCCTTAGGAAAACAACAATATTTGTTATTTATTTATAATAATTTATAATATATATAAATATTAAATACATAATATTTATATCCTTTATTAGAAATAAGTAACGTATTCATATAATGTATATGTTTCCTGAAGAATAATAACAATATTGTTAAAACTGGTAATATATTATAAACCTGACTATATTTTGTTTAGGAGGTATCTTTAAATGTTATTATAGTAATTTAGTCATATTAATTTACTTAACATAAGAATCTCTAATACATATAAGGTATGATATGTATTAGAGATTCGTATGTTATTATAGTAATTTAGTCATATTAATTTACTTAACATACGAATCTCTAATACATATAAGGTATGATATGTATTAAAGATGTATATATGTATAAGGTATGATTCAAATTTCGCGCTCCAAATTATTCACCCCTACATGCTGAGCACCTAGGAAGGAAAATCAGCGGAGTGTCGCTACTGTATATATTCTTTATGTTGTGATACAGTGGTATATATATATATATATATATATATATATATATATATATATATATATATATATATATAACAATTCAGCTAAGAGGATATGTTTTCGAGTACATTCGCGCCCCAATGCTGATTAAAAACTTCACCTCACTTCGTTCTTATACAAAAATAGACTAAAGTATTAATTTTTATTTGACATCTATCTAAATTTTCTGCCCTTTGTTTGTTCATTATTGATTTAGTTATTTCATATTAATGTGAATAATTATTGTATAATATAATTACAAGTATAAGTCGTATTTTAACTATTTCTTTATATTTATAAAATAAAAAATATAAATTTGCGAGTAACTATAGCGGCCATAAAGGAAATGCGGTCGTGAAATAAATGCGGCCATAAAGTATATTCAGCCGTAAAGTAAACTTTGACGTTATTCAAGAACAAAATTTAAATGAAAATTTATAAAAAAATTTACTGCAGTTTAATAAGAGCCTCTTTATTTCTCTAATTTCAGTTAGGTTATTGATTCCATTATTTCATTAGTGAAATAAGTACAACATTATCAAAATCAAATTGGAAAGTAGGTATATCTAGAAACATTAACAGCTATAAAAATAGAATACTTAGTTCTTGTTATCTTTATAAATATTAGTAATATAGTTACACATTACTACATTCACAGAGATTTGTATTTTACAATTCAAAAAACTTAAATGACAAATTTATTTATATCGTTAATATGTTTATAACAACAAATTTTGTTGTAGTAACTTAATAACGCACAAAATTAATCAGTTCTTGGTATTTTTTTGTTTATTTGCAAACGTCAAGAATTCATCATTTCAAATACATTTTTGTACTTATTCAAATGGAAGTAGAAAAATTATTGTATGAAACACGTAAGGAAACTGGATGCTTATTAAACTTCTGCTCTTGCAAAACTCGCCTTCTTCTCGTTTTGTAATTTTCGTATGCGTTAAATAACCACATTTGTTTCCTTACTTGTTACATAAATAACTATTGTTATAATCGCCTAAAAAATGTTGTATGCACTTCGGCTAAAAGTTCTTTTACGACATTGACACACAAGTAACTATTAATGACCTCATAACAGGACACTTCACAAAAACTTTTTTAAATGAAATTAAATGTTATCTGTCTTTAATTTTTGTTAGCCTGAGAATAGAATTTTGATTTGATTTATTTAAGATCAGAAGATATTAAATGTACCAAACTTTTGGAAATAATGTATGTATATTATTAATGTGCGAATATACAGTTACATACATACATATATTATAAAGATAAATATCATATGTAGTAGCTTTGCGAGATATGCTTGTGCTAATTAATTACTTATTATGAAACTCTGTTAATTCAAAAGTTTCGTTTTATTTAATGTGATTATTTTGCTTGAATTGTAATCATATTGTACAACAACAAAATTGTGAATAATGATAAAACTTTGAAAAAGTTTAACACGGTATTTTTTTCTAGTCTTTTATCGCTACCGAAGGAGACATAGTCCCTATAACGGTGTAGGTGTGTTAACACATGTATTTAACGTTTATTGTCTTGTCTTGTCTGCTATCGTTATCATGGGTCACGGGCAATAACGGAATTTTTACCTTCCATCACATTGGTAAAGGCGTTTATTGAAAATGTCATAAAATCTAAACTATTTCCTGTAAAGTACCTACGAGTATAATTACAATTTTTTAAGAATAATTATTTTTGAGGGATGCTACAATCGATTATAACATTTTTGCGATGATCAGCTGTGTAACAATGCAGCCAAGATCCTGTGAACTCGAGCCGATCCGACTCATTGTAGATTAAAAGAAAATTTTTTAATGACCTCATAAAAGGAAATTTTATAAAATACTTTTTTGGATGAAAGTTAATGTTATGTATCGTTCATTATTCTTCTTAGCAGAAAAATATAATTTTGAAGTAATTCAGTGGGTAGAGCCAATCGTTTTTCTGTTCGAATAGCGATAGTTTTCGAGCCTATAAAAAATTAAATAAGTCTAATAATCGTTGTTGACACATAGCGTTTCTTACATTGTCTGTTTTTTTTTTTGGTTAGTTTTAATTTCAAAAAGGAACTCACTTCTGACGCAACGAAACTGGGACGGAGGAAAATGTAGCTAAAATTTCACTTGAAACTACTAAATGAAGACAATTTTACGGACAGTGGTGGTTTACTTGATTAGCGCGCAACCATAAATACTGCTTTGTCCGAGTGGTTCGGAACCCACTATAAGCTGTAGGTCCCCTATCCTTTAATTGAACTACGGTCTGTTGGACAAAATTAATTAAATAATAAATAAATAAATTCGATTAAATTTTGTAACGGAATTAATTTTGAATTAGGCTTTTTCTACATGAGGGCTAGTCTTGAAACAGAATATAAGAGACGGCCGACGCCAATTTGTTCTATCGTCATAACTTTTAGTTATGACATTTAGTCGGCTGATATTAGGAAATCAAGTCTAGTCAAGTAGCTTAAATATCAAGTCAAGTCGTGAAACCATATCCGTTTTAAATTATCGTATACAATAAGTAATTGTATATTAGTAAACGCTTTTCACAATACACTGATATTATCTGCGACACGTATGTATATGTGAAAAATTGAATGTACAAATGCAATGTTTTTATTTTCTATTGTTTATTTGCACTTTCTTGTTACTACTAAAAAGACATACAGAATTCTGAATTTAAAACTGAGTTGCACAGGTTTTGTTATAAGTTTAAAGTTTTACATCTTTTTAATGTTTCTGAACGGTACACATAAAGAATATTTCATATTCTTAGAGCATGCAGATTTTATTACAGAGTTTTAATTTTTTGGAATTAAAAATTTTATGGGTAATATAATACAATAGTTTCCTTCAACTTGCGAGAAAATATAACAGTTAAATTTTATATAAATGCGCAGAAGTCAAAGAAAAGTTGGCTGAAAAATGATTTCGGTATTGACCAACCGTTTACCCAGACATAAAAAGTTGAGAGGTGCAATAAAATTAGATGTAAATTTTATCATCGCTTTAAAACAACATTGCGGAGTTTCTCTGATTGTTCTGGATGGCAAAGTTGCGGATAAAGTTGGCAAGCCAGGCTTACAGGCGAAACTTCCATAAGTAAAGGACTGCGAAGTAGGGAAGTTATTTTAATTTCACTATAAATCCACGCAAAAGAAAGAAGTGCTCTACAATAATTACTATAAATTACATTCTCTTCCTTTTCTTCAAAGCAATGCTACAGGATTTCATTTCAGTTTCAGGGACTATTTATTTAAAAGATATTTTTTCAATTTTGATTATATCCATATAGATTAGTTAAAATATTCATTTTCTTTTTACCTACTGCCAAAGAAAACTAAGAATTGTTCTAAAATCACATTATAAAATTTAATGAAGCACGTTTCAAGTCCCCTTAACTTGAATTTATGAACTTTACAATAAGGTCTGTAGGTGTGTATGTGTACGTTATGTGCATTGATGAATATATGGAGACCGTGGCCATTTATATTCCAGAAAATTTAAAACTTTGTATTTAAACGTTTTGTTATAGTTATAAAGTGTGGAACAGGGAGAGTAGTCCGCGCCGAAGCTCTAGGGTCATGAATGCCCCTGTTAAGATTTGAATTTTTCCTTTTTTGTTTTATGCAGCCCACCCCAAATATGTAGCACTAGCCGCCACTGCATTTAGCTGGATGTTTCTGACCGAATTTGAGATGGCCAATATTAATATACGACGGTGACAAAATTTTGGTTTTTAGTTTTTTAATTAGGGTTCGTACAAATTTTATGTGTTATTAATCTGTATCGGGGGTCTATCGTAATCAAGTGCAAGTTTTTTATGAGAGTTAACATCTTGTATTAATTTTGGGTGACTGTACCACAGAATAGTTACATACAGAAGCGACACTCCGTGTCCGTACTTTTCGTGTTATCCTATTCAGTTCTATGACCTTGGAGCATTGTGTAGACCTTTAAATTTATTGACCTCCCCTATCTCTCCCTAAAATGTGACAAAACTTTCCGATTTTAAACAATGAGCCCTCTAATTTTCGTTTCTCTGTCTTACTGTCGCTTCTGTTATTCTGTGACTGTACCCCAGTAGTCCGCAGGTTGTGGGTCTGCAAAGAGCTCCCTCCTGAGAGTTGCGTCCCGGGCAACCGTCCGCCTGGACAGCCCCTATCTTCGACCCTGATAGTCACAGAAAATATAGTGTAAGAAATTTATTTTAATAAATTAATAATGTATGCTATATTTATTTATATTATGTCGAGACACTTTGCGTGATTCCATTCCATGATATTTACAGTTTGTTAGGCATGATTTCTTTTAATTTTAAATAAAAAAAAAATTCCCACGTTAGTTTACTCATCGCCCCTCTCGTGCATCCGCCACTGCTTTACAGATTGACAATTATTATTATTTGATTTAATTTTGTTTGCCATTTTTTAGGAGCCAATGGAAATTTCTTCCCGTTCTACGATTTCTTTTTTCCCACTATAGAAAGATGTACACCTCAGACAAAGACAGCTCATCAGAGACTGTTTATTTTGGCATACTTTTTCGAGGTTATTTTGAAAAATGATAGAAAGAGAGATAATATTATTTCTGTAATTTAAACCAAGATAATGCTTCAAAGTATGTCGTTGCTATGATAACAACAAAAATTTTAGGTGTACAAAAACACTGATTACAACTAACTGATATAAATGAAAATTTTCTACTGAGAAAATTGCATTTTTTATTACTTACGTTCACTGACTGGTTTTTTATGAGACTGTTAATCGAAAATTATGAATTAATTGGATTACTAATTAATAATAAAGTAATGAATTTACTCGCTAACCTCCATTTCTCAATTCTCTTTGATTCTAACTTATTTGCTTTACTTTTTATGATTACTCTTTTCATGTCTAAATCCCCGTTCAGCAATATTACACGCAACAGTGAATTTCAATGTTTATTTATTGACGGTGACAACGGAGCAAAATAAACTCGAGCAGCAGAAAGATATTTGTTTACCGATTGTCAATTGTATCGGGTGAAACATGAAAATGCAGCAGTGACAATGATTGCCAATAGCGGAAGAAATAAAATAGTTGCATGTGTTTGTTAACGAACAATAAAAACAGAATTTGTAGTTATTGATTTGAAATTAGGATGCATATGATATTATATTACTTTTAAATTTCGATTCTGTTTGACATTTTCCCTATGCAATTGTATAATTTAAGTGTTATATTATTTTGTAGTGGAAAACATTGCACTAATTTCACTTATACATTTTTGGACAGTTTGTAATACAATATAGAGTCAGGGCAAAGTTTTAAAAAAATCTAATGTGCCCCTATAGCTGCTCTTGCATTATGATATTTTTACTTTACATTACATTAATTCGAAAATCATCGCTGTGATTTAAATTTCCTAAAGGACAAGGACAAAAATCATAACTATTAATTATTATTTTGTAACATACGAATATAAAGAATCATATGATAATATATTCCTGTCACTTACATTTTCCTCTCAACTCTGTCCAGGCGCAGATATAAGGAAAGGATACTTGAAATAGTTACCCCCTCCTTCCTTAAACTTTATACTTATTTATCAGAATAAATAAAATATTGTTACTAGAATAATTAAAAACCACAGATCACATAAGTAATAATAAAGTATATTTGGCATATTTGGATATAAAAAAATAAGATCGCAAATATGGAAAAATTGACTAACAATAAGTGGCACACGAGTATATTATAATAGAAATTAATGTAGAATATGTAATCAACAGATTTGCTAGAAATAACGAATTTCTTTCATAATTGGAAGGACTGATGATCAGTTTAAATATAAAACTATTCTAACTCACAGAATTTTATTTTGTTTGTGACACGAACTGGTTTATTTTTTATTTTTGTATGTTCCTATTTTTATATATTATAGATTTTATTAAAATCCAAAATATATTATTACCGATCAGAGTTGCATAAAAAACTGATTTTATTAAAAAAATTGATTTTAGTGTATTATAATATCAAAAACGCATTAATTATGAAAAAAAAATATCGTAAAAAATTAATTAAAAAAAGCTGTGGTAAAATCTGTTTATAACGATACCACTTATAACGTAAAAATACAGTAACGTTATTTTATTTTTATGTTATAATGACTTCCGGTTCTAGCGACGAAATTTATGGGTTCTCTTTGATGTTGTTATAATCAGATTTTACTGTAACACATTTCAAAGTAAATTTAAGAAAAAATCACACATTAGTGCAAAAAAAAAATCTGTTTTATAAATCAGGGGTGGGATAACGTTAACATAAAAGCTTATGTTATTTCATAACGTTATAAAAAAAAACAATTTGTTATATAATGGTATATATGTTATAAACGATGATAAATGATGGAAAACCGTTGATTGAAAAAATAGTAGATTGTAGTTATTTTGAACCTATTTAATTAAACCCCTAAATATTATAATATAATCAATTACAAACTATAATGCAGCTAGGGTCCTGATGGCTCCTAATTATTACTCGTCCTTGATCCTAGAAAATGGATAACTAAGCACAAACCTCAGTGAGGAATTACCCAAACACTCGCACACTCTCACACACAATCGTATCTCGTGGGCAGCCTGGTCAGGGCCACTACAGCACAAAGCTGCTTCAACCTCTCGTTGGTAACCTGGCTAGGGTCACTATGGCCCACAGCCGCTCGCTGCTCCGTCGGCGGCCGAGCCACGGCCACTACAGCCCAAAGCTGCTCGCCTCTCCGTCGGCAAACCATCGACGGTTCACACATCTTCAATATATCAACACACTACTACTACACTATATCACACTAAGTCATCTCATATCATTCATGGTAACTCAACTCACAATCCATACACGATAACTCAGCTCACAATCCATACACGGTAATTCAACTCACAATCTACACACGGTAACTCAACTCACAATCCACACAACTCACCTCAATTCTATTTACTCAAGATCACTATCAAAATCACTACACAATACTCACTGATCGCTTTGAAAGCTAGAGAAATATTGAAAGAATAATTGTCGATCTCTCCGCATGATACTCATGCTACGAATTAAATTAGGAAACTGATATTATTAAAAGGTAATAATAATTACCATCAAGTTATTTAATTTATCAATGAAATATATCTTTAAAAAAATTAAGAACATAACGTTAAATTAAATAGTTGATGAGTTGCGACGTATTGCTAAGAGTTCATTGTTTCTTCAAAATTTTTGCCTTTGATGAGTTTTTCATTACATTTTTATGTAGTCTTCTGTAGTCTTGCATAAGTTCTTCTCCGATTATCAATCCTTAATAATGGGCATTTAATTACCGAAACCGGTAGGAAATAAATTATTACTTCAGAACTGTGTGAATAAGACTATTCTGAAAAAAGTTTTTTATATAACGTTATTTTTGTATCGTTATTATAACGTTAAAATAACTTTATTTTTTCTCTTATAATAAAAATTCGTAAAAAAAATTAAATAAAAAATGTACTTAAAATATTTTTATTATTACCTTATTTTATAATTAGTAGACAATTACCCTAATAACAACATGACACATGTGTAATCATATTAGCAGTAGGATGATAGAAGGTTTGTGATTAGTGTATTTGAAACAGTCTTCAAACCTTTCAAACGCTATTAGTAACATTTATGTGTACATTTAGGTTATACCGAAAAATATTAAAATATCGGTATATTACGAATTTATATTCTCTCAAAGGCAAATAACGTTATAGTGTATCGTTATTTGTTATGTTACGGTCAAATAACGTTATTTTGTTATTGTTACGTTATTAACAAAAAAAAAATAGGAAGTGAAACGTTATTGTAACGTTATCGGGTTACGTTACATTTTCCATCCCTGTTATAAATTCAAAATAATATAACAGTAAAGTCGTTTTACCAACGAAGTTAAATAAATTCTTGAAAGAATTGCCACATGATAATAATGCCCACATGCTTTCCCCTCAATTTTTGTAAATCTGGAATGCTAAATAACAACGACTAACAAAAAATCAATGTGATTTAAATCAAGTAGTTTAAATCAATGCAACCGTCTTACCGACCTTACCGATATCTGCGTTAAAGCATAAATATAATATTAGTTAGTTATAATAGTAATATAATATATTTTTATTTTATTTTTGGATAAAATAAAAAATAAATATATAAGATAAAATAAAAATCAATACATTTTGTAGTTCGTTACATGATTGGTAGATGTCTACGTTATTATACCACTAGACGTAACAAAGTGACATTGTATAAAGAACCGGCGGCAACTAGCTACCTATTTAGCATTTAATGAATGACCTTACTTTAAAAACTCTAAAATTAAATTTGTACCTACTTGCCCACAAATTATTCAAAATTATTTGCTTTTAAAATAGTTTTTGTACAATAAAAGTATACAAAAAAAAATTATGCGACGGATTGCCGATAGCAGAATTTATGGTCTAATATCGTAAATCGGTACTTTCTGCTTGTGAGAGATGAAAAAACAATTGTGCTAAATTTAAAATTCCTATCGCTGAAATTGAACAAGGAATTGACTTGAGGATGTCGAATTAGATAGGGAAATTTTTCCTGATATAAAGTACGTAGAAAGTAGCCAACTGTAATTTAATGAAATCGTGTTTTAAACCATGACGTTGAATTCAGATTAGTTAATTTATCCTCAGGTTGAAATAAAAATAAAAATAGTGCATGTAATTTATATTGCATTTAAGATTGGGGCTGCGCTTTGTAAAAACAGTATCATACATCTCGTGTAACATATTGCAAACAATTAAAGCGGTAAGTCCTTTAATCTGAGTGTAGTGAATCTTGTAGGTTAATTATTATCGCGTAGCTTGTAGCTGTAAAGCAGATGGTAACAATTAGTAATCCCGTTTTATGAAACCCGTGTAATCAGAGCCCAATAAACCAGCGTGCATGCTCACTGCTCCCGCTCGGCTGCTGCTCCTTCCAATGCATTCTCGGCTTTGTCCTGGCCTGATCCAGGCGGTGCGATCCAAGCCACGAATGCAATCACAGTATAACTGAAAGACACGTACACTATTCTACCGAGAATACAGGTTTTTTGATTATTGAATAGGTAATGTCTATAGAATAAGACTGCTTCATTCATACTCGTACGTTAGATTGAAATCGTGGCTCTCTTATAGAATAATTTTAGCTCGGCGTATATATTATGCAGAGTTTTATCAATCTATTTTTCTAATTACTAATTACTGTAAAGGAAGGAGGTAAAAAAATTTGAATAACATTTGAATTTACAATACTGTAGTTACATTGAAAGTGTAGAATTTATTTATAAAAAGTTAAAGTGATTATTATAACTTTTTATAAGTAAGCTCTACACTACAAAGGTTACTATAATTGAAAATTGAAATGGTGTTCAACCTATTCATTAGTTGAGTGGTTACACAATATAACTATAATCAACCTTGTTTTAGTTCTATTGGAGTTTCTTTATATTTTTTCTGTTTTAATAAATACGCGTGTTCATAATACTTCTTTATTAATCTTATTGGTACATAATTTGTAATTATATTTTTTACAGCCTTTCTTTGTTTTATATTATTTATTTTCCTTTGAATTTTTTTTTTTCAAATGAGAATGCCTATATTGATATACATATAAAAAAGCATATAAAAATAAACTCCTACAATCTGAATTAGTCTGAAGACCTTTTGACTGTGTAGGTCGTTGTTGAATAAATAATCACAGTTGTTATTTTGAGTGTAGGGAAATAAAAATATTACGGGATTTTTTTGTATATTATGTTGAATTATGCTATTAAATTGCACTAGTACATAGATGTGAAAACACATGTAGCATTGTCCTGTGCAATAAAGTAACTTAGTTATTAGCTGGACAATTTTTATTTGCAAAAAATTTTTTCGTATTCAATGTACATGCCAATCTTTGTTTGGGATATGAGATGTTTACAAAAATTTATGAACATTTTTTTGTACCTATTTGTCAAATTTCAACAGTCATTGTACCATTTTAATACATCTAAAAATTGTAAAATATGAAGTAAAGTTGTAATAGAAAATATAATTGAAATAAAATAGCAGATTAGTGTGTTGTATTTGATTATTAATAGTATAATTTGTACCTATTGTTTTGATTTGTTAGTTAGATACGAATAGATTTTTTCTTCATTATTTATTATACTATATTTCGTGAATTCGTAATAAATAAATAAAAAATATTTTTATATATTAAGATGTTAACTTATGTTAGTATGATCGTATTTTTAATTTATTAAGAAAATCTGTTTAATCATTATTATAAAAATGTATGCAGGATGCACTATGTGACTTTTTGCTATAGCCATTTTATAAAGATGTTTGGGATTTTTTGTCGGGAAATTCATATAACCGTTCTTAGATATTCACTCGATACTACAAAGGACAAAGGAATTTGCATTTTCATGAGAAAACGGCTGTGTCCACCAGCTGATAATGTCTGTTGAGTCCATTTTCATCTAAATAGTTTTATAAATATCCAATGCATACGATAATTGCTATTAAAAACAATTTATCAGTTCATTTATTTTATTACTTAAATACACATACCACATACTACGTCAAACTGGCTGCTTGCTTTTTAGTATTATACTCAACTGTCGTTGTAATTTCATTTGTTTTCGGTTTAATACGATGCTACAAAGAGTTAACCAATTTTCAGGATATTGCCTGTTCGTCTGGCGTTATAGATGATATTATTTATGAGAAAAATAACATTATTAAACAAATAGAAATAATTTTTGGACTACCAAATATTCGTCAAGCAAATATTGAAAAAATAGTAATTAATAAATATTGCCATAGCTCATTTAACTTTGTCTAAATTTATCGCTTTACATTTCCCTGTTGTTATTTGCGGGTACTGTTCCATAAAGATCCAATAGCGTAATTAGATCTATACGATTTATGCTTTTGATTTGGACCCCGTAAGTTTCAGGGGTCGGATAGCCAGATAAAATACTTCTATAAAAATAAAAATATGTATTATCTTCAGTGGTATTTTTTACTATATCTCCATTGTTTCACACATTCAACAATGTTTTTCACTATTAGCCTAGCACCCACCCTTATTTTCATTTATTTGACACGAGAAATCACTTTTAACTACCGTTTACTTAGTAACTATGGAAATCTAGGTCAACAATATAAACTATCATTTATATATGACTCATTAAACTACGAGGTATGTAAATTAAGTAATAAGACTATTTTTTAAATTGTTTGAATAGACTTACAATTCAATATTTTGTCTCTCAAAATAACTTCCTTAGGAAGCCACAATGCTGGAGACGGTTTTTCCTATCCTCATGGCAATGCTGGAAGTCGGATACTGGAATCACCTTCAACTGGTCATTGACGTGATTTTTCAATCTCGGGAAGAGGAAAAAGTCATAAGAACTTAAGTCAGGCGAATAAAGAGGCTGTGGAGCCAAAATAATGTTTTTACTGGCCAAAATATCATTTTTTCAATCATTTTTGGGCAAATTTTTCTCATCATCGTCAAAATCTGATAAACGGTGGTGTGAATCAAATTTAACTCTTCCCAAATCATTCAGTACCGATTATCTAAGTGCACAAGATCCCAGATTCTGTTGACATTTTTATCAGTTTTTGAAGATGAAGGCCTTTTGCTGCGTGTTTCATCTTCAATTGACTGTTTTCGTTCTGAAAATGTATTAAACCACCGAAAAACCTGACCTCTTAAAATATACGGTCTCCGTAAGCCTGCTTAAGTTTTGTCAAAATATCCATTGCACTGTGCTCAAGTCTGAAGCAAAACATGATGGGACACCATTGTGTGAAACTGACGTTTCATAAAAAAACTGATACAAAAAAATCGTAATATACAACCAAATGATTCTAGCGAGTTCAAATTTGTACTGAAGGTTTATAATAAATTAACCTGCCTTTCCTATAAGTCCTGCATTCTAAGTATAACCAGATCGAACGCTAAGTAGCTAGTTTTCGATTATTACTAATTTACACATCTTTTATGTAAACTATATATATGGATGGATGTACAATGTAATTTGCTGGCTCATTTAAATGAGTATTTCGTATTGATACATATATAAAATATACTTATCAACAAATATAACGATTTAAGAAAAAATATATGAAATATCATGAAAAAATAATTATGATATAATTTATGTTAATCTTTTCAAAAACTTATAACTACGAAAAACAAAAACTATTTTTTAGAAGCAATTACAATAAAAAATTACAAGAACATACATTTTAATATTACTACTATGCAGTGATAATGAGAAAACAGGGTGTAATTATTCAAAATTTACTCTGTGTTTCTCTTATTCAAAATATCAGAGTTCGCAACGGTGTGAGAGCACGAGAGAGTAGTAAGTTGCAGGAATGATTGCAAGTAAAGGTAATTTTGCTAGGGCGCGAAGTGAACAGACCATTTAACAAACAGTTTAGTTTTCATGCGGTTTTAGGCGCAAACTACACGCTACGTAAACGTGCCAGTGGTGAGAATTAGCGGCAAGGGCTGAATACCTGTACCAGCTAACCACAATCGTGAAAGGGGAATCCACAATGTAAATACATACTGGAATTCGAGAACGGGAAAACACTTCTAATGGAAATGTTACAACAGACACCTCTTTGTTTTACACACACCATTCTATTGATTTTATGGAATCATTCTAAACTCAACTCAAATTATTAATATAATAATTTTTGTTTTCCAATTAATAAGGTTTTATCAAATCAAGTAGCTTGATGTTTTTATAAATTATTTCACTTCATTTGAACATCAAGTTTTTCTTTAATTCACTAAAAGATTTGAAATGAAGCTACATTGCTATATACTTCATAAACTTCATAAACAAATCTTATTTCAAATTTATTAGTAGAAGTCGAATGAAGTGAGAGGAAAATGGATAATAACTTATGTGAAGTAAGCAAGAGCTCAAGTTATCTAGGGTTCGCTATTTTGTCTCCAAAAATTGGTAGACACATTTAAAATTGAGTGCTTTGCTTAGAAGTCGGATGTTGTTCTAACCGACTACCTTGACAAATCTTATTTCAAATTTATTAGTAGAACTCGCATGAAGTGAGAGGGAAATGGAAAATAACTTATGTAAAGTGAGCAAAAACTCGAGTTATCTAGGGTCCGCTATTTAGACTCCAAAAATTGCCAGGCAACTTTATAATTGCGTGTTTTGCTTAGAAGCAGGTTGTTAAAAATAAAAAGACAAATGATATTGTTAATTACATGTTTTATAAACAACAACAGCTGTTAAAATCCAATTTTTCAGGGTTGTTATAACTGCTATAAAAATCAGCAATATTTTAGGTGATAACTTTGCATTATGTTTTGTTAACAAGTTGTAGATTACAATTATATGATTTAGTTTCATAAATAAAATTTTTTATTTACTTATTAATCATTGTGATTTCTTTAAACTATAAAATAAAATTGATGAAAAATCAAGGAGCTTGGAAAAATACATGATTTTTCAAGTACTTGACATATTACTACTTGGCTTGACTTGAAATTTGGCTACTACTACTTGATTCGATGTCAAGTCAAGTCAAATCAATTAGCTTGAATATCAAGTCAAGCAGTGAAACCATACTAATTAGTAGGGATTGGAGATATAACTTTGGCTATCTTCCGTAATGATGGGTTTTTTATGTAATAATTTATAATCGCATTTCTTGAGCAGAATAAGATTAATATTACAAATTTAAAACAACCTTGGTTTTGATAGTTTTAAGCTTTTATCAGCTTTTTATAAATAAAAAATTAAATGTTTAACAATAATTTATGATTTTGGTGCTAAAGTCATAATACGATTAAATGAGACAATGGCAGCAAAGATGCATATCCATGTTTCTGTAGCATTTAATCCCGCAAACCTGAGTTGTGAATATTGAACACTAACCACCAGTCTAGCTACGATGGCAATATTTTTATGCTTGTGAAAGGAAACTTAATTCCTATTGTTACATTTATGGGCAGCGAAGGCTCAATTGGTTAGCATATTTCTTATCCAACTGAATAAAGTGCAAGATATGACATAGAATTGTGATATTAGATATTAGTACTCAGTTCTACGACATACCTGTTCCATCGCATTAGATCGTTCCCCTTACTTCTTAACAAATGATAGTTTCCTGGTGATTGTATGGTCGTTAATTAGCAATTCATTACTTAATAATGTATAAAATACGACCTAAAAACATATAGGTGTCTAAAAATTTATTTTCATAACAATTTAAGCATTTTGACATATTTTCTTGGTGAGAGGAAGTGTGAGAGACGAGTGAAGTAGCGAACAGCGACATGTAAAGAAAAAATAAATATTTTGTAGAAATAAATATTGATATCTTGTAAAAATAAATAAATTCTGTTTCGTGAAAATAAGTGAATATTAGGTAATAATTAGTGTGCTGAGTGTGTATTACTAACCTTTTATTTTGTGATATTTTAGTTTAATCAGAGTTTTTGTTATATTCATCGTTATTTAATAAACTTGTAATATAAATATTCGCGTTTTGAGACTTTTTACACTTCACCTATATAAATAAACGTTACAATATCGATAGATGGAAAATTAAATAATCTAACCAAATATACCACATACAACCCTATACATTTAGCGGAACAGATGGAAACAGCAAAAAGCTTTTCTCATGTTAATTCCCTATGTCAAGGTTTCTAGTATTCATTCTGCATATATACGAGTATATATCGACATGTTTGAAGGAAAGGTATTACTGAATACGAAAATAACGTTTTTTTATTTTGTTATATAAATAACGAATTTCGTTATGATAACGACAACAAGATTTTTTTACAGAATAAGTGTAATGGTAATATTCTTACGTTTTCGAATAACAAGAGAAACAATATCTACTTCGCCTACTTTCCTGCTACGAATGCTTCGCCATTGCTCGCACACTGTCCTTGTCTTCTCTTCACATAATATCCAACATGTGAGTTCTATTGCGGAAAACTACAAATACTTTATTGGCTTCTTTATTTCAATGAAAGAAAATAAAAAGACTATCTGCTAGTTAGTTTTTACTACTATTGTTAAAACATCCACGTAATAAAATGGCTATACCAGCTATGTAAATATCCTTGAAAGATATGCTAGTGTTACTTCCTTTTTAGAATGGCACATCACGACATTCTTCGTGAAACAAAACTAAAATATTTAGTTCGTGACAATGTCGCTTATATTTTAGTGGTACTGGTTTTCAATTTGTTGCTCTGAAAGAAATGTACCTACAATATGTTATTAACTAACAAACCACTGAGGACATTTTGGGATTCTTTTATTGTTTTATTAAAAATATCTTAAAAAGAACATACGAGTATTATATTTCACTTATAGATAACAATTTTATTAATGTCCTGTTGCATCAGCAAGCCTTAAATTTTAAGCAACACTTGACAGCAATGTATTGCTGAGAGTTTACTTCATCAGTAAACATAAAGTAGTTTCATTACCATAGTAACAGAATGACAGGAATGTATTGAAACTTTGAAGTGTTTATGTTATGACTAAACATAGGGAATACTAGTCAGACTCATCGTATTTCAATATCAATCAGACACAACGACTAGTAGGTTGATCTTTTTTATTTTATAATGTAGTAATTTTTTTTTTTTTGATTTTTAACGTTTATTTTAATCTTCCACTGGACGAAAAAATAAAATCATTTTAAAATGAAATAAATAAATATGTACAGATATGTACATATTACATTAAAAAATAAAATGAATGCTTCACGCTTTCATGTAACCAAAGTATTTTACTTCTAGGTTGTCAAATATCACAAGTCTTCCTCTGTATCATTTAGAAATGCTGATAATCATTAACACATATTTCTAATTCCACGATACTAGTGTAGTTATATTTGAAAGCAAATAATAAACTTATTCCTTTTATGAATTGAGATATGTGTTATTTTGATAATTCAGGATGTTAACAAAGGGTGGTATAATTTTGGAACAAACTAATCGGCGTTAGTGGCTAATCAATTTTTTGAATCTGGCTGTAAGTATTTAAACATTAATAAATCATTTTTAATTTCTTTAATTGGTATTTAATATTTTTTTTAATCTATGTTTACTATCCCTATGTTTACTCATAAAATAAACGTTTTAATACATTGCTGTCAATCAGTTTACAACGTAACTATAGTAATATTCTATGTTTACTGATAAAATAAACTCCCTGTATAGTAAATTACAATAAAAGCGATTTTAATCATAGAAACATTTGTAATGTGAATTTTTTAATAAAAATACATATCACATCTATTGTCAAATAGCTTTAATAAAGAAATTAATACTTAATGTTACAAAAAATAGTGCATGATACATATTCGTAATGTGTCTTTTTTACACTTTTTTACACAAGTCATAATCGCTACATGGGTTAAACGTTAAAGTGACCTAACTAATTTCATCTCATCTGGCTAGCAAAAGGAATAAGCACTAATATCTGAAATACTCATTTGGTCACATTTTATAAAATAAATTGGTTACACAAACTGGAATAGTATAAGATATAATTGAAATTGATTTCATGAAATGAGTATATTATTTTTAATACCTATAGTACTGAATATTTTGTTACTATGATTGTCGTTAAGATGGTTATAATTAAAGGAATAAATTTAAAATTTATTATGGGATTAGAATAAAGCAATTTAAATATTTAAATGTATTTTCCAGGTAAGTTATTGACATTCTGAATAAGATCAAAGGTGTCGAATGCGGATAAAGAGAAACGCTTTATTATTAATTTCTTTTGTACTGTACAATATTATTATCACTGGCAAGCGTACGGAGGAACAGAAGCAATGTTTTTCTTGATTTTTTAATAATATAGGGAAATTATTAAATTAATTGTAGAATGTACTCAAGTATAACATAATAATATTACCTACTCCGTCCGTATGCGATTGAATAAGACTTTAAATTTTAGTGTATACAGGAACGCAACAAGAGAGTTGTGCGTCTTGTATGAACATTTCTAATCTAGCAAAGTTTAAAATATTTTTCCTGATATTCGTGTTAAAAGTGATTTTATTTCGTTCGTGGGGTTTGTTACACTAGGCTTCGCCTCGTTTCAAACTTCCCCACTCACTCATAAAATGTCAGTTAACACTTATATCATAAATAACTATTATTTCTTTTAAATTTACTGCATTAAATATTAGTCATTATTCCTAGCACCGTGCTTTTTAATCACTTATTTAAAATGCATAACAATGGAAAATGAAACATTCTGATAGGTCAAATTTGTAATGAGGTAAATAATCATAAGTATTATAATAAGAGCCATGAATTTATTCGAAACAGCGAAGGAGTTATTTAAGAGTCACTTTTGATCCGAGTTGTCGTTACTTCGCCGGAATTATGAGTAAACTAGCAGTAACAGTTCAACATAAAATTTTTGATATCAACAAAATGTAACCATGTCTATGACACTGTAGTTTTATCAAATTTCTTCACTGAAAAACTACCTATGGCCATCAAATGAAGCATTCTGATTGGGTGAAAATAACGTGTGTGGAATAATCAAGTATATATAATTCGAGCTATGAATTTAATCGGTAATATTTACTCATAATTCCTGCGAAGTAACGGCAACTCGGAACAAAAATTATTCTTAAATTTTTATATTACTTATGATACAAAAAAACATTCAGAAAAATACGCCAATGTAACAAATGTAAATCTGGAATTTACAGGATAAGTTAATTTAAAGTATATTTTAATTTGTAAATATTCCTATTCTTTCCGTTGTATTATAATCAATAATTATATAACAAATAAAATGTATCTATGTATTTCTAACTCCATATATTTAGTATGAAACAACGTATCACTATAAGTCACAGTATTCAAGAACGTTTCTAGATTTCAAATTTCTAGATGTTTTATTATATTTCCCTATTATACAATCCTATCATTCGAATCCATATTGCACCAGATACCTGCTTATGAGCTGCAGTTTTTGCAGTTCGTATGGAGCATAACATTGATAGACATCTATCAAATCGCGTAAAAATACGGTAGCAGAACACCGTAAGTAGTCAACAATTTTGTGGATGTAGCTGGACGACTAAAGTATTCAGTGATCATTTGATGGGTTGTATCACGTCTAAGCGCACTTGCGCAGACCACAATATAATCTAAAATAAAGAAGTTTTGTTATTTGATTTTTACATATATTTTAATAATGTATTAATGTACTTATTGATAAATTAATAAATTTCTTTGTGGTAATGCAGCTCTGCAGCATTTAAGGACAAGCCTCTAATGTTCATCACTGAATGTTGTATAATTATTTTTAGACATGTAAAAAGGCGATATTTTTTTATATTTCTATGAATAATTTTTGCAATATAAATATTAATAAAAATCTGAAAATAGATGGCGAAATGCAAACTCAGGTTATCTGAATCGCGCTTCTTACAAATAGGAAACAAAATGCTAGCAGAATAGAAAAGAAGGGAAGACGGCATTATATATTTATTTAAAGCAACAAATTTGTTAGAATGAATAAGAAACACAGTGGCGTAGAGTGAGATAGGGAAGCCGGGTAATTGTTTACATTAAATCAGTGCGGAGACAATAAAAGTGTCAGAGTTCAGGCAGGGCAACTGGGGATCGATGGCCCACATTTCCGCCCCGGTGCGAGCCACTGGCTCTGACCACGATGCAGTTTCCCTTATTCTATATTTCAGCCGTGTTACATGTACTACATAAAACATTATTATTAATTTTCATGTATCCATCATAGTTTACTGGTCCGCCCCAATTCGCATTTGTTCATACTCATGTGCAATTCCACACAAATCGGTTATGATTTACTCCAATGAGGACCAATATTCGTGTTCATTTATTTTATTGCCACTGTGCGAGCCTCAATCAAACTACACGCAGATATTTATCCTGGATATAATTATATTTTCACGTAATTTACCCCCAAATAATTACACCAAAACAAAATGCCTGCATTATTGCAATAAGGCTCGGGTAGATGACGTCACAATATGGAGGCAAACAGCTGATCGGTAGTAACATGCTTGGTGGCAAGCATATGACAGATCAGAGTGAATGTATGTTTATCTTTCAGTTTAAGAACGCTACTTACTTTATTTATATAAAAAACATAATTTCAATAATTGAGTAAGTATTTTATATTGATTTAAAGGTTTTGTAAATTATGAATATACTAAGAAAATAAAAAATGCCGATAACCTGCTGCGTTGTTGATTGTGGTAGCAGATCGGGTAGATATACAATTTCATTTTTTCGAATCCCGAAAGGAACCGATAGTAGATGACAATTAATGAATTAAAAAAAGAGAAGATGACAAGCTTGGATTTAAGCAACAGGACATGCAGATTTACAGGACAGTTAGAAAATGATCCATCCACATTTAAAAAACTTATATGCATCTAAACCAGGGCATGTAACCGGTTAAAAAAACCGGTAACCGATATTTTGAACGAAAATTGCGAACTTTAACTGTAATTTTAACCGATATTTTTCAGGCCGAAAATACCAGTAACCGTTAACCAAAAAAAATAAACCGGTTTTAGCGAACATTAACCTTTATTTTAATATCATTAAGCGAGAAAAAATTTTAATGATTTTTTTTATATCTGTGTTTTCTATTTGTATTTGAATATGAGTAATGACAGTATTTACAATTAACATTTTATTGGAGACTCATAAATGTAGGTAGTCTCTATGGCTGTTAAGTTTACTTAATTTTTTTGAACATTCATTAATTAAATTGCTTTTTTTAATTGTTATATTTTTCTCAGATGGTGATTTTTTATTACTTTTTTAAATTAATTATTCTGTAATTTTTTTAATCAAATTTTTATAATTAATTTGTTTTAATTAATTTTAATTATTTTTTTAACCGATATATTAACCGGTTTAAACCGGTTTCCAATTTTCAAAAAGAGCGGATTCTATGCAATTGCATGTGTTGTTTATATTAGGCATATCAACAAACTGTTTTCATATGTTCACGTTTCATCAAAAATTAAGGCCAAATATAAAAAAAAAATGCATATTTTGCATTTAATGATACTTTATTGCATATTTTGATTTTTTTTGCATATTAGTGCATATTTTAAGACTTTTTTCAAAAACAAAAATTAATTTTTGACAAATTTTGTTCTTTTTTGAAAACAGTATATTACAAGAAATATAATTTTGATCGTACTTTCAACAAGTGAGCATTTATATAAAATGTACTCATTGAAACCATTACAATCATATTTAATTTTTCGTCAGAACAAAAAAAAAGTGATTCTATCAGTGTTTTAGAACTGCTTAGAACTTAAGTAATTCTTATTTTGTAACTTGGAACTATAACAATTAGTAATGCCGAAAAAAATGTATTAAAAATATAAGCAGTATATAGCAACTTTCTTGTTAAAGATGACTTTTTTTTGTTTTTGTTTCAAAAAAGAGCTTTTGTAAATTTCAATATGAATATGAATTTGAGATTTTTTTTATTTTTGTTAGAATTACCTGTGATATTTATTGTCTTTATACATTTCATGAAATGTTCGAAATAAGACACTGCATGTAAAAATAGAAATAAGGAAATGATATAAGTAAAACGAGCCTGATGACATTATTTTTTTGCATATTTTTATTGTAAAGTGCATATTTATAACTTTTTTGCATATATCATGCATATTTTGATGATTTTTTAATGCATATTGCATGCATATTTTGACACTTTTTTAGTGCATATAATCCGCTCTTTAATTATAACGTTCTCTATAAGGGTTAACCGTTAAACAGTATTTTTTTCGGTTACATGCCCTGATCTAAACCTTTATACGCTTTGAATTCTTCATTTTTGTATGCACTTTTTTTCACAATTATATATATCATAATATGTTATTTGAGGTAAATTCTTCACATCCGTTACCAAATTCTTTTTATCAATCGTGTACGGATCCACATTATTTAATAATGATATTTTTGCTAAATAACGTTTCTTCGCTTCATTTTTATGAGTATTAAAATATTTACTCAACATATCCATAACTAAAAACGACACTAACAGCTAAACAGGTGTTACTTCAATGAAAATCATATGCTAACAACGCTTCTCTTGTCTACCAATCAGCTCTTCAGCGCCATGTTTGATGACGTATGTGCCCGAGCCTTATTATGAAAGAGACCACTTTTCCCAATTCAATCAACAGCATTTGTACATCCTGAAAGACAAAATTAGTTATTTTGCTAGAAGTAGATCAAGAGGGTATAGTATTTGTACCAAAAATCATATATTGAGATATTGATAACTAAACACTTATTTGGGTCCTTACTACCCAATTTTAACAGTTGCATGGACATTCATGTTTGTTTGATTTATAGAAGGCACGATTTCTCGGACGCCATCAAGGTCACAAGTCGCCTACATGATTATAGTTATAGACAAAAAGGAGTGAAGAGACATCATAGACGTGAAAAAAACATAATTGTAAAAATAACCGAGTGATTTTAATATTTAAAAAAGTGAGAAGAAAAAATGCTACTATGAAAAAGGAATGATATTTTCACTTTTTTTAAATAAAACATAATGTTTTTTAATGAAATGTCAATTAATTTAAAATAAAGTATACTCAACTTGAATAAATTTATATAAGTGATTTGTATGTCACGCCGATCGGATGAACTCTTATTTTATTATCTTTATAATCTTTGTTTCTGTTGTTGTTATTGTTCGTTTTTACAATTTTACATTTGTAGAGAGCAGCTGATTTGGAATAAATTAATATATTTATAATCGTTGTACTTCATGATCCCATAGTCTATTTATAAATATTGATGAAGTCTCTACACTCCACAAAAAATTTGACTATATACAAGTATGTCGTCCTTTTAAAATCATTGAGCTTTCAGAAATATCTGTGAAATAGGTAGATGCATAAGGCGATTCACTTGTACAGATATCTTGTAAAAATATTCATAATTTCTTTCAGTCTAATTCTTTAAATGGAAACTAATTATTATAACGTTCGCTTAGTTGTTACTTTTGCACGTTAGTGTACACAAGAAGGCACGTACTTTTTATATTGAACAAAAATATAAGAGAAGCGTGTGGAAAGTTTGTTAGGAAATTTCTTGTTGTAAGAAGTACGACATTCACTTTTGTTATCAATATCTTTCTTTTGTTTCACGTGTGGTACGATTCATCTCAATATATTTTCGCTCATCTTTTGTTCGTATGGCATAACTCAATTTCTAGAGATAAAAAACAAAGCGTTATTAGATAAAAAAGAAATACGGGGCAGGGTGCGTAAAATCTATATCATTACGTCGGCGTCTTGGCAGGACTCCTGCAGTCAGGCCAAGGCTACTTGATGCGCGCGATGATTAATGGATCGACGATATATTAGATTCGGAGAGGGGGTAATTTTCCTAAAGTGATGATACTCGCACAATAAGCGCTAAGATTTATATTAAAAAGCCTTGTACGAGACAACATTATTTTATCGTCAGCTAGTATAAATTTCGGCAATTTATGAGCAGTATTAATATATTTCAGGATTTTCGCAGCGTTTTGTTCAAAATGGATTATACGACATTTTTCAACCAAACGACCAGGTTTAAAATAATACACACCATATTATCGCGCCTTTCACTTACAAAAGATTCAAACTCACAAATTCAGCTTCACATTTTTGTTGACTCATACGCACCTAACTAATGTATATGAAAACACTTATAATATTATTAAAAATCGTATATGTTACAGATTAGGGGCAGCGATGTCTCACATGGTTATAGAGTCGTAGCTAGATAATTTTCTAAAAGAGGGCTAAAGACATATAAGTAGAGGGGGTCTGCAAAATAAAAATTAAAAAAAAAACTATGTATTACCTATATTTAATTAAAATCACCTATTAAAAAAATATATAATCTTAAAACGATAAATAATCATAATTGGTTCTATTAGTCAAGAAATTTCTTGCATTCGTTAGGTGAATGATGTAGACGGGGTACAGAATACATATTTGGAAAGCAATATGTGGCTGCAATGATACTGAAAAAACACAACAAATCTATCAGTGTTTACCTGTAATAAGTATCATTTCCACATACTGTTTTAATTTTAAATTTAGTTTTGATTTTATGTTTTAGTCGCAAAAAATATGCCTCTGTGCACAATCATTTCCTGCACATAGTTTTAATTTTATTTCTTTTATTTTTTAGTTGCAAGAGTATGCACACTGCATACTTTCTAAATCTAAAAATTAAACTGTGAGCTGTCACAAAATGTTAATTTACGTCTCCGATAATATAAAGAAAATATGTACTGTATATCAAATAAATATTAATAATATTAATAAAATCTAATTCAAAATGGATTGTACTGTTTTGTCCATAAAATCTGTAACAAGATTAAGAATTTGTGGTATTGTCGCGGCTGTAATTTTGAGAAAAAACGAACAATATACAAAGAAAAACAGATCAGAATGGTGGATTGACCCGTTAAATCAATATTGTGTTCAAAAAGTGAAAACCGTTGCTGGGAATGTGTCTTTAAATTATATAAAATAAATTCATAAGCCATATTTTGTTCCATTTTCAATTTTCAATCAGCTGCACAATTATGAACCTATTATTTTTAATGTACCTAGACCAAGGCAGTCGGGAAAAGTAGGTGCCTACATATTATATGAATTAAGGTAATTTCATAAATATTAAAAACAAGAATTGTGTATCTTTTTTCTGATAAGAAATATATGTAGGTAGCATATTTTATTTTTCTTAGGAGGGGCTTTAAAATTTACAGGGGGGGGGGGGCAAGCACCCCCCAGCGTCCTCTTGGCTATGACCCTGGTTATTGCGCTCTGACTGGAACTAAGTGTAACATCTGGATTTCAAATCTCAACTTCGACAATTTTTATCAAAATAAAATACCGTTAATTAGCAACTTATATCGCTAAAATGCAAGTAAAATTTGTCACGAATCAAGTATCTAGGTAATTGCAGCCCTGTTATTTTTTTTGCTTTGCATATGAGATATGATAAATGTTACACATTGCCCTGTGCTAATAGCCATTTAATTTGTTGTTCATTATATAAGTATATTTTATATCACTCTGCATTTTACAATAAAAGAAAAATTCATCTCTAAAATGACCTCAAGTTTTTAATTTATATTTATCACTCTGGTAGAGAGTAAGTCAATTAGGGTTGCCGCGAGACGACACAAATATCTCGTTTTGATTTTCGAGACGAGACGAGTCGAAATAAATATTGTCGAGATAAATTCGAGGCGAGATGACCTAACTAAACGTCTCGAAAGTCTCGATTATGATTATAAATTATTTTAATTTATTACATATTTTTGTATTTTTTTTGACGGTCGAACAATCCAGGATGTTTGAAAATGGACACTGAACTGTACTATAAAGTACAAATAAATAAATAAGTAACTTACTTCGTCACTGTGTTTTTCTCATAAAAACGTCTATAACAGATATTTATTTTGGGTTAACATTCTCATTGCCAAAATCATTTTTGTGCGCAATGTTTGTGTTTTTAATGCGGAAAATGTCACTCGGCAACCCTCGTCAAAAAATCCAATCGAACTATTTCCTGATTATTAATTATTCACTCGAATAAAACGAATCATGCATTAATTTTACATATTTAATAGTTAAAATAAATCAAAGTTTAAGATACAAGATACATTTAGAATTTGGTGTCGATTATGGGGAGTGGTGTGTGGTAACCTCTAACCAGTTTATTCCAGATAATGTGTTCGCAGTAATATTGATTCCAGCAGCCCTTCTGCCCAGTAAGCCGGTGCGGTGTAACGACTAGGTAACATTTCTACATCTTAGTAATCGGGGAGCTATCTTTCTTAGTTTCCTGCCCCCTGTCAGTGGGCCGGTCCTGGCCTGACTAATTCCCCATTGTCCGTGTCGGTGTCGATGTTCCGGGTGACCGGATCCCCCTCCGACCGGTGACAAGGCTGTGCTCGCGTTGCGGACAGGATAAGTGAAATGTGAGATCGCTACCGCAACTGATTTCAGGATTCACCTACAGGGAATTAGAATGGAAGAATCAAAGGATCGCAAGAATGGAACAATGGCTGAATTGTATTAAAGATAATTCAAATTTTTGTATACTTACTTGCACTAATTTCGCTATACAAAACTTTTCTTTTTTTTTAAGTTCTTCTATCAAGTTAATAGTATATTCCGAAATTGAACCAGAGTAACCGCGGTTACTTTTTCAGTAACCAGGTTCATTAACGGAACACGGTTGCTGAATATCTGGTTACTTTTTCGTTACCAAACTAACCGCGATAGATTGGCGGTTACAATCTGGTTATTTAAGTTTTGACAATTGAATGTCTGGCACGCCAACGTGTTGTTTGAATGTTTATGAGCCTGTTTGTGAGCAAACATTCAAAAATGGATAAATGATTTAAAAAAATTCTATTCAAGTATACGCTATTATTAATTACTTGCTCTAATGAATTCATCATCTTCCTCTGAGCTACTATCAGTTAGTATAAAGTTATTAAAAAAATACCATGCCTCCATAATCGACTAAAATGTCAATATAAACTACGATTTCAAACTTTTGACAGCTTTCAAAACGTCACTCTAGCAGCGCAGTGAGAAGCGTTCCGTTTCTCAACCGTAGTGCCGGTCAAATTGTAACCATATTTCAACCGGAACCGCACCGCGGTTCATTTTCGGAATATACTATAAATAAATATTTTTTGGTGCATATATACAGTTATTTAAATTGCAGGAAATGTAAGTAGATTCTAACTATTGAGGAGATATGTTACCGTAGGAGAATACTAGTACGAGGAACTTATACTCCAAGTCGCTTATTATATTTTTCGCAACAAATTCAAATAATGTTAAATAATTATTTATATATCAAGTGTAGGAATGCCATTTTCCTAGACGAGTATTTTGTGGCGCAAGCTTGCGAGCGCTGAAATAGAATCCGGGAAAAAATTGACGCAGGAGATTTGTACAATCTTTAGTTTTCTTTTTGTACAAATATTTATTGTACTCTTACAATAAAATCTGTTGATTCACGATTTACAATAAAAAAGTATAATGTCTCAAAAATTCCTTTGACCAAAAATAATAAAAGTATATAATGGATTATTGAATGAAATTTAATTTAGAAAAAATAAATTTAGTGTATTCGTCTAACATTGTTGGCAACAACTACTATCATGTTGACAGATTAACAGCACTTATTAATAGTGAAACACATAACCACAAAGCAGTGTTTTTATACAAAAAGTGTTTGTACAAAATGAAAAACTATTGGTTCTGTGCTTTTCGTACAAAAAATATTGTACAAACCTCTTGTGTGAACTTTTTTTCCCGGATTCGTTCTATTGCAGTGCTTGCAAGCTCGCGCCATCAAATACCTTACTCATCTAGGAAAATGGAGTTCCCACATTCAATATGTAAATAACTATTATTTATAATATACACACATTAATTTGTCGTTGTGTGTTTAAATAATACCAAGTGCTGTAAAGCAGTCAACATGACAGCAAATGTTGCCATCATTGTAACCAAATGCACTAAATGTATTATTAAATTCAATTCAATATCCCACTACTTTCTTTTATTATTATTAGGCAAAAGAATGTATGAGACATTATATTTCCTTTGTAAATATCTTTTTTTTAATAAATGCTATAAAAATAGGAGTGTTTTTTTTTTAATTTTCAGCACGCCAATATTGGGGAAATATGGGATGTTAAGATTACCGACATTGCTTAGTTAACGTGAATAAAATATAAATACGGCGTGTCAATAATGCCTAATTATGTACAAATTGCATATAAAACTGCGAAAATCGGTTTCTCTTAGAAAAAACGAAAAATATTCTTGATTTTAGTAAAATCAATCTAGTTTGATTTTCTGTTGGTTGGATACAGTGCAGTTCTAATGATGAAATAATAAAGATTCACTATTACCAGCAAGCATGTATACGAACAGATATACAATGCGAATCGGAAATGGTATTCCAATAAGAATGTTGAAAGTATTTCAACAGAAATCTTTGCCAGCACAAAAGTTCATCTTCTATGCTACGATCGACAATAAATCTACGTGAACGAGTTGACATTAGTAAATGTGATTGTAATGCAAATTTAAATAAATAAATATTTATATTGGCAGTTTTAAAAATAAAGTCACTTTATTTTACTAGTACTATAAAGAGGTACTTTATGGCTACAAAACTATGTTATAAATCAAACTTTAACGTACAGTATAAAATAAATTAAAACAGTAACGTCTAAAAAAGATGCTGTACTTGCGTATAACAATAAAATATACATTAAATTTAAGTATTAAATTAATTTCCAGAAAATAAATTAAAACTAATCGTGATAATGGGTTGTTTACATTTATATCAAGGTTTACTTTTTATTTTATTATATGCACTAAAAGATCATAACCCTTTTAAACATTCTTAAATTATTTTTTAGTGATATCAAATGAAAATTTACCTATTTTATAAGTGCAATTACTTCTTTATTTTTAAATATGTTAAATAGCTGATACCTACTATGATTTACTTCAAATTCATAATATGATCTGGTAAATGTAGCATACAAAATATTATTATAAAATTTGTAAACAAAAATATTACAGAGTAGTGGAATATATATGAGCTCTCCGTATTTATTTTGCGATGGGAGCAATATAAATATTTATAAATGTTTTATGAAAGTTTCCTTTGGCGAAGAATATAAAACTACGCTTCGTGATAGAAACTGTGAAGATATTTAAGTTTCAAAAATAATTTTGATATAAAACTGGAGTTCTTTATTAAATGATGCAAGTTGAAAGTAAATAATAACCGGTGAGGAATTCTAAGGATCATCAAGATCATATTTTAGTGCGCAGAGCGTTGGAAACTTTGTGTCTTTAACTTGTTTATTTTCCTACGTAGTTGTGAGTGGATTAGAATTACTTTTTCAACAAACTGAATTCAACTTAAAATAACCGATGGAGAAGAAACTTCGTATTAACACCAGTTTCACTTCTATAACTTCATATTTGTAAATCATAACTTCCAAACATTAACAAATAATTTAATAAACTTTATATGTGCTGTTATGTTTTAATAAGCATATTGTTTTATTATAGCTTATGTAGTAACGTAGTCGATGAACAGCAGTGGCGTTGCTAGACGTTCCTTTTGGTGGGGGCTCCACCAATGGCTTACTTCAGGCATTACATTTTTATTATATTATATATTATAAATTAATTTGGGGAGGAGTTCTAAGAAATCTTGCCTTGGGCCATATTTTTTTCATGATTCAAATTATCAATCAAAAATTAAGTTTTTTTGATCTCATAACTTCTTGATCACACATTTCTTGTCTTTTGCCAAGAAATCTTTTAATAATTTGATTTGCTAAATTACATATCTGGTTGCGATTGAAATGTTTTTGTTAATAAATTACAAAGTTGTACCTGACGGTCTTTTCTATTGTTCAATGTTGAATTCAGGGAGGTAGGGGTGACCGGGAGTCAATCTCCCCTGGGTGAAATTGCATTGCAAAACATTATTGAGACGAAAAATTTTTATTTTTGAAATATTTATTTTTCTTATACTTCCAATGTAGCGATCCCTTTCTTTCTTTCTCTCGCACATCTATCCTGTTCGAAATAGCGTGAATAGTCAACCTTATAACTGATTGAATGACAGTTATTCAGTGAGAAATATATTTATAGGTTGGGTTTAATATTTTTGATAAGTTTATTTTTATTTTACTTCATAATAGTTTTGTTTAGTTTAATGTAGAAGAGTAAAATAAAAAAATGTTGAACGAAATAAATGACGTAATTATGTCAGTGGCAATTAAAAGCAAATTCAAACTTTATACTTCTAAATTGAAAATTCATTTTTATAAAAACATATTTTCATACATATTATTCAACAATATACAATATATAATCAAACTGATATTTTTAGTTTTCTTTAAATCACAATTAATTTAATTTTACCTGGGAACAGTTTTGCGCGAGTTTCATTGTTTGAGATCAATTTCATCTATACTTCTACGTCACAATAAATTAAAACATTAATTATAGCTTAATGAAATAAGAATTAGCTTAACAATTAAGAGTTGTAAATACCACCGACTGCATTCAAATTCATGAAGATTCATCGAAAAATATAAAAAGAAAAATAGTGGGGGACCAAATCGCTGTTGTTAACTCTTCAATATGCTCGGATAGTTTTTTGTAATATAGTTATTTTAATTATTTTAATTATATATATTAAATTGAGTGTTTATTTTTTATTTTGCAATAGTCTCGATAATTAACCCCATCAGAACAATAAAACGACTTCGTTCTTCCCTTTGATTTACTTCAAAATTCAATTCAACAGCAAACGAGAATTAACTATAGGTCACATGAAATTTCATGTTGAAAGTATTTTGTGAAATGTCCTGTTATGGAGTCACACAGAACGCGAATACATTGTTACGCCACTGGTATCTTGTACTTAATTCAAAATAATATGATTCAAAAGAGTACAATTTTAATGACTAAACGTAACACATAATAAAGTATTTTCATGTTGTTTATGTCCTCCAAAAAAATTAAAAATTTATCTTTTTGGAAGCAAACTCGGAAAATTTATTACACATTCCTTGCCGTGCCTGTTTTTATTAAAATTCAAGTAAAATTAGCACAGAAGAATGTTGATCTGATATGTATTTGGTGGGTGTACATATTTGCGGGATAAGTGAGCTGAAATGCATTTATATATTTTGGGTCACGAAAGGAGATTTGTATACAATTTGCTGTGTGGAATGATTGGATTACATTAGGTATATTGTGCATGTTTGGACGTAACCGTTATTGGCTTTAATAATCCATTAAATCGTCTTAGCTCATGTTCAAAGTCACTAAACATTGATAGATGTTGTTGGGTTTGGAATATTCTATTGCTGTAGCGGTATATTTATGTAGCGAATGTATTATGTATGAAGCTGGTGCAATTTACATGCAAGCATAACACTTTAAGCCTCGCTCCAATTTGCTTCTGCAATCATTGAGTTGCAGCCAATAAGAACTGCCTGTAGCTCAGCGCACATGTCTAATTATAAGGGAATAAGATGGGAATTACAGGCCATGTACCATTCGCTAAAGACCATCAACTATTTTCTACTAATAATTGTTCCACTGCATCAAACTTAGCTATTCTCTGTAATATCCACTGCAACACATGCACGAGTACCTACCTACTTGTAAATACAAGTCTCTGTTAGTAGCAAAGCCGGATACTTAAATAAGGTAAGTACAATTAAATAAAATTTTGGAATAAAATAACATACACAGATTTCTCATTATTTAATATTGATTATATATAAATAAAACTTGTTACAGGAGTAAATAATTTACATATTTGTTAATCAAAAGATTCTAGAACATATTTTCTCCTACGAATTTTAAAATCTTTCTGAATATAACATAATAAATAAACAAATAACTATAAAAATTAATTACATAAAGAGGATTTGTCCACTGACAAGAACTTAATATATGAACTATATGTTAGTTAAATCTGTCTACTAAATCTGATGGTTTAAAACGTTTTAATAACCGTATGTTCTCACTGCTTTCTAACAAATTTACTGTACTTATGTTTTGGTGGCTCTTTTTAGGTATTTGGCATTGAAGTTGTTTGACAGTTTCTTTCACTTTGTACTTTCAGCATTTGTAATTGTTCACCGAATTTTTACGACAAGCTAAAAATGCCTAACGTTGGGTTATCTGCAAATGTTATAACCTTGAGGTAATCCTTGGACTTTTTCTTATTTTACTGCAAAATATCAGTTTGTTCCATATGAGAGACTTTATTTTTTAATTTTTATAGTACCTAGATGATTGCCAAACTTTACCGAACACTTGCAAAGCATCGATAAAAGTAGCTAATTCATAAAAGTCAATAATTTTTAAAATCGTAAACAAATTTAAATATTCAGATTGAAATAGGAATAACATTCAATGTTGATAATTGATTCTTTTAATGTAACCACAGAATATTCATTTAATAAAATACTCTCTGCACTCTATGTCCTCGTTTCAAGCGAATGTAGTTTACAGCAAATAAATATTTTCATTTCAAATTTAAAAAGTAGTTGCTGAAATTCAAAAGCCTTGTAAAATTCGATCCATCAGTTAGATCAAGATTCACCAATCCACCTGTTTTTTTAATCCACTCAAGTAATAATAGTACCTATATTATATTAAAAGTCAGTGAATAAGTATGGTAAATTCTCACTAACGTGTAACATAAAAAACTACTCAAAATCGTCGCTTGCTAGGGTTATGCTATTTAAAAAAATCTGATGTAGCCAACACATATAACCTCTCGCCTGTCCTCTTTACCCTTTTTATTAACATTTATGTTAATGCGTTGATTGCTGACATGGTAAAATTATTATAATAATTAATACTTACAGCATTAAGAGATAATTATTATTATAGTATTTTACTGTCAATTAGAATAATTCTCACTGTCAAATATAACACATATATTTCCATAGGTATACATATTAACCGCAACTGTAACAAATTAACCGAATTATTAATTACTTGTAATAGTTAATTGAGGCTAGGTAGAAACAAATTTGACCTATAAAATTAGCTAATGATATAATATTAAATTACTGTTTATAAAACCTCTTATATATATTCATAATTAATTAAAATATTTCAGATAAACACTTCAGATCTCCATGAAAACACCACTTCCGGTTGTACGAGTAACAGCAAAATATGATCAGATCTAATCTAGGATATCAAATGTTATATCCAAAATTATTTTTATTCACTAGTATTTAGTAATCATTACAACATCCATTCATTCATCCACCGATTCATAAACACGGATACCTTCGTAAAAATATTAAAATCGTGTTCTAGGGACTTGAAAACATGCTTATCCATTGAAAACTCACTATCCGATTTTTAGCATGATTCTAATACCTCTCTTACTAAGTGGCAAGAGGTAAAAATTAATTTTTGTTAAAGCAGAAGCAACACAATTTTTTTTTTGGTATGTTAGATCTATCGAGAGCCATCTAGTCCAGTATAGAAACAAAGAACAAAAATGCACAACTTTGTATTAACTTTCTATTATACAATTCTACCAACTTTTTAATATTCATTCGCAAACTAACATTTTAATATTTCATTCGCAATTCAGAAATGTTCTAAAAAAACAAGGAAAGCACTGCTTACTTTTTTTCCTTGTACGCTTCGCTACAGGTTTCTGTATAATTTAAACATAAGAAGTATTTGATTATAAATCTAGATTACTAGAATAGAGAGGTATTGTTTTTGATGAAGGTGATGGTGACATGTTAGAAGAAAGCAGGTTTTTGAGTTTCTATTATACAGTGATAATCAATGTTATTGTGTGTCAATTTTCTATCTTAGATCGAATAATTCCGTTTTAATGTTTATGATTCATTTTTGTCTATATAGTTTTTTATATTATAGAAGTTTTTTAAGGTTTTTGTTTTTTATTAGGGATGCGCTGAATATTCGGTTTGCTTCGGTATTCGATCGATTCGGTGTGTTTTTGGAAATATTCGGCTTCGACCGAATCAGTGGCACTATTCGGTATTCCGCCGGCCGAAGTAGAAAAATAAATAGTTTACGTTTTGTAGTTATTCAGCTAACTTGGGTCAAGGCCGGATTAACCAACAGACAAGAAGACAAATGCCTAGGGCCCGTAATTGGAGGGGCCCGGATTCAATCGGGATAATAAATATTATACTTTATATTATGTCAAAATTATGTTGTTTCAGGTGCCACAGAGTGGAATTTAGATGAATGACTTAATAATTTTACATTTTCAATATAATAAGTAGATAAATACTGTATCTTTGAAAAATATCAATAAAAAAAACTTTTAATAAAAAAGTGTTGGAACATAAGAAAATGAAAAAAAAAATTGAGATACGCTATAAAATATGAGCGATCAAGCGACAATACGACAGTAGATCTACAAGTGAAGTTGGTTACAAACGTTATAATATGAGGTTTAATGGGAAAATTAGAAAATTATAACATATTACGGTTCTTTTCTAAAATAGAGGAAAGTTCGGAAAGTTTGACATATGATGTCAAATTTGATGTAAGTAAGTTTAAAAGATAAAATAAGTAAATATGAAGTAGTCTTATTGTAAAACTAAAAAAAAGGTGGAAGAATATATTTGCATGCTTAACGCCATAAATTGCTGTTTTTTTTCTTGTCATACGAATTTTATGAAGGAAATTTTTGGTACGAAATGAATTAAAAATATTCTGTACTGCAATAACAAACTAATTCTAAAACTACAAATTGAATGTACTAAAAACTTATATAAAATGTATTACTACTGTGGCGGGAAGTAATGTGTTGGACACATGAGATTTTTAAAATTTTAATTATTTCTTTATCAATAATGAATGATTTATAAAAATAATATTTTTTATCTCATTATACCCTATCTGAAATCTCTAAAAGCTCCGTTAGTACAAGATCGTAAATTTAGTGTAAAATTGAATACACGTACTAAATGGATGTGTGCTATATGTGTATGATACATATAGCTACACAACACAGTAAATTTGAACGGCATGCATATGCATCTACTATATCGATTTAATACAAGGGGATGGGACTAAATTCTATAGACTTAGGTCAGGATGTGTTATATTAGATTCATTATATATCAAAATACCTATTATATTGTAGTTTAAGACTAATAGTAATCAAAATTAATTAATGAACCGATTTAAATGCAAAAAAGTAGTAAATAATTTGTATATTTATTTTTATACTAAATAGATAATATATCATAATATTTGTAGAGCATACTTTAACATTATAGTGAATTAATATTTTGTTAATGCTACAAATTACCATTTGGTTTTAATTTATATAATGCATATATATTATTATTTTATAAAGTTCAATTTTTCTTAGTTTTACGGTGTCAGTAGGTATAGTAAGATAAATTATTCCCTGAAGAAACAAGGCCTCTAGAATTTATGCTACATTATTCCTTCCTTAACATTAGTTTTTAACACTAGTTTCATTTATTTCATTCAACCAATGGGAACTGTATTACATTGATAAAATTTCGTTACACTGATGAATTTCCGCCACCAAGTAAACAAACAGTTGTTATTGTTTATAACTCTCAATGTGACAGTTAATTAATATTTTTAAATAATAATAATAATAATAATAATTATAATGGTTATATTTGGCGTTGTCTTTGTAATTTATCTCAGCAAATACCTATCACACGACCTCTCAGATTTTCTCTGATAAACTTTTATATTACTCATTTTTTGCTCTTCAGTAAGTAATTTCAAGCAAATAGGGGCAAAATTAAAATTTATCGATAAAATAAGCAGGTCTTTCTTACATTCCTGTACTGTAACTATTTCGTACTCTGCATATTTGGTATTGTTTTTAAGTTGTACTTTTAACTTTTTTTACTTTAAACCAACTGTATTATTTTATAAAATTGGATTTAAATATATTTTCTAAGTTATGCCAACTATTCCTACGCAAAACTCAAACTCGTCTCTCGCGCTATTCGGAAAAAATGATTGTTATTATTAATAGATGTGTTGTTGGTAAGATTTGAGCGACAGCGTGAGGTTTTCTTTCTTTATCGTGTGGAGAGATTGAGAGTGAATGTGGGTTTGCGGGAGAAGTCCTAGTGATCAAATAGTTAGGCACTTCATCCTCGCTTTGCTTTCGTTCTTTGTCTGCCTTGATCGAAGGACTACGACCTACATTTGCCCGTGAAGGAGAAATGACGGCCATAGCCGACTGATGGACCGGAAGATTCAAAGATGATTTCAGAATTGAGACTGACAAAATGTCACTTCCAACTTGACGAGAATATTTAGATACAGAAAAATCATTCCAGCCGTCTTTCAAACCAGAACGACATTTCCTAAAATTATATATGACTTTATCATTATAAATAAATCAAAAATAAATAATATAATAATAATTTTATTATGTGTATATTTAAGTTCAAGTTGATTCTGAGTTACGTCATTAATATTATAAAATAAAACAAAATCATTTATAGTCAAATCCACGTAAAAATGGCATTGTTGAAATTCCAATGTGATGATGTCACTAGAGTGTATGTATTAAGTGACGCAAATGCATTAGTAGCTATGCGATTGTTTGGAGTGTTGCTAATATCATAAAGCGTGTGTTGACGTACGTCTGTACTTGAACTGCATAAATATTTTCTATGTTTATATCCGCACTTCATCTTTTTGTAGTTGAATACGAGTGATAAAAAATTATCTAGACATTGCTTCTGCATTCTTTTATGAAGAAAAACGTTTAGTTGGTCCTCTAATTTCATTTACTTTTTCAGAAGATGTAAGTATTATATTTTGAGGTTATATGTTTAATGACAGTAAGTGTTTTTTATATTTATACATTTTTCGATATTGTTATTGTTGGTTATTGTCTTAGAGAGTTTGTGCTGCTTTCGGTGTGTCACATTCCATAATATCAAAGATCCTGAATGAAATGAAATGTAGAACCTTATCATCGCCAAAAAAAAAGAAATCGTAAAAAGCAAGTTACAGGAATTGATGAATTTACTTATTCTGCAATTTGATGAACTATCTATGATATGATTAGTAAAAGTATATTTATTACATTTATTTAATTTAAAAATATCAAATTATGACAGATGTTAATAAATTTTAATTTTTACTACTATCTCTTATAAATGTAGTAAGTGACGTCATCACATTGGAATGCCATTTATACGTGGATTTGACTATAGCAGTTAATTCGTAAACGCTTATTTATCAGAGCTATTTGTTTCTGCAATTAAAAATAGAAATAAGAATCGATTACACTAGTGGAAATTAAATTTTAATTTTATGCTTCCTTCAATCAATATCAAACTGAAACAAAATTTATAATGAATTAATTAATTGTTTAACCGAAGTTTAAATTTTAAACTACCCCTTCCTTTAATGTATACTCGTATAACAAAAATAAAATATCCCTGTGTTTCCACAAATAAGCTCTCATCTTCAGTGTTGCTGAAAAATTCAAAAGAAAGTTTAGCTCGCTCAACCACGCCAGAGGTCTAAATGTCTCTGTATCGACGTGTTGAGCAATGTATACTTTCTCTTATTTTTTCAGGAGTACTGATGATGAGAACTTAGTTCTTGAAACCAGTAAATAATAAAAAATAGGCGCTTACAAACATGAAAGAAGTTTAAAAGTACCTAAAGATATTATCATTACAAATACAGGAAATATGCTGCTACTTAATATTATATCACATACCGTGTCGGAAAGTGATTGATTTACAGCTATAAGCGTGAGGCTGGAAAGCATTCCCGCGAGGTTTGTATGCTATTTTATTCACAATTAATTAGTGATTATATAATTATAACAATAACTTTGTTCAACTATTTTTACAGTTTCATTATGATTTATTTATTAATATAGAAATCTATGACAGGAAACCAAATGTTTATTTATTCTGTCAGTTTAGTTATCACAAATTTTATTGCTTTTTCTGTAATTATGAGTGTTATTTTCAAAATTATATTTGATAGTGACTTAGAGTGTACTTTACCAGAAATTCGTGAATGTTTTATTATATCTAAAAGTTTGTCTTATCAATATGGCAATGATAAGAGAATATATTTCCCTTTTTCTTAGCCAGGAAGTGAAGTAGGTAAAAGGTTAGTAATTTAGTTAATAGCATATGACAACATAATATCTAATGGATGATTTTACTAGAGAGAGTCTGACAAAATTCCTGGATGTTAGTCGCGGTATTTATTTAAAATTTCAGCCTCTGCCCGTTTCGGCATCATATATGCTATCTTCAGGAGTTAGGTATATATATTTTTATTTTAACATGGACTGATTTAAAAAATACATATAAATAAAAGATACGTGATTTATTTTTAAATATTTGTTCGTTAGGTATACATAAAATATGGAAATAATAACAAAATAATCAGTCCGAACAGTTAAAAACAAATAAATAAAACAAAAAATACTTTTATCTACTCTCACACTATAAATGAACATATAAATGACATAATGTGTCATTAATTAAATCGTAAGTGAAACCAACCGTACCGCGTGTAAAAGAACAAAGAAAATAAAATAAGTCTTTCATTATTAAACGATTTCTGTTAAAAAAATAAAAATATGTTTTTGACTCAATGGTTATGTATGACACCCGTTAGTGCTACCGACGATACAGTATCGTAGGAAAATATACTAAAAATTATCGTACATTTAGGTTTTGTACAGATTTTTTTTTCAAATTTATTACATTGCATCGCTATTAGCACGGAGGAATACTGAACGCAACCCAGTTTATTGTTTTGCCGCCAACGAAGAACCTTTGTGCGTAGGGTATTTTTTTAATCATATGCCTGTAATAAAATGAATTACATACTTTATTGTAGATTTGACGATATTATATCATTTATGTATCATTATTCAAGACAGAATTTGTTTTATAATGGATGAAGAAGAAAAGAAATAGATATAATATTGCCCCGTAACTCATGCATAAAAGTAATTCTTAACATACTAGTATTATAAATAACTACGTATATTCTACGACTACTAATGTAAATAACTATTATTGTACAACTTATAGGTTATCTAAAAAATGTTAGCGGTATAAATAAGACAAAACTAATTGTAATTAATTTAAAGCATTACGACAAATGAAGAAATAAACAGGAAATATTCTACATAGTATTGTCTTATTGGGTTGTCAATAGTTTCAACTTATTATTATAGGTTGACAGTTTGCTATAATTGTTTTTGTTTTATAGTTGGGGCTATTTACTAGTCTTGTGTAAAATTTTCAGTGTATTCTGCGATCCTGGTGTGATCGAAAAACAGTCAAATAATTGTCGTAGAAAAATTGTAGAACATAATTCGAGTAAAGCAATTACGCACTCAGGGAACTACAAACTCTCCACTTTGCGGCTCTTGTGTAACTTTTCCACTTTGTGCGTAATTTGCATCGTACAACTCTTAATATGTAATATACCATATTTTACTCTTGTGTAAATATATTCCCGTTATTTTTTTTTCGATTAATTATAGTAGTCTTATTTCACGACAACCATTTGTCATTGTGTATATTTATGTTCTAAAATATTTATACGTTATTTCCGAATTTACTGGAATAAAAAAAATATTTTATCTACAACTATTGAAATATGGGCACATTATACGTGTGATACTACATATAATATACTACTCATATTACACAAGTGTAATATGAAATGTTATATTACACGCTACACTTTTCTGTAATAAATAGAGCATATAATTTAACACATAACATTTTAATAAACTGTTAATTTATTAATAATATATTTTTTATTATAAATATCAATATAAATGATTATAAAAGTATAATAAATACAATTTGAATAGTTATTTTGACATTTAAGTGGTATTGTGGCGCCATTTGTTAAGCTATATATGAACTACTCACACCTAACTGAATATTTATCAAATAATATCAGATTTTTTATATGCCTGATAGTTGCAGATAAAGTGTAGTATTTGACTCGCATAATATGGCTACATTACACTCGGATAATTAAAAATACTCGCTATCGCTCATATTTTTAATTACATCCTCATGTAATATAGCCTACATATTATGCTTGTTAAATAATATACTATTATACGGTATTATGGTCATTATTCACTCGAATGACTTGTATCACTTTTTAGGGTTCATAACGTAAACTCATCGTTTAACATATATATTCCCAAATTTTGTTGTTTAACCGCTAAGTTTTATTGTAAAAACATCTTTATGCCCTTGTTACATAAATAATAAATTGAAAAGAAAGTTATTTCCTACTAGTGACAATATTTTTATACAATTCTAGACATTGTTTTCTTTTGGTATAATGATTGATTTTTGATAAATTTAATTTATGATTTTCCTTTTGGACAATTAAAATTGGGATATGTTCTGTGATTTAATCCCGTTCCCGTTAGGGTAAACTCGACCTTGTGGTCAAACCTGTCGTTGGCCGCAAAGTGTCAACTTTCTTCTGCATAGTACCATTGATTTTACAGAAAGTTCATTTTACATGGGCCATCATTGCAATCACGAACAATTTCTATTTTACAAGACTATTAAAACATTTTTTTTAAAACCAGTTGCCCTCAAGATATCTGGATTAACTTTTTAATTTTAAATGAAACACAGAATCTACAGAAAATTACAAATATTTTTTTTATTTAAATAATAAAAGTGTACAATATTAATGGAAACATAGGGATTTTATTATATAAATAAAATTTAACATCAAATATATAATTAAATTTGTAACTTTATGTTGATTCCAAATATGTAAATATATGTATATAGGATGTTCCATTTATAATAGGAAAGATGGGTTCCATATCCTGAGAACCAATGGTTTAAAAGCAAATTTGGCGTAGTTTAGTAGTCTTGTAAAATACAAATTTTTTGCTTATTTAAACGACCTCGTAGCTCTTATAGTTCTCGAGATAATAATTATGGCCAATTTAATATGAATATCTGATTTTACTAAGGATATTTTATTTGTAAAAATCTCTCTTAATAAACTTTACTAAGTTATTATTTACCAATGGAATTTGAAATATACAAAAATGTGGACTATAAACAACTTAAACAAAGAAAACACAGCACGTTGTAACCTACTTCACTGAAATTATTTTAATTTGTTAGGTTATGTTAGATGAAGCTGAATTTTATATTATGTTTCAATAAATTACTAAAGTATTTGTTACAAATATTTCATTGAAGTAATAAATAAGTTGTTGGTAATTATTGTTTCCTTTATAATATAAGTTTCCTAATTTAATTAGTAGCATGAGTACTATGCCGAGGGATCGACAATTATTCTTTCAATATTTATCTAGCTTTCAAAGTGATATTTGAGTATTGTGCAGTGGTTTTGATAGTGATCTTGAGTAAATAGAATTGAGGTGAGTTGAATTACTATGGATGATATGAGTTAAATTAGTGTGTGAGATAGTGTATTGAGTCTATGAGAGGGTTTGATACAGAAACGTGGTTGGCTGCCGACGGAGCAGCGAGCAGCTCTGGGCCGTAGTGTGCTGTGGATCGACTGCCAACGATGCAGCGAGCGGTTGTGAGCCGTAGTGACCTTAGCCAGGTTGCCAACGAGAGGTTGAAGCAGCTTTGTTCTGTATTGGCTCTGACCAGGCTGCCCACGAGATACTATTGTGTGCGAGTGTTTGAGTAATTTTGCACTGAGCTTTGTGCTTGGTCTCTTTACCTTTTCTAGGATCAAGGAATGGTAAAAATAGGAGTCGTCAGGATCAGGACCCTAGCTGCATTATAGTTTGTAATTGATTATATTGAATTATTTAGGGGTTTAATTAAATAGGTTCAAAATAACTGCTGTCTACATATTTTTCAATCAACAGTTTTCCTTTATCTATCATCGTTTATAACATATTATTTACGAAGGATATTTGGAATGTATAAAAAGTATCATTTCCGGCCTTTAACATTTAATTTTCCCCAAAAGTCACTAGCGTTCGGGAGTCTACTTCAGGTTTAGCTATAGTCTAGTTTTACCTAATCATAGTAGTATTATAAGGATTTGTTTGGTTGTAGATATTTGGACCTAGAATATATCTTAAAATAAGATCATATTTCTAAATCTAAGGCATCTAATTCATCCTTCTCATTATAAATCGGTATACAGATACATAAATGTGTAGTTTATTTTATTCATATATCACTAATTTGAAAAGTAATGGTTTAATAACATAATACCGTAGGAATTTGTTTACTGTTTTATGCTACTTAAATTTGAATTTTCATGACGATACAGGAATTTATTACCTGTATTAATTTCGATCTCATATCCGATTTGATGGTTGGAAATCTGAGCTCATCTCGTTATCGCTCTTAGCTAATTTCCACAATGGTTATCAGTCCGATAATTCAGCTACAATCACATTAGGCTACACTAACATATTCGACGCATTTGCCTAACGCTACATCAATACACCATCAACAGCTGTGCTATGGATACTTCAAAAACAATCCATGCCCGGTGCAAGTTCACACAACTTAGTGAGCCATCAAGGTACCGATTATATGCGCTTGGATACGCACAAATCATGATTATCATAATACAGATTACACTTACAGTTCAAGAGGAATGGATATTCGATCAGCGATATGCTTACCTGAAAAAAAAGAAGCATTAGTTACTCTGCATGAAATATTAAATAAGAATGCTTTATTAAATATGTTTTAAAACAATGGCAGCCAACGGTACGATTCACAACCGCATATAGTAATCTTCCAGTCCTGGATACAAGAATAAATCTGGCCCGCCATTTGTACATACACTCAAACCAATTAGTTTCCATACACCAGTAAAAGAAAAAAGTTTTCTATTCTTTTAAAGCTTTTTATTGATTATTCCATACAAGTCATTTTCACCCAATCAGAATGCTTCATGTGATGGCCATAAATAGTTTTTCAGTGAAGAAATTTGATAATTCCACTATTCCACAGTATCATAGTCATAGTTACATTTTGTTGATATCAAATATTTTATGTTTGAACTGTTGTCATTCGTAAAAGAGTCAAGCAAATATAATTCGAGCTATGAATTTAATAGGCAGAATAGAATAAATTCATGGCTCTTATTATATATACAGGTTGTTCCATTTAAGCGTGCCACCATTGCTATCTCGAGATCTATAAGAGCTACAAGGTTGGTTAAATTAGCAAAGAACCACCATTTTACAAGATTAATACAATGAGCAAAAAAAAATTTTTTTTGACTTGTGGTTCTCGAAATACGGGATACAACATTCTTATTTTAAATGGGAACATATGTATATTTTTAAGTTATTCGATAGAGTATTTTTTTTCTGAATTCAGCGATATAATCATATCATATACTAATATAACAAAATAATTGCGAAAAATGTATGTTAGATTTATATGTACTCGTATTTTATTTATATCTGGCTGAAACAAGAGTGCTATGATTAGAAAACATAGACATATAGTTCTGTCTAATATTGTTTGATTATTTTTTGTTAAATTTTATGTTTTTAAACTGTCAGTTTTAAGACGAAAATGAATTGTTTTCTATCCAAAGCACTCTTCTTTCAGCCAGATATAAATAAAATACATATAAATCTAACATGCATTTTTCTTAGTTATTTTGTTATATTAGTATATGATATGTTTATATCGTTGAATTCAGAAAAAAATACTTTATCGAATAACCTAAAAATAAACATATGTTCCCATTTAAAATAAGAAAGTTGTGTCCCGTATTATTTAACTACTTACTGTGGTCCAAATACCGAACCGTCTACATAAAATTAATAGTGTCATGCAATAAATTTCTCCTCAATAATAAATATCAGAAAAAATTCATTACATTATGTATGCTGTACCGGTGTCAGTAATGGCACTGGGAGAATTACACTACACTGATGAGTCCCAATAAGAACGAAACACATGTTTATTCTGACTGGTCTTGCATGATAGCTGGATAGGTGACTCCTTGACTGTTTCTTGTGAAACATGCTGAGTGTTTTTTTTTATACGTATTATTTATTATTTCACAATTTGCACCTGTTAATTGTTCTTTTTAATATATGCCGTGCGAAATTCGGGATGGAAAACTTAAATATTGGTAGAGGCATTACTAACAAAATAAGAATATTTATTTTATTTTTTATTAAATTGAACACTGTTAAATAAACCTTTTAAACAAAGTATAAGGAGCCCTTGTGAATTCACCAGAAGCAACCTCAAAATTATAAACTACTTCACGACATAAAACTTGTTAATATTTTGTAAACACAAACATATAATTTTCACTGTACATTACTGTATTGGTTCTAATAGCCTTCGAGGCTTATGAACCTTTTTTCTCTTATAAAATAATAATAATGGTAATAATAATAAATGAAAACAGTATTCCTTTTAAATACAATAATAAATAAAAAGCTTCTCTACGCTATATTATATCAGCAATTTCTTTTATGAAGTAGACTTATATTTCTCTCAAGCATAAATGCTTCTTAGAAGATCTTTTTGTTCATGATTTCCTTTTAACAGTCTGTGCAATATTCATAAGTAATGTAATAAGAGCCATGAATTAATCAGTGTACTTTACGAATAGTTGTTGTGTAATATAAGACAAACGATTGTCAAAAACGATAATGAAATCACTCCAGCTTCGCTGCCGTGATTTAAAAGTGATTTTTAACCCTAGTTATTGTTAATTCACAAGAATTATGAATAAATTTCACTGATTAAATTCATAGTTCGAATTATATTTGTTTAATTATTTAACGATCGACAACAATTCAAACATAATTTTTTTATCAACAAAATGTAACCCTAACGATCATATGGAGATTATTACCAAAACTTTAAGCTGTTTGTCAATAGTCCAGAATCTCTCTGGGCTTTTTCACCGGATTTCTGTTAATAGTGTCCGTAAATATAATATAATTTACGTAACATCTCTAATTACAAATGTTACGTATTATTGAAATATGATATAATACAAGTTATGTAATTCCTACAACAGAAATATTTAATCGAAATGTGATACATATTTTGCTAATGCTTATTTGAATACAAATTTCACAAATTGCACAATAAATAATTAACTCAATATTATATAATAACACGAGTTTTCATTTAATAACAAACATGCTAAAAATTTGTATCATGCAGATACACAAACATACGAATTTGTTAGGCCATTTCAACTTTTTCAGATAATATTTTCCTATCCAACATTAAAAACATGCTATTGCTATTACATAAATGCATACTTGATTTTAAATATCATTTTTTTATTTATACGTAAAAGTTAAAAACTTATTTATTTATCTAAAGAATTCTATTTTTGGAAAAATACCACTAAATAATCATTTTTTCGAAAATTATCGTATTATCATACAATTATTTTTATTGTTGGATGGAAATAAGCGACTGATAAGTTATGATGGGAAATAAAAATAAGCTAAATTGCAGTCGGAATTTTTATGGAATGGTTGAAAAAATATTTTATTCTATAATCAAATGACGCCACTTGATCACCTTATTTAGTATATTTTTGAATCTGTAATAACTTTCGAGTATAACTATGTACGCAACTTTTAGATTCCACTCTGTATGTACTTAGAATGTGACATATAACGTCCATCGAAGGAATTAAAAATACAGACGTTAAATGCGACTGGACAGCAGCAACAAAAACAAAATACATTCATGTGTACAACATGCATGTATTATAATGTAAATAGGCAGATATTAATTAGCATTTTTTGCAAATAAAATAAAATAAAATGCATTATGTGTAAGTAGTTACTTAAAACTCAGGGTACAGATGACCTATCGATAAATATTCGACGTTGTATCTGCCTACAATGCTAAAACAGGCGACGATAATCTGAATTATATTACAATTGTTTCAATATCTAATATTGCCATCGTTACAAGAGACGTTGTTATAAATTATTTTCCTTGTAATTGTAAATCAAATATTCAATAACATTTCTAATAAAGGAATCTGATATGAACATTACATGACGTGCTTATAAGTTTATTAAATTATACATCTTTTTTGCTGGACTTTATTTAAACTTATTTCATTTGAAAGTGAGATTCTAAGGCTAATAATCGTTTTTGAATTGTGCAAAAAATTCAATAAACTCTTGTACCATAGTGGCTTTTTTGCCGATTGGAATAAAAAAGAGATTATCGCAATTAGATATTATAGCAGTCCCACGTACAAAATTTCAACATGTACGGCTAATAGTTTTTGAGTTGTGAAAAATAAAAATAAAAACTCTTTGAATAAAGTGTCCTTTGGCACTACCCATTGCAACAAAAAATAGAGGTAAACAACTAGATGTTGTAGTCACATATATAAAATTTCAAAATTCTAGGGTTAATAATTTTTGAGTTATGTGAGATAGATACATACGTACATACGTACAGACGTCAAGTCGTAATATAGTCAATCTAGATTCAGGGAGAGTCAAAACAAATATATCCGTTATTATCTAAAAACTGAAATTTATCGAGATTTCAATACTTCCTTTACTTCGTACAAGGAAGTAAAAAATCAAAAGCCCGACACCTGTCCTAAATTCCACTCCAGTTTTTATTTCCACTGCTTTATTTTTAAAACAATTTAACGTACTGTTTTTAGTTATCAACGGAAATATCCGTTTTGACCATCCCTGAATTCATTTTGCCTAGTTTCGGCGTGAAGTCTATACGTACGTACGTATCACGCATAGCTCAAAAATTATTAGCCGTAGAATGTTGAAATTTTGTTTATGGAACTGCTACAACATATAGTTGTGCACCTTCCTTTTTTATTGCAACTAGCAGTGCCAAAAGGTAACTTTTCTCGTAGTGTTTTCTTTTTCATATCTCAAAAAAGATTAGCCGTAGAATGATAAAATTTTGTAATATCTAGTTGTTCACCTCCATTTTTGGTTCCAGTTCAGTGTTGCCAATCAGTCCGGCGGTACGCAGGTCTAAAAAATCAGTAAATTTAAAGATAGTATATATTAGAGATGGGACCGAAGCCGAATAATTATTCGGTGTTCGGCCATATTTTCACTATTCGGTATTCGGCATATTCGGCCTATTTTAATACCGAATATTCGTTTACAAGAAATATGTAAAGTACAACGCTGTTTTGTTATGTTAAAATATATAAATATGTATATAGATAATAAATTGTAAGCAAAAGATATACATATGTTTAGTTATTATTAATGTATCCACAATAAGAGTAAATAATTTATCTAGTTATATTGTTTGCCGGTAAATTTCTTGAAACTGATATAATAAAGTTTAATAATAATCAAACAAGAAATTAACCTTAACAAAAAATAAGGCAAGCATTTCAGAATAAATACTCCCCTCTCCGCAACGAGGACCCCCAATCACGCTTTCAGATTATACAAAAATATATTATTCAGTCATGCCGAATATTCGGCCGTATATTCGGTTAAAATTACTATTATTTGTCACATTACTAGTATATATACTATATATCACAGGTCAACATATTTTGAATATAGTTTCTTACTTATTTCTACTAATTTTTAAGTAACATTTGACTTGAAATTGAGTGAGTATATGATTGACAACTGTCAGAATATATGTCTTTAGAAATATATAGGAAATAAATGAAAACTATGACTCTTTCTATGCAAGTTTTTAAACGATTAAAATAATTTTGTTTAATGTAATAAGGAATAGCAATAAACATTTTAATAAAATTTTACTAAAGATGATCCATTTCGAAGAGAAGTTCGAATATAGGAAATAATTTTAAATAAAGTGCAGCAAAAAATGTATGTAATATCACACAAGGAAGTCATGTCAGATTTTTTATTTATATACATTACTTTTTTTTACGAATATTCAGTGTACACAAATGAAATCTGAAAACAACTACAACAGCTATAAATAGTGAAAGCAAAAGTACTGGTATGGATGTAGACGTAGAGTAATGTAGGAAATAGCGTGCAAGTATTTGGCGAGGACATTTTTATCGATGATTCGGCTGTTGTTTCCGTCTGGGGTAGTCGGGGCTGTAAACTGCGTTCCACGACTCCGTGTAACTTAATACGGCCGGGAATTTCTTATTAAATCGGATATTTCTTATTTCTCCGCCGTTCCCGTATCCTTATCCGATGATTCCAAGTTAACAGCGTTAGGGATAATTTTATTTCAGCCGTGGACGATGCCTGATCGGCCTGGAAGATTTTTATTAAATTGTTTCAAACTCGTCTCTTATTCTCTGTTTACATTTTGCGGAATGCTGGAGAATCAACACAGACCGATTCTTGAGAAAATATTTTTTCGCAAACAGAGACTTGGGTTTCATTTCGAGAGTGAACCGCGCAATGATTGTTTTCCTCCCTTTGTTTGGACTTTAACCACTGGCTTTAAAATTGTGTGCGGAAATTTATATTATTAGACTAGGAGTACAGAAGGAAACGGAAAGCCCTTCTCAAAGGAGATATTTAAATCAATTTGATTATGTACAGCAGAGAACTGTCTGACGTCTTTCAAGAAATGTGACAGGGGAAAATGAAAAAATATTAAAATGCTGTAGGTTTCAGAAACGTAAGATGAATTGTTCTTTAACTCAAAATATAGGTGTCAGGAAACCTGTTCGAAGACGTATACCTAATAATAAAATTGGCCAAATAAGTGACTAGTGTTCAATTTAATGACTAATATCAACGTATGTAAAAAAAAAACAAAATTATGATTATGATTAGTTTGTAAGTTGTAGTTTTGTAAAACATATATAAATGAAATATGTAAAGAAAATATTGAAAGTATTCATATTTATATTTAAATTTAAGATTTAAACGAAAAATATTTCATTAAACGATTTATTGGTATTTAGTTCCCGAAATTATAAAAATTAATCGGTAATGAGTTTAAAAAGTCTCCAAATTTAGAAGAAAATAGATAAATATTTGCAACATGTGACGATTAAGAATATTTTTTAACTAATAAGACAATTTTGTAAACAACTATATGGGAAAATGATATTGTTCAATAAAAAAATACATGTAAATACATAATCGCCAGGAGATTAACGTATTTTATTATAAACAAACATAATAATATTTCTTCGAATTTTTGAAAAATTACAATTCAGTAGTTAAATTCGTTTTTCGTTCGAAAAAGTCAAGAATCAATTAGATTTTTACCGATTGTAAAGGGCGGTATTGTAAATGTACCAATTTCGACTACTCAAGATTTTAACGGATGTCTAACAATTCTTGGCACATAAGAACATAGTGTAGTGTGATTATATGCAACAATCATTAGAAGATGAAAAAATAAATTTTATAAAAATAAACGGTTTATGTTCTATGCGATGTCTGACCATACAATAATAATTTCATATTTTTTGTCCTTGCTTTAATTAAGTTTTCATGGTGATTTTTATACAATATTTTATTTATTATTATCTGTTTTGTGTTGTTAATTTTTTTTAATGTTCTTAAGTGTCTAATCTCTGATTCTTGTTTCATTTATTTTTAATTTATTACGTTTTCACTTTCCATAATTTTAACTGTATGACATTCAAATATTTGTGTTTTATTGACTTTCATTCCTTGAAGAAGGTTTGAGATAAATAAAACGTTTAAAGACTGACTGCCTTCTAAAAAATTCTAATCAAGAAAATATTGCTTCCATTCCTAATAAAATTGTGTTCATGCATGATTTTTTTTCACATATAATACCTATTCTTCCTGGGCCTGCATCCAGATCTTCACAATACTTTTTGACTTTTTGAGGAGGCAGATCAACAGATATCACGTCTGTGGATCCGTTCGTCCGTTTAGTGTATATGGGCACATGTACTACAGCAAATTCGGCTGAAATATATATTTTTTAATAATACCTCATATTTAAGCTTCATCGGCACGAGTTAATAAACTTTTGATATAAATAAGTCTACTGAAAGTGACAGTTTAATTTTATCACTTTTAGTTTTTTTGCGAATACTTTATATCATAAATATTTCGAAAAAAAAATACTTCTTGATAAATAAGGAATTAATAAACTGTACCTATTTGAAAAAAATATTTAGGGACATTTTTACCGTATAACATACTTATACAAAATTGTATGTTATGACAATAGGTTATGTGTTCATTCAGTTTAAAATCTGTCACATTTTCAGTTGAAACCAATGAGATCTCGAAAATTATGAAAGTACGAGATCAGTGAAGTGTTTTATCTTAAAGCTGAACAGGGTTGCTGAATAGGACGTATTATTTTTATTAGGAAAATTATGTCCTACTACTTTCACTAAAGTTTATGTTAAAATTTTTAAAGCAAGATGAAAAATAAGGAAACCAAACCGATTGACATTATTGAATATTTTACATGTTACATATTATTTAAATTTACTAAAGTTTACGGAAGGTAAATATTTACCATTACAATATTAGCATAAAAAACTATTATTAGTTAGATAATACTACTATGTATGATATTGTTATTATTTTTAGTATTATTAAAACATGAAATGATTGTGATTAAAATTAAAAATTATGTAAAAATAAACACTGTTTCTACTTCTGTTGAATAAGAGACTCTTTATTTCACTAATTTTAGTTAGGTTATTGGTTCTATTATTTCACTAGTGAAATAATGACATCATTGTTTTATGCAAAATCAAATTGAAAACCATACATATATAGTAACATTAAAGCTATAAAAATAAAATATTTATCTCTTATTAACATTACAAATATTGATAATATAGTTATTACAGCTACTAGATTCACAGAGACTCGTATTTTACAATTCAAAAAACTTAAATGACTACTTTTATTATATTGTTTATCTGTTTATAACTAACAATTTTCTCTAATAACTTAGCAATGCACAAAATTAAGGAATCTTTGGTATTTTATTTTGCAAATGTCATCAAAATGTTCAAAATTCATAATTTTAACTACATTTTTGTACTTATTTAAATGGAAGCAGATAAATATTGTATGAAATACGTAAGGAAACTGTGTGATTATTTCACTTTGCTCATACAAAAATCGCCTTCGTCTCGTTTTGCAATTTTCGCATAAGTTAAATAACAACCTGTGTTTCCTTACTTGTTAAATAAATAGCTAGTGTTTCCCAAAAAAGTATTGTTATAGGCTTTTGACAAGGGAAAATAGATAAATAAAAACTTTACGGATAAAAACTAAATTATTATATAGCCCAGGACAATATTTCATGTATTTCTACATGTTTTTTTTTTAATACAGATTACTTCATTTTAATAGCAGCATTCAACAAAATTTACATAAAAGATATAGTTTTTTCGCATGACGTTTTTATTGCTTTATATGCAAATGGACAGCTGTCAATTCGTAGTTATGAGGTAGAATATTGACCAACAGAATCATAAGTCTTCGCTTTAATTCCAATTGTTGAAATTTCTTTTTAATATTTGTTAATAAATTTGCTCAGTTTTTTCTCTATGTCTTGGTTCATGATCTTGTGTTAATATTAAAGAAATAAAAAAATAAAAAAGAAACTACCATTGGAATGCAACTGAGGACCTTCGATTCCACAGGGTAATGTCCTAACCTCATAATCATGAATTGCCAGCTGTCATATTGCATATAGACTAATAAAAGCATCGAAATAAAATGTAGGAATACATGTACCATTGTGCATAGTAATATGATCACTTAATTTTTAGCCGGACAGTTTTTATTTACCAAGAACTGTTTTCCCATGTTAAACGTCGATAACAACACTTTTCTGGGACACACGGTACATGTTATATATAGTTACACAATATTATTGTTTAATTTATTGTACCTACCTGCAATATATTTAATCCTACATCATAAATTTTTATATATTTATAATGTATGTTATTCTACATTCATTTGTATGATAAACTTTCCCAATAAGAAGGGAATTAGATAAATACAAATACATAATGATTTAACATTTCATACACAAGACAAGAGCTGTATGACTTTGAATCTCATAAAGGCTGGAATTTGAATTCGTTTAAATATAAAAATGTGTGTTTTATTTACAAATATTTTCGAATGCATCAGCGAAGTATTAAATTAGTTGATTAGTTCTGGATACATGTGGAAACATATATAATTTTGTTATTATTATTATACTTATTTCATTTAATTAACATAATATTTGTTATTTTAACATTGATTTTTATATCCAGCTTAAAATGTTGATGTCTAGTTGTTTTGAGCTTTTGTCCCGAGATTATTTTTTCAATCTGGCAATCCCTAATTAGTGAATCTTCTGAAACAAAATAATTAAAAGGAAATCGTGCCATTATTTATAATATTTGAAACTATATTATTTTTTTCATTAGTTAACTGCTGTTTATGGCAACCAAGTAAAATAAACCAGGGTTGGTTATGATTCGAATATTTTAGATAAATTTCAACATTGGTTAAGTAACAGATTTTATTTTTTTAAGATACAAAAAATATTCAAAAACTATTCCACAGCCCTATCACAAAGTTTTGGTATGAAAAAACCTGATGATACTTCATGACTTCCTTGTACATTTATGAAATTATACAAATTTTTTAGTTATTTAAATTGAAAGTGAGATACTTTGTACAAGGAAATAGAATTGATAAGCCGTAATATTTTGAAATTTTGTATAAGGGACTGCTATAATATCTAGTTATGCACGTTCCTGTTTAATTACAATCGGCAGTACCAAAAAGGCACTCAAATAACTCAAAAACGATTAGTCGGCTTTTTCAAAGGACAGTTTACTTTTGGCAGAGACCAGTGATTTTGTACTTATCTAGATATCAACACTACTAAAATGTTGTCATCATACCAACGACATACTTGGAAGTATTACCTTTGTCTGAGGTATAGAAATACCAATGATGTTATCTCACTTGCTGTCAGTTTTCAAAATAATCCCGAAAAAGTGTACCAAAATAGACAGTCTCTGATGCGCTATCTTTGTCTGAGATGTATATCTATCTATATTGTTATCTCACTTGAAATCACCTTTTGACAACCTTGGAAAAATGCACTGAATTTAAAATTCTGGCATTATAACAACTTCATAAATTTAATATGGACAGCAACGTCGTCTGTAAATACCACGTGGTCGGGAGTACACAACAGTCCATCATCATATTTGTTCCAAAGGCCTGGACTTAATACAGAGCCTTGTGGGATATATATTCTTTGGTTTCTGTCCACAAAATTGCCATTTTATTACGAACATATAATAATCTCAGGAAAACACTTACGGACAACTTCCATGGGAATAAACATATCTTATTATCATATTTTATAATTTACCTGTCGGTAGGTTACATTTAAATACACGGGAACTGTCATGAACTTGAGTGACAATAGACATACGATTTGCGGGTACCTCACGAACACATAGATATCTTAGAAAACGGAAACCTTCCCAGGAAATAAACACATCCTATATTATATTTTATAATTTACCTGTGAAATGAAAGCGATGAATCCTGCACTTGTAATGTTTTACATATCAAACATTTTCTCATCATTGTCTCTAATTATTAGATTGCATCAAATCACTCCAAACAGCATTAACAAAACAGTTAAGTTGAAATAAGCTTGAACTGTCATGAACTTAGTAAAAATAGATATACGATTTGCTTTATGCTGATTGGTTATACACTAGTGATCGAAAGGGAAACAACAAGATAGTAATATACATACTATAGAAAGAGATGGCAGAAAAAGATATATTACACACGTTGAAACACTACGTTATATAAGACGTATATTGTATATTGGTATCTAGATAAGTATAAAATCATTGATCAAAAAGGATGTCATAGAAATAAATTATTTAAGAGATCCTTCAATTTAAAGTAGGAATGACGATGGGTACCCGGGTATACGGAACCTACCCGATAATAATGTACCCGGGTATCAAAAATAGTACCCGATTACCCGAAATGTACCCGTTACCCGTTAATTACCCGTTACCCGAAATTTACCCATTACCTAAAATTTGTTGTTGCCAGTTAAAGACAATTTTCAGCTGCCGGAAATATTGTAACAAAACGAAGATCAAGACTGAGTGTAGATACATCATCCATTCTGATATTTGCGAATAGAAATATGAGATATTGCTAAGTAATTAAATCAAATGTACTTCTTTAATTTTGTAATTTTATATTACTGATATAGTCGTATATTATAAAAAATAACAATTTTTTTTTAATTTCCATATCAAAAAATAATATTTTTTGTTCATTTAATAAATTAATATGCAAATAACAAAAATTTGTTTTAAAAAGATGAACATGAAAGAATAACGGATATATTAAGGGTATCAAGTAATTATCGGGCATCAGGTTATTATCGGATATCGGGTAATTATCGGGTATCGGGTAATTATCGGGTAACGAGTAATTATCGAGTATCCGGTACTACCCGGGTATTCATATCGAGTACCCGGGTACCAAAATTTTCAGGTTTCGTCATTCCTAATTTAAAGTACTGACTATTAATCAAGTAATGAGAATATTTTTATTTAGGAAATTGTATAATGACTTCAATTAGAGAAAATGGTTTTGTTCACCCCGAAAAATGATTTCTTTCCCCTTGTCAATTTTCGGCAAGGGTGCGAATAACAAACGCGAAAACAAAAGCTAATCTCTCAATCTGAAATTGTTTTACTGCATCTTCGCTTGTTTCAACGAAGCGGTTGTGTTCTGACAAAAATCCATTCGTTTCAATAAACCAACCTGAGAATATTTTGATTGAAAAACTTTTTTTCGTTCTCGCGCAGTTTTAATTTTTAATTTTCCGCCCTTCGTTCCATAACTCAGTGTAACGGCGTGCTGCCGGCTTCTCGCCACCGGAACGGGTTCGGGATACGGAAATATTCACCGAGAATTATATTTCTCCTTCTTCACACAGAAAAATTAGTAAATTGGGTTACCCATGTAATACTGTTATAGGAAGGATGAAAGAATTTTTCGCATTTGAATACATAAATAAATATTTATGTATAATCACAGCGTTTATTTTGTAAAGCCAATACACAGGCAGTTCTAAATTCTATTTTTAACTATTTGCAGCAGTAGCGTAGCCGAGGGGTGTGTTTGGTTATGTACACATACCACTTTTTGAACAATGTATCATCAATATGAAAAATGGAATAATAATGTTTTATTTATTTAAAAATGAACTGTATTTAAATATTTTTAAATTTTTGGAAATTCTCAAATTTACCTATTAAGCCTTGTGCCCAGGAATGTTCCGTTTTATCATTAAAAAGAATAAAAAAATACTTGAGGAATAGGACAGGGATATTTTATAAGCAATTATTGCGTTTGAGTTATAAAGCATTTCACCTTCGAGAATCTGTTAGAAAGTTATGTAGCGATTTCATCTTTTTTTTTTTTTAATTTTTGGTGCTTAATATATTTTCAAGAAAAACACAAACTACTCTCTTGTTTGATAAATTTAACAAATTCGCAAATATGATGCAAATGTGTCTACTTAAAAAAACAAAAGCTTTAAAGTTTAAATTTTACCAACAAATTGTGTAATCATATGTATATTATAAAACCAAAATTGAACAAACTGTGCAAATAAATTTAAATACTATATTAAGGCTTTGGTTTGTATTTATTGTATTAATTAATTTGTATTATTATATTAACATATATTACACATATTACAATATAGTGAAATATTAAACAATCTCTTTCCTTAACAATTTATAAGCATAATTATTGTAGAAAAATCACAATAATGATTCATTTTAACTAAAGTTATATAGTAAAACACGAGCAGCTAAATATATACTTTCACAAGTCTCGTAAATGTATATATTTTTTTATTTAGCGCTCTTTTCACTTAAGTGTCTGAAAATTCATGCTCCGCGAGTAGATAGTAATCGTCAGACTTTAAATCAAAAACATAAAAACAGATCTGTCAGAATAACACTTCTTACACAAGCTGTATACAGTCTTCCGTGTTATGTGTGTTTTTCTATGGTTCTTTAAATAATTACTAGAAATATATCTAGCACACATCTGAATCTGATCAACAAAAATAACAAATATTTCTAAGAAGGTCAGTAGAGCGGGATGATATTTTGAATAAGGGAACATCATTTTAAAATATTTAGAATAATTATATCTAACTATACAGCAATAGCAAATAAATTAACACTACTTTTTATAGTACTCCCATCCACAAACTTGATCTTTGAAAGTCTAGTAGTTTTAAAACACATACTCATAATTCTGATTTGTGTTTTTATAATCAAATTTCATCGACATTTTAAAGACTTATGCAAATATTTTTTTTCTTTTTTTTGTATTGTAATATTGATACTATTTTTTTTTAATTTACAGTAAGGAAGAGGGACAACTCAAGTTATTGTGTTGGAATGAAATTTTCAAATAAGACACACATTTCCATTTCTTACAAGGAACTCGAACTCATGACCCATGGATTGTAGCTTGTGCTACATCCATTCAAACTAGCAAGTCCTATTGTTTCTTTTCTCTCAAGGAAACTTCGCCACAGAAGAACAAGCGTTATAAACGTACCTCAAATTTTATTTTATTATTCCTAAATAGGATACACAACCTCCAATACAGAGAGATTGGAAAACGTAAACATTAATATTTTCTCAAGGGAAATATGTTTTTATCTGAGAAAAATTTTTAGTCGCCACTAGGCCTCGAACCCAGGATCTCTGTCATTCTATGACAGCGCTCTATATGAATGACAGAGATCCTGAATTCGAGTCCCAGTGGCGACTGCAAATTTTTCTCAGATAAAAACATATTTCCCATAACTATATATTGCGTAGGAAGTTAGAGATAAACTTCAATAATCTTCAACCCTTTAGATAATATTTTCATTCGGATTGAACTCAAGCTGGCTGAAATAAAATTATATTTCAGTAACGTAAGAAATATTTCTAACTTCTTCCAAAATAAATTAAATATAGATTTTCAAATTGTTATGTCACAGTTATTGTCCTTGTCTCATCAATAATTGCTTAGAGTTTCAAGTTAAGGTTCTCGAACGTTGCGTCGTATATTTCAGTAATATTAGTCTAAAATTGATTCTGTCATATGTGATAAAAAAATTATGTCATCCTTCGATTCGGAGATTTGTGTCATATCAGATTTTCTTTCTGAACAGATACTGATACGATGAAAAGCTGAAGGGAGAAACAAAATGATAGAAACGAAAAAATATAAGATCGATTCCAACTCCTAAACTATTCATTTTCTCAATAAAAACTCTTATAAAAACCCTAAACCCCCCTTGAAATTATCGTTTTGCTCTATGTAATAAATTCTCGAAAGGCGTTAGAAATTCTTGCAGATTTATTTTCAACAATATCTCGCGATCATTTTTTATTTTTATGAAATCATATTTTAGCTTTATAAGTTTTTCTTTCTTAAAGTTACGCTTCAATACCGTTTCTTATGCCGAAGGTATACGTATACATAACACATTTCTCTCCAAAGCCGTTGTGTTGAAATATGTTTTAACAAAAATAAACGTTTCATAAGAAAAATTGCAGAATGTAATTTGTACAAGGACATAAATTCCGAAAGGAATCAAAGGGAAAAGAAATACACATGCTATCTACATTCCTCTAACCTAACTACAATAAGAACTCCTTTATTCTGCATATACTCTACTTTATATTGTTTTCAAGACGTGACCTGATAAACTGCATTCAATTGAAATAATTTACTTGCAAATACTTCTATAAATACTGTTTGAAAATTATACACATGCATATCGGAAATACTGTTTATAACGCATCGACATTGAAGCGATCCCAAGGGGGCGACGGCGGCAGGTATCTAGCAGACAGGTCGTTCCATTGTACTGGCGTATCGAAGCTACCAGTATATTCGAGAGGTTAATTGCTCTGATATATACACCGAGCAGAAAAGATCGCGAGGAAAATTTAATATCAATTCGAATGGTGAACATAAATAGTTAATGATATAAATATCGTGTAAATAAACAGTGCGTAGTATTAAGTGTTTGAATAAAAATTCTTAGTGTTTCATTCTTTATTAATAATTATTTCTCTTAAATTTGTGTTCATATTTGTTTATTCATAGTTAAACTTATTTTTCTTATCTATTTATAATTTATTATTCGTCCATTGAACGTAGTTATATAAATATTTGTGTTTTAATTATTTTTACACTTTACACAAATAAATAAACGTTACAATATTTTTGATAAATTCAGTCAGCAATCGAATACAAATTATTAATTATAACATCAAATGTTATAAAAAAAAAATTATAAAAAATTCTTTTTACACGATCTACCTTTTTTGCTTATTTATTGGGTCTATTTTCATAACAGTAAGTTGCTTTTATAGCTCACTGAAGGTAAGTAAATTCATATTTAGTAAAAATGTACAAACATTATTTAATACATTAATTTAATGCTATTAAAACTAAAGTGCATGCAGTTATTCATATTAAAATTATTGATAAATAATTGTACTTTACAAATTATTTTCGCTGTTACACAATCACAATTATTGATGGAATTGATAGAAACGGATTTTCATTTTTCATAAATTTATTTAATACATGTCGTTTTGAATTTTTTAACTGATGTTAAAGGAAATTTAACTTTAATCATTTACAAAAAATAAATTATTTAATTCGTAAACATGTATAGTGCTAGTGTCAAAGCCGAAAATGAATTTTTGTACTAACTGAAATCAAATAACATTATCTTTTTATTTCTATGGTCGTCTGATTATTGACAAATATTTTATATTTTCTTTCCTATATATCTCGCACTGGAAGCGAACTATTTACATTTAATATAAAGTTTTCCAATGTAAAATTTATTTCCAACAACTTTGGTACTTTTTTTGTTTTGCTTTAAAATATACTGGAGAGCCAAAAATATCCGCGTTTTTCAAATACACATGTTTTGGTACCCACGTTTGCGTATTGTTATTTTTGATTAAAAAAACACACTTTTAGTTTAGTATAATAAAAACTTTTCTCGCCACCTCTTCTTCCTACGGCACAATATTTATATATGAAACAGGATATCAAGTACCTAAGGTTCTTGGTTCGTGACATTTTACTTACACTTTCGATAAGTAAGTTGTTAGCACGCAACTTCTGCAAGAGACGTCCAACTTATAGTGAGTTCCGAACAACTCGAACACATCGATGTTTATTTTAAAGCTGGGATTTAAACTCTACATCCTACACATCGCTTAGCGAGTAGGAACGCGCTGACCAAGTGAGCTACCGCTACCTGTTTTCCTGCTACCATCGAACACGACACACAAAATGCACTAAAACGACATGGATATGTTTACATCTGGTGACTCTCGGATTTGAACGAACAACAGGCCTAGGGCGGCAAAATCTGTACTTTTTTTTAAATCTTAAACTGAGCCAGGAAGAAAAAAATATAGCGAAAAAAAAAATGATTTAAAAATTAATATTTATTAAAAATTTAAAAAGTTTTGCTAAATATTACTTTATTAGAGTCGATTTAAAGGAAGTAGTGTAATCTAGTGAGTTATACGTCATCTATGCTCAGGTCGCAATTGTACCGACTAACCAATACTGCAATTTTCTCAAAATAATTATCAACGATCAAGTATCAAGTTCTTCAGTGAAATAATTTAAATTGCTACAGTGCAAATATGAGTGTTACTAAAAAAAAACAAAAGATCACACTTAAAAGAAAAAAACGGCAAACCTGTTTGTACTCTACATAAAATCTGTTGATTTACATCTCCTGAGCAACGTCGGGAGCCACACTGACGGCATTTTTGTATAAAATTTCATTTTTGAGAAATCTAGGTATTTTTGGGTGAATTGATATGTAGAATATCATTTTTGAGGGCAATCTTGATAAAATAAAAAAAATACGCTAAACTTCCCCATTATGTAATGTAGGTGTGGTGATATTTTAAAAAAATGTGAAGATACGTTTAAAATTTATTGATTATCATGTGTCCTTTGTAAGTTACAAAAGACATATAAAAATGCATTGCAAATAATAATGCTTTTCTAGCCAAATCTTGTCTACATCACTGTTACAGGGTCAGCAATTTTAAACAGGCCTATGAGCGGCAAAAACGTTAATCCGGCGCTGAGTGTCAGACAGACGTTTTGATTTTTTGTAATTTATCATTTCTATATTTATTTCTATAATAATATGAGTAAACTTATATAAAGACTCGCAGATGTTGTAGTAGTTATTTAAACAACAAGTGTGTAAAGTAGGTATTGTTTATAGGGCCCATCCTACTGCGAACTAAAATTTTTTAAATCAAATGGAGAAATCTGACTATGAGCTGATATATCAAGATGGAGTAACTATCTGCAATGAATTAAATGTAGAAATTGCAATAGAAGTAAAAACATTTAAAAAAAAATACGAGGACGACTATTAAATTAAAATAGAAAATATAATTTATTTTTAAAATTAATTAGAGACGCAATGTTGCTTTTTCTGAAGTAAATATCATGTGTAATTATTATTATTCTAGTTTGAAGGGCAGGACGCCAAAGAACTTTTTCATGTTTAACAAAAATATAGCCTTATTTAGGAAGTACTATGACCCATAAACGTATTGCAGATTTAGTTGTAAAAAATATTGAAATTCCATTGGCAAAAAAAATTAGCTTGGTTAAAGTAATAGACACGTTTTCTTCAAGACATCCTAGACGCAATCGAATGTAATTTATAGTTCTGTTTCAGGTACGATAACCATCGGTTAATAGAAAAACGTCACATCGAAATAATAAATTACGTATATTTTTGACAAATTACGACAGTTTTTCGATGTGATATTTTTCTAGTAATGATTAAGGTAACCGGTCTTTAGAGTTGTTTGTAATATAATTTTACATTATTTATTAAAAATAATATTGGTTTTTAATACTTTGAGTGTGCACCCAAAAAAATGTCGAACCGGCCAATTCCCACCCAAATAAAACTGGGTAGCGACGTCACTGGTTATTTAGTCGAGTGCTGTTTAACGTAAATTATAGCATGAGATAAAAAACACTGTTTCACACGTGTTGCATATAATATTTTTCCTACAACCGAAATATTAATAAAAATTGATGAAAAGACAATATCGAAAATTAGGTAATTTCAAACAAAAAAAAATGTTTTAAAAAGTAGAACTAGGTTATTATTTAACCTGTCAATAAATATTATTACACATATATTTCATTTATTGTGTACATTCATATTCTTGAATAAATATTTATTCTTCACATTACATCCACCCATTGATTTAATAAATATACATGGATGGAGCTATACGAATAGCTGTACACAGTGAATGGTGTGGCTAACATAAGAGAGAGATAGTTATATATAAAGTTTTGCGGTGGGAGAGGGATAGATGATTTGTACCACGTGACTTGTGGCAAGAAAGCATTAAGAAAAGTATGAAATGTGGAATAAAATTAATAAAGCTGTTGATTTTTATAAATAATTTAATGAATAATTACTCATGATTTTATTTTAATAGTATCATAAACAAATTATTGTATTGATAACTATCCAATGACTATTAAACTGAACTGTAATCCAAAAAAATTACAGTTTATTTCTATAAACGAAATTTTTTTTTAAAAAACACAGTAAATTAAAATTAAATATAAATGCAGGAGTATTAGTTGTATATTTTATTAGAAAATTACAGTAGAACGTCGATAATCCGAACTAATTGTGACCGAGGTTGTACGAATTATCAAATATTTCTACTAAATGTTTAAAAAAGCCTGAAAAGCAATATATTTCTGTAAACACTAATCTAAAATTAAAATTTTTAAATGATAAATAGGTATATACATGCATATGTAATGTAAACAAATACAATACTTTAATTAGATGCAAGAAATTAATCGGAGCTTTTCTTTTGAATTACTGTCGACATTTAATTTTTTGGTTTAGCGGATATTTCAATTATCAGGGATTGTATTAACGACGCTCTACTGTACTTAGAACAATATTTACAAAAGAAAAAGAATACCATAAAAGCGATAAATAAAATCAAAATAAAGATATCGCACATCATATAGAAAAGTGACACAATTAAAAAATGCAAATATTTAGTAAAGCCAGAAAACTAATAAAAGAACAAATTCAAACATATGGAGGGACTGTGAGTAAAGAACAATTAAAACAGCCAGAATTAAAAATAGAAATGTGAAACTTTTACATAATGATAGAGTCAAATCTTGGGCATGTTTATTCTAAAATTTTGAGTTTTCACTTTTCTATATGATGTGCGATATGTAAAACTTACTACAATCTATAACAAAATTAAAATTATCTGTTCTACTGGTTTTTAAAATGTATAATTTTTGTGTACTTATGTCTAAATCTACATATTTACCTGTGGAACGAAATCCCGCCTTTTACAGCACCGCAAAACTTTACTAATTCACAGCAATAAGCAAAATATTTTAAAATTCGACAGCGTAATGACTGAAGATAACACGTTTCTTGCCACAAGTCACGTGGTTTTCTCTCTGTCTTTGTTGCACTATGCTAACCACAGACTGTCTCTCCATTTACGAAGTATTATAAGTTCTATGCATCCACCAGTCAAGAAGCTTAATCCTCATTTATTATATCGACTATGTTTTAAGCGAGCATTGCTAAAATGCTTAATATATAACAAGTGTCGCTAAGACAATAGCTACACTTTAAATTTTACCGATGTCGATAACAAATAAGAGTGACGGTAGTAACAATTTAGGAAAAAATATGTTTGACAACAGTGTAAATTTGTACATATGCGATTGTTTTGACATTTTTCTTGTCATATTGATTGTAAAAAATAGGGTACAGTAACTCAAGTTAATGACATTTGGTTAGTTTTGTTCTGCCATCTATTGGTTGATTCCCAGAAGTTTAATGAAAATAATAATTTAGTTGGCTTTCATTTTTTATACAATACATTTGATTTTTTTGTAATAAATTGAGTACTTTAGTACGATTGACAAAAATGACAACTGTCAGAATATACTTCTTGAGAAATAGGTAGCAAATAAGTGCAAGTTTTTGAGCGATTAAATTTTGTGTAATGGAATAAGGAATAGTGACAAACATTTTAATAAAATTTTGTAAAAGATTTGGGAGGGACATTGGAATATGCAAAACGAATGGAAGTTGAAGTGATGACACATCTAGCTATAAGGTTTGTTTTTGTTATAAAGATATAAAATCGAACAGTTAGATATTTCTAAATGAATAATACGAAACATAAAGATCGAAAATTTGTAGAAATTGTATACGCATGGAAATCAATGTCACATTTTATTACAAAAATATGAATTTACTGAAACTATGCAATATTAGACTTAAAATTGAGAAGAGAGAAAAAAATAAGTTAAATTTTGACATTTAAAAAATGTCTTTAATATTTTAGAGAGAAGGTACGCCTTGTCTTTAATTATTAACATATTAGCGAGTATTATTAGCTATGATCGCTTAAATATTTGATACAATCGGCTCTATCATGTAACTCATCGCTTATATTAATCGATGTAGCTTAATTTTAACTATCGACTATGTTTTAAGCGAGCATTGCTAAAATGCTTAATATATAACAAGTGTCGCTAAGACAATAGCTACACTTTAAATTTTACCGACGTCGATAACAAATAAGAGTGACGGTAGTAACAATTTAGGAAAAAATAGGTTTGACAACAGTGTAAATTTGTACATAAGCGATTGTTTTGACGTTTTTCTTGTCAAATTGATTGTAAAAAATAGGGTACAGTAACTCAAGTTACTGACATTTGGTTAGTTTTGTTCTGCCATCTATTGGTTGATTCCCAGAAGTTTAATAAAAATAATAATTTAGTTGGCTTTCAATTTTTATACAATACATTTGATTTTGTTGTAATAAATTGAATACTTTAATATGATTGTCAAAAATGACAACTGTCAGAATATACTTCTTGAGAAATAGGTAGCAAATAAGTGAAAACAGTTATCTATTTCTGTGCAAGTTTTTGAGCGATTAAATTTTGTGTAATGGAATAAGGAATAGTGACAAACATTTTTAATAAAATTTTGTAAAAGATTTGGGAGGGAAATTGGAATATGCAAAACGAATGGAAGTTGAAGTGATAACACATCTAGCTATAAGGTTTGTTTTTGTTATAAAGATATAAAATCGAACAGTTAGATATTTCTAAATGAATAATACGAAACATAAAGATCGAAAATTTGTAGAAATTGTATACGCATGGAAATTAATGTCACCTTTTATTACAAAAATACGAATTTACTGAAACTATGCAATATTAGACTCAAAATTGAGAAGAGAGAAGAAAATAAGTTAAATTTTGACATTTAAAAAATGTCTTTAATATTTTAGAGACAGTTCGTACCTTGTCTTTAATTATTAACATATAAGCGAGTATTATTAGCTATGATCGCTTAAATATTTGATACAATGATAAGATTTTAATACCAATGTCTTTAAAAACGTTTAACTACGTCGCTTAATATAAGCGATGTGTTACATGATAGAGCCGATTGATAAGATTTTAATACCAATGTCTTTAAAAACGTTTAACTACGTCGCTTAATATAAGCGATGTGTTTCATGATAGAGCCGTGTATAGGTTGCTTAACAACGCTTGTTATTTTTTTCACGCATTAGTGGCTCTTTACAATCCCTAAAGAATGCGTAAAGTATGTAGGTACTATAAGTTCGTTTGTGGGAAAAAGTAAATTATAGTAAAATCTTGTTATATTGCACTAATGCGGTTAAGGAGGAAGTAGGTAGTTGAGGCCAAAAAGTCCATAATATAAAAATAAGATTTATGCGAATGCATTTGAACAACGTAGACTAGCAATGCACATGTGGGATCCCTGTGAATCATTCTACATACTTCATTGCAAACGTCAGTATTGCGTTCATAATCGGTGTCACCTGAATGTATCACAATAACAGGATGCATGTAAATAATAAATGTACATGTGATTTCATTTTATTGTAAGTTATATGTTAATTAAATCTCTTTATAAAATGTGTTAGCATGTAGAGAAAACAAGTAGAAAATAAGATAATAAATATTCTTGAAGCGTACAGATTAGCTTCCCCGTTTGTATTTGAGGGTGGTGTAAATCTGAGTTGTGATAAGTGCAGCCATCAATGTGTTGTTGGTAACATGTGTCCCGTCCTGCGACATTTTATGTCCTTGTAAACATTCCCGAACCGTCAATCATGGCGCGAGGCAAACAGACGCGCAGATAAACCGACCACTCCGCTAACTTTTATTTCTTCGCTATCCCGGTCTTTACTGCGACTTCATACCTACCGCATCACTCACGTTATAGCCCATAACCTATTACACAGATGGACCAACTCTTAACAATCATTTAACAGGGATTATATCCACAAAATTGTGTTAACAGCAAATTGAAAGATAAAACATACTACGGGCTTCGCAGCTTTTACTGTCTTATTTATTTCCAATTACATCAACAGACATACATTTTAATTTACACAAAAATCTGATGTAGCAAGCATATATCCTTTCACATTACAATTTATTTATTTGTACAATATTTACAACTTTTATGTTTTATTTATTATTTTAAAGGACGACGTAATAAAAAGAGTAAAACAACAAATAAAAAGTACAAATAGGACACCTAAATCAAAACACAATAACAGTAATCGAATGCGCATTCAAAGACGACTTGGTAAAACAAAAAAAGATCTATAATATAATATCAACTGAAAAATATTAATGGAAGAAAGAATTAAAAAAAGTTAACAATAAAATCAATATTGAAAAATAAAAAAACATAACAATCTCAAACGATACAAACGAAATCAGTATACAAATAGAGGGAATTAAATTAAAATATGTGAGTAGCTACTAATATCCAGGGAAGGACATTACGAAGAAGACGTCATCCATATAATACAATAAATAAGGAAATATATAGAAAAGAATAAAAAATAACTGTTTACAAAGTCATACTTCAATAAATTTTATTATTCGGGAGCGAACATGTGTAACGAAAAGAAGACAAGAAACACGAAGGCAAGATGCAAGTAACAGAAATGAAATTGATCAGAAAAAAAAGGAATAACAGAAATGGATACAATAAGAAATGACAACATACTAGAACTACTACCCAAAAAATTCAATGAAAACTGCTTCAATGGTATGGACAATTGATAAGAATGAAGGAGAATCAATGAAAAGAATATGGAAAAGCAGAACAAAAGGAAAGAAACAAAGTTGAACACAAACATATGGAATGGAATAATAGACACAATACTGGTAAAGAGAAACACATATAATAGACAAGATGCACAGGCACTAAAGTGAGAAGAATGGTTTGATCAGAAACTATTAAAGGAAGACAATCTCGACACCCAAAAAGGGTGTAAGAGATATTGATTATATGTGTCTTACTGGTGCAGTAACTATAAGTGTATATTATTTAAATTAAATAGCAGCATATCAAGGAATAATGTTACTAAGAGACGAATCGAGATGAAAATTCAGACTTATCTCGTCTCGGTCTCGTTCTTTAGTGTCTCGAGTATATGGTGTTATCTCAGTCTCGAGTCTTAACTTCTCTTCATTAATATTATAGATAAGTTCATTGTATTGAAAATAAAATTTTTAATTAATTAAAAATTCAGTTCTGATAATAATAATATCATAATAATATAATTTTTGAGCATAAAGAAAATGTTTTTCACGTAAAATTTATATAATTGTTTAAACAACACATTTCTACTACATGGGAAAGCTGTTTGTTTGTTAAAACATGGCAGCCAATGAAAGGACTGACGATAATAACTTTCTATATATATTTGCTTGGTTGTATAATAAATTTATACAGATATTTAACTATTATAAATATAACACTAATACTACTACCTTACCTTCAATACTTTTTAGAGGACAGGAAAATTAATCTACTTAATGTAGAAGTTAAATATTAGTCCAGGTGTTACATAATTGCCAAGCGCTTCATACTAATACTGATTAAAGTTACATTCTTTCTGTAGCTTATCTTTTATTTTAAATACTACTGCATCATAGCATTTCCAAAACTTTTAACAACAGTATATGTTGCAACAACCTTACGAAACACAATTTTCGGAAATAGGAACCTGTGTTGAAAACTGTTTATGTGCAGTAATTTAGTTGAATAAAAAATATTTGCAAAAACTTTGAGAAATCGTGGTAGGAATGATTGTACATGTTCTCTGTTTTATACAAAAAATTCCTTAGTTTTGTTGCCCGCGAAGAATCCAATTTAAAACATGTCTTGTTGGCGTCTTGAGAACAAAGATGCTCCACTTTAATTAAAATGAATGATATGTATAGCGTTTTGTTGTTAGAAAAGAACAACTTATTAATAATTCCCTTGATTCTGCAAACGTAATGCTGTCTGTGATTCTTAATTATAAACCTTTATAATTACACCACATCTGAGGGAGGCTGAATCTCTTTTGTGAAGGAACCTTTGCTCATGCTGGTTCGCAAATTCGTCAAGGAAGAATTAATCTACTTATAGACCGCCTTCTCAACAATACCCTCAAATTAAACATAACGTCTACGTTTTCTATTACATATACCTACCATTACGGCAGCAACTCAATGCTTCTATAAACTCCAAGATGGTTCATTTATTTTATTTATCTTTAGTTTATATTTCTATTCTTCACTAAACCCTAATTATTAATATATATTTATGTGTATATCAGATTTGCTAATAAAGTTGCCATCTCTCCGGGTTCTCCGGATTTCGACGTAAATCTCCGGGCTCTAGTTTTAAGAAGAAAGAGATCTGTATTAAATAATAATTTTGTTTTATTGTATGTATATATATATATGTATATATATATGTATTTTTTTATATTTTTCACCTAATTCATAAATTTTCAACAAGAACTAAATTTTCTTTTGATATTTTGTATGTAGTTTGTTTTTGGTTTTCTACAGTTAAAAATTATTGTACGCAAAACCAACCCACACCCACCCACGTAGGTTAACGTGGGGACCTTTCCTTTTACGTTTGATTTTAATTCCTTTTTGTTACTGCTTCTTAGATAAAAATAGAAATATGTATATTTCAAAGCTTCTTTGTTTGTGTTAAATTTTTTAATAAAAAAATTAGGATCAATAAATTGCGAATATAATCCTGAGTAATGTAAAAATCAGAGTAAATAAAATGTCATATAAATTTTTTGTTACGAATTCTATATGAACATATGATTTAAGAAATAGTTACCTGGGTATCAAAGTCGTAAAAGTTTGTCACTGGGATTTGACCGTCAGATGTCATACCCTGCTCAGCGACTCGGAACGCTCTAACCAAGTGAGCCACAGTTGCCCGTCTTATATTATTTTACAATAATACTTATACATATTGTTCCATTCTTACAATAATGTGTTGTTCATTAAATGTACGGCATGAATTTTCGACATCGCCAGAGACGCAGAGACAGAAAATTGCAGTTCTTTGATCAAAATGTAATTATAGTCTTCCTTATAGAAATTATATCCTTCTTCCACTCTTTGTCTTTTTATAAATGAGTAAATACAAGACCATGGTATAATTATTCTTAATTTAATATTATTAAGAGAAATTATATCATTTTGGAATACAAACCAAATGTTTGGCAGATATACGATATCGCAGATTAAAGGATCATTGTTAAAATTTCATAATACATAGAGCATGGTTTTCATCAAACATTTAATCTAATTGGTTTCATTATTATTGAATAATATAAGAGTTAACACATATATTATCCAGTTTCGAACATACTCATTTCGTATTTATTGTAACAACACAATACAAGATGACTGAATTGGACGAACTCAAACGACTTTGGTTACTATAAAATTTTATTTAGGTACATATATTACAAAAATATATTTAAAAATAACAAAACTTAAGGCTGTATTGTATACAACTTTTAATAAGTAATTAGCCTGAAACATAGCGATATACAGAAGGCGGAATAATAAATTACGTCGTAAAACATAAAATCCAACCAATGACAGAAAATATATTCATATTTGACGGATAAAATAAAATTCACATTATCAGAAATACCAACACTTACAAAACATACCAAGCTTGAAACTTTAAAAAACTTGGTATTTTTTTTTATAAGAATAAAGGGTGTTTGGCGGAAGGCCGGCACCCAGAATATTTTGTTCATTTTAAAAGATACAAGAAAATGTTAGGGACCAAAGTTAAACTAGACAAAGGGACTCATAAAATGGCTGTAGTAACAATTTTGTGTCACTTCCGGTTTTAGCGGAAATGTGTCCAACTTTAATTCTAGCATAGGGAATCGGTATTTTTATATATTTTTTCGAAATGTATATAAAATTAGCTTTACAGTGCTACCAAAATATCATTGTTTTACTTCAACCATTTCAAAATGGCGACTCTTTATTTTTAAAATATTTACTAATAAAAATTCATAAAAAATACACCATAGCCAGCTATTTGAGATTTTGTTACCTGATACCAAACAAATAATGTCAAAAAATAATAGATCTACCTTCTCTGACGATGTAATGGCAGAATTTGTTATATTTGACAAATTGTGCAAAAAATGATGGCGGCCATTTTGAGTATTTTTAATTTTAATTTTGTTTGTTATAATTAGAACGTTTTTGTATTGTGTTGATTACTGTAAGGTATTTTAAAATTAGTTTTTTTTTCGTTAATTACCTATAGTTGTAAGTACATAAATATGAAAATAAATTGTCGCCATCTTGAAATGGTTGAAGTAAAACAATGATATTTTGGTATCATTGCAAAGCTAATTTTATGTACATTCCGTAAAAAACTAAAAATACCGATTCCCTATGCTAGAATTAAAGTTGGAGCCATTTCCGCTAAAACCGGAAGTGACACTAAATTTGTACTAGGATCATTTTATGAGTCCCTTTGTCTAGTTTAGCTTTGCTCTTTAACATTTTCTTGTATCTCTCAAAATAAACGAAATATTTTGGGTGCCGGCCTTTCGCCAAACACCCTGTATATATAGTAAAGAAAAATAATATGTATAATCAGTCAATAAGAAATAACTTATACAATAGAAATCTTTAATATCGCCCTAAATGATACTATAAAACTAGAAAACCTAAGAATAAAGTTACTAATCATTAGGTTTGTTCGGGCAGCAGTCAGAAACTGTCACAAACCGTCAGGAGCATGCGCAGTAGTATTTTGGCGTTCGGGCAGCGAACAATTTCAAATTCTGACTATAAGTAGGTACGATGTTCGTGCAGCAATTAGAAACCCTTTGGTACCATTTCAAACCGTTGGAAAAGTTTGCGGATTCTTTACAAATTTTAAGTTTGAAATCAGCTGTTGTTTTTTAGTGCATCTAAGAGAATTGTGAAGGTAGGTAACAATTCTTTCTTTAGTAGGTATTATTTAAAATAATTTTCATAAGTAAAATAAACTTTAAATTTTTGATTTTTAGATTTAAGCAGCTCAAGTAACGATACTAGTTCCAGCGAATCGCTATTTTCATCAGAGGAAGATTATGAAGATGTTATTTTGTCAAAAAGGCAAAAAAATGAAAATTATATAGAAAATATGAATTAATACGTCCGAGCAGCTGAAATTTGCAACTGATTTGAAACTAGTCAGAATCAGAAGCATGCGCGATAAAAAAATTCATAAAACTATCACAAGCTGCTGCCTGAACAAACCTATTATCTATAACTGACAGGTAAATTAAACGTCAAGTTGTAAATTATTTTTTTAAATATGTAAACTGAAGAAGAAATAACGTATACTATTCAGAGTAAAAGCGTCTTTGAGTACCTCGTATGCCACCCAAAGTATCTCTTTTACTCTTAATAACACAATATACTATTATAAATTTATTTCTTTTTCGTTCCACCGTTGACTTATGTATGTATAATTTGTTTCTATTATTCATATAAGGCATAAACTTCTATTATTTGATTACCATTAACAACGGGGTATTATAGAAAATAACAAACCTAGTATATAATAGGTTAATTCTGAAAACCACAATAATTTATATGTGTACCTAAATTTCGTCATCTAGAAACGGAGCTACGGTCAATATTAACTATAACACGTTGCACATAAATAAACTTGAACTGACAAATGGCCCACATTTTACAAATAGTTTAACATTATTTAAAGTTAATTGGTGCTGGTGGCGCGAAAAATATATTAAGCGACACGGAAATGTACATAAGTACAACAACTATTCTCGTATTCGGTTCTACAAACTCCGCCACAGTATACAGGTGTTCCATTTAAGTGTGCCACCGTTGCTATTTCAAAAACTATAAGAGCTACGAGGTTGGTTAAATTATCAAAGAACCACCATTTTACAAGACCTAACCTAACCTAATCTAACCTAACCTAATCTATCCTGACCCAACCTAACCTGAACTAATTCCACCAAACCTAATCTGACCTAACGCAATTTAAACTAACCCAACCTAGTCTAACTGAATTTAACCTAATGTAAGCTAAACTAACCTAACGCAAGCTAACTTCATGTAATCTAACCTAACTTAATCAAATTAACCTAACCTAAGCAGATCAGGTTACATTGATTTAGGTTAGGTTAGATTAGTTTAGGTTAAGTTAGACTAAGTTAGATTAGTTTAGGTTGGGGTAGGCTAGATCAGGTTATGTTATGGTTGGGTTAAGTTAGATTAGGTTAAATTAAGTTGGGTTAGGTTTGGTTGGTTTAGGTTAGGCTACATTAAGTTAGATTCGTTTAGGTTATTTTAAGTTAGGTTTGGTTAGTTTGTTTAAGCTAATCCAACCTAACCTAACCTGACCCAACCTAATCTCACGCAACCTAACCAAACATATCCTAATATAAGGTAACCAAACTTAATTTAACCAAAACTAATCACATCAGATTAGATTGATTAGATTGGGTTAGGGTAGGTTAGGTTCGGTTGGGTTGGGTTAGGTTAGGTTAGGTTGAGTTAGATTAGATTAGATTAAGTTAAATTTGTTTAGGTTAGATTAGATTGGATTAGATTAGGTTAGGTTCAGTTGGGTTGGGTTAGGTTAGATTAGATTAAGTTAAATTGGTTTAGGATAGGTTGGGTTAGATAACGTTAAGTTAGGTATGTGTGTGTACAAACGTTTTGTATTAAATAGCTTTAAAATCAAATAAACAACGATTTTAAGGTCAACTAAGTCTGACCGCCATTTTTTATTATTTGTCCCATATTTGTCATTCTTAGTAGAAATAACAACAAATATCATCAAATTAGGAAGTGAAGTAGTACATCGACAAGTTGACTATTTTTTTTTAAATATTTACATTAACTCGAATTAACATGATCTGTTAATTAAATATCAACATATATTTCTATTATGCCACTAAATTTCTAGTAAATGTTTAAATGAAAATGCTCCAGCTCAACACCTTATCAAACAAATTTAATTTATTTGCCATAATTAGAAAAAGAACTATTATCCACATTTGTTTGCGTAAATAACAAAAGTGTTAAGAGCTGTTACGGTTGAAATATTGTATACGTTTTATAAATAGCCTGTGTGTTTGTGTATCCCTCATGGTGTGTACTCCTAAACAAACAGCTGAGTTTAGAAAGGCGCACACACCGCAGGTCCTGCGAGTCCTCCGAGTCCTGAGACTCTACCACGCTTGCGCGCACTCCATAAGTAGTTAATGACGCTGTGACGATTAATTCAACGTGGCTCATTAGCGTCCCAACTGCTAATTAATCAAAATCTTTGTCGCACGAGACGCTCCTGAGAAAAACAAGTCTATCCGAGCCGGAAGCTCACTATGTTTGCGCGACTGCCCCACACGGAAAGGTCACGAGAGGGTCACGCCTCATAAACATCCTGCCAGGATAATGTACGTCCGTGCGTCATAGACGAACATTGTTGCAAGTTCAATCGGTAATCAACAAATACATGCATTGTTAAACTTTAGTTATTGTTCAACTAGACGATCACGACAATTTGTTACGTAGGTATATCACTAACATTAACTCTTTGAATCAACATGACATGTTTTTCAGAAAACAGTCGCACAAAAATCGGTAGCTAAGGTGAAAATTTTCTTGTCGTTCATTTAGTAATCCTAATCATAATTTAAATTAAATAGGATTTTTTTGTATTTCTCGAATTTCCTAGATTTTATCGTAGATAAAATATTGTACAAAACTTACATCTAAAGGATCGAAAGGTGTTTATCAAACGAGACAATTTATTGTAGATTTCCTACAACTTATGTCATTTCGAGCAACTTTTCTCGTGTGATAGTGTAACTCATTTCGAGCAACTAGTTTTCTGTCATGTTGGAAAACTTTACTGAAATTTGTCGATTCTAACAGCTGAATAGTGAAAATACCGTAGGATCAAATAAAAAAAAACTAAATGTCTTTTTGATAAAAAATAATATTGTACATTATAATACAAACAATATAACTTACCTAAATCAAAATAAATAGATACGATCAACAATAAAAAAAAAAACAAAAAATGTCAATGCATTTAATACTGACAATCAACATGAACTAAATACCCAAGATGTAAAAGAAAAAATTGTCGATTTCGAAGTCGTCGATATTGTTCTCGTGTGATAACACCGTAACGATAGAAAAATTGAAGGGACAAGTGTATGAAGGAGCTGCGGTACATTTTTCGAAAACGTAAATTTTTCCGTGAATAAAGATGTCGAATTCTCACTTGTTACAGCTCTTATATTTATATTTTCAGATATACTTAGCAGAAGACAGGGCTATGTTACAATTACGTACATAACTTTATAGAAGATGAAGCTGAGTACAAGTAAATTTCTAATTTGGCGTCAAAATTAAAAGATAACCAAATTTTATTACTTTACAATCAAATGTAGCTAATCCAAGAAACATAAAATTACATTCTTATACATAAGACTAAGTAACCGGTCTCTAAACCTTCAAAAATAAAAAGTAAACTTTTAAACTTTATTCTATTGTAAAAAGTAGTATATAAATTAGAAGATAAAAATTTTAAAATACTCAATATGTTATTTATGAACTATGAACAATGAAGTTAATCAATAATTATTAATTATAATGTTTAATGTAGTTACAAGTTTACCCTTGTTTGAGATAATGTGATGATAATAATTATTACAGCACGTTTGAAACTTCGCTACATGGACTCTGTTAAGGATATTCTCTAAACGGATATGACTCAAATTGTTCTGTAACAGGTAATGATCATATGATATTGTTATTATTACGTAAATGAGTATTTTAGTGCCTCGATATATACCGAATAGAAGCTTCCACCTGATATAGTTGATTGCGTTTCAACAAACTGAGTTGAATGTATTTGTTGATATCATGTTTCAAATACATTTGATACCTCAGAAATTTTCAAAAGATGGCATAAAATTGTTTAATATATTTACTGGATGTTATTGAGTTTTTTAATACCTGTTACATTAAAGATTTACAGTGTTCCAGTCGCCAGCAATTTCAGATTTAAATTTCAGCCATGGGATCTTGCCAAGATAAAGTTTTATACCGTACAGATATTGGCACAAGAATCATTATTAAATTGCAAGTGATATATGTTCAGAATAAAGGATGGCATAACTGTTATTAAAGTTGTTTATATGATTTCTTGGTCAATTTATAGGATTTTCTGTAATAGCTTTTTGAAACTTATAAAATTCAAGCGATTTTCATATTGTAAAAATTACATAAAATCTCTATAACGTTCGCCAGCAGACTTGAAAATCAAGCTATCTATACTACGGCGGGAAAAAAATCATTCAATTACCTGATTCAAGAGCCGAAGGCTTAACATTAACTTGCATTTTCATCGTTGTAATTGTAACAAAATGGGAAATAAGACCCTACTTTCCATCTTGTTTGAGGTCCTGCATTTCTGTTGTGGAATTTGATTCTGTCTTCGACATCTAGAGGTGAACATTTTTGTCATAAAAATTAAAAACTATGTGGCCAGATGCAGGTGTGATCATATTTCATACATAAAATTGGTATTGGGAGAGGGTAGATTTGTTGTCAGTCTTAAATAGTCCTAGTTGTAGTTTGGTCGCAGACATAATGTAGGTGTTTAGCTTAATTTAGTTTACGTCAGTTTTGAGAGTCTGAAATGAAATTAGTTCATCTTTAAAATAAGTAGAATCATTGAGTAAGTAAGTGTAATTAAATACTCACTGGTAGAATTCAGGTCTTTATAACTGATTAAAAACAGTACTGCGCTAAGTGAAATATCTAATTGGGTTATTGCCAAAACAAAAATTTTCTTTGGGGGCATGAGCCCTGATGCCACCGTGTAGTAGGCGTCCATAATTAGTGACTATATTTTTAATTTTAATAGCAATTAATAAATTATTTCTGTTCATTTGTACTAAATATGAAAGTAGTTACCGATCAGTGAACAGTATGTAAATAATGTTAACCATTTTGTTAGGCGTTAGGCAATCAGTAAGGAAATTTTTAATTATTCAATAGTTTGATTATAGGGGTGTCTACCATGGGTTTTTGATGAGAGTGCGCACACATGCAGTTGTAAATCTACGCAACTAAATAGTTTGTGTTTTACCATAAACTTTCAGTTAGCATATACTTGGTGAACCTGTAAGATGTCATCTTCAAAACGACAATTTATTTATAATTTAAAATTATTTTGAAACTGCATTAATTTGAAATGTTTTATTGCAGATAAACTTTTAGATATCAAAAAATCGTCATATATTTTATGAAACGTCCTTTTACCAAAATTGTAATTCCATGTACCTACCCAATACCATTTCTTTTTCTCTATTTTCTTTTCGTTTTTGGAGCGCACACCGAAGATAATTAATGATACAACTAAATGTGACTATATATATATATATATATATATATATATATATATATATATATATATATATATATATATCATACACTGATGGTTTAATTTCTTACGTGAGCGTAGATAAGCCAATGTATGATTAAACTATTACACAGCTAAAAATGTCAGCGCTAGGCCTAAAAGCAACTTACTTCCATGAAAACGCAATCGAAAAACCTTTTTAATTAATTGCAAAGAAATATTAATAACCCTGACGCGAAGTGTTTTATTTCCCAAAATCATTGTTCATTACGTTGTTATAAGAATAAATCTAAATAAGAACAAGGTTTTTTTAAATACCGTCGTTTAGCAGCTTTTTTGTAATATGCTCAACATTTATAATATGTACGTTATACATATTCTGTGGCAACCAGCTGTGCTGTTCAGGATCCTTTATAAATAATTCTTCCTGTGAATACCGTGAAGACGTCGAGTTTGGCCGATCTGGCGCGAAATCTACCGAGTTTAGTTGGTTCCGGATGTGAGAGAATCGCCGTAATTAATTAATTAATACCGGGATTCAGGGCTTTTCACTGCGTCGTTTTCTTTTCACATCGCTCACTCTTGCCGCTTTCGTTATGACGCTACGTGATGTGTCGTCTTCGGCAGCGAGATTACGGATGAAATTGTTTTATAGGTTGTGAATTGAAGGCTTATCATCCAGATCCAGGGACAAAGGCACCAAATGAGATGTTTATTCATTCATGTTCCACCGAATACAATCATGCCTTTTGTTTTCTATTATGTTTTTGTATTGCTAATTGGGTTTAAATTTTAATTAGAAGAACGAAAGAAATTAATCCAATTTACGAACTATCTACACTATATAACTTTTTTAATGTAATGGTTAATAAGACATTTTTTTTTCGTAATGCAATATCAACAAAAATATATTTTTCCATTATCATACTCTATTAGGCTTATATTCAATAATTGGATTTTTTTAATGAATGCCCACGATCACTATTTTCACCAATTTCGTCAAGTTAAAATCAGTTAAAACACAAAGGCATATGGCAAAATTTTATGAACTTAGACATATTAAATGTAATACTACTATGTATAGTCAACTTAAATAAAAGAGGCAATCGAGAAAATAATTTTTGGTTGGCCTTATTAAAACTTAAACAAGTGATTATGAATTATTAATTACTTGATTTCTAATTTTTTGGATGATTCGAAAAAACACAATAATTTTCTTTTTAATTTAAAATTGAACTTAGTTCATGTGTAGTCAAAATCAATCAGATCAGTCAGAATCGATTTAATGAGGATCGTTCTGATCAACCAACATCGATGTAATTAAACAGGGCTGCACTTTTCTGATATACCAAGATCGATCAAAAATAATGATCCTTCAAATCAGTTAAAATAGGTGAGATAAATCAAGATCGATCTGGTCAAAGAGGATCGATTTTTATTAACGATCGAGATTTGTCAAAAATAAGAATCAATCATTGATTACAAACCCAAGCAACAACACCTATACGCAATTGCATACAAATGAATGAGTAGGTGCATATAGATTTATTTTAAATAAAATTACTGACAGGACATACTTTATTGGATTCATGTATTATAAATACGAATGTAACACTTAGTATAAAATTTACTCCTACCGTCATTAATTGTAAAAAAAAAACATTTTAAATATTTTTAATGACAAATGCCGTCAGGAAAATATTATATGAAATATATCTCAAAATTTTTGCTACAAATTTTAGTTTAGTATAGAAAAAACTTGCATCCAAATTGAATAAACTAGTTTTTTAAAAAATACCATACCTCAAATTCCATTATAAATTATAACAGTTTCATTGGACACTTCTTTCGTGACATATACGTATTCAAATGAGCCGGTATTTCCGGGTGTAAACTTCCCTTAGTGTAATTGGATTGCACGTTTGAGATAATGTAAGAATGGAGGGCGTTAATCTTGTTTGCAGTTCTTTCCGATGCGCAGCTCCCGGAATAATGAATTCCTCTAGTCGTGTGTACTTTTACAACAATTTCCACTGCTTTCCATAGCACGGCGATGGCAACTCCCCATTCTGTGGCCTACTGAAGAATAACAAGCACGAATAACAATGAAAGGGGAACAGCTTGGTTTACTCTCGGATTAAGATAACTTCAGTGATTAGTAATTTGTTTTTCTACGGCACTTTAATGAGGATTTATGAGTACTCCAGTTACCACACTTTATTTTAGGATGAAGATAAATAATCGTGTTCCACTATTTATTTATATGAACCTAAAAACAATAATTATTCTTGACAGACGTGTTCAAAGTGTAAGATTCCTGCTTGTAGCTTTACAAAATCGTTACTCCTGCTATCGCAATCGATTCGATTTTCGATAAAAAAAGCAGCAGTAATCATGAATGCAAAAAATTTTAGTAAAATTTTGGTCGCTAGTACTTCAGTTTGATTTTTTTTTTGGTAGGCTTAACATGAACTCATGTTCCTATGAAAGAAATAAGTAGTAGGGAAAGAATTGTTTTGACATTACAGATGAGACTATATGGTTCTAAAAGAGTTTTTAAAGTAGTAAATATAAAAATGTATATGTATATATTAAAATATAATAAAAGGTATGTAAAATAAAACATTGTACTTAAAAATTATATCGTAAATTACTAGCAATAATTTAGAAATGATTACAGTTATACAATTATGACAGTAAACTATAAATGTCCACTCGCACCGCTAATTGAGGATTCTTATCCTTAAATCTATCATTTGACGTTTAGCAATTTGTAAATTGTAATAAAATGTGGTCGTCCTATTCCTTTTTATTACCATTAGTGAAAATGAGATACCATTATTAAACAAACGCTTAATATTTATAAAGGACGCAAACACATGTATGATAAAGGCAGTAGATATATTACTTTTTTCGTTGTTCAAAAGATAATGGCGTAAAACCTACCTCAAAAACTCTAATCTGTATTATACATGATAATACAGATTCCTACATTTCCTTTAAAAAAAATCATAATTACTATTACCGATTAACCAATTTTCCCGCTTATACACAAATATTCGGATATTTATACATATTAATATTTATGTGCTAGAACCGACAGTTATTTGTTTTTTTTTTTGTTCAAAACACAAACCTGTAAGACATTATTTCTGAAATTTGAGATGATTATGAAAATAGAGTGTAATTGTAATATGATTGTGGGAAATAAGAATGGAGGCGTATTGTGCATAATGCATGTGGGTTTGGGCATTGGCCGGATTGCAGGGTGTGAATGGAATCCTTTCCTTTCCTTTCCTTTAGGCGGACAGTAGTCCCTGCATGACAAATGCCTGGCGTGATACAATCTATCAGAACGTCAGAATTTACTGGCGCGAGCGACTGAATAAATTTTATATGGCGGAAGAATAAAGCGCGGATATGATAAAAAAATCACAAGCGATTTACTGCCACATATAAAATGCCGATGGCGAGATAGAAATTATATTTATATTGCTGAGGGCACGAAGGGATTTTATACCTGCTGTTAGTTTTTATTAGCGGGCTTTTCTATTTGCCCGAACGCGAACGAGTACCTATATTCGTGTTGTACCTGCACGTGCTCTTCCTGCATTATATATACGTAGCTACAGCCATAACGGACCACGGATTCCCATCAGATTCACCAAGATGGACAGCCCGCTCATATATTTCTCTAATTGATGTTTTCCTGAAACGGCCCAATCCATATATCCACTATAACTTTACTGCACAACACATGCGATGGAATGATACAAACTGCATGTTTCTATTAGGCGATAGTATATCGATCTTTAAAAAATACAGCCTTTATAGAAACGACCGACAGCCACTAACTAATATGTACGTTAGTCAATAAAAACTACATTAAATTGATTATTCTAATTAAATAAAGTTTACTATTTGCATATTTTACAACATTGAAAATATATTTTTTTATTATTTTATTATTTTGAAATATTCCTGAAAAACTTTAATTTTTGTTTCTTAAAAAAGACGTCACACATTTTGAGGGTTTGTGTTAATTACAACTTCAATTTTACAATTAACATTACCAGAAACATTTCTTTTAGGAAAAGAACCACAACTTGTATTTTTTTGGGACAATACTGCAGATGTATACTGGTTTAATTTTCTACTCCACATAGTATCTGCTTCGATACGACAATCTTATTGGCTATCGAATCTTCGATGTAGGTCTCTACTAAGGATGAGGATTTCCACCCACCCACGCGTTTAACTCTCAACAGATCAGCACCTGAGTTTGCCAAAATTGTAACTGCACAACGGCGGAAACAATGTCCAGTGTACATTTTTGAATTTGGTAGCTTCAGAAAATCAGCAATCTTCGTAGGAACTTTATACAGCTTTTCCATTTTTAAAAACATTGATATCCTTTTGAGGGAGTAACTTTTTTAATGCCTCAGACGCTTCTTCTTCTACATTTGATGGTAGTTTATCTTCATTAAATTCGCTGATGACAATTAAAATTTTTGCGTGTACTTTATAGAAAAATCAAGAGAAGACTGAATGAAATGAAATTTATTTTCAAATAAATTCCATAACAAGCAAAATTACCGAGAACTTAAAATTGTTCTTAATAATTTAATTTAATTTTTCTAAATATTTTCTCTATAAATTCTGCTATAGCAAACATAGAATTTTATACACCATGATAAAATAATATTATCGAATCGCGAAATTTTTTTTTTGCCCCTAATCGATAAAATATAATTTTGTCGTCTTGTATAAAAAAATAACTATTAAATAGTACTATCGATTTTTTATTTGATTATTCGATAGAAAATTTTCTACTGAATTCTGGGATAATATTTGCATATCCTTAGATAAAAATTTTATGTGCGAAAACGCACTTATAATAAATATGCAGATTTCAAATACAGTTACATACAAAGTAACCATTACTACATTTCCATAAATCGCAAAGTATCAAATGCAACAGCCGCAATAAAACTACTGAAGCTTAAATGCATGTGACAATACCATCCTCGTACAAAAAGAATAATGTAATAATTATTTTGAAGCAATACAAAATAATGGACAATAGGTTACAGATCGTCACTGATTTTCTTGATGGGTTCAATGCTTGAATATCACAATGAATATATTAATTTGAGTGTAGTCTTCATTTTACTACTGAGAAATTCTTGTTTATGATTTATTCTTCAAGTTATTGCACATTATATAGAGAAAATAAATACTTAGTAAAAGAAATATAAAACTAGTAAACGATAGTGACAATTAAGACCCGAACCATGAGTAAAAAAGGAAAGTAAAATGTCTCTTGAGTTGACACCTACAAATTTAAGGCAGTATAAGTATTAAAAAAACCTAATTTTTGGAAAGGATGTTATTCTAAAATACTGATAAAAATAGACCCCTCTGTGTTAAAGTGAAACATGTGCATAATTGCACCTATACAAAAAAATATGAAAAAAATATATATACTGAAACAATAAACGTTACTTTAGTCATGAATGTATAAAAATGTTATTGAAAAAACGAATCACTGTATTTTTTTACGACTACAACGTACAGAAATATAGTACAAAACATTGTAGGTTTGTAGGTTAGTACATAATGGCAAGATATTCAGTTCTTATACATGAACCTTATTTTGAGTCATTTTCTCTGTATAAAACGTTCCTAAGACACAGTTTGTCAAGCTACTAAGATGACAAAAATGAAAATGTAAATAATTCTTTATGTTCCTCAATAAATCACAAAATAGCTGAAGCAGCTTCGTGTAATTTAGTACCAAAGAAATCGAAATATATTTACAATAAAATATGAATACATCACATATAACATTTATATAACATTGTTTTTATAGTATAAATACCACAGATACAGTGTTATTAGTAAACGTTGTTAGATACACGTAATGTATATAATATATTTAGATGAGAATACAATTCTTATGAAAATCAGCCAATCACAACGCTTGATAATTTTGTACCAATAATATTTTATTGGCACTATAATTTGTTTTGTGCTGCTAACCGTGTAACATAAACAGAGAAACAGTAGGACGGATTAGTTGAAAAATATATTCTAAACGTTGAGGAAACAGTTCAGATGAACTCATTAACAATGTGGATACACATAATACCCCAATAAAGAAATAAAGAAGATATATGGAGACAATGTAATGAGTTTTTTAGTAATCATTGTATTATTCTCTTCCTATAAATATAACTCGTTATTTGCTTCAAAATCGATAATATTTAGAAAATACCATGTTAATTTCAATCTTTAAAAAATGCAACTCCTGCTTCTCAATCTATGCATTTTCGTGGTTAGAATTAATATTCGTCCCATTTTGAAAATATTATCGACAATAAGCTAACCACTTGTTATATTACCTTTGAAAACCGGCTGCAAATTATCACATTGCATGCATTATGTGCTAATTTCTTTATCATTTTACCAACTATAGTATATAATTTATAAAATATGTGAAAAATGGCCAATGGCAGGTAAAAACATTGTATATGTAGAAAACTTAGGGAAACACTAATTTGAATAGGTAGAGATGAATTATGAATGAATTCAGGTTTATAAGCAAGACTCAGGATATGAAAGCTGAAATGTGTATTTGTTTAAGAAGCGGGATTTCTTTATGCTAAATACAGGCGGGAACAATAAATGAAAAGGTAATAAAGCCTTCTAGAAGGAGTGTAAACGTAAAGAGTGAAATCTGTTTTAATGAATATCATTTTGGAAATAGATTCACGATTTACGTCCGACCGTTCCGTACCTTTTCTTGTGTAAAAATCCCTTATTTAATCTCATTTACACCCCGGTCTCCCGCTAAATTCCTCGCCGTTGTTCCTCAAGTAGGGTTGTTAAAATTTTAATACCCGGACAAAAAACTTACATGAAGTTTTTCTCCCGAGGAAATCCACTTAAAATCACGCCGTAAAACAAAAATAAAAGACTTTCTCTTCCCGTTACAGTCATCGCAATGTGCACTAAAATTTGAATTTGAAATAAACATAAGCTGTAATAAAAATAATCTTTTGTGGCCAATCCACTATGTGATTTAGATTCTGCACTGAAAATCAATTCAGAACTTTTATACAGACCACATACAGCAACTTTGTAAAGCTTCGGAACTACGAGCATTACTATTGAAGATAACTAGTTCAATTCCATCCTCATATTTCTTCAAACTTTGCTTTTTATCCATCATTTTCTAAGTACAAAATAAAATATAAAAATATTTTATGTACAATAAATCTTACGCCTAATATAATACTGGATCTGGAGTGGGATTCTATAACTTATAACTATAACAATTAAAATATCAATTACAAAGTTACGAACGTCAAATTTCTAATGTCACCATGGCCAAAATACTTAGATGAGGTATAACATAGAGATATGTCATTGCCCAAATATATTGTCGAAAGATCTAAGCTGCTGAGAACAGTGGACCAGTGGCGTAGTTATATGAAAAACTCAACCAAACAAATAATGAGGATAGGTGACAAAACTTTCTAATACCAGTATTTCGTTCGTCTAACTGTAAGTGTGCACTACTTAGCTGGCGGATTGTTCTCACGCAGCTAATTGTTAGGCGATTCTCGACCATACATCTTTTGCTTGCTCAGTAGTACGTAGCTATAGGAGTGTGGCATATCTCTTTATTATACCTCATCTAAGGCCAAAATACATATAAGTGTAGACATGTCGAGTGTTTTTTATATATCTATGAATATATGTAAATACGTATTACCATCATTATTACAAAATGCAAGTCTACTTTGTAGTTGATATTTCCAATTGATCATAGTAAGTCCAAATGATAGAAACCAAACTTACAGAATCCCATCGCTCGGTAGATAGGTAGTAGAGCTGGAAAAAATAATCGATTTATCAAATTTTATCGATTAATCCATTTCTCAATAATTTGATTTAAAAATTAAACATTTGATTAACCGATATATCGATAATTTGAATAATCGATTACTTGATTAATCGATTATTATTACTTGTATAATATATAATATATAATAAAGAAAGTTATGTCTAAATGTAAATTAGCCGAAATTAGTTTTTTGTTTATTTATAGTTACCTATACATCATTGAAATGACCAACTAACGCGGCAACTTTGCCCAAATTTAACGGACCCTCTATAATATTAAACATTATATGTAAGACAGTGATGGCTTGTGAGCGGGCAGGCGGAGGTTGTATAGCCGGGTTTATGTTCGCATTTGCCAGTGCTGATCGTATTGACTGATTCCAATACCATGTTTTTAAGGTTTTTAAAATATATTTCCTCTTGCATCTTGCCTCTAAATTAATAAGATGTATTATATCTGTGTTTAAAAAATGAATATTTTTAATAAAGTAAAAAGACAAATTAAAATATATTTTCCATATTGGAATTACAAGGTAGGCGTCACCTACTTTGCCTACTCTGGCGAGCCGCCACTGATGTACGAGCTTATAGATTACTACGGAAATTTTATTAAAAATTTTTGATTTATTAATTAGGATAGTACGACAAATAGCTATAGTATTCATTCCGGAGTAATACAGGATGTAAATATCTTCATAGTGCCCATAATAATTTTCATAATAAATAATAATGATGTTTTCAATACATGCGGCATATTGCGGGGTACACTAACACGAAAACAGACTACACACAATAATTAACATTTTTCTTTTAATTACTCAATTATGCACATACCTCCATTTTAATTGCTGTTTATCAAATTTTATACCAAGTATATAGCTTGATTTATTTTTACTTTGAACACAATGATTAACAAATGACTATTGATTTAACATAAGTTAACTTGGTAATTATCTACTAGTCATCAGCTAGTTAACTGCTAATTCATATAACGATTACCAGCCATTGTGTTTTACCACTGATTTTTTAAATTAAGAGCGTTACAGAATAAAAGCATTCTGCAATACTCAAATCTACTATTGTACACGTAATTAAGAGTAGAGCTATGCGTCAGGGAACAGTGTTTGTTGAATATGACATTAAACATTGCCATCCAATAGTACATAAATGATAATTGCTGTCTATGTTTGATTGGTAGTACAATAAAGTTAGCCAGTTATATGATTCTCAGGGGCGCACTTGACGGAGGTTGCTCGTGGGGCTCGAACTATGCCCAGAAAATTGGACGTCTTTCAAATTTTTACATTCAACAATTTGAACATTGTGTTTTCTCAGATTATAGGAACAGTAAAAGTAAATGTCTTTTGTCCATATCTATTAAATAATATATGTACTTGTAATTCAATAGTTTTTCATAAATTAATGACCTCCGTTATTGTTGCTAATTGAATAATATTGACAATTCGCTGGAATAATATTATTCAAACATTATGTTATTACTTTTAAGTAATTTTTTGTACATAAGAAACCAAAATTACACTATTTTTGTCATTTTTCAAACATTTCTTTTCTTTTAAAGCTCAATCTGCAGCTAAATAAAAATAGAAATAATTGCCTTGCGTTAAGTTTGCTGTGAAACAGTGACGCGAATTGATATTTTCTGTCAAAGTGTGATGACTGATATATATGGTTATAATAAACATATATTTTTCATGTTATAGTTGTGGATAAAGTATAGTATTCTATTCGCATGCAATGGCTATTACTTATTCGATTGATTTACAACATTCGCTTTCGCTCGTTTGGCAAACTTCATTCTCATAACTCATAAATAATAGCACACATTACATGCTTATTGAATAATATACTATTTTCTATTTCCGTTTAATAAAAGGCTGTTTATTTTATTAATTTCAGTTAGGTTATTCATTCCTACCAAAATAAAAAAAATAGTTCTTATTGCGATCTCGAATGACAATTTTATTTTTCTAAATTCTAAATAAATTTGCTAACGAATCGAATAGGCTAGATTAATTATAGCCATTTAATTTTTTTAAGCTATTTTCTAAATAGTATTTTGAGTTTATTGTAGAGTGTCTACTTATTAATATTTAATCTTAAATTTGTTTTGATTTTTATAGAACCAAAGTTACTTAACAAGTATTTAATTATAATTATTTAAGAATTGTTTAATTCGGGTTAGCAAACATCTCCTAACTTGCTGTGACGTCAATCAGAATCAGAGATCGCTGGTTCAAGTCACGCCGACCGACAATTTGTGTGATTTATCGTTAAATAAAAATCAAAATGTTTATTTTATTAAAAAATGCAGTCTATTTCGAACCGGTCCATCTATACAAATCGAAATAGAAAAATAGAAAAAAAAAGAGTAAAATAAATTAAAACCATTGTTTTGCCGCATTTTTCAATTGGGCGGTACAGGCAGATGCCTGTTCGACCTATGCGGAATAGCGGCCCTGCATCTGAAAAGTAATGGCTGAAATCTATCCGGTAGTAGGCAGTTTTGAGAACCGCGGCTCGGTGAGTCCGGGTTCAGTATAAGCCCTTAGATAGATAGAATTGTTTATTGTTTGTCGTTTAGTATAAGTATCTTTTTTGCCATTCATTTTTAGTTGCTTTTTCTTGACCAAGTATACATTTGCTGTAGATATTATAGAAAATTATTATCTAAAAAAAGTTTTTATTTAAAAAAATAAACTTTAACTTAAACAAAATTTCGTCTGCGGCGCATTTTATTTAATATGCTATATGCTTCAAAAGAAATAGTAAATTTCCCTGGGTGCGCCACTGTAGTTTCTTATAAACTAGTGTTCACATCTTAAAAATTTATGTAGACAACTGAAAAATATTTCTACTCTGCACGTCGGTAAAAGGAAAATGTAAAATATAAAGTTTAACAAATTTAAAATAACATTTTTTTGGTAACTAACTTTTGATTTTGAATGTATAAAAACTACCTTCTAAAAGACATTGACCTTTTCAATCTTAATTTCTATATCTAATTGTACTCTTTAAACTATAATGCGACATTAGTTTACAGACAAATACTTGCTGACACATTGAGATTCAGTTTGTATCCACAGTGTTTCCCGATATGACTGAAACCCCATCTAGCAGAGATTCTGCGAATCTGCAAAGCCAGTAATTGGTAACATCGCATGAGACACAGTGAGACTCATGTAACATACAGAATGTAATAAATACATACCTTGATGAAATTAATACCCAGCACACGTACCCGCTCATTCGATTCAGCTCTCCATGGTGCCACAGTCACTGCGCTATCAAAACTTTGGATTAAAACTACCAACAACTCTTCTGCTTCATTTACATTACAACTACCTACTATTTTACATGAGAGAAATAAATTTCGCCAAGTTTATATCACTGGAAATACAGATAGTGTAACATCACATCGTTCATAATTCTCTCTACAAACAAGTGTTGCTCTCTAATAATAATTACATTTATTCACAGTTTATTTTCCATAATAGACTCCTAAACCATTAATGAAATATTATCATTTTGCAATAGAATGTAAAAATATACATTCACTAATGAGTATTAGTGAAAATATTTTATTAAATATTACATGCTCATTAAATAATATATAATTATTTCATAGTATTTAAATATTCTCGTGTAACAATCAATCATAACACGGAGCAGAGTAGAAGCAAATCAAAAATTGTTTTTCCGAACCTCTTATTTTCATTTAGGTCATATTTTACATATTGCGACTGTTTTGTGTCACTTAATAGTTAAATTAAACAACGAAGAATGTAGGTACATTATTATATTCGAGGAGGTATGAACTGAGGCAGAGCTTGCGGAGCCGAAATTCTTTTTACCACAGGAGAATAGTTGCAGTCTCGGTTGCAGTACTTAAATTTCAAGTCGCTTATTATATTTTTCGCACTACCGGCAGCAATGAACTTCAAATAATGTTAACGTATTTGTAAAATGTATAGGCTACTTGGCAGCCCAGATTAATCTATTTGCTTTTTATAGTTAACTTTTTAATTGCAGAACTAATTCGCTATTTCTTGTTATTGTTTTAATTTTTCATTTTTATTACAATTTCATTTCTTGAATGAGGTTATTGAAATATCATTGTTGGACACGACGTTGATTTACCTACAAAGTGAACCCACGATCGTGAATTATGTTTCTATTTATTTTGTTGGTTTTTTATTAAAATTATAGCTGCAGAAACAGCCAAATCCTTTTTCTTTTCACAGTTTCTGTGTACATATCAGCACAATCCAATTTAAATTCAATTCTTTATTTATATTTATTTATGAAATACAATATCAATTTTCTTTATATTTTCGGAAAGATAAAGTTGACATTTGTTTTATTATAGATTTTAGGTTAATATGTTCTACAAGAAAAACTACTGTTTTGACATGTTTTAATTTTTATTTTAGAAAGTTTAGAGTTTGCATTCTGTTGTAACTAAAAATGAAACTAGATTTTAAATTAAAACTAGAACATGCACAGGGTATTACGCTCACAGACATTTATGTTGTATTAAAACATAAAATTAAAACTAAAACTAAAATTAAAATAGTAGCTGAGAATGTGATTTTATTAAGTCTGTTAATATTTATAACAATCCCTTAACAATGGCAAACAAATAATATAAGTTATCAGTCACTTACGACTTAAGTTAATATAGATGTTATTTTTTACCTCAACGATGGTACGAAATATATGTACAATTAATTTATAACGTGATGATGAATTCACTAGTACAAAGAAATGTTTATTCAAAATAAAATTTATGAACAAGCATAAAATTATTACAAACCTTCCTCTGTATCACTTACAAGTACTGTTAATTATGTACATATATTACTAACTCGATCAAACTAGTCGAGTTATCTTTGGAGCTAAATAATACATGTACTTAATGTATTTTATGAATTCGGGACTAAATATGGAGTTAGTGGCTAATCCCTTTTATGAAACTGGGCGTCAAAGTTTATAAATACGTAAAAATTCAGTCATATTATTAATTAAAAATTGTTTTTATCGTATTTACGCTAATAGAACTATGCAAAAGCGACAGGCTCTTAATTTTCTTATAAAATTTTCTGTGATGCTCAAAGTAAAAATTATGGAATTTATTACTTTCTCCAATCAACTAACTCGTTCTAAATTAAAAGTTTGTAAATTCTTATTTCTTATTAATTTATTCAGCGTGGTAGGAAGTTTTGATAAGGGTAAATCTGCTTAAATTTATGAAGTAAATGAAGTTGAGAATTCGGGTGACCTTGATGTAATTCTGTGTGAAATGCGGAGAGCGTATCTTCCTGTATAAATATTAGGGAATCTCCGACATTTCGGATATATTTTTCTTTTGAGTGAGTTTATATTAAACATATTCCCTACGGTACCCTTCGTCTTACATTCTGCTGGCCTTACATCCATTTATTATTTTCTGGTTGTTGGGTATTATTACTTCAATATTTAACATCCATATTTTATTCCTCGTAGGAAGTGCTGTAATAAATTGTAATTTGCAGATACATTTGAGAAGATAGCGCGAAAGTTTTAATATAAAAGTAGTATTTTTACAGCAATTTTCTCATAAAACTGACGTTGTATTAAATTAGCAAGGATTTTATTATTTCCGAACGAAGTAAAATCAACAATTTAGCACAAAGCGGGAAGTTTTCACAATTACAGTTTTTCCCGCTTTGCATGTGAAGTTCGGCGGAGTTTGTGCATTCTTAGCACAAAACAAGGCTGTGGTGAATGCTGACAATTCCAAACAACTGTCCCGCTTTTTCACAGAAAGGACTTACTTTACAAATTTATAAATAACTCCTCGCGAAATTTACGTAATATTTAGCGCTGCTGTGAAATATTGAGAGCGTTGTCATGTAAATGAAGACGATGAATGCATGCTTACTTAACCAAACTTTACGCAGAACTTAATTGTACATAAGTATGAATACTGAATGAACATTTAGCAGAGTGTACCTATGCAAGGGACTGAGAGTGATGTGTTTACGTAAACAACTCTTGAATGCGAGAAAGGTTTTACTTAAAACTTGTAATCTTAATACCGTCGCTTCTAGTTCCACTCTACTTATTTTATATTATTATTTTTATAAAAATCATAATAATTATATTAAATAAGTAACTAAAAATTGTATTTCTTTACAGTAAGTAGAATTTTATGATACATGAAGTGATTGAAGAAGTATATATCTTTCAATTAGCGGTGTAAGTTAAAAATAATATTTTATTTTGCGAGAAGGGAAGAAGAAATAAATGAAAATTAAAAATTACTACGTAAACTTTTAATTTAATGTGACTATTATTATAATTAAAAATTGAGAAAATAAAACCAATCTAACTGAAATAAATAAAAGAATTGTAGCAGCTGTAAGATCGTATAAAATCCTTTTTTCACTACTAGCCTAGGAAGATATCATTATTAACCTGTTACTGAGTTGTGAAATTGTTTTTCTCTACCGCTTCCTTAGCAACGCTTAACAACGGTCAATAATGGATTATTATTAACCATGGTCAATTATGCGAACTGTCACTTTTTAAAGAAATTCACGCTTCTGAATTTATTTAACTCACTGAACGCAAGGAAAATATTATATTTAAATTTGCCGCCTAATTTCAAGTTGGCAATAGTTAAATTACAGATTAAAAATTAACTATCTTATTCTGTGATCTTATTTCTTGTCAAATTTTTCGTGCGTTCACATTATATTCACAATGCAAAATGTTAATTTATGTATTTATTTATTGCAATATTTATTGTTAAATCTTTGAAAAGGTAAGTGTTAATTGTTATATCATTTTAATTATCTTACTTTGTACATTTTTTTTAGGGTTATAATTACATTTCTATGTAAAAACACAAAACGGGTAACATTTATTTGTTATTTATAGTTGAAATTGATAGTGCAATTGTGACAAGTCAAATTTATTGCTGCAGAACCCGTATTCAATGAGGTTTGAGTGTTTCCTATATTTATTGTCGCATTTTGAATTTCTGGCATCATTGACTGAGATATGGGGCTTGTTGAAGGGTTCGTAGCTAGTAGTGAAAAAAATAGTATATAAACCACGGTTGAGAAGATCATTATTGACCAGGCGCCTTGTATCACTCGGGCTTCGCCCTCGTGTTACAATCCTGGCGCTGGGTCAATAATGATTATCTTCTCAACCTTGGCGTATAATATACTATTTTTCTTCTCCGCTTACGTATATTTTATATTACGGGCAATATGATAAATTGTGAATAATACTTAATTATTGGCAATTATATATAATTCCCAATGGCGTACAGTGTTATTTTGTGTTGCAATCATTCTTGGATGCATGTGTCTAATGTATTAAACAAAACAAAATTCATATATAGAAATGGAAATTAATCTTGGGTGTTACAAAATGGAAATTTCAATAAATCAGTAATAAGCATTGAGTAAGTAATAATTAAATACTCAGTGGAAATATAATTGTGTAAAATATAAATTAAAAGTTTCACAAACTTTATTTTTATATAAAGACATGTACATTTACTTTTTAATTAAAAGTGACAATAAAATGTAGATATAAATTAGAATACGCAAGCCAGAATCATTTAACTCTACGAAAGTGTGTAATTTACAGTACACGCGAGGGATAGAGACGCGGCGATTAATTTCTATAGAATTCTATCTCTCTGCGAAATGTGACTGTGTGTGCACAAGGGTTGAGTGCACTTGGCCTATGCGTTCACGTTCAACATATTCAAAGCGCTAATATTTCTCCTACAATAAAATAATTTTACTTTTATCACAAAATTAAATTTAAAAAATATAAATAAGAGTAAGTAATATCATTTTTATTTTGCCACTTTTCTTGAGTGTGAACATATGGACTGCATGTCACTGATATTTCCCAATATAATTGGATAACATGCTTAATTTATCAAACATACCAGATATTATGCATAATCTCCAATACTTACCAGGAGGGTTATTCTAATTCAGATAGCGGTAGCGAAGCTTCGCTATGCGACTTGAAGCCATCTATTGGTCTTGAAAGGAACATCGCATATGACGTCATAGATTAGCGGGATGTCGCTAGGCATAGCGAAAGCCACAGAGGTCCCGCTACGAGCATAACGCTTCGCTATCGGCCATTTTTGTGATTTTATGATATTATACGGAAGTGAGAGTATACGATTTAATTAATTTTATAAACAGTAGTTTAATGATAAGAATTGTTTATGATACTATCTTTTATTTCATAATTATTTTAGATTATGGCTCATCATTTCGATGCAGTATTTGGCCGTATAGATGCTTGAAGAAGAAGATAAACTAGAAGGAAATCGATAATAATTGATATTATCGATTTCCAAACGATATACAAACTAATTTTATCATTAAACTACTGTTTATAAAATTAATTAAATCGTATACTCTCACTTCCGTATAAATATAAAAATTAAAAATTAGCTTCTGTCAAAACATGTTCAAAACAATATCATAAAATCACAAAAATGAACGATAGCGAAGCGTTATGCTCATAGCGGGACCTATGTGGCTTTCGCTATGCCTAGCGACATCCCGCTAATCTATGACGTCATATGCGATGTTCCTTTCAAGACCAATAGATGGCTTCAAGTCGCATAGCAAAGCTTCGCTACCGCTATCTGAATTAGAATAACCCTCCAGGTTGTTTGGTTAGGTTAGATTGGGTTAGGTTAGGTTTTCATCTGTACTTACATTACACTAATAATTAGATTTAATCACAATGTATCACGTCGTTTTTAGTAGGAAGAGATCAGTTACAAGTGTTGCCATCTAGATCTATACTTTCTAGACTCTTGTCTAGATTATCAAGACAAGACTGTTAAAAGTCCTGTCTTGAAATTTCAAGACAAGACAAGACATTCTTAATCTAAATCACGACGAGAAAATTCTAGACAATTTTAGTGATTAATAATCTGGATTAATTAAAAAAATAATTCCAAATATAAACAATTGTGTAAAATAGAAAAAGAACGCTGCCGGAGAATTATATGTCCTTGTCTAAAGCATATGCGCAGATTAATGTAGTCTTCAAAAATCTAGAGGTGTCTGCCAAACCGTGTGTCGCGGCACAGAAATATGCCGCAAGAGATTGTTGGTGTATTTCTTTAAAAATTATTTTTTGGTAATCCCTATTGTAAGTATGTACCTTTTAATTTTAATGGTTCAACCATATGCAAAAAAACCTACACCTTATGTTAGTGAGTACTGAACCATGTAGAAACAGTGGTATTTATTTAACTTGTAATTAGTTATTCGGGCAGTTTACATAAACGAATATATACTGAAGTATTCATTAATTTTTGATGTACAAAGCTACCTACTTTGGAAGATTTTAAGGAAATTATAATTTAACAGATGTTTCACTGGCCTAATAAATAAAACTTCTCTTACGTTTAGTAGGAAATTGAAACAATTGTACACCGTGATGTCTGTCCTTTTCTCTTTCTCATTACCATGTGTACTTCTCTCCTTTTCCGCTTGGAAGGTGTGAATGTCGCCCTACAAGTTGAATGAAAGGCGCGCAGTTTTTCACGTTGTAACGAGCACCAAATGAAAATTAAAGCGGACGAAACAAGAACAAATGAAAATTTCATTACAGCGGCTTAGAGGAGGGGAGGTGTCCTCAGTGGCGTCCGTCACGAGGGATGTTCGTAAAGAGGGTAGTGGCGCCTTTGTCAAGTAATTTCATTTATAATGTGAGTAAAAGACATTCTTATTGCAGTGCGTCTGTTTATGTAGCCGGAATGGAGAACTTAATGCTTGACCACTAATGAACGTTATTAAAAGAATCATATTTGTAGCAGTACGGTAATAAATCGCCGACTAATTGATATAATCGCATTATGTTCTACCATCGAGAATGTAATTGAATTTATCGGAAATTGTGGACGGTCGAGGTAATATTCTCTAGACTGGAAATACTCTATTAATATAGTTATTAAATAAAATAGACCATTATTATGAAGAAAACTTCGAGATAATACTACATTCTCTACTATATAGTTATTACAATGATTATTCCACACACGTCATTTTCTCCCAAACAAAAAGCTTGATTTGGTAAAACCACAGTACCTCTACCTATCATTATCATAGTTACATTTTGTTGATATCAAATATTTTATGTTTGAATTGTTGTCATTCGTGAAATAAGCTAGCCAGTATAATTCGAGCGATGAATTTAATAGTAAAATTTACTGATAATTATTGCGAAGTAACGACAACTCGGGTCAAAAATGACTCCAGTTTCGCCATCTAGATCTAAACGTCATTTTTGACATTCATTTGTCCGTTACTACTCTTATTATATTACTTTTGATAAATATTAAAAAAAAAAACATAAAATTTTGGTCATTAATAAAACCAATATAAAGATGTAATGTGTTCAATTAAATACTTTATGCTATTGTTCGTTTAATTTGTTCTTCTCACTAGTATGTACCTTTGAAGGAATTGTTAGTTAATTATGCCACTAAAATTCAAGATATGAATAAAACATTACCTTCCGCAATTAATTGTGCAATGGTTTAATTTACTTTTGTTTCTCCATTTCGTCTATTTTTTGTATTTTACAATAATTTATATTTCCTTAGACAATTACTTACGCCAATTTAACGACTACATTTGAAATTTTGTAAACTAATATATTTATCAAATTTTATCTGTTAAACCAGAAATTAAAAAATTAAAAATAATAAATCATGACATTGAATAATCCAGAAACTGAACTTTTGCGGGAGCTGAAAGCTAGGCCTACAAATGCGAGATCTCGTAAAAGAGTTTCTGGACATGTGATATACAAGATTTTTACACCGATGATATTTTTAATTTACCTATTTTAGAAATATTATTACTTGTAAAAGTTTTTTTCATATATATAACTTGTTTTATTGAATAAAATTAGTGACATTTGTTCTAACCCATAAAATAAATGAATGAGAATTTATATTTTTCAACTATTAACGTAATCATAATTGTAGACAACATAAGTATAATATGAATAATAAACCAAGAATAATGGTTTTAATTTACATTTTCAATAAAATTCAATTAAAAATTTTGAGAGAATATAATACTAAAATATATAAGGTGGCATTCCTAGTTGCAAACAAAAATTTTGTGAACAATTTTGAGTTCTGTAATAATAGTTATAACGGACGGAGGCACAAAAAAATGTGTTTGTATGTACTTTTATTCAGTTCTCCAATTAAGAGAAAATTATACAACAGGTTAGTAATAGTTGAATTTACTTTATAAACAATATACAATATAATTCCAAAACCGTTTTGTATGATATCTTTAAATTTAATTGAATTATTAATAAAGTTATAAATATGGTACAGTTTAGCAGTGCGTTGACCAGGTATTTTTTAATAAACTTGCTTCTTATTGGTTCGAAGATAGGAATGTCCTGGTTGAAATAGAAATTTGTACATCTCGAAAAAGCTGCCTTTTTCTGTTTGTTATTCGTAGTTGGCCTGTGGCATGGTAGTGTTACCCAAACTTTCGATAGTTTCGTGCCCCTATCAAATATTATTTAACACTTCGTACATATTAGTAGAAAATTGCTTAAAAAATATTTTTTAGTAATAACAGTCTCTTCTGAATGTGGTTTAAAAGCCAAGATTTTTATTATTTACATAAGAATTTTTGCTTCTCTTTAAACAACAAACAATAGATAACAGAAAATAATTTATCGGGACAATCATCAGAAGAAGGAGATTCATAATTTATATTAATAAGAACTGTCCTTGTTATAACTAAATTATTTGTTACATTATTTGATAATTTTCCAAGAAACACTGGCTTATAATATTCAGTACTTTTAAGAGAAATATGTCTTGTAATACGGATTATAGGAAGACTGTAATATATGCATGAGGCAATTTGTCGGTGTTATGAAGATACTAGTTGTAGAAATGGAATTTAGATTTTTCCAGATGTGTAAAAAATTAATTGTTTCAAGAATCATTTGTATTCATCTTGTCCAGTTGAGATTTTCGAGTTTCGAAGGTGGTACTGTGTTACTATTGGTTAAAGAAACTAATTTGTTGAAACATATTTTTTTAAGAATGAAGTATACCATCCAGTTGCGTTTAAATATTTTTTTTAAATAATTTTCTGCTTCATAAAAATTGAGTTATTATGAATACAAAATATTTTACACAAACACACAAACACAAATCATCGTCATAACGTTAATACCGGATTTAGGGACCTTAAATGATACATACTGGTATTATAATTACAATAATTAGATCGAAGACAGATTAAATCGATCTCCATTGCGAGTTAATATTTACCTATATTAATAACATTATTATGATGTTATCGATAAATATTTTCACGTATCATCTTCTATTTAAAATAGATACCAAATTACAAATTATATAATATTCATTTGTTATTCAAGCTTCAAGCTATGTATTTATACTTATTTGTAATTCTAATAAAGTTCTTGTTTATATACTTTCAAAATTTAATTTATATATCAAAATTGAGGTATCTAGATTATTTTAGTAATATTGTAATTAAAGGTGTCATATAGAAATAACCAATAAGTAATAAGATAATAGATGAAGAAAGAACCAGTAAATGAAACATATGTACATTAATTGGTGCTTATGTGTTGATCACATCATCCATTTTCTCGTAAATTCTTTTTTCCTCGTATTGGTTCAACCATACCTATCATCTTCCGTTGCTCGCATACCCCAAAAATAATAAAACGTATGAATGCTAAATCAATACAAATGCGAGGAGCAATCCGATTCCTCAGTCATGGTGGTCACATATGCTGACCAGGCCCACACAGACACACACACATACTCAAAGCGTCGCGACGCCAGCGGGCACGACGCCCAGCGCCTGTTCGTGACAGGGAAGATTCCTCCGGCACGACAACTGCACCAGTCACAGTCACTAGTCGCAGCCACAACTAGTGAATTCATAATAAAGAAAGCGGGTACAATGCATTAGAACACAAATAAGTCATGTTGGGTTCTATCCAAGTTATAAGTTTCATTATTTGAAATTATTTTGTCATTTTGTAATTGTGATTAAAAAAATTAAACTGTCAAGTAAAAATAGTAACTTTAAATGTTTACACCATTGATTTTACGAAGTATATACAAAATCAGTTGCTAAAAAACTAATTGGAAGATAAATAGAAATACAAAATTTTATTATTTTTATATTTTATTCTATACGGTAGGTGTATAAAAGTATTATTTATTATTTGTGTTAACTGTTAAATTTATACTTTCAGTTACTATAATATTTGGATTTTTGTCATTATCTTCTTCGTGAATTCTTCTATTATAAGTGTTTATGTTTGTGAAGTTGGGTTTGCAGTTGTTGATTTTAGGTGCCTAAAATTTTTGTTGTGCCTTTTTTTCTTATCTAATGGATTTTAGATATAAGTTTCAGCAACAGTGACGGATATACTAAAATCCATTTACTGTATTTTTCATATCACAAGGACTAATATTTTTTCTCTTATAAATAAATTATTTTGACTATCATTTTACCTATTAATAGGATATTATTATATAAGGGATTACGATAGTCATTATTCGCGAAAATTCTGTAGGCGAGTAATGCAAATCATTCGAGTGAATAATGCCCATAATCCCGAATTTAATACTATATTTTTTCTACTCCTGAAAAACGCATAAATATTTTAGAAAATGACAACATAAAAATACACAATGACAAATAACTATATCGTCAGCTGTTACACGGCCATAGGAAGGGTGATCCACATATAAAATAAATGTGAATAATTGATTTCTGGTTCTGTGATTGACCGAGAAGAGTAAAATATGAGTCATATTTTACTATTCTTTAATATGGCTAGTATAATTAATCGAAAAAATAAAATAAGAGGGATATATTTACACAGAAGTAGAAAAATACTTTTTTTTTCGTCCCCTTTACTTTACTATTTATGTATATTTTGCCAGGACAAATACAGTAGAAAGTGAAAGGTTACCGTTGCTAGCTACGGAAATATTACTTACGTGCTGTGTACAAAAAAGTGAAAATGTCATATTATAAAATTTATTTAGAAGTACCTAATATTAAATGAAAATTTACCATGTAAGTACCAGAAATATTTAAGAGTAAAGTTTCTTTTCTTTCTTGGTTTTTCAATGGAATTGTAGTCAAAATTGTCGTTTCTTGTTCAGTTTCTTTAATATGAATATCATCAGTTTCAATTTCAGCGTCCTGAATATTGTTATTTGCTGTTGTATATGAGTAGAAGTGCCGGGATGAATATTATTAGCCTTTTCAATTAGATTACTTAGAGATTCTGGCATATTACCTTCCGCCACAATGGAATCTAAAAGTTTTAGAAATTTGGCTATTTTATACGGAATTTTGAAAATTGTATGCTTGCCTATTACTACGCATCTGTCTCGTTCATATCGATAAAAGAAACGATTTTCTTAAGCATTTTTAGGTCGAAGTTCCATATACCATTGTACTAATGTCATCCAGTTGTTTTGATCTTTTCCATTTGAAATTACCTACATATCTTCTAAGCACATTATTTTTTTTGAAGGAATCTCAACCAATATGGCGCAGTTTTTATGTTCGATATCCTGCACTTTCATAATATACAGCTCTTCAGAGCGACATACACTAGCTAGTCAAAAAATTGCTACCATTTTCATCATCAAATATATTTGAATAGGAGCTTCCGACAAAAATTTCGTTATTCGTTTCTCGTAAATACCTGAGACTTTCGGGGTTGATATCCACCGTTTTTTTCTCTTGAGAAACCCCTTTCAACGTTTATACTTGGATATATCCTAGTTCTTATTTATAGAACATGCTAATTTAATCATTGCATATTCTGCCCAAAAGCACAAGATTTCAGTACGTTTGATTTTTCCAAAAAGTACGCTAATAATACTGATATTCCGTCAATTTTCTTCGTTGCACACTATTTCATAAAGTTTTCAAAGGTCTGGTTATATCGTACTTTTGATTTGTTAGGCAACAAAGAACTACAAGCGACATTCGCAGCTTCTTGAATTGATTTCATTTGTAGATAAAAATTATTATTTTGGCTACGAACACAATGAAACAAGACTATGGTTACGCTGGCGCTCACAACTAGCCACCTCGACATCTCATAATTATTAAATTTACATTTTTAGATAAATTTATATTTTATATTTGAAGGGAGGGGAGAAGGAAAAATTTAATATACTTTACGGCGTGTGAGTTTGTGTTGTGCCCTGGTCCTTTGCGGGCTGACGCTGAAAGCACAAAAACTTACTTACGCGCCTGGCAATAACTTCTTTCTTTAAACGTCATAAAAGTGACATTTTTTGTGACGTGATTGAGAAGAAGAAGTTCAATTTGTACGCCACCGGAGTAGAATTTTTTACTTTTACGCCGCTGGAGTAAAAGTAAAATAAATAAGTATCTATAGAAACTATACAAAGTCAATTAATAAGAAATAATTTGGACAATAGAAACCTGTAATACTTAATAAACTAAGAATAGAGTTACTAAAAATTATCGATAACTGACAGGTAATCAACAAAGTCAAGTAGTAAATTAATTTTTAAAATATCTGCGTTTGAACAAAAAATACAAAGTGTTACTTTTATACTTAATAACACAACATACTATTGTTGTTACAGTAAATAAAATTTAATTGAGATATATCTGTAGTACAAACGAATATATTTTTTAATAATTTTATTACTAAAATGTTACATAGTTGACAAAAGACTCTACTTGTTTGGTACTTACTATAATATGAAGTTGTACGAACAACAGAGACTTTTTGTAGATTGCAGCTTATAAATACATTGTGTTATGATGAGAAAAATATTTTGTACAAAGCGTCACACTAACTTGTAGCGTCACACTTAAATCATTCTATAATTTACACACAGTCAAGTCACTATTATACGGTGTGTATGCAGTACATTACTAGTTTATTGCTGTAATAATCTTAATAATTACTTATATAGTACCTATAATAATGGATGATTTCGTAAAATCACGTTTAAAAGAGTGGAATTTAAAATGTTTACAGGAAAAATTTGCAAGTAAGTATTTGTGTAGTTAAAACATGACTTTTGTCCAAAAAATATTTGATATTGTACACAATAACAAGTGTTATAATCATTATCGATTGTTATAAGGTATTTTGTTATATTTTTTTACTAGGTATTATAATAAGACTCTACATATTAGTACTTCTACTGTAATTTTCCATTTTACTTATTAACATGTTTAATTAATATGTATTTAGTACCTTTAAAAAATATCTGCCCTAGTGTCATTTATAATTCCGAAAAACTGCATAGCAGAGAAAAATTTAATATTACTTGTTATTCCAACTAAATCTGGGATTTCATTCTCTACAAATATGATTTGTTATTTAATTTAATGTGCAGTTGCTATCGCTACAAATATTGTTTGTTATTTCAACAAATATTTTCTCAGTAAAGGTTAGTAAATGTAACAAATAGATTGCAGCAAATTTGAATTGGAACACAGCAGTAATCTTTGCTCACCCTACAATGACAAAAAAAAATAGTTTAGTTACCACAGCAATTTTTTGTCGTGTAACATTTGTTAACAGAAATAGTTTAATAATAAAAATAACCCACGTTTTGGTTTATATCATACATGATTTCATTAATGACGCACGACAAACTTAACATATAATTACGTAATTAGTAATCTGTTCATTAGAGAATAGATAAAGAAAATGTGTCTCCTTATCTATTAAAAACTAGATTTACCAATTTTAATTATGAATGAAATACGTTAGGTATGAGAAGTGTCCTGGAAGACCGGTTTCTATGTCTACACAAAAAACATCGATAATATCCATAATATGATTTTGTAGAATACACGAATTGTTTTAAAATGTATTTGGAGAGTTTTAATATCCCATATGAACGTGACTTCATATTTCTCATAACGAAAAGAAATGTGAAGGGAATATTGTTTTTGTACAATAATGCACCCGTCCACAAGTCTCATTACAAAAATCGATGAAATCAGCTTTTAAATTGTCGACCATCAGCTATAGATTCTCCTGATTTCTATCAAATTATTAGTTTTCGAAAACAAAAAAAAAATATTGAAAATTGGGAGTAGTGATTTAATAGGTATATAAATATATTTAAAAGGATTTTACATTGAATAAAATTGTATTATTGTCAAAAATAGTTTTTCATTTTGTAGTAAAAAAGAGAACAAGAAATTAATTTAAAAAATTCACAAAATCATCACAAAGAAAAAGGAACACAATAGTTATGCCTTCCTTTAATGAACATAAGCCTAAAAAAATCTACTTTAAATTTTCATTATTTATTAACAAATATCTATTGTTATATGTATAATCAATAAATTTTTCCTTTAATATTTAATTTTATTTACAAAACAATGGTAAAATATAGTAGTTATCTAATTTTATTACAGAGTAATTATTGCATTGATAATTTGTTACTACTTGATACAAATATCTGTACGTATGTATACATATAACTAAATTTATGTTGTCAACTACATATTGTATGAGTTGTACTTAACTTCGAACCTCATACAATAAGCATATTATTATTATTATATAATTGCATGTCAGACCATTACATGCTGCTTTTGATCGTTTCCAATAATTGTGTATTGAGGTCTATAAACAACAAATTGAGGCTTTGTCTAATATTGCACATGTGATAAATATAAAATATGTTTGTACAGATATAGTTGAATGTATTTAAAAAATACCCCAGCAGTCTTGAAGAAGTTTGTTTACGACATTTAATTTAAAGTATTTAGTAATTTTTTTATATTCTTCAAAAACAAGGAAATTACTGCTTGTCAGGGGTGAATCCAAGGGACAGAAGAGTCAAGGGGGACATAACCCTCTCCCCCAGATTGTTTATTTCCTTTTCCATAGGTTTACCATAAGTAATACAGGGTGTTAATACTAAGTTGTACCATCCGAAAACGCCAGTTAGAACTCATTGAGATAAACAACTTTTCCTAGTTCAAATTTTTGATTTGGAGCCCCAGTTCATAGTTATTGGCGTTCTTTTGTTTTTCGAAAAATCGTCATTACTCCCTTATTTTAAGAGATATTGAAAAATTACAAAAATTTTCAGCATTTGCTTTTAGTTCTCTAAAACTTTTGTATTTACAATTATTTTCTATTTTATCAAATAACAAAATGGCGGCCGATCAAAAATTTCAAAACAAGATATTTTAAAAACCAATCGATCGATTTTTGAAAATAAAACATTTATAAAATCCTTATACTATCTGCTAACATATGCCTGAAACATTTTTTTTCGATCTGTCAAAAAAAAATTTTATTCAAATTTAATTACAAGATAAATTTTAACAAACTGCAACAATAATTTAAAACCTTGCAGTTTCATTGTTCATTGTATTTTTGCTTGTTTGTTTCTTGTTTATTTTTTTGTTTAATGGCAGCAAGCCTACTTTGTTTTAAATTATTATTGCAGTTTGTTAAAATTTATCTTGTAATTAAATTTGAATAAAAATTTTTTTTCGACAGATCGAATAAAAATGTTTCAGGAATTTTCTCGGGAATTTGTTAGTAGATAGTATAAGGATTTTATAAAGTTTTATTTTCAAAAATCGATCGAGTGGTTTTCAAAATATCTTGTTTTGAAATTTTTGATCGGTCGCCATTTTGTCATTTGATAAAATAGAAAATAATTGCAAATACAAAAGTTTTAGGGAACTAAAAGCAAATGCTGAAAGTTTTTGTATTTTTTCAATATCTCTTAAAATAAGGGAGTAATGACGATTTTTCGAAAAACAAAAGAACGCCAATAACTATGAACTGGGGCTCCAAATCAAAAATTTGTACTAAGAAAAGTTGTTTATCTCAATGAGTTCTAACTGCCGTTTTCGGATGGTACAACTTAGTATTAACACCCTGTATAATAAGAACTATGTATTTATTGGAAAGATTTACGTCTAGTTGTTGTCTAGAAACAGACAAACACGTGTCAAAATAGGATTGTATTGTATTGTATGTATACGAGGGTTTAAGCGTTTTGTCGCTTTTTGTCAAAGCGACCTAGAAGATCTATTGTGACACAGCCCTTACTTAGTTTTCTGGAAGTAGATCCAGATTTTTGATGAAGCCGATTATGGCTCCAGGAGTCAAATTCTTGATCTCATCTGCCGCAAGATACCTCTTACCTAGTTGATTGAGTCTCTGCGCAGTTACGGCTGGGCATTCACACAGTATGTGTTCCGACGATTCTTCGTCCTCTTCACAGAGTCGACAGGTTTCATTTTCAGCTATACCAATTTTATGCAAATGGTACTTTAAAGGACAGTGGCCAGTGAGAATTCCTGTCATTATGTTAAGATCCTTTTTGCTGAGAGCTAGCAACTCTTTGGCGTTTGTCGAAGTTGGGGAAATGAATTTCCGAGCTTGATTGAGGCCTGGAATATTTTTACAATATGAGGATATGGCAGATTCCTCCCAGTTTTTGACCACCTTCTTATAGTGGCTTTGTGGAAGACCATATGGAGGTTACGGCCCGTGGTATGAAAGTTTAGCCCTTTTTTTGCAAGTTCATCAGATTTCTCGTTTTCTAGGATTCCCTCGTGCCCTGGTACCCACCATAGGGTGACGTGGTTTGCTTCGGATAGCAATTGGAGGGTCTCCCTGCAGTTCCAGACTAGCTTTGATTTACATGTGAAGGCATTCAATGCCTTTAAAGCTGCCTGGCTGTCTGACATTATATTTATTAATGCTCCTTTTAGACCTTTATCTAGGATTATGTGAGCACAGAGGTTTATTGCATAAATCTCAGCCCGAAAAATTGTGGAGTAGGTGCCTATGGATTCCTTAATTCGGCAATCTGGGCCAAGCACACCTACTCCAGTTCCTCCTGTGTCCAATTTTGAACCATCAGTGAACTAGGACAGAGAATCCCTTACAACAGGTCTTTCCGTTGCCCATTTAAGGCGATTACCAATAACAACCTTATACTTCTGGTCAAAATTATATTTTGTTGTCATCTTATCACAGACAGACAAGGCCTGTTTATCTAGTTGTACTTCCCTTAGAATTTCCAAGTGGCCTACGAAGTCAAAATAGGATATTATTATACAAGTTTTATACGAAGATATATTGTTCCATGAGCTGTTTTTTTTTTGAGTACTCCTCGATGCACTTTTCGAGCTCCAAAAACACGAATGGAACAATACTTCGTATAAAACGAGTAAAATGTACTATTTTTATACTTTGCTTCAGTTATTTAATAAAAAACCTTAAAATTTTCGATAAAAAAATAACAGATTGTAATCTAGGGATTTATAAATGTGTAATATGGTCACTCTGTTGAATGAATTTAGGTCAATATGCATTTAAAATATCAAGAAAATATTTATAAATCTATACATATGACTTATGAAACTTTCCTTTTAAATTAGTTATGTTCATTCGGTTTTCCTAGACAGAAATATTATAAATTGTATTAAAAAACATTTATAAATATTTAAGGTTATCAATTTGACATTTGAAGTAGGGTGCAGTTGTTAGCAGTACCAATTTTATAAATAACAAATTTTATAATTTATAAATACTTGTAAATTAAATTAAACAATAAATAATTACAAACCAAATTCTTTCAGTTACTAATGTTGTGTCAAAAATTTGTACGACAGTAACAAAATACAGCCATCAATAATATAAACAATCCAACTACTAACTTGTAATACTGGTAAAGATTAGTTTCCTTGGTGAATAAACAGTGTAAATATCTAGGGATATATAAATATAAAATATGGTAACTGTTGAATGAAGTTATGAAATTTTAATATCCTTTTAAATTAGTTTAATTATTCAGTTTTCATATTCAGAAATAATATAAATTTGACATTTAACGTGGGATGTGGTTGTTAGAAGTATCAATTTTACAACAAAAATACCAAAAACAGTTCAAAATATTTTATATTATTAAACTGTTTTCGATATAATAATAATAGGGTAATTCTTAACGCAAAGTATATAAAAGATATTTTTGACCCGAGTTGTCATTAAGTCGTAGAAATTATGAGCAAATTTTATTTATATTCTTAGCTCCAATTAAATTTGCTTGATTATTTCACCAATGATAACAGATGAAACATGAGAAAAACAAGAATGAGTCATAAAAAAAAGTTCCTTGCAAGAAAAGTATTACCTTTTTTCTAAAATCGTATTTATACATAGCCTATTTGTATTTTACTATAGTAACTGTTCTACATACTAGCTTAAGTTGTCAGCAAACTCAGAGATCAAAAATTATCATTATAAATTATAAAATATTTTGATCTAAAGTTGAGTTCATTTAAAATAATATAAACAAAGTTTGAAATTTACTTACTTACTATTCACCAAAAAATTCTTCTTTCGTATTGAACTTTAAATTATATTTGTTGATAAAAAATTAACAACATAACATTTTTTTGTAGCCTAGGCATGGAAGTTGTATGTGATACTTACTAAAAGATTTTAAAACAATATATTGTAGATTGATGATACCAAAGTGCGTTGTATAATAGATTGGATGGGGAAGAAAGGTAGAACCTTACGTATTAATTACACTGTTCTCTCAAAAAAAAAATTATTATTGTTACCGGTTTCGGTTACTCGCCGGTCTGAGGATGGTTACTCAGTAACCGAAACCGGTAACAATACCTAATAAAAATTTTTTGAGAGAACAGTGTTTTCTTCCCCGTTCATTCTATGAAACAATATAATTTCTATACTAATTATAGGCAGTCCAGGAACAAAACCATTTTAGGAACGCAGTATTCAATTTTAAAATTGAAATATGCAAAAGTGATGAGTTAGTAATATGTTGGCAATATAGAAATATGTGGGAGGAATACTTGTAGCGTAAAAGAATCCGCATTTGATGCGCGAATTGCTGGAATCTTTATCCGGCGTGCGGGTGTTAACCGGGGTAGCAGCGAGGAACATCAGCATGGCATCGCGCGGAATATGCTGGAATTGTGACAGCGTACAATTTACATTGAGAGTACGGTGTTCCAGTCGAGTGCGCCACGTTCAGCTCCAAGTTACGCAAGGAATTCGGACAAGGATCGATCCACGCATACGAACCAATATTCCCACTTTCCACAATGCAACCACACAAATCATTTTTAACTGCAACATTAAATTATTTATTAATCAATGAACTATGCTTCTTTTCGTAAACGTTTCATGTTCGTAACAGATATTTATTAACAAATTACTTTACTTCTTTTATTATTAATTTATAACTTGATGCATTTGATTTCTATGGCTAGGCCGTGTAGAGGCCCCTTGGCACACAGACTTTGAGGGCCATTTCAGAAAAAAAAATGAGAATAAAAACAGCAAAATGTACTTTTGTTAAATGTCTTTATTTGTTATTTATTATGTTTAGTCTTATACGAGTATGTGATTTGATTACTGTGCCAAGAATTAGGCTTAAATTGATGTTAACAGTTTCATTCAAGATTTCTGAATTGCAAAATCTATATAGCGAAATTTATATTATGCAGTGAGTCGGAGGAGTTTAACATGGAATTAAAAAAATTGCGAATACTCTTTTTTCTGATAGATTCAGAGACACATTACAAAAGTATAAAGATATTCTAAATTAAATTAAATTCATTATTCAGCAAAAACAAATTAACCGGTTAATCAGTAAAATCAGTTCAACGGTTAACGATTTTTAAGAAATGGGCTATATAACTACTGTCAAATTGTAGGACAAAATGTATAAAAACTAAGAATTAACCATACATAAATATTTAGGTAATGGCGCCAAATCTCTGACGTCAGGTAGAAGAATGAGAGAGCAGTTTACAAAAGTGGGAATTTATTATATAAATTAGTCATAACTATTAATAAAACAATGTTTAAGATATTATACCAGATTATTTTGGTGTAAATTTGGTTGGCATTGAAATGTGTGCTGTCAACATTGTCAATGTCATATGATTTTCAAAAGCTGTTTAGTGTTTACATACATCGTTTTAAAAATGGAACCTGGGTAATCTGCCAAATGTACATCATTTTATGATAGACGATTTTTATCAAAAGAATTCAAATTCTCTTTCTACTCCTACTACTACTACTACTCTCCAAAATATTATTATTGTTTTTTTTTGTAATTATCAACAATTAAGCGATATAAAAATTACGGGTAATTCCATTTTTTGTACAAAATCATAAATTGGAAGAAAAAAATATGGTCCTATACCCCATTGCTTTGATTTCGGTATTACTTACAGGCATGTATGTACTCTTATTTCCAATGGTGGCTTTTATAAAATAATAAAATAATGTATGTGTTGCGGTTCACATGCAGTTCTTGAAATATTATTATCTACTCATTTGTAAATGTTTGAAATGCAATTTACCAGTCAGGAACATGATTAGATATTTTGGTTAATCACTTGTTTTAATTTCGTTTTCCTGGTTGTGTAACTTGCATAATAAAATATAAAATAATTCTATTCTGTCATAAATTAAGTGAAAACCATGTCATTAATTCAGAGACTTTTTATTAATGTCATAAATTCACTAGTATCGCGGAACGACTATAGTAATGTGATTATATTGTAATCTGCAGTGGACTTGATGAACTTCAGTGTTCACTTCTTTTTGTTGCAGCGTTTTTCTACGCTCATTAATCAAACAGATAAATTTAAACTATAATTTAAATGTAGATTTAAACGTTCGCTGTGTATTTTTTAAATTTATTAAAAAAATATAGGTATTTGTACGCAACAACCATTTTTAACAAAAATATATCCAATATATTACATGCCGTGTGTACAATTTTAATTGCATTTTTTCTTATGAAATCTTTTATATATTAACCAAAATGCACTACAGACAAACTTTTTTCAAGAATTAGGTAGGAATTTCATGAAATTTTTTTTGAAAAAACAAAATGTATAATGGATGTATGTTCAATTTTTGATGTAACCATTTATATTTATTTAGCCATATATAACAAAATTTTCTATTTTGAATTTTGAATTTGTCAATTGGAAATTTAAAGTTTATATTGGAAACCCACAAACACAGTTAATTTTTAATTATCGCTTAAAGATTTGTTTTTAAACAAGGAAATGTCTATTAAAGAATCAAATGTAGACGAAATTTTTGTTAGATATTCTTCTTTTCTGATTCATACTTGTTAAAAATCGCAAATAATACTTCAATTTAAAACACGTCAAATATTCTTTAGTTTTTCTTGTTTCTTTATTCCAATTGAGATATATTTTTGTCAAGTTTGTAACTCTTAATATCTTACACATCAACAGCGAAGATATTTCTTCATATTTGTCGTAAATTTAAAAGAAACACACAACTTACAATATTGTAATATTATTTACAACTTTTTTAAATTATAAAAAAAAATGGCGCCTCCTAAAATTTGACTAAGCTATGACTTTGTTAGCCTAGGCAGTAATAAGACACTGTGTGTTAGTTAAACAGGGAAAACAAGTTTTAGTATGTAGCTAATAAATAAAAGAAGATTTTAATTGCTAATATAAATATTTTTTGCAATCGCGTCTTCACTCTATTGTTAATATTAGTTGAAATACACATAAGGAAAACTGAGAATAGGATATGCTATATTGTGGATTGTGAAATATTCTAAATCAATTTACTATAGATTGTATTTGTTATTTAATTTCTACGCATGGCTTACTATGTATTTTCGAAATGACGTTAATGTTACAATGTAGGACATCTGTACTAACAATTTGAGTTTCTCATAGTGCTCATCCAAATATTTCCCTTCAGTAATAGCAGGTCGTTTAAAATTGACCACGAGTGATTAGTCTTAGCTGCAAGCATAACATTGGTATATTACCCCACTAATAATAAATGACGAGGACATCAAACGTGATAGCGGGCTATAGTCGTATAAGAGAAATAACATACTGGGAATCTTGTCCAGCTGTTTGCCGTACGTATCGGACAGGTAGACGTCTCTCGTCTCGCTCAGCAAATATGCAAATGTATGCATTGGAACGCGAAACCCGAGCAAACATTCTATCTTCAATCACTTTACCCCAACATACGGGATATTGTCGCAGACGGACACGGTTTATTTCTATTTACACATAAACCGCTAAAACTTAAATGTTCCTCCTAGAAACACCGCCAATACTTTTTACATTCTTCTAACTCAACTACTTGCAAACAAATATTAGTGCTGAGTTGCTACTAGCTACAACTAAAACAGAAACAATACAAATTAAGTAAAAATCAATTACAGATATTTTACCGTATAAAAATAGAATACGTAATATCTTACGGAATTTGTCTAGAGGAACATCTTTGATGAAGAAAAAAATATTTTTTTTCAAAAAACGGTAATCAGGTGTTCCCTTAGTGTATCATATAAAATTTTCTACGTATATTTCGTTCATGTTAAGATATCGTCTCGGACCTAGCTGTTTATACAGTAGTGCTGCAGAAATTTGAAAATCTAAAAAATTGCACTTGAGCGAAATGAATAAAACCAATAAATTTATAATTTCTTAGTTTGTTTTCATTTTAATGTCCTTGTGTTTCATATCACTGAAAAGAGAATAAAATTACATTTAATAAAAATCTATACATCTTTGAGCTCCCTATAAAATATGAACATTAGTATGAATTTCTCGAAAAGTGTATACGAGCTATACTTTTGTGGATCGTTATAAACTCTTCGTATAAAAGTGTCTACAGAATGTACAAACTATTTTATCTACAACTATTGAAATATGGGTACATTATACGTGTGATACTACATATAATATACTACTCATATTACACAAGTGTAATATGAAATGTCATGATACACGCTACACTTTTCTGTAATAAATAGGGCATATAATTTAACACATAATATTTTATTAAACTGTTAATTTATTAATAACATATTTTTTATTATAAATATCAATATATATGCTTATAAAAGTATAATAAATACAATTTGAAAAGTCATTTTGACATTTAAGTGCTACTGTGGCGCCATCTGTTAAGCTATATATGAACTACTCACACCTAACTGAATATTTAATAAATAATATCAGATTTTTTATATGCCTGATAGTTGTAGATAAAGTATAGTATTTGACTCGCATAATATGGCTACATTACACGCGGATGATTAAAAATACTCGCTACCGCTCGTATTTTTAATTACATCCTCGTGTAATATAGCCTACATATTATGCTTGTTAAATAATATACTATTATATACTTTAGCATGGAATTTCAAAAAATTGTGGATACTCTCTCTCTATCTCATTGATTTAGAGCAAAATTACAAGAGTACAAAATTATTCAAAATTAATTTCTACATCAGATAAGATCTTAATTGATTTAACAGCACTTCTGCAGTACGATATATATTAAATATAAAATGTAATATTTTCATTCAATATCAGACAGCTATGGAAAAAAGTAAATATTTATGGGATAATTTAGTGAAATATCACTGATTAATAGTTTGTATTATCTGTATTTTAATATTATTCTTGTCTTCTCGTAAATAGTATATCAAAATTACAAAAATAGAAAATTATCTATAATTACATGTCATGAACAGTCACAACTGTAACATAGATATTTTCTTTTATTTCCATGGCTGTCTGATTTTTAACGAAAATGTTGCATTTTATATTTAATAAATCTTATACTGTAGACTTGCTGTTGCATCAGTTATAATATTATCTGATGTAGAATTTAATTTTGAACAATTTTGTGCTGCGGTAGGTTTTCTCTAAACTTCTCAGGAAAAAGAGTATCAGATTTTTTTTAAATCCCATGTTAAACACTTGTTTTCCACGTTTCGTTGCACACGCAGTATATGTTCCATATTATAAATGTTTACATTACTTTTTTTCCTTTTATTATTCATTTTATAAAATATATTATTGTTATAAAGTGTATTTACGACATAAATATTTATTTCGTACATGAATTTTTCAGGCTAGGGGAGGTGCAAGGAATCAAGTTTTCGTAGGGCGAAAAATTTCCTATTTACGGCACTGAGTCTCAGTCCTGAGCGTTTACACTTGATCTGTATCTTAGAAGGACATTTCTTAAGTTTTTGATAATATAGTTTAAATTTATGAAGGCTCTGTTATCACGGATCCGTGAGAAAGTGTTTTTTCTATTCATTTTTACAAAATAGGGTAAGGATAGAAAGAGCTACCCTTTGAAGATTACCATATTTAGTAAGTCGTGTCCTACCGTCTGTAGTGAACTAACGCCCGAATATCACAGCAATCATCGCTTATCACGGTGTGGTGAGCCAAACAGGCTGATCTACACATTTTTTAGCGCTTCAAATCATCGCATCGTCCAAATTCATCATTATTTTATATTCAATAATACATAAATTAAGTTAACTTAGTTATCTTACATAAAATTAAATGTGGTGTCGTATTAAAGGAAAGCGAGCATTTCTTTTAAATATATTCTAGCACTGATATACCTTAGCAGTAACTAGCAAAAGAGAAAATAAATTGAAATAATCGATTTCCTATTACATTTCTTTTGATTCAAATGCAAGCTCTTCGTATTTGAAAGACAGTATGGATTCATAAGATTATTTTTATGTAAGGTGAACGCACTACGATTCAAACTGACTGGAATGAGAGATTTATTGTTCAAATCCTAACATCGGTAACTTATTATTGCTTGCATTAAAATTTAAGTGAAACTTCTAACTAAACAAGAACTACAAGTACCGCAGTTGCTATTTCATCTATAAATATTGGGTCATCGATGATGATGATACCAATTGTTTCTTACTGTTTTACAATTCATTTTATTAAATTGTTTTTGAAAATTCAATTTAAATACTACATAAACGTTTATCCTGAATTGCCATTTGTCTAATAAATAGAGCGGGTAGCAATTCGTGTGTGCAGCAAATCCATAAAGAGTTCACAAAGAGACAATTTATAGAATGAACTAATAGATAATGCATCCTGCGGGACGTTGCAAACATAAAACAGAATTTGCTGCGTGACATTTCCATTACTAGTTTAAAATAGAACGTAATTGTTTGTTGAAACAAATAACAGAAATAATAGTGGTCGCGCCCGCGTGATTAGGTCGTTTATCTGCGAGGACCCGCACGAGTCGGCAGAATCGGTGTCCTTCGCCCGGCTCTTTCCTTTTCGAATACCCACTCTGCCCCTGCAGTAGCTGTAGCACCCTCCCCGACTTGTTTACGCTAAAGGAAATTAAATACACGGAAAAATACAATTTGGATTAGGCTTTATATGGAAACATTTTAAATGATAAAACTTTTCATCAAGCCTTTGAAAGTTATTTAGGTATTTGAAAGCAATTATTTTTTATATAATATTATTTCTATCCTTAAGATGAAGTATCTATATAAATTAACGGTTCTGAATGATTTTAGAGGGTTTCAGACAGAGACATAAAATTATCTCCCATTTATTTTGCAAGGAAGGAATGGAGACAGTGGCTTTACTAAAAATTTGGAAATATAGTTTAACCAAAAGCACCTATAAGAAAAAATTAATATATTTTATTCGTTTATCAATAGATATCATCTGATTATACCGGAATGCAATTAGAGCCACTCATCATTTTAAAATTAAGTTGTTGAACGTATGATGTTAAGTGTAGAAAATGGATATAAGTATTTTTTTTAAAAAAGAAGTTACAAATTCTAAAAGTCACGACGAACAGTCCAAAAATCCAGGGTAATTAAACTTAAAAATTTAGCTAAACGTGAACAGTTGCATCAAGTACATCATCAATTAATCAATATATTACTAAATTATTTGGTTAAGAAGAATGAACGACCAAGGCCAATTATATTACAAAAATACCCGCTTAGTGAATTTATAAAAAACGAACACTCGAAAACGGTATTTCTGTTCGCATTGTTACAAGAAATTTTCCTGGCTGGAACATTGTATATTTAGCACTTTTTTGAATGAAAATAAGTCAAAAAGATATTACCTTCCATGCATTTAGAGAAAAATATGTTTGAACAACAAAACTGATTTTTTAATATAAAATTGATGATTTCAAATAATTAAAATTATTGATGTTACTTTTGTGAGTAAAGAGTTTCAATTTAAAATAAAACATATTTTATAAACATGTAATTGACACTATTCATCGAAGCCGGAAAAAATAACTCAGTTTTAATTATAATGATAAATATAATATTATAGATGTAAAATTGAAATTCTATATTAAAATGATGTATGTATTTATTTTTTGTGTAGTAGTCAGCCAATATATTTCCGGTGTATAAGTTTAGCTTTATTAAATATCTGCACAATATAAAATCTCATTGTGCAATTTATCTGTGTGTGAGCATGTGTGTGTTGCAGCCTCTGTATGGCGTCCACGTTGTGTGGTTTATTGGTTCTGTGAACCTCGCTGCAATGGGGCCATAATGGAAATATTAATAAATATATGTGGCTGCTGTGATCACGTGATGCTTTGATAAGCGAGGATTTCTCTAAGCTCCGATTCCGCCAACTGAAATGGGGTTATCGTCTACGTCTGTTGCTAATAACTTTTTAACTTGTAATCGGATTTCGGGCTGGTATGAGAATTTGGCAGAACCAATTGCCCTTGATATTATCTTTATTAACTTTTTGCAATGATTGAAGATTTTTATTCCCAAAGAAGGTTTAGTCTTTATTAAAAATGATGGAAGGGAAATTTGTAAGAGGTTCAAATCTTACTGACGGCGAAGTAATTTTATCACGAGCAGATATTAATGGAAAAATATCGGTTCATTCCATATGAAAACCACATTGTAAGAGAGAGGAATGTTACTGTTTTGTAGTTTTAAAAAAAATAAGAAAACCTGTTTTTATGCCTTCAAATAATAAATTTACAAATACCGTGTTTTAAAAATAAATTTTAATTAATATTTATTTTCTACTAGGGTATATCGATATAAGTGACTTTTTAAAATATCGTTAGATCGATTCTTGAAATTAATTGAATTTCTATTTGTTCTCACAGAACTATCTCGACTTTTTGATTTCGACTTCGACTTGTCGATTACCTGAATCTTTTCTAATTTTCTACGTTTAAGTTTTTATAATATTAGAGTATTTTCTATAGGTTGCTAATCCCCGAAAACGACTGCAAAAAATTATGATAATTTTTTTTTTTAATATTTCACAGAAATCTGCTGAATCTGCTAAAACATACAATTAGTCTGAATAAATATTTGTTATGAGAACATGTTTAACGATTCCAATAAAGCGCATTAAAATTATATCCTAGTTTCCTAGAACTGAAATATTTTCATCCGAATCGTCCAACGCATCATTTGAAGACTTGAAAACTAACATTATTATACCTCCTTTAAAAAATGTATTAACTGAATTTAGAGATTGTATTAAACATGATATAATTAAATCTCCAGAATATATATTCATTTATATAAAATAATAGTATTGTAGTAACTTTTCTAAATGTGAATACAATACTAAGAAAATATTTAACATTACGAATTAGCAATAATGGTGGCGAAAGGTCATTCTCAGTACTGAAAATAGTAAAAAAGTTTTTAAGAAGTACTTTACGTCACCAGAAATTAAAATTTGTCAATAATGAATATTGAAAAAGTCTATCAAATAATTTCAATTGGAGACACAAACACCACGAGCCCTCTCCTTCAGTGCGCTCCTAGTGAGTTATATTATTTACCATCTATTTGGCACATAAAAATAGGTCTTATGTTCCATTCTCCATGCTAGCAATATTGAGGTGACCCTTTGCTCTCTGATAAATCCAATCCAAAAACGGGTAATAAGCTGTGAGTGATTTATTTACTTAGAATATTTTAATAGTCTCACTGAATCAGATTTTTATCATTTTAATGATGGTGTTTTTATGTGTAGATGTTTATATAACAACTTATTTAGAAATAAGTTCAACTTTCGTTTTTTTTTAAAGGAAGAAGGGATTACATGAAATAAGTTTACCTAAAAAATTTCTTGTTATTTGATTAGTTTTAACTATCGTTATTTGATTCAAAATCAAAACGAAGATAAATCTTCTTTTAGATATATTTTTTTTTAATTAAAAGAATGTGAACAAAAAGATGAATATAACAAATATTTTACAGCGAAAACTGGTGCGATCTCTCAAACTTACATAAACTTCGAATGACTTTGAAAAGAGACAAATCAGACTTAACCAGTGGCCAATTAGAGTTATTTCTGCCTACCTAGCTCGCTTTCACGCGTGATCAAATTTACACTTTCTTTTATCTTCAATACAAATTAGAAGTTTATGATAAAAAAGATGAAATTAAACTATTTGTTAGAACTCATAAATAAGTAGAACTCAACTTGCTTACCCTGACTGTACGCCACTTTTTTATAGTATCTATTTGTTTTGTATACATAGATATGATTCTTTTTTACAAAAAGGTTGGTCACTGTATTATTAATGCCACAAATTGAAATATGAAGTTACATTATAATTTGACAGACCAGATTTGTTCTTCAAGTGTCTAGATGTATAAAGAATGGCTTTGTTTTGAGTGTCCAGACGGTATTTTCTAAATTAAAAATATTAAAGAAAACTGAAACGTATTCAGAAGTACGTATTTCGTAACGCCGAATAAGTTTAATATTTTGCATTTAACTTATCTAAAATTATATATTTTAATGTCATAATAACATCGAAATAAAATGATATTAAAAATGTTGCCTAGTTTGTCGCCAATTTTATAGAAAAAATTTTGATACAAATTACTGTATTTAATTTATATAGTAGATATTTGAACAGAAATTTATATAGGTGGTAAAAACATCGTTACTTTACGTCTTCTTAAAAATAAAAAATAAAATGATACAAAGAAACATATTTTTGTTAAAAAGTAAAGTCACAAAATTTATGCTCCAAAATGTAAAATATTGCATTAAGAACTGAATAATTTTTGTTTATGTTGATATTAAATATTAGTTAAACAAATATAATTATTCTGCATCCTTGTAAAAGATGATTATATAAACTTTACAGACATTTGAAGGCAGAAAAGTTTTAAAGAATTTCTTATCAAAAGGTTTCTTTGCTAATGAAAATGTTCTGGCGAAATATGTTTCCTAGATGTAAGTAAGCTTCCAATGTTTGGAAGCTCAAGTTTCTTAGTGTAAATATTAGTTCTCAGTATTAAATTACCATCAAATAAATATTTGAGATGTATTTATGAATATTACTGAATAAATACATGTACCAAATCTTATTCGGAAGAAAAATATTTGTTGAGAAACAAAACTTGTACACACAGTTACGATAAACAAGCAAACTTTACCAAAACAATTTTCTTTCTATACGAAACATTACTAAAAGGATATATATTGTAGTATGGGTATAAAATCAAAACATTATTGGTGACACTTCAACTTCGACAAACAATTAAAATAAATATAATTCTGATATGTTATTCCGGAATTAAAGACTTAATCAACTTCCCTATTTGGCTCTTCATTCCTAAATGGAACAGGGTCTCAAGTATAGTTGTGTAAAGAGATATTGGCATCTCGTTATAGAATAAGCCGATTGCCCCTTACAAAGTTTTATGGGACTTGCGATAAAGGTTACTTCAGGCAGGTATTTTCTGTCGTATAATATTAAAAACGGTACCTGAAATTTGCATTAAGATATTTTCTAATTATATACTTTTCAATCTACATTAATATTCTAATACGCAATTTAAATGTGCTTCAATTTGTAATTAGAAAATAGATTAAAATATAAGAGGTTACCGAAATACAAATAGTTATTTCAAATTCAGTAAGACTTTGTTTAATAGGGCCTATTTCTTTCTCTTCAAGTGATGCCATCAAGTTAAAATAATTTATAACGCGTAACCATTTTGAATTGGAGAACGTTAAAAGTAATAAATCTTATTTGAGAAATTTGTGTATTGTCAACACATTACCTATTAATTATGGTCATTTTTCTATCCATATATTAATTTATTGCTTTTTATGTACCAGACAGTGTGCTTGTATTCAATTAATTTTTATTTTTTGATTTTATATTTCTGAAATCATGTAAGTGAAGTACAGATTTTGCTCTAAAAGATGAATTCTTCACATTCGCTTGAAACTTAGAAATTTAAAGTGAAAAGTGCTTTTAAAATTGATTAGAATATTTTTATAATAAAATTGTTTTATAGATTCTTTATCTGTGTTATGTACAAAAAAAAAGTTAGTTTGTATATTACCATATCTAATAAGGTAGAGTCATTCAGTACAGTAGCAATTTGATGTGAAATAGCATGATTACAACTGTTCAAATTTTATTAATGTTTGTGGATTTTATGATGTATGAATGCATGTTTTGTCACTCATTTTCAATTTCAAGTAATATTTGACACAAATAAAAGGCAAATTGATTTATTTTTTATATTTAAGTAATAAATAAATTCTTTTCGACTATTCTTATTCAACAAATTTTGCTTTGTAATTTCTATAATCTTTATGATATATATATAGAAAATTAAAAGGTATATAGAAAATAAAAATAAAAATTATTTATATGAAAAGAAAAACTTTGCTTTTGTATATTTTCATATAAACTGTATATACATATGTAATTCGTTATTTTCATAATTTATAAAATAAACTTACAGAAAGGTTCCCATTATAAAAAAAGGTTTCCTAAATATTTTTAATTATTCTGCACCCTTGTAAAAAAATATACAAAATATAAAAGAAACAGTATTATTCAGAAGCTAAAAATGGTAATATGTAATACTTGTATTAAGATTTGCATTTTAAGATTAATTTGTACAGAACCGGCCAGTTAAACGTAAAATTCAAACGCAGGAGTAAAGAAAGTTTGTAATATTTCATGAAATACAATACAATATCGTTTCTTGAAAAGTTGTGTTTGTTGTTTGGTTTTGTTAGTTCACACGGTGGTAATTTGTAGCAACAAATATTTGCGATAGTATTGAAATTAAAGGCAGCGCTGTGAATCCTATCAGGATCGGACATTCTATTCTTCATTCATCCTTTCAGGAGCTTTGAAGCGCCTTAGCTGGGCTGAGGTTCAGGCTGGGATGTAGGGAGTAGGGACGTCAGTGTTTTGTCTGTCCCGTGACCGCTCGTGCGTCACATGCAAATTGCTTTTCGCTTTCACTACGTGCGGCGCCACTGTCGTACCAACGACGTACTGAATTGATAGCCAATGATATTAAATACTTCCCAATCACAAGATTTAAACAGATAAGCATTTCAAAGCATTGTGCATTTACATTCGGTAATCGAATATCGAACTTACCAGCTGTCTACCAGGAATATAAGTACATTATAACCATCGAAGAGGCATGAACTGAGGTAGACCGTACGAATATATTTGTATTCGGCAGAACCGGTGCGATCAACGACAAAATATAACTAGACAAAACAGACATAGATATATAATGAAAATAACGTTCGAGCATTGCTAGCTACAGGCATCAGTGTAATGGTCATTATTTTCTGTTATTTATAATTATTTATGGTTTTTGTTTTAGTAATGACGGGTTAAATTTGATTATTTTTGAAATACATAAATTTTAAACGTCTAATTCTAATGTCAATCCTCAATCCAGGGTCGGTGGTATGGCATGTGGCGCCCTTCCACAATTTATAAAACGGCGCCCCTTTTTAGCCTTTTTTTTAAACCTTGGTTCGTATCTTGAATAATTTTATTATAAGGAAAAAATGTGTGTTTTGATTCTTAAACATTTATTTAATTTGTAGGTACATTCATATAGGTAGGTACATATATTTACAAATTTACAAAATAATCCTCTGTTTTAATTTGATGCCTTTAATAGCAATTTTATAATTGTAACAGTTTTGTATTTTAATGCAAATGTACACGCTGTATAGGTGTTTTTTTTTTTTTATAATATACAAAATTGAGTTTGGACGTCCGCGATGTCGAAGTGGCAAAACATAAACTAAACTATCAAATTTTATTTGCTAAACTTCATTTTATTATTTGCAAGGGTCCCAAAATATTACAAATTTGGTAAAACACGTGAAATTTTTGAAAAAGTGTCATAAATAATATGCCCTGCATGAGGGTCTCGAACAATAAGACATACGAATTCGATTAATTAGACAAATATGGAAATAATAAATATGTGTTTATTATTAACTTTTTTTTTAATTTATTCTTGTATACACATTACTATAGAGGCGCCACGTTATGATTGCTAAATTGGTATTAGGTACTCGTACTTACCTTCCAAGTCACCTATTTTAATTTTCGTGCAACCAGCAGCAATGAACTTCAAATAATGTTGCAGTATTTGTATAATGTAGGTCACTTGACAGTTCAGATTCATTTATTTGCTACTTTTTATAGCTAATTTTGTCCGGTGCTAGACGACCAACTATATATGAAATTATATGATTTTCATAATTACCGTAACCCTACTATAATAGTAGGATAGTTATAATTTTCCTCTTAAATTAGTAGGACAGTTATTTTCTATAACACACAGTTGACAATGAAAACAAAATGTAAATATTATCAAAATTTGATGATTTACTTCAACGGTGGTGCGAAAAAGCTATTTTTGGTGACACCCTGATCGTATGCTCGTTCGTTGTGTTTTTAAACTTATTATTTTCTCGAACGAGAACAATTCGAACACACAGCAAGATTGTTTTAAAATTATTTTGAACCGGCCGAGTAGAGGTAGATAATTTATCCTAAACAAACACGACAAACATATACGATACAAATTGATTATTTTATTTAAAATTGATGAATCTGTTGACGTACTACTTCACCTTCAAAATTGATGATTTTTTTGAGAAATATATCGCATTTTACGTAGAATCGAAGAGAAAAAAGTTAAAAATAGTGGTCGGACTCGAATTATCTTAAAAATCTTTCTTGTTGGATGTTTATCCATAACCACTGTTTACCAAAGAGGAAGGTTAGGTATATAGCAAAATAGGTTAGGTATAGGATACATTTTGATTTCTAAGGATTTTATTGGTTTAAGTTTAACTATAACCACTCTCTATGGAAGAGATATGTTAGGTTAGGTTTCTTGGGATATTTTAGTCAAAAGTTTATTTAAAATCACTGTTTACCTAAGATATATATGTAAGGTTTTGCTTCCTAAGTATTTTGTTAGTTAAAGATTATCCATAAACAGATGCACACAAATTTTGTTGTATAAAAACCATTAAAAACAAATACAGTTTATTTGGGTGTCTCCTGAGTTCGATCGCTACTTTTTCCCTTTGATTTTAAGTAAAATGCATATATTTTGTAAATGAAGTTGACCTCAAAATTTTAAGGTTACATTTGGTAGAGTTTGAAAAGTAGGGCTCGAAAAATCTTCAATACTAGTTACTAGCTAACACAGTTTATAAACATATCAACGGTTATTGGTAACAGGTTAATCCCAAGTCTTACATTTTGGATCTAAAATAAGCGATATTCTGCAATTAAACAACGTGGATCTTACATCAATCATAATTAAGAGGTATTATTTATATAAGATATTCCCCCCTATTCTGTAACTCAGTAGTTAATTTTTCACCATTTGCTAAATTTGTTAGAGAATAGGGGCCAAAAGCATTTAATTAATTAAAATTTTCAATAAAATTTACAAATTGAACGATTAATCTTAATCGAATTAATCTTAATCGATTTAATCTTATACACATAATATATATTTCGTTTAAACACTACATTCATAGTGATAATATTAATAAAATGCTGAAATTGATTATTCCTGAAAATTTTTTCATTAAAAAATTACTGATATTATCTTCGTATAGTACCTATACATATTTGGTAGTGACGGTTGGTCCTGTGGACGCTACAGCTGATTTTTTATTCCTCAAATTGTAGCTATTCTATTTCTAGCATAACCCTTTATCTCTTTTACCTAGACTAAAAGCCTGTTTCAACTAAGCCACCAATTTCAATATTAATGTCATCAATGGCACAAGAGACCTTTGTATGGATAATGGTTCAAGGACCATAGGTATTTGTTCGTTATCGATCCGTAGCACGGAAATTGCAGTTCAGTCTATTCTATCTAACAATGACCATTTACTATTTTATTAACAAATAAATATATTTAATATTAAACAATGATATTATTAAAGTCAAATGGATATACGGCTATGCAATTAAATGTAAACTATCCAAATAAAAGGAATAGTACTAGACTCGAGGCCATTTTTCAAACTTCGACAATTTCTAAGAGAGACCAGTGCCGAGCCACATCGAGAGTATCAACTAATCTTGCAAATCTCGCTTGCAACAATTTTTTTAAAGATAATTATTATTAGATGATAATGAAACAAATTACTAATTTTTCTAAAATTGAAAATAAGTACAATGAATATCGGTATGTTAGATTATGGTAAATATTAGTGGATATTAAAATGTTACAATAATCAGTCGCATCTTCAAATAAGATGTTATTTGAATATTTCATATCATAAATTCTAGAAAATCTGAACTGGTGCGGTATATCACACAAAATTAATTAAAAAACTAATTATCACGTCATCAATTTCTGCCTTAAGAATTATTAAACTTTTTATTTGTAAACCATCATTTACCTTAATTGTTTATTCACCACGGAAACTAAGTTTTGAAAGCTACTAACCTGTAAAAATGACAACTGTCAGATTTACGAGTTACTAACTTCTAAAGATGACGCTGTCAGATTTGTATATTGTTGAAAATGGTGTTATGTCCCTGTCATAAATTTTTTGACATTTTATTAGTAACTGTCAAAATTTGGTTTTAATTTTAATTTTATGTAGAACTGAATAACAAATAAACTATTGCACATTATACGCCTCGTAACAGTTTTTACTGGCTCAAGGAGATGACAGGCTCGCCTAAACGGCTCGCTAGTCAATTCCTTCTATCACCAGTAAAAACTGTTTTACCTGGCTAATAATGTAAAATACTATCATTCGCTATCTCATTATCGTACGTGTTACAGAGGGGTATATGTGCTATCTGCGTCCAACCAACGACAAAAATGAAATAGGAACAGTAACGGCTATGTTATAAATGACGGTGATTTTGACGTGGATAGTTTATTCTACAACTCTTTGCGTATGTTTCATCCATTTTTATATTTGTATATAATATTAGCAGTTTTGACATTTTTTTATTTCAGAAATCACACGATTTGACCCGACAAGATGATGTCATCACCCCCTCTTCCCCCCTCAAAGATTTAAATCACATAGTTGCAATGAGGTCTTGCAAAAAATTAAGTGAACATTTTTTTGTTTAAATCAAACCTACAATGTCTAATTTGTTGCTCTGTATGATTAAAGTCGCAAAAATTGTGACGTCCGTAGTTTCTGGTGTGAAGTTATTGTGGTTTGTCGTGTTTGAAAGTTGGTAAAGTGGACAGTCTTTGATTTAAAGCATTGTAAAATTTGTGTGCCACTATATTTGCAGAATATTATTCAATTTGTGAGTTTGGAAGTTAAAAAATTATATTTGAAACGAAATGAAGCTGGGACGAACGTTGGTACGTCACTGTACAAGGCGTGAAGTGAGGTAATTCAGCCAGGTTTGGAAGGATATTATTTTTAATAGCAATTTTTTCATTATTAAAAGTCTATTTGGGGAAAAATGAATAATGCAGATCTAATGTTTTTCATTATTCTATAGATTAAAAAATAAAAAATCGTGCATGACGTCACTGATGACGTGAGGATCAACAGCGGAAAATAGAGTGTATATACACATTTTGAGTATTTGCGAATATGTATAAATAAAGATATGTTAAAACTCAAGATCAAGATGAAATCAAGCTAATCGAGACTGAGACAAGACCAAGTAAATAAAGACCAAGCCGAAACAAGTCTGAAATCTTTTCCCATTTAACTTCGTCTCATGACAATATTGATGACTAAAGTACATCATTTATGTACATAGGTCGATTAAAAAAGCGACATAAAGTGTTTACTTCTTCTTCAGTTACTAAAGTTATACGCAGTCGAATGAAGGTGATATTACTGAAAGAAAGACACTCATGCCTTCCCGGGATTCGAAGCCACATCACCTGGTTTGTAAAGTCTACGTCCAATGGTGTTGGTATTTCGCTTCTTGTACATTTGATATAATGTTCCAAACATAATAATATAGACTTTCATGCAATCAACAATAATATCCCGTCGCATTAAAATTCCGTGCGAGTGCAAATACAAATGATTGTGTTGGTAGCCGGATATTTGCAAAGTTGTAGCATTTAGCCCGTGCGTCTGTCTGTTTGCTGGTCGGTCAGTCACAAGATAATCGCGTTGCGGAAGTGTACGTCTGGGCTCCGGGCTACAGCCGCACTAGACGCCGCTAACCAGAGAATTGTACTTGTAAAACAGCCCGTTACGGCCACCATTTATCCCTGCAGTAAACGACGCTAACTAGCACAACGAAATACTCACACAACCAACGTCTACTATGCATTATAAAATAAAAATTACTATCACGTTTTTTGTGTATATAAGATGTTCAGATAAATAAAAATGCATCCAGTATGCTACAAAACCCCACAATTACTTTTAATTAAAAACAGTAATAAGAGCTTCAAGTAATAGTTATTTACATACCAAGAACCACAGTTTCCCATCTTTTCACGCAAGAGGTTTGTACAATATTTTTTTGTACGAAAATATAAAATCAGTAATTATTTTTTTTTTGTACATTTTTTTTAGTTATTATATACACAAACTGTTGCGGTTATGAACATCAATGCTACTAGTGGCACCGTCTTTAAGTATTGCAGAGCTGCAGAACCACAAAAAAAATTCAATAAAAATTTATATAAGTACATTATTAAAGAATATATAAAAATTAAATGAAGAAATGACTTCTTTATATTTTACATTATATTGTGGCTTAATAAGCGCAAGTGCGCTGAAACCTATTACAATCAGTCAAATGATCACTGAATAGTTTAATCGCCCAGCAACATCCACAACTTTGCTGATTTATTATGTTGTTCTGCTACCGTATTTTGTGGGATTCGATAAACGACGTCTACCATCGGAAAGAGTTCGGCGTACACAATGTTATGCTAGATACGAGCTACAAAAACTGCAGCTTATAAGCAGATATCTGGCGCAATTCACGCTTACTTCTTATTTGTTAAAATTGATTATTGTTCAACGGTAGCAATACGAGTGTTTACAAATTAAAATTACCTTAATTTAATTTTGACTTTAAAGTTTAAATAAAAATTTCAAAATGAATGTAATTATTCAATTGCCTAAAAAAAATTCCAAAATTTACTTAACAGGAAAAACTGACAGTTAAACCTGCACTTAACATAGGAATTTCGGATACAATACTATAATGCTTCATCTTGTTTTTCGTGTTTACTGTTTACGGACGATCGTGGTGAAAAAGGTAGGAAGTAAAACTAAAGGGAGAGATTTGTTGCATATGATTGAGAAAATAAAGAAACCAGAAAATTTATTGCCACAAAACTACAATGATCAATTAATAAATAAGTTTGCCGAAAACAGGAAAGACGTATTCCTTTATAATTTGAATTAAAACTTACTGACTTACTTAATCCTTGAACTTTTCTACGTTTCGGTGTAAGGATAATTGAAATTATAAAGAAAATTTAATTCTTTTGATTAATATTTTATTTCCTTTTTTATTTGATGCAGCACACCTATACATATGGAGCACGAGCCGCCACTGAACGCTACCAAATATCTACTGTCAACATGACCAAGGGCCGGTTTTTCAATCTCTGGTTAAAGTGCCGGTTACCTTAACCATCGGTTAACAGAAAAATATCGCATCGAAATAGTAAATAATGTGTATTTTTGACAACTTACATCAGTTTTTCGATGCGATATTTTTCTGTTAACCGATGGTTAAGGTAACCGGCACATTAACCAGAAATTGAAAAACCGGCCCTAAATTTATTATTCCCTATTAATTTTTCCAACATACCTACGTTCTTTTTTATTATTAAGCAAAAAAAAAATAATACGTTAATCAGGTGGAGACGAAATAGCGGATCCAGAAACTCTCTTTAAAAGGGGCGTTTTTTTAAACGTAATCATCCGAATAATTATATAATCAAATTTCATCGTTTCCGATATTCGGTTCCTTCTCAACTACGGACGCTATCTTGTCAAAAACATTCTCATCAGTAGGTTTTGTTATTTATTTGTAATTTTCTAGTAAATGATTTCTTAAAATCTATCAAATCATTAACTGCTAATATTTTATGACAAATTTAACAAATAATCTCCCCTCCCGCACTGTACAACTCTTGTTTTACGTTTTACTGCTGTTTCAACCATCGTATTATGTTTTAATTTGTCTTAATTATTATTATTATATGCAATATTTACAAAAAGGCATCGTCTGAAATTGGACCAAAAGCAATAAAATTGCACCTCAGTACCTATATATAAGCCCGCTTTGGAATAAGTTCAACTTGATGTTTTGGAGAATAAATATATTTTTACTTAACACAACACCGTGCAGGAAGACTTTCTGCGTTCACTATGCAATGTATTGAAAATATATTAAATAAAAGAGAGAAAAATAGACACAACATTTAATTTTTAAATTTACCAAATCGTCAACCCCCTTCTATATCGTATTGGGTTCCAAACAATACTAAGCATAACATGTTATTAATTTTGGTTGTAAGAAATCGAATCATAAAACGTAAACTTACAACTTTCAAATCTCTCGTCAAACGTCGAAGTAGAAGAATCTGCATGGCTTACCTGCAACAAAAGAAACAATTATTAAAATAAATTTGATGTATTTTCCGGTATGAATAGTGCCGCACCAACAATTTGAATGGAATAGTAAGTTCTCTTTTCTCCTATTTAAATGTCAATGCGTTGTATTCCTTTCACGAAATGTCAGTTCAATTGAATAAATTTCAGTTGTCGCATGTCAAATGTTTCCATATTTCAGTGATTTTTCAAGCCAACTTGAAATGTATGAATTATTCTTTTGTCAGTGCACCATCAACTATTCCTACAGGGAATACGAGTACCTATTGTTACACTATGTATTCGATAAAGTTCTGCAGTATTAGCAAGAAAGCGAATTTTAAGAAGACGAACACATTGTATAACTGTGTTGAACTACAAAATAAATGTATTATGATAATGTTTTTCCGATTTTTCTATATACATCATAAATAACAAGTAGTGAGTAAAAAATGTTATTGTGATTCCAAACTTCTGCTGCTGTATTTTATAAGCCTGAAAACTTACTCAACATCTCCAAGTACAAAAAATATGGAAGGGACTGATTTTTTTCCTTGTGCAAAGGTACTAATATATTGAATTTTGCTTTCATAAAAACAAATCGAAAATAATTGTAAAATGTTTTAAAAATATCATAGATCTATTAATATTATACACTGTCGTATAGTTAAAAAAAATTCTATGAAAGTTTATATAATTAGAGTTGAAATGTATGAATAGTAAATCCAATTGATAGAATACCTACTTATACATTTTACAATACGTATTGTCTTACTAACGTAGGTAAGGGTATGTACATGTCAATTTTGTATTTAAGATATAATATACGTGTATACCAAAAAGTTTTGTCATAGGCATATAGCATAGGAAAACAGTTTTTGGTAAATGAAAATTGTCCGGCTCACAGCTATATTACCATATCGTACAGGACAGTACTTCATGAATTTCTATATCTTACGTAATATAAAAATTTTAATGGGCGCTGTTTCTGCTGACAATTTCCAACACGGGGTCTTTCCGGCGGAATAACGAGTTTCTTGGTGTTGGCCGGAGTATACACGATAGACTATGACGTTGAGGCCAGAGTTGTTGCAATTTTCCCCGACCCAAAAAACCCACCCAAGTTTTTTTTAAAAACCCACATAAAAAACCAAAAAAACCCACTCGAAAAAAAAAGTCCTTAAAAAGCTCATAGGTATATATTTCCTGTTAAATTTAGAGCAAAACTATAGAAGTACAAAGTGGTTCAAAATTCAATTCTACGTCAGTTAAGTTAGTAATTATTACATGTCTGCAGTACGAGATATATTAAATGTAAAATGTAATATTTTCGATAAAATCAGATTTCCAAGGAAAAAAAAGAAGAGAGTATCCGCAATTTTTTGAAATCTCATGTTAAAGTCTTATGTTCCGCATTCCGTTGCACACACTGTGTAAACATAAAAAAATATATTATAAATTTTCTTTTTAATTTACAAGCTAATGGAAGATAAATATTTTTAAAATAATTTCTTCTGCACTATAATATTCGTTATTTTTCAAGGCCGTACCCAACGGCGGGTTTTCGAAGTTCAAATTCTCTTTCATCCTTCAGAAATAAGACTTGACCGATCGAAAAAGATCGTAGAATAGTTTTTCTACTGTAAATCTCATCTGAATATGTATGACAACTAATTCTAAAATTAATAATACCTACATATAGTACAGTAGTATAGGCAACTATGTAACATGATTCTTACGTATGGTAATACTATATTATTTATAAAATATAACATAACAGTTTTTTAAACTTACAACCAACATAATTTATTTTAAGTAAACTATATACTTTTCAAGTGAAATTATATATTTGTTAACATTGTTTTGTAGCAAAATATTGAATACATATTCAAAATATGTTGAATTTGAATATGCGGGAAGAGCCCATTAACAATGAATCGCTTAAAACCATAAAATTTAAATAAATACTGAAGATGGGAAATTGGTACATTAACATATATCATTCAAGTTTGTCAATAAGCTCTTGGGTAGACGTGACTGTTCGCGCGTTCTCTTGTCTATCTCTAAATAATGATCACGAATATAAATGTTATAATTACACTATTTTCTTATATTGTCGATGGTGTTTATTTTTTCTTGAAGATTATGTAAGATGTTTCCCTCTTAAGTCCTTTAATTTTATCAATGTCGCCTCTATGAATTTGGACATATTTTTCTTCTTATAAACTTGTATTGTGTTTTAATTTTTAAATTATTTAAATAATTCGGATAATAAAAAACTAAAATGCAAGTAAAATACTAGAACTGTTGAAATTACGTGTGCTATACTATTACGATTATAAAGGTAATAACATTAAATTATTATTATTACGACTAATTTTCTTGGTCAGATTCTTGTGCATTTCGATTCATATGTACATGTGGAAATCTTTTTATATGTATTCTTTGTGCTGTTCTGAGTTGTATTTAATTAGTGTTTAACTGTAGTGATTATTTGACTGCGCAATAGAATTCCAGGGTTTTATTTAACACTGTGACGGTCCAAATTGAATTTCCAATCACTTGAATTGCGTGGAGTATTTGAAACTATTTGATTGTCATAAAATGTCGGCACTAAACACTGCAAATGGCAAACCGATAGCACTTTGTTTCAATCACATTCATCAAGGACCCTTTGCCACCAAAATAAAAACAATGTCAAACATTTAACTGCCTACACTTTTTGTCATGTGATTCTCAATGTTACTGTGTTAAAACTAAAATATATACCAAAAAATAAGGCATTAAAATTTTAGACACATTTTTAAATATTTATGTTTTTATTTGATTTCAGTGTTCGTATCATATACCAGTCACAAAATATTGTATAATTTAAAACATATATTATACATGTATTATAAAATTTATAAGAAAATTTATTGGATCTTCAGAAACTGATATAAAAGATGTATATTTTATGAAGGTCAAAATTATTTATTGTTTCTCTCAAAAATATAAACTTTATGATCTTGTGCGATAAAAACGTATCTTTAATGTTGGTTTTTACAAGTTTTCATAAGGAAGGTGGAGGTTAAGGTTAAGGTTAAGATTAAGGTTATACATAGAAGTAGTGATGTGTACACTCTTTTTCCCGCAGTTGATCCTCACATCACCAATTTTTATTACAAGAATGATCAAACTTTTATCTTGCATCTTTGTCGTATACGCATAGCATAGATGAGACTTTTATTCGCTATCTCATTAACGCTCTTGTTACCGAGGGGTGCATATGCTATCTACGTCTAAACAAAAATGATATAGGAACAGTAGTGTAACCACGCTAACAGAAATTTTCAAATATTAATGTCTTTATGAAGGTGATTTTGGCGATGTCAATTTGTGATTCATAGTGTCTTGGCAAATTTTGTTAATTAAATCTGCAACAATGTTTTTGTATGTTTAATCCATTATTATATTTGTAAATAATATTGCCAGTTTTGACAATTATTTACTTTGGAAATCACACGATTCCACCTGACAAGATGATGTCGTCAATCCTACTTCCCCAACGATATGAATCACATAGTTACAGTTAATGACGTGAGAACAAATGTGGGGACATATACTGTATCAGTATTTAATATGTATGAATGTACGTGTATTACCTGAGGCCAGGTTTTTTTTTGTCTTTGGATAAACATGCGGTTATTTAATCGCAGTTTATAAAATTCAGGTAAAATAAACTGGGTTGGTATTCTAAATGAATATTTAGGTAAAAGTTTACAAGTGGAAATGGAGAAAAATAATAAATTATGGCACAATAATTAAATTTTCTCGAAAAAAATATAACCATATTCAATGTTTACATTATTACTGGATAATAAAATTGCTTACTATCAGACAAATATTTTCGTGTTTTATAACCCGTAACCGTATACTGTTATTAGTTATAGAATCATACAAAAAAATATTATAACAGGTTAATATTTTTTTTTAATTTTGCAGAAACTGCCTTCGCATATTTGTTTTAAAAATAAATATCTATTATTAAATATATGCAAAAAAAAAACTAAATATGACAATGAATCTGTTTAATCAAAGTAACATTTGGATTTTTTTAAATATTTTGTATATCTACAACCCATAAAGACGATTCTTATTAGAAAAATTAATAATAATATTAAAATCGCATCTCATTATAATCTGTGACATATTCAGTAATGTAGGGTGTCAGCACTGTCAGCCTAGGCCTACAGCCTCAAAAAAGGACCTACAGCTTTTAGTTGTCTCCAAACCACTCAAACACGATATGTTTATATAGTTGTTAAAGATTAGCGATCCTGGAGATTTGAACCCCAGATCTCGAATTCAGGGATTCCCAGAGAATTTGAAAGACCTAAAATAATGAATTAACTACGTAGTTATGGTTCACTTGGTTAACACGCTCCGACTCTGTTAGTGGAGTGTGCGATCTGGGATTAAAATCCCAGTGACAACAACCCTGTAATATAAAATAAAATACCGCAATATTAAAATCTACTGCAGGCCCCTGTCCTGTTACTGGACTTCGATCTGTTGAACATTAAGGTAGGACTGACATGAAAAGTTTATATATTTTTGTTATTAAAATGATAAAAATAATAATATAATGATTCCAAGATTTTTTCACAACAGTCGTTTTATTACTCACGTTCAATTCTGACAAACCCAATTACATATCTATTTTCCATATAAATTATCCCTTTGTTGTGCACTCACTACACAAGCTATGAAAGGGAAGGTGACTACTAATACTACAAAAATTTGGCATCATTTTGAGCTTAGAAATAATGTTCTGGCCTGACCATTGTGCCATATGCCAGAAGAAGAACAGACCGGTAACGCACAACTGTCAGGTGGGCAGGCGAGGCTGTTAGTAAAATTTTGAACTCTTCTAAGTAGAAAAATATATTATGGTTGTTGGACATCTCAAAATATGAGGAGCAGCAAAGACATAAAATTTTCTGAAAATCCAGGAAATTGACGGTGTTGCATTCAAATACTGACTGGACAAGAACAAAATTACGTGCTATAGAAGAACAGGGGTCCTTAGCGGGTTACTTGTATATTAATTTTAATTAAGAATAAAGTGTTATTATTGAAATGTGAAAAATAAAGTTAGATAAAAATTTTAACTTTTTTTCCGAAAACGTTTGATTATAAGGTAGACGAAATCAAGATAAAAATAGGGATGTTTAGTGATTTAAAATTATTTTTTTTATTAAGATTTTCTTCGAAAGTGATATTCTATATTTTATTTCAGTCAAAGATGCATAAAATTCTCAAAAAATGAAATTTTATACAATCATGACGTCACGGAAAACGTACCGTTTGTTCCCAATGTATTTATCAAAATCAGATGAATGGTAGTTTGAGTCAAATGTATCATCATGACAGTGCTGGAACTCGGATACTGGAATCACCTTCATCTGGTCGATTACAACCGTATAAATGTTTTGAAGTGTCCCAAAATGAGTTATCTTGAGGTGATTTTGCCATCTCGGGAAGAGGGAAAAATGACAAGAACTCAAGTCAGGCGTATAAGGTGGCTTAAGACCCACAAGAATGTTTTTCCTGGTAAAATTTTATTTTTTTAAAAACCATTTTTGCGCAGATTTTTTTCATTCCCAATGAATTAGTCAAAATCTGATAAAAGGTAGTGTAAGTCAAATTTAATTCTTCCTCAGTCATTCAGTACTATCAACCAATGATTTGAATTCACAAGATCCCAGGTTCTGTCGACATTTTCACCAGTTCTTGAAGATGAAGGCCTTCCGCTACATGTTTTACCTTCAATCGACTTTTTTCCTTCCTGAAAATGTTAAAACCACCGAAAAATCTAGTCCCTTAAAATGACACTATCCCCTTAAGTCTGCTTAAGTTTTGTAAAAGTTTCCATTGCACTGCGCACAAGTCTGAAGCAAAACTTGATAGCACGCCGTTGTTTGAAATTGACAGTACTCATTTTTAGAATGCACAAAAAAATCGCTATGGACAACCAAATGACTCCATTGAGTTCAAACTCGAAGTCACAATAAATTTAGTTAAATTCTTCCACAGCAGCCTTCGATTTACTTTTTTTTAACTAAATTTATTGTTATGTTTTCGCTAATTATTTTTGTATTTTTAACTTTAATTCAATAAACTTGTTGCAATATATGTTATGAAATAGTTATTTTCTTCCACTGCAGCCTTTAATTTACTTTTTTTCAATGCAATTTTAGTATAAATAACAATTTTTGTTAATTTTTCTGTTAATTATAAAAATAAATTATTACTGTTTTATATCTTTGTAAAGCTAAAAAAAATCTCTATTTAAAAATACCATAGCTTAATTTGAGCTCCGTATGAAAAATAAAAGTTGCTATCAGTAACTCGTAAATGGTTAGATATAAAAAAAAATTGAGTACTTCTGCAAATTCACCATACAAAAGTGCCTTAAGAAAGTGCAAACCAGAATCTCGTATTATTTCATATAACAAAGTTATAAGCAAAAAAAGAAAATCGCTAAATTTACATTTTCCCCTATATCTAGTGACCTATGCATTTTTTCGCAAATAACAAAACACTATTAAAATAGCCTCCTAACGGGGCAACTTTTGTCTAATTTAACCAACCTCGTAGCTCTTACGGTTCTCGAGATACCAATGCATTCGTACCTTAAATGGGACACCCTGTATACTATTATTTATCTACATTTAATCAACCACAGAAATAATGCTTATATTTCAAAGCATCATCTTTGTTCATAAATATATTTTCACATATGTAGCTGCACTGTAGCTATGAAAGGTACTTTTTTTTAAATAACCTGTTTGTCATAAATATAAATAGCTCATTTATTTGTTAAATAAAGTGAAGTTTTTCTGCAGAGTCTATTAACTTTTGTAGACAAACAATCTTATTTTTCTGATTTATACAACGTGTTATTTGCAAGAAGACAAACTATACTAGACAATTGCTGGAAGGCAGGGAATAAACTCGTGTTATCTTTGTTAGCATACGAACACATATACGGATGCTAGCGCTCTACGTATACATACGTGCACCTGAAAAATGTTCAACCTCTGCAGACTGCACACTCACAGACGGGATCTTAAATCTTCTACGTTTTTATTTCACTTTTTGTGAATTTGAAAAAAGTTCGAAAAAGAATACCATTGGTCTTGAACAACTATATAAATATAAATAAAAATATATTTCTCTTATATAGACAATGTACAAATATTGTATTAATATTTGACACGAGTTACGTCAAATATTTATTTCGTCGGGTCGTTATCCGATTATTTATTGCAACAAAGCTTTATACTCATTTTATGCAATGTGTATATGTAAATAAATATATCAAACAGCCCATTATTGGGTGTACCAATCTGCTTTGTCGTATTATATATTTCCGTAATGATGACGTATTAGCTGATGTTGGCTCCAATTCTATTTTGGAAACATTATAAGGAAATTATTATCATATCACACTTCTCATTTATTTTAAAGCAGTCTAGAATGTATGTAGCGCTTCTTTATTGTATTATAGTTTAGTTTATGACATATTTTCAACATATTTAACATATTTATATTCTAATTTCTAATCAAATACAAATATAAGCTGTGGTCAACACTGAATTAGGGTATTACAGCTATACATAATCTTCAAGCTACTTGACTTGACATCAAGTCAATCTCAAATCAGTTAGTAGTACTCGAATTTCAAGTCAAATCAAGTAATAATATTTCAAGTATTTAAAAAATTAATTAGTTCTTCAAAACTACTTGATTTTTCATCAATTTTTATTATGCTATGCTTTATCAATGATAGATATTAACATACCTAGGATAGTTATGAGTACCATAATAGCCCCAGATTTTGAGCTCGAAGAGCGAGGATTTTAATACCCCTAAACCTGGTATGATTAATGATATCCAAGATAGTTTACCGATTTCACGTTATTAATAAATTTTATTTTATAAAATACTGTTGTGATTAACGTTTTCGCGATCAAATCCATATGGAATGATATGATGTCATGTTTACAGCTATATTATCCAATTGTTCCATGTTATTTTGACAAATTTGTACAGTAATATTATTATCACACTGGCTCAAAATTATACAATTATGACTTAGATATCATGTTTACTTTTGTCTATGTAAACAAAGACTAAATGCTTAATACCCTGAAACCGGTTATTTAACATCATATTTTTACGCTGATCAAAATTTGTTTGTTTTTTTTACTTTTTTTACTTTAAACAGTAGCCGTTGCTGATATATTTAGGTAATTGATAAAAAACTTCACTTAATTTTATAATAGAATAAATATATTGTATTTATGTTTCATATAATTTTTTTCTCTCCATAATGAATCGTTTATTATATTCATACTTCATAGTTTCTGTTTTGCATTCAATCATTAATTTATATTAAATGTCTGTATTATTTCACTATATTTACTAAACTACTCAAATAATAAATGACATAAGAGAAGGACAGCAATAGGAACAAAAGTATTTTAATTACATGTTAAAATTTCATAAAATATTATACCCTATGTACAGCTGAAGATTAAAATTTTGAACCTAATATTTACAGGGTGGCCCAGTGAAAATTATGAACTCAATTTTTGACCACTTAACATTAATTTTGCAAAAAACGCTCGAACACGTCAATTTTAATATAAAGGGGGACACCTAAATGGATTAGTACCAATGGCATAACTTCAACCCTATAATGGGTGTGGACTGCACCTCAAAAATTTTAAATGGAAAAGGGTGTCAAACATGACCCAGTTCGAAAGACCTTCCAATTCTCTTTTCAAGAGTTTTTTTATTTTTTAAATCTGATCATTAGTTCCAGAGAAATATCGTTTAAAACAAATTTTATCTGGTGTGCAAAACTGCAATCAACTAGGCTTAAACAAATGACAATGAGGCTGTAAAATATACAACACTGAATGCAAGTAATAGTTTTCATCCAAATAATTAGTATTCAAGGATCAGTTACTTGTAGGAACCATTATAATATCATTAGAAGAGGCATTGAAGAAAAAAACTAGAATACGAGTTAGAATTCCAAGTTCTTACTTTTTTCTGAAATCTGCAGGGAAATACAATTTCTAGGCAGTGATAAAATACATTGTTGACAACTCTTTTTTGACTAGTATATTTCAATATACAATTTTTATTTATAAAATCAGTAAGGAAAATTTAAACTTTATTAATGTAATATTTATATTAAATAAACTAAACTAAGGATCAAAATATGTACTTAATATTTTGTTGTAATAATTGTTAAACTCCTGTGCAAAACAATCAACAAACTGATAATAACAACGGAGTATGTAAGTACTGGATTCAAATATTAAATTTAATATTTTTAGTTCATTTTTAGTTGAAAATGTGAAACCAAGAGATTATAACAGGTACTATTAAAATACAAAGTTGTATATAGATACATATATTATTACGTGATATATTTTGTAATGTGATATTACATTATTATACGATATCGGTAAAAAATAACTCGTTAGTGAGATTTCTTTTCATGACTCATTCATGGTTATTGGAGACAGCCTACTCCTTTCCTGGGCTAACAATTTCCATATGAAAATATTAGCATACTTGCCAGGTTAAGTAAATAATTATTTTTTAACATGTATATGAAATATATCAATTATGTATCTCGTTAAAATAGATAACAATATTAATTAAATTTAAATAGTAATAAATTTTCATATTTATTTATTTAATACTTTGTAAATAAATTGGAATTATATGTCGAAAAACAGAATTACAATATTAAATATTTAGAATACTATTTATACATTTTGTATTTGGACTTGTTGTATACATGTGTAAATTTAATTTCAACACGCACATAGGTATTATGTACAAGTGTTAAAATTTTATAGAATAGTTTATCTTAATAAAGCCTAATACTATTTAACTTAAATCAGAATATATTAAATTTAGTAATTTATAACTAACTAAGATCAATTTTCAGAATTTTACTAATTCATATTGTCATTCTCGTACCAAACCAAATTAAAGAGTTGATACTTTTCTACTGTAAAATTTCCATTTCGTTGAAAATTAAATAATACCTACCTTAAAAACGATTTCTATTTTAACTTTTCGACCTATTGATAAGAGAGGTTGTTTTTGGTCAAATATGAGTTTTTAGTATAATGAGCATGTTTAAAGGCCCTACAATTAGTTTTTACTTTTTCTTACGACCCTGTATTCCTGTGTGTATATGCTTTCATGACAAATTTTAGTAAATAAGCAGGTTTTAGGATTTCTATAATATGTATATATGTTTATAAATTTTTTCGACCGTTATAATTATAAAACTACAATTTAAAAAAAATCTGTGCTTTGATATTTAAAATTTATTCTATTACAAAAAACTTAAAGTAAAAGAAATAATTAGAAATAGTAAAAATGGAAAATCACCCAGAATAGACAATATATACACAGAAATACTAAAAAAATGAATGAACAGCAGTTGATTGGCTATAAATAATATTCCAACAGGCCTGGAACGAAGAATAAATTCCGAAAGAGTGGGAAAAGATATATTTTTGATTATTATAATCATACCCATATACAAAAAAGGAGAAACAACAAATACTCTGATAATTACACGGCTATATGCCTCTCATTTGTGCCACTTAAAATATACTCTAGAATAATAGAGAACAGACTATGAAGAAGTTGTAGAAGAACTAGCTGCTTTCTTCCCAGGTACCCAAACTCAAGATGAAATAACAAAAATAAAGACATCTACTTTGCCTTTCTAGATCTCAAAGCAGCTTTTGGCGAGGTACATATATCTGACAGGCCCTTTAGGAATTACAAACCAACCCCAAACTAATAAGAATTATTAAAAGCGTAAACCATTCGATAAAAGATCAGATATGAATACATGAAAAAACATCGGAGGAATTCAATATAAACAGAGGCGTTAAGCAAGGCGATAGTCCTAGCCCACTGTTATTCGTAAAATTCTGAATAGTATAATAAAATTATGTAAACAGGACACAAAGAAATCACTAATAGGATACTATAACCTAAATATAATAAACACACAGGACTTAGTATATACCGAAGACATAGTTACAATAGCAACCAACACAGGGCAACTTCAGTACTACCTCAATATCTGGAAAAACAAACTAGTAGAAAAAGGAATGATTACAAACAAACGAGCAAAATAATTATTTCATTTAAGTGTTTTACTTCCTTATAATTTAATAACATTGAGTACAGAAGACTTGTAAACATATCAAAATATCGTGGCAAAAATACAAAACGTTAATTCTTTGATAATATTTTCTGCTGAATTGACTTATTGACTATGCCGCTAAATGTTTATCTTAATTCAATATCCTTCAAATGGAAACAATGTAAAAAATGCTGTAGAAATATATTCTTCTATTGACTCTGAAATGTAAGTCTCCATACTTTACTTAAAATATGATTAACGTTGATTTGCTTTTTACTAATATGTTGGACTACGAAAAGTGATATACTTGATTGCGATACTCGCTAAATCTACAAGTGTCAAAAATCAGGCAAAACAAAACAAAAAGTAACACCAATTGCCTCAAACATTTAAAGAGATTATTTTGTTTTTTATATGTTCATTTTTATGTCTTTACTATAATTGTGGTCTTTTATATTATATTATAATATTTTTTGCACCACCAGCAGTAATTAACTTCAAATAATGTTAAAGTACAATTCACATTTCGACGGATTTATTGCAAAAGGACTTAAGCGCCAAAAATATAAAATTTGAGATATTGGTATCGTCGGAAAGCTCTTAAAATTGCGCATGCGTTGATATAGAAACCGAAACGCCAAAAAAATTAGTTTACTAGTAAATAACGTTTAATTCCTGCCTAAACGCCATCTCTAATTTTTAGTTTTGAAAGTTAAAAAGACTTAAACGTCAATGTTAATCTTATTGAAGTGAGACGCAGAAAGGTGCTGTAAGGTAATTCGTGTTTTCTTGTTTATTTTTGTACGTAGATTTGTAGTGATGTTAATAAACGTGTACGTAAAGAATACATTTTATTAGAATCACAACAAAAAAAGAATTTTGATAATAATAGGTAATAGTTATTCGCATTAAAACTTCTGGTCGTTTAAGTCTTGTTTGTGTGTTAATACGCAAATGACTCAAACACCACTTTCTTATGGGAAGTTCCGAAATTTTACAGGCACAATTTCTATGATATAACTTATTTAAATTTGTAAAATAAAGGTTATAGCCAAGATGAATCGTTTAATTCTGGATTATTATTAATATAAACTGTTTGTATTTTCATAAAACTGTTTTAATATTGACCCATCCTAAAAAGACTTAAACACCATTTTGAAGTTTTTCCCGAAAGACCTAAACTACAACTTTAAGCACCAAACAAAAGGTTTGTATAAATTTAATATGTCTTAAACGCCTACAACTTTTAGACTTAACCACCTATCAGCTAACAAATATAGACTTAAACGACACTCTTTAAGCTATTATAATTTAAATAAGATAGAAATAAATATACTACTTAAAGCAAATAATCATGAAAAAATAGGAAAAAAAAATCTATTTTTAGAATTATATTACATAATTTATACATCACGTAAGATAGAAATAAAAACAACATTTTATTAATTATCTCCAAAATATTCAAATGGAGGTTACGTCCTTTTGCAATAAATCCGTCGATTTATTTATGTATTTGTAACATTTTATAACTAATTTTGTTACTAGATGAACAAATATATATGAAATTAATATGATTTGCATAATTACCTTACTAGACGGACTGTTATTTTCTATAACACTCCGTTAACAATGGAAATCAAATAATAAATTTTATCACAAACATGCATCTTAATTTTCGTTAATAATGTTAACCATAAATAACCGAAGTTACAGGAACTTATAACTTATGTTGCTAAGGAAGTATGTACAACTTACGTGAACGTTGACGCGAAAAATATTTTCAACAAACCTTTAGAATACAAAAATGTACGACAGAGAAGTTATGTGTTAGTCATGTCAATTTTTTCATGTTAAACGACAGTTTGTCGTGTCCTAGAGTTTATGTACATGATTATCGTTGGAAACGTTGATATCTTTTTCATGTTATAATTAATTGCTGTTGAAACGATGCACTTCTTCCCACAGTGTTCAACTTGTGTACATCTGAGTGGCATGTACTACAAAGTTTCATCGCATTCATGGCCGTCTGGACCAACGAAGAGTACACCCCATTGGTCAGTTAACAACAGTTGAATACTCACTCAGTGAGCGATGTATTCTTGTCTAAAAACCATCTGGAATAATGGAACACTCTGCCAGGGAATTCAGATTTTCAAGCGCACTCGATACAAACAATTAGAGCATTGTTCTTTTGTCATTCCGTAGATAGAAAGTTTAACTGTGGAGAGAAATTGCTACAGATTGGACAAACCAGATTCCAATTCAGCCACAACTTCTTTTTTTTCATTAAACCGTGGATATTTAGGCAAAATCTTTTCATTATTCATATAGCTATACCTTTTTTACTGAGGTTTCTACTGCTATCTAGGATTGAAAATAAAATTCGCATTAGTAATTGGCGTAACTGGCGGACAAATTTACAATAATGCAAATTTTGTGTAATCTGTATTTAGGAAATACCTATTTATGCAACCAATTAGGAAATTGTGCGAAATTTGCGGAGCGAGCGAAGCGAGACCACGTAAAATCACAAAAAATTGCATTTTCTAACGTGCTTTTTTAATATTGATGCAATTCTTTTAATTTTTTTTTGTTAATTTTGACTTACGAAACTGTCTCTTTTCAAAATTAAATTACATTTGGACACGGCACAATTTTTATAAGCAGTTAAAAAATTAACTATTCATCATCTAGGGATTAAAATTTTTAACTTTTCCTAACTAGCTATGAAAGGAATGGCATTTCAAAACGGTAGTTAGTTTGGAAAAAGATACTTTATATGTCAAAATTAGCAAAATTAAAAACTTGAAGTAGCAGTCATTTCATAAAAGTCACTAATATACCAACATTTCGACTGTAAAAGTTTTCATCTGGGTGCTGATAACATACAAAACATATAATCAAATAAACACAAGTTATGCAAACTGCATAGTTATTAATAAAGAAAATACATCTAACGAAAATGTAATCATTCTTAGTGCAATTTCTTAATGTTGAAATCAATAGTTTTTAATAATGTCCATGTTTTGAAGTCCATATTTGCTATATTTACTATGAAGACTGTCCGACTGCATATGTGTGACAAAGACTAGTTCAATATCTCTGCAAATTAAAAATTATTTCATAATAAAAGAATTATTGAAAAGATATAAGGAAGGAAATTTTCATCTTTTAATATTTTTCTATAATTTCATATTACTAATATTTATGAGGGTATAGTGAAGTCAGTAATTTTTATTTCGTTTAAATGCAGATGAGAAATATGGTTGTAATATTATGTTTATTTTGTTTAAGTAAAGAATATATGAATTTATTACTGAAAACATCGTTGTATGAAATATTGATTGAAAAAGAAACCAAACCTCATACATACATACATATTTTGTTGTAATTCCGTGAATATTGCTGTTTGCTGTTTTTGATATAATTTTGTAGGTAATTTGAGTCCTTTTGTGTAAACGAATAGTAAAATATTTCTTTTTATTCTTGAATTAATTTCAAAAAAGTAAAAATGTAACAGGGGAGGAGGGGTAAATATGAAAAAATGCTGTGTTTATATTTATATTATGTTTTAATGACGATGAAGACTTCAATGACACAACATTACATAACAGCATGAAGGAACCCGAGAAAGTACACACAATTATTTAGGAGATAAAATTAATTTACAAATTCTACGTTACGAATAATTGAACTAAGTTACATGAAAAATAATGAGAAAACATTACCGTTAAAACGATTTACAATTTAGAAACAAACGGTAATGCTTAGCCGTCGGACTAAACATTCTATGAACATCCCATCTAGTTGTTTATATCGCAATCAGAGCACATTGCTCTGATATAATACCGACGAGCATAAGTACACTAAAGAATTTGATACACGACTTTTTTTCAAAATATGTTTTCTAGTGGAAATAATTCCCCTGCCCTGTTTCACATATCTTGTAAAAATTAATCTTTGTTTCCAAAAACTAATACGTGTCGATTCTGAATACGAGAGATCAAATTTCCATATGCTCAGATTTACAGTAACATACGGAAATAGTATATTGCTAAGTGGAAACTGTTTCATTACTGCCGAGGATGAAAATAGTTAACCAAGGCGCGCACCTAGGTTTGTATACTTTTATATTCACAATTTGAAATTAATAATCACATGAAAAACCGAATGTTTTGGTTTGGTGTTGATCATCTGCTACATGAATTGTCACTTTGATTTTTAACCGTAAGTAATGATTTAATCGAGGATGGAAAGTATGAAGTGAGTATAGTTGAGGTTGGACGGTGTCCACTTCCCAACCCCAGCTATACTCACTATGTTCTTGGAAAACGAAGTTAACAATAACTAACTTCCCAACTTTTTTAAAAAGTCAGAAATCGTTATATTATGAATAAACGTGTTATTACAATAAAAAAATCATATTTATAAAAATGATAACGTCTCAGTATGGATAGTAGTGTCGAAATTTTTATTATAATACAGAGAAAGTCGCATATAACGGCCGCCAAGGGACTTGAAAATACAAACGTTGCATGCGACTGCATGTTACGTGTATATTGTTAATAAAAAAATATAGCTACATTAGTACGTAATAGCAGTACATACAAGCTTTTTAATAAAGTAAATAGACAAAAATTTATAAAAAAAAAACAGTAACCAAAACATTTATTTACAGAAAAAAAAATAACGAATCTTGCATATGTATAGGAAAAGGAAGGTACATAAAACTCAGGGTACTGTGTACCTGTGAACCGATATACATATGACATTTGCTCTTAGCGCTAAAAGACGCAGAAATCCAGACCTTATATGAGACTTCCTCGTTAAACTGGTGAGTCTAAATCTGAAATATTTTTGAAGTAATTCATACTCATACCTTGCATTTTCATCGTCATCAGCGACTTTTCATTTTAAATGACTTTCACCTCTATAAACAAATTATATCACAGAGAATTTACATTAAGTTGGCACCTGTCACGTATCATATAATATTTTTGTTTATCACTTATCGGCAGCTTGAAAGTGATAATGATTTTAGTCGTTGAAAATCAGGCTAATTTATTATTCTCCTTCATTGCAAATTGTAGTTATTAGATCCAGATACGATAAATAGAAATTATCATTTTTATATTTTATGTTCAACGTATGTAGTTACAGTCATAACATAAAGTTACGTTTTACGTTATTTCATAACCTTATTTAAAAAAACAATTCGTTATATAACGTTATATAACTTTAAAAAAATCAAGAACGTAAAGTTATTTTTATTCCGTTATTATAACGTTAAAATAATTTAATTTTCTCAAATTTATAATAAAAATTTATAAAAAAAATTAGACTACAAAAATATATTTAAAATATTAGTACCTTATTCTGTAATTTGTTATTACTTACTATAAAGCAAACATTATTAATTACCTTATAAAGAAACATGGCATACGTGCAACCGTATTAGTAGTAGGATTTTAGGAAGTTTGTGATTGGTGCATTTGAAACTGTCTTCAAACGATACTAGTAACATCTATGTGTACATAAAATATAACTAAAAATATTAAAATATCAGTATATTAGGAATTTATATTTTCTCAACGGCATATAACGTAATAGTGAATCGTTATTTGTTATGTTATGGTTATATAACGTTTGTTTGTTATTGTTACGTTATAAACGAAAAATTAACAAATTAAACGCGATTATAACGTTATCGGATTTCGTTACGTTAAGTTTTCTATCCCAGGTTGCACGAAATTGTTACTTTTGAATCTCAGTATGATATGTGATTCCTATTTTCTAATAACTATGATTTTAAAATGTGATTGTAATCACAAATCATTGTGTGGTTAAAGTCGAAAATCTACTAATCAGAATTGTTTACTGAGGACAAAACTGCTACCCTGAATCAGTTTCACAGTATGATTTGTGATTGCTACTTTCATATCTGTGAATTTAAGCCGGAACTGCGATAACAGTTTACTGTACGGTTAAAGTCGGGAATCTTCGTCCCTAATCGGAATTGTTTAGTGACGGGTGAAACTGCTACTCTGAATCACAGTATGATTTGTGATTGCTACTTTCATATCTGTGAATTTAAAGCATGATTGCGATTGCAGTTTACTGTACGGTTAAAGTTGGGAATTTTCGTTACTAATTGGAATTGTTTAGAGAGACTGAGAAGCCGAACTGCTACTTTTGTATTACATTGTGCTTTGTGATTGCTACTTTCATATCTATGATTTCAAAGCATTATTGTGATCGCAGTTATAGTACGGTTAAATTCGGCAATTTTTCTTACTTTTTGGAATTGTTACTTCGCAAAATGTTTAACGTATGTAATAGCAAACGGTCACGGTGTTTATGAATCATAAAAATATTGGGTAGCAATCACAACCTGTGATTTTTCAATACCAGTTACTAAATCATAGTTCGTGAAATATCGCTCATCACTAAATTTTTAGTCAAAAACATGTCCACATTCGCATATCTGAAGTACGATTGTCAGAGCTTTTTTTAGAATAGAAATAAAATATCCATTATTCAAAATAAACGTGTTTTCTTTGCACTTAGAATGAAATGAAAGTTTACATTTCCTGTCGGACACTAGCACTATTTGGCGATGCACTAGGGGAGAGTTTTTGTCTGATAAGCTGCATTTGAAAAGGCCATACCGTTAGGAAGTCCGAAGGCAAATCTTTGTAGTTTCGTGTATGATTGTACATCGTCTATATTCGCTGCACATTCTATCTCCCCCTATATCATGGGCGTCGACAGTGGGCAGCGAGCTGGGGATGAGATGAGAAGGGCCCGCGCTCCTAAAGGATTTGCTTCGTGAAGTGAATTGTGTTTTAACATTTCAAGACGGTCGAGCTGCGATACGCTCCGAATTTATATTAACGTCGTCGATGGACGCTCGCTTCGGCTCCAGCTCCAGCTTCGGTTACCCTGCTACGCTTGCGTCACGATACGGACAACGCTGGATTGTCAAACATCAGATTGCGCACAATTTTATTCTGACTTATGGGTCACTGAATCTACGTACGTACATTTGTAACTCCACTGTGATTCAAATCCTAAATCACTTTGCTTGCAATATGTACTCTACTGGGATTATACCACCAAATAAAATGATACATTTCTATTATACCTACTGTGGTTTATACATTGAAATATTGATGAATATGTATCATATATCAAATTTAATAAATGTCACTTTCGTCACAAGTATATAATTGAAACATACATGATACATATGACTGCAAAATAAAGAAAGCGGAAATGTAGAAAAAATAGAGAAATGATAGCAGCTATTCGTATTGTAAGCAGGAAGCCCGATTCGATTCGATATTCGATGACTTGCAGTAGTTTGTCCTCTGTTAACTTTTTAGGAATGACATATGACATATTCAATGTAATAATTGCAATTGTTGCAATCTGTTTAATAAAAACAAAATCAAAATTACTACTCAACTTCCCGAACTACCTTTCTAAGTGGAGTAATTATGTAAAGAAAGCGAGGGGTCATCCACCATGGCATTTGGTGTACATTTTTCCGGCATTACAGGCATTTTTTAGCAGTAACTGGCATTATTGAGCATTTTGAAGAATTTATAGCATTATAGGCAATATTCGGCATTTTTAGGCATTATTGGGCATTATTAAGCATTTTATGGCAGTAAAATGGCATTTTTAGGCAGTAAAGCGGCATTTTTTTGTTCTGCGCATGTCACCCCTTATACGTAAACATGGAGTGGTCGACATTTTGTTCTCCGTATTCTCAGTTGAAAGCATATAAGTTGTTAGTCGCGTCATTCGTCATTATCAGATCAGTGTAGCACCACAGAATAGGTTTATACAGAAGCGGCAGTAAGACAGAGAAACGAAAATTAGAGAGAGACGGAGACTGTGCACAAATTTAAAGGGCTCATTGTTTAAAATCGGAAAGTTCCCTCACATTTTAGAGAGAGATAGGGGAAGAGCACAAATTTAAAGGTCTACACAATGCTTCAAGGTCATAGAACTGGATAGGGGAACACGAAAGGTACCGACACGGGGTGTCGCCACAGAATAGGTTTATACAGAAGCGACAGTAAGACAGAGAAACGAAAATGACAGAGAGATGGAGAATGTGCACAAATTTAAAGGGCCCATTGTTTAAAATCGGAAAGTTTCCCCACATCTTAGAGAGAACAAATTTAAAGGTCTACACAATGCTTCAAGGTCATAGAATTGAATAGGAACATGAAAGGTGCCGACACGGAGTGTCACTTCTGTATGTAACTATTTTGTGGTGTCGCTTCTGTATGTAACTATTCTGTGGTAGCACGACAAGTATTTTGATATGTATTTATGAATAACATTATTTTTAATTTAATGGTGTGAATAAAAATAAAATTTTAATAAAACTGATTGCAATTAAGTTATTCATATACAGGGTGTTATATTTTAATGGAGCCAGCAAATACGTCGCTTATTTATTAAGTTAGTAATTTCTTTCATATAACATGATTTATACAGCAACATGTAAGCTACTTAATGATGGATGTACGTTCATTTGAAATAATCCATATGTTATTAAAAAGTAAAATGGCAGGCACTTTTTTATACACCTACTCGAATATAGAATAGTGTGTCATGACTATGGCTTCAAAATAAAACAATTGTAACTATTATTAATAAACGAAATAATATTCTTTTTGTCATAATAATACAGAAAATAAGAATAACTAACACTTAATAACAACAAAATTATGTTACAACAAATATTCAAAATGACTCCCAGCCTCTTCAATACATTTTTCTCAACGTTTTGAAACAGATCTAGCCCTTTCTATTTGGTTTGCAGATAAAGATTCAATTACTGTAGCGAAATTAGGGAGGCTTAAGGGGGATATGCTCCCTCAAATTGAAAATTAGCACCCCTAATAAAAATAAAGGTATTTATAATTTTTCACGTTACTCAACAAACATTTTTCAACCTAAAAAAAAAATAAAATAAATAACAATATTATATTCCCAAAATCCTGGGGCTTGAGACCCCCCCCCTCCAAAATTACAAGGCTAACTTCGCCACTATTCAATTGCCGCATTAATTTTATTTTTCAGTTTGTTTAATGTGTTTACTGGTTATTTATAAATAAAGTCAGAGTCATGGCTCACTATTCTCTTTTCGAATAGGTGTATAAAAAAGTGCCCACCATTTTACTTTTTAATAATGTAACATATGGATTATTTTACAAGATTATAAAGAAAATTTGATGTATTTTTGAAATTAGTAAAAAAAATATAGTATGTTCAGAGTTGATATAAATTACTAATAAACCGGAAGTGGTATCATGAATGTTGCTGTATAAATCACGTTATATGAAAGACATGACTAACTTAATAAATAAGCGAGATATTTGCTGGGTCCATTAAAATATAACACCCTGTATTAGTAAAAGTAAAGTACATGGTTTGATAGATTTGTTAGTGTCATTAAACCTCAAACAATCAAACATTACACAATACTCGGATTTTTATATAAAGAAGATTCCTTAGTTATGTGTCATATACTACTGATACACGATAACCTGTCGGTGATTTATACAAATTAGGTTCATTGGTACCTGCGTAATATTTGTCTAAAAGAAAAATAAAATAAAATAAGTGGATAATATATTGGAACTTTTTACTAAATATTTGTTAAGACATTTTATTTATTTTTGGAAAAATCATAGCAAGCGTAGTACATTCGAAAACACATTTCCTATTATTGCATCGTTCAACGATACAAATTAAAATGAGGTAGAATCGAGGGTAGTATGTAGAGACCAAGGTAGAAAGGTAATGATTACATATGATTCATAGCTTTGGAATCCTCTTTAAATAAAAATCCGAGAATATTATGATAATAACTAATTTAAATTTATTTATCATTTAATACATAACTCAATAAATATTCGTAGCTATTCGAATACATTTTTTTAGAATACGTACTAAAAAATGGATGAAGAGAAGGATGAATATTATCCAGAAGATTTCATAAATTTAATAAATCATTATATATTCAAATCACGACTTATTTCACTAATAAAACGTAACAGTAACAATAATAATACCATTAATGCTGGCAGCATTAATGGCATTATTAGGCATTTTAGCATTTTTTAAGGCATTTTGGCATTTTGGCATTTTTTTATGTATTTTGGCATTTTTGGCATTTTAAGAGTTTTTTTAGTAAATAATGCCAAAATCGGCATTTGGTGTACAAATTTACGGTGGTGGATGACCCCTCGAAAGAAAGCTAAGTGGGAATTAGTTTATCTGTCTATTTTGAAAGATTTTTAATCTCGCCAAATGGAAAGAACGGAAGACCACTTTAAATTTCGAGTTGGAAAATAAAGGACACTGTTTATTTTGTATTATAGATACACGTCATGGATTAAAGTAAAGAAAATGTTATTTTTGTTTTGTTAAAATTATAAATTTGACATCTAAAAAACAAAAAGCATTTAAAAAATTCCATCTCTATCATGTCATTATCGGATCAAGTTAAAAAATCCCAGAGTTTTCAAATTATATTTTTATTATTATGTAGAAGAACGAAACATTTAAGAAAATTCTGATATTAGTATCCGTATAGTAATATCAGGCTACCTCTTCTGTTATAATTCATGTTATCTTGCGTACCACATTTTTATGGTATTGACTTATTGACAATTTGTAAATCTTTAAATTTACAAAATTATTTATTACTTTTCACGTTGTTAAATTTATGGGCAATTATTATTGTATAATATTACTTATCCGCTGGATAACTAGTATTTTGCGTTGTGGATGAGCGATAGTGTTTAGTGAAATCAATTTATCTTATCATATCAACTCGGACTTGATCACGAAAACATTATTTACAAGAAAATTTTATAAAACTATTGAACAAACCACGGATGTTACTGACATTGCGTTGACAAATACAAAGCGATAATATCTTACCAAGAACTTTAAATGTCGGAATAAACAATGACAATTTGGCCTGGTACCGATATCTTGACATTAACAGACGCATTAGGAGTAGGGAACTGTTAGTACGGTGAAATTGTCAATGACAATATGGCGTGCTTCCACCGCAGGCCGTAGACACAGAATAGTTATATACAGAAGCGACAGTCCGTGTCGGTACCTTTGATGTTACCCTATTCAGTTCTATGAACTTGGAGCATTGTCTCGACCATTAAATTTGCTGGTTGATTTATGCTCGACATTTAAATTTTTGTTGAATGATAAAATAATTTTTAGAATGTAAAAACACTAAAATTATATATGTATCAATATAATAAAAGGAAAATACATGAAATAAATAGGTACATAATTTTATTTTGTAAACATTTTTTTAAACAAAATGTCTGTTTCTTAGCATAAAATATTCTGTGACATAGGTACATATAATTTTCTTAATAATCTAGTGGAGAATTTCACGAGTTGAAACCCAATTTTTTTACTAACTCATATAAGCAATATCCTACACCTTTAATTACCATAAATTAATTTTTAAATATTTATATAAAAAGTATTTTTCAAACAAAATATATAATTATAAAAATATTCGTGTGTTGTTTTAAAATTTACAAATTCTCCAAATTATGATTTTTATAATGTATAAATAGGTTGTTGTCTACTTCGAAATTTTGTTGAAAAAACGTCTCACAAGCTTCACATTTGTGTATTTTTAAACAATTATTTAACATGTACAACTTTGAATCAGCCAGTATCATCGTATACATAGACTTCAACAAAGTGTGGGAAGCTGATACAGCTTCTTGTACTTTGGAGTATGTGAAATATAATAATTTCTTTTTGATAATTATTTTTCCTAATTTTTATAAAAGTGATAACATATTTGTTGCTTCTTAGATATAGATTTTATTATTGTCCCGTTATTGAAATTTTTTTAGATGCCTTAATGATTGATAAACAGAGAAACTCGAGGCAGGAAGATGTGACGAAACTTTCTGATTTTAAACGATGAGTCCTTTAAATTTGTTGGCTTTCCCCATCTCTCCTTAATTTTCGTTTCTTTGTCTTCCTGTCGCTTCTGTATATAACTATTCTTTGCCGTAGATGTCTTAAAATCCTCGCCCTCCGAGTTCGAAATTCAACTGACATTTGCAGCGGCTATGATATTCCTAACTATCCTAGGTATGTTAATAGCTATTATTTGTTACTCACTTGTAAACCGTTATTTATTTTTGAACTGTTTATTCACCAAGGAAACTATTCTTTACCAGTATAAATTTTACAAGTTACTAGTTGGATTGTTTATCTTATTCATAGCTCTGTTTTTTACTGTCATGCAAATTTTTGATACATTAGTAACTGACAGAATTTGGTTTGTAATTGTTTATTGTTTAATTTACTTTACAAGTATTTGTAAATTATAAAATTTGTTATTGATAAAATTGGTACTTCTAACAACTGCAACCTACTTTAAGGGCCGGTTTTTCAATCTCTGGTTAAAGTGCCGGTTACCTTAACCATCGGTTAACAGAAAAATATCGCATCGAAATAGAAAATAATGTGTATTTTTGACAACTTACATCAGATTTTCGATGCGATATTTTTCTGTTAACCGATGGTTAAGGTAACCGGCACTTTAACCAGAGATTGAAAAACCGGCCCTAAATGTAAAATTGATAACCTCAAATATTTGTAAATGTTTTTATACAATTTATATTATTTCTGGATAAACAAAACTAATTTAAAAGGATATTAAAGTTTTATAGCTCATATGTATAGATTTATAATTATTTTCATAATATTTTAAATGCATATTGACAGATAAATGTGACCTACTTTATTCAACAGAGTTACCATATTACACATTTGTAATATGTTATTTTTCTTAATTGAAAATTTGAAGATTTTTATTAAATAAGTAAAGTAAAGTATAAAAAATAGTATATTATAGTCGTTTTATACGACGTATTGTTTCATTCGTGTTTTTCGAGCACTTCCCGTTGCGCTCGTCGAGCCCCAAATAACTCCATGGAACAATATACCGTCTTATAAAATTTGTATAACAATATTCTAATTATGTTCTTATTTATTAATAAAGCAAAGAAATAATTTTTATAATAGAGAATAGCATTTGCTAAATCTTTAGTAGAAAATTGATATCTCGTGCAATTTAAGCTCAAGAAATTGTTAATAACGTCACCAGTAAATTGATGTCATATTATTGAAAGACATTTACATGCGTGTTATAGTTTCGCCATCACTTCTGTATTTTACAATGCAAATTTAATTAAAAGTTGTACTGAATTCATAGGTTTCCGTTCATTTACTATTACTCCCCCGGACATTAGAAATGTATTCGTATTTTGATAATAATAAACAAATAGATGCATGTATTCGCTAGGTTTTATTGAAGAATCGTGTGAGTGTGGATATTCGTGTCACATATATATTGGTGTTGTCCCTTGGTATGTATATGAAGCAATATGGGAGATATGTGTTCGGCTCGGCGTGAAGCAGAAATATGAGGTGTGGGCTATCCGCTATCGGATCTGATGGTGTGATATGTAAAGGAAACGGCTCTCCCGCGACCTCGGTCCACGATGGCTTTATGACGTCGCCCAAGGCGTATATTCTACGTGACTCAAGACTGAAGGGATCAATTTATGGACCCACACCACCAATCGATATACGATTATATTTCCATTAATCCAAATCATCTAACTAAATACCATTCGAACTACACTTACTGTTACTTTTCAATGTAAGTGAAATAATGCTAAGTTAGGAAACCTGGAAACCAGTTTCCGTCAGGATGTTAACATAAGTTTACGTTATTTCATAACGTTATAAAAAAAATAATTCGTTACATAACGTTAAAATAATTGTATTTTGCCTTAAGTTTGGAACAGAAATTCGTAAAAATTGAAATAAAAATATATATACCTTAATCTGTGACTGGTAATTACCTGCTACAAATTTATATTAATATTATTTATCATATTTATAATTAGCAATTTTTATTCTCTCAACGGAAAATAACGTTTAAAAGTTTCGTTATTTGTTACTGTACGATTACATAATGTTATATAAATTAGCAAATTCGTTTTCCATCCCTAGTTGCCATACTTTTAAAATTCCAATTCAACTGATTGATATTTTACAAATTATTACCAGAAATGAATTTACACTTTTTATATATATGAGATTATGAAACTTAAATGTCTTATTACAGAGCTCTGTCTGTCTCTAAAGGTAGAGAATGTTTTTACGGGGTAGCACATTTCCAAGATATTAAGGCCCGGTTGCGTACAGCATTGTTAACTTTAATTCTTGTCAAAATTTTTGACAGCCATGTATTTTTAATATATTACCATCGGACTGAAGAAAAAAGGTACATCGAGAAAAATAGACTTGAGGGGTGTATTTTCTATGTCAAACGGAGGGTATATAAAATTGAATATATAAAAAGAAGTCTCGCTTAAGGACCCAAAGGAGGATAGGGCACACCAAGATATTCTCGGCATCTCGGTGTGTTCAGTCCGACCTTGGTTACCATGATAATAATGTCAAGTTAACCAGTTGATTAGTTAATCATGCAACCGGGGCTAACCCTTTTTCACATTTACAAAAGTAAGCTGGTTACTAAGTAAATACTGTATCTGTGCGGTTATATAATAATAACGTCTTTATTTTCTGAAACCGATAAACTATTGAGCAAACTACGAGTGCTATAAAATAAGGAGTATACCAGGCCTTAGATGTCGTAAACTGACATATGCGGCATTTGGGGATATTATTCATAACAATTCTAGGTATGGTACAAGCTATAATATACTCACTTCTTAAATAACATTAGACAAAATAATTGTAACCTTGGAGTCATAACAACACATTCAGACTTGATTACGAAAAGTCAAGTCAAAGAATTTTGTAAAATAATATTTATTAAAATTGCTTTCATTTTCTGACAGGGATATCCTATTGAACAATGTACGTATGTTATAAATCATAAATACTGTGTAACTGTGTTGTAATTTAAACTATTAATACAGCTATGTATTGTATTATATGATTCCTGGTTTAAAAATTTAAACGTTCAATATTGTTGAGATCCGTAATGTGACGTGGTCCAATTAATAGGTTTTAAACGTAAATAAACACTTTATTGTTAATATATAAAAAATATATAAAATTACAATTACTTGTTATTGACTACTACTATTACTACTTAGATCTTGAAAAAATATTTGTATAATAAGCTTGCTACCATCAATAATAAACATAGAATTGATCTTTCAACAAGTGTTTAAATAATTTGATTAAAACGTTCCAATTAGAACATATCCTAAATTGCCAGGTCGTTTATTTCAAATTATAATTTGATTTCTTGTTATGTTAGGCGGAAGCAATTATAATACAATAAGGGTAAAAATAAAATGAAGAAATAATAAATTCTAAAGCCTACTGTATTATAAAGCTCATATATATGTACCAATAAAAAAATTATTAAATAGAATAGGTATATTAAAATTTGTTTGGTAACATTATAACATTAACCATGACAATCTCTGACACAACATTTCTAGATTGAACTAAACTTTATGTACATTTTTCGTATTTATTACCTAATTTTAAGTAACTATAGAGTTTTAAAAATATTGAATCATTTGATCTTACTACATCGATACTCTCATTAAATTAGTATTTTCATAAAAATTATATTCAAAAAATGATGTGCCATTTATGCAGACTATTAGTGAAGAACTGATGTTTATTTTAAAAATCACTGTCTTAACATAAACATGGGGAAATGAGGAATAATAATGTTACGACAAATGAATAATATGTTAAATATACTGGTAATCATTGCTATAAATAATTAAATAAGATTTCTTGTAAATCAAACACTACCTTTATTTACTGTTATTTTCGGAAGTTATAGAAATTAACACACAAGTCTAGTATTCCATGTCATAAAGATAGTTAAAATTTTTTGTACATGTAGATCAATTTATTTCATTTTCAAATTATACTTCATGTGGTACTTTTTATTAATTAAAGGTGAATCTGTATCATATATACTCAAATGAAAATATGCAGTGCAATTAAATTTTTTTCATTCAATACAAACATTAAAACAAGAAAAGTCAGACAGAAAACTGGAATGTGTATTAATTATACATTGCAGTTTAAAAAAATTAATTGAAGTTATGAGATACAATTACATGATTAAAAAAGGTCTATTATATGATCAATTTTTATTGAAGAGCCAGCAAACTTTAAAACAAAAGCTTTAAAAACTTACAATGAGTATTTTAAACTTGAGGACGTAGTTAGTCTATAGTATACATTCGAATCTATATAATTTAATTATGTATTATATTAATTTAGTAGGTATTATAATTGGCGATATGGCACATATATGTGTTATTTTAGTCATAGAAAATAAACGTTCCTATACTTTTGAAAGTGCAAAAATGATATGTACCTTCTAATTATATTTTAATAAAACTTAAGTTTATTTTATATAAGAACGGACTGTGGAGTAGATAGGAGCAATTATGACCTTGTTTATTATCCTATCAAAAAACAATATCAAACTGCTCCTATCTTTCCCACACTTCGTTCTTATAAAAAATAGACTATATTTATATATATAGCATAAAAGTTGACATTGTGACTTTCATTCCCTCAGGCAGATTTACATAAAACCGAAACTGGTAAGAATAAGAGTTTACATAATGCAATTTAAAAATTGACTGAATTCCAATAATTTCAATAATTTGTCTAAATAAAATAGTTATTTATATATCAATTGCTGAAAGTCTATCTTTGTCGAACCAAAACGAAAGTTTGTGTTCGACAAAGGACTTTCAACACGTGTTATACACACTATTATTTCTACTCCTGCAAGATAAAAAATAAGGAAATAAAAAATTATTTTTTAAACATAATTTGACATTTATTGCAAATTTTGTATTTGTAATGCGCAAGTGATGCGTATAACCATGGCAGCAACAATGCAAGAATGCAACAAACATTTATTAGTGCTGCAAAATTTTGTCACTTTCAGCATAAAAAACAAACCAGAAAATTGTATTTTCAAAGCAGGAGTAGAAAAAAATATTTTCGTTTAATATATTGAAAAGTATAGGTAAAATAGACATGAAAAACATTTACATTCAGGTATAAACACTATTGCTTTAATAACAATGTTTATCCAAAATCATAAACATCGATATTTTAAAGTATTATTTTGAATTATGTATTTTGATATTATTTACAATATTTCTATGACGAATGGTTGTTATTGTAAACACAGAGGAAATTGTTATACTCGTTACGATATATCGACATATAATTCATATGGTACAGGATTGTATCAGGATAATTTTATATTTTGTTATGCTAGTTACTTATAAATGACAGCAGAAAGGTAAAACTGCGGGAAGAATTATTTACGAAATGAAACAAAAGCTGAAAATAATGGTAGAATTTTGAATGATTCCCAAAAAATTATAGAGTACGGTTTCAGGAATGAATGTAAAACAAGGAAATTAATAAATGAAGAGATAGTAACAACAATTTTATTATGAACTTATCTTAAAGGTACTTTTTTATGTAAAATAACATTTTTTTAAAATATGAATACCTACGATCACATGTTTTCCAGTTTATATAATTTTGTATAGAAGCTGAATTAAATTCACTGTAATGTTGACTAAGCATATATAGATTAGATTGGTTATATTATATCTCTTAGGTAAAAAGAAAAGGAAACTATATTTCAAATTTCAAAGAGAAATCTAATTCATATTCCTATTTGATTTGTTTAATCTGAAAAGTTAATGTACAGTACTCGTGTAAAACTAGTTTGATTTCCTATAATGTTCATCATTTCTCCCTCCTACATAACTCCGCATATATTTACGATAATTTGAAATCTTGGATCTAGTAGGCGGGCAGGTAATAAGTCACCGCGAACATCCGAGCATCGTTGCTAACCAACAACCACGCCACGTGTATTCGATACGTTGGTCGTAAAGCACTAGCGCCCAGCGGAGAACCAACACACTAACTCGCAGGAAATTTCATACAAGATGCTACTAGCTCGGATCAGAGGCGGCTTGAGTATAAGGGTTGCCGACTGTAATCTCTTACAATCTACGACTTGCTTCTAAATGTTTCCCAATGTTGGTAGGTACTTTATTTTGTAGAATAATATAAAATGTTAAAATAATCCATTATATAATAAAATTTAATAAACTTTAGCCACGAGTGATTAAAAACCAGTAATAGAAAAATATACATAATAATGAATTATCTGTAGATATGTAGTTCAGGTTGTGCATGTGTAATACGTTTTGAAGGTAAAGATTGTTAAATTGGGGATAAATTGTTATTTAGCGCTGATATTGATAGATCTACTTTAACCGATGAAATTTGTTAATTATATTGGTTTTAAATATTTTTCAAGCTGTGTAAATCACTAGATTTAAATCAGATTTAAAAATGTTGCGGTTTAGCAAATTTTTTAATAACTAATAAATCTGTTTAATTCTGTCTATAAAACGACTAGTGATGATTATTCCACACACGTCATTTTCACCCAATGAGAATGGTTCATTTGATGGCCGTAGGTATTTTTATAGTGAAGAAATTTGATAAAACACAGTATCATACTCATGATTACATTTTGTTAATATCAAAAAATTTATGTTTGAACTGTTATCATTCGTGAAATAATCAAGCAAATATAATTCCAGCTAGGAAATTATTTGGACAATTCCACTCATAATTTTTTGTCATCCAAATAAATCACAGTATTTTTGTGTCAGTTTCAAAAGTCACTGATAATTGTCAGTTACTAGCAATTGCCGTGGAATTTTCAGGAAAGGCGTTGCTTAGTTACAAAATCTATAAAAACTGTGAAAAATAATAAATTAAAAAAAAATACATATATTTCGAGGAATTGTCATGCCGAATACCATTCGTAACTAGAATTTTACTAGTAATTTTTTTTTAACGAACTCACTCTTCTCATAATCAGTCGCGACCATAACGACAAAAATTTCAAGTAAAATTCTTGTTGCTAATGGTATTACATATGAAAATTTACTGCGAAGTGATAACTTCACTGTCTTGATCTAAATGTCATTTTTGACACTTAATTTTCTATTACTACGCAACAACTATACCTAATTTTTTCCAATAAATTCTTGACTCTTATTATATTACTTTTATATTTATATATACCCTAGAAAGTTTTTGAAATAATATCTAATTTTTTTGTTTAATTTACTTTGAAATGTGACACAGTATAATCCGGTTATGATGACATTGAAGTTACTCAAAAAAAATCTTCTCTATAGATGGAAGTCGCTATAACCACTGAAAATAAAATAACGATATTGTATAGGATTTCAAAAAATTGTCACAAATCTGACATTATAATTAGATTGTCGCTATTAGTGGTAACGTTTTAAACGGATTTTTCTGTATTTTGTTAATTGTTGCTTTAAATTGTTACTTTTTCTATACAACATGTTTTGTTTTCAATATAAAAAGGTTTTCAAACACGTTTTTAAATATAGTACATATACCTTTTTGACAAAATCATGTATATCTGATTTAAATTTAAAAAGTCCGATTTTATTTAATATTTTACACATGTTAATTGCAAAAGTCTCTATGAAATATAAATATGAATATTAAATATCCAAAAATTTTGTTGTTTATTTAAAGTTAGTTCTATTGTTAAGGTTTTGTTTGCAGCCTTTTAAAGTTTCATGAGCCGCCCCTGCTTCGAATGCATCCTATGCCGATGGTCTTTTTGTTTATATGAAATCAGAAATTAACTATCGTGTTCCTTTTGCATTATTGATTGATTTCGTTGGAGTTGTTTTGGAGTTTAGATTAAGTTTATAAAAGTAACGAAGTTTGAAAATTAAATTTGTAGAGTAGGTACCTATTTTTAATATACAGATAGTGTTCCTACAAAGTAGTATACCTATGTTCCTAGCAAAGACGCTACGTTGCAGGAAATCGTATTATAGGAGATAAAAACGGGGATCGGTTCAAAATAAGAAAAATTGCCGTTTTTATGCGGTAAATATTACTTTTTTTTACCGACCGCCATATGTTTGAGGGAGGTATTGTAATCATACCGATATTGATATTTCAGGGTTTTGACAAATGTACACAAATGGGGTATACAGTTATCTGTGCTATTATTATCTGCCCGCTAATTATGATGGGGTGTATGTAATATGGTTGGTTATAGATGATTTAATTTTGCATCTATTGGTATCAAGTATTATGGAATACTGGATAAAATAAAATTAATTTTGACATTAGTCTTTCATATTTACATAATAAGAATTTTTTTTACAAACTGTTTCATAATCGACTGGGTAAGATTATGGCTCCATAAGAAGAAATCCAAACGACCGCATGAGTCGACAAAAGTTGTAAATAATTGTAAAACAAAATTCAATAAAAGCAATTCTCATCTAAGTAGAACTCATTGCGTAGTCAGTTATTTTATTACATTAAACGGATCACATGTTAAGTTAATTCCACATGTTGTGTCAAAATCACTAATGGCCAGTTGCATCAATATTACATAAATTTTGAATTTCCCGTAAGTGGACAATGTTACAACGAAATAAAATTTCAAATGAACTATTTAACATTGCTGTCAAAAATATTCGATTATTATTTTTTGTTTAAGTGTTGCTTACAATTTAAGCTTTGTTGCAGCAACTGGACAAAATATATAATTACAAAGTCAATAATATATTTATTTATTTATTTAATATACACTGTTCCTGAGACAGAAGTATAGTAACGGGACAGTGGATCTACAGCTTATAGTGGGTTTGGAACAACTCGGACACAGCAGTATTTATGTTTGTACATAAGTGGCTACGTGGCTTAATAATTTCAATTATCTCTAATAATTTAAAAGAAAATATGTATACGAATTTTTATTTTAGCTACTTTTTATATTAAAGTTTATAATGCGAAATGTAAGTGCATAACTATATTCGCAAGGGGGAGGGGAGGGTCTATTGATACCCATACCCCTCCCCTTTGTCTCCGCCACTGACGTGCTTGTTTATAAACTTTTTAGAAACTCGTTACAGGGCCGTTGGGGGATGATGATATCCGAGACTCTTGTCAGGGCCTAGTGGCAAAAAGGGTTCGCCCAGTTGTCCTTTTAATTAATATTTTCTTTAGGTATATAAATATATAAAAAACAAATTAATGCATTTTAACGTAATTTGTATATATACTATACTTTTATTACTTATCAAGATTTTCAATCTATTTATTATTTTTGTAGTTAAAAATAATAAAAAAAATACTCGTACAACTGAATACCAATGTATGGTATTTAATAGATCAATGAAAAGCGATTAAGGTTCGTGGCCATGTTTAAATTGTAAACTTGCCTAAAGTTGACGAAGATACTGCTTTTATGACTCTCCAATAAAATATAAGTTGTAGAAACTGACATGACTCATACTTAAATACAAAGAAACAACACATAAAAAATATCTAAAAAATCGCGCTAAATCATATTAAAATACTGTTTTTTGTTGATGGTTACCGATATTTTCTGCTATAACTATGTCGGTTAAAATTAAGGTTAAAATTCGCAATTTTCGTTCAAAATAATGGTTACCGCTTTTTATTAACCGGTTTTTTTAACTATTCACATGTCCTATCTTGATGAACTATTTCGTATTCTATTGATATAGTCCACGACAAACGTAAATTCATTCTACAAATTTGACGTGATATAGGTACTCGTATAGGATAGTACTCATACAAACATATGCGTTTTTTTTTGTAAACGAGAATAAATAACAATTCAATCTATAAATAATATTTGATAATATTGTAATTATGTATTTATTTATATTATAATATTTAATTCCATTTAAAATTATACGAGTAGGAATATATTATTCACTGAACCGTCAAAATAACAAAATAGTATTACAGTTTTAAACCATTTGAAATTGAAATTCATGACATTAAAATATAAATCAATACATAAAACTTTATAACATTAAACTGTGAGCAAAATTAAATTTTCTCTCCTTTTACAGTGGAATCAAATTTTAAAATTCAAATCTAAAAATAAAACTGGCGTTGGTAATGGTGGGTTTTTGCTGAAATTATGAACAATCAGCCTGATGGCTGCAGGTAATTAAAAACAGAGGCTTTCACGCCTGCTTCTCACGTGTGAAATATCTCCGCCGTTCCGACACTTTTATATTTCTATAAATCCCTACGCCCACGCACGGGATAATGAATGTATTAAAAATAATTGCTCGGCATGATAAAGCGTTGGTGGGATTTTTAATGAGAGCACCCCCACAGCCCAGCGGATCAAAGGGTTAATTATGGCGATATTATTAATACGGGGTAATTATTTCAGGAGGTATATCGCATTTCACTAACTAAATTTTAATAATGTGTGAACATACACGTTATTAACTCCGGCATTATACGCGCCGAGCTTATTTACAATAATACGTTTTGCAGATCATAATAAAGAAATCTTCTTTTTCTTACCATTATAATTACAAAGTAACATAGACATGAAAAAAGTGGTATGACAAAACAAAAGTACAATTTTTCTTAGAAGAGCTCTATAATATAATTTGTACAGAACCGGTAAATTGCGGCAAAGTTTCCTCATTAATTGCCATTTCAATGATGTTTTTGTTGTCCTGAGAAAATGCATATAATAGTTATTTATGATATAAGTGGGGACCCTACGAACGAAATAAAATCACTTGTAACACAAATATCATACATTATTTTTCCTACGACCCTAGTTATGTATTAGTAAATAAAAACTAAGCATTATAGAATGACATTGTTTATTAGTTACCTTATATTGTTTTGTGGTTTCATGAAACTATCTACATGTCATAAGTGTTTTCATAATATTTAAATATTGAAAATGAATAACAATACAAATATAAATAGTGACATTGTACCGGTCGAGATAATAGAAGTAGAAGTAATAAAAAGTTTACTAAATGTACAAAATAATAACGATATTAGTAAAAACTACAAGTTAATTGCATTTTTAAAACGGAAGGATATCGGTCGAAGAAATCTAAAATTTTATCAAGAAAGCAAATTGATACTTTTTCTTAATGATGCACCTAACGAAAAATATTTAATGTGAAAGGTAATCATCACATATATTAAAAAATGCATATGTTATTATAGCTAGAAATTACAGGTAGCTACAATTATTGGTTTGTTTGGGGCCTGCCGTCGAGAAGAACTATGTCAAATTTCTTTGGACAATATTGAGAACCTAGGAAACGAATTGAAAATAAAAATTCCAAATACCAAAACCAAAATACCACGTACTTTTAGTATCGTTGGGGCATCATATATAAAAATATGTAGCTCTGCGTCCATCTCACCTCAGACATCGCCGCTTCTTTATTAAATATATATGTAGTAAATGTACCAATCAACCAGTAGGCATAAATACATTTGGAAAAATACCTGCTGACATCGCGATGTTTCTAAAATTGCCAGACTCTAATCTTTATACTGGACACTGTTTTCGAAGAACTTCAGCGTCATTGTTGGCAGATTCGGATGCTAACTTGAGTACGTTCAAGCGCCATGGTGGTTGGAAGTCTTCAACAGTTACAGAGGGTTACATAGAGAAAAAAAGAAGGAAATTTCTTGCCAAATTCCAACCTCTACTTCCAACAATACTGTTTTAAATTCCAATTCATCAAGCGCCTTGCAAGGAATTACTATAAATCTTTGTAATAATTCTACCATAACAATAAACGCTTCAAAATAATGTGTACTTCTAATAAAATACATATAACCTATATAAATAATTTCAGTACAAAAATAAATATGAAAGGAAAGTACATTTATTTATTAACACTAAATATAACTAGATTTAGTTATATTTTTACCACTAAATGTAACTAGATTTAGTTCCTTTTTAACATACGTGTTAAAAGTAAATTTGTTTTTTACTTTTAATTCGTTGTCAATAACATTTAAAAGTATTCACTGTGTTATATACTGTTATTTTTAACCTGGTAAACAACCGTTAAAAAGACTATTTTTAACAGTGGTCGTAGGAAAAAAAGTTAGTATAAATTTCTCGAAAAGAATGTGCAAACTAGAAATGTATGAATTGAAACAAGAAATTTTTAAGTTAAAAAGCAAATTGACCAAAATCAGTTTTTTGCTTTTATCTAATAACTTCTATTATTTTTTTCGGGAAATCAAAAAGATCATTCAAATTTAACTGACTTCGTATCTCTTACGGTTCTTGAGATCCCAATGGTTAGCCTCTTAAAACGGACACCCTAGGATTTTTATTAATGTTGCCACGAGACAAGACAAAACGAGACTTAAGGCTAGTTTTGTTTCGATCTAGAGTCTCAACGATAATCTTAACTTATCTATAATTATTAATACGTACAATACTTCAGGCTTGAGGAACTTATGAACATATGAACCTATTATAGTAATTTTTTTACATTACTATTTATAATAAGAAATAAATAACGATCCTTTGAAGAAGTATCTAACATGATAATCAATTTGTTTAAAAATTCTAATTCCCAGAGTGGTGTGCAATACAGCGGTATTTTTTTTTTTTTGATTTGAAGATTTGAACCCAAGCTCTCATACTCCGCTCAGTTCGATTCGGAACGAGCTAACCAAGTAAGTCTACGCTACCGGTAAGATTCAATATTATTTGCAAATTACAATTATTATCTTACAAAATATTTTCGAAATATAAAATATAGAGAGAAGTAGGGTTTAATTAGTTTTGTAACTGCATGTATGTCAGTATAAAAACAGATTTCAGTAATATCATGTTTGAACTAATTTACATAATTTTATATAAATATAATATATATTTTGTTATTCCATAACTAATATTTATAAAATTAATTAAAAACCTTGAATTTGGTATTAAACTAAATACTATTTTTTATTTACGTAATAATATTGTTGCTGAAATTATTAACGAAATTCAGCGTTTCGGTTCAAAAGTAGTATCGAAATTAGAAGAAAAGGAACCAAGATTCATTTCACGTCTAGTTGTAATGTTAGTTCTCATAGTAATTGTGATTTTTGAAATCATATTACGGTAAATGTAAAAGTTTGTTAAAAACAATTCAATTCCAATTATCAGTTTCAATTTCTACTTTATAATTTGTCGTGTATTTAGGATATTCGTGTATACACTTAAATGTTTTCCTACAGTGCTACTGGCAAATTATAATCAAGGAGAATATATAAGCGTGCAACGTCTCAATCATTATTTTAATACTCCAATGTTTCCCTTATTTCATTATTATATTAAAGTTCTTAAACTTAGTCTACGATGTAGTGTAGAATTTATTCATACACCAGAATTAACTAACAAATGCAGGTGAAGGAAAAAAAATGTTGTTGAATTTCTTGTTTTAAAAAATTTCATGTTACAATTCACACCATTTAATTTAAAACTCCTTAACAAAGTCAGCTAGGATTGAAACATGTTAGAGTTGTAAATAAATTTTCATGTTACAATTCAAATTATATAATTTAAAACTCCCTAAAGAAGGTCACCTATAGGGTTGAAAATTGTTAGAGTTGTAAATATATCCAAAATTTTGTCTGAACTCACACAACCTAAATGACGATATATTAAGGTTTAATTTTTTAGAAACATTGTAACGTATTCACACGTTTATTTATAACCACTTCTTCTTATAATTTGTACTATAATCCAGGTTGTTAAGATTCAGAGCGTAGGTTTGCCTGTCTTTTTGTATAACGTCAGAGGCTGATTTCACATAAGTATGATCCTTGTCTGGGGTTTTTATTCGGCCCAATCCATCAGCGCGGGTGGTGACGGCTGTCTCATCCCGGCTCGATCTCCTGGACATCTCGGGCGTCCCCGGGGACGCGCGCGATATGACTTCCCCGCGGCGGAGGATGACAGCCGCATACGTGCCAAGTCACGCAGCCGAGGACACACCAGCACAAATTCACAGCGAATATGAATTATCACTATTCGCTCTACACGTATATTCTAAACCAGACATGTGCAACTTAGTCAAGACCGCGGTCCGGAAAGTGGATATCATATGTACTTGCGGGCCGGACCTAAATTCTGGTTTACAAAGGACAAAAAAAACAAATCTTTTTATTTAAAAAAATGGTAATATAAACAATTGTAAGTCAGGATTGTTGTAATAAAAAGTAACTCTATATGTGTAGGTATAGTTATTAGAATTTTAGGCCCGTATTACATACGCACTTTTATAATAATATTAATATTATTATTAAATAATATTATTAAATAATTCCTGTCTTACATAGAATAAATACAATACAAATCTTATATACGTATAATTTGAACAAGAACTATGCCGATGATATTTTTATATATAATTAGCAGCAAAATATAGAACGGTATTGAATGTTTTCGGAGGCCGGATTTAATAAGATTTAAAAAATGTTCCGCGGGCCGGATAAAATAAAGTCGGGGGCCGGATCCGGCCCGCGGGCCGTACGTTGCACATGACTTCTAAACATAGGGTGGTATTCAGTGGGTTATACTAAAGTCTATATTAAGACTTGTATTAAGGCGGGTTCTCACTAGTCATTTTTTTATTTATCATTTCCAATGATTCATTAGTTATGACAATTAAATGAAAAAGATTTGTTTACATGTATCATGTTTTAATGATCATATTGAGACTGATCATGTACTGCTTTATTTTATAAATGGCATCGGAAAAAGATAATTCATACTACAATTCGCAATATGTATGTGTATGGTCTAATCACTTGAACTACATACAATACTATTTAACAACAGTCGAACGTAGTATATTACCTAAAACAGTCGAACAATTAACAAAACTGATAGGTTTTAGCATATGACCTTGTTGACATTTTCAATTTTAAATTATGACGCATGTTTTTACGATTTATTTTACTTTCATTTATTAATAATGATCATTAAACTAGAACTCCTTTTCACTTCTAATGTAACTGTGAAATGATCATAAATTCTAATGAAATAAGTGTTCTAACATTCATTTTTCATGAATCACTGAAAATGATTCATAAAAAATGACTCGGGAGAACCCGCCTTAGTTAAAACACTGTTTTCCCTTAAAACATAATTTAATACAAGGGTGATTTAGTGGTAATAAATCTGCTACTAGTCAATCAACAGTCAGAGAATAGCGAAACAAGATTGTACAACTAACTGACTCTTGATTGGCTAGTGGTAGGTTTTTATAATTTTCGACTGTTACTCAACTAGAATCTTCTTGCTTAAGTCAGTTGGTTGATAACTGTTAAGTAACGTGTATGTGGGTTTGTATTATCTATGTTTGACGAAAGATTTCTGTAAAATAATTTACATGATTTACTTGCTAATGTTTTAATACCATTTATGTGAGTCTGTTACCTGAATTGAATGTATGTATGTATATTTGATTGTATGTTTTGTATGTTATCAGTACCCTGATGAAGACTGATTTACAGTCGAAACGTTGGTGTATTAATCGAATTTATTAAATTACTACAACTCAACAACAAGTATTTGAAAATATCCGTTACGGCGGTTACACTACTGTTTTATTTCATTTTTGTCGTTGGTTATAAGCAGATAGCATATACACCCCTCTATAACCTATAACATTTACGATAATGATATAGCTATGCGTATACGACAAGGATAAAAGTTGAATAATTCTTGCAACATCAACTGATGACGTAAGGAACTATGAGAAATATAGTGTTCCAATGCACTATTTCAGATAAAATGCAACATATGGTGGGTTTCCCCAGGTTGATATTCACGTTAACAACAATTTCTTCTACAAGAATTATTAAACTTTTATCTACTATATTTGTCGTATACGCATGACAGAGGAGACTTTCATTCGCTGTCTCATGATCGTACGTTTTGCACAGGGGTTTATATATATATATATATATATATATATATATATATATATATATATATATATATATAAATATTATTGTTTGTTGGTACTTTTGTTACCTTAATCTTAAACTATTTTGTATATGTTATCCATTAATATATTTGTATATAATACTGTCAGTATTAACATTTATTTATTTCATGTCATCAATGACCATTTTCCGAATTATGATTTATATCCCTTGGTTACCATTGGCGACGTAAGGATCAACATAGACATAGACTCTATTAAATGAACTTGTCATCAAGATCTATTTATCTGTCTAAACAAAGATTACTTTGACATGTAATTTCTGCGGCAATTACCACTAGTGATAATAGTCCGTGTAAATTAAATGTGTTTATTATTATATCGAATTAAAGGCAATAGGAGAATTGTCATTAAAAAATAAAAGCATGAAAATTTGTTAAACCGACGAGACTAATATTTTACTTCTGTGCTTTAATAATTGGCGAAGTAGTACTATATTACAATTGTCGAAATAATTAATCATAATTGAACAATCAAAGACAGAAGACAGACAGCAATTATCGTCAAATTCAAAAAATACTCCGTTTCTGCACAACTCAATTCTTTTTTACATAAATACTGTGCATTAACCAACTGCTATTTACATACAAAAATGAAAAATACATTTAAATTTGAAAGTGTTGAATATAGCAAGCAAGGAATTTCATTTGTTTAGTATGAATAGTAGGAAATATTTCCAATTCAAAGTTTGTCAGATAAATAAAAAGAAAAGAGTAGTTTGAATGCGCAGTGTTCTGGATGTAGTACATAAATACTTGTGGCCGTTGCCGTTGCCATTTCCATCGGCCCCGTATATAATAAGCTGTCGGGAGAGCGCTGTCATATCACTCGGTATGAATATCTCCCAGCGGAGTCAGTTTTCAGCCTTCAGCGCAATCTCCCGCGTCCACACAAGGATTACCCACGGTCAACCGTCAGCCCGCATCGCAAGGCGACGCCGCCAAGAATACCTACTCATTACTACGAAATGCAAACCGCACGACATGTTCTTATTGCTTTCTGTTCTATTTGCCACAATTATCTCATTTATTATTTCATTTTAGTTACAAACGGAGCCGGATCAAGGTTTTTACCGGCCCTAGGCCTGTTTAAAATAGCCGCCCTAATATCAAAGGCGTAGCCAGGATAAATAGTAAAACGAATAGAAACGACTAGAAAAGCATTATTATTTTATTATGCATTGTTTTTAACTTACAAACGATACGTAATATTCAATACATTTATAAACTTAACTACACATTTTTTTACAGGAATCACTATACTTGCATAATTATCCCTTATCCTATTCCTATTCACTAGCATTACTTGCCATGATCTTGACAATCTCTTACTAAAGTTGCAGCAGAAATCGGTTCCTTAAAAAATATTTAAAATTTTGCAGTTTCTTTAAGTGCAGTATTTTGTTTCTGCTTTTAGCTTTCCTCAAGGGCCTTATATTCAGCTCGATCACTCATATTTGCACTATAGCGATTCATATTATTTACCTTAAGAACTTGTTACTTGATAGTTATTTTGAGAAAGTTTTAGTGTGTGTCAAGCGGTACAATTGCTACTTGAGCATATATGATATTATGATTTATAACTCACTATAGATACCGCAATTTTTAATAAATATTATTTTTCAAATATTTTTTGTCGCTTCATTTTTTCTTCTTGACGTAGTTTAAACTCAATTTGGTACCGGTCTATTTGGCCTCTTCATTAATTCAGGACTGCTTACAAATACTTGTAATTTTATGAGTTGTTAGTTTTGTTAAATTAATAGTGACAAGTGGTGAGATTTAGATTTTAAAGTCCAGACTTGAAAATACCGTTTCATGGCAAATGCGATATATATTCAGACTCGTATTAAAATATTTTTTATCCTACACATATTGAAAGTAAGATTTTCCTGCGTGTGCGTGCGCAAGAAAGTAGACATTTGCCGGTCTAGACCTACAAAATCTCACTATTCCCTAGGGAAGAAAAAAAAACAGTTCGTGTGCGGACAAACAGATGGCGTTTAAGGTGTTAGAACTAGTAATCAGAATGAAATATGTGAACATGCTTTTAAAATATTGTAACTTTAGATAATTTTAATACTTACGTTAGATTCAAGGTATTTTATTATATATTCTGTAAATAATAGAACATAGTAGTTAACCTTATTTATATGTCAAAATAAAATGTTTGTTTTTTGTTCTTATTATGTTGGTATTCAATTTCAGAAATTTCTTTGAGGTTAAGTTAAATGTCAAATTACATAGTATTCGTAAGATGTTTATATTATTTTATTATGTTGTGTTGTTGTGTAGGATAAAAAATAGTGTGTGCTACATGGCAGTAAAGTTGTTTTCTGGTCCTCAAGAAGTATCCAGCCTCGACTGTGTCTCGGCCGTATACATATCCTTCGGACCAGAAAAGAACAACTTTCCTACCTAAGCAGCACAAATAACTATATATTGTTTTTATTTTTTATGTGCAATTTATAGAAGTTAAAATTATTGGATACACATATTTTTATTTTTTCTATACATGAATCCATAGTAAATTCATAAAATATTTAAAAAAAAATCTGTAATCAATTTTTCTGCAACCCCCACTTTAAGAATCACCGCTGTAGATCATATGGAAGTATTTGATTTTATTTTGTTATACCTTATACTTAGACACATTTTGTGTATTCTTATTATTAATTATTATTATTGCAATTGGCCTTCGTTTTGAGTATGTTCTTATATCTAACTTATCTTCAAAAACCTTGTTTCATGTAAAAAGAGAATACTTTTTGATAATACTTGAATTTTCTTTAGAAGAATATGACAAGTAAAATCAGCAAGTGGAATTGGAATTTCATGTATCTCTTTATATAAATAGTTTACTTGAATTTTAATTGCACATATTATTTACTTGCATTCTGAATAAAAATACTACATATTCATCAATGAAATATTACAGTATTTATTTTCCACTAACTAATTCATCCATCTCCCGGACAAATATTTTACAAAGTAAATAAAGTTAAAACAATCAGTAGTTATTGTTTTCAGATTGGAGTGAAACTCCATAGTGCTTGTAATTAAAACGTACGCTTTAGGAATATATAATTGGTTTTTGCGTTGGCTCGTAAAATGCTAAAAACAGTAGAATAGTTGGCGTCCAAGAACAATCCAGGGGGTGCCGTATCGGTGTCGGCGCATTCTGATTCCACAACAACTCCAGGCGCACGCTACAGGCGTCCGGGGATTTTTATACCATTCCCAGTAATGGCAGCGCGGAACTGGCTCTGGTTCTCGCCAGCTTCACAAAGCGCAAAATTTCCTCGCTCCACAACGAATATCATTTTGCAAACGGGCCAAACTATTCCGAGAAATTGTGATGGATTTACTCTACCTCGAATTATTTCTACGATATATCGCCACCTAACATTATGGGATACTGTACATTTAGGGCCGGTTTTTCAATAACTTGTTAAGATACAGTTAACTTAATCACGATTAGATTTAACCAGCATAGTTAATCATGGTTAGTGTAAAGAGCGTTTTTCAACCATGTAGACATTCTCGGTAAAATTAACCCTGGTTATCAAGTTTCTAATTTAGGTTGGCAAGAAAAATATATGATTGCTCTCTTCATATTACTAGATCTGTCAGTTCATTTGTATTTGTTTATTTATATTTGTAGGTGTAAGAGTGTAAGAAAACAGATTTAAAACAATAAAAGACAAAGAAAATTTCTGGAACAAAATTACCGATATATTCAATGCAAAAAGCGGCGCTCGAAGAAGAACATGTAAAGAATTAAGGGTGAAATATGAAAATTTATTTCTAGAAGATATACTAGTACAAAATATAATATAATGAAAGAGTAATATACACAAATTTATAATTGTTATATATACCTTTCTGTTGGATGACTTATAATTTCATCAATAAGTTCCACTATAAATAGCACTGAACGTTTAGATAAAAGAAACCTTCGGTAAAATTCCGCATCATCCCATTCGTTTAAATGATCTAGTCTTTGTCTTACTGTATAGTGTTTTTCATTAATCATATTATTAATTAATTCAAAATCTTCGTCAGAACTTATGTGATCCATTCCAGTTAAGTTGCTAACCTGTCAATTTTGACCGGTTAGGAAATCACCGATTAACAGTAATATTTAACCACAATTAGCAATTGAGAAACGTATTTTCGCATTTTAACCATGATTATCTCTAACCGAAGCACTGACCGATGATTGAAAAACCGGTCCTTAGACTATTTTATTTTTTGTAACTGTAGTTACGTTACATTCGTACAACTACTCTTAATTGTATATAAATCAAGACATATTTTTAGGTTCACGCAACTTTTAATCGCAAGGGTCCCCAAATCAATGTTTGGTTAAAAAAGAAAACAGTGGCTCAAAAGTCAAACTTCATTTTGCACATTATTGTAATAGATATAATCATTGCCGATCCTGGCGGGCGTGCAATGCGTGCCTGCACGCTGGCGTAAAATATTAAGGGCGTAGATAGATGGAAGTTTGTACAGAAGAGGGCGAATCGCTCTTCAACAGCACCTATTTATGAATTACCATTTTCTATATCATTAAATTTTTATATTTCTTACTACATTTTTACGCACAACTGTACCGTATTTGTTTATTTCCAGTTTGGTTACTACGAAAAAGGAATTACAATATAATTTCGCTCCACTGCATATAAATAGTTTGTTTACATCTAGGGTTACCATGGCGTAAATTACTATTTATTTGTCCTTTTTGTATAATTCTATCCTAGTAACAATTGTATATAATGTCAATGTAGCTGATGAGGGATTAAATTTATAATAATTCGACACGTCGCAATGTATACCAACTTCAACATTTTCTAATAAATGGAACAAATGAACCCAAAGTGAAACTTATTATTTTATAGTAAACATTTTGTTAAATCTAGTATATTCTAGGTGAAAATCTATTTCTGATTTTTTTCTGCATGTGAATATACAATGAAAGTCGCATAAACGTCTATCAAAGGAATTGAAAACATGGAGTTTTTTTATATCAGTTGAATAAAACTATAGAATTCTGAAAGCGATGAACTGATTGAATGCATTTTTGCATCGTCTTGGTTTCTAAAGTATTTTTTCCTTAAAAAGTTATCAAAAAGTTTTTAATAAATGGTAGTCAATAGGTGAAATTCCTGGTGAGCAGTAGGGAGGTTTTGGGGGTACAATCAACCCCGGGGTAAAAAATATACATTGATTATATAATGCATGTCAATTTTATATTATCGTTATTATATTATCTCTATGAAATTAACTCATTTTTTGTTCTCCTGATTTCGAATTATGTTTTTTTTAAATTCTAAATAGAAAAAATTTGTTTGTATAATTTAATATGATAAACAACTACATAGAGAAAGAATGTGCGGTTCAAATACATACATTCATAGCACAGGATTTTAAGATACCATTTAAACTAAAAGGTAAAAATTGATGAATCTTTATTGAAGACTGGAAATGACACATCTAAAAATGAATTTGTAGTCAATTTTTTATAAAAATAATATAGGATTGTTTACTGTCGTGGTTCCATTTAAACACCATGAACTTTTTTGAAGCAATTTGGGATTTGCAAAGTTTTTTGGGGTTTTATCGAGGTTGAACCATTGAGCCGATTGTTTTTGATTGTCGTACAGAATCCACTTTTCGTCGCATGTTATACAATACAATCAAGAAGTGACTCATTTTGGTTGCGTAAAAGATGTGCAGACGACAACTCTAGACGTCGATTTGTTTGCTTTTCATTCCTATCGTGAGACACCCATTTGTCGTATTTTTTCTCTCCCACTTTCTCGCAAGTGATTGGAAACTATCATGCATGATACTCAGAAGCAAGCAATATTTCCTGCATTGTTGTATTTATAATATAATAAATATGAATCTTTTTCGTTTTTAATTGTTTCTGTCAAAACATTCGTATTTTTATAAAATTTAAACATAATAATTTTTCATTTCAAAATTTTTACTCCAAAGAACACTGGAATTATTTAAAACGTTTATGCAGATATTTAAATTGTACTAAAAATTTTGGTTTAAAATTTGTAAAAACAAACAGTGTAAATATAAATCTTACGTCATTTTCAGATTCTGATTTTGTTATTAGTACTATTGACCGTAAAAGCATTACAGAATTTGTAATTAAATTAAATAACATTATAGTTTACTGGAAAATAAAGAAACAAAATATTGTAACATTATCCACTGCAGAATCGGAATATGTTGTCCTCTTGTTATGTTTAACCGAGAATTTATTTTTAGTATAAATGCTTTCAGAAATTTTTTACAAATGCATTTTTCCGATAGTAATATTTCAAGATAATCTATGTCATATATACTACAATGGCTTCAACTTTAGAGTCAAACAAGAACGAAGCATATTGATATAAAGTATCAATTTATATGAGATTTTGTAAATCAGAACAAAGTTAAACTACTATATATACCAACAGAGCAACAAGATGCAGACATATTTACGAAACTTTTATCAATGTTTAAGTTTAGGTATTTTCGAAATCTTTTGATTGTAGTACCTGTAAACTAAAATTATTGTTTAATTAATTTATGTAATGCAAATGGGTCTTTGTAAGTGTTTTTTATTTATTGAAGGAGGGTTTTGACAAATGTACTAGTTTGAAATACACAAAAATCAATATATAGGATTGCTGTAAAAACTGTTGACCAAAAATATAATAACTTGTGACATTGTCATTGTGTAAAAAGAATAAAATATTCAGTTTGTATGGAAATCTAATTCTGTTTATTTATTAAAACAGTAAAACTTAACAAATATCGCCTGGACACTCAAAACTTAACCACACTGTATATGTAAGAGAAAGATTATAGCAGGATCATGTTCCTTTTGAAAATTGTTTTGTTTACTACTTGGTGATATGAGTCGAATTCCAGATCTCTTTTGTCACCATTCATTTCTAGTTCGGCACGTTCAAAAATAAAATTTATGTACAGGAATATAAAAAGTCAATTTGATATACCAAAATCGATATTAACGCAATTTTCCGTTGAATAATCTCAAAGAAATGACTATTCCAGCTCGTATAACAAAAACCTCTTTTAAAATTCCAGTGTCAATAAAGAGGTTATAAATTTTTGATGTAGCTAGAAAAATGGTTTTAAAATTTCATATTGTCCTTTGATTATAGTTTTAAACCAATTTCACACTTGCAATAAATTTCCAAAATAAAAAAGAGTGAATTATTTATAGTACATAAATGTCAAAGTCGTTTCATTTATCACTGTCGCCATTCATCCCATAGGGACAATATTTTTCGAATACATTTTTATTTAGTTTTATATTTCGAACGTCTATTCATTAATTTCTATTTGACGTTGTATCTGAAAATGCACTACTGACACCATTTTGGATTCTACACTCGTTAACAAACTAAATGGACATTGAAAGACTTGCCTTACTCGATATGGATTTTTTATCAAAGAAAAATGAAGCTCTATACAAGTTATATACCAAAACGATGTTTGAAAATTTGTGTCTATGCATATTTCATTTATAAATGTAAACTTAAAAATCAATATGTTCCAAACTTCATTACACTTTAAAATATTAATGACAAAAGTGTACTAAATATTACATTTTTAAAAACGTTACTTTAATATTTATGAATTTTAAACCTTATTCCATAGAAATGTTATCCTGTTACAAAAATATTTGTTTATTGAAATTTATCAATACCTATATATTAATGTAAGTTTACTTTTTCAATTTTGCGTGAAATGGTATAATTTTAGAAAAATATTAATTAAGCAGAGGTACCCAGAAAATTTGGAGGCCCGGGGCAATAAATTAACAAGGGACCTTTTTGTTGAGTAGAAAAATGAAAATATTTATAATTAGATATTGGATATTATTACTGTCAGCATTTTATGTGTTTACGATTTTTAACGAACGTAGTGAAATATATTTTTTGATAAATTAGTACATTTTTATAATATAAGTATAGAATTTTATTGTAAATGTTTGACATTTTTCAATATGACAGGATTAAAGGCCTCTTCGAAATCTGGGCCTGGAGCAAACTGCCCCAGTTGCTTCTCTCTTTGGGTGCCATTGGATTTTAGTAATGTAAATCTATAAATATTATAAATACATTAATTTACTGTACTACATCTTTTACTCATTAATTATTAATATTAAATTAATTATTTAAAGGGTAACACTGGCAATGACATGGATATGTTCAGTTGTGCGTTTGTGTGCATTTAATTTATAATATATCACTTGTGATTACATTTCTATAATAAATTTAATCAATCTTGTGACAGTACATTATAGTGTAGGTAACCTTAGTAGTAGGTAATAGTAGTTTATTATACACATGTGTAATAAAGTATTTTTCTGTGCCTTAGCCTAAATGATATAATTTATAAATATTTACATGTATGAAAAAATAATAACTAATGTAGATCCACAGAATTTAATTATACCACTGTGCAATGTACACCGCACTGATAAGCCTAACAAGGGCGTAACATGGGTTTGTTGGTTCTTGACGATAGGGTAATAAATGTTATATTCTAATATTATTTACATAGAATTAATTATTATGATGGAGAGATGAAATTTTTTGTAAGCTTTCATCATGGAGCGAATGAAGGCCTCAAGAGAGGCAGAAATCTGTTGAAGTCGTAATAAAATTTTAAACACTGACTTCCAAAAAAAAAATCATCCTTACATCGACTAATTTTTCCGTCAAGAAAATAGACTTCCAGAACTAATTATATTTGTCAAATATAAGATAAAATACATTTGGCTTGTGAAACATTATGCAGAAATGAAGAAATGATTTGATGATGTGAACAACGTACATGCTAATATATTTATACTTGCAAATTTGGAAGTGTAGTGGTATTCTTTAGGCTCCCCTGGGGCTGGATTTGCGCCATTATTGATGCTTCTGTCATTGAAATTCATCTCGGGAAATGATAATGACAAAATATCAGGCATTGTGTCTTGTTCTCCTTGCGCTCGCTTCGCGTTCACTTTGTTTCATCATTGCTCGGTATTGAACCTTTTATCCCACCGTCAGATACTTTCAAGTGTCTCTCCACAACATCAAAGACAAGCGAATCAGCCGGATTAGAACAGCCGTGGCTACGACTGTTGCGGCATGGAAATTCAATTTCGCTAACAACCTAATCATTACCAAATCAAAATGGAAAACAATCGATTCTATGCAAAATACGTAGTATCTAGTGCAATCAACATCTTGATCATTTCTGCACAGAACAAATAGAATGGTATCAATCAGTTTGCATAAAATTATAATTAGTACAATATGACAAATGTAATTAATTGCTGACTTTAATCTACACGTCTGTGTCAGTCATGAATCATGGTAATAACCTAATAACTTAATTACAATGAGAAAACAAGGTTCTCTATCCTGTTGAAAATTGTTGCATTTTTATTTTCCGCCACCTTAGTAAGAGAGGAATAGGAATCATGCCATGTTGAACATCGTAAATCGAGTTTTTGATGCTTAATCACATTTCAAGATCTCTATAATTCAATTTTAACATTTTTTCGAGAATCTGTGTACTTTGGTGTCATCTCTGTACGTTGGTGTTAGATATGTGTGTAGGTGTGTGATCGAGTACACATGCAGGATAACTCAAGTTTTATGAAGTAGAAAAATTATTAAAATTTGAACAGTTTTGTTATAGTTTATTTGATTGTAACTTCAATAATTCGCCAAAAAAAGTTCTTTACGGGTCTACTTTATCACTTTTCATAACTTCTGGTTGAACATATGAAAATGTTCGTATTATATTGGTTTACACGTCGTTCCGATTGTAACTTCAGTAAAATAGAGTTATTTTAATTTACAAAATTGTTTCCCATTGACTAGTACATAAAATTAAATTTTACTTACTCATTTGCAATTTTATTATGAAATTGTGTGCACTACCGGATGGTAAATATTAAGAAACAAAAGTGTAAAGAAAAATGTAGCACTTTTTTAATATTGGATTTAATTAGTTTGAAATACTTGAACGATTTATAATAAAATTACAATAATTATTTTATAAGAGAAATCCTTGATCTAGAATACGAAAATTATAGAAATCAATATATCTACTTCATTAATTGTCACACCGACATTTGTCATATTGTACCAAAATCGGCCTTTGCCTTTCTCTTGTTGCACTCTTCAAAATGTTGTATTTAAGTAGTGTTGCCGTCTAGACAAAACTTTGCAAAATCCTGCCTTATCTAGAAATATCAAGACAAGATTTCATTAAGTCTAGTTTGAAAAGTCTTGTCTAGATATCAATACTCTAGAGGCCTCACTCTTTCTTCTTGCATGGAACAAGCTTCGCATGATTTATTTATAATTCGAAAATTAAAAATTTTTAATTAATGTAGAGTCTTGAAAATTGTCTAGAAATTTCTCGTCTTGATCTAGAATAAGAAAGTCTTGTTTTGTCTTGATAATCTAGACGAGACAAGAGGAGAGTCTAGAAAGTATAGATATAGACGGCAACACTGTATTTAAGTCCGAATCAAACTGAACTCGAATTAGATATCATTTACAAGTTATTGCTTGCGTATTTATTTAATAGAATTTACTGCCAATCCAATGAATTGTCCTATTTTTAATTTCCCCACAATGTATTCTAATTCTGTCAAATGTTTAGTTCTTCGCTCATAACTTTAATGATCTATTTTTAATTTTTGCTTATTAATTTTCCTGCCGGTCGAGATAGCTCACTTGGTTAACACGCTCTAACTAACTCAAATTGAGCGAATCTAGAGTTCAAATCCCAGCTTCGCTGTTCTTTGTCAAAATACAAATACCACTGTATCCGAATGGTTCAATACCCACTACAAACTGTAAGTCCCTTGCGGGGGCTGTACAGTGACAACATGCACTAAACTGCAAGTAACACATGTTTCGGAACAATTATTTGAGGCCCTTTTTCATCTAGGAATGTTGTGCTACAAATAATGATGATTTGCCCTATTCTTCTACTAATTTTCTCACGAATGTGCTTTTTATTTTTTACTAGATTTTGATAAGCTCTATATATTTTGTACAAAATATACTTTCAACTAATTTTTTCCTGTAATGTTTAAAGACGAATTAATAACAACTCATATGCAATAGAATAAGGGTGATACGATAACATTCAAAACTAAGATTACTGGAGATTTTTTATTTATTGTAATCGTTAGGATCGAATTTGACATTTCATTGTGAAATTATATTATTTTTATATTATAAATTTTATTGAATCTTTCAATTTCTTTTTAAAATTATATGAACTGTATATTCCGAATATAAAAAAGATAATTTAAAATCGCAAGAATTTAAAGTTAGGTGATTATATACTCTATATTAAGATCTACTATCAATTTCATATCTGTACAAATTCTGGTGTAAATGCTGGTAATTTTTTGTTGGCGGCGGCGAAACAATTTATTTAGCACATAATTTCTTTTATCCCGAAATGGCGTAATTATTTGGCGGAGCTAAATCATTATTAATGAAAATGTCTGGGAGGATATATGTCGCTGACATTTGGAAGAGATTTGCAGCGCGCGTGTACACGTGGCGAGCGGCACATTCATTCCGGCCGCGCACACATCGCCACCCAAACCAACCTAACTGATTCATTCAATTATTCACTACTTGCCCCTCATACTTCCGCACATCACCTACTATTCATCACGTCACAATTAACATATGTAGTACGTCGAACACGATTCTATCCTACTCCACAGGAGTTCGTTCCGAATTTATAAAGTAGGATAAAGTGAATCAGGTCATTAAAAAAAATGCATATTAAAATATAAAATATTCCAACCAAAATATAATACTTTTCTTTTTAAAGGAGGAATTGCTGGGTTTCAGTCAGTAAAAACGAATAATCCACATCGAAACGTCGATGTTAATTATTCGTTTTTACTGACTGAAACCCAGCAATTCCTCCTTTAAAATCAACGACCAGTCTAGGAATCTTCCATTCTACAATAATTTTCATTCATAATTTTCTTAAAAATATTTCGAATTTTCGTGGCGTCATGAATCACAAGCTTACACAAAGACATATCTGATACATCCACATACAGAGATGATACAAAAGTCAAAAGTAAAATTCAACGTCACACCTAAAGTTACATACTGCCACAGAATAAGTAAGCAGTTGATCCGTAACTAGGGTTTTCAGCAAATATCAACTGATGAATAAATAATATTCTGAATATACACTGTTCGAAGAAATTAATGCACCTCATATGAGATCTCATTTGCATAAGAAATTTGCCACATAATATAGTTATTTACATATCATGGCAGGGAGGTTAATCTTTTCATGACGAATATGGAGATTGTTTGCCGAGGCGTAGGCCGAGGCAAATAACCATGAATGAGTCATGAAAAGGTACCTCCCTGACGAGATATGTATTATATTTTTTCTGAAATCGTACAAAATTTTAAAATCAACGAATAATATATGTATTTATACATAACCTATATGTATTTTACGAGTAACTGTCATTAAAAACAATTGAATTTTAAACATAATTTATTTTAGTTTTAATTAATTAGTTTTATTAATATTAATAATTATTTTACAATTTTTATTGTTACTGATATTGATCGGTGCCTGTTTACTGGTTATCACTATATCCGATGTGGACGTTGATGATATGTCTCCTGAGAGTATTCTCGTTTTCACTCTCCATGTTATTATTTATTGCTGGATTTTCAACTAAAATTAATTATTAAAAATATAAAATGTAATATTTCGAACTGAACTAATACTTGCATACTAGGCTACTGAGGTTATGTGTCAACCCGCTCTGTTGTTTGTTTAGCTAGCACATGGCACGCAGGGCAAGCTCATGGTTGCCAGATCACAAATTAAGAAATTAATTTTTTTTATTATAATTTGTTACATGCATTGATCTTCTAAATTTAGTTTATTTAGTATAAATACTACATGTTATAAACCTTTGAATTTTATTTATTGGGCACGTAAACAGTGTTTCGTATTGAAATATAAATATACCTACTTGTCAAAATAGAGTTGGCAACATTGTATTTTACCACTGCCTAGGCAGGGAAATTGGATTTCCCTGCCTATTTTGCGGCAGCCATTTGATAGATTACTGGTCGATTTCAGGAAAAATTCATTACGTTGAAATTCTGATTTAAAGCGATTATTGCGGGATTAATTTTTTATTGATTATTATGAATGGCAAAAATAGAACTATGCTACGAAATTAATATGTCTCAGCAGCAGAATTGTTGGAAGAATTATCCCAGAAGACAGGTTTGGATTGTCTTATACATCGGTTTCTGGAATGATGCAAAGATATAGAGAGACTAGTAGCTATACCAGAAGACCTACACAAAATTGAAATCGTATAAGTACCCTTTGCTATTATCGTTTCTAAATTTTTTTGCCTTGAGGGAATATGTGATATTGTGAATGTAACCTGAAGAGTATCATTACATTATATTATAAAAAATAAAAGGTATAACAGGCTTCGAGCTCTCAGTACTAATATTTCAATAACCACATTGTAATTTTATCAGTTGGCTATATATTTTTCAATTGATATTATGTTTGCCCAACTGATGAACGGAGTTATGATCGTTTAAAAAAGATTGTAGTAACTGCTAAAACTGTTGTTGCTACCTGTAAATAATTATTTGTCAAAATCAAAACCGTATAAGAATTTTGCGTCCGTGGCGTGCGCCATCTTTTTCATGTCCTAGTTACGGCACTGATACGCTTTTGTTTGCATGAAATATAATGGGGAATATGACCATATTTTTTTCTTTCATTTTATGATTCTGCACAAAAAATAAAAACACCCGTATTTTTTAAATCGCCTAATTGTTGATAATTCCGGAGAAAAACAATAATAAAGTTTTGGAAAGGGGATACGTGACGCCATGTAGGAGACTTAGAGAATTTGAATTCATTCGATAAAAATCATCTTTCATAGAATAATGTGCCTTTGGCAGGTTACACAGGTTCCATTCTTAAAAATATGTATGTAAACACTAAACAGCCTAAAAAAATTATAGGACATTGGCAATTTTGACAGATGAGCAGACATTTCAATGTCAACCAAATTTATACCAAAACAATCTGTTCTTTAATATCAATATATTTTTATTTTACTCTATGAATTGTCTGCATTCATATCTTATACATTGTTTCCTAAATTGTTATAACTAATTTATCATTAACAACATTTATTCGATATCATTAAGTAAAAAAATTAGGTTCGTTAAATTTCCAGTTTTAGCATTGTAAACTGTTCTCTCACTCTCCTACGTGACATCAAAGATATAGCGCCGTTACATAAATTTGAATTTCAAATGCTAATTTTAGTGAAATTATAAGATAATATATTGTTTTTGTCATTATTATGGGTAGTCACAATGGTTAATTTTTAGTTTTTATACTATTTTTCCTTTAATTCGACAATGGTCATATAGCCCTTTGAAATTACATACATGTAAACAAAGAAATATAAAATATCTCAGTTTATATTTCGTCAACAAGAGTGAAGCGAATCGTGAAGATTGAATATTGAGGTTTGAAATCAAAGCCTATTTTCAAAAAATTATATAAAATTATATCTTCAACACAAAAAAATATAACTATACAAAACAATGTACACAAGTGGCATGAGAATATTTACGTTAGTCGGTACTCTTTCAAAAAAATACTAAAACAGAAAATATGGGATGACCTCATTAGCCAAAAGGAAATTATGAAATATTCAGACTCACACCGGGATTTGAACCCAGTTCTCTTTCTTTTTAGGGCAGTGGTTTGATCATTAAATTAGAAAAAAAATTAAACTTAATTTCAGTTTATCATAATTTCGACAGGTTTACGAGTATGTTGAGAATTCGCTTTTATCATAAACAAATTATCGGTGCCGAGTACATGGGAGCATCGGGGCTCATGCTCCCAAGGAAAATTTTTGTAGGGGCAATGCCCCCAAGGAGACATTTCTTTTAACGGAAATTTTTTTTTTACATCAATAATAAAGTCCTGAATTGTTATCATTTTAAAGAAATACTGTACCTACCTCCTTCCACTTTCTAGTAACTGACTACTACCCTCATATGGGAGTGACTTACACAGTTACAGTATATACCAGTGAATTCCTCGCATCGAAATACCTATGTATACAAATTTTTCTTTTAAAATTCCACATTCTGAAGCAGATTAAGCTGTTCTGGATTGGGCTCTTGTTTCAGTGAGTCAGTAATTAGAGCACTCAGAAGTGTTTGCTCTAATTCTTAAGTTTGCTGAAATCAGAGCATATTCTGGAGCATATTTAGCTACACAGGATTGTGCTTTAGTTTCAGTGATTCAGGAATTAGAGTACTCAGAAGTGTTTACTCTAATTTTATGTCAGCTGAAACCAGAGTATATTCTGGAGCAAATTCGGCTGCTCTGGTTTTAGTGTGTCAGGAATAAGAGCATTTTAAAGCATTTGTTTTAATTCTTGGCCTAGTGAAAACAGAGCACATTCTGGGGTAGATTTGGCTGCTTTGAGTTGTGTACTGGTTTCAATGGGTCAAGGATTGAAGAATTAGAGCATTGTAATGTATTTATAGACGGACATATGTATTACCATTTTTTTAGGTAGGTAACCATAAACAATAAAATGTATAATAATGTTAATAATAAAAAAATTATTAATTAATATAAAATCACCATTGAATTACAAACAAATATTAAAAATTAAAATTATAGGTACATACAAAAAATCACTAAATTTCGAATCAATTTTTTCCGTAAATGCGAATCGAGTCAATATTTTCTTCAGATCCAACTCCCTTAAGGAGTTTTAATTTCCTTAATACAGAAAATCTACGTTAATAATTTATTTACTAATAAATAAATATCAGCACCAAATTGTTTAGAACTTCGCCCCGTCGCTCTCCCCCTCAAATGCGCCGCTGTTCTTCGGCAATATTCCATAGTAGTTCCAGAAATTGTGCTTTTTTTAGTAATTGAATCATAAATAACTATTTTGTGCTATTGTTGACGTAAGCATAACTTACTTACATAACAACATAAGTCGTAAGTGACTGATAACATTTACTATTTGGTTCTCCAAGGGAACTAATTGTTATTTCTTAATACTGATGTAATTATTATTACTATTTTGTTTGAATATTTCTTGTATTTTAAATTTTACTTTTATAATATTTCAGTTTATATTTATCATAGATTATTAGAATCTTGCAAAATGATAAATTATAAGAAAAAACTGTCAGAAATAAGAGATAAGAACATAATGGTATATTTATTCCATGTTCATTGTCGTGGTTGTGGGCATTGCACCCAACATTTGCATGTTTTTATTCTTCGTGTTGTGTTCGCACTTTGGCAAAATTTCGTTTCTGGCGAAAGCAATGCAATGCTATGATTTGGAGATTCGCTTCTCCATAATCAAATCATTTTCAATTCTGCAAACTCCTTTTTTTGGTAAGCAGGCCATGACGGCTCTGTCGTTCACAGGCGACGTGATCAGCATTTCGACTTAATTCGCCCTTCGGCTCCGCTATACTCTTCCTATTGCACGTCAGCCGCAAAAAACTCTCAACTGTTTTCTGATACTGTCATTTTTATTCATAATTGTCTTCGCATTCAGCATTGGCAAGTGATTATGTAAAACATGTCCATTCTCGAAACACTGTTGGACAATAAATGCTCATTCTTAATCGACTAACCGAAATTAGGCGAATGATTAGTGTTTTAATTCACTGGTACATGACAAATCCGACAGCTTTTATTTCTTATTCACAAAAACAATAGTAGTGTAAATTTTGAACTAAATCGTTTTTGAAAAGCAGTTTATTCTGTTGCTAAAATATTTTCAATAAGTTCCTATCAAGCAATTTTTTTCTGAAAGAAAATATAGATTTACCTAATGCCGTGAGAGGGGGCAACGGGCGATAATCCCATTTTTCGACAGGCGAGGTTTTTGAATTTCTAAAATATTAATGGGCTCGTTAACCTTGTTGGCTTTTTTAAAAATTTATATTGTATAACTATCATTATGTTATAAAAATAATATAAATGTAAAAAAAAAATATTTTTTTAAATTATTTGTTGCTCGAATATGAAAATTAAATATTACGTTACGTATGCAACACTGCGCATGCACATTGTGGTCGTGAACACAACACAAATACTAGTGACATTTGTTTTGTACTAGTGACAATCTTTTTTTGTGTTTCACCTATATATGTTACTTTGAAAATTTGAATTTGAAAGATCTGAAAACAGTCCTCCTCGAATTAAGATTTTACCACGATAGCTAAAAAACCTGATGTAGATACCTCATAATATATTATACACATCTTTGCTGCACTTCATTTAAACTTATTTCGTTTCAAACTGAGATCATTCTACGGCTAATCATTCTTCAATTCTTCCATTTTTATTAAATTTCTATCAAAAGTAAACTGCTCTTTGAAAAGGCCAATTGGAACCAAAAATGGAGGTGCATAACTAGATGTTATAATATATTAACTACTTAAATAAATGACTTAGTCCCATATACAAAATTTCAAAATTTTACAGCTAATCATTTTTGAGTTATGCGAGATACGTACGTACGTACATACATACGTACAGACGTCTCGCCAAAACTAATCAAAACGATAAATGAAAATGAAATTGAGAAATTTATTGAGTGTACACCACCAAAACTTTTTTTAAAAAATGTAGAGATTGACGAGTTGGTTATATTCCTACAAATAAATATATTGAATCTTTCGTGGGTATGTATTTATTATAATATCGGAATATCCGTTTCACTGTCAAATTAAATAATTTTGCATAGGTATTATCTATACAAAACTATTTTATTTTCTTTCAAATTGCTTGTTTTTATAAAATATTTACTTTATTTTTATAAAAATATATTATTTATTTTGTTGAAAAAGTAAACTGATGTAATATTTATTTTGCAAATTAAAAACGAAATTAAAACAAGTGTTCCATATAAATATTTTAAAAGCATAACTAATATAGATATTGAATACTTTAAATAATGGAATAAATATAAAATTGAAATAGATTTTTTATCTATTATTAATTCCTTCATACATATCAACGAGTAAAAAATGAATATTAAATTTTAAATTATTCAACAAAATATGTAAACAATGCATGAAATAGAACCTGTTCAAAAATTGAAATAATAAAAGTAGTTCCAATAGTAGTATAAATGAGAAATAAGTAAGTAGTTATTTATTTTTATCCCATTAGAAACAGGTTTCAAGTACGTAAGGTTCTTATTTTGTAATACTTTTAAGTAACCTAGTAGGTTAATTCTGTTAACTTGGTAAATTTGAAGTAATCCAGAACAGATTTCGAAATGACTCAATTTACCCAGCTATTTTGCTGGGTTGGTGAGTTCAACCAGTTATTCATCTTTGTTTACACGATATTTTCTCTTTCTATTTCTGTTCCATCTTTTGTAGGTTAAAACGGAAAACTTAAATAAATAACGTTAATAAATAAATTAAATTTATCGCTTAAAATTTTCACCAACTATGAAATTTTATTGTTTATTTGGTACCAAAACAGATGACGGGTAAATTCATGATCAGTTCAGGGTTGAATTAAAGTTTCCCAAATAAATACAGCCGTAATAATACGTTTGTCGTTTGTCAGTCTATAGATAGCCTCAACAAGCGGCATATTCGTGCAGCCAATAATAGGTTCCGAATTACTCGGGCACAATGACATTTAATTCGGTAAATATTTGGCGACTCTGGGAATTGTACCCCAAATTACATACTCCATAGTCAATTCGGAGCACGCTCTAATTAGGAAATCACTACACTCCTATACAGTTATTTATAATGTGTTAAAAATAAAAATATATTTTTTATTTTTGCAAATATATTTCTTTGTAATATTTAATATGTTCGTTTTGAAATAAAATATAGAATTTATGGGACCAGAACTCGATGAGATTATAATTCACAGAGGAGTATATTTGTATAAAGATAAGGAGTGGAGTGGTTATATTATTGTCTCTTCCTCAATGGTTTAAAGTTCAGTAGTCTTAGTTAAGTCGTAATCATAGTCAGTACCTAAGTCATAATGTCAAACGTTTTTTTTTTATTATTTTAATATATTAAGTTTTATTATTTATTGGCACAGTAATGTTTTGCTAAGCTATATTACTAAGTATAATAAAATTTCATACGATAAATAAAAAAAATAATCTTGAAAAATAATTCCATTAGGTACTATTTATTCAAGTATTTGTAATTAGTTTGCTGTCTATGTTACTTTATGTTTTGCTGAGGCAATAATAATTTTAGGTATTAATATAAAAAGAAATTAAATAGGATGCTCAGTAAAATATAAGAGGATTGCTTTCTTATAATAGATGCTTAGTTGAATAAATAAATGTCAAATAGAAAAATATTAGCTATATGTATTTATGATGCTAATATGGTGAAATCAAAGATTTTGTTTTAATTTTTTCTACGATTGGTTATGTTAGGTTAAATTGTTCCTAAATCATTCTTCACTTTTTATCATTTGAAAATATCTATTGCCATTTTACCATCAAGTCCAAAAATAAAAGTTATACACTTTAGTTATACTACTTATACTTATGTATATGTTGAAAAAATGTTATTTTTGGTGTAGCAAAAGTCGATGTAAGGAAGTGGATGTGTAATGTAATAAAGCGTGGATCTACCACACTTTGCGGCAAACATTTATTGGAAAATTTATTAAGTTGAATTGAAATTTGAGTCTTGCAATTTGCAATTTAGAAAGCTCCTATATTGCGGGTGATATAAATTTCAGTAAAAATATTTTGATAAAACAATATCAGCAATAATGTATGAGGGGCGCAAAAAATTTAATAAAACTCCGTTTGAAATTCATTGGAGGGTCTCTTCGCGATACAGCGACCTACATTACCGACCTCTGTTCGATACCTACGCCGATATGGAATTTATTGCAGCAAATCTAGCATGCCCTGCGAAACAATTGGAATCAGTGCGCACGCATACGCCAGAGGAATGAATTTGTTTGTAGCTCTGGCGTTCTTTGAATTTGTTTTTTCTTAGTCTTTGATCTTCTTAACTTCTTTACTTCAGGTAGATTTGAGTTGATGTACCGTGAAAATATTATTTGATTTTTGTTTGATCACAAGACACACAAAAAGGAGATATTGTCAGGCTGATTTTCAAGTTTTAGAATCATTTATTTATAAAAGAACATGTCACTCGCAACTTGTCTGCCACAGCTATACTGATATTACTCGTATTTAAATTTTTGCATATATTTTATATGTATATACGTTAAAGTGTATAACACAGGTACACTATAGAATAGTTAGGTGTTAAAAAATATTTTATTAAATTATAGGATTTTAAGTTTCATTAATGGAGTAATGGAATAAATTAAATAATACTAGTAGATTTGTATTAGTCATCTTATGTATATATATATAGCACAATATTGAAGTTTGAAATATATTTATTTTTCCATTGTTGTATATTTTTTATCGTAGATATCGATAACTAATTATTTAATAATAATACCCAGCCTATGTGAGGTGTATGCCAGACTGCATTCCCTGTATTCCAACTGATGTGGGGAGTGTATCACACAAGTCATCTTTAACGTTATTATTATTTAAGTAATATTATTGAAATTAATTAATACAAAAATAGTAAATTGTGGAAAATACATCATATTTTGTTTAGTACTTCATTTAATTTCTTTTCAACAAGCTAACAAAAGGTAAAAGTTAAAACATACATAAAATATTTGTAAATATTTTTACTCTCCAAATATAGGAAGCAAAGCATCATTTACGACTATCTACAACATCAAAGTGTACTGTACCATTTTAAAATGTATATTTAATAAAAACATCTGCAAAAAAGTACACTTTGATGTCCACTAGCACTAAAATCCCAATCCTAGCAAAGCGAAATACCCAACCAATTTTTTACTTTTGATCATCCCTTGCAGAACTGTCCGTGGCAAATCACGCCCTCCTGTTCTATCCTGTCGCGAACTTTCCCTCTGATATTCAAATTACATTCCAGAGGGCGTCGCGACAGCATCAGACTTGTTGAGACAAGTTGAGACACAGGCGTTACACATTAAGATTCCAGACTCATGTGGGAGGATGCGCAACACATCATTGGAATTTTATACGAGGAGGGGAATACGAAAAGGGCAATTTGTTACACTAACAGTAAATTATACTTGTTTTTAAGACGGTATAATAAGCTACTGTTGTATCATTTGTAATTCGTATAAGCTGTACCTACACTTGTGGCATTTTCCTTGTACCCTGGATTTACTCAAATCAAATAATAGTAATAATATATTTTTTTGATAAGTATACACATACTGCATGAAAAATTTATCTTCTTATATTGACAATATACGTAGGTAGAATTTTTTAAGCAATCATTATACCGGGTGTCCCAGCTCGACCGACACATGGGAGTTTTACATGAGAAATCAGTTAATTATGAATGGTATCTTCCCAGTACAAGATATTCACTTGAAATTTTGTATGCTTATTGGAGAATATTATTTCTATGAATTACAGTTATTTGAAATATGTAATTTCGTCTGCAAGACGAGATTTATTAAATTATAAAATCTAACATTTTCGTTCAAAATCAGTCAGCCATGGAAATAAAAGAAAATATCTATATGACAGTTCTGACAGTTAATGACATGCCGTTGTAGATATTTATATTTTTGTAATATTGGTATATTATTTAACAAAAAGAAACTAAATTCAACTTAAATAATATTAAAATATAGAGAAGAATTAAAATCAGTGATACTTCACTAAACTGTCAGATAAATATTTTCTTTTATTTCCATGGCTGTCTGATTTTGAACGAAAATATTAGATTTTAAATTTAATAAATCTCGCCCTGCAGACGAAATTGTATATTTCAAATAGGTGTGATCCGTAGAATAAATATTCTCCGATAAGTATACAAAATTTCAAGTTAATATCTTGTACTGAGGAGATACTATTCATAATTAACTGATTTCCCATGTAAAACTCCCATGTGTCGGTCGAGCTGGGACACCCGGTATAGAATTTCCATACCGAGATTATTTTTAAAGAGAAACGTGGGGTTTATTGTATCCATGGTTATGACTTGATATAGATTGACAACTACGTACATTTGCTTATCTCATTTAAAATTTTGTTTGTGAATGAAACATGGGGAATGAATTTGATATTTACTTTTTGGGTTATAAAATTTTCTGATTTTGAGAATCACTAATAACAAAATGGTATAATAGTGGAATAGTCTGCTAGATCACTCGATCTTATCTAGATTCTTTTTATTGGTGACCTTTAAAATAAGAAGTTAGTACTAGGGGAAATATTAAAAATTTAGATCAATTAAAAGTACAAATTCAAAACATTTTCCAATATATTACAATTGCCCAAACATCATCGTATGTAATTTAAAACTTTTATAGCAGATTGAGACATTGCTTAGGAGTTAATGGATAGATTTTTAAATAATTATTATAATTATTGATTAATTTAATTATTATCATGTTATTTCCATTTCGTATTTACTGTTTTTCTCTAAAAGTTAAAAAATGTTTGTAATCCTTACAAAACAAAAGACAACCCATAAAAGAGCGGCAGAATTAATTATATAACAAAAAAGGCTAGGTATATCGGCAGGGTGCACGTTTATTTCCATGTCTGTCTGATGTTACATTTTATAGTTAATAAATCTCATACTGTAGACGTATTTTTGTATCATTTATAACCTTATCCGATGTAGAATTTAATTTTGCACAACTTTGTACTATTGTAGTTTTACCACAGAATAGGTTTATACAGAAGCGACAGTAAGACAGAGAAACGAAAATTAGAGAGAGATGGAGAATGTGCACAAATTTAAAGGGCTCATTGTTTAAAATCGGAAAGGTTCCCCACATCTTAGAGAGAGATAGAGGAAGAGCACAAATTTAAAGGTCTACACAATGCTTCAAGGTCATAGAACTGGATAGGGGAACATGAAAGGTGCCAACACGGAGTGTCGCTTCTGTATGTAACTATTCTGTGGTATTGCTCTAAATCTATCAGGACGGAGAATATCCGCAATTTTTTGAAATCCCATGTTAAAGTCCTGTTCCGTGTTTCGTTGCACACACTGTATAAATATACGTTTTTATTATAATTTAAAATCATTTGATTTTAATTTAAAGTAAAGATAAATATATATTTTTAAAAAGTATACATGTTTAACGGGGCGGAGATTTGTCATTTTGTCCGGGGAAACGTAAAATGTAGAGCGAGCGCTGACAATATAGATAAGTAAGCAATAGCTACACCCGGCTGATATTCTATCGAGTCTCAAGATTTTACTGTCCATGACCAAAAAATCTCTTCTCAGAAAATGCCGACCGTGAAGTGTGTTTGTTTAAAGTTAGTTATTAATTGTATATTTTCTTTTGTTGATCTTTCGTTTTGGTGTATTTTCATTAGATATGTTATTGTGCGTATAAAAATATTTATAAAATTAGCATTTTTTTTTTGTTTACAATATTTTTGACCTGTTTTTTGTTTATGTTTCTATTTGAAAACTTATTGACTAATAAGAAAAAATGTTAAAACATACATTCATACAATTTTTGTGAAAAATTCTGGGAATTAAACAATGCCAAATAATTGCTTTATTAATTATGTATATCAATTTTGTGTTTGAAAATAACATACCAAACTTAATTACTGAATTGAATACAGATTTATTGCATCCTTCAAACATTTTCCAAATTACATTATATTTAAAATTTATTAATATAAATTTTAAATCAGAAAGTAATAGACGGAAAATAATACTACATAATTAATAATAATTAGGAGAATTCTCATTCATACCTGCATATAGAAATTGTAACCATAAAATGTCTGTATAGTTAATATTGCAAAAAAGTTTTGTAATTTTAAAATACTTCATCTTCCTTCCAAATAAAATTCAATATACGAAACCTAATACCGAATAAAAATTTAATATCGGTTTTTCGATATTTTCATTTTAAAAACCAGGAATATGGGTATTGTTAAAATTATTAAATTATATAAAATGGAACCAAACTAAAATGAATTTACTGTAGATTACATAGTATATAAATAATATTGTAGACCGTGACTAATTTTTAACGGGAAACATGGGGATTTGTTATATCCATGGTTACGACAACAATGTATATTTGCTTGTCTTTAAAATGAAACATAGAGAACGAATTTAGTCTCCACTGCCCTTCTCTGCTTGTTATTCCATAAGAAACACTGCAGGTTGAGTTTTGTAATCGTAATTTTTACATAATCCTTTACTTAAAAAAATCATTAATTCGTAATGTATACTTACAACTTAATTAACTTAACTTTGCAAAAAATGAGCCGAGAATCATAACAAGTTAGGAACCACTGCATTTGAACATTTGAAGATAAAAGTATATTAAATTCGAAATTTATGGACAACATCAATCTATATTTAAAAGTAAATAAAATAGTTATTTACAAATCTATAATTCTTTTGTAGTAAAATTGGTATTAAAATGAAGTAAGTACTTCCGTAGTTGCCGAAGTTGAAAGATAAGTACCGCCATTCTATTTTATAAGTTGTTGAATAACGTTTATCACTCCGTATAACCTGGAGAACCTCTAGTTATGCATGATCTATCTTTACGACTTTAGGATATCGTATTCTTTCAAACCCTCAACCTATTCTTTATGTTTATACATTTATAGAGAACTTTATAGAGACCTGGAATTTTATGTTTGGGTTATCTGTAATCTGGTGTGGTCGTTAAACTATGCGGACTGCACTTTGAAACTTGAACTTGAATATAATGGACTTGTCTAAATGGCTCAAATCATATCGTTCCATTTTTCATTAAGTTAATTAAAACGGTGAAATGATTATCTCCATATGACAGTTGTTCTGTCTTCATTATCAATACCATTTAAAATTTGATTAATATCACGAGAAATTAAAGAGTTCCAAACAATTTAAAGCCATTACGGGGGCATAATTTAATATTGGAGTTAACTCCAATGAAGTTGTACAGACAGTAGAAAGTAGCATTGTCTTTTCTCAACTGCTTTTCGATGTTTTTAATAGATTCTGTTGTGGCCTAGATTGTTTTTTTTTTTTAATAAGAACATATAATTTCCATGTAGTCTACCTTAGGTAGGAATTACAGGAAGTGCAAATATGATTACAAAATTTAGCTGAATAGCGTGTATTCTGTAACAAACTTGCTAATTTTAACATGCCGTCAAAAATAATGTTTTAGTAGGATTTTAATATTTATGTTATAGTAGTTCATTCTTCAAGGTAAAAATTAAAGGTCCGCTAAAAAATACATTTTTGACGGGTTCTTCAAAAAATCAATCAATCAATCTTGTGTAGATCTCGCCTGATCTGCCTGATCTCTAGCCTCAGTCTACAAAAAACTATTTTCAAACCGTGATATGTAAATAGCTATTTTTCTTAACCCAAATAAAAAAAAACGATACTTTACAGCATTGTCAAATGATGTTTATCGGGTACATAGTTTTTATATTAATTATTTAATATATTTTATTAAACCAATACTAATAATTTGTCTGTAAACTTTGTTGTTTTTAAGAAGTAGAGCTATTGAACTATAAATATTGCAACTGTCCAAATAAGTTTTTGTGCTTTTATTGTAAATGTAAAGAGAACACTATTAGAAGCGGTATACGTAAAACAGAATCAAAATGTTCATCTTATATCAAAACGTTCATTATTTTGTACTATATACTTCAATCCGATAAAAATGATTACGTATTCGATAAATCTCTCATGCCGCACAGCTCTACTTTGAATTCCCTAAATATATAACAACTTTTATTTAAAGAAAAAAAGAAACCAATATTAATATGAATTTAAGCTTCAATGTATGTAAGTACATTATAACTTTCGGTATGAACTGAAGCGAAGATTGCAAAGCCGAAGTTCATGTTACCTTACGAGAATAGTTGTATTAGGAACTTAGGCACATTCCGAGTCGCTTATTATATTTTTCGCGTCACCAGCAGCATTTAACTTCAAATAATGTCAAAATATTTGTAAAATCTAGGCCACTTAACAGTTCAGAATTACTTATTTGCATTTTTTGCCCGTTGCTACACGACCAAATGTAAATGTGCATTTGGTGTCAAAAGTGGACTACCAACATAAATTAGTGTCACACTACAACATTTAGCCCGGATTGCACAAAGCTACATTAATTTTGATAAATGATTAATTTTTTGACAGCAATGTATTTTTAATACGTGGCCATGGTAACAACGTCAAATTAATCAGTGATTTTTACCTCCCGCCTATCAATATATAGATAAGGGAGGTATTGTTTTTGGTCAGATTTCTCGAGTGTGGGTTTTCAACATATGAGCACGAATTAGGGTCCCTAGAATACGATTTTACTATTTTTAGCGTGATGTCTGTATGTGTGTGTGTGTCTGTGTGTGTGTGTGTGTGTGTGTGTGTGTGTGTGTGTGTGTGTGTGTGTGTGTGTGTGTGTGTGTGTGTGTGTGTGTGTGTGTGTGTGTGTGTGTGTGTGTGTGTGTGTGTGTGTGTGTGTGTGTGTGTGTGTGTGTGTGTGTGTGTGTGTGTGTGTGTGTGTGTGTGTGTGTGTGTGTGTGTGTGTGTGTGTGTGTGTGTGTGTGTGTGTGTGTGTGTGTGTGTGTGTGTGTGTGTGTGTGTGTGTGTGTGTGTGTGTGTGTGTGTGTGTGTGTGTGTGTGTGTGTGTGTGTGTGTGTGTGTGTGTGTGTGTGTGTGTGTGTGTGTGTGTGTGTGTGTGTGTGTGTGTGTGTGTGTGTGTGTGTGTGTGTGTGTGTGTGTGTGTGTGTGTGTGTGTGTGTGTGTGTGTGTGTGTGTGTGTGTGTGTGTGTGTGTGTGTGTGTGTGTGTGTGTGTGTGTGTGTGTGTGTGTGTGTGTGTGTGTGTGTGTGTGTGTGTGTGTGTGTGTGTGTGTGTGTGTGTGTGTGTGTGTGTGTGTGTGTGTGTGTGTGTGTGTGTGTGTGTGTGTGTGTGTGTGTGTGTGTGTGTGTGTGTGTGTGTGTGTGTGTGTGTGTGTGTGTGTGTGTGTGTGTGTGTGTGTGTGTGTGTGTGTGTGTGTGTGTGTGTGTGTGTGTGTGTGTGTGTGTGTGTGTGTGTGTGTGTGTGTGTGTGTGTGTGTGTGTGTGTGTGTGTGTGTGTGTGTGTGTGTGTGTGTGTGTGTGTGTGTGTGTGTGTGTGTGTGTGTGTGTGTGTGTGTGTGTGTGTGTGTGTGTGTGTGTGTGTGTGTGTGTGTGTGTGTGTGTGTGTGTGTGTGTGTGTGTGTGTGTGTGTGTGTGTGTGTGTGTGTGTGTGTGTGTGTGTGTGTGTGTGTGTGTGTGTGTGTGTGTGTGTGTGTGTGTGTCTGTGACGATTTTTCGTCCACGATAACTCCAATACGATACATGTAAAAAATATAATATTTGGTATTTAAGAGTTCTATTCTAATATGATGAACTGATTAGATTTTGACTACAATTGGTTACTGATTAGATTTTGACTACAATTGGTTAACCGGAAGTAGTACTTTACTTGAAGCTTTAAACCGTTCTTCCTAAAAAATACCTCTAAATACCATATTTTCGCAAATTTCGTTATTATAAATTCAAAGTTTTTTTAATTTTCTACCGATCTGCATAATTACGTTTATATATGACTTCTAGCTAGATAGAAAAAAAAATATATAAATTATAATAATTTTACATATCGTTTAGGCTGAGAAATTTCGATAAAACAGATGAGTTATTCATATGTTTACAAAATTTGACATATGATGTCAAATTTGATGTAAGCAAGTGTAAAAGATAAAATAAGTAAAAAATGAAGTAATTTTATTGTAAAATTTAAAAAGATGGAAGAAATATATTAGGAATATATTTGCATGCGTGAATCAAAGTAAGTTCAGTTCCGGTTTTAGTAACATCAAAAATAGCTGTCATATTGGTCATACAAAATTTATGAAGGAAATTTTAGGTATGAAATAAATTTAAAATATTCTGAACTGCAATAACAAACTAATTTTAAAACTACAAATTAAATGTATTGAAAAACTTATATAGAATATATTACTACAGTGGCGGGAGGTATTGTGTTGGACACACCAGATTTTTTTGATTAGTATTTCTACAACCGGGCATTAATGTCAGAAGTGGGTTACCAACATAAAGTGGCAGCCCGGATTTAAACGTGGGCAGACTGATGGGCTGCAGTCCAGCGGTCCTCACCAAAAAGAGACCTCCACCAAGTGAACAATTTACATTACAGGAAAATAAGAAAGAGCAAACCTGGAAAACACCAACATTTATGTACTTGTACCTTTAATAATTAATGACTTAATTTTTATTAGAAGAAAATAATAGTGTCTTCAGTCAAGACTCAAGAACTATTCACGTGTAATTGAATAATAGGAAAAAAGTGAACGATCCTTTTCATTGTTAAAATTAACAATTATAACAACGCCTAAAACACCATGTAATACTTCTGAGCATCAACAAACAAAAGCGCCAAAACTAAATTTTATGTTTAGCAATACAGAATTGGTTTTATTCGACTGGATAATTAGTAAATAGTAATCAATACACCAACGTTTCGACTATAAATCAGTCTGCATCTGGGAAAGAAATAGTATAAAATTTATTAAAGTATTTGTTAAATTAATAATTTATTAAAAAAAAAAGATCATAAAATATAGATTTTGAATTTTTATTCCATGTTGAAAAAGGGCCTCCAACAAACCTTTGTCCGGCCCCCACCAATGTAAATTGGTGTCATACTACAAAACTAATAATAGTGACATAAGTTAAAAAAGAAGCCGCATAAAAATTTTCGATGATATAACACGCGTCGATAGCACTCCGTTATGATTTTGTTTGAGTAAGATAAATATGATTCCTGGCTGGATGATCTATTGTCCGCCGTCTATAGTGCGGAGTGTCCAGAAGAGAAGTGGAGGAAGTGTGTAATTCTGGGCGTGCATGCCGTGTGGAAAGCCGGAGCGATGTAAAACGCCCCATATATCTTAATCGCCTTACACTTTCATCCAGAGACGGCGACAATTTTTTCTTATTACGCGCCTGAGGCGGCGAATTACACGTTCTTTACGGAGCATGTTGCTGACATGCCAGGGACGGCCCAAGGGGAGAACACTAAGGGAAATTTATACACGATGGGGTAATATCAAAATGGGGGAATATTTTTACTACAAGATACAAGAAGTGGATTTGTTTGACATTTATTATGACTTTAAGTTAATATTTAATAAAAACTCACATACTTTACAAGATGTTTTCTTACTCTATAGAAATTATTTATATGTCTCAAAATTTGTTTTTATTATATGTAAAACTTTGTAATCATGTTTAAGTGTCATAATGGACCAGATACTTTCTTGGAAATTTTAATGTGAATAAATAGTTAAATCTAAACTTAACAGTTTCATAGGTGTTAGCTGTTTCAGGAGAACAGTCTTAATAAAAGAATAGGATCGTTTGAGACCAACAAGATAACCTCATTTCATGCTAAATCTGAAATAATATTTTCCGCTTTTTTTGGTACAAAATGAGAAGCTCTAAAGTCAGATACTCTCGATCATTTTTGTGAGGTTGAAATTTAAATTTTTTATTTAGTTATTTCACTCTTTGAGGGACGCATTTTAATGACTTGGATGAGTACGGATCTGATATCAAAATTATAGAAATAAAAATGGCAGATACAATAAAATCAACCAAATATTTCAAAATACTCTAATTTCGAAATAAAATGGTCTATGAAAAAAGGAATCGAGGATTTTTGGCGTTGAGATTTTTCATTTAGTACCAATAGAAGTCAGAAAAGAGCTAATCCAAATTAATATAAATTTGACGTGCAATGGGTTCCTTTTAAGTTACATATTCAATTATTAAGACCAATTCAATTCTAAATGAATTATTACTAATTTTTTTGTTTTTGGTGGTTTTATGAGGTGTAAATTCGTTGATCACGAAAAAGGAGTGCATTAAAAATTAAATAATAGCAATGGAATGTTCAGTTTCCCAAGTCTATAGAAGTACTACATTGATCAAATTTAACATAAAATTATGGTTATAATTATACTAAGTAATTTTCCTTTAATAAAGAGCAGATAAATGCTAGGAACACCCGGCAAATTAAAATAAAAGTTGGGACTGCCATTTCGTGTAGTACTTATATTCATTTAAATGAAACTAACACGTAGCACAACTGAACTATTAACATCTTTTTTTTTGTAATATGTTAAGAAATAAAATACTATATAATGCTATTTATGTACGAAACGGTCTACACTCAAGTTTATAAATATTATGTAATGCTTTATGGTGTATGCTATAATTTTGGTCTTGATTTTTAATATTTTAATGAGGTCCCGCAAAAAAAATTAAGTGAACCTTTTTTTGTTTACATCGAATCTAAAATGTCTAATTTATTGCTCTATATAATGTAATTCCTTTTTATTTACTTTATATATGTATGTAATATAGTTTTAAAGTATCGTACTAAAAAAATGTCGGAAAAATTGTAACGTTCATGGTTCTGGTGTCATATTTCCAGATCACAAATATTGAGTTTGAAAGTTGGTAAGGTGCACAGTCTGTGATTTAAAGCATTGTAAAGCTTTTGTGTGCCACTATATTTGCAAAAGATTATTCAATTTGTCAGTTTGGAAGTTAAAATATTATATTTGACGATTGAAACGAAGTGAAGTTAGGTAAGATACGTCACTAGACAAGAGGGAAGTAGGGTAATTCAGCCGCGTTTTAAAGGATATAATTTTATAGTAGTTTTTTCATTATTAAAACATTAAAAGCCAATTTGGAGAAAAATTAAAAATATGGGTTTAATATTATTAAAACAAAAAGTGAAAAATTAATTAAATAATAAATCATCAAATAACAGTACTTAAGCTTAAAGATTATTTTGATAATCAAAATCAAAATAAGTTTTTGTGATCGCAGAAAAAGTAGTATTACTTACATTCTTAGTTGGTTCGTAAGGAATTTTTGAAACAAATCCATGTTACGTACCTGCAACAAAGAAAAACAAAATAAAGAACAATTGTTTGTTTTCTATCACAGTAAAGTAATGATTTCAAAGTAAGAGTGTTGGTAATCCCGAAGTTATCCAAGTTTGAAAGTGAGCGGCGGTGCTGCGAGGGGAAAGAGATCATGTGCATTTAACGTAATTGAGGGAGGATAATTCCAGAGCGAGCGAGCGACGCACGGATTCAAATTACAGGCAACGAAATTAGCGAATCGAGAGCAAGAGCACCACCAGCCTCCGGGCACGGCCACCATCCGACGCACACTACGACTATTCCTCGCTCAGCGTTTGCACGCTGACTTCCCAACTAATGTACTACCACCAGCCTTGCCTCTGCCCTACCTCTGCCTGCATACACTAACTCTAACTACACATTTTTTTCAGAGTGCCAATATAGGAAATGGAAATTTTCAGATAGGTAAAAATAGTCAATTACTAATGGGAGGTTTTACTTATCGCCACATATACTAAATGCTCCTAAAAGTTGGTCAATCAATTATTTTTTCTATCTATAATGTTTTTTCGACTTACATAAAATAATGACGGTATTGGGCAAATCAATTTGTATGGATGTTCACGAATTAAACTATCTATTTTTTATTCACTTGTAAACCGTAATTTATTTGAACTGTTTATTAATCGTGATAATGTTTTCATATTTCTTTAAATCAATAAAATGATTTATTGTTTGTCACGTGTCTGTTATAACCAACCCTGTTATTATTATATATTTTGCTTTTGTTGACATACTCGTATAACAGATAAATATGAGCATAAAAATAAAATAAGCGAAAAAGACCGATATATTGCCGTTTCTGTCAGATAATAATCTAATTAAATATAACTCGAATGTTCTCCAGTTGTTTCAATTTGTTCCCACTCTTCTATATATTATTACTAAAAATTAACTTTGGCAAGGTGATAACATGTAATATTTTTTAAATTAGTAGTTGCATTGTTTATATTATTGAAATTGTGTTATGTTAGTGTCGTACAAATTTTTAACACAACATTAGTAACTCACAGGATTTGGTTCTAAGTTTAATTTTATTTCTAATTGAATAACAATATACGTAAGGTATCAGTTTCCCTGTTGCATAGAAATCCGATTTAACATAAAAATATAATTAAAAATTTAAATCTGGTTTATTCGATTTTTTCAAAAAAAAAATATATCGAAAGAATCATACTGTACAGAATAAGTAACATTTGAAAGAAACAATAAAAAAATATAGATACCAGTAAAACCCGTTTATAAAAACACCGCTTATCAGTGTTTCTCCCGTCTTGGCTTAAAGTTTGAAATCTTGACTTGAAAATCAAGCAAAGTCTTAAGTTTTTCAAGTCAGGTGTTAAAAGTATCATGACAAAATGTACATTTATTTTAGCTTGGAATTTCAAACCAAGCCAAGCTAGCTAGATTAAAATAAGGTATTTGAAATGTTTGATTTATTATTTTTTATTACACTATAAAAACCCACAACAGTTTAGGTGAAAGCTCTATTAGAAGCCCCATGTTTATTTGCATTTTTTTACTTTTATATTATTTCTTGTTAACAAGTTGTATTAGGTTTATTAATGATCTGGTTCTGTTCTAAATAAGTTTTTATTTAAAATCTCATTAAGAAAGAGATACTATAACGATATATATTTTTTTCAGTACTGCCAATCTGGTTTTTAAGAGTAGAATTCTAAAACCCATTACTGAAGGATAGATGAAAGAAGGTAAGGTTAGTTTGTTTCGTTAAAGTCCCTATAAGCGATCCAAGACAAAGTTTGAATTGTCAAGATGATTTCTGGTAGGAGATGGAATCCCAGTTGAGATCATTTTATGTTGAAAGAAATGTTTATAAACACAATAGCCCGTATTCCGAGCTCACATTTATGAGTCTTTTATTAAAAGTGACGTTTGGCTTCATAATATTATAATGTATAATCAAGCTTCCTAAAAGCGATTTTATTATAAAAGTTAACTTGGAATATGGACCACTGAGTAAAGTTACTGGTATAGCGTATAGAAATATTAGAAAATAATAGGGCAATCATTTTCAAACATCATATTAGTATAACTGAAAATGACGAAAGAATAAGTAGGGGACAAAAGCCTATAAAATAAGAAACCACCGAAAAGTTCTATAAAAAAGAAAATCTATGAAAATGAACTAGCTTTCAGCCGCTTAATGGAGAAATTATTAATTTATTATTTTAAATAACAATAAAGTTTAAAAGGATCCAATTTGAAAGTTTTGGATATGTATCATAACTCAAAAAATAGTAGAATCTAATATAAATGTAGTTTACGATTTTGTTTCCCTAGAGACACATAAATTAGTAATGGACGTAAAACACAGTTCTGAAAAAATGAGAAATCAGAATTATAAACCGTATTTGATTTCTGATCTTCGCAAAAAGTTGGGTAAACTGATATAACGATGGAGGGTTTAATTGCATATGTGTTGTTTTTCCAAGCTGAAAATTCGTTGATGTTGTGATTGGAAGTAATTAAGTGTGATACCCCTAATGCCCGCCCTGCCACAAATATTCAAATCCATGTATCATCTGCCGCTAATGATGCGCGAGGGCTGTGGGCTAATGCCTCTCGCTTCCGCCCACACATTTTTGTCATTGCGACCAGTTCCGTAATCGCTAAATTCCTACATTGTGTACACGCTCAAACATTAACTTCCTATAAATTTACAACCAGGTTACAGGACAATCAAAAAAATGTTGGAAAATGTGTATGTGCACGTATAGTACCTACATAATATAATTACTAAATGGGGTTTTACAAAAGAATGATTTTAAAAGGATATTACATTGAATACGTCTATTGTAATAATAGTGGCCAATTTATTTCTTTAGTAATATATTTTTTTTTATTAAATTACAAATAAAAAAATAATTTTTTGTTAAGTGATAAAATTGAATCAAGAATTATCGTCACCATATCAGTATCAAAAACAAAAAAAAAATAGTGTTACAAGTTAATCTTAATTTTTTATCTTGGTTTTCGAGACAAGACAAGAAAATTTGTAATAATTATACATTCCAGTTTTCCAGTAATGTCTATTCTTGTAAGGTATACTAACACGTTTTTTTTTTTTACCACGAATATATAACAGTTCACTTCCTTTGTGTTCGATACAAGAAAACAATTATATACCTACTTAAAGTATATGTGAGTTTTGTTTAAATAATATTGGTATTTAGAATTTAAAAAAAACCTTGATGAAAATTGTACTAGTACCATTACAATACATATACAAGAATTTTTATTTAACATTTGTATTTAAAATCATTATAAATATATAATATTGCTATTAATTTTGAGTTTTATAAAAATCTACATTAAAAATTCCATTATAGGATTTATGTTACTATGAAAAATTAATTTGGTAAATGAACTTCAGTAATATAATATAATATAGTATATAGTATAAAATTACTGATATCCCATACTCATTTTTGAAAATTGTAAGAATTTTATATAGGAATAAAGGTCTTATATTCCCAAAAATAGGAAAAAAGCTGTTAATAATATAAATACTTTGCAAGAAAATTTAGTCTTTATTGTAAGTCTGTTAATTTTGGTGTAAAACAAATATAAAATAAAAAAGTTAAGCAATTCATACATATTGGAAAATGCGAGTATTTACAAAATAAGTACAGCACAGCATTTTTTTGCAAGTAATCTGTACATTATTCACAAAAAGCATAGTTAATTTCTATTACAAATGTCTAGTACAAAATGATGTTAATGAAAACGAAAATAAAACTGTGATATTTTGGTGTGTACGCAATCTGAATATTTTAAAGTGTTTAAATTCCGAATAAAAATGTATTCTCTCCCCAATTTAAATGTAAAATCACCAACACATGTCCCCGTAATAACCGTAAAAACATAGAGACATTTGTCCATTTAAAAATGAGCGAGCAAGCCGGCTTTATTACAATATTCTGTTTATGAAAATGTTTTTTATTTCTATGGCGACGGATTGTCAACTGTGCGTCGCGCCGCCGACAGTAGCGCTATCTGTTATTAATTCAGAAGTTTAATGAAACCGCTTCCAGAATGATTACAAATTATTAAATATCCACCATGATGGTTAAAGTTCCACCCAAACTTTCCTAATAACTTTAACATGATGTATCGGAAAGAAAAGTTTAGATTGAATTAACAAGGGCACAATAATATTTCAAATTATTTTATATGCTGGTAATTTTACAAAGCTAACGCGGCTTTATTAAACGGAACTTAATTAAACATGTATTTAATTTGTTTTCCTGCAGTTTCGTTCTCCTTTACTTTACTAACTCTTTAAATTAATATAACGGAAGGACAAATTTTAAATGAATAAAGTAACTGAAATATCAAAGGCACAAAGGGAGATTCCTAATTTTTGATAAACTTGTGAAATAATCTTTTCCTATGTCACAAAATTCCTAATAGAAATAGGGTCACAAACATATGTGATACATGGAACATAGGTATTCCGTGACTCATTAGGTTCTGTACAATCTTTCGGTAATCCAAATTAACGAAACTTTGTGTAGTGGGCTGAGTATGTACATATGTGTAATATTAAAAAATAAAGTTCAGGAACAGGTTATTTTACTATTTTTTTATATTGGGATAATTTCAATAATAAAAAATATGCAATTGTTTTCGATTTAAAGAAAATTAATATAAGATCTATAAAAGAATGAATATTTCCTAGAAATATTAATAACTTATGTAAATTTAAAAATATTTTTTTATTGAATACAACAACACAACGTATAGGTAAAAACATAAGTAGAGTAAAAAAATTTAAGGAGTAAAGAGACGTCGTCAATATTTGTAACTAGATTATGACATCACAAATAAATAATTGATTTTATTTTTAATAACTAAATATAAAAATTATAACATATCTCTTGAAAAAACGAACAATCACAAAGAACAATACAATTCAAACGAAACAAACAGCTATTATTTGTAGATAATTTTATAATTCGATTGATCGGCGTGATATATATCACTTACCGATGTAAACATATTCAAATCAATTGTACCCCACGTGTTGAAGGTATAAACTGCTATTATTTTAAATAATTGAAAAGGTATGAAAAACCTTATATTTTACTTTAAAATAATTGTAAATTTTTCTAAATATAAACATCACTAGAAAATTTCAACAAGTTTTATTTCATTTTATAAAGTTTTTTTCATGTCTATAACGTCACTTCACGCCTTAAAATTTTTTCCTATACCTACCTACAATTTGTAAAATGTTATTGGTTTCGAATTCGATAAACGATTTTCAAGAAATTGCGTTGAGATATGTTTTTCCCAATTTTCCCAATGGTAACCAATAGTAGTTTGTTTAAAATATGTCAGTATTCTGCTTTCAGAACTTTAACATTAAATATTTTTAAATATAAGCGAAAATTTGTGTTATTTGTTTTTGACAGCCCTATCATCTTGTTATACAAAAAGTGATACCTCTTAACAATAATAATAATTGCTACAGAATACAGAAAAGGATAGTATTTTAAGGATACATGAAATTAAATTTAAGAATATTGACTGCCATATTTTTTTAGTCACTCGACTATATTTTAGTCGGCTTAGTTGCTTGGTCAGAATGTTTTTCCCTAGTCGTCTGACTAAATATTTGTCATTTGCTTTTAATCGGACTTAGTCAGAAATTCAGCATATACCATAGCTACTATAATTATAGAATAGGACCTGTAATAATTTTATACACGCTGATATTTTTATAAGCGTATTGCTCATATTTATAACACTATATTGTTATGCTTAATACTTGTTTGTTTTCAGTTTAAATTTGAAAAATTCTATTTGAAATGTGAAAATCAATTTCCTTATTGCTGAATTCCCTGCCCAACGTTCTCTTTTTCAATATTGAAGAGTGGCGGGTAAAAACGGTGGCATATTTGGAAACAAACAATTGAGGTCGCAGTGAAATCAAGTGTCCAATTAAATAAACCGGGACAACGTGCTGGGGAAACAACCGAAACCCTTATCAAAACAATAACTCACGGCTGCTTCACTCACGCGTCTTCAGCTACGTTCAAATGTCACAATCTGCATCCGACAGTCACTATGTCATTCGATATAAAAATAAAATGTTAGGTGCAGACTAATACCTACACTTTCTCCATTTATAATTTCGATCTTGCTTCATGAAAAAATTCCGATTAACTTTATTCTTACGATGCTCATCGGATATCGGTTTTAATCTCATAATAATATGTAGCACACCATTCTTAGATGAATCAAAGCTGCAAGTTCCTGGGATACATGTATTGTGACAAGTTTTACTATATATAAGAATATTTTTTTTTAAAAGAAACCAATAGTTGAAAATAATATCATTAAATAGCTTCTTTGTTTTTCATTTCAACTATGTATTACTTTAAAATAAATAGATATTTTTAAATAAAATCGTATTTTATTTACCATTTAAAATAATAATATATTATAAATGTCTATAGTCAAAATACTTATGAAGGCGTTGGAAACATAGTCATATTAAATTATGAATAAACATATACTTAGTATTAAATAAAATGTTCAAAATTTTCTAAATTTTGCTCTGTGAATGACAGATTGGTGCATTCCTCTAATAATTACAGGTGTTATGTAGTCTGCTGCTTTTTATATTGTTGTTCAAAACTGAAAACAATTGCAGAATGAACACACTCTATTACAAAATAATATTCTGTAACAGGTAGATAAAACAATTTTAGTTTTTCAATTCACCCATTTAAAATACATGGGAAAGTGCGATTGTTTTTAAAATCAAGCAAGCTTTGTTTGACACATTGTTTTTCATTTTATTACCTCAGCTGTTAAATTGTAAAGGATTTTTTTTACAAAAACTAAAAAGTGTAAGAGGTTGTACACTTTGTCCAAAACTCAGAAGGAACTGTATTTGCGCCACTCACGAAATCGTAAAAACTTTTAGTTTGAGCGGAAATTATCTATTCCGTGCAAGTTATAGAATGTACTATTTTATTTTAGTTTAGCTTTAGAACTTGTATTCACTGCATTTGGTCTGTTCTTTTCCATATGCAATTAATTTCATCTTTTCGATTTATTCAAGTTTTTCAATTTCATAAAAAATAATATTTTTTGGCTTCCAGATGTGTAAATATGTCAATAACACATCGTTTACGTCTTCATTAACAGAGATTTTACACATTGCTGCAGGGTAAAGTAACTCGATGTTTTTAGCTTCAACGATTATTAAAGAAATAAAAATAAATGTAACAATAAAGAGTTCTTACAAGAGCGCTTTTTAAAAGCGTCTTGTTGCATAGCCTAACATATTTTTTAAAGCATCTATCTTTGTATGATTTCATGTTAACAACGATTAAAAAAAATACCTATGTCCACAAAAAATGTAAAACATTCTGCGTTATATATTTGTATATCGCTCCATTTTAAAAAATTTTAGAACTTCGCGCTGTAAAATACAATCTATCGCATTTATTATGTAAATAACTCTTACGGGTTTCTTTAGTTAAATTATTTCTACAATATAAAGATTACTTTGTATCTCGTATTCAACCACTATATCCTTCTGTTATATTTATAAATGAATACTTTCAGTTCTGGTTATAAGTATTTATGTTTGGAGGCTTTTAGAATTAGCGTTGGTGACTTTAATGATTGAAGACTTTTAAGCTGCTGCAAAACATGATATGGTTGCGAATGCCCCTTTGTTTGAGGGTTGGTATTTAGAAAATTTAAATAAATTCCCTTAATGACAAGTGTTTGGGGTGTCGGGTTAATGCGTGCAGGACATCCGGGAGCATTTTAAAACTCCAGGGCCGTAATGACCGGATTCTGCGCTGAATTCCGGAGCCGGAGCCGGAGCAGAGCAGCTTATCTCCGGGCAGCAAAAACTCCCGGAGTAATGCCCGCTCGTTTACACGCCAGATACATCACGGAAATCAACCATGCAAAGCCCAAGAATAAAGACAATTACAACGGCATTTGTTCGCCAAGTTTTTGTCAAGGCAGCCTCCACACAATTATAATTTCACTACAGCGTTGTTTTGTTATATGCTACTATAATGACTGGCTTTTTTATGTAAAGTACAGGCCAAGAATTTCCTGCTTATGTATCATTTTTCTCATTTATTATGCAAGTTACATCATATAACCTACAATGTTTAATGGAGGTCAATATGGCACATAAATATTGCCTAATCAACTAGTAGTTTGCAATTAAAATAATTTGCAGTGAATAAGAAAATGTATTTTTCGTTTTCCTTTATCAGTACCAACGAACAACATGCGTAACTAAATAAGAATCTCTGTCCTATTTTATTAGATAATAAGTTATAAATATAGTGACTAGTGATGTGCCGAGTACGTTTTGACTCGAGTCAGACTCGATTCCTGCTTTAGAACTCGCCTACTCGAATACCAATTTAATTTGATTCGAGTACGCCGGACTCGATTCCGGTACTCGAGTCAGGAAGAATCGATTCGTACTCGCTAACTCGATTCTATTTATGCGAGTTCAACTGACTCGAGTCTCGTATTCGAGTTTGGTTAACTCGCTCGTACTCGCAAACTGTTTACTTAAGCAATGAAGTGGCGCGGGCCTAATAATACAAACAAGTTTAAACCCGCATCTTTTTGTTTTGATTTCTTTGTTTGTGTCAGTTAGCACTAGTTAGCAGTTATTGTAAGTACTGAGTTTAGTCCAGTCGACTGGGAAAAAATATCAGGTTTGTTTACGACTTCTAATGTAGACTCTCTAAATTGAAATTTTTTTTTTGGAGCGGACTAGTTCTACTGAGTTATTTTATTTAATTGTTTATTAATACCGGAAGTGAAGTGATTAGATTGTAATTAACTTTATTATAGAATGACGCCGAAAAAAACCTCAGGTGTATGGAAGAGTTTTGAAAAAGTGGACGGCGGTAAAATAAAGTGCAAAAACTGTGACTCCGTATTTAAAGATTTCAAAAACACAACTAATTTGTTAAAGCACCTAAAAACATCTCATCCTATTATTTACTTGACTCAGATTGACAAATCGGACTTTAGTTCTGGACTAGAATTTTCAGACTCGAATTCTGGACTCGAATTTCTAGACTCGAGTCCAGCCGGACTCGAGTCAATATTCGAATACCAAACATAGAATTCGAGTACTGGGAATCGAGTCATGATTCGAATACCGTATAAACTGATTCGAGTCGACTCGATCCATCAAAACAGCGACTCGGCACATCACTAATAGTGACACCTTATTGAGAAAGCGCATTCTCTTATCGTGGAACGAGCATAACGATGTTTATTTATTGTACAATTAACCAGCCCAAGTAGACGACTGATGAAAATTGTTGTATTTTTTATATCATGCAATTTAAAAGAAACTTAAAGTGAAGGAATGTACAGATTTAAGAAAAGTTATCCTTTTCTAATGTGAGCAGAAACACAACGTTTCTTAATTTATCCGTTAAAAAGTGATCTTATCACTAGTTTTGAATAAATTAGAAGATGAGATGATCCAAAGTAAAATTGCGACTGTAAAATGAGAACCACTGAATTCTGTTCTTAGAAAGTATGATATATACATATATTCTCTAGTCAAATATTAATCTCTTGTTACGCTCTTAACAGGCACATGGCCAGGTGTGGGGCTCAAAGGGTTGAAGCCTTATTCTAATGTATTTAGTTTCATTTTATCCAAATATATTTAAATATCTGAAAGATTATTAAAAATCAGACATTTTGTTAAATCATGTAATTCTTCTGTCGAAAACTTTCGTAATAATCCGTGTTTCTTTTATTCAGAGTCTTACCAAGATAAAATAGACCAAACAGTATTTTTTCGCGGTACAATACTGTGTCCTTTACTTTGTACAAGATTATTTTACTTTATTGATATATTTATCAAACAGCGTACTTTTTTGGTAGTAGCAATATACCTTACTAAGAATAACGCTGGTAATGAAATATTAACATAAATAAAACTAAAAGCAATAAATTATAATTTCCTGTTTTTTATTAAATTTTTTATCCCACATCACATCTGATTTTGTAACATATTTGTAGAGATATTGCATCTTCCAAAAAAAATATCGAGGGGTTTGGAAGTTCTTTTTCAATAAGCAAATTTTCGCAATATCTCCACGCAAAACAAAAAGCAATAACTGCTTTCCGATGACACGGTGTCTCCGCTCTTTTCTGTTTTTCCTCGTGATAGATTTATTGCAGTTTATTTTTCGCAATCTGTCCAATTCTGCGGCTGCATGTTGCAAGTGTCATGTCTCTAATTACAAAACTTTACAATCGCTGCGTTTGTTTTTCTTGGCAAACTTCAATTTGCATTTAACTTTCAAAGGATTTTTTCAGGATTAAACTTAAATCCATTATTAAATTAAGCAAGATAAATATGTAGTCCTTAACGACTAAATAAGATTAGCATGATTATTCTTTTAAACCAACTCCGCGAGTGAATTAAGATAGTGGATTAAACTATGCATCAGCCAAACAAACACAAAAATACTGATTACATTTTCGTTACAGAACAGTTCCCTACAAAACGTAAAATATGCTCTGAAATATCCGTTATTAAAATTAAATGTCCATCCAATAAAAGCAGTAATAGGTACCTTTGCCGCTTCTTATAACAAGAGTATCAGGTTCGAATGTTGGTCAGGAGATTGGTATTTATGTATTTATGCAACAAGTAACGCATTTAAAATATGTATAAAGTTAATTAAAAACATTAATTACTTCCATATAATAAAAATATAATATTTGAATTTAAATTATTATTCTTGTCCTACAATCAAATAATAATATATTATACATAGAAAGAAAGAAATGTAAGATGTTTAAGTAGGTGAGAAACAAACTGAGGGAAAATAAATTCTCTTCTGGTATACAGAGTGGAATGCGAAATAAGAAATACCTTTTTTCTCAGAGGTTATTATAGATACCGAAAAATTGTTTTAATACAATTTTTAGTACTACCATATTTGTCCTTTTTTAAATTGAGTATTCTGTATATTAGCGCACTAATTAAAAGAAAATATTTTTTTCTTTAAAAAAGTTAAAGGTTTCTTCTCAAAATATAGTGTGCGTTGAAATACAATACAAAATAACTCAACTGTCAACAAATTTTGTTTTCAATGCACATTTAATTTTGAGAAGAAATATTTAAATATTTCCATTAATATCTCAAAATTCTATCACGTTTAAAGTAAAAACTCTTAATTTTATTAAAGCAAAAATTATTTCCTATCGGCTTTGGCCTGTTTTAAATCATTTGATTTAAATCGTTTGATTTAATTACTCAGCCAGTACGGTTGTGTGGTCGTGGCGTGTCTTGTCTGATCGTGTAGATAAGCAACATAGCCCGCCCTGTCCAATTGGATGGGTTGCCGCACAACGGCTCGGTGTGTGCTGGCCTTGCAGAGACTGTAGGCTGACAACCTGCATCACTAAAAATGCAAGTAAAACATGCCACGAAACAAGTACTTCAGGTACTTGAGGCCTTGTTCCACATTGGAATGTTGTGCCACTGATGATGATGATTTAATTACTAGTAACTTTCGGAAACCTGCGGTTAATCATACGCGTACGTCATGTACCTATATGTAATTGTGAAGCAACCGAATTAATTCTTTCCTCCATATTAAAAAAAATCCAAACAAATAATTTGTATTAATGTATTTCGCGACAAACAACTAACCCAACTAACCACACAAACCGCCACTTGTATCTGGTTACTTAAAACTAACCAAAATTTACTTAAAACTAACCAAAATTTACTTAAAACTAACCAAAATTTACTGAAGAAAGTAACCGTGATCACTTTGGTTAAATTACATACCATTAGTAATATGTGCTTGGTTCAATTTAAAATATTGCAATAATGCATTAATATGTATAAAAATAAGCTTTCTTCAAAATGGCATATGCTTAACTTTTAATCATTTTGTCATGCCAACTAAGTAAACAAATAAGTAATTGATAATTAATTAGACATACATTGAAAGTGTTTTATTGGTTTTTCTATTCTATGGTTTGTTCAGTTTTGATTTTTATTTTCTATAAGGTTTTTCTTTTGTAATGTAATGGGAATACGTAAACTGTTTGTATTTTATTTATAAAACAAATAAGGTAACTCAAAATTTTAGAAAAAATATGATATGTTCACATAGCGCTAAGAGCTTTTCATATTCTAAATTATTAACATTTATGGAAATGATGAATATATTCTGACTAGGGTTGATCTAATTAAATGAATCATGAAGTAAATTGTAACAATGATTTTAACAACTGTCCGCTTAAGGGAATCAGATATGTGTATATATTTTAACATTTCAAAGTTTTCCGTTCGTGAACTGGACTAAATTTGGTTACTTCAGCATATATTTCGATATGCCGTTCCGTTCTTATGGACATACTCGTATGTGGAGTACATACAACTGAAGAAATTTCAATGAAATCTCATATTTAAGCTTCTATTGTCAATGGGACAAGTTGATCGTTTAAGAGAGAAATTAATTAACTTGAAATGGGTGTTTAAATATAACACATTTCTAAATAAATTTTTGAATAATGTTACTGGAAGATACTGAAATAACATGTTTTTTATTTTTTATAAATGTATCTACGTAGAACCTTTATGTGCCCTAAAGACAAATTACTTTTTGCAAATTATATCTTCAAGATTTTATTTATGATAATGTGTAAAATTAAGATTTTATTAATTATCTATTTTATTTCATATATTTAGAGTTTTCTAGATTCTATTATATTGTACGGTACATACATATATGTAAAGCATCTTTAGTTGCAAACAAGTTAAAATTAAAACAAGAACGGAGCTTTAAACTGTAACTTTTGGTTTAAGTGCAAAACCTTTACAAATTATTTCGTAATTTCAATAACAGAAGCGACGAATTCATATTTACAAAATTGTCAAATTTGGTATGTCATTTTAAAAGATAAAATACTAAGGAAATGTTTTATTGTAACAAACAAAACAATAAAAGAAATATAAATGGAACAGTAAATTAAATGCTTAATAGCGAATTCTGTATAGTACACATTAGTTTTTGTTTGAGTTGCAAGTAGGAAAGACAAAAAAGTAATTGTGTTTGGTTATGTGAAGCTTCATGTCTCCATATTGGAGTAAAGTGAGTTTGCGAGAAGCGAGAGTATATAGGAGTCACAGTGCAGATTTCGCAGCCGCAGAGAGAAAAGAATAAGAATAATAGCGGGTGAGCAGCCGTACCGAACGCGACTGCATACCGCGCCGTGCTGAACTCATGCTGAATGCCCTGACAAGCACAGCCGGCTCGAAACAACCAACAAAAATATATTATATCGCTAGACTTGCCCCACAAACATTGCGAGCGATTCCCAAAATGTACACGACGAATAACACTCACAGAAACACTGGCTGGGCTCTTTCTTTTCCTCCTTTTTATATCAAATGTTCCACCTGTTCACTCACTCTTTCTTGTATTTCACTTTCAATTTATAGACTATGTACTGTAACGCTAGATAGCTACTCATACATAATATAAGACTAAATATGGCTCATCTAATGGAAGGTTTAAGTTTAACTTACCCTATGTTGTATTTATTTAAATGTGTTACTCGTCATCATCGTAATTCTAAAAATGTTGGAATTGTGACATATATTTGACAAAATAAAAGAATGATAAACACTCCAAAAGATAGACAAAATATCTATCTTAATAAATAAATAGTGCTTTGTAATATTACTCTTCGGTAGTGATTCGGATAAGACGAAATATTTCTCGCTCGTCTCGTCTCAATATATCTCATTTCGGGTAAAAAGAAAACGATTTTAAAAACAAAATATCGAGACGAGAAAATAAAATCGTTCTGAATAGAAAATAGATATAAAATAAATACTTGTATTTGCATAATCTTAAACAAATATTTCTAAATAATGTCGAAAAAAGAAGTAAAGCAGAGAAAAGATATATCAGTTTTATCAACGATGATAAATTACTGGCACTAATATTATAAAAGTGCAATATATTAGAAAATAAAAAAAAGATGCCCATACACGGAAAGAAAAGGATAGGATTGAAAAATATTATAGTGAATCAAGAAGTGCATTTAGATCCAAAGAAACATTAAAAAAAAACATATCATTGCAACAGGAGGAGAATTACAAACAATAATATAGATTATAATGTTTCAATTGAAATAATAAAAGATATGATGAATAAATTCTAAAACAGTTTCTTTTTGTAACCTATATCTTCTGTAATAATCAATCAAGTCTAAAATTTACTTGCCTTGCAATTCTATGCCACATTAAATTAGAAGCGTTCTCATCATTTATATCAAAATTCATTGTAAATTACTTAGGCGTATTGTATTGTATTGTATGTATATGAGGGTTTTTAAGCGTTTTTGTCGCTTTTTGTCAACGCGACCTAGAAGATCTCTTGTGACACAGCCCTTACTTAGTTTTCCGGAAGTAGATCCAGATTTTTGATGAAGCCGATTAGGCCTCAAGTACCTGAAGTACTTGTTTCGTGACAGGTTTTACTTGCATTTTAGTGATGCAGGTTGTCAGCCTACAGTCTCTGCAAGGCCAGCATACACCGAGCCGTTGTGCGACAACCCATCCAATTGGACAGGGCGGGCTATGTTGCTTATCTACACGATCAGACAAGACACGCCACGACCACACAACCGTACTGGCTGACTACTTAGGCGTATAATTATAGATACATTCTTCATGTAAGAGATTTTTTTTATATAAAAGTTCTATTTTTCTTGTTTTGTGGTATCGCGGATGTCAGCTTTCAATTTGTATGGAATTTATAAAAATTAATTTGTCGCTTATTTGTTGTATTTGTTTGTAAAACGTACATGGGTACATGAAAACAAGAAATGTTCATATACAAACATCTATTGTTGAAAAAAAAAAAAGTGGGAAGATATTCAATTTTGTTTTTACAATTCATGACATTCATGTTTCCTATTACCCCTAAAACATTGTCAAAGTTATATAATAATGTATCCTGTAATTTATGACACTATATCAACATGAATTTACTAATGCATGATTGAAGTTGCAAACAACATTGCACGATTATTATCGCAGCCTTAATACAGCTCATATGTTGCGATGAAAACTATTAAAAACATGACAGTTGCAGCCGAGTTTTTAATTTAAACTTTGTGATTTAAGCTGTCAGCTGTTCTAGTGCCAATTAGTGCAGAATTACCTAATAATCAAAACTAATGGACGTGCAACACAGAATTTTGCCTAAAATCTATTCTTTTTAATTAAACCAATGTAATGAGTTACCATTAAAAAAAATCGGTTCAGTAGATACAAAAAAATATTAATTTTACCTATCATTCGAACAATGCAGACATATTTAAAAGGGGAGTAACATTCATTGGGTTATAAAAATTTAGAAATTCAGTTATCAAATTTAATATATATGTACAATTCAAATAGTATCTATCTTTAGTAAAAAGTGTAATAAACGTTCTTTTATCCAGCATTATAAAAAACGATTTATAAATAATGAGTTTCATAACTATAGTTTCAAAATTGAAAGAAACTAAAAACAAATATAATAAGTTTGTTTTTCCAAAATCGTTAGCAAAATACATTTATTCAACTTAAAACAGTGAGCAAAGGAGCATATTGAATCACAAGTGAGCAAAGTAAATAAATTTCTTCACAAGTGAGCAAAGTAAATAACATTAGTGAGCAAAATATACTAACTCTGAGCACAATGTTTTCATGGGATTACAGACATTATAATACATTTTACATTAAATTACATTAAATTTAATTATAATTTATAAACATAATTGTACTGTTGAGATTTTCATTATTAAATAAAAAAGTACAATGTTTTTTTTTTAATTATATTTTAAGATTGTGGAAAAATTTTTGTTTAGCACACGTGAGCATGTCTTTTTCTCACTTGTCCAGGTGGCACACTCGCTTCGCTCGTGTGGCCGATTTCTGGGCTCGTGAGAAAAAGACATATTTTGCTCACTTGTACTAAAAATAGCTATTTTCAACAATAACACTTTTTTTAGCCCGTGCATAATGAACACAGCAATAGTAATGTTGTAAATAATAGTTATTTAAACTGCAAAGAGAATACATTATATTCTTTGAGAAGGTGTGAACTGAGGCAAAGCTTGCGGAGCCATGTAATAACAATCAGCATTTAACTTTATATAATGTTAAAGTGTTTGCAGTACGCCCCTTGATAGTTCAGATTTATTTATTTGCAACTTTTTGTAGTTTCTAGACGACCAAATATATATGAAATTCGTATGATTTTCATAATTACTCAGGTAGTAGGACAATTATCTATTGACAATGCTAACCAAATATGAACTGCTATCAGAAACGTACGAATTTTATTGACATGGAAGTAAGTCATACTTACATGACTAGTGACGCGAAAAAGGAATTTAGTGTTCGTAGTCATATTGTAGCAAGAGGACTAAAGTGCATGATTTAATCCTGAGAGTGACGAGTCGTAGGCGAGGAAAATAATCACTTGAGGGATTAAATGTACTTTAGTCCTGTGGATTATACACTATTTTTTGCACTTCCGCATATACCTTTAATAAATAATAATTATTTGGTTATATTTATATAACTATCAAATACATGACAGGTTTGAAAACAAAACATCACTATGCATACTTTTCTGGTAATCTAGTCTAGGTTACATACATATACCTACTTGTTTCTCAGCTAACATAATGCTTGTTTATTAATTTAATCCCTTCAATCTTCCTAAATGAAGAGTAAAGTGGGCTTTTGCTCCCGGAAGTGCACAAAATATGTATTATTATAAGATTATTTTACATAACAGTAGTTAAAAATATAAAAAAGAAGAAAAACCAGTTTAAATATATTATAGGAAGGATGATATGTAAGCACAAATAAAATTTGAAGTATCTTTCTTTTTAGAAATTACTTAGTCTTGAAGTTGAAGAGAAAATAACCGAGAAAACATCTGCGAGATCAATGGTTTGGAAACATATGTGGCTATAATACGCGATATTTATGCCAGCAGCTCTTGTCAGATTGTGTTTTATCAATTTATATAAATATTTTTAAGTACCTACCATGGATGTTAATAAGGCTTAGGGTTTCACTTTTTGATTTGATATTCAAGCTACTTGACTTGATTCGACATCTGATTTAAAATTAGGTCAAGTTCAAGTGAAATTGTAATAACTGAATATTAGTCAAGTGAAGTACTAATTTTTCTTCAATTTTATTACCTAGTATCAATATATCATTATGAGGTTTTCAATAAAGACAAAACTAAATCATAAATAATTCTGCAACTTGTTGACGAAAAATAATATAAAGGTAAGAAAATACAAATAACAAAGTATAATGCTGTGCATAAAAATAAAAATATTCAAAATATTAAACAAAATAATATAACCGGTATTCCAAACTCAATTTAAGGCCAATCTTTAATGATATCATTCGCCATCTAAAATCTAGGTCACATAAGGCTTTTAATTGTATAACATTTTTTGAAGTCATAATGACGGAATTTGCGATACTCTGGTTTATGTAGTCTTCGAGTTCCTAGAAACGAATCCATAGATAACTCGAAAAACTGATCTCTCTTTTGCTAACTTATTATTTTTCATTTCATTTAAAATGTACGAAATACCATCCGTTTATCAAGTAATATTAGCTTGAAATTGCTTGATATTAAGTCAAGTCATTCCGATAGAAATCTAGTCAAGTCCAGTCTTGATTTTTCAAGTAAGTATACTCGTAATTTTTAAAAACAACAAACTACTAAACTTGATGAAACTATAGATAAGATATTTTATGCAACATGTTGGTATATGTTAAGTTTCGAAAATTAGTAAACGTTGTATGGATTGTATCCTATTAAAACATTTATGATACAATTAACTTCAAGTAATTGAGGTTCTGATCCTTTTAAGAAGAATATAGTAATATTAGAAAAAATTATTAATAATAATTGCTAGTATTGTATTTTATTCGTTTATGTAGTTTGCGCCTTTCACTAAAATTTTCTTTATCGGTTTTTTGGTGGCAACTGTTGAGAAGCGCTGAGCGCCATAATGGAAGAAAGCGACGACATTCAATCCTGGTGACGTAGTGACCGCCACCTTGAAAAAACGAACCAATGTTTCTTCGGCTGTTTAATATCTGGAGATCGATGCAGGTATGATACAAATCGAATCAGGACCACGACGTCGGTTACCCAGGTATTTATTGCACGCTGGCACAACGGTTATTTGATCTCGAGACAAATTCGTTTCCTATGGGAAAGATTGCGAGAAAGCTTCGCACACTGCGAGTTGCAGATTAAATTCTACTTGTTTCTACCGAACTACACTACAAATCTTCAAATTTACTTCATATGTCTTGAAAATAAACCTTTATTATGTACTAACCACTTCTTAACTTCTACATTGTAAAAAAAATGCATTGTTCACATTATTATAAATTATGTTTTGTTATTATCATAAAAAAAATTACATAACATTTAAGTGCAAATTTTGTCTTTCATTGCAACGTACCTATCACTCTAATTCGGTAGTATTTAACCTTTTTATTTGAACAAGAATAACTACAAGTATACAGAATGTATCTTTGCATACAGACCCCCTCCACTCTTAACTTTTTTATTAAAATGAGTAGAAAAATTTGTTTCATATATTTTTTTTTACTATATTAAATATAGTACAGAATGGACTCTAATCTGAACATGTTCTAATCCGAACCTGTATGAAAAATCAGTGCGTAGCCTTTGCGGACGATACAGTCTTGTTAACAAGAGTTGCAGAAAGTTACCAAAAGGTTGGCAGAGTATGGCAGTACATATGGGCTGTCCATTAATGAATCAAAGACTAAATATATGGCAATAGAGAAAGTTTGAAATGGAAGTCAAAGAATATAAATTTCAGAAAGTGAGTTCTTTTGAATATTTAGGAGTCTTAATTACCATCGTAAATGTTGAAGATGAAGAGATAAACAAGAGAATAACAAAAGGAAGTAAAGCGTATGGAATATTTTGAATACAATGTTTTCCAAGAACGTAGGAAGAACAACCAAAATAAGAATATATATAAACATCAGTTATTCGACTGACAGTATTGTATGGATATGAATTATGCACTCATAATAAAAGTAGTATGTAAAAACAATGAAAAGAAATTAGACGTTTGGGAAAGAAAAGACTGAGGAGAATTTTTGGAGGGGTTAAAAAAGAAGACAGGACATGGAGAAGAAGAACCAACCAAGAAATATAAGATATGTACGGATTTTCATTTATAAGCCACACGATTATCGGAAAATAGAGCTACCAAGGAGGTGAAGGAGGAAGGAAAAGGTGAGGAAGACCGAAAGAAAAATGAGTAAACACAGTGAAAGAAGATCTACGAGAACAAAGTGTGATAAACTAGACTGAGACATCCAAAGTTAGAAAAATATGGAAAGGTATTGTGAAAAAAATAGAAGCCCGAGAGCTTGGTGGCCTGTAGCGAGTAGGAAAAAATTAAAGAAAATTAAGAATTTTTTTACACTTCCGGAAGTAAAAGCCTACATTATTTTTCATTTTCAAAGACTGAAGTAATACTCTTAATCCGTAAGGAATTAAGTAAAAATTTAATCTCTGGATGATTCAATTAATAAAAAATATTTTATTACCAGATAAATAAATAGGTATATGAATGTAACCTAGCCTAGCCTACTTTACCAGAAAACTGTGCATAATGTTTTGTTTACAAAGCTGTCATGAATTTCACAGTGTAAATATAACTAAATAATTATTATTTTAAAATGTACATATATCCACAAGTGCAAAAAATAGTATATGTGCCATTGGACTAAAGTGCATTTAATATAAATTTTTAATAAAATTCACAAATACGATTAAATCATTCACTTTAGTCTCTTAATGTATAATGTACTATAATGTCATTACATTTACTTAATTTTACATAGCCAATTTTGCATATTCGCTTAAAGATTATTTCTGTAATTTCTTAATTATTTTATTTTTTACTATGTTTTTTTCACTTCGTTATGATAACTAATACATCATTGAAGAGGCAAAAACAGGTTCTCATTTAAAAAAATAATAATAGATGTTGTGTGTAAATCAGACGTTAATTTATTTCTCTCTATATCATGAAATAGCATATTTAATATAGTATAACTTTTATACAAAGAAAATATTTATGTTCGTTCTAATAAAAAAGATGAGGGGGTTATTGTTCGCAGATACATCTTGTATAATATATTTTTAGATAAATTCATTTATAATTTACACAATGGTACCAAAATAAGAATATCTAAGTATTAACATTGAGTTTTAAATATATCACATGTTTATATACTCAATAGTACGTAGTGGTAACGATTTTTGTTAATATAATAAAATAAAGAAATTAAAATAAAAAACCTCAATTTTTTATTTTCCGACTGAGACAAAGAATGAAAAGCATTATTGAGAATTAAATTTTTCTTGCTAACTAATTTCGTTCTCATTTTATAGGGTTTACTGCGGAAAGGAGGAGAAATTTCTTATCAGATTATGATTGAAAAGAAAGAATCTGTAGTATCCGAGTTTAATTAGTAAACGCGCATTCATTATTTGATTTTTCACGTAATTAGTTAAGAGTGCGGGTCGGCTACTGAAAGGCCTCTTCCATCTTCCGTCTAAGGAAAAATCGTTTCTTCGTGTGTATAATTAAACTCTAAATGAGATTTCAAAAGACTTTAATCAACGCTTTTTATTGTGTCTCGTTGTTTTTCTCCAATTATTCTTACTTCTCATGAATATTAAAGCTAGGAGGGACTCTCATTTTTATTTATTTGCAAATTTCATTTGGATTTTTCGGAATTTGATCGCCATCAAAACAAATTTAATTCTTTGTAAAGTGCTTCATTCATTACACCGGAACTTTTCCTTTCTTTATTTGTTTGTAGAGTTTAGATTGTTTCCCAAATTTAGAAATTATTCTTTGAGTTAAAACTTTATTCGTTAAATTTAATCCTTGGCCAAGCACAAACCTAAGTAAAAAAGATCAAATTTACTTCATTATGCTAAATAACAGAAAACAAGACAATAATATACATTGAATAAAAAATCTGTGCTATGCAACATTATTTTTAAAATGGTTATGCAAACGTGATAAAATTTTATATGTAATACTACTAGTAACTAGAATTTTACATGAATTTTTGTCGTTATGGTCACGATTAATTATTGCGACGAGTTAAATTCTAGCTACGAATGGTATTCGGCATGACAAGTCGTGCAAATTCCGCGGTAATTGCCTGTAACTCACAATTGACAATAAGATTTGAATTACGTAATAAAGACCTAACCTAACCAAAAATGATTAAACAAATTTTTGCCTTCTAATTCTCGCATTAGGACAAGTAAAATTTCTAAAACTGATCAGAAAAACTATTAGTAATTTTCAGTTTCTTCGATCGATATACAGTGTTCGGATAGATAGTAGCATATTTCTTGATTAAAGTTTTTTAGGAAGGTGATGAGAAAAATTGTTGCATTTCAGATCTTACCCCATATTATATTTCGTGAAAAAAGCTTTAGTGGGGAGACTTACAAATGGAGAAGTTATTAAAACTTAACAAAATATACTGCTATCTCCCAATTTATCCTTAGAAATCCAAATTGTGTTTGATTTTCAATGTTTTTAATATATAATATTTAATATTTTAATTATATATACAGATTTCAACGGCCATCATTGGGATTTCGGAAACTTTAATAGATGCGACTTCGGTTAAATGGGAGTTATTGTGCGCATCTAAAGGGCCATTTTAACAGTGTCCTTGTTATCCCTAAATTCTCCAAAGGTCATGAGAAAATGAAGAAAACTGATTTTTATACATTTTTTTTTTACAAATAATTCCTAAACAGTTGAAATGTCGGGAAATGTTTTAAATAAAAAATCTAAATACATTTATTGTCTACTTACTGGCGTACCTTCCTTCGGTTCATGCTACAAATCATACGAGTATGAAATGGATATTCCAAGCAAATGGTACACTATACTTTTTCTACGAAAACGATATTATTTCCTAATTAATTTATATTTTAATAATAAAGATGTCTTATTATTTCCTAGCTACTAGTTACTAAACAAAAATAAAAAAATGCTATTTTTTACAGAACTGTTAGATATGAATTTATATCTCACGTCGAGTATGGTTACCGTGAGATATGAAAATGTGTTTATAGTCTTTCTAAACTCTTGCTTTGTCTTGAAATTTGAAGACAAGATAAGACTTTCTTATTCTAAATCAAAACGAGAAAATTCCACACAATTTTCAAGACTCTAGTTTTTTTATTTTAAATTTTCGAAATGTAAATTTATAATGCGAAGCTTTCTCCATTCGAGCTGAAATAGTGATTGTAAAATAGAAACAGAACGCTGCCGAAGAATTATCTATTCTTGTCTAAAGCGTATATGCAGGTTAATGTAGAGTCTTGAAATAGTCTTGATAAGACTTTTTAATGTAGAATTAGACTTAATCAAATCTTGTCTTATCTAGACGGCAACGCTATGTAACTTTACAATAACAAACATACAACAAGCAAATATCTTAATGGTCGCAGAAAAAGTTTATTTCTTTTCAAAGTGTAGAAATAAAAACTATAAGTATCAGATATATATGCAATAAGATTTGTGACATTTTAACTAAAATAATATCTGCAAAATAAAAAAATATTTCATTAAATTCAAAATTGTTCGTATTCATTCAGTTATGATTTAAAAGAGATTCTGGTTTAACGACGTCATTTTGTCTGGCGGAATGAAATATATGAGTTATAAAAGCAGAGAATTTGGAATATACTTGGTAACTAAGTTAAACATTCTTCGAACATCGAAAACACATAATAAAAAATAAATTTCAGAATGTGAAGCCTGTAATACTTTTAAGTACACATCCCTAAAAGTTTTTGAGAAGAAAGTTTGCAACTTGTTTCAAATTTCTCTGAAGAATCTCCAACTTGATATGAAACTTAACCTTTAAATCGTACGCCTTTATAATTTTAAGATGACAGGGGACAGTGGATGCTCATCTATCAGTCGCCACTTCACTTCTGTACAATATGAATACATATCCAAACTGCGGCGCAATAATATCATTATTACAGCCTCGCACTTTCAGAAAAGGTACGGTATTTGATTGTTATTAGGCAATTCAACATTACGTACTACGTCACACTTTGATCCAATATAGCGGTGTAATTATTAAATTCACACATTTAGTATCTTTTAAAAGACAACTAGGTATTTTTATAATTGGGTTTCTTATAGGTCATGCCTACAACATGTGTAGGTTTGTGGTATGTGGTAGTAGTAGATCCAACAGGGATTCAGTTTATTTTTATTTGGTTTCTGCGATATTAAATCATAGATTTTTAACCGACTGAAATGAGTTACGTAAGAAAGGCGTGAAAGTGGTTGGTCGCACTAAAAAGAAATGATTTAACACGCCAAATTAAAGTATGAAAAGTTTGCAGAAAACATTTTATAGCAATTTGAACAATAAGTTTAATATTTATTATTTTATCTAGGTAAACTAGCAGCGCTAGACGATAAAAATAATCTAGATTGAACTGCAATAGTTATATTATTCACATTGTACCGTATTGTATTGTACAAAATATATTAAATTATATAAATATCGTGTTGATAAAAATACGTTAAATAAACATCAATTCTTACACAATGGTAAGTCACTAAATTATACTATACTACCTACTGGTTGTAATAAAACATTGCCCTCAAAGTAAATGTGATGAAAATTATTACCTTCTACATTTCATAAAAAAATTATATAAATATATTGCGTTGATTAATACAGGGTTAAAAACATTATTAAATGAAACCAGTAAATTAGTAAATATACGCTATTAAAAAATACAAATATCAAAATAAAGAACTAGAATGATTAGATAATATACAAACTTCAACGTCAAAATACGCTATTTTTCGCATTACCTATATGCCATATTGAACCTTTAACTGATGACGTGTTCTGAATTGCCTAATTATAGTTAGAATGATTCATTGTGTCTTTCCTTCTCATGGCACAACATTCCTAAATGAAACCTATTTTGAGACTTACATGCATTGGAGGCCACGATGCTTTATAATGTTATTCAGATGACTGTGTAGTATTTTCAATGTCAAAAACGACTGATTGTATTGTAATTGTAGGCTGGTTTCACAATTTGTTAACTTATATACTTCATTTTTAATAATAATACTGTATTTAGAGATGCAATTTAATAATATCTTATCATTCCATGAAGGAACACAGGACATATGATATCAAAATGAGAATTCCATTTGTTTCTGGAAAATAGTTTCTCTAAGGGATTTACAGCTTAAAGTGGTTTCTGAACTACTCAACACAACGGTATTTGTACTTGAAACGAAATGAAACTGACTTAAATCACCCCAAAAATATCAGTAGCTATGTAATTAACATAAAAATTAACAAATGTTTAACGCAGTGTCTGCCAAACTTTTTTACCTTCACATTAGGCGAAGAGATCTATTTTGTGGAACCTAGGAACCCCAAATAAAGATCCTAATAAAAATAAATATAATTTATTAGTATGAATAACTAATAATGAAGGGTTGAAATTATTTTGAGAAATAATTTTGTCAAAACGCAACTCTAAATAAACAAATACGTAATTTCTCATCTACCATCTGCAATCGTCCCCGTTTCTTTTTATTTCATTTCCAAAAGCGCAAAGTCCAAAGGCCAAAAGAGATTTAACGGGTATACGGTTTAGTACCAAAATAAAAATTCTGGTAATTTTAACATAGAAAATAAAGCTTTGTGAGCAGGGTCGTTTTTCAAGTGCATTATTTTTTTTTCTTATGTTAATAATAATAGCATGTATAGTCATACATTTGATAATCAAGTGATGGAAAATTATTTTTATTTTTAAATCTTTTGCGCGGAACACCTAGAATCTCTTACGGCACATGGTTGAGCCGCGGAACAGTTTAGTTTGTTAGCTGATACTAATTTAACGGTTTATCTGTAATATCTCAAAAATCTACTATTTATTATGTTTTATAAAGAGTACCCCTTTTATGTACTGTTGTATTGCATGTAATATTTATAAGAAAATGAGACATCCGTTATTAAGATACAGAAACAATGTACAGTGGCTCACAGAATTATTCGTACACGTAAGTTTTCTATTTAAAAAATGATAAATAGAGTACTTTCAAATATAATATTGACATATTACTGACAGCATCATATTCTCTCTTCTTCCAGAAATAAAATTCAATAGCTAGCTATGAAAAAAGTATTGTTTTTCTTACGTAAATTAAATAAAAACAAAATGTATACAAGAAATAGGTACACAAAATTATTCGTACACTTATGAAATCTTACATAAAACGAGTCAATATTTATATTTATAAATATAAAACATCTATGATTGCGTAATTATCATTTGTTTGAGTATTTTGTGAAAGGTTTTTTCAAATATAGGTCACAAAAAACAAGTAGTTACAGTAGTTGAAAGGCGAATCTGCTTGAAATTACTTTGCCAGTGTAAATCTTTAAGGGAGGTTGTCAAAATTAAATGAAAATCGCACTAAATGTTGAGAACCTTATAAGTAAATATAAAAATGAGAACCAGTAGAAAAATATTTCCCGTAGAGGCCTTAAAGTATTTTTAAGTCAGCAGAATAAACTATATATTGAGCGTTAAGTGAAATCAAATCCTAAATATCCCCTAAATAAATTAACATTAAGAATAACTAAAATTTTTATAGGTCTATTAGAACATAGACTATTCAAAGAACTTTAAGAAATTTTGGTTCTAATGGTCTGATAGTAAAAACTGGGTCCTACAATTCCAAACAAAATAAAATAAAAAGACTCGCATTTGCAAATAGAACATTAGCACAGATTGAGTTTTTTGAAAATTGGTAATTTTGCAGATGAAAGTTAATTGTACCTATTTGAGTGGAATGACAAATCTTCTGATTGGAGGAATCCAAATTCTGAGCTTAATAACTGCAATTTACGTAGAATAGTGAAACACGGCGGCAGGATCATAATAGTATGGGGATATGTAGGGGCTCCTTATGACTATACGGCCATTAAAATCAAAATTTCTTAGAGTTCTTAGAATAGTTTATGTTTCAATATATCCTCCAAAAATTTCAGATTTATTTTTTGTTAATTTATTCAGGGGTTTTTAGTATTTAATTTCATTTAATACTCAATAAATCGTTCATTCTGCTGATTTAAAATTTTCTTACGGTCTCCACGGCAAATATTTTTCAACTACTCCTCATTTTTATATTTACTTCTAATGTTCTTAACAATTGAGAGCAATATTCATACAACTTTGACAACCTCCCTTAAAGATTTACACTGGCAAAGTCATTTCAAATAGATTCGGTTTTCAACTACCTTAATTTCTTGTTTTTGAGACCCATTTTTGAAAAAACCTTTTACAAAATACTCAAACAAGTGATAATTATGTAATTACAGATGTTTTATATTTATAACTATTAATATTGACTCGTTATATGTAAGATTTCATAAGTGTACGAATAATTTTGTGTACCTGTTTTATGTATGCATTTTGTTTTTATTTAATTTACATAAGAAAAATAATATTTTTTTCATAATTGGCTATTGAATTTTATTACTGGAATATGAGAGAATATGATCTCGTCAGTAATATATCAATATTATTTTTAAAAGTACTCTATTTATCACTTTTTAAATAGAAAACTTAAGTGTACGAATAATTCTGTGAGCCACTGTATATAAATAATAATTCATTCAACTATATGCATATTAAATTTCATAAAATAGGTAGTAAAACTAGTGCAAAAGTTATAATAAGTCTAAACATATTTATTTTCATATACCTAATATATATATATATATATATATATATATATATATATATATATATATATATATATATTTTTAAATGACCGTAGCAATAATCTAGTGAAGTTTGTTGCACTAGTTGTAAATCAGCCTTTAAATGATAATAATGTCTACAAAAAGAAAATCAGAAATAACATGTAATTGTTATTACATTTAAAATAAACACATAAGATAAATAACAACGTCTACATATGAGAGAACACCTTATATAAAATAAAATTACTATAATAGCTAGCAGTATAATTGTTATTGGTACAGGGCCATTATCTATAATGGGCGATAACATAGGGTAGAAAATTTACGAGTCTATTGCAATATAACCTCCATTGTTAGATAACGATTAAATTAAGGCCTCCCACACTTAATTTGCGCCATTTATGTACCAATATCACAATTATTGATTAATAATTTCATTATTTTCCCACGTGCATTATCATCAGCCAGCTTGCCTGTCAAGTAATTAAATTATTCCCGCAAATGCTCCACGAAATATCCTCAAGAAAAATTCCGAGTAGATAACATCGTTGCACGGCGGATTCTAAACAGAAATTCTTTGTAATTCGCTAATTAATTCTTCTTTATTTATTTTCCATCTACTTAATCCCATTCTTCAAAAAAAGCTCCATTTTGGCGGGAGCTTCTCTAAGCTCCGCTGCTAACAAATGCCGGTGTGTCCTGATAACAATTTTAATTGAATGGTGCTGTGCTGTAAGATAAAATTTTTCCGCTGAGAAGGCAGATGAATCAGATAATCTGTATTTAGATAAAGCGTGCTCAAAGGATGAATTAAATTCCTGCGAGCGGAAAGCCTTTTCATAGCACAACCAGCAGGATTAGGCGTTAACAAGCAGGAACAGTTTAAACAAAAAAATATAGCGTACAGAAATTTATTTTATTTGCTTCTAGATAAGTACATATTTTTATTTCAATGAGTCTTTCGTTTTCCATACAATATGAATTTGATCTATATGATATATGAATATCAAGAAAAGAAGAAGGATAATAAAAATAACGAATCCGATTTTCAAATTAACTAACAATGTAAGGACCTCTTGTTCCCAGTGACGATTTGTCTGGGAATAGATATAGATAAGTTAAAAGTATTTGAACATTGAAAAATTAAGCAAATAACCGTCATTTTAGACGCTGAGTAAGTTTTTTTAATGTGTTACAGGGGTTGAATTGATTAGAGGAATAAAAAAAATCAGATGTGACATTACATGACTACCTTGCACACCTATTAAATTATATACATTTTATTTTGCATTTCACACGTTAACCGCCACGACAAAAACTCTAAAAGTCACAAAAAAATATATTTTTTTATTTTTGTATTTCTGAATAGTAACTGTAAATATATGAATACAATTATGATCAAAATTGTCCTACCGCCCTTAATTGTTTAGTTATGAGGTTTTGTTTAATTTGAACTATAATATTCTGACTAATAAAATATAAAAATGCTTAAGAAATTGAAGTAAAAATCATTCTCCATGTCTCTACATGCACCAGAGACACATTCTTATAGCGTTGATTCGATTTTTGCAGAAAGTCAGCACAATGGAACAAACACCGGTGTCTGTCGTGGCACTAAACGTGTTAACCTTATTTCATTTGCAAATGAGAGTTTGCTATGGCTAATCGTTTTTGAGTTATGCGAAAAATTCATCGAGTATAGTGCCCTTTTGTCATTGCTGGTTGCAATTAAAAAGAGAGGTACTTATCTAGGTGTTATAGAAGTCGCACTTAGAAAATTTCACCATTCTACTGCTAATCGTTTGTGAGTCATGCGAAAAATAAAAAAAATCTTCGAGTATATCCTTTTCGCACTGCTGATTGCAATAAAAAAAGAGGTGTGCAACTCAATATTATACTAGTCCTACATACAGGGTGGCCCAGTGAAAATTATCAGTGCAATTTTTGGCCACTTAACATTAATTTTGCTAAAAACGCTCGAACACGTCAATTTTAATATAAAGGGGGACACCTAAATGGATTAGTACCAATGGCATAACTTCAACCCTAAATTGGGTGTGGACTGCACCTCAAAAATTTTAAATAGAAAAGGGTGTCAAACATGACACAGTTCGAAAGGCCTTTCAATTCTCTTTTCAACAGTTTTTTTATTTTTTAAATTCGATCATTAGTTCCAGAGAAATATCGTTTAAAATAAATTTTATCAGGTGTGCAAAACTGCAATCAAGTAGGCTTAAACAAATGACAGAAACTCAAGTATCAGTTTATTAGGTGTTCAAAATGACTATTTCCAACTTCCATACAATAATAAAGATTTTGCTCAAAATTTTGGAGCTACGGTACGTTGCCGTAAATCTTCTAAAAATCCGGGTAGCGTGGCATAAACTTTAAACTTCAAATAACCTCACAAAAAAAATCCAACTTACAAATTACTTGTTTATTACAAACAACTTGTCGAAATAATAGTTTATTTAGTTTCTGTTATTTGTTTTAGCCTACTTGATGGCAATTTTGAACACCTGATAAAATTTGTTTTAAACGATATTTCTCTGGAACTAATGATTGGATTTGAAAAATAAAAAAACAGTTAAAAAGAGAATTAAAAGGCCTTTCGAACTGTGTCATGTTTGACACCCTTTTCCATTTAAAATTTTTGAGGGGCAGTCCACACCCATTTTAGGGTTGAAGTTATGCTATTGGTACTAATCCATTTAGGTGTCCCCCTTTATATTAAAATTGACGTGTTCGAGCGTTTTTAGCAAAATTAATGTTAAGTGGCCAAAAATTGCGCTGATAATTTTCACTGGGCCACTCTGTATAACATTCCAACATTCCAATGTCACGCTGAAATAGTCAACATGGATTCAGAGATGATCAAAACGAATATTTCCGTTGAAAACTGAAAACCTATTTTTTTACGATTACTTCACTCTCAGAACAGAAGTTTAAATTATTGCCCAAATAGAGTGTTTTTCCACTCGACTAGGGGGTTGAAAATGCATCGCTCTAATTGAGTTCTTTTATAATCTTTCACGATTAATTTAAATTTACACCTAGAAGAGTATTTTTATATTTAATCTAAAAAAGATGAAATTTTAACTTTTAAAGATAAAAATTTATATTCTTTCAAAGTACATATAGTAATCCACGAAAATGTAAAATATTATCTATTTTATCAAAAATTACATCTTAGAAGAGTAACATCTACTTTTTTAAAAAGTAAAATTTAACTCTTTGCAATAGTACTATTTCTCTTTACAAATACGAAATTTGATCTACAATTTAGTGATTTTAAAAAAGTGGGAAGGAAAATTAATTGTAGAAAATAATTGATAACAAGCAATTTATTTGTAAATGTTTTATTTGAATTTTAATTTAGTTTATAAGGCTGAAATTAATGACTTTATTCATATAAAATAACATGGTTTTTAAATTGTTGCAGTAAATGGAGTCTAAAGTACTTAAAAATATTATATAAGAAAATAGCTTCTTGTACATGCAAGATTAAATTAAATCTGAAGTCACAAACTCTGTCCCATCGAAAGAATGACCTGGAGTGAGGTGAAAGACATCGTAGGGAGCTTAGGTTCACCGAAAGTTGATTTGGAGTGGTGCTGTCCGTGAAGATGATTGAGATATCTGTTGTGATTAAATTTTTGACATTGTATTTTAATAGCCTAAAGATCTAGCAAATACGTTCTAGTTTCCAGTGACGAAAAGTATGCACAAGTAAAATTGAAACCATAATAGGGTTGGTGGCATATATCTCATTCTCTGAATACTTTCTCCAACGTGAGACTCTTCCAAAAAGCACTAAGTTCCATGACCACCTAAAACACACAAACAAATTTTTAATTTTTGTAAAATTATTATGTTATGTATCTGTACTTTGCAAAATAAGTGAATGTATATGTTTCCTGCGTAATATTATATAAAATATAATAGCTTACCTTCTATTTTCTTTGCCGTGTACTCGTCCACTTCATTGTCTACAATATTTTTTTTAATTCGTCGCTGTTCATTTTTGTTCACTTCACAATACACTTGAACAATTGCAAGTATCACATGGGGTGCTAAGCTGGGAATCCCAATCTCCGCCTAAATGTACCAATAGCGCAAGCGCAAAGAATGAAAATACTCCAAATCGAGAAGATTAGAATTTTAAGGAGTTGTTTGTACATTTGTAAAGTTAATTTTAACGAGTTATAAGATTAATATACTGGAAGTTATCACATTAGAATACAATTTGTTATTTCTAGTGTAACATTTACTTTTCTAAAGAGTAATTAATGTCGAAGAAAAGAGTACATTTTAATCGATGTTAGGATGAAAAAAAATATACTCTAATAGACAAAAAATAATACACTTAAAGACAAAAATATTTTAATCTTCGTTTGAGTACTTATATTTTAATCAACTCGATTGAAATTTAAACAAATAGACGAAAGAATGCTCAAATTTTACTAAAAAGGTTTTTACTCCGTAGAAGACAATAATTTTCGCTCTTCTGTTCTGAGAGTGTTCCTTTACTTTAATAAGGAAGTAAAAATTGGAACAAGTAGAGAATGATAGTGACAGTAAATTGAATGCAATAATGGTTTTAGAGTGTATGAGTGTGTCCAAAATGAAAATGGAAATTGAAGATACAAGTAGAAAATGCCTACTTTTTGTTCTTGAATTTTTTAGTACCTCCTATATATGTATAATTGTTTAATATTTTTTTTTTATTTTGATTGCTATTCACATGTTTAAACCGCCGTAGTAAAATAAAAATTTTAATCCGCTTGCGGAATAACTATTTTATAAACAATTTTAACGGTCATTATCCAAGCAAAATTAATTTTAAACTACTACAGGTGATATGAATTTGGTTGTTGTGTTTATTGTTTACAATGTGACCAGTACAGTTTGTTTTTCTGTCGGATTAAATTAATACAAATGCCAAATTGGTATATAAACTCGTTTATAAACAAAAATACTAATATAATGATATTCCAAACGTTATTTCAGTAATAACATGAATTATAACGTAAATATGTACAAACATCAAACGGAATAACTTAACAGTAACAAACATTTGGCATTTAACATTTACGAGTATAGTATACAGACACAAACTGTTCCCGGGAAAATTTTAAAATATGAATTATTTGTCAGCCAAATTATTTTTTGTCCGCATATCCAACATGGAATTTTTACATATGTTTGCTTTACCGTGATAGAAATATATATATATATATATATATATATATATATATATATATATATATATATATATATATATATTTAAATAGCTTAACTTATATGCACAAAATTAAAATTTGCTACCTACTTTCTAAAATGGATTTTATTATAAAAGTGAGTTCAGAATATGAGTCAAAATGTGTACTTACTTACTTTTAATATATAATTTTAATTTACAAGATAAAAATATACAAATTACATGGATTTTACCAATCTTTAAGCTGTACTGTTTTCAATAAAACAAAAAAAAATCAAATTTGACAAAATACGTTTTTAAAAAATATCACAACATAATTTTTTTATTGTGAAATGTATAATAGTTATCAAGTGTGTTACATTACAGATAAGTCACGTGGGAAAAGTTTAGCTCATGAGGCCGTCAGGCCGAGTGTGGTATTTTTTCAAGTGGCTTAGGTAATTAACACACGTGTGCCATACAACATTTTATCCAACACATTTTAATCATTGATATAAAATACGTATAAGATTTTTGACAGATGGAATTTCGAAATGACATTTAGGAACAAAATAGTGTAGAGAAGGTTTTATAACGTAGTTACTATGATACGAACCAAAAAACAGTGAGCTAATATATTTAGCTAACTAGTGACTTATGACCTACTTTATTTATCTAAAAACAGCATACTTATATCGTTATAATTACCCGGTGTTGGATAAACATACAAAACTCTATATACTTAAAACAATTAGTCTCCGTATACCAGTAAAGTAAAAAATTATTCTATTCTGTTAAAGTTTTTTATTGAATATATATACACGAAATAAATTTTATATTATATTTACTATTTTAAAAAATAAAGTGATGTATTGACTCACTAAATTTTTCGTAGAGAAATCGAGAAAAAAAAATTATATTTATTATTATAAATAAGTACGCCAGTTTAATCTCCGTACAACTGTAAATTATATAGAATCAATTCTTTTAAATCGCAATTCATGAGAATTACTTTTCTTAAACGGTTTGTCATTCTTTCCACTAATTTTCTTGGAGTTTAGTAGTCAATTTTACCCCATTTTTTCTACCATAAATGTAGTATATTCAATGAGATTCATATCTGGAGACTAAGGAGGCATTTTTAATTGTTGTCTTCAATTGTACAATAACTATTCTAGCAGTTTACGTGCAGTATGTATGGGGTCATTATCTTGCTGAAAGATATAAGTATACACAATATTTCAGCACATTTTCCAAATTCTCTTTTAAGATATTCAAATAACCCATTTCTTCATCAATAAAAACTGAGATTCCCATGCTTTCTGCTCTCATACAGCCTCATACAAGCATATACATACTTACATATTTCATTGTTGGGCTTATTTTTTTGGTTTTTATTTGTTCATTTTTCCTTTTCCAGACAATAATGCGTCCATCTGATCAAAAAAGGTTTATTTTGGTTTATCTGAAACAATTACTGAATGCCAGAAATTTTCAGGGTGGTTTATATATTTCGAAAACAAAGCGCAAAGATATGTGAATGGAGACCAGTTGGTTTGAGTGCAAGGAACAGTAAATTAAATCCCCAATGAAGTGAGGTAATGTGTTATGTATATCGTATTCTTGTAACATAACAGCACAAAAATACTTGTGGTCTTTAAAAAATTACATTTTTAACCTTAGAAACAAATATTTAATACCCTACTCTTAATACTATCTATAAAAAACTACTTGACATGAAAACACGATATTGTGTTATGAACATTTCCTGCTATATTTGATATAATGTGCCTGTTGTCAATGTTCGTCCCCTCCTTAAGATATTGTGGATTAAATATCCTTCCGAAAGCCATTGCAACCCTTGGTAAACAATCTCCGCGGCCTATCGAGTGTACAGGGCAGGATCCGGGGTTTCCGGAGCGTGAAGTCCGGACCTGCCCGTCCTTAATGATGCGTCGTCGTGTTCCGGCCGCGTTTTATATAAACACGCCTATAATCGCAGACATTACACTGCCTTGATGTATCGTTTGCCACAAAGGAAGCTAACGGAGGTTATGACAACAACTCTGCCCAAATATCCACCTACACTTACTACTTTCGAGGAAGCTGTTTATAAACATACATACATATTTATATCATATTACATGATCAAGTAAAGTGGGGGAAATGATAAAATGTCTTTGTTTTTCCTGCCCGCTACATACATATAATAAAGGTGTTCACAATACGTTTTGACAATATTTAGCGTAATGTCTATCCGTCCGTCCATCCGCCAATCTATTCGCATCAATGTGTTCCAATCAATTTAGACAGGTAATACGGTAATAATTTCAAGTCAATGCAATGTTATGAAGTAGAAAGAGATGGCACCAGGGCTATATTTATGCACAGGCTAACTAGGCTGAAGCCAATGGGCCCGCACCACAAAAGGAGCCGCACCATATAACAACTTTATTTTATATGGACTGATTCGGTCACAACTCGATTGAACTCTTCAGTGGATAGGACAGCTCATAACTTTGAACCTCCATGTTAGAAGGCAGGCTCAAATTTCGGCTTTGCACAATATAGAAAATTATATTTTAAGAGAAATAAGTTATGAAATTATTATCATTAGATTCTTTAGTATTAAAAGTGATTATTTAAATACTGTATTACTCATTACTGTATTCAAGTTTTCAACGAAAATATAAGTTTTAATCATCCCTAAATCCATTTTGACTTGTTTCGGAGTGACAACTATGTATGTATCTCGCATAATCTCCAGTTTTTATTTTATCAGCAGAGCCAAAAGAATACTTTACTAGAAGAGTTTTTTGAATTTGTCGCATAACTCAAAAATGATTAACCGTTGTTGAAATTTTGTATGAGTGATTGCTGTAATATCTAGTTGTGTACCTCTCTTTTTTATTGCAATCGGCAGTGGCAAAGGGGCCTTTACAAAAAGGTTTTTTTTTTTAATTTTTCGCGTAACTCAAACACGACTAGCAGTAGAATGTTATAATATCTAGTTGTGCACTCCCTGTTTTTTATTGCAAGCGGTAGTGCTAAAAGACATTATACTCGAGGAGTTTTCTTTAAATTTTTCGCATAAATTAAAAACAATTTGCTTTAGAATGATCTCACTTTCAATTGAAATAATTTTTTTAAAAAAAGTGCTACAAAAATGTGCATTTTCCTAACATGTTTACTTCAAATTATACAATCAATAGGGCCCGTATCACAGGTTCATCCTAGGGGCGTACAGATCCAAAATAAGGCCATGGGTGGTACATGATGGGATGGAGTGTACGCGGCAAAGAGCGAGACTTGAGTTGATGTAACATGTAACGCCTATTGCATTCAGATGTATTTTTCGAGTCTAAGAATCCAGTGGATAACCCAGATTAAGAACTAGACGACAGTACAGATGTCATAACGAATCCCGAAAGCTTCATTCCTAAACAAGATAGTATTACTCATCTTTCTATTTTAAATTCGGAAAAAGATTTGGTCCCGAAAATAAAGAAACACTTGTTACAAAATAATTATATAAAGAATATTATTTTTATAATAACGAACCAAAAAACAACAGTAAAAAAGGCAAACAAAATTATATTCTGGAAAATAATACGAATAAGTGTACACACACTTTTAAACAAAGTATCTCATTATTTTGCGTTTACTGTAGCTTAAAAATAATTTAGAATTTTGAGACTAATTGAAAAGGTTGTTAATATTTTTTTTTACAACATATATTAAAAGCTGTACTTTCTTGTCTCCACATAGTGAGGAATTTTCCTTCTCTAGAAAAAAAATACAGTGTTGTTAACAGAACAACAAGGATATTTTTATAATAAAAATTCTTATTTAATAATGATACTCTTTAAAGAAAATATAGCAGTTATATCTAGTTCTATTTTTTTTTTATATTATTTTACAATTTGACATGTTGCTACACCTTTTCGCCCAAATAAATCGATTTTAAACATGAGAAAAATATTGTGCTTAACATGAAAGGAAAGTACTTTTTCCACTTAAACTTATACTCGAGTGGTAAAAAGATATGTTCTCCTTTCTAGTTTGACAAATAACTATTCCTACGATCGTATGGAAAAGTCATAGTACCAATATTCAAAAGAATGTTGAAAATATCACTTTAACAACACCCAGAACGACAAGAACCTTGCCGGTTTCTGAAATTTATTACCACACTCACAAAGAAATGTTTTAAATAATTTATTGTACTAAAAATAGAAGGGCAACAGGTATTTATTTCTTTACTACTGTACGCTTTATCAAAGATTATGTACCTTTTACAAATTTTATGGCATCATGACAGGGGCCACACACTCAACCATGCCTTACGAATCCAAACCTCCTGAAGAGTCTGAGCTTTAAACGTTTACCTATAATTGGTCGGCTAGAGTCACCAGTATTAACATAACTTAATACTAGCAAAAACTACCACAATTTCTGAATTCTGATACAATATGACTCTTCTAAATCCATATTTTTCTTCATTTGAGAATATTTCTAATAGCGAAAACGTGAAATGATGTGCTGTTTTCGATTTTGAAGTCTGAAGTAAACTAATTTTCTTCTCTCTATAACAACTATTTTGAGATGATATCTTGATTTTTTATTTCATTTGAAAAAAAAAAGGTAATAAATATCAGATTGACATAATAACAAATAAAAACACCATAGTTATAGCATAATAATTACACGGTGTTGGAATAATATATAAGTTCACGATCATACCAAAAATAGTACGTAATGCATGTGTGTGGCAACGGACAATGCAAAACTCATATGATTCGTTAAGCTCGTATTTCAATATTCATATTCGTTTTTGAAAATGTTGAATACAGTTTACAGCATCATAATACGTATTTTTAACATGGCTGAATGTTATATTCTAATAATTAATAATTTATTAGATTGTTTTTCGGTTTTGAATAATTTGTAATTATTTACTTTCTTTTTACTGCTAAGTAAATTATACAAACAATGTTGTGAATTGCAGTCACTTAAAACGCATACGCGAGCTGTCAAGTCAAATCGTGCATGCCCTGTTGGTGAGTGCAGGAGTTTTGAGGCAAACAAATGGTCAGTTAGTAGAATAATATAGAAACAGTTATAATTTCCCGTTGTTTTGTGCTAAAAGCAAAGGAAATGATGAAAAATGAATCCGTTAGTATAAATGGCCCTCGAGTTTTAATTTCCTCGTAATGCAGAATTGTTTGTAAATTATTGCATCAGTTTGAATAATCATCAAAATGTAATAGACACTCATACAACGCGCAGCAAAGTTAATTAATCAAATCGAATTGATTACAAAGCAAACTGTGATGAAGCACTAATCATAAATAATTCACTTCCAAATCAGTTTCTGTTTTATTTACTCAAATCTGCTGTGGAAAACTATACATATTACATTACATACACTCATACAAACTTCATATATCAAACACAAAACAAACCATTTTAAGTAATCATTGTATTTTTCATTGAAATGAATTCCTATTATACCATGTTTGTGCATAAGTATATACACATATAAGTAGGGTCTGCAAACAATGTGACATTCTTAGTCGGGATGTAAAGAATAAGTAAAAACCGTTACTCTATATTATATTTCGTGACACATTACTTGCATTTTAGTGGTGTGGTTGTTCTCACACTCTGTTCTTGAACTCGGAACGGGCTAGAGATGCAAAGTTTAGTTACATATAAGTACTTGTAACTAGGAGCGGCAAGTACGAGGGTGCATCAATCCAGGTGTACCCAGGGACAAAAAAATTGGAGGTGCAATACACCCACGGTGAACTATACCTAAAAACCTTTTACGATAGCGAGAGTAATTTAAACATTCGCGCCATTTGTTACTTTTTTTAAATGAAGTATAAGCTTTTTTCGCTTTGAACCATATTCAATGATGTTTTCAAACTGTATTCATTCATGGCATCATAAATAGAAGCATCGCCAAAATGCACTAGTTTGAACCATATTTAATAAGTCATTTTGGTTGGTAGATTTGACAACTTAACAAAAAAGAATAATTGTCATTATTGAAATGCCGTAATGAACAAATAAAACAAAACATTTTTTTTAAATATTGGATTCATTAATATGCAGAATATTTAAGACATTTAGCTCCGCTGACCATTCAAATTTCCTTCTCTTTCCCCTCACTACTGTTAAAATGCATTTCAAACCGCAACTTGTCGTCGGTTTAAATACAATTGAATACGGTTCGACTGTGACGTCATTCCGTTTCAAACCGCTACTTGGCGTCGGTTTAAATACAAATGAATACGGTTCGACTGTGACGTCATTGTTCGAACCATATTCAATCGCGAAAATGAATAGTTTCAAACCACTACGAACCAGTATCAAACCTCTGCTCTAGGTAGAGTACACGTTCGTGTACAAGTAGTCGTTTGATTTAAGTTCACATGTCGTTATTCGTTACTCAGAATGTTCTGATATTATCGATTAATGCTGAACCGAGAAACGATTCGTTTCGGAGACTACTTTTTTTTACTTTTGTCGACATTTTGCTCTAGTTTCAACAAGCAACTTGAAAGTTGGAATGAATTTCTTAATAACGGTATGAGAGATTTTTTTTGAGTATTGCAGTGAATTCGTCGTTAAAAATTGCCTAAATAATGTACAAGTTAAAATATTTTTTGTATTGAAAAAAAAAATACATTTTTGGTTATACGAGTATCTAGTCACCTGAGCATTTTTTTCAAAAAAAAGGAAAAAATAACCCCCATAAAAGGCAACTTTTATCTAATTTCACCGACTTTCGTATCTCTAATACTTCTCGAGACCCCATAATTAAACAGTTTCATTGGCCACGCTGTATATGTACATTTCGAACTAGATTGTTAGAACTACAGCTGTTCATCAAACTCACTTTCTAGTAAAGAATTAAATAATCTGTTACATGTTCTAAATATAAAATATTTTGAGTAAATGAATAGTTAATTCGCAGCGTATTTGTATAATCAAATAACAGTTTGGCATGGTAGGCAGCAGGTAAATTTGAGCCCAAAAATTAATGATTTAAAGTTGTTGAAAGCCGTCGTTCAACAAGTTTAGCTGCTGTGTCTCCCTTGGCGACCAGCAGGCGAAACATTCCCAGCAGGAAGGAATTTTGACAAAGAGACAAGTTGCCTGGCAACTCATGAACAATTGCCGTGTATAAACAAGGCTGAATGGACGTTTGAACGTTTGTGTTTATGCTGCTAAGAGCAACAATCTTGTGTATAATTAGGTTTATTTGTGTTTTCACTTTTCTCAATTTTAGCCCTGTTTACTAATGGGAACAAATGAAAGTGTTACCAAAATGCTTGTTTTGAAACGCGAAGTCATAAATAACTAACTTAAACTCAGGTATTATTTTTATCTCAAATTAATGAAATTTTTATATTCAAATTAAAAACAATTCATAGTATTGGCCATAAATTTCGATAACTGTGAGAGAATTTTAAAAATAAATTACTGATTGGTTACCTCAAAACTAGTTTATTTTAAATTAATAATACATTATTTATTAATAAAGTGTATTGTGATAGAAGGATGGGTTGCCGCACAACGGCTCGGTGTGTGCTGGCCTTGCAGAGACTGTAGGCTGACAACCTGCATCTCTAAAATGCAAGTAAAACATGTCACGAAACAAGTACTTCAGGTACTTGAGGCCTTGTTCCACATAGGAATGTTGTGCCATTGATGATGATGTATTGTGATAGATATTATTTATCATTTCATTGGTTTTGTGTATTATAAGAATTATAAATGTTAAACCAAAGTAGCAATTGATATAAATTATTTAAAAATATAGCAATACGTTAGAAATCCAGTACACAATAAATTGTGTGAGATAATTTAACTCAATATAAAATTAAACTAAGTAGGATGTGGGCAAAATATGACACTGTTACAGAAAATAGTTTTTAATTATTGTTTGTCATAGTATACATATTAAGTCAAATAAAATACGAAAATCTAATTTCCCTTGGAAATACATGAAGATTGTAGCAAAAATATAAAATAAAAATTAAAAGGATCTTAGAAATTTCAAAATAATGATATTATGTTTGTTAGTACCGTTTTCCAGAAACTAAATACCTTCTTACCTTAAGAATCTATAATTTGTTTATGATATAGGGCATTGGAACATTTAAATGTTAAAGAACAACTGCACTAGAGTACAGATCAGTGGCATTATCTATTACTGGGTTATTCGATGCCCAAGACCCCCAAGTTTTAGGAGCTCTGATTAAATCTAATAAATAATATATCAAAATAATGAATTTTCAATTTCGCATAAATAATTCAAAAATAAATATTTTTAAAATGAATATTTGAAAGTTCACATTATTCGAGCAAATTACCACTTTAAATATTTATCAAATAAAAATTTATTTGCTTCTAAGCATTATATTTTTCTACCACTTTTGCCCAATTGCAGAAACGTTTATCAATTCCTTGATCAATCAACGGATCATCAAAAGGAACAAATCTAATGCGATTTTTGACAGTAATGATTTAAATGTTATAAAAACAATGAAAGTGATTCCAATTTGTTCATATTAATAGTTCGTTAACTGAACGTTTCTGCAACCAGGTATAAGCATATTAGATAGTGTATCTTTCCATTTTATGTTTCTTTACAAATGGGTCATTGTTCTTTAACGTCGTTTGTCGTCTATTTGTTTTGACTTAATTCATGTAATTTTTTAACAATATTTCCTGTATTTTAAAAATTTAATAAATTTTCATTTTCGATCAAACATCTTTTTATTATATTTATACAGATCAATTCATACCTTTTATTAATTCCTTGTGAATCTATTTAAAATGTTTTTTCCTATTATCGACACTACTGCTTTAGGAACAAAAACATGTGAGGATACAAAGAAAAAATTATAAGATCATCAATCAAAATCTGAACGTTTTCAATCAATTTATAGCTGCATGAAGCTTTTCTTGGCGAGCTGTCTTTTTTCGCAGCCATCTATGGTTTTGACACGACATTATCGCTGAGATCACCACACACATAATTGAATATTTTCTTAATTAATTCCGCACCCCATTTCCCAGAAATTCTATTTGAGAAGTGAAAAACATCCTGTGAGCAGGAATACCAGCTTTTTGTTAATATTTCTCCCAAAATAAAACAATTCAAGACGGATATCTTATCCCAATAATAAACCGTAATTTCAGACATAATTACAAAGCTGAAGAGTTGATCATTTCATAGCCGGGGGTTAAAATGTGGAAAATTATTTCTCACAGAAATTGACAATTTTCAGATTATAATTTGATGTACGAAGGTGGATATTAAAATTCAGCATCTTGATATTTATACGTTTAATACAATATTGAATTATTAAAATTCCTAAGACATTGTAAATTTATTTAAAAATATTTAATACTTTAAAATACAAAAAAAAAACTACACAAAGGATATTTTTATCTATCTACCCTATATAGGTACTAAGAATAAAATTTTAACTCGTTTTTAATGCATGTGTGTACCTGTGTCATAAATTGTAATAAAACAGATCGATGTGGTATGATGATAGCAAATGCGCTTCACGAACCAGCGATTTTGGATTTGAATCCTGTTCAAGGACGTCGTCAAGGGGGAGCAGGTAGAGACATGGGCGCCCATAAAATATTTTTCAAAGGGGGGCAAAATAAATAATAAAAAAAGAATAAAATAGATATATATTTTAATGTTCAATTGTACTAACAAGGCTTAAATTTTAAGCAACACTTAACATAAAATACTAATCGAAATTTTTATAGCATTCTTGAATAGTTCAGCTGCCTCTACCGTAGAGGCAGCTGCCCCCCCCCCCCTACCGACTCTAAAAAATTGAGAACTTTTAAATAATAAAGTGGTCGAAAAATTTACAATAAAAACCCAAGATTGTTTAGTTAAATTTTTTTTTCTTGTAGTAAATGATTAAAAACTTACAAATTGTATTTATTTTACCTACAGTACTCATCTTCTAGCCATGATCTGCCCCCTCCTCACCCCCACAGGCACATTGGCTGGCGACGCCCTTGATCCTGTTTAAGGAGTTTTCTTCACCTCAACGCCATCAACATTGTACAACAACGTAAAATGTTATAAAACTCTTACTCTCATTAAGTTATCACCATTTTAAAAAGTTTAAATGTGTAGAAAAATCATAATAATTTTTAAAATAAAAGCACAATCAGAAAAATTGTGAAAATTTGAATTTGTAGGTTTTATAATATTGAGAAGTCTCAATCAGAAATTTGAAGTATAAACTGTTTAAAAAAGGTGTCAAATTTAATTTTTATCACAATTTATATTATCCAGAATGAATTATATTCTTTATTCAAAAAATATTTTATGTAGAACAAGGCTTTAATTCCTCCGATTAATAGAATCATGATTTTTTATAACTTAAAATTCTCTCATGCTGACCTGTTCCATGTTAGTCTACTTAAGAAATGTCATTATTTCTAGTTTATGACTTATTTATAATATTGCCATGTACGTTTACAATCTAATCTGTATACTCATGTTTACGTGTATCTGTATATAATTTTTCGTGAGAACCTATAATTGGTCATTGACTATCGGTTCTCCCTCAGAAATAAATAAAATAAAATAAAGTACTTGTTTCGTGACATTTTACTCGTATTTCATTGGTGTATGTTTTGAACCTACAGCCTTTAAATAGCACCTACAGCTTATATTGAAATCTGTACCACTCCGACACAGCAGAGTTAATATTTGGTTAGATTGGCGAGTTATCTAACTCCGTTCAGTGCTTATAATGTTCCTATTTAACAAATAACACTAAAAAATTATTAATCTATTATTTATTTTACACTTTTGTAAAAATTAATAAATATGGTTGCCAAATATATCAATAATAGTATATCAAAATTTTATTAGGGATAGATATTGTGTTACACTTATTCGATTTTTATAAATAAAATAAAAAAACTATATCTACCTATAATTTCTATTACTTTTTGTGTATAAATAACTAAAAAAATATGTTTACTTCGGAAATCAACAACACTTGAAGAAAGAGTTCAAGAAGATAATGTTAACGTGAAATTTAGTTGTTTAAAGCTTTTACTTATATTTTAATCAACAGTACAACATAACCAACAATTATGATCGCATAAAGGCCGATATACAAAATCACTTATTCACATGTCAAGTTACCTAAGATATTTACGAGTATATTTTACGTCTAGTGTTGCCACGAGATGACAAAAGCGAAGTCTTCAATGTAAATTTATAATAATTATTATTATTTTTAATAATATTGTTGGAAATGAGATTTGATTAGAAGTTTCATATTGTCATATCTCCTAAGTATTTTTAGAAACTGGAGTTGAATCTCGTCGCAGCGCTACTTACGTCTTAAATTATAATTAACAAACCTCAGTGTAGATATCTCTTTAACCAGATCAATATTACAAATTGCTATGTATTTTTGAATTTCAATTATCAGCGGTTTTTTTTCTGTACAGAAGCCTTTAATTAACTGACCGAACTTAAAAATTCAGTACTCTTGTAACCTTTAATACTGAATGAAACAATTCACTATGCCCGTTTAGTTTGATCCTTACTTGAATAACGTAGTGAATGGTTGTACATGTACATTCGGCTTAGTTTGGAACGAATTGTACTGTACAGAAGTTGGGTGTCCCTGGCATACAGGCACAATGAGAAAGTAAAGTGACCCGCATGTGTTGCTATCAAGCGATCAAGTAACGTGAGAGCAAACAGATCCGTCCCGAGTCCTGCTCCATTCCCGGCTCAGAGTGCCAAGACACTCGCAGATTACCCGACGACACCGGTCGTTAATTACGAATACAAAAACAAACACTACCTTTATACCAAAACAAAATCCGCTAAAGATAAATTTGGAAAATAAAAACTAGTATAGTACATTAAATAAGGGTTGGGATTCTACAACTCGTAACAATAACAAATAATAATTTATTTTAATAGTTTCAATTACAAATTACAGATGTCTCCCTATACAGAGAATCGCAAATTTACTTTCTAGTTGATACTCGTTCAAATATTTAAATTATAACAATCGAAGTTATGGAATCCCACCAAAGATTTAAGCTGTGCAGAAAAAGAGAGTACAGTACGACTGTCAATAATGTTTTTTTATATAGTTGTAAATTAAATTTTAAATAATAGTTATATAAGCAGCAAGGAACAAGGAATGTAAGCACATTATAACCTTCGAAAAGGTATGAATCGAGGTAAAGCTTGCGGAGCCGAAGTTCATGTTATATTACGAAATAATTGTATTCGAGTCGTTTATTATATTTTTCATGCCACCAGCAGCATTTAACTCCAAATAATGTTAAAGTATTTGTAAAATGTGGGCCACTTGTTAGTTCAGATTTGTTTATTTGGAAGTTTTTTTAGTTTATTTTGCCAGATACTAGACGACCAAATGAATATAAAATTCGTATGATTTTCATAATTACTCTGTTCGTAGGACTGTTGACAATGATATCCAAATAATAAATATTTTCTAAAACTTACGACTTATGTTGCTTATAGAAGTATTTTACAGTATTAGCAAGGTAAAATCGTTTTTAGAAATTCTAGACAATACAAGTTTTTGCAAAGTTTTATTTTGTCTTGTCTACACGGCAACACTAATTGCTATAACATCTAGTTATGTACCTCCCTTTTTGATTTCAGGTGGCATTTTCAAAACAGTTTACTTTTTGCAAAAACTTAATAAAAAACGATTTAGTTGGCTTTTAATTTTTGTAGGAAATATTTGATTTGTTAATAAATTGTCATTAACAAGAGTCAGAATATATACCTGAGACATATACCGGGTGTCCCAGCTCGACCGACATATGGGAGTTTTACATGGGAAATCAGTTAATTATGAATAGTATCTCCCCAGTGCAAGATATTAACTTGAAATTTTGTATACTTATCGGAGAATATTAATTCTATGGATCACACTTATTTGAAATATGCAATTTCGTCTGCAGGGCGAGATTTATTAAATTTAAAATCTAATATTTTCGTTCAAAATCAGACAGCCATGGAAATAAAAGAAAATATTTATCTGACAGTTTAGTGAAGTATCACTTATTTTAATTCTTATTCCCTGTATTTTAATATTATTTAAGTTGAATTTAGTTTCTATTTGTTAAATAATATACCAATATTACAAAAATATAAATTTCTACAATGGCATGTCATTAACTGTCAGAACTATCAGATAAATATTTTCTTTTATTTCCATGGTTGACTGATTTTGAACGAAAATGTTAGATTTTATAATTTAATAAATCGCGTCTTGCAGACGAAATTACGTATTTCAAATAACTGTAATCCATAGAAATAATATTACCTAATAAGCATACAACATTTCAAGTTAATATCTTGCACTGGGGAGATACTATCCATAATTAGCTGATTTCCTATGTAAATCTCTCATGTGTCGGTCGAGCTGGGACACACGGTATATGAAATATCTATTTCTTTTAACAGGGCCGTGCCTAGCAAGCGTGCAATGTGTGCAAATTTAGGGGCGACCGATTTTTTTAATTCAACTCTCCAACAGACTAATGTCTAGTAACAATACAATGGACCTTCAGATTATATTGTGTTCCGAACCACTCGGAACACTCCGACGTTCGGTTCAGCGAGTCGGTCAACTGGCGATAATACAAATATTACAATTTGCAGTTTGACTGGCAACAATTTTCCTCAGCAAATCTTTAGCCCTTACGTTATAACGGACTTCTAGTGGAGGTGGGAATATATCGTGTACAAAATAATCTGCGATTTCACTCCAAATCATTCTTTTGCACAATCAACTTTTTTATTGTAGTTTCGTTGTAGATTCAAACGAAAAAATAAATTCTTTAGTTTTATGTGGTTCTAATTATATATTCCTCTCTCTTTTTTATTGTTATATATGCATGACTCTTCATAATTTAAATCTGTGATTGAAGGTTAAATAAATAAATAAAAGTACATTAAATAATAAAATAGTCTTATTACGAAAATTTTAGATAAAAAACAGTTATCTGGGACTCAATACAAAAAAGCGGCTCGAAAAACAAGAAAAAGAAGAGAAACTTCACAAAACACACATTTTTAAAAATTTAAGTTTTGGTTGGGGCCGGCTAAGTATGTTACACATAGGCGACCTATGAGCTAGGCGCGGCTCTGCAAGTTTAATTAAGTGCAGCAAGAAATGTGTATAATTTAGCGTACAAGGAAATCATGTGCTGTGCACATCAGATTTTTTTACTAGTTAATGTAAAATTTGTTTACAAGTATAACAGCGTAGTTTTGTTTAATCCAGTTTCATATTCTGGAATAATGTATAAATTTGAACGTATACATACTCAATGAGCTTTTATGTTCGTATTTAATGTAAAATCAGTAAATATTTGTACTGTAGAAGTATAATTAATACTCCATAGTAATATTAATAAGCCACAAATATGGAATAATATTTGATAAGATAATTCAAACATTTCTATTCAGTAAAATATTATTTTAATAACATACAAACTACATACATTAATTAAATTTTGATTACAAAGCACTTAAAAATTACTAAATCAAACAATCCATAATAACATTCTTGATTATTTTTCAAATATCACACTATAATCATATACATGAAACGACCAGTATGGTAAGTGTCATTTTTCTCATATTTGCCCGTGGGTTAAAGTGTGAGTATTTTTGCCAACACTGCGCATGTGCAGTGTGAGAAATGTCATTTCTCACAGTAATTGCTAACATTGCGCATACGTGAAGGTACTCTTTGTAAGGTTACCTGAGCCATATTGTTTTTTTTATGTCAAATAGTTTTCGTGCATGTATTTTTGTTCTGTAACGTTTAACCACAGGTTTAGCAGTATGGTTGTGTGGTCATAGAAAAAGATTCTGCCACTCGTGCAGAGTCATCCAGTTCCCACTTTGTGTGATTCCAGCAGTTGACTTCGCCTCGTGCCGAAATTTTGCCACCTCTTAAGAAATAGGAGACTATCTGCACTTGTTGCTCAATATACAACTATTTTGTATTCTTATAATAAAATCTGTTGATTTTCGTCACCTAAGCAACGACGGGAATCACAATTTTCCACGTCTATCCCAGATTAGTGTGTAGGAAATTTTGGAAATATTATTTATAATAAAAATATATTACTGTTTACATATCCCTCTATATAATAATAATTAAAGAAAGAAGAGTATTATTGAATGAAATTTAATTTAAAAAAACAACAAATTTAATGCACTTGGCATACGATGTTGGCAACAACTGCTGTCATGTTGACAGATTGACAGCACTAGGCAGTATTGAAACACATAACTACAAAACAGACTTTATGATTTTCGTACAAAAAATATTGCACAAATCTCTTGCATGAACTTTTTTCTCGGATTCGTTCTATTGCAGCGCTCGCGCCACAAAATACTCATCCGGGAGAATGACGTTTCCACACTTGATATGTAAATAACTATTACGTGCTACTATTGACATAAATATAACTTACTTCCATAGCAAAGTAACATAAGTCGTAGGTTACTGATAACATATATTATTTGGTTACCGTTATTAACGTAATTTTATCGAAAATAACTGTCCTATGAGATAAGCTGACCCGGTTTTTTTTGTTATTTAAATAGAATATGCTTGGTATTGTGAAACGTTAACCAAATATTTGATTTTAGTAACAAATGAAGCAAGCAGATTTTTCAAAAGTTTATTGGCCCAACTTTATCTTTATGATTAAGTTTTCGAGGTATAAGGTTGACAATAACATATAGAAAATAATATTTCAAACAATATAAAATAAATATATTACGAATAATAAAAAAAATGTTGTGGATACCACATGACTTCCTTGTATGTCTATTAAATTAAAGAGCAATGCATATCTAGATTATAACAAACCCACAAACAAACGGCTAATCGTTTTTGTGTTCTGTAAAAAAATACCCTACGAGCAAAATGACCTTTCGGCACTGGCAATTGCTATAAAAAAAGGAGGTACGTACACAACTAGATATTTAACAGTCCCATTTCCAATATACAAAATTTGAACATTCTACGATGAGTCATTTTTGAAATATGCGAGATACATATATAAGTACATTTAGACACCATGCCGAAACTATATAAAATGGATTCAAGGATAGTCAAAAAGTATATTTTGTTGAAATCTCAACACCGACAGTTTTCGCGATTACAATACTACCTTTACTTCATATAAGGAAATAAAAATTACAGAAACAATTACTTTGTTCAATCAAATTCATCAAGTTTTTCGGAGCTTTTTGCTTTTTCTAACAATTTCAAACAATAGCTGCAGTACATATATCAGTTACGGTGTTATTCTACAACCATACACAATACAAAGGTAGCGGGTGTAACATTTTCCGTTACCATGAAAGAGTATACAAGTATTCAATTGTTTTTTTATAAAAAATTAAGAATGAAGTTGATATTATTTAGAAAAGATTATAATACTCTCGACAAGAGTACATCTAGCAGCGTAATTATGAAAATCATACAAATTTCAAACACATTTGGTCGTCTAGTAACGGGCAAGATTAACTATTAAAACTTTTACAATAAATAAATCTGAACTGTTAAGTGTCAAGATTCGGAATATAAGTACATAATACAATTATTTTCATACGGTAATATGAACTTCGGTTCCGGAAGCTTCGCCTCAGTTCTTCTCGATTGTTATAATATACTTACATTTCTTGCAGCTTAAAAAAACTATAATTATAATAACATAGCAATATTAAAAACATTGTTTTATGACATGTATCACATAAACATTGCATTATTACTTCTCTTATTAAAAAAAAATAAACATGGATATGCTGATTTTTGTTTGAATACATCCTTTAAATGAGTTTACAATATTTATATATTCTTATAATCTGAAATACGAAATTTAAATTCTTTAAATCTCACCTTATTTTAATATAATTTAATGTAGTTAAGTTTGTGATTGACATGTCATAAGTGACAAATGACAGCATTTTTCTTCTTTTAATTTTTCAATGACAACTATGATTTTTAAAATAAAAAAAAACTTTGTACGTCGTAAGTCCTTTAATAATTTTCACGGTACTCATTCGAAATTCCTAACTCGGCTCCTTCGTCGCCTTGTCCGGATACATCTTATTGGTACCGCAAAAACTCATTTCCCAGACTTATAATGTAAAGTACTATTATTTTTCTAATATAATATTTTACAAAATTTTATTTTTATCATCAATCAAAATTCAGGCTACATGTTTTGTAGAAAACAGGTGTCATTTCTTTTTTACTTTTTGTTTATTTCTGTAGTTTTTAGTGAACAGCTAACAACAGCTGAGCTACTGAACAAATAGAGTAATTGCTAAAAGATCATAGAGTGAATGGATCACCATCACCCACTTTTCATTATCTAAAACCCGGACAATCTTTCTAAGTGGAGAAAGGAGTTGAAGAGTCCCGTAGCGTCGGATGTCAGGACAATTGGATTTGATGTTTCGCAGCCAGGACGTAATGGTAATTGCACCCATGGGACGTAGGATGTGGACGAAGGCCCAGAGGAAGTGCAATACGGCGCCAAATTCAAATTGAAATGGATAATAGTGTCGTTTATAAAATTAGACTTTGTACACAACTTTACTTTGTTAACCTTCATATATATATTTAGAAATTATATTTGTTTATAAATTCTACTGGAAAAGGTAAATGGGTTTAGATTAAAGTGTAAAGTATATGTAAATTTATGTCAAAGTTAGTTGCAGAGGCGTAGTCTTAAAAATAAAGTGGCAATACGCTTTCGTTAGACAAAAAAACTGTTCGAAATCTTGAAACAGTTATGTGATTATCCCACGTAGGTACGTCATTTTACCCCAATCAGAATGCTTCATTTGATTCTTCGAACAGTTTTTTAGAGATAAAATTTGATAAAACCACAGTAACATAATGATGGTTATATTTTGTTAATACGAAAAATATTACGTTTGAATGGTTGCCATTCGTGAAATAATCAAGCAAATGTATGATGCAAAACACGTGAAAATTCAACTAATGGTAACAATATTATAGTGATATAATTCTGTTACCCCAATAGATTCCCGCTACCAATTAATAAATAGTGCTAGCCGGGAAAAATATTCCCGTCTAGTTAATAATCTAACCTCTTAAATGACATTGCCATTTTGACAAGTCAAACTTGTAGGTAATAAAACGTTCAGTCACTTTTACTTAAGCTTTATGCACTTCTGGTGGAGTACTCTCTAACTCACTATCAAACATTATGTTGAAAATAGTATTCATAATTACAGAAAAAGCAAAAAACCTGAATAATAACTGAACAGGTAGAATAAGTAAACATTTTGTTTTCTCTAATAGATCTTTAAGTTAATAAATAAATCATAATGAAACTTTTGTTGATGAACTTTAATAATTACTAAAAAATTGTGAATAAAATAACGTACAAACCTCGCGGGGAATGCTTTTCAGTGCATATAAGCTCGGCTGCAAATCAGGCATTTCCCGGCTCGATTTGTGATATACTATTATTTACTATATAATTTGCGATATTAAATAAATTCCAGCTATTAAGTACAGTATTTGGTATTCTCCAAACATAATATTTCTGTTTGTCCTAAACTGGTTAAGTTAAGTTTCATCTGAAAAAGTACCAATATCCAAAACTCACAATCCTTCTTAATATATCAATGCAAATGCAAGTCTATTCTGAGAGCTTTCTTCCGACAATACGATCATTATAATTCATTTCTTAAAGTTTCTGTTGACTTAAACTTATATTTATTTTAGATTTTCCAAATTTTTCTCCATTCGGCGGCAGCACTAGCAAGTTTCTTCGCATTGAAGCATATGTTTTTATACTTATATCAATATACATGTATACATAATACATATTATTGTTAATTTATTCTAACATTTACATTTTTACAGTTTTTTTTGTGCTTTTGTTTTTTTTTTGTTGCTATGAGAATATCAGAAAAATATTAATAATATCACTCTTCTCAACTAAGTATATTTATTCAAAAACCACATCTTTGTTAATTTAGTAAGGTTTTTTTTGTTTTTTTTTCATATTTGTATTTTTTTGTGCGTTTATTTTTTAATTTCCTGTTGATATCTGTCGTAGACATATTAAAATAATTAGTGGTTTATCACACGACTCTGCCGCGCTGCTACCTATTTAGTAGACATAAACGTCTGGTCCCTCACCCTCCTCGCTGACGGACTTCAAAGCGAATTTTATTTTGTTATTGCAAAAACACGATCGTAAAATGTAAACTACTTGCACAAACAATGTTAAGTAAATGGCAATTTTTATCTACAAATAATTTCCTTTATGATAAGAAAATTATTTTGGATAAGAATTAAAGTTCTACAACTTTTATATAGAAAGCATTTAAATCTATCTTACCGTTACGGCAGCGTTTATAAAAAAAGCATTCGCTCGATCGTTTTTTCGTCAACTTTAGTTGTAAAATTGGTCGCCACGAAATCTATTTAATTTTAATGGGATAATATATAGTCCAGCCTGAAAATCCATTATGTATATTAATAAAAGAATTTTTGAAATCGGATGAATAGTTTCGGAGATTACCTTACAAATTTAAAAACATTACATTTTTATAATATATACTTAGTATATATTTGTGGGGTTGCTCAGCATCATTCACCCAATCAGAATGCTTCATTTGAGGGCCTTAGGTAATTTTTTAATGAAGAAATTTGATAAAACCACAGTATCACAGTCATGGTTACATTTTGTTGATAACAATAATTTTAGGTTTGATGTATTGTCATTCGTGAAATAATCAAGTAAACATAATTCGAGCTATGAATTTAATTGGTAAAATATACCTACAATTCTTTCTAAGTAACGACAACTCGGGTCAAAAACGACTTCGCTGTTGTGATCTAAATGTCATTTTTGACACTTGTTCGTCTGTTACAACGCAACAACTATTCGTAATTTTTTTCCAATAAATCCATGGTTCTTATTATATTACTTATGAAAATTTAACTTTTTGTTAATTTTATAATTATTTGTAATCAATAAATAGCCTTTTGCGATGTAACAAAAACTCACGTCGTTACGGGTCTGGCTATTGGGGGATATATTCGCGGTGTGTGAGTGTATGTGTAGGGATGATGTGAGGCGTAGGCGACTTGATTTGCAACACAGCAAACAGCCGGAGGCCAAGCAAACAGCCCGAGTGTCATCAGTTAGACACAGCTACTTCAACGACGACCACGAGGAATAGTTCTCTTTCAAAGCAAACATCGGCTACTCAACATTACCAACATAAATACCAACCTAAAAAACTTTCACAGGCTTCCGTCATATTAAATTTATTCTTTTATGTCTATTTTTTACTTTAAAGTACACAAACTATGAAATGTCGTTCTGCTTACTGGGGGTAGATAGTAGTGCTGGCAACGGAGACCGGATTTTTTTGAGTCCGTACTTTGGGTCCGGACTAAGTCCGGACCCTATTAATGCAAAAATCCGGACCCGTCCGAGTCCGGACCCGTCCGTGTTCGGACCTGCGATAGTCCGGACCCGCGATAGTCCGGATCCGGCTGGTTCCATCCTAAAAAATTATTTAGCATTCTTAACTTAAATAAGTAAAAGTAAAAATCATTGCTGTCAAAAATATACTTTTCACTTAAACTTGATTTTATTTGCTTCGTAAATTTATTTATGCACCGCACCGGACCGGACCGTGCACTGGTATACAAATGCACCGGACGGGTCCGGACCGTGAAGGTGCATTTTAGACTGTCCGAAAAGTTCGGACTTTTTTAAGTCCGGACTTTTTTTTTCTTTGGGTCCGGACTCAAATTTTTCCGGACTTTGCCACCACTAGTAGATAGAGAACCGTGAATGCTATAAATAATGCAAAAGAAGAAAATATCTCAAATTAAAAAGTTACGGTATGTGGGTGAAATAATATTTTTTTTATATATAAAGGGACTACAATGGGTTTTTAAGGTAATATAATTGTATGTATGTCGTTTGCGATAAAAAAACTTTAATAATATAATAACCATATCTGGGGAAAAAAAAGAAAAAAGTTACGTTGGAATATACAAAAAATATTAATTTCATTTCACGTATCGATATTAATAGATGCTCTAAGAAACACGTTTTTAACTGAGAAAACATAGTAGGATTTATAATATAAAGCTTTAGCTTTTGTTAAAAAAATAAAAAACGATAAATTAATAAGAAGAAACAAAGAAAAAATAAAACGATATTGTTAAAGTATATAAACCAATATTTATTTTATTGAAAACAATCTATTTTGACACAGCACTTGATTTAATTAAACAAACTGTGCTTTATTTACATAATCCAGCAGCCATTATATTTTTCGGTACCAAGTTTTGTACCGTTTTCTACCCGAATATAACTTAGTGTAGATTCCTTACATTACATTCGTTAATCTTTCTATGAGATTCCTCCTAATTTGCAACAATCGATATGAAAAGATATATTTATAACTCACCAATAGATAGATGGGTAATTACAGAGACATCGAACTCACCTGAAACAGAAATAAATACAAGTAAGTCATATGTTTTCAAGTTTTTTATTGTTATTAACAAATGAAAGCCAATACTCGACCCATAATTTAATTGTTTAGCCATAAGTACCCGACTAATATTGTAGTTAGATACATGTATAATTTTTAAATATTTTAAACATAATTAATGTTTATTTCTTTAATTATTCCTTCCTTGTCATTTTCAGATAATCAGAGTGCTTTATTTGATTGAGGAAGGCATTTTTTCAGCGATAAAATTTGAGAACGCAGTAGGATTTTTATGAGTACCTATATTTTGATGATAAGAAAAATTTTATGTTTGAACTGTTGTTATTCGTGAAATAATTGAAATATCCTCATAAATACTGCGAAATGACAACTTGGGTCAAAAGCCATTAAATCACTAAAGCTTTGCCAATCTAAATGCCATTTTTGACACTAGTTTGTCTGTTACTAAGCAACAACTAATTTAATGGCTTTCTTAATAATACTTATGAAAAAATATTATTATAACCCTGTTCCTGAATATCACCGTTTACGGTTATGCAATTAACAAACATTTTTTTCTTATAGTATTTTAACAAACTTATATCAAATATCATCCATCTGTTCACAACAAACTCCGGTGGGAATTAATATGATTTAATATTGCGGACTCTCTCTCTCTCTTGATAGATATAGAGCAAAACTACAAGAGTGCAAAACATAACACAACCCCCCCCCCCCCTCCCCCTATTTAAAATAATGGACTACAGTATTACAATGTTTTATATCGTATTCAACAAACCTTCTTTTATTTCAAGTAAAGTAGTACCGACTCATAGACACCTTTTCCAAATTATACATTGTCAAAAGTAACAGCCAATTTCCTGTGTAAAAAAAAAACTACTACAAAAAACTAGACTTTTTAGATTATAATATGAAAATAGAAAAGAACTTTTAGCCGAGATGCACACAACACTTTTTAGGCGATTACAACAAGAAATTATTAATTTTCATTCAAAATCAATTTTTGACATCTGTCAAAATTTACTTTACGGCCGCATTTATTTTACGACCGCATTTACCTTACGGCCGCATTTACTTTACGGCCGCTATTTTTACTTGCAAATTCATTACTTTTTCATTAATATTTGGAAAGGAATAGTTAAAATTTTACTTACATTTGTTATTATATTCTAAAATAATTAATCACATTAATATGAACTATGTAAATCAATAATGAACAAACAAGCGGCCAAAAATTTTGACTCTGACAGATGTCAAATAAAAATTGATACTTTAAGGTTGCCAGCAGATACGAAAAACAACAATTTATGTACCAGCCGCCTAAAAAATAATTATTTGTTTGTTATATACCTACTTCATTTAAAATAGTTAGTTAAAATAGTTCTGAAGGCACTGATTGAAATTTGCGGTGATTGTTGCAGGGACAGATTGGTAGGGTGTGATTTGCTTTTACATCAAAGCTGCCAGTGTCTTGGCTTTAAAAAAGCACACTCCGTTCTCGTTATTCGAGCGTCGGAGCTTTTGTTCCTAGTCGTTAAGCCCGCTGTGTAAAAAGCTCCCAAAGTAAATTCCAAGGAGCTGTGATACAACACAACACAACTAAACAAGGATTGAGATTTCACAACAAATTTTCTCACTACATACTAAACTAAAATGAAAACGTATTCCAGAAGGTAAAAACATTTATGAAATTATAGACAATGTTTCTATGCTTAGAGTAAAATATTTAGGTTATATAAAACAAGATATAAAGTTCAGAGAATGAAATGATTTTTTTTAAACTCGGAAAATAAAAGGTGATTTTCATAAATTGAATACTTTTAGTGCTTCTAGGTGATGGCAATTTTCATATATTTTACTCAAATATTAATACGACAGGTAATAGACTACATACTACTAAGAATGTGAAATGTGACGTTGTACAACGAATAATAAATTTATTTAGTATATTATTGTATCTGTAATAACTTCCGAGTAAAACCATGTGCCCAACTTTCGATTCCAGACTGTATATGTGCTGTGAGTGCTCATAAACCGATTTTTCGGCTTAGGTTTTTTTGTGATTGTTTTCTAGATCGTGCCAGCAAATGTTCACTTTCTTGTTTCACTATAGACAGTAAAATTGTATTTTCTGTTTGTGAAAAACAATTTTTTATTTATTGCGCACTATATTTTTATTTTAAACCTAGTTTAAAAGATGTAAAAATTAATTTATCTATATAATACCCGTATATTGTCGATTTTATTAAGATTTTATTGCAAGGTCGTAGAAAAAGTGTAGTATGTAACACGTTTGTGAAGTCTATTTTAGTCTTTAGTCTTCGGCTCGTGTCGCAAACCACCCGAATGTAAAAATTCCACCCTCATGTAAAAATTTCAGCTTCACACACTTGCCACATAACATACTGTTAATATTTTTACAATTCTGTATTAATAATGTTGAGGGTACAGTTACTTCAACGAATTTAAGGTTATAGCACAAAATAATATTAATGATAAGCAAAACGTAAACCAAATATAACCTCCAAATAGTCCAGTCAAATAAGGGGAAATAAGAACAGTTCTGCAGAATGAATCTGAATAAGCTGAAATTTTGCACAGACCGTTGTTATGACATTCTAAAAATGAGATGAAAATTCGGCTATGCGATAGAGATAGCAAATCAAGATATCGAAGATCAAAGGTCACGAAAATCGTTTTTCTGCCAATATTTCGTTTCCTGTATATCGCACGTTATGAGTGATTATTATAAAATTTGTATTTTCTACAAGTTTGTCCATATGCGTTTCTTACGTATGATCAACATTTTTCGAGATATAGCGCGGGTTAAGGGATACGCGCATCTGTTGTTGATTCTGTTTAAAACGATGGAATTATAGTGATGAAATGCATTCTCCGAAAAATTTCAAGTACATTCACTTCATCAATTCAACAAGTCTCTAAAGACCGGTGAAATTATCAGCTCTTCCACCTACAAGTGCAGTAGCTCGACAGCATATCTATTGAGTCTACATTCAAGTACAGACCTGGTTGAGAATGGATTTACAACCTGAAAAATGGGGATGGGATTTACAGAACGAGATTCTGCAGCCAACAACAACATTATTTCCTCCAACACCTGTCACTGATTTTGATGAAGTATATGTATGTCAGTCTCAGAATATGTTACAGTCAGTCATGACGAAGGAAGAAGAGGATAGCAATGATTCAGAAGTTAAATTTAAACAACCAGAAGAAGAAAATGAGGACAAAGAACAGGAGTCTTAAAAACGCTATATCTCGAAAACAGTTGATCACACGAAAGAAATGTATGTAACGAAACTTGTACAGAATTCTATGCTCTTCAAGTTTTATATGAACCTCTAACAATATGCGAAGCATAGGAAGCGAGATATTAACGAAAAATTGATTTTCGTGACATTTTTCCACCTGTCTTTAGAATGTCAAAACGAAGGTTTGTGCAAAAATTCAGCTTATTAAGAGTCATTTCCCAGGATTGCTTTTATTAGAACATTAAAAAAAGATTCGAATTACTTCAGTTTTACCCGTTGTTCAGAATATGTATTTTCAAGAAAAGAGATGAGTTAATGATTATTTTTATGAATTTCTAGAATCTGTTTTTGCATGTTTTACATGGATGTTTGTGAGTATATTTTAGTAAGATTATATATAGACTCTTATGTGACCATATGATGATTTAATATAATTGTTCAATAAAAAATAGTACTTTACGAAGAGTGTTGCCGAAAAATTTAATTTAAGTACAAATAAGAGTTTTCGAAAATCAGTTACATTTAAACACTGCATGTTTTTTCAACGATAATTATAGAAAATTAAACTTATCCAACTTCTGGTAACACAAGGTACAATAGTGTACAATCAAGATAATTGCAAATGTACTTGTTTTTATTTATGCAGCGCGTAATTTCTTAAACAGTTTATAATGGCCACAGAACAGGGTTGTAACAAAACATACGATTTGCGGCCCTATGGTCGCCAAATTTTGCCTTCAATTTAGTTTGAATTTGCTTGCAAACACAACTGAACACGAATTACATTCGAATGATACTACATTACATTTTTCAAGATTTATAAAGAAAAGCAGATACATTACTTATGGCCGGTTGCACCAATATTACTTAAATTTTAAGTTTCTCTTAAATAGACAATATCGTATCGAAATAACATGTCAAATGAACTATTCAGCGTTGCTGTCAAAATTTCGATTAGCATTTTTTTGTTTAAGTGTTGCTTATAATTTAAGCATTGTTGGTGCAACTGGGCATTAGTGGGATTTTGAGAAGGTACACCGCTACATCGTTTTTTGGTAACCCTTCCCTGACGCACAACAACATTTAAATTGCTGTGATGCTATCAGAGTTGCATAAAAATCAGATTCTTTTTTTTTTAAATAAAAAAAATCAGATTTCTTTACTTAAAATATATTTTTTATTAAATCAGATTTTTTATAATAAAAAAATATATAAAGAATAAGTAAAAAAAAAGTACAGTAGAATCCATTTATAACGATAACTGATTATAACATCGATATTATAACCACTTGTTTGAAAGCGCACATACGCTAAAGTTATTTTACTTTTATCCATTATGGAGACTTCCGAGATCCCTTCAATGTCCTTATAACCGGATTTTACTGTAACACATTTTGAAGAAAAATTAACAAAAAATCACAAATTAGTGCAAAAAAATTCTGCGTTATAAATTCAAAATAAAATACCACAAAAGTCGTTTGACTGACGAAGTTAAAATATTACTAGTTCTTGAAAGTGTTGCCAGATGTTAACATTTCCCACAGGCTTTTTACCCTATTTTTCGTAAATCTGGAATGTTAAATAACAATTGCACAACAAGAAATTTAATTCAATGATTTAAAAAAAATCACTGTGATTTAAATCAATGCAACCCGGGATGCGGTACACCGAGTCGTTAGGAAACCATACCAATTATCTTGAAACACACTATAACTACATTAGATTTTTATGACCTAATCATCTTTAAAAATGAACTATTACACTAATAAGAACATTTTGTGGTATTTATGAAGTTATTTCTTATCTTTTAAATGTAAAATTGTATAACAGACTTCTTTTTGATGTTGTCATAGACAAAAAACGAATCAGTAGATGTAAATGCACGCTAAATTAATTCAGTAAACAAAAGCAGTTGTTTATGAACATCTTTGATCGTAACTCAATTTTTCTAACAAGGAAAAACTGCAATGCGACGTGAATTGTGCATTTGTTTTGTTTGCACAATAGTCAGTTTATTAAACAGGTAGCAACACTGCTTCGCCGAACAAAATACGTCTAGTATGAAGTAAATAAGTGATACTAATTTTATATGAATTTTAAATTATGAGTAAACTCAGATCTACATTTCTTTATTACATACTTTCGTATATGTATTTATTCTTATGGTTAAATAGTAATGGAATAAATAAATAAAGTTTATATTTTTAAAGACAAATGCTAAAGTTGGCTATAAAATAAATAAACATGCAAATACTGTTATACTTTAACTTAAATTATTTAACATTTAGTCTGAAGCCAGAAATGAACATAATGATCGTCACTATATTATTTTTACTGATCGCCACACCGGTATTGTATTGTATTGTATTCAGGAAGAAGGTTTAATCGTTTTGTCGCCATTGTCTTATAAAATTACTTATAAGATTTATTGCTATACAGATTTTACTTAATTTTCCGGAAACACTTCCAGATTTTTAATGAAACCAGGAGTTTAGTTCATGATGTCCTTGCAATTTCAAAGTATCTTTCCATATACTAATGAAAGCATTTAATACTTTTAAACTTCCTGGCTGTCTGTTATTATGTTAATTGTTGCTCTTTTTAAACCTTTTTAGGTAATAGGCACAAATATTTATTGTATAAATATTAACTTGAAAAATAATGATATTGGTATGTACAGATTTTTAAATTTAGTAATCTGTACCAAGCCGCCTTGGTACATGTCGGGTGGTTCGAGGCGATCCCTCCAACCAAAGTCCATTTGTTCGTGTTCCATCCACTCTCGTACCATTCTTTCACAGTTAATTCTTTCACGTTCTAAACGTTCATGCTCCATTCTTCTGTGTTCCATTGGATCTGGACTTATATGAGGATCGCCGTTAGGGACAGGTTTGTCTATTGCTATTTTTTTCTCGACCATTGTCCATTGTGATCTCGGTTGGAATGGTCATGATCAGGCCACCTATTTCGGCCAAGTCTATCATTTCCATCCTTGTCTCGATCCCTACTGCCTCGTTTTGATCAGTCTCTGTCTTTGACTAGGAGGTATTTGTCTTTCGTCTATAAAAGTGGATGGCAACAAAGAAATGTATCCCCCAAATCTACTAGCTGACATACCCAAATTTGATGAACTGTTTGAGTTGTTAAATCCCGGTCCGCCATCAATGACTGCAAACAATTGATCACTCAAAGGTTTTGTTTTTCTAGTTTATCTGCACCTTTCATTTCAGTGTCTATTTTGTCATCATTATGAGATCCCATACCATGGCAGACGACCGATATGCTATCATTCACTTCAGTAACATCAGGAGATTGCATCGTACCCTGATTATCTTGGTTTCCCATAGCAATTTGTGACATTTGGGGTATTCCTGAGATGCCTTAGCCAAATGTATCCAATTCCCAACAACTGATTAGGTAACAGAAGCCCTCCAGGTAGCCTTGGAGGAGGAACTCCAATGGGAACATTGGACATCATGATAATAAAAAAATGTATTTCTTCAAGACTTCATTGAGCGATAAATTAAAGTAGCCAGCGTTTTTGTACATACCTTCATTATTACCAAGCAGAATTCTTTAATAACCTCCAAAAGCTAAGAAATATCGAATTTATCGTACCGCGTTGCAAGAATATCGTCCCCATATATGTAAATTCGCCAACTTCCGTAGACATCAACGATATATAATTGTTTTTTCTGTTTTTTTTTTTTTCGTATCTACTTATTCAATTAATACCAGAAAAAAATCAATAACGTATTGAATATTCCTTAATTTTGTGATTGTACAATGAGTAAATGAAGTGTTAGGTATCTAGCATACAAGGAGTTTGTAAACGGACGCCTAGGTGTAGGTTTTTGCTGGAGACTTATAGCATGAACGTTTTTAATTAAGTGACTCTGGTACGTGGCGTTAGTGTGTTATTTCTTGCTGCAAACTTAGCTGGGGACCGCGGGTGCAACTTGCAGCGGGATTAGATTACAGAAACTTATAATGATATTCACAGGGGGCGAAAGATACAGATTGAATAACTCAATATCAAACTGTTAAGGACGATAATTACATTAATAACGACATTTTCAACATATATATTTCCGTAGATATAACTGTGACTGAAAATTAGTATATTATATTAATATAATACTGTCTACAACGTGTTCCAAATATGCATTTTCATGGTTTTTTTTTCTGATAAATATACAATTGTCTCAACAGTTATTATCTGTGCTGTGTATTCATACTGCAATATTTTGATTTCATTTAATATCAATTTAGAATTAATAGATAGAATTAATTTAGAAATTTTTATTGACATATTCTGTTTCAATTGCTAATATAATGATTCTATTAATGGACATGTGTGTTGGCTCTCGTTGAAACATTTTAAACAATTATGAATTTTATTAAACCCCTAGGTAAGTTTCAAAAATCAATATATTAAAACAATAATATTAATATACATTTCGACATTGCGTCATCTTCAGAATATACATTAATGTTTTAATATTCTGATTTTTTTAAACTTACCGAGTATTAAAAATTACTAATAATGATTCTACACGAACGTAGAATTCGCTCTGTGTCGTAAATCTTTGTTTTGACGTAACGTATTATTAAATGATTTTGGGAAAGCTTACCTACTTTCTCACGTTCAAATATAACAAAATAAAAACATATTTTGAATAAAAATTATACTACTTAAAAATTACAATCAAAGATAATTAATATGTAAGAATATAATAAAGCTACACTGATGATATATTGAATAATTCCGTACAAATATAGATAAAAATATTATTCTTGTATAATTCCTTTTTTGTTTAAACAATATATGCATTTATCAGTAAGAAAAAAGATGTGTACATTGATTAAAAATGAAATTTTGGTTTCAATCAATATTGTCGTAATATATTTAATTGTCGATATTTATTTTTATCTTTTTTTTTTAATAGATACCAAATATTTATTGAAGAAATTAAAAATCTTGAATAATATTTTACTTACATGTTTTCCAATTTATAATATGTATATAAATAGCCATTATTTTCATATATATTTTAATAAAGTGTCTCAAAATTTCCGCCGAAACTGTCAACGAGAGTAGTAGTAAAAACTTGAATCGTGTTCTAGTTTAGAAAAAGTGAGACGAGAAAAGACCCAAATTAGTTTCGTGGAAATATGGTCGTAAAATAAGGTTAGCTAATTCATATTATTCAGTTTTATAAATTATAGATTTTTTGACCAATATCATAGCAAGTGTGACACGAGCGCCAAATAGACAAGGGGCGACATTCCAAATGATTCCAAACAATTACATAAATGTAATTGTATATTGTATCCCATTATTTGTTTTGTTTTTATTATAAAATCAACCAATAATAAAATCGTTGCTTTATGTCTACAGAAAACTAAAAATATTGCAGCATTAAAATATAGTGAAAATTCAGATGCTGCAGCATTTTGTTTGGAAATAGTTTAAAACTTCAAGCAAATTCAATAATTATAAATGTAGTGCTAGCTTCTTCTTTTGATTTTATTGCAGCTAAGTAATTCGTATGGTCTACATTCCACAAGGTGATATACCAATATAAATATTTCTCATCGCATAGCCCTCACACTACCCGTTACTGTTGCTTTGTGTGAACGAAGTTTCAGTAAACTAAAAATTATTAAAACATATTTACTATCTACTATGGGGCAAGAGCGAGAAATATATTAATCAACAATATCTTCTGAATATGAGTTAGCAAAAACATTACATTTTGGTAATGACATCTATAAAATTAAAAAATATAACAATATATTAGAATGGTTGAGTGCAAAATGTGTATATAGTAATCTATATTCTTTTTTTAAAAACATTTTTAATTAAAATTGTTTTATGGAAATTAAAAATATTTTTAGTAATTTTTAATTCATTCTTGTATACTTTACTACAGAGGCAAAGACGTGATGTTATGATGTCTCACCGGGCGCCAAATTTGCTTACTACGGCACTGTTGCGCAGACTACACTTTTTCAGTTTATTATAGAATTGAATATACCAGTTACATTGTTTCACTATATATTTGTTTGATTTCAAATGAAATAATATTTATGTATAAGGTCTCAGTTGAAACGGTGTTAGAAGTTAAGTTAACAGTGAAATACGTATACGTAAACTATGGTTTAATTATCAAAAATTATTCCATATCCATCGGAAATAAGAATGCTTATATATGTTAATTTATTATTTAAGTCAAATCATTTTCAATACATTTATTTATTATATTCTTTATTTGAACAAAATTTTAATTAAACATGAATGGAAAATTAATTGAATTTTACGTTACTTTTAATATTATAAATAATATACAATAAAAAATACTTTTGAAAGCAAACATTTTATTACATTTTATCATTTTATTATATTCATAATACTAAATAATAATAAAATATTTATGAAATTGTGATGAAAATGCAAAAAAAATGTTTATTTTATTAGCATTTATTCTAGCCACATACTTTTTCAATCAATTTAATCTGCACTGAACTGATCAATTTCTATTGTTATGGCTACTTTATTAACAAGTGGTCGTCTGAAAATAATCTAATTACATTGTACTTTGATGAGCACTCACGTGTTAGGTAGGTACGTAATAATTTTGCTCATATAAGTATCTATTTATGGCAAGTTTTATATACAATTAATCTTCTCTTATATTCTTATGCTTGTCCAGCAACTAGCCGTAGAATTATTTATTTAGTTTGGTTAAGTAATACTATTTTTGATTTTAAATAGTAAAAATTAAATATTATACGAATGTAATAAAAACCCAAAAACAAAAAAATTGTAAATGGTTTGGCAATAGTTACGTAGAAATTACTCGAAAACATATAAAAATATATTTTTCTTCAAACGTCATAAAAGTGACATCTTCTGTGACGTGATTGACAAGGTTGAAGTTTAATTTCTATGCCTCCGTAATATAATTTTTTATTCTAGTCGCCGTTTAATTTCTTCGCCGCCGTATGTAGAATCAACCAATAAGAAGTAACTAATACAATAGAAATCTGTAATATCGCCCTAAATGTCACTATAAAAACTAGATAACCTAAGAATAAAGTTACTAAAAATTATGAATAACTGACAGGTAACCTCCATATTAAATGTCAAATAGTAATTTATTTTTTAAAATTTCTATGTTTGAAGAAAAAATAACATGTGTTATTCAGAGTAAAAGTGTCTTTGTGTGCCTCGCATGCAATTGTCCGACTCGCTTCGCTCGTCGTGCAAACTTCCATGCTCGCCACACAAAGTATCACTTTTACTCTTAATAACACAATATACTATTATATCTATAAAAACACAAACATCGGAATCAATTTACTTTTCAATTCTTGCTGCCCTGTTTAAGCGAAAGTATTGTATGTAAACGTTTTTGCACGGTCAGGCATTAAGAAATGTTTAGTGATTGTGTTTTTAAGACAGTTAAGTTGCTGCTTAGTACAATTTTAACTATATGTTCTATTGTATTTTGTTATATATCTACAATAAATTATATTATATTTGAAGATGAAGTTTACGTTACGAGCCTTAGGCGAGTGGTACAAATCATCTGAGTGAATAATAAATATGATCCAGAATATAATTCTAATATTTTTCTACTGTTTTAAATTCGAAAAAATACCCAATGACAAATGACTATACTGTCAGCTGTCTGATGGCAGTAGGAAAGGCGAAATAATTGAGTCCTGGTTCTGTGATTGGCCTAGAAAAGTGAATTATGAGTCATATTTCACTGTCCTTAAATATGGCTGCTATAGTTAATCAAAAATAAATAAATAATAGGGATATATTTGTACAGGAGTATAATATAATATAATAATATATAAAAATGTAATGTCAGCCATGTTATGTTATAAATGAAATGAAAAATAAAACTAAAATATAATGAAAAATGGAGAAATTGTATTAAAAAATAATATCTATAACAACACTAACAATATTTCGCGCACAATAAATACAAACAATATTTTTTCTTTAACTAATTTGCATCATTAATTATAACATTTTTATTTATCTATATAAATTAAGTGAAGAAATGTTTTCCATCAGCGTAAAAAACCTTTTCTAAAACCGTAAAAAATATTTTCCTAGATTCTTCGCGCATGGTGTCAAGGTAACCTAACATTTGTGAAAAAAATCGCCTACTTCATGCATTATCATTAGAATAAATATGTTAACATTTTTTGACAGGTGTACAAAAAAATATTTTTGTTTAACATTACGCTTATGAATAAGTTCAACAGTATTGGTCCATCCCTGAGTGGCATAGCAAATTTCGAAATTTTTTAACAAAAACTGTTTAAATCTGACGATAATTTTATTTATTTAATTGAAAAGTTAAAAGATATTCCACTTTATATTAGACAACGCATGTGGTTCCTACATGATAGGTACACCACCCCATTTTTAATTTGTTATCAAATGTTTGATTCAGAAAAAAAGTTTCTAAAAACCATGCAAGTTATAACATTTATTAAAAAATCAATATTTTTTATCTTATGTTACCTATATCTCTCGGTTGCTTAGCATCTTGCGACACAATCTTGGCGCTAGGTCAATAATGATAGTCTTCTCAACTTTGTTGAATATTACTATTACGTAGAGATTGGCTAGCATTTATTTTGATTTAAAGATCTTGATAAATTTGTTAATACTTAGCAAGCACTCTTTTTAATTTTTTTAAACAATAATTAGGTATAATTGTACAATAAACACGTATGATAAAAAAAATATACTTAGGTTGTTATTTAAACTGTGTTATGATATTTTGAAAGATAATATTTATTACTAATAGTATAAATTTGAAAGCAATAGATGGTTGAATGTATTCTTGAGAGATAATATGGTTGATGATGATCTTTATGGAAGCTCTCTCTGTACTCACGAGTCCCAGGCTGACGCATTTCCGTTTCCGCCTCCGGATGCCGGTAATTCCGGAGTCGCCGGAGTTTTTATCTTTACGATGACGAACGGAGGATGTATCGCTACATACAACACGCCCGTCGTTAACATGATAAGTATAAAGCGAAAGATAATCATCATAAGCCGCGTCTTCAGCCGGAATTATATTTTATACTTTAATAACCTTTACAGGAAGTGCTTCAAATAATTCGATTAGTTATGCATAAATTTCCACAACAACATAAGATTTTGCAAGAAATTTTAGTGAACTCCCACGTATCTATGTACCAGAATTGAAAAATTTATGTTAATATCTAAGAATTAAAGTTTTTACAATACGTTTTGAATACTTAGAGCGTGATGTTTTGCAATTAGTGTCTGGATGTATTTGTCACATTTAGAGCAACTTTGGAAATAAGACAATATTTTGAATACTTTCATTTGACACAATGTCGACATACGTAGGTATTTCTCGCTAGTGCGCTAACCACGGGAGCGATAATCGTGTATGAGGCTTGGTAGTCTCGCGGGAGACGTATCGAGAGAGGTAGACGACCACCATCGTCCAAGAAATCATACAAGATTATACATCTCAACGAGAGACCCAACTGGCAATTTCGGTGACGGGGGGAGGGGGGTTACGGGGGGTACGTACAGGTAGCAGGTGAACAGAGAACACACAAGGGGGGGGATAACAACACACACCACATACATTACACACAAGGAGGTACAAGCCCGAGGTCTAAAACCCTCCGTAGTTGTGGGGAGACTGAATGTTAGTGTAGGAAACTCCGGACCCGAGGTCTAAAATCCATCGTGGTTCTGGGGAGTGTGAATGCGAGTGGGGACAACTCCTGGCCCGAGGTCTAAAACCCTCCGTGGCTCCGGAGAGGGTGAGAAAAATAAATTATTAACAGTAATAATAATAACGCTACCGGCATGTATGACTAGGGATGAAAGTAGTTTTTCTATATAAAGAAATTAAAACTCCTTAAAGGAGTTTGACTCGAAGAAAGTTTTCACCCGATTTAATATTTTTGCTAATTCAATGATTTTGTCTTACTTATTAAAAAAAATAATAATTTTTATTATTTTATGTTTTTTTTGTTTATGATAACATAAAAAAACGGTAATTCGCTCCTCCTTAGGAAAGTTTCTGGATCCGTCATTATGTACGGAGACGATTTCCGATTATTGTTGATTATTATGATTATGTATAAAAAGGTAATCATTCAATTTATTATTAATGGAAGAAGTTTCAAAAATTGTTTCTTATTTTTAAATTGGAGAAAAAACTTTTGTTAATTAACAATTAAAGTACTTAATATAATTAAAAATATTGTCCTATTAGTAGACAACTAAATTTTTATGGAATTAAACATTTATTATCTGAAAAACATATCTTAAAAATAACAAATCATTGTCCACAATAGCCAAGATAGACCTAAATTGTAATTAAGTAATATAACATGTTTCTCCAATATTATGTAGTAATGGCTCGTTGTAGTATATTTTATTAAATAGGTACTTTAAATATGTATTAATTTTTAGTAGTGAATATGACTATAAATAATACATTACGAGTTACGAAAACATGTAACAAAAATCTTAGTACCCATAAAATAGAAGTAACAGTACCTTATAACAATAATACTCATATAATATATACCTAGACTGTTTGTATTTTTTGCGAAAGTTGCATAAAAAAGGTTTAGAAAAATTTAATTTCCGTACTACACCAATTTACTATTATAAATAATAAACTTTATAATAGAAAATTGTATTTTTTTTTCTAGTGAAAATATTTCCTAAATATTTTTATAGCAAACACCGTTACTTTTAAGGTGCCAGTTATTTATATAATTGTGAAAAAATCCTTAGCTTATAAATGTGCAGAACAGTCTTTAAATATAAATATAGTACCTCTTTATGTAAAATATGATACTACCTAATGAGTATGTTATCTGCACGTCCATCCAAAACATAAAGATAATAAAGCTCTATTGTTAAAATTTTATTACTTTAACGAATGTTTATTTTATACAATTTTTTTGAAAAACAATATCTGCTACGCACTAATGAAGAGTATATTATAGCAGTTTATTCCTCTCGTAAACCATCATAATAGCAAATTTTGCGTAGAGTTGTCAGTACGAAAGATAAAGCCACGTACACACTGTAGATACCTGTTATATGTCATTAAACTCGAACAAGAGAAGATTGTATCTTATTACATGGCAGAATGCATGGGATAGGAATTTTACGGCGTATACCAGTCCTTAGAGAACGGAATATGATATTAATATGGTAATTTTTCAAAGTGCTTTACTTATAATCTACATAAAGTTTGGAAAACTGGTTAGGGAATTCACAGTTTGGTAGTTTTAGATAAATAAAACTTTAAAATTTGAAAGCATGTAATAGACTGGCAAACGCTAGTTAAGTTACAAATTATTTTTCATTTGTTATTTAATTTTTATTTTAAAGTAATATTGCCATACTGTGTCTTAACATCGATTATTATTTATTTATTTTAATTTTAAATTTTATTATTAAATTTTAATTCTATGTTCTTTTGTAAATATTTATAACGCAGAATTTACCGTTCACAAATTCATAATTTTTCAGAAATATATGTAAATTATATGATCGTGTCCGACATATAATAAAAAAAACAATTTTTATTTTAACACAGAGTTTATTTAGCAGTTCTAACTATGAAGTTACATAGAAAAAAGGATCACATTTATTCTATTTACACGTATTTATAATGTTTCTTATCATAAAAGATTCTTGTTTCAACGTGAGAGATTCCGTTAGGAACTCGCCACATATTTATTATGTCATCATCTAATAGGGTTATATAATACCTCCCCTTCTAGATGATGGCTAAGAAATAGTGGATGGAAAAGAAATCTGATGTTCCGTGTTATTAGTTGAAAATGGTATTTGAATAGTTTCTGTTTTATCAGATGTCTTTCCTTTACATATTTTATTCTTATATTTATTTATTAATTTATAACATAATAAAATTAAAACAATAATACTTAATAATACATACAATATAGTAAAATGTGTTTCATGTTTAGTATCTAATTCGTTCAATGGTCTTATAGTTGGGATGGCTTTTGTAAATTCTTCTATGTTTTGAAAAATCTCATTTTTAATTGGTTTTGTTTCTAATATTATTGGTTGTGAAAACTGAAGTTTTATTTCTTTGTATTTATTTACAAAAGGTTTAAAAACATAGTCATTAATTTTACATTGACTTGTACTAGAAATTTGGAATATTCCTTGTATGCTCTTTGTTTCTTTAATCATTTTGCAATCAATTTCAACATTCTGTTTATCAGGGCTAAATATAATCAATTCATTAGAATTTGGTATACGAATGATATTATTATGGGATGTTATTTGTTTAATGTCACATTTACTATTATTTCCGTACAATAATTGGTTAGTACATTTACTTATTTTTATATTGTTAGTTCTACAGTAATATTGCTTATTATTATTTAAACAATCATCAACCTTAACATTATTGTCAATATACATTGTTGTCTCTTGGTCATATAAATAGTACATGTTGTTTTGTTTAAAGGGAATCATTGTCATTTGATACAGCTCGTAAGTCTTCTCTGACATAATAGGAATAGTTATTATAAAGTATATTTTATCTTTATCATGATTACAATTGACTGTTAATAGTTTTGAAATTTCGACTATATCATACATAGGTAGCATTTGTTTTAAAATTTCAAAAGATATTAGACTTACATCGAAAGTATGCAGGGAACAAAAATTTATACTTTCGTTTATTTGAGAAATAATCATTTGAATATGATTTAGTAAAGAGATTATTAATTGTAATTTTGAATTGAGTAAAAATAGTGCATCTTTATATTCCAGTTTATTAATTTGTTCTTTTAAAAATTGAATTTGATTGGAGAACTCTTTTTCATTAATATTTATTTTGTTAATTTGTTCATTAAAATGTTTAGTAAAATCTTCCAAATAATGTAAATTATTTTTTATTTCTTTATGTAAGTTTTGTTCATTTTCTTTAATTTGTTCAAATAATTGGTCATAATGTTCTGCGTCGTTTTGATCTAGATTTCCGGAGATAGATTTTATGACTGTGCCTAATCCATTTATTAGTCCTCTTTTATTTCTTTTATGAATCTTTAATTTGTTGATTTGATTTTCTGTATTTTCATAAATCATTTTCATTACATTGAATGCGTTGAGATTTAATTTTTGCAATGGTTTGGAATTATTGTTAAAAGTTTTAATTACGTCAGTAATAGTTTGGAAATTTGTGAATAAGGGTTGCAGGTCATAGTTAAAATAGGCGTAGATATCATATTCATTAATATGAGTTTTACCTAATTCTAGTAATTTGTATCCGTTGTTATCAGAGATATCTTGAAGGAATTGACTGTGAGATAAGGATATTAATCTGTAACAAATTATAATTTTAGTTTATCAATTTTTACTTTTCTTTTGTGAACTTTTCCTTTTACTTCAATGGTATGATTCTTATCATTGTAATTTTCAATTTTTACTTTTTCGAATAGTGGTTTTTTGAATTTTGTTATCAATCTAGGATTTTGTTTAAGGAAGGCGTGAGAGGCATTTTGGAATTTTGTGTGGGTATTATTTGGTTTAAAACGTTTTAGTTTTTCGTTCGCGATTCTATTTCGTAATTTATCATGTTCGTTCTGTTTATTTTTTTGAAATGTTTCTATTTGTTGTTCTTCTGTTAAGGTCATTGTTGGTCGGATGTGTGAATAATCTCTACCGTATAGTATTTCATTCGGTGATAATTTCGTAATGGAGTGTATGGTGTCGTTGTAGGCTAGTACAGTTATCGTCAATATTTCATCTAGATTTTTATTTGGATATTTTTTGAATAAAATTCGTAAATGTTCTATTAGAGTGGAATGTAGTCTTTCTATTGCATTTGATTTCGGGTTACCAACGGAAGTAATATGTAAATTTATTTGGTTATTATGACAGAAAGTTTTGAACGCTAAATTATCAAATTCTTTCCCTGAGTCGCAAATGATTGTTTGTGGTTGTAATCTTTCTCTAATGAAATTTGAAACTATATTTATTATATTGTTACAAGTCTTATTTTTTATAAAATATATTTGAGCATATTTTGAAAATTGGTCAAATATTGTTAAATAGTACTTTGAGTCGAGAGTTAATATATCTAAATTGATTATTTCGAAAGGTCGTTGGGGGGTTGGTGTAAGTTGATCTTCTAATTTTGGGGGTTGTCTGTCATATTTACATTTCTTACAAGTTTCGCATTTATTTATGAATGTTGTTATAGTATCTAACATTTTTGGCCAATAATATTTTGTTTTTAATTTGTTGTAAGTTTCTAATATACCGCGATGATTTGTTTTTCCGTGATGGTAATTAAATATTATTTCGTCCTGTTCATTCTCGTTTTCTACATCTTCAACTTGCTGATTAACTCTTATTAGATTTATTGTTCCGAATTCAAATTTATTTTGTATTATTTTATCTAAAATGCTAGCAATTTCGTCCGTGCAAATACAATGATATCGTATTTTAGGTGCTATATAATTTTGAATAAATTCAAACAGTTGTGTTTCTTTATTTTCTGGTTTTAATGAAAATATAATTCTTATTTTTTTATGATTAAATAGTCTTCTTATTTCTACGTTATTTTCTTTGTCTTCCTGTATTATTATTTGATTGTTAGCTACGTTAATCCGATTTTCTAAGAATTTTAAACCATTTATAGGTTCTTCTGACGAGGAATGAACAGTGTCGGTTGTTAGATTTTCTAATTCTCTCTCTATATCTTCGACATTATTTAATAAGCTATCTACTGATTCATTTGAATGATTTTTTAGAAAATTATCGATTTCTTGTGAATTAGCGAAATTGCGAGGTAGTTCGTAAATATTAATTTGGATATTAGTGTCTTTAAAAATAATATTTAATAATTGAATTAATTTTGATTTTTCTAATTTGTCAAGCCCGCATGATAGATATGGCATATTGATTACAAATAGGTCGTTTTTGATTAAATAATCCCTTAAAGTAGTGAGACAAGATTTTAACTGTTTCAAGTTAGTATCTTCTTTGTAGGTGTCTTTTGTATACAAATGTAAAATAACTTTATTTTCAAAATTTTGTATAATCATGTTTTGGTTCTTGTAGTTATTCTCACAGTACTTTTTGCTAGCAAATTGTTTGTCTATTTGTAAGGCTAATCCTTTACCAAAACGATTATCTTTAGAAACGCAATGACAAAATATATCTGTTTCAGTTACATCTCCGGTTACATAATTAATTTTGAAAGGTTCTCTTGTCCGTGATAGATAATCAGCAATTTTGTTTGTTTTGCCTGGCAAGTACTCAATTTCGAAATTATATTCACTTAGCTCAATTTTCCATCTCATTAATTTTTGATTTCCATTTTTCATATTAAATAGCCAAATTAAAGGTCTATGGTCTGTTCGAATGATAAATTTTCTTCCGTATAAGTAGGGCCTAAAGTTTTGCACTGACCAAACGATAGATTTTAATTCTTTCTCCACTGTAGAATAATTTTGTTCGTGATTATTAAAAGTTTTTGAAGCGTATGCTAAAGGTTTTTCTATGTTATCTTGTACTTGTGAGAGTACTGAACCCATGGCGTAATTTGATGCGTCAGTTGTTAAGATAAATGACTTAGAAAAGTCAGGGAAGCTTAGTATAGGAGGGTTACTAATTAATTCTTTAGATTTTTGAAATGCTTCTTGATAGTCTTTATTAGTTATATCAATTATTTTATTTTTCTTCAGACATTCGGTAAAGGGTTTCGTTAATTTTGAAAAATTAGGTATAAAACGTCTGTACCATGATAACTTCCCCAAAAATGATTTGATATCTTTTTGTGTTCTCGGAATTGTAATTTTGTTAATTGCTTCTATTTTTTTAAGATTAGGTTTAAGACCTTGTTCTGATATAACGAATCCTAAATATTCTATTTCTGTTTTCATGAATTCACTCTTATCAATTTGTATTTGTAAATTTGCATTTTTTAGTTTTTCGAAAACAAGTTTTAAATTTTGTAAATGTTCATCTTCCGTTTTACTAAAAATTATGATGTCGTCCATATAGACAAGACAAATTTTGTTAATTAAATCTCCTAAAATTTCATTCATCATACGTTGGAAGGTCGCTGGTGCATTGATAAGCCCAAACGGCATTCTGACAAATTCGTAATGGCCTGATGGGGTGCTAAAAGCGGTTTTTTCTATATCGTCTTTTTCTACTGAAATTTGATGAAATCCCGAGTGTAGGTCAAGGGCTGTAAAAAATTTTGGTTTGCCAATTTTGTCTAACAGTGTGTCAATGTTCGGGAGGGGGTATTTATCTTCTCTAGTATTTGCATTTAATTTTCTATAGTCTATTACGAGACGTGTTTTCCGCTTTCCTGATGCGTCTGTTTTTTTCGGGACAATCCAAATAGGGGAATTATAAGGGCTGTTTGATTTTCTAATTACACCGGTTTTTAATAAATTTTGTACGTGATCTTCTATGTCATTCTCATATATCTGTGGAAGTCTGTAGTTTTTCGTATGTATAGGAGTATTGTCTTTAGTCAAAATTTTGTGTTTAGTATGAGTAGTACATGATAAATTTTCGCCATCGTTTGGGAAGAGTTTAAGATATTGTTCTAATAATTTATTAATTTCCTGTTTTTGAATATTATTTAAATGTTCTGATCGAAAATTCAATTTGCAAAAATTTGATTCTGACATTGGAATAAATGGAAATTCTGTATTTTCTATTTTGATTTTTTCATTAGCAAAATTTATTTCGCATTTCAAGTCTTTTAATATATTTATACCAAATAATAAATCACAATCTTTATTAAAAGTATGAATAAAGAATTTATGAGGTTGATTAAAAATTTTTAAAGTTATGGAATTTTTGCAATGTACTTTTGAATTGGCTGTTTTAAAGGTCAAATTTTCACTTACAATTTTTTGTTTATACAATTTTGACATATTTTCGCTAATAAGATTTACATCTGATCCTGAATCTATTAATACTTTGTAATTTGATAATTTAATAACAGGAATATTATTCGTGATTGAAGTCATAACTATGTTTCTTGGCTTGGGGGTTCTATGGACTCTAAAAAATTATTATCAATAGGGTAACTTTCGGAATCTGGATTTTCGTCAAGATTTTGATTTTCTAGGGAATCTGTTTCAAAATTTTCCGGGTCGTATTCGATATTTTCTTGTAAATAATTTTGTTTTATTGTCTGTGTACTCATGGGGATTGTGCTTTTTGTTATTCCAGACATAGGTTGAGGTTTAAATTGTTGCCTGGTTCTAACACCATTGTAGGCGTTTTGTCTAGGAGCGAAAGATGTGTTTGGTTTATTATAATTTTGTTGAACATTTATGGGTTGTGAAGGGAATTGTTGACCTGGGAATTTTTGTGGAGGTATATTGTTGTGGATTTTTTTTTGTGATTGTTGGGGGTTATCTGGTCTCAACAACGGACTTTTAAAAGTTTGAAGTGCATAATTATAATCATTTGTTAGTAAATTTTCGCACATTTCTAATGTAGTGGGGTTGTTAGTAATAAAAGATCCTCGAACGTGAATTGGCAGTAATGTAATGAAATGTTTCACGACTAATTCTTGTATTTCGTTTATTAATATAGTTTTCTGAGCTGTGTTATAATTTAGTAGGTGAACTTTCGATTTATATTTGGCAAAATCATTTTTAAATTGTATTAAAGTATCGTGGATTTTATTCGTATTTTTAGTATTAAAAATTGTTAATAAAATAGTTTCTTTTGTGAGTTTATCTTCGAAATTTTCAGATAGATATTTTTTTAAATCTTTCCAGTCTTTAAAGGTATTTTCGTTTATCAGATTTACAGCTTTATCTGTTAGCTTGCTTAAAACTAATGAAAAGGCGTATTTTGTTTGCAATGTGTTAATAACTGTCGATTGCAAAATTTCGTAGAACAAATCTACTTGAATTATAAAATTTGGTAATCTATTTACATCACCATTGTATTCAGGAATGACACTAGCAAGATTTTTAATATCTGTGTAGGTAGTCATTTTTGTTTCTGAATTATTGGTGTTATTTCTATTACGAGTTTCAGGGTTATTCAACCTGTCTGATTGGAAACTAATATTATTTAGTAAAGTACTTAGTACTTCAAGTTCGTGATTTGTATCAGATGACTGTGACTCGTTATCTGACATTTAATTTTTTAAATTAGAAAGAAACAATGAGACTTACAGACTTATTATTAGTGACTGTATTGTTGACATCTCCTTTGTTGCGAGGGGCTGATGACGTTCAGTTGACGGATACCTCTTTCTACGAACTGCTTGGCCTGGTGGGCTCGATGGGTCGTACGAATAGACCTCTGGTGCAACCACTGTTTAGGTTGATCGGTGGGTCGTATTAATAGACCTCTGGTGCAACCACTGTTTAGGTTGATCGGTGATTAAAGCGAAGGCTTATTGGTATAGCTTTGCTTTTACGAAGGCTTCTTGCTTGTTAGGCTTCGAGTTTCTTCGTAGTATTAGTTAATTGGTTCGATCACACTGAGCAACAATTGAAATTGTTGAATAAAGCGTTGTACAGATTTACGGCGAATTTTTCAAGCACACTGACTTATCTTTATTTGTGATCCTACCGACTGCGCCAATTATATGATCGTGTCCGACATATAATAAAAAAAACAATTTTTATTTTAACACAGAGTTTATTTAGCAGTTCTAACTATGAAGTTACATAGAAAAAAGGATCACATTTATTCTATTTACACGTATTTATAATGTTTCTTATCATAAAAGATTCTTGTTTCAACGTGAGAGATTCCGTTAGGAACTCGCCACATATTTATTATGTCATCATCTAATAGGGTTATATAATATGTATATGTATATTAAGTCCTGAGACTGTATAATTAAAATAGAAATTTAAAAAAAATTGCTCATTTTTTTCTACAACCACTGTATGGTAAAATAAGCCCATCGCACAGAGGATCCCTATATCCAACTATCGAAGAAAATAAAACAAGTAAATATCTAGATCTAGAACAATAATAAGCAAGCATCAAATGTAATAACTAGTGTTAAAAAAATAGTAATCAAACTGATTAATAAAAAATTAAGTAAACGATTCCGGTGTCCGCTTTTCGAGGCTAACCCTCTGAGATTTCGAAAACCAAGATATACGAAGACGATTTCACGTTTAACTTTCTTGTTTTAATTTATGTAAGTTTGCAATTTGCTCATTGTACAGACAATTTTTTTACGAAAAATTTATGGCGATCCTTAAAATTTTTATAGCTCGTGCAATTTTCAAGAAATTCAAACTAACTTTCAATTTTTATATGGGTCTCAAAGTTGTCTTTAATACTATTAAATAGAGATTTACTTCTATTCTCAATTGTAAAGAACACATATACATTAAATGAAAAAAAAAAAACTAAGAAATTTTAAAATTATTGGATTTCGAACCACTCGGACAGCGGTATTTTTATTTTATTAAAAGTTGGTGAAGCTGGGATTTGAATGCCAGATCATTTCTAATAGGTTATTAGTCTATAAATGTTGTTACTTGCAAAATAATCAGTACGAATTTTCAGCTTACTAATAATTTTTGAAAAAATGTTACATTCAGTTATTAATTATTTGTGTATAGTATCCCATCATTCCTTTGAGGTCTATAGGGGCAACGCACAACTTGGACAGCGGTATTTTTACTTCGTTAAAGATTGACGAAGCTGGGATGTGAACTCTAGATCTCACACTCCGTTCATTTCGAATCGGAGAGTGCTAACCAAGTGAGCCATCGCTGTCCGTAATTGTTTAATAAGTAGATCAAATGTTCTGCAATATATCTTTTTTCCAAAATATCTTCACACGTAAACTCTTTGCTTTGTTTAAAAAGAATCTTGGCACAAGCTTATTATTTATAATATAATAGTAATTATCAATCTGTTTCAAACTTTTCGCCAGTCTCAGTAGTGTAAAGAACTTAATATTATGACAAAAATAGTGAAAACTTTATTTAAGTTTCGAGGTCATAAAAAGCTACTTTAGTCTCATAATAAATTCGAGTCTCTTTAATAATGAACCCCGTATCGTAGCTACTCGTGCCAAGTGGTATCTGGCAAGCGGTGTGATTCCAGCACGTGGCAAGTGGCAAGTAACGTAACAAATCCACAGGCCTTGCGGCTTTACAATGCAACGCTTAAGATCCCGATAAGATACTTTAGAATTTGTGTACACATTTTAAAATTCATGAAGTCATTTTGCGGTAATACGCATAAAAACGGCTTCCACACGCAGAGAGACTCGTGTATACAACAACGAGGATTTCAGACGTAAAGCAACAAAACCAAAAGGTTAAGAAGAAACGAAGCAAATTTTTTGTTTCACGACTTCAAAAAGACATACTTGCTGTGGGCGTTAGCAATAAACAAAGTTATTTATGTAAAAATTTACCTTGTTCTGGTTTTTAATAATAATGTTTATTATTAATTGTAATTAATGGGAAGAATAATCTTTGTTTGTAATTTAGTCACTTGAAACGGAAGTTTTATTTCACCTCTGACCAATTTCGAACTCACTTGTAACTTCTTGAAGGTCTAAAAGTTATATGTATTTTTGATATAGGTATATTTTACATTTAAATAAAAACTGTATGAGAGTTTTTCTTTTTCCAATATTTTCCATCTTTCTATCAAGAATTATGAATATTAAATGAGAAAATCGATTTTTGTAATAGTTAAAGTTAAAGATATTTGTTATATATCATGTGCATCAGGGTATGAGTAATGCAGTGAATTACTTTGGACAGGTATATGTAGGGTGGCTGACTTTAATCCTGGAATGATACTAGGGTTCTTAAACATCCAGAGTTCATGATGGGGATACGTCACAAAGGATATTAGAGGTTGTAATACAAAAATGCATGACAGCATGATGATAATATCAACAATACAGTGAAAGTCATTTATAATACCGTCGCTTATAACGACGAAAATTCAAGTAAATGATAGGTTTTCGGTATGAATTAATTGTAAACTAATTCGGATTTACTAGTAACGGCAGATCTAGCGTATATTCTATTATATAATACTATTTTTTAAATGTAAATAAATAAAAAGAGGCCATAGACATAGTTCATGTACATTTTGATTTAACAATAAGAAATTTCCAACAGAATCTATATCGTTCCTGAAATACCTTATTTATTTTTAAAATATATCACTCGATTTATTATTTTATGCATTCGCGCTATTTTGAACGAAAATATGAAATTCTAAAAGTTGAATTTACTGTACACTTAATAATTATTGAAGTTGATTAAATTAATGAAATATGATGATATTTTAATTAAGTAATCGTAAAACAATCTCCGATTCACAAAATAAAAATCATGTTTTAGTTGTTTAAAAAGCTTTTTTAAAATGTAATAATTTAGTAATATTTTACAAGTGATTCTACAATACATACACGATGCTCTCTCTAATATTTTACTATTAAAAACAAGGTATACTCGGAGCTAGGTGTATTAATAAGTACATAGACTTGTGAATTCAAGTGAAAAGTAAATAGAGTGAGGAATGATCATGGATAAAAAGAAACAAATCTTAGAACGGTATGAAAGTGCGGATTCATTGAAATCTCGTCCCTCGTCTTACATATTCATTCAAGCACATATACATTTTCACGCTTGTGAATTCGGAGAAAAACCCTAAAACGCTTAAAAATAAATCAGTTCCAATAAAAAATATGAATTTGAAATTCCTTTCACTTGGTTTTATTATAGCAACACTGAACAGTGAACAGGGTTCCACTGAATACATAAAGAATAAGAAAGCGAATCTGTTACCACTTACTGTCATGTATAATTTATCCCTTCGCCTTCTGACTTCTATACAATGCGAATACTAATCAGGGACTTTACACCCTTATCCGACAAACAAGACAAATTTTATGGAATTTTAAACATCCTTTCAACCTGCTGCCTACGTCAATAAATTTAAAACATGGACTACAAAGATCTACCTATCTATCAAGGGAAAAATTGATGATATAAATTGTAAAGTGCACCCTGTCTCTATGTACTTACAGAATAGCATGCGCCCTAGCAGATTCGTATTGTACTGTCAAATCGTTTTATAGAGTAAAGCAACAAACTATTTAAGTTCTCGTTACTTTGACAATAAATTAGGCTGAAACAGTAGAAAGTGTTACGTTATTGGTTGCAATTGGACATTCATTTTAAGACCGCAACGCCATTGCGGTCTATCAAGGACAGCTATATTTTATACAGTAGATATTATTTTACAAGTTTTTATTATGCATTTAAAAACAATAATAAATATCTGTGGTAAGAATATATTACAATAATTTAATGAATGTTAAAAATATATTTTACTAATTTATGAGCACTGTTTACTGTTAACGTTATAAGGGTTTAATTGTTTTGAAATAGTTAGAAATACTTTCGATTTGGTAAAATCACATAATAATAAGTTTACAGGTATATTCACTTGTAATGTAAAATCTTTAAGTTTTTTGGTGGTGCAGTTGCATTGTCGCGACAGCAACAATAATGAATTTTGGTAAAAACCATCACCACTGGTTCTTCTCAAGATGAGAAGATGCAGTACTACCATACTGTTGATGATAAATTAGTTGAAGGAACAACAGTTTTCTTGAACGTACACTATGTAAAACTATAATCCTCGCAATTCGTGATTATAAAAAAAAAAATGTTTTCAGTAAAATGAAGGGAACACACTCTCAGTTTATGTATCCAAACTTTATGTCTGAATTCACATATTCACTAGCCCCAAACTCTGTTTTTAAATCGAAAATAATACGCAAAAACTATATAAGACCACTTAAAACTGTAGCGTTAAAGGATTGACAGATAACCTATGTAGCATGTAGCATGTATGGGTTCCAATTTTTTTTTCCAACAGGTAGAGTCCCTCTTATCTGCAATCTCCAATATCGAACAATTAGAAAATGCAGATACCGTGGTCCACAAATTCTAAAAAAAAATTTTCGATTGTTGATTTTACTAAACCAATTAAAAATTTTTTTAAATTATTTCACTTGTAAAAAACATGATTATCACATAATTGGCACTTGAAAGATTTTTTTATCAAAATGGCATTTTGTTGTTTTTATTTGAATCTAGGGATATTTTCACTCTTCAGCTGTCAGAATTAACAACTCTCGCCAAAGTTTACAAACATGACCGAATACTGGTTGCTCGAAATGAGTCACACTATCACACGAGAAAAGTTGCTCGAAATGACATAAGTTGTCGGAAAACGACAATAAGTTGTTGTTGTTAAGACCCGTGTGATAACACCTTAACAGTCATGTGTCACAGCTCGCTTTAATCAGCTGTCTTTGTATATTATTTGTTCAAACTTCGAAAACTATGCGACGCGCCTATACTTGTAATGTCAAAACCTAATTACTGGGAAGAGAATAACAACAAATACGGTCTCAAACTTGAATATGTAGACTTCACGGGAGAAAAGAGAAAACCCTCCTGCTCAGGGGCGGACCGTGAACTTTGGGGGCCCTGGGCTTATACTGTTTGGGGGCCCCACCTTAAGTTTTTTTAATAAAATATATATATAAGGCAACGGGCGTTTTATATTCTAAATTAACATTAACAAAAAACAAAAAATCTGATGTGTCCAACACAATACCTCCCGCTACTGTAGTAATTTATTCTATATGTTTTTCAATACATTTAATTTGTAGTTTTAAAATTAGTGTGTTATTGCAGTTAAGAGAATATTTTTAATTCATTTCATACCTAAAATTTCCTTCTTAAAATTTGTATGACCAATAGCTATTTTTGACATTACTAAAACCGAAACCGAACTTACTTTGATTCACGCATGCAAATACATTCCTAATACATTTATTCCATCTTTTTAAATTTTTCAATAAAATTACTTCATTTTTACTTATTTTATCTTTTACACTTACATCAAATTTGACATCACATGTCAAATTTTGTGAACATATGAATAACTCATCTGTTTTATCGAAATTCCTCAGCCTAAACGATATGTAAAATTATTATAATTTATATTTTTTTTTCTATCTAGCTAGAAGTTATGTATAAACGTAATTATGCAGATCGGTAGACAATTAAAAAATCTTTATATTTAATAATAACGTAATTTGTGAAAAAATGGTTTTTGAGGTATTTTTTAGGAAAAACGGTTTAAAGTTTCAAGTAAAGTACTACTTCCGTTTAACCAATTGTAGTCAAAATCTATCTGAATATAAGTCTTAAATACCAAATATTATATTTTTACATTTCTCGTATTGGAGTTATCGTGGACGAAAAATCGTCACAAACACATACGCGCACACTCACACAGACATGCAGACATCACGTTAAAAATAGTAAAATCGTATTGTAGGGACCCTAATTCGTGCTCATATGTTGAAAACTCATACTCGAGAAATCTGACCAAAAACAATACCTCCCTTATCTATATATTAATAGACGGGAGGTAAAATAGCTATTTTTAGTACAAGTGAGCAAAATATGTCTTTTTCTCAAGGGCTCAGAAATTGGCCACACGAGCGAAGCGAGTGTGCCAACTGGACAAGTGAGAAAAAGACATGCTCACGTGTGCTAAACATAATTTTTTCCACAATCTTAAAATATAATTTAAAAAAAAAAACAAAACATTGTACTTTTTTATTTAATAATGAAAATCTCAACAGTACAATTATGTTTATAAATTATAATTAAATTTAATGTAAAATGTATTACAATGTTTGTAATCCCATGAAAACATTGTGCTCAGAGTTAGTGTATTTTGCTCACAATGTTATTTACTTTGCTCACTTGTGAAGAAATTTATTTACTTTGCTCACTTGTGATTCAATATGCTACTTTGCTCACTGTTTTAAGTTGAATAATGATGTATTTTGCTAACGATTTTGGAAAAAGAACATTTATTCTTATAAATAATAATAATTTAAATACATATATGGGCAAATTCATAAAAATGATAGAACTAATCCTCAATTTTTGATTAGAGAATTCTATTTTATTCAGGTATTTAAAATTTAATATTCACTGTTATACAAAAAGATAGATACTAGGATTAGATTAAAAAGAAAGTGACTTCGAAATTTATTTAAGCATCCATGCAGATAATGCTAATGTCTGTGGGGTTATTCTGATTGTCCGATGAAGGGGGCCCCTTGTATCGCGGGGCCCTGGGCTGCAGCCCATAAAGCCCATGCCTAAATCCGCCCCTGCTCCTGCTCCTGTACTGTAGATAATTGGAACGAGAATATCGAAGGAAACACTTCTTGGACGATAGAGGAAATAGAAAATTATGATTTAAAAAAAAGAAGAATATCATGAACTCCTGTAATATAATAAATGTAGTAATAAGTAGATTCCAAGCCTAGGTAGAACTCGAATTACTAAATAAATACAATACAATACATAGTTAATGTTATCAATTAAATTTTTCAGAAGTAATAGCTGTTGCGTAATAACTGTCAATAATTATATTTAGATTAGAGTTTCTCAAGGCAAGAATTGTTGTCTCATTATGATATATCTTGGCCTGTCTTGAAAAACAAGAAAAGAAATTCAAGTATATCTTGTCTTTCATTTCTCTTGTATATAAAAATCTTCTCTTGTTTGTCATTTTCTTGTATATTTGAAAATGAACTTGAACATATAATAAATAAATCTTTGTATCACATGAACGTTTTTTTTTGTTAAGATTAGGTCAACAGTTATTATTATTTAATGAATAATATTAAAAGAATGTATAGCTGTACAAACTGTACGTATATTTACGACATTTATACAAGAAGAATTTTTGTTTCAAATCTCTCTTGGTTATACCATATACATATGTTGAAAAAAATCTGTATGCATTTTGTTAAAAATTAAATATTTTTGTTCTTGTAGAAATGAAGAAAATATGGCAATTTTTGCACTTTTCTTGTAAGAGAAATTCTTGCCTTGTCTTGCTTTGAAATTTTTATCTCTTGTCTTGTTCTTGTCTTGTAAATTTTGCAAGACTGAGGCAAGAAAAAGTAAAATGCAAGACTGTCTAATTTAGATTACTATAGCAAAGCAGCAATGATTTAAGAAATTTTTTACCCGAGTTGTCGTTATTTCGCAGGAATTATAAGTATATTTTACTAATTAAATTCATAGGTCGAATTATATTTGCTTGATTATTTCACGACTGACAACAGTTCGAACATGAAATTTTTCATATCAACAAAATATAACCATGGCATGCTATGGTGGATTTATGATTTTTTTTCACTTTAAAAACAGCATTATAATTGACTGAAAAAGACGTGTGTGAAATAATCACTAAAAACTACATATTTCCATCAAATGAAGCATTCCGATTGAATGAACATGAAGTGTGTGAAATAATCACAATTAAAATTATAAAAAATATAAATATGTCAACTGCAGTTACATATTGGAAATGTAACATAAGTCCTTGTATTATCTGAAATAGATTAAAAAAAAAGTTTTTGCTTATTTAATATTTTAAACTCATATGTTATAAAAGATTTCATTAATATCTACTTATCCTATCAAGAATTCATACATCATAATTTGCCTAAAACTGCAAATATATAGGTTAGTTCTTTTCTCCCCAATTTATAAAACGTTCCGAACCAAGTTTGTCAAGTTTTGAGTAAAATATTTAGAGCCAATTGAACTAGTTAAATTTTTATTTTAATAATGGGAGGAAAAACTATATGTTTACAATTTAAGCAAATTTAAAGCAAATTTTATCAACTGGATTTGTAAAAAGTGTTGTTAATCTAACACAATTTTGTATTTTACTTTCATTCCCTGAAAACTGGGGTCGAAATTAGTTAAATATGAAATAAGGCTTTCCCAAACTGATTGAGTATTCTATTCATTGTCAAGAAAATTTTCTAAACATTAATTAATAGTATCTGTACATAAATAAAAATTGCAACATACAGTATTACATATTATTAATTTACACAATTATTTCATTTAAAAATTCCTCATTTTGAATTTAATTCTTTCAAATTTATGTTAAAGACTATAAGATAAAATTTATAATCCTAAGTACCTTTGTTCTATCTTTTAGTATCAATTTCTGAGATAGTTCTTTTAAGAACGAGCTCATAATAAAATTACTACTTCCTATCGCCCATAAATTGGAGAATTATAAAAATTTCAGCGGAATAAAAGAGCGGAGGTTGCTGAGAAAGAGAGCAATTGATGGCAAGGGTGTGGGAAACAATTGTCGGCAATGGCACGTTCACAATGAATCTGAAAACGAACGTAATTAAGTGTAAAGAATGGCGGAAGAAGTACCTGGCAAGAGTGTGTGGACTGCAAATGGAGTACGAGTAAGAGAACAGTTTATTTGAAAGATTCAACCAGCTTGTAAGAGAGTAACTAAACTTCGCAGAAGTGTCAAACTGAACGCTCCGAGAATTCCAATCTCCTCAAACATCAGCTCTAATTCAAACACAAACATCACAAATCATTGTGTTAAAATACGTGCAGCACAGAATATTCAATATTTCTCAAACTATCAAACGGGTAGTTTCACATGATATTTGTGACAAATATGTCTTAGTTCTCTTTTCTAGGTATATCAAGTAAGTATCTTCTAGAAACTTTAGATTTTTTTTTATTTAAAACAGTTTATTTTCAAATTCATAAAAATCCAATTCAGAAAATAGGTAATAAATTGACATAATATTATCAAGAAACGATAACTATTTATTTTTTAATAAAATTTGACAATAGTTTCTAATATTTTATTTTGGCTTGGCCAATTATTACCAAAATTTAGTTTTTTTCCATTAGCCTATTGATGTCATACAAAAATTATGTTATATTAATCAGTTAATCAGAATAAGTTTTGTTCCTATAAAAAAGTAATAATTTTATGACTTTGTATTATTAATAATCTTCATAATGTTTATTTTCAATAAAAATTAACCTAGACTTATTTATATTTGAAAGTAGTATTTGATAAGGAAAATAAAATATTTCGTTTTATTGTAGACGTATAATTAAATAATTTTATAAATGTCTTCAACAATTTACTACTCAATTTGTTAGACAATCGCCAAGCACTTAAGTTAGGGGCTCGAGGGGCTGAGGAATTTTTAGTTTAAATTTATATAAACGTATCTTAATGTCTGAATGTATATTAACAATCAGACAATTTATTAAATCATGTAACTTTATTGAAATATATTCATATTTATTTGAATTTATGAATTTATTTATAAAACGTGAAAATTAATATACAATTAATAAAAATTTAAAAAAGATGTGACTATTTGACTAATTTATATGTACTCGTATAAAATCTCAAGTAAGTTCTTAATCAATAAATATTGCTGAACTTGTTATGAAATAATTTGAAACGAATTGATTGTAAAATAGCGAACAAATTTGATATTATAAATCAGGTTGGCTTCGGGTTGGGCTTATTATAAGTTGGCTATGAATGAACCCTTGCGACCGCACTATCATATTCCCGGTTAGGTTGGCAGTTTTAGGAGGGAAATTTGAAAACCCGCGGGATCTCCTGATCTACTTATCTTTCCGCTCCGGACAGACTCCGCAGTACCGGAGCCCGGAATTACACTCGGTCACATGAGCCAAAGCCACCGCGACAAGGGTTAGCAGATACCTGAAGGGAGATACACAGGAGATAAGGGTAGTTATGAAAAATTACACTCCTTTCATCTTTATTAATTACGGAGGGGAAATATTTCACTACCATCAACCATTATTTCATCACATTCAAAATCTGCTGTGCTTAGCACATTGCTCTCTCATGTCATTACACTTCATTCATTTCTAATCTTTTATTTGTCTTTACATGTTTTTTTCTTTACCAATAAAGTTTTTAAGCTTAAGTTAAATTTTGAAATAAATCTTACTTTCCGGTATTAAGTGTTTATGTATGGGATGGAAAACGTAATGGAACGATACCTGATAACGGTATAATAACCTTTCATGTTAATATTAATACAATAACAATAGTATATTGTGTTATTAAGAGTAAAAGTGATACTTTGTGTGGTGAGCATGGAAGTTTGCACGACGAGCGAAGCGAGTCGGACAATTGCATGCGAGGCACACAAAGACACTTTTACTCTGAATAACACATGCTATTTTTTCTTCAAATTTAGAAATTTTAAAAAATAAAGTACTATTTAACGTTTAATATGTAGGTTACCTGTCAGTTATTTATAATTTTTAGTATCTTTATTCTTAGGTTATCTAGTTTCTATAGTGACATTTAAGGCGATATTACAGATTTCTATTGTACAAGTTACTTCTTATTGGCTGATTCTACATACGGCGGCGAAGAAATTAAACGGCGGCTAGAATAAAAAATTATATTACGGAGGCATAGAAATTAAACTTCAACTTGTTAATTACGTCACAGAAGATGTCACTTTTATGACGTTTGAAGAAAAAATAATGTTATTTAATCGTAACGTAACAATTAATGATAGTTTATAATGTTATTTGTCATTGAAAAAATATAAATTCCTAATTTACTGATATTTTATTACATTTTGTTAAACAACAACCACACACAACATTTCGAAATCATACATACCGAGAAAAAGGGATTAAGACTAGATAAACTAGAGGCTTGGGAATTTCAAAGTGCTGTGTTTAACGGGAATCTTTTAACGAATGAATAAACTGATACAAATCCCCGCTACTATATCTGTCTTAGTCGTTGTTGCCGGTGTGCATAATAATAATAATTTCTTTATACTTTCTTGTAATACATTCTGATGATAACGTAATGTCGAAATGTACATCAATGTTTTAATATATTTATTTTTGAAAGTTTTAATAAAATTCTTATTCATAAAAAATATTAAACTTTGAAATTGTAAAAAAACGACGGAAACAACAAATAATTATAATTTTGTTTTTTTTAGAAATATAATTTAGTGGTTCAAGACATACTTCTTTCGGTTTACTACTTGTAATGTTGTAGTACAAATTTAGCACTGGCAGGCATAATAAAAAGTTGAATATTTCATAATTTTTGGTATCCACATACATACATCATCGAACTTGTTAATAATGGGTCATAGGGATATTGATGCTTATACATTCCTGATTCAAATTAATATTCTTTTACAGTTGTGATTACAATGACTTGTATCAAATCTGTTATAAAGACGACCTTATTCCCAAAATCTATATGTGTGATTTTTAGAAAAATATAATATTTTCTTATCTGCCTTTGGTTAGTGGGAGGTAAAATTCCTGGCGTATATAAAATTCTGGAAAATCTAAACTCAAACCAATCAAGAGAGAGATTGCAAAATAAAGAAAACAAGTGCATGGGTAAAGTAGTCGTAACTTCTCTAAATATACTCGTTACGAGAAAGGGTAAAGACCTCTTCCTCCATGCAATCAACTAAGATTCACAAGTTTGCGATGTCTGCACGACGGCTAATCAAACACTAATTATAAATCGATAATGAAAACAAACTGCTGCAGAACAAAACACGCCGACTACTAAACAACTTGTTGTCAAACAGCTGCTAATCAGGTTATCAATAAGGTCACATCTTTCAACCCATTCACTCTTCAAAATTATATTTTACAAAAGCTATACTTTAAGAAAATGTTCATTATTATTTATTTTGAGTACCACAATATACATATACCTACTGCATGGTATGCTATATAAACCAGCTGTTGTATTATTCTCGAAGTACGGAATAGTACATAAGTATAAGTTTATATGTATTTGTTTATTTTGAAAAACAGAATTATAAATTATTTTTCATAAAAATAAAAGGTTTTTAGTTTATGGTCTATTGCAGGGATTGGCAAGCTTTTCAATAGCACAGTCGCATTATTCGAATAACAGTGCCGCGGGCCATTATTTTAACTTCTTTCGTTTTTGTAGCTTTAACAAAATCAAATTCTAAATATGGTTGTAACATGGTTGCATAAAAATCCGATTTAAAAAAAACAGATCTTTATTTAAATCTCTTCTACAGGACTGAAATCAATGAGTATGAAATAAAAATTTATATACCTTTCAAATATCGTACTTTATTGAGTTTATTGTGGTGTTATATTATTTTTGCTTATAAGTTTAGTAGAAATAAAGTACAAGAACTACCTTTCAAGCTAATTTTCTTGAAATATATTTCCGTACTGAAAGTTGTTTTGATTCAGTGCAACAATTATTTATTTTCGTCTTCGTGCGCTTCCCACGTGGCTTAGTTTTTCACTTCAGTGCGGTGCGTGCTAGGAAGGCGCAGGGTTCATGTCGGGGGCTTTCACGGACGTGGGATTTTCTCCCGGATTTCGCAGATTTCGCACGTCTTTGTTACGAGCTGCATCTCTCGTATCTTGGTTTGTTACCAGGACACAGTCCTGGATTCACGCTTTTTTCTTTCTTGCTTGAGACTGGGCTAACAAATTTCACAAATCTTATTTTATTTATGGCAGAGACTTTCTTTGTTGTAGAGATTTTCTAGAGAATCAAAATGAAAATAAAAATTCTTATTTGCATAATCTTCTTAAAGGCGAAAATTTAATAATTTTGTAATTTTTTCACGTAGATGAATCCGAGTACGGCACTGGATGCTTTTCCGCAGTACGTGATGTTCTGAATACTTTTATTATTCTCTCAGAATTTATATTTAGAAGTAGTGATATTTCTATCTCTAGTAATAAGATTATTCTATAAAGCTGTGCTTTATTTCCGTGAAAGAATAACAATAAACCACTTATACCATACTGCAGTGCCGTTCCTGGCAATGTTATCACCTCCGTGCCATTTATTTTTTGGCGCCAGTTTTTTTCACCGTTTATATTTTATTAACAGGGATGATAAACTTCATTTGCTTCTTTTTTTATAAATTTAAAAATTGATTCCTTCAATTTTTCTTTTTCTATATTTCTCTTTCTATAAAAACTTCCAGATGGTTTTTTTTATTTGTTGAGACATTATATTTGAAATATTTTTATTAGAAAATACGTAGGCAACGCGAAATGTATTCGTATATGGCGAAAAGAGTTGCTTAAAAAACCCCATTAGAAAACTATGTCGAAAATAATAACTTATTTCACAAACAAATTAACAAGATAAAATTCCAAAATTAATCATTATTTCATAATTTTTGTTTGATTTCATGAAAGATGTACGAGTAAAAAATAAATAAAAACTTACATGGACAGCTACTCAAATAAATGAAAAGAAAAAATATGATGATAGTACAACGAAGAAAATGTTTTAGGTTATAAACAATATTTATAAGTTAATTCTTAGAAATTGGTCTACAGTATACAATGGTAGTACAAGGTAGTCAGATGGCCGCGATAAAAAGTCGACATATCAAACTTTAATTACCGCCAAAAATCGCCAAGATCTGTATGCTGAAATTGTCTTTTAAATAGAATTTATCCTATAAATAAAAATACTTTTGAAAAATATTTATCTGTAAACAAAACTTTAATGACAAAAAATTCAATCTTTTATAAAACCCCATTTTCCTAATAAACTAAAGATATTTGAAAGCATGGGTATTTTTTCTATACTCTATCTTGAAGCATCTGATGTTGTTTCTTTTACAATATTAATACCTAAATAAACAGGTACAATTTTCTTTTCACTGTTGCTATAATATTTTACACCATATATCGCCAAACATTTCTAATTGGTGGCTTTAATCGCCTGTCGCCAAAATAATTTTTTTGCCCCAGAACATCGTAAAAAAAATCGCCCAAATGACGGAAAAATCACCAAAGCTGGCAACACGCCGGTACGCGTACGCCATTCGTCTGGAGAATTGCGCTGCGCAGAAGCCAATATTCGTCCGGATGAGTTAAATTTATCAACGTAGGGGTGTTACGAAGTACTTTTGTTTAATAGTCTTATTTCTCATTAAATATATGTTATGAAGAGATTATTTATGTTTATTGTGTTTAGTTAGTTTCACTCACAAAATAACAACTTTAACCTTCAGAAATTTAGGTACATTTAATAATTCAGAAGCATTTTTTTTAATCATAGTGAGGCGCCTTTCGGCGCCCTCTCCTTCTGGCGCCTCCGTGCAGGCACGGCTTGCACGCCCGTCAGGAACGGCACTGCCATACTGTATAGTAAGCAAAAGGTCAAGAGTTTCAATTCTATGTCTATAAATACATTTCATGAAGTGCATTTCATTGCATCTAATTCTACTTCATATATGCTTAAACATTTTGATGTGGTCAACACATAACAAATTTCTTTTTACAATAATAAAGTCATAACCCTACTAAAAGTGGTTTATTCTCTATGCCAGTTACAAAAGCGGTACAAAAATATTATTACCGATAACTGCGATAAAATTGATCTAGGTCATACCAACGGATAACAAGACGAAAGCTGTAAGAGATATATTACGTTGCATAATGAGTAGTGTTTCATCAAGTCAAGTGTGCATAACCAGAATATATTTGACGGTTATCGAGTATTCTAATGTCATAATATAACAGTTTAAAATAAATATGAACTATTTATAGTAATATTATATATAAAGGAAAAATCATCGCGACGCCAGACAGGGCCTAAGAACGTCAAGCAGTGGGTTCATAGGGTTTACGGATATGGGTTGGGGAAGAGTGATGTTACATCCTCGAGTACTGATTTTAAATCGGGTTATATAAAAAAATATCCCACTTCATTCTTTCTGAACTATTGTGGTTCGGGGTAGTCCATGATCCGAGAGCGTGATCGTAGAAGCTTCTAGAATATTTTTAATATTCCATCTCACACGGCTGCATGATTACTTCTTTGTTTTAATCCGATCCCAAAGATGATGATTAGTAAACAGTCCACACGTATGCAGACGCACCGTCTAGGTAATGTCGTTTTTTCAAGTGCTTGTGACATCCTGACATGGGCTAGACTAAACAATAACCAAACATTTACTGTCTGGTGCCTACAGTCACACAAAAATTCATTATGTAAAATAAATATTCTACGTAAAATAGTTTGTTTATAAAATATTTAATATATAGTAGAGATTATTAATAACAAAATTATACATGCAGGCATAGTCCAGTCAATTTAGACATTGACCCTTGCAAAAATTCCCAGAAAGCTGAAAATTTGCATAGATGTTAGGGACACCATTGTTATGAAATTGTGAAAAGTCCCCATCGATCCCATGTCTGCAAAAATTTTTATTCAAAGTCAAAGGTTGCAAAAATGGGTTTTTTGAATTTTTCAGCGAAACGGTTAGTTTTATGATAAAATATGTTAGACAAAAATTGTAGATCATGCAATTATCTACAAAAATTGTCTTTACACATTTTTTCATAACACTAACCATTTTTGAGAAAAAACAATTAAAAAATTTTCTTACGCTGTATTGCCTAATGTACACGTTTCCACACCACCTGTGAGGTAGTGTACCTAGCGTTTTTTTTTTTAATGTGGTTTCCCCGGTAGGCCTATTACACGGTCTATTACAGTAAAATTTAATGAATGTTTGGTTATTCTTCTTCTTTTCAGTCGTTGTACTCTTGTCAGAGTGTTCGTTGTCGATCAGATACAGCTCGAGTGACAAGTTCCGTTAAACATATTTTATTCATCATCATCATTAATTATTTCTTCTTCTTCCCCTCCATCTTCTTCTCTCTCTCCATTTTCTTCTTTTTCCTCATCTTTTTGAGTTGACGTAAATTGTACTAACAGCGATACATCAGTTGTTTCGTCGTTGATGAGAAAATCTTCTTCTGTTGGAGATTCAACATTTGAACACGATTGGCTTTGACAAGTGGTGCACGCTAGTGAACAAAATAAGCCTACTTTTTTGCAGCCGCATCTTGAGTTACACCCCTTTTTGCAGTTGCAAAAAATAGAATTAAGGAGGTTTTCTGGTGCAGGTGGAAGAAGCGTGTGGATTGGTTGCAATACATTATTGACATGCTTCCAACCCCATTTTTCTGCGTCTAGTTGATTACCAAGCCACACCTGAACCTGGTAATATACACGATAAAAATGTTGGTGAGCAGAAGCCGCGGTTGGAGGAAGGCAAGCTAATTGCACACGTTTTTTATTATGTGTTTGTTTTGCAAAAGATAAGTAACGTAATTTGTCTATGGAAGTAATTTTTTTTGGAGCTCCATATACAGACAGCAGAAAGCGAATTCCTTTGGTGATTAGAGTTTCTGGTGAAAAGTTGATATCTTCGAAAGCTTGTGCACAAGTATTAAAATTTTCTTTTTCAAACAATTTAAAAATTGTTGTTTTACCCCTTCGAAACATTGCTGATGTTGTATCACAGCCAGTCATAGCATGTAAAAACAGTAGGTATATGATTTTTACATTTAGGATAATCCGATAAACTCTTATTTGAAAATATTTCCGATGGTTGTTGACCTTTGCCGGGTTTCAATAAATAAATAGATCTTCCAATTGGAGTTTGAGCGGTAAGTAATACCAATAGATCAACATCTTCACCAACAACAATTATCGGTCAATATGAATGTATTAGTCACGCAGACTTCTAGTTTTACTTATATTGCAAGCCCAATGATATCATAGGCTGCTTAGTCATGCTTATTATGGAGAATACAGCGTAAGAAAGTTCTGTAATTGTTTTTTCTCAAAAATGGTTAGTGTTATGAAAAAATGTGTAAGAACAATTTTTGTAGATAATTGCATGATCTACAATGACATATTTTTTCATAAAACTAATCGTTTCGCTGAAAAATTCAAAAAACCCATTTTTGCAACCTTTGACCTTGAATAAAAATTTTTGCAGACATGGAATCGATGGGGACTTTTCACAATTTCATAATAATGGTGTCCCTAACATCTATGTAAATTTTCAGCTTTCTGAGAATTAATGCAAGGTTACCCCTATTCTTGGGCTAAATTGACCGGACTAGCAGTACTGTTCCAACCTTTCTAGAGAACGTTATAATAATAACGGTTTTAGTTCGAAAACCGGATTTTATAAATTGAAAACCGGTTTAAACCGATTACTATATCGGTTAAAAAAATAATGAAAAAAATTAATAAAAAAAAATATTTCAAAAATGTAATTAAAAAAAATTAATTATTAATAAAAAATTACTATCTAAAAAATATAACAAAGAAAGGAATGTAATTTAATTAACGAATATTCACAAAAATCCCGTAATTTCTTCAGAAAATCGCAGGTTACTTTTCAATTGTAAACTTGCTTAATGCTGTCGAAGAGATAACTTACTTTTATGATTTTCCAATAAAATGTATATTGTAAAAACTGTCATATCTCTAATTCAAATTCAAATAGATAGATAACACAGATATAAAAAATATTAAAAAAAATTCAAAATTATATTAAAATAAAAGTTAATGTTCACTAAAATCCGGTTTATTAAAGTTAGCAATATTCGTTTAAAATATCGGTTACCGGTTTTCATTATCCGTTTTTTAACCGGTTACATGCCTTGCTCAGAATTACGTTGTTAAAAATAAAAAGACATAAATCATATTATTAATGACTTGTTTTATTATTTTACAACAGCACTAATAATTTACAAAGTTTTTTTTTGTTAATACCAGCATCCTTAGCTAGTTGACGCCTGCTCTGACTACATCAAAAACCCGAAATGGTTTAGGTTGATAACTTTATTAGAAGCCTCGTTTTTTTGTGTTTTCTTTCCTTTAAATTATTTTTTTGTTAAGCAGTTGCAAATTATTTATGATTGGTTTTGTAAATATTTTTTTATTAAAAATTACATTGTGATTTCCATAGGTACTTAATAAAATTGAAAAAAAGATCAAGTAGTCTTGAAGAACTACTTGACTTTTCAAGTACTTGAAAGTTGAAATAGTACTACTTGACTTGACTTGAAATTCGACAACTACTACTTGCTTTCAGATTGACTTCATTTCAAGTCAAGTTAAGTAAAGTGAGTTGAATATCAAGTCAAGCCATGAAATCCAAATAATAGGGTTATATAAAAAAAATCTCCTTTTTGTAATGAAACTTTAGATCGTTTCAACTTCATTCATCATTTTGTTAAAAAGTACAAAATTTGTAAACTCTTGTTTATAAGATAATTAGATGTTTATTTATTTATTTATATATAAATTTTAGATTTTAGATATAATTTCAAATCTCGCCACTAGATTGTCTAGTGTTGATTTCGTTGCTCGATGACGATACGAAATAAGTTTGAATTAATTGTATTATTTAAATATACCGGGTGTCCCAGCTCGACCGACACATGGGAGTTTTACATGGGAAATCAGTTAATTATGAATAGTATCTCCCCAGTGCAAGATATTAACTTGAAATTTTGTATACTTATCGGAGAATATTAATTCTGTGGATCACACTTATATGAAATATGCAATTTCATCTGCAGGGGGAGATTTATTAAATTTAAAATCTAATATTTTCGTTCAAAATCAGACAGCCATGGAAATAAAAGAAAATATTTATCTGACAGTTTAGTGAAGTATCACTGATTTTAATTCTTATTCCCTGTATTTTAATATTATTTAAGTTGAATTTAGTTTCTTTTTGTTAAATAATATACCAATATTACAAAAATATAAATATCTACAATGGCATGTCATTAACTGTCAGATCTGTCACATAGATATTTTCTTTTATTTCCATGGCTGACTGATTTTGAACAAAAATGTTACATTTTATAATTTAAAAATTACATATTTGAAATAACTGTAATCCATAGAAATAATATTCTCCAATAAGCATACAAAATTTCACGTTAATATCTTGCACTGGGGAGATACTATTCATAATTAACTGATTTCCTATGTAAATCTCTAATGTGTCGGTCGAGCTGGGACACCCGGTATACATGTATATATATATATATATATATATATATATATATATATATATATATATATATATTAAATACGGGGAACGTTTGAAAGCTATAATAAGAACTAGTATTATTAACTTCAGTCAAATTTTCAGAAAAAAACAACATGATGCTATAACAGTTGTCAGTCATCGATAATGGAAAGTTTTTAAATTTTATTTATTATTATTTGTACTTTATTTAACAATGTTCGAATCAGCGAACCGAATACTTAAAAATGAACTCGTTATTATTAAAATTATGACATATTTTATTTCGCATGTATACTGCTATAATTTCTCGAATTTTATTTCATCACATACTGTGCAATGAGCAAACAATAAAAATGCCAACGAACTCTTGCGGAAAAGAGCGAAAAAATTAAATGAGGAAAGTATTTTAATATTTTATTTTGGGATGTAAAACAATTAAACTTATTAACACAAGCCTAAAGAATCATTTAAAAATACATCATTTAACGATGTGAAATAAGAAAATTATACACATCACAAATTTCTTCTTTTTTTAAAAAAATAATTTTAATTGGTTACCCTTGCATATTGTAGTATTGTAAGTAATTTATATTATTTAGTGTCTTATCCAAACTCTGACCGTTAAATAATAATATTTCAAAATTGATATTTATATTCTTATTGGTATTTTAAAGTTAAACTTTTCATTAGTTTGTATTTAAATAATGTCAAAAAATCAGTGTAACAATATTTAATTACGGTTATAAAATAATGTTTTAACGAAAATCGTTATATTTTTTTCGTCATAAAAAATTTAATTATTGTTTCCAGAATACCACTTTAACGATTTTCGTTATAATAACAATATATCGATTCGTTATCCTATAACTAAAGCTTACAGAATAGGCCTGTAAGCTTATAAGAAGCTTAATGTGCTATTGTGTTACTAGCATATATTTATTCAAATTTTTTATAACCTCCCAAACAATGTTACGACTCACTGGAAATCGAAATTCACAGTTAAAAAGAAGCTATTATATAAGAAGAAGCTAAAATGGAAATACTGAACATGTGAAGCCAAAAGTACTTCAATAATTTGCGGTCCTACTTGTATTCCTTTTCATATTTTAAAATATAGAACCATGCAAGAAAATACAAATTCTCTTATACATGAATATAATAGTATATTATTATACAAGTTTTATAAGACGGTATATTGTTCCATGAGTTGTTTGGGACTCGACGAGTGCAGCGAGAAGTGCTCCAAAAACACGAATGGAACAATAAGTCGTATAAAACGAGTATAATATACTATTTTTTATACTTTGCTTCACTTATTTAACAAAAATATTACAATTTTCAATAAAAAAAAGTAGTAAACAGATTGTAATCTAGGGATATATAAATCTAAAATATAGTAACTCTGTTGAATGAAGTTGGGACATTTATCTGTTAATATGCATTTAAAATTTTATGAAAATATTATGTTATCCTTTTAAATTAATTTTGTTTATTCGGTTTTCATACTAAGAAATAATATAAATTGTATTAAAAAAATATTTGAGGTTATCAATTTAAATAAATATGACATTTAAAGTGGGGTGCAGTTGTTAGAAGTCACAACAACAAAAATGCTAAAAATAGTTTAACAACAACTTATATTATTTAAACTGTTTTCGATATAACAATAGAGCAATTAATTTATAAAAACATATGCTGTAATTTGTTTCAAATCTTCACAAAACTACAAATCAATGGTCACTGAGCATTTGTAATTTCCGTCGAAAGCTACAGTAAAAGCAGAAACTCATTTTGTAAAAATGGAAGTTTTAGAATAGTTCCCAGTGTGTACGCGTGTAGTATTTGAATATCCTGAGTTGCATTGTTGCGGACAATGGTGGTTGGGACAGTATTTTAATAGCAGTATGGCGTCGCCTTTCTTGTGCGGATCTCCCGGAGTTTTATAAATCTGTTGCGTTTCGTCACAGTGCATTGAGTGACCTCTCCACCCTCGGCCGCGTGGACAATGCCCGCGCCCTCAACGCCCCCACACAATGGAGGATAAAATGTGCAAATCCCGGGATGAGAAATACACTGCCGGACAGGAATAAGGGGAAAAGTGTTGGCTGCTGTTTCTCAATGCACTTGTTTTTACCTTCCGTCTTTCTAGGTAGATAAAAGGAACAGGTTTTCAGGTTAGTACAATCTGATTTTTATATTTTCACGATGATAATAACTAATCAAAAATTTTAAAATGCGGGTTTAATGAATCTGAATAAGTGTTTAAAACTCCCACTTTTTGTTAAAACATATTTTCTTGATTTTGGGATTTGGCTGTCCAGTTTGCAACTTGGAATGGGGATATCGGCTAGAGTCGGAAGAAAAACGCTTTAAGTTAATCTCACATAACCTTTGAACTGAAAGTAGTTATATAGAGCTCTTTGCTTAAATCAGATAGTAAATAATTTTAGTTATAGGTATTAAGTACCAATATGATGCTCTGAAAGAGATTTAATTGTGAATTATTCTTGATTCAGCGTAGGCTGTGATATGAAATAACCAAGTAGGCAACTCTGTGAATTAGTATTTATCGTTCGCACTTGCCACTCTTTCCAAATAAGTTAGAAGTGGCCGATAAAGTGCATTTTTATAAAATTTTGCATATTAAGGAAAATAACTTGAAGAATATTTTTTTATTGTTGTACAAAAAGTACCTTATTACGCATAATTGTTGCTACAATATCATCATTTTGACATATTGGTACGATAAATTCCAACGACTAGTTTTTAATTAATCATCATTCACAATACTTGAAAATTCAACTAATAGGAGCAGTGTATAGTGGCAATTCCACTGCTAAGAAGGAAGACAAAATGCAAGTGGATAAATTGTATATTATTTTCTTTACCTTCTCCATGGTACCTACTAATTTTCAATTCAGTTTAATACTACATAATCGGTTCAAATGCTATTGAACCGTGGAATTATCTTTACAAATACCTTGATTTTTAGCGCGGAATATTTTTTTATTTCACATCTGCGAACACGAACCCCCCGTACTTTTTTATTATAAGAAATAGAAAATTTTTCTTTATATGAAAGTTTTATAATCATAAATATGCTAGTATCAATTTTAATTTTTTAATTGTGTGCCTACAATTATATTGCTATAATTATAAGTGTCATTTTTTTTATTTTCAATTATACAGGGTGTTCCATTTAAAAGTGCCACCATTGCTATCTCGAGAACTATAAGAGCTACGAGGTCGGTTAAATTAGCAAAGAACCACCATTTTACAAGACTAATACAATGAGAAAAAAAATTTTTTTTTTCGACCAGTGGTTCTCAAAATACGGGACACAACTTTCTTATTTCAAATGGGAACGTATGTTTATTTTTAGGTTATTCGATAGAGTATTTTTTTCTGAATTCAACGATATGTATATATCATATACTAATATAACAAAATAATTCAGAAAAATGCATGTTAAATTTATATGTATTTTATTTATATCTGGCTGAAACAAGAGTGCTATGGTTAGAAAACATAGACATAATGTTCTGTCTAACATTGTTTGATTATTTTTTGTTAAATTTTATTTTCTTAAACTGTCAGTTTTAAGAAGAAAATGAATTGTTTTCTATCCAAAGCACTCTTATTTCAGCCAGATATAAATAAAATACATATAAATCTACCATGCATTTTTCTCAGTTATTTTGTTATATTAGTATATGATATAGTTATATCGTTGAATTCAGAAAAAAATACTCTATCGAATAACATAAAAATAAATATATGTTTTCATTTAAAATAAGAAAGTTGTGTCCCGTATTTTGAGAACCACTGGCCGAAAAAAATTTTTTTTTTGCTCATTGTATTATTCTTGTAAAATGGTGGTTCTTTGCTAATTTAACCGACCTCGTAGCTCTTATAGTTCTCGAGATAGCAATGGTGGCACTTTTAAATGGAACACCCTGTATAGTAGTTGTCATAAGTAAATAAGAAAATATTCTAGAAACATAAGATAATTGAGAAATGTCAGAAATAATTATTATTCAAATATTGTGCATAAGAGAACAGGGTCGTAATTTCAAGTATTTGCATAAAGTAACTTATCTTATTATGTATCTTATTTCACGTTATATATGTGTTTTTTATCGTTACATTTAGTTAATTTACCATAGCTAATTTTATATAGCCGCCGAAGAAAAAAAATTCAACTTTCTTCTAGTCTAATCGTACAGATAAGCAACATATGAAGCCCTGTCCAACTGGATGGGTTACCGCACAACGGCTTGGCGTGTTGACTTTGCATGGACTGTTGGCTGACAATCTACATTACTAAATTGCAAATACTTGAGGCACTGTTCCATATAGGATTGTTGTGTACAGATTACGTGTCTTTATTTTTCATAGTTGAAACCATAAACTCGTACATTAAAAACTTGGTATGTTGTAATTTTTTAAACCGTTAAATCTTTGTTGCTTTTCCTTTGGAGCTCCTGCTGAATACCTACATATTTTTACCTTTTTTAACCAAAATAATTCTTTTCCTCTTCGTCGTGAACAAATGACTATGTTTTTATAACACATTAATAAGTATTGTTTTTGTAAAGGTAAAGGTATATATTTTATTTTATTTCTTCTTCTTCTATATCTATGTAGATGATTATGATATAAAGATATATCAGTAATATCTAAAATACAATCAGATTAGAACCCTTGAAACATCGGTTAAATACAAGTGGAATGTTGCCATTCCCGCAAAACAGATAAGTCTAAAGAATTAATGCAGAAATGATTATAATTCTTTTCTGGTTATCTGTTGGCGAACAGATGTTCCTTCCGCAATCGTTGAAGTTAAGAAGAGCAGGGCAATAATTTATCTGCGTAAATAACACTTAACAGTATTTAGGATTTCTGCTACACTTGTTCCCATTGTTTCCCGCTCAACTTTGTCGTGTCAGCGATTAAAAACAACAGTTTTGTAAATTATTTCTCTGCGGTCATCTAAACCCTAAATATTTCACGCCCAAGAAACTCGCTAACTTTCATCGTTTTATAATTTCTACCAACAAGGATTTAATTTGCTTCATGGCCAAAAAATACGAGCAAGAGAAAAACAAATACACAATGAAGTCTTGCACGAATTTATTATGTTTGTTTCTTCCTTAATACAAAAGAACAACTAATGTTATATTAACTAAATGTTTAATAATTTTCTTTAAAATAAGGTCACTAGCAGTACAATATTTAATTGAGAACTATTGACAAAAATAAAGTATCTTGTTATTTAATAATCATGAAGCCTATCCTAGAACATTTATAGTGTACTTCAAAAAATAGTTTCACTTATTATAACCCAACTCTTTCTATTTAATTAACAAAAATATGGTTGTCTTATTTGAATATATAAATTATGAAATAATTTTGCTAATTTCTGTATCTGTGAAATCAAATATCGAAATTATTTTATATTTTGTCTACAACACAAGTGAAGTTATATTACATTAATAATTTAAAATTACATTCTATTTTGGAATAAGGTTAATGACAATTACAACATTTGTATTTGCTAACAATATTACAAATAGATTAAAGGGGTAAAAAAATAAGAATATCAAACAATTAGAGATATGAATTTGATTATTAGTTAAAAATCGCCCCATCAGAAAACTATTTTAATGCATTCTCGTTATTTACAATATTTATTTACATATATAACACACTTCCTCATGAATGTCATCCGCTAAATAAATAAATAAATATAATAAGCAAAAATGTAAAATTCACAGTTTTGAATTTCTTCAAATATGTAACTTTTAAATATTTTTATTTATTTATTTATTTTATCAACTCGGCGCTTCTCGCATGTTGGTGCCCATTTAACTTACTTACAGTTAAAAGAATTCAATGAACATTTTGAACTAAATTATTAGCAAACTAAAAGAATAGAATAAGGAAGATTTGTTAACACACTGCAAAGATATGCATAGGAAACTGAGCGACAATAAAGAATCTATAAGCCACAATACAAATTTAATTAATTAATTTTTCTGAAGTGAAAATTATTAAAAACTGTTTGAGTTCTCTTATGGTTGATTATCGATTAAATGATTTATCAGTTATATCTATTAAAAATTGTATTCTAAAATAAAAATAAATATTATTTAAATTAATTTTGTTTTGATATACAGATTTTTTTATTCCAAAAGAGGGCGCTAAAATTTAATTTGCGCAAAGGCGCCTCTTACCCATGCGACAGCCCTGAAAACGCAGACACATGACAAAAAATGAAACATTTAATAGATATACAGAAACGTTAAATAATAATCATTATACTTTTTTATAAACCATAATTTACTTATTTTTACACAGATCGGATAATATTTTCAAATAGGGCGAATTGGCCCACGGGTCATAGTTTGTGTATTACTGCTCTAGAATCTAGATTGAGGTGACGTGACACTAGATTACAAGAGAGGGGCACGATGCTTCCTCGCTGAGATCCTAACGAGGCATTTTTTTGCCTTTTATATAATAAATCTAGACGATTTTCAAAGGTATAGCAGCTATCGTTAGTCGGAAATGCAACTTATTTGTGTACAAACTATCATCTAAATCAAACGATAGCAGCTATAAATTATATAATCGTCTAATTTAATTATATAAAATGTCCCTTTAAAATCTCAACGAGGAAGCATCGTGACCTTGTTAGTATTATTCAATTTCGGGGTAAAATATTTTACTTTTAATTTTGTTGTAAAAAGTTATTTACTTTTTTTACTGACGTTTAGAAACACTACATCGGTGCGCTACACTTTTCATAAATAAAATTTTGTAAACATTTCAGAAATAAACTTCGTTACTCCCTAAACTGAAAATGCCCTCGGTTCACTTCGGACATTAATTACAGTTTCGGAAATAACATTTATTCCCTTAATAAATAATTAAATACTGTAGAAAAATAAGTAATATGACTTAGAAAGTGTAAGGAATTTTTAGAATAGATTTAATACGAGTGTTTTTCAAAGGTAAGTCTTGGAAAAACCAGAAAGTGAAGTAATTTTTTCTTTTTGTTGGTGGAGTAAAATCGATTGTAATGCCAGAGATCAGAGTTTCGCGAAGTCGCGGCAAAACAAATATTTTATTCTAATTTCTTCTGCGGTATTCAAATTTACAAGATTTATAATTTAGCCAAGATTGGGGTCTGGAAGCGGAGTTTTATTAATATCACCTCCACTGCCGTTTGCTCTGCAACTCTCCCAACTTCCAAACAGCGGGAAATTAAATATTTTACCAAAGGTTTTACGGATCTCGCTTCGCAAACAACACCAATTGTTATAATTAACTTTGTTTAGGATTAAAAAATCACTGACACTTCTCTAATTGATTCTTGAAAGCTTTCAGTTCTTAACAGGTTCACACCTTTTCCATTTTAAATTGTAATTTAAATAAATCAATTTATTTTCAGTAGTCGTCACATTTCTATTCATGAAGTAGCTGTTGTATTTCTAATTAGTCAATTTTTCAGAAAGTAGTAGTTTTAATATAGATTTTTGAATTTAAGTTTAAAAAAGAGTCAATTGAGAAATAGTTAGATGCAATTTAGAAATAACTTAATAATAACGTGAGTTTTTTATGTCTTCATTATTGTTTTATTCATGCTCGGTTGCACCATAAAACACTTAGATGAACTTATTAGTAAGTGTTGCTTAAAATGAGATTTCATTATAGATTAAAGTTGTTGCATGGGGCTCAAATGCAATATTATAGTTAAGGAATGTCTTTAAAGTAAATCTGTGAAGAAAGTTCATGAAGTTTTATTATTTAATTATTATTTCCTGTAACACAAACCTGAACAAGTACGTATTATAAAGAATAATTAACTTAAAATTGTGTAATTTTTAGTAACTTTTAGTGCCATTTACAACAAATTAAATAAAAGTTAATAAAAATTTCGTTTGAAACTTGTTTATGATTAATCAAAAGACAATATTTGGGTTTTACGTCCTGTAAAAAATTTATTACTTTACAACGTTTATGATTATTGAAATGTTGCTTTTACATATGTCCTAATATTTTAGTACTAATTATATTAATTAAATTTTAATATAAGTGTATTCCATTAAATAGTAACCCAAGAAATTGATAAAAATTATAAAAATATAGCTTTTTCATATATATGTACATATATTGTAATAATATTAAAACAAATAAACCAGAGAATAAAAACAGCACTTATTTTTCATATAGATATTGCAAGCCACGGTCGCTTTTATCGCAACCAATACAGTTATTGAAATTGTACAGATATATAAAATAATTTATAATTAGAATACAATGAAATACATCAGTCAAGAGACTTCCTGTGGATCGATGTCCGACAATATACCTGCCCTTGTCGTTAGGGTTTCATGAAGTCAAGTAGCTTGATGTTTTGTGAATTACTTGACCTGACTTGAAAATCAAGCTTTTTACGAATTACACAATTTGACTCCAAAACTTGCTAGGCAAGTTGTTTAGAAATAGGTTTTTAAAAATAAAAGCATATTTATACTATATGATAAGGGTTAACCTTGAATTTTTTAAAGAAATTAATATGCCCAATTCAGCGTCTTCTGTTGAAACACAATTTTCCGGAACTGCTAAATAATACAAAAAACCCATAATAGTTTGGGTGCTAACTTTATTCGAAGCCTCAAAATTATGATTTGGTTTTGTAAATAAAAGTCTTTATTGAAAATTTCATTGTGCTTTCATTAAACTACAAAATAAAAATTAATGAAAAATCAAGTGCTTTTGAATAAATGCTTGAGTTTTCAAGTAATTGAAATATTACTACATGACGTGACTTGAAATTCGGCTACTACTACAAGTCAAGTAGCTTGAATGTCACGTCTAACCGTGAAACCATACTTGCCGCTAAAACGCATACATCCAGCCGTTATATGAGACTTCATCACTTAAAATGGCGAAGCTAAATACGAATTATTTTGATTTAGTAATTCGGTAGCTTGGAATGAATATGATACCAATACCAATCATTCAAGTAGTGTTTTATTTGAATATTATTAACAAAACTGTATTTTCATGATAATAAAATACAGTGCAATTTATTAAGATTTACATAATATGTACAACACAGAAGTCATAAATATTCAACATGAACAATACAATTGAACGAGTTAAATACGTATTTGTAATTGAAGTGGACACTAAGGCCCGGTATTACAGTCACTACTTAAATATTGGTTTAGCTAAACTTAAACTTTCACTTAAACCAATTGGCAGTATTACAGTACAAAGTTTAGCTAAGCTTGTTTCGATTATATTTTCGTTTATGTTGGCAATACAATATTTGTTTTTGACATTGACAGATAAATTATTTACACATGTATTTTGGTATATACACATTATTGGTATATCTGTTGTGAGTTATTGTCTTTCTATTAGATAAATACCATAAGGGTGACTAAAGTTTTACATTTTAAATAATTTTTATTACATATATTACATATTTTATATCCTCATGAAAGGTATGTAACAATAATTTCCTATCAAAAGAGCTAAAATTAAGAATAAACAGATTATTTTTCAGAATTATAGATGAAAGAGAACGGACACCTTAATTTTACATTGAAGAAAATAGAGAAATTGAAAGCTTACCGTACAAAAATTTTGACCTATTGTGTAAAGAATAAAATAAATAATAAAAATATAATGTCTTATTGTTAATTGTTGTTGATGCATTCATAGAATGTAAATCGTGATTCCAAAAATCAAAGTTAACAGTTTACAAAAATCAATATTCTTCAGAAATTGGCACTAAAATCGAGTGTACCTAATTAAAATGCATTTTATTAATAAATTCTTACCAATTGCTTTTTTTAATGTCGCTAAATATTAAGTATGTTATAAATTAAACAAACAGATAATTTTGCTAAACGAAATCTATTAAAAAAATCTTTATCAGACCACATATTTATATTATCAGGCCTAGTGCCTAGAAAGAATACGTTATGGTCATCTAATTATATTGAGAATATTTTGCTCGACTTCGACTTCACTGCTGTTGCTCATTTCTTAAATTTCCGTATTATAATTCTCCACAACGTCCATTCTGATAGTTTTATTTTGACAAAAAAAGGTTAAACTTCACCTTAAGGTTTAAGCCGCTAGGATCGACCGCTTAAGTTAAACTAATAAATAAATACTAAACTCCAACTGTAATACATCGAATTTACTTAAACCGTGGCTTAAACCTAGGATCGAGTTTAAACTTCCACTGTAATACTGGGCCTAAGTCTCTGATTTTGATGGTTTAGTGTAGCACTCGTCCTACAGTTGCCTGACAACTGACGATATAGTCATTTGTCACTGTGTATTTTTATGTTGATATTTTCTAAAATATTTATGTGGTATTTCCGAATTTATAAAAGTAGCGAAACATCCCCTATATCTTAATCCCCTATACAATAATATATTAATATATAATATATAAAGTCCAGTTATTAATAAATATTGTAAATCCGTAGTCCCTGAAGAGAAGGACACATGTGGGATTGAAATAAAATTTGACTTCCAACACCGTTTTTTTTTCACCAGCATCTATCAACCAGTCAAGAAGTTTTCTTCCGATAACTTTATAAATTTTTGTATTTATTATATATTTATTGATTGGTAGAAACAAAAAAAAATATGTATTTTTATTTGGATTCAATAATACGATTTTATTTATTTTAGCAAAAAAATATGTATTCCTCATGCAATTTCAACCGCACGAAACAGCTCAATTTGAAATCAAATTTATGCATTTATAGTTCAATTAGTAATGTATGTAGTTATAATATTTGCTGACACACATATTACCGGAGATTGAATATTAATTATGATTTCCTACTAATTATAATTACGTATCTCAGTAAACTACAAACACACAGTGAACACATTGCCAATAATATTCCACAATACAACAAAAAACATAAACACATAACGGAAATTACAATATAAGATATATTAAATTACATGTTTAGAGTGACGTCACTAATGATTCTAAAATGGTGTGCTCGTTAATAAGATGGTTGTAAACCGTTTAATTTTGACAATAATAGTACATAATAACCTTGAGACTATTGGATTCTGAAATGTTTCAGAAACACTGATTTTATTCCCGTATTCTTTAATGCTTCAGATATTTATATTTGGAAATCTAAAAAATTTACAATTACCACGTTTACTAAATTAAAAATAAATTTAAAAAACTGGTAGCAATTACCTTCTTTCATATCTTGTCTTTAATGCTTAAAATTTATGAAAGAGATGTATAGTTACGCGGACAATTTTGAATGATATAGCAACGGTTACCAAGGTGGAAGCCATATTCTTGTTTGGAAACATGGGCTACGTCATTATTAAACGTATCTATACCGAAAGTAGTCACAATTATGTTATATAGAATATGCATCCAAATGCGGAACGTAGGACTTTAACATGGGATTTTAAAAAATTGCTAATCCCCTCTCTCCTGATAGATTTAGACTACAAGAATACAAAGTTGTTCAGAATGAAATTCTACATTAGATAATAGTTATTTATGGTACAATTGTGTTACATTACAGATAAGTTACGTGGGAAAAGCTTAGCTCACGAGGCCGTTAGACCGAGTGTGGTATTTTTTCAAGTGACTTAGGTAATTAACACACGTGTGCCATACAACATTTTATCCAACACATTTTAATCATTGATATAAAATACATATAAGATTTTTGACAGATGGAATTTCGAAATGACATTTAGGAACAAAATCGTATAGAGAAGGTTTTATAACGTAGTTACTATGATACGAACCAAAAAACAGTGAGCTAATATATTTAGCTCACTAGTGACTTATGACCTACTTTATTTATCTAAAAACAGCATACTTATATCGTTATAATTACACGGTGTTGGATAAAATAATAAATGATGCAACAGCAACTCTGCAGTACGAGATTTATTAAATATAAAATGTAACATTTTCTTTAAAAAATTGACATAAAAGAACATATCTATGTTACAGTTGTGACTGTTATTGACAGGTCATTGTATATAATTTTGTATTTTTGCAATATTGGTATATTATATAAGAAAAATAATCTAAATATAATTTAAATAATAATAAAATACAGACAATAAGAATTATAATCAGTGAATCTTCACTAAATACATCTGAATCATATTCGTTTTCCTCTTAAACTTTTGTAAATATAAAATTCCCAGACATTTGATATTTATACATATTTGTGAAACAAGAAATATTCAGAGCTTTTTTTAATAAAGTATTAATTACAGTTGAGAATTTATTTCCAAAACAGCATGAGTTATTTATTATATATAAAATAATAAACATCAACTGTTTTCAATTAAACATAAGTTAAGACCGTGAAATTCAAAATATACGGACCTCGAATTGTGATTACTGCTTATTCATAAAAAAATAACATGAATGCTCCTTCATATAACTTCCATATGTTACGAATATTTCATTGAGAAATTAAATAACTTGTTGGTAATTATTATTTCCTTTATAATGATATAAGTTTTCTAATTTAATTAGTAGCATGAATATTATGCGGAGGGATCGACAATTATTCTTTTATTATTTCTCTAGCTTTCAAAGCGATCAATGAGTATTGTGTAGTGATTTTGATAGTGATCTTGAGTAAATAGAATTGAGGTGAGTTGAGTTACCGTGTATGGATGATATGAATTGAGTTAGTGAGTGAGATATTGTATTGAGCCTATGAGAGTGTTTGATGTAAACCGTGGTTGGTTTGCCGACGGAGCGGCGAGCAGCTTTGGGCTGTAGTGGCCGTGGCTCAGCCGCTGACGGAGCAGCGAGCGGCTGTGGGCCGTAGTGACCCTAGCCAGGTTGCCAACGAGAAGGTTGAAGCAGCTTTGTGCTGTAGTGGCCCTGACCAGGCTGCCCACGAGACACGATTGTGTGTGAGAGTGTGCGAGTGTTTGGGTAATTCCTCACTGAGCTTTGTGCTCAGTTATTTTACATTTTCTAGGATCAAGGACGAGTAAGAATTTGGAGCCATCAGGACCCTAGCTGCATTATAGTTTGTAATTGATTATATTGTAATATTTAGGGGTTTAATTAAATAGCTTCAAAATAACTACAATCTACAATTTTTTTCAATCAACAGTTTTCCATCATTTTTCATCGTTTATAACACATATGTCAGAATATCAAAAATTTCCTCCCGTACGTGCAGTTTTCTTATTAATACTTTATATATTTTTTCCTACGACCACTGTTAAAAATAGTCTTTTTAACGATTGCTTAGCAAGTTAAAAATAACAGTTTATAACACAGTAAATACTTTTAACAGCACTTATGTTCAGTTGTTCATAACAAATACATCATGACCTGTCATAAATGTCATTCTATATTTTTTATTTACTAATATATAACTAGGGTCGTAGGAAAAATAGTGTATGATATTTGTGTTAAAAGTGATTTTATTTTGTTCGTGAGGTTTGTTACACTCGGCTTCGCCTCGTTTCAAACTTCCCCACTCACTCATAAAATGTCACTTTTAACACTTATATCATAAATAACTATTATATAAGGATATACCAGTCGCTTATTTTGCAATCACTAAGGTTATATAAATCGAAGTTCGAAATAATAGTCAAGGTATCAGGAGAAAAATACGACACATTGATCACACATATTATGTTGATAGAATATATGCACATTAAATTTGTACTTTGCATACATTTCTAACTTTAGATTTTACAGAACGACTGGCAAATAAAATATTTGTTGACATACATTTCTACAACAGCAAAACTGTCTAGAGTATTTTAAGCAGCTTTCTTTTGTGGCAATAAATTACGAATAGCAGATGTACTCATGACTGCCTCTGCTGTAGTTAATAAAAAACTCCATCAGTATCAGGTTACATCGTCATAATCACTTTATCAGGGATTCCCAGAATTTTATGCTGTTAAGGACAAGGAAACGATTCTTTTTAGGCAGATATGTGGCGGATCAAGTAGACCGTCAGATACTATATCAAGTAGTCCGCCACGATGTTCATCCATCCATTGTTAATCAGCTGTTCTGAGGCTACTTTGGAATAGCAGACAACAAAAACATCAGTTATTGTAAATATTAAATGCATCGACATTAATGTCATTGCTGTAAGTTTTCTATTATACAATGTAAAATACCCAACGTATATTTTACATTATCGTTACACCCGTTACAGGTATTCGTTATAACTACGTTCGATATAAAAGGAAAAAGTTATCATTGTAAATATGGATATCATTTGTGTTTTCCCCAAGGGTTTCTTATAGCCGAATATTCGCTATAAACAGTTTCGTTAAAATTGCGTACTACTGTATATAAATACCCAGTAGTAATGGAGTAATAATAAAATTTTCATGATGCAATTCCGAAAGCAGGTTTTGGTGACCGACCGATGCCAGAAGCGGGGAACTGTTACCTACAAGTAACGTTCTTGAAGAAGTTATCATAAAATTATAAATTATTTATCAATGATCGAAGGATATTCCGTGAAAATCTTTTTGCATTTTTTTTTCAATTCCATAACCTAAACATTTCGAAAGTAAATCAATTAAATAATTAATGTTTGACAAATGTCAATAATTGTTATTTACCTAACAACCTCATGACATAAGTGATAAGCTATAATTTTATGACAGTTTTATCGTAACCTAAATATAACATTTGGAATGTAAAATAATGAAATAATTAATGTTTGACAGATGTTAACAATTGTCATTTATCTAATAACCTCATAACACATAAGTGATAAGAGTTTTAGGATTGTTTTCAGTGTAAGTGTGTTATGATTTGCTAGCTTCGCACACGTGATTAGAATCAAAGTACAGAGATTAGATTGGATAATTTTTTAGGTTAAAAATTTTCAGCTATAATATCCCCAGGTCATTGTAAATTACGGAATAATTATATGACAATTGCCGAAAGTACGTTTAATATCTCTTATCTACAAGCAACGTGCAGGAGGAAGTTGTCATAAAATTATAAGCTACTAGAATTTATCAATGATCGAGAGATATTGGGTGAGAAAATTTTTTGTGATTTTTTTTAAGTTCCATAACCTAAAATAAACAATAAAATATTTTATGTTTGACAAATTTTTATTATTGTCATTTACCTAGCAACATCTTGACATAATTTGAATCTTAGGGCTCTTTTCACAGTAAGTGTGTTTTGATTGGCTACTTTCGCAAACATGATCAAAATACAGGGATTCGATTGAATATTGCTTTAAACTAAATTCACCATTATAGCTGTCTAGTCGGAGATTCAAAGTCAAAGTGAACATGCACACATATTTTTCAAAATTTACTTATTTATTTATAACTATTGCACATTTCATAAATTTTATATGATTATTATCTATTTAACCCTAAAATCAATATTCAATGTAAATTCCATTAAAAGTTGTTCTGCTGGAAAACCCCGCTGAAACAATTTGAGCAACGTTTAGGTTGCAACCTGATTTGGAAGCATCATTGATGATGCATGCGATTGGAAGTAGGATCCTTCCTCGTCCACAACATGTTGCTGTGATATGGCGCTGCAGCAGTAGAGGAATAAAATATGAAGCTGTGGACACGGCGCCTGTGTGCGTGTGACCAACAGCGCGCATAATTAAACCCTGCGCGACTGCTCCACTGCAATTAAACCAAAATGAATTTTTAATTATAAACAGAATGAAATTTCATTCGCGAGAATCAATTTCCACTAGGCCAAAAAGAAGCTTCGATTTCCACTTCCAACTTCCAGATATCAACAACGTACTGAATTTTTCATTACAAAAATATAAAAAAAAACTCATTACTGGGTTAACAATTTGCTGTAACGCATATATCGATAATGATATACTATTAAGGACGTTTACTAAACGTCACCTCTCGGACTCTTTAGATGGTATAAAAAGTGTACCAAAGAAATAATAAATTATTTTTTGTAATATTTCAATTAAAATTTTGTCACTTTAAAACTGTCACTATAACTGTAAAGTTTTTTAACCGTCATTCATTTTTTTTATTTTTGCACAGCGTGCAAATAAGAACTCTTTTTACACAGTTTACAAAAAAATTGTAAAATTCTAGTGTTATTCGAGAAAAACGATCAAATTAATATAATTTTATTATTTATTGTGATATGTATGTTACTGCTATTTATATTAATAATAGAGTTGAATTTTTGAACTTCTTTCTCGAATTCATGAAGCACTGTTAATGCTTGTACAATCTGCGCAAAATCTTTCTGGAAACAAATTTCCACTAAGTATATTTAACGGGTTTTCTTCTTACTTCGAGTACCTTGTATTATTTTACCGTCACCCTTACATGAACTCATTTTTACCACAAGACAACAATAGTATTTGCTTTAGAATTGACATTTATGTCTGCATGATATATTTTTATGTTTTGCGGAGCAACGATGATTGTAGTCTTGGGAACTATTATAACGTGATTTTTTTTAATATAAATATAAATCACGTCTACTGTCAAAAAGCTTTAATAAAAAAATAATCAATCTACTTCTGGGTAACATATACGTATAAAAACGAACTACAACTACAAATAATTAGTAAAAAATTTTGATATAGCACATCCTGTATATGCGAGTATATAAAATAAACTACAATACTCTTTTTATAACTTTGAAGAGATATTAATGTTGTATACCAAACGGGTAGGTATATTAGCTGAAATGTAACCCGGTTTAAAAGTAACATTTGTCCTGTATTAGTTTAGTCTCCTTTATGTACATTTAATATAGTATCATCGTCATTATTTCATCAAGGTAAAATAATTTTAAGAATCATTCAATTGATGTAGAATCTTATTCCGTAAAAACATACAGGGTGTTCCATTTAAAAAACCAAAGTTAAATATATTTCCGCCAAATCAGTAGGCCATGGAAAACACCTGTTAACGCTATTTTATAGGCAAGGTTTTATTACACAAGTTTCCTATTTAGCTTTTTCTTGTATATTTAATATTTCAGGAGATATGGCCTGGACAATGAAAAATCAGCCACCCGGTATATATATGGTCCCATTTAAAATAACAAAGTTGGTCTCCATGGTTGAAAAATAATAATTTTTCACTCCCTAATAAAGGACTAGAAGAGAGGCAGAAAACGGATAGGATAGAAATAAAAAATTTCAACCACTGACTGATTTTTAAAAATTGCATATTTTCTATCAATCATTTCTCCAGTTAAGAAGAACTAGTTTCATTTTTATTTATGTCAGTCTCTACATAATTTGTAGTGGCAGTCATTAATATAGTGATTACATATATTAACATAATATTACATAATTAAATATTTGCAGTGCTTCTATACATTTTTACGTTATTTTATGGTTGAATGTAGATATTTCAACATTTATTCGCCCCACATTAAAAATAGAATGTTTGATAAATGGAATTTGAATTGACTTTCAACATTACAAAACATTTATCATACATTCCAATATTTACTTTATTAAATTTGAAGAATTATTCTGGCATACGCAGTGACCTTTATGGAATGGACCATACTTTACAAACAATTATAGGTCATTCGCATGGAGTCGTGGGTGGATTAACCAGCTGCGGTTCTGACATTCACATGCGGTTATCGTCAGTTATTCTGTTTCCGATATTCATAAATTATGAGTCTTACCATTAGCTAAATGTAAATTAAGTAAATTATACATTTAACATAATTATATATTTAAAATAATGAAGAGTATTATTAATTTATTACGCTTAAATAAAATTAGTTTTAAAAATAAAAACTACCCAAGCAACACGTCGACCAAATTCGACGTAGTTTAGACGTATAGTATCTTTCTAAATTCTGGTCTTCGGACGTACAAGACCACGACTATGCGTGGAGCAGTTTGACGTTTACTTTTTTATTTTAACTATACAAAATTAATAAAATGTACTTATTATAGGTTAAAGTTTAACAATCCAAATTTACATGTTTTTTTTTTATGTCTAATGCCCGGTTTCACCATCGATGAATAAATATTTTATTCGACAGTTAAACTATTCACCGAATAAAACTACCTTACCTATTTTGTTTCACCAACGTCAGTTAGTGTAAAATAGTTCGACGTTTAAAATATTTTTTGATTTTTATTATAATGGACTGTATTGTGAAGATAGAATTATCATGTGAAATAGACGTATAGTAATACCAAAAGATTTAAAACGAACTATACTGAAAATTTTGCATAAAGGACATACAGGTATTGAAGCAATGAAATCAATTTCAAGATACTACGTATGGTGGCCGAAATTAGATCAACAAATAGACGACTTTATCAAAAATGTGAAGTTTGTACGGAATCGCTACTGATAACTTCTTTAAATTTATCATTCGCCTAGTGGAATATTCAAAATGAAACAATTAACAAGATATGGTTACTAGAAACATCTTGAACAGCATATTGAAAATTTTGTCAAATCATATTCAGACTATGCACTCGTAAAGAAAAACCTGTAAAAGCGCCTCTTCACTTTTGGGACGAGCCTAGTGCAAATTTTGAAAGAGTCCATATGAGAACAGTTACTTTCTAATATTGGTCGATCAAAAGCAAAATCAAAATGGGTAGAAGTGAGGATAACGAAAAACTTACGTGCGTCTCAATCTGTAAACTCCTGCAGACGATATTCTATTCACACAGATTACCTACAATACTCGTATTTGGCAATGCTACACTTTTTAGGAGCGATATATTCACATTATTTTGCTATACAAATGGAATTCGTCAAAAATTCATAGCTCCAGGGCATCCAGTAACCAATGGAATAGCTGAGAGAAATGTTCAGACACCGAAACAAAAACAAAGCTATGGATTCACCACTGCAAAGAAAATTTCAAGAAATAATGTTGCGTTATAGATCAACTCTACTTTCTTGTGGAAAATCATCAGCAGAATTATATCTACAAGGAAGAATACTACAAATACACACGTTATGTAACAGTACCTAAAGAGATTAATACTCAGAATACATCGCAAAAGGACACCACTTCAGTACATCTAGAAAAAAGTACTGAATGTCATTCCGTGACAATATTTATTTCAATTCCGGATACACCTCAGAATCTAGCAGAAAGAGAAACTTAGCAGTCTCCCACAATTTCTAGAAGATCTACAAGAATCTACCGAACGCCAGCGTACCTTGGTGACTATATTACTTAAGTTACAAAAACACACATTCCTAATTATAATTGCTCAATTTTATGTTCGAAATTAAGCGTGTGAGAATTGTTGTGCTCATAACATAGTTACCATAGAAAAAAAAATGAATAGATGAAATAATAATAATTATTTGTATAATTCAAATATATATGTAGGGTTAATTTAATTGCGTACTATTCGATAACTCTAATTGTCTAATTGAACACAATAAACGAAATGAGATTTTTATATTTTAATTATTTTTGTGTAGCGCCTCTGAGTCCACATGTTCGTTCACCTGGAATCTGTGTACACTACGTGCTTAACTTTTAATAAGAAAGACAAATGTATATGAGATGATAATAACACATTTCGATTAACTTTAGTCATCATATCTAAATTACTTTTTCTCTATAACAGATGTTAAAGTGCAATTTTACCAACTCAAAATAGTGGATAAAGTAGCACTTTAACCGCAAGGGTAGAAAAAGTAACACTTTAACAGCAAGGGTAGATAAAGTACTTTAACTTTTGTTTATTAGAAGTACATTTCCATAACAACGCCCACTACTGACATTTTAAAATTGTTCTTAAATAATAATTTAATTTTTCTAATTCTTTTCTCTTCAAAACCTGCTATAGAAAAAAATAGAATTTTATACACGACGATAAAATTAATTTATCGACTCGCGAAAAATAATTCACTCGCGATTATATCGCTCGTGGATTAACACTTTCCGCTTGTCGATAAAATATTATTTTATCGTCTTGTATAAAAAATAACTATTATTCACAACCGCTATTGTAATATGTCAATTCCTAACCTGTCAAAGGTTGGAAACGTATGTCATTTTTAACTGCAATGACAATCTCACGGGTGGAAAATACTTTAAAATCCCTTGGGGGGGAAGTGTTTACTATGGTTGCCTAGTAATACTGTCATAAATCTCTAAAAGTAAGGTGATCAGTGCTGTCAAACATATTAAAATAAATTTAAACATTTGTTTTCATAGACTACTACCGTACATTAATTTAGTTTATTGGAAAAAGGCGATATATGAGTAGAAGTTAATTTGGATAATTGTGAATAAAATAGTATACATAGTTCGGTGGGAGTTTCATTACAGCCTTGCGCTATATCTGAGCCTCGAGGCTTCGCCTCTCGGTCATATAATAAGCCCTCGGCTGTAATGAAACATTTCCCACCTCACATGTAATATACAATTCCTACGACCACTGTTAAAAATAGTCTTTTTAACGGTTGCTTAGCAAGTTAAATATAACAGTTTATAACACAGTGAATACTTTTAAATCGTTGTCATTAACAACGTGTTAAAAGTATAAAACAAATTTACTTTTAACACTTGTGTTAAAAAGGAACTAAATCTAGTTACATTTAGTGTTTAAAAATATAACTAAATCTAGTTATATTTAGTGTTCATAAGGAAACGTACTTTCATTTCATATTTATTTTTGTACTGAAATTATTTATATAGGTTATATGTATTGTATTAGAAGTGCACATTATTTTGAAACGTTTATTGTTATAGTACAATTATTACAATTGTTTATAGTAATTCCTTGCAAGGCGCTTGAAGAATTTGAATTTAAAACAGTATTGTTGGAAGTAGAAGTTATAATTTTGTTGGAAGTAGAGGTTAGAATTTGGCAAGCAATTTCCTTCTTTTTTTCCATAGAGTCCTCTATGTAACCCTCTGCAACTGTTGAAGACTTCCAACCTCCATGGCGCTTGATCGTACTCAGGTTAGCGCCCGAATCTGTCTACAAAGATGCTGAAGTTCTTCGAAAACAGGGTCCAGTATAAAGATAAGAGTCTGGCAATTTTAGAAACATCGCGATATCAGCAGGTATTTTTCCAAATGTATTTATGCCTACTAGTTGACTGGTACATTTATTACATATATATTTAATAAAGAAGCGGCGATGTGTGATGTGAGATGGACGCAGAGCTACATATTTTCTATATATGTTTATATATGATGCCCCAACGATACTAAAAGTACGTGGTATTTTGGTTTTGGTATTTGAAATTTTAACTTTTAATTCGTTTCCCAGGTCTTCCTTATTTTCCAAAGAAATTTGACATAGTTCTTCTCGACGGCACGCTCCAAACAAACCAATAATTGTAGCTACCTATAAACTCTAGCTATAATAACGTATGTATTGTTTAATATATGTAATATACATTAAATATTTTTCGTCATTAAGAAAAGTATCAATTTGCTTTCTTGATAAAATTTTTGATTTCTTCGGCCGATATCCTTCCGCCTTTCGTTTCAAAAATGCAATTAACTTGTAGTATTTACTAATATCGTGATTGTTTTGTACATTTAGGAAACTTTTTATCATGGAATAATTGGACCACAGGTGTGAAGATTTCCATAATTTTGATTTTTCTTCAAAATATGCCAAAACCACATTCACGCTGTAATTTCCTTCGACATGTTTTGATATACACCATTCAACAAAACTACAATATGCAATATTATATTGCTGCCGCGATTTTGTTGGTAATAGATTCAAATTAGCTCTATTAGCAGCTTCTATTACCTCGACCGGTACAAAGTCACTATTTATATTTGTATTGTTATTTATTTTCAATATTTATATATTATGAAAACACTTATGACATGTATATATTTTCATGAAACCACAAAACAATATAAGGTAACTAATAAACAATTTTCAGTTGTTCATAACAACTACATCATGACCTGTTATAAATGTCATTCTATAATGCTTAGTTTTTATTTACTTATACATAACTAGGGTCGTAGGAAAAATAGTGTATGATATTTGTGTTAAAAGTGATTTTATTTCGTTCGTGGGGTTTGTTACACTCGGCTTCGCCTCGTTTTACAAATTTCCCCACTCACTCATAAAATGTCACTTTTAACACATATCATAAATAACTATTTTTCACTACTAGCCTAGATACCTACTAATATTAACCTTTATTTGACATGAACAATTGTTCTTCACTACAGCTTACTTGGTAACCATGGTCACATAGGGCAATAATAAATTATTATTAAGCAAAAACAAAGACAGCCTACTTTTGTGAATATTAAGGTACAAGTTTTTTTGTAGGATTGGGATTTAAGTGCCAGAAGTGAAAAAAATAATATAACACAGTTGAGAAGTGAACCAATAACTACTTTCATCATCGTATGTATTTTTTGCGATGTCTATATGTCTGTATGATAATGGAAATTTTGATAGCAGAAGTGTAACGTACAACCAAAGAACATATGTTCCACAAGGCTCAATATGAAGTCCAGGCCTTTGAAATAAATATTATGGTGGACTACTGTGCAACCTTGACCACATGGCATTTACAGACGATGTTGTTGTCAAATAATAAATTTATGAAGTTATAAACAGACTTTTAAATTTTACGCAGTTTTTCGAGGTTAGGTCGAAATGTGATTGCAACTAGGACAACACTATAGATTGATATACATCTAAAATAAAGCCTGTCAGAGACTGTCTATTGTGACATACTTTTTCGCGGTTATTTTGAAAATTGATAGTAAGTGAGATAATATCATTGGTATTCCTATACTTCAGACACCAAGACAATGCTTCAAAGTTTGTCTTTGCTATAATAACAACAAACATTTTAGTTTTTTTGGTATCTAGATAAATACAAAATCACTTGCCTTAAAACGTTTTCCAACCATAAATTTCTTCAAAAATGGTAATAGGTGACAGGTTAGATTATTTTTAAAATGGTTCGAACGATTCACATTCATCTATCTTGCATAACGCATTCTCATATTTCATTGTTGCAGTAAAATATACCGTACTCTTCCTTTTGCTATGTCTACGGCCTCAGCTTTCTCATAGTCCTTAAATCGCCTTCTAGTTGATTTCGTCTGAATTAGAATTTCTGGTTGTCCTTCATGTAGATCATTGCAAGATATAACATGAGGAATCAGATTTCTTATAGGCATACCTTTATCAACATCAACTTTGTATGAATTTCCGGTGACAATAACCGTCTAAAACGAAGAATTTTATAAAGGCATGGTATTCCAGTTTATCCGTTTCAGCGAAATACAAATAGCACGTCTACTGAAAAAACTGTTAAAAAGGCATTGTTTAATTTTTGTTTTGTATCTAGTTTCTAGGAAATAGTAAAATGAAAAATCTTATTATTAAAATATACATTAATTAGGATATAATATCGTAGTCGTAGAAGTAGCATAGTGTACAGCTTGTTACAAACTGTCCTTCTTGTTGTAACTTGTAAGTACAATATTCTATTATGTTAGTACATATGCTAGATTATCGATCGTCAAGTGTCAATTTGATTTGTGAAATTGATGTTTTATATGCCGTTTTACAATAGACGTGCTATTTGTGTTTCGCTGAAATGGATAAACTGGGGTATCATGCCTTCATAAAATACTTCGTTTTAGACGGTTCATGGTCACCGGAAATTCATCCAAAGTTGATAAAGGTGTGCTATAAGAAATCTGATTCCTCATGTTCAACAGTAAAAATATGGGCGGCTGAGTTTAAACGTGATCGTACATATTTTGAAATGATCCACGTGAAGGACAAACAAAAACTGTAATACAGACGAAATCAACGATAAGGTGCACAATATGGTATTAGATGATTGGCGAATGGCGACTAAAGGGCTACAAGAGATCTGAGGTCGTAGAAATATCAGAAGAAAGAATACAGTATATTTCACTGCAACTATTAAATATGAAAATGCTTTATGCAGGATAGGTAAATAGGTTGAATGTGAATTGTTCGAACCGTTTTAAAAATAATTCAATTTGCCACCTATTACCATTTTTAAGAAAAACGTTTTAAGGTCAGTGATTTTGTACTTATCTAGATACCAACACTACTAAAATGTTTGTTGTCATTATAGCAACGACACACTTTGAAGCATTGTCTTTGTGTCTGAAGTATAGGAATACCAATGATGTTATCTCACTTGCTATCACTTTTCAAAATAACCGCGTAAAGTATGCTACAATAGACAATCTCTGACGCGCTTTTTTGGAGGTGTACATTTATATATAGTGTTGTCCTACTTGCAATCATATTTTGACGTAACCTCAAAAAAAATGCGCAAAATTTAAAAGTTTGTTAATAACTTTATAAATTTCGTATTTGACAGCGACGTCGTCTGTAAATTCCATGTGGTCAAGGGTTCACAACAGTTCATCATTATATTTATTTAAAACGCCTGGACTTAATAAGGAGCCCAGTGGAACATATGTTCTATGGTTGTACGCTACACTTCTGCTCTCAAAATTTTCATTATCTTACAGAAATATAGACATCTCAGAAAAACACTTACAATGAAAGCAGTTAATCCTTCACTTGTGATGTTTTATATATCAAACATTTTGTAACCATTTTTTCTTATTATTATGATGCATCGTTTCAGTCAAAACACGATATAAAACAGCTAAGTTAGGTTAAAATAAGCGGAAACTGTTATAAACTTGAGTGATAATAGATATTCGATTTGCTTCATTCTGATTGGTTAGTCACTAGTGTTAGTAAGAGAGACAACAAGATACTAATATACATACTGTAGAAAGAGATAGCGCAAAAATGTGTGTTACACTTATGTTTATATTGTTATATAGGTAGAACGATATTACATATTAGCATCTCGGTAAGTATAAAATCACTGTTTGAGGTAACAAAGAGGTGAATAAATTTTAATGAGGTTTCATATAATGCGTTTATAGTTTTTACTTATACAAAGTGTCTTTCTTTAACAGATTGCATTATAGGCAATCCACTGTATAAAAAGTAAAACATTTTGAGATATACAATACAACGCATAAAACCTCATTAAAATTGATGACGTTTCAGAAGAGGCAATACGGTTGGACAGAGTGCACAGAATTAGAGAAGGACTATGTAGAAATATAAATGAATATTTAAACCTAAAAACACAGTTTTTCACTGCCAGACCGATAACTTTTCACCTTGCCCTCGTATAGTATATTGGTATATTTGAATGAAAAGGAAATCGGAATGCCATCCATGTTGATTGTGACGAGCAATGAAGAGGACATGGACATGGAAATGAGTATTGTGTGCAGAATGAATTTGGTATTGGTGTATTTTCCTTTCCATTGCGCGCACATGGTCTTGTGTGAATTCATGAATATTGGGCTGCGGTGGGTTGATTTATCCCCGCACTGGACGGACGACAATCAGACACGCGACTAATAGCCGACCAGCCGACAGTTGTTTATGAAACGCATTAAAATTATTAGCAGGCCGCGGTGATTTATAGCCAGCAGTCTCAAGCCAAACCGCTCCCGATATTTGAATGCACTCTCGGATAAATATTGGACTAGTTGTAGTTGCTAATGAATTGCAAATACTTTTGATTTTGATGAATAGTTGGAGAAGTGAAGTTGCACTTTTGTGCTGTAATGTATGACGAGCGCTAGCATGAATCAAGAAAATTGCTTACACGTGCAATCAGTTTTATATGCTTTTAAAACTCCCGTATATTCTCAACTTCACCATTTATAATTCTCAATAAAACATTCACATATTAGGTATACAAATAAAACTCGAGATAACTGCATATAGGTACATATAATTCATACTTTTCAACTTTTCAAATTGAGAAAGAAATATTTTCAAATGTGAATAATAAATATTAAATTGAGTATAAAATGTAATTGATATTATAATGAGACTAATTAAATTCGTATGTTTAAAAGTGCTATATTAAAAATTTTCATTTTGTCATTAATATGGAAAATATAATTTGAATGCTACATATGCTTATATGTAACAATCCGCCAAAATTCAAAATAATTGACTAGGATATATTCTCTTTAGTAATTTTAAAATAGTGAGATATATCAGAATTTAGAATCAAAATTATTAAACAATTCAACTTTAGTGTCAAACTTACGACCTTCAAGAAGATTAATAATTGTATAAATATTATATTCCTTATTACATATATTATTGTACTTTGTAAGAATTAATTAGTGTTTATAGATAATGAAAACTATAAATTACAAGGGCTATGAAACTTAAAACCTTCAAGCCTTATAATCCTTTTTCATTAAATAAACAATAAAGTATATATTTTAAATTCTCAAATAATAATATAGATCCAGATTTTTATAATTTGTGGCAGCGGTGGGATTTTTATTTGGCACACCATTGTTCACTAATAATAATTTCATATAATTTTACAATTTGGTGGCGGCGATGGGATTTTTATTTGGCACACCGTCGTTCACTTATAATAATTTCATATAATTTTACAATTTGGTGGCAGCGGTGGGATTTTTACGCACATAAAATATTTAGACATTTGTCTATCAATGCTGATCGTGAATACAATATATATGCAATTCTTAAATTGAAAAAAAAATTATTGAAGAATTGAAAAAAATTTAAATAATTACTAATTATAACATTTTATCACGATTCATTATCTCAAACAAAATAGTTGATAAAAAAATCCAACTTATAAAAAAATATTTAAAAAATGAATCATTTATAAAAAAATAAGTAATTATAATATACAATAAACTGTTTCATATTTTATTCATTATTAATTGTTAACTAAAGATAGTAAAATAGAAAATATCATTAATTTTTTTTGCAATAAATGTTTCCCAAAAAATGTTTAATAATTGCTTTATAACAGTTTGTACGTATGTACCGGTAAAAATATTTATTCTCATAGTTTGTGACCACTAAAAGAAAAAACTATTAGTTTTTCACAAAATTGGTAATCGTCATCGAAAAATATATTTCTTTCTTCGTTTCTTTTCTTATATTCTAGAAGCATCACTAGATTATACAGGCAAAATTAGAGCGAAAATAAAATTATACTAAAGTTATTATTTAACTTCAATTTAAACCTGTTTTACTTTCCTTATTAAACATGATTTGGATACATAATGATTTTGATAACTTTAAAAATCTTTTTAACTAGAACTAGATATATTTTTGAACTTAATGGGCAATGAGCACGGTATAGTTGTAGATTTTTTTAAACACGTGTCATTGTAGACAGGTAAGTAAATTATTTTTATTATTATAAGGAAGTTAAAATTCATATTAAGAATAAATACATGAAATTTCTCAGCTCGAGAATGATTTAAAAAATAATCATACTAGTTTAGTTGTAGTCCTTAATTCTTGCGACAACATTAATTTGTAATGTAATTCAATAATCAATACTTTTAGCATATAGTTAGTTAGTAAATAAATGTAAATTTAATATAAATGTGTCTATTATTCTATACATTACAGAAATTTCAAATAGTAACATAGTAATTTGTTATACAGTGATTAATAAACAGATATTTTGTATATGTTATGTTTATAATTATAAATTTGTAATGAGTGGAATGCAATTAATTAGAGCACTAATTATTAAATCTCACTCGACCTAAATTGAATACCGGACGGCATTCATCATCTCCTAATTATAATAAATAATAAATGAGTAAAAAGCGTATTTAAGTAACTGACCTCCTAATATGTAGAGTCCGCAGGCAATGAGTGTCTTGTGATCCCCGTTGCAGTGGCCAATGAGAGCGAAGATCGTCGCAAGGAGAAGAAGCATTACACTAACACCCTCGAACAGTGTTGACACTCTGCAAACAAAGAAAGAAATAATATTAGCAATATTAATATACATGGAGGAAAAGTATCATTTGCCTGTATATACACTCACTTTTGAAATTTAAAATTACTACCTTAGATGTTGAATCCGCTTACCCACAAAAAAAATCAGCTAAAGCGCTAAACACTTTTGTCACTGCGACTAAACTTTATAATTTGACCCCTACTTAATTGTCTGTAAGTGGGTCTGAGTTTTTATAAAGCTTAATGTTGCTCCAGGAGTCAGTTTTCCGATCTCAATCTACATAGATGTGCAAGTCTGTTATAGCTGGGAATTCATATATAAAGTGTTAAATAAACAACACTTAGTTTTTTCATTTTTTTTTATTTTAACGACAATCTTTTCGACAATATCGTAACCGGTTAATGGCCAAGAGGCTAAAACGATCGTCGTTAAAATTTTAAAAAATGTGAAACAACCAAGTGTTTTCTATTTAATTCAATACATTCCAAAGGTATATTTATATAATGAAATATAACATGTATCAACGCTAATGTGAGAAATTGAAAATATAAAAACTTAATAAAACTATTCATATTATACCATTTTTTGGCATTAAATAATTAGAATTCAATTGGTTGTCTGAGGCTTACAGTATACTCATATATTAAGTTAAGAAATTGTTATTCAATAAGGCAGACAGTCTTATAATATATAGGTAGTGACTTCAAGAATAGTATATTAAAACATAAGTTGTAGAAGGCAACCTTTTCAAGCACGAGTTTGAATTTCGGGAACGAGCGCGAAGCAGCGAGTGCCCGAACGAACGAGTGCTTGAATTGCCTTCTATAACGAATGTTTTATACTATTTTCTCTGTTTCGGCTTTTATTTACATTATTTTTATAATAATATTTGACAATTTCCATTAAGGGATTTTTTTGATAGAATAGTTAGGTTGGTGACAGTGATTTCAGTTTCGTCTGTTGCCTAGGAAAATTAGAATTACTTTGTCAGTTGTCTAGATATTTTGTGTATTTAATGCAGTCATGCCAATCTCAAATAACAAAATATAACCAAAAATCGTTTAAGAATGAAGCTCCTTCTAACATCAATAAGCGTGCTGGAATATGATATTCTAATTCCGAAACAGAGAAAAAATATTCAGCGAGTCTGAATATCTTATTTGTGAGCGCACACATTCTTATAAATGAATCAATATGTGAGTTTTCCTAACATTACATATCTTATCGAAAATCGCTGATTTTTACTTCTGGCTAACAAATGTAAAACTTCGGTACATTTTCAATATTGAAAGGAACGTGCAGGGGTGTAAGTCGGAATAAGTTCATTTGAATCTGGATATAGTTATTTTTCACATAATAAAAATATTATAAATGGTTCACTGGTGATGTATAGAGGGTAAATCCGATATATATGATGAACAAATTTCTATCTAAATTTTATTTATACAAAAACACAGGATTCGTTGTTTTTGTTGTTTGCTTAAAATAGAACGATTAGTTTGCGTTAGTATCACAAGTGCAATGAGTATCTGTCCAGCAGCAGCAATGTAAGTGATACTGGGACAAACATCTCTGCATCTTCAAGTACAATCTACAATACAAAGCTGGGGTTCTCGTAGATTATTTACTTTATTTAACTGGCCTTATCAGTCTGTGATAAAATGAAAAGAAAATATAACCAAACTTATAAGGTAGTTATTGGACATCGCCTTCAGTAGACAGAAGACTGACCACTCTTCCAAAGGAACTCGCTGTGCTGATTCACGGATGGTTCAAAATTAGATTCAAATTAAATAATCCAAAAGAACCATCTCAATTATTTTTCAAGCCTCTTCTCTGTGCCCTTACAAATCTGAATGGAGGTTCTTAAAGAAGCAACAATAAACAATACCAGACAGCATTCTGCTATTCTGGAATTGCAAGACGCGCTTCAACAACAGGCTAAAGATAATCACGTTCCTTTGTGTTGGGTATCAGCGCATAAGGGTGTGGTAAGCAATGAAAAAGCAAAAAAAAGCTCGCAAAACAGTCAAATTATCCTTTTACAGGCTCGAACTTGATATCTCGAAAAGTCAAATAAAGAAGGAAATGAAAAAACAGAAGATGACTGCTACAGCCTTACACTGGAGAGGAACTCCGGGCCTTAGTCAGACGAAGAGATTTATTTCAAACTCATCGATTAACACTAAGGACCTACTAGCTCTCAATAAAAATAACCTGAACACTATGACAGATATCCTTTCTGAACACTGTCCTCGGAAATAACATCTACATAAGATTGGTAAAGCTGAAAATTATATCTGTCGATTCTGCGAAGAAAGATGGCGGAGTGATTATAATGCCGGTTACCTTAACCATCGATTAATAGAAAAATATCGCATTGAAAGACTGATGTAAGGTGTTAAAAACATACGCTATTCTATTTCGATGCAATATTTTTCTATTGATCGATGGTTAAGAAACCGTCAATTTAACCAGAGGTGAAAAACTTGCCCTTAGTAATAAAGTAAAAAATTATTTTTTTATATATAAGAATTATAAGGTAGGTGCCGTCCACCTTGCCTACCCTGGTAAGTCGCCATTGGCCTACAATTGTTTTTCATTACAATAACTCTCTTGCCAATTAGGTAGAACATAATAAGAGAATGTATTCAATGAAACACTAATTTCGGACGTAGTAGAGATTTGGACAGGTAAATTCTATTAATGATGCCATGTTGAATTATAAACAAGTTAACTAGACAAGCGAAACTACAGTAGTAGGAACAGAATAGCTGTAGACACTTGCAGACCGAATAATGCAACCGTTTCACAAATGTTATTGCATTACTTATATTTGGATTTGCACGATATATTGGCAGAAATTCACTATCACATAATAAAGACTTTGAATTAATCAAACAACTAATTACTCCATTTATACTTATATTAGTTATAATTAATTTCGTATATTTTGCAAATCAATTTAATTGCAAAACACTTTAAGTTTTAACTTACTTACCTACTTACTTTCCGATTTCAGTCTATTGAGTTGGGATTTGCTCTGACATTCTTTCCCAAGAGTTTCTACTGATTTTTCTATCTGTTGTGAGCTTTCTGATGTCTTCCCAATTTCCTCCTCGGTCTGTTACAGTATGTTGTACTTTTTGTTTCCCATTTTTTTTTTGGGTTGCATTCGTTTTGTATTTCCTGATCTTATTGGGTCAAATTTTTGTTTTGTAATTCTGTTTTCCTTTTTTTTAAATTTTGTTTATGTGTCCTAGCCAACTCAGTTGTGCATGTATAGATTGTGTTACAGACTTTATTTTTAGTTGCTCTCTGATTGTAATATTTCTTCCCCGTACCATACTCCCTATGACGTTCTATTTACGTCCTCTACCATTAGTGTTGCCACGAAACAAGACGAAACGAGACTTTAGACTAATTTCGTCTTGTTATCGATTTTGTTTCTAGTAATGTGGTCTCCTCTCGGTTAAGAGTTGCTCTTGACCAGCCTGGTTTCATCTTGTTTTTGTCTATTAACTAATATTTGCCGTCTTGGGAAACACGACTGAACAAATATTAATATGAGAATATAATTCTTATGAAAATCAGCCAATCACAACGTTTGAAAATGTAAAAATGTTGTACCAATACGTGAAAATAATTTATTGCCACTACAATACTTTGTTATTTACAATAGCAACGCTGGTGACAATGTAAATATGATATATAAATAAACAAAAAAAATATTTGACTGTCACTGATTAGTGAAAAATGTCTCCTAACCGCTAGGTAAAATGCTCAGATGAACTCATTAACAATGCGGTTACGCATAATACCCCAATAAACATTAAAAGAAGGTAAATGGGGACATTTTAGTGAGTTTTTTAGTAACCATTGTATTCTCTTCCTAAATATAACTCTTGTTTCGCTTAAAAATCGATAATATTAAGAAAATGCGACTTATGTTAATCCCAATCTTTCGAAAAAGCAACGACATCGAAGCAGAAGTTGGGATTAATATTTATGACATTTTGAAATAATTATCGACAATAAGCTCTCCACTTGTTTTATTACTCTTCAAAATACTGATAATAATAGAAAATGTCTTCGAAATCATACACACTTTACGTATTTCTTCAAACAATCAAACATTTTTTATATTGTTTAATAAGGTAAATTTGTATTAATATTAGTAATGCTAATAATAATACAGACGAGACCTGAAATTCTCGTCAAGACTCTCTAAGAAACCCGGAAATGTCCATTTGGAAGCGTTAGAATCTGCCTCAATCATTTCATCATTGTTCTGAATTTTTTTACTATCTAATATCTTTGATTCAACCAAAGACAGTAATAAGGACATGGTTGTCATCTATCGCAAAAAAAGATACCATAACCTTTTCTGTCGACAAAACTCGGTTTGTTTGATCAAGTTGTGGAAAATTAACTATAGAAATCAAGAAGTTCTTGATTGGTGTTCTATTCCATACACTTGCTGTAGTGACAAACATAAATGTCAATATCTTAGCTTCAGTCCCTGACGGAAATCAATGGATTTTATGCCTTCCTTGCACAAGAATTGTATAATAGAAAATTGCTTCTCTTTGGTACAATATTCTATAGTGGAGTTGCCATTTTTAGACTTTTTTTATATCTACTCGTATATTTTCACTTGTTGCAGTGAGATGTCATTATTAAAAAAAAACATTATTATATAAGTTTCAAATTATAGAGCAAAATTCCATTCGGTACATTTTTAGGGCGTTTGTAAAATTTTTATTTGAGTACCTCATAATTGATGCAAGTTCTGGCAGATTTTTAAATAAATTTAATTTTAATAGTGTGTGCAGAATAAAATGTATGATATATATTGTAACAGTAATGCCTGCATGTATAATTTTGTTGAATTTGTTGTGAATAATATCAGGCATTCTCTCTATTAAATATTTTACGAACAAACTATTTTACGTAGAATATCTGTTTCATAAAATGAATTTTTGTGTGACTGTACGGCGAGACCGTAAGTATTTGGTTATTGTTTAATATAGCGCAGGTCAGGGTGTCACAAACACTTGAAAAACGACATTTCCTATACGTGACAACTGTTTACAAATAATCATCTTTGGGAAAGGATTAAGACAAAAAATTTATCATTCGGTCAAGTGAGATGGAATATCAAAAATATTCTAAAAGCTTCTATGATCATGCGCTCGGACCGTGGACTACTCCCGAACTACCATAGTTCGGAAAGAATGAAGAGGGATATTTTTGTATATAACATGAACTAAAATCAATCCGAAGTAAGTCCTTCTGATCCACTTCCCTATACCCACATTCCTCCAGACTGGGAACGTCTATGTGTAGCTTATTGGCTCTGTCTGGTACCAAGACCACCTAGTGCAGCTCTGAACCCGTTGTCTTGTACACATTGGCTTTATCTGGAACCACGATGGTTTTTCCTCCTCACTGGAACTGTTTATGTGTAGCTCATTGGGTCTGTCGGGTACCAAGACAACCTAATGCAACTCTGAACCCGCTGTCTTGAGTAACTTATTTACTCTGTCTAGCAACACGAGGGTATTTTCCAACTATAGTGCTACTCGTACAAGCTAGATATGTGGTTACTATGTTTTCATACAAGTATTGTTTTATGGTTGTCATAATGATACCACGTGTCAATTAATTATAATCAATCTGATATTGACTGACGAACAAGTGTAAATCTGGGTGTCTAGCCGTGTAAAAAGGAGGTATGTACAGTGACAACATGTACCAAAAACAAATACTTAATTTTTTTCAAACTTATGTCATAAAATGAAATAACACTTTTCTATTATAAATAACAATTATTTAATAACTATTTTTATTTGTACAAGATTTTAAATAAATTAATCAGTTTCAAATATTTTATGAACTGTATATAATAATATATTAAACATAAGTTCGTCACACGCGCGAAAAAAGTTTTTTAAAATGAGCCCATTTATACAATTTTTTATATTTTGAATCTTTTATATATTACAATATTTCATTATACAGAAATACCTATTTTTACTTTTTAATTATTTATTTCTGTTTATTGCAAAATTGTAATTATTTGTTTATTTAATTAGATTATCTAACTGTAATTATTTTTAGAAATTCATAATTTTCCTACAAATGAATGTAATGTAATATACATTTTCATATTACTCGTTAAAAATAACCATTTGATCTATAAACAACACACAAAATATACACATAGGTACATTTGTTTATCCGGCATCAATTTAAATTCGTATGAGCATTAAATAAAATTATATCCAAAGTCAAAATGCGAAAACAGTTAATATTTACAAAAGGTGAAATATAAAATAATGATTGGGTTCATAGCTGCATTCAATTAGTGCAATTTGGTTGCTATGGATGGCAAAACAAAAGCAACGCGTGTTTTCATATGTTGATATTAACATGAGAATTCAATTGAATCTTTTTTGAAGCCAGGGAATCAAATAACAGGAATACAATAACACCCACGATTAATTGATAAATGGAAGAGTTCTGAAAATCAGATTTAAAAATTTCCGAACTATGTATATTTGTTAATATACAATAACGAAGTTCTATTATTTTTTTATATATTATTTATTATTATTAATTCATACTTTCTATTTACTTTGGAGTTTTATTTCTTTAATAAAAAAATTATATAAAAAATTGTGCTGCTACAACAACCAATTTGGTGGAATTGCAAGTTACAAAAACGTTTATTAAAATATATGGGTACAACCTCCTATTTAAATAATAATAATAATAATAATAAAATAAATAATTTTCACAGGTATTTTTGAAAAATATAGTTAACAGTGATCCATACTTTTATTAAATGATTTTTTTCACTACTAGGCTATAGAAACCCTATATCCTTTGAAATGAGAAATTATTTTTCAGGATCGCTTACTAGGAAACCATGGTCATCTATGTCAATATTAATTTATTATTAACCTAGATCAATAATGAAAACTGTCACTTTTTAAAGAAAAAAAATGGATTTACAAATTAAATTTGCATCTAATTTAAATAAATAAATCAAATAAAAATAAATCAAAAATCAAAAGTACGGTTAACAAACTGAAACGTCAGATATAAAAATAAATGCAGCCTATTTCTACAATTTTAGTTATTATCAATATAATTTTTTATTGGGAATGGGATTGAGATTTAAATGTTTGTAGCGAAAAAATGTTATAGGTATATACGACGGTTGAGAAAACCATTAACCAGTGCCTTACTTAGTCAAGAATGATTGTCTTCTCAACCCTGATATACATATATATATATATATATATATATACAGGGTGGCTGATTTTTCATTGTCCAGACCATATCTCCTGAAATATTATATATACAAGAAAATGCTAAATAGGAAACTTGTGTAACAAGACCTGGTCTATAAAATAGCGTTAACAGATGTTTTCCATGGCCTACTGATTTGGCGAAAAAATATTTAACTTTGTTTTTTTAAATGGAACACCCTATATGTTTTTACGGTATAAGGTTCTACATCAATTTCTCTTTACAATTATGTATAACAAGTGAGGGTTTGCCTTTAATTTATGCTTAATAATGCAAAATATAAAATTATATAAGTCGGCTGTGTTTTCTCATTGTTAATCACTATTTTATTTATAAATCTGATACAAGTGTTTATTAGAAGTGTTTTATGGTTTTTATTTAATTATTATTTGATTTGTGAAAACAGCAGAGCATATCAACATTTTCACTATATGTGAAATTCGTTTTTCTTTTGTAATTACGAAGTACAACACCTTTTCAACAAATAAATACTTCGGTTTGTTCCTTGGCAGTTGTCTATAGGTATAAATAATAAAATAATTGCAAATCACAGCCGTCTCACATAATTTTATTTTTTACATTATTAAGCATAAATTAAAGACAAACCCCCACTTGTTATACATAATTGTAAAGAGAAATTGATGTAGAACCTTATTCCGTAAAAACATACAGGGTGTTCCATTTAAAAAACCAAAGTTAAATATATTTCCGCCAAATCAGTAGGCCATGGAAAACATCTGTTAACGCTATTTTATAGGCAAGGTCTTGTTACACAAGTTTCCTATTTAGCTTTTTCTTGTATATTTAATATTTCAGGAGATATGGCCTGGACAATGAAAAATCAGCCACCCTGTATATATATAATGGTTAAAATAATATAACCGAAAGCTTGACAAATTAACAAGAGTGTACTTTACTTAAGACCCTACTTCTTTGACTGTTGAACCCACAAAAACGTTTCCATATATATATATATATATATATATATATATATATATATATATATATATATATATATATATATATATATATATATATACTAATTATTTTTTATTGGATATATTATAATATTATACATAAGGATAATTAAATAACAATATAAATTATTGACAATAATGTAAAATAAAAGTTTGCTTTTGAAATAATAATAATCATTGGTTCATTATCAAATATTCCTCTCAGACCTAAACAGCCAGTGTAATTTCTATTTACAGCATTGTGGAACATTCTTTTGTTGATTTGGGTATAAAATAATGCATGTAACATTTAAAATGACACGTATATGTTTGTGACAGGTTTATAGGTATTTATACGTAGCAATGTCGCGTACAAATTGTTGTGAGGTAAATATGTATTTCTATATAACGTTATATTACAGAACAATTTTTAGCTTTCACAGTAATGGTAAATTAATCGAGTAGGTGTAATGTACATACATCCAGTAGTGATAGGTTATAACGAATATTAGTAATGATATTTTCACTATAGACGGCCTTTACCAAAGCACTTTTGCTTGCATCGAGAAATATATGGTAAATAATTTGATTCTTCGAGATTTGAACACAGGTTCTCAGAACCATAGTCGGTTATTCAACCCACTAATCCACGAGTCCCATGTTTTACAATATTGTTTATTGTTATTTTAAATAAATTATTCTGCACATATGAGTAAATGGTATATAGCTATAAACGAATTTGATGTGTCCTAATATTTCATCATATGGTGTAATCTTATGAAATGTGTTTGAAGGTAACCAATGAGGAAAATTTGTCAGTTATGATATTTTAAACAAAATACAACAGCATAGTGGCGCAGTGGCAGCGTACTGGGCTCATAACTCAGAGGTCCGTGGATCAAAACCACGCTCTGCTCAACATACATTTTTTAATTACAAATAATAATTTACATATGATATAACTGGTATCTGTTTTTAGGTTAGGTATTATTATGTTAAATTTAAGAAAATAACAGCAGAGTGGCGCAGTGGCAGCGTACTGGGCTCATAACTCAGAGGTCCGTGGATCAAAACCACGCTCTGCTCAACACATTTTTTACTTACTTTAATTTATGAGGTATATGTTGCTTAGATAGGTTGTATTATCTCAAATATAATGAAATAAGATACGCAGTGTAAACGTTGCTTGGATTTTAAGCACTAAACTTAGAGGTTCTTGGATCGAAACTGCGCACTGCTAAATATATTTTTTAAGAGAGTGTGCAACGAGTTACTCAAGATAGTCAATAGAGTAGAGAGAAGTAGAGATCAGAGAATACAGAGTAGAGTAGATTGAAGTGAGTCGAGTAGAGGAGTAGAAATAAATATTTTGTGGATATAAATATTGATATATTTTAAAAATAAATAGCGTACAAAAAAAATACTGTCGTGTATGAATAAATGATTATTAGTTAATAATTTCTGTGTTAAGTTTTATCATTAGTTAATAAAATTGTAATATAAATATTCTTATTTGGTGACTTTTTACTTTCACCCATATAAATAAACGTTATAATATGTAAGGTTGAGAAAATTATCATTGTTAACATAGCGTCAATACTGTGTCCCAAAATGCGATGCAATTGAGGGATACAAGGAGCTGGTCAATAATAGAGACCTAGAATTACCTTGAATTTTTTTAGTTGTAAACATCTTTTCGTTGTACGAACCTGTGTTATAAGTGACTTTTACTGTAAATCTTTACCGTTATCTGTTAAGAAACAAATCTGGCATACCCAGCAATCACATTTTTCTTTCTTCTTCAAGTACCTAAAATATTTGTTTCGTGATATTTTATTTGCATTTGAATTATTCATTGGGTTAGCACCTCTCAGCATTCATAACATATCTCTGGGCTGCGGGTTAATGTTAAAAATTAATATGTGTTACCGAACTGAAATGCTGCATGTAGAAAGTGGCGACATCTATGTAAGCATCTTACTTTTATGACTTATATTTCTAGAATCTAGCAAGATATGCTGACATACGTCGTAGGACAATATACAATTTTTGAGTTTACGCATCTGCAATAATTCTGACAATGGATTTTTTGGATAATGCTCTAAAGTCTTTCATAAAAATGTAAAATTAATTAGCTCTTACTATTTCAATATTAATGGACTTTACGAAAGAATTATTAAAATTTGTTAAAACAATAAATTGTTAATATAAACAAAGATTTATTATGATTAATTAAAATGGTTGTTTATACCTCCCTCCCCCTGGTTTACTAACACCTGCTTGCAAACTATCCGCGAGAACCACTTCCTAGAGATGGCAGCACTTCTGACTAACTTATAGGGAAAACATTGTATTTTACATAAGTGCTAGTGTTATTTTAATGCTTTGTTTTGAGGATATTTTGTTATTTTTAATTCGATTCAAATTTTGTTATCGCTATTTCAGATATATACATTTATTTAAATGATGCTGTGCGGTCTATGGCCGAAGTAGAAACATAATATATTAAAAAAAATAAGATTCACAATTGCGGTTATCTGCTTGTGTTATATTTATTTATTTTTTATATAAATACACCATAAAAAAAATAAATATATATTTTAGAATACCTATAAATTTCTTATTTTTTTAATGTTACATATTTTATTCAATAGGTACATAAATATAAACATGTATAGTCTTTTTCACGAAAATGTGATCGTACGTCATAATGTTCCCTGATGCAACGTTGCCAAGTATTTGTAGGGTACATTCAAGTGTTGATGGTTGCATAGTATACCATGTGTGTATATATCATATTGTGAATTATTTACATAAAATACATTAAATTTATTCAGCATCCCCCTCTGTATCTTCGTTTGTCACGTTCTTGTTCGAAATACCTTATTACAGAATTCACCATATTCTGTGCACAACTTCCTAAATTTTTTGCTCGATTTTTTGACATTTTTCAAAAATAATATTATTTTTTGACATTTCGAGAATGGCAACGTTGTACAGGATTACCAACCATTTATTAGTAAACGACACTAAGTTCCGTGTATTTTACTGGGTAGATGCTAGGGATAGTAACATTGCTGTTTTGGCTACAATTTTATTACTAGGTATGACGTACGATCACATTTTCGTGAAAAAGACTATACATCATGTTCTTTGTTTTACACGTCTTTCTCTTGATGTGGCTCAATTTCTCGTATTTTTATCGTTTCTTTTCTCTCTCTTTCCTATAAAAAATAACATAAATATATAATATTAAAGAATAATAATTATTACTTACAAGTAACGTCTCTCTATTTTTTTTTCTCTCTACTGAGGTTCTGTCGAATTTTCTTTGCGGTAATTTATTTATTTCTTTTAATGACTACAAAATAATCTAATAATGTTTTGAAGCATAAATTATTATAAATGCTTACATGGAATAAAATAGCTGGGTAAAAAATATTGTGTATAAATATCCATGAACAGTGATATTTGCTTTCCGATTTTTAATGCGATTTTCCACGTATTTTTTAATATTTTTCTTTTTGGGAAATAATGAACGGATATGTCAAAACTAGCCAATAAATACAAAACAATATCTCTTCCACTTGCTTGTCAATTTTGGTTGTTGTTTACTTATAACCCTATGTGACAGTACAATATTTTCCCTACGTCTTATATGTTTTATTTTGCTACCAGATGTCAGCCACTTTGTTGGCTCTTACCAATAGCTAGGTAGCATCCCGAAACCTAGCGATACAGGTTATCAGCCTATACTGCCTATAGCCTCTGCAAAGTATTTACAGCTTATAGTGGGTTTCGAATCAGATTTGCGAAACTGGAATTTAAACTGTAGATCTTACACTTCGACTCAGCGAGTCGGTGCGCGCTATTGATAGAGTAATATTAAGGTATCCTTTGTAAATTCTTTATTAAATAAATTATTTATCTTTTAATTTTTACTTGTAATTAAAGAACTCGTGCAAAGAAAAAAACGGAAAAAGATCATTACAGGGTGTCCGTTTTAAGAGGCTAATCATTGGGATCTCAAGAACTATAAGAGATATGAAGTCGGTTAAATTGGGGCAAACTTGACCATTTCAATGATGTTTTTGTTTTCCCAAAAAAAAGTGGAGGTCCCTAGAAGCAAAAAAACTGATGTTGGAAAATTTATATTTTGACTTATAAATTTCTTATTTCAATTTATACAAGTTTCTACTTTGCACGATCTACAGATACTTTTTTACGAGGAGTTGACAGGGGTCCTCAAAATTTTTGAAGCTCGAAAACTTTTTAAGAAATTCATACTAACTTTCATTTTCTCTATGGGGCTCATAATTATCATTTGTAGTATTAAATAGATTTTTTTTCTCTTTCCAATGATATAAAACACATGTAGAATAAGATGAAAATAAACTAGGAAATAAGAAAACAATTGATTTTATTCATTTCGGTAAGGTGACCTTTGGAAACAAAAATCTATATAGTTTAAAACAAATTTTTAAGATTTCAATTCAACATTCGCCTGAATTTCTAGAAAATAGAAGAAAATCCGTCGGATACGGTTGCAGTCTTTGTAGATAAAGCTGGAGATATGTTTCTAACGTAATTTGGTTATTTCGGTGAGCAGCATATTAAACTCCTAACTAATTAAATTGATATTCGATTTTGTTTCCAAAGCACACTTGATCGAAATGAGTAAAATCAATAGGTAATGTTCTAATTTCTTAGATTATTTTCATTTTAATATGTAGGTTTTTTGTCATTGGAAAGAGAAAAAAATATCTATCTAGTACTAAAGACAACTCTGAGCAACCAAGAAAATTGAAAGCTAGTACGAATTTCTCGAAAAGTGTTCGAGCTACAAAAATTTTGAGGTCTGTAGAATGTGCAAACTAGAAACATTTATGAATTGAAATAAGAAAGTCAACTCAAAAAGCCAATTTGCAATAATCAGTTTTTTCCTCATATCTAATGACATACACATTTGTTCAGGAAAAAAACTTCACTAAAATGGTCAACTAATGTATCTCTTTCGGTTCTCGACATCCCAATTGTTAGTCTCTTAAAACGGACACCTGTATAAATTTATTAAAAATAATAATATTCCTTTATGTTTCACAAAAAAGGTACAATTTTCTGCTGTTAAGCCTACCATCAAAGACTGTCCAGAGTAAATTACAGACACGTGTTTCGTTCTTATTGGAAATTATGATTGTGCTATAATACACGCAATGCCATTGCTGACACCGGTACAGGTACAGTACTCTGACAGAATGTTATCCCAGAAGTGGTTTAGTCTGGCCGGTTTTTGAATATAGCTTAACCGCTGAATCTAACTGTACTTTTTTGTGAAACATAACGGAATACTTTAATTTTAATAATCATTACACATTTGTTTCACGGTACATTCAAATTAAATTGGAATCAAATTTGTAAATTGTTTTAAATTTGTTTAAATTTGTATAAATATAAGTTCTACCAGTTAAAAAACAAAAATAAATTGTAGCTCTTACAACCGAGAAATAAGATCTAAACAATAAATAAAATGGTATACCGGACGTTATGATGTAGTTACGGAAGCCCCTGAAATATTCATTCTCGCAAATTGCAAATTAGATATCTGTGTGTGTCAGTCTCTCTAACTCCGACTGGAAATGAATTTGTAGAGATTCCAGCAAATTACTCAGATGGAGCACCGCTTAATTGAAAAATGATATGTTCTAATTAATTCTGAAATTGTTTCCACTATGCGGCTAGGTATTTCCCTCAACACGTGGTCTTGATATCTGTCATCGTTCCAATTATTTTTTAACTGTGTTTACTTTTTATTTAATTAAAATGTAAATCGGGTTAAAGCTGCAATAACTTCCGAATGAAATATTTTGATTAACTTTCGAAGTGAATTATTTTTTAATTGAGCTGCCCTTATTTATAAAGTTCAAAGTTCAAATTCCAGTATGGTTTTACTTTTATTTCATTGTACAAGTTTGTATATTTAAAAATTTCTCACACATCACTTAATATCAGATATTAATTAGATCTTATTAGAATGCAAAAGTTTTGTAATAACTGCATAAATAAATACAAGTGCTGCAATTGTAAAACAATTTTAATAAACATTATTAGAGAAACTCCTTGGTCAAGTTTACAAAGATAATAATCAACGTATTATGAATCAATTAGTAAATTTATTCTTGCTTTTTGTCCTAGAATGAACATACCAATGAGTTTATTTTACGTGAAACATGGGATTTGGCTTGTCTGTCGTTATGAATTTGACAATAATATATCAAACAGTCCTTCTTAAAATAAAATACAACAGGTGTAAACAATGTAACATTAATTGGCAGTTAATGAAGACACGAATTTGATAATTTATGTTTCATTTCATTTGGAAAATCCCATGTTTCACTTTAAAATAAGCTTAAAATATTTTACAATTATGTACATGTTACATTATAATTCATTATAGATATAGGGTGATTCAATAGGAGTTTCATCATGTGAACGCCCTTTAATTTCGTAACGTCACACCGATTTTGACATTCGGTATAACAGTTCTCAACTACAGACTTGGACAATTTTAGTGATAGGTAGATACACAAACAAACAAAGCGTTAAAGTTGTGGAAGCATACTACAAAAATGGGTGTTCTAAGAAGAATGCATTTCGTGCATTACTTAGTAAATTCGGTGTGCATAATCGGCCTTTAGTGCGCACAATTTTCAATATTGTGCAGAAATTTCGTGCTACCGGATTAGTTGTAGACGTAACACATACAAACCGCGCGCGTTCGAGCCGCTCGGCTGACAACATCGCTGCCGTACGTGAGAGTGTTTAAGAAGACCCGATTAATTCCATCCGCCATCGTTCTCAGCAATTGGGTATGACTTACTGAACGATGCAACGATTTTTGACTAAGGATTTGCATTTGCATCCTTACAAAATTCAAATTACTCAACAATTGCAGCCAAGAGACCACGCATATCGTCGAAATTTCATTGATTGGATGCATCAACAAAAGGAGGGTTTTTTGAACAAAATCATCTTCAGCGATGAGACCAACTTTTATCTCTCTGGTTGGGTTAATAAGCAAAACTGCCGCATCTGGGGAGATGAAAAAACCGTAACCACCGGCTTTGCTCGCTATTGCAACATGCTGACCAACTTTTTCTTCAACCGTTTAGACTTACTTGATGAGGGAGAGCTCTGGTTTCAATAAGATTGGGCAACACCGCACAGAACTCGTGCAGTGTTCAATCAGTTGCATCAACGATTCGACAACCGCATTATCGCGTATGGCGCAGACATCAAGTGGCCACCAAGATCTTGCGATTTGTCCTCCTTGGACTTCTTCCTCTGAGGTTATTTGAAAAGTAAAGTCTACAGGGATAGGTCACATGTGCTCGAAGACCTGAAAATTGCAATTCGGCGCGAAATTGCCTTGATTGAGCCAGGAGATTGCCAAGATGTCATCCAAAATTACGAAAATCGGATCCGTGAGTGCTGTGCGAGCCGTGGTGGCCATATCCTTGGAACACTCTTTCACGTATAATTGTCATAAACCAAACTAACAAAATAAATTATCATTCCGAATATTCTATCGTTTCCTTAGATTTTATTAGCACTTCTCATGATGAAACGCTTATTGAATCACCCTTTATATACAAATTTTTCAATGTCCCTCTTCTTCTGAAGAATCTTCTCCTAACAAGCTATTCTTGCCAAATCTTCGTTTAGTAAATATTTTTTCCCCTTTCTGTAATTCTACATTTCAGTTGCAGTTGTTTTAACGTTACTTCTTTTCTGCCGTATAATCTGCATCGCATTTCTTCTTCTGATAGCTAAGACTTACTGATTTGTTCTTCGCTACCGCAACGAAATCTCGATATTACATTGATATCTCCGTATTTTAAGTGATATCTGTCAAATTTACATATCATTGTATCTTTTATTATATTTTGTTTTTTATGTTTTGTTGTACTGGTCTTGATTGTGGTTGTATCTCTTTCTGCTTTCTTTTTCTAAACGAATGAGTTTTTGGTTGTTCTTATTCTTCCTTCAAACTTAACTACTTACTCCTTTTCCTGTTTTCTATTGTTATTTTAAATCTATTTTCATTTCATATATTCTTATGTATCCTAGGATGCATTTATGCAGTCTTATATCCGTTTCCTTCCCATGCCAACTTATTTTAATATTTGTTTTTAAATTTTCTTTCTTCTTTAACTCAAATTTGTTTTATTACTCTTGGTACTTATATTTATATCCGCCAGATGTTTTTTGTAGGTATTTATTTTAATTTGCAACGTAGATTTCAAGAATTAACGTTTAAGTACATTACAGTAGTAGATAGAGAAGGATAAAAATAATTATATTTAATGAATTTTAAAAATAACTAGGTATAATACCTATACGTAAATATAGGAACGTACAGAAATAAAAATGTATCACATTAAAAAAAAAACATAAATAAAGTAAAATTCTCTCAGGCACAAAACAATAAATGTGACAATTACAATTAAAATATAAATCGTTTCTTTCCAACATTTAATAAATCTGTTGACTTTATATGCTACATTAATATGTATAGCGATGTGTATCCAAAAATGCAAAGTCAATTAATCCATTTTCACCTATTTGCGGTCTGATATTAATTTTATTTTTTGATAAATAACCAAAACACTATTCATACGGCCGCGCCTAGATAGTAAGCCGCACATGTGCAATATTACTTTTAATTATCACTTATTAATTTTTTACATTAGTTAAAAGACTCTCTTACTAGATAAATTCCAAATTTTTGCGCAAAATAGTTACTTATTAAGGTGTTATATAGTGTTAATCAAATAATTGATTAAAAATGAAAAGTGAATTGATTTTGTGATTTTAATTTCAATTAATTTTCAATTAACCAACATTTTTTAATATTACGAAAGAAAAGTAAATTCGTTTGAAAAGAGTTGATTTATCAAAAAAAAAGAAATGAATTTTTTGTTCCAAAATATAATTCAATAAGCTTAAAACTAATTGAAAATTTGAATATCAGGTCATTTTTATTTATGAAGTAAATTATTGTCATTTTTTTAATAATTTATATTTTATTTTTAATCAATATTATTCGCCTGGCTACTTTGACTACGAAAAATTAATTAAAAACATATGAACTATTTTTCATAAAGAGATTTGTGAATTTGTATATTAATTCTTTTCGAATTTTGAACGTGTTTAATTTCCACAATACTGTGAATTATAATACTATTTTTTCACCCTATATAAATTGTAATTTATTTAATCTTTTTTGATTCTTTGATACAAATATTCCATTTCTAGTTCAAAGAATATTTCGTTTCACAAGATTTTGTTGCTTATCAGTATTTTTTCTTGCAATCATTTATAATTTTTTTTGTTCTTGTTCATGTATTTATTGTAAACTAGGATAAGGGACAAAATATGATATTCTTTATGTTCGTTGCTCGTAGTATTTTCCTTTCAACCGAACTGGATACCTATTACTTTTCATAATTGAAATGGAACATCTTGCGTAACATGTTCTTAAATATTTAAAATCTATATAAAATTATAAAACCAATGATATGATTTAAGTTAAATTTTAGATGGTATTGTAGCAATGTATACTTCTTTTTTTTAGTGTATCATTTTCTAAATAACTAGAGATTATTTTTTTTTCAGAAAAATACTATTCCCATACATATTCTTTATTTAAAATTAATTTTTTGGTATTATTTTTATTTAAAATATAAAAGTTATTATTGCTCACGATAGAGTAAATGATAGAATATTTGTAGTCAGTAACATTTTGTGAATTCCTCAACAAAATTTACAAATACATAAAAATTAGTACATATGTAACGCAAAATTAAATTAAAACTTTGTTTCTCTTTACTTTTCTTACTAAAGTTGATCTATACTCTATTTTTTATAAGAACAATTCAGATGTCACTTCGGATGCAGCGGTTTTTACAATATATAATATAAAATATAATTAAATATGTGAATTACAACACATAACAAAATTAATCACCACGAGGAAATAAAAATAAAACACTTTTTATTATCGTTTAGATGACTTTATTATCGCTCCTGAAGATAGCAGTCTGACACTCTGGCAATGACAGCAAAATAATTCCAAATGTTTCGCTGTTGTAAAATTGGTTTGAGTTTTCTGAACTGTGATTGGTTAAAATTTGGTTCCTATCTTATTGATGAATCGTTTTTATAAAAAAATGGACTATAGTTGATTCTTGTTTTATATGACAAAAAAAAAACAATCATACTATACGAAGTTAAATTTGTTTTTTATTTTTTTTGTTCGTTAGAGTAAATTTAAATAGGATATTATGTGAGTGTATATGTCAGAATATGTGTGAAATGAGTAAGTCGTGGATTGTGCAAAGAGTGCATGTGTTGAAATAGGTCACGTGAGTTATCAGCGTCCCAAGCTGGAAGCTAGCAGGGCCGCTTGATTGAGTATTTGACATCTGTTTCTGATCGTCACGGCTGCCTGGGATAAATAAAATAAATTCCAGCGCCAGCTTCGACTCGCTCAGCTTATCATTCATCGTTATACAAAGTTGAACGCCTTCAAGATGGATTACGACTTTAAAACGGGATCAACTCTTTTACCTTCATTTGCATACTTATTTACTTCCCAACTCCGGCACCAGCACCTTAACAACCAGATAGTTTCTAACAAATAATGCTAATACTCTACTAGATACTAGACTGATGTACGGATCACAAAACGAACTAAACTCCAAACGATGTTCAGCAAAATCCTTACATTTCAAACTGGGACATTCTGTAGTAGCACATATCAGATTCAAACATTATTTTCCTAAATGTATCACTTACTATATATACGAGTAACAATAAAATAACATTAATCAATACATTTTGGTCTAGAATCTGCAAATAATTTACAATTAAGTAGTAATTATGTTCCAGTTAGTGGTATAAGTATATTGATAAATTTTTTAATGTTTGGGAGAACCTTTAACGAATTTTCTACAATTCATTATTCGGTATTTTAACGATTATTTTTCTCTGCCAGATAATCTACATCGCCCTTCTTCTGGTTGATCGCTAGTATTGCAATTGTCTTAATATTTGCTTCTTTTAATAGAACTCGTGGTATTTATCCGTCGTTTGACCTTATTTCTAGTGTTTTAATATATTGGCCCAGTTTTTGGTTGTGTCTGCGTCATTTATTCCTCATTTAGTCTTTTTCTGCCTTTGTCTTAGTCGCAATATCCATTTTATACAGTTTAGTTGTAAGCACATCTTCAATTATTTGCTTATTTCTATCCGTAAATTTTTGCACCATATGTTCAATGCTTTCTACTAATATTTCAAATATCATCCATTGTGTTTTATTATTCGTTTTGAAGTTCATAGCTCTTACAGTTTTTGTTTCGTTGCTGCTAGTGCCTTTATTTTCTCCAATGGGTTATTATAGTATCTAATTATTTGTTTGAAATGTAAATCTTAAATATAAATATTCTTTTAATTCTACCTGTTGGTCTCCATTTAATTTTTTCTCTTTCTTATTTTCTCTCTAATTTAATTACTTTTGATTTTACTATATTGATTATTGAGTTTAAAAATATATTGTATAATAATATAACTAAATCAGAATACTTTGGACTATCGTGGTTTCAAGAAATAAAGATGCTGAAAACTGTTACTAGACGGGATAAGTTCTGAAGGTATTGAGTCCAATCGAGCAAGTTTGTGAACCAAATATTTGAACTTGCTTATCTTCTCGTACTGAACACAGTGTTATTTGAACATGTTCTCCATATGATAAAACAAACCTCTCTCTCAATGATAGTACCTACCTATATTTTTCAGTGGTTTCTCGTTTAATTTTAAATATCATCATTCTTAGTGTTTCAAAAGATAAAATTTCTTGTCTTGTCTCGAAAAGCAAGACAAGAAATTTAAGTATATCTTGTCTTTCATTACTCTTGTATATAAAAATCATGTCTTGACCGTCATTTTTTTTGCAAATTTCTTGTCTTGCATGTTAATATTCGCAAATAACTTTGAACATATAAGTAATCTTGTATCACACATTCCTTTTTTTTTTGTTTAGATAATATCAATGTCAATTATCAAATATATTATTTATAATATTATTATTAAATAAATATTATAGAAACAAAAATTGTATAACTGTACATACTATATGTATATTTTAGCACAACAGCGTCATCTGTACAGAAAAGCTTCAAATCATCCCTGGTTAGAACGAATTTTTATGTCTTATTTCTTGACTACATGATTTCAAAGAATAATTATATTATTTAGTCCATAATTATTATTGTTATATATTTTTTTAAATGAAATTTACATTCATGTATGTTAAAAACAATGTTGCTCTTCTTGCACATTTCTTGCAAGACAATTTCTTGCTTTGAAATTTGTAGCTCTTATCTTGTTCTTGACTTGCATTTTTTGCAAAACTGATGCAAGACCAAGAAAAATACAAGACTCTCGTGAAACACTAATCATTCTCTTCGTTTGTATTAATATATAACTAATAACAATTTTTAACATAATTGCTAAGTCAATATTTGTTGTTTTATTCAGTATCCCGCCGTATATTGTTTGCTAATTTAACCGACCTCGTAGCTCTTATACTACACGAGACAGCAATGGTGGCCCATTTAAAATGAACACCCAGTGTGGTACTCACATAACATCATTCCATCAATGATGTATGATGTAAGTAAGATAAAACTGATTTTATTTTGTTCAAAAATTGTCATTTCGTTAAGCATTTTATCTCAGACTTTTTTCACACGAAATAAAATCTCCCTATTACTCTTTAAAAAGAATCAGTGGCGTAGCTACAACGGGGGTAGCGGGGCTATTGCCCCCTCGCTAGCTTTCGGCAGCGACATGGCGCCTTTTTATGAACCAAAATCATTCATTAAAATGATCACATTTGCAGTACCTTTTAGTAATTAGTATTAGGAACACGCTATAAGATACAATAACACAATATCGTTAACACTGCAATATCATAAACCGCAAAATTCTGGTACATCAACTTCTTCCGCGTTCTATCATAGCTTTGGGAATCTTTACCTAAACCGTTTATGGGCTATCTTGCTTATGGCCGGTGACATTGATATTGGTTAAATTTTAATTTTTCTTAAAATGGACAATATAATAACGAATGATCTATTTAACATTGCTGTTAACATTTTGATTAGAATTTGTTTGTTTAAATGTTGCTTAAAATGTAAACCTTGTTGGTGCAACAGGTGTTATATTTGTTTAATTTACTAACGATGGCGCCCGCAAGGGCAAAATCATCCCCTAATTAGAAATCAATGGAATAAGAAATAAGTAAAAAATAAAAAAATCTATTGTAAGGATATTGCCGAGTTAATTTTACATTGTCGGAGCAGTTTGATTTCTTTTACACGTTTTTATAATTTTGCATTTACTAGATTTGTACTCCTACATACCATTCAGGTTTTCGATGCTTGGTGGCTTCAAATTAATTTTCATCGTGAATAGTCTACAGTTAGTAAGAATTAAATACTGCTTCAGCAGAAAGAAGTTTAAGCAATTGGAAACAAATTCAAAATTTACATCCGGTTAACAATGTTGTTGGCCATAAGAAGATATATGGTTATAGTTAGAACTGGAGATGTGCCGAGGGTTTAAACCCAAAACCCGGTTTAAACCCGGTTGGGTTTTTTCGACTTGGGTTATAGGGTTTTTTCAAATTTAATTTTGAATTTTCCGCCAAAAAATATATAACCCCACTTCTTTAAATTTTGTTTGAAAACATGTCATAACTCGATCGTACTGTGGTATCGGTAAAAAATTTCTAACGCAATAATAGAGCTTGAAGGTGACAAACCTCTATTAAATGAAGTAAAATCTATTCAAGACAAGACTTTTAAAGAAATACAAGAAGCTTCAACTTCTTTTTCGAATGAAAAAAGAAAACAAATTCTGAAGTACTTAGAGGCTAGAAAAGATTTCATGTACCATGAAGTACAGCTAGCTGCACATTTCTTAACTCCGGTAAAACATGAAGTAGGTCTAACCTCAAGTGAGGTGAAAATTGCTATCAGTTTTATAGAAGACTTTGCAGAACAGTTTGGGATGGAACCTGTAAATGTATTAGCTGAAATTGCAAAATATAAGGATAAGAAGGAATGGACAAAGGATAATATATGGGCGGCTGCTTCAAAAATGCAGGCAAAAACTTGGTGGAGTAGATTTTTTCCCGAAAACAGTATATCGAACATTGCAATACGTTTGCTGTCTTTTCCCGCTTCTTCAGCTAGCTGCGAACGTAATTTCAAGACATTCAGCAATATTAAAACTAAAAAGTGAAATAGACTGACACCTGCCAGAAAGCATAAACTGGCATACATTCGGTATAATACAAAACTAATAAAAGACGATCTGGAAGAAGCTGACAAAATAGTTGAGGAGACACCCGAAGATCTAGAATCCGCATTAGAAGAATATGAAATCGACGAATCAAGCGACTCCGAAAAAGGCGAAGAACTTCTTCACTTGTCGGACTCAGAGTCGGATGGGAGTGAGAATCCTATTTCAGATCACAATTTCAATGAGCCACTGAACATTGAAGAAACTGAGGAAAATAGAATGATAAAAGATACCGATGCATAAGATAATAATGCTTCCTTGGAAAACAGTGGAAGAGAATTCGACGATGGCATTGGTGACACCCAGATTGAAAAAACGTATGACAATGAGACTGACAACGACCTGATAGTCCCAAAAATTTATACAGCAAATGGGCAAAAAGTACTAGTTTTAGATAGATTTCTTTTTCTCCAAAATCAGGATAAAAAATAAATAAAAACAATTTGTAATACTTAATATTAGAGTTTATAAAAAAAGAATATATTTTTTATTTACAATCTATGTTATTTATTTCCTTAATAGCCAAAAAATATCAATAATAATATTGATTAATGGTCCATGAATTATTTCCGTTTCAAAATACTTACTGAAATCTCCGGTAACTCATAAACTCATACATATATAGGTTACAAATTTATTGAAAAATTCGTTTTTTGCCATAATTCCATTTTATACTAGGCAAATTATCAAGTATTTGGTATCAAATTGATTCTTTTTTATACCTAATTAAATGCCATAAAAAACTTCGAAAAAACCTATGGGTTTAAACCCAAAGGCAAAAAAACCGGTTTAAACCCTGAGTTTAAACCCTCGAGTTGAAAAAACCCGGTTTTTACCCATCACTAGTTAGAACGGTATACAACGTTTCAGTAGGTTAAAATCGCATAAACTCGTATATATAAATCTGTGATTTTAGCATAAAAATAAACACATAAGAACTATATTTTTTTATTTCACAAAACATGTAATACGAGCGTTATTTGTAGCATTTCTTGCCCCCTCTTAACCAGTATACTAGCCACTGAACAAGAACATAATAGTTGGGCGATCAAAAAATATTAATAAAATAAAATATTAATAAGTTTGAAATAATGAAAAAGGCCTTGCTATTTTTTTTTACTACTACCCTAGAAAGTCAATATTAGTAACCTTTATTTGATATAAGAAATTGTTTTTACTTCCGCTCACTTGATAACCATGGTCAGCTAGGTCAATAATAAATTATTATTGTTATTGACTTAACTTACTTTTTTAAGAAACTCAAGCTTCCAAACTCATTAAATCAGTAGACTACAAAAAGTATAAATTATGGATGCACGTGCGCCGACTTTTTCAAATATCCTTGGAGGAAAAATTTCTTATAATTACCAATATACTATCTAGCCATCTGGAGCAGCCAAATCTGCTCCAGAATGTGTTCTAGTTTCAGCAGACCTAGAATTAGAGCAAACACTTCTGAGTGCTCTAATTCATTAGCCCCGATGCCCTCATGTAATCGGCGTTCAAGTATGGATCTATAATTTAAATTTGCCATATAATTTAAATAATCAAATCGAATAAAAATAAATCAAGAATAAAAAGTAAGGTTAATAAACTGAAATGTCAGATATGAAAATACATGTAACCTACTTCATTTTTGTAAATCTTTTTTTTTATCAATATATTTTTTATTATGATTGGGATTTACATGCTAGTAGTAATTATTGACCAGCCTTTTAACCTTCGGCTGCTTCGTACCTTGGAACACAACTTGGCGCTAGGTCAATAATCACAGACTCCTCAATTTTGGCGTATAATATACTGTTATGAAGTTCTAACAAAAACGTTTTCATAGAAGTAAAAATGTAACTAAATTAAGTACAATTTTTATTACAGGTAATTCACATAAAAGTAAATAATATTTGTTTATAATTAGCTAGTTAAAAGTTGTGAAGTTTATATTTTGATTGACTTTGTGATAAAAGTCCTGTGTAATATCCTTTTTAACGAAGTCTTTCTTTATGAGAGCTCTGCCATTTCATCCTAGAGAAGAATTCCATTGAGAGTAACCTAATTAAAAAAGAATATCTTCTACGACACGACGTCCCTATTGTGTCGTATTTATGAAACAAAGTTTCTTGTCTTTTTCCGCTTTCATTGCGCGACTCGACTTGCGACTGAAGTGTCGCTGAATGAACACTTTTTCCTGTAGATTAATATTAATAGTTCACTTTACAACTCATTTCAATAACAAAAACATTATTTACTCAGTAGATTCAAATCGTTTTCAAGTTTACTAACTTCGAGGAAGAAGTTAGATTTAGAAAAAAATTGGTATGTATAAATCATCATTTCTCCAAAAATTTCCTTATCTTTATTTATTATTGAGTATTAATTTATTATACATCATAAATTATGACAATAAATTGTACCTACCTCATAATAAAAGATAATGTACACAGTGATTGGATACTACATGATATTTTTATTATTAATTTTTTTAACGTATTTACGTACAAATTTATTTTATTGTTTATTTAATTTAAACTGTCCAACAGACCAAATTCCAGTAATAGGACAGGGTTTTCATACCATACAAAAAGAACATGGCAGCATATTCGAGATTGGTGAAAGTTCTAGATATTTCTACTAGATGATTAAATATTTTGACAGTCTATGCTACTGATATGAAATAATGTATAAACAATAATTACTTCATCTAGCATTCCTATTATAATACACTTTTGGTTAGTATATACTTGGCATGTTTCTATCGATATCTCTTAGGCGGAGATGATTTGATCCGTAGTTTGTGGGAACTTTTTTTATTTTTTTCAGAATGAACATTGCACTACATGGTTAACGTTTGTCGGATTCCTCACCAATAAAAAGTTTGAGGTACTTTGTAAATTTACTTTAGATGAAATAATTTTTCTGTTACATTTTGAGCTTTTTATAATATTTAGTGCTTACGTACTATTTCAAACACATAGGTGACATTAGGGACATTTGCGTTTAGAAAATCTAGAAATTCTAGATAAAATAGAAGAAATTACGACCAAGGATATCTACCGAAATATATTTCTACACCAATTATTTATTATCTGGAAAAAATAACTTTAATAAATGAGATATATAAACAATAATTTTTTTAATGATCTATTTAATATTATAAATAATGATTATTTATGCAAAGAAAATACTTTAATTCAATATAATTTAAAAATAAGTATAAGTATTTTTCAAATTTCTGAAAAAATACACTACAATGAGTACATACAACAGCATACAGCCTTAATTTTGTTTAATAACTCTAAAACATCTTTTATACACATAAGTGTACAAAATTTTATTTGAAAGTTGAAAAATCTTAGAAACCTAGCAATTTACTTCCCCGTGAAATGAAATTCTTGCTTTCTTGCGAACAATTGTAATACAAAACAGCATTTAATTTAGAAAATCAAGCAGGCATCTTACAATTACAGATGTAATTTGTTAGTCTCGCAAGTGGCGTAAAGTCGCAATTACAGCTAATAAAACTGAGCATTTGAGGCAGGTAGGCCGCGGAGATATTGCGCGTAGTTCACGTGCTGCTGCGAGCGTGACGCGCCGCGATACCCACAAAGGGCTGTGCGTGATCTTCCTCCATACACACCCGTGATTATCATACTAAGAGGGCATGCAACCACAAATACACGCACCCACACAGATTACTTTATAGTAACGCATACTTAATCTTTGATAAACCATGTATGCTTTCTAAACGTACCTGACAAGTAGTGTCCAGTAGACATTACTCAAATTTTGCAAAAATAATAGGTGCATTCTTTTCGTTATGCGTTTCACTTATTGTTAAAGGAAAGTGAACGGAATTGATAATTTTGACAAGTAATATTCTTTGAACTAGATATCAGTAAGAAAAAAAATATTCGTATCATCTTGATTAAAAAAACAAATTAATAAATTAAAAAAATGTCCTTTTTAAACTATTTGTTTTTAAATAAAATTAAATCTTATTAACATAAATCCTTCGATATTATTGACAGTGTTCTTTTTATTATTATTAAAAATTTAAAAAAATGTTTGCCTGACAGGAAAACATACCTCAATTCTTCAAGTGACATTGAAACATCAAGAAGTATAACCTTATGAAGTCCAATGGGTAGCTAGTATACTGGCTGTGAGGCGCTAACGATATATGTTTCGAGAAAAAAAATAGTACTCTCATTGTCAGTAGTTTTTATATCTCCTATAGACATGTAATGGAAAGCGATACGCTATCTATGCAGTAAATAAAAAAGTAGAGAAAAATAATTACTGTGTGTTATATTTTGCTACAACCAGCTTATAAATATGTGAAATATATGTTGTGTGGCATATGGGTGTAAATCCGTATTAAAAAATCGAAATTTGTTTTCCTTGTTTTCCACAAAAGAACAAAGAAACTGTCATTATAGAAAACAAATTTGGAAAACTGGAAAAATTAGATAGACAAAAAGCGTGGCTATTAAAAGAATTGGTAAACCAATATCCAAATACTTGTGTGAATTAAATGTCCTTCAATTTGATAAGGATGTTCATGAATTTTTGAGGAGTGTATACACAGTGCATACAAATAATTTTCGTATTATTATGTCCTGCATTCAGTACTTCTTCTCCCTCATTTACACATCTTGATCCTGTAAATGAATTTATATATGTAAAATAATTTTGCAATCTTAATTGCGTAGCCATCTAAAATATCAGGTTATGTCAATATCGATATCTACTAAAAAATGTCAAATTCATTTCTAGAAAATACCGCTCTGACGCTGCGATTTTAAAAATATATACCAATTACCTTCTTTGCTGTTTCTGCTGTATAATGATGATGTATCTACCTAGGAACATTTTCATTGTGACTACTAAAAATTTTAAAAATTAAGTGTAGTTTTCCCATTTCTTTATAATCAAAACTAAATCTTATTACTCTATCTAAACTTCTAGATATATCATTTAATATTTAAAAAGACATATTTAAAATTTTAGGAGTGCTCTTGTACTTTCACGAGAGCTTCTTATTAATTCTTTAATTCCGGATATTTTTTTATTTCAAGACATGAAACTTCGTTTTATTAGTTATTTTATGAATCATAAACTCAAGCAAAAATGGCACTTGAAGTTGATCTTTTCACCTCCGGTTAAAGTGCCGGTTACCTTAAACTTATGTTAATAGATTATAGAAAATACAAAATTACAAAAATGAATAAAATAAATAAACAGCTCTTATTACGTAAAATTAACAACATATTTACACTATAAAATAATTTTTATTTTTTACTTATTTCTTATTTTATTGTAAATAGGGAATGTTTTTGCCGCTGCAGGCGCTATCGTCAGTAAATTATAAGTATAAGCCCCATAGTCCATGCACGGTTTAGGCTGATTCTCGAAACCGTGCGATAGAACTCGGAAGAAGTTGATGTTTCGGAGTTTTGCGATTTACAGTGTTGTAGGGATAACCATAATGTGTTAATATGTTAATGTACGTTATAAGTTGTAGCCCCGCTGCTCCCGTTGTAGCTACGCCACTGACGAAGAAATTTTAATATTTTATCACAGATGATTTGTGCCAAAAAGAACGGTCACCATAAGTAAATTAGCATATTTGATATGATAATTTATGCAACATGTATTAGTTGACAATATTCACACCGTTTTTTACTTTATATGATAAGCGTTAAAGAAATAAATATTCTTTTTTCTTACTTTAAATCTTTAAAAAAATAAATACTCTTCAATCTTCAATGAACTTAAAATTTATCTTCACCTATCCATCTGTAAAGCAAACAGAAATCTAATTTTCACCTTGAAAGACACAAGAAGAAAAATTAAACATATGTGTTGAACAGAGAGAAAACAGCAAACGACCATAGGAAGTAGGAATTTCGACCAATAGCAACACTAGTAACTCGATTCATATCGAAAATGTTTGTTTGGGTTAGGTTGTAGTATAGTCAATAGACAATATGTAGTCTGCAATTTTTAGGGGAACGATACGGTCTGTGGTGTTCAGTCTGGGTGGGTATTGTTATTTAAGGTAGCTGTTTTTATCGCATATAAGTTTTTTAATAATTTTAAGTACAAAATTTGCCAGCTTATTCCCTAAAGGTATAAACCGCCACTGATTTTACGTAAATATTGCAACTTTTTTTACTACTTACGTGTAATGAAGATAACTAAATTTAATATAAATGAAAAAAAATAATGTAAATATAGTTATAAATATATAATAATGTAACGCAAAAAATTCATTTAAATTCAAAAGGCCTATAACCTGTAAAAGTGGAAACTATCAAAAATGCTTTATTATTTATGCAGTTATGTACATATGTTTAATCAAAGTGGCCCTATTACTATACCTTGTTCCATAATTTACTAAAATGTCTCCATTAGTCCCTTACAACAGGTAACACTGTGAGGTAAAGGGATTAAACAAAAGTTATGGCTTCGAAAATGAAATATTTTGGTTGGAATACATAGGGGAAAGTAGCCTAATTTGGACCAATTTTATAATATTCACTATATAAAGGAACGGAAGAAGTGTCAATAAAAATTAAGTAGTAGAAAAGAAACTCCCTAAGTGTACCTTCAAAATAAAACTATTTATTAAATTTTAAATACCATTTTTAATAGTAAAAAATAAATTCAAAAAAATCTTGTCATCGGTCCAATATAGGAAACCGGTTTCCTTATTTGGACCGCTAGCTTCCTAAATTGGACCATTAGCTTTCTTAACGAAAATTACAACAATAGAACCTTTTAACTACAGCACTAACTCCAGCACACTGAGAATGAATCCAAGTGCGACATTTCATATATTGTATCATATTTTCTTCCTTGGTTTCTTCACACAATGTACAAAACCATAAATCAACATTTTATTTTATATGTTTCGCATTTTGTCAGAGAGATGGGGAAAGGCAACAAATTTAAAGGGCTCATTGTTTAAAATCGGATAGTTTCGTCACATCTTAGGGAGAGATAGGAGAAGTCAACAAATTTAAAGGTCTACACAATGCTTCAAGATCATAGAACTGAATAGGGTAACATGAAAGGTACCGACATGTCGACGTGTCGCTTCTGTATGTACTATTCTGTGCCGTAATCACAATTTTTGTCGGTCCAATTTGGGCAACTGTTTTCGGTCCAACTTGGGCAACTTGAATATTTTATACTTAAAATTATACAAAAATGTCAAAGTAACATAAATTCATAAAATTGTAACAGGAAATTATAGTTAAATAAGTAAGCTTTGTGATGATATAAGAGGACTTGTAATTACTTACGTTTGGACGAACTAACGGCTTTTACTCTTACATCAAAATAACAAATTTTCTTCGTAGTCAAACAAATAACCCTTCTCTTAATGTAACCATGAGACATTTTTTCGATTACATTAATCTGGTCTACCTCTACGTATAACAAGTAGTCTATCTAAAATCGCACAGATTTTATCAATCTTTGGATACCACAGCGGTCCAAATTAGGCGACGGTCCAAATTAGGCTACTCTCCCCTACATTACATTTAGTTTGATTGTCGGTTGGTATTAGACCTATAACTAGACCAATTTCTAATAGTAGGCTAAAGTCATATTAGAGAGGCTGTAAAAAGTACAATGTATTATATTTAAAAAGTCGACTGGTTGATGAGCAAGCTAGCGCACATCTCTCTCTATGGTGTCATTCGAACTTGAATTAAATTCCAGCGACCAATAACGTGTGATTTGTCATAAAATATAAAATATTGCTACTTTTGTTTATTATATTCGGATTTGCGATTTGGATACTTGCCATCTATACATGTAAAATATAAGTAGTGTTGACATATAAAACATCCGATTGTACGGCAGTCAGAACTGCAGTTCGATATGTTCGGTTGCAAAAAGCTCCTTTTAGGAGATACAGGAACATATTATTAACAAAAACGAATAAAATTACCCCTTTACCTAAAAATGATATAAAACAATAAATACGTATTTCGAGAACTAAGTTCTAATCATCAGTAGTATAACTGAAAAGATTTAAACAGAATAGTTAAGATTACTTAACATGTTAACGATACCAATGGTCCAAACAACTTGAATTTTATTGTTTTATGAAGTGCTGATTTTAATTTTCATTCACATAAGTTCACCAAGTTTTTTTTCATTTTTACTGCTTTTTCCATTCCATGGTTTCCAGCTCCACATTTTAAACAATATTTTTAATACAACTCACTTTACAAATAAATTCGAGATTAGTTTTTGACTATTACATATAAAGTTATCTAACGGTCCCTTTTGAACAACTCGTCATAATGTAATAGTGGCGGTAATAAGTTAATAAATAACCTAAACTCAAGCCTGGTTGTTTTTGTTAGGAAAATTTGTAACCGTTCTTCAATTAGCGCGATCTGTTTTGATTAGGTAAATTCATGGTTAGTAAAAATGCAAGGAAATGATTTAGTGCATTCATTTATTGCTACTAAAATTAAAAGTACAATTAATAATACTACAATTATTAATAAATAATGGTATCTTACAAATTATTTTCGCAGTAATCTTAACAAAACAAAACCACAAATGACAGGAATTTGACATATTGCAAAATGAGTCGAATGTTTGGCAAGGCATTTTCTGCAAAAAATTGTATAAACTTCCTTCGCTCCTTCTCCAAACAATTGTCTACAATCGTTAAAATGTACGTACCGTTATTAATACTTAATACGTTATTTAATAATTTAATATTTTGATTACAATTTGATATTCAGACAAATTGGTTTCATTAAGAATCGCCTGCCACTCTATTCTTAAACCAAACGAAGTACCTATAGTAATATTCGCTTATAGTTTCAAAAACCTTTGAAATTTGTTTTAAAAGACATGGCATGTGGATTATGGATGTTTGGTGAACTGATTAGTTGGGTTTGATTGATAGGAATGTTTTGGTGATGTTTGTTTTGAGCGGGAAAGGGAGCCGGAGTGTTTAGCGACGGATAATTCCATTTCTTCTGGCGAATGGCGACCGCGTGGCGTAACGGCATTAGCGGCCAGGCTCCAGGCCCCAAGCTGCAAGCTCCAGGCCCAGGTTGTAATCCTGCTCACTCGCACTTCGATTCCGCCGGATAATTTCATTCCATTCTGCTGTAATTTCAAGCTTCCATTCCAACTACTAATTGGGAACTTGGACCCACATGAAGGCAAATCTTTGTTTTCAAACAGATCATTCCGCACTGGACGGATTCCACTCTTTCCCACCACAAATGTTTTCAGAAGGGAACACTAATAACGAATGTTCTAAATCTTTTATTCAAACCATTTGTTTAATTTTGAATTTAAATCTTTATTATTTTGTGGACTTTTAAGATTTATTTTTATTTTTACGTAGTATGTAGATTCTCAAGCCGGTACTTTCGAGTTTTGAACTGGTAATTAATTTATTTTATGCTTCTATCTTGTTATACCCAACACATGCACAATGTAAATTATTTGTCTTCAACCAAATTGCTTAATTTGATGAAAACGCTGCACATTTGCCCTGATATGTACTACGTAACTATATCATGAAACTCGAGCCTTACCCGGAACACTAATATTTTTAGTTAACCGAAAATTACACAATTATTTAGCATTTATAGAACATGCGCTCCCATTTAATTAAAAGTTTAATTTTTGTACATAACGAGCATGACTTTAGAGTCGTTCTTATGGAATATTGTCAGTAGAGCTGCCGAATAAACAACGTGTGTACACAAAAAATAGAGTGAAACGTGCAACCTTTTAACATTCAAATTAAACTTTCATAATAATTATAATTTAAAAGTGTTTGACCTAAAATTTACGAACAAATTCATCTTGCATTGCATTTTGAATAATATGCTACAGGTTTCATAAGAAAAAAATGTTTAAGTTAGTTTTGCTTTACCGAAAAATAAATCTATAAATATGGAAGGTAAATAAAAAACTCACTGGTTCCTTACCAATAACATATTGTTAAACTTAAATACAAATTTGAAGTTATTTAAATAAAATTGCTACTAATTCTGTCTAACAGTTCCTACTCTGATCCTCTGACTGTTTTGACTATCAGAGAACTGATTTGGAATCAACCAGAAATTTTTAGGAACAGCTGATTAACGGTCAGAATTTAAGTTTGAAATTTGTTGAAAAGCACTTTTTGTACTACGCATGCGTCGAACAATTCCAAACTGATTCGGAATTTAGTTGAAACCATATACCTAATAAGATAATAGGTATATGGTTGAAAGAAACTTTGACAATAACCTGTTGTAACGCAATGCGCACGCTTAAAATCTTCCACTTCAAAAACACTTACAATTAAACTGCGCAGACTCTAAACTGTCACTGGCAATTATGTACTGCTGCAGGAACAAACTTATTATTCTTTATATTATATCGTTGTCAAGTTTGTATTTTTGTTACATAGCAGAGCACATAGCATTTATTTGGATGCAGGAAAAATATGTGCCATTGGAACAAAAACATCTGTTTGTTTCAAAATATTATTTATTATGAAACGACACTTCATGAGTACAGCTAGTTTAAACGAAAAAACAAAACATAATTTATGAGTATTCGAGTTGCCATTTAACATTTCTTCTCAATGTAAAACATATTAGCAAATTGTGAACTATTTCCCACAAGCAATTCATTTAGCCGTGTCTAGCTGCGTGTTGAACATTTGTTTTTCTGTAAGCAAGTTTGATAACAATAATTCAGATGAATTGTAATGCAAATGGAAAACAAGTGAAGGATAAATTTGTCTGGTACACGTGCGCCAATGAACTCGGCTACGCGCAACGAGTTTCAAACAAATGAAATTTGCACAGTGCTCCTTGTAAATGAGCCGCTTATTTTCATGTGATGTTAAATAAAATTTACAAGATCTATACGAAGGAGCTGCATGGAATATCTAATTGCATATATTGTGCACCTTACACAGCTCCACTCTGCCACACTCAAGCAAGTTGTTGTGAGGATTGTGTTTGATATTTAGACAAGAATTTGCCATCTACAATTCCATTACATTGCGGAGTTGCTACGAATTATATCTGGAATTTTAATTTCTTCATCTTACACTAATTTCCTTCAAGAATAAAATTAGTGTTTTACAACACGTACACAGTATTACACTGTCACAATTAAATATGATTAACATTCAGCGTAACAAATTGTTCACTCCTGTGTAACAATATCATTAAGAAAGTAGTTTTTAAATAAAGTATCTATAGAATATTACGTTTCACGTTGTACAAAATAAATATAAAATTAGAAGAAATAAAGGCATAAATCCAAGAACATATGTGATGTTTACTTGCATTTCACTGTTGTAAGTAGGTTATACTCGTAGTGTTTCCACAGCTTAGCTCAGTATAGGACAAGATACCTAATGTCAGCGGACTAGAAAAATTAGGCGCCTCTCCTAATAAAAAAGGAGAAGCGGAAATGAGTAACAGGTGAAATTTTACATAAATTTTAGAATTAAAAAAAGTTAATAAATTAACAATAAATAAATATAAATTAAAAATTCATACAAAATTTATTCTAATTAGCAATGTGCCGCTGCCGGCAATTTAAAATCAAGGCAATATTGCTAGCAACACTGACGGCAATATTGCCTAAAAAGGGAAATATAGGGCAACTTACGCATATTAAATATAAATAATTATTTTCCCACTTTCTATTGATTCTTGGGCTTAAAGATCATTAAAAAAATTATACAGCTAAGGATAATGTACCGGAAATATAAATATGCCACAATGCTTCTAATTTTTTAACATTGCTAACAACAGTATAGCTGCCTAAATTCAAAAATACATTATAAAGAAAAACGATAACTAATTTTACTGACCTGATTTGTCTGACTTCATAAAATATGAGATACAAGATAAGACGATATGAGACGAGATATCAGGATATAACTGTACGAACAGCGAAGAAAAATATAAAAAAATGTCTCTATATGAAAACTATAAAATTGTAGGAATCACAAGGTTTATTGAATAAATGCAATTTAAGTCATGCGTGCGTAGGGTGTTCAAAATTCCCAACTTATGAGACATTTGGCAACTTTCCGGGAATATTCCGAAGGTAGCAATATTGCCCATTGGCAGTATTGCCAATGTCACATAATCTATATGAACAAAAACAAACTATATAATTAATAAAACTAGTAGTAACTTAATAAATTAAATATATGTTTCCTAATTTTTTGTTTCGCAATCTGGTTAAAATATCAAATATATTTAAATTATTAAATAAGTCACTCTCTTTGCGCAAAATAATAAAATTATATATCCTGTTATGAAGAGCGCATATATTTTGTTAATCCTTTAATTGCTCTTTCGCTGCTTCAATTTGTAACGGTAATACTTAAAAAAATGCGCATTTCTGTAGACAAATTAAAAAATGTAGACTCAATTTTTTCAACAAATTCACTACAACAGTGGATATATTTTTATCATATAAATAAACGTGTTTAAAATGAAGGCTTTTTTTGATAACATCTATTTATGTAGTAAGTAAGGAAACAATTTAACATATACGAAAATTACAAAACGCTACATAGTGTTTTGTGGACGTAGGCGAGTTTTGTAAAAACAAAAGTTAAATTACCATCCAGTTTTCGTACTTATTTCATAGAATACTTTTTCTACTTCCATTTGAATAAGTACAAAAGTATATTAGAAATTATATTTTTTTTATATTTTTATGACATTTATAAAATAAACAAAAAAGACAATTTTGCGCTTTGTTAAGATACTATAACAAAATTGTTGGTTATAAAAAGATAAGGGATATACGATAAATGTAATAACTGTGTTATTAGTAACTTCAAAGAGAATAAAAACAAAATTTTATATCTTTGTAGCTGTTAATTTTTCTAAAAATGCTTACTTTCCATTTTTATTTCGCGTGAAATAATGACTTTGTTATTTCACTAGTAAAAACTAAAATAAAAAGTCTTATAAATAAATTCTTTAAAATTATTAGAGTAATTGTAATTATTAGTTTTGTTCTCTCCTCATTCGAAATTTCTGGCTTTTTAGACCTACCTTTTAATTGAGTAAATTTTTCTAAACCCAGTGTAAACCTATCAAATACAATCAATTATTCTTGCAATTACAAAATTGTGTACGTTAGTGATTCAAACTGTATTGAATTGTGGCAAAGGATTAATGAATAAAAGTAAAATTATTTAATATAATTTTATTGTTAAATGAGGATGTTTTGATGTAATTAGTATTATCATCAGCTCTAAAATTTTCTTATAAGAATTATAAATAATAAAATATTTGTATTAAAAAATACACACAAAAAGTCTTACATTTTTTTAATACAATTGTTATAGTATTTGTAATTATTGTTTTATAAAAATGTTCTCGTTCAATAAAAATATTATTGAAAATAATTTTATTTTTATTCACTGATCCATTGCAATTTGCCACAATTTTCTCCACAATACAATAAAAATACCAAATCCATTTTTTAAGTTACGGTCATTGGAATGTAAGTTTAGTATAAGTTTATATGATTATAATATGTTACGGTTGTACATAAAGAGTTGCCAAAAAACTATAATGTATATGTGAAAAATGATTTACATTGCTGGAAGTACAAAATAAGATTAACTATTTATCGAAGTAAGTATATAGTATTTCATCTTTTCATTGAGGAACAATAGCGTATCTAAAAGTGGTATAATTCCATCTGTGTAGATATACACAATTTTTACTTGCAATGTACGGTGTAGATTATTAGCTAATAATCTACAGCTTATAGTGAGTTCCACACACACGAACACAGTAGTGTTTTCATTTGGTTAAAAAATTTCGATACTGGAATTTAAAACCCAATTTCTTCCACTTGGTTTGTAAACTGAGTAAATCACTGCTGTATTTCACGTAATGAATAGGCAAAAAACAGAATTATGATAAAAAATTTGAATGAAAAAAAAAAGTAATGACTCGATTAGCACAAATTTTCAATTAGATTAAGTTTGAGGAAGTCTGTCACGACTCACGAATCTTGTCATTTATAAAAGTAATGATTTTGCGTTGATTCCTGACCTGGACAAATTCGCATTGTTCGATGTGTCGCGAGACAATCATGGCCGAATTACAAAGTTTCCGACTACTGTGTAAACTAAGAAGAAAAACGTCTTATCACTTGTTCTCCTTCAGGCCAGCAGAGGGAGAAACAGATTCCCAAACAATTTTCCAGAGGAAATGAATAACCCTTCGAGCTACGCCTGTGGTATCGCTGCCATTGTCACCATTGTCCACATCCAGAGGCGTGCGCGCCCATTTTCCCACCGCACGCTAAATAAGTAAATATTATCATAAATTATATTTGTTTAATTACAGGCAATGGTGGCTCACTTGGTATAGCGCGCTCTGACTTGAACTGTTCATCAAATTTTGTGTGAGATATGGGGTTCGATTCCCAGCATTGCCAACTATTATTTAACCAAATAGAAATACCGGTGCGTCCGAGTTTGGAACACATTATAAGCTGAAAGTCCCTTTGCAGATAATTTATGTTAACAATAACAAAGTACATTACCAGAAGTGCAATTAAAAATTGTCGCGGAACGGATGACGTTCACTTTTCAATTTCACTTGCAGTCAAATCTCTCCTACGGTTTGTAGCGCTAATGATTTTTATATTTGTTTAATTGACTTATTGTTTACAAAATATGTATTAAGTAAAATTGCGCAGAGTACATTCAATGAAATAAATTTTTATAAAAACAGATTTAATATGGCAATAATATGAAGTCAAACAATAAATAAATAATATATTAAATAATTATTATACAATCCACATATTATTATTTTATTGCATATTAAATGAGAATGACACTATATACCTACATTTTATTAAATCATAATGAAAATGTGTTGTTTTATTATAGGAAGCATACAAAATATTAAAAACCTTTAATAAATTAGGGACAAATTACTGGAATTCAGTCAGTTGAATAAAATTTATTTTCCCTTCGACCGGTTTCAACCCTACAATCATCTGTCAAACGGAACAATTGTTCACGATTTATGATTAGTTGACAGAAATAAATATTAACCAAACATATTTAAGCAAAATTATTTTCATCCTGTTTAAAGCCAATTAGCAATCTATGAGCCGATGTGCTTCTCTTTTCTTTATTATTGCTACGATTACCACTATAGTCTGTTTGATAACAAACCGATTGTTTCTCGAAAAAAGGTCATATCCATGCTTACATAAAATATACTCGAATGAATATGAATGCTTTTCTGCACTCGATACACAATATATTATTATTCAACTGACTGAATTCCAATAATTTATCCTAATCTTCTACATCAGTCAAATTATTTTCTTCGCTTGCATTTTGGAGATGCAGGTTGTAAATTTTCAAGGTCAGTCAGCACATACTAACCGATTGTACCCAACACATTGGATACTGCCCGGGTTACAAGAGAACGTCGATCACCAAAATAAAACTTTCCATAAACATTGAGTTAACAATTATTTAAAGAAAATATTATATTTAACGTGCAAATTTGGAAGAATGCACAATATTTAGATTTTTTTCTAATTGAAATTTATCTTAAATGCAAACAGTTTGCTTAAGAAGACGATGTTTAAAGAAATTTATTGAAAATTAATTTACAGTATAATGAAATTTAGAATTTGAATCATTTTATTATTTGTTGTTACTTGTATTTTTAATAAATAAATCTTGATCCTAACAGTATGTTACTTGAAATTTAATCGAATACAATAATGATTTCCAAGCCTTCGACTTTAAAAAATACTTACTGGATATCAATTATCATCATGTATAAGAAGTATTAAGGTGAATATAATCTTTAATTTTCTAATTTTTATTATTCTAATATCAAAATGAAATTTTTATTATTTAAAAATGAAAAAAGCATTACTCATTTCTGCCCTTTTATTTGAATTAAACATGTGAATAGCAATACATTGAACATTAGTTTTAGACCGGTTAACTCAAAGCTATTGTAATTACTTCCAGAGCTGAAATGTATCTTTATATTTAAATCTTTTTCGTGATTTAGATCATTTTAATGATTTAAATCATTGTATTTAAGATATTTATTTTTCAAATGATTTATGATTTAAGATTTAAATATTTTCCAAAATGATTTAATATCTTTCTTCAACAAATCATGATTTAAATCTTTTTCAAAAAGATTTAAATATTTTTTGTGATTTAAATCTTTTGAAATGATTTAGATCGTTTGAAATGATTTAGATCTTTTGAAATGAATTAAATCTTTTAAAATATACTTGAAAAATTTTGAAAATTTTGTGTTACTTAATGCTAATAAAAAATAATATATATATTTCTTTTCATATAAATATATGTACTCGTACATAAGACTATATTTTATTTTTGTACTATTTAAACAATAAAAATCTATTGTGTATTTACATATCATTATGTACTCAAATCAACTAATCTTAAATTGTAAATTTCAATCACATTGCACTAAATACTAGCCTCCTACTGCATATAAATAATCTGTTTTGTTTTTTATAAATTATTATTATTTTAATGCTACTGTTTGTTTATATATTTACCGTTTATATATCTTAAAATTTACCTCTGAATCATAATAGTATATTACATAACGAGAGTTGTAAGAATCACATTATGCACGAAGTGGTAAAGTTACGCACGAGCCGCCAGGTTTGTATGTAATTCCTTTAGATATATAATTGTTTTACAATACAAATTAATTACTATATTTTTTCTACGATTATTATATAAATAATAATGTCGATAATTATAATTTATTTTACTATATGTACGTAATGAATAAATACTAATACTGATACAAGGTCTGCCGAACAATAAAAATATTATTTTAGAACATTTATTACTGTGACATATAAGATCATTAGTTCAATTTTCACATTTTATTATAGTAATTACAAATAACTAAATAATTGTAACGTTACAATTGTTAAACATCAGGGATTTCAAAATATTTGTATGTATGAGAAAGTATCTTAAATACAAAAAATATTTACAAATCATTTTAAAAAGTATTTAAATCATTAATATATTATTTAAATCGTTTTAAAATATTTATATGTATAGAAAAGTATCTTAAATACAAAAAAATATTTAAATCTTTTTAAAAAGTATTTATTTATGGTTAAAGTATTTAAATCTTTTAACTATCTTATATTTAAATACTTTCAGTTTTAAAAAAAGATCTTGTATTTAAATCATATTTATAAGAAGGAAGTATCTTGTATTTAAGATTTAAATCTATTTAAAAATGATTTGTTGCAGCTCTGATTACTTCTGTCTTGCATACCTATATTGCAAAGATAAAGGAAAATGAAAATAATAGGATCTTTACTAACTAAAAAAAGTGTTAACAAATTTTAATTAAAAATTAATACATAACAAATCATGAAAACCACGTTGCGTATATTTCATAAATTTGAATAGGGCATTCGGTTCAGTAAGCATCAGCTTAATAACGATCTGTAAATTGCATGATAGAATTTGTTTATTCATTGTTATACACATATATTGTTCACTTGTTTACTTGTTACTGAATATTTGGTCCAAATTTTGAATCTCCCTACAATATTGTTAGTTGTTTGCTATTTGTGACATACTCCGAGAAAATGAACAAATAAATTTATAACCATTTGGATTATTTTACTTTTCAAGAATTTTATATTTTTATGTAGGTATGTCTATGTTAATAAATTTCAATAACCTAAAATTCCGAATATGTTATTTAAATAATTCATACTTTATAAAAATATATCTATTGAACTTTGTCATACCGTAAATTTTAATTTGTGATATTGAAATATATATAAAATATATGTGAAAATATCAAAAACATAAAAATATATCGTAAATCATTTATACATATATGTACACATATTAAATAATAGAATTCAACAGAAATGTCAATTTAGATAGCTGTACAAATTTCACTTGTTTTGAAATATTTATAATTATATTTGAATAAAAAATAATGTTTGTCAGAAATAATTACATTATGTTACTTTTGGGAATTTATTGAATGTATTTGTCTATGTAGCTTCAAACATAATATGAGCGTAATTTTTATGAAAATTTTAATAACGAAAATGTTTTCATGCGTTAGTATATAAGCTCGATTGTTGGAATCTATAGACTTTTTGTTAACGAGAATTTGTTTTAGAAAATATATATGTCGGCCAAAAAATATAATACATTATAGGTATTATTACCACATGGCTCGGTTTTATTGAAGCATTCCGCTTCACTTCGTGAATCTTGATCTAATAAAGCACCTCACGCTATACAATACATTTTAACGCACTTATAAATGTAAGTAACTACGAGTATTATCTGTACACATTTTTGTTCTGATACTGATTTTAGTTTATAATACAATGAATAATTGGAGTACGAAACCTAGGAGAAATCGAGTGCTAGGAACAATGAAAACATGACGGGAATTAGTTAATTCTGCACAAGTATCGTAATAAGATACCTACTTACAGATGATTTGTTGTTAGAAATTATATTTCTTACATTGTACATGAGCAGTGTTGGCAAATATTATGAAATATGATGGCAAGATTAAAATTATTGGAATTCAAACAATTTTAAATGTTCATTTCAACTTCTGCCGGCTTCGGTCTCACGTAAATTTTCTTCAGGGATTGAAAGAATCATTGAGTGTGAAATATATACTGTTTCTCACACTTTAAGCCATGATTACGGGAAATAGGCAAGTTTCAAGTTTTAAATATTACGGAAAAGTATAAGTTTCCAAAATGGTTACAGAATAGAGTTTAGTCTTTTCATGACGAATATGAAAATTGTTTGCCGCCGCGTACGCCGAAGCAAATAACCATGAATGAGTCATGAAAAGGAACCTCCCAGACAAGATAAGAATTATATTTTTTCTGAAACCGTAAGAGAATTTTAATTGTATTTTACTAGTATCTGTCATAAAAAACAATTGGATTCTGAACATAATTTATTTTAGCTTTCAATAATTTATTATAATTGTACATATTAATATATTAATTTGTTTTATTAGTAGTAATTGTTATTTTACAATTTTTCCACTGAAATTAATTATTAAAAACATAAAATTTAGTAAGTCAAACTAATACTTACGTACCAGGTAATGCGTCAACACTGTTGTTTGTTTAGCTCACGGGCGCATTGAACGTTGCCAGATCGCAAATTAAAAGTTAAAAATTATTATTTTTTCAATTTAGTTTATAAATAATATATGTTAACGTTTGAAATTTACTTACTGGTCACGTAATTAGTTATGTTTCTAATTGAAATATTGCATTTTACCATTGCCTTGGCAGGGAAATTGGATTTCCTTGCTGATTTTGCGACAGCCATTTGATAGATTACTAAACGATTTCAGAAAAAAAATCCACAACTTAATAACACATGATAGATAATATTTTCCACGTATGATTTTTGAAATTAAAGTAAACATTGGACCAAGACCCCTACTATGTTAGTTAGAAAGCCATTACTCAACAGCTATTTGCTTCTTGTTCCATTCGTAATTGATACTCGAGTGCATGAGACCATTTGACTACGATATTCGGAATCAAACAGACATTGTTGCAAACAACTGTTGACGCCTGTTTATGTAGATTCGATACGAATTGATTTCGTTCTCGCTTTCTAAGTTATATAATAGAAACCCAGAATAATTTTCATCGATATATTCTGTATAAAAATAGGTATAACACACGTTTAAGTAACACATAACTTACACGATTTTGCATCTTATGTTGCAAATTGTAAGAAGGGAGAATGAACTCCTGCAGCCCCGAGGAACGCCACTGTCCCGCGCTAGAGCAGTTGGAGGCGGCGCAACGAGATTAGGAGGCGGAATTAAATTTACGTAGTACAGTCTCAGTGATAAAATGGCGCGCATTTCGCCTTGGGCCACGCACTGAATACTAAACTATTTAATACCATTCCCGGCTACATCTCTTTCCTATTAAACACTCCCAGATGACGGCTAAGTCTAAACTCAGAAGACACCCAACTTGCCAAACTTCCGCACCATACAAGGACACAATTAACATTTCTTTCGATATGGATCTTATGCTACAAGTTCAACATATAACAAAGTGGCAAGTGAGGCTATATAGAACAGTATTGCGTTGCTAGTTTGGTGATCTTGTCACTAGTTTTAGTGTTTGCAAATGATAATTTCAGACATAATTTGTTAATTTCAGACACGTCTGAATCTAGTGCTTTTACTAATTTATTATCGCCGGTTATTTTATTTTTAATTTAATAATAAATCAAGTAGTGTCAATAAGATAAAATATTGTACGATATCTGTCTTATTGTTTACTCCCGTTATTAATATAAAAAATATAAATATTAATGGTGACTGAACTAAAAGTGATGTTATCAAGTTGATAAGCTTGATAAGTTTATTGTTTGTCGAGCCTCGCCTGAGATTTGAAAAAATGCGAATATTAACTCTCCTGCAAGCTTTTCAGGATAATTGCAGATATTACCATGAAAAGATACGAGACTTCATGTTACTTTTGTCTCGTCGTCTCAGTTTCGTATAATATGAGTTGCATTCTTTTTACACAAAATCTTAGTATATATCAGCTCACCTCAGTTGGCTTACTTACTTTGTCCGTTCTTTTGTTTGAAATAAACTAAGATAAAGTGAGTAGATTTGTTCCCACCTTGCTGATGCTTAGTTACCTCGAAACGTTGTGCTTGCTAAGTTTTTAGATTTTTGCTGTCATTCAATATTCTCATTTTGTTTTAATTAAAAAATAATATATTTATTAATTGATTGTTGTACGGTAAATGTATTAATTATAATATCTAATTTATATGTAATTAATAATTCTAGGTTTTAATTAGAAGATTAATTTCGCTGATGCATTACTATTCAGGTACACGTATCCTATTTTGGAGAACACTGATCTAAAGTTAAGGTGACACCAATCTACAAGTAATATTAAAAATTCTGTATCGAAATTTAAGGTACGCAAATTCTTGGTTTAACTTTGTATTTACAGTACATACTATTAATATCGAGCAACAGTTTCCTTTTAATATTCAGGGATGATTTCAGTGGCTGCTCGTCAGGGATTGCAGGTGAGGCACCGCCTCACCATACAAAATAAGGAGAGGAGAATTTTGCATTGTATTTTTAAATTTCAATCTTCTAGAAACATATTTATCGCGCTATATGTCCATAAGACGTAGTTTTCAAATTACCATTGTTTTCTTATCCTTTGCACTGTCGAATAAAGCATTAGTAAGCCCAGCGCAGTGTCGAACTATAGCAATACAGAGGCAAAAATTCTCTTGCCTCAAACTTGTTCAATGTGAGTGTACGACTGTGCTGTTTTTACAATGCTTACAGCATTTACCGATTTTTTTTTTCACTGGCTGCACTATCTGCTTTAGAGAAGAAAATCTTGAGGCATGCCTCAAGTGCTTTCTGACTGATCTGTTTGCACATGGGCAAAGCAAAAATGCGACCGAACTGAATATTTGGATTTTAAATTTAAGTTTACTTTTAAAAATTAGCAGCATATTCTTCTGGTATGCAGATAATAAATGACGTTCGGAGAACTGATGATATTGTTAATTTTTTGATAAATGAATGTCATTTCAATAAGTTTTTATTCAGTTTCTATCACCTGCCTCACCAAAATTTTAATTCACGAGCCGACATTGGATGATTTTATTTGGTGAGAAGGAAACCCTTTCAATATAATCGACAAATTATTTCTCTAAACTTATTTTTATTTTGCATCTTTCACGTTAAAGGATTTTTGAGATAAAAATATGTATATCATTAATGATATCTGCGAAAAAGCAGAACTAATAAAAATTTATAATCCACATTACTTTATATTATTATTACATATTATTATTAGACCAAAATGGAATTGAAGTTGAGAAGTTTTTCTTATTATCCTTTTATTTAAAGTACTAGTCAATTAATATTTTTATTGTTACCAAATAGATTTAATGTGAATATATGAAAAGTATAAAGTCAGAAATTCAATTTTGGTAATCCTGAGTTTTATTCTATTTTTAGCATTAAAATGTTATTTTTTTGCGAATCTATCGTGGGAAATTTATTTTCTTCGATCATATTTCAGATGAAATTGGTGAGTAAATAGGTCGAAAGTTTGATGGAAAAATAATTCAGGCGAGAATGTTCATTGTAACATGGGCTAACTGCTTCACTTCAGCCATACGTCATGTGCCATGTCATATCACGAGCCATGTCACTCCACATTATGCAGAGAAGGCAAGGACCTGCTCTATTCCAACAGTAAAGCCGTTCTACATATTATGCAGGAAGATCTTACATCCCAATATAATACTGAAATTCCTATCAATATTCCAAAGGGTTATTTATAAAGAAAAATATGTACGAGTATTATGGAATAAATAATGAATTTCAAATTTAATTATGTTATAACATAGTATTTAATTTTATATCACATTTAATCAAAAGTTACATAAACAACTAAATTAAAGTTAATGAAAAAAATCAATTGTGAATACATCAACGAAAATGAATTATAAAATAATACATATTCGTATTTAAAATATGAAATAAGTAGTTAAATTTAAATTGAAAATTAATTGCATTTGGAAAATGTAATTCATGTTTCACATTCTACAATAAAATTTATATGTAGTATCTATATCAATGAAATAAAATAATTAAAAATATATATATTTGTTATAATAATCTTGAAAATTATGTTATTTTTTAATAATTGTGCCTATTCTTACACCCAACGGTATTACACGTGACTAACACAACAAAATATGTATAAAAACTACTAAAGAGTAGGTGATCAATTTAGGGACTTTCTATCAATGATATAATTCAAAGTTTTCGCGAATGAAATGTAACAGGAGTATAAGAACCTAATGCAAGTATGATGATTTTTCTATATACTACATTAAATTTAGAGATCTGAAAGTGAGACTGGATTTCAGACAAATGTATATTGTAGAAACTTTGTATTGGGGGAAACAAACATTAAAAACAATTTCATGGAATCATTCTCATCAAAGAATCAATTATTTATGCATTGTGCATACACATTTTACTGTGGCCTGACGCATTTTAAAATTGGCCATATCCATATAAGTTAAAAATTCATAAACTAGCAATTCACCATTTTCACTCCTTAAAAATATCCATGAGATTGAAACCGGCTGGAATGGGATTTTCCAATAGGACGTATTTTAAAGATATTGATACCACAAATTAAAATTTGAATTAAATAGAGTGTAATGATGTAAAAATTATGCGGGCCAGGATATGACCCACGTGATGATTTTTAATTTTTTATTCGTGATCGTGCGTGAATGTCTGCAATAATTCGAAATTTAATTTATTTCCTATGGACTTGACCCGCGGGCGTGATCGTGATGGTTTCTTAGTTTGTTTAAAATTAACTGCATGAGCTTGTACGAAATACAGGAAGCATTGAAATCGGGAATAATATTGGTTTTCAGATTTCAACAAAAATATCCATTTTGACTATCTCTAAATCAATTTTGAATTGACTAGTTTCGGCGTGACATCTGGGTTTTGTATATGAGACTGCAATTATGTCATTTCTTCCTTTATTTTCTTTTTAATATGTAAGTATTTTTCTATTTAATTTTTGTCGTTGGTTGGAAGCTATCATATGTATAATTGGTAGGTACGTACGATTATGTCATAGCGAATAAAAGTCTCATTTGCGCTATGCGTGTACAACAAAGAAGCAACATAAAAGTTTAATAACTCTTGTAACAGAAATTGATGACGTGAGGATCAACTGCGGGAAATAAAGTGTACTTCTTAACAACCAGCAGTTCTTCCTTTTTTATCTTTTTAAAGAAACATACCTGTAAGAAAATATATTTGGTGACTTTGAGGTTATGTTTTGTTGCATCAAGTCCTAGTCTAAAGTTATTCAATGTATAGTCAGTTGCTAATCAGCAATCGTACCATACCAACCAATATGTTATAATTGGTGATACAACAAAGCAAGCAGGATGTTTAGTTACGGTGCTTTATAAGGAAAGGAACTTGACGGTGGTTAGCAGCATCTGCAAACAGTTTGCGAAGGTCACGGTTGACAAAATCACGCTGAGGTTTGATCCTGGCCGTCGGGACGCATGCGTCGGCCTCTCCCGAATGATAAATTGCCAGATAAGGCCGCGCGCCGCCATCGCGATCTCTTGTTTCTGTGCGTTACTAATTAAAACAAATGGCCCGCGTCTTCACACTGCCCTCATAGTGGCGTCTCTCTTGCACGGCCTCCACCGCCATATCTGCCCTCTCACTCGCACCCACGCGCAGACGGAAAGTTTTGATGTATGCTGATGTGTCGCTGATTTTGCTGACTGACAACACCGCCGGTATTTGTTTCAGTTCCAGCTGCAGGATTGCGAATATATTTTCTTTTTGTAAGGCAGGATTATTTGTGAAAGAAAGAATTTCTGGCGAAGTTTGCAACTTTTTACTTGGAGCTTTTAGAGGTGGGAATACCGAAGGAAGAAATTCTTTCAGGAGATATCAAAACAGAAGATCAATTATAATGAAAAATTGCAACGTAGATGATGTATACAAATGATACATGCTTGAGTACTTTCTATAAATTTTCGTAACCGTTAATATACCAACCTATATTGATATTTGTATACTAATATTTATTGTGTACGTTAATAAAATAACAATGAATATGTCATGCCAGCACTGTGGTACATTGTTTCGTAATGTGAAACTTTAAGGGAACAGTTTTGTTATAGCAAAAGTGTCTTTTTTATTTTTAAAAAAATTCATTTTTGGTACATTTTAGCGAAAGCAAATATCGTATTTTTCTAATTTCTAAAATCTGTCTTATGTACAGGATTTTCATTAAAAAAAAAAACCACTCATATTCTTACATGTTATTTTAACATCGGACTGTTTATATATTTTTCAAGTATTATTTTCAAATTTAAATAGAAAAAATCAATTTCAAAACTTTTTTTTAATAACATTTTCTCTAAAATGTAACAAAAATGAGTTATTAGAAAAGTAAGAACGCCCTTTTGTTGTAGGTAGACTATTCCCCTCAAAAAGTGTCAGAGAGACGAGAAATTTTCAAAATTGCATATGTGATTGTAGCTAAATCGAATTTAATTACAGAATTGGATCTTTGTAACTCCTTATAAGAATAATTAAAAATGCATAACATCTTATAGATTGTTAAGTATTCTACATTTCAAATAAAATTCACAGAACTGTTGTACTGTTGACGTAAGCAATATTCCAACATCACGTAGTTTATAAGGTAGGTCCGAACAAAGCAAATGAATAAAAGGTACTAAGTCTTTTAAGTATTAGATTGAAACTATGCTGCTACCGCATGTATAATTTTGTTGTTAGGAATAATCCTTAATACGAAATAATATTTTTATGAATAATTTATTTTATGCACACCTCTTTTAATTTTTAAATTAGTCAATTATGTTGTTTAAATATGCTCCTATGTACTAATTAAATATTGTAGATAACAGGAATACCTAGTTCACATAGGAAAAAACCACGTCTTTTCCAGTTTATATTTACAGGTAGGTAAATAACTTTAACAACATAAAGTTGATAATTATTTATGTATTAAAGTCATCCTTAAAATCTCTAAAATATAGTGTTATTACAACAAATATCATTTACAATATTTCGTAGTAAAATACGTCCAATATAAATAAGATAATAGATTTTTTAACTTATTTTAACTAAACTAAATTTACCCACGTCACGCTAGGATAGGTGACACAATATAATCTTTACAGATGGTACCGATAATTTAAATCAATATGTAGTACAGCAGAGAATATAGATTTTTGTTAGATATTTTGAAATGCACAAAATTACTCAACGAACCATTCGCACGTCCATGGACTCCAAGTCCTGGCGCCCAAGCCAGAGAGCCTCACCACTTGAAAAAGGTTCAAACTTTGAGACGCTGCGCCTAAATCTATATACTGATTCTAGAAGATTCGACGATCACGCGGTTGTATCGTGGCAGTGCAAATGAAAGACGCTACCTCCGGAGCACTCTAATTTGGAAGGAGTGAAAATGGATATTTTTGTGTATATCCCGAGTCAAAATCTGTACTCGAGGAGTCGGATCCAGTACTTCACGTTTGGCTTGTCCAAAGTAAGTCCTCTCGGTCTCTTAGACTCCACTTCTCTAAACCCACTCTCCTCCCCACTAGAATCGTTTCTGACGTAGCTCAGGCCATGTATGACACCAAAGTGATCTAGTGCATCGCTGAACCGCTGTCGTGACGCAGCTCAGGCCGATGTCTGGCACCACGATAGGTATTCCTCCACACTAGAATAATCTCTGACGCAGCTCAGGCAATGTCTGGCACAAGACGACTTAGACACCTCTAAAACCACTGTCGTGATGCAACTCAGGCCGATGTTTGGCACCACGTTAGGTATTCCTTCCTACTAGAATCGTCTCTGACGCAGGTCAGGCAATGTTTGTTACACAGACGACCTAGTGTACACTATGAAACCGTCTCCGAATCTATTTCAAAATCCTATTAAAATCCCTTTAGTTACGTCGCCACTCAGGTATGTGTATGCAATACTTTCACACAAATATTTTTTATGGTTGTCACAATGATATCATACTTTTTATGACCGATTTATTATTGGTTGACTAGCAATTGTAAATTTAAACAATGCACAACTATGGCCATCAGTTCAGCTGAGTGTCTGTCTCAAATACAACTATCAACAATTATTTCTGATCGTTTTGCCTGTGTGCTCACCGTGGCCGGTTCATGACTGTGTGCTCCAAGGACTGATAGAACCGTGAGCTCATGGGCCGGTCTTTGCGATTCAGACCATATATAAAAATATAAACTATAGCCCTTTGACGAAACAGAGCACCCTATAAACAAAAGGCATGGAGAACGATATGTCGTCTCTAAAATAAACAATAAAACTGACATAAACCAACATGCACAAAATCACAATTGTAATTGACAACCCATATCAGTCAGGATCTCCATCATACAATTTTATTATAAATGTGAATATAATAAATTATTTGGATAACCTGTATAAATTAAAATGCACTCTTTATATAATTATTAAAAGGTCAAAATTGTCTCTCTGAGATATTGGCTGTGGTTTCCCTCAGGTTATTAAGGTGAATACTCTACAGCATTATCTTTAATTATCAATAAATGCATAAGACCAGATATTTTGTCTGTCTTTTGGAGTGAATATCATTCTTTTATTATCTCAATAATCTGTTCCGATTCCCCCACTTTTAACAGCTACTCTGTATTACGACGATGAAGGATTACTTATTTAAATAAACATAACGAAGAGTAAGTTAAACCTTCTACTAGACAATCTTTGGTTAATATATTTACGTACATTGTATTGCATTTTGCCGAGTTTGTGGTTCTAGCATACCATTGTACCGGGAGAATCATACTACCCTAGAGGTACGTACAGTTACAAGATTAGGGCCGATTTGAATTGAATAAGAAACTATGATTACCACTACCTGGTCACCATTTGCTTCAGGTTCCATTCGAAAATGGTATTCGAGTGATCGAGACCACTCGGATACAATAATTTGAATCGTACAAAGTCTTGGAATGTGTTGACCTTACAGAAAATTGTATGTTGATACCTTGCACCAATAAAAATGATCCCATAAAGCTGTAATTACAACTAATACAGAATATAGAACATAGTTTAGAGTGGTTTGGTTTAGCATAGACAAATTATATTTTTTGAGGTTTTATAAAATGTGACATAAGACATAGAAAACAAACCGTGGACATCTGTGTGATTGATTACATGTTCAGCGATTAGCGATTGGCGATCTGCCGCTTCATTTTGTTTTTATAATCAGCATTCTTTTTATCATACAAAATTGACTGATTTTCGACTAAATTGATGAATTTTCCGTTACCAATTTCTCCTTCAAATACTGCGTCGTGCAATAAACAGAAACCCGTTTTTTTCAATTTCATCTCTTAGAATTTGTTTGTACTAACACGAAGTAAACCCAATAGTGTCGAAAATTCAACATAGAAAACAGACATAGAATAAAACATTGCCCAATTTCTAAACTGTACAAATCTAAGTTTTGTGCTTTGTGTTTCTTATAAATGGATACATCAATTTCTTATGACTTAAATTTTTTTTTATGTACTAAATTATGTTCTATGTTCTATGTAACTTTTAAATCAGCCTTTACAATGATTATGAGAGTACATAGATTATTGAGGATATAATTTAAATCCTAAATTTATTTTAAGGATGAGGATGAATCCTTATATACATAGGAACACTTAAACATTTCTACATAAAATATTGTGCCACATAGTCTTAGGACGAGAGTACGTATGATAAAATAAACATTTCTATATCTAATTCGAACTAATGCCATGTTAGTCAATTTATTTCCTGACTAGTTATAATGCTTTTTTTGTTTTATTATAATTAAGCTATAAAAAAATACATTTGTGGTATTAAAAAAACTTTAGAAGTAGAATGAGGTATTAAATATCAGCAAAATTAACTGTATGTATATATTTCTTTACAGTGTTATTAGTGTGTTTACTTGGTAGAGAAATATTTGTTGCACTGGAGTTAAGATGGTTTTATAAGGAAGTCTCATGTCGCCGTATTGCGGATTTAGTGTATGAAACTTTACCTCTGAAAGGGTTAAAAAGGTGAAGTAAATCCTCATCGCTAGGAGCCAAGAGCGTGGTTAGATGCACAACTGTGTACATACAGACGGCTCGAGGAAGTTATTCAGAATGTTCTGGACTGTTGACAACTGTTTCAAACATTTCACAAGTAAAGTAGATCGAGAATGCAAGCAAGACAAGCACCAACTTTCTTCCAGCAAACAAAACTATTTGGTGTGACAGAATTCTCTCCAGCGAACGCCAATATTGATAACTAGGCGGAGTGATTCAATCCCCACAATCAAATTCTAATAAACTAATTACATTCGCGTCCATAGTTCTCCTAATTATTTCCTTCCCCAACTATTCCCATTGCACCACTACTTTCGGAATGGGGAAGTTTGTTTCTGGTATTCCATCATTCCATTAAGTAAAATAGGTTAAATGAAATCGAAATAAGAATTAGTGATTCTGCATTATCTTGTATAGAAGGGGACAGGGAAATAGAAATTTTGAATCCAATAGTTGCATGTCACTGTCATTTATACTATACATAGGGTATTGAATATTTGGTAAATCATTTCTGTCATAGTCCTATTATATATGCCTCGATAGGTATGCGAACTTATGTGTACGCTAGTCAATAAAAAAAACATACAAGTTAATACTCGAGAGTTTCGAGATCCTTTTATCTTTCGAGACTTGCTGAAAAATTGTGTAGAGAGACAAACATCTTTTTATATTTCCTTAAATTAGATATTGACTTTTAAGACGAAATGAGAGTTTGTAAAACCTCGACTAACCTACAATCTCTATCTAGGATCTACAACTTACAATAGCTTACGAACCAGTCGAGCACAGCGTTATTTTTATTTGGTTAAAGACATTGGGATTTGAATCACAGATCTCACATTCCGCACACTTTGGATCGGAGAATACTAACCAAGTCAGCTTTCGCTATTATACCTCCCTTGTACGAAGAAAAGGAAGTATTGTAATCGCGAAAAATTTCGGTTTGCAGATTTCAACGAAAATATTCATCCCAGAATACATTTTTATTAGTTTCGACGTGACGTCTGCACGATTAGCTATAGATTGTTGAAATGTTATATGTGAGACTGATTGAAGGATCGTATCTCACTTTCAAATGAAATAAGTTTAAATGAAGTGCAGCAAATAATGTAAAATTATATTGGATGGTAGAATTGAGTACTTTTCCAGCAACTTATTCTGATGACCACCAGGAGACTAGCAGGGTGTGACATAATATATATGAAGTACTTGTCATGAGAAAAACATCATGTACTCCCTCACAAATCACCAATCCTACTATCAATCACATGTTTTAATTTATATTAGATATTATATTAAATTTAGGCACATCTTTTCGTTTTAATCAAATAATTTATGTACAATCAGAAAAAAATATCACTGCTTCAAAGAAATATCTATACAAGTAAAATACGAACTTCCAAAACAATGATAAGCTTATAAAATTTTACAAAGTAATTTTAATTAAATTCGAAAAAAAAATATTAGACCATGCATATGGTCTACTAGTAGAACCGATACTGAAAGCATAAATAAGAAGAACAAATATATAATTTCGAGAAATATGTAATGAAAGAGATCTATTGGAAATAGTTAATCAGATAAGATGTCTATGTCATAGCATAATATCGAGCAAGAAGAAAAAATATCTTGATGCCTGCTAGAATTGTTCAAGGGCATTAATGGTAAATCTTGCTTTTTTTAACTTACTTGAGTTGGTTGTGAAATAAACAATTGAAAATAGAATTAGTTATTGTGTTGAAATTACATTTCTGTACTAATTAAATATAATTAATAATAGTAAAGTGTTCTTTATTTGTCTTTATACGAATCAACCTCAAATAACGATTACTGTAACAGAATCGCAAGTTCACTATATTGTTGATATTTGCAATTCATATCTTAAGTTCAAGTGATAGCAACAATTTAGATATAATGAATATTATGTGTTATAAACTATAGAAGGAGTTATTAATAATGAAATACACTAACAAAATTCATTAATGTTATCTGAAATAAAACATCACCGAATTCTTCGATATACATACAGTGGCTCATATAATTATTCGAATAAGTTTTCTGTTTAAACGTTAAAATATAAAGTACTTTCAAAAATATTATTGAAATATTTATGATGAAATCATATTCTTTTATGTTCCAGAAATAAAATGTAGCCAATTCTGAAAAAATATTATTTTTCTTATGTAAATTAAATAAAAGTAAAATGTATACAAGAAATAAGTAAAGAAAATTATTCGTACAAATTATGAAAGCTTACATATAACGAGTCAATATTTGTATTTATAAATATAAAACATATGTGATTACGTAATTATCAATTATTTGACTACATTGTATAAAGTTTTTTCAAAAATAGGTCACAAAAAAACAAGAAATTACGCTATTTGAAAGGCGCATCTGCTTGAAATTATTTTACCAGTGTAAATTTTTAAGGGGTGTAGCCCAAAATTGCGGGAAGATTTCACTCAACTGTTCAGAACATTATAAGTAAATATTTAAATGAGGACCAGTTGTAAAATATATCTCGTGGGGACCTTTAAATCAGCTGAATGAACGATATATTCAGCGTAAATTGAAATAAAATCCAAAATAACCACTGAATAAATTGACTTTAGAAATATCTGCAATTTTTAAGTTGTCTATTGGAATATAAGCTATTCGAAAAACTTTTTGTGTACTTATTTCATGTTTCTATTTTGTTTTTATTTAAATAATATGTTTTTTATAATGAAGAATAATTTTTTTATATTTGGCAATTGAAGTTTATTTCTGGAATTTGAGAAAATATGATCCCGTTATTACAATTTCAATATTATTTTTAAAAGCAGATACTCATTTTTTAATTTTTAAATATAAAATTTTGATGTACGAATAATTCTGTAAGCCACTGTATGTATCAAGTATTTACTAGATAACCATGATGCCAGAAAATACCTATATGTATTTAATAAAGTAAAGCGATTTTTTAGTTCCCCTATTATTTAGCATGCCGACACGTTTGCATATTTCTTATTTTCATATGCAGATATAAATTTTTCATATGATCGTAATAACTGCGTGTAAATATTTTTCGCTTGATTTAGCCCATAGAAACGTGTTCTTATTGTAGTTTTATTGCAAATTCCAGCCTTTCATTTCATTCCACATATTCCTCGCTCTACTTGCCTTTCAATTTGCTACTAGGAATTCAATTACTATTAATATTCCCCGTTTCACGCTTGTTTTGTGAAAAATAATTAGGCAGGCTGTGTGATGTACGAGTGCAGGAAAGTTGTAATTTGACGACGCAGGAATACAGATGATTCTGCTTTATAAAGAACCGAGTTCTAGGAAAGTTAACTTCACTTGCTGGATGATGGATTAGAGATGTCATTTCCGGAAAATCTCAAACTTTAATTTCGTACATTTCACGAATTTCGGTCAGTGTGAAATCAACATGAAAACTCACTCCCTTTCTAACGCAAAAAATTGATTCATAAAAAAAAAATATTGATGTGGTTAGCACATAACTTTCAACTTTACAGTTTTACTTATATTATTATATCCAAACAAAATTCAATATATTTTCTTTTATTGAAATGTTCGTAAAATGTACAACTAAAATATAAATTGGATATATGTTTGTTTCTAGTAATACGAACTATTGCTTATAGAATACTTTGATTCTACATTTAAATGATAACATATAAACAGTGCTACAAGATTTCCTAATTATTGATTATGCTTCTTATAAAAAATAGACAATTTTCACATAGCTTATACGCCCATTTTATCAAATTAAAAATTATAACATCTTACTCCCACTCATCTATTAGATATGAAAGACTGATAAATATGTCTATAATATCAAATGAAAAAGATATAGCCAACAAATTAAGATATATTGATGTTATTTTATTAATGTTGCTTTCAGAATATAGCGCATTGCCTTCAGGCGAAAACTTTTAAGAAACGATATTGGCCTAGAGTTTTTGCACAATTTCGACTTTGTCCAGATCTTCTGTAATAACCAGTAACCTTTATATTATTCGAAAAACCGTTTTTTGGAACAGCCAAATTTTCTTTGGATCACATATTACAAAATTTTAATAAAATGTTCATTAATGTTCCTTATTGCACTACACAAAATTATTTTATCGCTCAAAAACTTGCAAAGAATTAATTGTTGCTACTTTTTTGTCAATCGTACTTAATTTATTAATAAGAAATCAAATGTTTTCTATAAAAATTAAGCCAACTAAATTATTATTTCTATTAAGCTTCTGGGGAGCAACCAGGAGAGCCCAATGTCACCCATTTAAGATAAACGACCCTGATACTGCCTTATACTTGTTCAACACCTGGCAAAATTAACAAATGCTTCCCAACGTCATATTGAATTACATATGTTCTGGAATGGTACGTTTGCATCTTTTTTAAGATATTATGAAAAAGATCACTAATTCCTGATATGACATAATAAAATAGTTCTCAGTACAAAAATTGATCTTTGATATGATCTAACACATTTAAGAAGTGAAGATCTTGATTTTGATCTAGATACTTTTTTAAATGATGTGTTTTAACATTGGTTATAATAAGCAGTGGGGTTCAATGAGACACGATAATGAAACAAGTCGTTAGCTGCAAGGCGTTATGAAATATATATTATGAAATTTATCCAATAACAAGAAATTAAGCTACTTGTTTTTTTATTCATAGTGCTAGTAGGTTTTATTATATTATTACTGATATTGAGTGTAGTTAATATTCTATGAAAAAAATCTTTATCGGGCAAAATTAACTATAAAAAGTTGGAAATAATTAAATCACATTTTCCAAATATTTTAACATTGTTTGAAGTTAATTGGTGCTGGTGGCGCAAAAAATATAATTATCAAGTCGCACAGTAACCTCCGGTACCGGTCTTATCAACAAACATTTAATTTTAAATGCGTGTTTAATGAAAAAAACATATAGAAAATTTGACAGCAATGTTGGTATTTCCTTTATAATATTTTTCCTGAAATCGGCCAGTAATCTATCAAATGGCTGCCGCAAAATAGGCAGGGAAATCCAATTTCCCTGCCTAGGCAGTGGTAAAATACAATGTTGCCAACTCTATTTTGACAAGTAGGTATATTTATATTTCAATACGAAACACTGTTTACGTGACCAATAAATAAAATTCAAATGTTTATAACATGTAGTATTTATACTAAATAAACTAAATTTAGAAGATCAATGCATTTAACAAATTACAATAAAAAAATTAATTTCTTAATTTGTGATCTGGCAACCATGAGCTTGCCCTGCGTGCCATGTGATAGCTAAACAAACAACAGAGCAGGTTGACACATAACCTCAGTAGCCTACAATGACAGTTACTCGTAAAATACATATAGGTTATGTATAAATACATATATTATTCGTTGATTTTAAAATTTTGTACGATTTCAGAAAAAATATAATACATATCTCGTCAGGGAGGTACCTTTTCATGACTCATTCAGGGTCCATATTCGTCATGAAAAGATTAACCTCCCTGCCATGATATGTAAATAACTATTATTTCTACAGGTTTTTGTTCATTAAATACACATTTAAAATTAAATGTCTATTGGTAATTTCGGTAGTAAGTACTACAACTACTTTCTTACGATATCAAGAACATCGGCTTTGCAAGCTCCGACTCAGTTCATACCTCTTTGAATGTTATAATGTAAGGTAGGTGAACCAATTATTGCCTTGTTCATAATATTTCTATACCTCATAAACTCACAGATTCATTTTCTGAGAAATCGATGGCACTGGCTGTATGTCTTTCGTAACAAAAGGAACAGCATAAGTACCATGCAAATGCAACTAGTCGACAATAGTCTTCACAATATAGCAGTGTGTATTTCGTTCATCCCTTTGTAAAAATATTCAAAAGTGTTAAAAGCTATTTAATACGGATTATTAGAGAGTGAGAACTTTGTAAGGTAGGATTATTCATCTGCTTTCGTAATATAAATTTCGTTTAAGTCAAAGGGGAATTAGTCAGAGTTGTAGAGATGCTAATATTGTTATGTGAACTAGTTCCAAATATTGCCATCTAAAGGAGACAGTACACAACCTCTCCCAAAAAGGAGAAGAAGAAACCAAGCAGTACTGATCTAAATTTTTGTTTTCTATGCGAACAAGATTGCCTGGCGACATGAGATTCTGCCCTGCGTGTAACAGATACGTCCAAGAAGAGGGTATTGAACTCACCAAACATGACATACATTTTTTTAAGTGCCCAATATGAGCCTAAAAATATTCCTTTTAAACGTCCACCTTTTGGTTTAAAAAAATAATTATAAATGTTAATTTGCTCATTACCACATTCCTTTGTTTTATTAAAAATACCTACTTTTTTAAGGTCATCTCTGCGGCAATATTTGGAACTTAGGTTCCAAATATTGCCACTTTGTACACTTTTTAAAACATAATTATAACTTTCTTTTTAGTCTCTATAGTTCCATTATTCTGTACGCTGTAGAATACGAAGATGTTATTTATTAATGTAGGAAAGGTATAGAGCAATAGATATAAGTTTGAGGAAATAAAAAATATGTCTTAACATGGCAATATTTGTCTCATTTCCCTTACTTACATTCCTTGTAGCTTGATAACTATTAATTTTTAATAAGGTAAAAATTCAGTTTGAAGTAGTAATTTCATTATTATTACGAGGTAAAAAGTAGAAAGCATATGGCGTACTGTAACGCACAGTACAGTCATTTATTTGTATTTCTTTCCATTTTCAATACAATTTGAAGCTACACCCCTTTCAGTAACTGTTTAACATTTCGCCTGCGTTATCTTACAAAGTGTTGTAGGGTACAGGTGTGTGAGGAATGAGGCTGCAGGGAAGAAAGGAGAGGTTCGTGTGAATGCAAGGATATTTGATACATAGTTACAGGTACAAGGCAGAGCTGACGCGGCAACGAATGCATTCTACTGTGAAACGATTCACTCAATGGAGATTCAATCTCGATGATATTTCATACCTACCTACACTTGTTTCCTATGTCAAACAGAATACATGTTTTTGCTTCAAGAAATAACAAGTAAAGAGATATACACATGTAAATAAATAATCTTCACTATAATAATTATCACAACACAGTACATTTACACTTGACAAAGTTATGTAATTTTACCTCATGATAGAAGCAAACTTTTAATGCTTATTAATAAATACGTTTTGAGGTCCAACTTTCATATTTTCTTTAATAACATAATAAGAGTATGAGAATAAATTGAAAATAATTTGACAGAAGTTTGAGAAAAAAAAACTGGAGAATTATTTTCTAATTTTTCGAATTCTCGAAGAAGTAATTAATTACATTATTTTTTGACGCACAAATTTATAAATCATTTTTTCTTTCACTCATTTGATATGTTGATAAATTTCAGACATTATGTTAACAAAAAAAAAATAGTGATTATACTTGGGAAAAATATCTGCATCCTTCCTTATTCTCACTACAATAATGATGAGATTGGCTGAAACGCAAACATATGACAAACAATAAAACATTTCATTGGTTTGAAAAAACATCAAAAAATAATCAGAATTATGGATGTGAAACATGGGTAAGTACAGTTCTCGTCATGTTCATATTTTTGACGTTTAAATTTCTGTATTAATTCAACAATACCCAGGTTGGTAATAAATATTTAAGTGCATAATTGCTGATCCTTATCGAGTAGGAAGCAATTAAACTAAAAATGCAATGCAGGAATAATTATTACAGGAAAAGGTAATTGTAAATTATTATTATTTATAACAACATGGTAGAATAGTTTCCATATCCCTTTGGTATTTATTTTTGCCCGTCGTGGTAAAGTATATTATTATTAGAGATTTAAATGTAGAAGAAATAAAGTTAAGTGAATTATAATGGTATGATGATCAGAGTCTCATTGAATTTCAATTAAACAGACAATTATAAAATTTTTGATTTTAACTTTATTATCCCAGGAGGACTGTTTTTTAGTTATAATTGATCAATCGGAAGTGGTACTTGAATCTCTAAAGTAGTTTCCTTATAAAATCGCACATTTTCACATTAAAGTTTTGGTTTTTACAATCTAATATAAAAATGTGAACCGATCATGCAACCAGATTCAACAACAAAAATTATATATATACGTAAGGAAACATTGTTTTTAATATTAAGGTTTTCGATTTATGTTAATAATTTTTACTTTGATGAAGATACTTTTTCTACGATCGTGTGGAAAATCACAATATCAACATTCAAAAGAATGTTGAAAACATCACTTAGCAACATTCAGTGCGGCAATAATCCTTACCACACTCTCAAAGAAATGTTTTTTAAATAATATACAAGGGTAACAAGTATTTATTTAATTATTACTATATACTTTGACGTAGGTTTATACATATAAATAGTGATATAGTATTTTCTTACAAATTTTGCGACGTATCTTAATGATATACTTTTAAATAATTACGATGATATGACAGGGCCGTATACACAACTATGCCTTACGAATCCATGATCCCTATATAGTGGATTTCTGAGCTTTTGACTATTAGGCACTTAAATCAATATTAGAAAAAACTATCACAATTTCTAAGACAATATCACTTTTGGAAGACCATATTTTTCTTCATTTACAAATATTTCAACTAGCGAAAACGAAAATGATTTGCTTGACTTGTCGTTTTCGATTTTGAAGTACACTAATTTTGTTCTCTCTATTTCCCGATATTATAAACGTCAATTAAATTTATTTCTCTAGTAAATGTATTTTCAATGAACAATTCTAATCAAATCAAAAATATTTTATTAATAACACAAATAACATTGCTGTCAAAATTCCGATTGTTAATTGAGGGAATAAATATTATTTACTAAATTTAACTGACATTTATATCGGGCATATAACAACTATTTTGGGAGGATATGATATGGACGTATCGTTTTTGGTCAAATTTCTCAAATGTGAATTTTCAACATATGAGCACGAATTCGGGACTCTAGAGTACGAGTTTACTATTTTTACAGTGAAGTCTGCAAGTGTGTGTATGTTCATGTGTGTGTTTGTGTTCCAGTGCGTCTGAGATGATTTTTCGACCACGATAACTTCAGTAGGATACATGAAAAAAATATAATATTTGGTATTTAAAAGTTATATTCGAATATGATGATCTTACATACAATTATAATTATACTGAAGGAAAACTTAAAATTTAAGCAATGTTGGTGCAACCGGCCATAAGTTGTGTTAATATTATTCGAATATTTTTTTACCTTTCTTCTCAAGTTCTTCCCTAATGCTAATATAACCTTTTTTTTTTAGAAAAAACATAAAGAAACCAACTATTTGTAGTTTAAAAAAAATACTTGCGGTAAATAAATCGTTAGGCAGATGATGAAGCTAGATAAAAAAATGCACTGTAAATTAGCTAATCTTCAACAAAGTAATAATTAATAAATATATGTGAGTTTTATTATCCATATTACTTGTACATAATACATATCTCAAATTTTATATACTTGAGGTAATGTGAACAAGTCTATAATATGAATAAGCCTGTTCGCATTAACGATATTGAAATCACATTGGTTTCAACTAATCTCCAAGCTAAGTAATTTAACAAAAAAGAAATAAGTTATTCTTATGCGCACAAAATTTGTGAAATTTTAAGTGCCATTTTAAAAATAGATAAAAATATAAAAAGATAAAGAAAATACATACTTACAAAAACGCTAATTAAACCTATAATTGTGGTTTCATTTGGTTTACTCGACTTTGAAGGAAAGTTGTGCTTTTCGAGATTTTAGTTCTAGAACCGAATTGAAGTAAATAATTTTGATAAATGATTTGTAAAGTAATTTTAATCAATGTTGAGTATGAAAAGTAAAAACCAAAAAACAAAATCTTTGCTGTTCATAAACATTTGGTAAAAATAAATAAGACTTGGAAGCGAAATGTTTTGGTTGATTATGTAAGGATTGGGTGCGGAACGAATTTGGACAAGTTGAACTTTTACTTTTGTTGGGAACAGCGCTAACCTCAAACTATCGTATTTCCGGTGCGGGTTGCTAGTGTAATAAATACCGGAAAGTTTCTTTGCAGTCCCGCGGCAAATGGCCGGGCATAATCCAATGAGGCATTGCCCGGGGTCCCGCGCTCGTGTTCGCTCGGCTTGTTTCCTGCGGATAGTTGGACATTTTTGTGGATTCAGATCGACTGAACTTGCCACCGATTGGCCATCGCTAATGGCGCGAAAGCGCTTCATGACGAACCTACTGACCGCTTCTCAAGTTTCTCCCGGAATGGGAAAGGTTAGGGAAACCAAAGACTACATTTCTCAAACCCTTAACTCTAATGTAAAGGTAATAAGGGTCAATACAAAAGACTACTCAAATTCAAATCTATTCTGATTTTATACTCCTCTCTATCAGGCAATTAGTTCTTTTCATATATAAATTTTCATGTACATATAAATAAAATTTTGTAATGAAATATATTTTTTTCCAACGTCCATTTTCACTTTTAAATTACAATTTATCAAAATACATTGTGAAAAATAAAGGTTTACAATTAAATATAAAACTGTATTAATAACTTTTGCATATTTCATATGTGCAATGCCATAAGTTATCTTCATTCAAGAAAAATAAAGTTTAAAAGAATAATTTGAATTGAAAATATATCTCTTTGATACTAAAATTTTATTAAAGAATAGTTGAACGAAATAATTTACTGAATTATATCTTGAATTAATAGAATTAAAAGTTTGAAAATACAGCTAATTTCCCGGAGTTGATACTCAAGTCATCAATTGTAACAATGTGATTTAAATCGTTTGGGGGAAGGGGAATTGATGACATCATCTTGTCAGGTGAAACGGTGTGAAATATCAAAACTTTCAGTATTACATAAAAATATAATATTAAATAAAACATACAAAAAGAATTGCAGATTAAATTAACGAAATTACCAACACACAATGAAGCACAAATTGTCGAGGCTACAATCACCTTAATAAATGACACGAATGCCATGAATGACATATTCATATTTTTTAATAATGCAATAATGTTTATACTTCAATTTAGTTGGTTAAACGCAGACAAAGATGTTTTTTTAAGGTGCACATAAAAGATTAACAAGGGAAATCAGTTTTTTGCATGCTGTTGCCCCTATTTTAACTGGCAATAATGGTTAGGGTATCAATAGGAAGATAAAAAAAATCTGCATTAAATGATACCAAATATATATTATATCGAATTTTAATCGTATAAATTAATTTTTAAATTTTATTCAATTTCTTAATAATAGAGATAGCCATGAAGGCATTTGAACAGATGAACAACCCAACGGAGCATTCCGTCCACAAAATTTGCAGTAGTTATCTCGATTGAACTAGATGGCGTTAGTGCGGTAACTGCAGATTACATGCGCCCAGTTAAAGTTTACCGAAACTTAAAATGATGTTTGTCTGTGGTTTCGGTAAACTTTAACTGGGCGCATGTAATCTGCAGTTATCGCACTAACGCCATCTAGTTCAATCGAGATAATTACTTCGAATTTTGTGGACGGAAAGTGCCATTTCGCTATTCATCTGGTTGTGTTTGTCTTTGATTTCGGGGCAATAACTTTTAAAAAAACGTATAATAAACTTTCAAATTCAATTAACTATTTTTCATCAAAAGTTAAACTTAAGGACCTTAAACATGAAATTACATTTAAATATATACATTTAAATGTAGGTAGTTTGTATTTGCTTCATAAGACAAACCGTCAGATATCTTACCAAAAATAGTCAAAACTTATCGTACAAATCTCAGTTTGTGAAGATCCATCAAAATCTTAAAATGTCAAAATCAATTACTTTTTAAATATTGACACTAAGAATTGAGTTATAATAAGTTCTAATGTTTATTTCTTCAAATATTATTTTTTTGTATATATCACATTAATCAACTATGAACCAAATCGTTCCTAAAGCAACAGTGTTTCCTGAACACCAGGAAATAAAAATAATATAAATCAGAAAAAAAAATTCTATATTTATGTACGTAGAAAAATATATATTATATAAACATATAAACGTATATAAATATGGCGAAAAACAACATTTATTAATTTATTTTGTAATATACTATAAACATTAATGTCAAAATTTGCAGTGTGATTATTTATAGCTGTAATTATTTATAAAAATACTAAAGTTTTATAGCAACCCGAAAATATAATATTGTGAGTAATTTGGGGAATTGTTCTATATTTTATGACATCATTCTCCTTTTTATATTCCTATAAAATTCCAACAATTTAATCAAGTAGCAGTAAAACGTTTGGTTAAATGTAATTATTTGTAAAATTCCCACCTTGAAGTAGATCAATAACAATAATTCCTTACGATTCTCAGTCTCCGTCGTCCATAAAGCCGGTTCGGTTTCGTCCTCGTCGGGTTTCATTACGCGACAAAGGCTCGGGGCGGATGAAAGCGGCGTCCCGACGCTGAGAAATGCCTAAAGACGCCGGACGCCGCAAAAACTCACCGCCGACTCTTCATGTGAGCACAGCACAACTCCGTGAAAGAAAATAATTCACAGTTAGGCTCACAAAGAGAAAGAAAATATTGCCCGCTTCGTGCGAACATTTTTAAGATGGATTTCAGAGTATTGCACTTCTCAACAAAGTAGATGTGTCAAAGAACCTACACAGACAAATATTTCTTATATTTCATCAACCACATCACTTATCAGTTAAGAGTTACAGGGAATTAATTTACAAAGAGCTACGAGCTCAGTGCTTTCTATTCCTGCATTCAATAGGTAGCTAACTTGAAATCAGTACCATTAAACTGATATATTATATGAAAACAAATTGATAGGAAAATATCCTTTTTCTACGACGACTATGAAAACTTTTCTCATACTATATAAAGCTTCGAAGTTGCTTATTTCCAACAAAGAAATCATTTCTCACATTATATTACTGCGACTGTGCATGTATGAAAGTATTCTACGTAACTTTGTAAACATGCAACATATTGTTCTTTATTTTAAACAGCTTTCGTCGTTTTTCTAATCTACAACATATAGTAGTGTGGTCTTAGAAAAAGTACTCGCATAAAAAATTCCTGAAACGAAATCGCGTACTGGAAACAATTTCTGCACTTGTTGCACAATATATGATTTATTATCACTTCACAAACAGAAGACGTGAAGTTTATGTTTTCTATTCACTTTTAATACATATGCAATTTCACTAATATGTGTTCTATCGAATTTGCTTTTAACGTGTCTACCAGTAGCGGCTCGCCAGGGTAGGCAAGGTAAGCAACATCTACCTTTTTTTTCTTCTCCTATTATTATTATTATTATTATTTTACTAATTATAGTAGGCACATTTCAGAACAGTGAAATATGATTCATAATTCACTCTTCTCGGCCAATCACCGAACCAGAAATCAATTATTCACACAAATGTGCGGTATTGGAATCGTTCCCTAACTACATCAGCGGTGATAGACAGAAACATTGCCTATACAGCCATCCCGCATGTCCGCCCTCTCTTGTCCATAGTTCCTATATTTATATCGCCGACAACCATCATTTCACAGTTGGCACTGTACTTTGCATTGGTGTTAACATTTTTTATATTGCTTTTTTTATCGCTTACCCTGTTTTTGGACCCACGAACCGCCACTGGTCTCTACATACATCCAGACTGTCGGATGGACCCGTTGCATGGCAGCTCGTTAAAAAAGCTATAACGTTAATGCAAAGACTTTCTAGACAAATGTCAATATTTCAAAATATTAAAATTAATCGAGTACAATACTTCTTTTATCATTATCACCAAATAAATTCATATGTACATCATACTTGATTATGCAACATAGGGTATTTCTATGTTATACTTTCTGTCGTTTTCCATCTCTTTGTTACTAGAATATTTTACAGCAATTTTGTTAAAAAAATTTTGTTCGAAATATTTCTTTTTTTTTTTTTTTTTCTTTATTAGTAAGCTACTGTTATTAGCAAAAAATGATAAGAGTAAATAATAATTGCAGCTGACCGATATTTACAGAAAGTTGATCAAATCGTACCATTGATTTCAGAAACTTTTATATAAAATCTACAGTTCTAAGGATCTTGATCTAGTGAGCATGCGTATTTTACTAACAATCATTCGAATTCTGTAGTTCTGGAATTTGAAATTTTGAGAATTATCAGTTCGGTCGTTAAGCATTTGGTCAGATCAGAACTGTCAATTCAAATTCTAACGGAACGGTTCTGGCAGTTCTTGCTAGGGAGCAAGTATTTCAAATTCTGACCATGCGCGTGAAGAAGTTTGAAAATCTGCTATCTGCTACGTAAGAAATATATACCTACAAATTTTATGATAATATAATAATACTCTATTTTAAGATTATATCAGAAGAAGCCACGTAATTTAAATTAATCTTGAGAACCACCCGAATATATGAAAAGTGTTATAACTAAATTCCATTGTTATTTATTTCATTATTACAAAGAACACTACTGTGTATACTGTGTGTATTGAACTGTTACAAATATATGAAAAAAAGTTATTCACGTGACAAGAGTACTGCCAAATTTAAACCAAAGTGAACTTTCCAACCTGTTCAAGTGAGAATTTTTCTGAATTCGTTTTTTTAGATGACATGCGCAAAACCAATTCTGAAACAGTTAACAGATAGTTCGAACAAATATGCAAACGAACCGATAGACAGAAATCGCGCTTAAAATAGTCAAATCAGAATGTCAAAATCTGTATGATTACAATTTGTTATATGGGACGATCAGTAAAAAGTATAAAAATATAATAAGTCACACATATTTTTTTTGAATATTTTAAGTAAGTCTAATTTGCTACCTGGAATTCGGAATTGAATTCTGAAAAATGTAGTTGATCACCTAGTGCCTAGTGCAAGTAATATTCACGGATTTTGCATAACAATATTACAGTATTCATTTTGTTCATCATTTCTTTGTAAAATTTAGTAAAGCGCTGCCATTATGTAAATGTAAATGTAGATAATAAAAGAATGATCCTCTAATTGCAGCCGATTATACATCTCGAGCTTTCGGGGACATAATACGAGCGAAACAAGAAAATAAAACTAGGAAATAAGTAATTTCAATCTCATACATGTAAAGTAGCTCGTCGCTGCTGCTTGGCGTTTTAAAATATACTTAATGGCTTCCATTAAGTTGCAATTAAGTGTCATTCGCGTTGTGTAGACGTTTATATTAATATTAAAATGTCCATTGTGCGACCGCCGTGCAATCAGGCCCGTACTGGCCCCAGGGAAATAACCATCTTAACAAACCGATGCCGTTTAATATTTAACTTTCAACAACTTTCTGCTTATTGCATTTAAAAATAAATTATTCATCAAGACTATTTCTTACTTGAGAAAAATTTAGAAACGTGCATTTAAAATTTCTTACATTTTAATTCATAATATGTCTTACACGAAATAGTACTGATTGATGATATATTTCAATAAAGTTCTTTCTAGATATATTTACTTTCTAATAGCTTAGTTAATTTTAATAATAAATGGCACAATTTATCGCCCATCCTCCTCAGGTGCAGAAATGGCGCCAAACCCCTTCCCCCCCTTTATTATCTGACGGGACTGGATAGGGTTACTTCAAAATGAAGACAATGTATTCCCAGTAAACTTTACGCGACATTGGTATAATTCTTTACTTCATCCTTTATATTCCGAACGTATCAAAATTAGTTTACTTCCGGTTTTTCTTTAAATGTTTGTATGGACTTCTTTTAGTTTTGCAGAACAATACCCAAACATTATTACAACCGGAAGACGAAAGCAATGAAGGTTTAATGTTTTTCATTTTGTCATTTACCACTAATAGAGTCCTGAACCATTGTCGAAATATCACCATTTTGCAGAAAAATATGAAAATATACAACAATATTGCCTGATTTTAAAAAGACATGCATGCGGCCTGGCAGTGTCAAGATGTTACTGCTTGTTCTGTTTTTGTTACGAAAAATAAATTTTATTTATGTCTAATACAAATTTGTAAATAAACATAGTTTAGCTATACGAATATGAAATAACTAATACTTTTTTAACTTTGCTCCTTAACATTTTCTTGTACCTCTCAAAATAAACGAAATATTCTGGATGCCGGCCTTTCGCCAAACACCATAAAGGCTAAATCTGAATTATTTTATGCAATATTGATACATAACAAAGACTTATATAAGCTTGCATTACTAAAATCTCGTCGTTGTAAGCGACATTTTGTTATAAGTGATGGTTTTATCACTGAAGGATTGATTTTTTTTTTATTGTTACATGATTCCTGACAAAACCTACATATATCAGCGATATAGGGTTCAGATGTCCCAGACAAACGATTTTTGTAAATAAAAACAATCTAAGTAATAACTAAGTTACCATATTGCACATCCACTGTATTATATCCTTTGTATTTAATACAGATTCCTTCACTTTAATACAATGATTTATTTAGAAAAAATAGAACAATGACATAGGCAATCGAAGCTCTTTAGTTCGATACCAACTGTTTATGTTTATGTTAATATACAAAATTATTACTCGGTTTTGTAAAAAATATTTAATGAAAAATTAATAAAATGAAACAAATTATAAAAATAAGAAACCATGCAATAACCAAATTTAATAACAAAACTTCAAAAGGATTATTCAAGAAATATTATGAACAAACGTATTTATTAAGTGCAAAATGACGAACAATTTTATAAATTACAAAAAAGAAACCATATACATTTTCGGTTTTAAAATTATATGCACAAAGGCACGTTATTTCCATTATCTATCAGTATTTTTTTCCATTACTTTTCTTAGGAATAGAAATAAACAAGAATAGTAGTCCAGACTTTTAGACGATTTTAGATGAAAGAAATTATATTGTAATAAAATTTTCAAGTTTTATACTCATGTTTCGGATCAATTTACTATTGCAATAGTTATTTATATCATTCGCAAAGAGTTTCTGAGCCTGTGAGAAACAAAATGTTTTGCGCCCATAACACTTTTAATTTATTAAAGAAATATTATTACTGCTTAAAATTTTATACTCTATAGGTTTTTATGAATGATTTTGAATTCTGTAATAATGGGTCGGAGGCACGAAAAGGTATGTTTTTAAGACAAACATTTTAAATTCAAATTGAGATCTAGGATGATAGATAAAAAGCTCAATGATTGCAAAACTTTGACTATAACACCATAAATATCTGAGTATGTAACAAATTGACGAAAAATCAATCATTTATACTTCGCAAAATTTTTTCTTTTATTTGTCATAATTATTAGTAAGTACTATGTATAAATTTATTGATGGAAGTTTCTTGGCTGAGGAACTTGTAAGATAGTAAAACAATATTGGTATTTAGTCATTGTTTTAAAAATTCAGGCAACCAGTTTCGGCACTAGTTCATCACCTTCTGATGATGACCCAAATGGGATGGAAACCGGTCGATGTTGATTAAATTTTCAAAATATTGATTGTATCCCAATATTTTTTTATTACCCTATAAAATATATGTAGCTCGCCTGGTTTTTTATTAGAAATTGACTAGAAGTCAAAAGTTGGACACCATTACCTTAGAAAATGCCGGTGTAGGCAAACAAAATTGTACTAATTATTGCGTCACGGCGTTCATTACAATTTTATTGTTTAATTGGCAGTATTGTTTCATTCGACAAATAATAGCATGCCAAGAACACAGTGATATTGAACTCCATACGAGTCGTTAGTAAAATAAAATATCTATGAGTAGTTTCCAGACTAACACTCCCACATCTACATCCACATCCACATCCAGAACAAACATAGAATGGAGTATATACCTTCTCTTTTGACGCACTCAGGCTGCGCTTCTTTTCCTTCTCTTCTCGCTTATTTGGAAGTGAAAAAATGTGTGTTTGAAATATCCATTAGGTGGGGATACGAAGCCGAAGTGAAGATGGTTCTTTTGTTTTCGCAGAGATGGTAATCGATTGTAGGTTTTTGTGTGCATTGCTGGATTGCGAATTGGAAAAATTGTTATTTGGACTGAATGGAACTTTAATTGAAAGTAATTCGATGATTTCAACTCTGCGGGGATTCCAGATTTATTTCCAAGGTTTACTTTATTGGATGCATTACTGGATTGGACATTTATAGCACTCGCAATATTGAATTAGCAGTGTAAATTATGTCAATAAGAAATAAATAAACAGAGCGTGCTGAATTTTTATTCATGGTACATGTTCAACTACGAGTAGAAACAGTTTTAGTAATCATTAAGAGAGTCATTCGGTATTCCACGCAAATCATTGGGCCAGGGAGGGCTCAAGATAAATATGAATCATAGGTAAAAATGTTCTTAATTGAAATATAATCTTCTTGGGTTTTTTTTAATTAATTTTTCGACTACTTTATTATTAGAATCTTCTAGGTTTTCAATTTTTTCGATTCTCTATTTTATATTAGAAAGAGATGCAATAATGATGGAAATGAGATAAATCTTAACTAAAAAGTAATGCTGATGACGTAAAAAATCTGAACATTAATACTTACATTTTTGATAGTCTCCTATTTCATGGACTTACATCAGTACATCTAATTTTAAATGTGCATTGAAGGAATAAAAGCCTTTAGGAATAAATTATTATAAAGGATTTTTATATTGCTGTTAAAATTTCGATATGCTTTTTTTCATTAAATACGCATTTAAAATTAAATGTCCGTTGATAATACTGGAGGTTAGATTCATTAATAAATGATATGAAATATGTAAATAGAGATCAGAAGAATGATATTCACGGGCTAATCAAAACATTCAGATTAAGGTGCCTATCCATAAAGTCAAAATTAATACTTTATAAAACACCCTTCAGTCCAGTACTTTATAATACCGAAATATTTTTTTAACGTGGATATAACTTATGATATTTAAATCATATACGTCTGTTGCATTTTAAATAAGATAGGTAAATATATTGCTATTAATCAGAAATATAAAATCGTAACCCTCGGTATTACAAATCTCATGTTTTACATTAAAAAATACTCCTAGTAGAATTGTGGGTCTTAAACATAAAAAATCTTGGCAATGAGAAATAAGATGTTTCTCAGTATAATTTGAATTGAACAAATGAAAAACTTATGGAAAATACATTTTAAATTATACGACCTATTTGAATAAGATATAATCGATGAAAAATAATGGAAGAAACGGGAATTCCAAAGGTACTGTTAAGTGTGAAACCCTGTGTGTATAAAGATAAAAGGGAAACCAACATTTCGGTGACAAGATTTAGAAAGAAAAAATCTGAAAATATGAAACTGGTAAGATGTTGCGCAAGGTAAACAAAAATAGATGTAGATTATGTATCCGAAGAATAAAAACATATTCTTCCTTACCATTACAACTTGTATTTGTGCTTCAATGCTTCAAGAAAATGCCAAAATTAAGAAGTAGTTATATTAGTATATATTGTTTATTATTAATATATTTGACTTGTATTTTAATATTACCTCAAGGTGAAAATTAATAATAAAGACGAAATTTCAGTTTAATCTCACCTGGGTGTTTCATTAATGAAATTTTATAATAGTAGTAAGAATTACTTGTCCTAAGTAATTTTATTTGAAATTCTGCGTCAGTTGTAGTATTTTAAACAAGAAACAGTCTACTGAGGTCGTCATTTAGAGAGAAAATAAAAATTCATTCTCCGCAAATAGTTGTCTTGATTTTGAAATATGTAACTATAACAGAATCAGAGTAAAAATGTATAGAATAAACTGTCTTCTTCACAGAAATTATCTCGAAAAACATCATTATGTATCTTTAAATATTTTGACCTTAAATAGGAATCCAACTAATTTTTTTTTTTTTTATTCTGCATAAGTGAAGATATTTTTTTTATAATTGTGGTGTGCCCTTGTATTTTAAAAGAATATAGGTCTCATACTAAAAAAATTACAATTAGCAAAGATCAATATTCAATACAAATTAAACATTTGAGATATACTTTATAAATATAGGTACTTCCCAAAGATTAATTCTCAAACATTATTCATATTGATAACATAGAGCATAGGTATTATTGATACAAATAAATACAATTTTAATAACAATATATTCAAAGTCTCAGCTAGACTCTCGACTAGATTCAGCACTAGTCTCGTCTTCTTATTAACATTAGTGTATACTTGATCATATATGCTAGTTGGTTAGTCGATTTTTTGATAAGAAACGAGATGAAACTGTTATTAGTCTCAAATCTCTTCCCACCACTAATGTACTTTTATAAAGAATCCTTTCATGAAATTTTTCTTTCAAGAAAAAACTAGTGCGGATGGATTCGAACTTATAATTTGGCTCAGAAATAAATTATACATGTTGGGACATGATAGTACTTACATTAGTTTTTCTTTTTGATGTTTTCTTAGGTCTTATAAATTTAATGCATTTATATAAGGTGAATCAGTATTTGATATATTGTTAATAACTGAAGCTCCCTTTTCCATTTCTGTAATACTTTTTCGATAGCTTTAAACCTTTTGAGCGCTTCTTACCGTATGAATCAATACCATATCTATATCCAATTTAGTCGGATGCATTGAGTTTCAGACGCGCGGATACAATTACCCTCTTCGTCTACGCACTACCCTCAATACAGCATTACAGTGCTGATCAAATGACGCGAAGATAAAACCCTGCGCTCGCGAGAACCAGAACGTCGCTGTATATTCAAACGAAAATACTCAGCTCGACAACCTTTACCACTTTTTTAAAAAGATTCACGACTAAAATATCTCCCTGAATTTTCTGTATTGGCTAAATATTAGATTTAAATCATTCGCCTTATAGTACTAACGATTTAAAAGTAATACTAATACTGTAATATTATAAACACTAAGTCACCTTTTGTCTTATGTCACAGTTATGTTATTATATCTGAAAATATTTAATTCCACCCTGAGTTTTTTTTTATTGGGAGGGGGTATGGGGATAATGTGTTATTTGCGCGTAAATCACTTTATGCATATTATGTTCGCCGTGGATTGGAAAATGAAGTTATGAAAAATAACAAAAGATTATTAAACATATTTTAGACTTGTTGTTACTTGTATTACGCATTGTTATTAAAACAAAAATGTTAACATTTTTTGACAGTTGTAGAAAAATAATTATTATTGTATTAAGAGCGTGAACAAGGTGTTCCTAATACGAAAGAATATTACTGTTTTGACGAGGATTGCCGAGTCAAGTTCACGCTCAAAATAAAAAAATATATTTTTTCTATAACAATTTGTCCAAAAAATCAAGAAAAAAAATATGCTGGTATTTTTCGAAAATATCATAGTATATTTAAATAGCTGTACCTACTGATAACAAAACAACCATTTTTTTAATTCTCAAAATTAAAAGTGCTTCATTCAATTAATTATCAAATTCAGATTTTAGAATTAAATAATTACTACTATTGTTATTACACCATATTTAAATCTCCTGTTAATTCTATAGCACAAAAAAGTTTATTTCAAGTAAACCAGCCTTAATTTTTAGAAATAGAAAATATATTTCAAGTCACCAAGGGTAAAAAGTGGATTGATGACATCATCTTGTTATTTCTGAAGTAAGCAAATATCAAAACTAACAGTATTAGTTACAGATGTAATAATGAATGATATATAGAATTTTTTAAGTATTTGAAAATAAAAGGTTTTGGTACCATTTTTTTGTATTTCATTAATGATTTTTTATTCCTTTTTATTCACAATCTGTTTCAATAAAAATATATCAATGTTGTATATTAATTAAGACAGTTTCCTCAAGTCTCAAGTTAAACCTTACGCCATCTATTTCTACTGTCAAAATTATTAAACTTTTATCTGGAATCTTTGTATACGAATATATGAGATGTCGCCGTGGAAAAATGTTTTTCTACAACTGTCAAATCATTTTTGTTTTCAATACAAAAATGACTATTTCCCAGGTACTTCGCACCTAACAACTGTGAAAAATTTCCTACTTTATGCATTGTTATTAGATCAAAAATGTTAACATTTTTTTTATGTGTACAAGGCAACTTGATATATTTTTATATTTTGCTGTTAAGTTCTGACGTAGTAAAGAAAGTTCAAGTGTCCTATGTAGTGTAAAACTTCTTTTCGAAAGTTGTAACTTTATGGGGTCCATATTTTAGTTGTTGGAATTTTTATTATAAAGTAATGTTTACACGCTGCGAATATAAATTTAGACAAGTCTTTTTGTTGTGAAGTTTTTTGCTGTATTTTATACAGTTCCTGTTTTGACTAACTTTCCGATTACATTTAAGTTTTAGTTGGACAACTTATGTACCCACTCTCTACCCTTAAATGCATTATTCATTCTGGAAAAAATATCAGCCGTATTAAGAGGTTCACATTTCTATACACAGTTTCACAAAAACCCTGAAAAACAACAAAAAAAAACACGAAAAGTTTATAGCGGAATATTTATGAACATTAAAAATAAATGATTAAATAAAAAATATTCAATAGCATACACATACTTCAAGATGCAATATCTATAGATAATTATTATACTTATGATGGGTTATTCTTTAAATTTCATATATTCTCGAAAGAAAGGTAGAATACATTATTTTTCTGAAATTATACAGAAATCTATCACATGGCTGCTGCAAAATTCGCAAGAAAATTCATTTTCCTTGCTTAGGCAATGGAAAATATAATGTTGCCAAATCTTTTTTTGGCGAATACGATCAAAACATGAAACAATTTAAAATAATAATTTTTAATGGGGTTTGTTTAGGCTAGTTTTCATAAGGAATAAGTATAAAACATAATAATAATGTATAAAACACAGTGATAAATTCAATTCATTCATTTAAAATAAAACAAATTATAACCAATGAGAGAAAAATATAACAATATTTGTTTTAATATAACAACCTATAACGTTTCAATATTTTCGAAAAAGGAAAATACGTGTTTCTGCTTATTTATCAGCAAAGCGACTAGATCATTCCTTGTGTTTCATGTTTATTTATCCTCTCTTACTATCATTTGTTTGAGAATGTCACATAACTTCTGACAAATGGCAGTTGAACATTTTGTAATTAAGAATTACTGTAATCTGTGAAATTATGTATTTGTTAACATTGTTTTGAAAAATTATTAAAAATATTTCAAAATACATTAAATTTAAAAGTGGTAGAAGAGTTTGTTACATTTGTTCTTCAATATAAAAATGTAAATATAAATCTGGAAGGCAAAATAGGAAAATTTGTAACGATTAAATATTTGACTTGCAAGTAAATTTCCCTCAAGACTTTTTTTGCAAATAAAAATTGAATGTAAAAGAAGCTAAATATTTTATCATTAATTAAATTATTTACTTTGTTTCATATTTATCTTCAATTTACTTTTGAAATGTATTTTTATAAAATTTAATATTATTAATTTGAACCGTTTAAAAGAACATATTTAATAATTTCTTCGTCAAGCCATAACTACACATTACACACTACAAATAGTTGTTAATAAATGAATATTTTGGTTTAAAACCTAAACTAAGAAACTAAAGAGTTTGAATTCAATTGTAATTTTTTTTTATAAAATTAATTCATATTTGAACGAAAATAAATTATTGAATTGAACAAGAATTGAAAAAAACCTACTTAAAACATATATTTTGAATGAAATATACTCGTCAATAATTGGAACGATTTATTGTGCAAATAAAACATATTTTTATTGAAGTTATAATGTCTTGCACTAATATGTAATAGATTATAAAATGCACAAATGCTTAAAATTCAAATATTTCCTTTTTCCCGTTATACAACGAACAGTATATAATATAGCTAGGTTGGAAAAAGGACACTTCCCAACCTTAGCTTTACTCACTTCACACTTTCCATCCTCCATAAAATCAATATTTCACAGTTTATGTGACAGATGATCAACACCAAACCACAACATTCGTTTATTCATGTGACATTATTAATTTCAGATTGTGAATAAAATAGTATACAAACATCGGTGAAAAGTTTCATTGTCTCGGGCTACAGCTAACCGCGGCACTGCGTCCCTTAGTCAACTATCGCTGCCCTTGACAGTAATGAAACACTTTTCACTTCGGTTAGTAATATACTATTTATTAATTCAGCCTTAACTTCGTGAAACATTTCCTGATTTACTTGAAATAAACATTTTTTGAAAACTGTCAAGCGAAATGACAGTAAATGTCTTTTATATCCTGTATGTAAATGTAAATTTTAGTAGAAGGAAAAGGAAGGGTCAAAATGCTAGTACCTTGAAAAATGTATCGTCCTTGTAATATTAGACCAGTTAATCATGGTTTTCTTACGTCGACAACAAACATGAATGTAGAGGTGCTTCATTATACGTTAAGGGTGACATAATTCACTTTAAAATGTTCTACTTGCAATATATTGTTACATTACATTAACATAGTCCATGACCTTATTTGAACTTGAAATCGTGAGTTCAAGTCCCAACGACCGACAACGTGTGATTTGTCGTAAAATAAAAAAAACACAAGTACCTACTTGTGTACCACACTCTGGATTCAGGACTAACATTAACTCTTAGCCATCTAGCGCACAACTCAACTTTCCTTATCACAACTATAAAGTCAAAATTCAGTTGTAAAAATACAGTACAATTTTACAATAATTCGTTTTAGATTTAGACTAACCCCTGATCATCACAGATGAAATTGTAAATCCACCCGTCTGTGATGAAAAGATGCTTCTCTATTTTCCATCGTCCATCGCAGACAGAATTCCAACTAACTTCATACTTCTAATATGTAACTCATTTTGAATTTCATGCTGGTCTTGTCTAAAATTTATTGAAAACGGATAAGTTCTATAATGGTTTGAGATTGGGGTGCCACAGGCTTGAGAAAATTTGTCGACGATCAGAGTGAACGTACCTACGTCTTCGGTTAGCACAAAATCTGCTAATCTCAAAATTTGTAACAATTTTTATTTTTGTAATACCTCGCATTGATAAGTAGCATAATCTATATAAATAAATAAAAAATTGACTTAATTTGTTCAATAATTTACAAAGCTCAACAAATATAGGTACTAATTACAATTTCGAATTTGACTACAGTGTTTATTAAAATTTATCTTGCTTAAATTAAGTACACAAATAGCCACATTTTAAACTATGGTTAGCATATAAACAGCAAGACTACGACTAAAAATTGAAATAATTTCTGAATTAGGCGAGTATATCTTAATTGCCATATTCGATCCACATTGCTAAACAACATAGAGAGACAAATGAATAGATATCTGTACATTGATTTTGTTACTTCTACACATTTTTCTGTTAAGTTTCAGAAAGTATCAAATGTCGTTAAAAAATATAAATAAATATAGCACAAATAATAATTAAACCTTTCTGGAAAATATGTAATTGATTCATATATAATAAAGAAAGGATAATCAGTTACAATTTTTACGTTCTGAAATACATTTGATTCCTTCTGAATTACAATGCAGTGATTGAAATTACATGTGAAATATTTTTTAATCGTAAGTATATGAATATTTATAACTTAAAATGTAATTGAAAGTTAAAATTATGTTCCCATTTATTGATAAGTAATGATCTATCATAAAACTTTTGTGAGGTCACAAGTGAGCTATGCATTAGCGCAGAAGGGATGGTGAGACCTGACTTTTTGAACCTAGGTCTAGGTCGTAGGTTGAGGCAAAACATCCTGTTGCCATGGGAACACAGCGCGCGTCGCTTAAGGTATAAAGGATACGCACTCCGTAAACTTCTGTGATGTCGTTTTTGTATAAAATTTAATTTTTTGGGTTATTTAGATATCTCTGAGTTAAACATAATGTAAAATATCATATTTGAAGAATATGTTAATAAATTAAAAAATAAAAAATCTAATGAAAAATCACTTGAAAGTGCCTAATCTTTCTTTAACTCCAATTCATTTCATATCTTCCAACTTACCTTCGAATTGGATCATGTTTTGAAAATTTTATTAAAAAACTATTTTAATCGCTCAAAAACTTGAAATGAAATAAATATTATTATAATTATTAACAAGAAATCAAATGCTTCCTACAAAAATTAAAAACCAACAACTGACTTAACTGAATGACATTTGCTGCTTTTTCATCCAAAATTAACACTTTTGAATTCAATTAGATAACTTAGAATTACAATTGACTAATATAAATTAGTATTGACGTTTTCTGAATAAAAATTGAATATTCTAAATTATTTTTTTTCTTTCTTAATTATAATATATTGTAGTATTGTTCGAAAAGTTGATAATAACTATATAGGTAATTATTGATACATATATCACTCAATTAAGAATAATACTATAATTTTATTTTAAATATTATAAATAACTTATGCAAACGTATAGAAAGTTGATTTTATATTCTTTGTATATTTTCATAATATTTAATTATATTCTCATGCATCAATTAAAAACGTAAATATCAATACAAAAAGTGCTATTTTGAAATGAGTACAAAAACACAGATAATCATTAGGAGTTGACATGTATGCATATTGGCGAAATCAATTAACAATACTTCAAGTTCTTGGGTATTGCCCAACTTTTAATGTTAGTTTAATGTAAGTGAACTGCGTAAAATGTTCCATATATCTATGTACTTTTAACATTTAGTGTTAATTTTAGTTTTAGTTTAAATCCAGTTTTAACTCCTAAATACCAAGCAAAGCTGTGATTACCCTAGCTAGGAAAACTGAAATAGTTTCCGTATTATACACGTTAAGAATGGTTTGATTTATTCTGACTTGAGCACACATGGAGTTGGAAACAAACGATGTTTCCACGTGGCGAAGGTGTAGAGCGATTCCTTGCGGAACAGCGCGGGTGTTGCACTTAAATCACGGATAATTAAATCACGGTTCACGCACCATTGTAATCCCGACCCTCCAGCAGACGCAAGGACACTAAATATTCATAAACGCGTTCGAGAACCCAAAAACATATTACGAGAGAGAGATTATACTAGCGCAAAGCCACACACACCAGACAATGATATAGTTACACACCCCGATGTCTATGTTTCTGTCATTTGTTCGGATATTATACTATTACTAGGTTGCTGACTTCCAACTTAAGATGCAAATGTGCTAAGTGTTTACACGGATTGCATTGTTCCACGATAACTGTATGATATCGGCAATAAAAATTAGCTCTTATGTCTCTCAAACTTGAGATCGTTACTTTAAGTTGCAGCGACCAACGTGTGATTTGTCGTAAATACAGTAAGATCTCACTAAACTCGCGGGAAACGTTTAAAAAAGTTTTAGGACGTACATAATGGGAATAAGTGATACACAACAGGGAATAAGAAAACTTACCAATTTTTTTTAATGTAAATAAATAAATTATAGACATTTTAAATATCGATTTTTACTCATAAAAAAAGAAATAAATAAATTTACTCTTATTATGCATCAATTCACGCAATATACATTCCTGTATGATATGTGTTCATCAAACTTACCAATGGAATGAATTGGAAATTGAATGTGTAAGAAACCCACCTGAAACAAATTGAAATACAAATGAATATTAAAATGTAATAAATTACATGATATTATCAAATAATTTAATATAAATATTAAAATAGAAATTAGTTTGTTCTTTAATACCATATTGTTAATTCCAGTATTATTTTAGTACTTAAGATATTTTACAATCTAAATCAAAGGTTTGAATTTGTTACTTTAAATATTATCAAGAAAGTAAAAGAAAAATCTTAGCTGTAATTAAAAAAATTAAGACGAAAAAGCCGTCACTTGACACTTATGACATGTCAAACACAAAATTTCAATAGCTCAGATTTAAAGAATTTAAATTTAGTGCTACAAAACCTAAGATTGTACTATTATTTTAGAATCATTTAAAGGACGTATAAATAATATTTTATTAAATTGATGTACACAGAACCGTGAAGAATAATACCGTAAAGTCTCATTTACCGGGTTACTGTATGAAATAAACAATTATTGCACTTTTGGACAAGTCATCAAAAAGAAACGTTATTTTTTCGCTGTTAATGAACTAAATTTTTTTATTTATCGTGTTTTATTTCTTATTGCATATTTTAAGTTTATAAAATTTATCCAAATTAAATTATTATGAATTTGTTTAATATGACCCATTTCTTATACTTGTAGTGATGCCTTCAAGTTGAAATAATTTATAACGCCTGATCCTGCATAAGTTATTTTCAAATAACTCTTTATTCAATAAACAACAGTTATTAGTTGTAAAAGTAAAGCGAGTATATTTATATTTGATATCGTAATCTGTGTGCAATAGGTAATTTGGAGTATAGTGCAGGCAGTAAATCTCGGTGGGTTTCCCAATTACCTGGGGTAGCTGGTGTGAGTGTTTGCGCAACGCCAGACAATTAACCCCGTGTGTGGATGAGTTCGGCTCGTGTGGTGACAGGCTGTTTAGTGACTCATATTTCACCAAGTTTCATTCAAGCCACCTACCCCGGATTCCGGCTAATGAAAATGAGATGGAGTCGAGATTGTATTGCTTCCTAATGGAGATATGTGAAGGATTTTTCAACCCCAAACAGCATTAAATTGCTATGCCGTAATACGTAAAACAACACAGTGAAATAAAGTACTGCACTTAGTACATTAATATTAAATACTCAAATTATATTTGTTTATTTATTACTATACTTATTACAATTAAATAAAATGTTTATCATTTGTGATATTTTTTTAATCTAATACGAATAAATATCTAATTACTTTGTAAATGTTTTTTTATTATAAAATTAATTAAATTTATTTAAATTAAATCATTACTAGCAGAAAATCTCGTACCTAAAGTACTTTCCGATTTGCTTCATGACGGATTTGTCTTTTAACTCTTAATTTAATTTTACATGTCCTATGCAGCTGGAAACTTTAATATTCTAATTAGCCGAGCACAAATTTATTTCTAAGATACGTGTACCCGCACCAGGGACGTAGCCAGAACGCGATGATGGAGTTTTTTTTAACCAGGTCTTTTATATGAACATACTTATATTATATAGAAATTGCAAAATTTTTGCCGCTTTGGAAAAATTGCTATAAAATACAATATATTTTAAATGCAAAATATACCAAAATAACCTGTTTTTAGCAAATTTTCCAAAGTTAGCAAGATTTAGTTACCATAGTAATATTTAAACCCGTTTTTTTTTTCTTCTTTGTACGAAGTAGGTAAAGAAAGTATTGTAATCGCAAAAAAACGCTTTTCAGAATTCAACGGAAATATCCAGTTTGAGTATACTTGAATCCATTTTGACTATTTATTTATGTAACTGCTTAACTCAAAAATGCATGCACGTCTCTTTTTTATTGCAATCGCCAAAGGGGCATTTTTCTCGAAGGATATTTTTGCTTTTCACATAACTCAAAAGCGATTAGCCGTAGAATGTATCTTACTTTTAAATGAAACAAGTTTAAATTAAGTGCAGTAAAAAATGTATATAATTGAATAAACGTACATGGAGTTTGTTTGTAAATGTAGGAAAAATTATTTTCACCAAGGCTCCAAAGTCAGCACCCCCACCTCCCTGTCTTTGGCTCGCACAATGAGGTTTTAAATAAATATTTAGTGAAAAGTTGATTTCAATATTTGAAGAAATATGTTTATATATCAATATTTTGAGATTTACGAAATTAATAACTAAATCTAAAAATAATTCAATATTTTTTTCAAATTTAAACTGCTTGAATTGATGTATAAAAGGAAAATAATAAAAATAGACGTTTACTTTTAATAGTTCTAAAAATCTTACCAGTTCTCAGATTACACAAAATGTTTAATGTAAAAATTTGAAAAAGTCTAGTGTTCTGGACGGGTTTAGGGATTTGGTTATAGTTTTAATTTTATTTACAAATGAATAACAAATAAACTATTGTACAATATACGCAAGGTAACAGTTTTACTGTTTACCTAAACGGCTCGCTAGTCATTTTCTCCTATCTGCAGTTACTACTATTTTATGTTTCTAATAATGTGAAATACTATAACATGTTCCCTAGAGTAGTAATTTCTTCCCCTGTTATACTATTTTTATATACAAGCAAGACAAATGAGTACCATCTATGCACTACTTAGTCTACAAAGAACCCCCTTGATGAGTTCTACCGTCGAGCTATTATAAGTTGATATGTCCTATTTGGCATTTGAGATCAAAATCAAATTAAAATCACGTTAATGATTCATACTTCACACAGATTTAAAAAAAATATATTTGATTTAAGTATCGAACAACTTTTGAAAAAAAATGATATGGAAGCTTAGAATCGTTCACATCCAGAATAAATGTAAGGCGTCGGGTTTCCTTGCGTAACCCTATCCGAGTGCATTCATTAGCCCATAATGGTATTAATTAGCTAGTGCAGCGCTGCCAGCGTAATCGCGACGTCGCGGGAAAAATGTTATACATTCAGTGGCGTAGCTATTTGAACGCTATGTTTCGTTTTTATTATGATGTTTTTGTTTCAGTTTAAAATAAACATGCAGGAGAATGTTTTCACTACGTGATGCAGTTTTTCAAGCAGAAATACATACTGGATGTGGCGTTTATTTACCATTTTTTGCTGCAAGTGAGATAATTATTAACGACGGGATGACTTTTTCAACTATTTTACAAGAGAATAATGAGCTACTAGAGCTGTGATTAAATGGCATCATACAATCATGCTGCAATGTAATTACAAGATTCATATATAACCGTATACGAATATTCGCAAACTCAGTTCATTATTGACTTTGTAATTCAATAAAAAATATTTTTCTATTTCCTTTATTAAAATATGATTTAATACAATAGTTTTTCGTGATACTAAATAATATTCTATTTATAACTTCACAAACTAGAGTAAATGCTTTACAAAATAGTTCCTCTTCATTTTTTTTTCATTACGAAAAAATAGGTAGGACCTTTTTTGTAGACAATTTACTCTAGTTTAATTTTGTATACGGTTAGTTTCTCGTTAAACCTAATATTTCTCAAGATATTTAAAAATTGCGAGAAAATGGACCTTTAAGTGGATCCACCCATTTACGCTCTCTCGCCAGCCATGAGGACTATTAGTATGTAGTACAGAACAAAATTTCAGTATTTTTTTCTCCCAATTGACAATTTTTTTAACTAATTTAAGTGGACTTTAAAGTTCATTATGTTAAAATATCTAATTTATAATATAAAGTTGTATTTTCCGTATGTATTTAAATAGTAGTCATAGAATAAGTATATCTCGAATGTAAATTCTTTTAGCACTTGTTAGTAAGTGACATTTATCAAATTTGTTATACAGGTCTTATTTTAAATAATAATAAGTTAAATTGGGAAACAAGTTCTATTTTACGAATCTATTACCAAGAGCATTTTTTTGTGGTAATCAAACTAGGGGACCAATTTTGATATTTTAAATAAGACTATATCTATATTTTACATACTTAATTACTAGAGAATATTATTCAGTATAATACTAATAAAAACTATATCTAAATGTAGGTTAATCATATAATCAATAATATAAAATATAGTTATTTTCTATAGTGATTTGAAATAATTTTGTAAAAAAGAGCTTATAACCTTATGTCTAAAAAAATAGAAAACATAAGAATGAAGAATGAAGATGAAGAGAAAATATTTAAAAAATCTTCAGTTTATTAAAATCCAAGAAAATGTTTCGAGAATTCACAAGAACTTTGAGTTGAAAAACAAAAATCAAAAAGGAAAACATAAGCAAAACACTAATTTTATAAAAAAAAAACGTATGAAGCAAAAATACTTAATTCTTTTTCACCTTCAAATGATTACAATATTTCTGAAATGAAGTTGCTACTTGTAAACATCTATTAAACAATATGCTTACACTTTAAAACTTTGGAAGAAGAAATATATCAGCTATTACTTATTTACTATTTAGTCTTACTGGTTGTGTCTATATGTCTAAATGGAAGAAATCGGAAAAGGTTTCTTTTTACAGTATTGACGTTTATCACATATGTTGGAGCGAACAACAGAGGTCTATTAGTATGAAAAATAAGATTTTTTTCACGACATGCATAGAAAGCTCTACTTTCTTCTCGCGATATAGAGAGGAAAGTTACTTTTCCCTCTCTATGGAGGAAAATGTACAGTGTTACCAACAGTATAGTACGTAATATTGGAAAAATTCATAGTTATATTTTTTTATTTAACAATGATATTATGGCAAATATGTCTTGTTCTTTTCTTTTTTCACATTATTTCGCAATTTAACAACTTAAATTGACATATTGGAAATAAACAATTGCATCGGTAAACGTCAAAGTTTACAATACAGTTATAACTTAACTTATCATATTGCTGCGCCTATTCATTCAAATAAATGGATTTTTGAAATATGTCGTGAAAAAAATGTTGTGTCTAACACGAAAGGAAAGCACTTTTTCCTCTCTAGTTTGACAAATAACTATTGATTCGATAATATTCGATATCGGTATTCACTAGAGACTAGACCACGATGTTTCGTTATTATTTTGACTTTAGTTTATAATTGGCAAGAAACATTTAGTATTTCGTAGTTTAATGTTGTTAAGTTTCAGCTGTTAATGTGTAAGTTGTCGTCCCCGTGATGTTGGCTCAGCTCTCCGGCAAAGTGTTTTAAAGCTCGCGTGCGGATTTAAAAGTCCGTGGCTGGTGTTGGAGAGCAGCGAGCGAGCAGCCGCGGCCGCAGCATCTGTTTGATGAAGACGTGCGCGAGACCAACGTTGCCTTGCCAAGTGAGCGCGGGCTATCAAACACGTATAATGTCCTGGCCACTTAGTGAAATTGACCATTTCACAGAGTGGAAGCTTATATCCCCTAAAACCACTTTAAATTTCAGACCCGGCTTTTTCAAATCATCATTCAATTACACAAATAAGCTAGATCACTTCCTTTAAATCAGGACCATTGTGTGCTCATCTACATACTAACATATTTCATCCAAATCGCTAACACTTTTACTTACTATCTACTGAATTACATTCATATTGTAACGTTTTATTTATTTTGGTGAAGTGTTAACATGAATGAAATACGAATATTTATATAACTAGGTTAAATAAACGAGTAATAAATTATAAAAATAAGTAACAATATAAATAAATAAATATTAACACTAATTTAGAACTAATTATTATTAATAAAGACTTAAACACTATGAATATTTATTTAAATACTTAAAACTACGCAATATTTATTTCCACAATATATTTATATCACCAACTATTTATTTATTTCTACTTTACATGTCGCGAACATGTACTGACCAACACTGATTTTCTTCCTGCATACTCTGACCGATATTAACTTACTGACCTCCATGTCCGCCCGATGCGACCCTTTTATATCTGCGCCAATTAATCTCTAGAACATTCTAGGGCCTTGCGGACTCCTTAAAATTGTCGAACAATAGCAGCGTCACTCCTATCCCACTTGTCCTTTAACGCGACTACCTGCCCAGAAAGGTCAGGCGTGATGACACATCTGCGGTGAGTCTCTATAGTTACAATATAATATATATTAATACTCGTAATAAGAATAATTCACACTCTGTTCTTTTTAATACTCGTAATATTGTCTATAGAAGAATAATTAAAATGCATCTTTTTAAAATATAAATTTTCCTTGTTATTTGCCAATTTGAAGTAAGTATTCTTGAAATATGTTGTGATCATGAAAGTAATGTGGATTATCTTTTTCTGAAATAAGCCATTATGATAATATAAGTGTGAATCTATCGTGCACATTTTACGTATTTACGCTAACGATAACTTCTCTGAGAGAAATATTTATCTAAGAGGCGAGCAATTGTTCGAGAGGATATTTTTTACTAAGAACTTTAACAGACACCATTACCGACAAATATCAAAGAAATATTTGCATATATGGAAATCGAGAATATATTCTTGAAGAATTTATTGATCAACTTTAAGAAATCTTATGTATGGGAGGAATTTTCTTATCAAAAAAGTGCGATTATTATTAACTAGTCGAAAGATTTAAATTTTGTAATAATAAATATATGTATTGCATATTGCATTAAGCATTTTAAATATTTGGTACTATAAGGGTAATTAATTTTGTACTCTTATTTGACCACGGATTTTTTAAAGTATTTTATATAAAAATTTAATTTTTGGATTATATTATTAATTATTATAAAATGTTCAATATTTACTAATAAATTTACTAAATAAAGGAACAGAAATCTGCTTGGTAGAAGTGGAGTAGTAGTCTAGTAGTATATAGTGCGTAAATAAATTATAAACTATAATATAAAAAGAAATAGTTATGTTATAAATAGATGAATTTTGACCGCAAGTTAAATTAATAAGGATAATTATGTTCCAAGACAAACAAACTGACTGACAATCTCTGACATTAAAATGCAAACAAAATCGAGTAGAAACTGATATAAATCTCATCTCCATTACATCTGTCCTATAGTCCCTAATGAAATGGTAGGATACTATTACTACGAACACGACCTGTCCTACTTACATTTCGTAATTAAATTGTGGCATATTTTTACTACGACTTTTCACTTATACATATATTAGTTAGAGTTTCTGCTAAATACGTGCATTGATTTTGAATCACTCGTATATAATGTATTTTTATTTGGTTAATAATTGATAACGCTAAGATTTCATCTTCAATTTTAAACTTCTCTCATATTAAGACGCTCCGAATGATCCAACTCTAACCAAATAGTACTATTAAATTATAAATGAATGTACTTCTTAGTGGTTTTAGTTAACTCATATAAATATATGTAAAAAGTTATAGATTTCTAATTAAAAAGTTAAACTAAATAAATTAATTACAAACCATTCCTAAATTCCGGAAAAATAACTTTAAAACGAAAGACGTAATATTTCATTTATGAGCACTTTGTACTATTACTTACAAAACTTTTGAACATATATCTTTTCTGTTTAGTTACGTTTGTATTTGCCATCATGCGGTGGAACATGATACATTATTTCTAAATATTTTATTGGCAGGTGCTTACAAAATAGCCAGAATTTCTCGATATTGAACGATTGTGCTAATCATTGATCGAGCACATCTTGTGGATGTATTATTTATATAAAAAATGATTGTGGGAATCTCGGTTAAGTGGTATATGAGTCCGAGCCGGGGTGGTACGAGGTTTTAATTCCCTCCACCCCCGTTGGCGGCGTTGGCGTCGGCGTCGGCTGGCGTCCCGACGTTCATTACGGCTCGATAGCAGCTGCTGCCTCCACCATTATTCTCCTATTACTACATATTGTTCGATAAATTCCACATTATCAAATTCACACTAAACCAAAATTAAATTCCGACACTGCACTCTGTCCACTACAACTTCCACGGCCTTTTTACCAAACCAACAACGTAAGTTTATTAATTTCATTCAGAAAGTACACTCTGTTTTTCATTCTAATTGACTTCTTTTATATTTTATATAATTAAAGTAAACAAAAAAATGTTATTGCATCTAAAATGACCATAATTTCGAATAATCATTATCTGTAGCGCAAAATTCCTAGGTGAAACAAGATTTTAAGTTACCTAACTTAAGGTACTAACATAGTAACAAGTTTTACTTTTTTTTACCTTTTTTTGGTACAAGTTATATCGCTTTAACAAAGGACTTACAGCTTAAAATAGGTTCCGTACCATTCTGACCCAGCGATAGTTTTTTTTAGTTAATGGTGAGGTTGATATTTGAATACAAGATATCGCTTATTATATAAATGTTTTAAAAATAGCGTAAAGTACATTATTATTGTTTTACGCTATTATAATAAAGAGAAGAAATAAAATCAGAAATCATAGCAAGATTAGTAAAAGAAAATAAGAGTTACAGAGGACTTTCGAATAGATTAAATTAAAAAAAAAACGTGAAATTAGAAAAAGTACAAAATTATTATGAGAAAAATACTAAGGAAATTATATCAGGGAGAAAAGAACGGAACATATGGATAAGAACAAATGAGTCGGGAGAGTAGAATGATTGCGATATTTAGGTCATATCACGAATGGCAAAAGTGGGAGACGTAAAGAACGTCTTCGTTAGTGGCACAGAAAAGAAAAAGACAAAACACCAAAATTGAAGAGGTTCAATGCAGTGGAAAAGAGTTACAAGTATTTGATGTCAAAGACTGGAAACTGAGTACACAAAACGGATCAAAGAAGGAAGTTACGAAAGATGCCATAGTTTACAAAGCCTAAAGTAATTTTAATTTAAAAAATGGTATATGGAGTATTTAGTAGGAAAAGTTATATATTATCGGACGGTGGTGGAAGTTGCGGGAAAGGCCTTCGTAGGTGGGAGTAATAACACCAGTACACGGAAAGTTGCTTTTCGTACGTGGTACACATACTATTTTTTTCGATCGGTTTATACTTAATAATTATGAAATAAATATTATCGTATTTTTATTTATGGAAAATAAATGACTGCTTACTATATACTATACGGAAATGCTTTGTCATAGGCCGGAAAAAATATTCTCGGACTGGTATTTTCCGTAGCCTATCAACTACATTAACATACCGAAATAATGCATATATATATATATATATATATATATATATATATATATATATATAATGTATTACCTCTACACTGACAAAAGCTGAAACATATTTGTCAAAACATTTGCTTCGTTGGTTTCGTTAGTGGATCAAACTATTATAAAAATACTTGGACGAATACTGTAGCTCTCGACGAGTTCCATTACTAGTTAAATTTACTGTACTCATTTCTGTTACACCAGATATACACTAAACTGAAATCAATCTAGAATCCTGAAAAGCAATAGAATTAGTACTCCCCTTGCTTTCTCGCACGCTTCGCAGTGATAAAATGAAAGACAAATCACAGTTTTCTTATTCATATTGTCTTTCGCGTTATGATGAATTCTAGTCTTCATTATGAAATCCAAAGTTGTAAAATGAATGTACAATCTGCGTCCATCTTTTAATGTCAGTTATAAAACAAATTTGTTAATAGCTTAAAATGAAGAAAATTTCAATAAGGGAAACGCTGTAGTTAGTGGCTTTTGTTTCAACCACTTGTTTCATTTTTCAGAGCACTCTTTGCTCGCCATTAATTATATTTTTATGGAAATTAAAACACCAGTTGAAACTACACTGTTTGATATTTACTTAAACTGCAATACTGTTATCTTCGTGGAGGTTAGAAATAGAATAAATATTTTTAATTGTTAATTACTTGCAGCAAATTGTATGAAAGTATCTATGTGTACTTTATTAAATTAAAAATTCCCAGTTCTTTTTAAAATGTCTTGAATTGTACAGTGTAAGGCAGGAAATTAAAATTTATTACATTCCCACTGTAAATTTGAACAGAAAAATCTAGGATTTATTCTACGAATAAAAATCTAAAATAATACAACTTGTACAAATACTACCACGTTATGAGCAAAAACGTGTTTTTAATTTAAACCACGAATATGATTTAATAATGTTATATATTTCTACTACATTAATTACTAATGCTAATGAATAATATTTTATTATGATTAAAGTGCAGAATTATCAAAATTAAATTTTAGAGAAACAATATTTGAATAAGTACCATTTATATTAACAATGTTATTGGTTACGCGTTTTTGTCTAATATTAAATCAATTGCACAGTTATTGTAGAATGTAGTTTTTAGTTTATTTCGTAAAACTACCAACAAATCATTAGTAACAAACCGACAATAAGCATTAGTCCTATTAGATGTTTGTGTAATTAGAGTGCAAACTCCAATTTATAGTTTATTTGACAATAAAATAAATAAAATGACAACATCGATAGTTCACGTTTCGCAACTTTGTTGTTGCCTGTTGGAATCCCGCAAAGATCTTATGACCTTAATAGTTGATCGGTTGTTTTATTTTTAAATTATCCAACATATTTTTTTATATATATTAGAATATTCTGTATAATTTGATAGATAATAGTAGAAACTTTCCGGTTAATATAAATAGAAAGATGTACAATTGAACAACGCGAGTTTACTGTAAAAAAAAACTTTTGCAAGAATAGTGAAATTTATTGTAAAATTGGGAAAAAATTTCGGACAAAATTTGAAAGGGATTTTTTTTTAGTACACAACGTAAATTAAAATAATTAATTGGAAGGCATAAATCTTTAGAATCATCTCGTTTCATGCTAATCGGCCAGATCATGCAATCTATAACGTCTTTAGATTTCTCTATTTAGGGGTCCCAAATACAAAACCGTCTTAAAAAACGATTGAGAAATACTCCGCGTCGAGCTTCAAATTCCCTGAAGGCTATAATCTTCATTATGCCCGTGGTACATAGTTACAACGTTTTATTTCATTTTGGTATTTGAAATGAAAAAATTCTGTACGTATATATTCCATACTGTGGTTTCTTTATAGATAGTTGGCATTGTTAGATTGTTTGTTTTTAAACAAATTAAATATAATCACAGTGTCACTGTCACTGACAAATATATATGAAATGTCACTTACTGATTATTCAAGTTGGTTTCTAACAATGGAAAAGATTTATATGAGAAGGAATTTGAATAGTTTTATAAGTACTAAATACTTACTTAATCGAAATTAAAATATATTATATTATTTGACATTTATTCATTAACCACAATTTTAATTTGTTGGAATAACTATTGCCTAGCAACTTTATACGCCCGCGAGCGATAAAAACCAAATTACGCCCGAATTTGAGGGCGTATAAGAAAGTTTATGATTTCAAAATGAAATAATAGTTATTTATGATATAAGTGTTAAAAGTGACATTTTATGAGTGAGTGAGGAAGTTTGAAACGAGGCGAAGCTGAGTGTAACAAACCTCACGAACGAAATAAAATCACTTTTAACACAAATATCATACACTATTTTTCCTACGACCCTAGTTATATATTAGTAAATAAAAAATATAGAATGACATTTATGACAGGTCATGATGTATTTGTTATGAACAACTGAACAGAAGTGCTGTTAAAAGTAAATTTGTTTTTTACTTTTAATTCGTTGTCAATGACAACGTGTTAAAAGTATTTACTGTGTTATAAACTGTTACTTTTAACTTGCTAAGCAACCGTTAAAAATAACAGTTTATAACACAGTAAATACTTTTAAAACGTTGCCGTTGACAACGTGTTAAAAGTAAAAAATAAATTTACTTTTAACACGTCTTATGTTCAGTTGTTCATAACAAATACATCATGACCTGTCATAAATGTCATTCTAATGTTTAGTTTTTATTTACTAATAGGTACATAACTGTGGTCGTAGGAAAAATAGTGTATGATATTTGTTCGTGGGGTTTGTTAAACTCGGCTTCGCCTCGTTTCAAACTTCCCCACTCACTCATAAAATGTCACTTTTAACACTTATATCATAAATAACTATTATTTCATTTTGGACTTATAAACTTGTTTATAAGTAAAATAATTTTTTTATAAAATTGTTAGTATATCCAAGGGATTATTTCTAATATTATTATTAAAAAAAAATTATACATGCAAGCAGTACTTATTCAGTAATATTTCACAAAAAAACAGCTTCTAAGTCGACTTAACAGATCATCATCAGAAGCCGACCATTGCATTCAGTCAATAACTACGGATGCGTTTCACTCTTGTTAATCTTGGTAATCAGCGTGGTGTAACCAGCAGCTGGTATCCACGTTTGCTAAATGCTACTGCTACCGACTGAATGGTATGACGATCTCATAAGTTTTTATACTCTATTTACAAACTATGAGGAGTGAATCCTGTAGTCACATTTACACTATGACAGATTATAATAAAGTTTGAAGCACACAAAACTTGTGAAATACCATAAACAACAATAAAATACAATAATAACGTAATAAGAGCAATAAACTAAAAAAAAACTGATCACTGTGAAACGAAATTCGAAACACTCTCTGACACGATAGCTGGTGTGATATATATCGTTGTGAGTAAAACTGATGTTACGTCAACCAATTAGAAGTATTTATTTTAGTGCGCCAACTGCAGTTTACTCTTCCTATAAAGTATAGAAGGTCTACAAAGGTAAATGGGCTAGAGACGTAAGTCCCTCTACGCAGTGCCATGTATCGACAATACCACAAGGCTACACAAAGCAATTGAATAAAAATACACAATTGCGAAACTCTTGTTTATGTTCTAATGTTTTACTATTTTTTTATACTTCTTTCAACAAGAGTTTCGCAATTGTATATTTTTATTCAATTGCTTTGTGAAATATTTCTGCATGTATTATAATAAAATATATAAAGAAGAAATAGGATATAGACTCAAAAATAAGTGATTGTAATATTGTATGTATTTAAGATGACAGCGCTTAGTTGTTGGGAAATATAAAACTAAACAACTTTATTTTAAACTAATCACACAGCAATTATTATCAGTCCTACTGCTAATTTTATATAATGTATTGAACAAACACAATTATTTAAGGTATAATAGTTCCTATGGCCCATTGAAGAATTAATGTTTCTGTTATTTTACCCTGTTCACGAGTATACGATGTGGAAATAACATCATTAGAGACAATGCTATTCTTGAAGGTTATGGCTTAGATATAATGTGATCCAGCTCAACAATAGTGTGCGTTTTGTCTGCACCACGACCCGTCACTGCTTATCCTGGTGTGGTTTGTTTCTATGATACCAGGGGCTACTACTAGTTTCAACTAATTATGTATGTTAACAGACTTTACAACTATTATCTTATGGGTATAAACCACACATTGTAGTAAATAATTAATAGTAAAAAAATAATATAGGTATTACAAGCGAACCTCTGTTGTGTTTTTTATTCTATATTTGTACTATTTCTCTTATTGTATTTTATAGTTTCCAATCCTACTTAATTTTTAATTAGATATTTAATCCTATTTGTATAATATTAATTATTTTCCCTCTTGAATATCGTGCATTAAACAAGATATGTAGTACATTGTAAACATTATTGATATTTCCGATAACTAAGAAATCATAAAATTATTGATTTTATTTATTTTAGTTGTTTAGTTAATAAAATCAATCAATTTCTAATTTCTTAGTTTATTTTCATTTTTATGTACATGAATTTTATATCATTGCAAAGAGAAAAAAATCTATTTAACTGTACTAAAGACAACTTTGAACACCATGTGAAAATTGAAAGGTAGTATGAATTTCTCGAAAAGTGTTGAGCTACAAAAAATTTGATTACCTCCGTCAATTCCTCATAAAAAGTGTCTGTAGAATATGCAAACTAGAAACTTGTATGAACTGAAACAAGAGAGTTATAAATCAAAAACAAAATTTGCCAAAATTAGTTTTTTGTTCATATCTGGTGATATTTTTTTCGGGAAAATAAATACATGATTAAAATGGCGACAACTTTTCCCCAATTTAATCTCTTACGGTTCTCGAGATCCCAATTAACCGCCTTGTAAAACGGACACCTATATACATATAATGAATGTGAATTTTTTCTCTAGAAATATTCTACTAATATATCACTCTTGCATGGCAAATATATTAGAATATTTTCCATGTAGTTGTGATATAACTATTGAATATTTATTATTCGGCTATGCGGCTGAACTGCTATATGTCACAAAACTGTCTAATTTAAATGTTTTATAAAATTACTAAAACATTTCAAGCAGAAAATGACTGAAATACGAGTACGAAAGTAGTAGTAGATAGTTTTACAATTATATAAACAATTGGAATTCAATTTGAATATATAAGCACAAGTATAGTAGTTAAAGCAACTAAAACAAAAACAAACGAATAGTGTTGAATGGATAATCTTTGTATTTAGTCTGTTTGCTGTTTTATCTTGTATGCATGCGCTTACGCTAACGCAGTAACAGTTCTAAATCGTATCCATTTCCATTGAAAATCCGATATGAGATTTCTTGTGTTTCCATTGTTACTCAGCAAATTTAAAACAGCAAAAACATCGTTACGCACCAAAAAAACTTTCCAACTGACAAAACCATTCATTTCAAAAACAAAACATCAAACAATATTCGTAATCGAAGCGATCCCTCATTCAGCAAGCAATTGTCATTGTAGCAAGAATACAATTAATGCTTTCTATCAGCTCGACTCGGCTCGCGGCGTTTGATCTGCCTATACAGGCGCTGCTTATCCCAGGTAAGCCCACGACACCCGCACAATGGCCGCATTAATCAAGAAATATTAGCGTGGAAGCGCAAGGAAGTATATGCTTCACGCCCCATTCTTATACCTGATAAATATTCAGCCTCGTAATTGATTACATTGTTGCTTCTAACTACAATATAATCCTACCTACTCCACTACCAATAAATGTGTCGTACTAACTAACATAGAAAAGAGGGCTATAATAATTAGATAGTGTTTCGCAAAGACCAACAGGACAAAGAGACATAGTTCAGATAACAACTCTGGAAGCTTTTATGGCCGTAACTTTGATCCTTTGTCACTATATGCACACGCTACAACTTTAGACAATTATTGTATTTCGAAGTCAATTATTTGGCTACCATACGGGGTGTTAAAAATAAGTGTTCAAGATTTATAGGACATGGACAAGAAATAAAAATGAATGGAAAGTATTTTACATGTGTCCAAAAATGAACCGTTTCAGAGATATGGGAGTTTTAATGTAGACGTAATCCTAAGTAAACACCAATAGCTATAATTTTTTTAAATTTTGATTAGTTGTTGCACAGAAACATAAAAGATGACAGTGTTAAGTAAACAATAAACATTAAATTTAAAATTAACATGAATTTTACCACGAATGCAGAAGTGGCAGACATGCATTTAATGTACGGTATTTGGAAGTTAGAACTGCAACGCTCTTGAAGCAAGTCGTCTTTATGCCGAGACTTTTCCAAACCGTGCATTACCGACCCGACATGGCAGTTGTCCGTTCCTTCAGAACAACTACTTCAAATTTACAAAAAAAAAACATGGCTGTCGGTATTTATACAGGATTACATCTGAATTACAAAAACCCATATCTCTGAAACGGTTCATTTTTGGACATGTTGTGCAGTACTTTTCGTTTTATTTTAACTTCTTCTCCATGTCTTCCTAAATCTTGAACACTTATTTTTGAACATCATGCATATTTATAACAACAAATGTATATTATAATAATATCAACATTTCTTGTTGTAAAATTTATAAATTATGGCCGAAATACAAAATTCCGTCTTATAATTAATTTAAATTATAAACCACAATATAATATTTTTAGCTACATATTACTTTTACCATGTTTAAATGTATTACTAGTGTCAAGTGTTTTTGTATGTCACACGTTTCTAGATGTTAATTGTTGACACGAAATGAGATGAGATGAGACGAGATGAGACGAGATGAGACGAGACTCAAGAATGGTCTAGCTTTGGTTCTCGAATTGCACTTGTATAACATATTCTTATCTCGGTTTGAAGTAGTATGATGGATTCAGAATATTTTTGTACTGAAAATTTGAATTTGGTTTTTCCGAACACTTTGTTGGAAGGATTTCTATATCTCGTTTTATTTTTAATTTTCTTTTTGGGTAGCCATTTTTTATAATAATTTTTCCGTGATTTTCCCTATTTTATTAATTTGTTACTATCACCATTTCCTGTTTTAATATTTTTCCTACATTCTTGCATAAAATTTTCTTATTTTCTTACCGTCTCATCGAATCTAATATCTCTCTTTTCGGTCTCTATTACTATTATTTATAATTAAAATTGCTAAAAGATGTGGGCAAAATTATTATTAAGGTCGGTATTAAGTTCTCTTTGATATTTAAAATAATATGAATAAAGGAAAAATCACCTCTGCCATTGAGAGTAACACAGTACCAAGAAAAGCGAAATAAGTACCTGTGATGAGTGTAAGTTTGTACAAAGAATTTATTTTTTGAGAAACAAGCTAGATTGTTTCTCAAATAATGTTTATTTGAATTGTTTCCAGTTGCTGTAACTGTATTTATTTAATTATTATACATTTTGTACAGTAAATCTAAAATATAATATTGTCATGTTCTATACTATTTTAAAAATAAAAAGTTTGTTTGTTGGATTCATTCATTGTTATTAATTGCATTTATGTCCGTTACATTGTACAGCCGCACGTAACATGAAAAAAGCGTTGTAAAACTTGAATCTGAATTTGAAGTTACGTGGTAGAGAATAGCGCGGTGTTAGGTTATTACACATATCGGTTTGGCGGTAACGACACAGGTAGGAAGTTTGTGAGACTTTGGTAATTAGTCAGCTCGGCTCGCGCTTGTGCCTGCTCGAGTACATGTGTGATGTTTGTTCCTCCACTGGGTCTTTGTGTCTGCCAAGTTCAACTCACGCCAAGCTCCTCCACTACAGATCATATCAAATTATTACAATATCAAATTACATTCCACTGTTTCAATAAATGTAAAACCTTGATATATTCTACAATAGGAATTTCAAGATCATATGATTTTGATCTATTTCAAGGAGATATTGCACTCAATTTTGTTACCTATGAAAGTTATAAGATTTTTTTTAAATAAATCTTAAAGCTACTCAGTCTCCATACATTTAATTATAAGAATAAAAATTATCTAAATAATTACTTTTACTTCATTTAGTTAATTTTTGAATTGAACACACTGATACATAATTTATTTATTTATGTGCAAATTCATACCTTAAAATCATAAGCGTCAGTTTTGGTGTTTAAAATTTAAATTATTTTTTCTAGTTAAAAAAAAACTAAGAGAAGTAAAGAATTTCTACTAAAAGACAGTGTAATTATTTGTCTTGGCTCGCTAAAAAAGAAGAATTAAAAAAATCTTGTGTTGCTATGAACATTCAGATACATTCAATATTCTTTATTTTAGATAAACTTTGTCTATTAACAAAATAAGGTTTCAATTTTCAATCTATCAAGGCGATATAACTACTACTCGTATATGCGAGTACAATAAGATATTCCAGAAATAGCATTGTTATATATACATGAACACACTATTTGTGATTTTGAAATTTTCCATTATTTTGCTTATTTCACCGTTTTTCGTGCCTTGGACGAATTATAATAACAGAGACCCAAAAACATATTAGAAGGTATTGAACTTGGTATTTCTCAGTGAGTTAGACAAATAGAGTATCTTACCGTTTGTAGGGTTCTTTCATCTTTTATATAAAATTGTAAATTTTCGTGAATTGATGTAGATTGATGTAAAAAGACTTTTGAAATTCGTTCTGAATTGAAGGTGAGTAAAAATTTACAGATAAAAGTTTTAGTTTATTATAAGTTGTATACATATATTTGATAGCGATGGATTATTAAAGTTTAATTTATTTTGTTATAGTTGGAGTGTCTTGTTTGATTAATTCCCAACACTCAATCTTTTCCTACTATTGGTAACAAGAGAAAACAAACATAGAGAAAAACGAGGTTTGGTCCATATGAAAAATTAAAGATGACACCGATAACTTGAAAACGGAACGAAATAAAAAAAAATTGAGAAGAGATGAATGTAAAATTTTCACTGAAAATCAGATAATATTTCTATAATATTGATATATTATTTAAAAAAAGAATCTAAATTGAACTTAATTAATATTAAAATAAAGATAATCAGAATTATAATCAGTGAAATTTCATTAAAGTCTCACATATTTTCTTTTATTTTCATGGTTATTTAATTTCATATTTAATATATCTTTTTCTACAGATGTGTAGTTGTATCAATTATAATCTTATCTAATGTAGAATTTAATTTTGAACAAATTTGTACTGTACTAGTTTTGCCCAAAATCTATCAGGAAAGAGTATGCGTAAGGAATCTAATTTGTCCAGATACGCCACTGTATTCACATTACAAAAATTTTGATGAAAACATAAATTCTGTGAATTTAACAATGCCGAATAATTTGTTTATTAATTATATATATTAATTTTGTGTTTCAAAATAACATAGTAAACTTAATTACTGATTTAAATATAGAATCATAGCATCCTTCAAATATTTTCCAAACTATATTTTTTATTTTATTTTATTATTTAAAATTTATTTATAAAACTTCAAGTCAGAAAATAATACTATATAACTAATAATAATGAAGAGAATTTTCAATCATATTTATGTATATAAAAATAGTAATCATATAAAATATCTGTATAGTTATACAGTTAAGATTGCAATAAAATTTTGTAATTTTAATATACTTCATACCTATTTTTAAATATATTTATTTCTATGAATGTCATATTTTATTTTCAAATAATTTGTTATTATATACTTTTTGTGTACATTTCAGTATATTATCAAGTTTGCTCTGTAGGAGACAACATCAAAGGTGCCTATCGAGAATATAGCTACTGCCTACTTATCTATATTGTCCCATGACTGTACACCACTGGTTCCTATTACAATTGCATTTAAAAGTAGTGCTTCGTCTTTATTAATTTATGCTATACGCACTTTTCAAAGTCTTTAGTTCCCGCTTACATCACTCTTGGATTTTTGCGTCGTTAATGTGCCTGTTGTTAATGGCTGACATATGAATACAATAAACAAGTTCTCGTACCGTCTGCTTTGTGTAGTTGGGCTGCAGTTTGGAATGCAGGCGAATGTCGAATATACTATACAGGTGACGGAGATAGCGCGAGGCGTAATTACTGGGTAATTGAATTTTCTAGAACTTCATTATTCTCCATTGTGCCGGAGATGCCGGGACAAACGCTAATTGTAAACCTTGTTTTTGTCGCTGCGCTTCTTTCAAGACGCTTCTGAGTCCTGACGCTGACGCTGACTTCAGGCTCCCCTCGCAGATGAATGATTGAAAGTCTGATTTTGATCTGTTGGGTTTTTTGATCGGGGTTTTTAATTGGCTGCAAAGAATAGGGTTCCGGCGTTATTAAAATCCGGACAAAGGAGGTAAAAGGTAGTTTATTAAAAGCTCTTTTGCTTTGATAATGTTTGAGGAAGGCTCGACGTAGACCTATCGACATTTATTTTACGGGCCTGTACCCTTTATTACACTTATTAACATTTTGATAAATTATTGCTAAAGTAATTGCATTACACGCGGTGGAATTAATATTAATTTATACCTTTTTAATACTACTACATATGTATGAACTATGTGTTCTCACTTGGAACAAGAGCAGCTAACAGTTTTTAATTTATTTTTGTTGAAATTTGCACGTTGCAGTTACAATGAACAGAATTTGCATAGTTGTATTTTTAATTACAGTTCATAAAATTAAAAGCGAAAATGTTTTGTACTATACATTTTTTTACATTAACAAAATTATTATAAAATAATCCTTTTGTAGATGAAATATATGCAAGTATTATATATTTTTTCCGCCGCTACTACAAAAATTTTTCCGTTAAAATGATATTATCAGTGACCAACAGTAGTTAATATTGTAGAATTATTTAATACTAATGGACATGGTAAATCAGGTAAAATAGAATGTAGAATCACTGAATTTTAACCTTGTATGGATTACATAGTAATGGGAATTTACGGTCTTCTTATTTTTTTAATGGATAATGAGGTATAGTCTGTATGAAACCTGCTAATTAAAATATAAAATTATCCTTAAAGTATAAGAATTATTTGTGAGTCATTGATATAAAATATATAAAAGTTTTTTTAACAGTTGGTATTCTACAATGACATTAAAACAAATTACAGTAAAGAAGGTTTTATAACGTAGTTATTATGATACGAACTAACAAACAAGGAGATATAATTTCTAATCCACATATGTTTTATGACCAACTTTATTTATCTAAAAACATTATAGTTATATTATAATTACACGATGTTGGATAAAATAACTAATTACCCTAGTTTACTTCTGTTTTTTAAATTTGTTAATGTACCTAAACAGTAACTATGTATATCGCTGTTTGTTAACGACAGATTAATAAATATGTTCGTAATACTGGTGACAGCGACTTCGTTATTCTAATGTTATAATATTATTTATTAATGGAATAAGGGATCAATTTTTCAGTTAAATAATTTATATAAAAGAGGACAGCGGTGGTTCACTTAATTAGAGCGCTCTGCCTCGAATTGCGTAAAGTGTGAGACCTGGGGTTCAAATTCAAGCTTTGTCAATCTTCATCCAAATAAAAATATCGTGTGTAAGTGATTCTTAACCCACTATAATCTGCAGATCCCTTGCTAAAGTTGTAAACTGACATCCAAACAGTTAAAATGCAAGTAAAATGTCACTAATCAAATACCTTACAAACAGTTCCATATAGGAATTTTGTGAAGAAATTTTATAAAAATATAGTATAACAGGTCTAAGACAAGAGGACCATACCTTCTATTATAGTATATCTGTATATAGGTTTGAAGAACCGTAATGTAAATTTGCCCGAATTAAAAAGATAAATTTAATTGAGAAGTTCAAACAAACAATCTTCCAGTTGTCAGAGTATATTAAGGATGAGTTTATGAAAATGTAGTGAATTCGTGATTTGCATTAGTGAAAAGCTTTTGATGAAATTCCCCACGTATGCAATACGTCTTGCAACGATATTTCAGCTGTAAGTTGCTAAGATTTATGACGTGCTACTCATATTAGACGAAGTATAACTTCATAGTTATTAAACTTATTACTCCGGAAACTTCTTACCCGTGTACTTTACAAAAAAGCCACAGAAAAAATGTAATTAGTACAGCAGAATATTAATCACGGATGTATCAGCATAATTTAATTGAAAAGTACTTCAAGGGTGTATGTAATAGGGTAAAAACACGGTGAGATGGCGCAAAGGGTGAGATGGCTAGGTATTGATACCAAGGAAAATCAGTCTAATGAATTTGAAATGATTCATGGATTTATTTTTAATTTTACTGTGACGTTATTTCACAAATATACTTCGATCGCTGTATTAAACTCATTTACGAATTTTTGTGAAGCATGTTCAATAGAGGCATTTACAGTATTTTTTTGATTATTTTTACTTAAAAAATTTGATGTATAAAACAAATTACGTCTCGCTATTAATAATTTATTTAAGTCTTCCTTATAAATTTTATTTTATAATAAAAGCACTTCATATTTTGTAAATATATGTACAACTCATCTCTTTCACTATAGTTACACAGTCTGAACAATAGTTAAAATATTAATATAGTCTCATAAATAATTTTAAAATCTTACAGCCAGATTCACTAAACAAGATTAACTTTTAAACCAAGGTAAATTCGACATATTTAAGCAAGTTTAAGAGCTAAGAATGTCAAGATCTGCATACCGCAACAACACTTACTCTTTTGTATTTACTTTTCGTTTTCGTCATGAGTAATTATTCGTTTTGTTATTTGATCTTGTTATTGTTAACCGCATATAAAAAGAATAGTAATCATAACAACACTCTTTATAACCACATTTAAATAAAAATAATACCAACGTAATTATTTTTCCATTTAAGTAAAAAAAAAAATTTGTTATATGAAGATATGATCAAGTAATATAGTTGAAATTAGAAAATAAATGAGAGAGACATCATCGTAAAAGTATTAAAATCGTGTTCTAGGGACTTCAAAACGTGCTTATCCATTGAAAACTCGCTATCCGATTTTTTACATGATTTTAATATCTCTCTTACTAATCGCATATTTTGAAAACCACTGGTCGATATACCTTATCTTTTTGTTTGTTATCTGTTATAGTTCTTGAAAGAGCAATAGTGTACTATTTAAAATGAAGACCCTGTACCTACAAGTACTTATGTACAAACATATCCATACCTGCAGTCGTTATCGTAAAAATGTTAAAATCAGGTTGTAGGGGACCTTAACACGTTGGCTACCGCTCGACACATATATGTGACCGACAATTTCAACTGATAGACTACTGTCACACATACGTGTCACAGGCTTGGACATTTTCAATGGCGTATACTATCAGTCTGCACTGAGCTGCTCGAGCTTTTGTGGTGGTCTGTAGAAACGTGTGGTACACATGTGCGACGCGTGGTCGCACAATATAATTTGAAGTTAGGTTGTTTTGATGTCTGCAGCAATGCATGTACGCCTTAGTATATTCGCGACTAATTTTCGAGTTGATTAGCCATGGATTCCAAAAAACATAAACTAATAGATGAAGTACTGTGTGCTGAAGCTCAGAAAATACTAGATTACGGTTTGGAATTATCTGAAGACGAATGAGAAAAGCAATATGAAGATTCGAGTTCTGAGGCTACAATCTCGTCTTCCGGCGATGATAGCAGCAGTGATGCTAGTAACGTGGAAAATGTTAACCTGGAAAATAATAATTCAGAGTAAAATGATCAGAGTGGCGTACACGACGACGACAAATGGATTCACATCGAACAAGATCCTGTTTTGTTCGATTTTACAGGGCAAGAGGGATTCCAAGTCCCCATATCACCCACTGTCACACTTCTCAAAGTGTTTCAACTTTTATTTGATAATACTTTGCTAAATAAAATTGTCAATTGGACAAACAGTAAAACACAACTCTTTCTATCAAAAGGCGTCTCAAGAAAGTCTAATTTACGTAAGTGGAAAAATATTATTATTGCTGAACTCAAAACATTTTTTGGTCTATGTATTACTATGGGTAGTGTAAAAATGCCAAATATAAAGCACTACTGGTCTACAGATATCATCTATAACCATCCAGTATGCAACGCTTTGAAATAATTTTGAGATGTTTATGTTTTTATCAGATATTGTTGACATGACCAGCCGGTTGCACAAAATAAACAATGTTATCGAGTATATTCTGTTAAATATTCAAAGAGTGTTCTATCCAGGCCAGCAACTATCCCTGGATGAAGCATTGTTGCTGTGGCGTGGCAGACTTTATTTTCGGTAGTATATCCCAAATAAAGCTACTAAATATGGAATAAAGTTATACGAATTGTGCACACCTGACGGGTTTCTTTTGAATTTACTAGTCTACTATGGGAAAAGGACAACTCAACATTCAGAACATGGCCACGCCTTTGCTGTTGTTGAAAAACTAAGGGAGTCCTATTGAACAAAGGTCATATCATATATTTGGACAATTTTTACAACAGTGTGGATTTGGCTGAAAAAATGTTGGAGAAGGATACTCATGTAGATGGAACCCTGCAATAACAGGAAAAAGTGGTTACTGGCAAGAAATTGAAAAGTGGGGAGACGATTTGGAGGCGAAAGACAAGTGGAAGGATAAGGAAGAACAAGAGAGAGGTATTGGTCATATCAGGTGCACATAAATTTGAAATGGCTGAAAGAACTAACAGAAGATGGAAATAATTTACAAAGCCAAATATCGTTTTAGACTATAATAAATTCATGTCAGGCATAGATAGTCCAGACCAAGTGGTTTTCTACTATACAATGCCTCGAAAGACCATCAGATGCTCAAACCTCAAACTATTCTTCCATTTACTGGATGTATCTCTCTGGAATGGAAACTGGATTTATCAAAAAGTCACCGGAAAGAAGAAGACATATCTAAGTTATAGAAATGACATCGTTAGTGATTTTGTTGGATTTGCACCAGCTTGTAGTAAAATTGACTCATTCATATTTGTAATCTCGTTTTCTTTAGGCACCAACTAAATCTCAACACTTTCCAACGAAAATTGACAAAAAACTCACGTGTCGCAGTAGCCACCAGAGAGATAAAAAACGTAAAGCCATCTATTTTGTGTGTGATGAATGTAAGGACGAATATGGAAATCCAGTTGGACTATGTATTGATGGCTGTTTTGCACAGTACAATGTGTAAATTTTATTTTTGTTTGCAGCAAGTGCAATAAGTAATGCAATAATACAATAAGTTTAACATTTCTCATATTCCTAGTCTTTTTTTTCCTGATTTTCAATTCAAACTTATTTTCTTTAACGTCACACGTATGAGTCGTGCAGTCCATTTAATTTTTTTTTAACTGTAGAACACCGTTACATATATGTGACTGAAACAGAAACTGAAAAAAAACCGAAAATGTTCAATCAATAACACTTACATAGGTTATTCTCATACAAAACAAGACTGTGTGGCCGTTTTCACACAGTGGTGTATGGTGAAGGTTTTTTCTTCTTATGGGGGTAGTGAACGTGTTAAAACATGCTTATTCATAAAAACACTAGATAATTTTTTAGTATGGTCCATGGTCCTTACATTTTTTCCAAGACGGAAGAAGATAAATACAAGCAACATTTTAGTGAATATGACCCTATTCAGGGATGTATGGGGATAATGAAATAGAAAAGTATTTGAAGGCTTGGTGTAATACATACGCGCGATGTAAATTACAATATTGGAACGGTACGGCACGTATTCTGGATTTATACTGGTTATGCATCCGACATAATTCATGCACTGCATACAAACCCAATAAACTACGGGGAAATTTCCGTTTCTGAACGATAAACCAGACTTTCCCAACACTTCTCATGCAGCATTTCACAAATGTAGAGTCGGCATTATGCTTTATTTGCAAAAGTAACATCTGCTAGACACATCACCCTATATGGACAGATACACGCCACAAAACAAACAAATCAACATTTTAAACTCACATCAATTTCAAAAGCTACTCATACTTTTATATGTCCTCTTTCAAAATATTCTTTGTATTATTTTCCTTTTTAAAAATCTCCAACTTTAAATATCAGATAAGGCTCGTATTGTTTCACTTTATTTGTAATGTATTTCCCCGTAAAGAAGTAATTACCTATTTTAAAATGTTTTTTTTTTTTAAATTTCCTATTTATTATTTTTCATCGCTTGTGCCAATATTTATTACATTATACGTATAACATATGTTCAACACTTCAAAATTTTAAAAAATATAAATAATTCAAAGATTTAGTGATTTAAACAGATGTCGATCAATTATAATAAGAAGTTTTTTTATCATTCTTTTTATAATAATTCAAAACTCAGTACTTCCGTTTTACTATTTATTAACAAATACTGTTTTGCTTTTGAAATTAATACACACAAAACCTAATTTCCAAGTATGGAAATTTGTGGTTTGAAAAAATTGCTTATTTGAAATGCAAAAACTATTATTTATTTATTTTTATTAGTATTTTTCCGATTGTTACATTACAGCATAATATATGATTATAGTATAAAAATATAATACATTGTATACAAAAGCATTAATAAATTCAGAAACTATTTCTTATATTTAATAAATAATCCAAATAATTAATGAAATATATTAAAATTAACAAAATAAATCGAGATGTCTAATATGATGAGTTATATTGTAGCCCGTACATATGCTATGACATTCAGGATCATCATTGTTTTGTTTAATAGTATAAAAGATTTTAAGAAAACTAATGGAAGACGATCTGTGAATTTATCAATAGAAAAGAAATAGGTCATAATAGGACATTATTAGAGAGGGGGGTAGAATCCCTTCCTTTATAATAAATATATTTTTAAAAAAATATGTAAATTTTCAATTGTATTAACATGATTATAGTCTGGAGCCTATCAAACTGCAATAAATATTCTAATTTCGTACGAATAAGTGCAAAATACTGAATTAAATAGGTTGGATATACATCGGTGACATTGCGAGAGTTAGGGATACTAAATCTGAGTAGTTTCACAGCAGAAGAAGCATGTGTGCAAAGATGTGTTGAGATAATGTGAGCTGAGGATCAAATATAACTCTTAAATCGTTAATTTCATAATATCTATCAATGACCACAGTGGCAATAAAATAGTCTCTGATATACTCGCATTTACGTGTTAAGTCATGATTTTACATTGAGTTTGAGTCTGTTTGTATTATACGTGATGTATAGATTGAGATCAGACCGAAGGGATTAGCAATCATTTATTGCACTTATTTCAGTAAAGATCTTTAAATAATCAGCAACAAGAAGTTTTTTGTTAGTGATGTAATTAGTGTAGTAGATGTTAAATTTGAGAAAGAATAAAGGACCTAACTTCGTGCCTTACAGTACTCTAGATGTGACAAAGTGAAGAAAAACGATGAAAGATCTATTTTTGACATAGGAGGAGGAGAATAGGTAAGGTAAATAAGAATTTCAGACAGGGAAAAAGTGATGAGTTTATGTATGATTATATTATAAATTCAAATATTTTGCTCAAATATAATAAAACAGCGATTAGTCGATAGTTATTAAAAAAACGTCACCACTTTTGTGCACATACCTAACTCTTGTGACTTTCTACGCAGACGGAAAAGTAAAAGATTTTAGACAGAGGTTAAAAATGTAGAATAAAGCGGTCTTAATGGTTTTTAATAGTGATGCTAGGTGCACGATCTGGCCCAGAAGATAAGATAGATTTTATTTTTTTAAATGACAAATAATATATCTTCAATTGAAATGTTGGAGAAAGACTGAAAGGAGAGAAGTTCATCAGAAAAAGAAGTAGTCTAGACACTGTGAAAATAAGACGAGAAACCGTCAGAAATTTCTTGTGGAGAGTGGCCATAGTACATTTTGGCAATAATAGGAATTCTGGTGACTTTTAAATCTAGACTTCTAGACTCTTGTCTTGTCATGTCTAGATTATCAAGGCCAGACTGACAAAAATCTTATCTAGAAATTTTACTACAAGACAATACTCTAAATTAAATAGTAAGTACCAGGTAATCTGAATTTTTTACTCTCATAAATTATTAGGTAAAGTACAAAGTTTCAATAAAAATTAAAAGTATTCGTATCCATTTAAGATTAAGAAGATATAAAACTCAAAAATTAATAAAAAAAAAAATAAAAACCCTTTGACAATGTATGTTAACAAAAACCAAAAACTGTAGATAGGTAAAGTATAAGAAAAACAATATAAAATTTAAAGAGAAAAACTCGTGTGACTGTATGACAGTGACAGGAGATATTATGCCTGATATTATGGTTGTTGGTTATCATCTTATCATTTCAAAAAACAATAACATAATGGCATGGATACAGGGAAGCGGCTATATGATTATTTGCGCAGATTAATCTACAGTCTTAAAACAATCTAGAGTCTTGATATCTTTACTAGACACAGTGGCGGATCTACCGTGAAGCTAATGAAGCTTAAGCTTCAGGCCCCCAACACCAAGGGGCCCCCGGGCTGGGCCTAAAGATTATTTTTTTAATTAATAAAACTGTAGAATATATGATACCTACATACTACATAAAGTATTCGAAGCTATTCTTTCATATAATGTATATTTTATACATTTTATTGGTCAGGTACAGAGTATAGGGTGCCGCAACAAGGGTGGTGCGAAACTGGCCGCCGCACCAGGCGCCAATTTTTTTTTTTATTAATAAAATATAATCAAAGCAAAACAGATTTTATAAAATTATATTATTAAAAAATATCACAGAAGGTTATTGATACTATATTATCTCAAATCAATTGAAGATACAAATTATTTCTAGATGTTCTAATTTTTCTTTATTGACAGGACATTCTCTTTCATTAATGTCTAGAAAAGTAATATTTAAAAAATTGCTATAGATCTTGCTGTTAAAAATTGTGTACATTTAGAATAATAAATAAAATTTTAATTTGACATAGAAAATTTCAAATTGCAGGCAATATTATTAATTAATGACTATACAATTGTAATTCCGATGAAAACATTAGAAGTGATCCGCACTTATAATATAAAAGATATGGACCCTAATAATGACATTGCGCTGCATATATTTTTTACTGTAAATGTTATATCGAATGAACGCATATTTTATAAAACAAAATTAATTCATGGAATTAAAAGTTAAATTAATATTAAAATACTAAAATATTTATTATTTGTTATTTATTAGTTTATTATCATGATTTTTGAGTTTATTAAAATATATGTAAGATATATTTTTTTTAATATAATCGTTAATATTGCAAATTAATTTAAATTAAATAAAACATAAAAATTAAAAAATTGCGTATGTAATTAAAAAAGGAGGGGGTGGGCGACAAAAAAAATTACGCGCCAGGCGCCAATTTATGTTGCGGCACCGATTGAGTGTGTTTGTCAAATATGTGACTCATGTGTCTTCATTTTGTCAATTTACATCACATTGTGTTAGAATCATATTATCATCTCTTCAGTTCAAAGAAATATTTTATTTAAAATATTATAAATCTAAATTTGATTTTACCTACAGTAATTTTTGCAATTTGTTTTCTTTTACGGGGCCCCCAAAAATTGTAGCTTCAGGCCCCCGAAAAGCTAATCCGCCACTGACTAGACAATAACACTGTTTTAATCTAGTTTTAGATTAAGTCAATTCTTCTTTCTACACGGAAACACTAAATTAGTGAATGATTCTTTTTAAAACATTCCAAAATTTTCTGGCTCTATGGGATCGTTTGGAATTTTGTTTTCAGTTTTATGTACTATTTTAAAGACTAAGCCACTGAATATTGTTTTTAACTAGGAACAAAAAAACAAAATAGGTATCTACCAAATTGCGTTATTATTTTCTGTATTAAATTAAAAAGGTCAGCTTGTATTACTCAATAATCAGCCTGGAAATAATACAAACGATATTATTTAAAGGAGGCATACAATAACTATTTTTAGTAAAATAATATTTCGCGTTATATTTAGCTGTAGCTAAATTAAAATATAACCAAATCACAAAAAATTTGCACAAAATATATTAAATATCTAGAAAGAAAAACATATTTTTCACATGATCAGCGCTACAAATATTAATAATAACAAATGCTTTCCTAATGCTGTATATGTTTGAATATCATATTTTGATATGTGAGTTGCATATGAGATACGAATATTATGCATATGCGTAATTATTAGAATCAAATTAAGTCAATTTTAATTAAACATTCATAGATATTAATTTCACGTATGTGGCATTAGTTTATTAATATTAGTCAAAATAAATACAACCGTTAAATTATTATTAAAATATAGTTCCGTTATTAAACATAACCTATACTTTAAAAATCAGTTGTAATTTTTTTTTTGTTATTTTAATTCTTTTTTATATGTCTATTATAACTTTCACACGCAACACCTTTAATGGTCATATTATTTCATGCGATACTTAAAAAACAATACATTATCTTCCACTATTATATGTATATTATTTATTACTCATTGTACCTTTTATTTACCTTTTAAATAATTTGTAATACAGGTATTTTGTAATAAATTATTTATTTATTTATATATTGCACCTCAGTTTTGACACACCTAAAAAACAAAGGAATTTTAATTCCTATTTATTTAATCAGTAATACGTCTAAATTTGCTTTCCACTAAAAACATTTGGAATGAATAATAACGATATTAATAATATATATTACTGGCACTATTTAGCCAGTATATAGCACTCAAGCTTCGCAATCCATTATCCATTTGCTTTGACGTCAAATCCTACGGAAGCATGAAGGTATGTATATATTTTTATTTGAATTTAGTAAAAGTATATATAATTTTTTGAATTACAACATGCATATATAAATTCTAGTCATATAGCAAAATGTGTATTGGTAGATACCCAATAAAAAATCATGCAACAATCACTCATTCCTGTTCAATCATCATATCTCGTCTTGTCTACATTGTACATGCCCTTCCATTTAAGGGCGCCAATAGGATTTTATTCAAGGAGGTGCACCTAAACGAATTACTGGTTTTACTTATTTTATTGTTACGCTTCTTACTTCCTTGTATAAAGTAAATGAAGTATAGTAATCGCGAAAATTTTCGATTTTCATATTTCAATTGAATTATACATTTCGACTGTCCCTGAATCAATTTTGACTAGTTTCGGTATGACGTCTGTACGTACGTATCTCACATAATTAATAAATGATTAGCCTTAGTATGTTGAAATTTTATATTTGGGAATACTATAACACCTTGTTGTGCACTTCATTTTTTATAGCAATCAGCAGTGCTAAAAAGGAATTTTCCTCATTAGGGTGTTTTGACTTTTTCGAATAACTTAAAAATGATTAGCGTAGAGTACTGAAATTTTGTTTATAGAATTATACTTCCCTTTTTGTTTTAATTGGCTTATTCAAAAAGACACATTATTTTTCGCACAAACTTAATAAAAATAATAATTTAGTTGATCTTCATTTTTGTATTACAGAACAGTAATAAAATTTGGATGTAATTAAAATAAATTAATAAATATTGTGATATTGTGAATGTGACGGCAAAACTGGACATCCTATTTTGATTTCATTAAAAGGCACAAGGTCGCATTAAACCATTGCAACATTTTAGAAAATCGTCTTCACTCAGTTTTTGAATATTATCCGAATTATATAAAATCAATAATGTCTTATATTCCAGTCATGACATCTACATACTTTTAGCATTGCACTAAGGGTCCCATTGCATAATAATATTCAGATATATACGTATGTATATTTGGATTAAAACAAAATGAAATAAGAAAATGAATTAATTTTGATTTCGCAAAATCAGTGAACATTGTGCGGTCTCAATCTCGGACCGTCTCGAATCTTTCTCTTTGGTTATGCCAGTGACATATCTTACACTAGAACAATACTATTACTCAGTAACTCACACCACACGACTAAGGACTCCTACTAGAAAACTAAAACAGTTTTCATATACGTACATATAATAAACAAAATTCTTTCAAATATTATACCTAAGTTTGAAACAAAAAATATAAATTGTAGGAATAAATAGATGCAGAATATTAATATCATTGTTTAATTAATTTGCTATGAAATAATTACGGAAGCTAATAATTGAACATTGAATTTCGTATGCTGTGTTTTCCAAGGAACCAAACTAGTTTACCTATGAAGGTAATGATTTGCCTATTCACGTGCAGCTCTTGTAATCTTTGTTAATTACAGTCATATGAAGTTGATAAAGATGCCATGAACACCTTCCTAGAATTCCGACGAGCGAGTGTTTAGTATTTGAGAGTATGTGGACTTGTGTCTGTGTGATATTTTCCTTTGAAGCTCGGACTCCTCATAAGTTGGTTGTTTTATTGGAGCGCAAAGCACAAGTAGCGAAGTTGTGCACTTGATCTTTCCGGCTCTGTCTGTATCTTCGCGGGAAATGGACTGAAAATGACAACGGTTACGTACGAGGGAATTTTATTACTACAATCGCTCATTTACATTTCACTCAGAATACTTCACTTGTAATCAACCGAGATGCATTATTACAAACTAAAATGTTTCCTGCTAAATATACATTTATTTGTAATATTTTTTAGAAAAATTCATTATAAATTTAATTTCCACTATTTTATTCTTTTAGGGCCGGTTTTTTCATCTTTGGTTAAAGTGCCGGTTACGTTGACCGTCGGTTAATAGGAAAATATCACATCAAAAAGTTGATGTAAGTTGTCAAAAAATATGTTGTTTACTATTTCGGTGCGATATTTTTCTATTAACCGATGATTAAAGTAACCGACACTTTAACCAGAGGTGGAAAAACTGACCCTAAAAGACATTGTTTAATACTGTTTTTATAAAATTGTTTATTTTGTTATAGGTATAGGTGTATAGGTAAGTATGTAATTATTACTAGGTTACACTAGTAAATTTATTGAATGGATTTTTTCAATCTTTTCGCATCTCATAAATAATTAATCGTAGAATGTTGAAATTTTATATATGAGACTGCTATAACGTCTAGTTGTGTGCCACTTTTTTTTGCAATCGGCAGTTCGGAGGCCTCAAAAGGTCATTTTTTTAAAAGGTTTTTTTTTTAATTTTTCGCATAACACAAAAATTAGCCATAGAATGTAGAAATTTTGTATGTGGGATTAATTGAAGAATCGTATCTCGCTACAAATGAAATAAGTTTAAATGAAGAGCAGCAAAAAATGTGTATAATTTAATAAGAGGAAACCATGTGGTGTCTACATCAGATTTTTTAAACCTGTATAGTTAAAAGATACAATTTCATTTTTCTCAATGTCGGGTCCGGTATTTATGAACTTATAAAAATATTTGGAGGATTTTTGTGAGTATGGTAATAGCATACAGAGAGAATTTTTTGTCTTGTCCTTTTGGTGGTGTGAATATTCATTACATTTGCAAATGTAACTTTTTTAAAGGCCCCGCGGTGGCTCCGGATTCTAACTTCGTGCTCATTATCATCTGAACGGAGAATTAAGGGTTGTATGCATACCACGCTCGGTAAATGAGCCTGGGTAAACACCACATTATATAAATATAAACAGCACACGAAAAAATTCTCTCGCCAACGCCAACCTAACCAAATATCATTGCTTATAGTATCACTCCTAACTAATTTACCAATAAATCTAAATAACAGTTTGTCTCTACTTAAGTCGCTTCTTAAGAGACTTACCCCCAAATTTATTAACGTTTTCAAAGATTCTTTTAAAGATCTTAAATTTAGAAATTTCTAATTATATTTAATATACAGTGTGTAAACTCTAAGGAATTGTATAGAAAGGAGGAGGGTATTAATTTTACCATGCTAATACCTCCTTAGCAATGAGTTTTGTTCCTGTGTAAGTAACACCACTAGCGATGTTAGAAAAATCGTAACTTAACGTCATAAATTTGATATTTGGAAGCTTCTTCCCATTATTTTGGGAAATAAATAGGATTGATGTCAAAAAAAATTATAACGAAGGCTTATCAGACTATTGTCACAAATTGGTAGACAAAATTGTTCAAACATAATTTTATCGTTAAGAAATAGAAAAAAATTGTAAATATTAACAAACGTCATTCGGAAAACTAGAGTACTTTGATGATGAATTATACAATAAATGTATAATTTATCACCAATGATGCAATCCTGCTTATTTTTTATTCCCCATCATAACACATCCGCCGTTTATCTATATTCTACATCCAACATCAATGTTTTTCTTGCTTCACTCATTCGATGTCAAAATACGGATTCGAAATAATTGTTTTCCCAAATAAAAATGTAAATAAACAATAAACTATCACTTAGATAGTCATATCATACTTATTTTTCGCTGTTATGATTTATGTTTTAAATAATGTTTTATGTTTTTATAAAAGATTACTGTGTTTCTGACAGATATCACAACCATTATTGTCAGTTGAAACGGGGGACAACAGCCTGCAAAAAAATTATTTCCCATGTTCATCTTCTATGTGCACCTTGAAAAAAATACTCGGTACAGGGAAGTGAGTCCAAACACCCGAGCATAGGGATTTAACATGTACATTTTCGTAACTTCCTGCTTCCCAATTTTTTTTAAGTAAAACAGATTCAAATGTCATTTGTAGAACAAAATTAATTTTACATGCTTTGTAAACTCATAAATTAGGTACGAAAACGATGTAAATCACCCCTAAATAGCAATAGACAAAAATTAAAATGTTTAACGGTTTATACTTACATGAAGTTAGCTGCGTTAGTTGATTTTATTATTATTTGTAATTACTGTTTTGTAAAGTTTCGCTAAAATATAGCAATTTTATTGTTTTTTACTCCTTAAATTCAAAATTCATTTATGTAACATTGTTCACTTCAACAGTAATTAAAAAAAAAACAATAGAAATAAACTAATGCAGCTAACTTGACAGTTAATCGTTAAACATTTATTCATTTTAGTTTCAATCCCATAACTAACACTATTTTTGAGGTGATTTACGTCATTTTCATATCTAATTTCTGAACTTACGAGGCTCGTTTAATTATATTGTGTATCGAGTGTAGAAAAGCATTCACATCCACGCCAGTATAATAATGTAAATAACGAGACATAGTTGTTGACGAATTGCACAGTATATTTTTCGGGCGATCATATAAAACAAACTACTGCATTTGATAATTTCAATCATTTTCACAGAACTATCGGTTTGTTATCAAGCAGTCAATAGTGGAAACTATAGCAACAATAAAGAGAAGAGATAACATCGACTCATGGCTTTGAACGGAATGGAAAAATAATTGTGCTTAAATATGACTGATTTTAGCCAAGACGGGTATCGAAAATCACTGCCGCTACAACCATATATTTATAAATCTATTAAATAGTGATAACAGATGCGGTTTCTTGCAGAAACATTATGTTATAATAACAATATATTCTTTATCTACATTCTGCGCAGCATACTTCATAAATAAAATAAATGGAATAGTTTAAGACAAAATCTGATATTACCCAACTATTCGTAAATTTTACCGATATCTTAATCTGGTTTTTATTATATTACTTATGATAAATTGGAACATTTTTGAAAAATTTGCTCCAATTTGTCCATGTTACAGCCTCTGTAGAGGGTGTTTCTGATTTTAAAATTAAATCTTTACTTAAATTAATATTGGGTATCATCACTCTTAGATATTAATAATATTTATTATTACGTTTTCTTGATACATAATATAGTACTTTAAGCATCTGTTAGTAATTGAAATAAAACATTTTCATACTTTTGTTTAAATACAACGTCTTTCTTTTATAATTTTAATGGGGATGAAGCATTGAAATTACTCTTGCAATATCTATAGTTTATACGAGATTCGAATCTGTTATGAAGCAGTACTGCTAGCATGTATAATTTTGTTATTAATAATATTAGGAATAATTTTTATTATGATGAAATATTTTTGTGAATAATTATTTTACGAACATCTGTTTTCATTTTAAACTAGTCAAGGGTTGGATTTGTTTACATTTAGTAGGCCAGGTCAGAAAACACTTGACATATACGGAAATATTGTATGCATTCCACTATCTGTATTTGGAGCATAGGCGTAGATTTCACATATTTCTATATTGTATTCATATTTCCTTAGATTATTATATAAAATTGTATGATTGTTTAAATAAGTTCGGATGTGCAAATCAAGTATTTTTAAATAACAGAAATATCTATTTCAGTATCATATTGGTAAAAACCATGTCCTTTCAGTTATCATTTAACTACAAATATCTTTAACATCATAAAGTTGATAAATTATTATTTATTTGAATCATTCTTAAATTCTCTAAAATGATGTGTTATTACAACACATCAGTTCAAATATTCCGTAATAAAATACAACCCGAGATAAATAAGATATTAGATTTCAACTAATATAAATTTACCTATGTCACACTACGACAGGTGACACAATATAAGATTTGCAGATGGTACTGTTAATTTAAATAAATATGGAACATAACAGTAAATATAATGTTTTTGTTTATATTTTGAAATGCATCAAAGTACTAAAGGGATTATCCGCACGCCCATGGACTCCACGTCCTGGCGTGAAAGCCAGATGGTCCAACCACTTGAAAGGGACAGACTTCGAGACGCTGAGCCTGTATCTGAATGGTTGATATGCAGATTCTAGAAGATTCCACGATCACGCGTCTGGAGCGTGGCTGGTTACCCCCGAAACGCCCTCATTCTGAAGGAGAGAAGAGGGATATTTTTGTATATAACCCGAGTCCAAATCGGCACTCGGGGAGTCGGATCCAGGACTCCCTTATGCTTGGCTTGTCCGAGGTAAGCCTCCTGGTGTCTGTAACTCCACTCCTCTCCAACCCATACCTATGAACCCGCTGCTTGACGTTATTAGGCCGTTGTCTGGCGTCGTAGTGGTTTCTCCTTTCTACTGGGAAGTCTCTTGACGTTCGTAGGCCTAATGTCTGGCGTCGAGACGACCTAGTGCACTCTCTGAACCCGCTACTTGACGTTATTAGGCCGTTGTCTGGCGTCGTGGTGGTTTCATCCTTTCCACTGGGAAGTCTCTTGACGTTCGTAGGCCTGATGTCTGGCGTCGAGACGACCTAGTGCACTCTCTGAACCCGCTACTTGACGTTATTAGGCCGTTGTCTGGCGTCGTAGTGGTTTCTCCTTTCTACTGGGAAGTCTCTTGACGTTCGTAGGCCTAATGTCTGGCGTCGAGACGACCTAGTGCACTCTCTGAACCCGCTGCTTGACGTTATTAGGCCGTTGTCTGGCGTCGTGGTGGTTTCTCCTTTCTACTGGGAAGTCTCTTGACGTTCGAAGGCCTGATGTCTGGCGTCGAGACGACCTAGTGCACTCTCTGAACCCGCTACTTGACGTTATTAGGCCGTTGTCTGGCGTCGTGGTGGTTTCATCCTTTCCACTGGGAAGTCTCTTGACGTTCGTAGGCCTGATGTCTGGCGTCGAGACGACCTAGTGCACTCTACGAACCCGCTGCTTGACGTTATTAGGCTGTTGTCTGGCGTCGTGGTAGGTTCTCCTTCTCTTGGGAAGTCTCTTGACGTTCGTAGGCCTGATGTCTGGCGTCGAGACGACCTTCGAGATCCTCTAAATTCTTCCATGCCATTATAACACTCAACCACCAACAATCCACCGAGGAATCCCATTTCCATCGACTTCGAGGCTGCTCGGACAAGCTAGGTATGTGTCAGTTATTTTCTTTATATAAATATTCCTAAATGTTTTATAGTTGTCACAATGATATCATATTTTTATTAAAATATAGCCGATCTAATATTGGTTGTCTAACAATTGTAATTTGCGAGACTTTGTGCTCTGCACAAACTCTCAGGCTCAAGAATGTGCCGTATCAGCACGAACGAACGTTCACTTGGGTATAAATAAACAATACACAACCGTAGTGCGGCACCGGCACTACGAGGAGCGTGCGACCACTCAGTGGTAATCGCTTTAGACTCGCCAGCTCAGCTGGGTGTCTACCCCAAAAACACTGGCCCTCAGGCAATGCCGAGCGCCCCCAGAAACAAAAGATATCAGAGCAACGGCATGCCGACTCTGAACCAATTAATAAAAACCCACGCAAACCAACACGCACACACTTACAATTGTCAATGACTTCCAATATCAGTTTGGTCGCAATAACTCAATTTTAAATGTTTATAATAAATTATTGGGACAACTTTTTATGTATTGAATGCAATATTTTATATGATTGTTAAATGTTCAAAATTGTCTCTCTACCTGAGGTTTTGGGCTGTGGTTTCCCTCAGGTTATTAAGGTGAATACCAGAGAGCGTAGTATTCCACAGCACTTTCCGATTTTATTTAATTATAATAAATGCACAAGTCAGATATTTTGTCTGTCTTTTGGAGTGAATATCATTCTTTTATTTTATCAAATACCTGTCCCGATTCCTCCACTCTTAACAGCTACTCTGTATTACGACGATGAAGGGTTACTTATTTAAATAAACACAACGTAGGGTAAGTTAAACCTTCCACTGGACGATCTTTGGCTAAAATATAATGGTATGTACGGAGGAGGTGGGTAACGTACTGTTACAGTTAATAGAACCGGTGGCTCGTAAGGCACAACACTACCATTATACCACGCAGGTTGGTATCAAACAGCAAAGATAGAAGTTTTGTTAATACGGAGGACGGGACTTGAAAATTTTGATTTATTTCTTTATGATAACGCCTTCATAATTTTACTTCATTTTTTCTGTTAAAGGAATAAAATGAATTTCAGATTCTGAATAAAATATCCGTAGTATGCTCGTCGATTCTTATTAAAATATAAAGGTTAATTCTTTTCTTTTTAAAATTCATCTCAATTTCTCAATTCTTTTCAGGCATTTGTTTTTTTCGAAGAATTTGAATTCTTAATCCGGAATATAATTATTATTCTTCATTTGAAATCGAATGTTTCCTTTTAAAAATTTTATCACAAATGTAGGTAAAACATGCGATGAAATAAATTTAAAAGCTTAACATCTGGCGTAATTTAATACAAGAAGAATTTAGAAGCTTTCAAATAACAAGTGTTACCAAAAAGGAGACCCAAAAATAACAACCTACATAATTTAAATCACCGCTATGAGGTAAGATTTTATTTATTTATTTAATTTACACTGTCCAACAGACCGACGTTCAGTAACAGGACAGAGGGCATACTGATTATAGGGGATTTGAACCACACGAACACAGCGGTATTTATTTTTGATTACAGGTTTATCGTCATTGGGATTTGAACTCTCTCACACTCTGCTCAGCGAGTAGAAGCGCGCTAACCAAGTGAATCACTAGTGCTCGTAAAGAATGTCAACAAATCACTATATTTTATCATGAATGTTGTTATTTGAATACGTCACAGGAACTTCAATCAAAAATTTTTATAACATATTATATTTGCATCTTATATACTATATATGTATGTAGGTATGTAGGCAGAATTATAATGTTATTGCATACTTATTTTTCTCTTAAAATAATACCACTATTAAGAAACATAAAACATAAAGTTAAACTGGATAACACTCTTATCAAGCACACAATAACATATGGGTCAGAATTGTGGAAATTGAGCAAACCGGATATGAACTCTACTGCGAAAGATTTTTTAATCGTATGAAAGAAAATGATTACTGACAAATTTTGAACTTTATGAGTTATACGGTTAAGGAGCTTTGATGGTATATATTACAAAACAAAAATTTAGATAGCTGGACCATCTGCACAAAATGGGAGACAACGAATATCTAAAGTAATATACTCAAGTAAACTGCTCTACAAAAGACTTAATCGGAAGACTACGACTGAGATGGAAAGACAATATAGAATGTAATCTGAAGAAAGCTAATACGGTGGACAAGAAACAAAAAATCTTATGATACCATAATTTTTTAGGGTGTACCATCAAAAAAGTTTTGAGCAATTGATTTTTTCTTTTTGGAGAAAAGAGGGATCAATGACTACAAATGACCATAAAAATTTAATTACATTTTTCGTGTATTTTTATTTATAAAAAATTTAAAGAAAATTAATTAAATCGCCTGCCGATCATCGATTGTTTCATAGCTAAATCTTCATTATGGTCTACACTTGAGGACCATTTTTTGAGATTAATTGTTTATCGCCAAAATTTAGTGTAGTACTTAAGTGTTATTATACTTAATATAAATTACATTATTATTTTTCCATGATATATCTAAATTAAAATACTTTCAACACCGTTGGGTTTGTAGTTTATTCCATTCGATGGATCCGTGATACGTCCGAAAACGGCTCGTTTCTAAGACGGTTGCTAGGCTAAAAACTACGCTTTGACAATTATAACTTTGAGTTTATTTGACTCAAAAACACTAATTTTATTCACTTATTCTTCAAAAATTGGAAATCAAAAATACAAAAAAAGAAAATCATAATATATACGATACGACGTATCAAGTATTAATAACAATTACCTTCTTTCACTTGTACGATACAGCTAAATTGCGGTAAAACTTTAAAATTTATAATAAGTGAATTATAAACTTTCTGAGTGAAGTTATATATTTGTTAACATTGTTTTGTAGCAAATTATTGAAATAGTTATTTATGATATAAGTGTTAAAAGTGACATTTTATGAGTGAGTGGGGAAGTTTATAAAACGAGGCGAAGCCGAGTGTAACAAACCCCACGAACGAAATAAAATCACTTTTAACACAAATATCATACACTATTTTTTCTACGACCCTATTTATGTATTAGTAAATAAAAACTAAGCATTGTAGAATGACATTTATGACAGGTCATAATGTATTTGTTATGAACAACTGAACATAAGAAGTGTTAAAAGTAAATTTGTTTTTTACTTTTAATTCGTTGTCAATGACAACGATTTAAAAGTATTTACTGTGTTATAAACTGTTATTTTTAACTTGCTTAGCAACCGTTAAAAAGACTATTTTTAACAGTGGTCGTAGGAAAACATTTAAAATATGTTGAATTAGAATATGCGGGATGATTTTAAAGGTATACTTTGGTATAGCGACCACTAGTGCCTTGGTACACTTATAGGTCAATTCTGAACAAATTTGTAAGTTTTACAGATTTTTAAATCTGTAATCGCAACAAAAGCAGACACTCTTATGTATAATTTTATATTAATCAACAAAAATAAATGTGTTTTTGTTAGTTTTTTACAGATTTACAGATCTGTAAGACTTACAGATTTGTTCAGAATTTGCCGATTAGTTAATATAATGTAGTGCGGTATTACATTTTTACATTATATTTTATCTATTAGTTGTATGTTTTTTGTTGTTTCGCAGGGTCTTTTTGAAAATATGTGGTATGTTGTGGAATTATCTCTGTCTTTTTTATTGATGTTTGACGGTGTTCTGAGTGTTACAGATCTCGTGATCTGATGTGCCCTAGTCTTAAGCCCTTATTCATAAAACGTTCGTTATAGTTATAACGTTTCGTTAAATATTTTCTCCAATAAAATTTAGGGTTTGTCTACTGTTTTATAATTTGTCAAAATATTTAACGAAGCATTATAACTATAACGAACGTTTTATGAATAGGTGCATTAGTATTGTTTGCATTTTCGGTTTTCTGTTGTTGGCCATTCTTGAACGATTTCTTTTATTTGTCTCAATTTATTGTTTTCTCTCCACATGTCTGTGACAGCATTTAAAAGTTTCATGCAGCCCAACGTATTAAAAACAATGTAATATTTATTGAAAAAAATTGCGAATAGTTGTTGCGTTGCGTAATAACAGACAAACCATTGTCAAAAATGACATTTAGATTACGATAGCGAAGCTGAAGTGATTTAAAAGTCATTTTTGACTCGAGTTATCGTTACTTCGAATGAATTATGAGTATATTTTGCCAATTAAATTTGTAGCGCCAATTATATTCGCATGATTATTTCACGAATGACAACAGTTCAAATAAAATTTACATATCAACGAAATATAACCATTGCGATTGATACTGATTGCGGGTTTATTTTATTATTATTTTTTTCATAAGAAATGTAATAAAAATCATGAATTTATTGGAAAAATTTATGGATAGTTTTTGCGTAGTAACAGACAAACGAGAGTCAAAATGACATTTAGATCAGGACAGCGAAGTAATTTAAGTGTTTTTTAATCCGAGTTGTCGTTACTTCGCAGGAATTATGAATAATTTTACCAATAAAATTCATAGCTCAAATTATATTTGTTTGATTATTTTACGAATGACAACAGTCCAAACACAAAATTTTGATATCCATATAATGTAACCATAACTATGATACTATGATTTTATTAAATTTCTTCACTGGAATAACCACTAAAAAACTGTATATTTCTATCAAATTAAGCAACGAAAATGACGTGTGTGAAATAATCAATAATATTTTTTCCACTGCTTTATAAATACATATATCCCCAATATTTCAATTTTTTCAATTAATTATAGCTGCTATATTCCAGGGCAGTGAATTATGACTCACAATTCACACTTCATGGCCAATCACAGTACCAGAAATCAATTATTCACGTTTATTTTAACTCATTCGGGTTTAGTGGTACTGTGTCTGTACCACTTTTTTTAAATCAAGCGCGCCATAGTGGTACATAAATTGTACCACTTACATAAATGTTATTTCCATTCCTACCAGTAGGCTAGAATCTGTACCACCTCTATAAATGTGTTTATGTTATTGTGTAGGTACTATGAGAGCAACGCGCGTTTTGTTGTAATGCATTTCATGCATCGTTATTAAAGATTTTTTTTTTCTTAAATAACTTATTTTATTTTTTCTGTGACGCACAGGTGATAAATATGGTAAATTTTCTGTGACTGAAAGAGTTAAATCTGCTGTGTTCTGGATCATCGTTCCTACAGCCGACGACGTAGTCATCTCCTATTTTGTGTATTATTATGTTGTCATTGTCTAAAATGCGAAATTTACAGGAGTAGAAAAAATATAGCATTATATTGGGGATTATGACCACTATTCGCTCAAATGATTTTTATCATTCGCCGACGGCTCATGATGCAAACTTTATCTTCGCGGATAATGATAATTATAATCTTATATATAGCATACTATTATTTCTCTATACTAGAAAAACAGGGGATACTTTTATTGAGATTATCTTCGAAATGTCATCAATAATTTTTAATTGTTTTAATATTCATAATCAAAATCTCCTTAAATAATTTTCATTTTCATCATCATACAAGCTTACAAATTATTTAAAATTTAATCACCTTGACTACCTTTTCCCAACTATTTCCATGCCCTTTTCTTCGGATTGTCTAAGACACAATTAATTGGATCTACCTCTAGGTCGCGTTCCTGATAGATTTACTTTGAATAAATTTTTAACGGGTTCATCGTCATTCAGTTTTATTGTACTTTTATATATATAATAAATCCTGACAACGGAAGACGAATGTCCGAAACTAGTAGTAGCCGAAAATAAAACAATATGGCTGATATTCAATAGTTTTTCTCAATATTAAATTAGCATTGAAAACTAAAGTGTGTGTAAAATGAAGTAGATTCCCATAATATAACAACTCGCGTTAATTATTTAGACAAACATGTAGTATGGAAATGTTTTTAATTTGATCCGTATAATGTTGTGTGCTTATGTAGTAGGCCCGTGTCTGAAATGCACGCCCTGTATGATTGTAGGCCATCCATGTGCATTTGATTTATATTGATTAATTGACGCGAGCATGATTGCTCTGTTTTTAATTGTTGTGTGATATTGTTCGTGTCAGTTCGATTAGTTTCATACACAGAGTAAAAAATCACTCTTCACGTATCTCTGCGCTGCCCCCATATTGATTTTTCAACTTTGCTGAATTTTTACTCAATTATTAAACAGCCACGTTAAAAATTTACTGTTTACCAAATAATTATTGTTGTTTGCTCATTATTAATTTGTATATTTTTAATGGATGAATCGGAGTGATATATGGCAAATATAATTATGATGTGTTGTTTACTTTGAATAAAAACCAGTGGGATTAAAATAAAAAGCAAGAAATTAAAAATTAATTTATCCGTAAAATGGATTTTCTTTAATTTTATACCAGGATTCAAGCGAGTACGTAGTACAATAGAATTTTTTTAAATGTTGGTTCTACTAAAGTCAATAATACTCGATAAGTAAACGAACGCAAAACATTGTTCAGAATTTTTTTTTTTTATAATTTTCAATTTAAAAGTAGCAAGAATCATGATGAGAAGAGATAAATATAGTAAAAAGAGATATACTCATAATAGAAGATAATTGATGTTAAAATAGTTTACTAATTTAATTTTCAATATAGCAGTATAGCCAACTACAACAAAATTTTGTAAATATTGAAACTTTTATTTTTTATCTGGAAAGGATATAAAAGCGCAAAATAGACAACAAAAGAATTTATAATTGCCAATTATTTTTCTCGAATATTTTGGCTATTCCGCATCGTTTTTTAAATTCCCCACTAATGAAATTATGATTTTTTTTCTTTAATATCCAATTTCAATACCTGCACTTTCTGTAAAACGTTAATTTAATTTCGATGACCTATAGTCGCCTTCATTTAAAAAATGAAAATTATACTGAAATATATAACTTATAACACACATAGATGCTGTATATCGAATACCATGCAAAAAAATCTAAAATATTTGGTCCATTTTCCAGGTAGGTATTCCAATTTTAATGGTATTACGATTTACAGTTATATAAAAGACAAATACACATTACTGGGTCCATTTTTCGCTAATAATAATTGCCATATAAACTATATTCCAGGTTGCTCTAATTCTATAGTAATTTTTATTTTTACAATTGCAAATATTTTATTGCGTTGTAATAATTACATATTACCTATATTCCAAGATTTAAAAAAAAAATTGTAAAAGTTGAAAGTATTAAGTTGTTTGAAAAATTGAGAAATAATAGTAACGTTGTTATTTTATTATATTATCAACGAATTTTGTGTTCTGAAAACAGATTTTATATGTTAATATGTTTTAACATGAAATAATGATAATTAATTCTTTAAATCGTATAATGTTATTGAAATATTTGAATTTTAATTATAACATTTTCATATGTATGCATTATTGAATTATAATTAAATTTTAAATGTCAATTTTTAATAATTACAAATTAGTTCTAGAAACGAATTAAATTCAATTTGTATATCAAATATTTTAATATTAAAATTTTATTATATATTTGCACTAAAATTCCTATTCATATTTTATATACGTATTCTATTTGTATTATTTTCGCTTAGATAATATTTATGTTTATTTTATGTAGATTGATGTGTATTAATAATTTTCCTGTTAGCTATTTATTAAAGCCAGAGAATGAGAATGAAAAATAATAGACGCTAGGCTTGGCTGTAAGCGGTTTACAGCATTAAGGATAATGAAAATAGTGCGGTAGTTATGTAACCGTACGCCAGCACATGTTCCAAGGTAATGAGACAAGGAAAATTGACAAACACTAAAGGGGAAATATGGCGCAAACTTCAACAACTTTATTCAATTACTTACGCAAATGAATTACTCATATTTTACATTTCAAAATTATTTACATTTTCATGGAGAATATAGAATAATATATTCAAGAAAAAATTTTTGTTTTGTAAGCTACTATATGTAGAGCATTTAATTTGATCTCTCTGCCTCTACATAACTAACAATGAAAGGAGTCTAAGGTTAAATTATAATTAATAAAGTCACACCTTACCTTTAAAATAATTTAATACAAAAAAGTATTTCGATAACTAAATTCTCATCATCAGTAGCACAACAGAAAAAATTTAACAAAGTAGTTAAGATTACTCAACATGTCAACCATGCCAAAGATCTTAACAACTCTGATGAACAAGGAGGAACTGAGATTATATAGGGACGGAAATTACAGGCGAATGATTAACTAATTGAAATTAAGATTATTTCGTCCAATAGTATTGAATCATTAGAATTTAGATCGTCGAATAACAATAAAAATTTTAAGTTCGTATCAAAACAAATAGTTTGAAGTTAGGTATAGGATGGAGATTTGTACTCATCTAGTTGTTTTACTCTCGTATGCATCTGGATATCTATCGTTACTAATATATATTACAGATCGTTATATTTAATATGGAATTATAAATTAATAAATAAATGATTTTAGAAATAAAACAAATAGTTTTGAAATATTTGAAATATTTTTCAGTATATAATTATCTACTACTGCTACACTATTCAATGTTTATGTCTTACATGTTGTATTAGAAATAAGAATATTAAATTTCCTATAAATAAATTCAAATTTGTATCATTAATAAAAAAATTTTTGAGGTGCTTCTATTATGGGCATATAAAATCCTATTTATCGATTTTGTAACTCGTATGTTTCGAGATCATACTATGAAATTATCATTGTACTTTGACTTAACTACTTATTAACTTACTAAATATTTGCAAACATCAAACTTTTCAATAACAATTCTACTTACAGATAAGGATCGTCCAATCACAAACTTCCATGACAGTTAGATAGTATAATGTATTATTTAGACACCCACCTTTGTTTGATGCACGCTGCCTCCAAGTTTAAGTATTATTTGACACACCTTGGTATTTCTTAGTGAAATATTTGTTTTATTGAGTGTAAAGGCTCTCATTGTGGTGGACATTGTAAGTAGTTTTAATAATTGTATCCTTTGTGAATGTGACCTATTGCAGATCAATGTAAAAATATTTGCAAAATTGATTGTAAACTATAAAACTAAGAAATTAGAGATTATATACAATTAAGATACGCGAAGCAGTATAATTGATTTGTATAAATACTTTTTTTCATTTAATTAACCCAACCTATTCCAACCCCTGTCTTTGGGACGTAGTCGCATAACGCGTACGTAAAATTATTTAACAACTTCCAGGGCATGTAACTGATTAAAGAAATCAGTTAATAAAAAGCGGTAACCGATATTTTGAACGAAAACTGCGAACTTTAACAGTAATTTTAACCGACATTTTTAAAGCTAAAAATACCGGTAATCATTACCTACAAAAACCGCGAAGTTTTAAGTATTTTTGTATATCTGTATTATCTATTTGTAATAAAATATGAATTATGGAATTTTCTACAATTTACATTTTATTGGAGAGTTATAAAAGTAGGTAGTCTCTTTTTCAACTATATCCAAGTTTATAATTGAAACATGACGCGTTTCTCTAAAATGATTTTTTTTTGCATATTCGTGTTTGACCTTGTATGCAGCACGAAACATGATCACTTTTGTTTATTATATTTTTCAGATGATATTTTTTTTGAGTAATTTACTTTATTTTTATTAACCGATATATTAACCAGTTTAAACCGATTGTCTGTTTCTATCAGGGCATACTTTTACATAAATTGATAGTGGTGGTAGTAACTATCGTTACCTTTGTCTCGTATATAATTAGTTCTTTAGTATAATTAGTGGATTACGTTTGAGGTATATAAAACTTATAAATTAAACCTGCATGCCAGATAGTAGATTTTGTCATAGGCGACTGTAGCTGTTACAAAAACACCGTCATTTATTTTTAGTCAAAATATCTGTGTATTGTTGAAAAAATAGGTTGGTTTGTAGAAGAAGGCTTGTCTAATTTTGAGGAGAATATGATTGCGTAGCAGGGAGGGTGTGTAATAAGAAAAAGTAGGTCGGCACGAGTTTTTTCGGCGAGGCTGCGTGAAGTGATCTCCGCTATAATTTCCGCTCAAGTCCCGCGTTGTCACATCCAGCCGTTATTGTTACAAATCGCGCATTTAAACGAGAAAAATCGCGCCGGTAAATAAAACAACAACCAGCTTCGCCCTCAATCATTTATATTTCACTAGAATGAAATAGCTCACTTGAGCAGGAATGCTAGTGGAGTAGTTCTGCTCGTGTCACACGGGGTGATATTTTTTCAAAGGCGCCGAGCTGGAATGCATTCGTACCGCTGTAATTAATTCTATTCCAGGTTATTGTTTCATTAATTTCTCGCTCACAAAATGAATGTCTCTACGAAATATTAATTAATATTGTTTTTACATTCTTTTGAATGCTGCACCCGGCAAAATACGCGAGAATATTCTGTATCTGCTCAACCTAAAACCTTCTAATCTATTTCATGCACGTTTTTCTGATTTTCAACATTATATCGTATGATAATAAAAAAATTCATATTTTTAAGGACTAAACAGGGTATACATTTTAAGAGGCTAACCATTGGGATCCCGAGAACCGTAAGAGATACGAAGTCGGTTAAATTGGGGCAAGGTTTCCGCATTAGGTGGCCATTTCAATGATGTGTTATTTCTTATTTGTACTGTCCGATCAAAACACAATTTTCTACCGAAACTAGAAGAAGGGCCGAATATTTGGTTACAGTTTTGGCGGAAACTAGTATCTTTGGCCGAAACTAGCTGAAACCGAAACTTCGGGTGGACACTAGTTATTTGTTATCATCTACATATCTGCTACCAGTAGGTGTATTTATTCTGAAGTTATAAATTCGATCAACAATTTGGTAATTGCTATGTTTTAGAAAAAAGAGGCAGATATGATTATTTAATAGATTTTGAGATAGAAAATCAACTGTTTTATTAACTGCGGGTCATAAATTTTGGAGAAGTCAATTGTTTAACAATGAATTTATTTGACATGTTTATTTTAGTAATTCATTACAAACTATGGGTTACGTACATGTAGCCAAAATTTGAAACTGTTACAAATAAATCAAATTAATCGAAACTAACGTAACCTTAACCATATGACATTTTCATCAATAATCTATTATACTTGTATACAAAACCGTAACTACGGTTTTGAGCGTCTGTGACAAAAATTTTATTTGCGTCTCTATATATTAAGAAAATTAAAAAGAAAATCAACTTCAGATAGTTAATTTTTTTTTCTGAATATACACTGTTCCAAAAAATTAACACACCAGATATTAAACTTTCAAATTCTCGATTATTCTCAATGATATTTCAAGAATTTAATTTAATTTTGAAAGGCCCTTGCATATGATGTTCGTACACGATATAGGGGATCTCATTTGTCTTTGTTTTACTTTATTCGTTTGTAGTAAAAAATGAGAAATATGTTTCATAGTGAATAAATTTAGTAGTAGTTCTGGTTTAATTGAGTAGATTGAGTTCTTCTATGTCCTACTGATAGAAGTTAAACGGAAAACTAAAAACATGATACAAAATAAATGTGCGCAAACAGCTCTAGAAGCAAATTGAAATTACCGCAAAAGGACAGAAGTTTGACGTGTCACATACATCGGTTTTTCGAATGAACATACAAACTGTGCAATGCTATTAAAATGTATACAACATGTATCAACAAATAATATTATTCATATAAATATATGTAGCGGCTTTCTCTTCTTCAAAAATGAGTCTAACGACTTCACTGTTAAATACAATTACGAGTTTATTTAAATTAAATTGTTCTGACTAACAGTACATGCTCCGATTCTCTGTTTTGACCGTCAGAGAATTGGTTTGGAATCGGTCAAAAATTAGTAGAAACAGTCAACTGTCAGATTTTGGGTTTGAAGTTAATTGTAACATTCTTTTCAAACTACGAATGCTTTGTACTGTTCTGAACTGATACTCAGGTTAGTTGGAATTGTAACAAACCTGTAACATATACTTTTTTGTTAATGTGATACTTATGAGACTATTTTTTTCATAATAAATAAAGTTCATAATAAAGTATTATAATTTACACTTTTTATTGTTCTGAAAAAGGCTCCAATCTTTTTTTTTGCACATCGTTATCACTCTCGTACTGTGTTCATTACAACTATCTCTGTCTAAGCTCCTTCCATACGTATTTTTAGTTCAATGGTAAAACATATCGCTCGTTCTCTCTCATCAGAATGCAATGAAAAATCTGCACGGAGAGATAATATTCGATGTTGGGTTGTGTTTATTTGTAAATGCCTTACATAAATATATTGAAATAGTTAAAAATACAATTATTTAACATCAATATTAGGTAAATATTTATGTTCTACCTTTACTAAATTATATATTTTCTCAATATTTTATTATTTGTCAAGTGGAAGTGGCATCTGAAACTGCGTTACTTTGATATCGTGATATAGAAAGAAAAAATGAAATTGTGGAAAGAAGAGGACCAACGCTGGACCTTAAATTCATACAAAGTATTAAAATTAAAGGCCAGCCAACCGCACGACACACTAAATTAAAATTTATGTGAAATTTAAATGGATTACCGGGTGTAGTAAAAAAAAAGTTATATTATTGGCTATTCTCTTAGTTGTGAATGAAAAAGTTAAAAATATTTGGGTAATTCATGGATACAGTGATTTAAATCATCTTCATTAATCTGCAACAAAACAATCTATTGATTGATATGTATTTTAATATAAACCCCTCTACCGTGCCCACCCAACATAACAAGTATTTGTATTCTTGACTAGACTAACCCCAATAAAATAAAATTATGAGCCAATAAGAAAAAGGAAGATAAGTTAAATTCATAGGTAGATGTAATGAAGTTCTGGATATCAGTTACTTTTTATAATTCTTTTATTTTTCGGCTTCTACTAATTTCGACGCCTCATTCTCAGGAGGTGAAAATTAACAAAAATTACAAAACGTATGACAATTGAAAGTAATTCAATTCAATTTCAAAGTGGTTTTCAAAATACCTAGTTTTGAAATTTTTGATCGGTCGTAATTTTTATATTTGATAAAATAGAATATAATTGTAAATACAAATGTTTTACAGAACCGAAAGTAAATACTAAAAGTTTTTGTATTTTTTAAATATTGATATATGTAATAACATACAAAAACAAAATTACTAACAAACAAGAAAAACATGGCTAGTGAAACCGTCCTGAAAATACCTGAAAGCGTCAGACACTAGTTTCGGGCAGACCGAAGTTGCGGTAGAAAACAATTTTTTTTGGCTGAAACTGGCCCAAAACCTAAACCGATCTATTACTAATTATCGTATAATATAATTACAATTGTAAGTTAAATCTTAACTATTTCTTTATATATTAATTAAAAAGTAATGAATTATGGCCGCAAAATAGACTTTGACAGAAATCAAAAACTGATTTTGAATGATTATTTATAATTTTTTGTTTAAAAAAATATCACTTTTACGAGCTTCATACCCAAATACCTATTCTTTTTATGTTTTCCTAATTAGTAAGAGCCTAAAATCTTCACCTTCCTTCAAAACTTAGCTGAGCGTTACGGTACATTTACATACTATGACAAGTTAAAGTGCAGCTACTCTGAAATGGGAATCGAAAAAGTGTTTCTACTTGTGAAAGTTGTTTCCATGTGTGGGAAACAAATGTCCAAATAGTGAGTAAAATTAATTCAAGAACACTTCTTATGCGGTGAAATATGATGAAGAAATTCCAACTTTAGCACTTTCTGTTGGGGGCACGTAAAAATATAGACATCAATAAAGCAAGCACTCGAGAAATTTCCATTCGGGAAGGTGCAGTGCAATGGCAGCCAGCAGCCACCAGCCACTGCATGTCGCATATTTTAAAACATTCTAGCCACTGCGCGCCTATTACTCTTTATTCCCGCCTGTAACAAATGAAGACGTACGACGCACAGCCCTCTCTGCACTTTTGTTTACCGTTATGACGTAGGAATTTCCAATGAGAGCGCGCGGCGTAACGATCCTCGTACGTCACCGCAGAGAGAGCTTTATATATTATCATACGCGCTACACTTGCTGACGCTGGAATTGCTGTATATTTTATCTAACAACACCTGGTTAACGTGATTTACACCCGTGTTAATGTGCTGCACGAGACACCACGCCATTTTTGGGATTGGTTACGGTTAAGCCACAACCTAACATGAATTCGGACTATGTGACGTAATGGAATACATAATCTCTCTACCTACAAAATAAATACCAACCATATTTTGATTAACGTTTCATAACTGCTCAACTGTGATGTATATGCGCATTATATTACAGTTGATGAGAAGTTTGATATAATGAAATAATATACCTTAATGGTACTAACATAACAATTTTAGGTTCTTCAATAAGATTAAAAGACATGTTCGACAATTCGACAACTTATTAGCAGCGCATTAATGTTTGGTTTCGTTGCTATGTGACTACTTTTTGAATATGTTCGTAAAATATGTTTCGTACCGAAAAAAATAGAAAAGAAACCAAAAATATTTAATTTATTCTCATTTTTTATTTATTTACAATTTAGTGAAATTGACGAAAGATAATTCTACAGAAACTCCGTTCTATCACATCACTCTACAATTCCCGACTTTCATTATTATTTATAATTAAATATATATTATAATTTTCATATTCACATTCAGCAATATTACATTAGTTGTCCGATAAATTGAATTTTTGCCCTTGAATCAAATATGTTCCATGTATTTTTTTCTAATATATCTCAATTTTACTTTATTTATGTATGTATATGTATAGGAAGCTTTTATAAAAATACAAATTTATGTAAGAACCAAAACGATTAATAAAAATTCATATGATCTATAGAATTTTTGTAACGCTATAACGTCATGATTAGAGTTTAGAGTTTTGATTAATGAACCAGATTATATTTATTATTCTTAAAACACGTTGAGTGCACCAGAGACTAGCAGATACTTTCATATAGTGTTGACACGATATTTGCAGACACAGTCAGTATCTTGGAGCAAAGTTCCTAAAAAAATAAAGTAGACACTGATTTCTAATTTAGCTACAGCGGACAGACCCAGGAACAGACATCGGTATCTGTCGTGGCAAGTAACGTGTTAACAGTCTCCAAATTTGTCGTAAAATTTAAATACAATAGGTTTTAAATTTTTCTCCATCAGCAGATGAATTAAAGTTGCAATAAAAAATTAAACTAGTAATAATTGAATTAACGGTTTATATTTGCTATAAAGTGTTGCTGAAAAACTAGGGAAGTATTGCTTCCACTGACACTTCACCACAGATAATGTAGATTCCATTTCTAAATAAAATAGGAGAAATATGATTGGTTTTGTATGTGTAATAAGTTTGTATCTGGTGCTCGCAGGCGGCGGGTGATGCACCTGGTTAAGGCAAGTGTGAAATACTGCGTGGTGGGCCGGCTCCGACGCTATGAGTATATATGAATCCCGCGAGCCGAATAACAAACCGAAGGCGCCTGGGCCGGGCGCTGGCGGAGGCATTTGCACCCGAGCATATCGAGAGCGCGCAGATCGCGTTTTATTGTCTCCATAAACGACTGATTTACAGCACAACACCAGCCTCCGTAATCAACTCCACCAAGGAATACCTCCGCTGCCTCCAACAGAATCAATCCGCAAATTACCATCACTTTCATCTTTTTGCTGAATTTATTTTTAGTCGCCGTAGACCTTACAGTGTAAAGAAAAGATGTGATGTATTCTGAGAAAAAAGAAAATCAGCGAACGACTACTAACAGCATTAACATATACGTATAGGGTGGCTACCCTAACTTGGGGATTTAATATGTATTATTAATTTTTTGTAATTTCCTGCTACCCTAATTATTTTGAATAAAAAAAGGTTCAAATTACAGTTGTCGAGCATATAATTCTGCATCTGAATCAATAGGCTAAAGTAATTTTACGTGCCTTGTAACCTCAGAAATTAGGTATGAATATAGCAATATATGTATAAATAATAAAGTGGAACAACCAAGCAAAACAATTTATTTCTTTAGTAACAGATTAAAAATGTAATAATTACATTCAGTAAGAATTACATAGTAGTGTCACAGAATAGTTACATACAGAAGCGACACTCCGTGTCGGTACCTTTCATGTTACCCTATTCAGTTCTATGACCATGGAACATTGGGTAGACCTTTAATTTTTTTGACTTCCCCTATCTCTCCCTAAGATGTGACGAAACTTTCCGATTTTAAACAATGAGCTCTTTAAATTTGTTGACTTTTCCCATCTTTCTCTAATTTTTGTTTCTCTGTCTCACTGTCGCTTCTGTATACAGACCGCTGGCGACGGCCACACACAGATAAGTCGAGACACGTGTACCCACCCGTCTATTATACGGACGCATCGAAGCTTCCAGAATATTCGAAAGTTCAATTTCTCGATTATATAAACTCAAGCAAAGAAGACCGCGAGGACAGTCTGACATTAATACGAGTGGTGAGCATAAATAGTTAGCGATATAAATATCGTATAAATAAATAGTGCGTAGTATTAAGTTTTTAAATAAATATTCTTAGTGTTTATGTCTTTATTAATAATTTTTACTATTAAATTAGTGCTCATATTTTATTTATAGTGTTAGTTATTTTTATTATCTTTTTATAATTTATTATTTGTTCATTAAACGTAGTTATGTAAATATCCGTATTTTATTTATTTTTACACTTCACCTAAATAAATTAGCGTTGCAGTAGAATCAAACCTTAAGAATAAAATTTATTGAAGAATGATATCATTTTTGACATAGTCCCTTACGTTCTATACACGTCCTCCGATTCGTTTGTAGTAGATATGGTAATCACTTGAATCATGGTCAGAGGAATAAAGGAGATAGGATAGATAATCAAATTTCAAATTGTGGTACCCTTGCCTTGCCTTGCATCCCAAAAATACCATACCAGTGGCGTAACAACGTAATGTAAGGTCCTTGGCAAATTTTTAGACTGGAGCCCTTAAAGATTTAAGCTCTTTGTTGTTTTTATAATAAGTACCGTGTCTCGTAGAACCTAGTTTAATCAACGTAGAATTTAGCTTAATCAATGTTGATGCAATGAAGTCAGTAACTAGTTGAATTATATTCACTTTTTATTGTTGCAGTCATCCTGAAAAAAACACTGAACAAAAATTAAAACTGTTTTTCGGGCTTTTATTTCGGTAATATTGTCAATCACTAGATCAAAGTTCAAATTTTGTATCAAGGAATCTTCGATTGACAGTACAGCTAAATTGTACATCCTATCTTGTTTCGTGGAATTCGTGATATATAATTTTATTAATTTTAATTTTAAGAACGATCGTTTAAAAATATTATTAACGCAGAACGCAGGACATACCTTAGACAAACTTGATAACACGAAATAATTGTCCATAATTAATAAATCTGCAAATTTAACACATATGTATTTTTATAAAAATACAATCACGGAACGTGGTTCTCGGGGTTCCTGACATTTTGCCTGCCACACTATTGTTACACTTCTGCACCATAATCTTTTCTAACATAGTGTTACGATTCATATTTCCATGCTCATTTTCAACAATTACTGATTTAACAAACATATATTTCTATATTGTAGCTTCATTTTATTATAAATTTCAAGGGGTATTACCACTTCCACTCGGTGCAATTAAACTGTCCTTATATCAACATATTTAAGCATATATAAACAAGATATACATCTCAAAATAATATTTCTAATAACTTGTTAAACAAAATTTCAATCCGTACATTTTTTATCTGGAATATTATCTGGAAATAATAAACAAAATTATGTCAAGTACGTTTAAAATAAAAAATTATGAATGCTTCATATTCTGCTTACCTATCTTCAGATTAACTACACTTCACTAATGAATTATTAATTGGACAAAATGTAATATGTTCAAATGTCATTTTGCAACAGTCAGACCTGCTACGGATCTATTTACATACGATAAATAATTCACTTCAATTTAATTTGAATCATATGTAACTGAATATATGTCCGGTTCATCCATCACATTTTGCACAACGTAGAGTTATTAATTTACATTTTAGTTCTGCGCTTAGATAGCGAAGTTTAGCACCGAATTATTGCTGAATAAATAGTTTTTGATGTGCTACTAACTTTACGGAACGAAATATGAATTCACGTGTGTAAAATAGCAACGAGTGAATGTGTAATAAAGAAGTACAGCGCGTTGATGAATGAAGTTGGAACGAAGTTCCTGTTAATATCGCAATATGAAGATCTCCTGAAGTTCATAAACGAAACAAATTTCCTGATTATAATGAATGCATTGTGACAAAGTTTCATAAAGGTTAAATCCTAATTTCGAATTATTCCGTCGTAAATAAAACTCGCAAAGTTCCCTAAGCCCTGTGATTTGCATTTTCATATATCAAAATTACAACTAATTTAACTGGTTTTAATGAAGTGGCCTGTGAATTACGACGTTGTTTTATTTTGTCTCTTGGAGTTGTAATAAACACTTGCGAGTTGTTCTATGTTATCCTTGGATTGCATACGGCATATGCGCTACGCATGTGAACAAAAACAATAAAAAACATTATGCGCGCAAAGCTGTCTGCGATTATAATCACCAGGATTATTGCGATTTGGACATTGTACATAAATTTTATTCATATTAAATATTTTTTGTGTACTAAACTAATACTGCTTACCGGTATATTCTAAGTCTTTATGGGCTAGGTCAATACTATTTTTATATCTTTCTAGTATGCTCTTGTTTATTTAATGACGTGTATATGAAGTATATGAGGTATGTAATACCCTCGCGAACATTATTAATTGCTATGGAAATAATGCCAAGAACTGATATTGTACAGTGTATAAAAGAAGTAAATACAGTTATAAACTACTTTGCAAAAATTATTAAAAATTTCCGATTTTTTAATTGGGTTTTTATGAAAATGTAAAAGATATAAAGTGTTGTAGGCAACATGGAACAATATTTCAATTTATGTCCTGGCGTATTATAAACCCTTGGACCAAAGGTCTTTGGCCTCGTAAGATTTTCACACTCGATGGGTCGATTGGATAAATATTGTGATAATGTCCTTAGCACATTTAAAGAATAACTTACCTGCTTCTAGGAAAAATATATTCGACTCACCTGAAACAAAACATATGTTAATATATTTTACAAAAATTACAATGAAAATTAAAAATGCTTAAACATAAACGTTAGATATTGAGGAATCCTTAGATAGAAATAAGTAGATTTTAAAACATTCGATGACCAAGTTAATGACAAAACAGTATTTCGACATAAATTGTTCGGAATTCCATTTTTTTTTTGTTAAATCGAAGTTTAATTATTCTTAATGAAGCGAAATCGTGTAGTTAATATTGATTAAGTTTTAAGATAAATAGTATAAAATTTAAGTACCTATAGAAATTAAAAATATGTCAAAATCGTTAATTGTGGAAAAAAATGTCTCTCACTTAGAAAGCCATTTAAAATTTGTTTTTTCCAAATTTATTTTACTCAATTAACCTAAATTAATACACATTATGCAAGATTATTTTCATAATTCCTAATACAGTATCATTTTAGTCCTTTATAGTTATAAGATCCATTTGTAGTTTTGCAATAATTATTATTGTTTTTATTTTTCACTTCGTGATACATGTTTTTAATACTTAAACTTTTTTATTGTTTGAAAAAATCCTCTGTTTTGTGTGTTATAAACACATGTTCCCACATCTGAAATTGATCATTTCTGTAAGTTAACATTTTTTTTTATATTATTCATATGTTACTTTTACTAATTATTGTTTTCAATCATATAGGCTTTCTAGAAACCCTGATGAAGACTATAGATAGTCAAAACGTTGGTTATTTGAAATGAACTTTTATACACTGACTGCTGTTCAGTTTTTTCTTCCCAACATCGACAAACCTTTTACCTATTACCTTATTAAAATCTAATACTAGGAAGTATGTAACTTAAACTACTGTATTGAATGGTATACAGTCTGAAGGTGTCTTCTTATAAAAATACATATTTTGATTCTGTACTATATTCCCCGATAATTCAATAAATTTAATTATTTCTTGATTAATGGACTAGCTGAGTGTACTCTGGAAACTTACGAACTAAGGGTTAATTCATTATAAAAAAGTTATCCATGTGAATATATTATGATTCAGAGATTTTTTTTAAATAATTTCTATTAAAAACCCTGTATTCTCGTAACAAACTTTAAAAATGTAGTCTGTTTGATTGTTTCTTGACCATAACGTATTATACAAACTGAACTGTTTTTAACATGGGAAAACAAAACAGTATACATGAACAAAATACAAAATAATATGACTTCATATTCCATGCTGTACATCTGTCGAACCAGTTCCCTTAACCGCTGAAATGCACGCTCAACTAGACGGTGGAAAAAGCTTCTGATTTCATATTCTCTGGACGAGTGACGGATATTACCATTACAAAATCCATAAATAAAAATCATATCTGCATATTTAGCAGCACCCAAACCATTCATTGTGAAATAAGGTTGTAATCTTCTAATCAAAGTACAATAATGTCAGTTTAAACTAGCTATAAATCTTTGGTTTTCCAAAATTATCTTGATTGACAAAATTTGTACGGTAACTGTAAATAAAATGAGTTATTCAGCTATAGGTATTTGATGAAACATATATAACAATGGAATAATAGAACAATAAAACACTTGATGTTCATTTCACAGTTAAATAATTCCGGTATTAACTGTTATTTATAAAACTTTAGCGGTGTCATGATACAAATTGAACTACTATGAGCGTTTATTTAAAATATGATTATGTTTATGGCTCTGTTTATAATTAAATATCATTAAGTTGTAAATTGGTAATTAAAATAAATAGGATTTATTTATGTGATACTTTTACTACAAATAAACTATAGAATAAGGAATGAAGGCGTTAAAAATAAACTATTAAAGAGTGAAATGGAATCAGCAAAGATATACACGAAACTCTCTTTCACGACATAAACAACAGCCGAAATACATTCCCAAAATCTCGAAAACCGTTATGGAACAATCGTGGCATGTAACCAGAAAAATATTAGTTAAAGGTTAACCTATATGAAGGATTTTATAATAATAAGGATTTTATTTTGAAAACAGGTTTTTAAAAATTGGTAATCTGTTTAAACAGTCTAATTTATGGGTTAAATATTTCTTTTACATCTAATATAAGTTAATGGTATAAGAAATTTGATTCTGCAGAAAAGTATTTTATATTTATTGGCTTACATTAAAAAAGTATGAAATCAAATAATATATTTCATTACTCATAGGTGTACAAAGCATACTTTGCTTACCCTGTCTGTATGCCAATGTAATTTATCATCTAACATTGAACATCAAATCTGTACGAGTATTTATGCATTTCTCTTATATGCAATAAAGTTGATAAGAAATGATGGGTAAACGAGGTGAAAAGTCAAAAGCATTGTAGTGAGTGAATTTTTGGTTTGGTAGTGTGCAATCTTTCGGTGCTGCCTGCCTCGTAATAAACTGTTGCGATTAGCGCGGGAACGACGTGCGGGTAAACCGTTGTCGAATATTAATCGTCGTTCATGCGGGCGTAAGCGTACACACAATTTATTGTCGCTTATTAATAACAGCTAATAATAATAGGAACGCGCTAGTAGATATCAATTCAGTTTACGGCCCCTCACAAATCATAGCACCCACCCAGCCACTCACAACCCGTGAGGAGAATTTAAATTTGCTGTTTATTCATATATTAAACCCCTAAAGATAACGCCTGATATGTTTACAATCATATGAGAAATACTATCAACCAGAGAGTACTTAATTTAATTCAATTAAGTACGAAGTTAAAAAAAAATGGCGATAATGTTTGGTGAATATATCAGTCGTAGGTAATAATTAATTCTAATTCAAATATATCTATTCTTTGAAAGACACTGTTTTGATATTACGTGGTCCAATATTCTAAACTCTAAAGAATGTTAATAATTTGTTTCATGATGTTTGCTTAACAATTATTTCAATTTATTTGTGCTCGTTTTAATCCTAGGTAAGATACATTTTGTCAGTGCACATAAGGAAACAAAAGAAACAGTAATTATTTTATATTCATGTTACAGATCTATCAGCGCCGAGTAACAGAAAAAAGCGAAGCAGAAAATATCATTATTAACAATATTACACTATTCTGGAATCTGAGAAATAGTGTGGTGTACAAGACAAAATACATCCTACTAGATTAGAATTTTATACAAATTACTCTGACTTGTTAACTAATAACTTCAGATGGGATTTTAGGCTGTAAAATATACAAAAATAGGTAAAAAGTTGATTTAAACATTCTTGTTTAACTAACGAATATCTGGTACTTACCAATAATTTTAGGTGATAAATTTATAAATTATTTATTATAACTTTAAAAAATTATTAATATTTACTGTAACTGTCGTTATTTGTTCGAATTTATTTTACAAATTAATATTTTTCCAATTAAACAGGTATCCCTTATCTCTTAATATATTTTTATACGATGAAAATGAATATCCTACTTCACAGGATGTTGCATAAGCGTATTTAAAGTTGTTTGCACCTTTTGTATAGAGTATCCCTAATATGAAATCCAGAATCATTTTCGACTGAACAAGTGCTATCCACATGATGTAATTTTTTCAAATATCAAATATTTTCATTGTCACCAAAAGTATAGTTTCTGAAGATTTTGGCTTTGTGATGGTTGCACTAATTATTTTAAAATTATTGGAAATATAAAATTAAGGACGATGACAACAATTGCACAAGATCAAAATTGCCATCTTCATGTCATACAAAAATAGTAGGTAATCAGGTACAAAAATAAGTAAAAATACTAAAATCCCATCTCTTCTAATAACAAATATTACCAATTGCATCAATATTACTTAAATTTTAAGTTTCCGTTATGTACACATTGAAATAAAGTGTGAAATGAACTATGCAATATTCTTGTGTGCAAAATGTGCTTTTCTCTGTTCTCGATTTATAATTTTTTTGTAGTTGTAAAAATATGTAGAGTGTTGCATTTAAAATAAGAAACTTGGGCCTCATGTCTTGAAAACTACTGGTTTAAAAAAAAGTTTGGCTAGTTTAATATAAATTGATTGCTAATTTAACCGAACTCGTAGCTCTTATAGTTCTTAAGATAGAAATAGTGGACAAAATAAAATGAACTGCCTGTATATACGACATAATAACCATGTCATAGTTATATAATATATAGATTTATTTGTTATCATATTTAATTACTAATTGAACTATATTATCAAATTTAAATACATTTTCAATGTAACCTATGTGATAGTCATTTGTAATGATAATCAGGAAATGATGAAGAATGCAATATAGATTATAAAGACATACGATATGATGGGTATCGGTAGCTTACTTTCATAGCGCGTTACGACTCAAACAGAATGGAGTAAAATCTGAGCTAGAAATCCTCCGTTGGTAACCAAATATAAATAACGACTGCTGCGGAAAAAATTATAAGCTGTACGTCTCTTATACAAGCTGTATTCTGACAACATGCACTAATAAATTGTTAGGAAAATTGACTAACACCTAATGACATTCTCATCTCGAATTAATCTGCTTATGATCCTTAATAGAATGACGGGGTACTATCGTTATGTGGACATTTTAAAATGCATTTGAAAATATATGAAATAGTGCAATCGCTAGAGCGAACAATAGTTTCGAAACAGTCGAAAGTAGAAGTTTGTCGGTGGAAAATTTCTCAATCAGATATATGATGGGTGTTTCGCTAAACGCGTTACAAGCTATTCAGACTTGAATCGCGATGTCGAAGTTCGTTTTCCTGTTGAAATATTTACATTGCGTGATAAAATTCAATAACATTTCATTCGTTCTATTTTCCTCGACGTAACCCAATTTAGCAAATCCTCTATGTGGACAACTCCACTTTAAGTCATGTGGGTTTATTTTTAAATGTAATACTTACATAAATACTCTGAAATCCGAACTCGGAGCGAAATATTCTTTGCGGAGAGCAGAAATATGAATCTGGGGTTATTCTACCTGAAATTGCCTTGTTCTCTTGCTCTTATTGCAAAGTCTAAGCGGGAAATTGTCAGAAAATAAATACAGACATTTTTATCCTATTTTATCTCTAATGTTTAGTTAATAGCGCAAATCTACTTATTTGCAAGAACATCCGCAGTTTACCGACCTAATCTTCCTAACGCTTCAACAACATTCCACCATTTACATACCTAACGGGAACGGAATATCTTTGCTCGATACCAAACAACAAAAAATATTATATTCATGCAATTACTCTTCATATTTATTTCGTTTCATGTTGGAATACTAATAGCAGTATAGTTATTCTCGTAGTCATTCATTCAATATTGATAAATATAAATTCTACTATGTTCAGGAATGGAGTACTTATTGTTTTTTTTTATTAAATACTTAGAGCATGAAAATATCGTATCGTAATCAAATGTGAAATTAATGTCACCATTACTGTCACAATGCCAATTATCGTTTTATCATTATCTCCCGCCGTTTAAGAAAGGATAAGATATAAAGAGAAGGTTAAAATTACAAAGCAAGATTTTGAAGAATAAGCATTGTTCAATGTATTAAGCAGAAAAAATGATTAAATTAGGATTGGTATTAGTAATACGTTATACATTCTCTCTCGATCTCTACTCAAATGAGTATTTTTGATTAATTACAAAGTAAAATTACAAGAAGTATAAAATTAACAGAAAGTATCAGCACTTAATTAAATAATCTTAATATGTATACGAAATATACTATATAAAAAAGGAAAAACAAATAATGTTTTGAACATAAATTTTAATAATAACATAATAATACAAGTAAAAAAATAAGTAATAAAGGGAATCACATTGTAAATTCTGTCAGTGATCACTCAGACACGTGGTCACTTTTCGTTTATATTTTGAAAATGTGTCATTGAAATCAAGCTCGTTGTAATAAATACTAAAACTCGACACATAAAAACTACTGGACTGGAGTAATGAAAATTAGTGAGTGAGAGTTCACAAAGAAAAGCTTGTGTGGAGCGAGTATTACGTGGCCGTACATGAAAATTGAGTTCGTGTAAAAGATTACGGCTGTGTATGAAATGGTTGATTAATTTATATAAAAACAAAAGTTGGAAGTGAATGCGACGAATGTACAGTTTTTAAAGACTGAAATTAGTCCTATATAAAGTCTCATAATCCGTATTCAGCCAAATATGATGTAGGTATACGAAAATATAATATATTAGATTTTTTTTTTGAATTTTTTCAAGTTTGTTCATATAATTGTAAAATGGACTCAGTACCAAGTATCAATACTTTTTTGCTTTTTACGAATGAATAATAAAGAAGCATAATTGCATCAATATAGTGAAAATTATTTGATGCACGAAGTATAAAACCGAGGGTTTTCATATGCATCAGAAATTATATTTCGCGCCTCTGTCCAATGTAGAAATGTCAACTTAAATATTTTTAGCATTTTATTGAAAATGTAAAACGTAATTTAAAACCAATATTTTTAATTCTCTATTCATATTATACTCGTGTTGTACGATTATGACTACGTTAATTGTTGAAAAATATCAATTCACATTCGTATTTTTTTTTAGGTTAGAACAAATCGTATATAAAAACCTATAGTGTATAAAATTTTGAGTAGTAATAATATTTCTTTAATATATTAAAAGTATCATCGGCGCAAAAAATCTTGCGTATCACACGCTCAGAAACTCTTTTGCGAGATCTCGCATTTGCAGGCCTTGCAAATTAAATTCGCTCTCACCAAAGTTTAGTTTCTGGACTAGTGATCCAAATAACTATTGTCAATATGTTGGTTAAACTGTTTATTGTTGAAATTCATTCCGAGATCTTTTGTTATTGTAACCCTCTTTAAAGTATTATCATATATTACATAATCATGTTTTACATTATTTAACTTTGTGGTCATACTTTGACAGACAAATAACAATAGCTCGCATCATTGTTTTTTTAAGTAGAAGTTTCGTTTATTTAGCCAAAAAAAAATGCTAATACGTACATGTTTCACAGCATACTTAACGCAAGACAATTATTTCTAGTGTTATTTAACTACAGTTTAAGCTTACGAGTATATAGAAAATGAAAGTATGAAAAATAACAAAACTGGTGTAAATTTAGTTTTTTATGTAGAAAAACTGGTTTTTATTTTTTTGTCAGGTAAGTTTTAAATTTGACATAACGATTGAATAATATTATTCCATCGAACTGTCAATATTATTCAATTAGCAACAGTAACAAAGGTCATTAATTGATAAAAAAACGACTGAATTCTAGATATATTACTTGACAGTTATGGATAAAAATAAATAACTGTCTAATTAGCGCTTATAATGTTTCTATTCTATTTTTATCTATGTCATTTACCGGTGCCTATCAATTTTTAACTTCTTCTTCAAGAGACATTTTAAACACCCCCAGAGCCGACACTAAGCACTTTAAACAAGATAGCATCCACATTTTTTTTTTATTATTGCAACAGAAAAACCAATATTTGGCGCTAAAGAACACAAAACAATAATATTTAATAAAAAGTTAAATTGATGTTACGGAAGATATACCTAAGTAAAATGCTATTATTGTTGATAATATAAAAGTGTATAATAAACAAAGGGTGTAATATAGTTTTCTACCAGGAACAAGCCAGCATTGAAACATCACAATTACGCTTAGATCGCATCTTTTAATGAATCCCCCACCCGTTAATGCGTCCCTGGGGAGTCGGCGGGTATTTTTCACAAACCACCACCGCGGCGCTCGTGTCGTACTATTTATATCCCATTTAGAAAATTGTTTCTTTCTTTTTTTCTCTCTGCTGTCCCTGTCCCCATCATTACGAAATTGCGATTTCTCTCCGCTGCATCTATGCGGGGTAATTGGAGCGCGACCCGACTGAAAGAGGTTGAGGTTACGTGGGGTTTTGTTTCCACACACACGGAGACACACGACTCTGAGGGTAATTAAATGGGTGCAGTCTCACAGAAAAGACCACTGAACATTCAAACAACTATTCCATTTCTCTATTTATCTTAAAGTAATTAAAAGAAAATACCGCTCGCTGACCTTCTACAAACCTGCTTCTCAATTTCAACGTTTATCAATATTTCGCTTTGTAAATGAAAATTAAATAAACATATAATAGTCTTCTACATAGGATGTGACTTTACATTGTACAGGATGTCTCAAATAACTATTTAAGCATGGGAATCTCTAGAACGGTAATGGTTGGTTAAATTAGACTAATGTTCCACAATAAGGGACCATTTTAACGATGTCTTTGTTTTTCTAAAAAATGCATAGCTTACTAGACATGAACGAAAATGTGAATTTTACCACTTTTAACTTCTAAAAATAAAATATTAAGTGATTTTGGTGTCCACCTTCTGCAGACACTTTTTTATAATGAATTTACGGGGATTCTCATTTTTTTTATCGCGTACCATTTTCAAGTTACCGTTGTCAACTGTAATTTGTCATATGGAGCTTATAGCCGGTTGTGATAATTTTAAATAAAGATTTTTGAAAAATTAAAATAAAAACTTTTTTTTAAAAGATGAATTGCTGGGTTTCAGGCAGTAAAAACGAATAATTCTCGTCGTCGTTTCGATCCTACACGGGAACATCCTCAGAATGTGAATCTGCTGTATTTTACTATTAATTTAGTAGACATTATTTTTTTTTTATATATATTCATTCTGTTGTCATACATGTATAGCATAAATATAAAATTTATGTTCGTTATAATATAAAATTGTTAAAAAAATATATTTTGCTGAGTGGAAATTTATATGTGTAGACACATTTCAAGAACAATATGGATAATGAACGTCCAGTCAAGAAATCTTCCATTCCAAAAACGTTTTTGTTTATCAAAATAACCATTGTATAGTTAACTATTAAAAGAAGAGAAGAAAATGAAGTTGTTCAGGCAGATGTAGAGGAACCAAGAACACTTGCAACAAATAAAGACATCATTAAAATGGTCCCTTATTGCGGTAAGTTTGGTTTAATTTAATCGACCTCGTATCTCTTACCGTTCTCGAGAACCCCATGCTTAACAAGGAAATAATATTTTTTATCTACTGCTGAAATCAGTTATAATAATAGTCATATAAAAACACAGAACATTATCGAAAGAACCTTTGGCGTTTTAAAAAGATGATATTGGATTTTATTTGATTATGTTGAAAATTAAAAATTAGTTTCGTTTCACCTTCATTATTTTTATATTATAGTAATTTGTCCGTTTAAGACTTATGTGCCTATATTCTATATCTGGTTTCGTATTTCCTAATAAATATGAATTATTTTCTTTGATATTGGTTTACGTCACCAAATTCAACTCTCAACGTCAAACTTACCAACCCTACAGTAAAAATTTTACAATACCACTGAAAAGATCAAACATAGTGTACGAATCCAAACCAAACTGGAGGATTTAGAATTGAAACGGTATTGAAAAAGTGGTACAAATTTTAAGGTAATTTGTCCAATAATACTAATTACTTTTTGTTTGAATGTTTTTCTTGTACACAAAATAAATATCTTCCAAAAGTATTTCTATTTAATGGAAAAATTATAAGTATAGGTAAGAGACAATTTCAGCAGTAACATCTCGGTAACAACGTCGAGTCATGAACAATGGTCTCGATTTTTCAAAACGAGACGAGATTGAGGCCTGGTCTCTTGTCGTGTGGTAATAGCTAATGTCTAACTCCAAACCCACATGTATGTATTTTCGAGTATTGGATAGTCAAGGAAAACAAAAAGAAATAAAAACAGTAACAACTATAAATAACCAAGGCGCTTAAAAAATATCAATTACAAATCGAAATTGATATTCTGTAAGGTGTAAAGTAATAGCAAATTAATCTAAGACATTTTCACATTGAAGCGCGTTCTTTATTTGTCTTGTTACGTACCAACCACAAATAACGATTACCGACATAGATTTGCAATTTAATTTTGTAATTAATATTTGCAATTGTAATCAAGTTTAAACGATAGCAACCAAAATTATGGAATCATACTACAGTTCTGTCTAGTAGAGTAACAAGACTTATTTTGTTTTCACTTCTTTGTAAAGTAAATATTAAACAGTTTTCCCAATAAAATTCCTGAAACTTGCTATACGAATAATTTGAAATTGAAATGTTTAAAATTTAATCATCTGAGGTGACCTGTAGGTAAAATTCTAGATCTTTCTTCTTAAGAATGTTCATTTCAAATTTATGTCGGGTGTAGGATAGACGCCATTGATTAATTGAACAAGGTTTCCAATAAAATAAAATCTGTTTACCGAATGCTGAACACTAACTTTTAATATAAACAAATTACTAAAGTAATATAAATAACATAAATTTGCTATTTGTATTATTGTCAACCAATCAAAAACAAAAAAAAAACATTACGAAATTAATATTAGCAGATTCGTTGCCACTACTTCATTTATGAACCCAAAAAGAACAATATTTCGAGTCATTGCAGTACATCTTGCTATTGATACACTTTCTGCATTTTTGATTATATTATCTACATATCTTCCGATAAAAGGCTTGAGTATAACATTATGATATTATGGTCATATATTTTGGAAAAAAAAGTGGATCACGTTTCCTTTCCTTCGAGGTAAGATGGCCATAGTTCTATTTGAATTCCACTATCATTAACATGACAACAAGCTTTGCACTGCAGCATAATCTACATAATATGCCGATGATATTATATATTTATACAGGATGTATAAAACATAAATTTTAAATAACTTACCTTTTACACACTGTTTTAAAAGTTATTTTAACAAATGACACATCAATATAGCCGCTGTACGCCATACTTAATGAGGTCCTGAACCCTTTTTTATTTTCTGAAATAACAGAGTGAAATAAACATAGTACTGAAACGCGACTAAAAATATGTCATGGTAAGCGAGATGTCAATTTTTAAAGTGAACATGTTGGCCTCTGACGTTATCTGTCTTCGCCGAAGATGAACAAACTGTTCTAATTGTATTGGATATTTTCATATTCATATAGCTAAACTATGTTTTTATACAAATTTCTATGTATATGAATGAAAAAATTATTATTAGACATGAATAAAATATATTTTTCGTAACCAAAAAGAAGAAGTTCTAAGAAATGCAGACACGTGATTGTCTTTTTAAAATCAGGCAACCAATAAAATTACTAAAGACAGAGGACATGGCAGGATATCTCAACAAAATTTATTCTTTTATAAGTCGTGAACAAAATAATATTTAAATGAAATGTTTTCACTAACACTCATTAATTGTTGCATATTTTCATATTTTTCTGCGAAATGGAAATATTAAGACAATGGTTCAGAACCCTATTAAACGCCATCTGTTTCAGCATTATGTAAATATAAATCTGGGCCATCTCTCTTAGGTTTACCTTAATTTTCAGTATTATTATTGTTTTCTATACGATCGCAAGAGCTGCCTAACAAGATCGAAAATAATGACAATGTCCCAATTATGTTTATATAAATAATCATAAGATCATTCGAAATGGGTCGAAGAAACAGTAATGGGCGAATATGGTCCTTATGCTTGCGGGCCATATACTCGTTGTCATTACCTCCTTTGCACATAAATAACCAGAAATGATGTACTCAGATATTCTAGTGTGTAAATGTTATAATTTATTAAATATAACATAGACAGATTTTACTTGTAGAGAAGTTGATCCATCTATAATATTGGGTTTTTTTCGTAGAAAGTGAGTTCCAGTGTTCATTACGTGTAAAAATCCCTGGTTATATGGTGTGCGATGGTCGTTAGAGCTTCAGAAGTTGGTAAATTGAATGATTGAGTAGTTGGCCAGTGCTTTGAAATTAAATTTAGTTATCTGAGATCGGCTGCGTTGCTCCCCAGCTTGATTGATATAACAGCCCGGTGTCTGTAGACACGACCAGGTCCCTCGGTGTCTTACTTGCTAATGTCAATTAATCGCCTGCACTTCATCCCACAGGAGAGAGGTACAAACACAAGAAAATCATAATCCGACTCATCTTTATTAAACAAAATATAAAATAAAAAATAATTTTTGAAATTGAAAAAGTATAAAATTTAAAATATCTGAATGTCCGAAGTTCATTGTCACAATTAAATTTAAAAACAAAATTGTTCCTTTTAAGAACTCGTCGATGAGGATCGTATCCGATGCAGTATACAATATAAGGTTTAAGGCAAAGATCGTTGTTTATTACATTGAATCTTATTTTACAACGATTTTTGCATTAAACCTTATATTGTATACTGCATCGGATACAATCTTTATCGACAAGTTCTTGAAAGGAACAATTTTGTTTTTAAATTTAATTGAAAAAGTATAAAGCTCGTTCATTTAATTGGTAAACTATTGCTATAGAGCTACAAAGTCTGTTAAATTAGCAAACAGTTTCTATTTCACAAGACTATATCAATAAGCAAATTTTTTTTCAACCACTGATTCTTAAAATATGGCGACCAACTTCGGGGTTTTAAATGGGACCATATTTTTTAATTTGCTTGGTCGATAGAGAATTTATTCTGAATTCTGTGATATAATATTTGCATGCCCTTAGATAAATAGTTTTTCTTAAGAAAAATGTGAATATGGATTTAAATTTTTAGAGTGCTGTGATCGATGTATCCACGAAAGTAGAGAATTTGAGGGGAATTTTTAAATTTTTGTGTTTGTTGTTATTTTTTCTAAAATTATTGTTTACATTCACGTGTATCGTCCATAGCACACAAATTATTGTCTGTAATTATATAAATATATACAGAGTGTTTAATGTTGTTATTGTTACTGATGATGAAGAAAATAATTTCGCGTTGTTTGTATGTATGATCTCATTTAGAATAACAAAGTTGGTCTCCATATTTTGAGAACCACTGGTTGAAAAATAATAAATTTCTGCCTATTGAATAGTATTGTGAAATAATAATCGTATGCTAATTTAACCGACGAAGTAAATCCTATAGTTCTCGAGATAGCAATAGTGTATGACTTAAAATGTAAAAAATATTCGGTTAACCGTTCTAACATCTAGTTATTGAAACCGTTTTATAATTCGATTGGTAGAAACGTGTGTTGGCTCTCGTTGAAACATCTTAGTTAATAATAATTAAGAAAAAACACTCGGTAAACGTTTCAAAACTTTAATTAACAATTATTTCCATCCCATCATCAGAATAATATTCTGTAGATGGTATAGAAACCGAAATGGTCATAAATAACTGTTAATCGTTTGGAAATGTTTACGTGTTTTTTCCCATTTTATAATTACAATTTTAAAGAAATTGCTTTTAATTACATATTACTTTTAGCAATGAACCCTAGCTATGTATTTACTTCTAATAGTTCCACTGGTGATTTCTATTAAATACAAGAGGGTGTTCTGCTTTTCACAGTACTCAAAAAAAATATGTTAGTTACTCATTGCCATTTCAAGTAATTTACTGAAAAACGTGAATAACAAAACAATGTTACACTGAATAAGTGGCTATTTTCTACTAATCAGATTTCCAATTAATCAATAAACTGGTTAACTGGTTTTCAATTTCTTCAAAATAATACAAACCGGTGAAGCGCTATGACTACATGGAATAAGTCATATTTGAAAGGTAAAATACATATTAAGGAACAAATTTTGTACACCTACAAAACAAACCAATAAATAACTCTTTTATTTCGCCACATAATTTTAAATTAGCCTGATTCGAAATCGTTAATCATTATTGTATTTGTGCAAGTAGCAGTAACCCAGTAACAGAAACAATTGAAATGTCTCGCAAAAAGAGTAATATATTTTTAAGTCGTTCTAATTCATTTTCCAGGAATAACAAAAATTCTATGATGTAATTGAAAAGTTGTGCAGTAAATCAAAACTTTGCGGGCGATATTAACAAATCATGTAGGAATATTTCATCCCAGGGAGTTAGAGATGTGTATAATTCAATTGAAAGAACAGTAAAACAGAAAAACGTAATGTAAAAGTTGCCCGTGGTGTGTTTAGTGCATAGAACCCTGCATAACATTACATGGCGTTTTTCCCAGCTGCATCAGCTCCAGCCTGCAAGAAGACGAGTGCGAATTTAATTATGCTAATTGTCCTGTGAATTTTAAATTAAAATGAGCGCGTTTAAGAACGGCAGCAGCGCTGTGACATTGTAATCAGGGCCACTTTTGTTCCCAGACACACAAGAGGTGGAATTATTCTTCTCTTTCATAAATATATTCATACGGACCAAACAATGGAATCTACAACTAAAATATTATTGAACGAACATTTTCAATGCATTGCAATTGCCATATATCCTTTTAATAATAAATCTGAAGAGTATTTAGTTTTCAGTGTTTCGGTATTTCATATTCTAATTTTTCATACACGTAAAAAAAATTATTGTGGGTATTAATTACTCTAAAATTTTATATAGTTAATTGTAATATTGATTTATCAGTACGAAAGTATGTGAACACGTGCGGATTTTTAATGAAATTTATAAAAATTGCGCTGTGCGACAAACAGGATGTTTGTTTAATAATTCCTATCTATATTGTTGGTTATTCGGTTATGTTTTGCCACATAATACCAAATTGTGAAAATAATTCAAACCAATACGATCAATGATGCTTATAAGTCATTAATTTACTTATTACATATTCCATGTTACTTCTGTATATATATTATTTTGTACAACAATTAATACAATTCATAATTGTTTACACTTTACATTTCTCATTTTATCTTTTAAAATGATACATTAAATTGGACAACTACATTTGTCAAACTTTGTAAACATATGAAAAGAAATTATCTACTTTACTGAAATACACAGTTGTATAAAAAACATTTTATTTATAAAATGTTTAACTATTAAATGTGAAATTACATGAAAGAAAGTATTTACTAATTTTCGAAAAAAAAAATAGTGGTATATACGATTTAAAGTTCCCGTTCCAATTGACCAGTATTGAAAGGTATTTTTCTAGGATATAATGTTTAAGTGAAGTATTCAAAGATTCAAGTGTACAAAAATTGTTTAAGTACCAATTTTTGAAATGTTTCTACCTATCAGATTTGAATTCTCTTGTATTCTTGTTTCACATAAACACGCACACACACATCTGCAAACGTCATTGAAAAACGTCAATTTATCAAAAAATCGATTTGGGATTTTTAGCATGATGTCCGTACCTTTCTTACCTAAATAGCCTAAAGTAAAAAGAATTAAAACAATTGAATATTAATATGATAAGTAGTATAACAATATACAATATTATATCTTACATTAATTCTATGGTCAATGGTTTGTGTTGTAGTAATACGCAATATACTGAATTTAACTCGAGGTTACTAGTTGTATTTAAGAAACATTATATTACTCTTACTTTTTACCCCCCAATAAGGTATAATATATAATACCTAGCCTCAATACAAAACGAATGAATAATATAAACATATAAGTCCTATATTTCGGCATCTACGGCTTTGGCTTATTGCTTAAGCAGATAAAGTAGACCAACCTGAGTTTGAATTCAATCGATGTGAATTATTAACCGCTTCCCAATAAACTTGTTTCTCTCCACATGAGAAGTGACATCTGGAAAGCGGTTTTTTTAACAAATGTATGTTCTAAGTATTAAAATCTTTCTTTGCCAAAACATATTGGCACATGAAAAAATGAATAAAATGCATCGAGGTTTATGTACGCATTTTTTTTATCATTACTTTATATCCACGACATTTACAACAGTGGAAAAAAAATACAGCTATGCAATCATTATTTTATTTTGGAAATACAAATTGTGAAAGACTATTAATACCTGAAAATTAGTATTTTTATGGCGAAGTGCACAAATTTCTAATCTGCATATATTTCAACAAATTGAAATAAATGCGAATATCAACAGATGACGGTAATAATAATTCTTTATTGTATATTAACTGCTAAAGCTATTTCATGATACGCATAATGAAATGATAAGCCAAATACAAATATCTATCTATACCTTGCTCGGGATTCAAACCGGATGCTATTGGTATATGTAGTATGGTATATTTAATATCTGATTATTGAGATTTTTGTAATTTACTTCACTGGGTTCTGAGTTTTAAAACTTGAAACATTTATCCCCATAAAATTGCAAAACGTTGTAATACAATAATATGGCTACAATTGTTATTATTATTTATAATATATTTGACCAAAAAGCAGATCAATCATATTATTAAAAAATCTTAGTAAGAAAAAAACGTAACTGAAATGGATGCTACGACTATCTACGTACGTATTTATTAGTCTGCCGTGATAGGTGCAGACAAAGGATATTAAATAATGATGTGGTTTCCCTATTGTTAAAATTTGGTACAATATAATGTTACTATAACAATAATGTTTGCTCCTACTTGCTGTGCTACATAAATAAAGACTTGGTATAGGTTGACACAAAATCAAACACAATATTATAGTTATTTTCTATAAAACTCCGTTGACAATCGTAACCAAATAAAGATATTATTAGAAACTTACGACGTTAAAACTCATGTTGCTGTGGGAAATTGTTTACGTCAACGGTGGTGCGAAAAATATATGTTTATAAAAGGGGTTCCCACCTTTTTTATAATTTTATTTTAAAATCAGATGAAAATGTTTATATTAATAAGCGAATTATGTGACGAATATGTTTTTTTATGTCAAATTATTTTCTCCGTTAATAAATTATTATTACAATACTGCTCATGTCGTTATGCTTTAATAATGCACAGGTATTCTTATTATTTAAGTTTAAATATGATATTTAAATTTAAATAAAAAATGTTTGAGAATAGCAGGGACACGAATGATGCAAACATTTAACACATTGCACATAAAAAAGAAACCTCATAAATAATACTGTAGATGAAATAATAAAAATGAATATATGACATAAATATAACTTCTAATACTTTAAAAGTGCACAATTAAAATGTACTGTGATTCAAGATCACGCCACTTCTGTTCTTCTAGCTCATTTGTCAGACTTGTTGGCGGCATTTTTTACTTACTTTACTTTACTTACACTATAACAAAGAGCCCTTTTATTAGGGAAGTATTTTTATTAAGTATGACATTTTATTTCTTTATTAGGATTCATTATTCTGCATATATTTTTCAACAATTTTCTCTTAATTCGATTGAGCTAGCTATTTGTGTTACTGTTACTACGTAATAAAGTACATCTATTGTGATCCAAAAGAAAAATAGAAAAACAGGCCTGGCTAATTCTTCGAAACTAGAAAAGCTCTTTAGTGAGATGCAGCACACAATATTTTCTATTCTACATATATTTGAAATATAAATGCCACTGTATCACAAAGATGTTTTGAGAGTTTTACTTGAATTGACAAATAAAGTAAAAATCAATGGTGTAGCTAGAGGGGGATAAAAAAACAAGGGAGATATCTTTAGCCGGGCGTAGCATCTTTGGGCGCCAAATTTATTATTGTATAACTATGAGTGAATTTTAGAATAAAATGTATTTCCCTCTTAAATGTACTTTTAGTGTCAAAATATGTTACGAAATGCAGGTTATCATGTTCCAAAAGTCAAATAATTATTACGTCGTGACGCACAAAAATTCACGACCTATATTCACCACTATTGTAAGTCTTAAAACTTTTAATCTAGCAGAGAGTGGATTTCGTAGTTGGTTTCCAAAATACTTGGAAAATGCAAATTCATGTGATGTGTCTAAATATTTATTTTAGTTGTTTGTTAATACAACGCAATAATTGGAAAATTGTGAATCTAAATTCCAAAGAAGGGATTAAATGACAATATTTACTAAAATCACATACTGATTTATTGCAACGAATACTACAGTATCATTATCAGAAAAGTAAGTGTGCACTGATTTTATAATTTTGTTTGATTGTTCTTCCCTCAATCAACATATCATACTTCACACACAAATCACTATTTTTCACGTCTTTTTTTAAGTTGATTTTTGTCAAGATCATTAAGTTTTCTTATTTTTTTTTAAATGTTTGATAATCCACCTAATTATCAGTAATAATATAGTAGTAAATAATGTAATCCAATCTCCTTGAATCTCATATATTGGACAGAATCAGGGTTCAAGGAAAGCGAATTATTTTTGCATTAAAATGTAAAATATAAACCGAAAGAGAGTAGTAGAACAGAAATGGTTTTACATATTTTAAAAGTAGCAAAATGGTGTGAGTTTTGTTTGTTTGTATAGTGTTGTTATTTTGGAAACGAGTTGAAATCGCGTAAATACACTGATTTCAGCAATTTATGACTGATTATAATTTACAACCGCGGGAGATAGCAGTAATTGTTTTGGTGGGATTGTCAGCGGATAATACAGCAGATATGCACCACCTAAATATTGTTCTATCTCATTACACACACGTTCTTTTAATTACAAGATATGAATATTATGTATAGTATTTTTAATGTATATTATATAAGTCGAACTTTCATAAAACTGTAAAGGATTTTATGTTAATATGAGTATAAAATCCTCTGGAATATGATGCACGTTGTCATAGTATTAATACATACAAAATAATATATAATAGTAAAAACATGAATTTCATATTTTGCTTTCTGTGTTCTCTACTTGATATTTTGGTAGCCATTGAAAACATTAAGAAATCACAGATCTTCGTAAAAAAAATTCTCCGCAGAATTGTGAGGATATTCTGGCTACAGAGAACTAGAAATGAAGATAGTTATGGAAGAGAAGTAAAGGAAGAGCAAATCAAATTTTACTACAAAAATATAGACCTAAATTTTAAAAATTAATAAATACTTTATATAGTTATATTAATTAAAGAAATATGTTCATCGCACATATACAAATATAAAATCATACTGCCAAGAAACTTTTTTTTATCCAAATCAAACATTTGTAGCAAAGTCAAGTCATGAATAGACTACCTGAATTATATATTTGTTTATATGGTGTAAAATAGTTTTATAAATGTAACTGTCTGCTTTTTTCTCTCATTGTTTTTTATTTTAAAATACCCTTCTCCGCGGTTTCACTTGTGTTTCTATTTCATTTTTGTTGTTAGGTAGGCGTAGATAGCATATGCACCGTCTTTAACAGGTACGATAATGAAATAGCGAATAAATGTGTCATCTTTGCCATGTTTATACGAAAAAGATGCTAGATAACAGTTTAATAATTATTGAAGTAAAAATTGACGACGTGAGAATCAACTGGGAAAACCCATTCTAGTTATTTTGTGTTTATTAATGTTTAGTCATTTTAACTGAAATAGTGATATTTAAAAAACAATGCATATTGTGAGTAATAAAAATAAAAGTCTTTACTGAAAATATAGAAATTTCTTGATACTATACATATCAAAATTGATAAAAAATCTAGTCTTATAGAACTACTTGATTTTTCTTAGACTATAAATATTACTATTGACTTGAACTTAACGTGATTAATGAATTTAAATCAAGTGTGAAACCCCAAAAACATTGTGAAAAGTTATTCGAATTTTAATCTGCCTAGTGAGTTTTGGGTTACCTGCATTAGCATATTTGCCTAGAAACAATATATGTAAATGCTTATTACTTGAGCAAATAGAAACGTATAATTTGTGTATTGCATACGATATTCTAATCGGAATTTGATTAAGTTGATTGCATGCTCCTTTCGCCTAATTGTATTTGACTAAATAAAGCTCAAATATTAGCAGAAATTGATTACAGATAGGCTAATAGCTTTAGGTCTGATTGATCAAAGGGTAAAACAATAAACATTCCAGATGCATGTACACATCTTGTATAATGATTCCAGTACAACACACAGCTCTTGCCTCCGGACCGACACACTGCCTGCACATCCGGCTGAGGGCTACCCCATCCGATCTGCTGCAACCAGAGACGGCCTCTGTTTATATTTATGTTCTACCCATATAGGAAATCGCACCGTTATTACTATCACAGAGATGATTTTCAAATTATATTGTGATTATAAATTGTACTGCAAGATAATTTCGTCTATAATGCACTTTGTGGAACAAAAGCAATAGAACGGTATTACTCCAAACGCGTACAATTTTGAATTTAATAACTCAGATTCATATTACTATTTAAATAATTACGTCGAACAGTTATTTTAATAATGAGGTAATATCAAGCAATTATTTTATATCATTCTGGTAAATCGACTATTTCGAATAAACCGTTCCATCCATTTGTGAGGTCACACGAGTTTTTAATCAAAATCGGTACAGGCGAGAAAAATCAAAGTAGACCTCTTGCCGAGAAAAAAGCTAAACTTTGTTAATCTGTACGTATCACACATATACTGTATTTAAATTTAAATTAATGATATTATAGTCTCCAACAGCACGCAAATAGTTTTATATTCAATCCTAGTAATGGATTACATAGTAGTATAACAAGGCCGGTTTTGGATCAAATGATCTCCAGGTGTCCTGATTCAAGGTCGCCCACGGCTCAGACGCCGCTGTACACGCGAACTCACCAAGGTCATTGCCCCTGATCTCATCCCGGCCCCACCAAACGCAGGTCACAGAACCGGCCTTGTTGAACTACTACTCCTAATTTACACATTTACACAATACACATACTACCTTAGCTGTGTTTTCCGACACCATTTATAGCTAGGTTGTTTCACCTATAACAACACGTTTTCTTTATATCTTTCTCCAATTTAGTTTCAGATGTTTTAACGTTTCTTCTTCTTTACCACATAGTTTGCATCACCTTTCTTCCACTAATACAAGTACATATTGTGTCATTTTCATTCTTCGTTTCCACACTAGAATTTCACGATTCTCTTAATATCTAATTCTTTTAATAAATATCGTTCTTGGGTACTGGTCTTTTTTTGGCCTCTGTCTCTGTTTCTCAGTGTTTCTGTAACTGATATTTTACTTCTTCTTACCTTTTCTAATACTGACACTAACAGGCCATTTCTTTCATAATACATATAATTTTATGATTAATAAGATCTTTTGTGGTCTTTGAAGTTATAACTCTAGGAAAATACTTAAACACACTGGTGAAATCTACTCCTCGATTTCCAAAAACTGCATGTTTTACTTGATTCCGTTGTGGCGGATCCAAATATCTTTTTTTAATAATGTCATAAAATTTACTAATTAACATAAAATTTTATAATTAAAAATATAATTATCGTACTAAACAAAACAAAATTATACAAACAACAGATTTTAAGGTAAGTCGAGGGAAGTGGGCCATGATTTTACAGCGTAAACTGGAGCTTATGTTTTCGGACCATAATTTAAACATCATATTCGTTTGGAAAATAAATTACTTCTATACTTCTATGCTATATATTACCTTACTATATTGTGAAGGTTTTGAACTATTCTGATTCGGAGTAACTGGGTATGTTTGTAGTAGTATCTGGAACTACCATCAACATTTTTTTTTAATTTTCTCTCAACTTGCATTGTGGAAAGAACAAAGCACATGCTAGCACAGTAATTAATAAAAAAAGTAATTATAAACATTAAAAAAAAAATCAGTACAACAATTGATTGATTGTGCCTCGTATCCCTCCGTTTCTCTATTCACAATTTTAGAAACCTAAAGCAGGAGTCTTGCTAAAAACCTTTACCAAACAAAAGTCTTCCGGCTAGAAAAGAGAATGATCTCCCATTTGTTAGGAAGACTAAAAATCGAGAATCTTGGTCACTGTCTTGTAGGGAAATTGCTTGTTTCATACCACTTTCTTCAGAATCAGTATCCAGTTCTTTGCTTTCTGAAAAAATAGACCATGGCAGAAGTTTTCTGTCGGATATCACACACATACTGTATTTAAGTTTATTGATAGCTGGCCCAGTTGCTCCCGATCTGTGGACCAGTTACCCCTTTAGGGAAACTGAATCACCCATCAAGAAACTGATAATCAGTTTGTTCATAGGTGGTCAGCCAGTACGGTTGTGTGGTCGTGGTGTGTCTTGTCTGATCGTGTAGATAAGCAACATAGCCCGCCCAGTCCAATTGGATGGGTTGCCGCACAACGGCTCGGTGTGTGCTGGCCTTGCAGAGACTGTAGGCTGACAACCTGCATCACTAAAATGCAAGTAAAACATGTCACGAAACAAGTACTTCAGGTACTTGAGGCCTAATCGGCTTCATCAAAATCTGGATCTACTTCCGGAAAACTAAGTAAGGGTTGTGTCACAATAGATCTTCTAGGTCGCGTTGACAAAAAGCGATAAAACGCTTAAAACCCTCATATACATACAATACAATACAATACAATACCCCTTTAGGGAAACTGAGTAACCCATCAAGAAACTGATAATCAGTTTGTTCATAGGTGGCCCAGTTACCTCTTTGGGGAAATTGAGCCAGCCATCATCAAACATCCATTAGAAAAGTACTTTTTAAACTTACTAATTAATCAAATTAGTTCAAATATAAAACAAAAACAATATTTAGACAGAAATTATTCACTTACTTAGATGTCATAGACTGCCAGAAAAATAAATGGGGCACGATGTAAATTAATACGAAATACACGAAACTCAAAGTAATTTCATTGCACAATATGGCTGCAAATAAGCATATGACTGTTGTTTTAGATCGTTTGGTTTGTTTAACAAAGCTACGAACCAAACAGTACTTAAAATGATAATGAACAATTCGTGGCCTATTTATCCCTTGGATCCACCTGTTCCGACTTACCTTTATCAAATTTATAGAGTCAAACATCTTCAAGGAGTTTTAATATCTTTAATGTAAAAAAGTTTCGTTCTTATTTTTATGCTAATAGTATTTTAGATCCTGTTTACCGAAATTTTTCTTCGTCTAACCATTTTCTATTGCATGCAGAACAAAGCTTCAATCCGTTTCTTCCGAAATTTTATTATCTTTGTTAGGTGATTTTTAAAAATGATACTTTTGCTTTCAACATGGTTCCCTTATAAACATATTCCATACAAAGGTAAATGTCACTTGTCAGTCACAAATTACCAACCTCAAATCATTAATGTTTTCTCTATGAAACATGAAACATGTAGTGTCAGATGGAATAGAAATATAGATAATAACAATGTACAAATCGTTTAAATATGTATCAATTTCCTTTTCCCCTTGCGTAGAAATTACATTGGAGAATATTTAAGTTATCTACATTTACACCTTTAATAATCAATGTCAATACCTATTTGTGATTTTTAATACAAAAAAAGTTTTATAAAACCAGATAGAAATTAATTTGGTCAGTATAAAAATTTCAAGTAGATACCTGAATCGCATTTGATATAATCGAATGAGTTTGAAATTAAACAAATTTTATTTCAAATCAATTTATATTTTTCGTTTATGCATTCGTTACCAATTCAATAGATACATATTTGTTTAACGCTAAATTTAATAAAACTAAATGTGTTTATTGTTTTGCTTTTTATGTTAATTTAAATACATATTCTCAAACGAGGAAGGTGTTAAATTAAACTGTAAAAATTGTCAATAATTACAATGAGTGAGTAACATAATCAAAAAGGTTTTAAAATCAAGGTTGAAATTCAAAGTAATTATATAAAATTCGATAAACACTAAGTTTGCACACATTCTGTTACAGAATAATGTTTTCTAACAGGCTGACAAAAAACAACTAGTTTTCCAATACAATAATTTAAAATACGTGGGAAAATTTTAAAAATTAAACTGGTTTTACTGGCCACGTTGTTTATGATTTTTTTACCTTAGCTGTCAAATTATAATAGTATATTAAGTAGTAAGAACGGTTAGGGTTAGAACATTTTACTAAACGAAGACAAATATTATAGAGGATGAGCAAATCCCCGCCTTTTATTATTCTTTGTTTGGTATTCCTTACCGTTCGTAATACTTGTATAAAAATTAAATTTCTTAGTATCTGTAAAAAAAATTATACAAAATAAGTTGTATTAAAATTCATTCATGGTCACAAATTTTTTTTCCGTGGTATTTTTCAATTATTTGTTTCATTTTGCAACATGTCTAAGTCTTGTCATTTTTGGTTGTGCTTTCGTGAAAGACAGAAAGAAATAATTCGATGGTCTACTTATCAATAATTGTAGTATGCATTTGTACTAATCATTATTTTACATCCCGTTCAGTAATCAATTACTTATCGTTTTATTAGGCGTAGCAATCAATAAAAGCAACTTACTGCTTTGGAAACCCAATCAATGAACCTTTTCTAATGCCCGATTGTGCAAAAAATAAAAGTATTTACTGTGTATAAATTTTGTGTGCATCGAGAATCGAGAAAGCCTTAGCTGTAATATGAGTTATACACTTTTTCTAATCTTTGAAGTATATTGTATCGTGATAAAAGGCTCCCGCGAAATACGCGTGTAAATTCTGTGTAAACCTGAAGAAATATATGTCAGGCTATGAAAAATGTGCCCCTCTTTCTCGCTGAGTAAAAATTAGGTGCGAAGGTAGGAATAATTCTCCTGGGCTACCGTCGAATTCTGACACCGTCGCTCGGCGACGCGACGTGTAAAAGGTTTTACAAAGTTTGTTTTAAAGTAGATAACATCTTTTCCTGGCCATTACAAGTTCTCAGCTGCTGCGACTCCGCCGGGGCTGTCATGCGGATGAAATCTTGAAATTTGATTCCCGCGAACAAATCTGGATGTGGAGTTCAAGTAGCGCTGTGTCTTGCGCTGAGAGGTGCAGCCTACAGCTTGTTTACTCTGTCGCCGCTCATCATCCTTCTTTCATCTCTCATATCTTAATACACTGCGGGAATTACAATCATCACCTTTAAACAACAATGTTACTTTTTATGTCTCGGATATCTATCGCCAACAAAAATATTTTTTGTACTTTATTTTTCTAATCTTATCTAACATTGTTATAACTACAAAATATTTTTTCTTTTAAATAATTTATTTTGATGTAAAGCTACTGTAAGGGACATCTTATAGTGGATTCCGTTCCATACTACTCGGACTCAAAAACTAAATACATAATAAAAATATGTACACACTTCATTTTAAAACATTAATTGCTGAAATCGGAATGTAGAGTAACATTTTAGGTATTAGTGAAAGGCAAGGTTTGATATTTAAAACATTGTTTTTTTGCGGAAATCTAAAAGAAAACCAAGACGTTTAAATTTTATATTTTTGTAATTTCCTTTTGTTACATGTACCTACACATACTATTATAAATTAAATCGTTTGAAAATCAAGGCCTTTAAATTTATGTTATAATTTTTGCAATACACTTTTGAATAATATAAAAATGTAGATATATAAAATAAACCCCTCCACCCCGCCCCACAAGGCTCATGTCTGGATACGCCACTGCTACTCCATATAAACGATAATACATCACATCAAACACAAATTATAATATAATTAAAATCAAAATGCTGCTTTGCAGCACTATTTTCCAGATTCAGAATAACGTACGATACACATACTTGCATTTACATGTCTAAAAGCTTTGATGCTGTTAAAAGCACTGCGCTTTGCATCATACTGTGAAATTCTACTACTTACTATCATAATATAGTATTTTGTATCATATATTTTTGTATTATTAAATTAAATATGTATTATTTTATCCGACACCTTATAATAATAAAGATGTAACTATGGTGATTTAAAATAAAGAAATTCATAACTCATCATCTACTCTATTCAAATATATTTTAAACCATGAAATTAATATCCATATAATAAATTTTCGTATTGTACACATGTGTCAATTACATAAGTCTTACAAGAAACCTACCCGGTTGAAAGTGAATTACTTGCAAGAATTATTAAACTTGTATCTTCCATCTTTGACGTATACGCATAGCATAAATGAGACTTTTCTTAACGATCTCATTATGTTACAGACGGGTGTATATGCTATCTGCGTCCCACCAACGACACAAATGAAATAGAAACAGTAGTGTAACCGCTGTAACGGATATTTTCAAATATTAAAAAAAAAACATTTAAAAAGTTGATTTTTGGTTTTGAAAATTTTTGCTTCATTTTGTGCTGGTAGTTTCGTTAATTTAATCTACATGTTTTTGTATGTGTTGGCGCTTGACAGTTGACAATAATAAGAAGAAGCCATATGAGTGTACACATAGAGAAGTTATATTTTAATAAATTCTATTGCTAACACTACGTTTCATACATTATAATTATATATAATACAGTTTTGACATTTATTTATTTCAGAAATCACACGATTTTACTCGACTAGATGATAGACCTCTACAATGCACAGATCAGAAGATATGCAGAAAATAGTGAAAACATTACCTATAGAACCCAATTTATGGTCGTACATCAAATCATGCAATATTCAAATCAATCTCATTACAATTCTACCTCATAAATATGATGATCGGTAAAAATGATGAAAACATCATTTTATGTAGATAGATTTCTGTAATGATTATAAATGAAACTGTATCATTAATATTCTGAAATTCAAAAATACCTGTTACTTATTTGTTTTCTGTCCAACAAACCGAAGTCCAGTAACGGAACATGAGCCTACAGCTTATAGTGGATTTCCAACCACTCGAACACAACAGTATTTCTGTTTGGAAACAGGTTTGTCGTCACTGGGATTTAAATCCCAAATCTTTCACTCTGTTCAGAGAGTCGAAGTGTGCTAACCACTACCAGTAACATTAATAACATTCTCAAAAATTATTTTATTTATGTAAAGGATCAAATTTATTTGTGTTATAGATAATAATTTATTTTATGAGAATGAAAGTTTCAAATTCTTGAAGAGCAAATTCTACTTCATATAGAAACAAGGTGATTCTAATTATTTAATAACTTCAAAATCCAAAAAGTATACCCCATTTTATGGCATTTCTCTAGAAATGGTGGGTATAGCGTTTATATGACATGGCATTTATACCGGGTGAAATTAACAGTGGAGGTGCGACCATTTATACGTATTCTTTCCTTACTTTGAGACGTATTGATATAAGGACTCATTTCTATCTCTGAAACGTACGGATATAAGGCCTCTTTCCTGACTCTGGGATCTGCAATATCTCCTCACTCTGAACAATTAAAGTGGTAACACTTATTTCTCTCAAAACGCTTTACTGTACTACTGAGAACTCGTTTAGAAGACTGACAGCCATTTTCACAAAGCACGGTTTAATATTTTTAATTTAGTTTAAATTTAACTATAGAATAGATTCCAGCTAATGGTTTAAATTTCGCCGACTTTAGTTAACGCAAACAACTGGTTAAATCGACAGTTTAAATAACCCTATTTATTTTGATGTAATAAATATTTATTCAATTGTTAGTCTTGCTGTTGTATGTTTCACATTTTTATATTATTTAGTTAATTCTTATTTGCAAGTATTTGGCAATTTGGCAGTGATAGATAGCTAATCTTAAAACATGAATAAGTCTCGTTTAACTACCTGAAAGACGAAAAACGTTGAGAATTGTAACATAATCTACATAATAAATTTAAATCAATGTTAGTTAACAGTTGGTTTAATATAAATTGATAAAAACAGCCCTGCCTGTTTCTTCTTTACACCATTTGAACAAATTAATTATACTCTGTCACTTATTACCCTATCATACTAATTAATCAGCTTATTTATTATCACTGTGCAATTCGAATAACCTTCATTATATTATTATATTATTATAATTTGTAATGATTATTGGAGTGAAGATACTTTTACATGAGTTTCCTTTTTACTAACACGTTGATGCGCAAAGTTGACTAACACAAACATCCGTACCCTAACCGGACTTCGAATCCGGGAATTCAGGTATATGAAGCGGCTGTATTACCGGTACTCAACCGGGGTCAGTTCTGTTAATAACAATAATTAATGATACTTCTATTCTACACTATTCGCGACTCAAGTAATAGTAATTCGGCTAATGCAGCAACAAAAAATATTTTTGAGTGATAATACGATGGAGTACGCAATTCATTGAATCCAAGTAATCCGATATTTGATGATTGTAACAACGAGCAGGTGTGGAGTTTTTCAGTTAGCGCTGCGCCCCCGTTTGTGCGTGGTAATCGGCGCGGAATTAGGTTAAAAGATGATGATATCCATGGCGGTATTTGCGGGGATTTGATGAGAATGAAATGCAGTTGTCGCGGAGGGTGGACCGGAATGTTCCCCATCGGTAAATCCGGTGTAACCGATGCGCATCGCGCGCTCATGTCATCCCGTCACCGCTATTCAATTATCACCATCACAGCCACCAATATGCGCGCCTTTTCATTTGCCCGGTCTGGGCTGGCCTGGCTACCGGGGGACCGAATCAAATCATGCATTTTTCAATTACACCAGAGGATTATTTTGAATTTTACGTATTTTTCAAATGGATGTAAATTCAAATAACCGAGCTAATTTTTGTACGAATATTGACACCAAATAATAACATGATATCCTCTATATCCGAGGGATATGATATCATAAACATTTAACAGCTTTCCAAAGCTCAACGGCATAATCAATGAGGTATGCCAGTGTAAATAAATACTAATAAAATATAGTTTATTAGATTATCAACACCACTTATAACTTTTCTATAAAAATTTTAGGGTTTATGATCAGAATTATAAGATTATCTCACAATTTTAACACTCTACTAAACCTTTATTACGTCGAAATTAGAATACTGTTCTCCTATATGTAACCCCATCTATGAAATTCATCAAAACCATATTGAAGTCATTCAAAAACATTTTTTTAAATATATCTTTTTTTGAACGTACAGACTCAAGCTATCCTGCCTGGTCTATCAATTATAATTATATTATAGAGGACGCGAAATTATATCAGTAGCTTAACTCCATAAACTACTTCATGGTTTAAGATCCCAACCTATTTTTGTCTAGCGCCCCTTTTGTTTATCATTGTAGGACCAATGCCTCCTCATCTCATTATTTTTTAAAATACTTAAAAAACATCAAACATGAATTCGGCTATAGGTAAAATGTACAGATAAAAAGAAGGCATGCTGCAAAATAGTTTTTAATTTATTAGTTAGGAACACATAGAAATAATAAACAAAATCAGTTTTATGTTATTAATGATGGCTGGTACATAGGGGCGCTAGGGCTCGAGCCTACCAAGATGCACAGCGTAAAAAATGAAAAATAAAAATTTTAGTTTTCGTTGTAAGTTGACTCAAATTTTCTACCTTCTCTCATTGGGGCTCAGAAAATTAACGCCCCAATAAAATGAGACGCGTTGAGTATCACTTAATACGAATATTGTACAATCGCAAATATATGATATTATATCGTTACTTAGCTTCTGACAACAACAAAAAAATCAATATATAGAAAACAATTGATGAATTAAATCTTAGTTACATCTTGACTTGATATATAATTTCAAGTATTTATTATTTACTTGATCTTAATTTTGACTGTCAAAAATAATCTACCCGAATACTCCTTGATACTTTCAGCAGTTTGAAAATAAAAAATTCAAAAGTTATGTGCATTATGGTTACTTTGGATTGATAATCGAACAATGAAATAAGAATGACGAAGTGCGATTTAGGGAGTGTAATTGAATGGTCTAGTTATCACATTATCTATTTGTCGTACAGCCCATTGAGTAGCGTATGACAATATCTTGGCTGCGTGACATCCCTGCTCCTGCTCCTGCTCTGTATTCTCCTGCGAGGCGGGAGTCCTGCTGCGCACGTGCCAGATAAGCAATCTCTTCATTTGGCCTGGAACCGCGGATTACGTCCTGGCTCCTGACTCCTGACCCTTCGCCAAACTTCCCACAAATCATTCAACAAAAACACCAGAATATCAACACTCATAGCCCGATATTACTCTCTTTATTAAATACTAAGTATTAGCGAGGATTTTACTAAAACGTGATGGCTCCACAAACTTCACCACAAATATTAAAAGAGATTTGCCAAGTGTATTCATAAGGAGTGAAATCCCTCAGCAACAATGCCAAGAGGCTAACAACCTCCTGCAGGTCTTCTTATGAAATAATTTGCACATTACTACTCGTCTCCTTTACTTAATTTATAATTAAAAAAGTTTGCTATATCTACTAACACAACAAAATTACAAAATATGTGGCGAAGTGTGAAATATGGAATAAGGGAGGCACAATTAAACAAAATTTTGGAATAATTTTACCTACTCTATTTTCTACGGTTAAAATATTGGAGACTTCAACTTTTTTATTGTTTATTAACTTAGACAATGTTTCGGTTCCTGAAATTTAGTTTGTGGTTACAAATGTTTTACATTTTTTTAAATTACAATTTGTTCGTACCAGATTTTGTAGATTTAACATTTAAATAATTTTTAAAAACAATAATGTACTATAAAGTTGGAAAAATTTAAATATAACATACACTTAGTCCAATATATCGACTTGGTGAAGTTCACACAGGAATGGGAACAGCAAAACGAATGTTGTTATTTGGAAAAATATTTTTTAAAGTAAAGAACGGTCCAATTTAGAATTAAAAAAGAAATTTTGTAACCTGAAGTTATATTATGATGAAAACAATAATTTAATGTTGGAATACATTGCCCTGGAAGTTTGACGTACGGATTCTATGTTAATCATCACAGTTAATATAACAACTGTCAAGGAATTACCTTTTATTTACATTGGATTCTGGATGGAGAATGGTGAAAATCAAAATGTCTATGTTTAACTTTTTTCTTTAATTTTATGACACATTATTGTTATTACAATGAGGTAGGTGACCAATTTCTAAATTTGGTATATGTGATAGCTTGTACAAAAATAATGTTAATTATATGTTGTTTTGAAGTAAATAAATAATATAGTACTTGGGAGGGGATTATGACGTCAACTAAGTTCATGAGAGGGGCGAAGTGGACAGAGACGGAAATATGTGGTGTGAGTGAGATAGATAGGTTTATTGCCACACCTTCAAATTTTAACCAATCAGCGTGCGAACTTACTGAACGTCATAGTAATGGACGCTGTTTCTATTTAAAGCAAATAACTAAACAATTGCTGATAAATAATTAACTTTTTTAATGTCAACGTTCATAAATAAACATACTTTCTATAATTTAATAGTTTTTTCATTAAAATTCTACCTTGGTCACCTACCCCATTAAAAGAACATATTTAAATGTTAAAGCTGTATAAATATTTAAGAACAAATTGTGATTTAAAAATTGTAAAACATGTATAAGTACAAACTAAATTTCAAGGACCGAAACGTTGTCTAACTTCAATAAACAATAAAAAATCTGAAGTCTTCAATATCATTAACCTTATTAAACGCAATTCTCGACTTAATAATTACAGATTATTCTGTTTTCTTATTATCGGTAGCACAAGTGCATGAATATATCGATAATAATTCTAGTTGTATTCGATTGTATAGAGATAAATTTTTGTCGTACATATGTATTAACTTTTATTTATCTATTAAAGACTTTCCCGTTATTACATTGGTATATTTTTTCGGAATTACAAAGAAGGAAAAAATTATTCCGGCAGTATGTTCTTGGAGATAGAGTTTAATAATTTGTAATTTTTTATAACCATATTTAACGGTGGACAATTATTGCCTCTATAAATTAAATAGCGAAAACACTGTTGGCAACTTGACAACAATAATAAATTATTTGATAATTAATTAAAGCCAAAGTACTTTAAAAATAGCACAACAGAAATAATCTTAAATTATTTACCGAAAATCAGATTAAAAGTTATGCATTCATTAGAATAAAAATAAGTAATAATAATAATAATCACCAACGCCATTGAGATAGTAGTTTGCGCTTATACTTTGCGACCCAAATTATCTCGAGTTCGAATCCTGGGAATATATGTATGTCTCTCATTTCATAATATCTTTTTTTTCGACTGCATACCACGTTCGTAATCAGTAGCGGCGCTAGATATTGTAGATTACAAGTTATATTTCGACACATTAGAAGGTTTTTTTGGGTCTAATTTTGTTTGGAAATTAAAACCAGCGCTATCAATATTTACTGAAGTACAATGAAAAACTGAAATTCCGGATTTTTGTTTTTCACATTTTTCATAGAATTGTTCCAGAACGTAAATGCAGAAAAAAAATTACGTTATGTAACTCTGACATTAGAATAATGTAGTATAATTGTTAAGATTACATATCTACCCATTTTTTACCCATTACTCAAAATACATACTTTTTTGATGTGCAATTTTGATAGCAAAAATGTCAAAAACGTAAAGAGAAATTAATAATGAAATTCTGTAATTTTTAAATAAACATTTATCAATATGCATTATTATAAAAAAAAATTGGACTTTGAAAACAGTCACGTATTAGAGCTGTCGTTATACGTTAATAGATAAAGTATTAACATTTATTTATTGAGAAAAAATATTATAAAAGATTGATTGAATATACTTACATAGTGATACTAATTTGTTTTTTATTCTAATATGCGTAGCACTTACTATATTCATTAAGAAAATAATTATTACCTCGTTTTTAATCATATGTAAGAACGGTCTATTTAATATTTATTTCTTTTCATATCCATTTGAAAGTTAGAGAAAAATCTACATAATTATTATTCATTTGTTAGCTTTGTGAAAGTTTTATTCCTCGCAATGTCTTCATACAATTTTTGTCATAATTTTCTGTGCAAATATACTCTCTATAATCCCTTTATCTGGTCCCTATTTCTAAGGAAATATCAGAAATCTTCGACAGTAGTTTATGACAGGGGATTTGAGATAAAGTGACCAGCAGTCCTCTCAGCAACTTCCAAGGATTATTCGAAAAAATATAAGTGCGGTGTGAATTTATCTCTTTCCTTATCCTCGTACGTGGAAGGAAATAATGCAGTGTGGGTCAAAGCTAATCCTGCAGACCAAAGTCCAGGGTGAACACATCACTAAATGCAGCCACAAGCAAAGAAGGAAAAATATAACCGTAATATAAGAGAGAGAATGCATGGAAACGAACTCTATCAGAATGAACGAGTGTGTTTTGAAAGTGTAACTGATACTTTGTGAAAAAATATGATTTGGCCGACATATAAAACCTTTCGCCCTACAACTTAATAATATTATGAAAAAATAATATAAAACATAAGAAAATAAGACTCATTACCTCTGTATTATACTTGTCTGAAACACTTATTTTCACCTCTCGCCACCTCGATAAAGGAAAAATCACATATCCATTTTGATAAAAAAAGCACTTTTCATGGAGTCATGTTTAGAGGTATTTTAATCTTTAATCTAACACAAAATAATTTTTATATATAATATATTTTTCTAGAATTATTCTTTGTATTCTTCAAAAAAAACCATTTTAATTACAATTGGTAAATCTGAATCGGTACTTCACTTGAAGCTGTATTTCGTATAAAAATTCAGGTAAATATAATATAAATTCCACAGGTCTGCATTTTACATAAGTTCTTGGTTAATAAACAAAAATTTACGAATTATGTTGGTATTACTTTACGTTGCTATAATAAATAAAACAGTTGTTTTGCTTTTGTTTACAAAATGCAGTTATCAAATTTTGTCGATAACGTTTAAAAGGTAAAAGAAGGAAACAGTAAATTAAACACTTTAGACAATAAAATTTTTGTCTACCAATGATGTCACTTACAGAACATATTTGAATATTTTGTTGATTAATCATTTTGTTAACACATAGTACGTATCATATGTTATGCCTGAAATAATAGATTTGGTAAAAAAAGTATCAAGTATAAAATTATTTTTCTTCAAACGTCATAAAATTATTTTTCTTCAAACTTCATCTTGCGACGTGATTGTCGAGGTTGAAGTTTAATTTCTACGCCATCGCCATACAAATTTTTACTTTATCAGCAGTAAAAATAAAATAAATAAGTATTCATAGAAACTATGTAGAATCAGCCAATAAAAAATAACTTGTACAATATAAACCTGTAATACAGGCCTAAATATCACTATGACTGTAGATAATAGATAACTAGTATCTAATATCTTATGTAACAAATCAAAATTTGGTCACATACCCCGTTGTCCAACTCGCTTCGCTCATCGTGCAAACTTCCACACAAAGTAGCACTTTTATACTTAATAACGCAATATATTATTTTTTTATTTTGGAAGAACGATAAACGGAATACTTTTCCAATTCTAATTATAATCAAAACTCAGCAAAAATCAGCTCTTCATCAGGTATATGAAAATATATTTTAAACACCAAAAACAATATTTTTATAGTTTTATTATACGAACGAAAATAGAAAAAGTATTGAAAAGATACAAGAATGTGCTAATTTACCAAAAACTTTTTAGAAATAAATTTGACCAGAAAACATCCCCTTTTCGACTTGTTGAAAAATAAAAATATTATCAAGTTTATAAAAAGAACAAAAAATAAAATCATATTAGTTTTTATACTTGATAAAGATTTACTGTTGAAAACTGCCAATAATTTTTCATACAGTTTTTCTAATTCCACCGTGTATTTGTAAAACACTTGCAAAAACACCTTTTATCAAGTTGTCCAACTGATCCCATTTATTTATTACAGACCAGTGTATGGTGTCGAAGAATACAAAAAGTACCAATGTGCAGGAGCAGTGCTGAGCAGTACGCTAGCAATTTTCTACTTTCACTAGACTTGAGCTAGCAAAATAATGTAAGACTATTTTTTATTGTTGTAGACTAGAAATAGAAATATACATGTTTTCAATAAGCTCGGCAATTATTGCTAACTTTTTTTATTTGAAGAGATACAAATTTTGTTAAATAAGCAAAATTGTACCATTTCAAATTAGAAAATTAGTCATGTCGACAAGAAAAGGGTATCAGCGGTTTTCAAAAGTTGGGACAAAATATATATTTTTCATTAAATGATTTTTTTTCGTTTATTACAATGAGTATGTTTTTTTTTCTTTTTTCAATAAGATAATGTTGTTTATATACACTTTTTCAAATAACGGAGATATTTAGGATTTAAAATATTTTTTACTTGTGTTATTAGTTAATTTAACCAAGTACGCCAAGTAAACAATTGCGTTTTATAGAATTCTTATTTTTTAACTTATTTTACAACACATAACATAATAATTATTGAAAATATTCAAATTGAATACCATTAATTTTTGGGCATATTTCAGCTCTCTTTTTTTGAAACAGAGCCGATCGCCCTATATCTAACTGATGCTTAGATATATCTTGGTCTTGGTAGGCCTGTAAAACTCGTACTCACAATTCTTTAATGCTTTTACTGAATTAATGTTTACACGCACGATCTTTCAGTTTAATAAATAAAGATTCGGGATAATCAGGTGACTGCGCCGGCCTGGCAATAAGACCATGAATTCCAATCCATGAACCACAACAATTTAAGTTCAAATAATTTTTAACAACGTATTTTTGAAAATACTTTCTAATACAGGTTGTATATAATTTTGCAGTAAATTGAAATATTGATTTAAAGTTTCTGCGAAAATTACATTTGAGTATTTTTCTTTAAGTAATTATTATGTTAATACTTATTGTAAAATAAGTTAAAAAAAGTATAATTTTATTAAAAAAACAATTGTTTCCTTGGCTTATTGGTAATATTATCTAATAAAACAGTCCACGAAATTTTATTTCTTATACTTACATGACTCGTGTATTTGAAAAAATTATACATTAACAAAATAACCTTTTTGAAACCAGAAAAAATATCTTAGCAATAGAGGAATAAAATTGAATGTTTATTTGTCGACATGACTAAATTTGTAATTTAAAATCGTACAATATTTAACAAAACCCGGTTTCATAAACGAATGTCAAATTTGATGTTAGCTAACAGATATGTTAATTTAACAGCTTGCTAAATTTTAGAATTGTTTCATAAATATAGCAAATGATTTTAACACTTGTGTTAACTATTTATAACACTCATGACCGGTTTCATAAACGAATGCTAAATTTTTAGCAAGCTGTTAAACCTTTAACACACTGCTAAACGTAAATTTACGTTTCATAAATCAGTGTTAATTTTAGCAGCTTGCTAAGTCTCTTGCTAGTTTAACTCGTCAAATTCGTTGTGCTAAATTGTTTAACCAATTGTTAAATTTGACAAATGTGAAACTATTGTATATTTTATTCATAAATTATTGAAAAATATTTACTTATTATTATAAAAAATATAATCCGAGGATTCAGAAGATTACTTTATGGATCATGTCATTGAAATGATTCCGAGGCAGAGAGTTTTTCGAGGAAGAATCAACCCGTTTGACATTTACAACGATTACGAATTTAAACTTAGTTTTCGTTTTTCGAAGGACTGTTTCCTATTATTATTTGGACATATTGGTGAAAACTTGTTAGCTACCACACGTAGAAATAAACCTATTTGCCCGATGATTCAATTATTGATAGCTTTGCGATATTATGCTACTGGAACTTTCCAAAATGTTTTGGGAGATCACGTGCATATAAGTAAGGCTTCCATATCACGAATAATTAAGAAAGTAACCCAATAAATTGTTATATTAAAGCCATTATTTATAAAAATGCCAACAAACGAAGATATCATTAATATAAGAAGAATATTTGTCCAAATCACTCATTTATTGAGTTGTACAGGATCAGGACAACCCTTTTGCCTCCCTTGAAGCTGTACGTACGACAGCCCCGTACTGTATTTTGTTTATAAGCATCTATTAGGCTTGAAAAATATTAGATTATTTCGTGTGGTTTTGTATCAAACACGAAGTATTTATTTAGTTTCATTTGCGATAGCCAAACCATCAAAATAGGTAACTTACCTTAAATTTAATCAGCGATAATAAAATGACAGCTGTCATCTTTTAAATTTTATAACTGTTGTGAATATAGTTCTATTACCAACTTATACGAAAATACTCTAATTTTTTTTAACATGAGTGTTAGTTAACACAAATGTTAAAATCATTTGCTATATTTATGTAACAATTCTAAAATTTAGCAAGCTGTTAAATTAACAGATCTGTTAGCTAACATCAGATTTGACATTCGTTTATGAAACCGGGCATCATGCTAAAAAAAGTAGTGTATTTTCTTATAAGTTGGTAATAGAACTATATTCACAACAGTTATAAAATTTAAAAGATGACAGCTGTCACTTTATTATCGCTGATTAAAGTAAGTTACCTATTTTGATGGTTTAGCTTTCGCAAATGAAACTAAATAAGTACTTCGTGTTTGATTCAACACCACACGAAATAATCTAACATTTTTCAAGCCTAATAGATGCTTATAAACAAAATACAGTTCGGGGTTGTCGTACGTACAGCTTCGAAAAACGAAAACGAAGTTTTAATTCGTAATCGTTATAAATGTCAAATGGGTTGATTCTGCCTCGGAATCATTGCAATGACATGACCCATAGTCTTCTGAATCCTCGGAGGTAGAAATCATTTTATATTTTTTATAATAATAACTAAATATTTTTCAACAATTTATGAACAAAATATACAATAATTCGACATTTGTCAAATTTAACAATTTGTTAAATAATTTAGCACAACGAATTTGTCGAGTTAAACTATCAAGAGATTTAGCAAGCTGCTAAAATTGGCACTGATTTATGAAACGTAAATTTATGTTTAGCAGTGTGTTATAGGTTTAACAGCTTACTAAAAATTTAGCATTCGTTTATAAAACCAGGCATGAGCAAGCTTATTGAAAGAACATATATTATTCAAATAATTATTTAATATGTTAACACTTTATTTATGAGATTCATTTAACAGAATAAGATAAACATAGGCAGCAATTATCTCAGATCACCATTTGCTACTAATATTTACGACATATTCAACAAACACTCCCGTACCGAATAGCTCAATTCTTATTACGCAAACAATAAATTTTCAATATTCTCTACTATTCATATGAGAGGAATAGCATAACGCTAACAGAACAAACAAGGAAGGAATTATTTTTGTAGGTTGTGTAGTTAGTCTTATGCAGATGTGATTAGGCTTTTGGCTGTTTCCGTTGCTCTAAGGAAACAAGTGAGGACGGTGGTTTAAGAGCTTTACGGCTCGGAGATTAGCCGAAGATGTCTTTGTGGGACGGCATTTGGTTTTCTTTTAATTTGGCGCGTTTGTTTAATTAAAAATGGTTCGGTGCTGTGATTCATCACGCTCTGCAGAGTACATATTGTTTACTGACGGATTTTCGGAGCTTGTGCGCTGCTTTCCTTTGGCGCGTTTGTTTTCTCTGTTCGCCGTAGAATGAACTGCGCTGCGTTGAAAGATTATTTGTAAGGTGGCGTTTAGATTTTGTTGGTGAAAAATTACCTGCGTATACCCCACAACTGGATGAGATTAAATATGGATTTAAGGGAAAGATTTATGGCAAGTTATAAATAACTCACAAATGGAATTATACTGAATCAATAATTTAATTTAAAATTAATCCTGCCTCGTGTACATACAAAACAATCTTTCTCAATTTGCCTCCTTAACATCTAATTACTGCTCTTCTATCATCGTTAATTCTTCGCCGACAAGACATGATTTTAATTATAGGAACCTTGAAATTTCATCGTCTATGATTTAAATTAAATCAAATATAATAAATAAGTGCCGGCCCAATGGTTAATACGTTTTATTTTTAACTGACTACTTCTGACGATCCTAAGAATTTATTAATTAAAAATATGATTTGTTTCAAGATCTTCAGCGTCTTATTTCACATTTAATTTCCTTCAATTTAGTAATTATATTTCTCAGTTGATATAAGAAAACTCACAAGAAACACATCTAAATCCTTAATTTTATTCTGATTTTGACATTTCGAAGGCAAGTGTTGCAACAATTTTAATATTTCTAAAATTTACCACATATCCACCAATTACGTGTTTTACAATACGTATTGACTATTTTATTTTTCTAATACAGTCCATGTTTATTATTACATATCAACTCAATATGTGTTTCATTATTTTCTATTTGCGGAGAGAGAGGTGAAAATATTAACAAATTCATATAAAACTAAATAATCTTTTATAATTTTTGATAAAACATAATTTTTATATAGTACATATGAGTACGTATATAATATTTTCTTTTAGAAAACGAGTTCAAAGGTTAAAGTGATGTAGTACTTCCTATTTAAAAAATATAGCTAAAATCTAATCATCTCTTGTCTGTGTACATATTTATTAAAACGCTTATGTACATATTTCCATAATATCTCTTTTATAGTAATTAACTAATTATACATATATTCAAAATCATCAAATCACAATAAGTGCACAATAATATAATAAAAATACAAATATCAAACTAGAGTGGAGATCTCAAAAAGTTTTTATTCATTAAAATATTGATAAGTGATTTTTAACACAACTTCTAGATTCCACTGCACTCGTATACCCCTTGCACTTGCTACAAGGGATATATTCAGTGACAGAGGTATTTTATTAAGTTTAAAGTTCGTGACTCTGGGAATCCTGTACCAAATATTACCCTCCGTTCGGTTCAAGTCAGACAACGATAACAGTCAGCCACTAATGTTCGTTATTCTGAAAGTTTCACTCATTAAAAGTTGATTGATGAATGCGGCTGTCGCATATTTATATAGATACTACTAGGTCTTAATAATAATATTACAGGCTAACAATTTGAAATCTACTGTGTACAGTAAAACAATATTTTTGTACTAAATTTATCCATTGACTATCATTGATATAGATATTCGTATTTTTTAAAGAACGTTATATTTATTATCATCTGTGTTCTGTTGTTAATTTTTATAAATTTTATCATAAAAGTAATGTATGATTTTTACCTCATTTATTCATATTTTGAAACTAGATGACACATATAATTGTACTTTATTTTATTGACTCTGATAAAGGCAGAAGAGAGGCAGAAACCGGTTGAAAAAAAAAAAACTGACTGATCTCCAAAAATTTCATCCCTCCATCAACATACGTACATACATAAATTACATAAATTTACGAAGACTGAACATGAAATCAAGGTGGCAAAGGAAGAACGGCTAAATAAGTGTATGTTTCAAAGGTTCCTGCTGCAATTGGCGAACACATGAAAAAAATGCCAAAACCAAATCTTACTGGGTATGATATTTGTAACTATGTATATTCACAAGCGTAGATTTTAGTTGCTTGGATGCTATTTTTAGTATGCCCGGTAATAGTACAAAATTTGGAAGTAATTTTGACTGTGACAGATGATACAAACATATCGTCAAGTGATTCCGTAAAACATTTTATGAAACAGTATGGAATAAAATTAATTTTTGGTATATTTCTATACATATATCTATATGGGGTTATAATTCAAGAAACAAAATCATGATGGAAATCAAATAAATTTGTTTACTGAAATTAAAGTTAAACACTGTATTCCAATCACATTTATATACAAATAGTTCGCATTAAATCACATATCAATATAAAATAAAATAAACTCTTTGGCCGGCAGTATAATTAGATACCTTTATGTTTACTAACATTTCTTTCAACATAAAATGATCCCAAATCGGATACCTTTTCTTACCAGAATTTATGTCAGCAATTCAAACTTGAACTGAATCGTTTATAGGGACTTTAATAAAACAAACTAACCTACCATTATTTCATCATCTATCCTTCAGTCATGGGTTTTAGAATTGTTATTTTAAACCCACTTACAAAAATGATGAAATGATTTTTTTTATAAAAAAATAATTTGATTAGAAAAAAACCCAAAATAATTTAAAAAAAAAACAATTTATCGATTTTTTTTATTTTTATTAAATAAAACAGATTCTCTAATCATTAATCAGAAAAAAACTCCTTTGGTGTTGCCTCGTAAATTCCTTCCTTGCCTTGTAAATAATATTTATTTCTTTAATTGACAATCGAAATTTTGAAACCAATGTTATTTCTGTCATTAATCAAATGATTTTGATTTGAATTTGTTTTTTTTTTATAAATTATCTATGCAAGAAAATTTATTCTTTCCTTTATAATACCGGGCATTGATGTACTTTAAAATAAATTTATAATTATTTGTATGTACTGCATGTTCGATGGTGCCAAATATTTTATGTTGTTGCCTTTCTTTGATATATTTCGGATGTTATATTTGTCACAAATTGGCGGAAGATTTTTATTAATAATATATTTGTAGTTCAGTTTTGTGTGGGATCTATTATCATATTCGTGAATATAATGTGTTATTTTCGGGTAAAGAAGCATTTTGCTTATACTCCAAACTCAACCTATTACTTCTGAGCATTTTCTTCATTTTTATCTCCCATTTGTAACGGAGAAATACGAATCATATCACATATCGAGTTTTTGATGAACAAGCACGTTTCAAGAAGCTTACAATACGATTTTAACATTTTTGCGATGTTATCTGTGGTTTGTTTATGTGTTATTGATCGGATCATTTATAAATGATTACTCAATTTATATTAAGCAGAAAATTAGGAAAACTTGAATTTAGATGTTTGTTATACTGGGAAGAGATGATCAAATTTTGATTTTAAATACTTAGTCAATTGAAAGTGACACTTTACAAAAAAAATCCTCTAAATACATGCGGCAAATTTTCTAATAATGTAACTTTAAATTTCACAAATAAAAAATATATAAATTATAATTTTTAAGCAGGTTCTATAATTTCAGTAAAACACATGACATATGTTTATACTATTTTTTTAACAACTATTTAATAGTAATCAGATGGCAGCTAATTTATCGATTAATTATTGTTTACAGTAACTCAACAACCTAATGAAGCCCCTCCACTGAAGGTTCATCAATTAGATCAGCATTAGGTGGACAATTTTTCTTTAGGTAGTATGAATTTATAATTTGTGGGTTTTTTTTGTATTACGTTTAATTACATTTTGTATGTATAGTATTTTTAATATCTTTATGTTTACAAATTCTAACAAATGTAGAAGTTAACTTTGAAAGAAAAGTTAAAATGTGGAAATATTAAATGTTTTTATTATAAATAATAGTACATTACATGGTGTGTGAAATAAGTCATTATCCATTAATTAGATATTTAACACGTGGGTACGAATATGCGACTGTGGTAAATTCTATGAAATATACTTGTATGACAGTTTTCTCACATGTGACATACGGCATTTTATCTTATGAAATTAGTTCAACTATATAAATTGTTACTGAATTATTTTGTTAGTATATTTTACCTTACGGTAATTAATGAGATTTTTTATGCATTTAATTTTAGTGAGTAAAACCAGTTATTATTCACAAATGAGTAAAAGCTATTTTTTTTTTACTCACTACAAATAAATACATAAAGTACTTCATTTACCGCTACTGTATAATAAAAAAATTATAAAAAGTAATGTTTGTACACATCAGATTTTTATTCATACCACCCAGTATCATTTTTGATTGACTCATTTATGTATAATTGCTACAGAACATAGTTATTAACACTGGTGATTGTTTTGATTGGCTTCTGTATGTTTTCTGTCGTGAACAGCCCCGAGACCAAATATTGACGCTAAACATCTCCGGTGCGCAGTCCTTGCTCGGGTCAGATTGTCTATTTAGCGTCCTGAGGCTTTGTCGGTTAGCAGGACTAACAGCCACGCTGCTACTCGATGCTCAAGGATAACTGGCGACGCCTAGATGACACACTCCAGATGATCTAGTGCACCAGTGTCACACAGCCAGGTCAACTCTTAGCGAAACCGTTCAACGACACATTACTACATGCTAATAAATTTATATTAATGTGTTTTATTATTGTTTTAAGTACATTTTTATAACAATAATGTTATTTTCCAAGTTTTTTGTTTATTGTCATATACAAATAAAAATATTACATAGGTATTTTGTATTCTGTAAAAACATAATGGTAAACGAGGAATAAGTTCAAATTTTCGTGATGTAGCTATCAGCATAAGAGGTGAAGAAGAGATAGAAGTACGGATAACTTTCTATAGGGAACTAAAGCGCTAATGATCAACAGCTCTCGTGCCGGAAAAACTGGAAACTATAGGAAAACCTTTTGCCATAGAATAAGGAATGAGACTACTTAACTACTTAATCCGAAAATATCATGGAAAGAAAATTAATATGGAGTAAGTTAGTGGCAAATATTTTATCAGCTTAAGGCTTACTTAAAAAAAAATTGATGTGGACACCACACGACTTACCTTATACGCAAAATTGTATACGTTTTTTCATTTATTTCACTTGAAAGTGAGATCATTCTATAGCTAGTCATTCTTCAACTTCCATTTATTTCATATCTTCGACTTACGCTTCGAAATATATCATATTTTGAAAATTTTATTAAAATGTTTATCATTTGTATTGCACAATTTTATTTTAATCGTTCAAAAATTAGCAAAGAAAGTGATATGGTTTTCATTTATTACGTACATATTTCTCAAGCTGACATTTGCCAATGTTAAAAGTAAACAGCCCTTTGCCGATTGGATCAAAAAATGGAGGTGCATAACTAAATATTATAGTAACTACAATTTCAACATTCTAGGGCTAACCGTTTTACGAGCAAAGTGTTCTTTTTGCACTGCCAATTGTAATAAAAAAGGTAAGTTCAAAGCTAAATGTTATGCTAATGTTATAGCACTCTCATAAACAAAATTTCAAAATTTTACGGCTAATCATTTTTGAGTTATATGAGTATATACATACGTACAGACGTCACGCCGAAACTAAGTCAAAATGGATCCTGGGATAGTCAAAATGGATATTTCCGTTGAAATCTGAAAAACGATATTTTTCGCTACTTCGTACAAGGCGAAAGAACAAGCAATTCGTTAAAATCCACTATATAAAAGAATACATTGATTTTAGGTAAATTATGTCACTCAAGAAACAGAATGAACAAAGAAATAAACAAAAACAAAACAAACATGGAACATATAACGGAATTTAAAACACATATTTAAAATGACATAAGTCTTTGTCCATATACAAGCCCTACAACTAATATGCATTCCAAACCAGGACAACGCAAAAACAAAATATGTCAAAATAAAATTGAAAAAAGCCTATTTTGAAAAACATCGAAACACAAAACCTTCAGAACAGATCAAGGAAAAAAGGAAAATTAAGAGATGTTACATCTACTATAACATCATTAAAATCTAGCTGGGCAGGCATATTATGAGAAAATCATCTGAGATATAACTGACTGGAGAACATTGGCAAATAAAAGGAAGAGTGGATGACAAAACAAAAGATAGTAAGGCGAGATTTACACAATAGTACCAATGTTGAATAAAAAAGAAATCAACGATACGATGGAATGGTCACATGTGGAAATCCTTAATCAAAAGGGCAAAAAAATGATATCAACTGATTTAATAACAATAATATAATATTTATTATGTTTTTCCTATATTCTTGTATAATGTAAAACGGCGATATTAATGGGGATGTCAGTTTTTACATATTTCGTTGTAACATTTGCATTATTTAAATTATTATAATGACAAAAGAGTGCGAACGCCACCACCAATCCACATCGGTTGCCCACTTGGTTAGCGCGTCCCAACTTAGCGGAGTCTGTGATTTGGGGTTCAAATCCCTGCTTCGACATTTTGTCTAAATTTGGATACCACCATATCCGAGTGACATGTATCCCACTTTAAGATCCTGGCAATGAACATAATTTAATTGCAAGAAAAAATTTTTAGAAAGAGATAGAATTAATATCTCGAATGCATCTGCCTTACTACAAAAATTAGACTCAACCAATATATTACAAAAGCAATTTGGTATATAATTAAACCTAATAATAATAAATAAAATAAAAATCAAGATACGTAGGTACTAAAAATCTGTTTAATTAAAATGAAAGGAAATAAGTGTTTCTAGTTTTAAAAATGAATAGAAGCAAAAGAAACATAATTCTATTTTTAATGGCAAATAATAAATTAAATATTAACCATGCACGAGTATCATAGTTTCTGTTATACGTATCATAAAGCTTGATAGTAATCTAGAGCTTTTACAAAATGCATAATCTACATCCGTTGTGTATCATTCGTACGGTGATGGATAGTAACAGGTACTCTAATCATTCATTTGGTTATTTAAATATTAGTGATGCAAATGGGCCATTGGAAGTGCGGCGAGTACATAATTGACCACAAAGTAGTATTTCGGTCAGGCGAATGTACAAAGCATGTCATGCATTACTACCTGTCCTAACCAACATGTAATATATTTCCAATGGGCTATATGACCACTCTCGAATTGAAAGAAAAAAAGTATAAAAATTAAAAATTAACCATTGTGACTACCAATAGTAATGATAAAAACTAAATATTATCTTATAATTTCACTGAAATTCGCAATTAATATGTAACAGCGCTCTATCTCTGACGTCACCTAGGAGAATGAGAGAGCAGTTTACAATGCTAAAAGTAGGAATTTAATGAACTTATTTATTATACTTAAATGATATCGAATAAATGTTGCTAATGATAAATTAGTCATAATTATTAATGAAACAATATATGAGATATCAATTTAGGAAATTAATAGAATAAAATTAAAATATTTTGATATTACACAACGAATGTTATAATGTAAATCTGGTTGGCATTGAAGTCCCTGACGAGTCTCAGTGTGTTTATTGTTTGGTTACCATGGTTACGGGTTAGAATCAGGTAGCAAAAGGTTCGCGCGGGTCGCACTATATCTTTCTCTTTCTATTAGCATCTCTCTTTGTCTAATTCTCCTAGGTGACGTCAACATATCCCCTCTCTTAAACTTTATTATTGTTTTTCTCCGGAATTATCAATAATTAAGCGATTTAAAAAAATACGGGTATTTTTATTTTTGGTATAAAATCATAAAATGAAAGAAAAAAAAATGGTCATATTCCCCATTACCTCAATTTGTTACCAAAATATAACGCCGACCATAATGATATTATTTACAATCATTTCTCATTATACGAGTTCATTTAAAACAGTTACATGCAGGCTATAATATTTATTCACTATTAACACCTCCGAATGAAATTATTTATCTAATCCCTATATCAAATTATACGATTCGAATTCACATACGAGAGAGATGAATTTACTGCAACAACTAAATATTTCTCTACAAATGTAAAGCCAATTGAGTTTTATTGATTTAATTAAATTAAAGCCTCATAAAGTTTTTATAAAAGGTGAAAAAAATATGTTTTTACTACTAGCCTATACCTATCATTATTAACTTTTATTTGACATGACAAATTGATTTTTCCACCGCTTACTTAGTAATAATGGTAACCTATGTGAATAATAAATTATTATTTACCATGGTCGACAATGAAAACTGTCACTTTTTAAAGAAACTCAAATCTCCAAATCCAAATAATGTTTGCATAATTTAACTCAAGAAAAGTGTAAAGTACGGATTCACAATTTAAATTTGTCCTGTATTTTAAATAAGTAAATTAAATAAAACCAAATTAAAAATCAAAAGTGAAGTTACAAAATCAAACATCAAATATAAAAAAGAGAACCTATTTTATTTTTGTGAATATTAAGAAACAAGTAAATATTCGTGTCAAAATATATGTTATTCCTACAATTATTCTACAATTAATAGTACCTTATACACCAAGATTGACGATACTATTATTATTTACCTAGTGTCAAGACGCTAGTAAACAATGATCTTCTCAACCGATGTATGTATGTTTAGTTAAATTTAATTTTAGATATTGTCGGATGCTTTTTCCACGTTATAACAATACATATGTTGCCCAAAATTAGAAACATTGTGGCATATTTATTTTTCCAGTGCATTATCCCGTATAAATTATTTTAATGATCTTTAAGCCCAATAATCAATAAAAAGTAGAAAATTAATGTTTTATATTTAATAAGCATAAGTTGCCCTATCTAAATTACCGACACCGGCACATTGCTAATTGTACATGGGTGGAATGGTTACTTGATCAATTAGAATCTGTTATTAACTATTGTTTCCACCTCCCACTATGCCATGTTAATAATCGAAATATACTAGCGGGAGTTAATGTGTTGTATATTTCAGATTATTTTACAAATGAAATGACATTTGATTTTTGCTGACCATTGGTATTTTAAACCATATCCGCTCTTTGCGTGTTATTGATTGAATTTGTGGTGCAGCGATATGTTCTCCATTTGTTATTATTTTAAAATGTCGTGTATCGATCTAGGATGGTAGGTGCGGGTGATAAGCCTGGGCTCGCACGCGTCTTGAAACCGTAATGAAGTGACCGGAGGGTCTCGGCTGTTTTTACTGCATCCCTCCACTACACCAGAATCTGAGTATTACGCTACTCTCTTGGGATGAAATATACACCGGCTGAATACGAGCTCTACACTATTCCAATGCGAATCACACGAATAAGGAGCAAGATAGCCCCACGCACTGCAGCAGTAAATTGTTATAAATAACAACATCGTACAATTATTTCTAATTACTTTTCTGTTCACTTTTATGCGTCAATCAACAGTCGCAAAAATGACGTAACTAAAGATTTTGGGCCCTTAAGCAATAAGACCCAGGGGACCCCATCAAAAAATATAAAACTGTAATAAAAAATGAGGCAGATGACTAATTTTTAAATTTTATATGTGTGACATCTTGCAAAAATTAATAGTCCCGTATTTTTTTAATTTATTAATTGTGTGTAGTTTTGAAATAAAGAAATAATAAAGTTCTTGGGAGGGGATGATGACGTCGATTAAGTGCATATACGAGGCAAAATAAGGTGGATAGAGACGGAATAGCTGGTATGAGTGACATAACAACAAGACCGTGTGGTATTGTAGCCACGCCTTTAAACTTGACCAATCAGCGTTTGCACTTAATATACGTCACAGTAACGGACACTATTTCTATTTAACGCCAGTTAATATATAATTGCTGATAAATATTTTTTTTAATGTCAACATTCATAAATACGTACATGTACTTTCCATAATTCACTGACTATACTATGACACTTAAAACGATTTTTATTTTCTTCTATAAAGAAAAAAAAAATGATAATAGCATAAAACACCAATAATTAGCCGTAGAATGTTAAAATTTTGTGTATGGGTCTGCTGTAATACCTATTGGTGCACCTCACTGCAATCGATGGTGCCAAAATGCACTTTGCTCGTAGTGTAGCCGTAAAATGTTGAAATTTTGTTTATGTGATTAATAAAGAGCGAATTCTATGCAATTACTTGTGTCGTTTTTATTAGGCATTTCAACAATCTCTTATCATACGTTCACGTTTCATCAAAAGTTATTACCATATATAAGAAAATAAAATAGATATTTTGCATTTTGTGATACTTTATTTTGATTTTTTTGCATATTAGTGCATATTTTAATACTTTCTTCAAGAACAAAACTGAATTTTCGACAAATTTAGTTTTTCTTTAAACAGTACATTGAAGGAAATATAATTTTGGTCGAACTGTGAACAAATGAGTCTTTATATTTATAAAATGTACACTTTCAAATCATTACATTCGTATTTAATTTCTCTTTAGACCAAAAAATATATGTATTAGTGTTTCAGGACTGCTTAGAGCTTAAGTAATTCTTATTTTGTAAGTAAGATTACTAAATAGTGGCTGTCACTGAAATTTGTTTGCTGGAAACTATAACAAAAATTAGTAATGTCAAATAAAATAAAAATATTAAAAAAAAATAACAAAAGCAAAAAGCAGCTTTACATAAAAGATGATTTTTTTTGGTGTTTTTCCAAGAAACAGTTCAAGCTTTTTATGAAATTGAAACAATAATAAGTTACTAGATGCTAATTCGATTTTTTTTTCAGACTGTATGTTTTTTTATTCTTGTTCAAATTACTTGTGTTATTTATTGTATTTATATATTTCATGAAATGTTCTAAATAAAACACTGTGTATAAAAATATTTATTTTAAAGTCCATATATACCTACAATTTTTTTGATCATTTTTTAATGCATATTTTGACACTTTTTTGTGCATATAACCCGCTCGTTAGTAATTACTATAACATCTGGTTATGCTCATCCATATTTTAATCTAATCGGTCTTTTCAAAGGGACTGTTTACTTTTAGCAGACACTTAATAAAAATAAATAATTTAGATGGCTTTTAATTTTTGTGAAATTTATATTAATAAATTGACATTGACAACTGTCAAAATAAATTTCGTGAGAGATTGTATGATAAAAATGAAAATAATATAGATTGAAATAATTTTATGTAATCCTATAAGGAATAGTAATAAACCTTAAACAAAATTTTCAAAAGATGATCTGTTTCGAAAGGAAGTTCGAATATATAAAATAAATGGAAGTTGAAGAATGATTAGCTTCAGATTGATCTTATTTTCATATGAAATAAGTGTAAATGAAATGTAGCAAATATATATAATTTAGCGAACAAGGAAATCATGTAGTGTCCACATCAAATTTTTTATTTATAGTTCACTTTACACAATAATACTAAAGCTTAAGAAAAATGAGTACAATATGAATATAATGCAAAATTACAATTATTTATTCCTTGCCTTTGCATTTACAAAATTATAATAAGAACCTTTAATATTCATTTTTCAACTTCTTTGTGCTAATTACAAAATAACGAAAGATCACGTAATCTACTTTAACCAATAGAATTTCTTTTGTACTTCTTTATAATTTTTAATATGCTAAATGTTCTTTGTACGTTAGTAATTGTGACTGGTTGTGTTAGAAATAACATTAACGGAACATACACTTCAGAAATTCACTCTAAACATATTTTCCAGAGGGCAATTGAAAATAGATCGATACTGGTACGGCTTAATACGTCGATTCATCAATTTTGGTGAATCACCGAAAAAAATATTCTAAAAAAAATGACTACGCAACAAGACAAATCGAAATAACACGATAAAACAAAGAGAAAGTATGGCAATTCTTATAATAAAGAGATTGAGAAAATCAAATCCAACTATAATACGAAATAATTCAGAGCTTATCGTACAACATAAAACATTAAAAGATAAAAACCATTAAAATACCAAGATATCTGTTAAAAGGGAAAAAACATCGCCAGATACAAATACTGGCACAAACTTCAAGGTAGAATGCCAAGACTATGGTTTGAAAAATTCCAGAGAAATGGAAAATATCATAAACTTGTATAATATAATAAATGTAGTAATACATATAAAGCCTGGGTAATGCCAAATGATGTGAAAAATTGTTAGAACAATACCAATATGACCCAGTACTAATGTATATAATAATATATTGTAATAAATTAGCAAAAAATGGGAATAATACCGTTCTAGAACGGTAAATAGGTTCATGGTTAGTACAAATGCACAAAAATGATTTAGTAAATTCATTTATTGCTATTTAAATTAGAAGTTGCAGAGTTTTTTTTATAAATAATGGAACTTTGCATATTAATTTCGCAATTAATTGTTACACAAATGTCAGGACTTTGACATATTGCAAAATGAAACGATTATTGGAAAAGTATTATGAAATAATGAATAAATTTTAATGACCTAATTTTGGATACTTTTTTTTTACTGATATTGAGGGAAATTTAATTTCGATCGTGTAAAATAATTGGAATCGCTCCTCTTCCAAACAGTTGTCCTCGATCAGTAAAATGTCCTTACCGTTCTTAATACTTGATATACTATATGTTGCCATTTAAAACAAAAAAGTTAGGTTTCATATCTTGAAAATCGTTCGATATTTTTTATGTTTAGTTCATTAAAATATCTGTTTTTTATCTATATTTGCCAACTATTGTAATTTTCAGTATAATAATATGTTTATTATTTATTACTTTATTTTGATTGTAATTTAATTACTTTAGAAACGCTCTTAACAAATAATAGTGCTTTTAATTAGAACACCGCTTCATTATACCTATAATATTTTTTTTTCTCTGTGCGTATTATTCGTGTGAGCATTTCTGGAAAATGGGTTTCTTTCTATTCACCGACAGAATAACACAATTTATCTATAAAAAATAAAGACCTTCCTCATTTTTTCAGGAAAGCGACAATGAAATTGAATATAAAATCATGTATATATGCCTTCACTTATAGAGACTTTCTCTATCAGTCTACACGAATAGAATAAATTCTGCTTTAAAGTATTTCTGAGACATAAAATCACTTAAAATGAAAATAAATATAGTTTTTGAATAAAACAACTTTTTTAGTTTTAGTTCTGTAATTTTTTATTTATTAAACCCAACTTTTCGGCAGCATAAACTACTGCCATTTTCAGAGTAATGACAAATAAAACAAAGCAAGTAGCAAGTAACTTAGTAACGAATTATAACATATTTAATACAGGAAGCCATGCTTTAATAATTTCTAAACTATCGTTGAGAATGAGATTAATATTCTTGGTTTAAAAAATTTTAATGGCTTCTTTAATTAATCTTCAAATAATTTTCGTGTCTTGAAATTTTATTTCATGAAAATCCTCCAAGGCATGCTCTGCGACTAATTATTAATTAATATTATATATTAGATATTATATATCTTCTGAGAAATGTCTTTCAAGCAGATTCAGAGTGTCTTTGATACGGATCTTTGTAGAGATCTCAAAACTCACTAGGAGATCTTCTGATGCGATACGAATGTTCTTGATAATGTCAATAAAATGTTTAGAATTTTTAACATAAGATTAAGATTACCCAATGTACGGTCTAAGTAAAGTATCTAAATATTTTGATAAATCATTTGTGCAAGAATTAATGCATGTACTTTTGGTAATCGAAGAACATATGGGTCTTGTTAAAACGAAGATCGATCTTTACAGTCTACAGGAAGCTCACGCACACTAATCAATATATTATTGCTAAATCACCTCACCATTCTTCTCAAAAATTTGGCAGTATTAAATGTCTTATGAAGAGAACTTCGGAAATTTGTCAACAAAATTAGAAGAAGAGAAGAATTGTTAACATTTTCAAGAAAAATGGTTACCCATTAATGTAATCAATTAAGTTTTGCACAAAGCGAAGTCCTGCAGGCAATGCTGACGATAGAAAAAAGATGTATGCTTCGCTTCTGATGTTGAGAACATCACAGAATAGATAGGTATAATCCTGAGAAAGAAGAACATAAAAATATCGTTTTCTCCATATGTAAAAATAAGACATATATTGAGACAAATTAAAGACGTCATCCTTCTTCAGTTAACAGAAATTTATCAGATTCCATGCGTCTGTGGAAAAGTGTACATCGTTCAAACTGGTAGAACTATTTCTACAAGATTAGCTGAAAATCAACAATCGATTATATTGAACTAGCCTGAAAAATCGTCAGTCGAAAAGCATGCCATGGAACAATTTCATGGATAATAAATATTATTATTTGAAATTACAATAACAATATTACATACATTAATTTTTATTAATATTAACAAAATAAAATTGCTATTTTTTATCGTAACTTGTCAAAACAGTAATTAAAAATAATAATAAAAATAAACAAACGCAGCTAACTTGACAGATAAACCGTTCAACATTTATCATTTCTGTATCAATTACATGGCTACTGCGATTTTTGGGGTGTTTTACGACATTATCATATCTAATTTCTGAATTTACAAGGCACGTAAAATTAATTTTGCTTATTGATTCACATGCAAATTTTATGCCCTAAAACTATTATTTCAAATTTTTTTATTTAATATAATTAGGGAAGCAAAAAAATACGAATATATGATTTTACATATTAAATCCCTATGTTCGGGTGTTCGAGTCACCACATTGTATATTTGTTTTTGATATGTAGTGATTAATCAAATTATGAATCATATGATCAAAAATGGTAAAAGAAAATTTTAAAAATTAATAAAAGCACATATTATTAATAAAATATATGAAAGTACTACAAAAACCATATTTATTAACAAGAAAAAATGTATAATATGAACGAAGTATGTTATATATTCCGGAAAAATTTTTGCTAATAATTAATTATGAGTAAAAATATAATATGTACATGTAAAACGGAACCATTGCCTTAATTATCATATAAATACAATATTTAAAAGTACAATCATGCTTAGTTTATTCAAACAGAACATCAACATAATTTACAGGCAACTAAAAGGTTTATTTTTACGATTAGAACTTTATAATTGGCTAAGTTACAAAGTTTTTAATTTATGTCATTAACAGTTTCGAATAGGAATAGAAAAAATATGAAATGCCATTAGTGACATTTAAGGATGAAATGAGGTATTTCTCGTTTTAAATATTGTATGTTGGATGAATGGTTTTTTCCGTAGTGGGAAATGAAGGGTCGGGCAGCAGATTGTTTATTAAACGTTAGTAATTCTGGTATATACATCAGTGTCGCCGGCAATATTAGCAGGAAGCAGGAACAGCCGCTTGACACCGGCCAACAAAACCCTCCCGGTTCATAATTAAAAACTCAGCGCTGGAAACGTAAATTACCCCCGTTTCCGACACCAATGTCTGCCCTTTTGTTCGCCCACAATGCCACAAGAAAACTATACAAAAATGCCAGCGCAAATATACTAATTGCCAAACAAACTCACCATTTACATATACACTTCACTTTTATCATATATTTAATTGTCGATTTATTAGAATGTTTTGTAATAATATATTACATATTAAGAGTTGTAAGATGCATATTACGTATGAAGTGGAAAAGTTTCACAAGTGCCGGAAAGCGACCACAATTTGACTGTTTTTTTGATCATATTATAATCACACAATACTGTAATAAACGGATAAATTGAGTGCAGTTGTTTTGAATATTCGTAGGATTGATAAAAGAAATTATTGTTAATATCTATTAACAACCTATTTTTGTTACTAATGTCATAACTACAGTAACTTTTCTAAGTTCTGATCGTATATAAACGCGATTAAGCATCCGATTTTAAGCAGTCGATCAGTTATTCGATTAGATGAGTCGCCTCTTTGAACCCAGTTGCCATGTAAATAGTAAGAGAGTAAGTAATGTTTAACTTGTAAGTATTATTTTATTTTATTATCAAGTGACAAACTGTTGTGTTCTTTCAAGTTAATATTTATATATTTTAATAATAATTTTAATTGTTTAATTCATCATTTAATTTTTTCTTTTGCTTTCCCAACCTTTCCGTTTACATATATTATTCAAAATTTGGTTTTGATTACTTCCCCAAATAAATAACCTGGTAGCAGCCGTAAAGTTTACCACTTCTCGGCAATAACTATTATCAAAAATAGTTTTCGTAAGTGTATTTCTCTTCCAAATCATTTAATAATGTAAATCTCCTGTTTTCGCGAGGTGAAAGTAATAGTACGAATTTTTGTACATGTTGCACAATGTACTATTACAATAAAAATAGAGATGCAACGCTACCTTTTATCTAATACATAACATACCATAATTTTCTACTTCTCATTCGTGAGACATTGCACAATTTTTGTTCCCATACAATACCAAATTTAAAAATTACGCATTTCTCAAAATCGCTAGTATTGCTGGAAAAATCTCGGTTTCATCTCGTGTCGTCACACCAAGTCGAGACAAGATTATAGTTCAAGTCTCGATATTAAAATTAATACCGAGACGGAACTAGTGCCGAAACTTTCCTATCTCGTGTGCAACATTAAATGAAGAAAAATAATTATTATTTGTTAATGGATATCAAAAATATTTCAGTATTTATTACAAAATAAATAATACCTAATTCTAGAAGTGATTTAATGGTAAATATTAATACACATTAAAATTATCAAACTATTATTTAATTATGTCCCATCTCTCGGCGCTATTTCAATGTTTCTTAAATTATGTACCATGAGTTTCAACTACGATGCAATATTTACTAATCTGTTATTAGTCATTACTTTCCTTTCAAAATAAAATGCAACATAGGCCAATAAACATTTATTTTCTTGTTACCTATTTCTTTTTGATAACTTTTACCTATTTGATCGTAGAAAAAGTATAGTGTGCAATTCATGCAGAATCATTTATTTCCCACTTCTGTGATTCTGGCACGAGATAAAGTGCTGAAACTATTACAAGTGGGGAACATAAGTTTCTGCACTTTCTGCGTAATATATTATTCCAATAAAAATTATTACATGTTACGGATGTTCGCAAAAAATCTTAAGAATAAACTTCTACTTCCAATTGGCCGATTTTTACCAGTTGTTCAATTGTTGTCTTTGAGGTAAGAAGTTTACCTAATAACGATTCATTATAATTTACATTGTTACTATTTTCATGAGACAAGATTAAAATAAATTCGGGTTCCGGTGGTGTCATGTAAAAAATAAAGGTGCCGGAATGTTGATATTAACTAACCCAATTAAATATTAAGCGTTATCATATGTAACTTTTCTAGTGTTTAGAGGTTTTAAATGAAAATTAAAATTTTCACATTTCGAAATGGAATTTATTAATAAAAAAAAATGTACAAAGCTCCTTGCGTTTCATGTTTTAAATCGATCAAAAATAAAGAGAAGAAAAATACTTTGATAATAATAAAATAAATATATCGAATTTTACTAAACATACGTAAACATATCTAAAAAAAGTTGTAAGCAGCAGTGCATAAATATTATAAGAAACGGAAAATGGGTGAAATTTAGCAAGATAAGGTTAATGAATATCTTTCAACAGAATATTGTTTTGAAATTTTAACGCCCTATAAATTTTAGCGCCATGATTTCGCGAACAAGTTCGCCTCTAAAAAAATACCGGAACGATGTTTCCGACACCACTAATCTGATCTTAAACTCTGCTTAGTTAGATTCGTAACGTGCTAACTAGTCCAATTCTACTCCATGCTTTAAGTCTTTAGAAAGCACATTACTTACAATTCTGTATTCGTGTTCAATGAACAAAACGAATACAGATGATTTCTCCTTTATTTCCTGTGTAAAATCTTGGTACACCAACGTGTACGAAAATTAATTTCCTGCTTATTAAAACGGCCGGCATTTGAAGGCTGCGCGGATAGGTAGTAATTGAAAAACGGGAGACAATTGGACATTTTTTGATCAATCTGGCTGGCGGAACCTCCCTCCTTGATGTTTGACACGAAGACAGCAATTAACCCCCTCCCTGCACAGGGGTTAAATATTAATCAGAAACTCGTTGCTCGGAGACGATATCTAACTTCTTCTTTTGTTCGCGTATAATTTAATATCCAGTGACAATGTCGCCTTGTAATTGACAAAAAATTGTGCGCGCTTGTTTACCGGAGGAGTGAAATCTTATAAAGAACTTCGCGCTGACAAAACAACTTCGGAATTATTTACTAATTCATAGAAATGGAAGGCGGAGAAGAAAATGATGTGAAGATCTGTCAACGGATAAATCATTTCAAAGAAAACATTTTCGACGACGGTGCTTAATGCAAGAAAGGTCTACAGTTATAATTGACAATGATTAACAAACGCATAATTCATTGTTAACCAGAAGTATGAAAAGTTTTATTCAAATACGTCGATTATAATTACTAATTAACTTTAGTTATCGAGGTAGTAGTACCTAGTCTCGTCCCGGTCTCGACAAACACGATCTTATCTTAGTCACTGAAATATAGTAACACTGGAGCATTAAATGACGTTAAAAATGCGAGCCGAGTGAGACGGCAGTCATTGGGCCACCTGTCTTTGTCGTACAGTCCGCTTAGAAAGCTAGTCAAGCGCTCGATGAATTGTTTTTCTTTTAAACACGTAGCGATCTAATTTATTTGAAGTTTGTTTCATTATAATAGGCACTAAAAATTTGAGAATATTTTTCAATTTTTCGTATTACATATTATATTAAATATTGTTTCATAGAAAACTGAAATTGTAAATAAGAAATTTTCATTTTTTCATGATACACATTTTGAGGTTAACTAAAGTTAAATAATAATAATAATTATTATTATTATTAGGGTATTAAATAACTTAATTTAACGAATAGCGGTGTATCTATAATGCATGCATTCTACATTAATATTTAAAATCAAATTACGTTTATTTCATTTCAATTAATATTAATTTCTTACACATTTTAATTAACAATTCAGTTATAATAAATAAATTACCTGAAAAAGGACAAAGAGGTGTTGAGAACCAAAACGATTTGCAATTCCTCACGCAACAATTTATTATCACTTTTTAAATCTTCCTTACACGCTTTCACGATATACATGATTACACGTTTAATTAATAACGGGGGAAAAAATCCGTGATGCAGTCCGGTTTTTAATTTTTAATCAACCTCGACCGGTTTCGGCCATCCTCAGGAACTAATAGATTTTACAACTTTGTGACAATGATAATTTTAAATAGTGAAGAATTTATAACTTACGTTAATAATGTAAAAATAAAAATAAAATTTGTAACACATTTCGAGTCAAAATTATAACAAAGATAAAAAAGTAACAACTTTTTTTGGCGAATAGCAACACGATAATAACGATGAAAATAACAAACACTCTGATTTAAAAAAAAAATAACACAAATTAAACTTTATGAGTAGTAAGATACACTTAATACACTAATTATTTACTAATATTCGTTTATTTATACACGACAGTATTTCTTTATACGCTATTTATAAATGTTAGCTAAATGGCATGAAACAAGTACCTTTTCCAAATACGAATGTTGGATCGTATGAAGAAAAAAATATATATTTTTGGAGATGGACTAAATTAAATACCAGTTGCGTTATATCTACTAATATTTACCATAAAAATAAATTACGTATTTTCCATTTTATATTATTCATTGTGTACAGTCGAATTTATAATTATTATTTTTAATAATAATATTGTCTAAGACAATCGAGAGTCTTTTACAGATTGATTTGGTACTGGGCTTAATTCGTTACAAATATCGATACCTGAACAGTAATTTCATCTCAAAAAACCACCGAGACTGGAGATAAGTTCAGTGAAATATTAATTTTTAAATTCTAATATTTTTTTGCTAAAATTTATCAATGCTGAGTTTTTGGTAAATCAGGTCGTAATATTATCTTCAATTTTACATCATAACGCCTTATACACGTGAGGGTAGGTATGTTCTGGATTAAGTAAGTAACACTAATACGTCATAATTGAAGCCTGTGAAAATTATTCAAAATTGCGCTTTCGACGATGAAAGAATCCTGGAATATTTAATGTTCATTAAATAACTGCATTTTTATTACATTCGATATTATAAATTTACAGCTATGAGAGATACAAATAAATATTATAGAAAAAATTGTTACAGTTCTTCTGTTACGAAAAAAGATCAGTATAAGAAAAACATGTGAACTAAATTTGTACACATGTTATTTGTTTGTTTAGTTTATTTATTTTGAATTATAACTACTACGTGAAGCGTAATGTTGGTAATTTTGAAAGCTATTTGTTATTTAATCGATGTGTGTTCCATGTAAAATTTTCTGGATTTGTTTGTACCTGTTTCAGTGATTACAATGAACTTTTTTCATTATTCATCCATTTCAAACTTTCGAAAGAGTGAAATTCACATTTATGTGGCTTGAAAAGCTGAAAATTTATAAAAATATAGATATTGAATAATATTTTAAAATATTTCAAAAATACGATATGCCGCTAACTGAAATTGGCCCATGAATGAAGTTGTCACATCAATAAAATGTCGGTGAAAAATGCGGTGATAACACTTTTTTATTCTTTTGAGTAGAGTAAATAATTTGTTGGGAAAAGCAAATAAACTAATATGTTCACGGTTCAACAATGTGAAATGGTTCTGTTTCTGGTTGAAATGTTTTATATTCCCTGAGTTTTTCCGATAGGCTAAAAAATGGTTGTTTGTGATTAATTGAACGACTAGTTTAAAATGTGAAACTATGTTTAGATTAATGTTCCACATTTAATATCCGCTCTTTGTTTACAACTTAAATTCCCGGCTCCACGTAATGATTTATTACATTCATTTCTGAATTTTTTTCCGCGAAACTTTTTGCGTGTTTGTACCACGAAACATCATTTGTTTCTTCAGACTTCTGAGATTTTACGTAATTTATACCCGAGTATCTCTTAATATATTCTCACACTTATTACTCACATCAAATCGAACATATTACGAGTACATACACTCTTAACAAAAACAGTTTACCGTAGGGTAAATTATTATACATGCTTATTTATAAATAACACGATCACTGAACCTCTCTTACTTAGGTAACGGGAGGTAAAAATAAATGTTGCAATAACAGTTACATTAAGAAATTTAGGGAGTAACCAAACTGGCGTAAGAAAACTGAAATGTAATTGGAACGACCGTCGTTAAATGAAAATATTCTGTGATATCGTAAATGGAAAGTGTAATGTTTGTTCCCTGCTTTGGCTAAGCTAAAGAAAATCGTTCCCTTTTTCTCAAGAATTTAGTGTTTAATTATACGGAATATCATTATCTACTATTTTTAGAAATAATATACTTTGTGCTGAACGGTAATAGTATATTACGTAACATGTTTGATAAACGTCTTTTTACTTATTAGTACCTGTATAAAAACGAACATTTAAAGATTTCAAAAAACTAATAAGTACAAAAAATAAGTTTTTTTTTTGTTAGTTACTATTTTGAACGTCAGTTATAAATTATTATTCAGTATTGTTTAACGTGAAACATTAAATGTTTTTCTATATTCTTTTCTTTTCTAGCATTTTAAGAGCAAATTTATTTAATATATGTAGCTAACTAAAAAATTTAATATGTATAAAACTTTTCAATACAATGTTACAGAGATTAATAATCAGTAATCAGTGAATAATGCAAATAAAATCCCTACAATATATCTTATTACCTATTACTCTTTCACAATACTTATGATTTAAAAAGTACTCGCAATAATAAAAATTCATTTTCTAGCTTTGTGATACAAATAATTGTTATTATTAATTTATAAATTCAAAAATCTATAATTCTGAAATTGTGCGAATGTAATTTCATACATAGTTAATGAACTAAACATGTGTCATATATATTAAAATTAAAATTTTTACTTACTCATAAAGGGATATGTTTACTCATTTGTTCAATAAATTACAAATATAATATAATTAAAAACAGACTAACAAATGAAATAATAATTACTGTAGTTATTTAAAACTAATCAGTTATAGTGCATTGAAACAAATTTAATATATATTGAAATTAAATAAATTACCAACTAGAATAAATTTGCAGTACACTGCATAATTAAACAATTATTCATATTAATTTCAATCGAAATCATAATCGTTTGAAAAACTTGGTCGTAAATGTATTCTTCGCGCGTATAATCTATTCCCATTAGGTCGACAACAATTATAAAGCAATGGCGAAGAATTAAACGGACTATTACACGCCGAGTTTGTTGGTAGAACTTTTCCACTTTACCACTAGTACGTGCCGCTCCTCCTGGTGACATTCAGAGCAGTTGGCTGCACTGGGATCATCAACAATTTATTTTTCAAACATTTCATTATGGCGGAAACGCGACAAGAATCACAAAATATGCATACAGCACAACATGTTTATTTTACAAAAATCTGGTGTAACCGACACGTACCCTCCGCAATATAAAATTTTTCTTAGGGAATTAAATTTACTACAGGAATGGTCAACTGCAGCAATGTTCTCCCCTTAAGTTCGGATTCATATTTTTTATTATTCTACACACGTCATTTTCACCCAATCAGAATGTTTCATTTAACGGATATACATAGGTAATTTTTTAGTGAAAAAAATATAAAAATATCGTCATGGTTGGATTTTGTTTATATGCATTTTTTTAGTTTGAACTGTTATCATTTGTGCTATGAATTTAATTGGTGAAATTTATGCATACTTCCTACGAAGTAACGCCAATTCAGTTGTCTTTGAGTCTAGGAACTGACTGAACTGATGTTTATAAAAAAATATTTTTTTTTTTTTTCGTTATTGGGCAAACTAGTAAAATGAGAATATTTGCAAAAACAAAATCTATTTTATCCCATAGCCTGTAGTGCTACGACACATAATTATATTTAATATTTTATGGAATTCTACGAGGTACTTTATTACCAAAAAATATTTAATTTCTTGCATATAGTAGAAGATACAGTTTTGTGCCCCGCTAATGCACTTCGTACCAATGTTTCATTCAGGGGGGGGGGGAGGATGGTTTTATCAAATCCCATCCGAAAACTAATTAATCAACTTATCCCCCTCCCACCAGAACATACTTGTTTTTAGTTGATTTCTTAATTATGGGATATAAAGACAAGAATAAACACCCCGGGGAAAAAGTCTGAAAGAAACACCAAGGTTTGTATAGTGTGGTTTAAGATAATAGCAAATGACTTCGTTTCGTACTGACTCTTATGCGTCAGGAGATGATTTATAATTTGTGAAAATTTGTTGTAATATCATTGGAATGTAACTTATTGACGTGTTTGTTGTGGTTGCAAGCAAATTCCGACGAAATTTAAGAAAATATCAACAATTATAATACTATACCACAAGCAAATGAACCATATAATTTTATGTAAATTCTGTTAAATATATATTTTGATAACAATTTTCATATTGTTTGATTTGTATTTCTTAAAATTTAACCAAATTAAACTCCAAACAAATATTTCATGTGCCGCAATTCGAATATTTTGTTACAACCCTGTTATGTGACCCTTATAATCCGTTTTAAAAGCGACCAACTGCGTATGTCAAAATTGGTAAGTTACACTACAAAAGATAAGCAGGATCGCTGGTGTATATTCACACATAACAAAAATGCTCATAATACTTATTTTTTTTTATTAATTTGCACATATCTAGTCACTACAACAGGTAGCAGAAACTGTGGTTCCGTCTCTCGCTTAGGTACTCATATGCCAGGAAAAAAGTTGTTTATATGTGGTTCTCTTTTGGAACCACTAGAACCAAAAGGGGTGAAGGATTCTAATCGGATTAATTATTATGTGTAAAATAATTCTATAACTAATTATTACATTATCTAAAGTCTAAAGTAAATCGTAATGTAATTGTGATGCGTAGAAGAGTACGAAGCGAAAGAGTTTGTTTTTAATGACACTGATGGTTTAGGTATTTGTACAAATGTGTCATATGCATTTTTTTATTCTGGCATCATAATTAAAAATGGAGGTGGAGAACAGCATTTTTATTTTTATTCATTTCATAATTTTGTGTGTTTGATGTGACACATAATTATTCATATGGAAAATAGCTAGTATTTGATGTTTACAGGAATACAGAACTGCGATGCAGTCAAATTTATTTAAAATAGTTTAATTATTCTCACCCGGTTTCACCCAATTTGGGCTAACTTCAGAGAGTAGATAATTATATTAACCGAAACCAGACGAGGTTGATTAAAATGTATAATAAATCCCAGTATTATATTTTATTGGTTTCTATTTTTTTCTGTTTTCTTCAAAATTATACAAAAATAAAATCTTCATCACACATTTCTGTTCGTTTATTTAGTAAGGTTTAATATTTGAATTTTTGAGTTAAGAGCCAAATCACAACTCAAAATTTACAAAGAGCCGCAATGTGTACAGAAGTTGTAATCAATATTGAAAACAAGAAAAAAATATATATAAATAAAATAGCACAAAATGTTCGGTAGGTACTTAAATTATAAAATAAATATAAGCTTACTAGGATCAAAACCATAAATTTGCTTCGAAAAAACTGAAACTTATGAGAAATTTGAAATTGATTGTAGCACAAATTTATTATTAATAGACAAGAAAAAACACTAGTAAATTGCAGAAAATTTGAAAATATTTTGTACTCCCATACGTTATTAGTAGGTAAGTACAAAGTTTCAATAAAAATTGGAAGTACATATTCCTAAGATTAAGAAAGTTCATTTACACCCACTTACTTTCCTACACAATCAATCAATAAATTTAATTATGATAATAACAGATTATAGATTATAGTTTCAGTTATTTTCTCATTTCAAAACTTCTATTCTAGCAATATTTCTCTAATTCGATAAATATGTTATAATAAAAAATACAATGCAACTTTGATAAACTAATACCGGGTGTCCCAGCTCGACAGACACATGGGAATTTTACATGGGAAATCAGTTAATTATGAATAGTATCTCCCCAGTGCAAGATATTAACTTGAAATTTTGTATACTTATAGGAGAATATTAATTCTATGGATCACATTTATTTGAAATATGCAATTTCGTCTGCAGGGCGAGATTTATTAAATTTAAAATCTAATATTTTCGTTCAAAATCAGTCAGCCATGGAAATAACAGAAAATATCTATGTGACAGTTCTGACAGTTAATGACATGCCATTGTAGATATTTATATTTTTGTAATATTGGTATATTATTTAACAAAAAGAAACTAAATTCAGCTTAAATAATATTAAAATACATGGAATAAGAATTAAAATCAGTGATACTTCACTAAACTGTCAGATAAATATTTTCTTTTATTTCCATGGCTGTCTGATTTTGAACGAAAATATTAGATTTTAAATTTAATAAATCTCGCCCTGCAGACGAAATTGCATATTTCAAATAAGTGTGATCCATAGAATTAATATTCTCCTATAAGTATACAAAATTTTAAGTTAATATCTTGCACTGGGGAGATACTATTCATAATTAACTGATTTCCCATGTAAAACTCCCATGTGTCGGTCGGGCTGGGACACCCGGTATATTAAGTATACAAAACATCATAACAAAATCATTTTAAAATTTATCTAAACAAAAACCAAAAACTATAAATAAGTAAGATATAAGAAAAACATAATATAAAATTTAAAAAACATCTAATTTCTCTAATAAGATGATCATTGGTATCTACATGTGTTATAGTGGTTATGAAACAGAAAGAGAACGATGCCAAAAAGTTAACTTTGTCCTTATTTGAAGCGCATGTCCAGGTTAATCTAGAATCTTGAAATAATTTTGTCTTGATATCTAGACACGATATATTATTATTAAGATAGGTAGAGGGCTAAAGTGTTAGAAACTTTTGTTATTGCAACCTAAAGATCTTTTTTAACTTGTCCCTTACTTAGTTATCTGGAAGTAGGTCCAGAGTTTTATGGAGTTAATGTAGCTCTAGAAGTAAGTTTCCCGATCTCTGTTGCCGTCATATACATTTTGCCTAGATAGTCAAGTCTATATTCGGTTAGAGATGAGCATTTACTCAGGATGTGTTCCGAAAATTCTTCGTCCTCTTCGCAGAGTCGACAAAAATTTAACACGACTTTTTAATTGATTCAGACTTAGTTGAGTCTTGTTGAGGGCCAGTATTACAGTCTATTTAAATATTGATTTAGCTAAACTTAAACTTTCTCTTAAACCAATCGTCCGTATTTCAGTACAAAATTTAGCTAAGCTTGTGTTGATTATATTTTGGTTTATGTTGCCAATAGAATTTTATTTTTTTACACTGACAAATACATTAATTATTATTATTATTTGTTCTTAGTTATTTTCTCTGTATTACATAAATATTGAAACTGTGATTACAGTTTTCTAGTTTAAAGTGTTTTTATTACATCAATTACATATTTTAAATCCTCATGAAAGGTAAGTAATAATAATTTCCTAATAAAAGAGATAACATTGAGAATAAAACAGTTATATTACAAAAAAATGTATGAAAGAAAACGTACACATAATTTTACATTGCAGGAAATAGAGAACTTAAAAGCTAACCGTTCAAAACTATCGTCAATTATAGGGAATAAAATAAATAATAAAATATAAATATCTTATTGTTAATAATAATGCATGCATAGGATGTAAATTTTAATTCATAAAATTAAAGTTAAATGTTTTCAAAAACCAATATTCTTTAGAAATTATAATCAAGTGTATTTCATATTTATTTATTTTTTATGAATTTTTGTTTAAATTTCACTAAACATTATGTTATAAATTAAACGAACATATTCTTTTGATAAACAAAATCTGTTACAAAATTCTGTACCAGACCAGATATTTAGATCAGGACTAGGACTAGGACTAGGACGAATAGGTTGTGGTCACTATCTGAATATATTGGACATAAATTATTGGTTTCGTATTCACTGTTATCGCTGATTTCATGAATTTCCAAATTATAATTCTCCACAATATGAATTCTGACAGTTTCGTTTCGACAAAATGAGGTTAAACTTCACCTTAAGCGGCCAAGGATCGATAGCTTAAGAGAAACCTATAATACAGTACTTTTTCTTAAACCAAAGTTTAAACTCAGGATCAAGCTTAAGCTGCCACTGTAAAATTGGCCCTTAGACGGCAAAACTAGGTGCAATTCAAATTGGGATCTGTCAATTGTTGCAAACATTAAAAAAAATATTTGGTTGACACCAAAAGTTTATTTACTGATCATGTTGAAAAGAGCCCCGGTTTGTCGATCACTGTACTAGGCATTAATAGTACTAGAATGCACTATAAACGAACTAGTTTCCTTATAGTCTAAATATTAAAAAAACCTTTTTGTAAATAAGTATATAATCCCTTCCAAAGCCGAAACAGTGATATTTCCCATTTTAGAACGACTAACCAGGTTCCCCACATTCTAACTGAATGTGCCAGCCTTTGTCGCCTAGCCAGCCACCGAAGCATCGTCCCCCAGTAACCCGGTAACCCGTAGCCAGTGTGTTTACATGTGTGTGCGTGGGAGTGAACACGCGTGACGCCCGGAGTTGGCGACGGCCTGTTGTTCATTAGCAGCGTTCATGCACGCCGCAGGGAACGGTCACATGGCAAGCACACAGTCAATACACTAGCTATCGATACAATCATCATTAAAACTGGTTGTTATGCGACACTATCTTTATCTTGTTCGTCACAAAAAATCACGACAAAATGTAAAGTTCAGTTTCATATATAGAAATATCTTAGTGTAAAAACAATCATTTTCATGCAATTTTGTAATTCTTCGTAATGTTTGTTAATATCAAATTTAATATTACTTTAATTAAAAATATACAGTTGCTGCAAATGTGAAACAAAATTAATAAGCATTATTACATTGTTCATTATTTGAATCAACTTATAAGTATATAATTCCGGTAAAAATAATATTCATTAATAATCAGTGGTGGATTTAGGGGCTATAGCCACATAATAGTTACATACAGAAGCGACACTGCGTGTCGGTATTCTTCACCCTATTCAGTTCTATGACCTTGGAGCTTTATGTAGACCTTTAAATTTGTTGGCTTCCCCTATCTCTCCCTAAGATGTGACGAAAGTTTCGGATTTTAAACAATGAGCCCTTTAAATTTGTTGGTTTTCCCCATTTCTCTTTAATTTTCGTTTCTCTGTCTTACTGTCGCTTCTGTATAAACTTATTCTGTGTTATAGTCCAGGTTGCCCAGAGCAGCAAAATACAGGAGTGGCATTTTTGTTAAATACCATATAAGAACAAGTCACTACAATAATCACAAATTATATGTAGACCTGGTTTTTAATTTATTCAAAACCAGTGCTCAACAATATTAGGGCAGTTCTAATGATTTTTTGCTACTGAAAAATTTAAAATTCGAGGGGGAGGGGGCAGGTAAACACAAGTTGCCGATGGCCTCTAGGCGGGAGCAGTATAAATCCATTACTGTTAATAGTTAACAATTTATTATTCGCTTTTCTGATTGTATTACAACCTATCATGGATGCAATATTTTAAAAACAAACTAGTAAATTAAAATAAAAGTGAAAGCTTACCATATATTTGATGCAAAATATGGTTGGACTCACCTGTAATAAAAAATACATAATTATAACCTGTTGCATAAATTATGTACAATTAAGAAAATGCAACATAAGTAGACATCAATACATTATTACATTAAATAAAAAAATATATATTTTATTATAAATTCAATAATCTAAATCTCTACATATACATATATTTCGGTTTAAAAATTGTCTTATATGAATTTTGAATCTTTTTAATTATTGTACATTATGCATTATACCTACATTTACAGACATAGGTATAAATGTATACACATTTAAAATATTAAATATAAATTTGTAGTAAAATTTACATAACAAAATGTGTATAAAACCCAATGTTCAAATTTATAGAAAATAGTAGTATTCATCAGAGGTTAATTTATTTACAGTTAGTATTTATAATGAAGAAGGTACTATGTATATATTACATATGATTGCAAGTTTGTTATTTATACTGACCAAAACACAATATTATGTTACATATACATTATTTATGTATAAATATATAACTTCATGGGATAGTTACTAATTAATAACTTCCACGTAAAATATACTCATATTTACATGAAAACTTTACAATTATGAAATTCGCAAGTAAGATATAAATTATATATCGTAAACGAAAGTCTAACATTTTTATAATTTGTTTTGCCATTTACTGACTTATTTTTCATTACATCACACGATATTTTAGTAGAATGTAATTCTAAATCATAATTAGTATAAATTTTATTTCTGAAAACTATGAGCCATTAAATATCTATAATTGACTCTCAAATTATAGTAAACTCTAAAGGTTTAGAAAACCGAATAGTGGATAAACTTCAGTTCTTCCGCTACATTAGTTTTTGAGTACTTAATGAGTCTGGAAATATGTAATTGTATAGGATCGTATAAATTGGTAGAATAGTATTGTTAGTATTCTGTTATGACAACTAAAGTGATAAAATATCATTTAATTTTAAGATATTATTAAATACAGAACTTATTTTGGTTGTTATTAATAATTTATAGCAAATAAACACATTTTCATTATAATTTATATTTTGGTTCACCTTTGATAAAAATCAATGATTTTTATTTAAACAATCAGTTGATTTAAATCAAGCCAACTCTGCTCTAATGTCATGTCGGTTATATAGAAGAATTAAACTTTTTCTTAACTGGGCGCACATATTCTATAAATGCTAAATAATTTTAAATAAGGTGCAATATATTTGTTCAGATAGGAATATAATGATTTTGTTTTGAAAATACAATTAAACATCTTCAATTTTTGTATAGGTAGCCATTCATACTTATTTAGCCACATATAACAAAATTTTCTATTTTCCCTTTTGAATTTGTCAATTGGAAATTTAAAGTTTATATTGGGAACCACTGAACCACACATATTTTAACACAAGAGTTTCTAAATATCACGTAAATATCTGTTTTAAACAAGGGTATGTCTTTTTAAACAATTAAATAACAATAATAAGAGTAAGGTTCAGAGTTTTGTTAAGTATATTTAATGTAAAAAATTTCGAAAAAGTTTAGTGTACATTTAAAATATTAGCGGATAATTACAACAAGTTTTTTCAGACTTTTAAATCAACATTTCTAGGCACAGGGCAGTAAATTGGAAGTAAAATAAGTGTTAGAAAATCTGTAGTAATCTTGTTGGTCATATTGTCATCTGTTACGGATTTCCTGCAAAATTGTTTGGAAAATGTATTTGGAAAAAGTGCACTTGTACAATGATTGTTAAAAAGAAGAAAGAGTGGAGCTGAAGTGTGTAAAGGGTGGAAATTAAAGCAGATATCTCATTTTTCTCGCAATAATATCTTAGCGTGCTCATCCCGGCCTTGGCTGCCGATAACAGGTGAAGCGAGCGCTGCTATCGATCAGATCAGCAACAGCAACAACACCACCGGCTTTTTACATTTATTTGCTCTCTCACGAATTAAGCAAAAACACACGGCCGTGTTAATGCACGACATACGGATTCCATTTGTAGATTTTATATTTGTTTACTTGATTAATTAAATTTGGATATTTGCATTTGTAATCCCGAATTTTATTGTTTCTGGTAGCGGATCTATTTGTTTTGCTTGGAGGTTGGGATATCAGGATTTCGGCGTTTTCGGGGCGATATCTGCAAACAACCGTTTCCGCCAATTTCACGCACTCAAATATACTTATAAAATATCAAGTTTCATAATACAATATATTGAATAACATTTATACATAGTATCGCAAACGACGACATACCACAAATTTAATTACTCAAGCGTTGTTATATTTATTTTTTCTTACAAATATATTTAATTTACTAATTACTTTTTACTTACTGCTTTATTGATAAGAGAGGAATAGAGATCAGAGCCATATTGCCCAATTACATAAGGCACCACACAGAAACCTTTAACTTTGGGGGCCCACAGAGGTCAGGATTTCATTTAATAAATTGACATATTTTGTATTATTTCTAATATTCATGCATATTTTTATTACTTATTATTTATATTCCTTGATTATTTCACGAATGACAACAATTCAAACATAAAAATTTTCATATCAACAAAATATAACCGTGACGATGCTACTGTGATTTTATAATAAGTAATATAATAAGAGCCATGAATTTATTGGAATAATTTTCGAATATTTGCTGCGTAGTAACAGACAAACGAGTGTCAAAAATGATCACGACAGCAAAGCTGGAGTGATTTAAGTGTCATTTTTGACCCGAGTTGTCGTTACTTCGCAGGAATTATGAGTAAATTTTACCATTTAAATTCATAGCTCGAATTATATTTACTTGATTATTTCACGAATAACACCAATCCAAATATAAAAATTTTGATATTGTAACAATATGGAATGTTTTCCATATGTTACTAAAAACCTGAGCGTAAGGAAATTTGATCTCTTGCATTCAGAATCGACATGTGTTAGTTTTTGGTAATAAAGTTGAAAATTTATCGTTTCGCTGTCATTCTGAATGCGTGAGAACTGTATTTTTAAAAATTAGTTTTTACAAGATCTGGTAAGGAGGGCAGAGGGATGATTTCTTCTCAGCCGTCGATCTTAACAGATTTTGTACAGAAGTCGAGTATTTGCGTCTGGCGAAGACGCACGTATATCGGAGCACTTCGCTCTGATCGCGGTATGAACAATCAAACGGATTGTTCATACAATATTTAGTCTGGAAAATGTAACCGTTTAATTTGTAATGTTTAGTCCTTTTTAATAATTTCAGTATAATTTAGATTAGTTTGTGAAAATGTAAATAAAATTATATCTTAAGTAAAATCGTGTGTGTGTGTTCGTCCAAAGTTCTCCAATTTAATCCTATCGAGTTTTAGTGTTGTGTTGTGATCATCGTCATTCTTTCTGAAATCATCGTAAGTTATCATAGCATTCATTCAATTTCACCCCCCCTGTTACAATATCAACAAATTGTAACCATGATTATGATACTGTGGTTTTATCAAATTTCTTCACTGAAAAACTACCTTACGGTCATTAAATGACGCATTCTGATTAGGTAAAAAAGTCGTGTATGGAACAATCAATTTTATTTTAACTAAAACATTAATGGAAGAATCAAATTCTGATTGGATGAAAATGACGTGTGTGGAATAATCAATAATAAAATTATTTTCAAAATACACAAATTAGAATTTTCATTTTAAAAACTAAAAAAGGAGCAACATACGATAACATTCAATATTAATTGGGTGTCAATATTAACAATTATTGCATTCCCGCACTTTTATTTTTTGTATGACGCCACTATGTATACGCGATAATTCAATTTCTATCAAGCAGAAAATTATTAAAATTGGAATTTAAACGTGTTGTTGTACTCAGTAGAAGAGTTGATTAGATTTTAACTGCAATTGCTCAACCGGAAGGTGTAATTTACTTGAAGCTTCAAACTGTGTTTTCTGAAAAAAACTCCTTTAAATAATAAAAGAATCAGCAAATTTTGCATTAAATAATAGTTACCAGCTAGATATATATTTTTAATTATATTGGTTTTACCTTTACCTATCGTTCAGACTATGTAATATGTATAAAATAGTAACTTATTCACATTTTTATAAAATTTAAAAATGTAAATCTCAAATTTGTCGTATGTCATTTTAAAATATAAATTAAAAGAAATTTAAAGATAATATATACATATTTAAAGAAAAATTAATTAAAAGTGAGGTACATCAGATTTTTATTTCAAAATTTTCATGTACATAAGTACATAAAAGTAACTTATCCGTTTTCCAAATTTACTCGGATTCAACAAAACAGAAAAATTACTAAATTTATTAAAAATTGATGTGTTATTTTTAAAAATTTGGTAAAAAAATTTAAAAACAATTTCATTTAAGTTTTCTAATATGCAACACCGATGAAGGATAGTGCCTGTTAGTGAAATATGGTCTTATTAAGGATGACGTGTTTTGTTTTGAGGTCTTTATATTATGTCTCTTAACATTTGTGCTTCATTAAAAAAGCAGTGATTTTTATAAACATTTGTTTGAAAAATACTTTTGATTTTGTGTACCTTACATTTGAGTTTAAAGTGACAATTTATTTAATGTACTATCGTTAGGAAGTTACTCTTTAGAATTGTTCATTACTATTAGATATTACATTTTGTTATCGTTTTTGTTAGAGTCGAAATCGATACTTCAAGGCTTCATTCACAGTTTGAAATTTGTGTTAAGTGTTAATAGTTACGGTTAATGCAAAAAGTTTGACATGCACGTTTGCAATATAACGTTCAGAATAAAGATATCTGTGTTACGTTCTAACGCTATCCATGGTTGGCACAATAGTTTGCAAGTTCATAACTTTTTGTGTAATGGCAATAACCAATTCAGAGAATAGAATTGAGATGTTCATATTTATTGCACCTGACACTCCCTTAACTTTTATATTATTTGAAAGTTTTATTATGTTAAATATACTATTTGATGAGAGAAAAAAAAAAATAAAGTCTGATTTACACGCAACTATCAATTTTATTTTTTAAATGGGAACCTAGAATTATTTTGGTAATATAAAAATCGAAGTTTTTTGTCATTTCAGTGATGTATTTGTTGTCATAAACATGTACGTTTGGGCAAATGACGTACTATTGAAATTTGAAATCAAACCCTATTTTTAAAAAAATATATCTACAAAATAATGAACCTACACAAAAGGAATGAAAGTATTATTTCCATATATTACAGATGATAGACTTTTAGCAAAAAAAATAAAACAGAATCTGTAGGATGGCATCATTATAATCTCGTCTAATGGCAACAATATGCTTACGAATAATTTGAGCGATGAGCAACTAGTGTGTAACCAAACGTTCCAGGGAAATTAATCGGACTAGTAGGTTATTGATGAAAAATTTATTTCAATTCTATGTTTCTTCAGAGCACTAAGATGAGAAATATAATTACAGAATTGCAATGAGGAATAAATAATGACAGAAATGATCATTGTATGCTACAAAAATTAATAAATAAATAACATGTAAAATAAGAAGTCAATATGTTAAAATAATAAATATGAATTATTGTAAAAATTGTTTTCCAAGGAGACAATAGTATTATAATATATTATAGTAGTATAATAGTGATATTAAAAATAAACATAAAGACACTTTTACTCTGAATGACACATACTATTTTTTCTTCACACGTAGATATTTAAAAAAATAATGTAGTAATTGATGTTCAATTTGTAGGTTATCAATTTAAATCTATCAATAGTAGATTTTTTTTAGTAATGTAGGATTAATTTTATCAACTGGATAAAAGTAAAAATTTCGACTTCGGTGGCATTTTTATATAAAAAATCAGACACGTATTATTGAAGTCCTATTAATTTCCCTGAAACGGTTACTATTCTTACACTTAATTATTTTTATACTTATCGTTGCCTTATGTAATCTCGAGTAATCTTTGGTAGAACATATAATTTTAAGTAGATGTAGTTTGAGAGTGGATTTGTGTCAGTGTATGCATTTTCCGCGGATGGGTACTCTGTGTAGAAGTAGAGATTTTGCACGCTTCGCCACTATCGCTAACCGAAGTCCATTTCCACTGGACTACTCGTAGAACTCGCCCGGACTCCGCGGACTATTCACGTCAACTTGAGGAACCATCCCACTGTGAATTGGACACGTACGCCAACTAAGAGTTACTTTCAAAAACTGCAAAATTTTAACCACAAGAGAGGACGAACATTAACAAAGAAAAAACTTAAACTACAATAAATAATATCAGGTAATAAATAATAAAATAATTAAAACATTTAAATAATAAACAAAAATCTTTCAAATTCAGTTGCATCAAAATTTTATTCTCGTACTTTACCAATTTCAGCACTACGCGTCTTTTTCAGAAGATGAAATTTATTTTTAAAAATGAAAACATACAAAGTTAGCTAGAAATAAAAAAAAAATAATAATATTTGAAAACCTTCCAAAATTCGTCGGTAAAAATAAAAAACTGAATATTTTTAATGAGTTCAGTGATTTTATACTTTGCTTCATAAATTTCATTTCAAGAAAAAATTTATGATGCCGATACATGTAGAAGACGAAATTTATATATATTTTTAATTTTTTTGCATCTCATTTATTAATCAAGAAGATTTTAGAAAGTTATAAATGTTATTAGAAGTATTTTTTAGAAGATTTAAATGTTGATTGAAATGTAGATTGGAACAACAAGAGTCACTTTAGAGAACGACGTTTTATTTTACGGGAAACGATTTAAAATATTTTTAGTGTGATACAGTATTAAAAATTAATTCTATAATAGTTTAAAATATAAGTTTTTAATTTTCCGCTTGTAATAATCGAACAATGTTTAGAAAATTGCTGAAAAAGTATAAAAAAGCAGGGTTTTGAATTTGTGATTAAAACGAAATTTTCTTAGACCAAGGTCTCTAAACTTTATAATACGGCGCTTGTTTTACTGGGTGCACTAATTAAAAATAAAATATAATTTCAGTTTCTGCTCTGAATTACGGTAAAAAATTGATTTCGGTGCTAGTATTTCAACGATTTTAATTCTAATTTCGGTTATCTCATCTGATTTCGTTTACCTAATTTCTATCACGTTTGAAAAACTTTCTCCAAATGGTCGCCTAATGCCTAACGCCCACAATATTCGACCTAATTAATTGAATGAACTGTTCTAAAATATAGCGATAACTTCATCTTTAAAAGCGTATGATAAATATTACCTGCCAGACATTTATAATACATGATACAAGGTAAACAACAGGGAGTAGTTTTGTTAGATTAATAGTTTTGAATATTTAATATTGGTTATCATAAATATAATCTCCATGATAAATGGTTAATTTCGCAATAGTGTAGATATTAAACGAGTAAGGTATAAGCGATGAATAAAAGTCATGAAGCAAGTCGCAGTTATACACATACTAAGTGGTGAGGAAATGGACCGGTAGGAGTGATGGGTTTTTGGTCTTACAAGTATCTCTGTCATAGGGTATGTTAATTTTGTTGTTTAGAGATAATGTAAGTAGCCGTTTGAAAATTAATTCATTTAATACTGAATAATCCAGGATTTACTCATAAAATTGCCAAAAAAAATTGTACCTTATATACACAATAAGTTAATTACTACTTCGGTAAATTTACACTAATTATTTATGTACATACTACAAACTTGTACATAACGTAACCTAAAAATATGGTTCTATTTTTACCCAGTCATAAGTAATTTAGTGGTCCATTTAACCACTGCTGAGGACGGATGGACCAGCAATACTGAAGAGAGATGGACAGAGGATTTTTATTGCTACAAAGATCAATTCAACTGGTAAACAGGAAAAAATCATTTGCACAAAGAAAGGTAGACTCACGGTTTTGAAGACCTGTTGTTAAATGGTTAAACAGAGGGTGATGATAAGAAACTGAATATTATGAAAACGAATATGCGGGATGCAAGAAAAATGATTTGAAAAAACGATAAAGAAGGATGATTAGATAAAATGTATAATTTGTCATGGCTGTTTATACGAAGAGTATACCACATGACAAATGATAACAATCTAGTTCATCTCCTTATAGCCTTGGCCCGTCTCACCTATATAGTGGATGAGAGTTGGACTTTTTTTAATACGAATAAAATACTTTTTTGTAGTTTTCAGAACATAGTTTAATTTTTTTCTTTATTCTTATAAGTAAGCCTAGATAATGTGTTGTAATAAATAAATTTCGTTTTTTAAATAATATTCAATATTAAAGAGTAATAATTATTTTTCTAAAAATTGGTCCATCTCACCCTCACTTATCATAGTATAATCGGATCAACATTTACCTAATAGTACCATATAGGCACATTAACAAGTGTAGAAAGTACACCAATGGAGTTACTTATATGTAATTATTATAAAGATAGTTTATACAGAAATTAGACCTTACGTCTCACCTGAATTCGAATTCAGATCACAGCTTGCAATCCACTATCCAATCTAGATCAAAATTGTGTTACTAACGATTTTTGTACATATATTTTTTATATATTTTTGTCATAAAAAAAATTAAACACAAAAACATAGTTATTGATTAATTTTCATGTATCTGTGGCACAAAATTTCTAGATGGAACAGGGCTTAAATGCCAAAGATTTTGTGACAAGTTTTACGTGTATTTTAGTGGGGTAGGATGTCACCCTGCAAGGAAACGATAGTTGAATCCCAGAATGTTTAATCCCACAAGGTCAGTATCCCAAAACAGCCTATTTCCCACAAGGCCTAAAATGGCCGCAGTTTTACATCCTTATGTTGAAGCCTAGTCCCACAAGGGTCAATTAGGATCGAAATGGAATATGACAAAAAGTACGTGATTCTAGGACTAACCAATATTGCAGTTCTATCTATGAAATGCAATTTGGAGTATTTTGTTTATGCTTTTTCTATGTTTCAAGCGAAAAGCATAATATAACAATAAAATACTATTGCTTCTTTAAATTCTGAGGAAAATATAAAGAGAAAAAATTAATTATTTTGGCAAAAATTGTATTATTCACACTGTTTTGTAACATATTGTTCTAAAGATTTATGCTTATCTATTTCAATGATCTCTTTTAATTTTAAATGAAAATTTTTGGAGATTTGGAGTTTGCAGTGGACTTTGAACTAAACGGACATAGTGGTATTTATATTTGGTTAAAAATCTCATGTTTCATTTTGATCGCTAATACAATGAAGCAAGCACCCTTGCCTGCATTGTACAATAATGTACTGCATTATTAAAAATTATAATATTATGCTATTTAACGCATTACAATAACCATATCGAATTTTTTTAATAATTATATTGCAGTGGCGGTTTTATAATTCTGCCGCTTAGGGGCTAGTGGTAACCTACATTAAAATTAGTGTGGTGGGATATAATTTTATTTATCTACATTATTGTAAAATGAAAAAATCAAAAATACTATTTATGTTAATATAGAAATTAATTTTTAAAAATTTCATTAAAGAACTATTTTTTTCTTGCAATTTTCATCAGTAATATGTTTTTACAGATTATTGAAATAGTTGTTAATAGACAGAAACTGAACTTTTGCAAGTGTGAGTTTATTTTGATAGAGATCTCGCAAAAGAATTTCTTGGCGTGTGATACACAAGACTTTTTGAGCCGATGACACTTTTAATTTATTAAAGAAATATTATTACTACTTCAAATTTTATGTTAATGAAATTTTCGACTCACATGGATATAAATAAACAATTCACTTGTTTTATTCAAAAACTTTAGTGACATTTTGTTCTAACCTAAAAAATAAAACGAATGTGAATAGATATTTTTCAACAATTATTCTAATATAATCGTACAACACGAGTATAGTAACAAGAAGAAATCAAAAATAGTTGTTTTATAATAAAAATAAAATTTTTGACAGAATGTAATGCCGGCCTAGGCCTGCAAACAGAGAGTTCCTGGATGATTTTGAGTTCTGTAATACTAGTCATAATGAAACGTAGGCGAGAAAATAAATTATTGCGGAATTGTACATGAAATCAGTTGAGTTATTGAAGTGAATACTTATCTCGTATAGGTAGGTATATACCTGGAAATTCTAAATAGAATTAAATTTATTTCATTTAACTCATCATCTTCAACAACGAAATTCATTCTCGGTAAACAAGAATAATTTTCCATAAAAACGTTGAGGTAAACGTTAACCTTAAACTTTGGTGCCTAGTTCAACTGCCACTTAAATTTATGCAACTCGGATACTTACATATGTATTATATAAAGATTATAGCAAACAGTTAAGTATAATTTATCATTTTAAAATAAACTCGAAATTTTATATTTTATATCCGTACAAGCGGGCATAATATAGTAAATTGAAGTTCTGGAATTAAGTCACACTTTGAGTTTTATTTTCCTGTTCATTCCACTCAAGAAAACTTGAAGAAGATATAATATAGCATATTGATTGAAATTAATGCTACAAGTCACATTTTTAGGTGAATTTAGAAAAGAAATGTCTGGGATTTAGTGCACGGAGTGTTGTTGCTTTTTGTTCCGTAACTAAATTTGGAAGCATAAAGCATTTCCTCGGAAAAGAAAATCAGTCTGATAGTCCGCAAAAAATGATTGGATTGTGAGTTGGGAAAGCTACTCTTAATACATAATCACATTCCTCCCATCGCCTACAAATCTTAATTCCGTTTCATTTGCAGTCATTCCCTATTTGCCTGTGTTTTATATTCTCCGCGGGTATTACAATTTATAAAAGCCGTTTTCCATTCTCGAGTTCCGCCCGCCAGACATAAAAAATCGAATAAAGAAATTTTCGGCGCCAGGACTAAATATTTGAGCGGGCCTACAACATTTATACGCAGAGATTGCTCCTTCCCCGGCAAACACTGTTTGCTTCACAACCGCTCGTTTTAGTTTCAAATTTACTTACACCTTCACTTTGCCGAAGATAAGCCAGACTTTATCACAGACAAACAGAATACATCAACACGTTCCCATTCCAAACTCAAGCTGAACAATGCACGACATCGCTTTCCATATTTTATAAGCTGCACTGTTCAATCTCTTCCTCATCACTAACTACAATTACACATGAAACATTCTTCTACTTTCTTATAAAATATTAATTACAACTCCAGCGTATGTGTATTTAAGTAATGCCTTGGGTGCCCTGGCGTTGCTTGAAGGAGTCACAAAAACATTTAAAAATCAGCATGATCACCACAGGCTATGCTACAGGATAAATAAAAGATTCGCTATATATATTTCTTTTTAATAAAGGTTGTTATTAAAGATTTTTATTTTGTAGTAACTCTTCAAATATTTTTTGTACTCCAGCTTTGAAAATACAATTTTCTGGTTTGTTTTTTATGCTGAAACTGACTTTTTGCAGCACTAATAAATGTTTGTCGCATTTTTGGTGCCATGGATACGCATCACAAATACAAAATTTGCAATAAATGTCAAATTATGTTTAAAAAATATTTTTTTATTTCCTTATTTTTTATCTTGCAGGAGTAGAAAAAATAGTGTGTATAACACGTGTTGAAAGTCCTTTGTCGAACACAAACGATTGCAACCTTCGCTTCGCTCAGGCTGCAACTTTCGTTTTGGTTCGACAAAGATAGACTTTCAGCACTTGATATACAAATAACTATTTCGGAATAGTTATTATTTTAAAATATATTTCTTTCTATATCTTCTCCATAGTAACGTATTATTTTCAATATTTTATATTTGTATTACTTAATAGTGAAATTATCTTAACAAATACCACTCGAGGTTTGATTTTTAGAATATCACTTCAATTGGTTTCTTGAAGGCAATTTGTTTCAGAGACCTGTTGTGTCGTAGTAATCAACATCAATAAATAAAAAATATTCGACCAAATCAAACATCTAGTGATATTACTACCGACTATTTCAAGAATGACAATGATAATATTTCAGACATAAATTTCGTAGTTACATTTTTTCACTGAAAAATTGCAAATGAAGCATTTTAAATGGGTGAAAATGACGTGACGTGAATAAGAAGTTTCAGTAAGTTTCGTTGAATGAAATTTGCTCGTCTCTGAAAATAGTCCATATGTATTATGAAGACCTCAATTCGTGAACTTTTGTTAAAATCTTCAAATGTCAAAATCTCTGGTCCCTTGTATGCAGGTATCCGTTTTAAGAGGCTAACCATTGAGATCTTGAGAACCGCAAGAGAAACGAATTCGGTTGAATTGGGCTAAAATTGCCGCATTAGATGACTATTTTAATGATGTATTTGTTTTCCCGAAAAAAATTCTAATTTGCACATTCTAGAATTCAGAGCTAGAACACTTTTCTAGAAATTGCTACTAACTTTCAATTTCATTAATACTGTTGTATAGTATTTAAGATGTGTAACGATAATTGTACTTTTGATGATGGCATGTAGCCGAAACTAGTTGAGTCAATAAAATTATTTTTGTGGACATCACCAAATGTTTTATTTAGTTTATTTTCTTACTGTTAAATAGAGATTTTTTTTCCTTTTTCCAATGATATAAAATACTTATACCTGAATATGAACTTACAATTTTCTAGGTGCTCAAAGTCTTTTTCCAATTATATAAACACAAAATGAATATAAATTAAGAAATTAGAAAATTATTGATTTCATTCATTTGGGTCAAATGAACTTCGGAAACAAAATATATTGCAAAGAAGAAAAAGTTATGTCAAAAAGTAAATTTGCCAAAATCAATTTTTTGTTCATATCTACTGAGCTAAGTATTTTTTCGGGAAAACAAATACATCTTAAAACGGATAGCCTGTATTGTATATAATGGTAGGTAGAAAAATATTTGCTTAATTTTTAAATTTTAAAACCAAAAATATATATTGGTAATTTGAATGCTTTATTATTAAAAATAATAATAAATAACATCTACATTAAAGAAGTATGTAATATATTATTGATATAAATAACTTCTTTGTAATTACATATTTCACAAAGTATCAAGTTAATTTTGGTTTTGGTAAAACTTAGACATTTTCATTTCCATTTGTGCAAAATATGAGCAAATTAAAGTAAATAGATGCTTTCTTATTTGAAATAAGTGTTCGCAAGCAACGAAGGTGCAGTTTTAATAACAAGCAGTTTTAAATTTTTGCGTATGATATTACAAAATGTTTATTAAAAAAAGGAAGTAGATAATTGAATAATAACTGAAGGTATTTATTGTTTAATTTAGTTTTTAGAAATAGTAGTAAGAAAATTAAATAAAATGGAAAGAAGGAGAAAAATAATATGAAGTTAAACAACAATAGAATTTTTAAATGTCAAATGAATGTTACCAACTAATATGAAATGTTGGAATTGGAACACAACGCACACAAAAGTGAAAGTTATAATTATGAAACTCGTTCTTTAATATACCAATTCAAAACTCTCTTGTAAAATATTGCTCTTGTAATTAAATCATACTCATTATTGACATTCACTTCATAAAATTCAAAACGATGCACGTATAAGGTTGAAGGTAATGGGAAAATAATAAAAATTGACACGAAACAAAGTAGATTTATTAGAAAAGAGAAAAGAGCGAACTTGAAGTACTTAAATACGAAATATGAAAAAACTCAAAAATCAGTTTGTTCACAGCACACCATTGCAGATGTAGATTGGGTGCAATAGCTACATCACGATAATTAAAACACTATTGGCTTCAGATGTCGAGATAACTAAAAAAATAATAACGTGATTAGCGGTATTTTTTGTTTATTTTCTGTTGTGTAAACTTTTTTTACGTACACAAATGTTCCAATTATAAAGAAAAACAATTGAGCAAAGCCATGATTAAAATTTGAATAGTTACCCCGCTGTCCCAGTGGACATTCAGTTGCCTTTATCCCCTCTGTAGCTTCCTTTCACACGAATTAAATTTTCATGAATGAATTAAGTGAAATTGACATCGGTTCTGTATGCCAACAATTGTAAATGTAAATCTGACACAAATGATTATTAACATATGAATCTAGTGAGCTTAGGATGGTGTTTAGAATAATCGATAGTAAAACAACTAGGACCAAAATATCATCCTGTATTAATTACTGCTTTTATTATAGTAATCACGCCATATTTTACTGTCTCATAAACAAAGATTCCGTTCATGGTACAATTAATCGTTCTAGCTTATACACGTATTGTAGCTGACGAGAACTAATTGTTCATCTTTTATGACTAAATCATTTTTATATAAATAAAATTAGAATTGCTTGCCATCAACTACACGTGTAATGTGTAGTGGTGTAATGTAATTGAATATTTAAACTAAAACAATGCTTTTGTCTTTACTCTGTTAAGAAGCTCTATCTTAGCTGATTTTGTTTCAACTGCCCTTCAATAATCTTTGTATATAAATTAAAATAAATTCTAAATAAGAGAGGGAAAAGGAAAGAAATAGTCCAACTGTAGTCCCAAAATAACGTAACAGTGAAATGGGGTCATATAACTTTTTTGTTTGTAAATTTGACTGAAGTTAATAACACAGGTTCATATTTTAGTTTTCAGAAGTTGCAGAGTTCTCAAGACATCTGGCATGGTTGACATGTTGAGTAATCTTACTACTCTGTGTAATCTTTTTCATTTAAAACTACTGGTGATGAGAACTTAGTTCTCGAAATACGTTTTATTTAAAATAACTTTAAGGTTAAGAGGTAATTTTATCATTTTTAATTAAAAGAGTTTAAATTTGTGTTATTTTCTTGCAATAAACTTTATGATTATTATACGAAACATATTTATAAGGATTTGTATTTGTTAATTTTACAAGGTTTGACATTTTTTACAAAATATATTTTAGCAAAGCCACCAATCATAATAAAAAAATGTATTTTAGACTTGTATTTTTTTTTATTCTTGCCTCAGTCTTACAAACAATACAAGACAAGAGCTACAAATTTCAAAGCAAGATACGGCAAAAAATTGTCTTGTAAGAAAAGTGCAAGAATTGGAAGATTTTTTACAATTCTTGATTCTTGCGTTTTTTTTGCTAATTTTAAATCTAGTTTTAGTATTTGTAGCTAACTCTAAATATTTATAATAATTATATAAAAAAATATAACCAAGAATTAAGACACAAAATGCTTTCTTATAACCAAGAATGCTTCGGCAAAGATTTTCTGCTTGTACAAAAGTCGCAGTTGTGTTAAAAAAATAGGTACATTACGAGTATTGTAACAGTACGTTACCTACCTCCTTCGCAAACATTCATAAATTGGCCAAAGATCGTCTCGTGGAAGGTTTAACTTACCCTACGTTGTGTTTATTTAAATAAGTAACCCCTCATCGTCGTAATACAGAGTAGCTGTTAAGAGTGGAGGAATCTGGACAGGTATTTGATAAAATAAAAGAATGATATTCACTCCAAAAGACAGACAAAATATCTGACTTGTGCATTTATTATAATTAAGTAAAATCGGAAAGTGTTGTGGAATATTATGCTCTCTGGTATTCACCTTATGAACCTGAGGGAAACCACAGCCAAAACCTCAGGTAGAGAGACAATTTTGAACATTTAACAATCATATAAAAATATTGCATTCAATTCATAAAGAGTTGTCCCAATAATTTATTATAACCATTTATGATAAAATTGAGTGATTGTGACCAAACCAATATTGGAAATCATTGACAATTGTAAGGGTGTGCGTGTTGGTTTGCGTGGGTTTTTATTATTTATTTCAGAGTCGGCATGCCGTTGCTCTGATATCTTTTGTTTCTGGGGGCGCTCGGCATTGCCTGAGGGCCGTTGTTTTGGGGTAGACACCCAGCTGAGCTGGCGAGTCTAAAGCGATTACCACTGAGTGGTCGCACGCTCCTCGTAGTGCCGGTGCCGCACTACGGTTGTGTATTGTTTATTTATACCCAAGTGAACGTTCGTTCGTGCTGATACGGCACATTCTTGAGCCTGAGAGTTTGTGCAGAGCACAAAGTCTCGCAAATTACAATTGTTAGACAATCAATATTAGATCGGTAATATTTAATAAAAATATGATATCATTGTGACAACTATAAACCAAAACAAATAACACATACCTGACTTGTCCGAGTTGAATCGTGGGAAAAAGGTAGTTTATGTGAGGATTAATTAATGAGAGAGGAAGGGTTAACTCTATTCCTGGCGCAGCCATAGAACTGAGTTTATAGGAAAGTGAATATTAACTCTATTCCTGGCGCAGCCATAGAACTGAGTTTATAGGAAAGTGAATATTAACTCTATTCCTGGCGCAGCCATAGAACCGTGTTAATAAGAGAGGAAGGGTTAACTCTATTCCTGGCGCAGCCATAGAACTGAGTTAATGAGAGAGGAAGGGTTAACTCTATTCCTGGCGCTGCCATAGAACTGAGTTTATAGGAGAAGAAGGGTTAACTCTATTCCTGGCGCAGCCATAGAACTGAGTTTATAGGACAGGAAGGGTTAAGGTTGACTTGCCCCGGACAAGCCAGGCATAAGTGGAGCCTTGGATTCGACTCCCCGAGTACCGATTTGGACTCGGGTTATATACAAAAATATCCCTCTTCTCTCCTTCAGAATGAGGGCGTTTCGGGGGTAACCAGCCACGCTCCAGACGCGTGATCGTGGAATCTTCTCGAATCTGCATATCAACCATGCAGCTACAGGCTCAGCGTCTCGAAGTCTGTCCCTTTCAAGTGGTTGGGCCATCTGGCTTTCACGCCAGGACGTGGAGTCCATGGGCGTGCGGATAATCCCTTTAGTACTTTGGTGCATTTCAAAATATAAACAAAAACATTATATTCTCTGTTATGTTACATTTTTATATAAATTACCAGTACCATCTGCAAATATTATATTGTGTCACCTGTACTATCGTGACATAGGTAAATTTATATTAGTTAAAATCTAATATCCTATTTATTTAGTACGTATTTTATTAAGGTATATTTGAACTGATGTGTTGTAATAACACATCATTTTAGAGAATTTCAGAATGTTTAAAATAAATAATAATTTATCAACTTTATGTTGTTAAAGTTATTTGTAGTTAAATGATAACTGAAAGGACATGGTTTTTACCAATATGATACTGAAATAGATATTTCTGTTATTTAAAATACTTGATTTGCACATCCGACCTTATTTAGACACCGATATAATTTTATATAATAATCTAAGGAATATGAATAACGTATAGAAATTTGTGAAATCTACGCCTATGCTCCAAATACAGATAGTGGAATGCATACAATATTTCCGTATATGTCAAGTGTTTTCTGACCTGGCCTGCTAAATGTAAACAAATCCAACCCTTGACTAGTTTAAAAATGCAAACAGATGTTCGTAAAATAATTATTCACAAAAATATTTTATCGTAATAAAAATTATATCTAATATTATTAATAACAAAATTATACATGCGAGCAGTACTGCTTCAAACTCCCCCAGATATTTAATTGTATTAGCCACCAATCAAGTGAGCGAATACATTAAATATCTCATGCATTATTATTTTGTTAGTTTATATTCATTTCTAGGCATTCGCTATACTTATAATTATTTATTTCTATCTACATCGACTACCGTGCATAACCGTAAATAGAACTAACGACATACCGATCGGGTTTGTTTTGTTTTTGTTTAATGAATATAACGGTGAGACTGGACGCTATTATTTTTTTTTTTTTATTATTGATATTATTTAACAATTAGTTTTAATTTATAACAAAGAAAAATTTACATTTTTTTTTATAATTTACCAATATCTTATATCACCAACCATTGTTCTTCCCGCGATGTTTCTGCTGTGCTGATTTTGATATAGCCAAGAATGTGGAAACTAAAGTTGTTGTGGATTGTTGATAATTTTGGGTTATATTTTTCTTCAATTCTTGTTCTTGTACGGCAGTTGTAAAGAATGGCGGCGTCGTTGGTGCTTCTGGAGATGTCCTCTAGTCCTGCAGATGATTAATTTGGTGTTTTACTTAACTTGAATGATGATTTCTACTGGGTTTGATAAAATCCGAGTTGATGAAATGTACTGTCGTTGTTTTGAGCGTCACTAATTTTATTGAATTTTACAGCTGATCCTTATGTCCTCTTCATTTATGGTTGTCGGTGGGTGTACTTATGTTTTCTTTATTTGAAGTAGTCGGTAGATGTACTAATGTTTTCTTCATTTGTGGTAGTCGGTATCTGCACTCCCCCGATAATATACTATATCTGCAAACATTACAATCCTTGTTCTTCTTATATGTATGGTGACGATGATTGTTATCTTCTTGCTGATTACATATTATCCTCGAATTATTTATCTGACTTTCAACACTTCAATAACAGTAGAATATTTTTTTATATTTCATTGCACTACACACTACACTGCACTAAATTTCACTGATATATATTTCATTACACTACATTGCACTACAAATATGTGATATTGACTTACCCTACATAATGTTGAGTCGAATAAATTACTGGTACTAATTATTTACCTAATATCAGAGGTAAACCTATTCTTCATGTAGAGTTGGATTATATACTTGGAATCTTGTGATAGCACGTCCTGTGGTATTTTGGAGTCATTTCCCAAATCCGTTGATTGTAAATTGCCATGTAACTCTTGTGAACTCATAGTTTGTTTTCGTTCTTCATTCTTGAAATTTTCCAATATGATTTAATATCACATTTCAGTAATTAATTGTTGAGAAATTACTGGTATTCTTCCTGGGCTTTCCTGGTATTTGTTTATTAGGTCATGGCCTATTTTTTTTTTCATTCTTCCTTCGGATACAATGAATGTTTTTCCTACAAGCTACCTGCTCAAGTGTTTGGGGTCGATGTCCTCCTTCGGGGTGATAATTTCCTAGTTGGTGTTGGTAATCCGATCTCCTTGTTCGACACATGTCTTGGTTTTCGAATTCCTGGTCCAAACTGCTCACTGGACCCCGTAGGTTTTCATTGATGTTTGTTATTGTTCACAGCACACTTTAATCACCGTATCATTTCAACACTTCAACCCGTCGTAAAATATTCCAGATGTTTCACAAATCTAGGAATATTTTAAACTCATTTCTGCACTCAGGTCAAAAGACCTTTTCAAGTGTTATGGACTGTTTCACGATATAAGGGAATGCATCTGCGTTACTAACATTTATTTAATTAATTGTTTTTACAAGCATATCTTAATTTGTTTCTAGAAATATAATTTTATATGTTACTTTTTTTTTTTTTTAAACAAAGCAAAAAATTAGAATATCTTTTTATAAACAACCCTGGGATTCTTATCCAGTACATTTTTAGTTTAGCAAAAATAACAATTTTTGTCAGTGTTATTCTTATAATTTTTTATTTGTTTCTAATCTAAAGGAGAGTTTATGTTTGACTGTCTCAGTTTTTTTTTTTTTTCAATAATATTTATCCCCGAGGGCATTTTATTTAGAAATGATAAGTTTTACTTGTATTTTCATAGCATAGAGGTCAACATCGCAGAATGTTTCGAATCACTCGAATGCAGCGATTTATTTTTATTTGACTAAAGATTGACGCTGCTGGGGTTTGAACCACAGAGTTCACCCTATCCCCAATTTGAATCATCGAATTCAAATTTAGTTTTGGAACGTGCAACAAGTTACAAATAATTTATAGACAGTATCAAAAAAATGATTAAATTCTCAAGATCAATTTAGCTATTTTTTTTTTTGTTGTTTAATTACTTTTACTTATTCCATTATTTGCAATGTACTTCTAAACATCTGGTTTTTAAAATACAACTCGAGATGTCTCGGTCAATCCCTTATACCATGAAACATACCATCTGGCGAGCCGGACCGATTACGATATTTAAGATTTCACATAACGCGTTCAATTTATTAATTGATAAATACCACTTTATTATCAAATATTCTGTCCTCTCCCTCAATTAACAGCTTTTAAGACTCTGTATCCTGGTCACGGCACCATTTTGTAACAGTACGTTACCTACCTCCTTCGCAAACATTCATAAATTGGCCAAAGATCGTCTCGTGGAAGGTTTAACTTACCCTACGTTGTGTTTATTTAAATAAGTAACCCCTCATCGTCGTAATACAGAGTAGCTGTTAAGAGTGGAGGAATCTGGACAGGTATTTGATAAAATAAAAGAATGATATTCACTCCAAAAGACAGACAAAATATCTGACTTGTGCATTTATTATAATTAAGTAAAATCGGAAAGTGTTGTGGAATATTATGCTCTCTGGTATTCACCTTATGAACCTGAGGGAAACCACAGCCAAAACCTCAGGTAGAGAGACAATTTTGAACATTTAACAATCATATAAAAATATTGCATTCAATTCATAAAGAGTTGTCCCAATAATTTATTATAACCATTTATGATAAAATTGAGTGATTGTGACCAAACCAATATTGGAAATCATTGACAATTGTAAGGGTGTGCGTGTTGGTTTGCGTGGGTTTTTATTATTTATTTCAGAGTCGGCATGCCGTTGCTCTGATATCTTTTGTTTCTGGGGGCGCTCGGCATTGCCTGAGGGCCGTTGTTTTGGGGTAGACACCCAGCTGAGCTGGCGAGTCTAAAGCGATTACCACTGAGTGGTCGCACGCTCCTCGTAGTGCCGGTGCCGCACTACGGTTGTGTATTGTTTATTTATACCCAAGTGAACGTTCGTTCGTGCTGATACGGCACATTCTTGAGCCTGAGAGTTTGTGCAGAGCACAAAGTCTCGCAAATTACAATTGTTAGACAATCAATATTAGATCGGTAATATTTAATAAAAATATGATATCATTGTGACAACTATAAACCAAAACAAATAACACATACCTGACTTGTCCGAGTTGAATCGTGGGAAAAAGGTAGTTTATGTGAGGATTAATTAATGAGAGAGGAAGGGTTAACTCTATTCCTGGCGCAGCCATAGAACTGAGTTTATAGGAAAGTGAATATTAACTCTATTCCTGGCGCAGCCATAGAACTGAGTTTATAGGAAAGTGAATATTAACTCTATTCCTGGCGCAGCCATAGAACCGTGTTAATAAGAGAGGAAGGGTTAACTCTATTCCTGGCGCAGCCATAGAACTGAGTTAATGAGAGAGGAAGGGTTAACTCTATTCCTGGCGCTGCCATAGAACTGAGTTTATAGGAGAAGAAGGGTTAACTCTATTCCTGGCGCAGCCATAGAACTGAGTTTATAGGACAGGAAGGGTTAAGGTTGACTTGCCCCGGACAAGCCAGGCATAAGTGGAGCCTTGGATTCGACTCCCCGAGTACCGATTTGGACTCGGGTTATATACAAAAATATCCCTCTTCTCTCCTTCAGAATGAGGGCGTTTCGGGGGTAACCAGCCACGCTCCAGACGCGTGATCGTGGAATCTTCTCGAATCTGCATATCAACCATGCAGCTACAGGCTCAGCGTCTCGAAGTCTGTCCCTTTCAAGTGGTTGGGCCATCTGGCTTTCACGCCAGGACGTGGAGTCCATGGGCGTGCGGATAATCCCTTTAGTACTTTGGTGCATTTCAAAATATAAACAAAAACATTATATTCTCTGTTATGTTACATTTTTATATAAATTACCAGTACCATCTGCAAATATTATATTGTGTCACCTGTACTATCGTGACATAGGTAAATTTATATTAGTTAAAATCTAATATCCTATTTATTTAGTACGTATTTTATTAAGGTATATTTGAACTGATGTGTTGTAATAACACATCATTTTAGAGAATTTCAGAATGTTTAAAATAAATAATAATTTATCAACTTTATGTTGTTAAAGTTATTTGTAGTTAAATGATAACTGAAAGGACATGGTTTTTACCAATATGATACTGAAATAGATATTTCTGTTATTTAAAATACTTGATTTGCACATCCGACCTTATTTAGACACCGATATAATTTTATATAATAATCTAAGGAATATGAATAACGTATAGAAATTTGTGAAATCTACGCCTATGCTCCAAATACAGATAGTGGAATGCATACAATATTTCCGTATATGTCAAGTGTTTTCTGACCTGGCCTGCTAAATGTAAACAAATCCAACCCTTGACTAGTTTAAAAATGCAAACAGATGTTCGTAAAATAATTATTCACAAAAATATTTTATCGTAATAAAAATTATATCTAATATTATTAATAACAAAATTATACATGCGAGCAGTACTGCTTCAGTATGTGCAGCTATACGTTTCTTTTATAACATTCACATAACATATATAAATATATGACATATAAAAATGTACAAAGATAAATTTGTTATATGTTCAAGGTCATTTACGAATTGGGGAATCCCTGACTATGTTTTAATATGAAAGACAAGAAATATGCAAGAAAATGACGATCAAGACAAGATTTTTATATATAAGAATAATTAAAGACAAGATATACTTAAATTGTTTATCAAGACAAGACAAGAAATAACATAACAAGACAAGAATGAAATCTAAGATAAACATATTGATAATGAAATACAATCAATAGCTTTAGAAATTCATTAGTTTTAAATTAATAAAATTAAAATAATATTATGAATAAAATTAACATAAAGCTCTATAGACAAAACACATGTAAAATACAAGGGATGCGCCGCATCCAACGCACCCATAGAGTGCACACCACTGCTTGAGTCCTTGATTGAGAAAATAAATGAGAATTCAGTTTGCGCGATTTTATGTTCTTATAGTGATAGTTATTTAACCGTGTAGGTGGTAAGTCTACAATAAGCTACTGGAAAATTTATTTGATGGCAGGCTCGACACAAAGTGCTTGGGGAGATTAGTAGTCTGGAGCGCGGTAACGTATCGAGTCTGGAATCCCATCTCTTGATGAAACTACCATAACCTCGTATATTTTTAACTAACGCTCCCTGTGTGATGACACAATGTTTAGATGCTCTTGAAACAATAAAGTTGCCAGGGATATTACTTTCCGCCTTGTTTATGCTTGCGTAATATGAGAAGCAATCATGAACTAGCTGGAAAAATTCTTCATTATGTCGTAACTTCCAACTTTTCATACATCACTTAATATGAATTTCTAAACTTGCTCAATTTTGATGAGACAGGGATTTGAATGGAGAAGACGACAAGGAAATGTAATTATCTGTCACGAACAATATTTAATACTTCGCTGAAAATTGTGGCAAAACTTTACTTCACCTACCATATTAAAATATACATACATCATAGTTACAACTATGACAAGATGATAAAATGAGGGGATTACTTCTCTCAACTCCTATTTCAAATAGTTCAGGATTTCTATTAATGTCATCATCTCCTACATTCTATTTTATTTAATAAATATATCACTAGTGCAGAGTCGTATCCATTGTGGAAACAAACATATAATACCAACATTTAGAAAAGGTATTGCGCTGCAAGTGTTTCACAATATTTTTCTAAAAAGGGAACCTCGCTAAATACTACAAACTTTTGGTACTAAATAAAATGTCTCAAAGCCAAGAACCCTCGATATTTTTTGTTTCTCTTAAGATATATTGACCTTGAAATTTTCATAAAAAAATAAGCATTTTGAAAAATTTTGTGACCATATTAGATCCGCCATTCTAAATCTTATAATTTTGATATCAGATTCGTATTCAGCGACCCAAAAACATATTAGAGTCTATTTTTAGGTACTTCTTCCAACACATTGAAATTTGTTGCTGAAAGGTAAAGAAAAGTAAATAAAAAAATTGATAATTTCGAAACAACACTCTTTTATTGAATAAGTTCTCAGAGAAGTTGATGTAATAAACAAAACTCTCATAAGAAAACACTACTGTTTAGCAGCTTTATAGATGTTTTGCAAGCATTCGGTAAAAAGTGGCATACCGATCTACTATGTAAATTAAAAAATAACATCCTGGAATCCTATCTAACAAACAGATATTTTACTGTAAAATACAAAGAAGCACATATTCCACTATAATCAATAAAATCAGGAGTACTTTAAGTTAGTGTTCTTAGACCTATTCTCTACCTCATCTTCGTAGCTGATATACCGACAACTAGAAATTCAGTTGCAACATTTGCCGAAGACACAGCAGTCCTAGCTTGTCATAAAAATCCAAGAGACTTGACACACTCTTCAAATCAAAAATTTAAAAGTGGCTAAAATCATGGAGAATACAAGCTAATGGAACCAAATCAAACTATGAAGCATGAATAAAAGTGCATGTTCTGCGATACCACTCAACAACAACCCGCTTTTGTAAACTTATAAAACAAGATATCTAGAAATGTATCTAGATAGGAGACTAACATGGCGTAAATACATCTTTCTAAAAGAAAACAACTCGGAATAAAATTCAAGCAGCACTATTCGCTATTAGGTAAAACATCAAAATTTTCGCTAGAAAACAAATTACTAATATAAAATAGCATCCTCAAACCAGTCTAGACCTATGTAATACAACAACAAGAAACTCCAATATTAAAATACTTCAACGCTTTCAATATAAGTGCCTCCAAACAATTACAAATGCTGCCTGGTATGTGCCAAATGTAAACTTTCACAGAGACCTCAACATGTATATATTTAGTGACAAATACCTAAAAAGACTAGAGGCCCACCCATCCACAAATGCATTAGGTGAAATAGCAGTGAGAACATACGACGATTAATACGCTTTCAACCATTATATTTCGTAGATACATTTAACTAATTCTATATTGTTAGTATTTTAAGTTTTTGTCAGTGGACAAATCTTCATTTCATTTGTCTATAAAAACATGAATAAACCAACCTTAACTGTTGCTTTAAAATAAATATATCTACATCTATAAATATATAATTTGTATATTTGTATTTACACAATATAAAGTTAGAATATCAGGTTTTTAAGTTATTATTTGAGAAATATTGAACATACATAAAGTTGTGCTGATGATGTTGGAGCTGGAGGACGCATTGTTTGCGGAAGTGTAACAAAATGGCTGGTGAGAGTTGATCGGGCTGACCGAGCTGCCATAAACGGTTCAGCCAGAGAGAACATCATTTCGCACTTTATCCGACACACCTCGTCCCAGCTATTTGCCTACCGACATCGAAGACGATCATCGCACGCTAAAAGGATAGACTTTTAGCCATCAAACCTCATTCATTCACAACCCATTTACAGGATAAATAAATACAGCTTTACTTATATATCGGTGACGACATGTGTGGTATCTGTCGTGACTGGAATCTGGGCTCCAACTGCTCATTCCTTCTGCAGCTCTGCTTTATCTGACTGCTTTCCACCCTGCTCACTTCAGATAAGATTAGCAGGAGCTGCAGTAATGGAAACCTGAGAGCATGCATTGTAAACTACACCCACCGTCACAATGTCACGCGATACACGACGAGAGCAATGCATGACTTGAGCTTTTAATTCCGACAGTGACATTTTATATTTTGTTTAAATCTTGAAATGTACATGATTTACATCCCAAGTTGTCAGTAAGGTAAGTATTGTTTGTGATGAAAATTTCTTGAAATACGTGTCTTGTTTTATAATTTTCATATATTTGAGGATATTTTTTATTCACTTTATTTAAGAGTCAATATTGAATAAATGCTTCCGATTATAGCAAAATAAAGATATTTAAATAAAATTCTGATTTATAGAAATTGAATTGTGTATTATGTACCTACAACACTTTGTTCCTTATATTTTATTTATCTTTTTAAATAGTACAATAACATTACATATTTTATCATTTCTGATGTCAAATTATTTATAAATTTTCATCTATTAAACCAGAAATTATTTAAAAAGTATTAACGCAGGATCTCAGAAAAATAAATAAATAATAATAATCAAATTTGTAAAAAGGTTTTTGGAGATATTTTACGAGGATTCATAGATTAGAATATTCCTTAATTCCATTAAAAATTTGAGTAGAAGCAGAACAAAGCAGAAGAATATGAAGAACAAGTCAGAAATACCCAAAATTGAAATTTGAAGAAGTATGGAGAGTAATAAAAAGAGGGAAGCAAAGCAATAAATTAACAAAATGGGGAGAAGCAAAAAAAGTTAGTACGAAAGAAATGGTTATTCTACGGTATAAATACGGATAGGCGACGCAAAGACGGAGAGACCACCCACTACGAACTACAGATACAAGCTAATACAAACAACGTCAATACGAAGGTATCTGCCGTATGAGAAGAGAAACATGAAAATGATTGTTAGATTTAGATATGATAATGAAGAGAGAAACAACAAATTTAGTATATCAAGTGACGAGAGAAGATGTAGAATGAGGAGAGAAATCTCTAAGGCAGAAAAATTCGGAGAGAAAGAAGAGAAGAAGAGGTTTTGTTAGAGCTAGACGATTTCGATTTGAAATCAGGACAAGACTGTATGAAAGAAGTTATTAAAAATAGGAGGGGTAAAGTAAAATGTACTCCTTTATTATCATTAACATCCAGTTGCATCACAAAGACTTAAACTTTAAGCAACACTTAATGTAAATAAAAAAAGCTAATGGAAAATTTCACAATTTTAAATAGTTCACTTGACATTTTATTCCGATATGAAATTGTTCATTTAAGGGAAATTTAAAATTTAAGTAATGTCGATAGAAACGGCTATAAGTGTTATAATTTAATTGTAAACAGGAATGTATTATTCTAAGTCGCTTAGTAAGAATAAATATATATTATTATTATTATAGTACCATTTCCGGGTGGCCAATCTAATTAACATTTCCTGTAACATAATACACACCCGCAGATATCATTATGGAAATGTTACAATCAAGGGTGATAATCACGTAAGCCATAGTTAGTAGAAAGTCCACTTTAGTCCGTTTGTATATTCCTATACATTTTTGTACTTCTAAACTTGCTTGGTTTAAGTACAATTTTTTATTTTTTATTCGTTCGTGTATTTATTGTTCAGAAATTTAATAAATCTTGCTTATAAGTTAATTAAATTTAATTTTAATATGGAATTTAAAGTGTTTTAGTCTTTAAAGGGAAACGTGCATAGGGTGGTTTAAATATGGAAATTTAATCTATGAATAAACGGAAATTAATTATTTCATATTGTGAGAGAAAATAGAACACAAAATATATTACACTGCGTGCTAATTTAGATTTAGCTTGCATTATTTACATATGGTGAATTCTATTACAATTTCACGTATGTAAACAGGATTCAAGTTAATTTCAAACAAAGTACAAATATCTATTCCTTTTTAAATATGATTTTTTTGTTAATAATAACAAATTAATAAATATTATTAAAAAATAAACACGGTGTGCTGATTGTATAGATAAAATATAACTTAAATTGATAAGATGTGGTTGTACACCATTTTATACAACACCTTCATTATCTTCTGATGTCAGGCAATTTTTTTTTTATTTACGTTTGAATAGCCACTACAAAAAATGTTGAATAATATATAGCACTATTGTTTTCTCAATTAAGGACATGTGAAACGCAGAACATAACCTGCAAAACTTGGCAAAATATAATTATCTATGTAATTTATTTAAATAGGAATAAGCTCTTAAAAGTTTATTTATAGTAAAGTATCTTGTATATCAATATACAAAATAACTAATTAAATTTTGTTTATGATGTTTTATACAGGCGACAACATTTATAATTGTTGACATTAATTATAACTGATTGAAAATCAATATTTCAGAATATCTTGACTACCTACTATTAAACTTAAATAAAAAAAACTGAACCTAATTTTGATTAGTGCACATTATTCAAGAATTAATAATATCTCCATATTCATATCGGTTTATCTGTGTTATTGCTTAATTTAAACTCACTGGCCACGCCATTCGCGTACAGTTTAAATTAATTTATTTTGTGAAATGCAAATATTCATTGCGCATTATTATGAAACTGAAATAGAATATAACATTCCAATAAATTTTTTCTGTAATAGGATTTCACTTCTTATGTTCTATAAAGCAAGAAGGACGAATTATGTTTTATTTATCTAAGTACGAGTTAAAGGATAAATGGACTTATGTTCTTTATTTATTTTTTTTTTGTTGCCTTTGAACGTCAATTAAAAACATAACAGCATTATTTCTTGTGAACAAAAAATGCAATTATTTTTATAGGATTAAATATATGTAAATGTCCTCTGAAATGTTACATAATATAAAACAAAAATTAAATACTACATTCTGAAATCTAAAATTCTAATTTTCTTGCCAAAGATACCCAATTGTAAGTATTGCTAAAATTAATTTAAGCTGCAACAATGGACTCTTGTTCCGTGTTATGATATAATACGAAGTGATATACATGTTTCGAAGAATAAAAATAAACATAAAAGAATATTCTGCCATTTAAGAAAAGATAAGCTTGATTACGGAGACCGGGGATTTTGACGATATTTTTTATTAAGATCGGGTGAATTCTTGCCAAACCATTTACAATTTTATTGTTTTTGGGTTTCGATACATACCTACAATGGACAGATATCATGTAATTATTCAAGATTATAGTATTTAGGAAATTTAAAGCTTCAAACATGTTCTCAAGCTATAATCTTTCGATTATGCCCTTAATATATACATAAATTACCTAGTATAAATGTGTTGTACATATAATGTTTTCACTATTGTTTCAACATTTCATTAAGATGGCTTCAATAATTTATCATTATTGAAAAATTTACATTCTGGGTATCACATAATGTTTATAATTTAATTTTGACAATTTATGAAAGATTTTAAGCATGTTCATTTTTTTTCTTATATTCTATTAGAACACAAAAAACTAAAGCAAAATTTGTAGGAACACTTCTTGATAATATGTAAAGTATATAATAAAAGAATAGAAACCGTAATAAAAAATTTAATATAAGAATTCTTCATATTGCGAGTATGAAGCGTGCATGCTTGTAGGTACTATATTAGATAATTAAGACATATAGTAGAATGATGTGTTTGTACGTATATATGTAGTTGTTTTGTTGTTGATACTAATACAACTCGTTTTCCTCCCAATTCCCGCGACTGTGTGTGTGGATTTTTGTGGGCGCGGATTTCACCTGCTTTATGTTACGGCTCCTGCATCCGCTCTATTCTCCTTCTTTTACTGCCGCAACGTCATATCTCTTGCTGTTTATATCATTCCCTCCTTAACATGTACAATGTACCTGCCCAGACCAAGCCAAGGATAATTTTAATGCTTTGGTAGTAAAACTTTACCAAACTGTGTTTTGTTCGACTACTAAAACGGAAATTTCAATGAAAGGATTTCATAATTAGGTTTTGTACTATTGTTTTAGATTGTTTAGATTATACGTTTTGCTCTGTAGAATGTATTTTTTGTTTAATTGTATTTAACTTTTAATAAGATAACTTTTTGTTTTGAATTATACTTCTAAAAACAGAATTTGCCAATTTAATTTGAAACATTTTAAATAAAAAATTTAAAAACAAATAACCTTTTAAAATATATTCTGAAAAATATATATTTTTAGTTCGTATATTTTAATATTTTAAAACCCTGACATTAGAATAAAAATACCCAAAAAAATTATCTTTAGATTGTTTATAATAATATGTTTGCGAGATATTAACAAACGTGTTACTTAAATAAATCGATAAATAATCTTTAAATTGTTTCTCAAATTGTATCAGAATCGTTTTCGCCATACATCACTCCTTTATACTTTATTACGTTGCATTTTAATCACTAATTGGTCTCAGTATTATTCAGAGGAATTATTATTATTATTTTTTATTAATAATTAATATTGTCTGCTACATTATATAAATTAAAAATTTATATTAAAACTGAAATCTCCGCTATTGTACATAAAAATAAAAGGTCAGTTTATTGTTTATGCTCTAGGTAGGTACATTTAAATTACAGTGAATATAACACAACTAAACATTCAGTTTATATTTTGTAATTTTCTTTCGGAAATGGGAGAAGTAAAGATGTGTGCAATTTACTACATCTAAGTAAATTGTCTGAACCCCTAAAATATACGTGATTATATGTACTATGCCATTAATTTAAAATTAATATTCACAGGCTAATTAATGGCTATAACAAATGACATACAAGCAGCTTTTAAAAACAAATGAAAAAACAAATGACACCACATGGCACTACAACATCAAATAGGACTAAAAGAACACAACGTACCAGGACAAATGTTTTATTTTATCGAAATTTACCTAATAGATAGAATATTCAATGTAAAATTGAACGGCAGCTTATCAGACGACAAGTACCACGAGAATGGCATATCACAATGGTCAGTCATAGCAGTCACACTATTTCTAATACAGTTACAACATTCATCCTCGCACCTGTCAAATCGCTACTATTACAACCTGTGCGTGTACTGCAAATGGGAAAAATCTAGACAAGATAAAAGATTACCTACATGCAACCCTTAAAAACTTTGAAAAATGGATGTTAGTAACTGGATTCCAAATCTCAATTACTAAAATTATGGCAATGCTATTTGAAAAACAAAAAAAAAATCGTTAACGAAACCATCATTATCAATTAACAGAATAGAAATTCCCTTCGCCAATACATTTAAATTCCTAAGCCTCTTTTTAGACGCGAAAATGACATAGAGCGCACACCTACAAAGTACAAAATTTGAAAAAAAAATCTAGAAGACTTAACATCTAAAGATTCTCTGCAATCATGACTGGGGAGCGGAAAGGGAAACCGTCCTAAAGATCTACAAGACATTATTACGTTTCAAAGTAGACTACGGTAGTATAATATATGCACAGGCAAAACCTTAGATGAGGTATAACATAGAGATATGGCATTGCCCAAATATGTTGTCGAAAGATCTAAGGTTTAAAATCGCTTGCAGCCAGCTGTTTGCGAACAGTGGATCAGTGGAGTAGTTATATGGAAAACTAAACCAAACAAATAATGAGGATAGGTGACAAACACTATGACCAATATTTCGTTCGTCTAACTGTAAGTGTGCACTACTCATCTGGCGGATTGTTCTCACGCAGCTGACTGTTAGGCGATTCTCGATCATACATCTTTTGCTTGCTTAGTAGTACGTAGCTATAGGAGTGTGGCATATCTCTATGTTATACCTCATCTAAGGGCAAAACCCACTCTCCACACATCTTAAAATGATAGAAACAGGACACAATACAGTATTGCGATGGGGCCTTTAGCACAAGCCCTATTCACAGTATTTTATTTGATGCAGAAGAATACCCAATAACAGAAAGAACAACTTTTCTAACTTTACCATATTTTCATAAAAACCAACAATACATTAAAATTAAACAGTCCAAACCTAGAGAATATAAACCACACGCTACTAAACCTACACTTCACACTATACCTACTACATTATCAAACATGATTATAAAATCTCATAGCTCCACAGAAAAACACCAATAAATAAGAACTTAATACATAAAAAAGAAACCACAAGTAGTAATTCATACCTACAAGAATTCCAAAGGATACATATACAACATACCTTTATATACATAGAGGCCACGAAAATAAAACATAATGTTGGTGCTGCTGCGGTAATAGATAATAATACATAAAAATTTAAACTGCCCGAACAATACAGCTGAAGCATTTTCCATCGAAAAGTCCCTAGAAATAATTAAAAACATCCAGAACCAATTACAAAATTAAGCCATTTGCATAGACTCTCGAAGTATACTCTCCAGCATCGGTGCAAAGAACCCAAGAAACCCAAGCTATATGGGAATCCCAGGGAACGAGAGAGCAGATAGAACGGCAAAATCTACCACAAACCTTACTAATGCACAAATCCTAATCCATACATACGATACAAAATCAAACTTGAAAAAAGAAGATAGCACAAAAATGGAAAGAAATGTTCCAGAACAATAGCAGCAAAATGAGACAAATCAAGGACAATTCCACTAAGTGCAAACATGAAACAATATGGGACAAGGAAAGAACAAATATTACTAATACTAAAAACAAAATTTTTAAGAAATAATAAAAACTAAGCAATACAGAATTTGTAAGAAAACAAAAATTATAGACGAAGAAACGATGCGACAGTGACATCGCTTGCGCCGTGTTAGAATAGCTATTAAATATTGGGCAACAAAGGGGTATATTTTCAGTAATTAACCATATTTTGCAAATTTTTGATACTTTCTGTCATATTCCACTAGAGGGAATTGCCGTAATATAATCCATCCGTATTAAAATATTTGAAAAAAATAATTTCTCTTTGGCACTTCTTCTTTAAATTTATGTAATACGAATTTTTCAAACAAACTGAACCCTTACTTAGTGAATATGCAGGGTTTCGGGACCGCATCGGAACAAACATTTAAATATAGTTTATAATGCAATGTATTTATTATTAGAACTTAATATAAATATTTTTATAACTTACTACCAAGAAAAAAATGAAAGAAATTATACAATTCACAAATTCGTAATATAATTCAAAAATTTTCTTCTGATTGTCAAAACATATATCGTATTCACCTCGACATGATCAGTAGTTTTTTACCTAATAAATTGTTACAATTAAAATAGTTGAGAAAATCAACGAAAAAAATGACTGAATTTGTTGCAACCAAATAAAAGAATTGGTTGCTTTTAGAAGAATTTTCCAAAATAATAATAAATTAAAAATATTATCTAAGATAAAATAATGTCTTTAAATATTATTTAAGATTTACATAATTATAACTAATTATGTTTTTATTTTATATATTTCATTATATGCATCAATAATTGCTTGGCAGATTTGGTCAGGATTTGATGTTAGCAGTGAAATTCATATCCGCACATGGTGTGGATAAAACATACATATCCGTACATGATAGTCTGTGATAGTATGAAGGAATTTTGGCAATATACAGTAGGGAGTATAAAAAAATATTTTTTCATTTTTGCACTTATAATTCACTTGTAATAGTGTTTGCAGACAAAATAATATGTGATAAACTGGTACTATGTACGTAGAGTGATTTTACTTTGTTTACGAAAATTATCGTTTTACAAAAATGCAATGTTATTTTTAACATATACAGATAACTGCTGTTAGTTAGTTCTATTGAAATTATAAAAAGCATTGATGTTTCCAGTTCTGTGGAAAATATACGAATTAGAGTTGGCCTGAATATGATTGTGTATTGTTCCTCTTGAAAAATCCCGCGTTTGAAGTTTATCTAAATGACGGGCGATTTTGTTTTACTGCTTTTGTCCCCCTGGCAACCACGTGAGAACTGCCCTATCCTGCTCTGTGTTGGAGATAAGTGCCGCTCGGTTCCAATGCTGGCCCAGAACACCCCTGGTCAATATGCGATCTGCTACAGCACAAAAACGCTGTCAAATCGCACACCAAATTGTACCTTATTTTACAACAATTTCATACAATCAACATTTGTTTTACACAATACTTTAATAAAATCAAACACTGTAATAATTCTTTTCGTTTAATATTTAATGAAAGTTTAAAATGTCATTTGTATAGATATAGGTTTAAAGAAAATTTAACTTTTATTTAAAAAACCGTACATTATGCGATCAAAAAAATAACAACAAATATATAATCATATTTGTTATTTCTATTGCAGACAACATTCACTTTTTGTTAAAAGATATTTAACAAAAAATAAAGTTTAAATAAAATGTTCCGTAGAATTTATTTTGCATCGTCCAATGACCAACGAATCCATATATTTAAATCTATGATATATATTATAGACTTACTAATACCAACATTTAAAAAATATTTAATTTTACATAACGAGTCAAAAAATATTAAATATCAAATTAAAAAAAAACATTGTTTTAAATATATTTCATTCAATAATTTTATTCATTTTGATGAGTTTCAAATTTTTAAGCTATCTATTTATTTTTATTATATTTAAGTATAGTATTTCATTTGCTAGATTGTTTTAATATTTTTTTATAGCCCTGTTAAAATATTTTATTTACAACTCGATAAGAAGTGGCGTAACTACCAATGTTCCGCGGAACAAGAGCTTGGTGATTCAAAGGGCCCAGTCGGCTCCGAACACATTACTTTAATATTAATCCAGTGATACAACTCAAAAATTTAAAAAAAAAATCCTTTAAAACACAGTATGGTCTTGAATCTTAAGAATGAATTTTTCTTGATTGAATGAAAACCATTGGTGTTCATCTCATTAAACAAAATGCTTCTCTACAAATTTTTGCGCAATTTCATTACGCACTATGGGGTGTTGGCACGCTCCAAAAAGTCACTCCGCTTACCGCTTGTAAAATCGGAAGGATTTCCCAATCTCAAACGGCGGCCTACTCGACGCGTTGCCTTTTGTCTGACGTTTGTGGTCCTGTGGACTAATTATGGAATATGTGACGATCGGACAAGTCGTCGTCGACTGTTTTGTATTCAAACTCATTTTCAAATAGAGTCGAACGAAGACTTTTCAAAATCAATGTATTTTTTAAAACATTAGATGTTCTTATAGTTCAAGGAAACAAAAATCTTGGATTACATGAACTCTATACAACTTCTTGCGTATTATCTCAAAATGCTTTTTTCTAACGCTGGGTTTTATGACGATAAATTTGTATCAGATGGATGAGGGAGCTATATAAAAAATATTCGGAAGATACTTCGAATAAGTTTTCAACACATTTGCTCTCATTGAGATATTGTTTCCAAAAATATTAATTATTAGACCAATAGAAAACGAAATTTCCAGAACAATAGATGTATCAAAAGTTATAACAACTCAAAAAGCGAAAAAATTGTTACTTATGCAACTAGTGTGTGAAGTAAATGTTTTTTTTTTAATTTAGTGCTGTTTAACGCATAAGAAGTACCCGAATGAGGAAATTATAGCGAGATAAAAAACAGTATGTTACACACTTGTTGCATACAACATTTTTCCTACAACCGAAATATTAATAAAAATGATTTTCAAAAGTGAATTAAACTATTGAATAATGTATTTATGTTGCCTAGCAACAATTTTTTTTCACGCACTAGTGTGAGTTTACAAACTCGAAAAAGAGCATAAAGTATATATTTTAATTTTTTTATTATATTATTTATTTTTTAATATTATAATAAAATATTAATTATATTTTTAAATGTAGATAGGGTCCAAATTGACTCTTGACTAATTAACGTGAAAAATTCAATAACATATAGGTACAACATTTTTTTTTCTGTCTTAATTTGCAGTATTACTTAGATTTTAGTTTTTACAGTTTTTACACATGCTCTACTTTGTATATCGCAATTATTTGTTAAAAGCGGATGATTAGAATTAATCGAGGAATTAATAAAAAGTAACTCTCTGCAAAGTAATATAAAAAAATACATAGTTTATTCCATTATATATAATAAGTTATATATGTATATGCAGGTATTTATATTTCTGGTAATTTTTATTGTTAATTAAATTGACAAAGTGCAAATATAATTAATTTTTTAAAAATAAAAATACGTTTATATTGATGAAAGGTTTTATACAAAATTAAAATACTGATTTGATTTTACTTCTCGTACTCGTATGATATATCGATAAAAGGTTTTATACAAATTAAAATAAAATTGATTTGCTCGTACTTCCAATTTTAGTAAATTTTTCAATTTTGGTTTAAATTTTTGGTTTTAGCCCTAATTTTGATTACCAGCTCAGCATGTATGTAATCAATTAATTTTTAAATAATTTTTAATTTTGTACCGAGAATTAAATTCATGAAATGACAAGTATTAGGTATATTTTTTCTAAAATTAATACATATATATGTATGTATTTTAATAGTAACTGTCATACTAGGTTTGTTGTGCGCATGAGCGGATTGAACATAAATAGTCGTATTTCATATTGATATTTAAAATAAACTTGTTAAAAATAATTAGCATTATTGTAGTCTGCTCAAGCAGGGAAATTGAATCTCCCTACCTATTTTATGGAAGCGTTGTGACAGATTATTGAACGATTTTAGTAAAAATATTTTAGTAAATTTTGTAAGTCTTGATAATTTAGTGTTTATCAAGTTCCTTATCATTGTGGTATATTTATGTAAAAATGAATATAGCAGGGATGTACGTTAGCGAATGTGTTGATATGATGTGGCTGCGTCTTGTTGGTTTTTTGTGCAGCCTCTTATTAATCTGTCTGGGAGCATTTCCTGGTGTCCTGCTGCTAAAATATCGCGCTGATAAGATTAGTGCGAGTGCAGCACGAGCTCTGCCGGACTCCATATAGGGCCGCGCTGTAATGTCCAGACTCCACAATCGATATTAACGACCGGCCACGGTAAGGCTTGTTTTATGTTCGGATTAAAAACCACAACTTCAAACCTTTCTTTTTCATTTCGTCCTCAATAAGGAGGTGTTAACCAAGATAAGAACATTCCACAAATTGTCTTTAAAACGAACTACGCTATCAAATTAAATATAAAAAAATCTCTTGTGTACAATTACAGCACATTATCTCCTACTATTATACTTTCCATGTACTTTTCCTTGTAGGTATATTCCTTTTATAGTTTTGAATTTTCCTATAATCTTTTTAAAAAGCTTTTGTCAGTTTGTGCAAACATATGAACTATACTCTTTTTATTATTATTAAACCTGTGTTTCCTAACTGAAAATGTAACGCGGGTAAGAAAAATCTTTCGTATAATAAATTATTTACAGTAAATGTGCTATGAAATAAATTTAATGCACAAAAATTAACAAAAGATACTTCGTTGACCACCGGTTAAGAAACACTTGTCTAAACGATATTCATAAATTTAAATTTTATAATATTAAGCCAAGAATTGGATATTTTGAAAGGAATTAGATATTGGAGACTATGGCTTTGTTTAAAAAAAATAGAAATTTCAATTTAAACAAAGCCATAGTCTCCAATATCTAATTCCTTTCAAGATATTCATAAATCTTTAAAAATATACCCCTTGGCTTCTATAATGAAGAAAAAATAAGATAACTTATGTAAAAAAAATAGTTTATTACTGAAAATATTTATATTTGACAGTAAGTAGGTAGGTTTTTTAAACAAAACCTGAAGACGTCTTGATTGCAGTACTTATTTTTTCAATTTATCGATACATGTAATAATTAAAATAACAAAGTTTTTGTTATACAGGGGTATCGCCCTGTCGGCGCCGTCCATCAAATCCGCCACTGATATTGTACAATCACACGAATGGGATTTATGTAATTCTGCACGAGTGATGTACAAATTTTTTCTTCGACCACGCAATTGAATGGTACAAAATAAAAATACACACGTGAAAGCTATTTTTTATAAAAGAGAACAATATGTCATATTATAGCATTGATACTAGAATAACTAAACACAAGCGCAGAATTGGAAACAACTGTGCCATATTTCTCACTGTACAGGGAAGAATTGGCGAGTACTGTAAGAAATGACGAAATGAGTTCTCATACTTCAATAATTGTGGTCATAAAAAATGATTTTTCTAAAACACGGGTTTAAAGCTTTAAATAAAATACCAAATACAGTTGAATAATCGAAGACAATATTTAATAACAGAATAAAACAAGTTTCCATTTGTTAGAAATTATGTTAGATTAGAGAGTTAGAGAGTATTATACAAAATCTTTACATGAGTACATCCAGAAACACACATACCTACGCCAACAGGAGCCATCATGAATATATTTAATGTATTTTATATCGTTGAAAAGAAAAGAGAGGTCCATATGAAAAATAAAAGTTTGTGTCAATATCTCTAAAACGGTATGAGAAATAAAAATTTTGAGTACTGCAGTGAATTTTTGTATTGAAATAAAAAAGTTACAAAAACAAAAAACGGAAATTGAAATATTTAAATTTTTGTTTGTATCTAGTCACCTATGCATTTTTCGGAAAAACAAAAATATATATAAAATGATCCCTACATGAGGCAACTTTTGTCTAATTTAACCGACTTCTCATATAGATCTCGAGATCCCCATGCTGAAACTGTTTCATTAGTCACCCCGTGACAAAAAGGACTGTGCACTCGGATTAAACATTAAACAGTATTTTTTATACCTTGTGAACTTTATTCTGTACTACACAAACTATTTCAACATTATTCCTGTCTTTCAAATATAATTTAAGTGCTTAAAATTACATAAATTATGGCGGTGGTGCGCGAACATGATCCACGGACTTGTGTAAATTCACCTTCACTTTAATATTTACTTTGTCAAACTAGGCTAACGATGATAGAAACCAATAATTAAATATTATACAAGCAGACGAGCCAAGGACAATAATTCAAATCAATGAGATATTAGAAAACCTAGATATGTACAGCGTACAAGCAAATGGTTGTTTTATTTCACCTTTTATAATGATCGTCAAATGATATTGACCCAAATTCTCTAAAATATGTGAAGTCATTTGTTAAAATAAATTTCGATTTAACAACAAAGTTTCAACGGCTCTATATATGTTATTCTTTTTCCAATTGTTAAAATAGTTTATGAAGTTAACTGTATTTGAAACTTTTTCGCACGAAGGTGTATTTCACAAATTACTATTAAATAGTTTTGTTAAGTTTTACTTATTTTTAAAACTTTAAATGTACGCGAAAATATCAGAAACTAAGAAATTTTAATATATACCTACTATAGAGTACTTTAATGTTGAACTTTATAGGAACCAATATAATTGAGATATTGGCAATAATCATTATAAAATAATATATGGTAGAGAAGTTTTTAGCTATTCCGACTTTCCATTGCGAGATATTGACGGATTCCTATTTATGTATATTTATATAATTTAAATAAATAAAAAAATATGTATTTCTCACGAAATATAGCCCGACGGTTGTCAACGTTAATTTCTTAATAAGAAATCAAATGTTTCCTACAAAAATTAAAAACCAATTAAATTATTATTTTTATTTAGTTTCTGCCAAATGTAAAATGCCCTTTTGAAAAGGCGGATTGGAACCAAAAATAGAGGTGCATAACTAGATGTTATAACAATTATACGAACAAAATTTCAAAATTTCACGGCTGAAACATTTTTGAGTTATGCGAGATACTTAGGTACGTACAGACGTCACGCCGTCAAAATAGATTTAGGGATAGTCAAAATAGATATTTCCGTTGAAATCGCGATTACAATAGATTACTTCCAGTGTAATTATTGATAAATAATGGTAACTAACGAATTAAATACAACCGCAAATGACATGCCGGAAATTGCAAACGAAAGATTGAAAAATACCATGAATATGGATATTAGTTTTTCACGAATGAATTTTAATGAGATCTTGGAAAAAAAATAACTGAACCTTTTTTGTTTAAATCGAACCTACACAGTCTAATTTGTTGCTCTATATGAAGTAAATCTTTTTTATTTACATTTTATGTTACATAATATCGTTTTAAAGTACCATACTCAAAACAAGTCGCAAAATGGTGACGTACGTATATTCTGATGTGAAGTTATCCACGTGTAGATGCTAGATCCCAAATATTGTAGTTTGGCGCATTTGAAAGTTGATAAAGTGGACAGTATGTGATTTAAAGCATTTTAAGGCTTTTGCGACACTATATTTGCAGAACATTATCCAATTTGCCAGTTTGGACGTTAAAACATTACATTTGACGTTTGAAACGAAATGAAGTTGAGTAAGAACTTTATAGGTCACTGGCAAAGGGGTGAAGTCGGGTAATTTAGCCGTGTTTTGAAGGATATCATTTTTAATAGCTATTTTTTCATTATTAAAAGTCAATTTGGGGAAAAATAAAAAATACGGGTCTATTTTTATCATTATTCTATTGATTAAAGCTAAAAAAAGTCGTGCAAGAGCTCATTCACCTAATTTTGAAATTTTTGTTTTCTGAAGTTGAGGGAAATTTAATGTTGATCGTGCAAAAAGGAATAAGGAAACATGAATATCGATTTTTGACAATTACCGTTTTTAATACCATAAATATAATACTAGAAAATTGAGATGTTTTGAGGTTTCGACCCAGGACTGAATGAATAAATTTGACTGAATCCCTGTAAACATCTCGTATTTATTTAACTACACAGGCAAGAAACATTCCAACACTCACCTAATATACTATTTTTAAATAATATGCTTATACCTATAAAAACCAAGAATATCATTATATTTTCACATATTTCAAGTGGACAACCTGAAAATCGCTATGATTACAATATATTTCTTATAAATATGACGGTTGGTAAAAGGAAATAGAACAAGATGGCAGTTGTAGGTGTTTCTGTATGTGGTGCATGTTAGGGGCATTTTTTCTTTTTAAGTCCATCACGAGGCAAGTCGGATTCCATCATGGACCATATATCTCCATAGGCGACCGCTACGCCGGACATGTTTGGCGAGAACTTTTCTCGCCAGTAAGATGATTTATCGACATCGGCTGCTGACCAAGCTCCCGCCTACCTTCAATTTGTTACCTGACATCGAAATTTTTACCATTTTTTACGCAGACGGCTGCAGGCGCATACCACCATTACCAAGTCTAATTGCTTCACCAGGCTGCGAACGTTGGAACTTACCACAAAACAAGAATACGTGCGTGTGAGCAGAAGCAAAAGCTATCCACGTAAATGTAGCAGTTACACAGATTCATCTTAGGTCTTTTCTTTTCGATGTAAATTACTATAATCGTTTATTTAAACTCTCGGCACATTTAAGATGTAGAAAACGATTAGCAAAAAACATAAATAACAGAAAAAATATTCTATGATTTGATTTGTGCAACACATTACCTCCAGCTATTAATAGTATGTATCGTAAATATCAAATCGTAATCAAAATCTTGGTTTTCTGTTCCGTAAATATAAAATTACTGAAAATGTTTGAATTACGGAACAAGGTTAATGAAAGATGGTTAGAAATTTTGCTAATTCGAGGCTCAGTTATACCATCGTTGTTATCCCCATTATATATTTTGGCGGGAGTTTATAAAAAAACAATTGCCTTGAAAGTATAGTTATTGAACGAATATGATATGAATTTAAATTATTTTTTTATTTATGTCCAATAGACCGAAGTCCAGTAACAGGAAAGAGGACTTACAACTTATAGTGGATTTCGAACCAGTCGAAACACAGCGGTATTTATTTTTGGTTACAGGTTTGTCGTCACTGGGATTTGAACACCAGATCTTACATTCCGGTCAGCAAGTTAAAGCGCGCTAACCAACTAAGCCACCACTGCCCGTATATGTATATTATGTATATTCATGTATATTGTATATGTTGTATACAGGGTGAATACTGAAAACCTTGACATAGGGAAATAACATGGGAAAACAGTTTTTTGCTGTTTCCATCTGTCCCGCTAAATAAAATCGGGTGTATATGGTACCGTTAGTTAGATTACTTAATTTTGCATCTAATAAAACCAAATGTTGTGTAATATGGCCTTTTCTAACAGAAATATTTGATAAAATAAATTGTATTTTGAAGGTTATCCTTCATATTTTCGAATAAGAAACGTCAAAAACAAAATGCTCCATAGCCGAGTGGATACGAGGGCTGTTTCATAACATAAATAATCTACAAGACCTGGTTCGAGACCACCTCAGCCCTATTTTTTTTTAATTAAATTATGCTTAAAATATCTTTATTATATCAGACTATTTTATTAAAATAGCAATATTCATATTTTTATAAATAAAAATATCCAAATATTTAATAGAATTATTATTTGCTGTCTGTCAAACTTAACAATTAATTCGAATTTAGTTTTTAGTGTATAATTTTGTATTTCATGTTTCGAAACATGATATTTTAAGTATAATTTAATTTAAAAAAAAATAGGGCCGAGGTGGTCTCGAACCAGGTCTTGTAGATTATTTATGTTATGAAACAGCCCTCGTATCCACTCGGCTATGGAGCATTTTGTTTTTGACGTTTCTTATTCGAAAATATGAAGGATAACCTTCAAAATACAATTTATTTTATCAAATATTTCTGTTAGAAAAGGCTTTATTACACAACATTTAGTTTTATTAGATGCAAAATTAAGTAATCTAACTAACGATACCATATACACCCGATTTTATTTAGCGGGACAGATGGAAACAGCAAAAAACTGTTTTCCCATGTTATTTCCCTATGTCAAGGTTTTCAGTATTCACCCTGTATATGTATATTGTATATATTACTATAATCGCCTCATACGTTCGTGTATGAATATCTGCTGTCACTGTCGAGTATGACAGTGACAGCAGATATTATGGTTGTTGGTTATCATTTCTGAAAACAATGACGCACTAGCATTGATACAGCGAGGCGACTATATTAATGTTATTAATACTGTAGGAAGATTTATGTCATGGGTACTGCGATGAAGACTAAAATTTACAAGTTACAAGATAAAGCTATTCCTAATGAATTAAATTAATTATTTATATTTTCATTATAAAATGAATTGGAAGAAAGTAATAATTATTCAATTATTCATTTGTCTACAATCAAGGTCAAACCGTTCCATAAATAATATTAAAAATTCAGTAACCAAAGGTTACTTGAAATTAAGTGTACACAAATTCTTAGTTACAATTTTATATTTACGGTACATATTATAAGCATTTACTGTTCATAATATACTTCTTTTATCTTTGTACCTCCGGTCAACTTGGTTAGACAAAATAGTGATCTTGCTGATAATTTCATATTGTTTTTGATGAATAAGCACATTTGAAAGTCCTACAATCCGATTTTAATATTTTTACGATAATATCTGTGGGTATATGTAAGAATTTTATATACACAAACAGAAAATTATTAAAACTGAAATAATAGTTTTTTATAGTACAAGTGTGTTATATTACAAATAAGTCACGAGAGAAATGTTTACCTCACGAGGTCGGTTGGCCGAGTGGTGTAGTTTTTTCAAGTGACTTATATAATTATCACATGTGTTACGTGCGCCATACAACATTTCAATCATTGACATGAAAAAAATATTTTTTTGTGATAATTAAAATTTTGAATAACATTTAATAAAAAATATGTGAGCTGGTTTTGTAACGTATAGTTATAGATATATACTAACAGTGAGCTTTAATTTCTTCTTTATTTATCTAAAAATGTGATAATAATAGCGCTGTAATTACACGTTGTTAGATAATTGTTATTTATGATATAAGTGTTAAAAGTGACATTTTATGAGTGAGTGGGGAAGTTTGTGAAACGAGCCGAAGCCGAGTGTAACAAACCCCACGAACGAAATAATATCACTTGATGATAAGAGCAGAATAGAATAGAAATATATCGAGCTAGTTATCGAATCACAAGATTTTTCAAAGCATGACTAAAAAGTTGCCTACCAGAAGATAGCCACCATGATGATTTCGATGAGAATTTTATAACATTTTTTTAAATATTAATAACAAATCACACATCAATCACATCAATAAAATCATTTTTAATTTTTTTTATATTTTCTATTATAATTTATCCAATAAAGGTTTTATACTATATTTTAAAATAATTTTGCTATTACATAGTATTTTTTTTATATGTCAGTATAATATCAAATTCTTCAAATGATGTATTTTCCGCTCAGTTACCGAGTGAGAGTGTCGCTACTGCTTATTTATCTACAACTTTGCGCCCTCTTTCAGTTTGCGCCCTGGACCCTAGCCTACATACGGCCCTGATTTCAATACATCCCTTGTAGGTGTGAGGAGCTCATTAAATATCATCAATTTAATTATTTTCTCAAAATATTTTTCTGTTACGAAATATCTGCAACAAAAACCGAAATATTAAACTATAATTTTCACCGATTTAATAATATATATGAATGGCGCGTTCCCTATGCCGATACGTAGTGCAAGGTGTAATGAACACAAGAGAGAAATATGCAAACTAAGAAGTGGGAAAAGGAAAAGTACCTATATACAGACCACGTGACGAGAGGCAAAATTGCTAAATTTAACAAGCATTTACATAGGAGTTTTCAGTGACAATTATCAAGTAAAAAACTTATTAACGATAACAATAGGTACCAATACGACTTGGCCGCATATTTTCTTATTTATATGAACAATTGGTTGCTTGGCATTTTGTTAAAAGAATTTTGACAGGACAACTCTTTCAAAGAAATTTCCATCAAGATTTAATTATTTAATCTCTGTATACAATCATTATTGCAATGAGTGATTTATTCTGAAAATACATTTTCCTTGAATTACCTAAATACAACTATTTCTGTCCTCCTCAAAGATTATAATGTACTTACATTCCTCGCATCTTATATAACTATTATTTTAATTTGAAGAGTAGGACAAATTGGCAGCGGATGAAACAGAATGACACTGGAGTTAAGTTAGAAATATTTTATCTCCATCTCCCATTGGCCAAGCCAAAGACAGAAGGCAAATAGCCCCGGGCTAAAAAAGGAAATAGAATTTTGTATTTATGAGTGAATTTGTTTTGAGTTTAAATATAAATTTCATGCTCTGCTTGTGATATATATTTGACCTAGAACTACGATTCTGGCCATATTATTTGCTGTGATAATACTGCGAAACTGAATATATCAATTTTTAAAATATGGTTTCGTATAAATTTATGTTTTATCTGCCAACACAATAAAACTACAAAGAAAATATTTGAAAACACTTCACACAACACTGTGGTAGAATTATTAAAATATTGACCAAAATGAAATTAAAATTAATTATTCATTATTATATTAACCCGAAATCACCAGAATGAAAATAGAATTTTACGATGAAGGTGTTTTAAAATCAGTTCATACTTCAGATGAATTTAATTTCCTTCGTAAATAAACTGATGCATAGTGTCTTTTATTTAGTTTTTGCTACTTCCGTAGAAATTAAGTAAATTAATAATGTCGCTCTACTTTATATTACTTTCTTTATTTTCCCGCAAATGCAAAATTAAAAATATTGTCGAGATTTATAATAGAAATTCCGCAAATTTTTGTTTACTCTAGTTATTATATTTTTTCACTAATTGTCTAGACATCCACTATTATTATCCTTTATTTGACACGAGATATTGTTTTTCAATACCACTTACTTAGTAGCCAAGGTAATAAAAACTGTCACTTTTTATAGAAAGTCAGCAAATTCAAATATTGTTTAAATCATTAAACTCAGAAATGTGTAATGTATGGATTCACAATTTAAATATCCTGTCTAAATAAAATAAGTAAATCAAATAAAATCAAATTAAAAATCAAAAGTGAGGTTGACAAACTGAAATGTCAAATATAAAAACAAAGACAGACTTTTTTATTTTTTTGAATAAAAATAAGAAACAAGTTCATGTTAAAATGTTTGTTACTGTCATTATAATTTTATTTAGTAGGATTGAGATTGAAATGCTAGTATAGTGAAAATAATAATATGTATACCACGGTTGAGAAGACCATTATTGACCAGCGCCTTATGTTCCTCGGTTCCTTCGCACCTCGGGACACAACTATGCCACATATATCCGATTACTATTCGATATCCGGCAACTTTACTTTACTTGAATCTCATATCTGTTGCAGCCTAAAAAATATAAATAAGAAATTACCATCTTCACAAGATTAGTTTAGGCTGAACAAATTATGTGTGAAATTACAGCTATGGGCGAAAGAAGATTTAACTATTTAGGTAAGAGATACATTACGTCATCATGCAGGACAAATGAAATCTGAAGCAGTAACAGCAATAATAGGCCCATTAAAACACGAACTATTCCCAGAAAACTAATTTAGGGCCAAATTAAACTAGACCTTCTAGATGCATTAACTAAAGCGAGAAGCGTATACATGTACATTGTATATTTTACATTCTTACTTCAAGTAGATAATTCTTCACATGTAATCTAGGGCCAAATATGATCACATGGGGTCATACTATTGATATTTCATTTGTTATGCTACCGCAAACACTGATTGTACATTGAAGCATTTCTAATTTATAGGACAAATACAGCTTGATAACCTTTTGAAGACGCCCTGAAGTCTGAAATCCGTGGCCCCCTCAAGTGTGCAGCCTGGGGCAGCCAATTGCCACCTCTGATTTCTCTACGACCACACACGAAGTCTTTTTGATTTAAAGAACAATATGTAGTAGCGTAAATAGTTGCATAACTTTTACATAAAATCTCAGTATATCTTAGCTCACCACAAGTAACTATTTTTTTACCGTTCTTTTTGTCACAACTAAACTGATATAAAGTGAGCAGAGTTATTCCCCTCTTGACGATGTTTAGTCACCTCAAAGGTTGTGCCTGCTTTTAATCTGGGTTGCAGATTTGACTCAGTCAACAAAATTATTTCATTATTGACTTTAAATTATTGTTATTTTGTTTGTAATAATAACAAAATTGTTGAAAATACTGAAGATATTGTAGTAAGTTTTACTTTTGTTATAAACAAAAAAGTTAAAGTAACAAAGTAACGTAATTTATAACAATGATTTATTTCGGGTACATTAAATTTAGCTAGCCTTATTTATTGCATAATTCAAAAAGTAATATTTGTAATGTTTGGACCACGGCTACTCTATACATTCTTAAACAAAAAAAAATTGTTGTCCATATCCAAATTAATTTTTTTGTCATCAAACGCTTCTGTGGATAGTACTGAAACAATCTAATGCACGATGTCAAACAGACCTATTAGTTTGTACATTAAAACAATGAAACATAAAAAACACAAATACCATAAAATCGTACTATACTTGAAAGCAAATGTTTCATAATGTATTGAGGGTATTGAGTGTTGAAATTGTATGCATTAGCTTTTTACAGTTCAGGTATTTCTTGATATTTCGCATCGAAACAAAGTAGAGTATAAATTTTCAATACACAGCATTAGCCATTATAAAGTTAAGTATTTACATAAATGTTAGCTTTCCCAAGTCCGGCGGAAACGGGGTAGACGAGGGATTAAAAGTTCCTCAAACATTATAATTTAATTTACACAATGGACGCAACTTTAGATTCAGCAAGAGAACACAACAACTGCACCTATCCGACCTACAGAATACAACAACATGTTTTATTTTTAATTGCACAACTTTACTTCCGATAACTTGTGCTTCTTGAAAATTGTACACAGACTGATTTAAGACCAGTATACCAAATTAAAAGCTTAGTTTAGGTTATTTCGTTTAATAAATATCACACAAATATTGGTAGAGTTCTCACTATAAAAGACGAAATGAAATCTGAAATCTGCCTTAATGTAAACCAGTGATTTTGTTAAGCTTGGCCATTTTCTTCACAGTAGCATTGGATTAATCAGAAATGTTGCAAACAACCAAATTTTTAATTTAAAAAATGGTTGATTTGGTCTGCACATTACAGTCTTTCTTGTGTCCTCTTATTTCTAATATTTCAATTCTCCATTTATAATACCTGCTGCAAGTTCCTTTATTAGTTCTTATCTTATACTAATTGTTACTCTCAATTTAAATTTATATTTCATATACAGTTCATTTATTTTTTAATTTTTTTATTTTTAATATACTATTCATTATTACTTATTTACTTTGTAAATTATACTTGAAGCTATAGGAAAATGCTATAAGAAAACCAATACCTATATCCTCGTCAATGTTTTTCTAACTTCATCGCTCTAACTTAATTTTATTATTTTAGTCTTTCCTTTGTATAATTTTTTGATTTTATAATTATTTATATCAGTTTAAATAACTAAAACAGTATTCCACATATTTCACTTAAGAAAAAATGCCTGTAAGTATAATTGTATATGTTTATGTGTAAGTTTTATAACAATAAAATATAACTGTTTTAAGCGGTTAAATTCTTCAGTAATTTGCAGAGGCTATAAAGTATATATTATTGTACAATAAATAATGATTACTTCTTTACTTCCTCTAAATTGTTTATTGACTAAATCTAGAATTTATTGCAAAATCAATAAACCGATAAAAATGTAACAATAAAAAATCTTTTACTGCAATAGTATGAACTAGTTTACTGTTGCACTTCTTGATGCAGCAATAATATTTGAAACACGAATTCAATTTCACATTTATTTCATATTTTGTTGACGTTTATCCATTTAGTATAAAAGAGCAATCACTATTTTACGTATAAATATTGACAAAGAGCACATATTTTCATCTCATCGCAATATTTCATTTCAATATTGTTAAATAAATAGTTATTTATGCAATAGCAATTTAAAATATAATACGATTATTATTCTATAAACATAAAATACGGACCGCACCAGTTGCAATCGAGTAACATACCTAACCTAAAATAATTTTGATATTTTGAATAATCAAAATTAAAAGTTACAAGAAAATAAAATATTAATTTTTATGTTGGTAATTATTGCGTCCAGTAATTATAATTTTAATTTTATCTGTCTTGGTATTGGGAAAAAATTGTTCTTAGAGGTTTCTTAACAGGAAGTACAGGTTTGATCTTCAAAAAATGCATCAAAATACCAATAACCAAGTCTATCGAAAAAACTAACCAACTTATCAAACTCGCCATTATACAATTTATTACAAATTTTCTAGTTTCCATTTATTTTCCTTACAAATTTATTGCAATTGGTTTTTATATAGATAATTTTTCTCATATGTAATGTAATGAGAATTTATCGGCAAAGTTAACAAATACATAGTTGTTGCGTAGTAACAGACAAACGAGTGTCAAAAATTTCATTTAGATTAAGACAGCGAAGCTGGGGTAATTAAACAAAATGTAACTATATAATAAGAGTCAAGAATTTCTCAGTAAAATTGACGAATAGTTGTTGCATAGTTACAAACAAACGAATGTCAAAAATGACTTCAGCTTCACTGTCGTGATTTAAAAACCAATTTTGACCCGACGTGTTTTTACTTCGTAGAAATTAATGAGTACATTTTACTTATCAAATTCATAGATCGATTTATATTTGCTTGATTATTTCACGAATGACAGCAGTTCAAAAATGTGTCTTTATCTAATAATTGGGAGAAAATTTGTAATGGGAGAAAATGACGTATGTAGAATTAGGATACGTAATATAACAAGTAATATGATTATCATCGATGATATTTTCGAGTAGAACCGAGTTGCAGATTTCATGTGTTCGAAAGCCGAGTGAAATATGCTTCTTCGGTTATCATCATATCACGAGCTTATATCTAATATTAAGAATTATCACACATTTTTATACCCAAAATTAACTGTTAATGTTGTAAATTTGATTATAAAGGTTATAAATTCCTTAGTAACGAATATAAATAAGGTAAACATTTTTTTGTTTGTTATCATCGCTGTGATAAACTCGTTATTAACAAGTGGCGGAAATAAGTCATGTGACCAATGAATTATATTCTCAATGATAATATAACAAGTGGTGAGTATATTGTCAATAATATTTTCCACGGATTGGGATTACCATTACTGGCATTTTCTAAATATTATCATTTTTTAAGGGAATCACGAATTATGTTTAGGAAAAGAATACAATGATTACAAAAAACTCAATAAATTGTCTCCATATACTTTCTTTTGTGTTTATTAGGGTATTAGGTATGAATTGTTAATGAGTTCATCTGAGCAATTTCCCCAGCGTTTAGAAGAAAACACGTTTCACTATTCGGTGACAGTTTTTTTCTAAACTGTCAAATAATTTTTTGTTTGTTATATTTACATTGTTATTGTTACAACCTTTTCAAGCATTGTGATTGGTTGATTTTCTTAAAAATTATATTCACAATGACATAATCTAAGGGCCGATTTCTTTACCTCTGTTTAAAGTATCGATTAACTTTAAATGTAGTTTAATAGAAAAATATCACATTGAAAAACTGACGTAAGTTGTCAAAAATACATTATTTATTATTTCTATGTGATACTTTCCTCTTCACCAGTGATCTTGGTAACCAACTCTTTAACCACAGGTAAAAAATCGGCTGTTAAAAGAACTTTTCATCCTTGGCAACTATCCCTATTAAATCCTGCTTTCCTCATTTAGACGTCTAACATGGTTAACATGTTGACCACTCTAATTCTCTTTTAATTTTGCAGAAAAGCTGATGATGTGAATTTATGAATAGTTATCGAAATATATAATATATATTTAAAAATATAGGAGCAAAGCTATTATAAAACTTTCTTAATTTTAAATTGTCAATCGAAATAAAAAACCGAACCGAAATAAAATTAAATTGAAACCTATATTTGCGGTTCGCATCCCTGAGCTTGTAAATTGTAATTTTCTCTCCTCGAAGCTTGTGACTTCTTCTGTAATTAGTTAATGCAACTGATGAAGCGTAATGATCCGACAACGACGAACCTAGGGAGCTAAATAAACAACTAGTCTATTCAGTAGCTTGTCTGCAGTTCAACCCTTCCAATTACTTCGTGCTCCATCACTAATTACATGATAATGTGCGCATTGCATTACTCATCAATTGTTTACGTGTTTTTACTACTGTATTCTGAAGTATAATGACAGTATTTATTATAATTAACCTGTTAAAAGATACATTTGAAACTCACCACTCACCACAGTTTGTTCATCTCTAAATAAATTAAATAAAAAAGAACCTGAAAGTTTTGTAGGCCTTAGGAAAAATATATTAGCGTAATTCCGAAATATTGCACATTTTTAATCAAATATTACACAAACATTAAGTACGACACGTATAGTTGTTATTTGACATATATTTATTTTTCATTTATTTATTTTATTTTGGTTATTCAGCAGAACATATCCCAATTACAAAATAACACTAAAATAACAAAAAGCAAAATAATTGAAAATAAAGTATTAGTAGAAGTAGTAGAAGTAACAATGCTAATAATAATACACAAAACAGATTATATTAATATATACGAAATAATATACATATACATATAACTAATATGTGTTAATTACATTTGGAGATCTTATAACGACGTTAAAAATAATTTTAAATCATACTTAAATATATTTATATTGCACGAAAATAAATCAGATAAAACGTTTATATTAGAAAAATTGTTATATAAAGATGAGAGACGATTTAATGAAGCAATTAATACTATATTAATCTTATTAAATTCTAATGTAAAAATAAAAGGTTCTAACCGAATAATTCGGGATACGAAATTATATTCGATTTGATAGAATACGACGGTCAATCAATGTAATTATTAATAATTTTTTAAAGATAAGACAATTCATGTCTCATAAGATGACAATAGAAGGGAGTTTAATTTTAAAGAATTTTGTGTAGATAAAGGTATAAAGTTAGAATTTACAATACTATATTCACCACAACAAAATGGTGTAAGCGAAAGAATGAACAGGACGTTATTAAGCAAAGCAAGAACATTATTGAGTGAATCTGACTTATCTAAAACATCATGGGAAGGAGTAATTTGCTGTGTAGCATACCATAGAAGAAAATTATCATAGAAGAAAATAAAGATATTGAAAAGGAAACTTTAAGTGAAATTCAAGAAAATGAAAATGATAAAAATTAAGCAATAGAATTCAAAGATTATTTATTCTGCATACTGTTTAATTACAGAAGACGACGATCCATTTAGTTATGAAGAAGCAATGTTATAAATAAAGAATGGCGATAAGCAATCAAAAATAGTTCAAATCATTAAAATAAATGCAGACATGGAAAAAATTCTTACTTTCAAGAAATGAAAAGGTCGTAGATATCAAGTGGATTTTTAAAACCAAGAGCAATAGAACTAAGAAAATTCGACTAGTTACAAGAGGCTTTCAAGAAGAAACGAAAACAGAATAATGATATCTAATTGTTTGAATACTTGATTCATTAACATTGTAAAAAAATCGAACGTTGTTCCTATTTCTACTGAAGATCTCATTGAATGGCAATGCAATCCTCAAATTTTGAGACAGTATGATAATAAATCTTTAGACCATCCGCATTCAATAAAAATTTACAATGTTTGAAGCATAAAGATACATCATTAATAAATACATTGAAAGGAAGTGGGCCCAGATGCGATCCCTGAGGAACACCCGAGGGAATGTCGATTGAAAACCATTAGTAATAACTTCTCCCCACTAAATAAGACTTAAGACTGTTTTAAACTACCCTATATATGAGACAATATATAGTACAAGAAATTGTACAATATCTTCTACCAAAAATTGTTAGGTTTTAATGAAGTTTTGTATGATACCAATGCAATTTCTTGTTTGTCTTTATTGGCTCGGATTCTGCGCACTTTCCTTGAATATGTCAATATGATAAGCAAAATTAACCATAAATTCATTTACATTAAAGTACGCACACTATACATACCAGAGAGTACAATAAAATAAAAAGAAACGCGGGAGATCACAAACTTCACATATATGCGCATACTCACAGCCAAATTGGCTGACAGATTGTATGAAAAATAGAACGTTTACGATTGTGTACAATATTTCAACCAATGTTCTCTTTGATAATAGTCTATTTAAATTATACCAAAAATGATGCAATATCTTGTACAATTTATAGGCCTTAAACCAGTGCAGTAAACGGCCACATATAGCAACATCAGCAAGTTTTCAAATTAAAATATTATGGTCGATCTTGTCATAAGTCTTGCTGAAGTCAGTATATATCGAATCTATTAGCAAATCGATTATAAAATATAGTCAGTTTAAGTTAGTAAATTTAGTCCCAACTGATCGACTAGGAAAGAAACCGTGCTATTTATACATTAGTTAGCTTTTTACTATTGAAAATTCTACTTTAATAGTACTACTCAACAAAACTACAGAAAATAAAAAACCTGTATTTAATTTTTCGTATTTCATTTTTATTATTCGCTATATACTATAGCTTTTTGCACTACCATTGTTCAATTTTCATTGTCAGAAGATTTCTTTGTTAATTTTTGTTTTATAGAAGTATAGCGAGCCTTTCTCGTCTTAGATCATAAATATATATTTTTAATTTTCTTAGAAATTTAAAAGTGCAAGTCAGCCAAACCATAATAATACATTGCCAAATTAAAAAAAAACATAAAGAATAAAAATCAACATCCGACCGTGACTAGCAGAGGCCTTTATAAACGATATGAACAACTTGAACAACATAATAAAATTTTGCGAAAGCAATAACATTCATACTCTTGCACACATAAAATCAAATAACCATTGATAATTTTCAGTTCATATAGATACCGTTATTCTTCAAATAAAAACTAAAAGCCCATAATTTCCTCATTTGAGATATCTTTGTTTGACATACAGGAGTAAAAGTAAGTATAAATAATGAATCTAAGTAAGTAAAATTCCTATATCGTATTAAAATTTTAGTGCACCTTCAAAGGACTGTAACCAACTAACCACTGATCTCTATAATATTCGATAAGCCGCCCTATGACTAATTGAACGCCGCCATCTTGGAAAAAGTGCAGTCTCTCGGCGTAGTTTTACCTCGCGTTTCAAATGTCGGCAAATGTCGCAGACAGGTCGACACACGTTTATGCATAAAAGCTGCCAGAATATTCCAGAGCTTAATTGTTTAGTATATAAACCCGAGCAGAAAAGACCACAGGACACTCTGACATTAATACGATGAGTGGTGAATATGAATACTTGATGTTATATATTGTGTAAATAATTAGTGCGTAGAATTAAGTAATATAAAACTTTGTATCTATTTTTCCTAAAATATATCGTTATATAAGGATATGATAATATTATATCATTGAATTCAGAACTAAATTTTCTATCAAATAAGTAAATAAATAATATATTTTTTCTTCAATATTCATAAAAGTGATATCTTCGGAATAGAAATTTTTACATTTACGCCCCTTTTTTTAGTATTTTTTCCCTGTTTTATGACATCTCGCTTATTATGTGGCGGTCGATAGAATTATATTTTGTTGTGATGTAATTATTTAATCTCTAATTAAATAATATAGAGATCAGTACCTGTAACTTTAACGAAACCTTTCCAGATATACTTTCATCCAACAATTTTTACTTAACATATCTCTCCCAATTTATGGTTTCATTTTGTTTTATCCTGTTTTACAACGTTGCCTTTATTACGTGGTGGTCGGTGGAACTTTATTTTGTTGTGATATGATAGTTACTTTATCTCTAAATTAAAAAATAAATATGTCAGAAACAGTGGCATTTTATACGGCAGGGCATAAAAATTAAAATCTCAAGAATCAAGAAACTTTTTCATCATAGTATTTTCGATTGACAACATCGCTAGCGCAGTCAGTCATCTTGGGTCATTATGTTTCATAATAGTTATTTATGTTATAAGAATCATAATTTCAATAATTATGGTACTACTCGTGAAATTTATCATATGAGGTGAAGCCGAATTTGATATCACGGCGTGTACCATAATTATTAACATTATAATCCAAATAACATACAAAATTTCATATGCTGCCGTAAATCAATGAGAAAATAATAAAATATAGAATAGAATTTACAACACAACCAGTAAGAATTCACACATTTGGAAATATACCTAAACTCATCGCTCGTTTCTCAAGGTTTCTAACCCGGAGCTATCTACTGGCCACTGCTTTAGGAGATCTTCTTCTTCCTTGTTACCAGATTCCGGAGCAGATATTCAAACTGTTAAACGTCACGGAGGATGGAAAAGTAATACCGTTGCAAAAGAATACATTGAAAATTCCGCTGAGAATAAGAAAAAAAAATCTTCAGCAATTTTGGGGAAAAAGAATATACTAATGCAGCAGAATACTCAAAACAATATTCAAATTAATAATCAAATAAATAAAACAATTTCGACTTCCTTACCTTGTGTTTCGCTTACCAGTTGTAGAAAATGTGTCATAAAAATTTAAAGTAATTAAACTACAATTAAATAAAACTTGTTTCTGCAAATTTCATTGTAAGAAAGGTGTGGTACTGAGTACCATAATTAAAGCCATTATAGTACTGAAATTGAGGTTTATAATGTTCTTATTATGATACAGCAGCATATAAAAATGTTTTACTTCTTTTAAGAGTAGAAAAACAGCGTTCTTATTACTCAGTAGTGATAGGTACTGTACAAATAATATTTGGTAACTCAAAACAATCAGAAAATTGTGTTGTTAAATTATTACTAATTATTATTTGTAACAAAGATAAAGCACCATCTACGTTTGCAAAATCATCATCAGAAGTCATTTTATATTATTTTTGCCACAAATAATGCAAATTAATTACCTCGGAAATTGTCATACACACTGGTATCTTTGCCTTAATTCTATATTGGTACGAACAAATACTAGCGTATTTTTTCTCTTTTAATTATTTAATTATTAATAGAGCTACGTCCCTGTGACCTACAGTACAAGCTGCCACTGGTTACTTAGTCTATTTATAGTTGAAGTAAATTGACGCAAATCGAGGCATATTGGTCCAAGTAGACAAGTTCAGCAAAGATGTTATATTTACGTATTCTTGCCGGTACGCTTTTGTGTTGCAGGTCACGTTTGGAATTTCAATCTAATTAGCAATCAACATGTTTTTCTGTATACACTATCCAGTAGCCGGAGCCAGAGCGTTGTGTCTAGGTCCTGTGTCAATTAGTGTGTGTCGTAGCTGACCGGTCGGGAAGCTCGTTATTAGATTAGCTCGTCTAACTCGATTCCACCGTGTGGTGACATCTTCAAGAGGAATTGCTCACGATGCCCCGAGCTCAGGATGTGTCAAACATAACCAACCAGGATGCCGGACAAGAGACGCGGGATACAGATACACTACTCTCGGCTACTCATTACACTACCTACTTGTATGTCGATATCGTCGCAATTCACAAAATATCAATAAGATGAACTAGTTTCATGAAAAAATTAGTCACTAATGCCCAGTTGCACCTACCTAATTTTTAGGGACATTTAAACAAAAAAATTTAATCGAAATTATGACAGCAATGTTAAATAGTTTATTTGACATTTAATTTCGATGTGATATTCACCCCAATTCTGTAAAGAAGTTACTAACTCTTAGTAACGGTGCTAAAAATTTTAACCAATAGAAATATTTGTAAAAGTTGTCATTTTTATTTTTTATTTAGTGTCTACTATTTTTATTGGCTAATGATGTTAATAACGTTACTAAGAGCTAGTAACTTCCTTACAGAATTGGGGTAATTGTCCGGAAAACTTACAATATAAGTAAAATCGGTGCAACCCGGACCTAGACACTTAATACTTTAGTTGGAAAATATCTACCATTTATATTATATTAAATTTGTTATACAGATGATCAATGAAACGCTTTAAGGAAGGGGATCTCGAAAATTATAAGAGATACAAAGGGGTCATTTTATACATGCCTTTGTTTTTAGCAAAAATGCATAGATAACTAGATATAAACAAAAATATTTTTTTTAATTTTCGTTTTTTGCTTATAACTTTTTTATTTTAATACAAAAAGTATTTTAACAATCACATTTTTAACGACGAATTTAATGTAGTGCAAACTGTGAAAGCTTGTAACATTGTAATAACTTGTAAATATGAAAGGTTTTGTTTTACGTTTCGTTTTTAATCTATTTTAAATTATAGAAAAATGTTCAATTTTGGTACAACTTTGTTTTCAGTTTTTTTTTATGATTAGCTGTTTCGCTGTGTATACATACATACATACATATTTGAAAAAAAATATAAAACTATGTATTCATTTAAGCGGTGTACTTACTTACTTAACCCTTGAACCTTTCTAACTTTCGGTGTAAGGTTATCGGAATAGAGCGGAATTAGGGTAGCTTCTTCCATATGTCTCTTCACTGTTGTTGGTTTTAATACTTTTCTGACGACTTCTGTCTTTGCTTTTGCAGAATTCGTCCAGTTTTGGCAATTCTTTCGTTAATTTCGTCGTCCAGTGTCACTTTATTGTTTATAGTTTCTCCCAGGTATGTGAATTTATCTACTTATTCTGTTTCTTGCCTTCCTATCTTTAAATTGTGTTTCATATATGTGTTTCCTATTAACATTGTCTTCTTTTTTCCTATATTTGTTTTCATATTATACTTTTTCAGTTCGTCGTTATATATATTGACGTTATGTTGAAGTCCTTTTTCATTTTTTCCTATAATTGCCATATCGTCAGCGTAACATAGATCTGCTATTTTTATTGTTTCCATCTTCCAATAGCCTACCCTGTACGTTTTTAATTTAGGTTTACATCTTTTAATGGCTACATCAAGCACTGTATTGATTAGTAAAGAAGTTAGAGTGCATTACTGTTTACACCAGTTTTGCTTGTGAACATTTCAGAGTTTTCATTTTTTACTCGAACATAACTTTTCATATTTTCAAACATACTTTTAACATTCTCTACAAGATCCATCTACTTCCTTAACCGGTTTATTAAAATTTATAAAATTATTTATTTTATGTTAACCGATGAATTAAAATAAAAATATTGGGATGAAACAAAAACAAAATGAATTCTGTTACGCATCTCTAACTGTATTGACATGAAATTGTAATATTTTGAAAAATGACTTTGATTGTTGAATGCAAATGAGTAGTTGAAAAAGTTGGCGCATTAGAGACGAGTTGTGGGTAATATGCGCGAGATGCGAGATGCAGTCTGCTTGAGGAGTTGAAATGAAATATTCGGGTAGGCATGCGCGCCGTCGTCAGCAACTTGACGCCGGCCGAGAGTTATGACTTTCCGGTAAAGTACTTTTTACAACGGCGATAACACACAAACATTTTTATGGAAACATATTTCATTTGACACGAGAATATTCTTTTTTCGTAATTTTTCAACGTGGCTTCCCAAAAAGGCACCAAAGGCTGCGGTAGGAAGAAATTACTATTCGGTGCTACACAATTCTTTTCTAGACAATCTCAATTTGTTCCTAATAAATTGAAAGCAGGATGAAACAAGTTATAGATGATACAATGGTTATAATTTAAAAGCCATTCATAACAATAATACTTCGAATTTGTATATTAATTGTAAATTAGAATGAGGAAATTTTTTGTAACTCTACATTACCTAAGAATATGATGTTTTATGAGTAAGCTCTGAAGATTAAAACTCTGTTCCAAATCAACTTGATACAACCTCTTTTAATATTTATTTGAAATGAATTCATAATTACGATATTTTTCTTCCTACAATAAATTAATATTTTTCAACCATCTTAAGAGACACAGCTTTTAATAATATATTTAGGGTTTTCTCTTAATTTCATATTTTCATAATGTATCATATTTCTATATTTACGGGCCTAGTCCATTAAATAATTTGAAAATATATGTAGGTATATTCTTATATTTTGTAGTATTAAATTTTAATTCTTGAAATCTGATTTTATTTTAACATATTTCTACTGAAAGCTTGTGATTAACATATCATAAGCGTCATATGTCAAAGATGACAGCATTGTTAAATAAATTCTAAATACATGAAAATGTATTTTACAAAAAAATGCCTTACCAGCGTATTGGGTAATATGATACTGCGTCTAGCAAATGTAAAACAATAGCTCATTAAACACTTGTAGTGTGTAACTTTTTATGCTGTTAATACAGTAAATAAATTATAAAGTTATAAGATTTAATTTTAAGTTCAAATAATTTGTAAAAATCATATAGTTTAAATATTTAATTAATAATGATTGTAATACTCATAATAAATAAACCATCACTCTGTTGCTAAAATGTTTATTCTCCAACAATTTAAAAGAAAAATGAGAATAAAATCCGCAGCTCAAAGTCGATAAAAAATTTGTTGGTCGTGTCATTGCGATTGAATTTTTTGGAATACATTTAAAGGTGAATAATTAACGGGGCTTAAATTAATGGTACTAATAATTTTGATGGATTAGTGTTTTATAAAAACGCGAAGCAAAATTGTTAATTTTTATTCAGAATTTCAATTAGTTTGCACAATGAAGTAGATAATTTTAAAAATAACTAATACGAATATATAACAGGAAGATGAAAGAATCTGAAAGAACAAATTTAGCAATAAAAATTAACTACCGTAAAACAAAGCACTGAAGAGTTTTTTAACTGTTAAAATAAATTAAAAATAAATAATGGTTTAATTGACAGGCTCATAATCTAAATAGAAAATTAAAAACAACTTGAACAAAGACAGTGGCGTAACTACCGGTGTTGCGCATACCGCACGGGCCCCATGACTAAAGGAACCCGACTGGCTCAGACACACGTCAAAAATTATTTTAATTTTAATCCAACTACATGATATCTCATTACAAATTACGAGCTATCAGCTCATTGCAGATCGTGACTTCGCTTGTAAATTGGGCGGATTTCCCAATCTCAAACGACAACCAACTCGACACGCAGCCTTTTGAATGAGTTGTGTGGTCCTGCGAACTAATTATGAAGTATGCGACGATTGGACGAGTCAACGTTATGTTTTGTTGAAAACTATAGTCATTTTCAAATAGAATCGCACCAAGTTTAAAGGCTAAAAACTAGAAGTCTTGGATTAAATAGAGTTTGTACACCTTTTCGAGTTTATTTTCCAAATGTTTTACCTAATGCTTTGATTTCTGACAATAAATTGTATCAAATTGGTCAGGAGATATCTATAAAATATTCGGCAGATATTTCGAATTCCATTTCGCCCCAGTTCCTTTCATTTAGAAATTGTTTAGTTTCACCATCCTTTTTGGTTGCCTCAGCAGAGAGGTCCCGTTCTTTTGTATGTCTTAAAGCAAGATAAAATATTTTTAGGAAAAGCTGTTAGCGCTTCAATATTTCCGATTTTTTTTGTAATATTATTTATTTTTTAAATAGGTTTTTTATTTTTTATTTTCAGATAAGCTCGAAAATTATCCTCATCCCAACAGTAGACTTGGCTGTGCCCAATTAGTTAATTCTTTATTCTCTTCTCCCGTTAAAGAGTATTAACAACAGATAAAATTAGATTTCATTTTAAAAAGTATCTATTTTGTAAAGTGTCCTGTCGTGGGATCATTTTTTAAAATCTACATTGGAGCCCTAATTGATTCTGAAACACAGGTCCTTGCCTATATTGTTACGCCATTGCAGAAAGAACAAAACTGTATTTTTAAAAAAATCTAAATTTCTATTTACTCCTCCATTGCTAAACTACTACTATAAATATTTATTAATTCTTCCAGTCATAAACGTTAGTTGTGAAAGAAGCTTTATAATTTAAAATACATAAAGCACACTTCATTCTCTCAATTTAAAAATATTTATTTTCAAAAATTATTTAATGTACAAAATACTATAATGACCTGACATCCCTTATTAGATGAGATTGTTCCACTTTGGAATTGTTTGTCCCACTTAAAAAAATATCCCCATTTGGAAATTTTTATCCCTCATTGAAATGTCCTCTAGAATATACCAAATTAAAAGTTTTTATGTTTATTGCAGCAACTCAAGATCGCGATCGCTGTTTCTTTCATTTCATATTATATGGCGTTATATTATTCAATGGTTTCCAATAGTGATCTTGGTTTATAGTTACAAAACAAAATACATGACACTTATAATATTTTTCAAAATACTGTTTGTGCCCCGCACAAAGGCGTGTATTTTTTTATTTACTTATACACCGTCCGATTTCGCTAAAAACATTTTTGAAAATATTGTTCTTTAAATATACTCCTCTTTATGACGTAGCAAAGGACAAGAACATTTCAATATTCTTAGTAAAACGCTAGGTTGCTACATGGCAACCGGGTATCAAATGTAAAGTCCCTAGATATACAAAATACCGCAATCGTCCGCTAATTTTGACCAAACAACACGTAAAATTCAAATATTTATCTTTTTATCATTTTTATCATATTTCAGTACTATTTTAACAGTTCAAAATACAACAATCGGGCGTTTTCATATATTTTTTTCTAATATTTCAAACTTTATCAGAAGTGGAGGTGAAAACGCAAATTAGGTTTTTTTCCTCGTACGTCAAGTGACTGTCATTATGTAAGTCAGATTACTTACATTACCGCTACTTTTGGGCAAAAATATAGCTATCTGTCTTTAACGTTTCTTTGTGAATCTACCTTAAATTTGCCTTCATCTTCATAGAAATGTTTGCGAAGATTTGCCCAATTCAAAAGCGTATTGCAATTAATACCTATAGATAAGTGTAGTATTTAGGGTGAAATACTCTATTAATAATTTCTATACTTTTAAATATAAACTTTGTATTTTATACAAGAGATGTTTTTACAATACATAGTATCTTAGGAAACTAGAAGTACTAAGGATCTAGTGAACTGTTATCACAACAATTTTATTTGTATTTCTCAATTTAAACGAACAGTCAAATATCAGCAATTTTAATTTACAAATCTTGTATCACGGAATAAGGCGCTAAAATTTAATTTGTTCACTTTCCTTTATATGTATAACATGTGATCTAAGTCACGTAAAATACTAATTTAAAATTTATGAATTAAGAAAATATCGGACGGTCTGTGGTGCACATGATTTTAAACTTACTTGAAACAAGCAACTTTTCTTTGATCAAATTTTTGATTTGGAGCCCCACTTCATTGTTGACGTACTTTTGTTTTTAGAAAAATCGTCATTACTCCTTTATTTTAAGGGATATTTAAAAAATATAATAACTTTCAGCATTTGCTTTCGATTCGATGTTAATAAATAATTTAAAGATTTTATAAATGTTTTATTTTTAAAAATCGATCGACTGGTTTTCAAAATATCTGGTTTTGAAATTTTTGATCGGTCTCCATTTTGTTATTTGATAAAATAGATAATAATTCTAAATTCAAATGTTTTAGAAAACCGAAAGCAATTACTAAAAGCTTTTGTATTTTTTAAATATTTCTTGAAATAAGGGAGTAATGACGATTTTTTTGAAAAACAAAAGAACGCCAATAAATATGAACTGGGATCTAAAAAAAATTTAACTAAGAAAAGATGTTTGTTGCAAAGAGTTCTAACTGCCGTTTTAGTATTAACACCCTGTATAACTGATCAAACATAGGCAGCAATTATCATCAGTTGTACTGCCAATATTTTATGATTTATTCATAAACACTCATCAACCGCTCAACTCTTAATTCACATATTATACTTGGGCAACAAACTAATGACATTATCTAACCTCCAAAATGTACTTCTCAATCCCTTAAACTTTACACATTAATTAACTGCTAACTTGAAATTCTGAAATACCAGTGTGATGAATGTTGGGAATAATATTTGTGAAATGATTTGAGTAATAATGCATGAAATGTGTGGCGAGTGTTTGGGTATTATTTGTCGCTCTCTGATGCTAATACTTCGTTCAAACATCGTCGTCAAAGAGATAACAGTGCAGAGCAGACAAGGCTCAATCAATAGTGATCCAACAGCAGCCGAGCAGGGAAAAAACAAAATTCAAAGTCTCGAGCTGATAAGCGCTACAAAACCAGAACAAAATCAATTCACACCAAGCAAATCACATTAGCACACGCGACTCCATTGTCTCCAATGCACAATGCCCTCAGTGCTCTCATACCTACTACACGAGGGAGAGAAATAAAAATAAAATCATGCTCAACTTCCACAAAGCGAAATTAGGGAGAATGAGAATCGTCACAGAATCACTAACCCCATTCCTTCACAATATGTTTCTCTCTGCTCTGCACAACATTTACAAATGGACTGCCACTCACTAAACTCAACATTTCATATTTCAATTTACTAAATGTTAATAGTAAATAAAGCTATAACTTTTACAAAAGCACACAATTTAATCAAATAAAACATATAACTAATGTAGGTGAATTCAGTCAAATTTTGGAATTTACTTACAGCTCCAATATGTTTCAACACCACGTGGGTCTACTTCAGGGAGTGTAAGTCAAGTGATTGAATTGTTACAAATGAAATTTTTTTTTAATGTAAAATGTATACTGGGTTTCCCAGCTCGACCGACACATGGGAGTTTTACATGGGAAATCAGTTAATTATGAATAGTATCTCCCCAGTGCAAGAAATTTTGTATTCTTATCGGAGAATATTAATTCTATGGATCACACTTATTTGAAATATGCAATTTCGTCTGCAGGGCGAGATTTATTAAATTTAAAATCTAATATTTTCGTTCAAAATCAGACAGCCATGGAAATAAAAGAAAATACTCGTATTTATCTGACAGTTTAGTGAAGTATCACTGATTTTAATTTTTATTCCCTGTATTTTAATATTATTTAAGTTGAATTTAGTTTATTTTTGTTAAATAATATACCAATATTACAAAAATATAAATATCTACAATGGCATGTCATTATCTGTCAGAACTGTCACATAGATATTTTCTTTTATTTCCATGGTTGACTGATTTTCAACGAAAATGTTAGATTTTATAATTTAATAAATCTCGTCTTGCAGACGAAATTACATATTTCAAATAACTGTAATCCGTAGAAATAATATTCCCCAATAAGCATACAAAATTTCAAGTTAATATATTGCATTGGGGAGATACTATTCATAATTAACTGATTTCCTATGTAAATCTCATGTGTTGGTCGAGCTGGGACACCCGGTATATGTATGTAGGTACTTATTTATTTATATTTTTATGAACTTATATTTTATAAAGCAGACAAATTGATTTCAAAAAATTTTCATTTGTAACGATTCAAATCAGATGACTTACACTCCTTGAAGAAGGCCTACGTAGGGATGAAACATGTTGGAGCTGTAAATAAATTCCAAAATGTGACAGAATTCTAAAATTATTTTATTTTGACTTACATCCAGCAACCAGACGGAAAATTTTCTTTCTACTTATTGGTAATAATCTAAATTGTAAAAAAAAACAAATAAATATTATATTAAGAAAAATAAATAACAAATAATTACTGTGTTAGTACTACCGTTGAGATCCCGTAACTGGTTAAATTAATACCTTTAATAAACATAGTCAGCAATTTTCGTTTGTTGCACTATTGGCTGCCAATGTTTTATGACGTATTCAACACAGACCATCCTACACTATCCAATAAAAATTATTTCCTGTTTCTTAACCCCTTTTTTATGTAAATATTTTTAAATAAAAAAAACACATAATTAACTTTGCATCTTTCTTTTTCAAAAAAATGTTATATGAAGTTATTAACATGTAATATCGTTAAAAACTGAACAAAATTGTTACTATTTAGAATAAAAGTTGGGTCCCATATTTTTTGAACCTTTGGTCAAAATAAAATGTTTATGTAATAGTCTCTTGATATAGAAATTGTTTGCTAATTTAGCCAACTCTATATTTCTTACTGTTCTCAAAATAGCAATAGTGTACCACTTAAAATTAATACCCTTTATATATTTATAATGTTGGTAAATTATTTTTTATCCTACACATATTGAAAGTAAGATTTTCCTGCGTGTACGTGCGCAAGAAAGTAGACATTTGCCGGTCTAGACCTACAAAATCTCACTATTCCCTAGGGAAGAAAAAAAAACAGTTCGTGTGCGGACAAACAGATGGTGTTTAATGTGTTAGAACTAATAATCAGAATGAAATATGTGAACATGCTTTTAAAATATTGTAACTTTAGATAATTTTGATACTTACGTTAGATTCAAGGTATTTTTATTATATATTCTGTAAATAATAGAACATAGTAGTTAACCTTATTTATATGTCAAAATAAAATGTTTGTTTTTTGTTCTTATTATGTTGGTATTCAATTTCAGAAATTTCTTTGAGGTTAAGTTAAATGTCAAATTACATAGTATTCGTAAGATGTTTATATTATTTTATTATGTTGTGTTGTTGTGTAGGATAAAAAATAGTGTGTGCTACATGGCAGTAAAGTTGTTTTCTGGTCCTCAAGAAGTATCCAGCCTCGACTGTGTCTCGGCCGTATACATATCCTTCGGACCAGAAAAGAACAACTTTCCTACCTAGCAGCACAAATAACTATTGAAAGCTATTGCGATGGGATCAGGCAAGTTAGTATGTGGCACCGCCAAGGGGCAAATATAAGGACTAAGCTTGGACATTGACAATATATTTCGCTTGTGTCAATCAAGGTTTCAACGTATTATTATTATTTTTATTATTCTTCCCATTGTTTGAGCAATTTTTCACAACAATTTAAATGTCTAACTTCCGAATTCACGGTATCTGTCAACTGTCAAGGTCCAAGAATGGTGTGATTTTTCCCGATATTGAGAGCTTGTGTCGGAACAGCAATCCTCACCAAAGACATGCCCTGTCCCAATAGGAAATAGTAAGTAATTAAAATGTTGATGTTCATGTAGCTCTTGCTAAAATGTTGATATCATATTCCATGCTCAATTTTTGTTTAATGTGACGTGTATTAGGAATGAGCCAGATTTATTTTTGAGAGCAATTATTTTTCTATCTAATTTTATAAAAAAATAACTACATGTCTTATTTCTTTTTCTACTGAATTTGTCCTATTATTTATTATGTAAGTAATACGATTAAATATGGGGATCCAAAATGAAACAAATCAATGGTCATTTGGACATTTGTAGTACACACTTCAAACAGCTTTGACTACTCATGAAACGAGGACTGATAATCGGCCCTCCATATCCAAATATATCGTCATTACAGAAATTCATGACAATAAGCAGATTAGCGTATCGAACAACCTTAAAAAAGCTTTTATACTCTGAGCTAATTTTATTTATACATAACAATATATGCCACTCTTCGTCTGCTTTTCATTGTCACACTAAGCTTCGATAAAAGCTTTTAACTTTTAACATTATAGCAATAGACTGGTAAGTACCCTGAATGTTTTTATGATTTAATTTGTTAAAAGAGTGTGATATGGTTCGGGAGGCTCTAGGGAGGTGAGGTGTTCCCTGATGCAACGTTGCCAAGTATTTGAAGGGTACATTCAAGTGTTGATGGTTGCATAGTATACCATGTGTGTATATATCATATTGTGAATCATTTACATAAAATAAATTAAATTTATTCAGCATCCTCCTCTGTATCTTCGTTTGTCACGTTCTTGTTCGAAATACCTTATTACAGAATTCACCATATTCTGTGCACAGCTTCCTAAATTTTTTGCTCGATTTTTTGACATTTTTCAAAAATAATATTATTTTTTGACATTTCGAGAATTGCAACGTTGTACAGGATTACCAACCATTTATTAGTAAAAGACACTAAGTTCCGTGTATTTTATTGGGTATATGCTAGGGATAGTAACATTGCTGTTTTGGCTACAATTTTATTACTAGTTATGACGTACGATCACATTTTCGTGAAAAAGACTATATTACAAAATTATAGCAAGGACAGTGAAAGAGGATGCAAGTGACCTTTTCATGTTAATTAACTAATGTAAATAGACATTATTGTACAATTTTTACGTTATCTAATTGTCACTTTACCTACGGACGTGTGTAAAGTACGCCGATTGCACAGTTAGGGAATTTTTGATTTATGAAATTATGTTAGAAGTATAAGACAAAATAATTATACATTACAACTAATGAAGAAATAAAGAAGATATGCTCTACATAGTATTTTTTTATTGGGTTGTAAATAGTTCCAATTTATTATTTAAATGTTGAAAGTTTGATGTAGTTGTGTTTATGTTCTAATGTTGGCGCTATTTACTAATGAAGTGTTAATTCTTTCAGTATATTGTGTGATCGTGATGTGATCGAAAAACAGTCAAATAATGATCGTAGAAGAATTATATAACATAATTCGAGTTGTAACGCAATTACGCATATGTGGAATTATAAGCTCACCGTTTCTCTGATCTTATGTGACTTTTTCACTTCGTGCGTAGTGTTAATATAATATGTAATATGCTAATATACTTGAGCTTCTGTTTCATAATTGTTCTTAAAATGTTAAGTTAGGCATAACGATGAACTGCATATCTTGTAAGTTTCTGCACTTTCATTTATATTTTTGTAATAAACTGGTTTTCAATAAAGGAAGATAAATATAGTTTTAATTTCAGATGCACAGTTATAATTATAAATTTTTTATTTAATAACAAATAATTTTCACATATGTTGATTTGTCTATTTAAACTAGTTTTAGTGGATTTCTTTTAATTTCGGCCAGCTTAGGTAAGAAAAGTTCAAAAATTGTGCTAAAAATTCAAAAAACAGTTTTTGATGAATATGCTTGTTTTCAAATAAAATTCAATCAAATTTTAACATTTTACGATTATCTATGTGCATATGTGCATGAGTGTATGAGGATGGTGAATACAGGATTACTGAATTTCCTTGAGAGTCGAATTAGACTTTCGGTTATGCTATTGTAGTTCAGTGGCGTTCCTAGGAGCACAACAAGCGAGCAGTTTTTCACGATTGACATTAAATAAATTAATATAAAAAACTAAATACGAAAAATAATGACAGTTATTAGTTTAAATATAAATTCAACACGTGGTGAAGTGCTTTACACAAAATTGTGTAGACATGATTGTCGCGAGGGGTGGCACCCTGAAAGCAGCTGTGCCCACTCAACTGCCTCACTTAAATTTTGAATTAAATAAAAACAAGAAATATGATCATGATCTGATATATTAAAAGAGCAGTAACTATCTCTAATGAGACAAATAGAAATTGCAATGAAAGAGAAGCGGAAAATAAAGCTTCTTTCAAAATTTAAAGATTTTATACGGGTGAAGCGGGATGTACTGGAGATACGTATTCAGATACGATTTTAAAAATGACATTTAGTCGTTTATAAAATTATCTGTTCATATACATATTATTATATTATTATAACTGAAATTAATCACTTGATTCTCAATGTTTTATTGAGTTGAGTTCAATTAATTCCAAAAGTAAAATATTTTTAAACAACGGCAATATTAAATCTCTGGCTGAACAATAGAAATTGACACATTTTTAAAATTATTTATCAAGGACGGTATGCGAAAGAACTTTTTCTTGTTTACGAAGAATAAACACTTATTTAAGAAATACTATACCTATTAAAGGCGTGCAAATTTAACTATAATAAATATGTAAGGCAATTGGCCAAAAAAAATATCTTGGAAAAAGTAATAGATATATTTACTTTATGGCATCCTAGACGTATAAATGGGGTATTCCAAGTTTTTTTCATTTTATAATATGTTATTCTATGCATAAAAATATTAGACCCGTATTTTTTCTTTTCGCCGAAAGGTTTCAAACACGCCAGAAATAAATTTTTAAAGTTTCAATAAATTACACCCTAGAAAATCGGCCGTGCGTGTGACGTCACAGGCACTGAGAATCAGCTGAGAACATCATTCGTAGGTCTGAGTCAGAGGCGTGGCGCGTTCGAACAAGAGCCAATAGACTGACGCGAGTGCCTTCTTCGTCACAACAAGGCTGATATTGAATTTTACGTACTCGATTCAAATGCATTACAATTTCATTTTGATATTATGGTATTAAAAATCAGAAAAGTAATGATTATATTCACTTTAATATTACTTATATATGGTAAACAATGATATCCAATAAGAATTTCTTTAAAAGCCGTAGGCTTGGAATACCCCATTCTAAATTGATTATCAAATATCATTGAAACTATTGGTCTCTGCTTCTATCTGCTTGTAAAAGTTGTTGATTATGTAATTTTATTTTATTTTTTCTTAAATATACAAATATTTTTTGTACTTAATTATATTTTCTTAATTTTTGTTTTTTTAATACTTTGGGTGCGACATCACCTTGTGTAGAAATAGTAATTATTATTTTTTTAATATTATTAGCTTCCCTAAATCCTTGATTATTGAATTATGAAGCTTGCAAATGTGAAGTTGTATAAAAATTAATGTTTTCCAAGTTCCAAGACCCAGCACTTTATATTTGTATATGTCTAAACCTGGTCAAGTACAAGAAATGTGAATTCATTTATTTCTTCAATAATGAAAACATACATTTCCGTTGTATTATTTAAATAGCGTCAGCGTAATAACAGATTCTTTAATATGATGAAAATGAAATTTTACATAAGATATCATGGACACTGATTCAGTCACAGTTTTATTTTAATTATTTCACATATTACAGCGGAAGATATATGTGAAATAAATATTGGTTTGTAAACATAATAGGAGTTGTGATTTGTTATTGTAAAATATGTAATTTGAGTATATAAAATAAATGAAATACACAACTTCCATAAAATACTAGAGTACTGGATCTCTAATTCGCATTTACTTAACATGTGCCCATTAGGGGCAGAATAAACATGGTAATTTTATACAAGAATATGACTTTCAACTCTTTCCATGTAGTGGTCTGCGATACTAATAATTTTTTATTTTTCATGGCAGATAAATATTACGTTGGTTTATTTTGGAGTGTTTGTGAAATAATGTAATATGACGTGTTTGGGAAAAGTCGGTAGTAAGTAAGACGTCGTTGGTGTAAGTGGTTTAAGGTAGGTGAAGGGTTAACGTCTGGTGAAGGCTGAAAGCACGTCGAACCAGTGCATAATTCATGCGGCCGCACTCCGGCGACACTGTACACACCAATAAATCGTTCCTTGCTAAATTAAACTCCTACTCCGTGGCGATGCGATACACTGTCATATCCCACTGCAGCACTGCCCCTTGCCGCAACCACCGCCCCTACTCAAAAACATACTTCTATATTACACACGAGCACAAGATTTAATACACTTTAATATAAATCTTTTCACCTTGAACAATTCAAATAAATTATAAAGTATTAGATGGGATCGAAGTAGCTACAATAATTATATTCGATATTCGACTGTATTTTTATTGCTGTTTCTTGAACAATATAAAAATAAAATTTATGTAAATAACACTTAACAAAATTCCTAAAATAAAGTATGAATTTTGAAAGACGGCATCTTCCGTTCAAGATTAATTATAAAAATAATTAGTATTAGTTGTTCTTACACAAACCTTTACAAAAAAATAATAATAATATAGAAATGTAGGTACATTTGTTTAGTATGAACCTATGAACGGTACACAAAATAGTGTTAATTGTCCTTACTTAAAAATTACAAGGTTGTACGACTAGAAACAACAAAACAATATATCATATTTATAGTATACATGAATATGAAATAAATGCAATAGATTTGAAATTCAATAATATAGATGGTCATACCAGTACTTACTAAAAGAAGTTACTGTATAAGTAAAAAGCGTATTTTCAAATAAGTAGAAAATAATTGAACTGTCATGATTCTAAGATTATCTAAGATTTTGTTATATACAGTGCAACAAGTATAAATGAATGAACGTTGAATAAATTTGACACAAAAAATAAATTTAACAATATTCAAATAAAAATCGTCGAATATTCGATTAAAATTTTGCCGAATATTGAAATTGACAAAAACTCTTTTTATTTCCCATGAAATCATAGAAGAATCAAAAAATCAATGTAACTTGTATCTAAGAAGAAAGATATTTAAAATAAAATATACACCTATGTAACATTTATGTTTTTTTTATTTTTGCAAATGAATATACTAAGGTAAAATGTTTCTTTCACTAGTGAGTTATGAATTAGTTTATTTATTAAAAATTGCATTGATTCAGTATTATTATAAAACGGTGTTTGATAAAAAGTATGTATTCCGTCATTTCAAGTAAATATTAATATTGGCACTTAATACTAGGAGTGTTTTTAAATATGCTCCGATGTAAGTTTGGGTCGAATAACTGAATATGAACAGAATGAGTACTCGCCTTGTATCGTTACCGCCTTAAAAAACTAAATATTTTTGTCTAGATATATCATCCAATATAATAATAATAAGAATTACTACTCATAATAAATTGTTCTTAACTAGAGTGATTATGAATCTATTATAAATTATATAGTCACATTGCTCACTATTGATTAGCGTTTTATTTGAAGAGATAGTAATTACATTAAATAATAAAATTTTCATACTCAATTACAATTTTTTACTCTTTTATTTCAAAGGGTATTTTTATGTACAAATAACATAGTATTTAAATACCAGACAAATTTATTAAGAAACATATCAAAATCCAACTAGTTGATGCTTCCCGAAGCAAGAGAAATAAATTTTATAATAAAAGTATTAATATTCATTAATTTATTGTTATATAAGACATCGAATATTGCAATATTTTATAAGACTTCAAACCACAATAAAATGAATACGATTCTGACGATTAAATCGAACAAAATTTACAATTGTAATTTACGTTCTAAATTAAACTTTCTAGCACTTGTGTATTGATTATTGTAGAATACAAGCAAATTCCATTATAAAATATATTTTGTCTTTATTGGTCATAAATTCAAAATCATGCTAATCTTATGGCTGTAGAAATTTCGCCAATACTCAATACTATAATGAGTTCAGAATTATCATATGAAATTTTGGATTAGATTTTGGACGCGACAAGAAAAATAATCTCAAATATCTTATAATTCTGATGTTATATTTATTCCAAACTTTAAAATTGAAAAAGATCAGTCATTAAAACTTCCAAAATTACTTTTACAGCAAGAACTGTGTACTTTTGCAATAATTATAGGAAGATTTGATCCAACAACCGAACAGGTTCAATGTTCTCAATCTGGGTTCTTTATTTCCTGCGATTAAAAATAAGCATCTGCTAGTTTAAAATCATTGTTTTAATCATGAAGAAAAATTCCGGGAACAGATGAGCTGTAGCTTGCGCTCATTTGTTAAAATCAGGCAACAAAAGAAGAATAATTACGCAGGAATAAAATTCAGAAATCTTAGTAAGCCGGTGTTTTCGCTCGGGGATGTTTTGTGGGCTTTTTTGCCCTAGTCGAGGAGTTGAGTCCGAGTTCTTTTTCTCGCTGTTGTTGTTGAAAGTGTCAGAGGTTCTAGTTTATGTTACAAGGCGGATTATTCTCTTTAGTGGCTTCACTAGAAAGAAGTTTATATAAAATGGGAGGGAATTATCTTTAATGAAATGGGTTTTTCAGATGGTTTTAAGTCTAAGCTGTTCGTTAACCTTTTTACGGGATTTTTGTAAGGTGAAGGAGTTCTTTCAGAATATGGCCCAATTTGCATAACTCCCACAATCTTAATTTTGAATTGCAACTAAAATGTTATTTAAACACGTTTTTCTCCTTAACTACGAACAAGTTCCTTTAAAATTTGAACCCGTAAATGAAATTTAGATATATTCATATAGTTGCGACGATAATTTTTTGAAAATTTATAAGAAAAATATGATACGCCTCAAAATAATAACTTATTTGCTATTTGCATTATCTTTTGCCATTAATTTTAAAAAGGCCATTTCAGATTTTATTTCTGAATTTGTAACATTTAATAGGTAAATATATATTTTTTATTCTAAATAAAAGGATTTACAATTTTTACTTCTTTTTGGCACTGAAATTTAATAATTTTACTGTTACATTTTTGTACAAGAACTACATCTCAATAACTTCATTGTAAAATTCAATTCTTAACTGCGATACAAAGATTCATTGAGTCCTAGTTCGTACTTCTGTAGTATAATACCTTAACCTATTGTTTTTTTAAATTATACTATAGCAAAAAATTTAAGGAGTGAAGATACGTCATCAATATTTGTAAGTAGAATGAGATGAAGTACAATGTTTGTATGTGCACTAAATATAAAAATTATAACATACCTCTCGAACAGTTTTTAACTTTATCTTTAGCGTGACATATAAGTATATAATGTATATAAACAAATTAAAATCAATATATAAGTACAAGAAAAGAAAAGAAAAAGAAAATACATATGTATAGGTACTCTATTTCCCACAGTTGATCCTCACGTTATCAATTTCTGTTGCAAGAATTATTAAAATAACCAACGATAAGATAGACAAAGATGTTATTGTTTTTTTTCCTATTGAGAAAGTTTGTGGAGCAGCTTTATAAATATTTTAATTTTTTTTTTTTCATTTTTTGACATAATTTCCTTTTATCTCGGCACACGTCTATCCAGTTTTTTTATTTTATTTTTAAATACAAGAGTTTCTAGCATTCAATGATTGTCAAACAGAATAGTTATTCATTTATAAGGAGCCGAAAGAGAAGTTTCAAGCTACAGTCCCTAGATATACAAAGTACCACAATCCATAGAGACAATGAGTTTAAGAGAGGTAGCTATATTTTTACATTTGAGAAACATGGTAAAATATAAACAAATTTTCTCTTTGGCAATATATTTTTAGATTAACCTTAATGCAAAATATCCTGTCTTATAATAAAGTTAGCAAAGTTCAATTTAAAATGAGTAAGACAATAAGTGATGTATTGTATCCCTGGTTGTAATATCATTATTCCCGCATTCACTTGTGCTGCTCGGCGATATTCTCGCGAAATAAAAGGCATAAAAAGTTGGGCAAAGTGCCCAGCGTTCGTTCCCCATTTCTCCGTCACTGCACATCCATTTCCTGTTCTGCCGAGCCCAAGCCGAAGATGTTTCAAATAATGACGTTTAAAGTTTCAAAAATCGATAGATTGTTTTAGAACGCGGTTGCATTACCACTAAAAGAGGATGAGGCAGCCAGGTCGTTTGCGAACTTGCATTCATGTTTATAAAACGCGTACCACAACAACTACTTACTGCAGCAACGAATTTTTTTTAACTACGTCTCAATACACAAATATATGCTTAGCTGTTTCGAAAGGAAAATGTGCTCATTGTAACTATTAATGGCACACTGATTGTAACCGTAAACAGGTCGTTTAGTTTCTAGTACTTTTGGCAACATGTTCGTGTTTTGTTATCTGTAAATGAGAAATGGTTTTACTTTTGTAAACACCATTCTTAAACTTTTAAAACGACAATACATTTATTGAATATTGTCATGTATTTGACAGTTCTATAAATATTATCAAATAATTATTATTTTACAATGTAGGTATATACGGAAGTGCAAAAAATAGTGTATATACCACAGGTCTAAAGTACATTTAATCCCTCAAGTAATTAAATATAAACCTCACTCTCAGGATTAAATCATGCACTTTAGTCCTGCAGTATATAATATACTACTTTTTCAATCAGTGGTTCTCAAACCTTGGAAACTATTAGTTATTTTAAATGAAATGATATATTCATCATTTGCTTATTTCATTCTGAATATAATTTTTACTTTTAAACCCTTAGAACTTTATATTAGTATAAAAGTGTACTACTGGCGATACCTTCATTTTTCTCAAAAAAAATATTCTCTAACGACATGTCATGTTCGTTATTTTCAATATTTATCATATACGTAAAAATAATTATGTGGAATCCTATTCCATAACCCATAAGGTACTTTTTTGGTGGCGTGAAAAGCTTCTACTTGCAATTCTTCAGTATACGTAGGTCGTTATCCTACAGCCTCTGCTAGGGATCTACAGCTTAAAGTGGATTCTGAACCACTCAGAGTTAGCACTTTTTATTTAGTTAATAGTTGGCGTCGATATGATATGAACTCCAGATATAATGGTCCACTCAACTCAAATCAAAATGTAGTAATTAATTGAACAGGACTTAAGCTATTTGCTTGATTTTAGTAGTGTACGTTGTAAGCATATAGTCAGCAAGAGATCTGCAGATTGAAGTGAGTTCCGCAGTTCCTCAAGGCGGTAAGCAGACGATGCGTTGTATCTGGGCGCCGAAGTGAGAAAAAAAATACAATTTAATTTAAAAATTATTAAAGAAATATATATGAACTAAATACGTTATTCGCGGGAAAATTTAACTTTACGTTTTACTTTTATTGTTTACTTGATCAGTACATAACTCAGCGACATGACAGTCAACTCACCAATAGCGAAATCACAATATAAATATAAACGATGTAAGCGATTCGACAGCAGCACACCGACTAAGCTCAGCCACCTGGTTTACAGGAGCGAAATAAAAAATGAAAAAATTGTGAATTGATTACACACTAGTTGTGTTGTGCGGATAGACGACAATACTGAAAATTAACTGTCTTAAATAGTTTTGCCATCCTACGATGAACTGCAAAACTAAAATTTATATTATACATCAACAGGCGGGTTAACAGATTTGAGGTTAAATATTATGGTAACTAAATATATGGGGAGTATATCATGCTGTCTATAATTATAGTGTGGCTGGAAACTACTATAGAGGCAATACTAATCAACTTCTTGGTGAAGGATATGAATCCATGGTACAAAAGCGGTATTCAAGCGTCTCCTACAAAAATTGCAGACTATTTCTCGACAGATATAGCGCGGTGTTAGGTATTCACAATCCAAACCCAAAAAAATAAACTATTTATGTAATACGAAGAAAAAGATATAAATAATATATAATAAATGAAATCGTCTCTTCTTGCTCCTACAGAAATGGCGGATTGACAGTTATCAGCTGATGAAACTTCTTTTCACTAATTTCTGTTCGCACTTTCTATATAGTAATTTCTATACTCTAATCTAAGATTAAAATAGTATTTACCAGATATTTAGTCTGTGAACAAAATATCGTATCCTACAATTATGATTTTTTTGCATATGAAATGCAAAATATACGTTTAGTAGCCATTGTCTTTGACCAACTATCTACATCGTTAATTAAAAATAGTTGCATTTAGCTATGAAGAAGATCTAAGCTCATTAAAAATACATTACTGCGCACTTTATTAATATAATCAATAAATGGAATGGACCTATTACCTTCGTACCGTTTGTACTAGTTTTTTTTAAACATTTTGCTTTGTTATTTTATATATTATGTTTCTCAATACGAGTGTCTGTCTAATGTACACAATTCAAAATTAAAATATGTTTTGAATATTTTAGTTTATTTTATTATTACAAAGAAAATAAATTTGCATCAGGTAGTAAGGAAGCCTAGAGCAGGCACTGGGATTCCATGCTACTGGAATATAATGGTTTTTATATTCAGTTAATAGTTGGCAATGCATGGATTTGAACCTTTAATACTTATACTCAGTTCCAGTCTGTACGCGCTAACCAATTGTGCCACCACTGTCAGGAATCCTCTGTAGATAAAATCTATTAGAGTCGTATATTCGTGCTAAAAGTGGTAATCTTGGGCAATGATGTATTTCCGATAGGTTGATTTGGTGTTCAAATCAGTGTACAATAAAAAATCAGCTAGCAATCACCTGAACTCGCATTCCAGCGAGTCGATCAACACATAAATCGTTTAAAATGGATCCCAAACGCATAGTTTTACAAATGTAACACAATTCCCCCGTACAGGCGATCGGTTCGGTTCAGAGACTCGCATCGCATCGGCTCGATGCTCCAGGCTCGAGACAAAATAAATAACCCCCGTAACGTAGTGTTAAAGAACAACAGTGTCCGGAATCAATAAGACGCAGGCAAGGTACGAGGTACGAAGTACGAGGACGAGGCAGATCTTCACTAGCTCTGCGAATAACGGATCGAGGGACATCAACGCACAAAAACACACCAAATGGAAAAGTAATCATCAGTGGTGAGCAACCTGCACACAGCCGGCTCCGACAATTTTATACAATACTTTAATTGTTATACACTGAAAACTTGTTCCCACCGATTATGTTAAGCACATATTAGGTGCATTATTTTTACACAAATGATCACATCGCACAAGCTAATGCAATTATTGTGACTTTTCTTTTTGTCACAAATCAACAGTCATAAAGTGATAAGAACTCTTCCTCCTTAAGGACGCTGCCTGACCTCGTGAGTTTGTGCCTTATAATGTTTTAATGTCATTTGGAGAATTGAATTTTGTATTGCTATCAGCCAATAAAACTGTTTCCATATTAAACTTATATTATACTGTTATTTTATTTGTAATAATAACAAACTTAACAATAATATTGAAGATATTGTGTTCATAATTTTTAATTTTACTTAGAAACCAATGGTTAAAACACGACATTTTAAATCTTATAACAATATGTTATAATACATATATCCACTTGAATCATTTATAAAAAGATACAAAATTTACATCCACTTTAACAATTTCACAGAGTTATCTGATCTCTTGTCAAAATGTGTTAAGATAGTCTTGTTCGCAATACAATTGACTACATAGTGCAAAAAAATTGTATTCCAACAGATTATTTTTAAATTATAGAAGTATTAATTGCAATAACACTGTAAAATAACATTCCTGATGTCAATGCAGCTATATTTCTATTGGGTTTTAAAAATTCACGAACAAAATTATTAGTTTGATCATTGTCGCATTGACGCAGCAATCAATAATGATTTGTATCTACAACGAAAACAATAAATATAGTTATTTTTATATTGAAATCATGTGCGAATTATATTAACCCACAAGGTCTTTAGGCCAAATAAGGTCTTTTCCCAAGTGATTTATGTAATGAACACATGTATGTCAAAGATAATTTTATCCAACACCTTTTAATAAAAAGTATTTAAATGTATTTAAAAAAAAATAATTTTATTTTAATATTAAATTTGAAAAAACTAGTGCAGAAAAGATAATGTACAGTTACAGATGACAAACAATGCAAATATAAATCATTTATTTATTTAAAATCTCCAAATTTATATTGTTTTATTGCACGGTGTTACATTATAAGTGAATTAAAGTCATTATTCACGAGTATATTATTAGTATTATAGTGTGACACATTCAACTCGTGAAATTCGTTCAGTAGACTGTTATTGAGTATCTATTTGGTACTTATTAGAATTGTCTGTTTCAAGTGTGATTTTATTTTTTGAATATTTTGATTAAAAAAAAATCGAAATTGAAGAAGTAAGTCGTTTTGCTATTCTTTCTCTAATGTTTTTTTGTAAGCTGCACCTGAAAGTTTACTTTTGGTGTCCGTCATTAGAGAAAATGAATCCAGTCAGCAATAATTTCTTTCACAGATATAGCACCTAGGATTTATCAAAAAATTGTTAAAATAGTTATTTGTGCTGCTAGGTAGGAAAGTTGTTCTTTTCTGGTCCGAAGGATATGTATACGGCCGAGACACAGTCGAGGCTGGATACTTCTTGAGGACCAGAAAACAACTTTACTGCCATGTAGCACACACTATTTTTTATCCTACACAACAACACAACATAATAAAATAATATAAACATCTTACGAATACTATGTAATTTGACATTTAACTTAACCTCAAAGAAATATCTGAAATTGAATACCAACATAATAACAACAAAAAACAAACATTTTATTTTGACATATAAATAAGGTTAACTACTATGTTCTATTATTTACAGAATATATAATAAAAATACCTTGAATCTAACGTAAGTATCAAAATTATCTAAAGTTACAATATTTTAAAAGCATGTTCACATATTTCATTCTGATTATTAGTTCTAACACATTAAACGCCATCTGTTTGTCCGCACACGAACTGTTTTTTTCTTCCCTAGGGAATAGTGAGATTTTGTAGGTCTAGACCGGCAAATGTCTACTTTCTTGCGCACGCACACGCAGGAAAATCTTACTTTCAATATATGTAGGATAAAAAATAATGTACTAATATATTAAAAGAGAAAAGATTTAATTTGAAATGGTTTGTAACCGCCCTAAATCGGAATATATTTATAGGTGTGGACAATATATCATGGCCCAAACAGATGTACAATAGTGAATTTGAATGCGTACTAAATTTTATCTTACGGAAATTAGTTGAGCGGTATTATATAAATACTAATGTAAATAATTCTACGCAAGACCCTTTTTGTAATATTGTTCTAATAAACCAACAAACGAAACTTTCAACCCAGGAAGTATCTAACAGTCTACACCAGCAAACAGACAAATATACATTTTGTTTGAATTGATTCAGTGGACGCAGATGCGGCATTAGGTATCCCACACACTTGAAATACAGTACAAATTTGCATTATAGTAGTAGCCGTTAGCAATTTAATATGTACTTGTCACTCTTGTAAAAAAAATAGGCGCTAGGGCCACTGGCCTCTTGCAAGTCGCGGCCTCGCGGGAATTTCCCGATTTCCCGATAGCCCTGCTCATCCCTGAGCGCCCTCAAAGTACCGCGCTCGTGTGGAGTACCAACATGTAGATCAATTTTAGTTTAGAATAGATTGCACAAGTATTGCTCGTTAACGATTAAGAGTATGAATTTAAAATTCATTTAACGGCAGATTATCTCTTGATTGAATAGGATTTTTTCGTAATAACTGCCTGGTACTGGACAATTATTGGTTCATCAGTTCATCTCAACACCCTTATTCGACTAAAGGCTAACCATAAAAAACGAATAGTGATAAAAGGCATTGCAATAAAATCATAAAAAAAAAATATTTACTTAAAGCTAACATTCGCTTCACCTTCCAAATATTAAAGCATTATGTAAATACTTATAAATACTTAAAAAAAAAGCTGTGGCCACCAGAGAGGCAACCGACTAAATTAAATTTTAAGGTTATTTCAAATTTAAGTTGTTACTTACATAGTTCACAGTAACTTCAAATATTTTTGAAAAATATTTATGTGTTACAAAATATAAATAAAAAGAGTAAACTGTTACTTACGATGAGTTAATTTTTAGTTGAACAACGCATGTTATTGGTGTCACACGTTTAAATATGAAGTTTCATTAAAATCCATTCAGCCGTGTTTGATCTAGACTTGCACAAATAATTTAGTAAGGACGGCCGAGAAACACCGACAGGTAGTTAAAATATCGAAATATAAAAATCATTAGGATTGTAATTCTTCCTTTATTATATATTTATACTTTACTAAATCTTTATATATTATTGTAATCAGTTCTTATTACTATGAATAAAGAAAAATATGACAACTTTCGTCAACGTGTAACTTTTATTACAATACACTTCACTTCACAGTTCACACCTTCAATTTTACAGATTTTTTTCTGTTTTCCACTAAAACACTTGTTTTTACTGCAAAAATATATTTTGTTCTTCATTTATTTTCATATATATACAAATAATATTATCAAGTTATGGAACTAAGAATTAGAGTACAAAAATTGAAACATAAATATGGAATTAGCAAAATTAGATCTGTAGTGATTACTTAAAAATTAAATAAATGACTCCTTTAAATATCTAGCAGTTAATTATTATAAACGGGATGAAAATGGTCATCGGTTTTGTCTCGGTTACTATTTAGTTTCATACAACATGTATCAGTCTTGGTCTCGAATTGGTTTCGACTGTCTCAACTTGTTAATACCTATTAGTAAATAATTAAAATTTTTGTGTAAATATAATTTACCTGTCTCAGGATATTAAGCTTTTGTTTGTATAGATAAAATTAAGCAGGGTACCTAAGTTTCAATTGTATACCGTATAATCTGGCAAGTGAGTATGGTAATTAATATTTACGGTAATTGAATTGTTAAAATAACATGGGACAAATGTGATATCATATTAACCCATACAGACATGTTCACGAAAACGTTATTCGCAAGAGAATTTTATAAAATAATATTTACAAATAACGTGAAATCGGTAAACTATTAAACAATCTACGGATATTATTAATCATACCAGACCTTAGATGTCTTAGAATCCTCGCTCTCCGAGCTCACAGTTCAATTGACATATGATATTCAAAAGGCATAATTAGTTTTGTTTAAAATACTGCGGCATTTTTGATGCTGCGACTAATTTAAATATGTGCAATAAAATAAAATTTCCTTTTATTTTCAATAATAACATAATAATCGAGATTTACTAGTATCGCCGAAGCTCTCGGCAGATCCATTACTGCTCTCTTCTCGATAATGATGTAAATGTTGAGACTTGTATAAGTCTTGGTTTCATTTACTTACGACAAGATAAGTATAGATTTATACCATAGGTACCTAATATGTCTACATGAAATTTTTATTAACAATATTTCGCAACTAAAAACAAAAGAAGTTGTTGTCTGAAGACCGACTTAGATATTCGTTCCGCCGCAATTGTGCAAAGCTGATCTGCTTACGCTTACAAAGTAATTTGCGCTCGATAATCAACAATGTGTTGCGGTTCGATGAAGCAATTTATTAAACAGTAAACCTCTTGGCAATAATGATAAAAAATATGATGTAATTAGTATAAAGTAATTGAGTATCTCTTTACAAAGCGATTAGCTCCCTACGTGTTATCGAAATTTTAAACCAGCGTTCATAATTCCTAATTATACCCGCTTAAATCGGCTCGCAGCCTAATTCTCGTTAAACCAGATACCAATTCATTTAATAGCAAATCAATACAAACCCTCCACACCACAAATGAACATTTTTGATATTTAATTTCAACAAAAGAAAAATATAAAATACTGCTTTAAGAAGCTCAATTAACTGCCAACATATTTTGGTAAGAACAGTTGAAGAACACGAGCTTTATTTGGTTGGAGTCTAACTAACGGAGTACAAGCGACAACTTGAAAGTACTCTTCATTCCACTTTGAAATTGTTTTAATATGTGGTATTAAGAGAAGATATATGTACATCACTTAGATACTAGTGGTCTCGGTAATATATGAAAAGTCTCATATTGCGATTTAATGAATAATAAGGTTTCAATGTCAATTTACGGAGCGTAAAATATGACAATTTTCTTTCAAATCGACATAAGTGAATCTATTTTGTCTCTGCGTCCGTGTGCTTTACGTAGACATCCAATATGACACTGACAGTGACAGCTCCAAGTGCACCAAATCAAATAATAGAACGTATCTAATTTAAACCACATAATCGGCAAAATGATAAGTATTGAATAAAATCTACTACTAAATAGTAAAAGTAAACATATAATTATTTGCGCGGTTTAACATTTCAGTTTTTATGTTTCTTATTAATTTAATTTTATTCATAATATAGTCTATCTATAACTATTGAAAATTGATCGATGAATTGCGTTTAGAAAATACGGTTTCAATTTTCATTCGTCTTGTTGTATACATAAATATACCAAAACACCTAATACTGGCAATTTGTGTTTCTATGTGTTGTATAAATCTAATTTTTATTTTAAAATTTTAGCAAAACATGTAAATAAAAAAATGAATTATAAACAAACCATTCAAATAAATGTATAGTTATCTGCAGAAAAAATCTGACATATTCTGTACATTGCCTTTCAATTAAATTTGTCAAATTTTGTAAACATGAATGACTCATCTATTTTATTGAAATTACATAGATAGTGGATAAAATCAATAAAGTCAGTATAATTCGTATCTGTTATAACAGAACTTTATGTAAAAAGTTATATTACTACAAACACATAAAAAAATTAAATAAAACTAGGTCTCATAATAACAAAATGGTATTTATTGCACGTATATTTCGATTTTCTGAAGTGTAGATCTTGAAGTAAAGTTCCACATCTAGTAGATCAATTGTAATTGTATTGAATCAACTTCTTCTGATTTTACAAAACGTTGAAATATGAACTTTCATGTTTTTCTGCTATCAGAAAGATCACAATCACTGTTAGTGTTATATAAGGAATGATTGTCTAAATCAGGCATTTCTGCCAGTTGAATTGGCTCATAATAGAAGCAGCCCTGCTGTTTGAATTACTAAGGGTAGCACAGTTGTTTGGTATTATTTATCGACTGTGTTATATATGCGTGGTAGTAAAATATAATGTGCAGTAAATTATCCTGTAGTCGAGTTAACTTACACCTTGTTTGCTGTCTACAAGTTTCTCCAATTAGCTCAACTTATGATTTTAGGGGAGTTTGTTTATACTACATCCAGCGACACTACAAACTTCACACATTACAAAGCATATTAAACATTGAATTTACTACGGAAAAATAACATTTTGTGTATAGGAAACACTCGCTGCTTCCTGAAGTTTAAAACAAAGGGAAACTATACAAAATATTTACTTTCAACATAATACACAAATAAAACAAACAACTTTTTCTGCAGCCATTACGGAAGTTCATAATTATTTTTTTATACTTTACAGTGCTGAAAAGTTGCACACGTTCTACTATCATGAATTAAACTATATAAAATTTTTACAAAGATTATTCGATGAGTACTTTAACAACAGTATAAATAGTATAGTTAGCACAGTCTAACTATAGTGCAAATTTTAATTGCGTCGCACTTTCTGAACCCTACTTAATAATAAATATTAAAATAATTTGTAATTTTAATTAATTCTTTTAATTTTACAATTGAAAAAAATTAAATATCAACTTTATTCTATATCATTTTTTTGTAGTAATTTAGTAACGCTCAAAATTAATTTTTTGATATTGTCTTTTTTGTTTATTTTGCAAATGTCGTCAAAAATTCATAATTTCATATACATTTTTCTATACTTATTCACATGGAAGTAGAAAAAATGTAACACATAAGGAAACTAGGTGGTTATTTATCTACTGCTCCTACAAAACTCGCCTCGTTTTGAAATTTTAGCATACGTTAAATAACCACCTTTGTTTCCTGGCTTATTACGTAAATATCTATTAAATATGAGGAATAATTAAAGTATTTATATATATACCTCAAAACTATATAAAAATATAAATAGGGGCAAGTGCTACACAAAAATTAAAAACTTGGTATTGTGTAATATTTCTAATAAAAATATTTCCTTAGACCAGGTCTGGATAAAATTTTGGCTGGCGGATCGCAAGTAAAACTATTTTTAGGTACATATTATTATTATAGTAAAAACTGAATTAAAACAGAGAAAAAAATCCCTAATATCCAACAATTTAATAAAACGAATGGAACAGTTTTACATCTTTCATATTTTTTTTTATTTCAGGTGCGTTAATGTTGTATTTTTCATTTAAGCTATCAAACTGATCCTAAACTATAAAATATACAACAATTTACAAGCTACCAAATTTAACTATTTATTAAAGAAAACGCAGAAAAAACTATTTTTTTCAGATCGACAAATATCAAGCAGAATGTGATTACTTCCCAATGATGTTACTGATTACATTAATTCTCTTTCTGATCAACTTAGATTATTTAGACAAGGTTTTTATATAAATTTGAAATCGAAAAGGAACGAACTAGCTCTTTGTAAATTGGGTAAGTGCGAACACGATACTTAATTTTTAATGCAACAATCTAATTAACGACCGCAATACAGTTTGCAATGTATTCTATTTGGAAAATTAATAAGGAAATTATTTGGTCGCAACAAAAATAAACTATTAACAGTTTAAGAGTATTTATTATTCGCAGATTGCAACCCCTTGTAATATAATAAGATTTGAATTATGATAGTCATTACTATACCTATCCTGTAATTGCACGTGCCTCACCTCACATTTCGTTCCAAACAATTGTAATTAAGAATGTGTAATACACTCGGTATACGGTATGGTTCAGCTTGCGATCTGAATCACAGAATGGTTAGCGAGGTTTAATTTCAATTTTCAAAATTTAGCCAATCATATTATGTAGGTATGTTTAGTTTTGATGTTGGATGGTTGATTTGATATTTCTTTGAAGTGAAGAGAATTTATTTTGGTGCAAAATGAGTTTGATGCTAGATCATTTTTACTTTAACATAAAAATCAAAATAACACTCAAACTGTTACTTGCAACTAGAAAAGACAAGAATCATTACTCGTGCTAATGTCTGTTATCAAATATGTATCTTATAATACAGTTAATATTATAAATAAGTGGTATAGCTGCATATATTAAACGTATTTTTTAGCAAATCAGCGACAATTGTACAGGCAGAAAATATATTTTCTAAAGTAATTTATGCCTTAACTCTTGGTTATATGTTTTTATAGAATAATTAAATTATTTAATCTATAATTGTTACTATTATATATACTTAATTAATTAATTAATTAAATTTACATATATTTCTTGCAAAACTTGTACTCATTTTATTAATAATTACTTATATTTGTACTATCTACTAGATTGTAGTGTAAGCTTATCAAAAATTGATTATTATGCACTTTATTAATACAATCGATCTTTTTTTTCTGTAAAGTTAACAAATTAAAGTCCATGTCCAATAATGGACATATATCTTCGTAACTATTATACTAGTTTATGTGATTTAAAAAAAATGCTTGTTCAATAGTATTGGCAATTTTGTTATTACTACAAATAAAATAACGTGGTTTTAAATTCAATAATGAAACAATTTTGTTGGTTGAAAAACAAAATATAACTAATTCTTCAAGTTACATTCAAACATCAACAAGCACTTCTTGAGGTCAGGCGGCGTCTGTAAAGGGGAAGAGATTTTATAACTTCATCAAACTTTATTTGTGACGAAAATATTGGTGACAATAAGTGAATTAATTGAAGTGATAAGATAATTTATATGAAAAGAATGCGCCTTATGTAGTAGTGAAATAAAATATTCTACCGAATACTGTATTCTAGTAATGTAATATTTTGTTTGTCCAATGTAAACTGTTGCTGAACGGGCGTGGTAGTGAATGTGGGTGTGGGGCTTTGCTCGAGGAGAAATATATACATACATTAGTGTGCGTGGCATAATCCTAGAAATCTGGCAGAGAAAAACCGTTAATTCTGATGGGGCTCGGCTCGACGCGGCATTCATTCCGTATTCCGGTATTCCCTCCACGGAGCTTTCGCTTCTCCTGCTCATTTACATTCATGCATCTAGTCATGTGCGGTCGCTACTTATCGCACTTACATTTTAATGCCGTCTTGTCGACTCCACGCCATACTTTACCTACCCAGATTCTTCCCTGCCAGCGCAAACCGGATCTGACACTCCACTTCCAAACTAATACTTCTATTTACTTACTAGAAGACATGTCTTAAAATACACTATTAGGATAAGGAGATGATACTATATGTCAGTTAAGTTAACTGTTTAGACTTCAGAGTTATTTAGTTTATGTAAAATAATTTTACTTTAACAAACCCATATTTAAACAAATTCCTCGATAAGAAGCCAACCTTTAAGTATTTCAAGACACAGTAGGTACAATCTAGTAGGGTTTCACGGCTTGACTTAATATTCAAACTACTTGATTTGACTTGACTTGAAGGTAGTAGTAGTAGCCTAACTTCAAGTCTAGTCATGTAGTAATTTTTCATCAATTTTTTATATAGTTTGAAGAAATCACAATAAGATTTTCAATATAAAGACATTTATTTACAAAACTAAATCAAATAATTCTAATCTGGAAAATGGAAGTTAAGAATACTGGTAATAATAAAAAAAAAACAGGTCACTTACAGTAATTTCGTTAAAAAAATGTGTAGTTACCCTATGTCGCAATATACAAATTTTAGTAAAAGCATGAATATGCGTACTGTTGTAAAATAATGAAACAATTAATTAATAATATCATTTATATCTTTATATTTATAATAACCTACTTCTTAGGTTCTGTAGCAATTTTTAGAGTCAAAAAGGCGAAAATTGCAGTAGGTACTCTAGTAAGTTATAACTACGATGTAGTGAAATATTCCTAGGTTATTCGAGTACTGGCTCACTTCACATCAATTATTTTCTATTACCCCCTCACTTAATTCTAGTTCTAGTGATAAATTTAAAATGAAATCTGTTTATCAAGTATTATTAAGTCAGAGCTGTTTGTCTCCAACCTAGTGTTACCAACCGTCCTCCATTTGCAAGGATACTTCTCAATTAATTTATTTTGTCCTCCTATTATCCTTTTAATAATAATGTCTTCCTTTATTGTAAAATTAATTAATTTTAGTTCAATTTTATTTTTATCCATGTTATCAGTTGTTTCAGTTGTATGCTATTTTTCTATTATACTTTTTAACATAAAGAGTAAGACATTGCTAAATCTCCGAGAACCGAATAAAATTTATGAACACAACTATGGCAGCATTTCATTTTATTTCCTAGTCTAAGTAAATGTTTATATGACTTGTTCTGAATTTATGATTTATGATTCGATCAAATAAAATAAATTCCCTCTAAAAGCTGCTAAAAGCTAATTAAAATAAAAGTTTAGAAAGTAATTAAAATAAGTCAAATACATATAATTATTTGATATTTCTAGTACGAGTAATAAGTAAAGTAATATAATGATTAAGGAATAGTTTGTCATTTCGCTGTCTTGAGAATCTTTTCTTTTATTTGTCCTCCTTTTTCATATATATCTCACCGCCGTAAGTTTATACCAACGACCACAGAAACAAAATACATAAGCAAAAGTAAAATACATGCTGAGCGCCTAGAGCTCAAAATTATAAGTGAAAAGCAGTTAGACAAATAAAGAAAAATTAATAAAATTCTTTATTCTTCTTCATCTCATTCAAAAGATGATGCATTTTAGCAAGTACAACATATTCAGATAATACTAATATTATGTTTACTTGCTTGAAAAAAAAATATATATAATGAGATTGGTAACAATTTAAACAGAAATAATTTTATTATTCCTTATTAATATTTCAACAGAATTGTAATTAGTTATGACATCAAATAAATTCATTTTAAATTTTATAAGTAGGTATTTAAAAATATGATATATATTAAATGACTTTCCTACGTTTTACTTAGTGAAATCCTCTTATATACCCTTTGAGTGAATAGTGATTATTATTTTAACTATATGTAGGATTACCAAATTTTTTCCAGTATAGCATGTGCACCAAATAGTTTCCTGAAATCCCATGTAACAGATTCCATGATGAAGTGCATTTGATGAAACCATTGGCGAATTATTTAAGTAAATAGAATGTCCCTAATGATATTCTCATTGAATTGTAGAAATAAATCTAGTGGGGCTTTGGAAACAATTCTGTGAGTGGCAGTGGCGTAGAGTGCGGCAGGGTTTGGAGGTTGGCACTATTTAATTAAAAGGAATTTATCGATTCCCGAACGCGAATAATTCTACTTTAAATGTGCAAGGTTACAGCCATGAGGCCTGTATTTCACCCCGTAATTCCACGTTGGATTTATACGCCACTGACAGTGGAAACGGCAATGGGGACTCTATACTTAATTACGGCTTTTATTGTTTTTAGAAGCTAATAGCCGCTTTAATGCCAGTAGATTCTAATCGATTACTAATTTTATACTCTTAGTCGTAAGAAAATATTTACAATCTATGCTCACTATTGATACATAGTAAACGTATTTTATTTTAAAATCATTATAAAATCAAAAAGTTTCAAACCAGCCATTCAATGTAAGTTCGCGCAGATCTAAAAATGGAGTATATAAGTACTAAAAAATAATAAGTACATACAGTGGCGGAATTTAAGCAATTTTTTTGGAGGGACAGTAATGGAATCATTATATCAACTTTAAAATATATAAAATTTATTGAAATTAATACTTAATTGAATCATGCAGATACCATACATAAACAAAAAAAATTAACCCAGAGGCGAAAAGAGTGACTAATAGAGTTAAAGTTAGAGTATAATCTTCCCCAATAATTTTCTCTTAGTTGTTCAAACTTTGGGAGGGAGGTCAAATGACCAAAATAAAAACATAAAATTACAAGAAAAAATACATACTAGATCCAACATTTCAGAATGTCGTAATTATTGACCCACTGAAACCAAAGCACAACCCAGAGCAGTCAAAACTACTCCAGAATTTGCTCTGATGGTTTCAGTACGCCAAGAATTAGAGCAAATACTTCAAAATGCTTTAATTCCTGACCCATTAAACCAAAGCACAATCCAACGCAGCCAAAACTGCTCCAAAATATGCTTTGGTTTCAGTAGGTAAAGAAATAAAGCAATTACTTCTGAGTGTTCTAATTCTTGACCCACTGAAATCAGAACACAATCCAAAGTACTCAAAACTGATCCAGAATTTGCTTTGCACTAATTTTGTATTAAAGTTACTGGAATTTTTTGGCATTTTTGTAAAAGAAAATCTTGGGTTATTCAGTGTTGATTGCTTTAATTTTCCAGAGGCTACTTACACTGTTTCTTAACAATTATTTATTATTCTATTCTAACAAAATTAATATTCTCTTCTTCTTCTCTTCTACCAGTCTATCTATCTCTCCCCCATTTACCCTATGTCGAATAATTTTATTAAAAAGCAAAATAATATGCTTCGAATATTAAATAGTTTTTTAAATAAAATGGTAAGTACATGGGATACGAGTACATACTTACAAATTTAGAAAATAAACGATATGCGATGGTCTGATTTTAATATACAAGATGGTGATTCGAACATCTGAATATAGGAATTATACATATATTATTTCACTCTACTAAATAGTCTTTAAATACTTAGTGCCAATAATTATGAATGAACAAAACTTTAATCAACGTTGACTATTTTAAACAATGTTTAATTTAAACACTGTTTATATTTTTGTTCCTGAATAGGCGTGTTAATTTCCTGCAGATTCGTGCTTCTGAAATATTTTCAAGTATCAATTTGTCTTTGCTTTGGTAATTTGGTATCTGTGGTCTTTAGAAATCTATAGGTATTCTTCTCTGTATTTTGTTAAATGTGTTGCAATTGAAAATAATGGGTGCAGTTTTCAATCTGTGCAAACAATTCTCGGAGTAAAGTCTGGTTATTATCCCTGGAGAAAAAGGTCGATTAATTTTCATTTCCCAGTTTGAAATGCCTCTTCATTGTTCATCACTGTAATCACTTCCAACCATCTCCCCAGCATTCATCTTCAAAAACTATTAATAAAAATCATACACCGACTCTCCTCCAGCGTCAATAACAATCAGAATCAGAATCACTTCAGCCACTCCGCTTTTTACGGAATATTACACTTATTTATTGTGATAACTGTGATCTTTTATAAAAGAAGTAAAGCCATCACCTTTTCTTTAATATTTAACGAATTATTTATTAATTATTCTCTCACAGAAATTGTGGCTTTATGTGATCTTTTTCGATGGGTTTGCATGATTAGTTTCATATTTTCATCTTTCATTAAAAGTTGCAGGTCGCTTGTTTGGCAGGTTAAAATAGAGAAATTGAAATTCGAATTGTGATCAGATTCATTTTTACCTCCCGCCCTCTTGGCATCTAAAACTCACATATCGAGTTATTATGATGGATAAGTATGTTTCCAGGTCTCTATAATCAGTTTTTAACATTTTTACGATGATATCTTTGGATCTATGTGTGAACACGTATACTTTATTTCTATCAAGCAGAAAATTATAAAAATTTGAGTTTAAATGTTTTGTTACACTTAAAAGAGTTTATTACATTATAACTACAATTGGATAATATAACTCGGAATTTTACTTGCAACTCATCACAGTATTTTCGGGGGAAATAAGAATAAAATATTGTTTTTTGAAAAATATTTTAGGATCGAAAATAATCATTGTTTTCTATAAGTCTGCATTAATACTTTTTTTACTTGTAGTTTAATAATATTTTTAATGATTCTTGCCTATTTAACTATTACTCACACTATGTAGTTTCAATAAAACAAATAACTTATTTATATAACTATAAAAATTGACAAATTTTGATTTTGAATTAAAATTTATAATTTTTTGTTATAAACGCCTAAAAATGGTATGTGCACCTCGGCAAAAATTTCTTTTTTGGCCTCATCTGATTTGTTAGCCTCGGCTGCAAACGTCAAACTGTTGCAATTTTTATAATCATACCCATTTCTGTTAGTTCCAGAAAAATATCATATTCGGTTTTAAAGCTTATAAAAAACAATGTCAGAAAAAATATTTTTCTATTTCTCTTTTCAAAAGGTGAGATTCGCCTAAACGGTTAGCCACATGCCACAATAACATAAAATACTATAAATGACGTTGTCCGAGACTATTTCTTAAAATTTTTTTACTAGTTTAAAAATGGAGGTTTTAAGAAATCACATTATAAAATTTTACCTATCCTCCTAAATATTTACCTTTTCACACGAAAGTCTACTATTTCATATAACACACTTTGTGCGACAAAGTATGTGGACCTAAGCAGGGGGAAGGGTTTTTGTAGCCCCCCCCCCTGGCTTCTGGTTTGCATTTAACAACTCCTCTTCTTCTGTAATATTTTTACAATTGAATATTGTATCCAAATATTTAAATATATCACCATATACAATATATATTTTTTATATTCGCTCTATCATAGTTTAAAAACAACTATTTTTTGCGGCAGACGAAAACAATGTCTCCAGCGCTGGTTTCTGTATTCTCAAACAAAATGCTTCCTTTACTATCAAAGCGTCATATACGTAACCGCAAAAATATTGAAATCGGATTTCTAAATTGTGTTAATTCATCAAAAATTAATATATACTTTTTTATCTTAATACAATATAGGTACAATACCTCCATTATCTTTTGTAAACAGGAGTTGAAATGAACTGTAAAAACAATGTAAATAAAGACAAATGGAACGGTACGAGTTGGCTGTGTACAGTACACAGCAATTTTGAGTTAAAATAAACATACCGTCTTTAGGTCCCTAGTTAACTGAACATCATCAATCCATTTCCTGAACAGCAGAGCCCCTGAGACGAACGCCACTGGTCCCTAATTCCCGGTAACGGCCTCCGCGAAACAAGCGAAGCTCACGTTTCACTTTGCACAGATAAATTTCAAAAATTATTCCTCGTCATGATTGATGTATAATATCCGAGTTGCGCTGCGCAAAACATACAACAAAACGCAGGGAAGTCACCGGCTCCCGCGCTCCCGGCAGCCATTGGGGGCGGGGCGGCGGGGGGGAAGCCTGACTTTTTACTCCAGATCTCTTCCGGTAATGAAGGCTTCTTACTAAGCTTAAATTTCACATTTTTTCTGCTCAAGCTAATGAATACATATTTCACAAATTAAATCTTTTAAACTTGATAATGGACACTTCACAAAAACGGAAAGAAAGTGCACAGTGAGACAAAAGACAAGCAATTGTAAATGGAGTGAATAAAAAATCTAATGCGGCCAGTACATTACCGGACTTCCGATCTTCTATTTTAATATATAATATAGTATCCCTTCATTCCATTAAAGAACATAGTGGCAGATATAAACAATTTTCATTGCATTTTAGTGGTGTAGGTAGACAAACTCCATTTTATAGTGGTCTGCAAACCACTCGGACATGGTGGTATTTTGTAAGATTGGCTCTTGCATTATATTTATATTTTATTTAAAACTAAATATTTTTGGATTTTACATTACTCAGTTTGATTAGAAACCTATACATATAAAATAATAATAATAGCCTAATGGTCATCGTTACTTGAAATTTTGTTTATGTTTTAATTTTAGACAATAAAGATTAGCTATTATTACAAAATTGTAATGTAAATTTCACAAAGAGTTAATGAAAAGTATTTAAAAAAAAATAACACAATTTCAATAACTGATTTTACGAAAAAAAGATCTTTAGAGGTATTTTCGAGCTTCAAGTAAAGTATCACTTCCGGTTGTTCAATTACAGTCAAAATTTAGTTACCTCTTCCCGCTATAATGAAACGAATAAATTCAAATTTTTATAATTTTTCATTTGATATAAAATTGAGTTATCGTGTACCACAGTAAAAGTGTTAAAATCGAAACTTTGAAACCTGCTACTCATCAAAGCTTTGATATGTGATTTTTACCACAACATTTTTACGACACTTGTTACTCGTATACACTCGCATCATTCTATTGTTTGATTATAAAGTATAGATGAAACAGACATAGGAATATAGTCATCCTAGAAAAACATGTTAAGATTTGTTTTACATGGATGGAGTTTGCTACTCTTACTATGTGTATAACACAAAGCATATCTGACACACACATGCACAGATGATGACAAGGAAAAGTACGCAGAGTGCTTTAATAGTTTTTTTTTTAAGTTTTATTAGTGCATACTGTATATAGCAAAAAATATCATTTACATATATTGTAGACGGTAGAATTAGTATATTGTGTATCTAGTAGAAAAAGTGATATGAGTACGTTCTCGAACGATGAAGGATACTTTTCCTGCGTGATACACATATTATTTTTTTCTGTTGGTTTATATTCATTAATTATGAAACAATAGTTATTTATGATATAAGTGTTAAAAGTGACATTTTATGAGTGAGTGGGGAAGTTTGAAACGAGGCGAAGCCGAGTGTAACAAACCTCACGAACGAAATAAAATCACTTTTAACACAAATATCATACACTATTTTTCCTACGACCCTAGTTATATATTAGTAAATAAAAAATATAGAATGACATTTATGACAGGTCATGATGTATTTGTTATGAACAACTGAACATAAGTGCTGTTAAAAGTAAATTTGTTTTTTACTTTTAATTCGTTGTCAATGACAACGTGTTAAAAGTATTTACTGTGTTATAAACTGTTATTTTTAACTTGCTAAGCAACCGTTAAAAATACTATTTTTAACAGTGGTCGTAGGAAAATATACTATAAGGGAATGCTTTGTCACATATCGGAAAAAATATACCCGGACTGTTGCACTTTTCGGTTCGGAAACACACCAGAAAGGTGTCAGTTTTTGTCCGAACGAAAAAGACCTATTTCTAAAGAATTTTACTTGCATTTTATTGCTGCGCACATAAGTAAAAACTCGTTTTTTATTTATTTTCTTATTTATAATGTGAATAGAAGAGTTTGTGTTCTAGAGGTAGAATTATCGACTGTAGTTCTCAGAATCTGAGTTCTGGTTCCGCCAAGACAAAATTTTTACTATGTAAATATGTAAATTAATAAAATAAATGTGTGGTAAACGCTCTGTAGGGAAAATACATCATTCCCGATATATACTAAGCGTATTTGGCACACCCAGAAAAGCGTAATATATTTATATTCATTTATACATGAACCGAATTTCTTTTTTTATTTTAGATTAAAGTATGTAGATTTGCTCCGATTTAAGGATGAACTATTGTGTTGTTAGTGCGACGTGTAATTCCATGTTTAAATAATTAGAATAGTTGTGTATGTAGCCAACTAAAAACGGAAACTTTCTGTACACAAGAGGAATTTACCTACATTCCAGCTCAGTGATAAATACGTTAAAGCGGTAGTGCAGCAGTGCAAGTAGCGACTAGTCATAAAACCTGGCTCCGGCCTGGGTGGACAAACTTCCCTGCAATCAAGCGTTGACCGGACCAACTTTTGGCACCCGCTGGAACTGAAATACCACGACGTACATGCAGCCCACAACTTACATAACTCCACGAGATACGGACATTCTTAACCAGAAATACTCAAAATGTCCCCAATTATATCACACCGTACAAACTCATCGTTTTAGAAGACGCCGAAATGAGAATATACAGCTTATACGGTAGAGAAAAAAACTCCATTTACTGGGGTAGGTGACATTAAAGAAATTAAATATTTGTCAGCAATTATTTATTAATTCAGGTTAAATTGAAACAGTGACCATTACTGTAACATATATTAATTTTAAACACTGATTGAATAAATTTGAAGGCGTGGCAATAATACCACACGGTATTGTTGCTATTTCACTCATACCAGCTATTCTGTCTCTGTTCACCTTCGAAGTCATCATTCCCTCGCAAGAAGTTTATTATTTAGTTACTTCAAAAGTACACATTTAAATAGAAAATCCTTTTCTATTTTTATTAAATAAATAGGATATTTTTCGAACTCTAATATTAAATACACAAATTTCATAAACTATGCCCAAATGCACCATTTAAAGGAACCTTAAAAATTAAGTAATATTGGTGCAACCGGCCATTATCTGTTAACGTACTAGCCCAAAATTTACAAGGGAAATAATTACATATATTATTTTTTTAAAAACACTTGCCGAAAATCTTATTATTAACCTTGGGTTAATAGAAAAATATCGCATCGAAAAACGGATGAAAATTGTCAAAAATATACATTGTTTACTATTAAGGTTACCGACGCTTTAATTAGAGGTGGAAAAACCGACCCTAATTAATTATGGAAGAGGAAGACCAAGACTTGCAATGTAATTTAACGGAACTGAAATAAATAATGACGATGAAAACAGAGCATTTATAGATCTTCTTAACGACGGGAATAGAAAATATTTATTATCAGAGCTATTAATGGGTGTATAGTAAACATAGTGTGTCATGGACAAATGAATATATAGATGTCCTATTTCATTTTTTCACCCGTATTCGACTGCATATCATTTTAGTCTTTTGAATTATTAGTTCGTGAGCTCTCTTTAGTAAATATGTAAATCATGATAACTGTATTTTAATAAAAATGATAATAATATTTATTTTATTTCCATACATTTTAAGAGTTATTACTTACATTTAAGGAGATGAAGGTAATTTTCAAGTTTTTTTTTCAACATTTCTCTTTGATCCGCATGGTTAATGAAAATGACAAACACCAATATCTATACTCTAGTCGGATTTCGTACATAAGTAATACCTATTCAAAATATAGGTATGACTCATTATAAAAAAAAATCTGATGGGGACATTATATGAATTCCTTGTACGCTAAATTATCAACATTTTGTGCTGCAGTTCATTTAAACTTATTTCGTTTGAAAGTAAAATCCTTCTACGGCTTCAACTTCATTCATTTCATTTTTTCGAATTGAATCATCATCATAAAATCACTATTCCTTGTTGTACAAAATTATTTTAATCAATTTAATCAAAAAGTAAAGAAAGAGATATTGCTTTCATTTATTTCGTACATATTTCTCAGGAAATGTATTCTGATAGTTGTCAATATCAATTTATTATTTGTATTAAATTTATGCCAAAAGTAAAGTGCCCTTTGGAAAATGCCGATTGGAACCAAAAATGGAGGTTCAGAACTAGATGTTATAATAATTACCTATATAAAATTTCAACATTCTGCAACTAATCGTTTTTGAGTTATGCGAAAAATTTAAAAGTACACTATGAGCTACCTGCTCTTTTGGCACTGCCGATTGCAATGAATGGGGGGGGGGGAGGTTTTATATGTTCGTACCGACGTCACTCCGAAACTAGTCAAAATGGATTCAGAGATGGTCAAAATGGATATTTTATTCCTGATAACCGAAATTTTTCGCGATTACAATATTTCCTTTACTTTGTCCAAGGAAGTAAAAAATATCATCTGTACGTAATAAAGAATCTATGGTTATCATGTTCTAAAATATATTGTTACGAGTTCACCAAATACAATTTCAAATTAATATTGTAACTTCCATGTTTTGCGAAATCTTTCTTCAAATATTTTTTGCGATATATTATTTTGCTACGAAATGTTCGCAAAAAGAAAACTTCCATTTCCTTTTAATCTATTTCTACCAAAACTCGATCAATTCATGTTATTGTCATTTATGTCGGAAATTTAAACAGTTTTATTAAAATCTGTTCAATCGAGTTTGCTCGACACGTAAATACCGTCTTTTAAACAGATAAGTACAGAGACAGATGCACCGAGAAATATGCAAAAAATTATCAATACGTTGAATTCTAATAATATGTCAAAATTGGCATGTAAAAAATGTTAAAAACAATTAACAATAACTACTATAATATTAAAATAGTGTGATTGATGGTATATATAATAAATGAATACCTTCTGGTAGGAAATAAATTTGAATTTAAACGTTTTGTCCGATCACGAAGAGACTATAAGACTTGTATTATAATTTAATAAATTATAAGTGGTACTTAAAGATCAGAGTAGTATTTTCTGGAAAAATGCGTCGAAATTCAATTTTTTTTTGCAACTATTGATATATTTAATTATAAATATTTATTTTCTTTGTAGGGGTTTGCATTAAAAAATTAACGTATGATTTCTGGCTTAAAGAATACAAAGTTATTGTTATTATCATAATAATTATTGTTGGTTATACCCATCGTACTGGCTTTTTTAACAAAAAATGAGTCCTTATGGTCATTTACAAAATTTAACATATATAATTATTAAATATAGTGCAAGTCAAGTGTTTGTACTAAAAATAAAAAAAAAAGATTTTTTAGATGGTTGGCTTCAAATTAGTTATACTGAAGAACTACATACTACATGTATGTGATAATCAATAAAATCACAGTAATATATTCTTCAACAAGTACAAAAAGTTACCATCAACGTTATTTCACAAAGTGTGAAAAAAGAAAGTAACAGAAGTAGGAAATAGATAGTTCTCATCAAGTGACAATACTGGCATACATTTTCCACAACCATAGATACATAATAATGTGGTATCCACATATTCTATAACTGAAAATTATTACAGAATCAAAACATTCTGTTACAGAATAATATTCTATAACAGGCAGAGAAAGCCCATATTAGTTTTCAATTCACCTATTAAAATATATAGGAAAATGCAAGGCATCTTCTTTCTGATTTTGTTACCTCAGCTGTCAAATTGTAAAATTTTTTGCAGAAACTAAGTAGTATTGGAGAAAACATAGTCTAAAACTCATGGAATAGTATGTCAGTCACTCGTGAAACTATAGACTTCTACCATCCTACGGCTCGTCCTACGTACTTTTTACTTGTATGGCAATGATCTATTTCATAGTTGTTATAGAATATACCAGACGTCGACAACCAATAACCCGCGGGTCACCAACTGACCCATTTACGTTCCGCAAATCACTTGTTATCTTCCAGAATTTAAAAATAATTTGCACAAAAAAGTATAAATTATAAAATATAAGCATGAAATGAACATTTTGATAAAATATAAATAATAATTTTAATATTTTGATATCTTTTTATATTACAAAGTTTCAGTAATTAATACAGCGATATTATCCGAACGAATTTTATCATTACCGGACGAGCATGTTGTTTTCTCAGTTGTAATACTTGTTTAGTTTAGTACCGGAAGAACACTTTCTAAAACGAATTAATTATAAAGAAAATCAATTTTTATTACCATTTATACATACACTAAAACACTACTTTAAAATGAAAATATCTATGGACCCAAAACGTCTTCTTAATAGTCACATTTTGATTAACACTGCAGAAGGTTTCAAACTTCAAATAGTATAAAAAAAATGCGTGTTTAAAAGAATTCTTAAAAAAATAATTTCCGGCGTAGTAAAGTTAAAATGAAAATAATTTGTTTCTAAATATGTCCGTTTGTATATATAGCGGTTTCACGCAGCAAAAATAAGGAGGCTGTGTGTTATTTGCTGGGCACTGTGCGACATAACTCGAGTGGCATTCTTGCCATAGCGCGCCGGCTCCAGCGGCGCCCGTGCTGCGGGGGTGTAATAACGGGCCTGTAAATTACACCCTCGCCCCGCCGCCCTCATTGTCCCGCAACGCGCTCCAAGGAGCTATTTTTGCGGTCTACAGACGTCGCCGAACTGTTGTGTTTAATGACTAATTGTCCTAGGTTATGTCCGCAAAATTTACATTATATTCACAAATATTTTAATGCAAGAACTTAAGGACAGGGTGTTTATAATTATCACGCATATTTTATACTTAGAACCTACAAGAATTTCATAACTACAATCATATATAATAGTAAGTGTATATCCGTTCGCAGCTTCTTTATATCAAAATTTGATTTAAATCTATTAATTTAGTGTTTAGTACACATTTATTTCTTTATTTCTTTAATAATAATAATAATAATACTTGGGGTAAGTGGGAGCGAGATGAGCTTCTGGTTTTAAAAGTAGGTTAGAGTGATATCTCTCATAAGGAATGTCAATTTTGTTGTTTAGAAACAGTGTAAGTAGCCACTTCAAATTTAATCCTAACAATAGTGAATAACTTAAAAAATTGCCAAGAAAAATTTGTACCTTATATACACAATTAGATAATTACTACTATATAGTTTCATTTAACCTCTGCTCTAAGGACACATAAAGCAACTACTGCAGAGGAGAGATGGACCAGAGGGTTTTTATTGTTAAAAAGATCAATCCAACTGGTAAACAGGAAAAAAAGTTATTCGCGCATAGAAAGGTAGTCGATCTAGTTGCTGTTCAATATGTTCTAAAGAACAAATATGTTTGTGGTCGCTATTTATACAAAGGGTATACTATATAGGACGAATAACAACTCGGTTCACCTCCTCATAGACTTGGTCCGTCTCACCTATATAGTGGAGAAGAGTTGGACTTTAGTTTTCAGAACATAGTCTAATTTTTTTCCTTATTCTTAAAAGTAACCCACATTATATGTTGTTATAAATAAATGTTTTTTAAATATTATTTAATATTGTAGAGTAATAATTATTTTTCCAAAATGTGGTCCATCTCACCCCCGCTTACTCTACCAAAAATTGCTAAATTGATGGTATTTATAAGTATTTTACCAGCAAATTTAATTATGAGTTTCAAAATATCAAATGTAGTTATAACTTAATCAACCCTCCTTGTAGGTATTACACAATGTTAAATTCAAATATCAGTTTCACATTTTTTATTTTTCAAAAAATTTAGTAATCCTTATATATACAGACCAGACACAGAAAACAAACGTTGAAAACAGATAGTAGGATATGGAACGTGCTATCCATCAGAAACGATTTTTACCACGATTCATATACCTTGCTTACCAAAATGGCGGAAAGTAAAATGTAAAACACAAATTCCATTTTCGAGATATGACATTATGTTATTTGGGCAAACCAAAAACAGATTTGGCTTACCCAAGTAACATGTACGAATTTTTGGCGTGTTTCGAAATTTTAAATTTTATTTCTGACGACTTTTCTTTAATTACAGAATTTATTTTGTATTTATATACATTATTGTCATATTATTCCAACATAAACACATATAAAACATTTATTAGCCCAGAAGAAGACCCAAATGGTTTCGAAACGTCGGCTTTGTAGATAATAAAGATTTTTTGATTGAATACCCGAATATACACTCCTCAATATAAATAACATTTATTAAAACAATAGTTACGTTCTTATCACCTACAGTATTCATATTTGATATTGGCGGTCATATTTTTTAAATGTAAATCAGGAATCAATTTTGTTCTGTCCAATATAAATTAGATAAATTACGTAATTACTTTAGTGACTTTGAATTGAATTGAATTCAGCAGGTACCGTAGAACGATGATAGCAATATGTTTTCTAGTTAGTAAAATAAGTTTGAATTTAAAGCCAGATTGAAATCGAAGCCATCTATCCATCGAATAACATCACTCTTGCTCCCAAACAGATTAGATGGCAACAAAAAGAAAACCACTAACAGTACCTAACACTATCCGTCTTTATTAGCTACGTAACTATGTAACAGCTATCGCTCCACCAACCGATTAAACTTAAGTTCCCTGTTTAGTAAAATTGATGAGTCTGTCAATAAGTGCACGGAACAGCTAGACGTCGGTGCAACAGCATCTACTATGTAGGCTGCACATGGAGACTTCGAAAACACGTACAAGGAACCTGTACCTGTCTAATCGATATTAATCTGGAATATCTCAAGATATGTGATTTTCAAATTTTCAATTTGTCTACAGTGGCTCACAGAATTATTCAAACACCTAAGTTTTCAATTTAAAAATTGAAAAATAGTGAACTTTAGAAAGTAATTTTGAAATATTAATGACAGGATTATAAGTCTTTCAAATTCCAGAAATAAAATACAAACGCCAATTGTGAAATAAAATTTATTTTTCTTAAGTAAATTAAATATAAACAAAATGTATTCAAGAAATAAGTACAAAATCTTACATATACTGAGTCAATATTTATGTCTATAAATATAAAACATCTATGATTACGTAAATATCTATTGTAGGAGTATTTTGTATAAGGTTTTTCCAAAAATAGGTCTCAAAAAACATGAAATTACGCTAGATGAAAGTCGAATTTGTGTGAAATTATTTAATTGAAATTATTTAACCAGTTCAGAATATTGTAAGTAAATATATAAACGGGGACCAGTTATAAAACACATCCCGTGGTGGCCGTTGAAAAATTTGAAATCATCAGAATGAATGATATTTTAAGCGTTAAATGAAATTAAATTCAAAAAAACACTAAATAAATTCATATTAAAAATATCAGAAGAAACCTCTACAATTCCAAACAAAATAGGAAAAAGATACTCGTATTTGTAAAGAGTATATGTTTGGATTGTAAGTTTTTGAAATTGATAATTCTGAGGATAAAAGTAAATTGTACCTTACTTTTGTTTGAAGAAAACGAAATACTAAGCTTAATAGCAGCTATTTATGTAGTGTAGTGAAACAGGGCGGCGGAAACATAATAGTTTCTATGTTCCAATAGACCGTTCAAAAAAATTATATATTTTTATTTTGTGGTTTCTTCAATTTCATTTAACGTTCAATTATATCGTTCACTTTGCTGATTCATTTTTTTACGGCTCCCACTGGATACATTTTACAATTGGTCCTCATTTATCTATTTACTTATAATGTTCTGAACACTTGAGTACGCTCTTCACCTTCACACAATTAGAGCGACATCCGTATTTTGCAAATTGACTCCTTTAGAAGATACGACGTTTCGTTAACGAAGAGAGGAGATAGTTCTGTGAATGAACAAATAGCAAATCAGATATTATGATCCTTACTCCTTCTCAGATGATGTTAACTTAGAATGTACTTATTCGAATATTTCAGATTTGTTCGGCTACTGTTTGTGTTACTGGCTTATATTTGTTGGTTTTGTAATATCCGCGAAAAAAATCAAAGTGGTTGAAATTCGGGTGGGGAAATTTAATACCTTGTTGCGTGATCGGGATAACATCTTATTTTTAATTATTTATTTCAAGTAATATTAAATATTTTAATTTATCCTGACCAAAAACACAAATTTGCACATTTACTAGGAAAACAAATCTTAGATTGCTCAACAATAACTATTATTTTCCTTTAAATAGTTTAATGCTGCGAATCTAACAAAATGACACTATAATGCGTAGATAACACCGGAAACGTTGTCTTTCAAGTATATTTCAGTTTGCAGATATGGTTCACTTATCCGAAATTAGGCGACTTTCCTCTGCTCAAAAGAATATCAACCTTTGAAATTATATTTAAAATCATCAAGGAAATTTCATCTTTCATTACAGCTTATTCTCAACAATTCTTCTTTTTAAGTTTTTTTGTTATGTAACAATTTTAAGCGTCGTCCATAAAGAAAATGTCATAAAAATAAAGTAGTTACTATTAATAATCTGTATTATTGCTACATCTTTTAGTAAAACGGTTAACATTATATTAAAATTGTAGTTGTAGATTTATAATGCACAGAATGTAACTAGGGCGTGGCAAAGCTAGTCCACGCCACAGGCGCAATTTTTTTAAACATTTATCTGGTGGAGATTAAATATTTCTATTTTTTGTTTTTGATCAAAAATTATCTATATACTTATGGCTGCCATAGTTTCACCAGTTATTACAACCTCTTATAAAATTTTTTTTACCAAATTGATAATCGTTAAATCTTACCTCCACTCATCTATTAGACAAGACAGACAGTGAGAAAGCTCTTAGATAAACCTATTATATGTTTTATAATTTATAATTAACGCAATATATTATTATAATATATTTAAAGCAGGAACTTTTAAGAAACGATATTCGGCAAAAGTTCTTGCACGATTTCGATTTTTTTCAATGGTTTCTGGAATACACCTTTGCATCATATGAGAAACAGATGTATGGGATAGGCCAAATCTCTGTCCTTCCACAGCAATGGACCTTTTCTGTCAATACTGGTGCTTGCGCCCATTCATTTTGTATCAAATTTCTAGTTTTGCGTTGCATAATGATCAATAAAAAATAAAACGACAAAAATTTTGATTTCGTAATTAATGCACTAAATCAGAAAAGTTGTGCTACCGCTGTTCTACCGTGGTTGGTCAAACTCGTATATCCAAATTTTTTAAAGGTTGTTATATCCGCTGTTTCCTCAATTATAGGCCGCATAGTACCTACCAGTAATATAAAGATATATCTCTGACGAAACACTCATTTTTACACATCAAAATACCCACGACATAGATTTGCAAAATCATAGTCATAAAAGTTCACACCTACAATGCTTCTAAAAATGAAAAAGATCAGGGTTGAAATAGTTACATATAAACAAATTATTATAAACCTTAGGTCCTAACTTTAAGTATTATGTACGATATTCTCTCCGATCTTATAGTAAAGTTTGTTAAGTGTTCTTCTTTATTACACAAATTTTTAATCAACCACACACATAGGTTATGTTATGAGGCCAACATATTCAATTTCAAAATATTTGAGAGAATTAGACAGATTTGAGTAATATTTGAAATGTAAAGAAATAGACATCCATTTTTTCATTTTTATATTATAACATATACCAACCACACCATATATTGTTAACATCTTAACATTATTGTTATCATTAACGTAATGACGTACCTCATGCGGCCGATGAAGCTGGGGGTGAACTCCAAGGGCGTCCAAATGCCCAGGTCGGTGTGCCGCACGTCTTCCCAGCCCGAATATTTCACCAACGAGCAGGCTGGGGATGGCATATCTGGAACCAATATTTCTATTTTAATACCAGTACTATATATGTATATTCTTACAAGTTACGCACATAATAATTTATATTATTTTATGTACGATCACTAATGTAAATTGCAATTATTGTACAACTTATAGGTTATCTAAGTGCCATTTTACCTTACATTGCAAAATAAAATAAAACCGAGTGAAGTTAATATTTAGAAAAACGTGAAGAAAAAAATGCTGCTATAAAAAAAGTATATATTAATTATATACCCAATCATTTTAAAATGAAATTTTTTTTTATTGTTTAGCAGTAAATATTTTTATTAATTATATTTATTTTGTATTAATTGTGAAAATTGAATATTAATTTTAAGTAGTACTTAATAATATATTGTAACAAAAAATCTTTAAAACGTATTTATTAACAGGTTAAGCGCCATGGCGGTCACCGTTTTCCGTTATGCATCTGGCCAATCTGCCCATGGCGGACACCGGTGTCCGCCTGGCTTTTACTTTTTTATCGATCCTGCCTGGCTAAGCGTTTACTTTCTTATGGGTTCTGTTATAATGCAGTACTGTGTCCGCTGTGGCCCTGTAAAATCAAATGCTGGTGTCAGGTTTTTAGTAGCAATATCCTGGTTTTGTTGTAAAGCTAAATGCAAAATACGTTTACCACGGATACTCATAATTATTGTAACAAATAATGCAACAAGCAAACGATATTGTCAAGATTGCAAGTCGAAATTTGCAAGATAAACACGGCTGACATATCGTGAAACACGGACACCGGTGTCAGCCGCCCTCTTTTTTGATTTCAAATTAAAAAAATTACCAAAATTAGGTAACATCGGTATGAGAAACACATAAATATCACAAATTGACAATAAAAAAGCTTGGTTAATATAGAAAGCTTATACAAATTTCTTTGGCGCTGAACCTGTTAAAATCGTAAAAAATAATTTCAAATTGACTGCTGTGATTCAATTAGCTTCCGAATTTAACTTTAGTTTAAGTTTAGTTGTTACGTACTTGCGCTGAGTAATACCGATCAAATCCGAATATTATGGTTTTTTAAGTGGAAAGAAGAATTTAAAAAAGAAAATATAACATATGAAGAATTATTATTCTATCCTTCTATGTTTGCAGCATTAAATTTATTTTAACCTTTGACTACGTGACCTATTGAGAAAAGCTTTAGTGGAATAAAAACATGGCCTCGATCAACTATGAACGAAGGCAGACTCAATGAATTAGCGATTATGAGTATACATCGCAATTTAATTTTAACTCATAAAGATTCATTTTATAAAAAAGTAATTGATTAATTTGCAAGAAAAAATCGTCGGTTAAAATTAAATTAAATTTTGAGACAAAACTTTTTTTGTTGTTACTTGAATAAGTTTATATTTTATTTCTATTTTTGTAATACCATAAATAAATATATATTTAAGGTACAATATACAATAGGTATATTTATGCATTCCCACGAGAAAAATTCCTGGTGGCGTCCATGTGTGTATGATCATTTAATAAGCATTTGAGAAGCTATTGAAAAACAAAATGTATGCGGTGTGAAAGCTGTGGTAGTCTTTAATTAATATCTACATCCATTTGGTTAAACCTACAATTTATCTGATTTCAGTGATTGGAGAAAAGATCTATTTATGTCAACTCATTTACCCGTCTCGTCTATAACTGGACTGTAGTTAGGGGTGGTTTCTACCCTTCTCCACAGTTCATTGGAACCATTAGTCTCCATGGAAAACAGAATTAATTATTTTGTTTTGCTGCTATTTGTTAGGAGCAGTACACGCCTACCAAACATCTGTAAGTACACAAAATGAAAGTTTCTTATGGCTATAGCCATCTTCTTTTATAAAAGCTTGCAAATCATATACATAAACATGTTTTATAATTGTTTACTACTAATATTTTTATGAAACAATAATATAATAAAAAATTAAATATATCATGATCACAAAATAAGCTACAAAAGTGTATTACACAAAAAAAAAATCCAACAATTTTTTTTTAATATACTTGTATAACAGATGAATTTTTCTCATTCCTTAGATTAATAAACAAAATAATATATTTCTTTATTGTTCCCTAAGAAATAAGAATAATCCAGAAATAATAAGATTTTATTTAATTATGTCTTTTCCTTTTCCACAAGACAATTTCCTGTAGCCTGTAAAAGGTCTGAATATTGTTTCAGAATGAAGTCTTATTCAAACTGGGTTCAAATTAAGAAAAATTGCTGCAAAAACATTATTAAAATCTGAATCATTTTGATTTTGAGGCAAATTTTTAAAAATTTTGTTTTAATCATTTCTAATATTTCATTGTTATTGCTATTTTTTGCACATCGCGTTTAGATTCAAATATACGATTAATTATATCAAAAACTGATGGACATCAAATATTTGAGAGAAAATGTAGATAATAACTTCAATATTTTCATTCCCACAATAGTAACCGTTATTGTACATATTTTATGTAATTGTATATTAACTAACTAAGATTAAATATAGTGTATGTGCTTTCGAGATATACGATTAACGAATCAATAATTGAAATAACACATTTTTTAACTAACTCTGCTTCAATAGATAATAATCCTAAATTAGTTAAGCGGTTTTGGCACATTGTCGAACGTGACACATCTTGCATCTTTGACAGGCAACTGAATGATCACTCACCGTTTGCCTGTCGCAGAAATTGTACAAAATATGCTTAATGCAATAATTACATTATGAAATAGAGGTTTCAGTATAAAATTTTTTAGTTGATTTAGAAATTTAGTTGGTATAAAAAGTTTTTTTTTCCAAAATTTGAATAATATATTGTCTTCAGATGTTTAAACTCTTCACTGATTTCAAAACTAATATCATCTTGATACATACTATAAAGTTTATTACATTTCTCATCAATTAATGTGTCTGTTTTTTAGGATACTTCCAAAGAAAATTAAACAATAATTTTACAGTGAGAGTATCTTGCAGAACATTGAATATCTTTGTAATTCCAGCGAAATAATTCTGACGGATTTAATTTTGAAAAAGCTTCATCTACCTGTTCCGTTAGAAAACGAACTGGTGATGCAATTGGAAATATCACCCACTTTTGAACACTTATTCATTTAGCATTTAAAAAATTATACGAGTCTTCTTCGAAGTTACTGAAATGTAAGAAAATAGTTGAGAGAAACATATTATAAGAAAATTTATATTTATGTTTTTGATACTACATATATTTTTTGACTGCTATTACAGAATTCAAAATCGTCCAGAAACTATCTGCTTGTAGAGAAGCCAACTTAAATATATTAGTAAAATCTATTGACGCGACTGTTGGCACTTGGTGGAACATGATTAAATAAATTAATTAAATAAAAACACTTGTTTAAACTATAGAACAAAACCAAGTGTTTTTATTTAGTTTATTTATTTAAATATTTTAGCATTACATTCTGTCAAAATTGTAAATTTCATTTTATTGAAAATGCAAAACGTTAAATAAAACAACTATTTTTGATTTATTATTTATATTATATTCGTCTTGTATGATTATGATTACTTTAATTGTTGAAAATTATCAACTCACATCCGTTTTATTATTTAGATTAGAACAGATGTCGCTAAATTTTTGTGTAAAACAAGTGAACTGTTTATATTACCACGTAAACCGAAAATATTACTGACATAAAAACATATAGTGTATGAAATTTTAAGTAGTAATAATATTTCTTTTATAAATTAAAAGTGTCATCAGCGCAAAAATCTTGTGTATCACACTCCTAGAAACTCTTATGGGAGATCTCGCATTATTTGCAACATAAGCTCGCTCTCGCAAAAAAATAGTTTCTGGATTAGTGATATAAATAACTATTGTGACATTTATTTAAATATTAAAAATTAATGTTTTTTCTGGGCTCCGGGTATCTTGGTAGAGGGCGGGCCAGAGCAAATTTCACCCCCTGCACCCAGCTCTCTTCAGCCATGTCTGTGGGTACGGTATAATATATTTCGAATTAGAACAATAACAATAGTAACCATTTCTTGTCATGTAGCACAATTCATATTTCAGAAATTTATAATATTGAACAAATTTTCACACAAGATGTTATATTTGATGCAATGAAAGATTATTACCTGATAATACAATGGTCGGCATATCCTGTAGTGTTTTATGTTTATTGTATTTTTATGTTTCTTAAATCCCATTTTTGAACTAATAGAGTTTCCCCATATGAACTAGCAACTAAGTACACCAATGGTCACTGGTAAAAAACTCATTGAGTGGTACCTTCTCTTATTAGTTGCTCAAAATATGTAGAAAAATGCGTTTTTTGCGCCCTTTTATTTCTATATGAAACGATCTATATACTCTCGTTTTCGTAGATATTACCTATTATTATTATGAAAAAGTATAACAATCTATGTATATATTAGAAGGCATGGTCCGGTCCGGAATATTGTGTCAAAGATTATATGAAACAAAATTAATATTTTACAGTTTATTTTTAATTGTCTGTATTTTGTAGGCTCATAAGCTTGAAATAAGGTTATAATAATATTTTTTTTTGTTTTATGATCAACGTTGACTTTTATTTATTTTTATTTTTTAAATTTTGGTGAAAATAATTTCTGTTGTTTAATTTATGTAAATTGTAATAAATTTACATATGTTTGTAGTCTTCTGATACAAAATACTAAAAAAAAAGTAAAAAAAAATAATTATTCCATTTCTCCATTTATTCTTTTTTTAATATGGATGTATTTTATATCGTTGAAAAGAGAAAAAAATAATTATTTAAAGGTCTCACAACCTATTTGGAAGCTCATATGAAAATTGATATCAATTTATCAAAATCGATATGACAAATAAAATTTTTGAGTAGTGCAGTGTATTCGTCTTTAGAAAGTGCCTAAAGAATGTGCAAGATAATAGTTATTTGTGCCGAGCAAAAATTGATTTTGAATGAAAATTCATAATTTCTTTTTGTAATCGCCTAAAAAATGTTCTTTGCACCTCGGCTAAAAGTTCATTTTGGGCCTCATCTGATTTGTAGCCTCGGCTGCAAACTTCGGATTCGGCCAAGAAAGATTACTTTTAGAATCTTGATACAAAAATAACTATTATATTGAAATAAAAAAGTTATACGCAAAAAACAAAAATTGAAAAATTTAAATTTTTGTTTGTATAGTTACCTATGCATTTTTTTTTTGGGGGAAACAAAAACATGTGTAAAATGACCCACACATGAGTCAACTTTTGTCTATAATTTAACCCCATGTTTAAACAGTTTCATTTGTCACCAGTATATGTATAACCCTGGTTTACAAATCGATTCATTTGTGATTATAATCTGTTTATTCGTTCAATAATGATACATTTTATTTACCTAAAATAATATACGTATCTACTAGTATTTATTAGTTATTACTCTTATTACAGATATAACCAGTACATTGTTTAAAAATATTTGTATTTTTAATTTCCTAAAGGATAATATACGATGTTGTAAATAATACATAATTCACAAATTTATCAGTTAATTATAATCCTGTAGTAATAAAAATTCTACTTTTGTTTATTATCCTTTGGCTACTATTGTTGTTAAATAGATATTTTTAATATAAAATCAAAATAGGTACCTTTATACTATGTTTGTAATGAATTTTACCTGCTTTAGCACAAGTAGATTATTACAGAAAAAGTAAAATATCTCTCCTTCTATGTTATTATTATTAGTCTCAGTTAAATCATATACTTCCTTGAGTTACGTGGCGTATTCTCGAAAGTAGCATACATTATAAAAATTCCTAAATAATTTTGTCACTTAATACAAAATACTCGTATAGTCATACAATATTACACATTTTGCAGATAATGTACAGGGAATAAATTAATTGATATTTAATGGTATATATAATTTAATAGTCTGCTAAAAGAGAAAGGAATGCAATAGGTGAAAATATGCCCGCAAATAATTCCAGGAATTTATTAACTAGGCTTGGAATTCTAACCTTCGTTCTCTTATAAACCGGCCCCAAAATTTCTACGATAGTACATGGCAAAACACCCTCCAACACAATACAAATATTTTCCTTAAAATTAATTAAATCATTACTTAATATACCACATACCCTTCGTCAACATTCTGCTACCAACAGTTCTTTACAAGTGGTACAAAAGCATCCTCGGAACAACATCACAAGTTCATGTCAAGTTATCCGTTCAATTTATATTTTGTTTTCATACTAAATTTTAAAGTTATATATTTTATTATATAGTGCTATAAACATATTAGTAAATATTTATCTGCATGGCCGATATTCCTATTTTGTTTTTCAATATCTTATTAAAGATTATTATATTTAAAAAAAAATGTTGTATTGTATGGTCTTTTAAATGTTGTTCCATAAAAAGTGGACCTTAGTTGCTACATAACAATAATAATATTTTAAGGTGGCAGCTTAAAGCTTTTCTTCCACTAGACCATTTCGTTATAATAATATACACAGGTATTCATTTTAAATGGGCCGCCATTGCCATCTAGAGAACTATAATAATTACAAAAACGCTTAAATTTCTATTCTGCAAGACAAATTTATAGAACAGAAGAAGTAAATAAAAATATAATGAATGAAAAAAAAACTATTTATATTTTTTTATTGTAATATTTGATTACAATAAAGAAATATTTACAAAAATTAAATAAACTTTTACTCCTATAAATTTATAACAAATGTCCAAATTGCCACCATTTTAATATATACATAAATATACTCTACGAAATAAACTATTTGTAACTAATATTAATTTTCTTCCGTCAATATTGTTCAGAATATTTTTAATGTTGTTTTTGTTGATAAAATGTATCTTTCAAATATCTCAACTTGACAGTTAAGATCACTTAACAAAACTAAATATTCATTTATTTCATTCATCTATTTACAGGTTAAAAAATTACTTGTATTCAGTGTTTCCATTCGCGGTACTCTTATTATTCTCATATTTAATCAAATTAATCTTTTTCTAAGAAAAATCGTTATGTAACGATATAACAAAATAATATTATATAATTGAATTCATAATTAATTTCACTATCGAATAATCAAATAAATGATATGTTTTCATTTAAAATAACAAAGTTGGTCCCTATAGTTTGAGAACCTCTGGTTGAAAAACTATTTTTTCTCTTCTTTAAATTTGTTTTATTAAATAGAAATAGTTTGCCCAGTTAACTTTCTTTGTCGAATTTAATGAAGTGGAGAAAGCAATGGGGGTCCATTTAAAATGAACAACCTGTGTACAAAGAATACTTGTACAATATAAATATTTTAAAAACAACATATAATTTTTACAAAAGATGAACATATCGGTGTTTAAAGAAACAATTTTAAAAAATTGGATATAAAACAAAACTATATAAATGGAAAATAAATTTTTAAATAAAAGTTGTAGATAATTACATTTTACGTCTAAAACACGAATCAGATTTTGTTTTGCACTTTTTGTAACCTATAAAATCGAACTTGAAATTAAATATTTAGAGGTATTTCAATTTATCATGAGTAGTTCGGTGCGCAAACAAGAGACCTAGCAATCGAAAAAACGCCATCGGCCAGAATATAGTGGATCCTAAATCCTAAATATATGGAACTCTTATAACAATATCAATCAGATAACAAAAACAATAACGATATATAATAATAAAAATAACAAAAATAGCAAAATGACTCAGAAGCGTAGCACAGCATAAAGCGAATTTGAGAATTTGACTGTAGTCGATATATATGTAGATTAGTTTTATTAACTAATTTGTCCCAAATTTATGTACTATGCAATAGCTTATCATTAGGTAGTAAAACATTTCTAATAGGCCCAGACAAATATAATAATAAATAAATATAGATAATTTTGCATCGACCTATTGAAAAACGGCGACTTTGCGGACGATAGCGCGATGGGCCAGTTTGAACCTGAATAACACAAACGCTACACAAAAATCTTGATTCATTTTATTCCTCAAAGGTGTTTTTAACTGATTTAGACTTAAAATCTCGAACGTTAGAGTGTTGCCGTAATATAAAATATCTCATCTCAGTATCAAGAAGTCTAGACGTAGTAATGGGACTGAAGCCGAATAATTATACAGTATTCGGCCTATTTGGCCATATTTTCACTATTCGGTATTCGGTCAATTTGACATATATTAATACCGAATATTCAGTTACAAGAAATAAGTGAAGTAGAACGCTATTTTGTTATGTTAAAATATATAAATATAAAGATAATAAATTTTAATCAATGTTATACAAACAGGATAGCCCAGTGAAAATTATCAGCGCAATTTTTGGCCACTTAACATTAATTTTACAAAAAACGCTCGAACACGTCAATTTTAATATAAAGGGGGACACCTAAATGGATTAGTACCAATGGCATAACTTCAACCCTAAAATGGATGTGGACTGCACCTCAAAAATTTTTAATGGAAAAGGGTTTCAAACATGACAAAGTTCGAAAGGCCTTTCAATTCTCTTTTCAACAGTTTTTTTATTTTTCAAATCCGCTCATTAGTTCCAGAGAAATATCGTTTAAAACAAATTTTATCAGGTGTTCAAAATTGCCATCAAGTAGGCTAAAACAAATGACAGATACTTAAGTATTAGTTTATTAGGTGTTCAAAATGACTATTTCCAACTTCCATACAATAATAAAGTTTTTGCTCAAAATTTTGGAGATACGGTACGTTGCCGTAAATCTTCTAAAAATTCGGGTAGTGTGGCATAAACTTTAGACTTCAAATAAACCCACAAAAAAAATCCAACTTACAAATTACTTGTTTATTACAAACAACTTGTCAACAGAATTTACCACTAAAACTAGAATGAAGACATTGGGAAATGGAAAATAACTGATAAAATGATCAACAGAGAGAATTTATATAACAATTTTGATATTATCAGCCTATATTATTAAAAATTGTAGAAGTTATAATGTTGACATAGATGGAATTCTCGTCTCAACGAATATTTGGGTAAAATATTTTATAAAACCCTTTAATCTTGTATCCCCTTTGATGTTTTTCGTTATTGATTTTAAAATTCGTGAATGTGTGTCAAATTAGGAAGTAATTAGCGAAGAATTTTTTGTGATCTTGACTGACATGCTCCCCAATTACGCGATTTGACAATTTCCAATTATTGTGCGTTTTTGCGTTAGGTTGAGTGATCAGCGAATAATGACGCATATTGAGTTAATAGACCGAGCAAGTGTCACCGAAATGAAGTGTGACAATCAAATCGCGAGTGTTAAACCCGGAGCGTCGGAGGTTTTAATAAATAAACCTGCACAACTGAGCAAATCCGATTGAACGCTTTTGTTTACTTATTCATGACGGGAATTCTTTGAGGGCCGCTTCAGCCTTTGTTTTACGTCCTCGTACGTTGACAGTCGGGTGTTTTCAGAGCATACTATGCTTAGCATAAGATTCATTGACATATACGTGGCTTACTCTGATGTGATAGCGTTTAGTGTTGGTTCCCTGCATACTCTAATCAGGGAGGCACTCATTAGTTAATTATATAACGTTGTATGTTTGTTACATGCATGTCTGCTATAGGAACTTATCTAGTTCCTCTTAAGGGTGTAGTGTAAGTGTCATTATTTTCATGTAATGTTTGTTAACTATTAAACTGGATGTTTTTATGACCGTCTGTCATTGTTTCGTCGTACTTTCACTTATATTTTCACTTAGAGAACATAGTGGTGAAGCAGCTTCCTGCTGAGACTAACATGTTAATGGTTTGGTGCACATACCATAAAAGTGATCCAGAGTGCTCGGAGTAAAATTTTAATATATACATAAATATACTCTACGAAATAAACTATTTGTAACTAATATTAATTTTCTTCCGTCAATATTGTTCAGAATATTTTTAATGTTGTTTTTGTTGATAAAATGTATCTTTCAAATATCTCAACTTGACAGTTAAGATCACTTAACAAAACTAAATATTCATTTATTTCATTCATCTATTTACAGGTTAAAAAATTACTTGTATTCAGTGTTTCCATTCGCGGTACTCTTATTATTCTCATATTTAATCAAATTAATCTTTTTCTAAGAAAAATCGTTATGTAACGATATAACAAAATAATATTATATAATTGAATTCATAATTAATTTCACTATCGAATAATCAAATAAATGATATGTTTTCATTTAAAATAACAAAGTTGGTCCCTATAGTTTGAGAACCTCTGGTTGAAAAACTATTTTTTCTCTTCTTTAAATTTGTTTTATTAAATAGAAATAGTTTGCCCAGTTAACTTTCTTTGTCGAATTTAATGAAGTGGAGAAAGCAATGGGGGTCCATTTAAAATGAACAACCTGTGTACAAAGAATACTTGTACAATATAAATATTTTAAAAACAACATATAATTTTTACAAAAGATGAACATATCGGTGTTTAAAGAAACAATTTTAAAAAATTGGATATAAAACAAAACTATATAAATGGAAAATAAATTTTTAAATAAAAGTTGTAGATAATTACATTTTACGTCTAAAACACGAATCAGATTTTGTTTTGCACTTTTTGTAACCTATAAAATCGAACTTGAAATTAAATATTTAGAGGTATTTCAATTTATCATGAGTAGTTCGGTGCGCAAACAAGAGACCTAGCAATCGAAAAAACGCCATCGGCCAGAATATAGTGGATCCTAAATCCTAAATATATGGAACTCTTATAACAATATCAATCAGATAACAAAAACAATAACGATATATAATAATAAAAATAACAAAAATAGCAAAATGACTCAGAAGCGTAGCACAGCATAAAGCGAATTTGAGAATTTGACTGTAGTCGATATATATGTAGATTAGTTTTATTAACTAATTTGTCCCAAATTTATGTACTATGCAATAGCTTATCATTAGGTAGTAAAACATTTCTAATAGGCCCAGACAAATATAATAATAAATAAATATAGATAATTTTGCATCGACCTATTGAAAAACGGCGACTTTGCGGACGATAGCGCGATGGGCCAGTTTGAACCTGAATAACACAAACGCTACACAAAAATCTTGATTCATTTTATTCCTCAAAGGTGTTTTTAACTGATTTAGACTTAAAATCTCGAACGTTAGAGTGTTGCCGTAATATAAAATATCTCATCTCAGTATCAAGAAGTCTAGACGTAGTAATGGGACTGAAGCCGAATAATTATACAGTATTCGGCCTATTTGGCCATATTTTCACTATTCGGTATTCGGTCAATTTGACATATATTAATACCGAATATTCAGTTACAAGAAATAAGTGAAGTAGAACGCTATTTTGTTATGTTAAAATATATAAATATAAAGATAATAAATTTTAATCAATGTTATACAAACAGGATAGCCCAGTGAAAATTATCAGCGCAATTTTTGGCCACTTAACATTAATTTTACAAAAAACGCTCGAACACGTCAATTTTAATATAAAGGGGGACACCTAAATGGATTAGTACCAATGGCATAACTTCAACCCTAAAATGGATGTGGACTGCACCTCAAAAATTTTTAATGGAAAAGGGTTTCAAACATGACAAAGTTCGAAAGGCCTTTCAATTCTCTTTTCAACAGTTTTTTTATTTTTCAAATCCGCTCATTAGTTCCAGAGAAATATCGTTTAAAACAAATTTTATCAGGTGTTCAAAATTGCCATCAAGTAGGCTAAAACAAATGACAGATACTTAAGTATTAGTTTATTAGGTGTTCAAAATGACTATTTCCAACTTCCATACAATAATAAAGTTTTTGCTCAAAATTTTGGAGATACGGTACGTTGCCGTAAATCTTCTAAAAATTCGGGTAGTGTGGCATAAACTTTAGACTTCAAATAAACCCACAAAAAAAATCCAACTTACAAATTACTTGTTTATTACAAACAACTTGTCAACAGAATTTACCACTAAAACTAGAATGAAGACATTGGGAAATGGAAAATAACTGATAAAATGATCAACAGAGAGAATTTATATAACAATTTTGATATTATCAGCCTATATTATTAAAAATTGTAGAAGTTATAATGTTGACATAGATGGAATTCTCGTCTCAACGAATATTTGGGTAAAATATTTTATAAAACCCTTTAATCTTGTATCCCCTTTGATGTTTTTCGTTATTGATTTTAAAATTCGTGAATGTGTGTCAAATTAGGAAGTAATTAGCGAAGAATTTTTTGTGATCTTGACTGACATGCTCCCCAATTACGCGATTTGACAATTTCCAATTATTGTGCGTTTTTGCGTTAGGTTGAGTGATCAGCGAATAATGACGCATATTGAGTTAATAGACCGAGCAAGTGTCACCGAAATGAAGTGTGACAATCAAATCGCGAGTGTTAAACCCGGAGCGTCGGAGGTTTTAATAAATAAACCTGCACAACTGAGCAAATCCGATTGAACGCTTTTGTTTACTTATTCATGACGGGAATTCTTTGAGGGCCGCTTCAGCCTTTGTTTTACGTCCTCGTACGTTGACAGTCGGGTGTTTTCAGAGCATACTATGCTTAGCATAAGATTCATTGACATATACGTGGCTTACTCTGATGTGATAGCGTTTAGTGTTGGTTCCCTGCATACTCTAATCAGGGAGGCACTCATTAGTTAATTATATAACGTTGTATGTTTGTTACATGCATGTCTGCTATAGGAACTTATCTAGTTCCTCTTAAGGGTGTAGTGTAAGTGTCATTATTTTCATGTAATGTTTGTTAACTATTAAACTGGATGTTTTTATGACCGTCTGTCATTGTTTCGTCGTACTTTCACTTATATTTTCACTTAGAGAACATAGTGGTGAAGCAGCTTCCTGCTGAGACTAACATGTTAATGGTTTGGTGCACATACCATAAAAGTGATCCAGAGTGCTCGGAGTAAAATTTTTCTAATCGAACTGATATTTTGTAGTCCAAGAAATTCTTAAATTTGAAAAACCAAAACATGATCGCACAAATATTAGCATGGAAACGAAACTACAGACCTACCACGTCGTATTTGATAAAATTAGTTTAGCCAATGATATTGTGTAATTTTTGAAGCAAGAATGATTATAATATAGTTTCATGTGCTATACTTGTATAATGATTAGTATTGTTATGAAACTGGAAACCGATCTCGGTCAAAACTAAACCATTCTAAAGTCTTGCAACAAAGACAAGCCTAGTTATCTAGTGCTGAGAATCTTAGCAAGACTACGATGTAGTAGCGTCCGTAACATTACTTTTATATGTAATTAATATTAATTAAAAAGTGAACAAAATGACACAAAAATCAAATTTATTGATAAGTATAGTGTTTTGACTTTTTTATATATTTGATGTTCACTTATATGTATCATACATACATGTTTATATTATTTATGAACATAATAATATAAGAGATGCCGAAACAAGAAAAGGCCGAAAATAAATATAATTGAGTGAAACAGTTTCCTTTGATTCATTCAAATGTTTGAGGTTTGATTTGTCTGCAATTCTATGTTCTATATTCTCTTTATATTATATTCAATAGAAAAAAGGACCTTTACGACAACCAAACATCTTGTCTATATTTTTACTAAATCAAAATTAATTATTTGAACTATCGTGAAAAAAGTTTTACAATGATTATCAATTATAAAAAAGTAAATAAATTAAGATTTAGTTAATGCAAATGAGAAGCCGACATAAAAATTAGATTATTATTGGCAAGCGGGTAATTTGAATAGTAAGTTTTGGGAAGTGTGTGGCAATTGTGGTAATGATAACATTATGGCAGTGAATTTGCGGGCATGAATTATGTGTGGGTAAAATAAACAAATCTGCAGAACGATTGGGCGTATAAGTTTGATTGGTTGCATATGATCCATATGTGCATAACGCGATTCAATTATGCACCTTGCATTATGCAGGCGAGTAACTGCGCGGCAGATTGTTTATCGCATCGCCCTATGAGAGTTCCCCGCAGTTGGCATGGATTACCCGGCTGTTTTATATTTTATTAGGCGCGTTATTAGATTTATGTATACACAGCGTGTTTTATTCACTCGGCTTTGGCAAGCTCGCGGATATCTGCGAATAATTCCCACCAACTGACCCACTATCAATGTTTCATTATTTACTAACGCCCGCATTTATTTTTCAAACTATCCCTAAATTGAATCTCCATTATTTATAACACTGGTTCAGCGGTATTTACTCGCTTCTCATTATCAACCTCTTTATGCAACAATATTCAACGCCAACTTTTATTTTTGTTACTGAAAGTAATGAGTACATTATCATGATGAGGTAGCTGCAACAACTTCTGCATTATTAATATTATAAAAATTATTATGGAAGCATTTTTGTATTTTATAATTAATTGAATATTTCTTGTAACAATCAAGGTTCAGGAGCTAAAATACCACATAATAACCTATATAGAGTCATACAAATATGGGAAGAAAAGGAAAGGACCAAAACCTCGTATTGGACAGAAGAAAATGCAGAATTTTCAACAAAGGAAATATAAAAATCTTAAAAGGACTAGTGTCTAAAATACCATTTCAAAAATATTCGTAAGACGGGATACAATATTTATCAACTACGTCAAGAATAAGAGGACCACACACTGTTTAACTATTTAACTATAAGTCTCTATTTACTAAATCACCGCGAATAGGCTACTGAAGTGGTAGGCTTTAATCCTGGAATGTTACTAGGGTTTATATATTTCAAGAAAGACTTAAAAGCCGCAGTGACAAAAATCATGACACTCACAGCCCACATGTTAATAATAATGTAGCGAACCCAGGGTCGCGGTGCGGGCGGCGGCGCCGGCGGCGGGAGCTAGCGAACAGGTCACAACACGTCCGTCCGCTCCCCATTGTTCTGATTTTCAAGGAATCAAAGAATCTTCTAGAATGATGTATTTTAATATAAATACCCCGACCAAAAGATCGCGAGGACAGTCTTGTGTTAATACGTGTAGTGTACAGATGGTGATATAAATAAATAGACGGTGATATAAATAGTGTTGAAATAAATATTGCGTAGTTTTAATTGTTTAAATAAATTATCTTAGTGTTTAAGTCTTTAGTAATAATAATTAGTTCTTAAATTAGTGTTTATATTTGTTAATTCTTAGTGTTAGTTATTTTTCATTATTCTTTATAATTCATATTTCTTTAATTAAACTTAGTTATATAAATATTAGTGTTTTTAATCAATTTTACACTTCACCTAAATAAATAAAACGTTACAATTGGTGTCAGGTGTGGGGTTATTAAAAACTGTGAAGTGTAAAATAAAAATAAATAAAATGGCGAGTAAACAAGTAAAATTAAGTGAATTAAAAGTAACCGATCTCAAGAGGGAGCTGGAAGACCGAGAGTTAGAGACATCGGGATCCAAGGATGTTCTGCAACTTCGTCTACGGCAAGCTTTAGTAGAATCTGGTGAAAATCCAGATGAGTTTGTATTCGAAATTGCGGGTGGTTTCACCGATTTTGTTAAAATTCTAAAAGAAACTTCTATAACATTAAAAGATGAAATGAAAGAAAATTCTCGAACTTTGAAAGAAGAGTTGCTAGAAAATTCTAAAACATTGGAAAAAAAATTAGAGGAAAGTTCTAGAAAATCTGAAGAAAATTGTCGAACATTAAAAGAAGAACTGATAGAAAATTCTAGAATTTTGACGGAAAATTCTAGAACATTGAAAGAAGAATTAATAGAAAATTCCAGAAGTTTAGAACAAAAATTGGAAGAAAAATTAACAGAAAATTCTAGAACTTTAAAAGAAGAACTAACAGAAAATTCTAGAATATGGTAAGAGAAACTAATGGAAAATTCTAGAAGTTTGGAAGAAAAACTGAACGAACAATTGAAAGAAAGTTCTAGAAATTTAGAAGATAAATTGGAAGAAAAAATAGAAGACAATTTGAAAATTTTGAAAGATGAATACGATATGAGGATTGCAGAATTGCAGAAAAATGTCTCTAAGATTACGTCACCAGCGGTTTCAAACTCTAACTCTAAAACTAATGAGATTCAAAAAAAGAAACCAGAAAGTAGTTCTAGACTGCATATAAAAACACCAGAATTTGACGGCAAGACTTCGTGGCCGAATTATGTAAAACAGTTTGAAGCTGCTGCCAAAGCGAATGGCTGGACTTCCAAAGAAAAAGCTACAGCGTTGACAGTTTCGCTGCGTGGAGAAGCCATCGATATCCTACAAACGCTAAAAGAAGATGAACAAGAAGATTACGAACAACTTGTTAAACGATTGGATATGCGATATGGCAATGCGCATCTGGAGCAAGTGTACCAGACGCAACTGAGGAACCGATATCAGAGTTCTGAAGAAAACTTTCAAGAATTCGAAGCTGATATAGCTCGATTAGTTCGTCTTGCACATCCTACAGCTCCCGAAAGCGTTTTGGAATGCCTAGCCACTCAAGCATTTATTTATGGGGTCCGAGATAATGAAACTCAGCAAGCACTACTATTAGCTCGACCGAAAACTGTAGTTGATGCACTGTCATATGCCTTAGAGTATGAAGCAGCTAAACAAGCTTCACGTAACCTATCACAAGTGCAAAATATCGATGCTGAGGGAATTGAAGACAAGATAAAGCAAGTTGTATCTGAAATTCATGCTGAAAGAAAGATACTTCATTGCTGGAAATGTGGAGAACTAGGCCACCCGCAAAGGCTGTGCGGGAAACTGCAAAAACAGAATACTGCAGCGAATACTGAAAAGAAGTTTAAAAAGAAAACGGGTGAAAAAGTAGCAACAGCTCCTCTTGCTGTTAAAGAAGTAGGAGTGAAGAAAGTAGTTCACGGTGTAAGCCTGGCGAGAGAGAAGACCCGTGAAGAAGAGTGCAAGCACTCTTGTCATTTGGAAGCGAAACTTGCCACCGTCAAAAGGACAACGGTTGTGGACGGGAGATGGCAACCTGAAGACTTACGGAGGGACCAAGAGAATGATTCGGACTTAAAGATCATACTTGATTGGAAGCATGGCGATGGCAGGCCAGTTTGGGAAGACGTTGCACGACACTCACAAAATGTAAAATCGTACTGGGCGCAGTGGGATTCTATTGTGGTTGAAGAGGGCCTCCTGAAACGTGTCGTAGAAAATACGGATGGTACTGAAAGTAGAACCCAGTCGGTAATTCCTAGGAACAGAGTACCGGAAGTATTGGAGGAAATCCATGACGGATCTGGTGGAGGACATTTTGGAGTGAATAAAACCCTCGAGCGGCTACGACTACGATTTTACTGGGTAAATTGCAAGGAGGATGTTAAAGAGTGGTGCAAGAAATGTGTGGTCTGCGCGGGAAGTAATGGGCCACATAGGAAAAGAAGAGCTCCAATGCGCCAATATAACGTTGGAAGTCCCTTTGAACGCATTGCGATTGACGTGGCCGGACCATTCCCCGAAACTGATGATGGAAATAAATACATAGTAGTAGTAATGGACTACTTTACTAAGTGGGTCGAAGCCTATCCATTACCAACCAGGAAGCCGTAACGATCGCTGAAGTCTTGGTAAAAGAATGCATCTGCCGATTTGGAGTACCGCGAGAGATACATTCCGACCAAGGAAGGAATTTCGAGTCTGCTCTGTTCCAAAATATCTATAAGATATTAGGAATAAAGAAAACCAGAACTACTACATTACACCCGCAGTCTGATGGCATGGTTGAACGGATGAACAGAACAATAAATCGGTATTTGTCAAAGGTAGTCTCTAACCATCAACGAGACTGGGACCGACATCTTCATCTGTTCTTGTTGGCTTACCGTTCATCCGTGCATGAGACAACAGGGCAGACACCAGCAAACATCTTATTCGGGCGGGAGTTGCGCTTACCATGCGACCTGACATTTGGCAGTAAACCCGGTGAAGATCTTGCCGGGGAGGACTATGTGACGGACTTACGGAGAAGAATGAATGACATCCATGAACAAGTCCGTACAACCATTCAAGGTGCCAGCGATCGGATGAAGGACCAGTATGACGTCAAGGCTGAGAAAGGTGGTTATCAACCTGGAAATTTGGTGTGGCTTTATAATCCACAAAGACGTCGCGGCTTATCGCCCAAGCTGCAAAGGAATTGGGAAGGTCCTTACGAGATCATCAAAAGAATAAATGATGTGGTCTACAGAATTAGGAAAACACCTAATGGAAAGCCGAGGGTAGTCCACTTCAATCGGTTAGCCCCTTTTGCTGGTGATAACTTTGACGATCATCGTGGAGCGACGGTTCGCCGGGTTGTACCTGCGGAACCTACATTTGAAGACTTTATGGAAAGCCATTCCACTGGTCACAAAGCACGGTATGGCGTTACACGAGAAGAACAACGAGATCTGTTCACCGTGTCCCCAGAATATTCCCTCGCTCACTGTGTAGCGAAAGACATTAAAATGTCCCGCGGCATCGCTTCAGTTTTTAAAAGAAAATTTGGACGAGTACAAGAACTGGCCAACCAACGTCCAACTGTCGGAAAAACGGTACAACTGAAGGATGAGAACGAGGAACGCAAGCGGTACATTTACTATCTCGTTACGAAACAATACTCATATCAGAAGCCGTCATACCGCAATTTATGGGACTCGCTGTGCGATATGAAGGACCATCTGTTGCAGAACGACATCATGAAGCTGACAGTACCGAAGATAGGCTGTGGACTAGATGGTTTGGATTGGAGGATTGTTAGAAGCATGTTAGAAACAATCTTCCGCTTTACCGGAGTGGAAATTCTAGTCTGCAGCTTCAACTCTACCGGGCAAGAAGAGCTCAAACGGACCATCGACTGTTACTTCTTCAAGACTTCCAGATGCACCAAGGGTGATGCATGCAGATTTCGTCATAACGAACTGTTCCGGGACGAAACAGTCTTAAGGAGGGGGCAATGTAGCGAACCCAGGGTCGCGGTGCGGGCGGCGGCGCCGGCGGCGGGAGCTAGCGAACAGGTCACAACACGTCCGTCCGCTCCCCATTGTTCTGATTTTCAAGGAATCAAAGAATCTTCTAGAATGATGTATTTTAATATAAATACCCCGACCAAAAGATCGCGAGGACAGTCTTGTGTTAATACGTGTAGTGTACAGATGGTGATATAAATAAATAGACGGTGATATAAATAGTGTTGAAATAAATATTGCGTAGTTTTAATTGTTTAAATAAATTATCTTAGTGTTTAAGTCTTTAGTAATAATAATTAGTTCTTAAATTAGTGTTTATATTTGTTAATTCTTAGTGTTAGTTATTTTTCATTATTCTTTATAATTCATATTTCTTTAATTAAATTTAGTTATATAAATATTAGTGTTTTAAATCAATTTTACACTTCACCTAAATAAATAAAACGTTACAATAATAATAGTACGCACTATAAACCATAATATCGGATGACTTATAAAAACATATAATGAGATAAATGAATTATATTACAATACATTTTTATCAATATTTCTCTTAGGTCCAGTTTTTCCACTGTTTAAAGTACCGGTTACCTTAACCGGTTAATGGAAAAATATCCCATCGAAAAATTGATGTAAAACATAAGTTATTTAATATTTAGATGTGATACTTTTCTATTAACCGATGGTTAAGGCAACCAGCACTTTAATCAGAAAAAGCCGGACTTTATCTATATAGGTGACGAATGCCAGATAAAAAGATTATATTAATACAAAACCAGATTAAGTACTACTATAGTCTGTAATGTTATGTAAAAAGAATATCAAATCTACTTTGTAGGTAACGGGCATTCTGTTCTTGTGCACAAAATCACAGACACTATGAAATCAATCATCGAATTTTTTTCGTAAATTTTTAGAAAATTTAAGAAAGACTATTATGTTCGTTGGATATTCGATAAAATAAAATAGAAGCTGTTTGTGATTTTTAGTTTCTAAAAAGCCTTAATTTTAAATAATATTTCTGCCTTCTTTCTTCAAATATTTTTTTTGTGGTCAATATATCTCCGGTAAAAATAAGTAAACAATAATTTGAAAAATAGTACGAAAGTAGTAGTAATAAAGTTAATGGGTTATGTACCAAATATATTCTATTGTATATGGACAATTTTAGGACATAATCCACTGGCATAAAAATTACTTGTGTTCAGGCGGTTGATACATTACATTGGTGATATGGGTGTAAAATTTTAGGTGCGTTAACATATTTGTAACGCCTGGTGGGCCAACTTGTCCTGCCCTACAATATATTAATTTTTTGGCAAGGTTATACCGAAATTAAAACCGAAACCGTTAACAATAGAAAACTAGGCACGTAGGCAAGGTAGATGGAAATAAGTTTAAATTTATCCAAATGTATCTAAATGTCTAAAAGTTTATTAAAAATCAGGCATGTTATTGAATCGTGTAATTTTATTGAAAACTAATCATATTTATTTGTGTTTCATTTATTCAGAACCCCTTCTCCAAGAAAAATATAAAGACTTTATAGAGGAAAATTATAATAAACATCATTCCCTCCATTTCCCAACATTTCGAATATTTCAATTTTTATAAAAATTATCCCTCTCTTAGTTACTTACATTTATTTCTCGTCTTCAATATAATAAATTACTAAATACATAAAAAAATATCCATAATTGCAAGGTTAAGTATAATTTTTAATTTTGTTATTAATTATTTTCGGTCTATATTTAATAGTTTTCTCATTTTATTGCATGCTTTTTTAAGAACCTCGGTATCTATGCATTGGATAATTTTATAAAAAAGTTTTACATCATATAAGTAATATTAATAGCTATTAACATATATAGGATTGTTATGAATATCATGCATAACCGCCGTAGATTGCGGCTTTACGACATCTAAGGTCTGGATTTATAATATCCGTGATTTGTTCAATAGTATACCGGTTTAGGAAATTGAAGACATTATTAGCAAATATTATTTTATAAAATTTAACAATTGTAAAGAAAAATGTACCGAGTCACCAGAACAAAATGGAGAACTATAATCTTGTTCTGGTGACTGATTTTTCATTTTTTTATTTTTTGACTAATCCAATATTTAAATATTAATTCTAATAATTTTCAAAATTGCATTCATAATATGTATTTCACTTCAACTAAATCCATTATTTGAATGTTTGAATTTCTCAGGTTTATAAGTTGACTTGAACTGACGGACATTTTCCGAAACCTGTTCCCTAACAATCAACAAAATAATTTTTACTGTACAGTAACATCTAAGATTTTTATTATAATTCCTTAATAATTTTCAGAGCAACAAAATGAAAACTTTCATTAAAATAGAAAAATCTGATACTGTATGAAATAAAACATTATACGACACACGTCCGTTAAATTATTTTCTCGGTACACATTTCGCAATTCTTATTCGTGTCGTAAAACCTAATTTATCCTATTTATGTAGATAAATAACTACAGAAATTAGCTGTCAATTTGACATAACAAATAAACTATTGTATAATATAGGCAAGGTAACAGTTTTACCTTGCTTATAATGTAAAATACTATTACATGTAGGTATAATGAAGGATATAAGTTTATAACATTATTATACTTCTAACTTTATTATATTTTTTAAAGCCTGATCTGATTAAAGTAAACTCGGGAATAAATGTATATTTGGGTGTAAAATGTGTAATTCGGTGTGAGAGTCGTTTATCAGCATGTTGGAAGCGCTTAGAAGAAATTAAACGATCTACAGAGGTTGTGGTGCCTCGGAGCAAATCTCAAAAATCGCACCGTCAGTGGCGATAGTTGTGCGCTGACGCTGCGGCGACGCCACGTAATAAAAATAAATTATTTCCCTTCTTTTTACCTCTGCCGGGCTATCAGCAGCCACGGATCGCTCGCGATGTATGTGCGTATGTGGTGACTTATGAATTTCGCCTTTATCCCTCCTTATCGGATCGCAGATCCACACTTTCATTAACTCTTGCCCCGGAATAAAAACGCTATAAGAATGACGAATCAAGCGTTTTTGCGCCGCTGGGATGGCCTTTTTATGCTACATGGCTTATTCATTAAATATTTTTTGCTGATTTTTATTATAACATTAGGAACTGTATTTAACAGGGATTAATAATAACAAAAAAATTCAGCAGTCCAAAAAGATTGAATGCGGGGCATTCCGTAATGGAAATCACGATAATGCTCTTCTTTCGACGATTTTTTAGTTTTCTCCATATAGTTTATATAATATGTTTTCGAACGTCTACTCACAATCAAATTATTTACAATAACTTATTTCCGTAATAAAAATTACAAAAAATATGCTCGTATAAAGTATAATAATATTTTATAAAAATAGTATATTGTACAACAAACATGGAATGGTACTCATTTTATACGACTTTGACAGTTTGTAGCAGTGGCGTGCAGTCCATATGTACAAGGTGTGCAATGCACTCCCTGCAAAAATGGCAAAAGAAAAATTATAGTACTTACTCTTATTTACAGTTTTTTAATATAGTTTTGTCATAAAAATTTGATTATTTTATTGTGGGAAAAAAAGACCAAGTACACTCATCCTTTGAGCTCGGTTAGAGCAAGACATTCGTACAGGCAAGGTAACGTCACAATTACATTACGCAGAAAGAGACAGAATACTACAAAAATTTAAGAAATCTAATCGCCACGTCTCTGTCTCCCGCGTGCACTGGAAATTATGCAGTTTCGTAGAGTTAAATGATTCTAGCTTACGTATTGTAATTTATGTCTACATTTTATTATCAGTTTTAAATAAGTGTACACATCTTTATATAAAAGTAATGTTTGTAATGCTTTTAATTTGTATCTCACACAATCATGTTACCAGTGATTGTGAATATGTAAATGTAATTTTATTTAATGCTATTACTAATTTATTGAAATTTACATTCTGTAATTATAAACAATTAAAATATTAACGTTATGAGGTCAACAAGATTAATTTGCTACAAAAAATAAGAAATAAAAAACAAGAATGTATGCGAAATTTTCAAAGTTCTAATATATAAAAAAAATTAAATGGTTGTTTTGTAGTTTTATTGGTCATGTTATCATACGAATATGAAATAGATATTCCCAGCGAGTTGTACACTATGCTTTTTCTACGACTACGATATAAACCTTATATAATACCATTTTGGCAGTACTGGTAGATTAAATTTAAAAATAAGCTAATTATTTATCAATCACATATGTAGAAAATAAAAAGTATAGTGGCATTTTGTAATGCTGTTACAATATATGAAATTTTGCTCTGAAAATTCTTAAAGCAAATACGGATATTATTATTCTAATTAAAATACTAATGAATATTCCACAATACAGAATGAATCTTATTCCTATTATCCCTTTATGCACATTCCCCGGTTATTAATTACACATAATTTCCCGTAACATACACATACATAATAAATGATAATAGTAGAAATCCTATTTATTATGATTACATTTTTCTCTAGATTCTAACTGATTTTTTTTATTTTAACTGCAGATTATGAAACAAACATATCTTATTTTCTGTTGCTATTAACACCCCTTATTATGTTTTAATTTTTTTATCAATAACAGTTTCGTAATCAACTCTGTATAAGTGTATATGGGATGATACGACGCCCTGGTTACAGCAACATTGTTTTATGCAACTTTTGACAAATATTACCATGTACATAAACAAAGGCTTAATATCCTGAAACCGGTAAAATAATTTCTTTCTCGCTATTATGCCTTCAACTTACATATTATTCCTAACATATTTCATTCAATATTTTGCATTCTATAATTTGATCTGAACACCAGATTTCTCATCCTGTTTTTTTCATATTTATTTTATACATATTTTTGTATTGAAAACGGAAAAATGTATTAAATCAAAATGGTTAACATAACGTTGTCAACTTTGTGTCTACATATGTATATACGCCACGTGTATTTTTTGTTTACAATGTTTATTAAAACTGGCATATATAGTACTGTTTGTGATTATAATTTTTGAAAACACACATACAAAAATACGATTAAATTTAACCTCATTTCATGTTATATGTATCTATTTAATGAAAAAGCATTATATTGGTTTACATATTTATGTGACAAATATCAACAAAATTGTGTATATTTTTGTGCTTTTAAATAAACTAATATTTGTACAAACGATTGTATAACTTTTTTTCCGCCTATATTTATTTATAACAAAAAGTCATGAGAAATGTGATTATTAATTTAATAAATTCGTCAAATAATAATTACAAAGTTCATTGTAGCTCTATTTGCCACCGAATATGAAACGTGTATAAAGTTTCTGTTTGTTATACAACATACCTACATAATATTTCGTTTAAAACAGTTTATTGGTAATTAGTTTTAAATTTATTTGTTTTGCATGTTTGTTTCACAGTACAGTTTAAATATTCAATAGTTCAAACCGTGTTGTTTTAATTAAAGTTTGTAAAAAATATTATTTTAATTTAAAATTACAGCAGTGAATACAACAAATTAAAAAGTTTTGATACCAACAAAAAATACGATCCTTCTGATTCACTATTTTCGGATAGGTATATATCTCACAATCGTAAACTTCAATATTTATAGTGTCACTTCTCTACACTACGTAACAAATTTTACAAAAGAATATATATTCACATAGTAATACTTATTAATGATAAAAATGTTTCTTTTATATGTTTATTTGGGGAACTAATATGACACCATACTAAATAATAAATAAAAAAATTGTAGACCAATAGTTCAGCCTCTTATTATTTTACGATAGTGTTTTAATTTTTTTCGCACCTCCATCCCATTATGACTAGTATAAAAGAACTCAAAATGGTCCAGAAACTCTCTATTTGTCGGTTTAGGTCCGCAAAATGTAAGGATGCCAAAATAAATATTTTAGCATTACTTTCTGTCAAAATTTTTTATTTTACGAGTAATGGAAATTTAAAACGGTAATTAGAACCACCATTTTTGATTTATTATTCATATTATACTCGTCTTGTATGATTAAGGTTACGTTAATTGTTGAAAAATATCAAGTCACATTCGTTTTATTTTTTAGACTATAACAAATATCATTAAATATTTTGCATAAATCAATTGATTGTTTATATATCCCTCTGAACCGAAAATGTTACTGACATAAAAACCTAAAGTGTATAAAATTTTAAGTAGTAATAAAATTTCTTTAATAAATTAAAAGTGTCATCGGCGCAAAAAGTCTTGTATATCACACGCCCATAGTCTTGCGTTATTTGCAGGATTCACTTTCGGTTCGGCCTGTCAAAATAAGTTCGCTCTCGCAAAAGTTAAGTTTCTGGACTAGTGATACAAATACCTACTTTCTCGCCTCCGTCTGATATGAATGGTATTACTGAACTCAAAACCGTCCAGAAAGTCTCTGTTTGCCGTCCTAGGCTGGCAAAATATAAAAATGCCAATATATATGTCCTTTAGCATTGTATTGTCAATTTTTTTAATTTTACTTTACTGAAAATGCAAAATGTTAATAAAAATCAATTATTTTATATTCGTGTTGTGCGATTATTAATTCACAATAGTTTTATTTTTTTAGGTTAGAATAAATTTCACTAATTTTTTTCAATAAAACAAGTGAATTGTTATTATATCTATGTGAATCGAATATGTTACCAACATTTAAAAACCCATAATGTATAAAATTTTTAATAGTGAATTATTTGTTTAATAAATTATAAGTATCCTCGACGCAAAAATATTGTGTATCACACGCTCAGAAATTGTTTTGCGAGATCTTGCATTTGCAGGCATCGCTCTGACATAAGTTCAGTTTCTGGACTAATGATACAAATAACTATTGTACTTGATTTTCTCAACTCAGAATTAAGTTTTAAAACAAAAAACAGTATTAAAAACAACGCTTCTTAAAACTGTTGATGAAAATAAAATTTGTAGTACCTATTACCTATATTATTCAATCTACTATATAAAAACAAAAGAACGAAAAGAAACGTGACTAAAAATACGTTGGAAAATATAATATATTAAATATTCTGAAAATATTTTCATTATACGAGAAATTCGGTGAATTTTAAAAATTGCAAACGTTCATTGAAAAATATACGTATAGAAGGAAATATATAGGTGGATTTTTCAATCAACGTTTAAGTGGAAAGAAACTGTCAAACTTTGTTTGAGAAATCCTGTTTTGCAATATTCCTGGAATATAAACAATCAGAAATGAAATTCCTACGGATGAAAAATTAATACAGCTTGTGAGAGTCTCGCATATGTAGGAAATTTGAATATCAATATACCATTATTGCTGCGCAGTCCCTTAGCAATTTATTCGGCATAGAGTGACCAATAACCGGAATATTACAAAACATTTCCCTCGGTTTTATTAAATCCCTCTAGTTCTCACGTTGCTGAGACGCCGGCGCCGACGCCGACGCCTTCGACGGCGACGCCTTGGATATTAGTATTCCGATACGGGGCCTAGGCCGCGGTATTCAGAAACACTCCGAAGGGAGCGGGATATTAAATGGCACTACGAACGCCGACATATTAACTTTGCCATTTTCCTGATCCTCACTGCAGGATATGTTTACAAAAATGTTTTGTGCACATTGAAAGGGAAATTCTGTTCAGCATGGAAAAAAAATATTCTCTCTATATGTGGATGATATTTTTATATCAATCATTCTTTCCAAAAAAAATATAACTAAATATGGCACTCTACAAGTTCTTCTGTACTATTTATAACGAAATTTATGTTTCCAAACATCATGCATTCTTTATAAATAATGTAGCTACTTGATTTATTTAAGACAAAAAATATAGAAAATTACACCTTTCTTTTAAATACAAAACATAGTAAACAATAAAACCATATAAGATTATTATTTTTTATTTACATCAGAACTTTTTGATTTAAATCATATATTTTTGTTAAAGGTATAGTATATTTTCAAAAACCATTTTTTTACCAAAAATTCATTTATTGTGGAAAATCTTTGTCATAAAAGATAAGTAAAAATTTAAAGAAACGATAAAAATACAGTAAAATCTGTTGATAATGATACTGCTTACAGAGACAAACTGATAATAACGTCAGAATTGGAATCTCTTGTTTCACAGCTCATATCCCAACCACACGCTATTCTTATTTTACCTTCTTCGATTATAGCAACTACGGATTATAGCAACAAAATTTCTGGGATCCCTTCGATTTCGTTATAGACGGATTTTACATTTCAAAGTAAATTAAACAAAAACTCATACATTGTGGCAAAAATTATCTACGACATAAATCGAAAATAATAACAGCGGTTTAGAATTAAATAGTGATAATGTATAAAACTTTTGGATATAATCAGTTCTTCTACTTGTAATAAAACATAAGTTATATCCAATAAGAGAAAATAATACAATGGTTTGTGATGGAAAATATTAATCAGATATACTAATATTTTAATATATTGCACTGCAATTGTTTCAGGAGAATATTAAGTATCTCCAATATATCACACCAAAGCACAACTTTTCAAATTTATTTATTTAATTTTATTTTTTTAGCAAGTTTTCATTGTTATAAACATCGTAATATAATTATCAGTTTAAGCAATACATTAGTAACTTTTCATATATGAAGTGCATGCAAGCACTGACATTTGCGTATGTGTGTTTTACGTCTTATAAGCTACAACATAAAGAACGAAAATTTATGTTTATGTATTTTAAGTTTATGTTTTGTTACACAACTGCATAAACTGTTATGTGTTTATGAGAACATTTATATTTTATATCTTATTCCTTATAAAACCTTGCAAGACCAGTCTGTAATTGTAAAACTAGTGGCAACCATCAAAATACAAACAAATAATTTCGCAACCCTTAATCATCAGATCTCCCCCGGTCTATGAGTGCAACAATTAATATTTTACGATGAGCTACTGGACTACGATGCTGCATTGTTAGATGCACTGGGACTGTACTTAAATAATTTAAAAACAAAGTGGCCAGATCAATAGAAAATTTGCTGCCACTATATTTTGCAAATAAAATACTTTATCTATGAAATAATCCTTGAACATCATTCAAAGTGATATTCACATGTCAAAATATGCTTCACAAGTTTACTTCTGTTTTATTTATAAAAACAAACAACTCAGTACTCATACGCCTCAAGGATCCTCTACTGAAACAATGAATAATAGACTACTTAAAGATTAGAGTTGTCAGAAGTTCAAAATACATAAGAAAACTATGTAAACTTCAAAAGAGAACAAACTTAGGATACTCAAAAGTAATTTATGTTACGCTATTAAGTGTACAAATATAAATTATTCATATAGTAAGCTATACAATAACACCCAGAAATTTATCAGTAAATTAATTATTTAGTTGATTATTTCTTGAATCACAACTATTCCAAGTACGGAACATAAAATTCTTCTTATAAACAAAATATATAATAACCATAACGATGCTGCTGTAGTTTTATCAGTTTTTTTTTTCACTAAAAATACCCTTTTCTATCAAATGAAACATTTTGTTTGAGTGAAAATAACATGTGTAATAATCAAAAAATATAAATATATTTTTAATGAAAATTATTTATTAATATAAATATTTAATAGTAATATACGTTATAAGTCCAGTAAATGAGTTTTTACGATACAAACAAGATGTTTCCTTTCAGGAATTTCGAAATGAGTACCGGGTTTAATGGACAAGTGACATCAGGATTGAATCATCATATGCTCATTTAAAAAAGATAAAATTACCATTTAATGATATATATGTAGAAAGAAACAATTTTGTAAATATGAAAGAAAAATTATATAATTCACAACGAAGAAAAATATGACATAAAAATAAAAATCATGATCAGGCTATTTACAGAAAAATTCCAATTCCACGACTTCTCCTGTCGGAATGAGACATCCATCTGCAATTAAATTTGTCCCTTTCGTAAATATTTGAAGTAAAAGAGTAACAATGGAAGTGCATGTAAATTTTTAAGTTAATGGGCACTCTAAAGTGATTTTGTAAATTTTTAAATATCTCTGTGATCCGAACATTACGCTTCTTAAGTTTATGTGTAGTAGTAAATATTTTATTGCACTTTCAGAGAACGTTTACTGTCTGAATACAGCTAATCAGAATGCGCAGGTACTCATAATAAAATTTGAAAGATGCTGCAGCGTTTCATATGTTTGGAATAATATCAAGAAACTTGCATCTCTAGTACTTTCGTATTGTACGTCCAACATCACTGATCATCACTAATGTCTAATATTATATATACCGTAAAGGAAATATCTGTGAAGAAATTTTTAATAAGAAAATTATTTTTTAAATTAATTTAATAAAATATAAGAATAATTGATGTGCAACAACAAACAAACGATTGTGAAAATAATATTATTGTACGAGTTTTATAAGACGGTACATTGTTCCATCAAGACTTGTTTGGAGCATAACGTATTTTTAATACATGGACTAATGCTTGTCGAAGTTTTGCATCTTTGGAAAAATAATGCAACGATATACCTACAGTAATATAATTATTATACTCCGCTAACAATATCTGTTCGGATTATTTAGTTTTTCACTTGCAAACTCCGGAACTTCCTATATTCTCAATGCAAATAATAAGGCGTTATCCCGATTACAGAGTATTAAATTTCCTCACCAGATGTCAGCCACTTTGAATTTTTTCGCGGATACTAACACCATTCTGACAATGATTGACCTAATGGGCCTTGTTCTGTCAACTAACCCTCTCTACTAGCTTGTTGTCCTTTACTTTAAAAGGCGGAACTATCTGAAACATGTGACGTCAAAATTATAAATGTCCATAAAAGATATATTGTGTTAGAACTAATTTTGACACTCACGAATTGAAAACCAAACGTTAAGTTTTTCGATGCAAGTGACAGAAGCGAAACGCGTAACACGGTCGCTTGGCGGCTGTGTATTTTTGTAAATTTTTGTTAGTGTAATACTCCAAATGTTACGAAATGGACAGATTTATGGTAAAGAACGCACATTTTTTGCGCCTTCAAGCTTGTTTTCAAAGACATAACTGTCCGTTTCCGATACGTGATGCCCTCGGTGGACATCAATAGTTGGGTTATTTTTAGCATAGTTCATACTTAGGGGATGAGAAGAGCCGGATAAACATAGATTGAAAACTTCTGGATTTTTACCATTAAATTGTGCTTCGAAGTTCGAAATCTCGCTCTCTTGTTGTACTCATCGACTGTTGTGGATGTCTTGACTGAATCGTCAGATATATCTTGGTATTTCTTAGTGAAATAACCAATTAGTTGTTTTACTGTTTGTAAAGGCTCTCTCATCGTGGTGTAAATTTGTAAGTAGTTTTTATTATATTCTGTGTGGATTAATATTGATTTGTAGATCGATGTAAAAAGGTTTTCAAAATTGTTTGTGAATTAGAAAAGTAAGAATTTAGAGTTTATATAGAATCATGTTACGCGTTGTAATTTATTTGAATTATATAAATGTTTTTTGATCGCGGTTTATTATTAAAATTTATATAATTTTGTTATTGTTGGAATATCGTGTTTGATTCAGCCCATCATATTCCAACCCTTGTTTTTGTGACGTGGTAGCACAACGCGTAGGTAAAACTCTATTATTCTAAAATTACTACCCTGCACCAATTTGACCATATAGTAAACCGCATCTGTTATCATTATTAACATTCCCTAGTCTTCTTCTATCACGGCAGACTTTTAAATAAAGTGATAATAGTGGCAGTGACTATCGTTACCCTTGTCTCGTGTAAAAGTTGTTCATTAATATAATTCGTGGATTACTTTTGAGGGAAGTAAAACTCATAAATTAAAACCCTTGTATGTCAGGTACTAGATTTCGTCTTAGGCGACCGTACCTGTTACAGTACCTACTCGTATATGAAAATAAGAGAAGTTCTATACGAGACACATTCTATACTAATTTCAAGCAAACTATGACAGCATAAAATACACAAAAAATATTATAAACTAGTTTATTTTACATATTAATGACTAATTTCCGCGATATATGCACGAGTATCATTATTGCTAATGAAACAAAAACTACAAGATAAAATACAGTTTATCCAGACAGTTCATAGTGAATAATTTATTACTGAAAGAACAGGCTGTGTATGAAATTCAATTTTAAGAAAGTCATGCATTTTCAGACCGATGATTTGATGAATTTTTTTCTGCATGCATTTAAAGTTTGCACAAGCTGTGTATTCTTGTGTAAAGCAAAATGTTGAAGTACAGTTCTGCGTGGAATGTCACGTCTTCATATTCAAATTGTCCGTTATCTTGTGTTTCATCTAGCCGGCTTGCAACTGTGTGCTTTGCGAGAAGTGCTGGGAATTTGTGTGATTGATGAATGAAAGTTTGTTGTGAAATTTATGACCGTTCTCATCTTTATAATTCCGCGTAGGACAACACAGCAGTAGCGGCTTGGTAGATGGCTTGTCGCCTTCGTTAGTTAATAGCTTAGGGTTAACTGCCACACTCAGATTGCCATCAAGCCTGTCACGAGACAGATACTTATTATTCTCCAAAACTACGATTTGTAAATGTTCCTGTTGGGAGGGTGCCTGCTGCCTGTAGCCTGGCGAACCTCTACATTCACTCTCACACATTGTACTACCTATATTACATAACGGGGATCGGAAATGACAGACAACATGCGAGTTATTTCATTAAATCACCACTTTATACACTTTCGACCCAATTATGTTTAGTCGACCTCAAAATATTTCTTACAAAATCAGTTCATGAGAATTATTTCTGCGAATGTCGGGCATGGGTGGCTCACAGGCTCACATCTTCTGAGAAAAATAAAGTTTTATAATTAAATATAACTCTGTTTCAAAACGTTTTGCCCATTCCATATGAGCAATGCTTAATTCGTCTTCATTCAAGAGAGTAACGTCTTACAAACGAATTTTAATTCAATTTATTTCTGTTTTCTATAAAAATATTCTTAATTAATAGTTGAACGAAAATAAACCATACTTAATAGAATTTAAATCGAAAAATATTAACTCTTATTTATATTGAAATATAAATAATTAAAACGATTTTAATTTTTGCGCAAATATAGCATATTTTTATTTTGATAGTATTATATTTTAAATTAATACATAAAAGATTAAAAAGATACGTTTAAATTTAAATATTTCCTTTATCTCACTTTGGCTAACGTGCTCCGATTCGATGTGAGCAGAGTGTGAAATCAGAATAACCATTTCACCAACAATCAAACGAATTTAATAAGTTATTAATTATGTTTTAGTTGGTGTGTATGTCAAAATTATCTTTTTTTCTTTATATAGACTGTTCATTTTAAATGGTACACGATTGCTATTTCAAAAAGAGATAGTCAGTTAAATTAGCAAACAATTTCTATTTTGTAAAACTATTTCAATGACCACAATAGCTATTTATGTAGTAAGGTAACAAATATGATTATTTAACGCATGCGAAAATTGCAAAATGAGACGCAGGTGAATTAAATAACCACCTAGTTTCCTTAATGTTTCTTGCAATATTTTTTCTACTTCCGTTTGAATAAGTACAAAAATGTTTTTTAAATAATGTAAAGTAAGTAAGAAAACAAAGGTGGTTATCAGTCTTATTGTAATTCTCGTCAAGAACGGTTCGACCTTGACAAGTGTTAATTTAAAGAGTGTTTTTACCACATCAAATGCGAGTTCCACCAAAAACTGAAGCAAGCTACAATACAGAGCTGCAAACAGGTACGGTAGAGCATAGCCAGAATCCCCCTTTATCCCAAGGTTTTACCACATTCATTCATTTAACCTTGCTAAATATTCCCCATCATTTTTGTACAACTAATGTCATCTGCTAAGCAATAGAATAAACTACAAACAACAAAGTATAAAACTACAGGTCGCTTCTGACTACAGGAGCGAACCAGACCAAACCAAACATGACTACACCATCAACATCTACCGCCGCAAACACAAACACAATAACATTCGCAAATGCCGTTAAAACAGAACAATTCCCAAAAAAAGACCAAGCTATTGTACTAAGTGCAATCGAAGGCATAAAAATCAGGGAATACATAATAGCAACCGGCAATATAACACAACCAAAAAACATCCTATTCGCGTCTCGTATATCAAATAATCGAATTTGTATATATTTAAAATCAAAAGAAATAGTTGATAAATTATTAGAAAAACACAATTCTATTCAAATACAAGAACATCAAATTGAAGTTCGCCGTTTTATAACGCCAGCAAAAAGAATTATTTTCTCAAATGTATGCCCATCCATACCCCACAATCTAATAGAAAAAGAAATAAAACAGTTAGGCCTTCAACAAAAAGCACCAATTACCTTCTTAAGAGTTGGAATGGCAGAAGCTGAATACGTGCATGTATTAAGCTTTAGACGACAAACATACATCGCACCAGACAACAATGTCAAACTACCTGATTCAATGTTAATTACACATGAAGATATTGAATACAGGATATTTATTTCAGAGGAACAAATAACATGCTTTTTATGCAAAAAACCAGGGCATAGCAGTTCCCAATGCAAAAATATAGAAACAGACAATATGACACTACTATCACAAACATCACAAAATTCTAAAAGATCAGCATCTCAATTATCCACCTCAGAAACAGACCATACTCAACCCACGAAGAAAACATCTGTAAAGCATACAAATAATGAAGAAAAAACGGAGCCAGACAACAAAAAAAACTAAATTAAAAGACTTAAAATCTAGATCAAGTAGCCCTCACGAAGAACTACCATTAGAAATTTTACTTGAACCAATAAAATCTGAAATGACTGAAAATAGTTTTAAATATATTTTATCACATCACGAAATGAAAGTCCTACTTGAAAACCTATACGGAAACCCGGAACCACTAGCAATTGCTAGAGAATTTACAGAAGATATACCAACTTTACTACAAAACATGAAAGACTTATATCCATTACTCAACCACCGATCAATCAAAAGCAGATTCACCCGAATAATGAGCAAAATTAATCGACAACTCTCAACTGAAAAAGGAATAAGAAACGATATATTATCTAGCCAAGAATCTCTAATAGACATAGAATGATAATACAGTGGAACTGTAATGGTTTCCACTCTCATAGGGGTGAAATCAGCAAAATAATTACCGACTACGACACTCAATATATTTGTTTGCAAGAGACTAGACTAAAGGAAACCCAAAAGGCAGAAATAAATTCTTTTATTACATACCGCAAAGACAGAATAACAAATCAAATAGCTAGCGGAGGTGTAGCCATATTAGCAAAGAACAACAACCATACGGAAGAAATCCCATTAAACACAAACCTAGAAGCAGTGGCCATAAAAATTTTCACTCCCCTTCAAATGTCATTATGTTGCATCTATTTACCCCCAAATCAAAATATTCTATTTACAGAATTAAACAATTTAATATCGCAATTACCACAGCCATATTTGATAGTTGGAGACTACAATGCTCACAATGTAGCATGGGCATCAAATACATCTGACCCAAGAGGAAAAACAATAGAGAAAATAGTAAACGATTTACAACTAATTATTTTAAACAATCAATCTCCAACATACTTAAATAATAGAACGGGTAAATTTTCCGCTATAGATCTGTCAATATGTACACCAAGCATTGCGTTAAAGTTGTCATGGGAAACATTGCCATATCTTTTCACAACAAATCACTTCCCAATAAAAATATCCTACAATAAGCAGGAACCGATCACTATACATTCAGCATACACAAAATGGAAAACGAACAAGGCCAACTGGGAATTATTCAAAACACACATGGAAATAAAAGATCCAACGATACATACAAATAATATCGACAAATTAATAGAAATATTTACGAACCAAATAATATCAGCAGCAAACAAATCAATGGGAGAAAAAAAACCACCAAGTAGACATAAAATAGTACCATGGTGGAACAAAAATTGTGAAACAGCCATAAAAAATAATAAAAAAGCTTTGTACAAATATAGGAAAAATAAGACCTTGGATAACTATATACAATTGAAAAAATCACAAGCCATAGTACGAAAAATAATTTTAAAAAGCAAAAAAGAGTCATGGGAAAACTTCGTTTCCTCCATCACGCCGCAAACACCATCTGCTAAAATATGGGAAAAAATTAGAAAAATAGAAGGATGCCAACCAGGACAATCTTCATTGTTAAAAATAAAGGATGAGCTTATAACCGACTCCAAAAAAATAAACAATTGTCTAGCTGAGACATTTCAAAAATCATCAATGGACAACAATTACAAGAACGAATTTAAATCATACAAAGAACAAGAAGAAAAAATAACTATACTTCCAACCGAACAAGGAGATCACCCATTTAATATCCCTTTCTCAATTGAAGAACTCAAGGAAGCAATAAAAGAAACAAAAGGGAATACAAGTCCAGGTCCCGATGGCATACCATTCTTGTTTATAAAAAAATTCCCAGAATCAGCTCAAACACATTTATTAGAAATATACAATACCATGTGGATAACAAGACAATTTCCCGAAAAGTGGAGAAAGGTGCTGACAATCCCAATACCCAAACCTGGACTAATCAGAACAGATCCCAATAACTACAGACCAATATCCCTTTCTAACACCATGAGCAAACTATTTCAGAGAATGGTCAACAAAAGACTTGTATGGTTTTTAGAAACCAACAACAAACTGAAGGAAACTCAAAGTGGTTTCAGAAGAGATAGATCTACAATAGATCATATACTATCACTAACCGGGGAAATTCAAAATAATTTTAAAAATAAACAACACCTCGTCGCCATATTTTTCGATCTACAAAAAGCGTACGACACCGCCTGGAGACACTACATCCTTAAAACGCTAGACGAAATGGAAATAAATGGTAACATGTTCTACTACATCAAAAATTTCTTAACAAATCGTAAGTTTCAGGTCAAATCACATAACAATATCTCTAATGAAAAAATTTTACAAAATGGTTTACCTCAAGGAGAAATATTGAGTGTAACGCTTTTCCTAATCTCGATCAACAAAATCAGTGAATCAATTCCTTCACATATAAGAACTTCATTATATGCAGATGATTTTGTTATATATTTCAAAAGTAAAAAAATAGAAACTGTACAGAAAGAGATACAAGAGTCAATAAAGAAAATAGAACAATGGTCAAAACATACAGGATTCAATTTCTCAGAACGGAAAACAAAAGCCATACATTTCACCAAACAAAGAAATTACGCAAACATAAAAATAAAACTGGGAAATACAGAAATTCCCTTTGTAGACAAAATAAAATTTCTAGGTGTGATAATTGATAAGAATCTTACTTGGTCTGAACACATTAACCACCTAAAAAAAGTATGTTTGCCCAAAATGAATATTCTAAAAATATTATCTCACCGTAAATGGGGAGCGAATAGAACATCAATCTTAAATATATACAAAAGTCTTATACGATCTAAACTAGAGTATGCAAGTATCGCCTTTTCAACTGCAAAAAAGGGTAAATTAAGAATACTGGAACGAATACAGAACGAAGCCATTCGAATAGCAACAGGAGCATACCGAACTACTCCAGTAGACAGTCTACTATGCGAAGCAGGAGAACAACCACTTTATTTACGGCGCAAGCTCTTAAGATCAAGATATATAATCAATCTACTCAGCAATCAGAGCATTCCAACATTTAAACAATTTTTCCAAAGAATAGAAGAAAATATAACTCCAAAAAATACAACACCCATCCAACAACTCATATACAACGACTTACAATACATTCACCATTCACTCCAAAATATAGAAAACATATCACAACATAAAATCCCACCTTGGACCATACAGTTACCCAAAACTAACCTATTCCTAACTCAATATAATAAAAACAACACACCAGAAAAGCTCTACCGTAACCTATACAAAAAACTACAAGAAGAAACCAAAGACTCACTGAACATTTACACTGATGGCTCACGAATCAACAATGAAACAGGCGCTGCTTTCATTATAAACGAAAATATTTTCAAATTTCATCTTCCTAAAAACACATCCATCTTCACCGCAGAAGCATACAGCATTTTAAAAGCCACAGAATACATTAAAGACAACATAAATGCCAACAAAAACATCCTAATTAATTCAGATTCACTAAGTCTAATGCAGGCATTATCAAACAGAAATACAAAAAATACTCTAATTCAAAGAATTCAAGAAAACATACAATATAATAAAAGACAAAACATCAATATAGACTTCATATGGATACCATCGCACGTAGGCATTCAAGGAAATGAAAAAGCAGACGAAGCAGCGAAAGACGCAACTAAAATTACAAACATAGAGAAAATAAGCATACCACGAGAAGATCTCAAAGCTATAATAAAAAATAATATCAACCAAGAGTGGACCAACTACTGGAAGTGCAAAACAGAGAACAAACTAAGAACTATTAAAGATGAAACGAAAATATGGCAATCTCCAAAAGAACGAAAATCACAAATAGTAATATCCAGATTACGAATGGGCCACACAAAATATACCCATGAACATCTAATAACTAAAAGCAATCCAAAAGTCTGCGAAACCTGGTCAACCACCATCACAGTAAAGCACATCATAGAGGACTGCACTAAATACACCAACCATAGACAGAGACACAACATCCCAAATACGACAAAAGAAGCACTAAACAATAACGTAGAAAACATGACAAATATACTCAAATTTCTTACTGAAATAAACTTAATAAATCAAATATAAACACAAATACATAACTACATATCAATATAAATATAATGTAAAATAAGTATACTAATATAATATGTGACCACATGTAACTATGTACATAAAGGCTAATGACTTACAGTCGAAGCCTTATATCTAAATAAATAAAATAAAAGGTGGTTATTTAACGCATGCGAAAATTACAAAACGATACAAAGGAGAGTTTTGTTAGAGCAGAAATTAAATAACCACCCAGTTTCCTTATGTGTTTCATACAATATAATGTATTTGAAATCATGAATTTTTGACATTTTGTTGATATTTGCAAAATAAACAAAAAAGATGATACCAAGGACTGCTTAATTTTGTGCTTTACTAAGATACTACAACAAAATTGTTGGTTGTAAACATATAAACGATATAAATAAAGTTGTCATTTAAGTTTTTTGAATTGTGAAATACGAATCTTTGTTAATCTAATAAATGTAATAACTGTGTTATTAATATTGGTAAAGATAATAAAAACTAAATATGCTACTTTTTGTTACTGTTAATGTTACTATATACAGGGTGAATACTGAAAACCTTGACATAGGGAAATAACATGGGAAAACAGTTTTTTGCTGTTTCCATCTGTCCCGCTAAATAAAATCGGGTGTATATGGTATCGGTAGTTAGATTACTTAATTTTGCATCTAATAAAACTAAATGTTGTGTATTAAGGCCTTTTCTAACTGAAATATTTGATAAAATAAATTGTATTTTGAAGGTTATCCTTCATATTTCCGAATAAAAAACGTCAAAAACAAAATGCTCCATAGCCGAGTGGATACGAGGGCTGTTTCATAACATAAATAATCTACAAGACCTGGTTCGAGACCACCTCAGCCCTATTTTTTTTTTAATTAAATTATGCTTAAAATATCTTTATTATATCAGACTATTTTAATAAAATAGCAATATTCATATTTTTATAAATAAAAAAATCCAAATATTTAATAGAATTATTATTTGCTGTCTGTCAAACTTAACAATTAATTCGAATTTAGTTTTTAGTGTATAATTTTGTATTTCATGTTTCGAAACATGATATTTTAAGTATAATTTAATTAAAAAAAAAAATAGGGCCGAGGTGGTCTCGAACCAGGTGTTGTAGATTATTTATGTTATGAAACAGCCTTCGTATCCACTCGGCTATGGAGTATTTTGTTTTTGACGTTTCTTATTCGAAAATATGAAGGATAACCTTCAAAATACAATTTATTTTATCAAATATTACAGTTAGAAAAGGCCATATTACACAACATTTGGTTTTATTAGATGCAAAATTAAGTAATCTAACTAACGATACCATATACACCCGATTTTATTTAGCGGGACAGATGGAAACAGCAAAAAACTGTTTTCCCATGTTATTTCCCTATGTCAAGGTTTTCAGTATTCACCCTGTATGTGTACTTTCCCATTTAATTTCTCGTGAAATAATAATCTCCTTATTTCACTAGTGAAATAATAGAATTATTAACATAACAGAAATTAGTGAAATAAAGAGAGTCTTATTAAACGGAAGTAGAATGTAGAAAAAATGATTACCTTTTAAACAATGTTTCTCAAATTTTAGAGACCACCAACTTTGTTATTTTGGTGTCGCATTTAGGAATATTGAAAAGATAATAATGATTTAACTTATCTTAATCTGAGCTAGCCGAATCAAACCGAATCAATTATTAACTTTCATTTAATTTTACGAATGTGGTTGTGTTAGGTTATACTATAAATAATGCAATTTTGTTAAAGATAATGAATTATACAAAATTCTTACTTCATGCACTATACAGGATGATAAAAAATAATGAAGTAAAATATATGTAAAGTTTCATTATTATACAACAACATTCTTCGAATAAATATTTCTCTGGTCTGAATTCATTAAAAATGACACGACTGAATTTCCACTTGGCAGATTTTCATCAAAAAATGAACAGTTTCATTAAAATCCATTTATCGGGATTTGCTTTACTCATTATTTACGAAGCTCTGGCGAACGGACGAAACGAACATTCTTCTCTTTGACGAGTCTTGAATGTAAAAAAAATGGTAATTGTAGGTATGTGTACACATATCGGTGTAAGGATGAAAGGTTACATAAACAAGACTAAATGTTTAAAAAGTAAATCGTACATGAAACTATAACTGGAATAATTTGTTTTTAAATTATAGTATTAAATGTATTAATGATTCCAATATAAACAGTATTAATGGGGTTACCAAGAGAACAAACTTAAAACTTAAAGAAACAATTAATTTCAGGGTTAGAGTATAATTACGAGTATATAAAAATTATTACAATATGTTTTATTTAAAAATAAGTAATTAAAATTTAATTAGTGAGAGTGCTCTAGTGACGGTTCTTGGCTTTAAATCATGGGGGTTCTGCAACTTAACAAAAACAAATAAAGATGAAACTGCATATATTGTTTTGTTTTCTTATTTCTTGAGGTTGCATTTCAGAGGTCATAAATGTGAATAATTCTAATAATATTCTAGAATATAAACTGTGAAATATTTTATTTCTTTAAATGTAAGGTCCAAATATGTAAAGATACGGAATAAACACGATAAATATTATGAGTACGCTGCTACATGGCTGATGTAGGAAAGGATTTGCTTGTTTTACAGTGCCGAATTACGCTTCTCACGGCGAAAGTAAATGCTTACGCGCGCATCAATATAAGCTATCTTGCTATACGCTATGACACTGCGATAAACTGCTAGCTACCATTCTTCGCCTTTCTTAGTGTTGCTAGATGTTTTTTTTTTATATAATCTTTTATACAAAATAAGAGAACTATATACAATTGTTCATGATAAAATTAATTATTATAAGAAATTATAATTTTTAAATAAATTAATATATATTTATGTATCGAAAAAACGTGCTGTAGTTCCGCAGTGCCTATACTCGAATCGCACCTGGAGGACTCTGTGACTTCACATCATAGGCTAGAGACTATTCGCCTGTATTCACTAACAGAGGACATAATTGTTTCTGTATCTTTGTAACCTATTATGTTTAATATATACATAAAAAAATTCATTCTGTTTGTAATAGTTTTGTTTAGTATGTTATTTAATTTCTCTTTCTTTCAAAGATTTAATATTTTATTATCGTTATTCCAAGACTGTGAAGTGCCAGATGAGACATGCTTTCATTAATTTAACTTATTGAATTAAGTCAAAGACTTATTGTAGAATTTAGTATTAAATTTAACGTTATTGTAAAAGAATAGAATATACATTATAAAAGAACCTGGTAGTAATAATACTTCTTGGCAAGGCTGCTTATTTCATTGTGATGATTTGTATGATATAAACTAAAGTTTTTACTTCTTTTGTAAAGACAGTATCTCTATACAGAAATAAAATATATTTCTAATAAATTAAAGCCTTTTATTTTATTTAATAATCGAATAATACCTTAAAAGTTGTTTCTTTTTGGGATAAACTTATTACAGTGTCATTTAAGTTTTACTTTATCTATAGATTTATTATTTCTATTATCAAATTTATCGAGTTATAAAAACTCCGAATTTTGAATGATTTTTACACGCTATCGCATATATTTCCAATTTCATTCTTATGAGTAACAGCACAAATTACATACTCACTGAATAATAAACACATTATTATTTTGTAGTAAAATTGGTTAAATTTGTAGAAATTTTGTAGATATTTCAATATGTCATTACATTTAATATAAAGTCTAATTATTATATACTCATATGTATATATGTATGCGTGTGTTAATTGAAAAAGTGAATAGTTTTAATTTAATAAGGAAAATTCTATAATTCATATAACAACATATAAAGTAAGTATTTTCTTTATTAGTAACGTTTTTTATACTCGTTGCCGCAGTAGAAAAGCTATCAAAAATTGCGTGTGGTGTTTCTCTCGAGTATAATATATTTACGAAGATTAAGGCCGAACTACTTTGAAAAGCGCAGGTATCGTGGAAAACGGGAGAGTAAAACAAATAGCTTTGTAGGTGTCGGCTAAACATACCTGTCTACCTGTAAACCGCTGTTAATAAATAATCCAGCACCGGTATGAAGAAATATGGCCAATGGGCGCAAACCAGGGAAAAGATCGAGTTTAAATCAATTTATTATCAGTTTACGTGATTGGCTAACAGCCTACAGGTTTATATAAGTTTAAAGAACCACTGACCACTAAGAAATCTTCTTTCATTTTGATTAATTGCGGCAGTAATCGATCACGGTACATTAACTTCTAAGCATATCGTCTTTTATTTGCTATTTTTCCGTAAAAATATTCTTATTCTTTACCAAAGTTTCCTGTAAAGTTTTTTTGCAAAAAATGCGCACATCTTTACGAGTACAAAAGAATCGCTCGTCCGAAAATATTTAACAAGAATGCAATTAAAGTTAGCCAAAGAAACAAGGGTGTTAGAAGGCTGTGAGTTTTAAATAACGATCGAAAATAATTCATCGATTCAGGTAAATATGTATGGGAAAAAGATATCCATATAATTCTTTGCATTCTTTATTTATTGTTTGAAATAATAAGTAAAGAGCGCATTACATGCAGCAAAAAAAAGACAAAATATGCAAGCAATATGCATTAAAAATCATCAAAATATGCATGATAAATGCAAAAAGAACTGTAAATATGCACTTTAAAATAAAAATATGCAAAATAAATATTGCCAGTGCTTTTTACTAAAATCAGTTTCTTATTTCCATTTTTGTATGTAGTGCTTTATTGAGAATGTTTTATAAAATGTATTTACATATATACAGCATGTTCACGGATCGAGTTGCAAAGAAGGAAAACATTTTTATTTTTTAATTTACGTGAAAAATATATTCTTGATAAAAGTTTTTGCATGTTCCAAAACAGCCAAATAAGTTTTTACCTTTTCAAATATTTTCAGAGAAAAATCGAAAATAGGTCTACTAGCTCTAAAAGTTCGTGTTTTCGTTGTAATAATTCTTAACATGATTCCTTAACAACCACAAACGCAACAATATATATCAAGGGAAAATTGTGCAGATTGAAACGTGCATACCTATGTATATATTCCTATAATTATTCTTCCATTGCAGTATCCTCTGAACGTACATATATCATAAGTCAACTCCTTTCTGCTCGATGTGGTTAAACAATTATATACCTACAGGGTGAGTATTGTTGTAGAAATTTAACAATTAAATAAATTTTAAACATCATCTCTCAGGATATTTCGTAACAGACAAATATAAAAAAGTATTTGACGACCTCCATTTGAAAAAAATCACATATTCTGTTGGTAGATAGAGGCGATTTTTATGCTTTTGTTTTTAAATATTTTATTTAAAGCTTTTGAAATGTTCTTAAGCGACAACGGTATGCCTTTTTGCGTTTTTGTTGCATGTTACGGTTTTTCTGTTTGAAAATTTGTAGATATTATAGATATTTTAGTAGATATTCATTTTACTCCCATATTCAGAATCGAACTGAAGAGTGAAAATCTTCGATTCCATAGATCGTTGTTCTAACTATGAATTGACATAAAATTCAAAAAATCGTCACATTTTCTTTTGATAACACTATTCTGTTTTTATCAAACGTAAATATTTTTTGTTTTTCCACGGATTTGCGTAATTACTTTTTTACTTAAATAATAAATAAACGAAATATATACTTGACTGAATTAAACATTTATAACAATCTATGATACTCGTTTTGCTATTAAAATGACTATTAATCATGAATCCACATATTTTAAAATAATTATACAACACACCATAACGATATTTATAACCATAGTTATAAATCTTTCGAAATCCAGTTCAATTTGAATATATTGAATACGTTGTCCTCGTAAGCGATAGTACAATATTCTATTCGCTGCAACATGGCGTTGTTTACGAATGCAACAGCAGCAATGATTCGCAGTCTTAATTATTGCTCATCCTTATGATATATAGGTCTCCAAAGTTTGTGAATCAATTCCAAAATGTGTTCGGGACAACCTTCGCATTGTTGTTATTGTGTTGTCTTCGCCAGCTGTACAATTTCAACGACTTATTGCCGTCCATACCAAGGAAAGCTTACGGGGATTTCGTAATATTGTCAATAAATTTTTTAACCCAATGGGAGTGTTGAATTGGATAGAATTATGATGATTAAATACGAAAAAGTGAAGTTTTTTGCATTATAATATGTAATAATAAATAAAATGAAAATACATAACAATATACAAGTTAACTCTAAATTACATGATAATTTTAATTATTTTTCAATTTTCGCATAAATTTATTATACAGGGTGAATACTGAAAACCTTGACATAGGGAAATAACATGGGAAAACAGTTTTTTGCTGTTTCCATCTGTCCCGCTAAATAAAATCGGATGTATATGGTATCGTTAGTTAGATTACTTAATTTTGCATCTAATAAAACTAAATGTTGTGTAATAAGGCCTTTTCTAACTGAAATATTTGATAAAATAAATTGTATTTTAAAGGTTATCCTTCATATTTTCGAATAAGAAACGTCAAAAACAAAATGCTCCATAGCCGAGTGGATACGAGGGCTGTTTCATAACATAAATAATTTACAAGACCTGGTTCGAGACCACCTCGGCCCTATTTTTTTTTAAATTAAATTATACTTAAAATATCATGTTTCGAAACATGAAATACAAAATTATGCACCAAAAACTAAATTCGAATTAATTGTTAAGTTTGACAGACAGCAAATAATAATTCTATTAAATATTTGGATTTTTTTATTTATAAAAATATGAATATTGCTATTTTATTAAAATAGTCTGATATAATAAAGATATTTTAAGCATAATTTAATTAAAAAAAAGTAGGGTTGAGGTGGTCTCGAACCAGGTCCTGTAGATTATTTATGTTATGAAACAGCCCTCGTATCCACTCGGCTATGGAGCATTTTGTTTTTGACGTTTCTTATTCGAAAATATGAAGGATAACCTTCAAAATACAATTTATTTTATCAAATATTTCAGTTAGAAAAGGCCTTATTACACAACATTTAGTTTTATTAGATGCAAAATTAAGTAATCTAACTAACGATACCATATACACCCGATTTTATTTAGCGGGACAGATGGAAACAGCAAAAAACTGTTTTCCCATGTTATTTCCCTATGTCATGGTTTTCAGTATTCACCCTGTATAATAGAGCGACTGTAAAAATAAATCGTCAAATCCATTGCAGAAGTCCTAGTCACCTTGAAAGGGTCATGATTTATAATTACAGGTACCGACAATGCTATCATGCAACAAAAAATATTACTCGTAATAAAAACAAAATTGACATATTGATATGCATTGTATTAGTATATGACATTGACATCACTAGCATCATTATTGTTGCGTTTTTTACAGTGACATTGCACTAAAATCGTAAAATTATAATTTATAGACTTTTTATTTTATTTGTTTTATATTCCAAAAAATTAAAGTTCATTGTGAAAAAAATTGTGATTATTTTGATAAAAAATTATATTTCAATGTCTGATCCGACATTATCTGATATAAACTCACTCATTTTATCTTGAAAAGTAAGGTAAAATGTATTCATTTTAAACAAATTGACTATTATTTTTTTCAAACGAACATAATAACCATAACAATGAATAAAATTAATATTTCAATGTATCTCATTGTCAAACATTGAATGAAAAATTTATTTTAAAATCAATATAAACAGTCGAAGATAAATAATTGAAGAATACACATTTAATATAGTCTTATACTAAACTCTGTTTCAAACTTATATCGTTAGTATCTATTATGTTGTCACGCAGAAAATTTTCTTTTTAATAAGGATATACTTACTTCGATTAATAAGTTTGGTTTTTTCACAGTTAAAAAATACTCTTTTATTCCGGTTAGCGGTTAGCAGACAAAACCTTACCATATATTCTAAATTGTAAATAATAGAGAATTTATTTATCAACAAATTTTCGTTAGAATGTTATAATGGAATTTATTTTGGGAGTCACCTCTGCCAATGAAGAAGCAATTGACCAGAAATATGTAAGTAGCGAATATAGCATGTATCGATGAATCGGAATATAACAGTAGGTACTAGAAAATTGATTTCCTTATTTAGGAGTTTAGAATAATATTTATTTATATAATAAATTGGTTTATGGAGCCAAAATTCTTTATAATTTTCTATTGTTTGGTCTTCTTTGGTAAAATAACTAAAATAATAACATGGGGAAAGTTATATTTAATTTTCAGTGGACAGTTTTTGAGAATCACCCGACATCCCTCAAAATAGCTGTTGACCTTTAACTGTCTTGCACTTATTACCTTTAATATATTCCCAATTTTTTTATATAATTATTAAGCACATGATATGACATTACAGTGAATGTTAATTTGGTATTCGTTGTAATGTAAATAAAGCAAAGTGTTGTGTTATGTTGGGAAAAACAATGACATGTGTAGAGGGTTGCGTAGACGACGCTAATGAGCATCGCGACGCGTGACGTCACATCGCACCTCGGACAAGTGACAAATTACACAGCTCACTATTGTTGGGAAATTTATGCGTCGCACGGCCTAGGAGAGATGAGCTCCTAGTGCCGATAATACTGCACAGAGACGGACAATAGGGATTTTCACGCCCACCCGTAATTAGACTGTTAATTAGATCAGCTTCTCACTTCTGGTATGTGCATGATTTACACTAGTAATCTATATTCCTACATGGACATCATTATATGCATTCTGATAAAATACTCTGCAATACAGAGCAAACAACATACAATTCCCATATTAGAGAAATCCGAAGAAATGTTTATTCAAGGTGGTAGTGGTTCAACTAACTTAACTGAGATCCTGAATTTGATTCCGCAACTTGCAATTTTTATACGATATACACTTTACTTGGTGGGAGATTTTTTTTCTCTGGGCATTTCAGTTTCCTCCCTGGAATCATTAACATAGTAGAATATGAATGTATATCTACATTTTACTGTTTCACAATGAAACAATAATGTATATATACTGACACTAACCCGACATCCTAAAGAAAAGTTAGATGTAGTATTTATATAGTTGCACATATCGAATAAACAAATAAAAATTCATTGTCTTGTGAAAATGGCAATCGATTGAAGCTAAGTCCAGATAAGAAAATATGGTTGTCCATATATTTTTTTTTTAAAAAAACAAATAATTAAAATGGCTTTGCCTTGATTTAACCGACTCCGTATCTCTTACGGTTCTCGAGATCCTAATGGCTAGCCTCGTAAGAAGGATATCCTGTACAGACAAAGTAGAAAAATAACGTTTTCAAAACAAATGAGTTATGTTAATCATTCAAATTCATTCATCCAATGACGAATATTATAGTAGTAAATTAGTTTTACGTTTAATGTATTTAAAATACTAACTTTTGACAACATGCACCATTAGTGGCAAGTCGACTGTTTTCTTAGTCATTCACTGTAGAATATTTGTAAAATAAATTTTATTTTAAAAATAAATTATTAATTGTGAGTGACAGTAACCAAACCCGAATAGTCTCATGGACTAAAGTAGTTTGATACCAACAATTTTTTTTGGCTGTGTATATGACATATCTTATTATTGTAAAAGAAACTTTATTTAAACTATAACTTTTATTGTAGATTCTCACTTTTTGACTGTAATTTTCAACTGTCATAAACAATTGCTAAATCTCGTTCAATAAAAGGTTTCCTACAATGGAGTATGTGACCATAATCGAATTTCAGTATATAAGTCATAAAATATAAAAACTAACCTCTTTCTCTTCTCATAATAATAATAAAAACTGAACATTACTTTGTAATAATATAGTTATTAGCAATTTAATGTTTTGGAGAAAGGTCGTGTGACGTCAGCATGGCAGGATCGTGGGAAACGACATGTAGACTGTTTTTTACGCTCCCAGTCTATCTGTTTTCTTTTGCGATGTTACCACTCCGACCTTACAATATCATTTTTTCAAATTTTTAATAATTATTTTCTCGTGAACTACGAATAATGAATCTATTTAAAAAAATGTTGGTATTTTATTTTTCTGTTAAGTATCATAAATATGTACCTAATAAACAAAATCTTATAAGATTACAGTACATAGAACATATACGTGATCTTATGTAAATATAAGTTTTTTTAACAATAGTTAGTTCATTTGTACACACAAAATTGTGCTAATGTTTTCATGTATTAATTCAAAATTTTCTACATAATTTGACGAATTTGGAGATTTGGTGATACTAGGAAAACTTATTCTGATGATAGCGAAATCGATTTTGTAAGTTTAAGATCTGCGGATCAAATCATTGTATCTTCATCTGTTAACCAAATAAAAATACCGCTATTTTCGAATGGTTCACAACTGATTATAAACCAGCGGAAATTGTAGATTAACACAAACTGGTAATATTCAAACAAAATTTTCTAGAAGTAAATGAATTCTCATTTCGATTCCATAAGCTCTGTGCCTCACTATATAGTATTGTTATATAGGTAATTAGTGTTCCTTATTTACTATGGTAATATGCCTGGCTTATGGATTAGCAGAATTTTCGACTGACAATGTTGTTTAGCATTTAGTTGTGGAGATGTTTGAGAAGCTCTGCTCCCATGATATCTGACATTCCGGTAAGATGTACATACACATATCACATGTTAATATCGGATCCGTGGCGGATATGCGGATATGTAGCATGCACGTCTGTTGTGTTTGCTGGCGTGACAACGAGTGGAGGAGAAAGAAGCAGATCACGCCGCACACCACTCCGTCCCACATACATGGAGATAAGATGAAAATTTCAAGGATAAACACTTATCCGATAACAGAATTTCAATTGGGATACAGGGAGAAATAATACAACGTAGATAATACTTCCGGGAACAATTATATAAATGTATACAAAACAAAATGAGATTGTATTACCAAACATATAAATATATATTTCAACCGTGGGAATATTGTTAAATTAACAAGATTGTTCGATTATATATATTTGAATATCGTCATTCAAAGAGTTTATATATAATTTAAATATGATTCGTAGTACTGGAATGATATACCCGCTCCACAATTATTATTTTGTATTATATTTTACTAATCTCGAGTATTTATGTATTTGCTATATAGAATTGCACAATGGATAAAAATTATTTTTCATTCGTTCGTTTAACTGGAATTATATAAATATGCTTGAACAATACTTAGAAATAATTTAATACGCTTTAATATTATATTTCGCAAAACTAAATCATATATGTTTGTTCCTACAGTGGATAAAATAAGTATGTATTTATACAGTATCATATAAATTTCTGGTTATAAGACCTAAAATTATTGTATATGATCGCATCAGAAAATATTATGTATTGCCATTTGCCAAACATCATTAGGCTTATTTGAGTTTTAGGAAACTGCAAGTACCATTCCCTACCAATGGGAAACTTTAATGTTTTTTTTTAATTTCTTAGTTTGTCAAGATTGCCTTCAAAAATGATATTTCATATTATATTTCATTCAAAGATGTCCAGATTTCTTAAAAAATGAAACTTTCTTAATTAATACGTCACAGGAGTTCACGGAGAACGTATAGTCTACTTTAAACAGCTTGCGCTGTGTTCCCACAAAAACAGGGAGTTTTGCCTCAACCTATGACCTATGTTCAAATAGTTTCACTTCTAGGCATGCGCATAACTCACTTGTGACCTCACAAAAGTTCGATGATAAGTAATTAATTATAATCAAACGGGAACATAATATTAACTTTCAGTTAGGTTTTAAATTTTATTAATATATTTACGATAAAAAATATTACACATGTAATTTTAATTACGCTAAACTTCCCTATTGTTGAAAGTTACTTACTTGCAGATCTATCCTTTTAATTAAACAATGAAACATGTTTTAATTTTTGTCGTTGGTTAGACGCAGATAGCATGAGAATATATACCACGCTATAACACGTAAAATAATGAAATAGCGAATAAATGTCTCATCTATGCCATGTGTACAAGAACTACGACAAAAACGTTAGATAAAAGTTTAATATTTCTTGTAGCAGAAATTAATAACGTGAGGATGAATTGGGAAAAACCTACTTTACATGCATTTAAAAACTGTGCAAATATACTCTATTCTTCGCAGTTGATCCTAACGTCATCAATTTCTACTGTAAGAATTATATATAGAAGTATATATGCTATCTGCGTCTAACGAACGACAAAAATGAAATAGAAACAGTAGTGTAAGCACGGTAACGGATATTTTCAAATATTTAAAAAACATGAATAGGTTACGCATGCCATTTCTGTTATTGATGATGGTGATTTTGGGGTGGATAATTTATGCTTCATTGTGTATTGGTAATTTCGTTACTTTTATATTTGTATACAATAATGTCATTTTTGGCAATTATTTATTTCGGAAATCACCCCTTCAAAGATTTGGATCAAATGGTTGCAAAAAATTGAGTATACTTACTTAAGTACCAAATTTTCGGTTTTTTGTTAAATATTTATTCAATACGTATTTTGTTTTTATTGTTGTCTACACGGCGGTATAGTCCCAAAAGATGTATACATGTTTCCTTTAATCCAGCCCTGGAAACTGTAAATATTCTGACAAACCCAAATTAATTTTTGGAAAACCGCGCATATTTTTTAGTTTTCCTGTACAGAAGCTCTTCATAGCTTCTTGATGATCCCCGATATTCAATGAAACAAACTGTATGTTGTATAGACTAATACTGCCATAATCTAAGAAACTATGAACTGTAATAAATTTCTCCTGGTTGAAAACTTAATGATTTTCTGTTTTGATTAGAAGTAATTCGATTTGAAAATGATGAATTTTTGAAGTTTACAAAGTGTCTGCTTTCGCTACTGAACGCCGTTAATTCCAGGTGGTTTTCGTCTATCCATCTTCGGACTCGTGAACTTCCTAGGCGTATCTATCTCTGTATGACTTTTATATATACTTGAGCAACTGCAGACGTATCATTCTAACTGTAATGTATAAAGTTTTTCGTTTTTTGCGGAAGAATGTTTGTGTAGAACTGCGAGACGAACAACGGTGTCACTTTGTTATATTGCAGCCTCACGTGTTTCTTTCTAACAGCGATTTATTTCTTTGTTAGCGGAAAAGAAAACACCGTATAAGATGGAACATGCAAATTTTTTATCAATACATGAGGTAGAAATACAGGAAGTTTCGTCACTACGAAATGTAAACCCACTGCAAATGTTAAACAAAATTTAAAAATAACATCTATATCTTCCAAATTTTAATTTTATTTATTAATAAATTAATAAAAAATATTATTTTTCAGCAATAAGATAGAAGTTACGAATAGTAGTATACTATATTTATCCACTCCTGCTGCTGTAGTATGTTATTTCGACACAAACCTTGAAACCTTTCGTTCGCTTAAGTTTATCTCTATGGCATCGGGTGAGTGAAAATAATAATTAAAAAGTCACTTTCACGGTTTTTTTTTCTATTTTTCCTCATGTTCAATTAGGATTTGAGATTTATATCAATATTTGTTTTCTTTACCGGGGATATGAATTAACAAATAAAAAATAATTAAAAAAAAAATTGTTGCACAAAATTTCAATTCACTACATAAAAAATTATCAATATCATAATAACTTAAATAGTTGATCTAGAATAAGGGTAATTATAAAATGTTTTCTATCACTGTCATATGTCGTATTCCGAAATATTGAACCATTTATTTCTAGACCTGTTTGTTAGTTGACGGAAAAATGAAATAAACACATCAGGAAAAACTGGTTTTAACAGCCTCGCTTATTTTCTTGCCCCAGATACGAGTATCAGTCTCCATTTTAATAGGCACTCTTTTGTCCTGGATCCATAAATAGCTTATATTTTTCGTCCTTTAACTAAAATAAATAGTAAACCTAGGTAAAGTAGAAAAACTGGTTTTAACAGCTGTTGCCGTATATACGTATCTCTGACTCATTTTAATAAGCATTCTTTTGTCCTGGATCCATAAATAACTTCGTCCTTTAACAAAATTGTAAACCTAGGTAAAATATAGAAAAAAATCAGGACTTCATATACTGCGATAAATGTTTATCATTCATTCAAGATATTTTATTTATTGCAACAAAGGATAGATCATAATGTAAATATTATTTACTACAAATAAATTTCTAAATGAAATAAAGATTTCTTGAGAAATTATAGTTATTATATATTAATAATAATATGTTATTATGCTCTCATTATGTGTAATATATTTTGAATCCGTTTAGTATGTAAAATAAAAGGTGATTTAAGAGGCGGAGGAAGGTATTTGTTGTATATATAAGTCTTAAATAATGACAGTCATTGGATATATCACTGTCTAATGACAATACTTATGAAATTGCTCCCTATGTTTATTGATGGAAAAATTAAATTTTTCACTTATATGATTCTGATAAACAAAGTACTAGCATCTTAAATTTTTTTAGACAAATTTTAAATTTAAAATCTACTTAAAAATATCTTATTGGTCTAGGTTTATCAAAATTTTCATGTTCTTCATGCCTTACTTGCATTTTTTCTATAGATCATATTTTAATTCGTATATTATATATTACGAATACTCACTGTAGACAGTGGAAAGGCCTAAATACAGTTTACGAAGGAGTTTAATGTCGCGTAATGAAGTACGTGAATCCGGTTTGAAGTTTGAAAGCATATCATCGTTTATCCCATCTGTGGGGAATATTTTTTCGTTATTAATACTTGGAGGAATGACAAAGCCTCATAACATATTGATTTTGTTGGTGAAGATGTCAAAAGCCGAGGATAAACAGCTAAGATATAAAGTGAATTGAATCGTGAGTCACATTGTTACTTTGAACACGAACACGATTATTTCCGGTTTCACTAATAATGCCATCAATTTCGCTCCGATTTCCTTTATTCCATTTCTCTAAACTCCAACAATCTTTCTTAATTCGATTCCATATAGCAACTAAATCCAAGTACCGCAACATAAAAACACTACAACTTTATCCAATTATACAAAAAGAATAGTTGTGCATCATTCAAACAAAACTAACACAGTCACAAATAATATAATTTTGAAATTTATTCTTACAAAAATAATACAGTTTACGCTGCCGAAACGTTGGGTTACATAAAATATACAGATCTAAAACTAAAAAAGTTGTTTTATCCAAAAACTATACTTGTTATTTGTAAAATTCTTTTGGGCGGAGAATAAATCTAAAAAAAAATTGTTTTAACAATTCATTCAGGTGATTTCCACTCCATAAGTTCCTTACTTTCAGTGTCATTAGTAATTAATCATAATATTCAAAACGTGAATGTGATACTTTCCACAAACTGTCAGAAACTATTTTTTTTTCGTTTTTATTTCATTTGTTTATGATACAGTGATACAGATCACTGCCATAAAGTAACTAACAGAATTAATTGGTTTTAATTTCTTTTTTACACATTTGAAGGACGCAAACGCTCTCGAACTCCTATGGTTGCCAAACTAGGCTTCATCTCGTTCGCTAATGTACGTAGTTGTCTGAAAAATTACAATTTTCGTCCTTGATTCATAAATAATTATTTTATAATCACTAAGTACATAACAAGTTTCTCAAATCTATGATCATATGACCTAAGATGTTGAGTCCGCTTAGCCACAAATAAAAAAATAACGTCAGTTAAATTTGCTTTCTTAGTAAATGATATTTATTCCTTCAATATACAGTCGAAATTTTGACAACAATGTTATTTATGTTATAAGGTGCAAAATTGGGGATCAAACCGGATATGACGTCATTTCTGACATCATAGTTCATTTGCGAACCTAGTACACCTAGCACAACAACGTACATTTTCTCGTTGTGCAAACTGGATAAGTTAAATTTACTATGGATTTTTAAAATATATTATCATTTATAATGTCAGATAATTATGAAACACTTATAAACGATTATGGTTCCTTCATGATTAGTGAAAATAGTAAAATCGTCTGAATTAGAAGTGAGTAATGACAGCTTTCTATTGCAAAAGGTTAGAAATTAACATGAAGTGAAATTATTTTATTATAATTATTGTAGATGGGGAATTAATAAAACGAAGGTGACGTAAGAGTGCAACAAAACAGATCATTTTCTTTTGAAAATGCCATGTCCAATGTAGACGTTAGCTTTTACCGTTCAGTATATACATTTTGTTAGTGAAGCAGTACTGCCTGCATGTATAATTTTGTTATTAATAATATTAGTAATAATCCCTATCACATATTAAATATTTTATGAATATTTTTATTTTACGTAGAATATCTATTTTGTATAATGAATTTTTGTGTGACTGTACGGCACGAGACCTTATCTGTTTATTGTTTAGTCTAGCGCAGGCCAGGGTGTTATAACCACTTGAAAAAATGATATTTCCTAGCCGATGTGTCTGCGTACGTGTGAACTGTTTACAAATCAGCATCTTTGGGAAAGGATTAAGACAAAGAAGTTATCATCCAAGTGAGATGGAATATTAAAAATATTCTACAAGCTTCGACGATCACGCGCTTGCATTGCGGACTACCCCCGACACACCATAGTTCTGAAGAAGTAAAGAGGGATATTTTTGTATAAAACTGGAGTCAAAAGTCGCGCTCGGGGAGTCGGATCCAGGGCTCGATCTATGCTTGGCTTGTCCGAGGTAGATTCTCTGGACTCTGACTCCGCTTCCCAAACCTATCCTCACTATCATCCTCCTACACTTTCACGCTATGGCACTGCCAGGAGTGGGTGTATCATCACTATATCATCCTCCAACACTTTCACGCTATGGCACTGCCAGGAGTGGGTGTATCATCACTATCATCCTCCGACACTTTCACGCTATGGCACTGCCAGGAGTGGGTGTATCATCACTATATCATCCTCCTACACTTTCACGCTATGGCACTGCCAGGAGTGGGTGTATCATCACTATATCATCCTCCAACACTTTCACGCTATGGCACTGCCAGGAGTGGGTGTATCATCACTATATCATCCTCCTACACTTTCACGCTATGGCACTGCCAGGAGTGGGTGTATCATCACTATATCATCCTCCTACACTTTCACGCTATGGCACTGCCAGGAGTGGGTGTATCATCACTATATCATCATCCTACACTTTCACGCTATGGCACTGCCAGGAGTGGGTGTATCATCACTTTATCATCACCACGTTTCTGTATCTCCTCAACAATCGAATTCACACCAACTACCTCACTGCTTGGACAGCCTAGGTATGTGTTTGTTATATTTTGTTTTATATACAACTTCTATTTATGTTTGTCACAATGATATAATATTTTTACTAAATATGACTGCTCTAATATTGGTTGTCTAATAATTGTAACTATAAATGAACAATACACAACCGTGGTACGACACAGGTACTCACGAAGACGGGAGGCCACTCAGTGGCAAACGTAACTGATTGTTCTGACTGTGTGCTCGCCGTGGCCGGTTCGTTTGACCGAGAGCTATATGGCCGGGAGAACTGTGAGCTCATGGGCCGGTCAGAACAATTCAGACCCTATAAAATGAATATAAACCATATCACTCTGAACAAAACAGAGTGCCCTATAAACAAAAAGATATATGAAAGAAACTATAAAACCCACGCAAACCAACACGCACACCATTGCAGTTGTTATCAACCAATATAAGTATTGCACTCACGTATATAATTTTACTGTATGATATTATAACAAATTGTTGAGACAATCATGATGAATTGAAGATATTCTTTACGAATTGAACTAAATCTTTATGAAATGATCAATCCATTCTGTTGTATCTCTCTAATTGGGGTTTTTGCTGTGGTTTCCCCCAGTTTAATAAGGTGAATACCGGAGAGTGTAATATTCCACAGCACACTACGATATTCATAATTATAAATAAATGCACAAGATAGATATTTTATCTATCTTTTGGAGTGAATATCATTCTTTTATTTTATCAAATACCTGTCCCGATTCCTCCACTCTTAACAGCTACTCTGTATTACGACGATGAAGGGTTACTTATTTAAATAAACACAACGTAGGGTAAGTTAAACCTTCCACTAGACGATCTTTGGCTAATTATGTGTACGTAGATGGAGGTAGGTACCGTTACAATTGGTGCCGTGACCAGGATACAGAGTCTTAAAAGCTGTTAATTGGGGGAGAGGACAAAATATTTGGTAGAGTGATATTTATAAATTAATATATTGAGCGCGGTATGTGAAATCTTAAATTTCGGAATCGGTTCGGCGCGTCAGATGGTATGTTTCATGGTATAAGGGATTGACCGAGACATCTCGAGTTGTAATATAATAACCAGATGTTTAGAAGTAAATTGTAAATAATGGAATAAGTCAAAATAATTAAACAACAATAAATGGAAAAAAATTGTTAAATTAATCTTGAAAATTTAATCATTTTTTTGATACTGTCTATAAACTATTGGTAACTTGATAGACGTTTCAAAACTAAATTTGAATTCGATTATTCAAATTGGGGATAGGATGAGATCTGTGGTTCAAAACCCAGCATCGGCAATCTTTAGTCAAATAAAAATAAATCGCTGCATTTGAGTGATTCGAAACACTCTGCGTAGTACCTACACCAGTATGCTATGGAAATACAAGTAAAACTTGTCATAAAAGCACAAGATTTTTTAAATTGCCGTAGAGAATAAATATCAGAAAATAAACTGAGAAAATTGAACATAAACTTTCGTATAGATTAGAAACAAATAAAAAGAAAAAATGATAATAACAATAACAATATTTATTTTTGTTAAAATAAAAATGTTGTTTATAAAAATCGTATGTATGTTTATAAAAAGAGTTCCTATTTTTTTTCTTTGTTTAAAAAAAAAAAAACACATTATTTATATGAAATTAAATGTTAGAAACAAATTGAAATATACTCGGAAAAATATACTTGTAAATAACAATGAAATAAAATTAACATTATTAACGCAGATGCATTCCCTTATATCGTGAAACAATCCATAAGATTTAAAAAAGGTCCTTTGACCTGAGTTAGGAAATGATTTTAAAATAACACAAGAATGAAACAGCTGGTGTATTTTACAAATGTTTCAAGTGTTCGTAGTGTCACGGTAGTTAAAGTGGTTATAGTAAACAAACGACGAAGAATCACTGCGAGTTTGGGATGAAATTCAAAAACAAGACGTGCCGAAGAAGTAGATCGAATTACACACATCACAAAAAATTATCACTTCGGGGGAGAGCACTGACCCCAAATACACCCGCAGGTAGTCGGAAAGCAAAATTAGCTCAACATTTGGAAAAATTATCGTTTGTGACCTACTAAATAAACAAAGATAATGCATAAAGATGACAATAATATATATCAATAATTTAAATATTATATGAAATGAAAAATTCGAGAATCAGGAAGAAACGCAAAGAATTGTAAAGAAAACAATAAAATAACTCAGTACAGGGGAACAACTAATCCTTGGGAATATACCTCGTAATATAAATAAAAATACCACGAAGATTTACTATCACAAAATTCGAATTATTTGCTAGTTCAATTTTAGATGAAGAGTAAGATTTCGTCTGATATTTGTTAAAAGATTATTACTATTAATTTATCCTACTCAACAGTATGTACAGGAATTCATTACCAGATATTCGTAATGCAATTTAGTGAAATGAAATATATATCAGTGAAATAAAGTTCAGTGTAATGTAATGAAATATAAAAATATGTTCTATTGACGATGTCAAATCCACATAAATATTTCGAGGATAATATGTAATCCGCAAAGGAAATAACATACATCGTCATTATATCTCAGAAGTAACAAAGATTTGGAAAGTCTACAAATGTTGTATATTACCGGGGGAGTGCAAATATCTACAACCACAATTGAAGAAGACACAAGTACATCTACCGACAACCACAAATGGAAAAAAAAAGCATAGCATTCATATTTAGAATTAAATAAAGTTATTGACATTCAAAACAACAATGAATACGTGAGTACTAATGTCAGCACATTACATCAACTCGGACTTCATCTATCTCAGAAGAAATCAGTGTTTTTCATGTTGAGTAAACCAACAATAAATTCATAAGCTGTAGGACGAATGGAAAAAATTACATCTCCAGAAACATCAACAACGACGTCTCTCTCGTCAACAGTCATACCAGAACAAACATTGAAAAAAATTATCAACAATCTGCAACTACTGTAGCTCCAACCCTTCGGCTTGACTAAAATCGTCACGGAAGAAACATCTTGGGAAGAACAGTGATGACTTTTAACTTATAGTGGTAAGTTAGGAGAAATTGTAAATTGTATATTCTTTGTTTTAAATGAAAATTAATTGTTAAATAACAACAATAAAAATAATATTGTCTCGTCGCACCGTTATATTCATTAAACAAAAACAAAACAAACCCAATTTTTATGTCATTCTTTTATTTATTTTTGTGCATGGTTTTGAGAATGAATAGAAGTAAATAATTATCAGCATAACTAATGCATGGACATGCGTACAAACTAACAAAATAATAATGCTTGAGATATTTAATGTATTCGCTCATCTGATTGCTGGTTCATACAATTAAATATCTGGGGGAGTTTGAAGCAGTACTGCCTGCATGTATAATTTTGTTATTAATAATATTAGTAATAATCCCTATCACATATTAAATATTTTATGAATATTTTTATTTTACGTAGAATATCTATTTTGTATAATGAATTTTTGTGTGACTGTACGGCACGAGACCTTATCTGTTTATTGTTTAGTCTAGCGCAGGCCAGGGTGTTATAACCACTTGAAAAAATGATATTTCCTAGCCGATGTGTCTGCGTACGTGTGAACTGTTTACAAATCAGCATCTTTGGGAAAGGATTAAGACAAAGAAGTTATCATCCAAGTGAGATGGAATATTAAAAATATTCTACAAGCTTCGACGATCACGCGCTTGCATTGCGGACTACCCCCGACACACCATAGTTCTGAAGAAGTAAAGAGGGATATTTTTGTATAAAACTGGAGTCAAAAGTCGCGCTCGGGGAGTCGGATCCAGGGCTCGATCTATGCTTGGCTTGTCCGAGGTAGATTCTCTGGACTCTGACTCCGCTTCCCAAACCTATCCTCACTATCATCCTCCTACACTTTCACGCTATGGCACTGCCAGGAGTGGGTGTATCATCACTATATCATCCTCCAACACTTTCACGCTATGGCACTGCCAGGAGTGGGTGTATCATCACTATCATCCTCCGACACTTTCACGCTATGGCACTGCCAGGAGTGGGTGTATCATCACTATATCATCCTCCTACACTTTCACGCTATGGCACTGCCAGGAGTGGGTGTATCATCACTATATCATCCTCCAACACTTTCACGCTATGGCACTGCCAGGAGTGGGTGTATCATCACTATATCATCCTCCTACACTTTCACGCTATGGCACTGCCAGGAGTGGGTGTATCATCACTATATCATCCTCCTACACTTTCACGCTATGGCACTGCCAGGAGTGGGTGTATCATCACTATATCATCATCCTACACTTTCACGCTATGGCACTGCCAGGAGTGGGTGTATCATCACTTTATCATCACCACGTTTCTGTATCTCCTCAACAATCGAATTCACACCAACTACCTCACTGCTTGGACAGCCTAGGTATGTGTTTGTTATATTTTGTTTTATATACAACTTCTATTTATGTTTGTCACAATGATATAATATTTTTACTAAATATGACTGCTCTAATATTGGTTGTCTAATAATTGTAACTATAAATGAACAATACACAACCGTGGTACGACACAGGTACTCACGAAGACGGGAGGCCACTCAGTGGCAAACGTAACTGATTGTTCTGACTGTGTGCTCGCCGTGGCCGGTTCGTTTGACCGAGAGCTATATGGCCGGGAGAACTGTGAGCTCATGGGCCGGTCAGAACAATTCAGACCCTATAAAATGAATATAAACCATATCACTCTGAACAAAACAGAGGGCCCTATAAACAAAAAGATATATGAAAGAAACTATAAAACCCACGCAAACCAACACGCACACCATTGCAGTTGTTATCAACCAATATAAGTATTGCACTCACGTATATAATTTTACTGTATGATATTATAACAAATTGTTGAGACAATCATGATGAATTGAAGATATTCTTTACGAATTGAACTAAATCTTTATGAAATGATCAATCCATTCTGTTGTATCTCTCTAATTGGGGTTTTTGCTGTGGTTTCCCCCAGTTTAATAAGGTGAATACCGGAGAGTGTAATATTCCACAGCACACTACGATATTCATAATTATAAATAAATGCACAAGATAGATATTTTATCTATCTTTTGGAGTGAATATCATTCTTTTATTTTATCAAATACCTGTCCCGATTCCTCCACTCTTAACAGCTACTCTGTATTACGACGATGAAGGGTTACTTATTTAAATAAACACAACGTAGGGTAAGTTAAACCTTCCACTAGACGATCTTTGGCTAATTATGTGTACGTAGATGGAGGTAGGTACCGTTACAATTGGTGCCGTGACCAGGATACAGAGTCTTAAAAGCTGTTAATTGGGGGAGAGGACAAAATATTTGGTAGAGTGATATTTATAAATTAATATATTGAGCGCGGTATGTGAAATCTTAAATTTCGGAATCGGTTCGGCGCGTCAGATGGTATGTTTCATGGTATAAGGGATTGACCGAGACATCTCGAGTTGTAATATAATAACCAGATGTTTAGAAGTAAATTGTAAATAATGGAATAAGTCAAAATAATTAAACAACAATAAATGGAAAAAAATTGTTAAATTAATCTTGAAAATTTAATCATTTTTTTGATACTGTCTATAAACTATTGGTAACTTGATAGACGTTTCAAAACTAAATTTGAATTCGATTATTCAAATTGGGGATAGGATGAGATCTGTGGTTCAAAACCCAGCATCGGCAATCTTTAGTCAAATAAAAATAAATCGCTGCATTTGAGTGATTCGAAACACTCTGCGTAGTACCTACACCAGTATGCTATGGAAATACAAGTAAAACTTGTCATAAAAGCACAAGATTTTTTAAATTGCCGTAGAGAATAAATATCAGAAAATAAACTGAGAAAATTGAACATAAACTTTCGTATAGATTAGAAACAAATAAAAAGAAAAAATGATAATAACAATAACAATATTTATTTTTGTTAAAATAAAAATGTTGTTTATAAAAATCGTATGTATGTTTATAAAAAGAGTTCCTATTTTTTTTCTTTGTTTAAAAAAAAAAAACACATTATTTATATGAAATTAAATGTTAGAAACAAATTGAAATATACTCGGAAAAATATACTTGTAAATAACAATGAAATAAAATTAACATTATTAACGCAGATGCATTCCCTTATATCGTGAAACAATCCATAAGATTTAAAAAAGGTCCTTTGACCTGAGTTAGGAAATGATTTTAAAATAACACAAGAATGAAACAGCTGGTGTATTTTACAAATGTTTCAAGTGTTCGTAGTGTCACGGTAGTTAAAGTGGTTATAGTAAACAAACGACGAAGAATCACTGCGAGTTTGGGATGAAATTCAAAAACAAGACGTGCCGAAGAAGTAGATCGAATTACACACATCACAAAAAATTATCACTTCGGGGGAGAGCACTGACCCCAAATACACCCGCAGGTAGTCGGAAAGCAAAATTAGCTCAACATTTGGAAAAATTATCGTTTGTGACCTACTAAATAAACAAAGATAATGCATAAAGATGACAATAATATATATCAATAATTTAAATATTATATGAAATGAAAAATTCGAGAATCAGGAAGAAACGCAAAGAATTGTAAAGAAAACAATAAAATAACTCAGTACAGGGGAACAACTAATCCTTGGGAATATACCTCGTAATATAAATAAAAATACCACGAAGATTTACTATCACAAAATTCGAATTATTTGCTAGTTCAATTTTAGATGAAGAGTAAGATTTCGTCTGATATTTGTTAAAAGATTATTACTATTAATTTATCCTACTCAACAGTATGTACAGGAATTCATTACCAGATATTCGTAATGCAATTTAGTGAAATGAAATATATATCAGTGAAATAAAGTTCAGTGTAATGTAATGAAATATAAAAATATGTTCTATTGACGATGTCAAATCCACATAAATATTTCGAGGATAATATGTAATCCGCAAAGGAAATAACATACATCGTCATTATATCTCAGAAGTAACAAAGATTTGGAAAGTCTACAAATGTTGTATATTACCGGGGGAGTGCAAATATCTACAACCACAATTGAAGAAGACACAAGTACATCTACCGACAACCACAAATGGAAAAAAAAAGCATAGCATTCATATTTAGAATTAAATAAAGTTATTGACATTCAAAACAACAATGAATACGTGAGTACTAATGTCAGCACATTACATCAACTCGGACTTCATCTATCTCAGAAGAAATCAGTGTTTTTCATGTTGAGTAAACCAACAATAAATTCATAAGCTGTAGGACGAATGGAAAAAATTACATCTCCAGAAACATCAACAACGACGTCTCTCTCGTCAACAGTCATACCAGAACAAACATTGAAAAAAATTATCAACAATCTGCAACTACTGTAGCTCCAACCCTTCGGCTTGACTAAAATCGTCACGGAAGAAACATCTTGGGAAGAACAGTGATGACTTTTAACTTATAGTGGTAAGTTAGGAGAAATTGTAAATTGTATATTCTTTGTTTTAAATGAAAATTAATTGTTAAATAACAACAATAAAAATAATATTGTCTCGTCGCACCGTTATATTCATTAAAAAAAAACAAAACAAACCCAATTTTTATGTCATTCTTTTATTTATTTTTGTGCATGGTTTTGAGAATGAATAGAAGTAAATAATTATCAGCATAACTAATGCATGGACATGCGTACAAACTAACAAAATAATAATGCTTGAGATATTTAATGTATTCGCTCATCTGATTGCTGGTTCATACAATTAAATATCTGGGGGAGTTTGAAGCAGTACTGCCTGCATGTATAATTTTGTTATTAATAATATTAGTAATAATCCCTATCACATATTAAATATTTTATGAATATTTTTATTTTACGTAGAATATCTATTTTGTATAATGAATTTTTGTGTGACTGTACGGCACGAGACCTTATCTGTTTATTGTTTAGTCTAGCGCAGGCCAGGGTGTTATAACCACTTGAAAAAATGATATTTCCTAGCCGATGTGTCTGCGTACGTGTGAACTGTTTACAAATCAGCATCTTTGGGAAAGGATTAAGACAAAGAAGTTATCATCCAAGTGAGATGGAATATTAAAAATATTCTACAAGCTTCGACGATCACGCGCTTGCATTGCGGACTACCCCCGACACACCATAGTTCTGAAGAAGTAAAGAGGGATATTTTTGTATAAAACTGGAGTCAAAAGTCGCGCTCGGGGAGTCGGATCCAGGGCTCGATCTATGCTTGGCTTGTCCGAGGTAGATTCTCTGGACTCTGACTCCGCTTCCCAAACCTATCCTCACTATCATCCTCCTACACTTTCACGCTATGGCACTGCCAGGAGTGGGTGTATCATCACTATATCATCCTCCAACACTTTCACGCTATGGCACTGCCAGGAGTGGGTGTATCATCACTATCATCCTCCGACACTTTCACGCTATGGCACTGCCAGGAGTGGGTGTATCATCACTATATCATCCTCCTACACTTTCACGCTATGGCACTGCCAGGAGTGGGTGTATCATCACTATATCATCCTCCAACACTTTCACGCTATGGCACTGCCAGGAGTGGGTGTATCATCACTATATCATCCTCCTACACTTTCACGCTATGGCACTGCCAGGAGTGGGTGTATCATCACTATATCATCCTCCTACACTTTCACGCTATGGCACTGCCAGGAGTGGGTGTATCATCACTATATCATCATCCTACACTTTCACGCTATGGCACTGCCAGGAGTGGGTGTATCATCACTTTATCATCACCACGTTTCTGTATCTCCTCAACAATCGAATTCACACCAACTACCTCACTGCTTGGACAGCCTAGGTATGTGTTTGTTATATTTTGTTTTATATACAACTTCTATTTATGTTTGTCACAATGATATAATATTTTTACTAAATATGACTGCTCTAATATTGGTTGTCTAATAATTGTAACTATAAATGAACAATACACAACCGTGGTACGACACAGGTACTCACGAAGACGGGAGGCCACTCAGTGGCAAACGTAACTGATTGTTCTGACTGTGTGCTCGCCGTGGCCGGTTCGTTTGACCGAGAGCTATATGGCCGGGAGAACTGTGAGCTCATGGGCCGGTCAGAACAATTCAGACCCTATAAAATGAATATAAACCATATCACTCTGAACAAAACAGAGGGCCCTATAAACAAAAAGATATATGAAAGAAACTATAAAACCCACGCAAACCAACACGCACACCATTGCAGTTGTTATCAACCAATATAAGTATTGCACTCACGTATATAATTTTACTGTATGATATTATAACAAATTGTTGAGACAATCATGATGAATTGAAGATATTCTTTACGAATTGAACTAAATCTTTATGAAATGATCAATCCATTCTATTGTATCTCTCTAATTGGGGTTTTTGCTGTGGTTTCCCCCAGTTTAATAAGGTGAATACCGGAGAGTGTAATATTCCACAGCACACTACGATATTCATAATTATAAATAAATGCACAAGATAGATATTTTATCTATCTTTTGGAGTGAATATCATTCTTTTATTTTATCAAATACCTGTCCCGATTCCTCCACTCTTAACAGCTACTCTGTATTACGACGATGAAGGGTTACTTATTTAAATAAACACAACGTAGGGTAAGTTAAACCTTCCACTAGACGATCTTTGGCTAATTATGTGTACGTAGATGGAGGTAGGTACCGTTACATTAGTGCTGCTTTTCTGTTCTGATATCGCTAACCTGCTAATTTCATTGAAGGCGCTTATTAATCAAATTTTCTGATTAGAATTTGTTTATTTAAATAAATTTACTATGCAAGTAAATCTATTATGTGCTTATAATATCAGGCATTAAATTAATGGTATACTTCCAGGCTTTACTTGTTTGAATTAATTAAGGTAATATCATCCAATCAGACAACCAATATGCCAGTAACCATCTTGTTTCCTACTATTCAGTTTACTAGTCAAATCACATAACTAAAACTAATTCTATTCGGATCAGTTGGAACTGAACTTTTTGTTTTCGGACTACCTCAGTGGTTAGATCATTTGAATCAATGTTCTATGGACGGGGAAAACTGATCCAGTCATATGAAATGAAATATAAGTATTACGGGTTTAAAATGTATGTTAGATCTGATCCAAAAGCAAATGAATTCCTTTTCTCTCTTAACTCCCAGGTCAACTTACGAGCAGCCAGTGGTGGGTGCGCCAATCTGCTTTATAATAAGTATAGAGCAGACATCACCTCTCAGACACACATAGCTACGGTGGAAAATGTTCTGAAGTCAGTGATAGATGATAAATAATGTGTTGAATTTCTTGCGAGAAGTTAATATATATTTATAAGATGAGAAGCAGGTTGTGTATCGAATGAAATCAGCATTTAATCCTGACAAATAACATTAGAGTGTGCGTGATGTATAACTGCAACATATGAGTCTGTCTGACGCGAATACCTTTCATCAATCTCCCGCCCAATTTCCATTTGAATGCAGCGTGTCCAGGAGCAGCGAATTACTGTAAACAAACAGGGATTGAATGACGCCTAACACATTAGCGTCACACCGTGTCACAGTTTGGTGGCCGCTGCCTTTGTATACATAATTGCAATATATGTCCTCTGCTGACCATATGCACCACACATTGCCAACATCATTATTTCATCCCACTACGGTTTGTCCCGTACAAATCAACAATTATTATTGTAAATATAAACGCCACTCTACCACATACGAAATTTGGTCTAATGTTTATACTGCTGTTTCGTGAATTATCTGTAACAAATAGAACAAGATAAAGTTGTGTAGTAAAGTGTACTTAAGCGAAGGGCAGTGTTGCCACCTATACAGATTTTTCGGTAGATCTACCGATTTCCTCTTCAAACTACCGATCTACTGAAAGACATTGTTTTATAGGTATGTATTGAATTATTTGCTCAAAAAAAAATCAAAATTAAAACTAGATAACGTACAATTTCGTCAAAACAAAATACAAACTTGCATTAGTTTTAGAAGAAACGGATTAATTTCCTCTATTGTCAAATTGAATAAACATTACTCGGGGAATTCGAAATAATTTATACCAGCCCCTACTACAACTCTTATTAAAAATAAACGGAGAAATCGTCTTGAAAAAAAATCTGTGATAAATAATATTACTATTTTGAAACTATATTGGCAATATAATGTAAAAAAATTCGATGTGGACAACACATGACTCCCTTGTACGCTAAATTATACACATTATTTGCTGCACTTCATTTAAACTTATTTCACTTAAAAATGAGATCATTCTACGGCTAATCATTCTATTCTTTCTTTAACTTTCATTCGCTTCATATCCTCGAAATAAATCATCTTTTGCAAATTTTATTAAAATCTTTCATCAGTATTCTTTATTGCATTACACAAAACTATTTTAATCGCTCAAAGATTTGCAAAGAAAGATATTGTTTTCATTTATTTTGTACATATTTCTCACTTTCTCACGAAATATATTCTGACAGTTATCAATGTAGTCAATTTATTAACAAGAAATTAAATGTTTCCTACAAAAATTAAAAGCCAACTAAATTATTATTTTTTTATTAAGTTTCTACTAAAAGTAAACTATCCTTTGAGTTATTCGAAAAAGTAAAAAAAAAACAATACCAGCAAAGTACCCTTTTGCCACTGCCAATTGCAATGAAAAAGAGAGGTGCGCAACTAGAAGTTATAGCATTTATGTAGAAAATTTTCGCGATTACAATACTTCCCTTACTTATACAATGAAGTGAAAAAATAATCTACCGAAAATTGTCAACATCTACCAATATTTTCGGAAAAATTTCCCGAATTAGAAATTAGAAAAGGCTAAAACTACAACTCAAAAATACAGAACTTAAAATTTGTTGATTATATTTACTTATTTCATTATGTTCGATATTATGATTAAACAAATGTATATTATTTTGTTATTTGACATATGTGCAAGACACTTACACAAGTCTACGACTATTTAAGATTATCAACATGTCTTTTTTGCTTACTTGTAACTTTAAAGAGGACTATTAATCTTTTTTCGGTTCTTCATTTCTAAGAATGAGAAACTAAGACGATTTCTTCAAAAGAGTTTAATATCTAATCAAGCAATGATTTTGCACAGTCAAAAAAAATTTTTTTTTCTTCATACCTCACAAAAGTGACATTTATAGGAACTATGTAAAATCAGGCAATAAGAAATAACTTCTACAATAGAAACCTGTAATATCGCCCTAAATGTCACTATAAAAGTAAATAACCGAGGAATAACGCCACATACTTACTAAAAACCATCAACAACTGACAAATTGATAACCTACAAATTGAACGTCAAGTAGTAAATTATGTTTTAAAATATCTACGTTTGAAGAAAAAATATAATTTGTCATTCAGAGTAAAAATGTGCCTCGCACACAACATATCAGTTTTACTCTTAATAACACATTTTGTTTTTTTCAAACGTAGATATTTTAAAACATAATTTACTACTTGATGTTCAATTTTTAGGTTTTCAATTTAAGTCAATAAAATCTACAATTGTTATTTCACATTCCAGGTATATTTATGAAAATTGGGGGAAAAGCGTTTAGGAAGTAATACCCTGTGGCAACACTTTCAAGAACTAATATGTAACAAGATAAAAAAACTAGAAGGGTTTCAGTTTGTTATGGCTTGTCATATTTTTTACGGTTTATGACTCTGGTGTTTGTAGGTTAGCAAAATGCTGACTTCAGCAAATAGCAACGACCGTCTTTGCTGATTAAGCAGACTATGACAATACCGGCCAGAACACGAGTCATAAATTCGGAAAAATGAATTACCCGGTCTCCATGCCTTAGTATCATTACGGACATAAGGTGGTTCACCAATCACAAGCGCAATTAGAATTGTCTCCATACGGCAATTACCAGACGGCCGATAATGGGTGTGGAGTGCAAAGGATTCCCTACGGGCTCGGTTCAGTACGAGTAGATGGGTACGGAACCCAGGAGCTGTCAGTGGCAAACATAAGCGCGGCTGAGTTTGAAGCTTTGCTGGCAGCAGAGGTATGTCATGAGGTGGTTGAAATATCACGTCCATGAGAAGAGGAAGAGTTAGCTACTATCATTATCAAGTTTATGGATGGAGACATACACCTACCGGAGGTAAGGGAAAAGATTACCAGTCGGAGGAAACGACCGAGAGAATTCATTACGGACTCATACCAGTTCGAGTAGATGGGTATAGAACCCAGGAGCTTCCAGTGACAAACATAAGCGCGGCTGAGTTTGAAGCTTTGTTGGTAGCAGAGGTGCGGCCTGAGATGGTTGGTATACTACGTCAAAAGAAAAAGGTAGCAATAGTCTCCGTAAAGGATGAAGATAGAGGCCTACAGATGTCGGATGTAGAAGGTCATCTACCGGAGATGACCGGGAAGGTAACTTTGACAGAACATTAGATCTTGAAAAAAGTTCTGATCATCAGGAAAATGGTGACAGAAGTTCATCAGGATCACAAGCAGTACGAGGAGCACACAGTTGGAAACAACAAAACAACGAAAATGCAAATGAATCAGGTTAACTACGGGATAAATGATGAAGACCATTTCAGCATCTTCGAGAACGAAAAAGTCAGTGTAGTGCCTTATCTAAATTTTAGTGATAAAGAAATATTTCGCAACCAATCCTTTTATTGTGCCTGGGCAGAGACCGCAATGGTGCGAGGAACCACCATCCGCTCTATATTTAATGACCTTTTGTAAATGTGTTTTGAAGACATTCATATGCTTCAAGTAAATGTGAGTGTATAGTTTACGGATAAGATAAGTAATACATTTTGTTTTTTGTATTTATTCAAGTTTGGTAAGTTGTTCGTCATTGTTTAATATTTGTTATTGTTTTGTTTTAAGTATCATTTACGTTTTAGAAAGACTATGACTCTGGTGTTTGTAGATCAGCAAATAGCAACGGCCGTCTTTGCTGACTAAACAGACTAGGACAATTCCGGCCAGAACACGAGTCATAGATTCGGAATTGAATTTAATTATATCATTAAGGAATTGCACTGTAACAGTAATTGATGAATTATTCTAAATTGTTGTTTGATCGATTTCATAATACAAATTCAGTGTTAATAAAAATGCACCATGGACAAGTTATATTTCCTAAAGGTTACTAACGTGCTAACGTTTTGTAACATATTCATGTGCGATGTGCGTAATAGTTACATTGCCAACCCTTGTACTTTTCAGGATATAAAAAGCATCTGGTTTAGTTCTGAAGAGAGTATTCAGCGGATAGTGGTAAGCTGACTCGGTAACAGTCATCTGAAATGGTTCAGACTGACTTTAGGTCAGAGCTGCTAGCTCTGGAAGTAAGTTCAGTAGTATTTGCTTTTTTTTTGTTTTAGTTTCCATTTCTTGTAAATAATGTAAATAAAATTAAAGTTTAGATAAAGCAAATATGTGTCTCAACATTGTGTGGTATCCTATTATCAAATCCTCGTCATAAGTAAAGTCACTCTTCATCATTTTCATCGCTTTTATCTGTGAAAAACCGCCGTCATACCTAACCAATAATTTCGTCACTAAAGCTGGAAGTCACTATAACTGATGAAAGTAAAATAACGTTAGCTTATATCAACTTTCAAACAAATGGTAACAATCCGACGTTATAACCAGATTGTCGCTATAATTGGTATCGTTATCTTTATATTGTAATTTATTCTCTACAATAAGATTTTATCCATAATAGATGGTTTTTTCTTCAAACATCATACAAGTGACATCTGTTGTGACGTGATTGGCAAGGTTGAAATTTAATTTTAACGCCGCTGGAGTAAAAGTAAAATAAATTAATATCCTCGCAAGCAATTGTCCGTCTTGCATTGCTACTCATGCAAACTTCCACGCTCGCAACACAAAGTATCATTTTTACTCTTAATAACATAATTTAGGTACTATTTTCTGATACTGAAAATATACTCTTTGAAACATTCAAAAAAATGTATGTTACCTACCCAGGAGTTGCAACTATCAGTAGTTCCCGACATCCTGTTATCATTTATCGTATTTTATCACATAGTATCAGAAACACATGTAAAATATTGTAAGAAACATTATAGTCAGTCTGGACATGTAACTTGCTTTGAAAACATTAAATTTATTATTTGTGAATAAAATAATTATTTTTAAAAACTCATAAACCCAAACCATGAAAATAATTTATATATAAAAAAATCCGATTTAAATTAAAAACTTTTTTTTATTTTTTTAAACCTTGTTAGGGTTAATCAGTTCCGTTAATAAATTGACAGGTTAATACACGTATAATGTAGAATAATATATTAAAGGACGAGCTTCATTAATGTCACATTCCTTTGTGAAATTAAAACAATACGCAGAGAGAGTGGAGAAGTAGTATTCTTAAGTACTGAGAATTCTATTACTAATTTTAAATTTAAAATGAAATTCTAAGCAAATCTTTGTTTCTATTTACCAGGGTATGTAACCGGTTAAAAAAAACGGTTAATAAAAACCGGTAACCGATATTTTGAACGAAAATTGCGAACTTTAACCGTAATTTTAACCGATATTTTTTAGGCCGAAAATACCGGTAACCGTTAACCAAAAAAAAAAAAATAAACCGGTTTTAACGAACATTAACCTTTATTTTAATATCCTTTAGCGAGAAAAAATTTTAATATATATTTTTTACATCTGTGTTTTCTATTTGTATTTGAACATGACAGTTTTTACAATTAACATTTTATTGGAGAGTCATAAATGTAGGTAGTCTCTTTGGCCGTTAAGGTTACTTAAAAAGTCCCAAATAAATACGGCCTTTGTCAACACAGGCAAATTAAAAATTTTAAAGTTTTTCTGAAGATATTACGGGAATTTTTGTGAATATTCATTAATTAAATTGCTTTTTTTAATTGTTATATTTTTCTCAGATGGTAATTTTTTATTATGTTTTAAAATTAATTATTCTGTAATTTTTTTTAATCAAAATTTTTAATTAATTTTTTTAATTAATTTTAATTATTTTTTTAACCGATATATTAACCGGTTTAAACCGGTTTCCAATTTTCAAAAACCGGTTTTTGAACTAAAACCGTTATTATTATAACGTTCTCTGTAAGGGTTAACCGTTAACCAGTATTTTTTTCGGTTACATGCCCTGCTATTTACCAAGATTTAACATTCTATAACCTTATAATATTTCAGTAAATTCATCCACCTAACAAAATTTGAAATAAACGTACTTGACTGACAGGATTGTAACTAATTTTTCCATTACAGCATGATTTAGTTGTAGGACAAAATCTATTGTGTCGAAAGGATTGTTTAGATGTGACATTGGTTGTGTACGCATGCGTGTTGCATTATTAGTCCGTCACACATATGGGGCAATTGCAGATAGCAAGCGGTCTCGACATTGCAGACGGGGTAATGTACTAGGGGTGGGGGAGGTCCATGCATGTCCCACCATACTCCTGCTATTGGCAGGCAATATAACCCAGGCCCACGCAAAAATTTATTGCCAACAAGAAAGCAGCCGAGCACTACTTGCTTCAGAATCAAAGCACGGCACAAAACATATTGCAAAGTAAACTACACATATTACGTATGTGGTTGTAACAAAAATACTGTTTTCTCAGCCTTGTTTGGTAGCTAAACATTTTTATTTGAGACATTGTTGAATAAACAATACTTGTTTATATGCAATCATTTCCGATGTTCAAATTAATATGCTCAATTCAAATTAGTGGCAAAAGTTTACAATTTTTTTGTATTAATTTTACGGACTGCGCATGCGCGTGTCTGTGAATTTTAAGATTAGGGCTAATATAACCAATAAAATGGGAATCCTTTTATAATTATTCAATAAATACATTAGATGGTTGTAAAGTAAATGTACTAATTATTAATAATTCATTTGAATATATTATGAATGATGTTTTTTGGTCCATGCTAACTAATAATTGTAGGCATTAATTTGAAGACTAATTTGACTATTGTAAATATAGAATTATTTGTTTTAACATAATAATTTTATACCTATACAAATTTTAATACACATATTGTTATATTTCATTGTTAAATATGTTTATCAGTGGCAGCTCGTTGCTTTAAATCATAGGGGTGCTGCAACTTACGAAATTTTCTAAGATCCTGTAAAATAATAAAAAAAATGAAAGTACATACATTATTATGTTTGTATATATTACGGATACTTTTCTGAGATCTTCATTGTGAATATTACTAATAGTGTTCTATAATTTAAACTATGAAATATACTATGTCTTTAATTGTAATTTACAAATATGTAAAGATACGAAATAAACACGACAAATATTATGAGCACACTGTTACACTACTGATTTAGCAAAGGAACTGCTTATTTTGCAGTGCCGAATTACGCTTCTCACTGCGAGTTAAATGCTTGCGCGCACCTTGATATAAACTATCATACTATATGATATGGCACTGCAATAAACACAGAGATGCTAGCATTCTTCACCTTTCTTAGTGTTGCTAAATGTATTTTTGTAATCATTTATACAAAATAAGAGAAATATATACAATTGTTCATCATAAAATTAATTATTGTAAGAAATTATAAATAAATTAATAAATATATTCATAAATCGAGAAAACTTAGGGTACTGCAGCAAAGCCAACATACGAGCCGCCCCTGTTTGTTGTATATCTTACATGTATCAATTTACAAAACGTAGGACTCGAACCCATGACATCGTTTTTGAAACAGTTTAGGTAACGCATTGATTATGTAATTATTGGACTCTCTGTGGGAAACTAGGTAGTATAATAACCTTAACACAAAATCCTAAATTACTAAAATAAGTACAAGTATAATAAAATAAGTTAAGTAAATGTTGTATAATTTATTTATTGTTTTTCTTATAATTTTATAATTAAAAAAATCAAATCTTTTTATTATTATTCTATTTCATTATTACCTACTTCCTTTTTAATTACGAATCCAACTTTTGAATTTCGAATTTTGGATTTCGAATTTCAAAACTTAACGTGAATTTAAAATTTGACATTTCTGAATTTCGAATTATTTTTCCAAAAAAAATTTGATTTTTTTTTCGAAAATCGACAGCACTAATATAAACCAAACATACATACTTATAATATACAAATACTCAATTTCTTTCAAGTAAAAAAATTATGAAAATTTAGATGCTTTTTCACACTGCAAAGGTTTAATCAGTGACCACAATTGGAAGTGGCACTTTTCTTGAAACTCAATAATTTTTGCACAAATACTTTTTACATTTACCATCTATTTTTTTTAGATCAAAAATATGAAATATATTTGTTTCAATTATAATTCAAGCTACACAATTTCAATAAAACAAACGAGCTATTCATATATTTACAAAATTTGTTAATTGTACTTGTCAAATTTGAATTGTTTAATAGCGAGAGATAATATGATGTAACATCAGATTTTTTGTTATTTATATGATTCTGTAATATGTATCTATAGTTTGTATTCTATTTGTGATTTATGGAACAACTTTAATGGTTTTAGTTCACTTAAGTACATTGACAAATTATAATTTATCTGTACCACATTATAATTTAATGCATGAATTTATATTAAGATTTCAATTGCAAAAAAATAGTTTCGAAAAATATCATTTACCCGTACATTATCAATTATCAAAAAAATTTGTTATAAATAATAAAGAATATGTAATTTTTCGTCTGATTCATTTTTCTTTTAAAGAACTTAATTCATCTTAGATGGAGTTTAACCTTCATTCTGAAGAAAAACTCTGCTAATAGCACTTATAGGGGGCTGTAGGCTGATATTGACATCGTACACCATTAAAATAGAACAAGGACCTTCTTAGCTACTGTAAGTTAGATATCTCCTAGGATTATCCATTTGTTAATTAATCAAGATTCAAGAATATACTAATAACAGCGATAAAAAGTATATTGTCTCGTCAGGACTGTAGCAGAATGAGGAGATTTGCACCTGAAGTTGAGATGATAATTGTTGTTTTATTAATTATTTTATAAAATTATTCAACAAAGCTCAAACATATTAAAAACTTATTTCGACATTCGACAACTACAATGCAGTTCACCGCATAAGGTAATATAGTATTATATTTGTTTAGATTTGTCATTACTTTTATTGTTATGCTTATGTTATATTCCTTAAGTAATTCAACTTTCAATTCGTAATATTAACAAAATTACAATTTAAGATGTTTAAATTATAATGTAAAAAAAAATGTAGAGCATCTAGTAATGTAGTGACTTTTTAACATGTAATTTTTGCCAGCATAATTCTGGCCTTTGGGAATTGTGTTGCATGTCGGGCATTATTGGAATAGGTAAGTTAGAGAAGTGATTGTTTGAGTAACCTAGAACCTAAGCTCCTAAGCTAACAACCTCTTAGACTTTGAATCCCTATTTGGAACTTGCTGTATCTCTACAACTTCGGCAGTCTTGCAAATCTATATTTAAACTTGGATAGTTCCTAACTGAGCACGTTGTACGAGATGTATTCATTTACCTGCAAAGGTACGCATAATACAACAGAATCCAATCTTTACACTTCACTAATTAAACACGGAATTACGGTATCTCAAGTGGAAAACACATTTCTTTATTTTATATGTACCTACATGAGTTCTAACTATAATTTGCATTACAAATAGCTATCCACATTGAAAATGATATTATTATTATAAAAAATTATTTTATTTAACATGTCTTACCAAAACTTGGTAGTAGCACAGTATAATAAAGAACATAGAATATCAATATCAGTGTATATAGTGTCCGTTTTAAGAAGCAAATCATTGGTATCTCGAAAACCGAAAGAGATACGAAGTCAATTAAATTGGGGCAAAGTTGTCGTATTACTTAACCATTTCAATGACATATTCATTTTCCCGAAAAAATGCATAGGTCCTAGATCGGAGCAAAAAACTGATTTTTTTCAAATTTACTTTTTGACATAGCTTTCTTGTTTCAATTCATATAAGTTTCTAGTTTGTCCATTCACACTTTCTTACAAGGAATTGATGCCGGTCCTTTAAAATTTTTGTAACTCGACTATTTTTTGAGAAATTCATACTAACTTTCTTATGGGGTTTGAATTTGTATTTAGTACTGATAAATAGATTTTTTTTTCTTTCCACCTATATAAAACACATGTACATTAAAATAAACTAAGAAATTAAAAAAATATTCATTTTATTCAATTTCAGTCAAATATGTTTTCGAAACAAAATAAAAAATCTTTTGTTTCATACAAGTTTTTAATAGTTCAATTCAATAAACGCCAAAACTTCTACACGACAGAAACAAATACGTATGAGACGGTTGTAGCCTTTCTTGATAACGTTGAAGATATGTTCCTAAAGTAATCTGTTTATTTTGATGAGCAGAATATTAAAATCCTAACGAATTTAATTGATTAGTCAAAATTTTGTTTCAAACAACAATAATATTCTTATTTTTTTAGATGTGTTTTATATAGTTATGTACTTCTTGATTTTAATATTTAATTGACATGATTGGAATCTCCCGTTCCACCTTGTATCCCCTGCACATCAAATAGTTTGGAATAGTTATTTTCATATCAAGTGCGAGAACGATTGGTTCTCGGATGAGTGTTTTGAAGGGCAAGCTTGCGAGCACTACAATATAATGATTCCGGGAACCAAGTTAACGCAAGAGGTTTGTTCAATAAGGTTTGTACGAAAATTATAAAATCTATAACTACTTTTGTGATTATGTATTTCAAAACTAACTAATGCTGTCAATCTGTCGACATGACAGCAGTTGTTGCCCCGTTGTTGGCAACATTGTACATCAAATGCAATATTATTTTTTTTAAATTAAAAAATTATTATTAATTTATTCAATACCCCGCTATTTTCTTTGTTAATATTAGGCAAAAGAATTTTATTTTCAGCTGTTTGTGTAAACAGAGTGGAAATGAACTTAGTCATAAATTTAAGGATGAGTAGTATGATATGTATAGATTACGACAGTGAAAGATTTTTTAAAAATTCGCGTATTTAAAGGTAGTTTTTTTTTAACTAATATTTTTGGTACCACTGGACCACTGATAACTCACTTGCATTATTTATCTATTACACAAATATTTTCGTCAAAAATACTATTTAATTTAATTGTTTAGAATAATACCTTATACAACTAATTTTGGATGTATTTTTGCTTTCACTTTCGTAATCTACACATGTCATATAAAAATATTTTTTTTCTTTTACATTAACAATTAAAACTAAAACCATCAATCATCGTGATTAAAGGATGTTACATTGATATATTTGATGATCCTTTAATCACGGTGAGTGATGGTTTCAGTTTTAATTGTTAAAATAAAATATAATTTCTTCTGTATACACAAACAGCTGAAGATGGGGACAATTTTATCCTCGAAACATACAACGCAATAAAGATTATATTAGTCTGTTACAAACAATTGTCTCAATTATTGGATATTCAAGGTCGTTTTTCCTCAAAATTAAACCAAATACAGGATCCAGCACAACCTCAAAAAATAAGCAAAGGAATGTCTAAGAAATTACATTTTTTTAATGTAATTATATTTTTTATCTCCCGCCTATCAATATACAGTGGCTCACAGAATTATTCGTACACCTAAGTTTTCTATTTAAAAAGTGTAAAATAGAGTACTTTAAAAAATAATATTGACATATTACTGACTGGATCATATTCTCTCTTATTCCAGAAATAAAATGTAAGAGCCAATTATGAAAAAAAGTATTATTTTTCTTATGTAAATTAAATAAAAACAAAATGTTTACAAGAAATAGGTACACAAAATTATTCGTACACTTATGAAATCTTACATAAAACGAGTCAATATTTATAATTATAAATATAAAACATCTATGATTGCGTAATTATCATTTGTTTGAGTATTTTGTCTAAGGTTTTTTCAAAAATAGGTCACAAAAAATAAGTAGTTACGGTAGTTGAAAGGCGAATCTGTTTGAAATTACTTTGCCAGTGTAAATCTTTAAGGGAGGTTGTCAAAATTGAACGAAAATCGCACTCAAATGTTGAGAACCTTATAAGTAAATACAAAAATGAGGACCAGTAGAAAAATATTTCCCGTGGAGGCAATAAAAAATTTGTAAGTCAACAGAATAAATGATGTATTGAACGTTAAATGACATTAAATTCTAAAAATCCCCTGAATAAATTAACATTATGAATATCTGAAATTTTTTAATGGTCTATTGGAACCTAGACTATTCGAAGAACTTTAAGAAATTTTGTTTTTAATGCTGTTATAATAAAAAACGAGCCCTATAATACCAAACAAAATAGTATAAAGGGACTCGCCTTTGCAAATAGTACATTAGCACGGATTGTGTATTTTGGAAATTTGTAATTTTCCGGATGAAAGTAAATTGTACCTATTTGAGTGGAATGGCATATCTTTTGTTTGGAGAAATCCAAATTCTCAGCTTAATTACTATTATTTATGGAGTACAGTGAAACACAGCGGCAGGCACATAATAGTTTGGTGTTCCTTATGACTATACGGCCATTAAAACTAAAATTTTGTAAACTTCTTCAAATAGTCTATGTTCCAATAGATCCTCCAAAAATTTTAAATATTCTTAATGTTAATTTATTCAGAGGTACTTAGGATTTAATTTCATGTAACGCTCAATAAAGCGTTCATTCTGCTGATTTAAAATTTTCTTACGGCCCCCGCGGCAAATATTTTTCAACTAATTCTCATTTTTATATTTACTACTAATGTTCTCAATAATAGAGTACAATTTTCATACAATTTTGATAACTTCCCTTAAAGATTTACACTGGCAAAGTAATTTCAAACAGATTCTCCTTTCAACTACCGTAACTACTTATTTTTTGTGACCTATTTTTGAAAAAACCTTATACAAAATATTGAAACAAGAGATAATTACGCAATCATAGATGTTTCATATTTATAAATATAAATATTCATACTTTATAAGTAAGATTTCATAAGTGTACGAATAATTTTGTGTATCTATTTTTTGTACACATTTTGTTTTTATTTAATTTACATAAGAAAAATAATATTTTTATAATCATTGGCTATTGCATTTTATTTCTGGAATATGAGAGAATATGATCCTGTCAGTAATATGTCAATATTATTTTTAAAAGTACAAAATTTTTCACTTTTTAAATGAGCCACTGTATGTATAGATAAGAGAGGTATTGTTTTTATTCAAATTTCTCGAGTGTGAGTTTTGAACATATGAGCAGGAATTAGGGTCCCTAAATTACGATTTTACTATATTTTCCGTGTATACCGTTTTTTCTGATAAGACGCCTCTAAATTCATTTCTTCGCAAATTACGGTATTATTAAACATAAAGATTATACCTATAATTTTCTACCGGCCAGCATAATTAGACTCTATATAACTTTTTTCTGTTTCTGTAAAACAGAGTTATTTTACAAAATTTAAAATTATGCTGTTGTCAAATTTGACGTAAATAATTTTCAAAGATAAAATAAGTAAATATGAAACTTTTTATTGTAAAATACAAAAGGATGGAAGAAATATACAAGGAATTGAGTTTATTTACGCCAAAAATAACTGTTTCCTCCGATTTCCGATGCACTATTAGAAATTTGATGCAATGAAATTTCAGATATGTATTAAATTAAAAACATGCTGAACAAACTAATTTTGAAACTAAATATTTAATGTATTAATTTTTTTTAATAGAATATATTACTACAGTGGTGGGAGGTAATGTGTTGGACACATCAGATTTTTTAATAAATGCTGTAGAAATAAGAGTGCTTTTCCAAAATTTCCCGCTCGTTAATCTGGGGAAGACCTGGGAAGTTAAGATTACCGACGTTGCTTAGGTGACACGAATCAACAGATTTTATAATAAGAATGCAAAAACAAATTTACCTTAAAACTGACTGAATGTATATATTCTTCGTATTAATTAGACAAATATGATTAGTTTAGAAATTTGATATTGTTTCCACTGTATTTAAATTGAGGTCCGTACTATTTCAAAATGCTCCACATTGTCTCATTGTCAGAACTGCAACCCTACATAACATAAGTAAATATTTGTAGAATTAAATCTAATTGTAATCAAATTAAATTTATCCAAACATTCGTTATCCGGCTGAAATATTATTCGTTATATCACTAATATCATTGTTTAAGAAATTCTACGTAATTAGATTCTCTCACACAATAATTTTTTTATGTAGAATAACAATTCTAATTATTTATATATTTATTTTCTGTTTCATTATATCCTGATATGAAATTTTAAAATGTAATATAGAGAAAATATTTCATGCATGTAATAAAATCTTTCCTAATTTAGATTCCATCATTGTTTGTTAGTTTATTCTAGTATTATAAATTGAAATATAATGAAAACCTTTCGAACGTGTATGAAAATCTAAAATGAAATCTTTTTTCGTGCATCGTGTAAAATCAAACATAATCGTAAAAACTAACACCTGTTCTGATTTTAATCCGTGATACAAACATACTTTTTAATCTGCTTGTTTCATCCCCTCATAAACATCGTAGTTTACTATCCCTTGCAAAAATACAATCTTTTTGTGTTGATATATGATTACATGATAGCAAATACAATATTGCTAACTCCTCGTATGTTATTTACATTTGCAGATGACAATTATATAGAGAGATAGTTTGTTTATGGTTATTAGTGAATGAGGTGTGGGCAACGTGTAGTGTAGTGGGTAATCCTGGCACCGGAAAGTAGCCATTCACACGTGCGGGCGGAAGTAACGGCTTGGCAGGTGGGTAAACACGTGTTTAATATCAATTAACAGCCGAGAGGTGAGGCTCCATCATCGCACCTCCACCGAGACAGCCGGATACAGCCGCCCCAAATCACCCACAATTACCTAACCTACACCTACCCGTTTCAACCAAATCATTCACGAACTATCCAATATCAACCGGACAATCACCTCAATGTTCCATTTGGTTTTAAATCAAATGTTTTTAGTTTAGAAATAGTCTCACAACATATCGTTCACAAAATAAGATTTTCATTAGGTTTAGAACGTAAAAAATTAAATAAATCAATAATATAAAATACTTTGAGAACCTTATACTGACAAAATACGTGGTTTACATTTATGACAGTAACCAAAATTAATTTTTCTTCGCGATAAACATAAAGTTCGGAGTTTCCATACTTTATGTTTCACGTATGCACTTCTACACGCATTGTGAATGTTTCCACTTAGATACACGGTCTCAAACTTTCTTAATCTTAAACACAATTGTAAACCTTAAAACTACCGAAAGAATGTTACTTTCACCCCTATTAGTATATATGGAGCGCAGATCATTTTTGTTAAACAAAAACTAATATTTTACCTCAACTCTTTGTTGAAGTTATCTAGGTATCTTAATCAATTTTGACATTGAAATAACTTCAATATTTTTTTATGTTGGCAATTATGGCTGTACTCATATTTATAGAAACGCACGTACATGAAGTAAACGACAAAAAGCATTACAAATCTGTGTAAATTATATATATTCCGACATTGTAATCAACGAAAAGGTGCCATTTTCATTTATTTGATCCTCAATACCTGGGAACACCCAGAAATAACAACACTCATTTAATAATTTTCGGATTACAATTTTATTGCTAGCTAAATAATTGAGAACCTAGAAGATTTTAATAATAAGGTAGTCGAAAAATTCACAAGAAAAAACCAAGAAGAATATTTTTTTGTTGTAGTAAACTATTAAAACATTACAAATTGTATTTATGGTACCTATAATTTATATCCTTTTATCTATCATATTAACCAAAGATGAAAAAACCGATCATTAATGTAATTAACAGGGCCTCAAGTACCATAAGATACTTGTTTCTTGTATTTTACCCTAGCGATCTAAATTGTCAGCAATGTTGAACTCAGGGGAGGTCGGGGTCGGATTTTCTCCTCCTCTAAAATTGAATTCCTCCCTGGACGAATCAATTTCAAATATTTCAAAATATATTAATATGGTATCTATGTTATTTTTTTCCGGCAGATTGAGTGTTTTTGGTACCTATTGTAAATTTATGTCGGACCTACAGTTATCATTTATGGACCTTTTTAAATATATAAATAACCGCTGGTTGTGCATCACTATGTTAATATATAACTTTTAATGTAGAATATTAAAAATCAATTTCGTGGATTCCAAATTTGTTATCAGCTTACAGCTTACAGTCATTGCAAGCAATTTTCAGGTTATAGTTCTTTCTGTATCGATATTTTAATTATTCAGCTGAGATTTTAATATAAGATATCACATACTCAACCTGTATGGACCCGGGTTCGTAACTATTTGTAATATTATAACCCTTAAAAACTAATTTTGCAGAATTTGGCATCAGCAAATGTAGTATTAATCTGTGAAAGATCGAGAGATCTAACTATGTTATTTTCTATGTTATTTTCTATGGAGAGATAAAGATGATAAACGATGCAGCTGTAAATAGTTAGAAATAAATAGCAAAGAGATATAATTTCCGTGAAACTACTGCTAGATGAATTATTATCTACTAAAATCAATTTTAATAAATCCTTTACGGATTTTATTGATTTTAGTCCAGCTGCAAAACACCGATGAAAACTTAACGGTTGTTGTTAAAACTCTGATATATCATCTTCATAAATTGTACACAGAACACAGATTTTCAGTCGTTTCTTGTAAATCGTTGTCACTTGTAGAATTTCACTATCTAAAATTTTAAAATTATTTACTATTAATTGTAAACTGGTTGTTCTATTTTTGAACTGATTGATATCCAATGTGTTGTAAAAAACTTCTACTTTAAAAATATCACCAAATGTGTGTTTGTAATACATATTTGTAATTAGCGATCTGTAAGTAGATAATATTTTTCTCTACTACTTGCTGCTGTTTCAATGGGGGTTTCCAATACAACGCCTTTTTAAAATATATATATTGCATATCAATTTTGGTCGTGAGTATATTATAATAAAACTAAAATAATATGTAATTGTTGAATACTTTATTTAAAAATTGAAATTAAAATTTTATTTAAATGACCTTGTGACGTCATTCCCCTGATCAGTGTTGCCAACTATAAGTATATAAGTTTTAATTTCATCGGTTCGCAACACTGCCTCCGATAGCTAGCTTCATGTGGTAAAATGACAGTGCAACAGGTATAAAACAATATTTAACAATAATAGCCACAAAGAAAATTGCAAATATAAAAGCAGCGATAGCAAGAAAATCTAAATAATATTCATTCATAACTAAAATAATAGTTATTTATGATACTAGTGTGTGAAGGAATACTTTTAGGCATGAATTACGGAGTTTAAGGCACGAGCGAAAGCGAGTGTCTTAACCGTAATGAGTGCATAAAAGTACTTCACACATGAGTGTCATACAATATTTTATCTACGAACCAATTAGAAAAATAAATAGAATTGTAATAATTTATTATATTTATATAATATGACAGGTAGACAGGTGATGGTAGGTTGCGTTCAGTATACTTCTGAGATGACACCGATGCAATGTCACCAATTTGAGATAAAACTCTTACATAAAATCCAAATACGATAATTTGTACTATATTTTTCTGCGATACTATAGAGTTAGCAGTACTAACCGGTGTTTTACATTACCATTCTTTCAAAAACATGTTTTTCATTTGTTAAAAGAAATGTTATAATAATGAAAGTCCCATTTAATTTACATTGTTCTTTTAGGCATGATTTAGTTTCATTATTAAACGATTTCATTAATGACACACTTCACATGCAATAACTTGCAAAATAATGGAATCATTACAGGGTGAGAGTAGATAAAATACTTTATGTATAAGTATATTCTTTTTTCATTAAATATTATTATAAATTCAGTACCTGATATTTATATCCTGCCTGGATTTCAAAATATATGAGAACACACACACGTGGTAACTGGTAAATGCATCTATCGAAAGCATGAATCACGAAAGCAGGTTATGTTTATATTCAATGTTTGAATTTAAGCGGTACTCGTAGCCTAACTTCACTTCAGTTTTTTAGCTACTTATAGTTCTATCTCATAGCGCACATGGACTATCTTTTTCTAGTCAGGGGAATGACGTCACATCCATTGTCCGTAAACTTTATTAATTTTTTTCTCGGATACTATCAACTTTTTGGAAAAATAAAAAAATATGGGTCTAATATTTTGTTTTAAAGTTTATCATATAAAAAAATCAAAAAAATCTTGGAAACCCCCATTCGAATCGGCGCTCACTAAACAGTGAGCCACTGCTGTATACAAAACGTGTATTACTGTTATAAAATAAGGATTTTTTTTTTTGCATTAGAAATATGAGAACAATGAATTAAACATACCTACATATAAATAAATGTTTAAGAAAAATTAATTTTCAAGGCGCAATAAAAACTTTATTAAAGATAGCTAGGCCCATATCGATAACAACTGACGACCGGAGTACGGACTTCCAAATACAAGAGTTACGGTCGGTTCAGTAAGGGCCACAGCTATATTTTATTATTTATAAGAGAAAAATTGATTTGAGATGATTGAGTGATTCTCGTATAACTTTTTGTCAGTATTTGTTTTATTTGTCATGGATCATATTTTGCGTCCGCCATATCAAAACTAGACATTCCATTGATATATAGTTGAACCCAACATTATTTATCAATTTAAAAGCAAAAAATATTTCGTCGTAAAAATTTGGTGTAACATATGAGTATCATTTATTGTGCAGGCATTATAAAGTGTTGTTTTTGAAGCTTGTAACATATTGCTTACATTATTCAGCATTTATAAATGTCCGAATAATTGAGACCCCAGAGTTCAAAGTTGAGTAATACCCGTGTATATCCAGATGGCTTTGCTTGATTAAGCGCTTGTATTTTGTTCATGGGAATAGTTGAGGCTGAACTAATTTTATTAAATACAAAAACGTGGGTACCGCCACAAATAGCGAGTAAAATTACAATTAATCGCTGCGGTCCCAACTGACAAATTGCTGGTTTGTTTTAATGCCAAATCCTATAGTTTCGGGATTTTTAAACTGACACTAATGTGTATAATACAAAAACGCAGCAGCATTGTATACAACAGGTTAAATTTTATGTAGGCCTGCAGTACTAATTATTTTATAAAATAATAATTTTTCTACTTCTAGCTTTATTGCTAGTTTGTTTATGTTAAAATTATTTTTTTAAATTATTTCCAATTTTTTGTATATTTGGTTCTAATAATTTGTTGCACAATTACCAAAATGCGGCCCATATCGATTATTTTTATTTAATTTTTTTTTTAAACGTGTGGACATACATGAGTCTTGCCAATTACCTAGAAAAAATTAAATTTTAACTCTATTCTATAAATACTAAATAATAGTTTTTCAAGTGGATATTGTTTGAAAAATATTTTTTGAGAATAGAAACCTACAAAAAACTGCATCTTCAATTTTTTAATAAGACATCCATTTCTAACTATATATAACAAATTCTTTTGTTTTGTCTTTTGAAATTATCAACTGGAATTTTAAAGTTTATGTTGGGATCCCATACATGTTTCAACAGATTTTTCCATTATCAATAAAATATTTATTTTTAAACATGTATCATATAGACAAAAAAAATTCTAGATATATTTATTTTCTTTCACATTTTTTTATACAATTTAATAATAATAACGACAGTGAGGTTTGGAATTTGGTTAAGTATGTTTAATGTAAAAATTTGAAAAAAGTACAATGTTCTTAGAAAGGGCTCAAGCTTTCAATGAATCTATCAAAAAGTAATTCCAACACTTTAGAAAGAAAATTGTTATCCTGTTTTCCAAAACATGACTCTCATCATCAACTATATCAGTTATTGAAAATGTTTGGCTTTACAATAACATATTGTATTTCAGAAACTGATATGGAGATGGTCGACAATTTCAAAACTGTTATCATCGATTTTTTACATCACATTATGCGACATGTGGAGGGGCACATTATCGTACAAAAATAAAATATTTCTTTCATTTCTTTTTATTATGAGAAATATGAATACACACACATTAAAATGATTAAAATTGAAATGTAAAAGGTTTGAAATGCGCTGATTCATCAAATCTCAATGTGTAATTATACAACCCTTCTTTGCACAGGCGGCGAGTGGTAAAAAAGTATAAAACAAATTAATATTAATATAATTTTAATAACAACCTAACCTAACTTCGCTTGTGTATAGATGAGAAGAGGTAAAAATGTATAAAATAAATTAATAATAAAACAATTTTATTAATTTATAGAGTTTACGAAGGAAAAGAAGTATTTCATATTTTCATTTTATCATAAATGTTTCTGGCACAGTTAAACTTTATAAAAACTTGGTTGAAATTAATTATTAAAACGTTACCAGTTTTTACACCTAGAATTAAACAAACGAAATTATCGCAATCTAAATTCATTAAACTCCGCTCAAACAAAAAACTTGTAAGTGGTTAAGTTGGCCATAATAACATCCACCATAAATTACAGCATACAGGAGTGGATAAAAAGCATTGTCACGCATCCCTGCGCGCGACGTGGACATGTTAAATATTTACACAAGACTCGAGCTTCGCTCTTAATAAATCCTCGCGTCGCAGCCGCCTTGAATATTATTCCAGGCACAGGCGACGCACTTCTTATCACCCGCGGAAAAAATCCCACGAAAAACTAAGTGATACCGTCGCCCAGCGATGACTTATCACATACAGCAGACCGTGTTGCTGCTGCCTTATTGATTTTGTTTGTTGAGGATCCCACAAGTTTAATTGTGTTTGGTGTGAAGATTGATGCGTGATTAGTGCTGAAATATTGCGCAAAGCTATAAGAAACACCCACAAGCCACTTCTCCTTCTCAAACACTGCGCAATCTTTGCTCTTTTCACAATACAGAACAAGTACCAAGTGACCCATTTCATAATGGGGTCATACCACTTTATTTCCTAAAATTTGACTAAGGTTAGTAACACAAGTTCATATTTTAGCTTTCGGAAGTTTCCAAAATTTAGGATATATATTTTTTAAATAATACAATTAATTTAAATTTATCTCACGACGTAACCAAGCAACGGAATAAACAGGCGCTCAACTCACTAGTGGTGAAATTTGAAACTAAATCTAAAATCTAAAATTTATACATAAATAACATATATTTACCTTCTACTGAAGAGTTTTCAAATTAGTTACAAATACATACAACAAAACTTTTCTAGGTTAGATGACCAGAAGCCAAGGACATGTCATGTTGTAGTACTACTACCAAAATAAAACGTTTTATATGTAACTTTAAAGAAACAAAATATTACACAAATTAATTTACAGTTTTACACCATAAAGTAAATTAAACAATTATTAATTATTGAATAAATGGTAAAACGACATACAAAAAATGTACCTATAGTAGCGTACTTGGTTAGAACTATATAAATGATTGCTTACTGGCATCAAGGTATAATGCCGCGAAATTTTATTAACAATATAATGTATAAAAGTTATAAATATATATAAATTATCAATTAATAAGTGACTGAAATGATCTAAAGTTTAATTATTTACAAAATAAGTAGATTTTTTTGTATGACCCCATTTCTTGCGACCTACTTAAGTTCCGCAAATTACAACTAATCTTCCAGCATTTAACAATATTTTGTACATTTTGGTATACAAAAAATTATAATATACATATAAAAATAAATTGTAAAACATAAATATGAAAAGAACACTTTGAAGAAATATAAAAAAGAAGATTAACATTTCGGTTTGATTAGAAAGTTGCAGTAACGACATAGACGGGATACAACGACTTTATCCGAACAAATCTTATCATTACTCAACAAGCGTATCGTTCTTCAGTACTTGCTTCATAAATTATGCGTCTTTTGAAAGATTAAACAGCAAAGACAACAAAGTGCTGGTTATAGTTTTATATATGAAATTCTCGTTGTAGTACTTGATACACTAGTGCAGTTTAGTAGCGGAGAACAATTACGAAATAATTATTACAAACATTTTTTTTTACATTGGACAAGCTTACGAATAATAGTTTAACAACAGTACCAGTAGCGTGCAGTTCATATGTTCAAGGTGTGCAGTGCACATCCTGGATAAAATAGCAAAATAAGATTATTTTATTACGGGAGAAATATTAGCGCGTTGATACTCTGAACGAGTAGGCCAAGTGCATTCGTCCCTTGTGCACGGTTAACGCAACTCATTCATACAGGCAAGATAGGATGACAGTCACATTACGAAATTAAGAAATTTAATCGCCACGTGCCCGTCCCTCGCGTGCACTGGAAATTATGCACTTTCATAGAGTTAAATAATTCTGACTTGCGTGTTCTAATCTAATTTATATCTAAATTTTATTATTAGGTTAATATTTATATAAAAATAATGTTTGCAATACTTTTAATTTGTGTTTCAGAGTATTCTGTTATCTGTAAGTATTTAATTATTACTTATTCAATACTATTACTGATTTATTGAAATTGATATTTCTTCAAAAAATTAAATTATTAAAGCTATGAGGACACCGAAGTGTAATTTGTCACAAAAAAATAAAGGCAAAAAACAAGAATGTGTGCGCCATTTTCAAAATTCTATATATGAAAAATTTAAATGGTTGTTTTATTGACCATGTTTATCTTTTGTTACAATTGACAAAGTTCAGTATTGAAGCAGTACTGCTAGCATGTATAATTTTGTTATTAATAATATTACAAATATTCTTTATTAAGATAAAATATTTTTATTTTTGTGAATTTTATCTGTTTCCATTTTTAAACTTCTCAAGGGTTGGATTTGTTTACATTTAGTAGGCCAGGTCAGAAAACACTTGCCACATACGGAAATATTGTATACATTCCACTATCTGTATTTGGAGCATAGGCGTTGATTTCACGAATTTTTATACGGTATTCATACTCTCGTAGATTATTATATAAAATTATATCGTTGTTTTAAATATGTTCGGATGTGCAAATCAAGTATTTTAAATAACAGAAATATCGATTTCAGTATCATGTTGGTAAAAACCATGTACTTTCAGTTATCATTTAATTACAAATAACTTTAAAAACATAAAGTAGATAAATTATTATGTATTTGAATCATTCTTAAAGTCTCTAAAATGATGTGTTATTACAACACAGCAGTTCAAATATTCCGTAATAAAATACGCCCTAAATAAATAAGACATTAGATTTTAACTAATATAAATTTACCTATGTCACGCTAGGACAAGTAACACAATATGATATTTGCAGATGGTACTGCTAATTTAAATAAATATGTAATGTAACAGACAATATAATGTTTTTGTTAGAAATGCACAAATGTACTAAAGTGATCATCCGCACGCCCATGGACTCTACGTCCTGGCGCTAAAGCCAGATGGCCAAACCACTTAAAAGGGACAGACTGCAAGACGCTGAGCCTGTACCTGCATGGTTGATATGCAGATTCTAGAAGATTCCACGATCACGCGTCTGGATCGTGGTGGCGAGGGAAGACGCTACCCCGAAACGCCCTCATTCTGAAGGAGAGAAGAGGGATATTTGTGTATATAAGCCGAGTCCAAATCGGTACTCGAGGAGTCGGCTCCAGGACTCCACTTATATTTGGCTTGTCCGAAGTAAGTCTACCTAGTCTCTTGACTTCAATCCTTTCTCTTACCTCTTTTCCTGACTTTGATCTATGGTTGCACCAGGATCGGGTTAACTCTTTTCTTAACTCCTTTTCTGACTTTGATCTATGGTTGCACCAGGATCGGGTTAACTCTTTTCGTAACTCTTTTTCTGACTTTGATCTATGGTTGTACCAGGATCGGGTTAACTCTTTTTCTAACTTGAATAACTGTCGCTACAAACACCATTTCCCCAGACCTAACTCGGACAAGCTAGGTATGTGTCTGTTATTTTCTTTATATAAATATCTCTAAATGTTTTATAGTTGTCACAATGATATCATATTTATATTAAATATAACCGATCTAATATTGGTTGTCTAACAATTGTAATTTGCGAGACTTTGTGCTCTGCATAAACTCTCAGGCTCAAGAATGTGCCGTATCAGCACGAACGAACGTTCACTTGGGTATAAATAAACAATACACAACCGTAGTGCGGCACCGGCACTACGAGGAGCGTGCGACCACTCAGTGGTAATCGCTTTAGACTCGCCAGCTCAGCTGGGGGTCTACCCCAAAAACACTGGGCCTCAGGCAATGCCGAGCGCCCCCAGAAACAAAAGATATCAGAGCAACGGCATGCCGACTCTGAACCAATTAATAAAAACCCACACAAACCAACACGCACACACTTACAACTGTCAATGACTTCCAATATCAGTTTGGTCGCAATGACTCAATTTTACCATAAATGATTGTAATAAATTATTGGGACAACTCTTTATGAATTGAATGCAATATTTTTATATGATTGTTAAATGTTCAAAATTGTCTCTCTACCTGAGGTTTTGGCTGTGGTTTCCCTCAGGTTCATAAGGTGAATACCAGAGAGCGTAATATTCCACAGCACTTTCCGATTTTATTTAATTATAATAAATGCACAAGTCAGATATTTTGTCTGTCTTTTGGAGTGAATATCATTCTTTTATTTTATCAAATACCTGTCCCGATTCCTCCAATTTTAACAGCTACTCTGTATTACGACGATGAAGGGTTACTTATTTAAATAAACACAACGTAGGGTAAGTTAAACCTTCCACTAAACGATCTTTGGCTAATGTATAATTGTATGTACGGAGGAGGTGGGTACGTACTGTTACAAAAATGGTGCCGTGACCAGGATACAGAGTCTTAAAAGCTGTTAATTGGGGGAGAGGACAGAATATTTGATAGAAGAGTGATATTTATCAATTAACAAATTCAGCGCGTTATGTGATATCTTAAATTTCGGAATCGGTTCGGCGCGCCAGATGGTATGTTTCGGGGTATAAGGGATTGACCGAGACATGTCAAGTTGTAATATAATAACCAGATGTTCTAAAGTAAATTGCAAATAATGAAATAAGTCAAAATAATTAAATAAAAACAAGATGAAGAAAAAATTGCTAAATTGTTTAATAATTATTTTATGCTGTCTATAAATTATTTGCAACTTGTTGCCCGGTCCAAAATTAAAATTGAATTCAATTATTTAAATTAACAATAATGTGAGATCTGTGGTTCAAATCCCAGCATCGATAAATCATTAATTATAAACCGCTGCATACTAGTGATTCTGAACTAAAACTTATTATAAAGGCACGAGACCTTTGATTCAGAAATAAAATATTAACTTTCGTATAGATTAGAAACAAAAAAAAATATAATAATTATTCTAACAATAATTATTTTTGTCAAAATAAAAATTTATCTGATTAAAATCATATGTAGGTTTATAAAAAGAGATTCTATTTTCTTTCCTGTGTTTGGAAAAAAAATATTATTTATATAAAACTAAATTTTCAAAACAAATTAAAATTATGCTTGTAATCAACAATGAAATAAAATTAACATTAGTAACGCAGATGCATTCCCTTATATCGTGAAACAACCCATAACACTTAAAAAGGTCTTTTGACCTGAGTGCAGAAATAAGTTTAAAAATATTCCAAGTTTTGTGAAACATCTGGAATAGTTTACGACGGGTTTAAGTGTTTGAAATGATACGGTGATGAAAGTGTAATGTCAACAATAAGAAACAACAATGAGGAACTTTAGTGTCCAGTGTCCAGATAGGAGCAGAAATTCAAAAAAACCAAGACGTGTACCGGTGTACCGAACAAGAATATCGGATTACCGACACCAACTAGGAAATTAGCACCCCGAAGGAGGCCATCGACCCCAAACACTTGAGCCGTTAGCTTGTAAGAAAAAAACCAACCATTGCATCCACAGGAAGAATGTGATAAAATAGGCCATGACCTAATAAACAAAGACCAGGAAAGCCCAGGAAGAATATCAGTAATTTCTCAACAATTAATTACTGAAACCTATAAATCAAATTGGAAAATTTCAAGAATGAAGAACGAAGACATTATGATTTCACAAGATTCACATTACAATTTGCAATCAACGTATATGGGAAATGATTCCAAAATATAACAGGACGTGCTATCACAAGATTCCAAGATTCCAAGTATATAGTACAGCTTTAGATGAAGAATAGGATTACATCTGAAATTGGGTAAAGATTAGTACCAGTAATTTATTCGACTCAACGTTATGTAGGGTAAGTCAATATCATATGTTTGTAGTGCAATTTAGTGTAATGAAATATATATCAGTGAAATTTAGTGTAGTGTAGTGTGTAGTGCAATGAAATATAAAAAGATATTCTATTCTTATTGAAGTGATAAAAGCCAGATAAATAGTTCGAGGATAATATGTAATCTGCAAAAAAGATAACAATCATCGTCACCATACATATAAGAAGAACAAGGATTGAAATGTTTGCAGATATAGTATATTATTGGGGGAGTGCAGCTACCGACTACTACAAATGAAGAAAACATCAGTACATCTACCGACTACTACAAAGGAAGAAAACATAAGTACATCCACCGACTATCACAAATGAAGAAGACATAAGTACACCCACCGACAACCATAAATGAAGAGGACATAAGGATCAGCTTTAAAATTCAATAAAATTAGTGACGCTCAAAACAACGACAGGACGTTTCATCAACAAGGATTTTATTAAACCCAGTAGAAATCATTACTAATTTAAGTAAAACACCAAATAAATCACTTGCAGGGCTAGAGGACAAAAAGACATATCCAGAAGCACCAACGACGCCGCCTTCCTCTACAACTGCCTTACAAGAACCAGAATTAAAGAAAAATATCAACCAAAATTATCAACAATCTACAACAACTTTGGTTTCCACATTCTTGGCCATATCAAAATCAGCACAAAGAAACATCGCGGGAAGAACAGTGGTTGGTGACAAAAGATAGTGGTAAGTTAGGAGAACTTATACTTTGTTATAAATTAAAATCAATTGTTACATAGGTACTAATAAAAAAAAGGAAATTTATTGCCTAATCTCACCGATGTTTTATTATATAAAAAAAAAAACACCAAATATTTATTTGTTTAGTTCTATTTACGGTTGTGCACGGTACTCGATGTAGATAAAAGTAAATAATTATAAGAAGAGTGAATGCCAAGAAATGACTATAAACTAACAAAATAATAATGCATGAGATATTTAATGTATCCGCTCACCTGATTGTTGGCTAATACAATTAAATATCTGGGGGAGTTTGAAGCAGTACTGCTAGCATGTATAATTTTGTTATTAATAATATTACAAATATTCTTTATTAAGATAAAATATTTTTATTTTTGTGAATTTTATCTGTTTCCATTTTTAAACTTCTCAAGGGTTGGATTTGTTTACATTTAGTAGGCCAGGTCAGAAAACACTTGCCACATACGGAAATATTGTATACATTCCACTATCTGTATTTGGAGCATAGGCGTAGATTTCACGAATTTTTATACGGTATTCATACTCTCGTAGATTATTATATAAAATTATATCGTTGTTTTAAATATGTTCGGATGTGCAAATCAAGTATTTTAAATAACAGAAATATCGATTTCAGTATCATGTTGGTAAAAACCATGTACTTTCAGTTATCATTTAATTACAAATAACTTTAAAAACATAAAGTAGATAAATTATTATGTATTTGAATCATTCTTAAAGTCTCTAAAATGATGTGTTATTACAACACAGCAGTTCAAATATTCCGTAATAAAATACGCCCTAAATAAATAAGACATTAGATTTTAACTAATATAAATTTACCTATGTCACGCTAGGACAAGTAACACAATATGATATTTGCAGATGGTACTGCTAATTTAAATAAATATGTAATGTAACAGACAATATAATGTTTTTGTTAGAAATGCACAAATGTACTAAAGTGATCATCCGCACGCCCATGGACTCTACGTCCTGGCGCTAAAGCCAGATGGCCAAACCACTTAAAAGGGACAGACTGCAAGACGCTGAGCCTGTACCTGCATGGTTGATATGCAGATTCTAGAAGATTCCACGATCACGCGTCTGGATCGTGGTGGCGAGGGAAGACGCTACCCCGAAACGCCCTCATTCTGAAGGAGAGAAGAGGGATATTTGTGTATATAAGCCGAGTCCAAATCGGTACTCGAGGAGTCGGCTCCAGGACTCCACTTATATTTGGCTTGTCCGAAGTAAGTCTACCTAGTCTCTTGACTTCAATCCTTTCTCTTACCTCTTTTCCTGACTTTGATCTATGGTTGCACCAGGATCGGGTTAACTCTTTTCGTAACTCTTTTTCTGACTTTGATCTATGGTTGCACCAGGATCGGGTTAACTCTTTTCTTAACTCTTTTTCTGACTTTGATCTATGGTTGCACCAGGATCGGGTTAACTCTTTTCTTACCTCTTTTTCTGACTTTGATCTATGGTTGCACCAGGATCGGGTTAACTCTTTTCTTAACTCTTTTTCTGACTTTGATCTATGGTTGCACCAGGATCGGGTTAACTCTTTTCTTACCTCTTTTTCTGACTTTGATCTATGGTTGCACCAGGATCGGGTTAACTCTTTTCTTAACTCCTTTTCTGACTTTGATCTATGGTTGCACCAGGATCGTGTTAACTCTTTTCTTAACTCATTTTCTGACTTTGATCTATGGTTGCACCAGGATCGGGTTAACTCTTTTCTTAACTCTTTGTCTGACTTTGATCTATGGTTGTACCAGGATCGGGTTAACTCTTTTTCTAACTTGAATAACTGTCGCTACAAACACCATTTCCCCAGACCTAACTCGGACAAGCTAGGTATGTGTCTGTTATTTTCTTTATATAAATATCTCTAAATGTTTTATAGTTGTCACAATGATATCATATTTATATTAAATATAACCGATCTAATATTGGTTGTCTAACAATTGTAATTTGCGAGACTTTGTGCTCTGCATAAACTCTCAGGCTCAAGAATGTGCCGTATCAGCACGAACGAACGTTCACTTGGGTATAAATAAACAATACACAACCGTAGTGCGGCACCGGCACTACGAGGACCGTGCGACCACTCAGTGGTAATCGCTTTAGACTCGCCAGCTCAGCTGGGGGTCTACCCCAAAAACACTGGCCCTCAGGCAATGCCGAGCGCCCCCAGAAACAAAAGATATCAGAGCAACGGCATGCCGACTCTGAACCAATTAATAAAAACCCACACAAACCAACACGCACACACTTACAACTGTCAATGACTTCCAATATCAGTTTGGTCGCAATGACTCAATTTTACCATAAATGATTGTAATAAATTATTGGGACAACTCTTTATGAATTGAATGCAATATTTTTATATGATTGTTAAATGTTCAAAATTGTCTCTCTACCTGAGGTTTTGGCTGTGGTTTCCCTCAGGTTCATAAGGTGAATACCAGAGAGCGTAATATTCCACAGCACTTTCCGATTTTATTTAATTATAATAAATGCACAAGTCAGATATTTTGTCTGTCTTTTGGAGTGAATATCATTCTTTTATTTTATCAAATACCTGTCCCGATTCCTCCAATTTTAACAGCTACTCTGTATTACGACGATGAAGGGTTACTTATTTAAATAAACACAACGTAGGGTAAGTTAAACCTTCCACTAAACGATCTTTGGCTAATGTATAATTGTATGTACGGAGGAGGTGGGTACGTACTGTTACAGTATGTTTGAGTTCTATATGGCTATGATAATAAACTTACAAATTTTTTCTTCATTTTATGAGAGCAAATTTTTTTCATAAAAATATAAATTTTTGAGTGCACACCTGTTACAAAATACCACCGCACGCCACTGCGCAACACATTTAAATAGTATAAACATTTCAGATAAGATTAATGAAAAACATAAATACGAAACAAGGGTAACGAAGTCGCGACTAGTATCACAAATTTATTAGACAGCCACGATAGATGCAAACAAAGAGATTGCAACAGACGCGATCTGTTTATTACCTAAATTTAAAGTGTAAGTTGTAAGGGGATGTCACTTAGATAATAGAATTTTTGTTTACGCATTGTCTACACCAGGCGTGAGTAAACCGCCGTCCATATGCGGCCCTTCGCGATTTTTTTGCGACATAAAAAAATCATCCTCCGCTAGATAGAAATGACTTAAAATATTACTATATTGACCATTTCAACGGACAAATCTCTTATGACTAAAAACACAAAAATAATGTGAATTTATTGTATTTACATCTGTCTGTTACTTACTTAATTACTCTTATGAATGATGTAACACAAAAATAACAATTGTAACAATTACTAAGAACCGGCAAGGCAGACTGTATATTGCAAGGAAGATTTTGTAATTTATTATAAACCTTACCGGCTCTTAGTGGTAGCTCGTAGTGTAACATGATGATGAGCTACATTAATAGAAAACATAATTTTTTTAATAACAATTTTTGTTAATCAGACTCCATGGTAAACATAAACAATCTTATAATTTTTTAGTTCTTATTTTTATTATTAATATTTTAATATTTGTGCCAAAACTCTAATCTTCTGTTTTTTATTGAAATGTAATGTTTTATTACTTTTTGACACGATCTGCAGTATATGATACCCGCAAGGCAAAACAGTACTGCTTGTCATCTTTACCTACAGTACGATATACAACAGCGATCTGCCGGGTTCTCACGAGTCATTTTTTATGAATCATTTCCAATGATTCATTAGTTATGACAATTAAATGAAAAAGATTTGTTCACATGTATCATGTTTTAATGATCATATTGAGACTGATCATGTATTTATTTATTTTATAAATGGCATCGGAAAAAGTTAATTCGTAATGCAATTCGCAATATGTATGGTGTAATCACTTGAACTACATACAATACGATTTAACAACAGTCGAACATAGTATATTACCTAAAAACAGTCGAACAGTTAACAAAACTGATAGGTTTTAGCTTATGACCTTGTTGACATTTTCAATTTTAAATTATGACGCATGTTTTACGATTTTTTTTACTTTCATTTATTAATAATGATCATTAAAGTAGAACTCCTTTTCACTTTTAATGAAACTGTGAAATTATCATAAATTCTAATGAAACAAGTGTTCTGACGTTCATTTTTCATGGATCATTGAAAATGATTCATAAAAAATGACTCGTGAGAACCCGCCTCGCTCACAGTTCGAACGTCCCAGTTTCAAGATAAAATTGCGTATATTAATTGTATGTCGTACAATGTACGAAAACAACCGAAATTGTCCGATCTTAAGAGTAAGCAAACGTGATACAACGCGAGCGCACTATCTCCTTGTATTGGGGTCTAACTTTTCGAGCCCCAAAGAGAGAATCTACACAAGTTGATGAAACTTACAACGAAAACGAACTGAATTAAAGCATTTTTTTGTTTTATATAAAAAATAGAAAAATAATTATGTATATTAAAAGATTTTTTTGTTTTTTACTCTGTGCGTCTTGGTATAATTCAAGTAAATAGGTAGACAATTCACAATTTCACAATGCAATAAAATAATTTCAAATTAACTAATTTTTAATGTAATTAATTTCAATTTTATGCAATTAAAAATAATTAAATCCAATATTAAAAATATAGATTTATTTTTTGTAATCATTTGTTACTTGATATTTATATCCCTCTGTACAATATACAAATATAAAGTTAAATATTGGCATTGAGGACGAAAAATGTTTGCAGATGAAATGTAACAACCTACAAAGAAGTTAACTTTTTCGTTTGGAAATTACCCCATAAACATTTATGTTTTTCAGGGGTGGATAGAAAAAATATTTCAAAATATAATACTACTAATAGCATAATAATCTAAAATAATATAGGTCGGAACACATGCATCAAATTTCGGGATGGTGTAATTTATATAAATATCCGTAACACTCAGTTTCATTTTCATCTAATAAATTCATATTTTTGGAGAATTGTTACCAAATGATAAGTAAATCTTACCTAATTTGTATTTTAAAAATCCTAACCTGTTGATCATCTGAAATATTCGCGGAGTTTAATAATGATTCCCGTTATCGCGATAATTTTTGGACGACTACAAAAGAATAAATTTGCATGGTTTTATAGTCACATTTATTTTTATAAATGATGTTTGTATTGCAGAACATATGTTTAGTAGTGCCTGAATAATATCTGTGGGATTTATGAAGGCTTGATAATGACAGAGCAGAATCCTATTCTTGCAACGTTCTATTTGAATTGCAACATTGGTTCATCTAAAATGTCATCCTAGATAAAATCTAGACATCCATGACTGCCGGGTTTATACATTGAATCGTTAAACAGCTGCAAGCGGCTGACATTCCCAAGTCCGGCTAGTCTAATATTCCAACTTCCAACGATTAAGTTTACTCGTCATAAATTAGGTTATTAAAGTCTAAAATGGCTTCTTGATAACAAGAATTCAACTTCTGTAAGAGCTTTAGCTGCAGACTTAGATTCTAATGATGGAAAGATTGTCCTTATACTCGTATACTTACCAATAATAGACATAAAATCAGTTTTTCAAAAAAATTTGTTAATTTTTTATTATACAACCATTAAAAAAATATATTAATATAGCAAAGCTAATACATCGAACAAGTTCGTGTATAGCTCATTGGAGTGCTTTTATAGTCTAGAACAATTTATTTTTTCAAATTTTCAAAAGTAATAGTAGTTAGAGACAAGATGTAGATTAAAAAAGAAAAATGTAGACGACTGGTGTTAAAAAGTAACAGAAACATTTCTGAATTTTTAATTAAAAAAAATATAAGGGGCTCAAAATAAAAAAAAACAATGGATAAAATGAAACTCTTATTTTTAATATAGTGTTATTATAAACTGAATTATTATATATATATATATATATATATATATATATATATATATATATATATATATTATAAATTTCACACTCAGCAATGGACGATGACAGCATTTAAAGAAATCAACAATGCAAAAAAATAATGCAAAATATCGTGTTTTTAAAATTTAAATACATGCATGTATAGAACCTTAACTTCAAAATCACTGTATTATAATCTTTGTCAATTTGTTTTATTTTAATTTGAATAAATCTGCGAAATTTTCTAAATAACTGCGTAAAAACTATTGTAACGTTTTATTTATTTAGGTGAAGTGTAAAATTGATTAAAACACTAATATTTATATAACTATGTTTAATGAAAGAAATATGAATTATAAAAAATAATGAAAAATAACTAACACTAAGAATTAACAAATATAAACACTAATTTAGAACTAATTATTATTACTAAAGACTTAAACACTAAGATAATTTATTTAAACAATTATAACTACGCAATATTTATTTCTACAATATTTATATCACTCTTTATTTATATCACTATCTATTTATTTATATCACCATCTTTTCACTACACGTATCGATACAAGACTGTCCTCGCGATCTTTTGCTTGGGGTATTTATATTAAAACAGTTTATTCTAGATTATTCTCTGATTCCTTGAAATCAGAACAATGGGGAGCGAACGGACGTGTTCTGACCTGCTCGCTAGCGGTCGCCGCCCGCGCCGCCGCCAGCGCCGCGACCCTGGGTTCGCTACACTATATCAGCCGTATTCATAATACGTCAGAAAACTAGGTTTTAAACTATGCTCATGTAGTTCTGGTTTAGACCTGGTTCAAGATAGCCCATTCATGACCTATTCATATTCCTTTTCGAAACTGTTTTAAACTATGTTTTTGTAATCCTGGTTTAAATTTGATTTTGCTGGTTGCACGCTGGTTGTATCTAGTTGACCGTGGTATACTCATGCGCAGTGTTCATTGTTTTGACATTTCCAACAAGGTTTTACGCTTGGTTTTGTGGTTATACTTCTGACAAGATTCAAAGAAAAAATTGCTGGTAAGTACATATAATAATAATATAATAATTATGGAAAAATATATATAAATTAAATTTCAAGATATGGCTAAGCGTGAAGTGAACTGGACTCTCGAAGAAAAAAAGTTGTTAGTAGAGCAGATAAAGATTCATGGGAATGTAATAGAGAACAAAACCGTAAATTCAGCAACTAATTTAAAAAAGGATGAAGCTTGGAGAAATATTCAGAACGTGTTTGCAGCCCATGGTTTTGGACGAGATAAGAAAAAATTAAAAGAACAGTGGAAACGGATGAAAATGTCAGCGAAGAAAAACATTTCAAAATATAAAAAATATCAATTTGGTACTGGCGGCGGCCCTCCAACTAATTTCCCAGATGAAATCGATTATGAAATCCAAGAAATCATACCAATGGATTTCATTACAGATCATAGTGTATATGATTCTGACAGAATTATCAGGTAAAACTAAGTTTGTATTACTTAAATTTTTATAAACGTTATTTTTGTAATAAGTTTATAGGAATATACAGTAAGTAGTTATTAATAATAAGTATAAGGGAAATATGCAGCCAGAATTTTACCAAATAGTAGTTTTATTTATTAACTAATTAAAAACTGGTTTAATTAAATGTACATTTAATTATAAATAGTTTTAATTTTAACAATTATTTATTGTGTGGAATATTATTAAAATTAAAATAAAATTTAAATTAAAATGTACATTTCATAGCAATAGTACTAGAAGCAAACATGTATTTGTACCCTGATAGCGCTAACACAAGTAAAAGGTTTTAGCGCACCAGGTACTTCACAGGCACAGGCATCCACATCTAGATCGCAGGCACAGGCATCCACATCTAGTTCGCAGGCACAGGCATCCACTTCTATTTCACAGACGCAAGCATCCACATTTCATCAAGGCGGAAATATTACATTATTTCATAAAGATTTACAGGAAATACAGTTTGTGGACATCACTCCCACTCACGCACCAGCAACAGAAATTCTACAGCCTGAAGTAGAATATATTAACGTACCATCTCCAAAAGCGAAATCTACCCCAAAGAAACCAAAAACTGCTACGAGGAAAGCAATGACAGTTTACGAAGAAAAATGTCTAAATATTTATGAGAGAAAAATAAAGCTACAGATAAAACATGAAAAAGAACTGCATAACATAAGGAAGAGGTGGGAAGAAAAGATATTTAAATTAAAATATGAACTTTTATTACAAAAAAAGAATGACATATAAATTTGTTCGTTACCAAATAATTTTCTTTTTGTTTTCATTTTACAGAATTTAATTTGTTTTTATATTTATATATAATTATATAGAATTTATTATAGTTTTAAAAAATATGTATTCCTTTATTTTAATTAAAATAAGTGTTTATATAATTTTGTCTAAATATATTCCTCGGGTCATTATCATGTCTCTCCTCATTTTGCACCTCATAATTTTCGTCATCAGAATTGAAATTTTCTGTAAACAAGAGTAACTCATTTTATTACAATGCTAATAACCCATAGATAAAGCATACCTTCTTCATCATCATCATCTGTCCTTTCATCTACTGCCAAATTGTGGAGAACCGCCAATGCAATAATACTGGCTTTTGCAGTATCCATTGACATTTGCATGCCATTAAAAAAGCATCGAAACTTGTTCTTCCATTGGCCGAATAATCGCTCTACAACGTTTCTCGTTCTAATATGAGCATAGTTGTAGCGTTGTTCAGCAGCTGTTCCAGGACGAAGTACGGGAGTTAATAAGAATTCTGATGAAGGATATCCATTATCCCCTATTAGAATGCCAGTTATTTCACCAGCCTAACAAATTAAATGACGTTAATAACTAACGTTACAGCTTTATAGAAATGTAAATACCTGAAAGCGTGTTTTCAAATTGCAATCATTCCATATTCTTGAATCATGCGCACTGCCTCGCCAACGAGCAACTATGTCTCGAATTTTTGCATTTGAATCACATACCACCTGCAATAAAATGTATGTAAATTATTCTTCTATATTAAATTATTATAGTGGTTACCTGGACGTTTAAAGAAAAAAATCCTTTCCTGTTCATATACAATAGTGGGTACTCCCCACCAGGATTTTTAATTTTGATGTGAGTGCAGTCAATTGCACCCACAATATTTGGCATTTGAGCGACAGCATAGAAATCTTCTTTAATTTTCGAAATATCTCTCTCATTTTGCGGAAAATAAATATGTGTGTTAATTAAAGAAGCTATGGCTCTAGTTACTCTGGCAGTTATTCTTGACATAGTAGCCTGGGAAAAATTGTGTAAATCAGCTGTAAACAATTTTAATATAGGAAATGTCTGTAAAATATCTTATTTATTACTTACCAGCCTCACTCTGATAATTTCCTTTGGCCAAGTATCTAATAGTACTTAGAACTTGGATTTCTATAGAAATGGGCCTTCCTTTATTGTCGTTACGTCTTTGTAGCAGAGGTCTGATTTCTTCAATTAATATTTGAAGAGTCTCCTTTTTGAATCTATAAATAATTGAATAAATAGATAAATGTATTGTATTTCATATTTTTATTTATGAAATAATGTATGATATTTACCTGTAAATCTTTTTAAATTGATTGTCGTCATATTTTTCAAATGGATTAATATGTTCAAGATAAATTTTTTCTTTTCTACGACGATTTACTACATCTTCAATATCTACCATATCATTAATATTATCAAATATTCCTTGTATTTCCTCCATTTTCAATTCCTACAAATAATTAAAAATTTATGAATACGTTAATTATATAATATTAAAAAATACTTACAGCTGATATTTATGCCGATATAGAAATAATTGAACCTTAGACACTGCTCATACACGTTCCTACCAATCTTACACTGGGTTAAACTAACTTAAAACTACGGTCTTGCCGAGTCTAAATATTAGAACCGAGTTTAAACCAGATGTACCGTTAATCCTCCACTATGAATAGAGAAAAATACGGGGTTTAACTTAGTACGAATATGGTCCTAGTTTATACCTGCATTATAGCACTATGAATATGGCTGTATATGTCTGCTACGAAGTCCACCAGCAACCTTTATCGTTACTTTAAAAAATATTTGGATTCCGCAAAATACTATATTAAAGAACTGAATTCTGTTGTTATCACCAAGCAACACTGAGTATCCATTTATTTTTCACATATCTAAATTCTCACCTAAACCGATAGTCGGATATTGGATCAAGGTAATTCAATAAAATGAAACATATTTTGAATTCATCGATGTTTCCATCAAAATTTAATTATTTTGAACACTGTAAAAATATGTCACAATGTAGATTTAGTATACAATATAATAATTTTATAAAAATTTACATACAATAAGTTTTATATGTATTGATAATTACCTAAGAAATAAAATTCTAAAACTATAATAAATACAAAAAATTAGTGATGCACCGACACCACTTCTTATAAAATGCCGAGTACCCGATGAAATTTATGAAGAGTATCATACGGCCGAGTACCGAAGTATAATCTATCATAATATCACTAAATTGAACAATACTCTTGCACGTGAAGTCGCGTTGTTTGTTTCTATTCACGTTAACACATAAAGCATATATTTTTGTCGTGTTAGGTCTTCATTCAGTAAATACGATGAACATCGAAATATTTTACCTTTACTAACAAATTTTTCTCCCAAATATTTATGTTCACCTACTAGTACAGTATGTAATGAAAGATTATTTTCCGAAGCAGGAAATGTTTTTGAAACAAAAAGAAATCGTTTATTACCAGAAAATAGTTAATTATTAGTTTTTTGCATCATAACTTACAATTTCTAGGTTATAAACAATAAAATGCAGTAAATTGTTAGTAATAGGCTCGATTTCATAAACTTTTATACACTGGAAATACATGTACACATGTAATTTATGTTAGTTATGTTAATCGAGATATCTTTTTATTTTTTTGAAATTTATTGTTTATTGTAATTTCATGATTATTTATTTAAAACCTTGTGAATGTAAGCTGAACAACGAAATGTATTTTAAATGAATGTACCCGGCCGGGTAATAAGCATTACATTGTCTAATCGGGTAACATTAAAAAATAGTCGAGTACCGGGTAGAAACCGGGTACCCGGTGCATTACTACAAAAAATAGAGGAAAAGAAATTTACATATCCTTAGGTTGAAATGTATTATACAGAAATAATGGTAAGTTGTTGTAAGTAACATTGTAAATTTTATAAAATAAAATGTGTAGAAATTCAACAAAACTGTTGACAGTCTGAGGAACAAACAAAGTCTGGCAAGGTTTTGTCGAACTGTGAAATATTATAAATTAAACAGGTATTTACAAATATCCAAAATGAAAAATGAAAAGAACAACTTCCAAATTTCAATAACTGGACACTAGTCTTTAGAAATCATCTTATTAATGATTGTTCATTGACAAATTGGTTTCCATAAGCCTATAGTAATTTCTTAATAAAATATTACTGTTTTAATTTGGAACGCGTTTTACAAAAAAAAATGTACACATACGCAAATTAAGTTTTAACGGACTCATTTGACATCATTTGTAAACATCTAGATTCATCAGCTAATATTTAAATAAGCATCTATTTCTAGATATATTCTTGCTCGCAGCTATATTAGAACTATGAAATATTTAGGCCAATCATTATAGCACCTGAGTTTGCAAATTGAAACAGCAGTGTTCCCTTTGAACTAATTCTGTCACTTAAAAGTGATATTTGCAAATTACGTTCGCTTTTCGCGAACTGTGGGAATTTCCGGGCGATTCTCTCGAGTATTAATATATCGAACAATTATTAATTAATCCGAATTATGAAACAAACGTCCAATAATAATTATATTACCATACAAAGCCATTCTGTCCCAGTCAGTATTAATTAGAATGTAAACTATTCAGTCTAAACTATAAGTAATTGTTTGTATATTCATTAACAATGCAAATATATTATGCACCATTCAAATCATTACAATGAATTAACGTTTTTCCTAGCCCATCTGTTTTTGTAATACATTGTCAGCATGTTGTGCAGATTATTATTAGTACAGTTTAATTTTATTGTCTTTTGAAATATCTGCTTTAAAGTAGCAAAAAAGGGATCAATATCAATTTATGCGCTTGTAAAGATTAGTTGTTATGCTGTTTGTTTTGAAAACATTCAATGTATGTTCGGTTTCAATTATTATTGAATAAAATTCATATTTGTTTTTTCGTACATATTCATTTCGTTCTATATCATCATGAATAAACTCGGGTGTTGGCACAATTTTATTTTATCAATATTATCTTTACAGATGTGCTCAATTTACCTTCATTTAAACTACTTATTTATGTACTCGTATTTGCATTCCATAAATATAACTTCAGCTCCGAAATGTAATTTGTTGAAAATCATTTTTATTCAAACATATTCGGTTTATATTTCATTAATTTTTTGACCACGTAACATTCGCAATTATTTGTATTGAAATTTACTATCTCAATATAGAAAAATTTAATTTATCATTATAGAAATGTATCATTAATAGTAAATTGTTCAACAAGTGGAGAAAGTCGCCTATTTCACACAAGGTGTGAAAGATTCTACACGAGACGAAGTCGAGTGCTGGAATCAAACAAGATGGGAAATAGGTAAGAAAAATACATGCTCGAAAGCAATTTGACATAAAAAACAATATGGCGCACAGAGTACCTTCGCGCATGCGCAACGTTAGCAGTTACTGTGAGAAAATATATTTTCCGCACTGCACATGCGTAGTGTTGCCAAGTACTATGAGAAATGATTTCTCACACTATAACCTACGATTGTGGGAAATACGCAACTTTGAAGCTTTATAAAGTATAAGAAAAATCCTCCGTAGTGGTCGTAGAAGAAATAATTTATTTATTTATTTATTTATTTATTATAACTATCCAACAGGCAAAAGCCTAATTACAGAACAGTATAAAAATTTGTGTTTACAAAGAAAAATAACCACAGTAATATACAAAGAACAATAAATTAAATATCAAGTAACTAGAAATAATCTTACTTCAGAAAGATGACAAATACAAACAATGGCAAGTGTACTAAAATAGAAACAAGTACCTATGTATATATAATTCAAAGAAAAGGGAACTAATCGTAGAAAAATAAATTATAGTTTTATTTTATTATGAGTTATAGATTTGACAAACTTATTGAAAGGAATGCCGAACATTTCAATAGAAAGGAACTTTGTTTGGTATAAGGTACACATTCTATTTATAGGGGAAATATAAAAAATGTTGGTTCTTGCAGTAGACAGGTAAAATATTGTGGTAGATCGAGTTGAGAGGGGGGGAACGTGGAAATTGAGAAGTGACAAACACGTTGGGTCATCAATTAATGAATTCACTAATTTATGTAAGTGACTGACTGAATATATTATGCGTCTATCGTGAAGTGATTTCATGTTGAAAATATGGAGTAAAATTTCATATGAGACCTGAAAATCAGGGTAATAACCCATAATTTTAAAATAAACATATTTTAAAAATTTTTTTTGAATTGCTTCCAGAGAAAGTGAATGATTATTATAAATCGGATTCCATATTAACGAACAATATTCCAGTTTAGAACGAATAAGCGAATAATAAAGTGTAAAAATAGTTTTAATATTCGTAAAACTGCGAGTGTTGCGAATAATAAATCCAAGTAATTTATATGACGATTTACATAAATCAGAAATATGAGGGATGAATGAAAGTGAGGGATCAAATAGAACTCCTAAGTCACGAACAATAGAACAACGGAATAAATCGGTGTTTGATAGTGAGTAATTAAAAGTGATACAATTTTTCTTTCTAGTGAAGGTCATGACTTTGCATTTATTAATATTGAGGGAGAGTTTATTAGCGACACACCAGAATTTAATTTTGTTAATATCGGATTGAAGCAAATGACAATCAAGAATGCTTTTAATTGGTCTAAAGATTTTGAGGTCATCAGCGAATAACAGTTTCTTGGAATCAATGATATCAGTGATGTCATTGATAAAAATTAAAAAGAGTAACGGGCCTAAATTTGATCCTTGAGGGACGCCTGAAGATGGTGAAAAGAAAGATGAGATATGACCAAGAAATTTGACAAATAGTGACCTATTGCTTAGATAAGACGCGATAAAAGAAATGAGTTCAGGAGAAATAGAGAAGAAAGAAAGTTTGTGAAGTAAAATAGAGTGGTCAACTGTGTCAAAGGCCTTCGAAAAATCTGTATATATGGTGTCAACTTGGCCATTATCATCTAGTGTTTCAGCAACGAAGTGATTGAAATAGGAGAGATTGGTCGCGGTAGATCTCATCCCCATGAAACCATGCTGTGAGAACGAAAGTCGGTTTTTAATTTTGCAGTAAATTGAGTGGTAAATAATCTTTTCTAAGATTTTACTAAAATGAGATAACACAGCAATAGGTCTATAGTTTTGAATATCAGATCGGTCGCCGGATTTAAATATAGGAGTAACTCTTGTTTGTTTCCATATATCAGGAAAAGTATGTGAAGACAGCGAAAGATTAAATAGATGTTGAAGAGCTATTGAAAAGGGGTAAGCACAATCTTTGATTACAAGACTTGGTATAAGATCGGGACCGCAGGACAGATCAGACTTCAATTTTTTGATTATATTCCCAATTTCATCACTAGAAATTGACTTAATTGAAATAGGATCGTATGAAGGATGTGGTAGATTAGAAGAGGAACAGGAGGAAGGAGGAGTATAGACAGAGCTGAAATGCTTTGCAAAACCTTCAGCAATACTTTGAGGATCAGTTAAAATCTTGTTGTTATAGTGCATTGTTGCGGGAAAAGACGAATTTATTATTTGTATCAAATATCGATAATAGTTTTACACTATTTACCAAAACTAAATATATAAAAGTGTATGGCATTTTTACCGATGGCTCTACAGCTGTGGTGTTCAATCTCGGCCCGCGGACCATATCCGCCCCGCAAGCAAATTTAATCCATTCCGCATTGGATTTATTGCTGCGATAAAAAATTCTAAATTAAAAAAATATATAAATATTTTATTATTGAAAAATTTACGATTTTATTCAAAATTTTAAATACATTTTAAAATGATATTAATAGTAGGATCGCAAGTATTAGAATGTTTATTTGTTTCGTATTGGCCATCATGACATTTTTAATTTTAAACTGTACTACTATGTACAACTTAAAAATATATAGTTAATATCAAATACTAATTGAAGTGTCAATTTAATATAGGTATGTTTGCTTTATATATCTTCATAACAAAAAAAAACAATACCTTCGATTTACATTTAACCCGCGATTTTTTTTTAATATTTGTCCCAACCGTCAATAAAGTTGAATACCGCTGCTCTACAGGGTTATGTTTTCCATTTTTCTAGTTGATACGTTGTTGTTTTCAACAAAGAAAATTATATTCTTTCTAGTGATGTTAATATCTAATATACCGTTTATAAGAAAATTTTAACTTTGATGTCAAAATATAAATCGTTATTTAAAAGATAATAAAACATTTCTTTTCGTATTTGTATTTATGTTGATATGTACTGACATGCATTTTTTTGGGAAAACAAAACTATATCAAAAATAGGCTACTAGCGAGACAATTTTTGTCTAATTTAACAGACTTCGATCTTTTCTACTTTTCAACCTTAAATGGGACACCTATATACTCCTGCGGAAGCATTCCCGACATGATAGTCCTGTGGCTTCGCTATTCGACTTACATCACTGAGTTCGTGAATTCGATTTCCATGTGATTATTGCAGTTTGTTAAAATTTATCTTGTAATTAAATTTGAATAAAATTTTTTTTTCGACAGATCAAATAAAAACGTTTCAGGTATTTGTTAGTAGATAGTATAAGGATTTTATAAAGTTTTATTTTCAAAAATCGATCGAGTGGTTTTCAGAATATCTTGTTTTGAAATTTTTGATCGGTCGCCATTTTGTCATTTGATAAAATAGATAATAATTGTAAATACAAAAGTTTTAGGGAACTAAAAGCAAATGCTGAAAGTTTTTGTATTTTTTCAATATCTCTTAAAATAAGGGAGTAATGACGATTTTTCGAAAAACATAAGAACGCCAATAACTATAAACTGGGGCTCCAAATCAAAAATTTGAACTAAGAAAAGTTGTTTATCTCAATGAGTTCTAACTGCCGATTTCGGATGGTACAACTTAGTATTAACACCCTGTATAGTCAATACTACAATCTGGCGAATATTCGTAAATTCAGATGTATGCATGATTTTTATATTAATTTATCGATCAACCTCAACATCATGGACGATTTGACGATCCTTGGACTAGTGTAGAAACATATTTAATTATTTAGATTTTAATTAAACTCCAGAAAAGCACGATTATTCGATCAACTTTTTTATCAGTGTACTGATATCACAAATAAGTATTATTACAAATATTTGGTAATAAAATAGTATATTACATATTAATGCCCGTATTCATAAAACGTTCGTTATAGTTATAACGCTTCGTTAAATTTTTTGACAAGTTATAAAACAGTAGACAAACCAAATTTTTATTTTTCCACAAAGACAACTTGTTTTATTGGAGAAAATATTTAACGGAACGTTATAGCATTGATTATATATATATATATATATATATATATATATATATATATATATATATATATATATATATAAAATCAATGGTTATAGCTATAACGAACGTTTTATGAATACGGGCATAAGAGTTGTAAAATGCATGTTATACAGGAAGTGGAAAAGTTACACAAGAGATTGTAATAAGTGCGTACTTGCTGTACTACACGAATTAACTACTATAATTTTTCTACGATCACTATTTGACTGTTTTTCGATCACATCACACAATATATTAAAAGGATTGACACATCACTAGTAAATCATGCCAACTACAAAATGTAAAAACAACTATGTCAAACTGTCAACGTCTAAATAATAAATTTAAAATATTTACTACCCAATAAAACAGTACTATATAGAACATTTCTTGTTTAATTCTTCATTGGTCATAATGTTTTAAATTAATTATAATTAATTTTGTCTTATTTATACTAATAACATAATTTCCATAAATCATGAATTCCTTAACTTTGCGATGGAGTACTTTACAAACAGCCTTCCATAATATTACACTTAAATATCCTATAAGTTGTAGAATAATGGCTACTACATTAGTGGTCGTAGAAAAAAATATTTAAAGGCTTGTTCACGATAGTTTTTTATCCTTTTGTTTGAAGATCACAACAATGTATGATCAAAACTATTTGTTTTTTTTTTTCACTTATATTGTAATTCACTATATTTATTTTGGTAAGTATACGGTCGTAGAATACTGATGTGTGCATCTTAAGCATAAAACGTCTTTATAGCATTCGCTCTATATACAAGAACCACCATTAAAGATCTATTTTACGCTCTTCTTTCTCAAATAACTATTATTTAGTATTTCTGTTCAGTGTGTAATACAACTAGATAATATAGGGAATGAAGCAGGTAATAAAGTAATCCTTTGGACATTGACGAGTATAAATATCAAAGTTGGGTATTTTTTCTAGGTTCATGTGTTGTATCATGTGACAGGCTTGACGTAACTAGTTCATCTGGGGATTGTCTGTCGATGGCGCCGTCGCTGTGCAAATTTATGAGCGTCGTTTTTTCCGGACGTCAAACATGTTTTATTGTTGGGAATTTACCTACGAGTAGACGGAGCCACGCTCTCCTGATTGAAACTGGGTGAAAGACCAGCCGATTTAGAGCTTTTTCTACCGCCGATTGACAACTGCTGCAACAGTTCTTTGTACACGACAATAAACACTCCGTTAACGAGTTTTTCTACGCAATTTGTCAATACAAAAATAACAGCAAATATTCTGTAAAAAGAATGCTTTCTCTATAAAAGTATCACGTTTTTTACTCATTGCTTGCTGCTAATGGCAATAAATTATAAACGTAGTGGGCGTTTTCAGTTCAGCAAATTATATCACAAACACAAAACTTTTGTAAAGACTGCTCAACGAAGTTTGGATTTTCAGAACCGTAACTGAGCGTCGGTCGTTGTAATATAACCAAATTTATTGCATTTTTTGACAAATTACCAAATAAAATTCTTTCAATATTAAGGCAATGATTTAACACACCATAAACAGGGACAAATTAATATATGCGCCCAAAACCCGTACTGTTTTGCGCTATACACCACTAAAATACAAGTAATATACAAGCCTTATTCCCTTATTAATATATTAGTTTTAGAACAAATTAGGGTTAGTACACTAAATCAATATGCTTGTATTTCACCGAAGCTGACGTATCTCAAATTTTGGCACGTAGGATATATTAACAGAATGAGAAAAAATATATTTTCATTAAACAAAAAAAGTCAAAATAAATTAAAATCGTACACTAACCTTAAACAACGAAATTCGGTTTTCTATACGCAATATCAAATTAATAATTAACTTTTTATAAGGAGCACAACCGCTATTCTTCAATTATACATGAACAATGAATTATTTCCTGACTGCAATTTCGTATTAAACATGTAATGACTCGTACCCGCAGGTCCTATGCACGGAAATATACATCCAAACCAAAATATATCATCTTTAAATATTTAATTTTGTTAATATTAAGATTTACATATTTAACATTTTACCTGATTTTCCTTAATTATTACCTCATTTTTACAAAAAATCATTTTTATTTTTATTTATTTTAAAAATCTATTATTTTCTCCAATACTTAATTTAATAGCTTCTGAGGCTAAACTACCGAATTTTTATTAGACAACTTCATCATTAATTAAATAGTACTTTTCAGAGACGAAAATGACAATAATTTGATAATCATGCGGCCGCCCTTAAGTATAATTGAAATGTTTACTTTAAATTAGAAGCTTGAACCGCAAAAAAAACAACCTTAATATTTACGAATTATTTATATTATATCTAATAGATAGAAAGTTGATCATAATCAATATATATATATATATATATATATATATATATATATATATATATATATATATTATAGGCATATAGGGGAAAGTAGCCTAATTTGGACCAATTTTATAATATTCACTATATAAAGGCACGGGAGAAGTGTTAATAAAAATTAAGTAGTAGAAAATAAACTCACTAAGTATACCTTCAAAATAAAACCATTTATTAAATTTTAAATACCATTTATAATAGTAAAAAATAAATTTAAAATTTTTTTGTCATCGGTCCAATATAGGAAACCGGTTTCTTTATTTGGACCGCTAGCTTCCTAAATTGGACCATTACTTTCTTAACAAATATTACAACAATAGAACCTTTTAACTACAGCACTAACTCCAGCACACTGAGAATGAATCCAAGTGCGACATTTCATATATTGTATCATATTTTCTTCCTTGGTTTCTTCACACAATATACAAAACCATGAAACACCATTTTCTTTTTTATGTTTTGCATTTTGTCAGAGAGATGGGGAAAGGCAACAAATTTAAAGGGCTCATTGTTTAAAATCGGATAGTTTCGTCACATCTTAGGGAGAGATAGGAGATGTCAACAAATTTAAAGGTCTAGACAATGCTTCAAGGTCATAGAACTGAATAGGGTAACATGAAAGGTACCGACATATTGACGTGTCGCTTCTCTATGTACTATTCTGTGCCGTAATCACAATTTTTGTCGGTCCAATTTGGGCAACTGTTTTCGGTCCAACTTGGGCAACTTGAATATTTTATACTTAAAATTATACAAAAATGTCAAAGTAACATAAACTCATAAAATTATAACAGGAAATTATAGATAGATAAGTAAGCTTTGTGATGATATAAGAGGACCTGTAATTACTTACGTTTGGACGAACTAACGGCTTTCACTCTTATATCAAAATAACAAATTTTCTTCGTAGTCAAACAAATAACCCTTCTCTTAATGTAACCATGAGACATTTTTTCACAAACACGATTACATTAATCTGGTCTACCTCTACGTATAACAAGTAGTCTATCTAAAATCGCACAGATTTTATCAATCTTTGGATACCACAGCGGTCCAAATTAGGCTACTCTCCCCTATTGAGGTATTTCAATTTTTTTGTGATGATTTTTTTTTCCAGGGGCTCATTTCCGAATAAATTATGGCAACATAAATTTCCTATTTTTTAAATAGATGCCGACTTTTATTTTTACTTAATTTTTTTATTCCAATTATTAAATGTTGCATTAAAAATTAATTCAATTTATAAAGTCCTGTTATGTTCGCTGTTTTTTTCAGTAAATCTTCTAAAATTGATAATTGAACGAAAACGTAACCGTAATGACTGGTTAATGATGAATTTAATTTACAAATTTAAAACTTACGAATTTATATTTGTAGATATAAATTATATATATATATATATATATATATATATAAATATATATATATATATATATATATATATATATATATATATACCGGGTGTCCCAGCTCGACCGACACATGGGAGTTTTACATGGGAAATCAGTTAATTATGAACAGTATCTCCCCAGTGCAAGATATTAACTTGAAATTTTGTATACTTATCGGAGAATATTAATTCTATGTATCACACTTATTTGAAATATGCAATTTCGTCTGCAGGGCGAGATTTAATTAATTTAAAATCTAATATTTTCGTTCAAAATCAGACTGCCATGGAAATAAAAGAAAATATTTATCTGACAGTTTAGTGAAGTATCACTGATTTTAATTTTTATTTCCTGTATTTTAATATTATTTAGGTTAAATTTAGTTTCTTTTTGTTAAATAATATACCAATATTACAAAAATATAAATATCTACAATGGCATGTCATTAACTGTCAGAACTGTCACATAGATATTTTTTTTATTTCCATGGATGACTGATTTTGAACGAAAATGTTAGATTTTATAATTTAATAAATCTCGTCTTGCAGACGAAATTACATATTTCAAATAACTGTAATCCATAGAAATAATATTCCCCAATAAGTATACAAAATTTCAAGTTAATATCTTGCACTGGGGAGATACTATTCATAATTAACTGATTTCCTATGTAAAACTCCCATGTGTCGGTCGAGCTGGGACACCCGGTATATGTTGCCTTTACTGGTTCATGACGAATTTTAAAAATTAATGATTTAGAATTTAAAATATCAGCATATTTTATATTCTAATTTTAAATTTGTAAATGTATTATTTCACAGTATTTCAAATAGTAATTTTGACAGGGAGTATGACAGTTTTAAGTGACATGGTAAGTGACAATTGAAATGTATTTCAAAAACATGGATATGTTATTAATATGGTCTGTAGAACAATACAGATTGATTTATTATAAATGTGATAAGCCTGATTGTATTATTGTATTCTTTAAATTTAATTATTTAAGAGGTTATATAACTGTCATATCCTTTGGGTCACACCACAGACCCAATATATGAAGTTGTTATTTTGAAAAGGAGATCTACACATATACGAGTAATGTGTAAACAAATATCTGCAAAAACAATACCTTGCTTATTTAAACATCGAAAGATAAATAGGTAAGCTAATTTTTAGGCAATATTGTCTGTAACTATGAAGTATTGTTATACAACATAACAATACCTGTTTATCAGAAGGTATTATGTGCATGGAAATAATTCTAAAAATATTCCATTGTTAATAATAATTATAATGTTATTATATTCCCTTTTATCTTTACATAAATTATATGTTATATATTAATGTAGGTATGTTAGGTATATTTTAAGCAAATAAGTTTTAACTTTCTATTCTCTTAATAACAAAACAATATGTGTAGATAATAAAATAGAAAAATCTAAGAATAAGGTAGTTGGCTGTTAAGGAGCTTACTTGTCCATGGGGCATCTCTTTTGAATAAGTTAACTGAAAGGCGCTTTGCATTGGGGCGCATAAAGAACAATTCCATTGCCAATTGACGTATCTTGCAGCTTAGTTTCGAATATGATTAGCGATCGCATTGAATATTAAGCAAATAGCAGGTCATTACGTACTCGAGCCGTACAATGTACAGATACTATTCAGCATTATTTAATCTGCAGAGTGGAGCCAGTATACGCTCAATAACAGCATCAATTACCGTACGTTCCAGGCGAGGCAAGAAAACAACATCAACTCTTTAACTATTAATGGAAGAATCAACTACCGAAACAACATTATCCCACTTTTTGCTCCATCAAATTAATTTTGAATTATTAACCAGGTGTTTACTTAGATTTTCTTTAAATTGTTTTTCTTCTTTCATTCATACGAGTTGTTAGGAAACTTTGTTTCGACTATATTAACAAATATTATGTATTTTGCTTGCATGTTATTGCTTGTTTGTATTTCATAAACAGAAAATTTCATATTTTTTAATGTAATTTCAGTGATATAGTTATCCTATCACTAACTCTACAAGAGAGATTTCGGAATTGTCTCAAACAATTTACATATATGTAGATATTTAAGAACCATTTTTTATTATTGTAGGATGTGCACGATTAATATTTTTTATTTAATATAATAAAACTTTTAAATAAAAAAAATGTTTCCATTCCTTCTAATAAAAAAGTTAAGGTAAACGTAGAGTTTTTTTATTTAAAATGTAAATGTAATGAAATAAATGTTAAGTATACCTATTTATTAATTATTTTAAAATACAATTATGAAAGAAAATAACATTATGGTTAACAAATATATCTCCCAGTCGACGCTCCCTTCTCGGTCATCTAGTTCTGGGGGCCTTCTGGGCTGGACACACTCGAAATCTGAAATAAACAGAGATATGAGAAACTCTTCGCTCAGTGAGTGATCAGTACCAGTTCCTAAACCTTAAAAGAGAGAATAGGTGAGAGAAAGGATATAGGTATTAGGATGGCAGCCTCCGCAAAGTACTGCCCCACACCCCCGCAGTAAGTGTGGCAGTCCCAGCCGAACTGTAGACTCTTCCTCAACCGCAGAAGAGGGGATAGCTAAACCGCAGAATAGCCCTGTCTCAACACCGCAGCGTGAGCACGCCTCAACCAAACCTGGTATGAGGTTGACAGCCTCCGCAAAGTACTGTCCCACATCACCGCAGCGAATGTGGCAGTCCCAACCGAATTGTAGACTCTTCCTCAACCGCAGAAGAGGGGATAGCTAAACCGCAGAATAGCCCTGTCTCAACACCGCAGCGTGAGCACGTCTCAACCAAACCTGGTATGAGGTTGACAGCCTCCGCAAAGTACTGTCCCACATCACCGCAGCGAATGTGGCAGTCCCAACCGAATTGTAGACTCTTCCTCAACCGCAGAAGAGGGGATAGCTAAACCGCAGAATAGCCCTGTCTCAACACCGCAGCGTGAGCACGTCTCAACCAAACCTGGTATGAGGTTGACAGCCTCCGCAAAGTACTGTCCCACATCACCGCAGCGAATGTGGCAGTCCCAACCGAATTGTAGACTCTTCCTCAACCGCAGAAGAGGGGATAGCTAAACCGCAGAATAGCCCTTTCTCAACTCTCGACACTCTATACTCAACATCCGCCTCAGGGGAGGCCATTCTAGCACACACACACATATATAAAAACTGAATGCTGACACCCACCTTTTACAAATGATGAACACTCACTATCACTATTGAATACCACTGTGCTCACGTCAACAATCAAATCACAACTGACTAAATAATTAAATAGCTCCTCTCTTAAACATACCTGCTTATGTAATTGGACTCTATCATTAATAAATTTTATACTTGCATAATACCTAAATTTGCCGTTAACATAAATTAGTTTTTTTTTTTCAAGTATAATGACACATTCCGTAAAAATTTGGACATATGAAACAGTAAAAATGAAGGGAGATATAACGACTAAATTTAGCTAACATCCTAACTATGTATAAGGATAGTTTTTCATTTGGGGTACAGTAATAGTATTTCAAGTATTAGCGAGGTAAAACGGTTTTTTTCTGGTGATAAGAGGAAATAACTGGTGAGACGTTTAGGCGAGCCTGTCTCCTCCTAGAAGCATCAAAAACTATTACCTCGGATATATTCTATAATAGTTTATTTGGTATTCACTTGTGTTAAATTAAATATTAAAATTAAAACTAAATTCTGACAATTACTATTGTTATGTCAAAAATGACAGGAACAAAACACAGTTTTCAGTAATGAAACAGTGCAATTACTGACCAGACAATAGTTATTTACATACCAAATGCGGGAACGACTGGTTTCCGGAGGAGTGTTTGGCGGCGCGAGCTCGCGAGCGCTGCCATAGAACGATTCCGGAAACCCAGTTCACGCAAGAGGTTTGTACAATATTTTTCGTACGAAAATCATAAAATCAATAATTAATTTTCTATTTGTACAAATATTTTTATTTATTGTATACACAAAATGATTTGTGGTTATGTGTTTCCGTACTAACAAATGCTGTCAATCTGTCACCATGACAGCAGTTGTTGCCAACATTGTATATCAAATGCACTAAATTTACTTTTTCTACATTAAATTTCGTTCAATAATCCCCTATTTTCTTTTAATATTATTAGGTAAAAGAATGTTTAAAACATTATACTATTTTATTATAAATATAGTTTTTTAATAAATGCTGTAGAAGTAGGAGTGTTTTTTCCAAAATTTCCCGGTCACCTATCTGGTGGAGACCTGGGAAATTGACGTTCCAGGCGTTGCTTAGGCAACGCGAAACAACACATTTCAATGCATGAGTACGAAATAGTATATTACGTACCGTGAACTGTAAGTGACAGTTTTTAGGTCGAGAATGTTGTTTGGGAAGTCGAGACCCGAAGGGTCGAGATTTCCTAAACATTCGAGACTTCAAATATCACTTACAGTTCAAGGTTAGTAAGCTATTTTTTGCAATACCTACAAAAATAATAGAAAAAGAAAAGTAGGTTTCAAAATTAACGTCTGTCAGATTGATGTCAAAAATAAAAGTTGAATTGCAATTGAGAGTAAGAGTGCCATGAATGTTTATGATGATGTGGAAACTAAATACTTACCATCCACCATGAATTGTAAGTAACACACTTACTGTCCACCGTGCACGGGAAGTGTTTACTATAACCATGGAAACCAAATCTGCAATAAAAGTTCCACTTACTGTGTTTAAATTTTATTATTAATGGGTAACTTACTGTGCAGGTATTGCAAAAATACTTTTACAGATTAGTAGCTTTAAATGTTAGTTTCCATGGTGAATAAATAGTACTAATAAATTACGGTTTACAAGTGAGGAACAAATAAAAATATTCATCATCCATAGAATCATCATTGATTGCTGTATGTACCGGGTATTTTTTATTAAAAGGATTTGTGCTTTTTGCGTTTTTAAGGTTCTCCAGTTGACCTCAAATAGAAGCCCAGGATGGCAAGTTTGGCAAAATGCCAAGGGCCTCACCATGGTGAAAACATGTATGTATGTATGTTTTAACCATAGGCCTCATATTGTGTTTTACGCCGCTGCCCATAGGCTTGTTAACAGAAACATGTTGATTTTGTAAATTACACGTAATTAACTGTGTTTCATTATCTTTCATCATGTAAATGCATCGAATAGATCTCGACCAGCTGACACCATTTGCAAAGTGTAGAAATACTTGAGAAATTCTATTATTATAGATAGACTTATATATTTAGTTAGGTAGGAACGGTATTGACTGCATGCTTACATTACAAAAATGAAGTTTGTGCAATTAAATTTCCAAAATTCTATCCTCTCGAATCCAAATTATTTTCTATTTCGGTATAGTGTAGCTATCAAAATTTTAAATGGAACATAATAATCGCCAAAGATATGGAAGCGCTGTAGGGCCACTATATCTCGTTTTTTTTTAACTTAACGAGATAAATGCGACTGTTAGTCGAGTTTACATATAGCGACTGTTAGCCGAGTTTATTTCGATTGTTAACAGTGTTTATCTCGACTGTCAGTCGAGCTTATCTCGACTATTAGTCAAGTTTATCTTGACTGGTAGTCGTATTTATCTCGACTGTTTGTCGCCTTTACCTCAACTATTATTTGTCTTTATCTCGACTGTCAGTCGACTTTATGTCGATTGTTGGTCGAGTTTATCTGGACTAATAATTCAGACACCCTTCCGTGTGTTTCGCTTCACTATAACTCGACCAAAAGTCGATATAAAGGCGACTAATAGTCGAGATAAAGGCGACTCACAGTCGGGATAAACTCGACAAAAAGTTGGGATAAAGTCGACTAACAGTCGAGATAAACTCGACTAGTAGTCACTACATGTAAAGTCGACTAACAGTCGCGTTTATCTTGACTGTTAGTCGAGTTAAAAAACATTAAATATAGTAGCCTCCCAGCGCTTCCGTAAAAAGATATACGTATATTATAAGTAATCCTTTTTTTAATGAGAAACACGACAAAATGATGATATTATAAAAGAAAGAAGAAGATATGTAATACGTTGTTTAATTTGATTTTGGAATCGTGTTTAATAACAATCCAGGAGAGCAGTCCATTAATCTTAATATGAATTCCAATGTAAATCATGTAAAACAACAGGGCGCGTTAGTCGGCTAAAGACCAGCATGAATAAATTATCACTCTCCAATTTAGTAATTCTAGTGTAGCGCGGATCGCTGCTTTTAATAAAGTTCCAGGTTGGCATTGTCCGGCGCGTGAAGTTCGTTGCCGTCCACATCTCCGCATGTGTAATGGCCGCCGCAAACGGACGTGCTTTATGGTGGACGTCAACGCGGAAAATAAGCAATTTGTTCGCACGAATAATTGAAACACTGCACTAATTGGGGATTTTGCTTATGAAACTTGCCAAAAAAACATTGTCAAACAACACATTTTTTATTAGAATGGCTCATATTTTTAGAAAGAAAAATTGTGCTTTTCCCTGAATTATTCATTAACTTTTTGTTTTAAACGAGCAATGTTTAAGCAGTTATTAGACGAAAATGAATTGTATATCACCTAGCTAGTACGAGTATAATATACGTCCTTTAGTAGTACAATGTCTCTACGTCTATAAATTAAGAATTATGAAATATGGATAAAAAATTATTATACATTAAATACATATATAGAAAGTCTGGATAATTCTAACAGAAAGTTGTCAGATTCTATTCGAATTACCTATCAAAGCATTCGATCTGAAGAATTCTTAAACATGATATCTATAAACTATAATAAGGTAACTTAAAAAGATACCCAATAGTTGTAAAAAATTATATTTCGGGGACATTATGTACTTGAGCATTTAAATCACACTTTTACAAACGACTATTTTCAACTAGGGTTATTACAATTTTCCCAGTACCAAAAAAACCCACTCGGATTTTTAGAAAAAATCTACTTAAAAATCAAAAAAAAACCCAACCAAAACATTCCACTCGAAAAATCTTAAAAAAACTAATACTTTTTTTAGAACTTCATTTAATTCGATACGTCCAAAAATTACATAACCATAAATAATGATTATAAGAAAAATATATGTAACTTTATTAATACTCGTATTCCGTCCTAAAATAATAAATTTTCAGAAATTAATGTAAACTATTGATATCTAAAATAATTCAAAATAAATATATATAATTCTACTTTCAACTGAATGTGTACATGACTGTCCACTAATATCGCTGTTTCGCATGCGTTTAGAATACAGGTATCAAAATGCATAAGAGATTTCTGCTTATGAATACTTTTTTTACAAAAGAAGATGGTACGATCTACGGAGGATGTTCTGATTATAGCGGGTTCGGATTATCCAGACACAACATTCTTATATGGAACAGGACTTCAAGAACCTTAGAGATTTGTCTTGTAATTTGAAGTAGTTTCAGCCTAAAGCGTCAACAAGTACTTTTATAGATTATAGTGGGTTCCGTTTCCACACAGCGGTCTTTTTTTGTTAAAGATTAGTGATGCTGGACTTATTGCTTTGAACATCAGAACTCATACTACGTTCAGTGCGCTAAACAAGTGAGCCGTGATAGGAGGATATTTTTCCAGGCACTTCGGTGTCAAATATTGGCGGACTATTATAAGATGCCTAGTCTACAAGTCAAAAGTCAATACATATTACAGGCCACAGTTACCAGTAATACGTGTTAGGTGTTACACTGGGTATACATATATGCTATCTGCGTTATATTTAAAAAAAAAAGGTGATTTCAGCATTGATGCTTGTAGCGTTGTAACTTGTGCTTCATTTATGTTGGTAATTTCGTTAATTTAATACAACTCTCTTTGTATGTTTCATGCAATATTATATTTTTATATAATAACAACTCCCTCCCCCCCATCTATTAGAATCACATGGTTACAACTGATGACGTGAGGATCAACTGCAAATAATACAGTGTACATGCTTTCACAAATGGAAAATGTATAATACACTCATGTATACATGGAATGAAAAATAATAAACAAAAATGTGAAACTGTTATTTGTTACAAAGTGAGTTTTGGAAAGGAAAGCAGGTACATTAACTATCGTTTCGTTTTACTATCCTTGTCCCTATGGGAAAGGAAACAGGAAGTAGAGGAAAGTTTGTAATCGATGTGCGCTTGTCAAACTTTTAAAATGCCTTGATGTTGGCACCGGGCGCTGCAGATGGACGCCTGACGAGAGAATGCTGGAAGTTTCGCTTCCACAAGCAGCCATTGTGGCCGACACAACTCCGCTGACCTTGCCATCAACAAAACTTACCGACAACTCACTCCCACACTCAATCTTCTACCACTACGAATCTTATCACATTTTTATCAATTCTATTCTAGTAATAATACACTTCAACATATTTGTCTGTTTTATCTATCTATCTATTAAGTATTGTAATCGCGAAAAAAATCGGTTTTCAGATATCATTAGAAATATCCATTTTGACTATACCTGAATTAATTTTGACTAGATTCCGTGTGACGTCTGTTCGTACGTACTTATCTCGCATAAATTAAAAATGATTAGCTGCAGAATTTTGAAGTTTTGTATATGGGCCTGCTGTAATATCTAGTTGTACATCTCCTTTTTTTTGCAACCAGCAACAATACTTTTCCAATCTTAGAGTTTCTTATCTACAAGGTTCTTCGGTAGTGGGGCAAAGCAACTTTCCTAGTTCTGAAGGTGAATTAAAAAAAAATTAGTAATAACACAAATTTTATTTTTAGTTTCTTCAATTACAGCACCGAAAGTATTAAATAACGTAGTTATAAAAATAATTGCTTGCAAGTGGTGGCCGTTGTTGTCAATGTACTGCTGCAGGCGACTTCTAGGATTTTGCATAGCTCTGTATCTCTATACAGTTTCGTAAGAAATATGTAGGAATTAAACGAAAACAATTGTTCCTAGACAAGTTTTTGAGCGATTGGATTGAATTGGACTGTGGAAATATAACATAAATTTTTGTTTTTATTTATTAAATGCAAATAATTTTTAGAAATTCAATTAGTGTGTTAGATACATTATAGTTTTTACAATAAATCAATAATATTAAAAACTTATTCCATTTACATTAATAAATAAATATGAAATTGAAGACAATGTTGTCTTATGTCTGGCCATGTCTAGCGCTTATCAATTGGACCTTAACTCAAACGCAGATATAAATGTTTATTTTTTATTAAAACACTATCTTTAATTGTTACATGTAAATATTATAACTTGTGCACCTTGATAAACATATAAAAACTTATTATTATGTCAACGTACAACATTTTTAAAAATGGTACGAGAAAAGTCTTTATCCTCTGATATGAGAAATACTATTATTGCTGCGCATCAGAATGGGCTTTATGATGATAAAATTGCAAAAAAAAATAAGTATTTCTCAAGGAACGGTGAGAAACATTATTTCCCAGTTTAAAAATACGGGAAATATTGAAGTAAAAATTAAAACTGCAGTGTTTCGATCATACAAAAAGAAATGAGCATGCTCCTTGGGCACTTATTAAAGAAGATCGACGAGCTTCTTCTTGAAAATTGACTGTTAAGTAGACAGAAGTATTTGACAAATCGATCTCAAAAGACACTTGCTTAAGAAGTATGAAAAACATGAGGTATGGGTTCTATAAGGTAAGATTTACTAAACATAAGAACATCCAAATTAGTTATTTTTTAATCCAGGTAAAAGAAAAGCTCCTTCTCACATGAATACAAAAGTAAGTCCGATTTTTATGGGCAGAAGAATACAAAGACTAGGTCCAACATCAATGGGACTCAGTTATGCGGAGTGATGTATCTAAGTTTGAGGTGTATGTTGGAGTACAAGAAGTAGAGTTATTCGAATGCCAGGGGAAAATTATGACAGAGACTGGTTTAAAAGAAAAGTTAAGTTTCCAGCTTATGTGATAGTATGGGGACGCATGTCTTCCTAAGGACTTGGACGTCTAATTTTCATTAATAGTACTGTTACTGCTACAAAATATAAGATCATTTTGCAAGAAAAAAATGTTGCCTTCAATTAGAATATTCAGTTGGCAGAAGGAGAATTTCTTTTTCAACAGAACGGACCAGCTTGCCATACAGTAAAAACTATGATGACATGGTTACAGGAAATGGACATTACTTTATTAAAATGGTCTTCGAATAGTCCTGACCTATCTCCGATCGAACCCTTTGGTATCAAATAAAGAAAGTACTTAGAACCACTCTAGTCCGCATTATTCCCTATCTGCAGTGGCGGAACTATAGGTGGGCCAGGGTGGGCCGGTGCCCACCTTTAAAAGTGTTGGCCCACCCTCGTGCCCACCCATAAACAATGCAGGCATCAATAAAATATATAATACCATTATTACAGTAATTTTTCTAAAAAATTGTAATAAGAAAAAGACGGCGTAATCTTTGTCTTGAAATATTTAATTGGTATTATTGTGTATGCACGGTGGTAGTGCTTGTATAACCAAAGAATTGCGCTAAGGGCTAAGCCGATTGATGAGGCCGCTCTTTTACGTAGAAACTTGTGATAGACATTGCCGCGCGCTTTTACAAAGCATGCCGATTTTATTTATAATTGATGTCAACTGAACGTCTTCATATCTGCCACTACATCTACAATAGATCAGTGTACATGTAGTTTTCGTGTCTTTCAGAACATGCAGTTTATGTGAATTTTGATGATTAGTGCTAGTTAAAATGAGTAAAAGTAACATTAAAGATTATTTCGCGCCAACTTCAAAAAAATTTAAACCTATCGTTCAGTTTCCATGACACATACTGAAAATTGCTTGAATATTGTAAAAATTATTTATTATTTTTTAAATATATAAGGGCATTTGGCCAATTCTTTTTGCCTCATTGTATGCAGTTTTTATTTCTAAACAAATACATATCTCACAGTTTGTTCTAAATTAATAGGTAATAAAGACATATTGAAAAATGAAAAAAGTAACATTGAATTTCCTATGTTCAGAAATTAAAGTAGACACTCGGTATATAACAATGGCACGGCCCACCAAGATTTTCCGGTGCCCACCGCGTGGCCCACCTAACATTTTTCCTCTAGTTCCGCCACTGCCTATCTGAAAGCCGAAATTCGAAATATCTGGAATAATTATTCACCAAAATACTGCAAAATATTAATAGACTCTAAGCCTAAACAAATTAATACCAGTTTAAGATATAAATGTGGCTGCACTCAGTGGTAACTTTGAGAATTTTATTTTTAAAATATGATCCAATAGATAAGTGCCAGAATATTATTATTATTATTTTCTTTTTGTTATAACTTGTTACAACTATAGTGTTTGTAACAAACCTATTTGTATATGTGTCAATTATTTGTATATAATAAATTTTCGTTCAAAAAAATAAATTTATTGAATATTATTTTGGTCCAATTCATGTGCATCTGGGATCGTATTATGTGTAATGCAATAAGGTAGAGTGATAAAGATTTCAATAACATTTTACGAAAGATGATCCAAGTAGAAAGAAATTTCGAAGATCTGAAACGAATGGAAGTTGAAAAACGATTAGTCGTAGAATGATCTCACTTTCATGTGAAATAAGTTTAAATGTAGAGGAGAAAAATGTATATAACTTAGGGTACAAGGAAGTCATGTGGTCATTTTTCAACGACACAAGTGAGAGATTACCTACGACCTACGAAAAAAAAAAGTAATAGTTTAATTTTCCCTATTAAATAATCCAATTTACAATCAATATATAATATATTATCAAATTATGATCATCAAACTGTTATAATAAGAATACCTATGTTCATACATACAGGTAAGGTCACCAGTAAATAATCTAATTTGCCTCCAGGTAGGTTGAGTGTATATAATGGAGTGATTGTGTTTGTTTTCATTATGGTAGCGAATCTAAAGCCCCTGTGTTACAATGATTAATATTGTACTTAGATCACTATGGAAATCAATACATTAATAATTTTATTGAAGTAAAATTAGCTACGCAACATAACTTATAGAAGGAAGATCATGTACTAAAAAAACGAATTTGCAATAATTACTTTTCTTTGAAATTTTATATGAAAATAAAAAATAATATTGTAAGAAATTACAAAATAAAGAACTAATAAACAAACTTACGAATAAGTAAGTATAATAACGAACAATTAAACAATAATTACAATAAATAATCAAAAATCCGTCCATTAATTATTAATTGCTAAGCAATAACTAAATCTGCTATAAAACTCTTGAATTACGTACGATATTTTGGCAACTGTATTATTTTGAGAAATATTTTGAATTTTAACTTTTAATTGATCTAAATTTTAAAGATTTTCCTCCTCTAAATTTCTTATTTTAAAGGTAAATAACTTAATAAAAATAATCTAGATATGTAAGATTGAATGATCTAGCAGACCATTCTACTATTTACTATTTTTATTATCGATTCTTAAAATTATTGTTGCACTTGGTGTAGGTCGGTCAGAAAATTTTATAACCCAAAAAACAAATATCAAATTATTTCCTTATGTTTCATTTTAGATGAGACATGTAAATACATTGCTGTCAATCAAATCGTAACCATAGATATGATAAATACCAGGTTTCAAAAAATTCTCGCAGTATAATATAATATGATATCGATTAATTAAGTTTTAACTATCATTCTAAAATGAGTACAATTTTAATCGCCGTGTCAAACGAGCTTTAGACATGGATGCAAAAGCATAAATAACACTGACTGCTGTGAAAATGACGTACGAGATGGGATGTGTTGATGTGTAGATAAGGCAGGATAGATCGAATGAGAAACTCTTTGATGTATAAAGAGTATATGATTAGAAAAAATGTTCTTGAGAGAATAGAAGTGAGTCAGTAGAGATGGTTCGGTCATCTACAGAGAACAGGGCGTCTGAGTAAACGAACAGTTTGTAAGTAGATAGATGTAATTTCAAGTGTAATGAAACAGGAAGTTTCCGAATGCGAGGAATAGAAGGGCATGTATAAATGTGGTTGCGGTGAGAAGAATGTACTTACCCAGGAATGAGAGAAATGATGTAAATTTATTTATTTATGGGATTATAGAGTATTAATATAACACCCACGCAATAATTATCCCTTGTTCTGATAATGTTGTCAAAAATCCGTAAATGTATTAAAAACTTTTGATCCATTAATTAGGATATTAAGAAATGATAATATGATATAAAACACCTCTTTTATCAAACTTCAAAACAGTTCTGTGTACATTTTTTGTAATCTTTAAAATCGATTTCAATTATTTCTAAATCAAACAGAAATCGAAACTATTACATTGAGATAAAAATAAATCTTTGTAATAAAATAAGTTATTTATTATATGGGCTTTTGGTGATATTTTAATTTACTTCCTTTTAAAATAAACAGTTATAAAAGTACTGTTTTCAAATAACCATTACCAAACATTAATTTTACTGTATATAGTGATTTACCCACAAATAAACTTTTATTATTTTCCCAGGTTAGAACTTGTTAAAAGAAGTTGTAAGTGCAGGGAAAGAATGTTTGTTCGCACAATAAAATAAATTATACGACATTGACAAGAGTTTGAAAGTGTGTCCGTTGAAAAGTTAGGAGGGAAAAACAAAATCCATAAAGTGTAAATTCGGTATAGTCGGTTCAGCGCTGTACAAATCCTGCGGGGTCGGACTGTCCAGCGCCTAACTGGCGTGATTTAAACTTGAAAGAGTGGAAGATGAAGCGACGCCGGCCGCAGGGACGCATCAGTGGCCCCCGGGACCCACACACAAAGGATAAATATTTTTAACAATGGGACAAACTTTCGCTATCACTGATTTTTTTTCAAGGAAAGTGAAAGGAATGGAATGTTTAGTTTTACGTTTTTGGACAAAATAGTTATGTTAGCATTAAGGGCAGTAAACTTCCCATTGATTGAATGGTTTGGAAATCGAGACGAAGTAAAAATCTTCAATAATCCGAAACCAATAGAACACTTACCAGCTGCAATACAAAAGTTTTTTGTACGATCGAAAGAATAACGTAGTTAGAATTTAGAAATATTTGTAATTATTTATATGAGTTGTAATTTTAAAGTTACTATTTTATCATTATCACCAATCTGTAATTCGTATCATAACTTACTGCCTTGTAATATCTAATCGTGCAAAAAATTTCTTTTATTACCATAGCTGATTTTGAACAAAAGTGTTCTTCTCTATAATATAGGTATCTCGTATTGCAAAATTGCTGTTGCATCAAGTGTGACCTCACCTAATCTAAAATTTAATTTTGAACAACTTTGTACTCTTATATTTTGCTCTAAATCTATCAGAAGAGGGAGTGCCTAGAATTTTACCAGCAATTTTTGCCGTCATGTTCACGACTGGTTGTTACGTATAGTCGTGAAATTACTGCGGCAATTTGCAGTAGTGCAAATTGTCAGTGTAATTCGAATGTATTTGGTTGACTTCATCAAAATACTTTGATTTAATTGGATAACAGATTAAATTCTCTCCAAAAACTGCATTTGTAGGAACTCATGGGCTTGGCATTGTTCTTGAAAACTCAAGACTTAAAATATGAAACAGCTCGATAAAATCAAACATTAAATTTATTAAGTTTTCTTATTACTACTATTTTTTTATATCGAGTTGCACAAGCGACAGTTAAATTCTTAACATTGGTTAAATTAACAATATCGTATCGAAATGAAATGTCAAATGGGTTTATCATATAGCACTGACAAAATTTCGACGTGCACTTTTTTTGTTAACCTGTAATTACATATTTAACTATAAGCTGTGCAAATGGGTATTTATGTTTTAATTTCTAAAGTAGGACTACTTGGATTGGTGAAACAAACCCTACGTGTTCCTAATTTTTAAAACGTATTTTTTATCCTTGTTCTGTTATATTATTTAATGTTTCGTTTTTAAAACGACATAATTCGTATTTAATTTCAACAAACCATTAGGGTTGTGGATGAGGTCTTTTAAAATAAAAATTAAGTGAACCTTTTTACTTCCTTATACAAAGTAAATGAAGTATTGTAATCGCGAAAAATTTTGGTTTTCAGATTTCAACGAAAATATCCATTTTGACCATCCCTAAATCCATTCTGAGTAGTTTCGGAGTGACGTCTGTACGTTCGTATGTACGTATGTATGCATATCGTATAAATGATAAGCCGTAAAATATTGATATTTTGTATATGATACTGCTATAACATCAAATTGTGCACCTCCCTTTTTTATTGCAATCAACAATGCCAATAGGGTTCTTTGCTCGTAGTGTTTTTTTTAATTATTCGTATAATTCAAAAATGAGTAGCTGTTAAATATTGAAATTAAATGCAATTGCTATAATATCTATTTATGTACCTTCATTTTTATTCCAATCGGTCGGACAAAACAATTTGAAAAGAAAAATATATGTATATATGAAAACAAATATGAAATATAATATTATAAATTATTTTTTAATTCTTGAATCATCATTTTTACTTGATGTGAAGTTATCCACGCATGGATGTCAGATCCCAAATATTGTGGTTAGACACGTTTGAAAGTTTGTAAATTGGACAGTCTGTACAGCATCGTAAGGCATTTTGTGTGTCACTCTCACTATATTTGCAAAAGAATGTTCAATTCGTCCGTTTGAAAATTAATAACATTTTATTTGATGTTTGAAAACAAGTGAAGTTAGATAAAAACCTTGATACGTCACTAGATAAGAGATGAAGTGGAGATATTCGGCCGCGATCATTTTTGATATCAATTTATTAAAAGTCAATTTTAGGAAAAACAAAAAATACTAGTCTAATAGTTTTCATTATTCTACTGAATAAAGCTAAAAATAAAAATCGTAGAAGAGCTCATTGAGCGGATCGCAGTAGTTGAATTTATTTTCAATATGTCTGTGAATGTTTTATCATCAAGGCACGTAGAACATTACGTATACAAGGCGAGGGTGCAGGCACGAGGGGAGGATTTTTACGACAATTCCATTAGACTAGTGAAGTCCACATCCCACAACATATCCGGACATAATACGGACTTCAGCCGCACCTGTGCTCATTCTGCTATCCGCAGCCATAACCTGCACGCCAGACAGGCCTGGATTAGGGACCAGTACTAACACAATTTTCAACCCTTACCTCGCTTCAACAATAATATCCCCTCGACGCCAATTAAATACGGAGTACAAGTATTTTTATGGTTATTATAATTTCTATCGTAAAGATGGCGATATATCAGTTTCTTGTACATGTCGACATCCGCTATAGAAACAAGTTTATTTACTATGTAATGTATTGTAACTTTAACCCCATTGCTAAATTAAGTATAGTAGTATATTACAAATTTGTAATTATACTTAATAATAGGACTGAAACAATTTTTATAAAACAGACGATAACAGAAATAATGGTAGGTATATTGAAAATAATAATTTAAAACCGTAACTGTTGTTTAATTACGAATTAAAAATCTACCTATATAATATACATAGACCATATCTGCGATTTACTAATTGCACTTTAAAAGTATATTTTAATAATTCAAAAAACTTTTTAAGATCCTTGAGGTTTGTTTTGAGTGTTACATAACTGGGTAATTTTATTAGACTACCAAATTAAAAACAGGCAATATAAATATACAATGATAAAACATTTATTTTTACTTTTTTAATTGGTTTTAATTTTACTGTACAATATGAAAACCACAGCACCTAATATGCGAACAGCTATTGAAATAATTTGTATTTACAGATGAGAAATATCATTGAGCAAATTGAAATTAATACCTTATGACACAAGATAGAAGTGTGTTCTTTATTGAGTATAAAAAGAAAATAAACAGTAGAAACAAACTTTGGTCGCCTTATTGAATTGACTAATCTTTATCAGTCAAATTAAGAAAGGAATAGAACGTAAGTTCATATGACATTCATAATGAAAAAAATGAGCTGGTTTCATTTATATTTTTATGTGGTTTTAAGATAAAATTTTCGTAGTTATGTTAAAGGTAATATTTGGTTAAGAACATAATTTTGAATGTCGAAGCGCTATTTTCCTAAATACGCCACTGCGTCACAAACCTTCGGTATGTGCAGAGTTAGCACATGTAGATGTAGAATGATAAAATTGTCACTAAAATGTTAGTAAAATATATTATGAAACAATGGTTTCAATGATCAATTCTTCCTATTAAAATTAATATTATGATATAATATCATAGATCACAATTAGAATTTACCGATTTGTTGAATAAACTCCTCGGTCTTCGAAGTCCCTTAAGCAGTGCATATGATTCCATACATAACATAATATTCTGGAATATTAAATGAAATTTAATTTTTAATAATAAATTTAGTGCATTTGGTTTCAATGTTAGCACAAATACTGTCTGGTTGATAGCACTTGGCATCATTGGAAACTATAACGAAAAAAGTATACATAGCCCAGGAAACACCGAATGGTTCATATTACGTATAATATACGTTTAGGCGGTATAAAAATGGTATATGGAATAAATTACGTCGGTATAATACCATTCAAAATAAGATTGTTATAAATTATACGTTAAATAGACGTAGATTTCTAGATAATATTTGCATGTAAATTTAAAGATGGATTCACAAAGTTTAATATAGGTATAAAATACAGTAATATTTAAATTATTATATTTTATACCAATTATATACGTACTGAATATGTTCGATGACATGAACCATATATTTACCTAGTTTAATATACGTATAAATTATATATACAAATAAACGGAGAGTATAATATTCGATTATATACGTACAGATTATAAACGTTGAAATAAACAATATTTTTACCTAGTTTAATATACGTTTAAATTGAACATACAAATAAACGGAGAGTATAATACACGATTATATACGTACGGATTATATACGTTGAAATAAACCATATTTTTACCTAGTTTAATATACGTATAAATTGTATATACAAATAAACGGAGAGTATAATATACGAATAAAAAAGTACGGATTATGTACGTTGAAATAAACTATATTTTTCCCTAGTTTAATATACGTATAAATTGTACATACAAATAAACGGAGAGTATAATATACGATTATATACGTACGGATTATATACGTTGAAATAAATTATATTTTTACCTAGTTTAATATACGAATAAATTATACATACAAATAAACGGAGTGTATAATATACGGTTATATAAGTATGGATTATAAACGTTGAAATAAACTACATTTTTACCTAGTTTAATATACGTATAAATTGTACATACAAATAAACGGAGAGTATAATATACGATTATATACGTACGGATTATAAACGTTGAAATAAACTACATTTTTACCTAGTTTAATATACTTATAAATTGTACATACAAATAAATGGAGAGTATAATATTCGATTATATACGTACGGATTATAAACGTTGAAATAAACTACATTTTTACCTAGTTTAATATACGTATAAATTGTACATACAAATAAACGGAGAGTATAATATACGATTATATACGTACGGATTATAAACGTTGAAATAAACTACATTTTTACCTAGTTTAATATACTTATATATTGTACATACAAATAAATGGAGAGTATAATATTCGATTATATACGTACGGATTATAAACGTTGAAATAAACTACATTTTTACCTAGTTTAATATACGTATAAATTGTACATACAAATAAACAGAGAGTAAAATATACGATTATATACGTACGGATTATATATGTTGAAACAAACCATATTTTTACCTAGTTTAACATGCGTATAAATTGTATATACAAATAAACGGAGAGTATAATATACGATTATATACGTTGAAATAAATCATATTTTTACCAAGTTTAATATAAGTATAAATTATACATACAAATAAACGGAGAGTATAATATTCAATTATATACGTACGGATTATAAATGTTGAAATAAACTATATTTTTACCTAATTTAATATAGGTACATATAAATTGTACATACATATAAACGGAGAGTATAATATACGATTATATACCTACCTAGTTTAATATACGTATAAAATATATATATATATATATATATATATATATATATATATAAATAAACGGAAAGTATAATATACGAATATATACATACGGATTATATTCGTTGAATTAAACTGTATTTTCACCTAGTTTAATATACGTATAAAATGTACTTACATACAAATAGTTGGAACGTTTAATGTGCTGTTATATACATTTAGGGAATATATACGAGCAAATAAACCATAAATATATGTAATATAACATACATATAAATATAAGTTATAGTAACATAAGACAGGTATGTGCAATGTACGACTATATATGATTAAAAAATCTTTGATGTTTTTTAAAATCAAACAAATATTCAAATGAATGTTGATTTAAAACGTTTGTTTGAAAAATATAAGTAATATTTCATATTTTGATATTTTCTTTAGTTTTATCTATTTTCATTAAAAAAAATCTTAGCAAGTGGTTAAAACTTAACAACTGAGTTACAGAATAGGTCTATCATATTAATACTAAGTGTTGCCGGTATATTCTTCTTGATTTTTAAATGTATTTTACACGGGGTGCCAATACAACGCAAGAACGCAACCATTGCGCATCTATCTGAGCAACTTTTACAAACTGAGCTATGCTATTGGCTAAACCAGATGTACAGGAAGGGACGGCGAGACCAGACATTGCTTTTGCAGAGTTAATGCTGAAGCAGTACTGCTAGCATGTATCATTTTGTTAATAATATTTAACATAATCTTTATTTAGATAAAATAATTTTTTGAACATTTTATTTTATAGACATCTGTTTGTATTTTTAAACGCAGCATAGTGTAACAAAATTTTTGTTATCTTAGTTTCATTATTACCTGCTAAGAATATGGGTCAAATAGCCATACCCTCGGCAGACGACACTTTGCCACATGTGGGAGTATTAACTTACACATAGGCGTAGAGGTCACAAATTTCTCTATGATACTAATACTTCCGTGAATTATTATATAAATTAGTTATTTGTTTAAATATGCTCGGATGTGCAAATCAAGTATTTTAAATAACAGAAATATCTATTTCAATATTAAATTGGTAAAAACCATGTCCTTTCAATTTTCATGTAAGTGCAGGTAGTTTTAACAACATAAAGTTGATAAATTATTATGTATTAAAATCATTCGTAAAAATCTCTAAAATATTGTGTTAGTACAACACAGATCATTTATATTATTCCGTTGTAAAATACGTCCAATATAAATAAAAGGATATATTTTAATTAAACTAAATTTCGCTAATTCACGCTAGGACAGGTGACCCAATGTATTCCTTCCAGCTGGTGTTGCTAATTGATATAAATAAATATGTAATATGACAAAGAATATTATGTTTTGTTAGATATTTTTGAAATGTACAAAAGTACTCAAGGGATCATCCGCACGCCCATGGACTCCACGTCCTGGCGCCCAAGCCAGACGGCAAAACCACTTGAAAGGATCAGATTTCGAGACGCTGCGCCTGCACGTGCATTTTTAAGATGCATTTTTCAAGAAGATTCAACGATCATGCGCTTGGATCGTGGACCAACCCCGAAACGCCCTCGTTCTGAAGGAGAGAAGAGGGATATTTTCGTATATAACCCGAGTCCAAATCTGTACTCGGGGAGTCGGATCCAGGGCTCCACTATGCTTGGCATGTCCGAGGTAGGGTTTCCTGGTCTCTGAACTCCAATCCTTCCTTACTGACTTTGTTCAATGGCTCTGCCAGGAATAAGTCAGCACCTTTCCTACTGACTTTGTTCAATGGCTCTGCCAGGAATAAGTCAGCACCTTTCCTACTGACTTTGTTCAATGGCTCTGCCAGGAATAAGTCAGCACCTTTCCTACTGACTTTGTTCAATGGCCCTGCCAGGAATAAGTCAGCACCTTTCCTACTGACTTTGTTCAATGGCTCTGCCAGGAATAAGTCAGCACCTTTCCTACTGACTTTGTTCAATGGCTCTGCCAGGAATAAGTCAGCACCTTTCCTACTGACTTTGTTCAATGGCTCTGCCAGGAATAAGTCAGCACCTTTCCTACTGACTTTGTTCAATGGCTCTGCCAGGAATAAGTCAGCACCTTTCCTACTGACTTTGTTCAATGGCTCTGCCAGGAATAAGTCAGCACCTTTCCTACTGACTTTGTTCAATGGCTCTGCCAGGAATAAGTCAGCACCTTTCCTACTGACTTTGTTCAATGGCTCTGCCAGGAATAAGTCAGCACCTTTCCTACTGACTTTGTTCAATGGCTCTGCCAGTAATAAGTCAGCACCTTTCCTCCTGACTTTGTTCAATGGCTCTGCCAGGAATAAGTCAGCACCTTTCCTACTGACTTTGTTCAATGGCTCTGCCAGGAATAAGTCAGCACCTTTCCTACTGACTTTGTTCAATGGCTCTGCCAGGAATAAGTCAGCACCTTTCCTACTGACTTTGTTCAATGGCTCTGCCAGGAATAAGTCAGCACCCTTCCTACTGACTTTGTTCAATGGCCCTGCCAGGAATAAGTCAGCACCTTTCCTACTGACTTTGTTCAATGGCTCTGCCAGGAATGAGTCAGCACCTTCCACTTGGACCTTATATCAAAAATTACTTCGGACACGCTATTTATTTGATTTTACTATTATATAAATTATGGTTGTCACAATGATGTCATACTTTTATGAAATATAACCGATCTAATATTGGTTGTCTAACAATTGTAAATTTTCTCAAACACAACAGATTCGCCAGCTCAGCTGGGTGTCTGCCTCAAACACAACTATCAACAATCATTTCTGATCGCTTTGACTGTGTGCTCGCCGTGGCCGGTTCACGATTACTGTGTGCTCTTAGGGCCGGTAGAACCGTGAGCTCATGGGCCGGTCTTTGCAACTCAGACCATCTATAAAAATATAAATAATGGCCCTCTGACAAAACAGAGCGCCCTATAAACAAAAGATATCAGAGCAACGGCATGCCGACTCTGAAACCAACAATAAAACTCAAACAAACTACAACACACACCATTACAATTGTAACTGACAACCAATATAAGTTTGGTCTCAGTCACTCAGTTTTACCATACATGGTTATAATAAATTATTGGGACAACTCTTTATGAATTGAATGCATCTTTTTATATATTTGTTACATTGTCAAACTGTCTCTCTACCTGGGGTTTTGGCTGTGGTTTCCCCCAGGTTATTAAGGTGAATACCGGAGAGCGTAATATTCCACAGCACTCTACGATTTTCTTAATTATAAATAAATGCACAAGTTAGATATTTTATCTATCTTTTGGAGTGAATATCATTCTTTTATTTTATCAAATACCTGTCCCGATTCCTCCACTCTTAACAGCTACTCTGTATTACGACGATGAAGGGTTACTTATTTAAATAAACACAACGTAGGGTAAGTTAAACCTTCCACTAGATGATTTTTGGCCAATTTATGAATGTTTGCGAAGGAGGTAGGTAACGTACAGTTACAATGCACTAGTTCAGCTGTTCAGCGGCAGTAACAGGGGAAGATCTTATTTTAACATTAAAAGGTAAATATTGTTTTTTTTATTGAATGAATATTACTAGTTTAACACTGCAAATGCTCTTTAAATTTACCTCATGTGTGAAACATAGTAATTTAATGGAGACCAAATTTCCAGCAGTATACAAACACAACCGTTGTGCAGCTATACTGAGCATCGTGGTGTACTGTAAAGTCAACATGTCCAGGCTTGAGTCACTTCGATTACGACAAACGAATTCTACGCATTTTTCCTACGTTTGTGTTCCTTGTTTACAAGTAGGTACATTAAAAGGTTATATTGTATCAAACATTTTTAAGCAGTTGTTTTATAGTAATGTTGAGAATACCTTTGATTTGGCGTTGATGGTAACAGTAACTACATGGTAAAATAAACACTTTATTTTACTGTTTTCATAATCCATTTTAATTTTAATTTTCTTACTTATAGAGATCTAGGGTTGCAGCAATAGGAAGATTTACTGGTAGACAAGCTACAATGAATATACTCAAGTACTTATTTTCAAACAAAATAGCAATGAACTTCAATTGGACTGGTCGGGAAAAGAAGGCGTTTAAAGGCACAAAATTATGCAAAGTTATTTCTGGTAAGAATAAAATACAGAAACATTAAATTGATACCTTATGCAAATAGTATAATTTCCCACTAAAGACTGTAGAGGAATATAATATACTAGTAACATTTTTAGAAAAAGAAGATGGTTACAATTATTTGGTAAGTTTAAAAAGAAATTTAGCGTTAATACATGCCTACTCTAATGAAACCTTATAATTTTAGAGATCTCGATTAATCGCTATTGGTGGGTTTAGTGGACGCCAGGCCACCATGAATATTTTAAAATATTTATTTACCAACAAGGTTGCCATTAATTTCAACTGGGCTGGAAGAGAAAAAATAGGTTTAAAAGGAACCATTTTAAGTAAAGTTATAATTGGTAAGATCCCATAAACACACATGTATTATTTAAATTAAATTCTGTGTTTTTATTTACAGAAGCAGTCCATCAACAATTCAATTCAGAAACAGACGCAATCATATCAAATGCAATAAAAGACTGGCTGAAACTTGCTAAAACCCGTTATTCTTATGAAAAGGGCAAAATTGAAAAAGAATGTCATTAATTAAGGTGAATATTTCAACTACTGTTATATATTTCGAGCTAGAATGGTATTTTTGTTACATTTTGAAATTACAGTAAATTGTTATTATTTTTATAATAAACGTTTTTGATATACACAATTTTATCATTTTATTTAGCATTTAATATACTATCTAATGAACATATAAACGTTGCATACTGATCATTTAATAAACGTTTCAAACATACTATAAATATCCCTTAAAAATCGTATACTTAATAAGTATCATATCCGTTTATTTATGAAACAATTCAACGTTTATGAACTACGTATTATATACTACAAAATAAACGTATGTAAATAAAATATTATAAACGTATATTTCAATAACATTTAAACGTTTTTGTGAAACGAATTATAAACGTATAATCGACGGTCATTTTTCTGATTCTTAGACGACTATGCTGCTTAATAAACCTATTAATAAACATTGCATATCATTTAATAAACGTTTCAAACAAACGATAAATATACCTTAAAAATCGTATACTTAATAAGAATTATATACGTTTATTTATGAAACAATTAAACGTTTATGAACTATGTATTATATACTTCAAAATAAACGTTTATAAATAAAATATTATAAACTTATATTTTAATAATACTTTAAACGTTTTTGTGAAACGAATTATAAACGAATAATCGGCGGTCATTTTTCTGATTCTTAGACGACAGTATAATTCCTTAATTAGACGTTTAATATACCATCGTGTGTTTCCTGGGAGGTAAGTACAATATATATAAAATATTTGTACCGAAAAAACTTATTTTTAATTTCATGATTTTTAATACAAAAAATATTGTACAAACAAAAAACTTCTTGAATGAAATGGTTCCCGGAATCATTTTATCGCTTGCAGAATCTAGCGTTCCCGCACTTAATATATACATTACGATTTCGTACACAAAATATAGAAGAGAAAACATTATTTAGTTATTTACAATTTAGTGAAATTCATAAAATTCTTTTGGACGTAAAACAATTCTAAAGAACTCGGTTCTGTTCTATTACTTTAGGTTTGTACGGTACATAAATAGAATAATTGACGCCAATAATAAAAAAAAAACTATGAACTTTGTTTAATTAAAAATTTATGATGCAATATATGTATAAATAAAATATTATGAAAATATTTATAAATCTATACATTATGTGTTATGAAATTTTAATATCCTTTTAAATTGGTTTTGTTTATGTGGTTTCCCTACTCAGAAATAATAAAAATTGTATTAAAAAACATTTAAAAATATTTGAGTTTATCAAATTGACATTTACAGTTATTTGAAGTGCCAATTTTGCAATAACAAAAATACCAAAAACCGTTTAATAATATTTTATATCATTAAACTTTTTTCGATATAATAATAGGGCAATTGTTACCGCAAAGTATAATAAAGTGATTATTATTATTATTATTATTATTACTTATACAAATTTATATGTAAAGTCTACGATAATTTAATTATATTTTATATTTTTTCGGAGTAGAGCTGCATTCACACTGATATAATTAACAAACGCACTTACTACTTAATAGTTACACGTGTAAAGAATCAAGATCTTCTCGTAACGTATAACGTTAAGCATGTCTGTGCTGCGCTCTTTTAGTAATAAAATACTGTGAAACGAATATTAAAAGAAAAAGACATTTAGTTTTGATAATGTTATTACAGACAAAATTTTAAGGAGTGAAGAGAAGTCATCAATATGATGTCACGAAGAACAACGTTTATATGTGCATTACTTTATTCCAAATCTGCTGCTCTCTGCAGTTGCAAAATTGATTTAAATATTAATAACTAAAAATAAAAATTATAACATACTTCCCGAACATCTTTTAACAAGAAAACGAACAATAACAATAGCAACAACAACAACAAGATTCTATTGATAATTTGACAGTTCAACTGATCAGCGTGACACACAAGTCAACTATTACTACATAAACATATTAAGCATTTACGAAAGTCGGTATATACCGCATATACCAATTGCTTTCGAAAATAGAATCAGTGTATTCAAAAATTTTATGGAATTAACCGGTTCATGTACAAGGTTTGCAAATTGTGGATCGAGGTATTTTGTCGGTTCAGCGCGGTGAACTTTGAACTTTTACTAACCTAAGCTAAAAAAAAATTGTGAATCTTAAAATATAAATTAATTAGGAAATAATATCAAGGCAGTAGAAAAAGTATACTGTACAAGTCGCTTGAATATTCATTTCATGAGTACCTTTCCATGCTTGTTGTACAATATACTTGTGCACTTTCGTTTATTCAAGTATTTCTAACTATTAGGAATATAATTCATTCGTCACATGACGTGTTTTTCGACAATCAACATTTGGAATTTCAATAGTGAACTTATCACAGCGTTGATGAAAAACAAAAAAATATCACCTTCTTACATTCGTTACTAAGGGTCTTGTTTTCTTTATTTATAACATTTATAACCTTTATAACCAAACAACATTGACAGTTAATTTTCAGTATAAATTGTGTGATAATTAATTATATCCTCTCTAATTGAAGATATTGCTCGTGCAGCTGAAGCAACGCATAACAAATTTCACTTGCCCTTCGGTCTCGTGAAATCTGCAACTCGCTTCCTCTCGAAATTATCATCGATGATAATCATATTATTTGTTATTTTATAAAAGATAATAGAGCATAGGCAAAAAAAGCTATGTCCCTGAAGATAACAAAGGAATACTTGTAATACTAGTATATTTAAATTGACAAAGAACATAATCCATTACTATATTACGTTGAACACAATACAGGTAAAAATATGTATGAAATGTAATATTGGGTTGTGTTTATTTATTCCTCCTTAGCAAATGGTGTGCGGTTCGGTTCTGCTCGTATCGACGTCTCTCCGATCACACCGCTCTAACGCGAGCGTCAAATTTTAAAAGTCGAGAGGTCGAACTGCGGAAACCTTTCAGAGCAAACCGTGAGTTATGCGTTGCGTGGGTGGCAGGGAAGCGGGGGGCTTGCACCACCCTGCAGCCTGGTTAAAAGGCAAAGCGTGTTTGCCGCACTACCACATACCACCAAATATCCTGATTGCAGCGCCAAATCAATCTGCAAATATCATTATCAAATTCCGATATTATACTATAAATCCTCATATATTCACTTCTTTCTTGCATATTTTATTATCAATAGTGTTGCCCCGGCAGCACAAGACAAAATTTCAAATTGGTCTCGACTTGCAAGATAATGTCCTCTGATTTCCAACGCCAATTTGTTTAGCAGTAGGTTTTTCTAATATATTTTTTTTAAAATGAACAGATTCCAAGCAATATATTTCTAAATTTGAATTTTGCAAAATAATAACCATTTTTGCACGAAAGGGCATTTATTGATTGAGTTTCTAAGACAGTAAGTCGCTTCTACTGATTGCTATTTCTAAAACAACCGTAAGTATTTACTTACTGTTCACATGGTTATTACAAATGCACAGAATTGATTTAGTACATTAATTTATTACTTGCTATTAAAATTAAAAGTTCAGTTGCTATCACTATAATTATCAAATATTAATAATTAGTGGTACCTTAAGAATAATTTTCTCAATCATATGTTGCACAAAAACACAACCAGAAATGACAGAAATTTGACATATTGCAAAATGAAACGCATGTGTGTCAAATAGCATGAAAACGAATTTCATTTTCCTTGAATGAAAGTCGCTACTTCGCTCCTCCACCAAAAAAATGATTTCGATCGATAAAACGTCCTTACGGATCTTAATAGTTAATATACAATTAAGCATTGGAAAATTAAGCAAATGACTTTATATAAGTAGCTGAATAATATATCATCCGATAAAATAATTTTTGTTAATTGTAGTTACAAAAAAAAAACAATTTTGGCAACATTGTTTTATTACATTTTCATTTATTATTGCATTCTGAATTTAAGGTCGCCTGAAAATAGTCTCGAATTTAATGGGAAGAAATATGTTTGTAAAATTAAAATTTGCACAGATGTCGCTTGGGTTTTGTTCACTATTCATAAAAATCTGATAAAAACACCTACTCTCAATAAATAATAATATTCTTTAAAAAAACATATGGCTTTTATTCTTGTTTGATTAATTTTTTACATTATTTCATAATTTGACAACTTGAATAACATTCCGCATATATCAATTGTTTCCACAGTTATTAAATATGTTTATAAACATAAAATAGGCAAATAAATAGAAATATAACAATGATCAAAGATAAATTAAATATGACAACTCCGACAAAATAAAATTTTTCGAATATACCATCATACATATTGTGAGCAGTAAATGTTTTACCGATTTCAGAGTACACGAAAACTACCCACAACCACTTATTAATACTTTAAAAAACTATAGTCAAATTCTTACCAAAATAGAACTATTTAAATTCGGCATTCAGCAAGGCGGTAACTTACCTGTAAAAGAAACAAAACATTATTTAAAAATTAATTACATGAACAGTTTAATAGTATATTACGTACCGTGAACTGTAAGTGGCAGTTTTTAGGTCGAGAATGTTGTTTGGGAAGTCGAGACCCGAAGGGTCGAGATTTTCTAAACATTCGAGACTTCAAATATCACTTACAGTTCAAGGTTAGTAAGCTATTTTTTGCAATACCTACAAAAATAATAGAAAAAGAAAAATAGGTTTCAAAATTAACGTCTGTCAGATTGATGTCAAAAATAAAAGTTGAATTGCAATCGAGAGTAAGAGTGCCATGAATGTTTATGATGATGTGGAAACTAAATACTTACCATCCACCATGAATTGTAAGTAACACACTTACTGTCCACCGTGCACGGGAACTGTTTACTATAACCATGGAAACCAAATATGCAATAAAAGTTCCACTTACTGTGTTTAAATTTTGTTATTAATGGGTAACTTACTGTACAGGTATTGCAAAAAAAGATTTTTATTTATAATAGGATACTTATAGAATGTCCCACGCTTTATACCTGGAACGAAGCTTATTTCTCGAGCAATAGAAACACAACCATAAACATTCCAATAATTCCCTTGGACCAGAATATACCTACACGTAAATAGTGGTTTGTTTTAGATGTTACTTTTTTGAGACTTATTTTTTTTAATTGTATCACTGAGTTTCACCTATTTTCAATTTACAATTCAATTTCAGTGGTTTTCAAAATATCTGGCTTTGAAATTTTTGATCGGTCGCCATTTTGTTTTTGTTTTGACAAAATATTATATATATATATATATATATATATATATATATATATATATATATATGTTAGGGTTGGCAAAACTATGATGATTTTTTAATTTTTAAAGGTATTCAAATCAATATACATACATATTTTATTTCATAAACGAAAACAAAATCTGTAATAAAACCAAAACGATTCATCTGAATAAAACTAGGAAAAGTAACAAAGAACTTTTACTTTTAGTTATTCATATTTTTCTTCTGTTATATGACAACTAAAGTGATAAAATATTGAATTTTTAGATATTATGTATTATATTCAGAACATATTAATACAAGTTTTGTAGCAAATACAATTTTTATTTAAAAAAAAAACAATTATTTAAATCAAGCCAACCTTGGTTGAATCACATGATCACATGACCTTATTGTTAGTCTCGAATAATATTGTCTTATCTCAGTCTCGAGTTGACCTCCGTAGGCTTGCTTTGATTAATTTTTTAATATATATTTACAAATATAAACAATGAAATTTTATGTGTTAAGTAAGTATAAACACAAATTTTTTTTTTACTTAATTTTATTTGAATTAAGAAAATAAAAATCATTGAAGTAGCTCTATCTATGGCAAGACTGAATTAAGTATTAATTTGAAAATTCTAATACTTATTAATATTTACCATAAAATATACGGACAGCGTTGGCTCACTTGGTAAGCTCTTCGACCTGACTTGAGCGGAATGTGAAATCTGGGGTGCAAATCCCAGTTTCGTCAATAGTTAACTAGCGTTCCAGAGGCTGCAGGCTGACAACTTATGCCACTAAACTGCATGTAAAACTTGTTACGGAACAAGTACTTCAGATACTTGAGACCATAAGCGTCGACTACATGCGGGCTCCGGGGCTTGAACCTCTACACGGAAAAATCTGAGAGAGTTCTGCTCCCATACGAAAATTTTTAATACCAACAAAAAATAAAACATACATTAATTTTGAAATACTTTTACAAACTCTTTTATAAAATATGGGCTAAGAAAGGTTGAACAGAAAAGCAATTCTAAATGTACATAACAATATTACTGTTAATGTAGATTGCAGAAGTATTTATTAAACATACAGCGGTTCGAGAAATTACTTTTACTTTAAAACTATATTATTTTAGATTGCTTATTTTAATTTTATTTATTTATAACTTTTTAAAATTTATTTACCAATTTTAAGAAATAAAATTTTTATTTTGTATATTTTATGTTAACTACGAGACTTAAGAGCATCGAATTTTTTGATATGAAATTGTTCTCGAATCTCGTGGCAATATTAGCAACATTAATTAACAATGGAGAAATTTGTACCAAAGTTGTCAGGTGACCCGTGCGCATCTAGAAAATGGGCGTATAAAACAATAATGTGTCATTTGTTATTTGCAAAGAATATTCCATTAATAAAGCATTTAAAATAAAATAATTAGGATGTGCAACGAAATATTTTTCTGTCTGTATTACTATATATAATTTCTTATCTTCTCTATTGTCTCGAAGGAACATAATGCGCTATTGGAGATGATATTGACAATTTATGATGGATAGTGGTAAATATATTTTTTATCCCAGCATTAACATTATTTTTTCTGTAGGAATATAGAATTTTCTACAAAGAATGATAACACTTTAAAAAATATAATAAACATATTTTAAGAAATATTTAGTGTAATAATATTTAAAACAAATCCTTTAATATTTTAAGAGCTACTTGTGATGCGATATGAACAAAAAAAATCCAAATCTAGTGTCTTAACCATGATTGTAATAAAAATAAAAAAGCAGTTTACTATAAGTTTGACTGAGATTCAATCAAATAGAATATCGAGAAAGCCATCACAATTAATGCTAATACAACGCAACTTTTTCTCTTTGATCGCGGGCCAATGAATTTACTTCGATATAAAATAATATAGTATTTCCTTTGCTTCATTTAATTATTAATAATCAAGGATGTCAGCACTTACGACAAAAACGAATAATTATTTATGATGTAAATGTGAAATGTGTAATATTATTACTTTTAAATACATTATTTTGTCTACAATAAAAATAAAGTAAAATTGCAAAATAATAGTAATAATTTTCAAAAAAATACCAAATTTAACAATGCTTAAGAATTGGCCTTAACTTTAATGTTATAATGACAGTTAAACAAAAAAAATATATACTATACCCACGATAACGGGAAAATTGAAGGAATAACTAATATAACTACCATTCAAAGTATACTATTGCCCATTGTAGTATTGTAGATATATAATGGTGGGATTACATATTTTACTCGAAACATTGGTGCCATTAAATGACACTTTTATTTTAAAAACATGTATGCGCTAAACATTGATTTTCTCAGGGTTGACAAGACGAAAATTACGATTTAAATCACATTTTAAAGGGTAATACATTTTTCCAGAATTTTATTTTTTATACACAATACAAAATTAATAAATGAATTATTATAAGGAGCGCACATATATTAACTTTAAATTTGAATTCTTTCCTTACTCAATTTGGTATTAAATATAATAATTCGTACACTTTAGAACATATGCACACACACAGAGAGCTCATCGCTGGTTATATAAATAAATATACTCTAAATACGTATTTTTTTAATAATGACTTTTCTATAACACTTTAATATAATTTTTATTAATAATTACATTATTATTTCGAAAAAAAAACGATTTTTTTTATTTTGTGAAAAAATCAGGATTTTATTTTAATCCTAGTTTTTCTGGTACGAGTATTTTATTACACTGTGAAGGGCAACGCGAATTAACTTGAAAAATGAAATGTTTATTCAGGGTAATGTATGTTCACCCTACTTAATATGTATTAAAATCACCTAAACAGGGTATTGCCATACACGACTTTTGGTCCACTTGTATATGAAACTGGTTAATTTGCAACTCTGAAAGTACACAAAAAGTTTGAACATGATACACAATATGTATTGATTTCATGTCGAGTACGAACCCTCGTTACATATTATATTTACACAACTCCAATATATTAATATAAACGTCAAAAAGAGACATACAAATAAACTTCTTTTCTCTACAAAATATTACACGTGACACATACCTTCAAATCAAATTGACATAAGATTCAACTTCAAAATAAATGGTTCACAGTTTCATACCCGTATGGACATATAGTTCATTATCATTACTAATAATATAGTAGGATGTAATGATAAAATATATTTTTTACAATTTCACACAAACTTCGAGCACTTAATACAAAAATAACTATTTTTATTGTAAAATAAAAAATAATACATTTAATAAATAAACGGTCTTTCGGAACCCCAGTAAAACTTGTTTCTGTTTAAATAGCTATAAACAATTTTCGACTTTCATAGACATATTAAGTACATTAAAAAGAAATTAGGGATATACCTCCATTGTCTATAGTAATAATAATAATAAAAGTAGTAGTTTCGCTTCTCAATCTTTCTAAACAATTCCGCCCGAAAATGAAAATTCTCGACCATAACCGTAGCATATACTGTGACCACAGTTAAGCTTTAAAATCACAGTTAGGAATGTAGAAATCACAAATCATAGTCATTAAAAAGAGTAAAGCAGTTTCGCACCTTACTAAATAATTCCATTAATAACGAAAATTCTCGACTTTAACCATATAATAAAGTTTGATCACAATCTCGCTGTAAAATCACAGATACTGGAAAATAGTAATCACAAATTACACTGTATTCAAAAGTAGCAGTTTCCCTCATGCCACCGATGCCCTTTCCTATAGGGAGAATGTCGCAAATTGAGTTACTATAATTAAAAGTTATACTTTGTTTTCCAAGCTATTATCGAGCAAAGATCGATTTTAATTTACATAAATATCATATATTACGTTTCCTTGAATCAAAATATGTAAATATATACAATAGAACAGAATTAGAACAATTTTTGAAATATTATCAAGTAGTTACGCGTGTCTTTTGATTTATTCATATATGAGTGCTTTTGTTCTGTTAGATAAATAATAACAAATCAATATTTATTTCTCTCTTTAAAAAAATATTTTTATTTAAGGGAACATAACAACTTACGATGTAATAAACATTTAAAAAAAAAATCCTTTGGTTCATGATGTAAATAAAAATATGAGTAAGCAACATACTAAACATTATTTTATAATTCTTTTAAAATAATATTTTTAGGGACGATTTTTTTTTATATTTTTATACTAATCGAAGTTTAAGGTAATCGGCACATTAACCAGAGGTGAAAAAATCGGCACTTATACAAATAACAATATCAACAACTTTTAAAACCATTAAACAATTAATATTGAAGCAGCCATTTAAGATGATTGTTAAAAAATATCTTGATTAAAATGTCTAAAATTGAGTGATTGATATATGAATGCATGAAATGCGAGACGATAACATGCTGGTATTTAAGGCCATTGATATTAATTATGATGAATATGCCTGTTCCTTTTGCAGGCTGTTGGTAATATAGTAAGTTGACAGTCAAAGAGCTAGGGCAGCGAGCAAAACCCCAATTGAATTGCGAAATAGACGTGGACAAAGCTAAGCCAGGTTTACACGGCATACACGGAGTCGTAAACTAAATTTTGATGCTTTCATGGCCAAGTAAAACGGATTTACTTGTTTTAGATACCGACTTGTGGTAACCAAGTTGCAAACATATATACACACATTATACATGTACACTGTCGAACACATACACAAAGAGTTGGACATACGGAGCTTCTGTTTACGTTGCACTGTGGTTAAAGACGTTGGGAAGACCAAGGAAATAGGTAATACTCATAGGCGTACAGTTGTAGTGAGCTTTGAGGCACATCCAATTAAATTATTGTGTACAGGTAAACTTCTAAAAATGACTCAAACAACAAAGAAAAGAATATAAGTGCGGTTGGTGTAAGGCCAGTGTTTCTAATGGCTTGCAAGTAAGAATCAGTTAAGTAGAGTCAAGAGAATTTACATGTCTGGTACAACTGGTTGTTCAAACACATTAAGTAAACTTGCTGAAGTCGAGATATGGACAATCTACTTGAATTTTAGTAGATAGGTTGTCAACCAACTTATAGTGAGTTCCATACCATTTGAACACAGCGGTATTTTCAATTATTTGGTTATAGTTCGCGACCCTCATCACATTCTATTCAGTTCGAGTCGAAGCCTGCTAAACAAGTGAAAAGTGAGTACCGCTGTCCGACAGTTAGAGACTTTTTAAATGAAATTAGAAATGGGAAACTAAGTGGACTTGAGGGGATGCAGTTCGTTTCTTTAAAAAAAATTAATCTACTCGACCGGTTTCAGCCTCACTTGGGTCATTCTCAAGAGATGATTAGTCAAAAGAATAAACTAATCACCTTTTGAGGATGACCCAAGTGGGGCCGAAACTGGTCGAGGTAAATTTTTAAAAAACTTAAAATAAACGGACTGCATTCCAGCAAGGCATTTTATTTTCCTATAATCTCTTTCAGTCCAGAAACATCCACCACTAAATTAGAAATTTTTCAAATTTTATAGAATAGCAACTATTGAAAACGACATTAGTGAACCTGATTCAGAGAAAATAATACAAAAGTAAAGCTAAAAATTAAAGTACCTAATACGATAAATTCAATAATCTATAACAATTTTCGGTATTTAGGATGTATTTCTATGAATAAATTGTTATGATTAGCAAAGGTTTAAGATTTTAAATGGAAAATAATATGTATAATAATATGCCTAACATAGTTTCAAATTTCGTTAACTTAAATATTAAACGTTTGAGTAAAAATATATAATATTAATTAATTATACAGTGGCAATTTGTCATTAGGGGTAGCAGGGTTTGGCACCACCAGCAATTACCTTATCTCCATATTTATTTTTTTATACCTAAATATCACGAAATTTTATTTTTGCTATTCATTCACAACTGTGTATCGCATACAAATCAGCAAACTTGACCACAGAGGATAAATAGTAGAAAAAAATTTAACCTATCATATTAATAAATTTTGCATCTTCCTGTTGTTCTGATTTTCGGTCACTTTATTATTGAAACAATCGTACGAGTATATTCCCGAGTGTGAATTTTCAACATACAAGCACGAATTAAAAGTTCCTAGAGTATGATTTTACTATTTTTACAGTGATGTCTGTATGTGTGTGTACATGTAAAAAATATAATATTTGCTATTTTAAGAGTTAAATTCAAATATGATAAACTGATTAGATTTTGACTTGAATTAATTAACCATCAAAAGTAATACTTTAATTGAAGCTGTTTTTCCTAAAATAATTCCGCTAAATTCCATTTTTTTGCAAATTACGTTGTTGTTAAACAATAGTATTTAAAATTTTCTATCGGCCTGTATATCTTAAATTTAAAATGTAATTTTTGACACTCGTTTGTATGGTACTATTCAACAACTATAAGTAATTTTTTCCAATAAATTCATGGCTTTTATTGTATTACTTATGATACAACAAGTAAATATGAATTATTTTATTGTAAAATACAAAACATAAGAAATATATAAGGAATAGATTATGCGAAAAATAATTGCTTTGTTCTTTTTCCGGTACAGCATTTGCTACAAGGATATTTAAGGTATGAATTGAATTAAAAATATTCGAAACAACTTAATTTCAATACTAAATATGTAATATACCATTGAAAAAAATATTAATAGAATACATTTTACAGTAGCAAGAGGTAATGTGATTTCTTAATTAGATTTTTGGACATGGAACTGAACCCGAAACTCGAACCAAAATCCTAAAAAAACAACTTTTTCCGACTCCGAATTGGAACTGAACCAGAACTGTCCAATGTCAGCGTTCTTGAACCTGATTTTATTTGAAGTGTTTAGTCACCTATACAATCAACTAACCTGTAAAACTGACAGCTGACATCAAATTTAGAAGTTAGTAGTCGCATTGTTTACATTATTAAAACTTGAGTTTTGTTACTGTCATACAAATTTTTGACACAATATTAGGAACTGACAGCATCAGGTTATAATTTTAAATTTATTTAAAAATGAATAACAAATAAACTATTGTACAATATATGCAAGGCAACAGTTTTACTGCTTCAATATCTCTTATCAGCAATAAAAACTGTTTTACTTTGCTAATAATATAAAATAATATTACTTTACTTCTCTGTAAAATTGTATGGATATATGTTATGATAAATTTATAACAAAAGGTATGTACTTATTGTGTTGTGAACGTAAACCCGAAACGAAATAAAAAAAAACTCTGCTGAAGTGGTTTTCAAAGCGAAATTGAACAGAACTTAAATCAAAACCCGAATCTAAGTTTTTGTATAATTTTAAATCGAACTCGAACGAAAAATAAATTTGCTTCCAAGTGTCTAATTTATAACCATTTCCGTAGTTATTATCTTATAAAACTTGTAAAGGTCAAATGAAATACTGTTATATTGTTATTAATAGCTTGTGAGTTTTTCATTCAAACTGATTTTTTGTATTTTTTGTTAATTTCCAATGAACTGATCGTCTAATTATCCAGTAATAAACTTTTCATTTAAACTATTGTTAAAATTTTCTTTATATAGAAAAAAGGCAAGAGTGAGTCGTGGCTGGCGTGTTTTTTGCGTGATTTGATTTGTTTTTGTTGTAATCAGTAGACAACAATGGATAATTTCCGTGGCACGAGGTAAATTGCCGGTGATTTTTTGTCTATTTTGAAAGTTCATTACGGTAATCGTTTGGCAATCAGCGCGCAGGAACTGCAGAAGTTTGACAAACTGATGTTACTGTTGTGGCGATTTATACCGGACAACTTCGACAGGAACTAGTGAAAGTTGCTATCGTCATGTGCATTCACACTATTAATTACCACTTCTCAATTCCTACTAATTACTATTTTCCACCTGGAAAACAAATATTATTCATTCCATTGAAGAACAGAGTAGATAAAATCAAGTACAATTTCATCCGTTTCTAGACAATTTTACTTCCATTATAGTGTAAGTATTCATTAGGTACTACCTTGAATTTTGATCTCTATTCCGTTCAAATTGAATCGGAGCGCACTGACCAAATAAGCCACTGCCGCTGTTAACCATTTAAATAATAACAGTATTAAATTGTAAAAAACAAAATATTTATAAATCCAAATTTGCCTTAGAGAAATGTAAGCCTTTCAGATAAAATTTACATACATATAAACATTATATACTCGTAGATGTTGATGATATAGATGTTGAGTTGTGAGGTAACGGAGAGCTTTTGTTTAATTCGTCATAAAACAGTAGCATGGTACAACTGTCTTTGTTTGATTGTTTGTATAATATAGCTGTTTCTGTTTCTATTCTGCTACTCAGTAAAGTTTAGAGATTATGCGCGTCGTATTAACACTGATTATATTAAAAATATTCTTTCTGTAGCTCAATTTTATTTCACGAACAGTAATGCAGGACAGTGAATAATAATATATGCAAATGTTGTAATAATATGATATGTTTTCTGTATGTTATTGTAGATCTGAGACTTTTTATCTTGCATTCAGAATCGACACGTGTTAGTTGTTGGTAATAAAATTTACCGCCTAAATTTCATTCTGGATTCGTAAGAAAGTTTCCAATAGCAGATTAGTTTTTACAAAATATAACAAGGAGGCTCTAACTGCAGTATGATAAATTGAGCGGGTGGATCATGCAATGTAAGAGTCGCGTCGCATCATCTGAATAGTTCAGACGCACGTAATAGCAGAACAATGTGCTCTACTCGCGGAATAATATGTAACCGTTTTGTCATGTTTTTAGTAATATAATTTAGTTTATTATAATTATCAAAAGGTTAATAAGAAAATAATATACCATCATCGTCATCATTTCATCAAGATATTATTCATCGCATCATTATTTTCATATGCCTCGAAATTTTTACAAACCGCTTTGTACATAAAATGAAGTTGTATCGTAATCATAACAAATTTAACATTTCAATATTTATTCGTATAATCCCTCCATCAGTCCGGATGTATGTCATAATGTCTACATTTGATAAACATTGTCAATTTTTAGGTTTTTACTTCCTTGTACAAAGGAAAAATGCGAAAATTTTCGGATTTCATGTTTCAACGGAATTATCATCTTATTATCACTCAAATATGATTAGCCATAAAATTTTGAAATGTTGTATATGGGATTATTATAACATCTAGTTGTGCACCTCCCTTTTTCATTGCAATCGGCATTTTTCGCTTAACTTAAAAACGATTAGCCGTAAAATGTTCAAATTTTATTTATGTAGTTACTGTAACATCTAGTTACGAACTTCCATTTTTTGTTCCAATCGGCCTTTTCAAAGGGCAGTTTACTTTTTGCAGAAACTTAATAAATATAATAATTTAGTTGGCTTTTAATTTTTTTAGGAAACATTTGATGATCTCACTTTCAAGTGAAATAAATTTAAAAGAAGTGCAGCTAAAAATATGTACAATTTAGCGTAAAAGGAAGACATGTGGTGTAGGTGTCCACATCAGATTTTTTTTGTTAACATTACGTAACAGGTAAAAATTTCTAAAAATTTAAAGAAAGTTTCTAAAAACATAAAAGTAATAACGTTTATTTAAGAAATAAATCATTTTTATCATACAGTGTACATTTGGTAGTGGTAATAGGTTCTGTGGTGACCATAGTATAAAACTGATTTGTTTAAGGTTAAGCATAATTTCATACAATGGTTTATTTAACAAATATTTGCGGCCAATGAAACCTTTTGCTTTAAAAAATTATAAATATACGACGTGTTTATTTTTTACTGAAATATACATAGGTATTAAAATTTTTACTTCCATTATATTATGCATATTTTGATAGTTAATCAATCTATTATAAATTTGTTATATTTCGTCCACATATATAGAAATCATTAAAATAAATATGTAATTTATGTAATACACCCAATAAGCATGGCAATGCTTGTATCCGCGACTGCAAGTTACAAGGTATTGGAAATGTAGGAAATGTCTTGGTCTGGGCTGTAATCACCGTGCTCCGTCTTTTTCCTTATTGGCTGTCCCTCGGCCCACGATTGACCCCTAGTGAATGGCTCTGCTCCTCCGTTCATTTGAATTACGAGCGGAGCGACGTAAATCGTCTGTCCTGCCGGGCCGGAGTCTCCCGACCGGAATGAACCAACTCAACACCGCAAACTGAAAACTGCATCAGTTACCGGGCGAAAGCGAGGCGAAGGATGTGATTGTATATAATGCCCCTCCGCCTATATTGCATGTCACATGCCACAGCTTCTATAGACCCACGCTTGTATTCACGCAGACAATACCACACAACTATTCTTTCCAACAATTATCCGAATCAAACTTTCACTTCTGGTTCAAAAAACCCGGATGAAAAGAAGGGTTTGTTTATTAACAGTAATTCTGAAGTATATAACACGATTGAGTATTCAATGAATATCTTATATTTGTTTTTTATATACTTATATCATATCAGATACAGTTTATTAATGATATATAAATTTATTAAAATAATATAGTGCCAGCGGCACCCAGGAAATTTTTTTATGCGCATAAAAATAATAGTTATTTATGATATAAGTGTTAAAAGTGACATTTTATGAATGAGTGGGGAAGTTTGAAACGAGGCGAAGCCGAGTTTAACAAACCCCACGAACGAAATAAAATCACTTTTAACACAAATATCATACACTATTTTTCCTACGACCACAGTTATGTACCTATTAGTAAATAAAAACTAAGCATTAGAATGACATTTATGACAGGTCATGATGTATTTGTTATGAACAACTGAACATAAGACGTGTTAAAAGTAAATTTGTTTTTTACTTTTAACACGTTGTCAATGGCAACGTTTTAAAAGTATTTACTGTGTTATAAACTGTTATTTTTAACTTGCTAAGCAACCGTTAAAAATACTATTTTTAACAGTGGTCGTAGGAAAAAGTATTTATAATTAAACACGAGTTATTTTTTATGAATCATTTTCAATGCTTCTTTAAAAATGAACGTCAGGGTTTATTATAATTTATAACCATTTCACACTTTCATAAAAAGTGAAAAGGGCTTCTACTTTAATGATTATTAATATATTACTTATTAATAAGTAGAACGAGGATTTTAAGACATCCATAAGGCCTGGTATGATTCCTAATATTTGTGGTTTGTTCAATAATTTATCCGCAATCACTTGCGGTTTTATAGTTTATCATGTTTACGTACGTCAACATATATTTTTACACGTTTCTATTAAGTAATATTTTATAACATTTTCTTATCAATAACGTTTTCGTGATCACGTGTGGAAATGACTACTAGTGTAGTAATAATATTACCATATAGACACAGTTTTTACTTAGATGTCAGCTTTTTTATGTAATAAAGACTTAATATCCTGAAACCGGTAAACTATATTTATAGTAACAAACCATTCAGCAACAAATCTCCAGCTTACTTAGCACTTTCTAAATTTGCTTACTTGAGTGAACGCACCTTATCACAAGTTGAAGGAAATTGAAATGTATTTGAGTGGTGTTTGAAATGAGCAATGAGTTGAGAATGTGCAGGTTTGCTTGACCAGTTAGATATGTGACAGGTAATCGGGTAGGGCGGTGTGCACACAAATCAAACCTCAGCCTCTTTAAACAGAGGCAGCCGGCAGAAGAATCACGAACATCGCGCACGGCTGTTACAAACGGAGCGCCCGGCGAATCTTCCGAACCATTTGTCCCTTCACATCTCCAGCCACTCACGCCGCCTTCGTGCCCACAACCCGCACAGATAACATCCTACCATCTACAATCTATAAAAACTCTCATTTCTGTTTTACACTACACCTACTAAATAACATATCTGCCCGTTTTATACAATTTTTATGTGAATCGAAACATGACAATAAAATATCTAAATTGTTTCATTAATTTAAATTGGATGTAGGTATCAAATAATAAAATTAAAAAATCTTCTATGGCCGTTATAGAAACAACTATCACTACCGAATATGTGAGATACGATAAAAATGTCATATAATTATTTATTTATCTTTTTAATTCGGATTATTATTTGCATATTTGATAGAGAATACAATTCTTATAAATAAAGACCAGATTCTATGCAATTGCATGTGTAGGTTTTAATAGGCTTATCAACAAACTCTTTTCATATGTTCACGTTCCGTCAAAAGTTAATGCCAAATATCAAAAAAAAATTAAATATATTTTGCATTTAATGTTATTTTACTACATATTTTGAAATTTACATAATTAATAAATAAATAAATTCTTAACTATAAATAAATATTACATTATATTTTATAATATTTTATCTGTATAAAAATATAAAAAAAATAAATACAGACGGACACAGGTTTAGAAAAACTTTACAGTCGTTACTTTAACCTTCGGTTAAGAATCCATACAATTAACACAAAAATTTAAACAGAACTTAATCCACAGATTAGTGTTAATCTCCAATGGTGCAAATGGCAATAAGTGTTATATCGAATGTCTTTTGACTAAAAAGTTGAACAGCTGTCGATCAGCTGCTCTATGTCTAATAAAGTGATTGGCGCTCGCATACTATCGACTATTCACTAATAGCCAGATTTACAAAACAGGATTAGCTCTTAAACAGGTTAAAATATGTCAAATTCAAGCAAAATTCGACATGTGTAATCTAACTTTGAGCTATCCTTTTTTTATGAATCTGGCTGTTGTTTTTTTTTCACTTATTCTATAGTATTTAAAAAAAAATTCGAAGTATTTTGGCTTGTCATATGATGTATGAAATATGCCATAAAATAATCTCTCGTTGAATAAGGGGTGCACACTATGTCTTCTTTTTACACCATTTTTTGGACGCCTGTAAAGTAAAGCACAGGCGAATGCTTTTTTTATCATTGTCGCTACGCCTGAGATACAGATAGTGATTCTGATGGTAACAGGAAATCAACTTCAATTGGATCGAATGTATACGCACCTTCGTGGCTAAACAGTTTAGTTTTGATGAAATCAATAATATTTAGAAAATGCCTCTCCTGTTAATGCCAATCTTTGGAAAATGCAACTGCTGCATCGCAATCGCATTTTCGTCGTTGGGTTAAACATTCAAATATTTTCGACAATAAGCACATCACTTGTGAAAGTAAAACATTATATATTTTTTTTCCATTAGAATTTGATTCTAAAAAAAAAAACTCAACTTGACAAGCTGAGGTATCGAACCGTTTTATATAAGGCATGAACAGCCTGAAGCTAGCTACCAATAACATTATGCGCTGCCTGAACACGCTGAAATTAGCTTCTTGCAGTTTTTGTTTCATCGGAAATAGTACACTAGTACTCTATATTTTCGCTGTGTTCCTTTGCAGTTAATAATCTTTTAAAAAGTACAGAATTGAACTTTTTTTTCTATACAGTCGTGTCTAAAGTGACACCTTTCAAACTTGTTACATAGTAGGCATATTTTTTACACAAATTATTTTTATTTATCACTTCAACTAATTCACTTATTGTAACCGTCCTTTTTGTCAAATCAACTGTGAAATGATAAAATCTCTGTCCCCTAACGGACGCCGCCTGACCTCGAGATAATATTGAAGATATTGTTAAATTTATTTTTAAATATTTTTTTTTACCTCTCGCCACTCAGTAAGAGAGGTATTGGAATTATGATAATGGAAAGTGAGTTTCCAATGGATAAGCACGTTTTTAAGTCCCTAGAACACGATTTTAATATTTTTACGATGATGTCTGTATATATGGATGGATGGATGGATGGATGTATTCGTAACGATTACTCAAGTACCAGTGAATAAAAAACTGGAAATTTTGGATTTAACATGGATACGCTAGATGATATCTGATTAGATTTTAGTGTTAATTTTACAACCGGAAGTAGTGTCTTCATGAAGATCTGAATGTTTTTCTGAAATATCTTAATTAAATTTGAATATATGAGAATTTTTGTAAAGAATAATTTAATATATTAATAGCCTAAATTTTATAAATCAAATTTGTTTTCTACCTAGCTCCATTTTATTATTATAAATAATTATGATTCCAAATTTGTTATAAATGCGGTTAGTCGATTTACCTATGGAAATAAATATTTCATATTTAACAGTGATAATTATTATAATTGGAAGTGAAAATAATATAATAATAAATAATATAAATATTAATAAAACGTGTAAAGAGGACAGACAAGAGGTTATGTACTGGCCACATCAGATTTTTTATAGTTTTCTCATTTGTTTATAAAAAAGTAAATCTTGCTAATATAATATATTCATCATTATTGGAAATTTTATTATTATTACAATTAAAAAATATTTTAAGTTTAATAAAAAAACAATATTTTTGGCGAGGTTTGGTCTGATTTAAATAATGAAATAAATCGTGATTTAAACTCACTGATACTTTTAAAGACAATAAAATTATTTTAATGAGTTCTACCCTCAATGTAAACCATTTTTAAACTGTGCCAATATAAAACATTTGGCTGAACGTTACCACATTTGAAATTGATTTGAGACTAACAAAGTCTTTTTTTCTGAAGTATATATCATGTATAATTATTATTATTCTAGTTTCAGGGGAAGGGCACGAATGATCTTTTTCTTGTTTAAGAAAAATAAAGACTTATTTAAGAAATACTAAATACTAGGAATGACGAAACCTGAAAATTTTGGTACCCGGGTACCCGACATGAATACCCGGGTAGTACCGGATACTCGATGATTACCCGTTACCCGATAATTACCCGATTCCCGATAATAACCTGATACCCGATAATTACCTGATACCCTTAAAATATCCGTTATTTTTTCATGTTCATCTTTTTCATACAAATTTTTGTTATTTGCATACAAATTTATTAAATGAACAAAAAAAATATTATTTTCTGATATGGAAATTAAAAAAAAACATTGTTATTTTTTATAATATACGAGTATATCAGCAATATAAAATTACAAAATTAAAGAAGTACATTTGATTTAATTACTTAGGAATATCTCATATTTCTAATCGCAAATATCAGCATGGATGATGTATCTACACCCAGTCTTGATCTTCGTTTTGTTACAATGTTTCCGGCAGTTGAAAACTGGCTTTAACTGGCAACAACAGATTTTAGGTAATGGGTAGATTTCGGGTAACGGGTAATAAACGGGTAACGGGTACATTTCGGGTAATCGGGTACTATTATTATTTATTTATTATTATCGGGTAGGTTCCGGGTACCCGGGTACCCATCGTCATTCCTACTAAATACTACGACCCATGAAAGACTTGCAAATTTAGTTATAAAAGATAGGCAATTGGCAAAAAATTGTTCTTTACCTTTACTTTAAGACATTCTAGACGGATAATTCTAAATTTAATTTAGGTAATTTAAAGTTTTGTTCCGGATACCTTAATTTGTTAATAAAAAAATATTAATACAATAATTTTTCAATGTGATATTTCTATTAACCGATAATTAAGGTAACAGGCACAAAAGTTAAAAAAAATCCGGTCCTCAAAGTTGTTTATAATGTATTTTATTTTTTATTAAATAACATTTATTTATTAAAAAAAATATATTGGTTTTTAATACTTTGGATGCCCAACTGAAAAAATGTCAGCCCGGCATGTGCCCACCCAAATAAAATTGGCTGGCGAAGTCACTGCTAGTGCAGAGTGCACCACAAGAGATTATTCTACTTTACACTCGTTTCAAACCAGAGATTTGACATCAATACACGAAAACGAATGAAATTGTTCATTTTACTATATAAATTAAGTATGAATGACTATTTCAGCGATTTAAATGAATGTATAATTTATTGTTTTGTGTGGGGTTTCCTCCACAGATGTAAATGCTGTGGTCATGTGGGTAGTTAGTAGTGCAGAACCCAAGGCTTAATCCAGATCAGCCTTCCATCAATCGAGCTGACAGACAGCGGTTCCCACGTTGTGGACTATTTTGATCTAGCCGGGATTACTGCGGTGATCACAGCTTGACTCCAGTGCTCCCCAGCTCCTCTATCAAACATGAAAAATTCCCTTTGATTTGGGCGATGACAATATCACCCCATTCATTTCAATTCTTCCCCGAGGCGGCAACTTGGTTCTCTTCAGAACATCCCAATTACAACGCTACCGCAGCTGAATTCTAATATCCTACGCACCTATCAAATGTTATCACTAATCTTGTATTCCATACAACCAATGTCATATTTATCACGTTCCTGTAGGATTTTAAAAAGAATTTCATTTTATCTTCATGCATTTTTAATTTGAAATGGATACTTTTTTAATTAATTAAAATGCTAATGATAATGGTGGTGTCTTTCTTGTTAGCAAATGGAAATTTCAACCGCAGAAAAACAAAAAAAATATTACTTCACATTTTTATCTCAAAATACTACAACAAAATCACATTAATAACATTTCATCTTTGGCTCAACATTCCTAGTTGAAATAAAGACTAACATACCTGTTATATATGTTATGTTTTTTGCATTGTTTTTAGACAGGCTCTGTAAAAGATTTACAGCTTATAGACGAACATATAGACAGACATTATGCTGAAATGTCTAAATTGATTTTGTCTACCACTGTCAAAAAATGTTAACCTTTTTATTCTAATAACAGGCAACTTTTTCATAGTTGTTAAGTTACCTTGACACCGTGCGTGAAGTACAATGGGAATACGTTTTTTACGGTATTGGACAACGGTTTTTCACAGCGATGGAAAACATTTCATCACTCAATTTAAATAGATAAATATATATTTAATTAATGATGTAAATTTGTTGTAAAAAAATATGGTTTTTATTTTGTGCGTTCGATTGACTTTTGTTACATCTTATGCAGTAAAAACAAAAACTTCGCTTAATTAATATAAAAGTAAGTATTTTATACTTTATTAAAGTATGACAACACTCTGGTTTCCATAGCGCTACTGCTACATAACCTATTATTCACAACTTCTCAAACCCTGGTTTCAAAACGTTTTATACATGACCTGAACCGCCTAATGCTAGTTACCACTAACAGATGATTCATTATGTACGAGCTAAAGTTAGCTTCGTGCAGTTTTCGTTCCATCAGCAAAACTCATATCTTGAATGAGTGCCTCAATTTAAAGACTTCGCTGTGTTTTTCGATGACAAATTGACTTTTAATTTGCACATTGAATATATCACTGCGACAAGTTCTCTAGATATTAGGATTTATTATTCGTATAAGAAATATTTTCATAATTTCTCTACTTTAAAACAGTTATATTTGTTGGGTGTTTCAATCACGATGCCAAATTATTACAAATAAATTAAGATATTAATATAGTCAATTTACTTAAAATAGTATACAGGTAAAAAAAAGTAAAAATTTCTATTCCGGCGGCGTAGGAATTAAACTTCAACCTTATCAATCACATCACAAAATATGCCACTTTTATGACGCTTGAAGAAAAAATATTGTAATCCAAGTTTTTGTATGATTATAAAAACGTCAAAATAGAAAAAGTCCTACCATAAAATTCCGCGAGAGATGTTCCAAAAACTAAAATGTCTCATATTAACAGCGAAAAATGAGGGTAACTTAAACATTAGTATTTTTGTAACATTTATTATTAAATGTAATACTTGTTTACTACATTAATTATGAATTATTCTTTTATGCTAATATCGATTTTTTTTAAATATGATGAGAAAGGTTCATCCTCATTTGACTTTTTATGAAAAATAATCTACCGTCGTTTATCTTTTCTTGTTATTTTATATAATCTGATACATAGTCCATGAACTGCACGTGAGTGTATGAAAGCAACTGCCCTGTTACATTAGAAATATCGCAGTAAAATGAAAGAATGAAAATCTAGCATTTGAATTAATAAATTGTGGATTGATATTGTGTTATTCGGTGTGTGTTTAGCCAATTTCAGTATCCAATTCCTTGCATACTATTTTACGCACAACTGTATTGTAATTGTTTCTTTACAATTTGGTTACCACGGCAGAAATTTTTACATTACGTCGTTGGACAGTAGAGAAAAACGCCCGCTGAGCGGTAAAGAAAATGTCAAAAACATTTATCCAAATTTGTAATACCATGTATTCATTTCCATGCCTGTCCTTCGATTTACCAGAGGACATTAATTTACTAAAGTTTTATTAGCTTCTAGCGAAATTTAGTAAGGAATTTTTCTGAATGAACCTCTGTACTTGATATTTCATATTTTTATTTATTTGCAACTTGCTTACGTTTTTGGCATGTCATTAAATATTTGCTTGTTTTATATTTGTTCTTGCCACAGATACGTAATGTATTGTAAACACATTTTCATAACTAACGGTAACTATAGACAACGTGAGATATACATTCATATCTCACAATTGTCAAAAAAGGGATTGTTCCAAATATACCACCTCGTACTTTTTTCTCGAAATTTCCGGTAAAAAAATTATACATTACTTTCGCAACTTCTGTAATATCTGGAGGTGTTAAATTAAGAATTTCTTCGTTATTTCCCTTTTTATCTCATAAAATCTTGAAACCAGACATTTATAAAACATAATATTGTTTAATTTTTGTTTTGTAGCTAAACGAAGACATCTGTAATATTATAAAAACATAAATTAATTAGGAAAAAATATAGTTTGTAGAAAAAGTATAGTACACAACTCGCTTGGAATGTCCATTTCATTACTTGTATGATTTGCATCATTCACTTTCGGCTCATGTTACAAACCTTCATACTCGTATGAAATGAATACCATTGCAGGTATGTTGTAAAATATACTATTCTACAACGATATTATTTAAGAGTTAGATCTGAACTAGAATATTGTTTTCAAATTTGGAATTCAATGTACAACAAACATAATCTCCACCATAGAACCTATACAAAAGTGCTTTACTAAATATGTTATTTTAAAAATTCAAAGAGCATTATTTTGACATTATTGATTGATATTCCAACTCAGTGTTATTGATTTTTTTATTTTAATAATAACAATAGATAATAAATTCACTTTTCATTGTTATGAACAACTTATAAAATCGTCAATTCGGCAAATATTTACTAAATTGAATTAGATATTTGCGTTCCGTTTCTTGCAAAACTGATATTTTTGCCTACTACATTTCTGTAGAAACTAATTATTTATAAGGTTACTTACTAAATGTTATGTAACCTATCCTATAATACTTGTGTGTAACTTATTTATAAACATTTTAGATACTCGAATTTTATAAACTCGTGACTAAAGTAACATTTATCAAACTTGTTCTGCTATATACTCATATGTATGTTACCAACCAGATTACCTTATCAACTTTTATCACAAATATATAAACAATATTGTGAAAGTTTTCCAATATATGTTGGGCTGATATTTCATGGATTAATTTAGAGTAAATATTGTATATAAGGCTGTAGTGGTGGTGTTGGTATCTTGTTTCTCAGGCGAACGAGTCTGAATGTTTGGATGCTCGCGAAGGATTTTTAAATGAAAGTTAAACAGCGCTCGAACAAGAAGTTGTTCGCTAAGAGATTACCGTTTGAACTTGTAAACTGTTTGGAACCGTGGAAGAACTGCGATTTAACTATTGAGCTAAGAGGGAGGATACATCCTCCTTTCTTACATCACTCTGCTATACAGCTTTAGTATTATGGCAAGCACATTGTTCCTATACCCTAGATACATCACGGGTTTATACTCGAACACGACTAGATGTCTATACAAAAATAGCATTGTCTCAATGCAGATGTTTTTATTTATTTAAATGGAGTTTATGTTGATACAGGGTACCTATTCTGTAACTTATATCACTAGTGATACGCGTTCAAAATTGTTATAATCTGACTGCCATCTAGCGGTTTTTGAGTGCAACAGGGAATATGACGTCACTCATTTTGTAAACAATTCACTAGCGCGAAGGGTAGTGATATATTCATTTCAATAGTTATACTGACGTTTGGTTTGTGCACTTGGCGGGATTGTTTGAAATTTGAGTGATGATATTTTGTGAAATTACTAAATAGAATCTTGAAATTATGCACATGTACGCAATTGACAATAAACACAATTTTGAACAATTTGACAGTTGTGCCAGGGAGTAGTGTCAACTTAAAAATTATTTTACTAAAACTTTCAAATTCAAAAGTTCCTAAGATTACAACATTGAACATTTGACACGAGACGTCAAACAATATAACAATTCAAATCGTTGAAAAGTTATAGAATAGGTACCCAGATACAGATTTTCTAAGATCCATTTTTGAATTACAAACAAAAAAGATTTATTATATAAACACATGTTATCTTATATTATGTGTTCGTCGTATATTTAAAATTGCAAAACAAAGATGTAAATATATTTTTTGTCCTCATGAACTGTAAACTTAACAATCACACATCGTTGACGTCTATGGTAGTTGCGATTTTACACATGCGCGGAACTTTACCGCACTCAGTAAAGTAATACGCACCCACATTTTTAAGTTTTAAGAGACCACTAATAAATAAAGCTGCTTTGTAATAATAAAGAGTACTTACAAAAACGCTAGCTACCGCAGTTCATCGTTCAATAATAATAATAATAAATAAATAAATAAATAAATAAACCTGAGTTTCTTTTAATTTAATCTGCTGGCGCCATCTGTTAGCATACAATAATAATCAGTGAGAATGTCAAAATATTCAATGAATGACTAACGAGAATTGATTATTTTATTTAAAATATATGGAATTAATTTTAATAATGTTAAAAACGGTAAGTAATATTAGAATCATTCATGTAGTCTGTTTAGGACTAGATATATGTAGGAATCAATTATAATAGTCTACCTAACCTTAATTTTCTTCCAGCATAATACAACTCCAGAATCAAATAACCAAAGTACAAATTCTTGATCCTTGTCCCAACCTCTCAAAAAGCATGAATTTTTATCACATGAATTAAAGTAGTTAATTAATTAAACAATGTATTTAATAGTGATTATTAATTTATAATACAACTTATCCTAATGCTTAAATAAATATCTATTTTAAATAAAACGTTTTACTTATTTAAATTACAATTATTGTAGATATTAACATTGATAGTGCAGTTTTCTACACCTGAAAAGAATCCTGAAATTAATCGATTTGACTCAACAGTGGTCTCGACAGTGGTATTTTCAACTGCTAATTGGGAGGAAGTGTGTATTTCTGAGTTCGGTTTTTTCGACGAGGATGGTCCTGCTTCTGTTATGTTAATTTATAGAAAATTCATATTTTAATAGATATCTCGGACAAAAAATTTAATACATTATGTGTGCGTTAGGTATTTGTACAACGCTCGGTTTTATTGCAGCACTCCGCTGCGCGTCGTGCTTCAATATGAAACCTCGCGTTGTAAAATAACACCTACCGCACGTATAATGTAAATAACTATTTCATGATCACTATTGAGGGTCATACTTTTTCTATTTCTACCGTGGGTAAAAGAGAAATCATTCATAATTTTGCGTCTTTTCTTATACATATTCAGGACATCAAATTATGTATACTGTCATAATTGTTTTTTCAAGTCATGAATATTCTCATAAATATTAATATGAATATGAACTTTCTTATTAGTACATTTGAGATTTTTCAATTGTTACATCGGTGTTTTTTGTTGTTAAATAAATGTAAAGTAAAATGAATGCACAGACGCAAGACACAATTTTTTTCGAGTTAACGGTATAGATTTGCCAAGAACTACCTGATCTAGTAGGTATAGAACAAATCCCATTATTATTTCATTCAGTCGCACATAAACAAAATGTTGCACTTTTTTATAATAATATAATATTGTCAGTAACAAATCAGATGTAAATCTCATTAATTTGTTTTTTAGTAATTAATTTAAATCACTTATGCTAAAAATTTTTTTTAACATTCCAGCTTTACGTAAATGGGGAGAAAAAGCGTGTAGAGAAATGTTACAACGTGGCAACACTTTCAAGAACTACTAAATCTGTTTCACTTCGTCGATAAAACAATTTTACTGGTAAATTACTTCGAATTTTAACGCAGAAAATTTTTGCAAATTTACTTTGATTTGTGCTACAGAAAATCGGGTTATGACGACATCGAAAGGAACAAATAAATTTCGTCGCTGAAACCGGAAGTCGCTGTAACTGATCAAAGTAAAATAACGTTAGCGTATTTACTACAGTTTTTTTGTTCATAATAAATGCTATTTTGTAAAACACTTTTTAAAAAAATTTTTGCTATATGCAGGTGTAACAAAACTAAATATTAAAATTATCTCTGTTTTATTGCAATTACCAGTGACACTTTGCTTGAAGGGTTTTTTGATCGCAGAACTCAAAAACAATTAGCCGTATAAAGTTGAAATTTTATGAGTGGGCCTGATTGGAGGATTGGATCTCACTTTCAAATGAAATAAGTTTAAATGAAGTGCAGCAAAAGATGTATACAATATCGACTTACAAGGAAATCATATGGTGTCCACATTTTTTCTACATATCTGCATAAAAAAAATTAAAATTATATTATTTATGTGGTAAAAAATGTATTTTCTTATATCTTTATATCAGTGAAAAGAGCCAGTCCGCCCCTGTAGATGTAATAGATATGAATGGCAATTACGTAGAGTGCGAAGAGTGAGAAGGAATGAGTGGCAGGCCTGTTGTTTCGTTTTAAAGAAGTAAGAAGTTGTGTAATTTGAATTGGGAGAAAGTTGTGTGATTTCCTTGGCTGGCCCACTTCACATGGAAGGGTTAATTACCGGTAGGGGTCGCAGAAGATCGCTGCTGCTGCTTCGGTTCTTGGTTTAACAAGTTTAATTAACCTCCAGACACCAGCCAGACCTCTGTCTTAATTAGGTTCCGGTGTGGCTGTGGCTGTACGTTCACAGGCTTTTTCCCATTCCCAGATCATATCACATATTGATTTCAAATTCCTTTCCAACTAACTTTATACTCCTACATTTCTCGCACTATCTCTAAATTATTCATAAATTCGTTTCATTCATATAAATAGTTATGTAACAATCAAATTCCATTAGATATAAGATTTAAAATAATTTTAAAATAATGCAACTTTTTGTATTGAGCATACAATTATAGGCAGTGCCGGATTAATTGAATTAATTGAATGCAACCCTAGGAAAAAAATTATATGTAAAGAAATACATACTCAAATAATTAAAAAATCATAATCTTTAAATTAAATACTTTTTCTTAATATTTTGCTTGCGAACTTTCGAAATGTATTCTCCAAAATGTTGGTTGTTAAATCACTGATTGTAGATAGAATTGCCAAATTTGTAAGTCATTCCTGACTTACTGAATAGCGTAAATATGTATTCATTCTTCGTCATCTTTAATGTTGAAAAAAACCTCTCACCACTGCCATTTGTACTTAGCAAAGTTAAAAAATTCTACAAGCTTTTTGACGTCAGGAAATATTGTTATTAATTTTTTGTCTCTAACAAAACTTGGAAATTCTCTTATATTCCTGTCGTGAATATTTTCAAAAAAGTATTTACACATTTGTCAGGAAACTATTCTTCTAAATCCACATAGCTTTTAAGAAATCTTATGATTTTTTTTTAGTTATTCAAGAAACCAAAATTATTTTCACTTAACAATATGCACTCTATTTTTTTCAGTTCTTTCTAATTTAATAAAAATAACCAAATAAATATTTTCATTGTATATTAAATGAAATTTTGTAATGTCTCCAAAACTCTGAAGAGCCCTTTGCGTTGCAGTGCCCCTAGTTTGCCTAATGATAATCGACGCTGATTATGAGAATATTTAACTTTAAGTTTTTATATATGTCAGCTATTAGAATTTATGAAATGATTATAATTCTCTTTGTATAATTCCGTTTTATGTGAAGATAGGAAGTTAGTTCTTGAAATATGTAAAATGTATGTACTTCTTTGATGATTTAATATGTATTAAAATTATACATGAAGGTTATATTAGTAATAACGCAAAAGGGTATTTTTCTCATAAAAAGAATTCAGGTTTAAAGTTTTAAAAAAAGGGTCTTTCCGATAGAAATTTACATTTTAAAATGTAAAATATATTTCAAATATTCAATATTTATAAATAATTGATTACTCACTGAAAAGTGTATAAACAAATGCCCGTGTAAATAAATCACAGTTCGATTTCCCAAACTTGCAATAAACAACCTCTTTAAAATTCTTAAATGTGATTGTACATCCTTACAATGTAACTTGTAAGGTTTGGTTTCCCTCAGCCAGAATTTCTATATCTGTATCTGTATCTGATTGGTTGTTTGGCCGAGAGAAAATAAACTTGTTGCGTTAATTCCGCTGCAGCTCGCGCGATGTTCCGTTGTTTCCAGGCGCGCGAGTTATTTGTTTGGGGGTAAGTAATCATAATTGTCGGCGTAATTCCATTACGACGCAGCCGTGCAGTGATTTGTGTTTTATTTGTGTGAACGACTGCGGATTTTCTTCTACTATCTTACTACTGATTCGTGCTCCTCCACTCGTAATGGACTCAGGACTCATTACTTTCCCGGCACAACATTTTGTTGTGAGTAAATTTAGAGTTTAATTTAATTTTAGGCACGGGAAGTTAATTTAAGTTGTAATTTTATATATTAAACTTGTTTTAAATATCACATCAAAAGTTGGAAATTAAATTTACGAAAAATCCATCATAATTTTTATTTCAGTTCACGATATTTCAGACCTCATTTGTGACATTCTTCGTGAAAGCTAAAAACATTAAAGAAGTTTTATATATCTTCGCGACATGATACATGCAGAGAATCATTAGGAAAATCATAAACAGTCTTTTTTTAGAATTAATTAATAAATTGAATAGAAGATGATTTGTGATAGATATATTTTTACTATAATATATTCTTTCATATGTAATTATTATTCTCTCCTTTGAAATATCTGTTAAACAATCTCAAAAGATTATATTTAATGTTTCTTCATGTCATTTCATATCAATATAAGTGCTTAAATAAAAATATGTATTTTATGTACTTTCAAACAAACAATATTCACTATACGACTTGTACTAACGACAGAATAAGTGGCATATTGTGCAAGAAATGCAGAAAGTTATTTATTTCCCATGAGGTGAAAGTTTAGCATAAAATAAAGAAGATTTCTGGAATCATGCAAGTGGAAAATAAATGATTCTACAATTATACTGTTAATACCACAAATACACACATTAAAACTTTTTGACTTTTGACACACAGAACAGCAAGGCGTAGTTAAACACACAGAGAATTTGGGCACAGATGTAATACAAATATGAGAAATAATTTCTCTCTTTAATTCACAATTATGGACATTGCGTAACTTTCAAGCTTTATATCATATGTAAATAATACAATCTTCTAGTGGTCGTGGAAAAGTTTTTGGCAGGAAGGTCAGTATTTTCATGACGATGCAAATTACCATGAATGACTCAAAATAAACCTCCCTGACGTGATAAGTATATTTTTTTTCTAAAATTGAACACTGAATAATTATGTATTCGCGAACGAAATTACCGTTGGCGTCGCTGTGTGCGTTTACAATATGGCGGCTCTAATTCGTATTCTGATGCTATTTCCTATAGGGTTATGTACATTCTTCACTACAGAGTTACTAAGTTAAATACGTATTAAAGATTGTTATTCGTATCATTCAGATAAGTTTCAATACTGCGAGTTAGTATTACATACTTTAGATATTTTATATTAATCTCCAAAATTCATATTTTAGCAGAAAAAATGACATTGTCAATCAAAGATTTGAGGTTATCGTTCCAAGAATTATTTAAATATTTGGATGCTACGAATGAATCGCGCAGTTTTTTGGAAGGCGAATAAGTGCTAAATAAAGGACTAATTGTTTTATGTAGTGTCACAAATATTAGTGATACAAAATGTGACACTTTTGCACTTTGCTTACAAACTAGTGCTTGGCTTCGCCACATGAAATAAATGGCTGTTTAATATTAAAAAACAATAATGTGATTTATATAGACAATTTTATTTGTAGTTATAAGGCTGGTAAAGGGGGTAAATGTAAACATATTGCAGCCCTATAAATTTTTTGTTACAAGGTGTTTTAATAGTTTCAATTTTTGCTTTTGTCTGTGCATGTGCTTTTTTAAGAAGGAAATGAGTGCATTTTTATTTTTTACACTTTGGTTTACTATTATCTGTTTATGTTTGCTGTTGTTTTTCTTCTATAAAATTAAATTCTTTTCAACCAATGCTATGGTTAGAAACAAGTTGTTTTAAGGAGAAAAATATTTAACTATTTTACCAAAATACAAAAAAGATAGTGTAAGCTGCATATTTACATATATTTACTGACTGGTTGGCCAGTACGAATTTTATAAATCCAGGCTTTTCGTTTGTCTACTTGTTCTGATATGACCTGTTAACTAACATAACATTCCGAGGGAAACCATGAAAACTTAAATTCTTGTTTTTACTTCCTTTAGAATGACAGCCGTAAACACAACAATTTATATTATTTGGTCTAGGTATGGAAGGATTCATATCGGAAAATAATTAAATGAAAAGTAAAGGAAATAATATAAAAGTAATAAAGAGGTTAGGTTAAATGTAAAATCGGAAAATGGAAGTATGAATAAAATTTTTATACCAGATATTTAATTTTAAATGATAATAAAAAAGAAACACTGAAATTTTAACTATAAAATCACGATGAAACAAGTACAACTAGAAACAATATCAGCACATAACCATTAGCCTAAACGTGTTGACATGAAAAGTACGAATTTGAAGGGTTCTTAAATCTACCTCCAGAGGGCTACGAGTTAATTGCGTTCGCGAATATAAATAGGTATATATAATTTATTTATATTTTACTAGGTTTATTAGGTTTTGTTGACATTTTGTTGTTTATTTTGGCATAGCCGGATTGAACATTGCAGGGACACCAAATTAAAAGATTAAATATTATTATTATAAATTATAAAATGTTTTAATGTTTAATTCACTGCATTTAATATAATTACCAAATGTTAATAAAGTTTGAAATTTACGTATTAATCACATAAATAATCGTATTTCATATTGATGAAATATGAAACATACTTGTTAAAAAAGATTTGGTAACAGCATTTTACAACCACTTGGGTGGGATTCTGTAGCTAAGTCCGTTATTGTTTGAGTGCGTTATATAACCGATGGAAATAATAGACATAAACATAAAATTTTATAGTTATCAAATATTTAATTTTAGATGAAATAAGTATAATACCATCCTCATTTAACAACAAAAATACAATTTAATTGATTATTTACGTATTACTTACATATGAATTAAGTTTTAGTCTTTGATGTGGATAAACTGATGTTCTGTGAAAGATACTATTTATCTTTTGTTATGATAACGGACTCAAATAACGCAATTGAATGTTATTTGAGTGCGTTATGTAGTTACAGAATCCCAACCCTCATCAGTTGGGATTCATTTCTATATAGATTTTATAAAAATTAAAAATACTTCATATTTAAATAAATACGGCGTCAATGAGGTAGCATATTCCAAAATAAGTCTGACAATTTATACCGCTAAATATAAGTAAATTTAAAATAGAATAATAAGATACTCGTACTTTATACAAACAAAAAGCAATAAACAGATTGTTTACTGACACGAATTTTATTAAGATTCTCTTACTTAATTCTCTTCTTTTTATTGATTCATCCATCTGTAACTAGTATTTAACTTGCATAAGAAAAAAGCAATTAGTAATATATAAAATTTAAAAATCGCTTCTTTATGGGTTGAAAACTGCGGTTTGTTTCATTGATACTTAAAGTAAAACGTACAATTCCCTCTTTACGGACTTTAATAAAAATATGTGATAAAATGGTTAGTAGCAATGATAAGACGAGATCAGCTTGACTTTTTACCATAAAGCATAAAATAAAAACACAGACAATAGAATCAGTTATGAAGTTATGTGATAAATGCTTTTTATTAGCCTTTATACGACCACGTAAAAGTTATTGCGCTGCACCGTTCCTTATGGCTTCGCAATCATGAAAATTTCAAATATGATTAATATCAAACCCACTCACTTATTGGACACTTCCACACAGAGTAATAATATGAAAAACATAACAAAATCTTCGAAAGCCTACTCGTACATACATAAGTAAGTTTATATTTTCACCAACCAACGTATGAAATGGAGTATTGTAATCAAATCGTTTCTGACATCTTACAATATTGACTTAATGTCCTTTTTTGGTCTTTATATTTTGTGACTATTTTAGTGCGATGTCTGTCAATCCTTCAGAGGTCTATCTAGGTGGCTTTATCAGTTTTATCGTAGATGGAGCGCTATAATTAGTGAAAATAAAGGTAACTCTAATTCAGGAACAGGACAGGACAAGTGCATTTAAGGATTCTACTTTAAAACTAATACTTTTATCTAAGAAATAAATTGATAAATGCGATGATAGTTTACCTTTATGATATGAGGACAATGATAAAACGAAATAACGCAAGACAAAGCAAAGAACGGCATAATGAACACACATGATTGTGCTTAATATTCTAACAATATGTACATATGACAATAAAATCAATAAAAATATTAAAAACTGAAGAAATTAAACACTAGTAACGAGTTAAACTACGGTATATTTCACTAATAACAAATAGCTACACAGATAAAAGTGCCTATTTGGTTCGCACCGCGTTCAGAATTCATTGTTCTGATATACCGTTATGCGTCTTGTGCTACAGTCGATATATCTATACTCTTACTCTTACAAAATATAAAAAATCTTCCTCTTTTCTAAAAACTAATCTTAGAGACTCTTTCTTACCGATCTGGAATGATAGTTGGGCCTCATAAATTTGGATTTATTTTACCAAAAACTAAACTCTCGAAACGCTTAGGCCTGGAAAAATGGAAAAAATTCTTTATTATTACACATAGATTCCGCAACGTGCATAGCTTGACATTTGACTTTTGGTTGCAAAATAATGATGCAATAAATCTACTATAAACTGTAGGGCCTGGCAGAAGTTGTCCTTCATTAGTACCTTAGATACCTACTTGACAATCCCATAATTATGATTTTAATATTAGAATCACATAAGTACTGCTTCATTCCCTACATCTACTATTATTGTGTAAATAATTGAAGTCGTGCAATATCACTGTAACGTGAAAACTATTTTAGTTTGTGAATAGCAATGGCGGTAGTGATGCTAATATAAACACATGTGACATATTTCAAAATGTCAGTTTGTTTTTGTTGGCTGTTTAATATTTTTGTATTTCACATTGTTTAGTAATATCAATACCTTGTGTTGCTCATTACAGTGGCGTAGTTATAGGGAGGCAAAGGGGGACATATATCCCCGGGCGCAGCATTTAGGGGCGCTAAATAGATATTAAATAATTACGAACGAATTTAAAAATAAAATGTTTGCTGTGTAATCTCACTTCGGGTGCCATTTTCGGTTTCATTCTGAACAGTAATGTTTGTCTATTTGTAGCTTAGAATATTCATAATATTGGTAAGCAATACTTAAGTTCCAACATGATTTTAGTATAAAATAATTTGCATTCATTTTTATATGCACTCTTATTTCTTGATTCTGTCTTTCTCTTTTACTTAATTATTTCTTTAAAGAAATATTGTTACTATTTTTCTTTTTTTTTTCTCTTCTTGATGTTCTAAAAAGATTCTACGAAATGTAAGATTTTATGTTCTGAATCTCAAAAATTTCTAGGATACTACACAATTTCTATGTTAGATATATATTGAAAATGCTGCATTCATTTCTTATTGCGGCTTTAAGAACTTCTAAAATAGTCAATTCAAAACACCTGTAATTTTTTTTTATATTTTAAATGACCCAAAGAAAAAATCTAAAGAGCTAAATTGGCCCATTTAAATCAATCCAAGAACCTGGAAATTAATTGTCCAAATATTCCTTAACAAATTTGTTATTATGCGGTGAACAGTGGACACTCAGCCTATTGAAACCATAATCTCTCCATAATTACTTCTGTAAGTTTGGGTCCAACTTGATTTACCAATATTATGAATATTTATTATAATTATTTAACTGTTTGTTGTAATCAGTTTTGTCAGATTTTACAAAATATAATTTATTATTGAAATAGGTAATTTTATATATTATTAAATATCAATAACAGATTCAAACCATAATAATAAATATTTTGAAAAGTAAAAAATAAAAATTAAATTTTGTTGTCGGCTGGGGCGAACCCTTTTCTCCGAATTTTTATTTATTACAAGGTGCACACTTTACCCCTATGTTCTGAGAACCGTTGCTTGAAAACCATTTTTTCGAGATATGAGCAACATTCCTGGAAATTCTACAATTTTGCTTAATTTTTTCTATTATTACAGGTATAAGCTGATTTGAATTGTAATCCATAGAATTTGTATTCTCTGATAAGCATACAAAATTTCAAGTTAATATCTTGCATTTCTTTTGTTAACCTCCCATGTGTCGGTCGAGCTAAGACACCCGATTTATTGATGAACGTTTCTGCAATCGGACAAGAACGAACTGATTTAATTTGTAGACGTCGGCCTACCTAGAACTTTGTATCTAAATCCTTAATCTTGACAATCTTTTTGGGTGTATTAATCATAAGTGAGTTGGTGTTTTTGCTGTGTGGGTAAGGTGTCCGGTCACGCACACTATTTCATGTAAATGCTGCGGGGACGTCCCACAGGAGCCTGATAACGCGCGATATCCTCGCCTGGACGCCTCGGCCCGAGATAAGTCGGGCTAGCAGGACTTACAGGATCACCCCGCACTGCTGCGAATACGGCATGGATACCAAAGGGACGACATATTAAAATGTGGATGAATAACTAAATATATCACGGTTTCTCTATGCCTTCTTGCTAATGCTAGACCTGTTTATACTTGTCAAGATATTCAAACACATAATATTATACGCGAAATAAAAGATGACCTACCAAAATACAACTACTACTAGTATGACATGACAAGACCAATATTTTACCAGGATTGCATAAAAATCCAAGCTTTTAATAAGAATAAAAAATTCAGATTTTTTTATTAAAATCGAATTTTTTTATTTAAATCAGAATATTTAATTATTTTTTTAAAGGAATAATATAATTTCAAAAACATGTTTCACAAAATAGCGTATATACCTATATATATATATATATATATATATATATATATATATATATATATATATATATACAAGGTGTTTGTCGAAAGGCCGGCACTTAGAATATTTTGTTTATTTTGAGAGATACAAGAAAATGTTAAAAAGAAAAATATAACTAGACAAGGGGGCTCATAAAATGATCGTAGGAATAATATTGTGTCACTTCCGGTTTTAGCGGAAATGTGTACAACTTTAAATCTAGCATAGGGAATCGGTATTTTTATATTATTTTTCGAAATGTACATAAAATTAGCTTTACAATGAACCAAAATATCATTGTTTTACTTCAACCATTTCAAAATGGCAACACTTTATTTTTAAAATATTTTATACAAATATTGTCAAAAAATATAAGATGTACCTTTCCTGACGATGTAATGGTAGAATTTGTTATATGTGACAAATTGTGCAGAAAATGACAGCGGCCATTTTGAGTATTTTATAATTTTAATTTTGTTTGTTATATTTAGTAAGAGTTTTTGTATTGTGTTGATTGTCATAAAGTATGTTAAAAATATATTTTTTCGTTAATTACCTATAGTTGTAAGTACATAAATATGAAAATAAATTGTCGCCATTTTGAAATGGTTGAAGTAAAACTATGATATTGTGATATCATTGTAGAGCTAATTTTATGTACATTCCGAAAAAAAAAAATATAATAATATCGATTCCCTATGCTAGAATCAAAGTTGTACATACTTCCGGTAAAACCGGAAGTGACACAAAATTCTTACTAAGATCATTTTATGAGTCCCTTTGACTAGTTTAATTTTGTTTCGTAACATTTTTCTCATAATAAACGAAATATTCTGGGTGCCGGCCTTTCGCCAAACACCTTGTATATATATAATATAATATAATAGAATAAGTAAAAATTGAAAGAAAATAAATATAATAAATATATGTTTTAAAATCAATATGATTTAAATCAATACAACCCTATATTTTATCTTTACGCTTTAGTGATTTTTTTTCAGATATAATATTTAAGTTACACAAAATTTTGATTTTTCACTAATACTCAATAATAAATAAAATCATGACCAACGCAAGACCTAGACGAGACTACGTTAGTCGAGATCGAAACTAGCCTAAAATCTCATCTTATATCGTCTCGTAGCAATACTATCTATAGTTACATACATAATCAATTCAAAAGTCGTGGATAAATATTATAAATGTATTCAATACATTATTCGTATATACATATATCGTAATTGAACTCCTATCAATCATAATTTGACAGCAAAATTCCTGGTTATAAGTAACAAAGAGTGAAAAAATATATCTATATTAGATCGGTTTGTATTGGATTTAGTGAAGTGACACGTTTCGCTCTCGTCTCCTGCGAGCGCATATCACGTCGTCTCGCGTGCCGATAAAACTTATAATTCCCTCGGAATTAGTTTCAGCTACACCGATACTCAACCACTTACTAACTTCCGCATCAAACCACTCGATAAGAAATCCCCGATACATTTACCTGCATTTGCAACTACTGTGTCAACCAGATTTCTCATTTGCACATTTACATGTCGTCAGCGTTATAAGCAGAACCGGATCAAAAACACTAGATTATAATTTAAAAAAAAAATATTATTTACGGAATTGTTATTGTATAACCACGGATATTTATAAAATTAAAATGTACTGAAATACACTGAAATATTTTAACAATTCAATAGGATTTTAAAAACCATAAAAACACTGGCTTAACATATTCTTACAATATTATACGTTTAACGTATTTTCATAATTGATCATTGAACTTTAAGTTCAACTTTTACCTTTACGACCAGATATAATTTGGATGTCAACTGTGTATGTTACCAAGGTTATTTTAAATTACTGTTGTATTACATTTATTTTCTAAAATTCCAAACATCACTATACATAAAAATAGCTTTTACTACATTACATTTGAACTATATACGAAGATATTTTATGAATTTTTCGCATAACACAAAAACGGTTAGCCACAGAATGCTGAATTTTTGTAAGAGAGACTGCTATAATATCTACCTTAGTTGTGCAAGACTCTTTTTTATTGCAATGGCTGTGTCAAAAAGGGTTTTTAAATTTTTCGCATAACTCATAAACGATTAACTGTAGAAGGTAAAATGATCTCACTTTCAAATGAAATAAGTTTAAATGAAGTGCAGAACAAATATACTTAATTTAATAGGTGTACAAGGAAGGCTTGCGGTGTCCACATGAGATTTTTTACTTCATTGTACGAAGTAAAGAAAGTAGTCGCAAAAATTGCTTTTCAAATTTCAAAGGAAATATCTATTTGAATATTCCTGAATCCATTTTGACTAGTTTCGATGTGTTGTCTACACGTATGTACGTAACCCTCATAACTCAAAAATGATTAGCTGTAGATTGTTATTGCAATCGACATGCAGTACTAAATGGAAGGAAGATATATATATATATATATATATATATATATATATATATATATATATATATATATATTAATTGTTTAATAACACATTTATAAAAATAATAGAGAATAGAAAAACATATTTTTGTACATATTTAATTAGTTTTATATGTATTTTGATTTATTTTTGTGTTCATAAAAAATAAATAAAAAAAATAACTGTTTTGATTTTGATCTTCAAATTAATCTTCCCTAATAAAAATAAAAAATGAAAACAAACAGTCAATATAAAATAAAAGATATCGAAAAGCCAATATTGTAATGGGACCTTTCAACATTTCACATTTCAACAGCTTTGAAAAAGCGCCATTTCTATTTCTAGCCATAGGCGCCAGAAGTTCTAGTTACAACACTGACGTTATATAAAAAAGCTACTTACATCCTTTGATCGTATATCGTCGTACACTACTGAAAATTACGCGCCGGTATGCGTAGAGTTTTAAAAGGCCGAAAAGAAGTATCAAACTATCTTACAATATTTTGAAAAATTTGGACATTTTATTTTTACATTGTAACATTGTATAATAATGTAAACCGTAAAATAAAAAATATAGATATTATCCCAATTACAACAACAATTCGCCTTCAAAACCCAGACCCTCCACCTCTTACAGCGCTACTAAACAAACAATTTTCTTAATTTAAATAATAACAAAACAAAACCATTTTTGAATGATTTCCATTTAGTACAGTCTTTGTCATTTAAGGGCTGAGCACACGTATTAATTGTGCGGTGTGGTGTAGAGCTTGAGGCCATGGAATGTAGTTAGGAGTGAACATGAAAATGGTTTCAATAATGGGGAGTGTCGCATTTGTTTCGCGCGGTAATTAGCTGTTGATTAACTGCCCTGCGCGTCAAATCACTCACCAGATAAATAATACCCGCCATTCAAACCACAAACCAGCAAGATTGCCGGCATTTTATCTTATCAATCCCCACTTCCAAAACAATATATATTTTACATCTTATTTATACTTCATCGTGCTGTGACTCATATACACTTAAAACTTTCCTACTCATATAGTCATATACAACATAATCGTTTTAAAATCGCCACTAATAAATATGAACGCTATACAACAAAAATTTACTATATTATTTTTTTAAATAATTTTTTATACCTATCTAATAAATATAGTGGACATTGCCCACTCTGAAAGAAGAAGTTTCCCACTTTGGAGAAAATCCTAGTTTTTTTTTACCTTTACACAACAATTAATTAAAAAAGTGTATTTTATGTTGTAATATATTACTAACGAAAGCTGAACAGTCCTTAAACCTCCGGTATTAATGTATTACAAATATATTGGTATTATTCACTATTAATTTTTGCACCAGCTTATATCAAGAGCTTTCGTATACCAAACACGATAGAGTTCTGACAACTTTTACTATATCAAATTATTATATATTAAAGTTGATCTACCTGTCAAATTTTAAATTCTTATACAAATCAAGACTTTTTATCCGTATCTTTCATATAATACCACACACGACATATATCTAAAAAGTTTTTCCAAAAAAATGTATTATAAGTTTATATTTATTTTTGGTACAATCTTTGGTTTCGATTGTGTAGGGTAGAAATATGTGATTTTATTTAGTTTATTTATCATTATTGTGAATTAAACTCTATAAATACATAAGCATTTTGGAAAATTTTGCCGCAACGTGAAGTCGGTGGATAATATTTCAAATTATTTTTCATTAAAAATGCCTTTCTTCAAATTTGTGTTGCCCACTCTAAAATTTGAATTGCCCACTCCAAATTTTTACCTGGCTATGGGTCTGTGTCACATTATAAACGAAAAGGGAAAGATTGACTGGTGATGCTGTCAAGAACCAAGTTGTGATGAATTCAGAAATGTAATATTGGTGTTTTAAAATCGTCAACGATGAACGAACACTGAAAATAAATGTAAAATTTAAAGGTGACGTGAAGGAGTGGACCCAAAGAAATTTCTTATATGGTTTTGGCTAAAATGAAGCAAGCTGCTGACGAGTTTATGAGTGGTATTGCAAATAGTGAGAACACAATAGTTATACTAAGCAATTGAGCGACCTAAGGAAACGATCTTTCAATCTTCGAAAACTTGTCTTTCTATATAGGCATAAGAAGCTTCCAAATTCTAAACACGTAAAAGAAATCATCTAAAAGTGATAGCCAAGATAAAAAATTTAATAGGGTGTATTAACTCGTATTATGAAATATGTAAGTTAATTTTACAAATTATTTATTGTAATCTACCGAGTGGAAGAAATATACCAGGATTAAACAAAATAATTCGGAAAAAAAATTTGTTAGCTGGTGAACTTGTTCACTGGTTTCTTCAATTTTTAAGAAATTGAAGACAGGTTTAAGTATTGTTAAACCGCAATTAATCAATTTGTTGAAAAACGGATTATTCACCTATAACCGGTTAGCAGATTTAATCATTGGCACCGATTTTATGATTAATGATTTTTCAAAAATTATTTTGAATTAAATTATATGAGTACTTTTAGTAGTACACCAATGTTAAATAGTCACAGTAATCCCTGTCGTTATACATGTCGTATATTTAACACGAAAAAAGAGTGTCAGCAGCATGAATACATATTATATCCATTTTAATTATTACCTGTTTTCGAACTCGGTTAATCAGTTTTATTGATTAACCTTTTATTAGTGATTAATTGATTAACTGGATTTGATGACTAATTGGTTAATCGGATACGCGAATTATAGGTTTTACGGTTTTTGATAAAAATAATATTTACTATATCAATCCGGGCAATGTGAAGCTGGAACAACCACTTCGGCACAACTCAATGAAACTAAACGCGAAATGTAGTACTCATTAATTACTAATTTATTACGCAAAAATAAAATTTATTACTATTACCATTACCGAGAAAAGGGTGGTTGTTCCAGCTTCTGAGTGAAGCTAGCACAACCCATTATTTTCAATTTTTTTTAATGAAATATTTAGTACTCATTAATTACTAATTAATTACACTAATCTATAATTTATTACTATTACCATTACCGAAAAAAGGGTGGTTGTTCCAGCTTCTCAGTGAAGCTAGCACAACCCCATTATTTTTATTTTTTTTTAATGAAATATTTAGTACTCATTAATTACTAATTAATTACACTAATCTATAATTTATTACTATTACCATTACCGAAAAAAGGGTGGTTGTTCCAGCTTCTCAGTGAGCTAGCACAACCCCATTATTTTTATTTTTTTTTAATGAAATATTTAGTACTCATTAATTACTAATTAATTACACTAATCTATAATTTATTACTATTACCATTACCGAGAAAAGGGTGGTTGTTCCAGCTTCTCAGTGAAGCTAGCACATCCCCATAGAAAAAGTATATATATACACCAATATTTAGTACTCATCAATTACTAATTAATTACACTAATCTAGAGTTTATTACATACAATTTAAAAACTGGTACTTAATTTTTAAGCGTTTTTCTGGAGTATCCGCTACAAGTAGCAGTGGCTTAGTTGGTTAGTGCGCTTCGACCCTCTGAGTGAAGTGAGAGATCTTGTGTTCCTCTGTCCTCTAATTAGATTTTGGTCTGTTGGAAAATGTAAATTAGATAAAGAAATAAATAAACAAGTACACACCGCATTTGTTGCAATATTATATTTTGCCGGAATTTTCACACCAAATATGTTTGTAGGATACTGTAATTAATAAATATCAAGTAGATTGTTGTAGTAAACAACAATACCTTCTCAAATCCAATATACCATTTTAGAAGGCTTATGTTAGAGTAATAAATCGTTACATAATAAATAAACACCGCATTTATTAAAATATTATATATTCTAGCAGGTTTCACTACAAATCTGCATGTAGGATAATGTAATTCATAAATATCAAGATGATACAATTCCTTTTTGAATATACCATTTCAGAACGGTTGTGCTAGAGTAATAAATAAACATCACAGTTATTAAAATATTATATTTTCTAGGAGGTTTTATTACAAATCTGCATGTAGGATACTGTAATTCATATATTTTAATATGATTGTTGCAGTAAACAACAATACCTGTATAAAGATACCATATTAAAAGGGTTGTGCTGGAGTAATAAATTGTTATACAAAAATTTATCACCGCAGATTTGATATATTATATTTTCTAGGCGTTTTCACTTCAAATCTGCATGTACGATACTATAATTAAAAAATATCAACATGATTAAATAAACATCGCAGTTACCAAATATTATATTTCCTATGAGATACCTATTCAGAATAGTAGTGCTGGAGTAATAAATTGTTACCTAATTAATAAATACCGCGGTTAATTAAAATATTATATTTTCTAAAAGGTTTCACTACAAATCTGAATGTAGGATACAGTAATTAATAAAAATCAAGATGATTGTTATAGTGAACAACAATACCTTTATAAAGATACCATTTTAGATGTGTTGTACTGGGGTAATAAATTGTTACATAGAAATTTAATTCCGCAGATTTGAAATAATATATTTTCTAGGCGTTTTCACTCCAAATCTGTGTGTTGGATACTGCAAGTAATAAATATTACGATGATTATTTTTAGTGACCAACAATACCTGTTTAAATATAACTATTCAGAAGGGTTGTGCTGGGGTAATAAATTGTTACATAATAAATAAATACCGCGAATTAAAATATTATATTTTCTAGAAGGTTTCACTACAAATCTGAATATAGGATACTATAATTAATAAATATCAAGATGATTGTTGTTGTGAACAACAATACCTGTTTAAATATACCTATTCAGAAGGGTTGTGCTGGGGTAATAAATTGTTACATAATAAATAAATACCGCGAATTAAAATATTATATTTTCTAGAAGGTTTCACTACAAATCTGAATATAGGATACTATAATTAATAAATATCAAGATGATTGTTGTTGTGAACAACAATACCTGTTTAAATATACCTATTTAGAAGTGTTGTGCTGGAGTAATAAATTGTATTGTTGTTTACTACAACAATCATCGTGATATTTATTTATTGCAGTACCCTACCTACAGATATGTAGTGAAACCTATTAGAAAATATAATTTTTTAATAATTCCGGTGTTTATATATTTTCTTACTATTTATTACTCCCGCACAACCCTTCTAAAATGGTATATTTAAGCAGGTATTGTTCTTCACTACAACAATCACCTTGATATTTATTAATTAGAGTATCCTACATTCAGTTTTGCAGTGAAACCTTTTAGAAAATATAATATTTTAATCAACCACGGTATTTATTAATTAGGTAACAATTTATTACGCCAGCACAACCCTTCTGAATAGGTATATTTAAACAGGTATTGTTGTTCACTATAATAATCATCGTGATATATATTGATTATAGTATCCTAAACAAAGATTTGGAGTGAAAACGCCGAGAAAATATAATATTTAAATTCTGTAGTGTTTAATTTCTATGTAACAATTTATTACTCTAGCACAACCCTTCTAAATAGGTATATTTAAACAGGTATTGTTGTTCACTACAACAATCATCTTGATTTTTATTAATTACAGTATCCTACATTCAGATTTGTAGTGAAACCTTTTAGAAAATTTAATATTTTAATCAACCGCCGGTATTTATTAATTAGGTAACAATTTATTACGCCAGCACAACCCTTCTAAAATGGTATATTTAAACAGGTATTGTTGTTCACTACAACAATCATCTTGATTTTTATTAACTACAGTATCCTACATTCAGATTTGTAGTGAAAACTTTTAGAAAATGTAATATTTTTATCAACGGCCGGTATTTATCAATTAGGTAACAATTTATTACGCCAGCACAACCCTTTTGAGTAGATATATTTAAACAGGTATTGTTGTTCACTACAATAAATCGTAATTTTTATTAATTATAGTATCCTAATCAAAGATTTGGAGTGAAAATGCCTAAAAAATATAATATTTCAATTCTATAGTGTTTAATTTCTATGTAACAATTTATTACTCCAGCACAACCCTTCTAAATAGGTATATTTAAACAAGTATTCTTGCTCACTATAACAATCATCTTGATATTTATTAATTACAGTATCCTACAACAGATTTGTAGTAAAACCTTATAGAAAATATAACATTTTAATCAACGGCCGGAATTTATCAATTAGGTAACAATTTATTTCGCCATCACAACCCTTCTGAATAGATATATTTAAACAGGTATTGTTGTTTACTACAATAATCATCGTGATATTTATTAATTATAGTATCCTAATCAAAGATTTGGAGTGAAAATGCTTGGAAAATATAAAATTTCAGTTCTGTATTGTTTAATTTCTATGTAACAATTTATTACTCCAGCACAACCCTTCTAAATAGGTATATTTAAACAGGTATTGTTGTTCACTATAATAATCATCGTGATATATATTGATTATAGTATCCTAAACAAAGATTTGGAGTAAAAATGCCTGGAAAATATAAAATTTCAATTCTGTATTGTTTAATTTCTATGTAACAATTTATTACTCCAGCACAACCCTTCTAAATAGGTATATTTAAACAGGTATTGTTGTTCACTACAACAATCATCTTGATTTTTATTAATTACAGTATCCTACATTCAGATTTGAAGTGAAACCTTTTAGAAAATATAATCTTTTAATCAACCGCGGTATTTATTAATTAGGTAACAATTTACTACGCCAGTACAACCCTTCTGAATAAGTATATTTAAACAGGTATTGTTGTTCACTACAATAATCATCGTGTATTTATTAATTATAGTATTCTAATCAAAGATTTGGAGTGAAAATGCCTAGAAAATATAATATTTCAATTCTGTAGTGTTTAATTTCTATGTAACAATTTATTACTCCAACACAACCCTTCTAAATAGGTATATTTAAACAGTTATTGTTATTCAGTACAACAATCATCTTGATTTTTATTAATTACAGTATCCTACATTCAGATTTGAAGTGAAACCTTTTAGAAAATATAATATTATAATCAACCGCGGTATTTATTAATTAGGTAACAATTTATTACGCCAGCACAACCCTTCTGAATAGGTATATTTAAACAGGTATTGTAGTTCACTACAATAATCATCGTGATATTTATTAATTACAGCATCCTATATACAGATTTGTACTGAAACGTCTTAGGAAATATAATATTTTAATAATTGCGATGTTTATATATTTTGTAACTATTTGTTACTCCAGCACAACCCTTCTGAATAGGTATATTTAAAAAGGTATTGTTGTGCACTACAACAATCATCTTGATATTTATTAATTACAGTATCCTACATTCAGATTTTAGTGAAACCTTTTAGAAAATATAATATTTTAATCAACCGCGGTATTTATTAATTAGGTAACAATTTATTACGCTAGCACAACCCTACTGAATAGATATATTTAAACAAGTATTGTTGTCTACTACAACAATTATCTTGATAGTTATTAATTACAATAACCTACATGCAGATATGTAGTGAAACCTCCTAGAAAATATAATATTTTAATTAACCGGGGTATTTATTAATTATGTAACAATTTATTACACCAGCACAACCCTTCTGAATCGGGTTATTCAAACAGGTATTGTTGTTTACTATAATAATCATCGTGATATTTATTAATTATAGTATCTTAAACGCAGATTTGTAGTGAAAACGCCTAGAAAATATAATATTTTCAAAACTGCAGTGTTTATTTATTATGTAACAATTTATTACTCTAGCATAACTCTTCAAAGATGGTATATGTGATTTGAGAAAGTATTGTTGTTTACTACAACAATCTACATGATTTTTATTAATTACAGTATCTTACAAACATATTTGGTGTGAAAATTCCGGCAAAACATAATATTTCAACAAATGCGGTTTGTATTTGTTTATTTATTTCTTTATCTAATTTACACTTTCCAACAAACCAAAATCTAATTACAGGACAGAGGAACCCAAGATCTCTCACTTCACTCAGCGGGTCGAAGCGCACTAACCAACTAAGCCATTGCTACTTGTAGCGGATACTCCAAAAAAACGCTTAAAAATTGTTAATTTTAACAAGTGCCTGTTTTTAAATTGTATGTAATAAACTCTAGATTAGTGTAACTAATTAGTAATTGATGAGTAGTAAATAATGGTGTATATACAGGGTGTTCATTTTAAATTGGCCACCATTGCTATCTCGAGAACTATAAGAGCTACGAGGTCGGTTAAATTAGCAAACAATTTCTATTTTACAACACTATTAACATGAGACAAACAAAATTTTTATTAAACCAGTGGTTCTCAAAATATGGTTCTCAACTTTTTTATTTTAAATGTGAACCTATTTTTTTTATTTACTTATTCAATAGAGAATTTTATTCTGAATTCAATGATATAATATTATCATATCCTAACATAACGATTTTTTTGAGAAAAATGCATCTGAAGTTTTAAATTAATTTGATTAATATATGACAATAATAAGAGTGCCATGACGGAAAAAACCGAATACAAGTCATTTTTTAACCTGGAATTAGAGTGCCTTGACAGAAAGAATATAATTTTATTCACTTCTTTCTGTCAAGGCACTCTAATTCCAAGTTAAAAAAATATTTGTATTCGGTTTTTTCCGTCATGGCACTCTTATTATTGTCATATTTTAATCAAATTAATATAAAACTTCAGATGCATTATTCTCAAAAAAATCGTTATGTTAGGGTATGATAATATTACATCATTGAATTCAGAATAAAAATCTCTGTTGAATAAGCAAATAAAAAAAATAGGTTCACATTTAAAATAAAAAAGTTGGAACCCGTATTTTGAGAACCACTGGTTTAATAAAAATTTTGTTTGTCTCATGTTAATAGTGTTGTAAAATAGAAATTGTTTGCTAATTTAACCGACCTCGTAGCTCTTATAGTTCTCGAGATAGCAATGGTGGCCCATTAAAAATGAACACCCTGTATATATACTTTTTCTATGGGGTTGTGCTAGCTTCACTGAGAAGCTGGAACAACCACCCTTTTCTCGGTAATGTTAATAGTAATAAATTATAGATTAGTGTAATTAATTAGTAATAAATGAGTACTAAATATTTCATTAAAAAAAATTAAAAATAATGGGTTTGTGCTAGCTTCACTGAGAAGCTGGAACAACCACCCTTTTTTCGGTAATGGTAATAGTAATAAATTATAGATTAGTGTAATTAATTAGTAACTAATGAGTACTAAATATTTCATTAAAAAAAAATTGAAAATAATGGGTTGTGCTAGCTTCACTCAGAAGCTGGAACAACCACCCTTTTCTCGGTAATGGTAATAGTAATAAATTTTATTTTTGCGTAATAAATTAGTAATTAATGAGTACTACATTTCGCGTTTAGTTTCATTGAGTTGTGTCGAAGTGGTTGTTCCAGCTTCACATTGCCATACAGATTACTTACTACAAAACCAAAAGAAAAATATTATATTATACATCAAGGATAAGAAATTATATTGATAATAATAACAAAGATATTTAATTATTTCTCAATATTTACAAAAATTCAGCATTTATTTTTACATCTGACATTTTAATTTGTTAACCTCCCTTTTAATTTTTGATTTTTTAAATTTGATTTACATATTTAAATTAGACGGCAATTAAATCTGTGATTCTATAGTTCCCAGTTTTCTTGTCTGTAATGAGTGCAATAATATTTGGATTTGGAGACTTCAGTTTCTTAAAAAAGTGATAGTTTGCACTATTGACATAGGTTACCATGCTTAGGAGGGTAAATATAATGAGAAAGAATTTCTTATTCGAAAAAAAGTTTACGCTGTAGTAATCTAGATTAATCATGTTTATTTGTTGTTTAATTTACATCTCAAACGTCTTCTTATATGTAAATTAAACGACGAATAAGCATGGGTACTCTGGATTACCAAATCCTAACTTTTCTTTCATGTATCATTTTTGGATCTTAACACTTTTCAAGAAATAATTTCTTATGCCAATTAAAAGTAAATAATAGTGGGTGTCTACAGGCTAGTAGTGAATAAACGATCTCACCTTGGTCCGTTTAATTCTGATGAAGTATAAACTTTTGGTTAATATCCTAAATTCATTATCATTGTGAAACATCTATATAATATAAAAATACAAAACAAATATAAGTGAGAAAAAATCTGTTGTAATTTTTACACAGTAATCTGTGGAAATTGTAAAAACAAAAAGCAATTTAATTTGAATCTGGAGAAAAACAAGTGAAATTACAGTAAATTAAATCCTGTGGTGTAAACAAATACCGGTTTGTTTGAAGCGTTGCGGTGGTTAACAATGGACAGGTGGCATTTGTTCTATTCTGTAGCCTGCTTTGATCCTAACGCACCAGCGCTAATTAATAACTGATCAGACACGAGTGGTCCCAGGGGGTAATTACGTACACCAGACATCAAACCATTACCAATGCCTTGTACCACATATGCATCCATAAATTTGAAAGTAATGCGTTCTACTCTCCTCTCAGACTAAATCCTCACAAAATAATTATTAGTTTCCAGTCACACAACGCAAACTCTGTTATAGATAACCATTATTTCATTATAAAGCTATCTTGGCATAAATATACTGCAGTTTTAATGAGTGAAATGGTGAATGGCAATAATTAGTAAATTAGTAAGTTTGATAAACAATACTTTAGATGTTTAGACGAAAGGAAGAAAAGACAAGTACTTATTTGAAAAGTTTATAATCAATTAACTTGCTATTCTTTTTCTACGATGCAAATTAAGACAGTTTCTATCTCACTTAAAAAACGCGCCTTGTCACCTCAGAAATTAGGAATGAAAATAACGTAAATCACCCCAAAAATAGCGGTAGCCTTGCAATTGAAACAAAAATTAACAAGGATTACGGTTTATCTATAAAGTTACGCTTAAAAGTATAGTGATTTTATTTTATTTTTATTTTTAAACTCAACATTAACTTATGTAATATTGTTTACTTGAACATTACTTACAGGTAATAATAAAAATAAACGAACACAGTAATTTGACAGATAAACCGTTGAGCAATTGTTCATTTTTTTTTCAATTCTATGGCTACCGCTATTTTCTTCATACCTAATTTTTTTGATTATTGATTTAGATGCAGAATTTTATGTCTGAAATGTTTAGGTAAGGCTTTGTAGCTGAAAATAATTAGGGAAGGAAGAAATTAAAAAAATATTATTTCAAGTTAAATAGGTCGGTACCTATGTTTTGGTGTTCGAGTCACCACCCTGTAATACAATTAGGTATAAATATAAAAATCTGGAAACCCATTGTCAAACAAGGTTATATTGACTTTCATAAAGATAATAGTAATATAGTATATCAGTGGCGGTTCCTCAGGGACGGCAGGTGAGGCCAGTGCTTCACCATACACAATGAGGAGAGGAAAATTTTGCATTGTATTTTTAAATTTCAATCTTCTATAAATTTTAAATTTCGCGGCTAATATATCCACAAGATCTAATTTCTAAAATCCCCCTGTTTTCCTATCCTATTTATACTGTATATTGTAGAATAAAGCATTCGTACGCCCAGCGCAGTGCCGACCACAAAAGTGCAGAGGCAAAAATTCTCCTGCCTCACATTTCATCAATATGTGTATACGACTGTGCTGTTTTTTCAATGCTGACAGAGTTGATCGATTTTTCTCTCGCTGCACTACCTGCTTCAGAAAATGGAGTCTTGAAGCATGACACAAGTGCTATCTGATTTGTGGGTTTGCACGTATAGCGAAGCGAACATGCGACCGAACCTGAATGTTTCTGAAATTTTGGCCGCTGCATTTGCAGTTTCGTCAGGTATGCAGATAATAAATGCACTGATGATATTGTTAATTTTCTGATAAATAAATTACATTTCAATAAGATTTTTTTCAGTTCCTATCGCCTGCCTCATCAAAATTTTAGTTTACGATTCGCCACTTTAGTATAGTATATAGTTATAAACAAAATCTAACTGTAGAATAGTGATAGGATATAAAACAGAAATATAGTTTGGTAATATGGGAAATAATATGTGCATGTAAATTCTGTGATACGAAGTGTAGGTAATATTTACGCAGATTAAATTCCGAACAATTGTTCAGCAGCAGGTACAGTAACTCCCGACTGTCGAAGCATGCTAGTCCGGTGGGATATAAATTACATAGTTTCGCTATTTCATTTATCCTTCTTCCTCGCTCAAATTTCATTGGGCGCCCATTGCCATTACTTTGTGTTTAATTTATACAAACGAGCCGGGCGCAGCACAATAGTGCACGGCACACTCGATATTGGGTTGTTTGATTAACACGCCGCCCAAAGACTTTTAATTGAAATAGAAACTCCTTACAAGTGAAATTGAAATTCAACGAAACACACGAATAAAGAGAATGGAAACGAAAGGTTAGGTACCCCTTTGTCCAACCAAGTTCATCTTGTAGCCATGTCTAGCAACTTGCTAATGGCTACAAAATAACAATTCCAGTGGCGTAACAGCAATGCCAAGTCTTCAGGGGCGTTCATGAAACAAGGAGTTACTTTTTACCTCTCGCCACTTTGGTACGGAATGTATAGGGATCATGATAAAAATTACATCTCGAGTTTTTAATGAATAACTACGAGCAAACAAATGTACATGTTTAGGTACTTAATTTCTATCAAGCAGATAATTACAGAAAAAAAATTGTTATACTGAGAAGAGTTTATTACATTTGCAAATTATATTATTATGAAACATAAATATTTTAAATTTATCTATGAGTCTGAAATAATAATGTTTATCCAACATCGTGTAATTATAACGATATAAGTACGCTGTTTTTAGATAAATAAAGTAGGTCATAAGTCACTAGTGAGCTCAATATATTAGCTCACTGTTTTTTGGTTCGTATCATAGTAACTACGTTATAAAACCTTCTCTACACTATTTTGTTCCTAAATGTCATTTCGAAATTCCATCTGTCAAAAATCTTATATGTATTTTAAATCAATGATTAAAATGTGTTGGATAAAATGTTGTACGGCACACGTGTGTTAATTACCTAAGTCCCTTGAAAAAATACCACACTCGGCCTAACGGCCTCGTGAGCTAAACTTTTCCCACGTGACTTATCTATAATGTAACACACTTGTACCAAAAATAACTATAATTCCATTTTAATAGATAAAAAATATTAGGTACCTACATTTCTTTAACCATATCATTTAGGTTGGAGCATTGTGTAGACCTTGAATTTGTTGGCTTTCCCTATCTCTCTCTAAAATTTTCGTTTCTCTATCTTACTGTCGCTTCTTTATGTACCTATTCTGTGACCCGGTATTGAATTCAACAAAATAATTTTTAGAATGTAAAAATACTAAAATTATAAATTTGTCAATGTAATAAAAGCAAATTAGATGAAATATATGGGTACATAATTATATTGTGTAAACATTTTTATTAAACAAAATGTCTGTATTTTGCAAGTTCATCAATAAGCACAATTTTCTATTTCTTTTTTTTTTGATTAAATTTAAAATTCATATTACTTATTTTATAATATAAATATTCTGTGTCTTACATATAATTTTCTTATTAATCTAGTGTTGAAACCTATTTTTTTTACTAACTCATAGAAGCAATATCCTACACCTTTCATTAATACAAATCAAATTTTCAATATTTATATAAAAAAGTATATTCTAAAGAAAATATGTAATTACCTACAAAAACATTCGTGTGTTGTCTAAAATTTACAAACTTAGAATTCGTCATATTATGATTTTTATAATGTATAAATATGTTGTTGTCTAATTCGAAATTTTGTTGAAAAAACGTGTCACAAGCTTCACATTTGAGTATTTTTTAACAATTATTTAACAAGTACAACTTGAATCAGCCAGTATCATCGTATACATGAACGTCCACAAAGTTTGGAAAGCTGATATAGCTACTTCCACTTGTGTATTTGAAATATAATAATTAATTTTTAGGAAGATGTGACGAAACTTTCCGATTTTAAACGATGAGTCCTTTAAATTTGTTAGCTTTCCCCCTCTCTCTCTAATATTCGTTTCTCTGTCTTACTGTCGCTTCTGTATACAGATACCTATTCGGTGATATAGGTAAGTACCTAAGCTATGCAATTTCAATAAAAGCATTTATAAAATTTGAAAAATATATTTATTAACTTTGAAGTTCCTATCGACGGAATTCATCATTCCTCAATAAATTCAATTCACTATTAAAAAATCCAGAGGTAATAAAAATCAATGAACAACTGATCCATCGTATACCATTAATCAAGCTTTGTTCATATGATTTGATTTTTTTCAAGATGTGAAAAATATAATTATATATCATATGTCAACAAAAAATTACAAAATGTTTCATTGATCTATAGATCAGCTTGATTCTTGAATAAGTTGATCATAATCAGAGGACTAATTAATAGTGAATTCGGCTGTTAGTAATTTAAATTAAAATGTGGAAGTACGAATTTTTTTTAGTAAAATATAAAAAAAGATAACTGTAATGGAACGATTAAGAGTGGGTCTTGGTGGTAATGTATTGTACACATCATATTTGTTAACTGTTTTATATCCAAACCCTCTTTATTTAATGAGTTAAATGGCCTACAAAGCAGAGGCGCCATTGATACAAGGACGTCTAAGATGTAAGTATACTGAAATCATTTTTGCACTCAATTTTAAGTTTATTCTACATAATATTAGTCATTTTGAATTGAATTAAATTTGTTTTAAATTGGAAATTATCAGCCTTGGGGACCCATTAATAAAACAATACGTTTTGCAACAAAATTTATCTTTTTTTATTACAAATTGGACGTTTACCGGATGAAATATTCTCCATCAACAGCGTCATAAGAAGGATGTTACATTTTATACAAATTTCCGCCGACTCTCATGTGGAGTTGACTTATATTAATGTTGCTTTAACCTGAATTAATGTTCAGAATCGATTTGTTATAAAAAATTTAATATTATTTATATAAAATATACTTACTTTACTTAATCCTTAAGCCTCTCTACCCTTTCGAGTGTGAGGCGGGTGGAGTTGAGTTCTATCTTGATGGTCTGCACCAGATTTCTTTCCTTCTATTTCTGTCTTCTGTATCTTTCGTAATTTCCATTTTACTCTTCTCTTCACTGGCGCTTTTTACACTTCGTCTAGCCATGTTTTTCTTGGTCTGCCTCTTGTCTTCCTGTTGGTTGTTCTTGCTTCGTATACTTTCCTGGTTATTCTGTCCTCTGATATTCTTTTCAGGTGTCCGAACTATCTTAATTGTCCTTCCTTGATTTTCTCTTCTACTGCCTGAATAATCGCTACTCCAGCTCTTGCATTTTCTTTTTCGTTTATTCCTAAGCAGAGCATCCACTACTTGTTTGGTAGCTTGGTAGTTCCTCTGTATTTCTTCTTTGTCTCAGTTACGCTTACATAATCCATTTTTAATTTTGTCAATTCTTCTTTCCAGTTTAATGTCTTTATATTCCATGTTTGATATAGTCCTTGATTTTTAGTTTTCTTGTTTTTATTTCAATTAAAATGTTTATCATTGTCCATATTCATTGCCATTATCGTTTTCGATGTATGTGGTTTCAGTTTCTTAATTTTTTGCCCTTCGTCCCTGTTTTACGACGTCTTTTTCGTTTTCGTCCCATTAATGCGTTTCTCCATATATTGTTATTTTTTTGTAGCCTATGTTGTTTTTTGTTTTTCTTCCCAGGAGTCCATTTTTATCATTAGTATTTTATTATATTTATCTTTGGTTAATCTGTTATTTTCCTATAATTCATATCTATTTGGAGTTTATCTTTTACTTCGTCTCTTAGTGGTTTTCCACTACACCACTTAAATAAATACTGTGTATTTCCTCCGTGACGAGGTCTTTAATAGGAAGATTCGACGCCGGCCGCGAAACACGCGTGTATAAACAAAAAAATAGTGTTACACTGTTATGCCTAGTTTACATGGGGCAAGTTATCACTTTGTTGCCTGATGAAGATGTACTGAATGTTTAAAGTCTTAAAAATAAATATGAAATTATTTACATACTTGTTAAAGCTTGTCGCAAGATTTCTCAGTTTTATAGGCGCCGTTAACTCTCCGGCAACTTACCGGTATCTTCTTCAGGCAAGAAATTTGCGGCAACTTGCCCCGTGTAACTAAGTATTAGAATTGAACTTGTAAAATATAAAATATAAATTTCATTCTCGAAACGTCCAATTTGTAATACAGAATGTTAAATTTTGTTGCAAAACATATTGCTTTATTACTGAATCTCCACAGCAGATAATTCCCAATTTAAAATAAATTGAAAATCCAAGATAACCTTAAACAATTGAATTAAATAAGAGTGAAAAATGACGATGTCGATTATTAGTTATTTTGTTTCGTAAAAAGCTGAATCACCAGAACTAGATGGAGAACTGTGTAACCACAGAATAATTACATACAGAAGTGACACTCCGTGTCGGTACCTTTCATGTTACCCTATTCAGTTCTTTGACCTTGGAGCATTGTGTAGACTTTTAAATTTGTTGACTTCCCCTATCTCTCTCTAAAATGTGACGAAACTTTCCGATTTTAAACAATGAGCCCTTTGATTTTGTTGACTTTCCCCATTTCTCTCTAATTTTCGTTTCTTTCTTACTGTCGCTTCTGTATAAACCTATTCTGTATTTTAACTTCAATTTTGATTAACCATGTTTTGTATTGCTGCTTTACTCTTTTTAAGTTGTTTTATAATATTTGTGGACTGAAGACTGAGGTTATAGCGACATCAGTTCTCAAATAACTAAAAAAAAATGTTTTGGTGTACATTATCGTTTTCCACAACACAAACAAGCTTCCCTTCATCAATCAAATGAATTATATTTGTAAAAAATAAAATATATAAAACACCACCTCCATTTTACAATATTTCTCTGTTACTTATTTATCAATTTTAGTTTTCATTTCCGACCAATAATTTCTCATGAAATTCCATACAAAGGACGCAGATATATTTTGTTTTATTCATGACTACTGCACCTTATTTCCAGTTACAAATATAATGTTATTTATGTACCAAGGGAATTACGAAGATGTTTATTCCCGTCCAAGGATGACAAGCCTACAAATAATCCTCCGTGCTAACATTACTTTATGTCTTACTATAATTTCATAATAACTTACTATATACTGTAATATGTATGTTTGTAATATTCCTGGAATGCGACTATTTCTTTTCTACAATGTACAGATTATCCCAATGTCAATTTAATTACCAGATCAGCTCATGCTCTCACGAATATTATATATGTAATATTCGATTTCCGGGAATGGACTGTGTCAATTTTTGAGTCAGAGCTCAACGTTTCGCCCGCAGTCGTATGGGGCATCTTCAGGAGCAAGAACGTTTTACTGTCGATAAACAAGGTTACTCGACGTGTCAACCACGCTAGAGGCCAAGTTTAAGCAATAAAGGCGCAAGGGACGACTCAGTTTATAAGGTTACCCGACGTGTAAACCACGCTAGAGGCCAAATAAACCAAGTGACGAGAGAAAGCGAGAGAAGTCATTTATATATGCTACGAAGGGTACGGTTGAAAGCAATAACTATCTCAAAATTTGTAATACGAAAATTAATAGATAGTCCTATACATTTACTTACAAATTACTGTAAATAATCAAAAAGGTTTAAGAAATAGACAATATTTGGGTTTAAGTTCTGTAAAAATTTATTAATTACAACGTTTCGATAGCTCAGGGCTGCCTTCGTCAGGTAAATAACCTTAAACCCAAATATTGTCTATTTATTAATTATGAGTTCTGAAAGCTTCTTTCAATATTTAAAAAGGTTTAAATTGGTTCTCCTATATGAGTGTCACTTTGTCTAAATTACTAAATTACAATGTTTATTTCACACACATCATTTTAACCCAATAAGAATGATTCTTTTAATAGTCATAGACAAAAGTTTAGTGCAAAAATTTGATAAACCCGCAATAGCAATCGCCAAGTTTATATTTTATTGATATGTAAATATTATGTTTGAATTGTTGTCAGTCGTGAAATACTAAAGCGAAAATAATTTGAGCTATGAATGTAATTGGTAAATTTTACTCATAATTCGGATCAAAAATGATTCTTAAATCAATCCAGCTTCGCAACTATTGACGAAATATAAGGATTTAAAACTTTTCTATTATAATAATCAAAACCAAAACCTTTCAAAAGTATTCAGTACTTCGTGACAAGTTTTACTTGAATTTTATTAATGTAGGTTGTTAGTCTACTGCTTCTGCAAGGGAGCAACAGCTCATTTTGAGTCGGAGCGAGCTAACTAAGTGAGCCACCGCTTTTCAGAGAAGATTATTTATTTGAAAAAATACCAGTTACTAAAATAAAGATTAAAATTAATAAATAAAAGAAAAATTGTTTATATTGCTTATTGATATAAGATATAGTTGGGATACTAACACAATTTGTAGTGCAAATATTTAATAATTTTTTTCTCTTTTGTGTCTAATTTACAACCCATACCTATAAATATTTTTACCTTTTGAAATAGAACTATTTTTTATCGGATGTGTTCTGTAGTACATATTTTACTATACCGATAAAGTAATCGTTGAATTGAAATTTTATTTTAAATTGTTTATTCAAATAAAACTGGAAAATAATGCGTGGAGCACTTTTATACAAATAAATAAATAATAATATTTGTAAATAATATAAGTAAGAAATGTACAATCTAGGTATGTGCGAGTTGAAAGTGAACATACGATAATCTGCATTACATTAAATAAAGATGTTAATATTTTAAAATGTTATTAGGGGATGTTATATTTCACGATTACGGTTTTTCATTTGGTTGTAAAATTTTAAATATGCAAATTGTTAATAAATAATATTAAAATATACCGCTCTTATTTTCTTATTATTTTAATAACATCACAATTTCAGCGTTCATCCAACTACTCAAATCTAGTGAGGTGAACTTACATTAATATAACATTACAATAAATGAATATTATTACACCATGTATAAATATCATTATTATTTCAATATAAAGTGTGGGAATCTCATTTTTCTAGACAAGTTATTTTGTGGCGCGAGCTTGCGAGCGCTGCAATAGAACGAATTTGGGAAAAAAGTTCACGCAAGAGGTTTGTACAATACTTTTTGTAGAAAAATCTTAAAATCAATAATTTGTTTGTATTTTTGTAGAAATATTTTTAATTATTTTATACATACACTGTTTTGTGGCAATACTGCCAGCTGTCAACCTGTTAACATGACAGCATCAAATGATGCCAATATTGTACGCCAAATGCACTAATTTTATTTTTTCTAAATTTATTTTCATTCAATAATACACTATTTTCTTTTATTATTATTATGTAAAAGGAGTTCTATTGTAGCGCTCGCTCGTCTGGGAGTATGACGTTCCTACACTTGATATGTAAATAACTATTACAAACCATACTATGTTCTAATCAAATAAAAATTATTTTAACTATTAGACAAAGTCATCAAGAGTTTTCCATTAAAGAATATAATAATAAAAAAAAAAAATTTTGATATCGTGTGAATATGAATAACGTAGAAATAAATACTATCATGTAAAAATAAATGAATATTAGTAAATAATTAGTTTAATAAATGTGAATTACTAATCTGTAATATTTAAGTTTAATTTGTGTTCTTTTCGTTTAAATCAGAGTATGTGTTATATTTATCGTTATTTAATCAACTTGTAATATAAATATTCGTGTTTTGTGACTTTTTACATCTTACCCATATAAATAAATGTTACAGTACCAATTTCATAAATGACAGAAATGATAGGAAATTATAAAAAAATTAAAGGAAATTTAGCAATTATTAGTAGAATATTATACTTGTGAAATAAATAACAAGATTTGCTTTTTTATGACTATTGTTCATTGTAATACAACAAAAACGGAGAAAACAATAATTATCTCACAGAAAAATATAAAAGATTATGTACCGACCCACTTGAGCTTATCCATTAAATTTTCAATATACGATCCCTAGACCTCCCTTATTTAGGCGACTGGAGGAAAAAATAAAGTATATCCCTGTTATTAAAAGAATTGTGTTTTCTTTATATTTTTTGTTGACTTATGATTAAAGAAATTATATCTGAGAGTAAATAACAGTATAATAAGCAATTTTAAAAATACTAGTTTTTAATTCATTCATATAATTAAAATCCGCAAGTGATTATTATCTATTGTAATTGTAACAGCCAGAGTTTACAAAAATACAGTCTAATATACAAAATATATTGCCATAGGGCTCCTAGAAGTCGTGTTGCTATCTTTCTTGGTCGTCATATAGGATAAGGACTCTAATTGTGTCAATATAAATCAATTCCGAAACCGAAACGTATATCTGATCCTTCAACGCTTCTCGTGCCAATGATGGCATCTGATAACGAAGTAAATTCTTCAGACTGGTAGTATAATTTACTTAAACTTATAGATATCCTGCATGTAATACATATATTGCCAGTAATATCAACAAATACTACTATTTAATTGATAAAAAGAACAGTTTAATTTATTAAACATTGGTTGAAATATTGAATAAAAGGTGTGATTTAATATAAAATTGAAAACGGTTTACCATTTATTCAAATCATCGTAAATTCGTGTTAAACATGGAGTTTATTCTCTAACTACAAGTATAAATCAGGAAATAGCCTCCCTAAAGAATAAAATCCTAACTCTGGCCTATAAATCTGAACTTTGTAATGTCACCTGATTTATTTAGTGAAAATATGCACAATACTAATCTAGTTAAAATCACATATATTAGCAGGATTACTTCAGCATACATGTGTATGAATTATGTCCGCGTTATCCGAATTACCACCACAAAATTACCACTGTCTGCTACATATTACCATGTTGTATCAATTGCTTTTAATTTTAATTTCAAATTGAAATTTAATTAATAATCTATTTATATTTTGAAGTTGAGATTTTGTTTTTAACATTTAATTAAATTAACCCGACCTAAAATTAAAAATCTTTTAAATTTAAATACCATATTATAAATTACATGGAAATATCACATTTTATTTAAATCGTATATTACAACATATTAAATTGACCTATGATTACATGATAATAATAACTAAATAATTAATTTTGTAATTTATATACTTTAAATTTTGATCTTAGATACAAAAAAATTGATAAAATTATTAAAAATTATTTTTAAAAAATTAAAAAAATAATTTTCGGTATCATTCTTACAAATAACCAGTGTTATGTAGTATTTAAAATACATATGTGTATTTGAAATAAGAATTTGAAATTTATATTTTTGAAATACTTTTTTTAAAAAGTATTTTGTGCCTTTATTTCAAATACATTTCAAAAGTATTTTATATTTTAATACATTAAAATACTTTTGTTAATATAAAATATTAATTTTCTATATTTTTATTTATTTAAATCTTTATTCACAACAAAAAACTAGCTCATGTGGTAACTTAAATCATAATGTGCGAGAAATAACTCCCATTGGAGTTCTTTCAGTCCCATGCCGCTCCCACTTTATAATTTGGATGCCAAATCTAGAAGTTTAGTTCTTTTCAATCTTCTTATTTCTGAGAAATTGCGTAATAAATTTAGTGCTAAATTATTAATATTATATCCGTCCCATTATGACTAGTATTACAGAACTCAAAATCGTTCTTTTATTATAAATAGCAACATTTTTTTTATTATGTCATTAGATAGATTTTTTTTTATTACAACGATATATCATGTTCATATATCTTCAGATAGCATTTTTTTAATGCTATATTAATTTGTACATAATTTTTACATAATTATGTTCCTACAAAGAGTGCCATGGAAAAAATAAGTTATAAAATTAACAGTATTAATATTGTATTAACAATTTTCATATCATGTGTCAAACTTCTTGATAACTAATAAAATTATTTGTTCCAAGACATTCTTTGTGTAAACATACTTAATTGAAAAGAATATAGAAAACCAATTTAGATTATCTTAAAAAAAATGGTTTATATAAAAATTCTATTTAGTTCTTTAAAATAATATCTAGATATAGATTTTTTTTCTAATTTAACTAACTCCGTATCTCATTCTGTATACATATAATAAAATGTCAAACATTTTTACATTGCAAGCAACACCAATTTAAATTTTAGCAGTCGAAATTATTCACTACTTGTCTACTACTCACATACGAGTAGGTACTTGTCAGAAGTAGGAGACATTGGTTCATACGAGTACTGTAGTTACCAACATATACCTGCATAAAACGCCTTGTAGATATTTTCAAAAACAAATTGAAATTACAGTCAAGTGCACAAATGGTACAGTTCTCTCGATGTCATCGAAACACTGTAAGATATGCCCGGTTGCATAAAGCGTGATTAGCTAATCAACTGGTTAACTTCACGTTGTTACCATGTATTTTTAATACGTTAACTAGTAACAACGTGAAGTTAACGAGATGATTAGCTAATCACGCATTTATGCAGCCGGGCATAAACCACAATTTCCATTGCATTCCGAACATAAACTACTTAGACTTAGACACTTTCCAATTTTTATTTATTTTCCTTTCTATCTAATACAAATCTTTTCAATTTTAGACGGTTGGAATTTAATAACTTTCAACGTTATTGTATCCTCGACGCTTATTGGTGAAAATTCTTTATGTGATAGCCACCAATATGGTTACGCGAAAATTTTTATATATCTAACAACTAAAAGTAACTATTTTTTGCAATTCATAAAAAAAAGTGAAACAAGAATATAGAAAATTATTACGGTATAATTAATTGGAATTCGAAGATTAATAAGCATATAAAACAGGGTTATATGATTTAAATCAAGAAAAACAAAATCACGATTTAAATAAAATAATTTTTTATTTAAATAAATACAAACTGTTTTCCAACCTCATTCACATACATATAATTTACATAAAATCACATATCACATTCTTTGTGTTTATTAACATAAAATGTTCTCAATGAATCCAACTATTGAAAATAGTTTGTAATAATAAAAAATATTAAAAAACACATACTGCATCAGATAAAATCAAAAATATATATTTTTAAATAAAATAAAAACGATTTTTTTATTTTCATTACATAAATCGGATTTTTATTCCAACCCCAATACAAAATAATTAAAAAGCGGACCATAAGCATTTAATTTGAGAAGTCAGGTTTTTCTTACGCAAAACTTCCCAATTTATTTTCTGCACAAATGTTTCTTATACAAACTGTACATATATAATTAAATGCTGCATTCAAATCACTAGTCACATTTATCTTTAAAATATTTAATTAGATACTTCATCATTAATTATTATAAAATTTCTAAATATTTATATTTCCAAAATTAATATCGAAGAAAAAAATAATCAAGATGTTTACACATTTTGTAGCTTAATCAAATAGAATTGCATCAAAATTATAGACAAAGGCACAACATTTGAACTAATTTATTAGCTTTGTTACTACTGTTTCATACTTATGTAACAAAAGGTATTCATAAATATTATTCCATGGTTATCCAAATGAGTTACGTTCATAAAACTTCACATTTACTTTGACATGTTACAAATGGTACAAAATAAAATCTGATTAGTGATTGATATAAAAATATAAAATATAAAAAACCTAAAAATTCCATAAGTTAACAGTAGTAACACTTTGCCATTAGAAAACTATATCAGAAACCTGAATTTTCATCATTTTAGTGCGTTTTAATTCCCGAATTCAAACATTAAAACTATGATTTACCATTTAATAGTTTTGAATTTTTTATTGTTAAAGGCATATTTAAAATCCTCCTTTTATTAATAAAGTCCTCCTTATTTGAACAGTTATTTTTTTAGTTCAATTTTTTATCCATGTTATCAATTTTTATATGATTATCTTGTACGCGAACAAAATGTAGGTGGAGCAGAAGAGTATATTGTACTTATATTATTTATATTTTTTATATTAATTATAATAAATATATATTTTCTTCGTAATTTTCCAAAAGACTCTTCAAATGATCTAGGGAAATTTATCTAGGTACGGAAACATTGTGCACAGATGACGTGCGTGACAAAGCCTGCAATATTCTTCTTTGAAAACTCGAAAAATCTCGACAAGATTGGAGTCCGAGACGAGATAATAATATTCTAGACGAGATAATAATATTCGGCACGAGAAATAAACGAGACGATAGACAGATATTTTACATTTAAAATGAGACAATACGCGAGATAAATAAAAACCTCGTCTCGTCTCATCTCATTTGATCACTACGCAACGCAGTTCTTCCATCACAAAAATTACGAGATCTCATGCAAAACCAAGTCGGTTATTTTAGTATGTATCTCTGAAAGAACCTATTCAAAAACTTTTTCATAAATTGTTTCCTAAATTACCTACAAACATTTATTGTGACCTATCAATATCTTTATTTCTATAATAAATATAATGACATGGCAATCGCACAGCAACATAAAAAATCTACCTCATATTAGCTCTATGAGCGCTTTATTTGTTCAATTAGTAGTATTTTAAATAGCATATTATTCTTATGTGATTACGTTGCTGTGCGACTGCTAAGTCATTATATTTAGAAATAAACATATTTCATATTGATACTATATACTGTCACCGTGTCACCATAAATGTTGGTAGTTCACTAATTAGGAAACAATTTATGAAAAAGTTGTTGAATAGTTGCTTCCATAGATACTAACTAAAATAACTGATTTAGTTTTACATGAGATCTCACAACTTTTTGCGGTGGAAAGATTGCGTTGCGAGATTTGCATTTTTGTACATTTTATGTTTTTGATGGGATACTATTAACACAGATTACTTATATTACGTAACTAGATATTGACTAATGCTAATGTATATATTTGTACTATCCATCTATAAAAAGGAAAACTGCCATAAGCCACAAATATGAGCATAACTTATGAGTAACTTGAATAATAAATATTATTATTAAGCGGAATTTTTCTCGTATAGATGACAACGCCAAAAATTATTAAATTTTTCCGGAACGAGTGAAAATTAAATTTGAATTTTTTGGATTCTTTTTACGGACTACGTGAAAGTATTGGATAATTATATTTTGAACTCTCTGTCTCTCTTGTTTTCAGAGTACAAAGTTTATTTTCATATTAAAATGTATCTGCATTTTACATTTAATTTGAAATTAACAATTTAAATTCTGCAAATTGATATAAAAACATTATATATTATAATGAAACTAATTTTAAATGTTTCAGAATTCATATGTTACTTGTGTATACGTATGTAGGAATTAGAAAAACCTATTTATTTGTATGTACGAGAGTATATTGCTCATCATTCTCATTTTAGATATTTTATCGTCTTTAAAAATTATTATCAAAACGGAAAATAAAAAAAACTAATTTATACCTATACTACTTATAGTCTGCCATTTTTCACATAATTTTTTATTATAATTTATGCAACATTTTGTCTGTAGTTTTCATTCAAATTAACAATTATAAAGTAATAAAATTAATGTATCCTATTAATGGTGCTACCAACATATATTGAAAGTAGTAAATTAGTTTTTCAAATTCAAATAATGAACCCCGACTCCCAACGCCTATTGAAATTATTTTCTATTTGTTTTTCTCATAGAAAAACTGCGTCCACATCAGTAAGACAACCTAAAAAACCATTAAGAGATTCCAAAAATATGTTATATTTCTTTATAGTTTAGTTTTTATATTAACTAAGAAACGAATTATAACATATTTAAAAAAGTTGTATTATTCCTTTATTATAAGATCTGAAAAATATTTTATTAATTTAAAGAATGTTATTTATTATATTTATATTATACTTTTCTGACTTACAAGATCTTTCAAACTAAAATATAGGCAGCATTTTATTTACATTTGGTATGAAATTTAACATTGCAATTTTGCTTTATTAATATTTCTACTTCAATTAAATGGTTCCAAATGAATGGAACAGTACAAAAATGGCAGATCTTATTAGGAAATTTAAAAAAAAAAGATCATTGCACTTGTTTTATGTTTATGTACATCTTCTTTTGTAAAAGAGTCTTCTCCATCATGAAATGAATGTGAAATAGAGCGGTTGAAGGTAATAGGGATGCAATTATCTTGATTCAAACATAATTACTAGTCTTTATAAATGCTGATATAACTAGTTCTGAATTTTATGATTTTAGAAGCTGCTATTAACATACGATAATATAAATGTCAGTAGTTAAACCCATTAATTGCTCTGTGATTCCTCTAGTTTCTAGTACAAGTAATAAATATTTTTTTTCACTACTAGCGTAGACACCCACCATTATTAACCATGATCTATGGTCACCTAAGTCAATAATAAATTATTACTGAACTAGTTCGACAATGAAAACTGTCACTTTCTCAAGAAAATCAAATCTCTAAATTCAAATATTGTTTGACTCATTAAACTCACGTTAAGTGTAAGTTATGGATGTACAATTTGAATATGCCATCTAATTTAAATAAGAAAATCAAATAAAAACAAATCTATAATCCAAAGTAAGGTTAACAGGTTAATAAACTGAAACAAGAAAATATCCATATCAAAATCTTTGTAAATATCAATATAATTTTTTTAAGGAGGATTGGGAATTAAAAGCTAGTAGTGAAAAAAATAATATATATTTATATGTTTCAAAGCGAGCTTAAGAAGAGACTGCAGCGAAACCCTGAGAAATGACAAATCTACACAACAGATACTACACGACGAAAACCCAGACATAGATTGGATGAAGAAAGTATATATAAGTATAGGTTAAATAGTAAGTTATAATAATATTACAAACACCACATGAAATATAAAATAATTACTACTTACTATATATATATATATATATATATATATATATATATATATATATATATATATATATATATATATATATATATATATATATACAGACTGTCTACTGAACTCGGGCCACTTAAGGGAATTCCTAAACTAGAAGAGGTACGACTTCGGTTAAATTAGACAAAAGTTGCCTTATCAGGGGGCTATTCCTGTGATGTATTTGTTTTTCCAAAAATATGCATAGGTCACTATGAGAGAATGTGCGCCATAAAGAGAAATAATAATAAAAAAATTTTGGCCAACTGTTCGCGAGATATGGCAATTTTTTTTTTTTTCAAATGGTAATCATAGGTGGCTAGGGCATCATTAAAAGTAGTATTTTTATCTCTTTTTAACAGTAGTTATTTTTATATCATTTATTTTAAAAATTATTGTTTTATGTACATAAATCATAAAACACTTCTTTCTAATGGCATTTTTAAAATAAGCTTTGGTACAAAGAATTTAAAACAACTGATTTTATCATATTTCTGTCATATTATTAAAGTTTTTTGTGTCAAACTGTTAAATTAAAAATAATTTTGGACAAATTCACTTTTGAAGAAAAGACAGATATGCTTTCTGTTTATGCACAGTGTCACAAAAATTTACTTAGTTTTTCTTATGTTTCATTTTTTTTTATTAATTTTATCTTAGGAATAAGTAAATTTGTTTACAATTAATTATAATAGATTATTGATAAGTTTTATATAGGTAAATAAGACATAACCTAGATTAAAAAATAAATGAATACAAAAAAAAATCAGTTGTTTTAAATTGTTTGTACCAAAGCCTACTTTAAAAATGCCATTAGAAAGAAGTGTTTTATGTTTTATGTAAATAAAACAATAATTTATAAAATGAATCATATAAAAATACATACTGTTGAAAAGAGATAAAAATACTACTTGTAACGATGCCATAGCCACCTATGTTTACCATTTATCTTCTAAAAGTTTTATCTGGAACATTTTTGTCTATCTGTCATCGTTTAAATTTAAAAACAATTTATTAATTTTCACTAATTTCATATTTTTTCTTCTCTCTAGTGACCTATGCATATTTTTGGAAAAACAAATACATCACAGGAATAGCCCCCTGATAAGGCAACTTTTGTCTAATTTAACCGAAGTCGTATCTCTTCTAGTTTAGGAATTCCCTTAAGTGGCCCGAGTTCAGTAGACAGTCTGTATATATATACCTATATATACCACGGTCGAGAAGATCATTATTGACCAGCGCCTTATATCTCTCGGTTACTTCGCACTTCGGGACACAACTTGGCGCTAGGTCAATAATGATAGTCTTCTCAACTTTGGTGTATAATATAACATTAACGATTTAGATATAGTTGGTCAATTCGCTGTCCTGGTGGTGAAATGAGATAGTTCGCAAACCATAGGTGTAGACTTACGTATGGTAGCATTGGGTCTCCTCAGAGTGGGACAGACGCGCCAGAGGCCGATGCGGAAGGAGAGCTGCGTGGCGACGCCGGAGTTGGGCAGCGTGACGGGCTCGCGCGCGTACAGCCACGCGCCGCCGACGAAGGCCGTGAGCAGCGTGACCAGCGCCGCGCCGCCGCACGCCACCCCCAGCCGCGACGCCCACCCACGCCCCACGCACATCACTCAGCCGACGAACATCGCACCACGAACATCTGCAACAAACACAACGTACATTATCACTTATTCATTCCACAATGGTAATTTTGAGCCAAACGAAATCTTAAAATGGGGAAGTTTAGCGTGGTTGAAATTACATGTGAAATGTCTTTTAGTCGTAAGTATATGAATAATTATAACTTAAAATGAAATTGAATGTTAAAATTATCTTGCCAATTATTTATAATTAATGATTTATCTACGAGCCACAGTGATGTCACAAGTGAGTTATGCGCTTGTGCAGAAGGGATGGTGAGACCTGACTTTTTGTATTTTGAGGCATTACACCATACGCTTCTCTGTTGACATGGGAACCCAACGCGCGCTGGTTAAGATAGACGATATACGTTCTCCACTAGCCACACTGACGTCATTTTTGTATAAAATTTCATTTTTTGGGAAATCTTTGGGTGAAATATAATGTAGAATATCACTTTTGAAGGCAATCTTGATAAAATAAAAAAAAAAAAATACGCTAAACTTCTTCATTATATGGTAGATGGATTTCCTTGACTGGTGTAGTAGAATGAGGGAAGAAAAATACTGGAAAGTAAGTTACTTTGCTTAGCTGGTTTTACCGCCGTAGGTGCATTTATTCACGTTTTTGGTTAAAATATTTTTTATATATTTTCACTGTTTTTTCAAATTGTTTTACACTGACCTGTGTTTTTACTAAAAACCACGATATTTTGTAACTTTATTGTTATAAAATTGAATTCTCAGACATAAGTATCTCCGATACAACACATATTTTATATTTATAATCTGACTTTTTCTCCCTAAAGAAGACCTATGTGGGGTTGAAACCAGTTGGAGCAGAAATAAAACCAATTTTCAAGTGACTGAATTCCAGTAATTTTTGCCCTCATTCTTAAAATTATAATAAAAACTAGTGATGAAAGGATTAGCACTTTTGCGATTACGATTACGATTAGGATATTTGAAACAATAATCGTACGGTTGCGATTACGATTACGATTATTTATTTTATAAATGAAACAGAACATAATGAAATAAATAATTTTATTATTTTAGTGCAAAAATAAAAAAAAATATTATAAATTAGTCTTAAAATGTAGGTATTAAGATAATAGAATGTTATAATAAAATTTTCACATTTGCATGTACCTATATGTGTATAGGTTCTAGTTAAAGAAATGTGCATTAAATTTGATAGTACTGGCCACCTCTAGAAATATCGGTTCCATAATACTTGCATGTCGCAAAGTTTTAGAGTCAATGTCACATCCACAGGTCTTCTTCGTAAAGTGTTTTCACATATAACTTCACTAGACTTTAAAAATTAAATACTCAACAAATAATGAAATAACTTTGTAATTTTACTATAACCTACAAAATAATTGTACGATAAAAAGTAACAAATGACAGCTTCAGATTCCAGGTATTCCCCTAATTCCGAGTGCAGATTTATTGAAACGCATGTGTTCAAATTATCGAACGGGTTATAATCGTATTAATCGTGTAAGATGATCCACCATTACGATTGATCGGAAAATCACAATAATTGGCGATTACGATTAATCTTAATCGTAATTGTTTCATCACTAATAAAAACCTAATATAGAAAACCCAGAATGGTAGTATGTATACAAACGATAACCTCACTTTCAACTTGGAGGACAAACAAACGTCGAAAATATAATCATATGTAGGTAGTTAGAGTTTTTATGCAGTTTTCAGGTGGCTTGTGTATATAAGAAAATAGAAATTTTAATCAATCATTTTATAGATCTCAATAAAGAACAGTAAAAGTAATGTAGATATATCTGGAATTGCTGTATAGATTTATGGATATATGATCTGTGAAGAAAAAAATTACCCTTAAAGAAAATTAATGTATGCCGCAATATATTCCGATCATTTTATAAATGGATAATTGTAACTTTACTAGAATATAATAATTATACATATATCCATACTTCTACATGGTAGGCAGTAGATATCAGGTGGATAACCTATATTCTAAGTTTAAACATAGTATTGGTATGTGATGAAAACCATGAAGGTTTCTCATCCTGAAATCGTAATAATCAAAAAAATATTAATAGAATATAGTTTATTTTAGTAAAAACTAATAAATATATCACAAAAGTTTTAAGAATATCACTCACACGCTACAACTATATAAAATACATAAGGGAAAATAAATTATATATGAAAAACAACTATAAATGTATTATTACCTTTTCATTTAACCAACAACAATAATGAAAATATTTAAAATATTTATTTCTAATTATACAAATGCATCCAATTTTTTGTAAGCTTTCTTTTTTTCTGGGTAAATAAGATTATTTGCAATAATAAATAAATTACTATTTTAATTTCATATAATTTGGTAATTTCTTTGCGTTTATATAGTTTCTACAAAATACAGTGTCAAAGTATAATGTTTTAAGCCTGTACATATATCCACTCAAACTAAGAAAATTAAAAGTTTTATTAAATTTAAGATTTTAATAAAAAATAAGATATCCACGTCTAGAAAAATGAAAACAGTTCATTGATATACAAATGAAATTAAAATAACATTTTACATCAGAGAGAAACAATATGTTTATTTGTTTTTGAGAAAGATAAAAAAATGTATAGCAATAAACACAGAATAAGTAACAAATATGAATAATAAAAGTATCATTGAAAGGGAAAAAGAAAAACAAAACATGTATTCAATCCTTTTTAATATCAGTTTCAGCGTGATCATTCTGTGCTCCTAAGCGTAAAATTAATTTATTAAACGATTTGAAGTCCATGCAAAAACTGCTCGCGTATTTTTATGCTTTTGGCGTGTCTGGGAAATAGTTCATAAAATTTTTATTTGTAGAGTGATGATCATAAAAGTTAACTACATTTGTTAATTAAGGTACGTGGAATTATGCTGTTAAACTAAATTTATTTATCTTTCTCGCTGTAAAAATTGTCGTTGAATCAAATATTCATTTTCAGAGATTTTATTTTTGTTGCATGTTCAAATTTTATGTTTATAGTGGAAGTTTAGCGAATTTTACACTAGATATGAGCGCTATTAAACATCGACATGACAGCCAGCAATTTATAAAAATGGACCCAACTATTTTGTACTTTATTTGGTTTTGTTTATAAATACACAGGGTGTTTTTCAGGATTTTGAGAGAAAATTATATGGGGATATAAAAATACAGTTATATTTTTGAAGTGGTATTATTTGTTAATTGTCCAATAGAGTACTAATTTAATAACTGGTATATACATAGGTACAATGGTATAAATTTGAAACTGGTCCTAAGTCTGCGTTTAATAATTAATTTTTAAATTTATACACAATACTTTATAATTCGTGTTTCACAAAAAACATTTTAATCTTACTTTGTCTCGTACTTCTTAAAAATTAAGACAATATCAAGTCAAGAAAACATTCATGAAATTTAAATCAAATCAAAAAGTAGCCTTTGATTTCTTGAGTTATTTTTAAGTTATAAAAAGTCAGAATTTTTTTATAAATTAAAGATTAAATACCCACCTGCAAACAATAACAGGTTTGACATTCTGTTCAAATGGTTTTTTTTTTCACTATCAGTACTTCTCTTCTCAATAATAATCTCAATAAATATTTTTTTAGTTAAGTACTAATTTTTTAACTGTCTCCCACAAAACCGTAGTATACATAATTCGTAACACCCTGTACCGGCACTAAACATTGTAGATTACATAGACTGAAGCATTAATATAGTACATAAAATAAAAAATAAAACAGAGGTTTCTTTAAGCTAAGCCCACCAATCGATTCTACTGGAAAAATTACATTAGTGTGTCAATTTTTTAATTTTTAATCCAATGGATACAATTTTTAGAAAGGAAAAGCTGAAAATAGTCTAAATCGAAAAAATCCAAGATTCTTTACATTTTTCTCGATTTTGGATAAATTTCCTTTTTCCGCCGAGCTCGTATTTCGACACATTAAAGAGCTTGAAAAACCCTTTTTTAAGTCTAAACTTAAAACGAAATATCTCGGAAACGGTAAGAAATGATTGATTTTTTTGAAAATTTGAAATCAGCACGTCAAAGTCCAGCGAAAAACTGAAATTCCAGTTATTTTGTGTTTTTCATTTTTCACCGAATGGTTTTAAAACGTATATTCAGAAAAATAATTCTTTATGTAACTTTTCCGTTAGAATCAAGTGGCATAATCGTTGAGATTGTATCTCTACCCATTTTTTGAGGTGTAAATTTGAAAGGAAAATCTCAAGAACGAAAAGAGAAAGAGAAAGGGAAAGAGATAATTAAATTCTATGTTTGTATAATTAAACGCATCGACGTCTATGAATAAGGTCTATAATATGCACTAATAAAAATAAGGTCTAAAAAGACTTTTCATGTTTAACTGTGATTAAATATATCGTGATGAATTTTTAATTAAAAATGCGTATTTTTAAAATATAAAATTTTACTGATCCATCAGTGAAACAGACAATGATTGTGTATAAACCCATTTTTAATTCAAGAGGTAAAAGATTTTGTAAAATTTTGTGTTCTTCTTAAGCATTATAGTACATAAAATTTCTACAGAGGCTCGGGACAATTTCTTAGTGGCTAGAGATTTCTTGACATGAGATAAAAAAAATTCATTAAGAAAATTATCAATTTAAGAAAAGACTTAATTTTTTACTTTTTTAAATATGGTCACAGGCTCACCATTGGGATCTCAAGAACGGTAAGCGTTCCGAAGGCGGTTAAATTGAGACAAAGTTACCGCATTATTGGCCATGTTAATGATGTATTTGTTATTTTTGTAGCTCGTACGCTTTTCGAGAAATTCATGCTAACTTAAAATTTTCATATGGGGCTCAAAGTTGTTTTAGTTTTTATTATTACTAATTAAATTGATGAGTCCAAATACTGCTTCAAACAAAATATTTTCGATTTTGTTTCCAAAGCACACTTGACCGAAATGAATAAAATCAATAATTTTCTAATTTCTTAGATTATTTTTATTTTAATATGCATATGTCTTTGTTTAACAGTACTAAAGACAATTTTGAGCCCCTTATGAAAATTGAAAGTTAGTATGTATTTCCCAAAAAGTGTTCGAGCTACAAAAATTTTAAGGACCCTGTCAATTACTCGTAAAACAAGTATCTGTAGAATGTATTAACTAGAAACTTGTATGAATTGAAGCAAGAAAGTGAAAAAGTGAATTGGCCAACATCAGTTTTTTGCTTATATCTAGTGACCTACGCATTTTTTTAGGAAAACAAAAACACGATTGAAATGGCCAAATAATGTATCTTTTTATTAAATTTAGTAATGTTACGAATAATAAAAATAGAGATAAATAATCTTCATATTATATTATAGGTAGTAAAAAAATCATGAATGGTCGGTCGTATCAATATTACTTAAATTCTTTTTAAATAGACAATATCACATCGAAGTAAAATGTCATATAAACTATTTAAAATTGATGTCAAAATTTCGATTTGCATATCTTTGTTTATGTGTTGCTTCAAATTTATACCTTGTTTATGCGACTGGTCTTAAACGTTTAATTTTTTTACAAAAAAAGCAAAAAATTTAATATTCTCTATACGTTAAGCAGGTTGTAATATGCAGTGATGGTATTTATGTTCATTTTTATGTATTGTAATGTAATTGGATAGTAATTTAGGCGATCTAAACTAAGTTTGGAATAGCCTAAAGTGGTGAATAATACAAGTGGAATATGCTGTTAGATAGGAACAGTTATATAGGTATTAATGTGCCCTGAAGCAAGGTTGAAGATTAGGAATACAAGGACAGTCTTACGTTCCAGAACATATAATACCTTCTACATAACACTCGCAGTTAAGGACTTTACCTTAAATTACAATAATAAGCAATTACCCTACAATGTCAACGATAGATTATATTAAAGTTCCATACTCTCTCACTCTAGTCGTCGTATTTACTATGAATAAATGAATAAAAGTAAATAAAATAAAATAGTTACTTATAATATGTGTTAAACAGACCCGCATTTAAGGCATACTGGGCTGCAGCCCAGGAGTCCCCACCAACTCAAAAATTTTATCAAAAAATATGCATTACTGGAAAATAAAAATGAACCACCTGGAAAACACCAACATTGATTTATAGTTATAACGCAATGACTTTTTTTTATTTTGTACATAGAAGATGATTGTATATACCATCTATCATCTATCTTATTTTTATGTTAACAAATTGCAGCACCGAAAGATCTCAAAATTAAAATTATTAAAACATAAGCTGAGAGCGACTACGAGTATGAGTAAAAAACGCCTAAATTATCTAGGTACTTCTGAGCGTAAATAATGATTTTTTTATAGCATTATCATTTGAATAATATCGGCTGGATGGCTACGCGAACTAGCGCACCTCTCTAATTCGCTGTGACGTCATTTGAACTTGAGATCGTAAGTTCAAGTCCCAGCGACCGAAAATGTGTGATTCGTCGTGAAATAAAAAAACACAGCTACTTGTGTATAACACTCGGATGCTATAGACTTGCCATCTATACATATTAAATAGAAGTAGCGCTGGCATGAAACAACCGACACTACGGTAGTTATAACTGCGGTTCGGTCAGCTCGGTTGCCCTATGCTGCTTGGGAGATACAGGGACACATTATTTATAATTTGTATATAACTGTAGAAGATTTTCTTCAGAAGAAAATAAATGCCAATGTTGTTTTTTTTAATATAATAATAAATCTAAAAATGTTAAATTATACATTTATTACATATTACATATGTTTTTATCCCAGGTTGTAAAAAGCGCCCCACAATACTTTTGCCCAGAGGCTTCAACATTTTTATTTAATGACAAAAAGGGAAAATTACATTCATGCACTATTTTTCTAAAAACACTATTATACAAAGATTAAAGATTTATAGATAAAAAATTAATAGAACAATACAAATATTGTAGGGTTTAAAATTGGTAATTTACAAAAGAGAATACGAAACCTGAAACTCAATTGAAACGGAATCATTTGTTTTAACTCGAAATAATTTTTACAGGTTAACACTTCACATTTCAGTTTAGTACGAATTGTATGTATATTTATATTAGGTTAACATATTTATTTTCTCTTTAACTTAAATATTTTGCAACTCAAAAATATACACATACGGCTACAAATATCCAGTTGAAACATAAAATTTGTAATAATTATTGCTTTTACCAAAGTCACACTGATAATGAAGGTAGGAAGGGGTATTGATAAATAATAAAATAGGTGTTCTGGTAGATATAAATAAGTCGCTTTGTGTTGGATACAAGTTTTAATTATGTACGTACACGTGATAACTTTAAGCAAAAATAATTACGTAATTTAGATATTATGAAGATTGGAGCTTCAGCGAGTATTATTCGATCATAAAATAATAGTATTTGAAAGGATTTTCTGTTAAAGAAATTTATAATGAACTATCATTCGTATTAGCTGATCATTGTCTTACTGTTCAGCTTTGAAAAAAAGGTTTTCTAACCCATACTGGCAGCGATGACTACAAAATCTGTTTCACTTTGTCGGTAAAAAGACTTTACTGGTATATTATTTTCATTTTATTACGCAAAAAAAAATTGCATTACTGTGTAATTTTTTGTTGAATTTACATTGAAATGTGTCACAGTATAAAATTTTTTTGTCGATATAACCGGAAGTCACTATAACCGGTAAAAGCAAAATACTCAATTTGTCGCTAAAAGCGATTTCGTTATAAACGGATTTTAACGTAGTTTTTTAATTATTCCTTTAAATTTTTATATATTCTTTAAAATGTTTTTTTTAACCATGATACATGCTATTTTATTAAACAAGTTTTTGAAATTATAGTATATCTTTAAAAAAAAATCAAAAAATCTCATTTAAATAAAAATGCTACTTTTTTTAAAAAAAATTGGATTTTTATGCTACCTTGCAAATGGAATTCACATCTCGTTTTCGTCTGCCTCTGAAAACCTTTTATTAATCATTGGTATTATTATTAGTAAAAAGTAAAATGTGTCTATGCAAGAAATCATTCATATTATCTATGACGACTTTGTACGACGGATCAGCATGAATATTTTTTACAAGTAACTTCTGATTTAATAGATAAAAATTATTCAAACTGATAAAACTGTAATGTAATTATTAAAAGCATTATTATTATGTAAGGATATTATAATGTTCAGGAAGGTTCATGTTTACCGTACGAGAATAATTGTAATACCCCCGTGACGCTACGGCAGTGGTTCCACTCCTGGTCACTTAATAGTACAGATTTATTTATTTACAACTTTAGTATTCTTGCCCGTTGCTAGACAACCAAATGTATATGAAATTAGTATTAGTAACCAAATAATAATTGATATCAGTTGCTTACGACGTATGTTGCTATGGAAGTAAGTACCCACGTCAACGGTGGTGCGAAAATAATAATTATTGTGTATGAAGTGTTACAGTTATTTAAATTTGTTGAACTTTGTGGGAATGAAGTAACTTTTTCATTATAACATTTTCGTTAATGTTAATGGACATAGACAAACACAAAACATCCACACTTTATCTTGGACTCGAATCCGTGATTCCTGGTAAATGAATCTGTTGCGCTACCGTTATTTTTTCAGAGTCGGCAATATGTTGTATGCAAAAAAATATTATTCCATTTATTATTTTACAGATGCAAAATAAAATGAGGTATTTAAACTTTACATGCAAAGTTTAACATTTAGCAAGGAAATATCGTCTGCATTTTTGCTCTACATGGGAAAATATTCTACGTATGTGTAAAATGTTATATATTTCATAAAGCAATAATTTTCATATTTTCGCACGTAATTCGGTTCATTTCAACATCCAACGGATGATATTTTACACGAGGTTTTATTTCGAGTAAAACTAAATGATTCGTGGTAAAATATTTTCATTCTACTGTTTGAAATTTAATCGTCACTCATGCTATTTGTAATTTGAAATTAAAATTAAGAGAATATTTTATTTATATGTTTTATGATAATTAATTAACAAGTGTTGCATGACATTTACTTTTTATTTTGGTGGAAATTTTTTAATTAGCATTTTGCAATTAAATAATTACAATTTTCCTAGATAGATATTAAATACTGAAGATAAGATAACAAATAATTTTACTAGATTTTTGAAAGAAATCCTGCTCTTATTCTTATTTTGATTATAATAAAATAAAAATTTGTATTTTTAATTAAATTTAATTAATTTAATTATGATGAAATTTGGCAAAAAGTTCCTATAAAGCATGGCAAACATGGGAAAAATTAAAAAAATGGCAGTCAGACTTGGTTGACTTTGAAATCGCAGTTTATTTGTTTTTAAAGCTAATAACTTAATAAAAATGATGTGTACCTTTGATTTTGGTGCAATTTAGCAAAAAAATCCTAATAATCATGACAAACTTGGGAAAAATAATTTCAGATTAGATTGATATTGAAGGTATTTAATACAAAACACGCACCTAACCTAATCTGGCCTAACCTAACCTAACCTGCGGATTTTCACGTCAATTACACACACATATACATACCAATTTTATTGATTAGGTTAAATTAGGTTAAGTTAGGTTATGTGCCTGTGTATGTACACACGTTTTATATTAAATAGCTTTAAAAACCTGACCAATGGCCGGCAACAAGAGTGGTACTTGCGACCTCGGGCACCACACGTAAAACCAAATGGTGGTGCTCAGCACCATATTCTTCAGCGATAAATGAGGACGTGATATTTTTTTAAATAAGAATATTATATGGCTAATATAATGCGCATATTGTGTATGATAGCTTCAACAAATCGAGCCATTAGTACTACTGTTAGAGCTTGTCAACTTGTCGTAGTGAAGTTCTAATTTTTATCCGCTCCTATTCCTCTCATTCAAGAACGGTTAAATCATATTGCGATTCTTCATGTGCATGAAGACTATTCAAAAGCACTCGATTTAAAACCACTTATAAATGAGTGGATTTCGAGGGCATCCGTTCGTATTTCTACTTTTGCTAAGTAAAATTATTACAATTATATAATAAATAAAGAGCGGATTCTATGCAATTGCATGTGTTGTTTATATTAGGCATATCAACAAACTGTTTTCATATGTTCACGTTTCATCAAAAATTAATGCCAAATATCAAAAAAAAATAATGCATATTTTGCATTTAATGATACTTTATTGCATATTTTGATTTTTTTTTGCATATTAGTGCATATTTTAAGACTTTTTCCAAAAACAAAAATTAATTTTTGACAAATTTTGTTCTTTTTTGAAAACAGTATATTACAAGAAATATAATTTTGATCGTACTTTTAACAAGTGAGCATTTATATAAAATGTACTCATTGAAACCATTACAATCATATTTAATTTCTCGTCAGAACAAAAAGAAAAGTGATTCTATCAGTGTTTTAGAACTGTTTAGAATTTAAGTAATTCTTATTTTGTAAGTAAGGTAAGTAAATAATATCTGTCACTGAAATTCGTATGTTTGGAACTATAACAACAATTAGTAATGCCGCAAAATGTATTAAAAATATGAGGAGCATATACCAACTTTATGAGTTTTTTGATTTAAAAAAGAGCTTTGGTAAATTTCAATATGAATATGAATTCGAGATTTTCTTATTTTTGTTAGAATTACCTGTGATATTTATTGTCTTTATATATTTCATGAAATGTTCCAAATAAAACACTGCATGTAAAATAGAAATAAGAAAATGATATCAGTAAAACGAGCCTGATGACATTAGTTTTTTTGCATATTTTTATTGTAAAGTACATATTTATAACTTTTTTGCATATATCATGCATATTTTGATGTTTTTTTAATGCATACTGCATGCATATTTTGACACTTTTTTAGTGCATATAATCCGCTCTTTAATAATAAATATGGATGTTTGTCATGGGCGCCCATATAATATATTTCAGTTTATTTGACATTTTATTCCGATCTGATATTGTCCATTTAAGAGAAACTTAAAATTAAACAATATATATAGTCAACCGTTTATTAAACATATTAGAAAACGGAAACAAATATTATAGAGATAAACTACAAACATAATACCTACTTACTAGTTAAACAATAAAAAATCCATCGTTCGAAAATTTCACGGAAATTTTACTAAAAACCTCTTCGATAAAATTAAGTTTTTGTAGTTAATTGTCTGTTCCTTCTTTTGACAGTTGAAATAACTCACTACTAATATTAACAGAATAATTTTCCCCACACATAAAAAAACCCAAGTCCTAAAACACAGCAAATATTAATAAATTTCTTATAGAGTATAACGGTGGTAAAATAATTAACTAATGTGCCGTGTTTTTAAAATTTGCGGAAATTGAGGGAGAGCAAATGACTCCCCTTACCTCCTCTTATGGATGTCCATTGAGTATGTATATATCTAAATGTAAGTAGGAAAATATGATATTTGTATATATGCAATAAGGCATCAAAATTAAAGTAATTATTCCTGCATTTCTTTTTTGAGCACTACATGCTAAAATCAGAAGTTGCCGGGTCTGACCTAACCTAACCTAATCTGGCCTAACAAGCGGATTTTCACACCATACACACAACAGACACATACCAGTTTTATTGATTAGATTAAGTTAGGTTAGTTTCGGTTAGGTGCGTGGGTTTCTAAACACCTTTGGTATTAAATAGCTTTAAAAACAAATGGTAATGGAGAAACATCGATTTTAAAGTCGACCGAGTCTGACCGCCACTTGTTATTATTTTTCTCATTATTTGTCATGCTTAGTAAAGGTTTTTGCCAAATTTCATCAAAATAGGAAGTGAAGTAGTAAATCAACAATTTGACGACTATTTTATATACATAGGTACGTACTTTTTCAAATGTGCGAGTTTTTGATTTTTGCGATTTTTTTTATTGTACTTGCATTTTATTCTATATCATGACCTATTGTACATTTTATGTATGACTAATCGGTGCCTGATGATGACGCACATGGAGACGAAACCAGTGAAGCATTTTTCAAAATTTCCTTGGATTAAAAATATACACTTTAGAATGCTCTAATTCTTGTCCAATTGAAACCAAAGCTCAATCTAGAGCAACCAAAACTACTACAGCATTTTCTCTGGTTTCAGTAGCCCAAGAATTAAAGCAAACAATTCAAATTGCTCTAATTCCTGACCCACTGAACCAGAGCACAATCGAGAGCAGCCAAATCTGCTCCAGAATGTGTTCTGATTTCAGCAGGCCAAGAATTACAGCAAACACCTCTGAGTGCTCTAATTCCTAACCCACTGAAAACAAGTCACAATCTAGAGCATCTTAATTTGCTCCAGAATGTGCTCTGGTTGCAGCAGGCCAAGAATTAGAGCACACGCTGAGTAGTGCTCCAATTCCCAATTGGCTGAACTAGATCACCTTCATGGCATTAAATGCCCTGGAAGGCGGTCTCGCAGACCATCAGACGGGGCAGAGGCCCGAAAGCCCACTACCGCCCCGGCGCGCCGCAAAACGGAACTGAGTGCTAGCGTCTCAGGATTCCCGGTATATCCTAAGACGCGCATTATTAGCAGTCATATGGGTTCCTATTGGCTGATATTCAATCTATAATTGTTGCTGTACTAGTAGGAATTTTAAATGAAAATTTGTATACATAGTTACTTTCATACGAGAAATGCACAGGTAATAATTTTAAGGGGTGTATTCACACACATTTTAGGGTAGTATTTAGTTACTGGAAGGAGGTACAATAAATAATAACAATTCAGGGCTTCATTACTTATGCAAAAAAAAATGCTGTGCTATGGGAAATGTCTCGTTGGGGACATTGCCCCATGGAAAATTTTCGTTAATTTTAATAAGACTGCATCCCAGCAGATATAATTTTATTATCATAAAAAAATTATATTTTTTATTTATCTACTATCTACGTACTATACTAATTTAAATGAGCAGTTTCATTTGTCTTAAAAGTTACATTTGATAAATAAGAGTGTTTTAAAAAAATCCGTAGAATCAAATTCATTTTCACGGTTACAACCGTACAAACCGGATTTTCCAATAGGCAAATTAGGCCTTGTTAGGGACACACAACAATTACAAATAAATTGGGAATATATACATTAAAAGTTTTAATTGTTTATTAAAATTTATTTATCTACCTATACCACGCCATACGTAAAGAGCTCATAATATGTTTAAATCTTTACGGTATCAAGATGTTGTTTTGAAGTAGATTCTACGATGTAAACACTTTCAATATTTAAATATTTTTCATGGATGCATTAATTAAAATTACTTGATTTAAATCACATTGATTATTTAAAAATTTAAATCACTTTGTATACAATTGTTGAAACATCCCTGGAGTACGAATATCGGAGGGAAAAGTGTGTGGATACTGTTTTCTGACAACACTTTTAAGAACTAATCAACTTTGTCCGTAAAATAACTGTACTAGTACATAACTTTGAATTTATAACCTAGAAACTTTTTTCAATATGTGATTTTTTACTTTAATTTACTTTGAAATGTGATACAGTAAAATCCGGTTATAACAACAATAAAGGAACAATTTCGTCGCTATAATCGGAAGTTACTATATGCAATAAAACTAAAATAACATAACGTGTAAAAAGTGATCACAATTCCAACCTTATAACCAGTTTGACGCTATAATTTCCTGAATTATTTCATCAAAAATTGTTATCTAAATATATGTAAATAACATATCACTGAATTCAAAATTAATCTATATCGACTATACGGTCTCATTTAAAATTACGCTGTTTGAAAAAAAATACGCTCACAGAAATAATCTTCTAAAATAGAAATTATTTTCTAATTTAAACAACTTGTAAATATTATAGTTGAGATAGCTATAGTGTACTACTTACAATGAACTGAGTATTGTACGTCTTTGAAAAAACAAATCTGCTTTAATCCGATTTAAATCATTTTTTTGATGATAACTGTTTTTTCTTCAAACGTCATAAAAGTGACGTGATTGAAAAGGTTGAAATTTAATTTCTACGACGTCGGATTATAATTTTTACTTTTACGCCGCCGAGGTAGTAAGTAGTATTAAGTATCTCAAAAGAATATTTCATGCATGTTTGCCAGTAGAAAGCGTATTTTCATTAATTAATAGAATATGGGTTACAAAAAATAACACAACTGTCGGAAACAACCTAAAAATTAGTGGTCATGTGAAAATGAGTTAATAACCTTAACTTCGTCGTTGGAATATATAAATAAAATATTTTCATTTTTATTTGTTTGGTACTTATTACAATTGTTGTGTCCGTTTTCGGATTGCAATGTCATTTTTAACAAAAACATCCTGAATTACATCTTGTTTTACTACAGACGACAGATAACTAAAGTAGTTGAAAAATCTGTAAATATAAAAACATATTACATACTACGTATACTGGTTTTCTAAATTAATAATAGATAAATGCTTTATATTTGTACCACATCTAAAATTGTGCCACATGATAGTAATTCTCAAATAACAATTAATTTTAATATAAATTAACAGACAACAAACAGTTCGTCCTGAAATAAAATACTCGTTCAATCGTACTATTCAAGATTTCGAAACGATTCTACGTTCTGTACTTTTCTGGGATGGTTTTATATATTATATAGGAGGATACTCTGGATTTAAACCCCAATGATATTCAAGAATTTTCAAAAATTGCTTTCTTCAATAGTAATTGTTCAATCTTCGATTCTACAAACAAAGTGGAAAAGCAATTTATACAATATTAATCAATGCAAAATATTTACCAAAATTCAATTATATATATGTGCCGCATACAAATAATAAATCACTGACAAAAATACTGTAACTTAAAGAATATTTGGGTGCCCAAATATATTAATGCAAATAAATTAAAGATGTAAATGAATATGCAAATATTTACCGAAAGTTCATAAAATTTGAAACGTAAATTTTTAATGTGGACATTGTTACAAATGTCTGATTGGAAACATATTACCATGAAACATGTTTACAAAGCATAATTTTTATTTAAAATTAATTCCGATAAAACAATAAAACAAGATAAATTTAAAGTGATAATTCCACTACTAGGAAAGAAGACAAAATGCAAGTGGATAAATTGAATATTGTTTTTTATTTTACTTTCTCCATGATAACGCATGCATTGTTTTCAATGTCTTTGATACGTTATATAAAAGAAATTATTTTCATTTCAGTTTTATTCAAATACTATTTAATCGTGGAATTATCTTGACAATACCACTGAAGGTTTGATTTTTAACGCAAAATATTTTTTATTTGTATTTACACTTGGTTTCTTGATGGTAATTTGTTTCAAAGAATTTTCCTACGAATTTTTTTTAACAAATTAACGAGAAACCAAATGTTCATAGAAATAAAATCAAACCTTTAGTGGTATTTCTATATTAAACAAATCATATTTATAAGTATCATGTACCAATAGACAGATTAAGGATTAATTTACATTTTATAGTTTCATTTACTTTTTAAGAATAAAAAAAAATCTTAAAATTGTTTATTAATATAAAACCCTTTTTATTGTTTTTAAGTCTATTTAATGTTAATATATTGTAGAAAAAAATAAGTACATTCTTATAATACTTTAGGGTAGGATATAATAAGTTAAGTACGTATGTATAAGAATAACTGGAATAAACAAATAATAACCAAATAAATATTTATATGCATATTTTCATCAATTAGTTTTCTTCTACAAAAATTTCTGTAAATAGATTTACTATAGAGACCTTAAAAGATTTTAAACTCAAATAGACTTAAAAAAGTACAACAATCTTACATTTATACAATTTATAATAGTCGTAATAGATTCTCACTAAACTCCTATTCTAAATCCAATCATTTGATTTTAACTGTATCATTAAGTCTCTATACCTACATAAAAATAATACAATTATTTAAAAAATATATTTTTTTTTATTTAAAATAAAATATAATATATTTATAAATACCATAGACAAATTAGATTTTATTTGATATATTAAAGTAAATTTATTTGAATAAAATAAATGTATTATAATATTTAATAACAAAATAAATATTTATATACTTACATCTTTTAATTAAATGTTATTCAGAATCAGAACACTATTTCAACACAAATTTTTATATGTATAGTTTTATTAGACTTACCTTTTATATTTAGATCAAACAGGTTTAAAGCACCTCTTAGTATTGAGAGGTACAAATATTAGTTTTCTACAAATCATAATAGTAGTAATAGATATTAACAAGATTCAAACTAGTTTTCAAAATAAGGATAAATTTTTAATGCTTATGTGCTTAAATTAAATGTTTCTGTATTCATCTTATAGAAAATACATTATTTTATAATATAGTATTATAAGAGAAAACTTAAATACATTACCAGTTAGAAATATCATATATTAATAAATAAATTTAGTATGATATGCACAAGTAGATTCACTAAAATGAACAAAAATATAACAAAAATATTTTTTCACAGTTATTTCCGAAATACATCTTTGTAGTACCAATACTTAATTACGATAATATAAGTAAGTGTTGTTTTACTGAACGATACTACACAGTTACCTTCATCAAAAGCAATTAAGGCTCATATAGAAGTCAAGTTTTATTTTTATGCAAATCATAATAGTCGTAATAATGCCTCTACTGAATTCAAATTTCTTGTGACATGGGGTTCCAAAATATAAATTGATGAATATGTATTATTCTACAAACAAAAATACTCTCAACTACCGCGATCAAAGAGGTAATTTAGTAATTATTTAAAATTACTATTGTTTTATTTATTTTCTTAAATACTACATTATTTTAAATTAATTTTAAATATATTATCCATTTATTAAAATTATATTAATAAATAAATTTTGTATGCTATGTACAAATAGATTTACTGTATATTATATTTTGTTACAAAATACATATTTACATCAAGAAATTTTTTCCACATTTATCAAAGAGGACACTTTCAACACAAATTTCAACAAGAAGCAATTTTTTCTAGACCTTTATTCACTTAGAGATTGACTGAAGCAAATTGAAATATTTTTATGTTCAGAAGGAAAATTTGAGTTCTTTTTCACTGTTATTTCTATAACAGTATTAGTACAGTAACCTTTACTTTATATCAAAAGCTTTTAATATATGTTGATATACAAGGACAACAACCAAGAAGTATTATTTTTTATTCAAATCATTTCGTCTGAAATCAAATCAGCTTTGAAAAATAAGAGGACTTGAAATATAAACAGATAAATATAGATTATTATTAATAGTTTATCTGATAATTTCGTTAATATTTATATAAGACAATATTATTTTATATAAAAATATGTAATATAAATAAAAAAGAAATAGCGTAGTGTAGGGTAGAATGTTGGACGCTCACCATGTATATCCTAGTAATAAGTGTGTACACCTCGCACTCACGGACACTGACTCGGGCGGCAGAGCTGCTCGCCCGCCACGCGCCGCAGCCGAACTGACGACGCCGGGCGCCGCGCTCCGCTTCAGGCACGCAGACGCCCTGCCACAGCGGCGGCGGCACCGGAACGCTCTCAGGGCACACATGCACTTCTTCTAATTCCTCTAATCACTTACATCTCCTATCTAGTAAGTAATATAGGTTAAGAATTTTTAAATAAGTGCCCGGTATTATTTACAAACCATAAATCAAACAATGCTGAATGCTGAAAAATATTACACATTTCTTTTCACCTCTTAATAAGAGAGTGGTAGAAATCTTAATGAATTTTTGATGAATAAGTGCGTTTCAAGATCTCTACATTCCGTTTATTGCATTTTTACGATCTTTCTGTGCAAAAGTACATTCAAATTCAAATCGAAATAAGCTATCCTTTTCTATTTTAATGGATTGATTAGATTTATATTACTATTACTAAATTTTATTGAATCTTTAAACCGTATTTCCTTAAGTTCTAGTGTTACAGATAAAAATTTAAAATTATATTGTTTCACTCATCATTGGTACGTCTCAGAAAAGTGTTGTGATAGGCATTTAACACGGGATAATTTTTTTTGGTAATAGTTTCAGTTACGTTAAGCATCACTTTTCGGCCGATTTTATTCCACTAGCAATAGCAACTTTCTGAACTCTTGGACAGTTCTTGGAGCTAGTGTAAGCTTTCTGATATGTAGTACAAACTCATCCCAGACATGTTCGATGGGATTCATGTTCGGACTGAGGGCTGGCCAATCAAATCGCCTAATTCCCACTTCATCCATATATTCTCTGACAACTCTGACCGCGTGAGGTCTAGCATTATCTTGCTTAAAATGTTACGCTCGCCCATAGTGAGGCATAGCATGATCTTCAAAAACCTCCGTAATGTACAGGTGAGCTGTCAGGAAGCTATTCTGTAATAAGACCAATTCTGTGCGTGCTTGCGAAAAGATTCTCACACAAACCATAAACGATTCACCGCCAAATGGAAGTCGCTTGTCAATATAAACTCAAGCGCATGTTTTCCGGGTCTTCTCTATACTTTCCGAAGTCCGTCTAACCCATTAGGGCAAAAACGCGACTTATCTTAAAACAGTAGGTACTTTGCCCCAGTCTTCATCATTTCATGCCCAATGGATTTAGCAAAAAACCATTTTTGCAATGCTAGTCATGTAGTCATTTTTCTACAAGACGACCAGTAGCATGAAGTCTTCTCCTAACAGTCCATTCACTAACATTTACGTCCCTAACTTCTTGGTGTTGATTTCTTAGCAAAATCATAGAAGTTGTTCAACTCCGCAAATTTGCGGACATCAAAAATCGGTCATCTCTTTGGCTGGTGACTTGTTTTCGTCCAGATCCTGATCATATGGTTCTCAATCCTGTCTTTTCATAGCGCTGGTATACTCTTTGTACAGCACAAAGTCTCTTACTAACAATTCTTGCAGTTTCACGTTGTCCTCAGCCATCTTGTATCAATGCCAGAATAATAGAATCCACAGCTAATATTACTTTTTAAATAAACACTACGAATACTTCACTGTGCAACTAATTGCTTTTACAGAGAAAAATCAATGCTATAATAAAAAAGTCGCCGAAATGTGAATTTTCAATTAGAGCTAATGCACGTTATTTAATAAAAGTAATAAATAAATGACAAATAACAAAAAACAGATAATATTTCTCAAAAAATAAATTATTAGGATCTACTTATGATTTACAATTTACAAATATATGCTTAAAACATAAAATTCCGAAAATTCAACATAGTTTCAATTTGACCTTAATGTTTTGCTCGTCAGTGTATTTTTTCATTTAGTAGCATAACTCATTTACAAAAAAAAATAGGGTCCTAAACTACTGTCGAAATATTACCTACCATTTTGTAATAGAATATGAAAATATACGTTTGTTAATGAGTATTATTTAAAATATTTTATTTAAATATTACTTCGTTCGCGAGCTATAAGAGATTAAATTTTATTGCGAAGTGCAGTGTCGTGATACGTGTTGAGAAATTTCATTGGTTGCCTGATTTCAAAAAGTCAATCGTGCGCCTGCATTTCTTAGAACTTGCGGAAGGGAGACATGCATGCGGCATGGTAGAGTCAAAATGTTAATATTTGTTCTTGTTTTTGTTGCGAAAAATAAATTTTAATTATACCTAACATAAACTTTTCATTGATATACATATAAATTTATGTATAAACATATTTTAGCTATATGAATATGATAATAACCAATACCCTGTACAACTAACAGTTTGTTCATCATTTGCGGAGACATAACCATCACAGGCCAAAATTTTCACTTTAAAAATTGATATCTCGCTTATTACGAAAGATTTTTCATTAGCGTTTCCACTAATACTATTATTTTACTCTGTTCTTTCAAAGCAAAAAATGGTTTAGAGCCTCATTAGACACATATTAATCGAAAATGTTAAGATTTGCAAAAATGGTTCTTGTTAAAGTAAATGTAATATAATAAATATAGAATATGTAAAAATTTGTTTCCTTTAAATTCATTATAAACCAAATTATCAACAGACTAACCTACAAAGCACGGTCACAAACATATTTGACAATTCTAACAAAGGATAACTACATAAAGCAACATATTTCTAAACTTCCTGTTTCTATTGGTCACTCCATAAATATGAAACATAAAACTAAAACAAAATTCCACATGTTAACATAGCAACAAAATCACGTAAAACCAAAACGTACAACTAAAACGTCCATATAATTTATTTTGCGAATGTACCTTACGTGTATGTAAGGATTGTGTATACATAATTAGGTAAGTCAATTTGTATCACCAGAAAAATATTAAAATTGAAATTTAAATGTTTTGTAATACTCGGATGAGTTGATCACATTTTTATTACCATTGATAATTTTTTTTGACTATCTAAATCATATTTCCTGAAAAAAATACCACGAAATTTTAATTATTCGTAAATTTTGTTATGACCAATCGTAAATAATTTTCTACGGATCTGCTTTAATAATTTTTACATGTAACTTCTAGTGTTATAGAAAAAAGTTTTAATTTGTATTATTTTTCTCATCATTGCTATGTCCCAGAAAAGTTATTTATCAAAATTTCTTTGAAAAATTAATCAAAATAACATTTTTTGAGCTTAAAATCAAGCATAGCTTCCATTTAAAAAATCATAAATTTGTATTATACGTCAAAAATGTGTTCTTGAAGAGTTTTTTTGAGTACGTCACTCACTACACAATAAAAGTAATTAACTTTTTATTTGACACATTTTCCCTGATATTCAACTATTTAAGAATTATTTAGGGTAGAAGAAATGGGCCAAAATTAGTTTTCCGCCATTTTCTCATAATCTATGGGAAATTTTGAAATATCAAGGACAAGATTAAAATTGCCCCCCAGATGCGCACAATACCTTCCATTTAACCGAAGTCGTAGCTGTTATAGTTTCCGCAATCCCAATGGTGGCCGACGAAATCTGGACACACTGTATATAAACCATGCAATGAAAAAGTTATTAGGGAATAATTTCTGAACAGGATTAATCAAAAATATGATTAACAAAAGTATTTATTAAATGTACAAAATATATTAAAAAGAAACTCCTAGAGTTGGAATCGAACTGAAGATCAATAAAGAGAGACCAACAAAAACAACAGGTGAAAAAAATGAATTCTTTTTTGAAAATTATGTTGTATTATGCTATTAAAATTAAGTAATCTGTATTAAATAAAGGATAGAAATACATATAGTATTGTTTTGTACAAAATTGAGACATAGTTATTAGCCAGACAGTGTTTATTTATCAAAAACTGTTTTCCCATATGTAATGCCTATAATTTTTTGGAGCACACGGTATATGAACAGAACCTTCAAGACTCACGCGAGGATCGGGCCGACAACCCCTACTCCTCTACTTTTTTATCTAAATTTTGCCCCCGTGCGATATTTAAAGACAATGGCCCTTATTTAACTCTTGTCTTTATCTCTTTCTTTAAGCCTTTATTAGCTAGAGACGGTCTCTATGTTTAATGAAGGTATCATCTCTAAGTAACAAACCTGTATTAAGCATATAAAGACGCTTCATTATCGCTAATCATGAATAAGAAATTGTAGTGAAGCAAAATGTTTTTAAAAACCTAAGTAAAACTAATGGAACCTCTAAATTAAAAAAAACTAAAACGATTGGCGTTAACAATATACTAGGAATGACGAAACCTGAAAATTTTGGTACCCGGGTACCCGACATGAATACCCCGGTAGAACCGGATACTCGATAATTACCCGTTACCCGATAATTACCCGATACCCGATAATAACCTGATACCCGATAATTACCTGATACCCTTAAAATATCCATTATTCTTCCACATTCATTTTTTTATTATAAATTTTTGTTATTTGCATATAAATTTATTAAATGAAGAAAAAACTTATTAAGGAAGTATATTTGATTTAATTATTTAGGAATATCTCAGATTTCTCGCAAATATCAGCATGGATGATGTATCTGCACTCAGTCTTGATATTCGTGTGGTTACAATGTTTCCGGCAGCTGAAAACTGTCTTAAACTGGCAACAACAGATTTTAGGTAGATTTTAGGTAACGGGTAATAAACGGGTAACGGGTAATAAATGGGTAACGGGTACATTTCGGGTAATCGGGTACTATTTTTGATACCCGGGTACATTATTATCGGGTAGGTTCCTGGTACCCGGGTACCCATCGTCATTCCTGCAATATACCACTGTCGCAAGTGGTGAGCATCCGTTTAGAAACTAGCTATTTAATACTTTAAAAAATAAATAGGGGGCGGCATTTTTATATGCGGACAAAGGCGCATATACCATACCTATTCATAGATTATAAGCAAAGTTTTCAACACAATCAAACATCCTTATATGTGGATGATATGGGTAGTAATGTACTGCAGACCAGCGATGTGATCCAACGACATCTGGGGATCCATAGTACCCTCAAAGATGGTGATTTTTTACAAAACAGTGTATTGGCTGATATTCAATAATGATTGCAATTGGGGCTGTACTAGTGGGAATTTTAAATTGAAATCACTATTCACTACTGTATTCACTAGTAATATTTTTACCCATTTTAGGGTAGTAGTCAGTTACTAAAAATAAAAGGAGATAGAATAATTCTTTAAAATAATAACAATTCAGGGCTTTATTACTGATGTAAAAAATACTGCGCTAAGAAATACCTATGTTTCCTTGAGGGCATTGCCCCTAGAAATTTTTCCATGGAAACATGCGACACGGCGTTCCCATGTAGTCGGTGCCCATACTATGTTATTTAGCATCCCAGCTATACGAAAATTGGGGGAAAAAGCATGTGAGTAAGGTTACTATACGGAAATTCTTTCAAGAACTACTAAATCTGGTAACTTCGTTAGTAAAACGACTTTACTGGTATAATATTTTGAACTTATAAACACAGCAAATTTTTGCAATGTGTGATTTTTTGTTTAATGTACTTTGAAAATGTTACACAGTAAAATCCGGTTATATTACTGATTTTTTACTTATCTAGATACCAACATTACTAAAATGTTTGTTTTCATCATAGCAACGACATACTTTGAAGCATTGTCTTTCTCTGAACTGTAGAAATACAAATGATGTTATCTTTCTTGCTATCACTTTTCAAAATAACCTCGAAAAAGTATACCAAAATAAACAGTCCTTGATGCGCTGTCTTTGTCTGAGATATACATCTATCTATAATGTTATCTTGCTGTCACCTTTTGGCATAATCTCGAAAAAATGCGCTATAAATTTAATAGGCTGTCATTATAAATTTCTAAATTTAGTACAGCTACGTCATCTGTAAATGCCATGTGGTCGGGGGTACACAAGAATCCATCATAATATTTTTTTCAAAGACCTGAATTTAATACGGAGCCCTGTGGGACATATGATCTTTGATAGTATATTACACTATGCTTTAAAAATTTCCAATATCTTACGGACACGTTATGGACATTTAGACATATTAGAAAAACACTTACGGATACCTTCTCTGGGAAGAAACACATCCTATTCGTATAACATATTTTGTAAATTACCTGTGAAATGAAGGCAGTTAATCCATCAGTTATGATGTTTTACATATCAAACATTATCAAACCATTGTCTTACAATATATTATTACAATACATCAATTCGATTAAAACTCGCTATAAAACTTAGAACAGTATTAACAAAACAGCTAGGTTAGATTGAAATTGACAAGATATTAATATACCTACATACCGTAGAATTATTACTATTTGAGCTCCATTTAAGGAAACTATAACATTTGAAAAATCATGTACAGACGCACTTGCTAAGTAGCCTGTTCCAGCAATGGCAAGAAAAACATCAATCTCTTACTACATCTAAATTAATTTATACATTAGAGAAAGACAGTTTTGAAAAATTTCTTCGTTGTGTGCAAGAAACTGACACTGATTCAGCAATATTTCGTTTTGTGGAACAGTTCGCTTCTGCATTTCATAGCGATCAAGCATTCTTTAAATTTATCTTTGGAACAACTTATATCATTGGCAACACTGTTTGTACCTAAAGAATGAGCAGTAAAAAAATAACTAAGGATCAGAATTCCAATACTTATTGGTTTCAATTTAGTACAGGACGAATAACAACATCCAATTTTAAAACAGCATCACAGAATAGGTTTATACAGAAGCGACAGTAAGACAGAGAAGCGAAAATTAGAGAGAGATGGACATTGTGCACAAATTTAAAGGGCTCATTGTTTAAAATCGGAAAGTTTCATCACATCTGAGAGAGAGATAGGGGAAGAGCACAAATTTAAAGGTCTACACAATGCTTCAAGATCATAGAACTGACTAAGGGAACAAGAAAGGTGCCGACACGGAGTGTCGCTTCTGTGTGTAACTATTCTGTGACAGCATGTCGCACCTCACTACAAAAACCATCTTTGACATTGATAACAGGAATATGTTACTTCGTAAATATGTTATTTAACTCCAAACAAACTGTGTATGTTTTAAAATATGAGAAAATTAAGCTTTTCCAGATTTCAACAGAACAACCCACAACAGATGAAGACATTTTGTCAAACTAAAAGTATACTAATACGCTATTTAATATAGAATTATTAACTACTTGCACATATATATTCTTAATAAACCTGAAATTGATGTAAAATTTACTTGAATTGTAATTACATCACTTTTTAGCATATAAAACTGAAGTTTGTATGCCGCTCAACAAACATGGTCAATCCGTTGAACAAATAAGTCCCGCCCCTTAGACAAACTACAAGTCGTACGAATGTAATGAGTAAGACAAAGTAATCAAGACAAAAAATACTTTGAAAAGATGGAAGAAATATACAAAAAATAGATTTTAGTTACGCCAAAAATAACTGTTTTTTTCGGTTTCCGATACAGTATTAGAAATTTGATGCAAGGAAATTTCAGATATGAATTGAATTAAAAATATTCTGAACAAAATAGTTTTAAAACTAAATATTTAATGTACTAAAGAATTTTTTTACAGAATATGTTACTACAGTAGCGGAAGGTAATGTGTTGGACACATCAGATTTTTTTTATCTTATTTACATGTTTACACGGTATACGTGCGACAATCAACGCAAACTAGAATAAATCATTTACTTTTGGACACGACTGTAAGACATTTTGGTAAGGTTTTGATGAAAATGCGCATCTTATGGGCAGAAGTGATAGACGAAGAAGGGTGGCCCTACGACATCTATCTGTCTCAGGCTCGTTTCTCGCTTGCAAAAAAGCCTACAAGTCAACGTTTCAGTATTTACTATATTTCATTGCTTATAGTACTTATCAAAAATAAAAACCCGTTTCGAGAAATAAGTGCTCAACATATTACTCATTTGAGTCATGCAAGAGGTCTAAAGAGTCTAAACGACTAACAAATTAAATTATTCTGCATTTCCGTGCTCATGTGTATGTACCGTTCTGAACTCTTTGTTTCCATGTTTTTGGCCCTTTGCTTGTTTTTTCATTTCTTCCATATTTTTTCCCCTGCTTTTGCCTATCTCTTTTATTCTTTTCTCTCAAATTTTCCGTTATCTTCTTCTTGTCCTTCTTCAGGGCCGGATGGGCCCGGTAGGACATCGAGAAAATTCCCTATGGGCCAGTCAAATGGAGACCAGTGGCCAGATAAAATTTAATATTATATTTGAATTATTATTACAATAATACATCATTTTTAATATATAAAAACTTTACAGTAAAAAATATACATTCTGGTCTGCATTGCGCAGTTTGACAGAAATTTCGTGAAAATAGTACCTACTGGGTGGCGCAAAAGTTGTCACCCGATGTTCTTTGGCTGCAATTTTTTTTATGAATGAAAAACTTTGGTTCTGCTTTTTGATTATGTTTAGTTGATGTCTTAATTTTTTTCCTATTAAGTCGAGAAAATGATATCGGCCAATTGGCCGCCGCCAGAATGGATGATCATACGGGCCCGATTTATAGCATTTTCCATTACTCTTGCCAGTACTTCCGGCGATAGGTTCTCGCATTCTTGACGGATATTCTCTTTGAGGGCTTGAAAAGTCTGAGGCTTGTTGACATAGACTCGTGACTTAAAGAAACCCCACAAAAAGAAGTTTGGAACGGTTAAATCGGACGACCTTGCCGGCCAGTGCAAATCACCAAAACGAGAGATTAGGCGACCCGGAAATGTAGCCCTCAGAATTTTCGTTGTGTCTCGTGCAGTATGCGCCGTTGCTCCATCCTGTTGGAACCACATGGTCTCCAGTTCAAATTCATGCAATTGAGGAAGAAGAAAGTCGTCGAGAATGGCTCTGTAGCGCTCGCCGTCCATAGTAGTCGTCTTCGGCCACAGCCGCGATATTCTGAGCAGAACGGCTCCTCCGGGGCCGGCCAGACCTGGCAGCATCTCGTGTTGTACCATATTCTTCTAGGCGAACGGCTGAACGCCGCAGTGTTTGCGCAGTTGGTGTCAGGCGACCGGGAAATCTGCGCGTAAATTCACGCTGCGCCAACACCAACGACGAATTATTCCGCGAAAAAATCGAAGTAATTAAACCTCGGTTTTGAGGAATATAGCGATTCATGTTTTATGGACATGTATTTTGCATTTGTTTACTTCACAAATGTCAAAGCAGATTTGACATTTGCCGCCATTTGCAAAAATTATAGCATGTTTCAATAGGGTGATTACTTTTGCGCCACCTTGTACAAGGAAGACAAAAAATAGGGAAGTAGATTTTGTACGTTATACAATATTGTAATGTTTTTAGAGATTTTTGGAAGTTTTATAACAGCAAGAAAAAAAAATGAAAGAAGGTGCTGAAAAAAATGTTAATAAAAATAATGAAACATCCAGTTCCATAACGACTTTTAATCAACCAGAGATTCTTAATTTTTTTAATCTTTTGGGAGGGGGGGTCAGCTGCCCTTCGTTGCTAACCTTGGCAACGCTCTAGATTGGAATTACTAGAAAGTTAATTAACCTTATTTTTTTCAAATTTCTTTCTCCTCCTATATTATTTTATTAAGAGGAAAGACCACTCATCTATTATAATATTGTGGACGGGTCGGGTGTAAGGGAGCTTGCTAGAATAGTGGCAGAAGGCGGAGTTATGATGCGGGAAAATATGTGGAAAAAATAATGTTTGATACATATGCGTAATATGCCTTTTTACAGTTGTGCCTCTCTCGGTTCGCTCGTGCTCTAAACCTGACCTACGTGTATAAAAAGGATTTACATTTCGCACGTGTTTCATAAACTACTATTTTCACAGGATCCAATGATTTAAATATGTAGTGTCACTTTTTCTGCATCTACTACATGTTCTCTTAAGTTGTTATACTTTTTTCGTTGCTTATTAAGTATAATCCCTTTTTATTTATATGTGTCTTATCAATTTTGTTGAAATGAGTAATACATAATATTCAACAATATTTAAATTAACCGAACTAGACTAACAAGACTGTCTAAATCAGAAATACAGGATATATAATACACAGAAAACAAAAATATAATAAAAATAAAATCATATATCACAATAAGCAATTCCCCGAAAAATTTGACACAAAATAACAAAAATTGAAATAAGTACGCAGTATAATACATAAAGAAAAGATAGAAAAACAATTATTTTAATGAAATAATATAATTCACTAGGCAAATAGCGAAAATCGTTGCAGCCAGACTAGAAAGACTGGCATACACATGTTCAGTTTTACTAAGAATTTTTATTTTCTAAATGTGCCCTACCTACCCTACCTAAATTAATTTGAACTTAATCCGTGTTCCATAAAGGGATGTAGTGGAAACTAAAGTCCTCAGGGATAACGCTAGATGCGCTACGAATTGAAGCTACTTATATGCAAAAAATGAATTTCATTGTCCTTTAATAGCATATTGCGTTATTAAGAGTAAAAGTGATACTTTGTGTGGCGAGTATGAAAGTTTGCACGACGAGCGAAGCGAGTCGGACAATTGCATGCGAGGCACACAAAGACACTTTTACTCTGAATCCTCTGAATAACACATTCTATTTTTTCTTTAAATGTAGAAATTTTAAAAATTAATTACTATTTGACGTTTAATATGTAAGTTTCCTGTCAGTTATTCATAATATTTAGTAACTTTATTCTTAGGTTACCTAGTTTTTATAGTGACATTTAGGACGACATTACAGATTTCTATTGTACAAGTAACGTTTTATTGGCTGATTGTACATACGGCGGGGAAGAAATTAAACGGCGGCTAGAATAAAAGTTATATTACGGCGACATAGAAATTAAACTTCAACCTTGTCAATCACTTCACAGAAGATGTCACTTTTATGACGTTTGAAGAAAAAAATTGTTGCTAATAATTAATATTATTTCATTCTTTCTTTAGTACTCCTTAGATACAACTCCAATCTTCTGGTTTCTATTAATGGAATTTAAAATTTCAACTTGGTTCTTAATTTAAATGATCTCAAACTTGACCAAATTGATGTGAAATTTACAGAACGCATAAACAAATAATACAAATTTCAACACTAAAGACAAGTAAATTAAACATCTATCTTTAAAATAAAAAAAAAATGAAAAAAAATAATATTTAGGTACGATTTTAATGGGAAAACGAAACGTTGTTTTTCCTATTGCGCGCTACCAGTGGTGTATCCTCATAGTTGTGAAATACACATTATTTGCTTTATTTATTTATTAGTATAATTTTTATTTTATGAAATGTTAAATATTTATAATAAACTTTTGAATACATATAAGTAGAACATACCTTTTGTGCACGAGACATGACGATTTTTTAGTCTTCCGTAATGAGTAATGTAATTTTGAGTTGGTCTCGGCTAGCAGTATTATTATATATTTCAGTGAGACAGTGAGACTATATCTCACACAGTAAAATCCGAAACCAATATATCCCATTATAGACCTATTGCATTTAGTATATCCAAACAAAGGACTAAATTTCTATATTTGTGAAATATTTATATAAGAAATACAAAATACATAAATACACAATAGGGAACGAGCGATCTCACCAGATTCTTCGCCGAACTATTCAAAATGATGGTTTGAATGGTGATAGATTATAAATTGTATATTATATATGTGATACACCATGCACTAGTTAATTTGGTTTTATTTTGTTGTATTTTGATATGCAGTATTTTATTGTTTTTCATTTTTGGTAAACTTTAATTCAATATATTTTCGTTTTAGTTTTTAAGTACATTGGAAATAGGTTGAGACCCGCACAAGAAAGAGAGCGTACATTTTTGTTGAGCACGTTTTTCGGTGCAGGCTAGTAAACACTTAAATAGTATTTTGTATTACATGATACAAACATCGTGTTTAAATAATTAATTCCCTACATTCATACTATTAAAATTAATTATGTGCCATAGATACCACGCAATGGGAGTTTCCCATTAGACACCAATTGGAATCCTTGTTAGTATATATTTTTGGCACTTAAAAGGATATACACCATGTGAGAACAAATTTTCAAGCTGGACAACTAGAATATGACTTCATATTAATTCTGTATTTTTATATATGGCTTGTGGCTTGTTAGTTCATAAGGTTATAACTGATCTTGTATATTGGAAAGCTTTCTTGTTAACTAGAGATATACACATGTTGTCTGTATTATAAAATTATAATTTATGCGTGTATTGCGACAATTGCGAGAGTAGAAAAATAAAATATTTTAGCAGTTAGCTAATATCAAACATTTAGCAATATGTATCCCTTCTCCTTCTATGATCTATGCTAATATGTAGATACAGGAGAAGAAATTAATATAGTTAGTGATTTCGCTTAGTGATGAGCATAATCGAATGATTTTTATAATCGAGATATTAGTATTCGAATGAATTTCATAATCGAATTATCATTCAAATACTCGAGATACAAGGTTTCATGAACTGTGTTTCTCTTAATTGAGACCTGAACATTATATGGGAATGAAATATTTTATTTATTAGATTATTTTTATTCGTCATTAGAATAAACTTCTTATTCTTATATCTAATCCGCGATCTGAGCTGAATGCAAAAACTTTATATTACATGGTCGGAACAATTCCAAGAAAAAAAGAGAGGTAGAGCTAGTGTGGTAGGTACCGTACTATACCGGGTGTCCCAGCTCGACCGACACATGGGAGTTTTACATGGGAAATCAGTTAATTCTGAATAGTATCTCCCCAGTGCAAGATATTAACATGAAATTTTGTATACTTATCGGAGAATATTAATTCTATGGATCACACTTATTTGAAATATGCAATTTCGTCTGCAGGGCGAGATTTATTAAATTTAAAATCTAATATTTTCGTTCAAAATCAGACAGCCATGGAAATAAAAAAAAATATTTATCTGACAGTTTAGTGAAGTATCACAGATTTTAATCTTTATTCCCTGTATTTTAATATTATTTAAGTTGAATTTAGTTTATTTTTGTTAAATAATATACCAATATTACAAAATATAAATATCTACAATGGCATGCCATTAACTGTCAGAACTGTCACATAGATATTTTCTTTTATTTCCATGGCTGACTGATTTTGAACGAAAATGTTAGATTTTATAATTTAATATATTTCGCTTTGCACACGAAATTACGTATTTCAAATAACTGTAATACATAGAAATAATATTCCCCAATAAGCACATAAAATTTCAAGTTAATATCTTGCATTGGGGAGATACTATTCATAATTAACTGATTTCCTATGTAAATCTCTCATGTGTCGGTCGACCTGGGACACCCGGTATAGACCTCTAGTAAAACATTCGAGTGATACAATAATACTAGTCAAAGAAACATTCGAATAATGCACTTATTTGAGCGACAGAAACATTTGAGTTATATAATCATTCGAATTATTTGAGGAGTACTCGAGATATCTCGAGGCATTTACATAATCGAATACTTCAATTATTTTCATTCGAATTATTCCATCACTAATTAAAATATTAGCAGATAGCCATATATTTATTTATCGTGTTTTCAGATTTGAAGGGCTATTTGTCATTGCTTCCGTAAGTGAGGTTTTTCTGTATTTTTTATTAATGTTTTTGAAAAATTTCGAGAAAAATGAGATAATTTAAAAATATTAGAAATAATTTTTAAACAAATATTATATTTAGTCGTTGGGAGTATCTCTAGAAATACAGAAATACAGTACAAAGATTGCCATCTATCAGAGAAAAGCTAAACTATGTAACAATTTTAATGTTAACTACTTAGCATTAAATATTAATACATCTTTATTTGTATTGGAATACACAATATTAATTTAATTTTTATAACAAATAATACTTATTACTTTTTTTTGAATGAATAATTTTTTACATTCTTTAAAATCTGTAAAAAAATGTCAGTGTCAGTCATATGTCAAACAACTGTTGTAAACCTGTAATCTTTGTACGCTTTTAAATGGATATTTATTATTCAACTTGTATAATATGTTAAGAAATGCAGTGGTTTTGTGTTAGCGAAAGCGATGTATATAAAACAAGCTTTTCTGTATTTGTAGCATTATTATATTTAAAAGTGTTGTACATTTTAATCATGACGTTATATATCTTGTCGCGATTTAATCAATTATCTTTATGACATTATATATTATTAACATGAAAGGACCACTTTTATTATCATCACCTACAGACGAAAAGGCATGTTGTGTAGATGCTAAAATTGTTAAATATTTGACTCCATATCATGTTGAAGGAATACGATTTTTATATCAACAGTGTATATGTGAAGTAAGTAAATAATATAAGTAATTTTGAATATATGTATTTATTTTTTTCATCGTAGGGAGCGAATATAGTTTTAAATAATGATTGGGGAATGAACGAGGAACGACAAATATGTGCATTCTTGTCTGCAGTTGAAAGAACAACATCATTAATAGTTTGCGAGCCTCAACATTTGGGCAAATGGTATTACGAATTTTTTCAAGCTGGTCTGAAAGTTAAAACAGCAAATGAATTAGGTGCTTATTATGCGATTCTGTAAGAGTAGAATTTAAATAATTATAGTTTTATGTAGTTAAAGACGATTCCTGGGAAGAATCTGATTTGCCTGATGCTGTATTAGTATTACATGAACAATTAAAACATGTTAAAACACTTCCCATCAATGATTGGTTTTTGTATGTTATACAAAATTTAGAAAATGTACAGAAATCACGGTACATTAACAATATAAGTTCAAAATATAGAATTGCTATTATAAATCAAAATGATTTACAATTTACATCAGAATTTCAATGGTTTGTTATGAAATGGACAAATTCATCTTCAACAAAGGATAAGGAGTCATTTTTAAAGTAAATATATGTTAATATATAATGTTAATTGTACTTTTGTTTTGTAATAAGAGATTTATATAAAAATATTTCAGAATTAGCATCTCAAAGAAGAAAAATTTCGTGTGGCCGTTTCCTGAATACTGGCGTCGTGTAACATGGGAATATGTAGAAAAGTTTCAACCAACACAAAAAGAATTTGAAGAATATGACAACAAAATCAAAATTTGGTGCAAGGAAAACAAACCTTCCCTATTATACACAGACAGGCTTAATACTACTCAATTATCATCTAAAAAAAGAACTTCTACTGGAAAAATTAACAGACACAATAAAATTCCAAAGAGAAGTAGGTATATAAAATAAAAAATATATTAATATTTATTAAAATATTTTATTTCTAGGCCGTACCATTACCAAACAAATTAAAAAATTGATATCTGATTCTAGTGAATCAGAAGGAGAAATTTCAAAAAGACCTAATAAAACTAACGTGCCCAGTGATAGTGATTCACAGAATACATGGGAAGAAATTATTAAACAAACACCAATTAATAATGTAGAAACAAATAATTCTATAAAGCATAATGAATCTATGTCGGACAATAGTACTGATAGTAATATTTTAAATTCCACTTTCGATCATTCTAAACCCTCCACTAGTAAAAATTTAGCACGTATTATTAAGCCAGAACAAAAAAATATACAAATATCGTTAAATAATACTGAAAATATTTTAAATTCTCTTCTAGAGAGTCCAGATCCGTCTCCCAAGAAAATAGAAAAAGAATTTAGTATATCGGACAATGAAAATGATTCATGCCCAATTTTAGATTTATTATTTTCATAATTTTGCTTAAAAATAATTCCAATATTTTCTCAATTAATGAACTATTTCCGATAAATACAAACTTGTACATATTTATTTATTTATACAGAGCGTAGCTTCCATAATGTTTTAATTTAGAAAAATAGAGCACTTATACATAATGTAACTATGTGGGTGGATATTGTTTTATCAATGTTGAATATATTATTTTATTATGAATTTTATTTTATTTTTGACATTCCAATGCAATGCAACAAATTCCCAACCATAAACAGGTTTTTCCGATAGCGAAAAAAAAATGAACAGGTTTCCCAAACTCGAATAGAGTATCTGAGTATGTCCTATACCTAATTGCTACATGGAGTACGTGCAAGCGATAGCCTCACTTTTATATTGGAGAACAATCAAACGTCAAACATTAAGTATTATCATATGCTGTTCAAGTTTTTACATAACAAGCGTGGAAAGTGGCAAATAGCAAGCGTGTGTAGAGATTGAAGAACGAGGCGTGTAGCGCCGAGTGATTTAATACACTAGCGTTGCTATGCACTTTCAAGCGAGTTATGTACACTATTTTTCAGACGACTACAAAATATAATAAAAACAGGGTTTATACAAAAGTGTCAAATGTCAAACACACCTCACGAAAGCATTGACGTTTGGGTTTGAGGTTAAGTATCACTAGTTAACCGGAAACTGATTTGGAAGTCTAGTACGTATTATTTGAACAATTAATAAAACTGTCAGTACATTTTGACTCTTTATTTTTGTTATTAATTCACTGCCAATTTTAAAATCGTAGTTTTAAGCAAGTTTTCATTAATTTTGTTACATATCATTATCAAAGTTCCGTCTATTGACCACTAATCGTCATATCCGGTTATATAACACACTAGTGTGTTATTATAATACACGCCGTGTGCTATGTTACATTTTCTGGTGTTAATTACAGTGTAAATATGGCTACTTTCGTATGTGGTCGTCTGAAAACAAAATTTCAACATTCTATGTCTAATCTAATATGATGCCTATACTACACGAGAACGTATTTTTAGACACGACTCGAAGGGGAGTGCCTCAAACGTTCGAAGAAAAATACATTTTCGAAGATAGTTCTCAAGTTAAGCATACGTTTTATTCTTTTTACTTGTCAAAAATATTACGACGTATAAAGCAAAAGATAAGTAAAGTGAGACAAATGCACAATTAAACAGTTGAAGCTTGATCCTGGGAATTCGGTCTCATAGTACGCATTCACTATTCAGAACACGTAATAGTAGCCTGTGAGCACGTTAGATGTCTCTGCAGTATACTGACACGTGCTTAATTTTGAGGTTATATTTTGTATAAAGGAATGTCAACTCTAAATACGTTTAATATTTACAAAGAGCATTAACATTAAAAAGTAAGTTTTATTGAGACATGCATACATTTGTTTGTTATACAGCAATATTTATTTTAGAATAAAAATGACTACTGAACCGAATTTTGAAATCATAGTAGGGACTTACGAAGAATATCTGCTGGGCTACAGTATATCTTCAAAAGAAATGGTAGTAAGTACATTAGTGGTTTTAGAGAATATTAAAATTATTTATTTATAGGGATTGGAAATGACTCAAACATTCGCTACACATGCCCATAGTAGCAGTATAAGATGTGTTACAAGTGGTGGGAAATATTTAGCGTCAGGATCAGCTGATGACCGTATAGTAGTTTATGATATGAAATCCAGAAAGGAACATTGCATGTTGACCCAACATAACTCAACAGTAACTTGTTTAGAATTTACCCCGTTACAAACTCATATAATTTCGGGAAGTAGCGATGGAGTTTTAGCAATTGTCAGAGTTGGAAACTGGCAGTTAGAAAAGATTTGGGAGAAACCACACAAGGGCTCCGGTTTAATAAATCTTGCTGTACATTCTACAGGTAAAATAGCGTTAACTTTAGGAGCTGATATGACTTTGAGGACCTGGAATTTGATAAAGGGAAGACAGGCGTTCGCTGTTAATTTAAAAACAAAAAGTGTAGATGCGAAATCACTAGATACCATTAAGTGGTGTCCAGATGATGAACGATTTGCTTTAAGTGGAGGAATGAATGTAGAAATATGGAATATTACAACAGGAGGAATTGTAAAGAAATTCCAATATAAATCACGAGTAATTTGTACTTCATGGTTAAATGCAAATAAATTAGCTATTGGCCATGAAGATGGTACAATAACAATACTAAATATTAAAAAAGAAAAAGAGAAAAATTACCCAGCGCACAAAATGCGAGTGAAATGTTTATCTTTTTCGGAAAATTGGCTCGTTTCTGCCTCAAGCGATGGCCATATCAAAATTTGGGAATTCAATGGAAAATCCATAGAAGAAAAAGGAGATTGTAGCACAGGATGCAGATGCACATCTTTAACTTTAGTTAAAGGCATTGTTAAAACGGAGAAGGAAAAAGTCGAAGAAACAAACGCTGATAGTGAAGACGATAATAGTATTCAAAGCAGTTTGAATAGGAATGACGGATGTAAAATTATAATTGAAGATGAATCAGAAACAAGTCTCAAGAAAAGGAAAAAACCGAATAAAAATAAGAACAAGAAAAAAATTAAAACCGAAAGTGAAAATGAAAACAGTAATTAATGTTATGTATATATTTTATAAAATAAATTTAGTTGAAGTACAATATTTCGTTTTTTCTATACATTGTAAATAATCCAACAATATCTACATAAAGAATAATTTTCGAAAAATAAAACAATTGTCTAACAAGTTTTATAATAATACATTGTACGAAAGTTAAGTTTAGAATATTCATTGACTTCATAACAAATAATATAGCGTGATATATCTAAAAAATTTCTAAATCCTTTACAAATACTGAAAATTGTGTTGTAGACAGACGAAAAAACATTTATAAATATCAATATTGTCCATATAATATTAAAATATACAAATTAGGCTCATTTTAAAGCTATATACAGCATTTACTTTTGATTAATACGCATAACCAAAAGTAATTTATACTGAGTATTTACAATTTATTTTCCAATATTTGATCCAGAAATTTTGAATTGGAGATATGTTAATTTGCAAGAGATTGCAAAAATAAAAAATCATCATATGGAAATAAAATGCAAGCTTCGGATTTAGAATTCGTACGTTTTTATACCCCTGGATACCTACAATAAGTTTTTCCATCCAAAGCAAGGGCTGGAATTATATCTTCTGCAGGTTCTGCCACATTTTGTAATGAGTCTCTCACAGATTCAATTTCCCTGAACACTCTGATTAAATTCTCACCCACTAGTTTCCTAATAGCTGCTGTGCCCCAATGTCTGTCTCTTGCAAGTTCCGCCAATAGAAAAGGATATTCTTTGTCCGAATCCCAACCTAGACCTATGTGATTGACTCCAGTTTTCGATCGTATGTAATTGATATGTTGTATGACTTGTTCTAAATTAGTATCAGGGCATCCTCGTACATTCACCATCACAATTCCTCCGTTGAGGGCAAGCCGAGCTAACACAGAGTCAGGAACATTTGTCGTACCATTGCATAAAGCTTGTGCTCCAGAATGCGAGAATATTACAGGAGCTTTTGAGACTGATAATACATCGTGCATTGTTTTCTCACTGACGTGACTTAAATCTACAATCATACCAAGGCGATTCATTTCTCTAATAATTATCTTTCCAAAGTTAGCGAGTCCCCGATTAGGTATTTCGTCATCTAATAAGACGTCAGGTGGTTCAGCAGTTTCAGCCCAAGCAGTATTACAAGTATGAGTTATAGTTAGATACCTTGTACCCAAAAGATATAGAGAACGCAACACTCCTAAACTATCCCCTAAGGTGTGTCCTCCTTCCACACCTAAAAGTATAGCAACCTTTCCAGATAAATGAGCTTTTTCTAAAGCATCTGCTGAGTCAATTAACTCAAGGTGATCTGAATTAGAATGAATAATTCTCTGTATCTCATCAACTTTCTCTAACGTGAGTTGCACAGCATCTAAAAACTGTGCTCCGCAAGGAACTAACACAGGCCAAAAATGAGCAGCTACAAGACTGGTGTGAAGAGTAGAAATATCATCACTAATATTTCCAGTTGTGGTCCAATGTCCGTCTACTAAAGGCGTTTCTAACAGCACTCTCCTTATGAAAGCAAGCCTCGCTTCGAGCAGAGACGAAGAGCTGAGTTGCAAAGCGAAGGGGACAATCAAGCCAGTCAATAACGCAATAATGAGGAAAATCGTTCCGATTGTTGCCATCCGTTTGCGGGTTTTGTTGGTGCGTCTTTGTTGGGCAGGTCGGTTGTCAACGGCATGCACGGCGTTCCCATTCACGAGTTTCGACGGAGCAGTCTCCGAGAGCTCTGTTAGCTCTAACATTACACACTTTTTACTATTACAGTGATTCATTTTACTGTTTTTATCACATTTTGAACGAAAACTAATAGGATGCCATTACTGTTATTGTTGATCAGCCATTTTTTACTCGCCGGCTACGAAGACTATTTATTGATTTTATGATTTGGCGGGTATTCTCAAATAATAAACAGGTAAAAATGTTTTATAAATAAGTAGCTTTATTCTTGATTTATACTAATATTTATACTTAAAATATGAAATTCTAATCAGTGTCTGACGATTCTGTTTCTGAAGATGGATAATCAGGTAAAGCTAGAAAACAAATATTAACATTAAAATTTCATTTTTAACAACTGCCACATTTAAAAGAGAAATGTAATTATAATCATGAAACAGATTTTAATACTTTGGAATTTAACCGATGTTTAAATTGAGGTTTTTATAACATGCTTTAATAATAATTAACATATTTTAACTCAATGACATGAGCTGATCACTTTTCGTTAAAAATGTCAATTTGAAGTGGAAGATTACTCGCGTAATTTTTTTGTAAATGAGAAAAACTATTACAGAACAAGTTGCTGTAATGCGGAGGCTACATAGAGTGCTATGCTAGATTTGCTATGTACGTATGTTCGGTATGTACTCGATATTATCTTTGACTATTGGCCACATCGAAAGATACGTATAGTATGTTTTCAGTTTTTGTTCAAGATACCAAGAAGGTTGCTATGAGACAGTGATACTGATGAGGATGAATTATTTTTTCTTACGACCACTGTTAAAAATAGTCTTTTTAACGGTTGCTTAGCAAGTTAAAAATAACAGTTTATAACACAGTGAATACTTTTAAAATAAAAAACAAATTTACTTTTAACACTTGTGTTAAAAAGGAACTAAATCTAGTTACCTGTCATAAATGTCATTCTATAATGCTTAGTTTTTATTTACTAATACATAACTAGGGTCGTAGGAAAAATAGTGTATGCTATTTGTGTTAAAAGTGATTTTATTTCGTTCGTAGGGTTTATTACACGCGGCTTCGCCTCGTTTCAAACTTCCCCACTCACTCATAAAATGTCACATTTAACACTTATATCATAAATAACTATTATTGATATCACTGTGGAAAAATAAACGTAATAGGAATGATTTTGGCAAATTTTATCATTTCATAGACCAGTTGCGAAAAGATAGACAAATTTAATGAGAATTTTATGAGCCCAGAGAATTTTGAATAACTCTTATGCCCGGTTGCAGAAAGGCTAATCATAAAAATCACTGATTAATTTGACGTTGTTAACATGGCCATGTATTAAAAATACATTGCTGTTAAAAAAATAATCATTAATCAATTTTGATGAACGTTTCTGCAACCCGGCATTAGTCATTATTGAAAATTACATTGAAAGACTGCGAAGACAGTAAAGATCTTAGCAAAGTTATATAAATATGGTCGACAATCAAACACGATGTGACGTGGCTTACGTCGCGAACATAGTGTACTAATTTCCATGTGACTGTATACATTGAAAATACTGAGAGCTATTTTTTTAATCATTGCGAACAGCGTACATAGCGTTCTGTGTGGCCTCGGCATAAAACATACTCGTTAATCTTTATATTTAATTAGTGGTTTTTTTCATTGCATAATATAATTATATCAATTGTGACGTTTATTTTAATTTTCATTTACCTTCTCTATCATGTATTCTATCTTCTTGTGCTTTCTTGATAAATTCTTCTTGTACTGTAATAATTTGCGCAGCATCTGTACATTCAGAATAAGCTTCAAGTAAATCATTATTCAGTTCTAAAAACGCATGGCCCCACGAAAACTTGCTCATATAATTCTTGGCCATTTTTTTGTGCCCTGTAATATACATAGCAGCTGCTAAAGCTTCCACGCAACTTAATTGGCATGGTTTGCCATAATTAATTGGATTTGCAGCAATTAAAAACGGCAACAACCTAGGATAGCCTGATTTCAGTTGAGTTATTGGTGTTTCATCAATTCTAGCCCAAGAACAATCTACTACAGCTAGACCTTTAGTTTGAATTATATCTTTATCCAGTGGAGTGACGCATTTTGTCCCTATAGGGCTTAGTACCAAGCCAGGAAATTTTTGTTTAATTTTTAGGTTCTTTACTAAACCCATTCGAACTAATTTTCGACCAGAGCATTTTTTGGGGTCACACTGATTAAAATCCCACATAGCTACTTGGAATTTTGATTCTTCATCCTCACTTTCGCTTGAAGTTTTATCTATAAAGTTAAAATTAACACAATATTGTATATCATTATGATTCTTTTGAATCTAACCAGATTCTTCTTCTGATGATGATGACGATGATGAACTTAGCCGGTCATTATTAGTGGAAATTTCTGTCATTATTATCTAATTATGGTGCTAAATAAATTTTCTGGAATTGGAATTAGGTTATGTTATATACGCACGTTGAATTATGTTTTCCAGTTTTTGACAGAAATCATTGGCGTTACAAACATTGCAGTACAATTTTATTTCATTTTATTAATAATTACTATTTCGAGGAATATAAACCAATGTTACATATTATTAAATAAAATAATATTAATTTATAATAGTTTGAGAGATATAAAAATAGTGAAATAATTACAGATTTTGTTGGATTTTACAAAATAGCACACCACTGGAAAAATAATATAAACTAGGAATTGACGTATGCTGACTGACGTCAATTTTTACATAAATTTGGTTGAGCAACAGGTGTGACAATTAGCAATAATATCTGTACATAATTTTAAACAATGAATACAGTATTTGTTAATTAAAGCAACGATTTAAAGTTTACTAAAATGCGAAGAAAATCACCAGTTACAGTTCAACAGTGGATAGATTCACTACCAGTTGTAAATACACAACAAACAAACAATGTTGGAAGTCAAGTATTTAAGCCAGAGTATAGCCCAGTCAATCTAGGATCTCCAGCTAAATTAGGCGTTAGAGGATTTTTAATGAGGGATGCCTCAATCCAGTCTGACGATGCCAGCAACTGCTCAAGTGTGGAATCTGTGTTAGAATTAAGAAGACCAGACCCAGAAGCTGTGCTCCTGGGATTGGGATTTGGTCCTCCTAAATCAACAGACTTTTTATCTCGAATACCAAAGAGATTCTTGCAACCATCAAAGGTAAAAAAGGTAATTATTATTTAAAAGAAAAGGCATAAATACAAACATTTTTTCTAGGTTAATGGAATTGATATTCAAAAATTTTTGCAAGATCATGAACAACTCCTGTCCAGAGAATCTCCTTTAAGTCCTCATTTTACAAATTGCTCACAGTGAGTTATACATAAATAATTATATATTTAAGTAATATATACATGTAAATATAATTGTAGATCTCGGTCCTCGCCAGTATCTCCAAGCAGAAACTGTGATAATAAGGTAAATCAATTGACTTCAAAAAAGAATTCTTTCTGAGTAAAGTCTGCGGATAATGACCGAAGATTTTTCTTGCCCAAGCACCAAGGTAAATGTAGCTATCTGTTTTCTTTTGAAAACATTCCAACTTTTTTTGAGTCAATTAGTTATTAAGTAAATAGTAATTGATATTCTATAATGGGGTTGAGGAATGATAAATTTTATTGTTAAGTTTGACTTTTCCTATTGAATTTTATGCTGATAATATATATATAAGAATTTAAATGTTTATGAAGTGGTTAATAAATAGAAATCCAAGAATATACAATTTTATCGATATATATTGCGACGAATATTATTATCTAAGGACTCCTATAATTTATGCTTGATTTCTATTTATTAATTACAAGTAAAGTAGTAAAGAGTAGAGCAAAAATTTGTGATGATAAGAGCACTTGTTTTTAATGTTTACAATATCAAAGAATCACATATATAACAACTGTATTTTGGAACTCTACAAGTCTTCTATTTTTATAATTCAATGATTTTTAACTTTGGACCAACATTCCGAGCTTATTTTAATATACATTGGAAATTTAGTGGACCATTTTGTAACTTACTTCCATGTTTATCGAGGATTCCTATTTTTTTATAAGTTAAATGTATATTTTATCTTTAATTTTTTAAATTAGATGTAAGGACCAAGAAAGACGCTCGTCCACTTTAACAGTGTTATATAAATGTCTTTCAATTAGAATTGCAACAACTCAAATGTACAATCAAATTTATTTAAATACGCAATAAATAAAATATATGAACATAAATATATTTTTTTAATTTACATCTATAAGATTCTTTCTATATTGGAATCCTCTAGCGCTATCATCGTAATCATCATCATCATCATCATCGTCGTCGTCGTCATCGTCATCGTCTTCGTCAGTAGTTCCACCAATTCCACCACCATCTTCAGGGGGAACAACTGCTACACCCGCTGCTCCGATTCGAAAACAATTTAACAATGATTCAAAAAGTTGAAAATCATCCCAATTTGCTTCAAAACCGACACAGGCGTGCATATTTGGGCCCGTAAAATAGACATTCGTAAAACGGGCACAAACGCGGACGATTCTTAAACGTGGAAGACGTAGGCATATAGGGGGAGGATTTTTACCTAAAATAGATATTTTACATATTAAATCTTTATTTTTTAGTATTTCTCACCTGATAAACGTCTTCTGTAGAATACTTGTCCATTTAATGACAAATCGGCATTAAATGCGAATTCTTCAGGTTCGTAAGTAATATTTAGACAAGCTTTTTGATTAAAAGATTCTAAAAATGATCCTGTACAACATCCACATTGCCCTTTTACACATGAACAAGGTATCCGGTTATAAACATTGCTAACACTAGTTGTTACAGCGCTTGTAACATTATTTAATGTACTGGGTAATGTTGCAGTTACAGTAGTGGCGTTTGTTAATTGTTTGTTACTAATTTGAAAAATTTTAAATTGCTCTAATATAAGGACTGGATCTATAGTCGTTCCTTCATTTTCCAAAGTTGTAGTTTCGATTTCTACAATAATTTAAAAATAAAATTATATTGAAAACATAAAATAACTGTTTTACCTGCACTTATTATATTTATTCCCTTACACATGTGTATTAAAAATAAAATAATTGTTATTTTATAAAACATTTCTCAACACAAACGTCCTACTTATAAAGATTTGTACTCATCAAAGTTCGAACAAGAACTGATCTTGTTCATAAATATTCAACTCTCTCATCATGAATCATACATCTACTTCTTCTACTTTCTCGGGATGTCCGTATCAACAAACAATTATCGTAAATATAGTTTTCATCGGCGGTATAAGAAAAAACCATTAGATAATATTTATAATTTTATACTCTACTTTTAATCTTTTGCAATACAGTTATAATGACCGAAGCGTTTTTAAAACAGGTCTTCCAGTTAAACGCGGTCACGTAAAAACAACGGGAAAAAGAAGTAATTATAAAGCAAATAACATTTATGATATACTTTCCTCTTTTGTTTATTTTATGCCAATAATAAAATTGTAAAAGTTAGTTATAACAGTTATTATATATATATATATATATATATATATATTTATTTATTTAATAAAAATAATTCATTTTTTTTGTTCTAACACATATTTAAATTTTCCGCAAATTAAGATAAACATCGTAATATTATATATTATTTTTATTTTTTTTCTGCGGATGAATTTATACAACAAAAAATAAATTTAAATATTAGCACAAGCTTCTTTAATGAGTAAACAACTTTTTTGGCAGAAAGTAGTTATTTTTTGGTTGCTTCGCAGTTCGCAGTGGCGGCGCTACGCTCTTAAATCTGGGGGGAGGGAGGTGCAGTATTACAACACGTCAAAAATCTCACATTTTTTTAAAAACGATTTATCTCTGGAACTTATGATCGGATTTGAAAAATAAAAAAAACTGTTGGATAGAGAATTGAAAGGCCTTTCGAACGGTGTCATGTTTGACACCCTTTTCCATTTAAAATTTTTGAGGTGAAGTCCACCCCCATTTTAGGGTTGAAGTTATGCCATTGGTACTAATCCATTCAGGTGTCCCCCTTTATACCAAAATTGACGTGTTCGAGCGTTTTTTGCAAAATTAATGTTAAGTGGCCAAAAAGTGCTCTGATAATTTTCACTGGGCACCCTGTATATATATAACACGTAAAATAACACAAAATCGGCGCTTCTTACTGTAACGAACATACAGTCAAGCGTCTCCTACTGTACGAATCTTTTACAACACGAAACGAGTTATATTAGTGCGTGCTGTAGGAGATTCTACTGTATAAATAATAAACAAAAACAAGCATATTCGTTAAAAATAAAACAAAAAATGTTCTCTAATATAATTAAAAGAAAATATGATAAATACAAGACACAGCAGTGATTTAGTTATACTAATTTAATCGTTCGGTTTTTATTTAAACTTGCAAATTTTGATATGTCTTTTTCTACACTTAATATACTAATGTTGTTTATTTTTTAATTTGTCATTTTTATTCTATTTAAAATAGGAAAATGATTTTTCATAAAGAGCTATTGATACAGGCATTAAAATACAAATTTTTACCAAATTGCATTCAAATGCTTGCTTATATAGTTCAACGAATGGCAGAAACTCCATGAATGATTTAATACTTTTATTTTCCTCCCTCCACAAAAGTTTCTTAACTAGCGTTATTTCTGAGTCTAAACAATCACAACTTATGTTATAATGTTCTGTTAATTTAGTTAAATGAATTTTATTGAAGAATAAATCATCTATGCGGTGAAAAGCTTGTAATGATTTTAAAATAGTATCATTTTTGAAAATATTTTATTTAGTATAGGGATGTATGTATTAGGGCCGGTAAAAAAGTCGATATATCGATATAAGTCGACTATTTAAAAAAGTCGATCAATCAACTTTTAAAAAATATAATATCGATTAAATGAATTTAGACTTTCGATATTTTCAACTTTTTAATCGTCGACTTTTTCAATTTGTTAGACTTTCGACTTTTTAATCGTCGACTTTTTCGACTTCTCAATTTATTAGACTTTCGACTTTTAGATTTCAACTAGGGCCGGTAAAAAAGTCGATATATCGATATAAGTCGACTATTTAAAAAAGTCGATCAATCAACTTTTAAAAAATATAATATCGATTAATTGAATTTAGACTTTCGATATTTTCGACTTTTTAATCGTCGACTTTTTCAATTTGTTAGACTTTCGACTTTTTAATCGTCGAATTTTTCGACTTCTCAATTTATTAGACTTTCGACTTTTAGATTTCAACTTTGATTTACCTGCTACTTTAAAATCTTTTTTAATTATTTTGACTCAAACTATTAGAATGTTAGAGTTTGTTTAGAGTATTTTCAATCTACTCTCATTACTGATAATTTTTTTATCCATTTCTTTATATTTACATACAAACAATAATGAATTTTCATTTTCATGATAACAAAATTAGAAGAATAAATTACTAATTGCAATAATGAGTAAGTATATAAGGAAAATAAGACCCTTTAGATACACTACAACTACAATATTGTAATTTTACCCCAGATCTGTACAAGTACACGTATTTATTGCGGTCTACAATTTCTAAGTGGCCAAAAAGTGCGCTGATAATTTTCACTGGCCCATCCTGTATAAGTGAAGAAATTTAGTGTTAAGAACAGTACATTTTTTATGATCTTGAATTAAAATTATTCACACTGAAAAATTATTCATAGGTATAAGAAGCTATATTTTTAATTGTTTCATTTCCTTCAACTGTATCGACCGACACTCGACTTTTCTGACTTAAATATTTCGACTTTTAATTATTTCGAATTTTAATTCTTTCGATTTTTTCGACTTTTCAATTTTATCAACTTTTCAACTTTTTCGACTTTTCAACTTCTTCGATTTTTCAATATTTTCGACTTTTTTTTTAAATAGTTGATGTTTTCGACTAGCCGATTAAAATCGATTTTTCAAAAAGTCGAAAATCGACTTTCTGTTTCCAAAGTCTGCCAGCCCTAGCTATGTATATTTAAGTTTGACAACATCTTTCTCATTTTTTACATTTTACTTCTATATCTACAGAATCATCTATTTCACAATCTATTATAAACTCTTGTAAACTTTTGGAATAGATTTAATTCTTTTTGGTTTGTCAAAAAAGTCTGTTTTATCTAAACCAAAGAGACAAAAAAAAATATTATTTGCAGATTTCCATATAGAATTCCATTCTTATCATTGTTTCGTAAGTTTTGAAATTCATTAATTGTTTCTTGAACTAAATTTAAACCTTTTACATAATTCATATCAGGGGATTGGAGATAATTAGATACAGTTGTAACTAATTTTAAAATTTTTATAAAAATAAGCAGTAAAACAATAAATTGTTTATCAATTTGTAAAAGTAAACCTTTTGCTTCACATCTTCTATCCTTTTTACCTCCCGCCTATCAATATATAGATAAGGGAGGTATTGTTTTTGGTCAGATTTCTCGAGTGTGAGTTTTCAACATATGAGCACGAATTAGGGTTCCTACAATACGATTTTACTATTTTTAACGTGATGTCTGTATGTCCGTGTGTGTGTGCGTGTGTGTGTGTGTCTGTGACGATTTTTCGTCCACGATAACTCCAACATGATACCTGTAAAAAATATAATATTTGGTATTTAAGACTTATATTCAAATATGATGAACTGATTAGATTTTGACTACAATTGGTTAACCGGAAGCAGTACTTTACTTGAAGCTTTACACAGTTTTTCTTAAAAAAAACCTGCAAATACCATTTTTTCGCAAATTAAGTTATTCAATATAAAGATTTTTTAATTTTCTACCGATCTGTATAATTACGTTTATTTGTGTAACTTCTAGCTAAACAGAATAAATATATAAATTATAACAATTTTGCATATCGTTTAGGCTGAGAAATTTCGATAAAACAGATGAGTTTTTCATATGTTCACAAAATTTGACATATAATGTCAAATTTGATGTAAGTATAAGTTTAAAAGATTAAATAAGTAAATATGAACTAGTTTTATTGTAAAATTAAAAATGGTTGAAGAAATATATAAGGAATGTATTTGCATGCATGAATCAAAGTAAGTTCGGTTCCGGTTTTAGTAACGTCAAAAATAGCTGTCATTTTGGTCACACAAATTTTATGAAGGAAATTTTAGGTATGAAATGAATTAAAAGTATTCTCAACTGCAATAACAAACTAATTTTAAAACTACAAATTAAATGTATTGAAAAACTTATATTGAAAATATTACTACAGTAGCGGGAGGTATTGTGTTGGACACATCAGATTTTTTACATCAGTTTTAGAAATAAGATTGTTTAAAATGTCAATTGTCAAAAATAGCTGTCATTTTGGTCACACAAATTTTATGAAGGAAATTTTAGGTATGAAATGAATTAAAAGTATTCTCAACTGCAATAACAAACTAATTTTAAAACTACAAATTAAATGTATTGAAAAACTTATATTGAAAATATTACTACAGTAGCGGGAGGTATTGTGTTGGACACATCAGATTTTTTACATCAGTTTTAGAAATAAGATTGTTTAATGTTACGAAAAAAGATTCAATTGTTTCTAAAACAGTCTCGCATGCTCTGAACTGAACAGTCCATCGCGAATCACATATCCTTTTCGAGCCTGTTTTGTAGGATAAGTTTGACATAAATGTATATAATTTTTCAAGATTAGAAAAAATTAGCCAACTTTTTCAAATGTTTGCAACAATCAACAACAACCAAATTTAATTTATGGTTAAAACAATAAATATATACTGCTTGCGGAACAATACTACGATTTTGCACGCCACCTAAATGACCACTCATTACAGAAACACCATGGTATCATTGTGCTATACAATTGTTTAATGAAATATTATTTTCATCTAATATTGTTTTTATATAATTTGCAAAACTAGCAGCATCTAGCATACTGTTTGCACTTTTAAACCCTAAAAACCTCTCCTAAATTGCATTTTGATGCAAGTACCGGACTATAACAGTTATTTGTTCATCTTACTCAAGTCTTTTGTTTCGTCAGACATTATTGCAAAAAAATTTAATTCCTTTACATCGTCTGAATTTTTTTTTACGTACAATGGTCGCCATAATAGAAATTAATAAATTTTGGATATCATGATGTAAATATTTAGCATTCTTTGAACTATCCTGTGACTTTCTTTGTACAATGGTGTCACGTTTACTTATCAATAACATTAATTCTCTTAAATTACCTTTATTTAAACTTAAAACACTTTGATCATGACCAGGTTGAGCAATATCTTGCGTACATGTAAATAATAAACACTCACAAAAAATTTTGATGTAGTGTCTGTTTTCTTTAATTTTATTTTGGTATTGATCATTCACCATTTGTTCAATATTTGTTTTCTGTTTCTTTAATTTCATATAATTTACATATTTTATGTTGTTCAAATTTATCATGTTTTACTAGTTCTTTATTTGAATCAAGTGCATTCTTCCAGTTGCGAAACCCTTCATTCACAAAAATATTTGCTTGATTTACACAATGGAAAAGTCGGCAGTATAAACAAAAAACACTGTATTTTAAAACACTATACGCCAACCATGTAAATTTTTTAAACCACGTTGATTTAAGGTTTCTCATTCTTTCACCTTGTTTAACTTTTGGATACTGCGATAGTATCGGCTGACGTGATCCTTCTTCAGGAGTCTGTGACAATTTGCTAGGTCGAGAAACAGTAAGAATTGTTTGTTCTGGTTCAGGTCTCACTGTTGGGGTATGTACGCCAGTTTCATTATCATCACTTATATCATCCTCACTAGTTTTATTTCCACAAAAACTAGACTTATTGTCACTTTCTTCAGGAGCACTTACGTTACAAGATGTCGCCATACTGGTCGAAGGCAGGAAAGTATCAGTCTTAGATGAGGTATAACATAGAGATATGGCATTGCCCAAATATATTGTCGAAAGATCTAAGGTTTAAAATCGCTTGCAGCCAGCTGTATGAGAACAGTGGACCATTGTAGTAGATATATGGAAAACTCAACCAAACAAATAATGAGGATAGGTGACGAAACTGTACAACTGTAAGTGTGCACTACTCTGCTGGCGGATTGTTCTCACGCAGCTAACTGTTAGGCGATTCTCGACCATACATCTTTTGCTTGCTCAGTAGTACGTAGCTATAGGAGTGTGGCATATCTCTATGTTATACCTCATCTAAGATATCAGTGGTATCAGTTTTTACAGAAAATTTTAGTGGGGCAAGCCACCCCCGCCCCCTGGACCCCCCGCTAGCACCACCACTAGCACCTCGGGATACAACTTGGTGCTAGGTCAATAATTATGATAGTCTTCTCAACCTTGGTGTATAATATACAAATATACTAGTATTTTAATATTAAAAGCAGATGTAGGAAAAATAATATGTACCACGAGTGCAAATGCTCCATTGTTGCACGAGGTCAAATTATAATTATTACGGTCCTTTCAACGTCAGAAATTAGGTGTGAAAATGCCATAAATAACTCAAAAAATAACGGTGACTGTAGTTGCATATTTTAAGGGAGAAAATAGTTTTCCTACAACCGGGCATAAAGTACATACTTTATAAAGAGTTACATGAAAAATACTTTTCAAGCACCAATGCGTGAAAAGCAACCGTTGTTACGGAACCTAAACACATTTATCAATGGTTTAATTTTGAAATTATTTTTATTAATATTTCGATTGTAGGAAAAATGTTGTATCCAACAGTAATATAGTGCTTTTTATCTCGTGCTATAATTTATAAATTAAACAGCACTTGACTAAAAAACACTTACTTTGCACTGTTTTTTGATATTGTTTTAATACTTTTCAATACTTTTCTCATCATTACTTGAAAATGAAGATTCTGTACATAGTACAGTAATCATTTTTGCATATTTGAATTGTTCGTGCCTTGCAGTATTGGAAAATATTCAGTGCGCACTGGGGACAATGTACCTGGCCCAATCGAATACAAAAAGGTTGCTTGCTTGCACTGGAAATCCCAATCGAAAACGCTATTAGTTGGCTCTGGTTATCTTTCAACAACCACTGGTTCTTCTTTTTCGAGTTCTGGTTTTCTAGGTTTACCTTTTACCAGGACTATTTCAACATTTTCTGGTTCTGGTTTGGTTTTCTTTTTTTAGGTTTTTCCTTTGGATTTTTGGGGTTGCCTTTTTCTTCTTCAGGCCATTCTAGGTTTTCATTTAAAACATGTCATTGGTTTGATGGCGTAGCCCCGAATGCGAAAATTATAGCATGAGATAAAAAAAATAGTAAGTTTCACACGTATTGCATATAACATTTTTCCTACAACCGACATATTAATAAAAATTAATTTCAAAAGTACAATACACCATTGATAAATGTGTTTTCATTGCCTAACAACGGCTACTTTTCACGCACTAGCCAATCAATCAATCAAACCAATGACAGATGCTTGAAATGAAAAACTAGAATAGCCAGAATGATTCATCGCCATTTGAATTCAAAGATAAGGCAGCTCCGATGATTCATAAGACTAGATTTCTAAATCAGAAGGTGGAATGTCGCAGCATTTTTTAAGGGAAAAATTAGTTTTTAGATATCCATGAAAATGAAGACAGTAGAAATTTTGTAATTATTGTAATATTATTATATTATAATAATTATAATATTATTATATTATTAACATATAATATAATTATTAGTAACACTTGTTAAATTTTGTTTCTATTCCATGGCTACCGCTGTTTTTGGGGTGATTTGCTTGATGTAAATCAGAAATTAGATAGAAAAATTACTTTCATTTCAAAGGTTATAGGGCGTCTAAAATTAATTTTTTAGGCGGCTGGTACATAAATTGTTGTTTTTCGTATCTGCTGGCAACCTTAAAGTATCAATTTTTATTTGACATCTGTCAAAGTCAAAATTTTTGGCCGCTAGTTTGTTCATTATTGATTTACATAGTTCATATTAATGTGATTAATTATTTTAGAATATAATAACAAATGTAAGTAAAATTTTAACTATTCCTTTACAAATATCAATGAAAAAGTAATGAATTTGCGAGTAAAAATAGCGGCCGTAAAGTAAATGCGGCCGTAAGGTAAATGCGGCCGTAAAGTAAATGCGGCCGTAAAGTAAATTTTGACAGATGTCAAAAATGGATTTCGGATGAAAATTCATAATTTCTTGTTGTAATCGCCTAAAAAATGCTGTGTGCACCTCGGCTAAAAGTTCTTTTTGGTCCTCATCTGATTTGTAGCCTCGGCTTTGCCTCGGCTGCAAACTTCGGTTTCGGCCCAAAAAGATTACTTTTAGAACCTTGATACACAAATAACTATTGTTTATTGATACAGAGGCAGAATTTTACGCTCTACAACTGTTATTTGAAGCTTTTTACGTAAAATAAATTGGGAAGCAGGAAATTACGAACATATGAGCTGTTTTTTCGCGATTCACTGGTTTGATGCTGGTTCGTAGTGGTTTGAAATTAATCATTTTCGCGATTGAATACGGTTCGAACAATGACGTCACAGTGGAATCGTATTCAATTGTATTTAAACCGACGCCAAGTAGCGGTTTGAAACGCATTTTAACAATAATGGGGGTCACTGGGGGTAAAGAGTAAGAAATTTGAATTGTCAGCGGAGCTAAATATCTTAAATATTCTTCATGCTAATGAATCCAATATCCAAAAAAATTGTGTTGTTATGTATTCAGTACGACATTTCAATAACAATAAAAAAGTTATATATTTCAACATCTCGTAATAGTAACATATTTCACAGTATTATATTAGATTCATCTTTATTTTTATTAATTAAATTTACAAGTATAGCTATTTCACAATTATTCTTTTTTGTTAAAGAAAAAAAAAATTACCAACAAAAATGGCATATTAAAAAGGTTCAAGCCAGTGCATTTCGTCGAATGCTTCAGTTTATGATGTCATTATTGAATACGGTATAATTTTACATGTTCGAGTGTTCTACTCATCATTGTAAATACTATCTGAGTCCAACCAATAAACAAAACAAAAATTAAAGAGAAACAATAGTGTAACCGCGAAACGGATATTTTCAAATATTTTAATATCATGTGTTTGTAATGAATGGCAATATACGCAGAACGCACCGTTTTTCTTAAATTGTGTAGTACATCATAAGCTCCGCCTCTACGAGTACTCGAGGTGTCTCTTCAGTTGAAAACTACTCTAAAACAAGAAACTTAATTCATACTTAAATTTCAGAAAGGCAATCATGATGTTTAAAATATCATCTTATATTAAATTTAATAAAAGATTGTGTCAGACTACCTTAAGGGCCGATTTTTCCACGTCTGCTAAAGTGTCGGTTACATTAACCGTCGGTCGAAATTTTTCGATGCAATATTTTTTCTATTAACCGATGGTTGGCACTTTAATCAGAGTTGGAAAACCGGTCCTTAAGTGATGCTTTTTTAAAAAATAGTGTAAACTATTTTTCTGTCTCGCGAAACATTTATATTGCGGTACGGAGCAATATGTGCAGGTTATCTTTTTATTTTACGCTAATAAATGTTATATTTTAATCAATAGTATTTGCAATTAAACAAGTACAATCATGTACTGAAAACATTGTGATAACTATTCCACTAACTTTAATTTGTATTTAGGGAAGAGAAAAAGGACATGGTGCTCCACAATTTGGTAATAAACTTTCAGATTATGTAGAAATATTACTTTATTATTAACTATTATAAAAACTTGTTATTAAAGTTAAACTATACATTAATTTCTTCTTCCAAGCATGCCTGCATAATTTTTACTTTTAAAGACGCAGCTTTTTGTCTTGGTAATTTGTTGAATATTGGAATTAGAGACATACAAAAATGATAGTATTCATCAGTGGATTCCTGCACTACAGTATTCCCAAACTGTTGCCCTTCAGTACTGTTTTCTTCAGAAAGTATATCGATCTCTAGAAAACAAATTATGCTTAATACTCATATACGCAGACATACTAAAATAAAAGTAATAATTGTTCTGTGTCTATTTTTTAAACATTGAAATATGTTAAAGTCATGTAATGATTAGTAAAGGTAAAGAATACAAAATAAAACATGGAATATTTCTTTTACAAATGATGTTGATAACCTGGTGACAATAATTTCTAATCGTTTAGCAAAACTGAGGTGGGATTCCATAACTCGTAACAACTACAAATAACAACTGCCCTTATCAAAATATCAATTAAAACGTCAAATGACACTATGGCAGAAATTCAAATTTACAATGAATTTAAGCCATTCTCAGATCAGTGTCGAAGTGTAGAGTGTTCTTTATATGTGTTGCTACGTAGCAACCATAAATAACGATTACTTTTATAGAATAGCAAGTAAAATTTGTAGTTTTTATTTGCAAGTGATATCATAACTATTCAAAAAAAAAACGACCGAAGTTATGGAATCTCACCCCTGATATTTTATGTAAAAAAGTAGTATGTTCAATTATTTTCAATTAAATTGTTGATTTAATATTACAATTTAATTACTACAATATTGAATAGATTAAAATGTTGCCCTAGTTATTAAGGTAATATTAAATATTTACCAGTTTTGATATCCATATCTTGTATTACTGTGGTAACATCAAAACCAGAGAATTCTTCAGAAGGCATCTCTGCTGAAAAAAAAATTACTATATATAGTTAGGTGCGCTAGTTTATTTTTATTATTATTTATTATTACTGTTTTGTCAGGTAATTCAAAATTAATTTATGTAATATTGTTCACTTCAACAGTAATTTCAAATAATAATAAAAATAAACTAACGCATCTAACTTGACAGATAAATTCGTTAAACATTTGTTTATTTTTCTCTCACTTCCTACTTCCATGGCTACCGCTATTTTTGGGGTGATTTATGCTTAGAGTATAGAAAACTACTATAGAGGGAGCATGAAGTGCATTTGTAGGCATTGAAGTTGATTGCATGGAACGGAAGGGGGATCACTTGGCGGTCATGTTAGTATGAACGATACTACAACACATTTAAATGCATTTACACAATATTTTCTTTTATTATTAATACAAAAACACAATATATTCACCATCCTTTAAATAAAATTAATTTATTTAATTCTTGTCTTCTAGTTTTAGACGCATCAGGTTACCTATTCTGTAACTTATATCACTAGTGATACGCGTTCAAAATTGTTATAATCTGACTGCCATCTAGCGGTTTTTGAGTGCAACAGGGAATATGACGTCACTCATTTTGTAAACGATTCACTAGCGCGAAGGGTAGTGATATATTCATTTCACTAGTGTTATAATGACGTTTGGTTTGTGCGCTTGGCGGTTTTGTTTCAAATTTGAGTGGTGACATTTTGTGAAAATTACTAAAGAGAATCTTGAAATTAAGCAAATGTACGCAATTGACAATAAACACAATTTTGCACAATTTGACAGTTGTGTCAATGAGTAGTGCCAACTCAAAAATTATTTTACTAAAACTTTCAAATACAAAAGTTCCTAAGATTACAACATTGAACAGTTGACACGAGACGTCAAACAATATAACAATTCAAATCGTTGAAAAGTTATAGAATGGGTACCCAGGTACATTTTTTACAATATAATAAAGTCGGATTATTGTGTATTTTGATTTTCAAGTGGTCCTTGATTATATATGTGATTTTTTAATTTCTCAAAAATACTACGATTTATATAGTATTTTAATACAGATGATACTAAATACAAAGTATTAATTTTTTTATTTAAATAATGCCCATGGCTCTCATGCATTGCTTGTTTAATTATTTTTTCGGTTGTTTTGCATATATTTATCACATCATCGGATGGATAAATTAGTCCTCCAAAATCTTTTGCAACTATAAATTGTAAATCTCTTTTATTTTCGTCAGGATATTGTTCCAGAGCACTGACACACTCTTCACAAAAAATTTGTTTTTTTAGTTGACGAACAACAAATCCACTTATGTATGCAACTATTGTAATATTAAATGTCGATAATGGGGTATTCCAAGTTTTTTCATTTTTTAATATGTTATTCTATGCATAAAAATATTAGACCCGTATTTTTTCTTTTCGCCGAAAGGTTTCAAACATGCCAGAAATAAATTTTTAAAGTTTCAATAAATTACACCCTAGAAAATCGGCCGTGCGTGTGACGTCACAGGCACTGAGAATCAGCTGAGAACATCATTCGTAGGTCAGAGGCGTGGCGCGTTCGAACAAGAGCCAATAGGCTGACGCGAGTGCCTTCTTTGTCACAACAAGGCTGATACTGAATTTTACGTACTCGATTCAAATGCATTACAATTTCATTTTGATATTATGGTATTAAAAATCAGAAAAATGATGATTATATTCACTTTAATATTACTTATATATGGTAAACAATGATATCCAATAAGAATTTCTTTAAAAGCCGTAGGCTTGGAATACCCCATTCTTGTGGATTAGCCTCATAAAAATGATCAGATTCGTCAAATACTGGCAAATGGTCATCTAAAATTCTAAATTTGTTCGTAGAACAATTTATAATGTTTATAGCATTACTAGCTTTTATAGATGAAGAAACATGTAGGAAACTAATTTCTTCTAATGGAATACAATTTCCTCTCGCATTTGACTTTAATTCTGTATGAATTAGAATTTTTTTGTATGCAGAACAAAATTGTCTAGAAGTAGGGTTATTATTGAACCCACCTTGTGCCCGAATTGATGAAAACAACATTTCTAGATGGTCTTGGTTAAGTTTATATGTTGGAATATATTTTAAAATAGAATTTTCAATAATTAAATCTTCATATAAACTTTTTAAACTATATATGCACGTTAAAAGCCAATAAATCCTACTTTTCTATTTGATAACGTAAGTTTTGTACCATCCTTGAATTTTAAACTTTTTATATATTTTTCACATAAATTTAAAGTATCGAAAACAGCTACTGCATTACTTTGACAGAGTGCCTTTTTTAATCCAAATTGCCAAATATTCTTACTATTCAAAATGTCAAAAAGGTTATTAAAATTACGAATAAATTCTATTGTTCCTTCACAATTCTGAAATTCAGGTAATTGAAGTTTATTGCAACAAAATTCTAATGCAGTTGCTGTTGAAGAACTTAGTAACTGTGCAGCCAAACGAACTTTCATGATTTGTTTTCGGTAATCCGTATGTACTTTTTTTATTTTATTGGCTAAATTTAGCCCTTCATTTGCTTGAAGTTCCTGCACGCAAACAACGTAATTCCAATTAATAATTCTGTCTCTATCATCGAAAAATATTTTTTTGTCCCCAAAAGCATTTCTTACATTTTTTAACATATGGCATGGATCCGGGTATAAGCAGACTTTTTGATTTGTATCTGGATGATTAAACCAAGAATTTTTTTCGAGATCACAACCTAATTTTTTTAACATTGACATATTTGATGCTGCTCCATCAAAAGTTACAGAAATTATTCGCAAACCTTCTTCTTGGCATTTACTTAAACAAATATTGATTAAACTACATCTTTGGTCTGCATTTACTCCATCGACTAAAAAATATGCGACAGGTATTTTCCATGAATCGTTTATACAAACTACAAGAAAAACAAGAGCATCTTTAGCTTCACATGAAGAATCATCGTTATTTTCAACACCAAAATTAACATAACCGTAATATTTTTTGCCATCAAATTCTATTCTTCGACGAATAGATATTTCGTCGATGCACAAACTAGCAACTAAAGGGTGATCGGAATAGTCACATCTAAATTTAATTGCAGTAAATGCTTCTGAAGTAAACCCAGGTTCTCCATTTACAGAGCTGTACCACTTAGATATTGTTTTTGGGTGTGGTAAACAAGAATTGAATGAAGAACGCACATATCTATATGCACTCGGTGAATAAGTTTTGGCTTTTTAAACTTTTTAAAACATTTGATAAAGTCGCGATTTTTTTTATATTACGACATCTGCTTTGCTGCAATAAATTAATTCTTTTCCTATATTTTAGTTTCATATTACGCATTTGTTTAAGCAAAGATGATTTTGTTGGAGACAGCTGTCGGCGGATCCTGTTTAATGGCGAAAAAGATGTCTTACGTGACACTAATTTTCTGATGGCTTATGTACTTTGTGTTGGAGCCGGAAGAATATTAGAAGTACTCGTACTTGCCACGTCCAATTCAGCAATTTCATGTGATGTACAAGTTGCTTGAGAAATATTTGTAACTTGTGCTGGTAATATCGGTGTAATTCCGCTAACTGTTACCTCTGATGCTCTTACAACATTTCTTCGTGGGGGTTTTTCTTTCTAAAAAAAAAAAATAAATTTTTTTTTTGTAAACTCTGCTGGTAAAAAAAATACCTTCTGTAAATAGGTCGGAAATGACGGAAATATTGTGGGTACAGCTGTTTCCCGAAGTCTTACACAAGACAATGATGTTCTATCGAACGACTGCTCCGTAAAATGTTCCGAACACACAATGCTTGTGTTGTTTGGTTCCCAACCAACTCTTCTTACGGCTTTCACCTAAGCCGCTCGTCTTTCTAGATTTTTCGGAAATCTGTAATATTATATATATTTTTAGAAATTTTTCATAAAAAAAAAATAATTTATAAATACTGAAAATAGATTAAAGGCCAATCTTTTTAACTCCTAATGAGTACGTAGCATGCCGTAGAATCTTACAGCGTAGAATTGCTTTAGTGCCGAAGTGCCATATTGCCGAAATGCCACAATGCCGAAAGGTACCCCCACCACCAATGCCATAGCGTAGAATCAGAATATACCTATAAATTAATATATATATCGCTGGAGTGCTATCTCTCCCCAACATAACAATCTCTGTCCTTGTCATTCAGTATGTAGTCACACAACAGCGCGTGCGCAAAGTAACTGTCCCTGTTTAAAATATTTGAAATGTATTGAAATATGAATATGTATATTATTTTGAATTATTTAACAGAGTTAAATTAGAATTGTTTTTATTTTTATCTTCAGAAAAATGAGTACCACAAAGTTAGAAAATTACATTTCTTAATTTACTATGGCAGGTAAGATTAACATTATGTTTTTTTCAAAAAAGATTAGATTAACCTTTACTACAGGATTACAGCAATATAAATAATAATTGAACACTTCCTAAAATTAAGAATAAAAATACAAAAGGATTTGAAAATCTGAATTTGAACAACTGCAATTATACTTATTATTACTGGAGCTTCTGCACCACACAAACAACATTTCTTACCACTTTTACCCGATTTCATTTTTATTTGAATACTTTGAATACTTGAAAACTCATTGACAGTTCATAGATATATTCATATTCAAAATTTGAAGAAACAATTCTTGACCAATAGAATCACAGATAATCGGCGCATACTCAAAGCACTCAAACTTGACAACGGTGCAAACATATATATGTCTGCACTGTGATGTTTGGACCATCTCTCTGTCCTTTCCAGCGGTATATATATTTATAGGTATATTAGAATCAGCTAGTGCCATGATGCCGAATCCGGGTTGAAATAGGAAAGGTCGAAATGATTTCCAACGTTCTCAGGTCAACTTTACAGAGAACTGTAATGTTTAAATATCCCCTACTACCCCACAGAGTGCATTGCGGTGCATTATATGTATTTTTTCTCAAGTACACTCACACAAAAATTTCGATCTAATATTGAAGATTGATATAATTATTTTATTAAAATTGATTAATTAAGTTCCGATGTCAATGTTTTAAAATCAGGAGTATAGATTATACTACAAAGAAAAGTTTTTAGATTAAATTCCTAATCTAGAACAGGATTTCTCAAACTTTTCACTTTTTCATCTTTTAAAGAAAAGCAAATTTCTTACGGGAATGTATGAATCCCTAGAATCTTCAAACACCGTATTGCTCAAATCCAGAATTCCGTGTCCCAGAATCTTCAAAACAAGAATGTATGTATCCTCGAATCTTCAGTCCCAGAATATGCAAATCTAGAATCCATAATAGTACCCAAGCGCGTCGCTAGATGGCACAAAGCTACTAATGCTGCATTACTGCCACCATAACTGATACGGACGAATAGTGAACTGCTGTTTACCCGTGCATTTAAAAATAATATACAGTTGTTCCAAAAATAAAATTTAAAATCCGAACCCGATTTTCATAACAGTAGGGTACTGTAAAGTGGCTATTTATATTAAAACAGTTTAGTTTAATATTAGTTGACAGGTAACGTATGTAGATAACCATAAAAAAAAAACAAAACCGTACCAATTGCAAAAATAATAAATGATGTAATGTTGATGAAGCGGTCATACAAGTAAACATGCTTTAAAAAGCAAATATAGTCATTAACAATCAAAAATTGTATATAAAGTATTATGTATTCTTCGGCAAGCGACCAAGAACTGAAGATTATAGTAATGTGATAAAAAATTATAGCGATGGACAAAATAGATTACACTTCGAGTGAACAGAAGAACATTTAATTCCTTATTATATATCATTGAAGAATACTATATAACAACAACTGTTTTTGCAAGTAGTTGACCAAATAGGTATTTTGCAACATCAGAATCAAATATGTAGGTAGGTTAGTGTATGTGTATTATTTTATATTAATTTTATTCCAATAGATTATAAATTTTCAGATCAATTTATAATAGATTTGACGTTGATATATAACAGGTTCGAGACAAGCGGCCGAACATTTAGTTTTCAAAGTAAAACATTTTATAAAATGGCCCTCTGGTAATTATGATGAGGTCGTAAAAGATGATTTTAAAAGAATATCCAGATTTAGGAGTTATTGACTGCTTGTACGTATACCCGAACCTAAGGAATTAGGTACCTCACTTCAATTTAAAGTATTTGAGAGTGTAGTATTATTTTAAATACTTACAGTGCTTTATGCAGTATATATTCGCAACAACATGATATAATTGAATTCGATTTAGAAAAGCAAGCATATAGATGAGTAAACGTAGATCATGACGGAAGGAATATGGAATGGTGCAACAGAATAGAAGAAATTGTGCAACTTTGCCATTATAATACATTTATATATACTTTTCATCAATAAATAATGCATATTTTACAAAATCATGTGGTATTGTGTATTATACTGTACAAAAAAATTAAAAATATATTCTTTACACGGTATTGATGTACAGTCGTCTTTTCAACCCGTGTCAGACGGTGAATTGTTTTACAATGAATATGAGAAGATTGTAGTAATATTAATTATTTAACACATTATTGAAAAAAACTGTAAAATTATTTACCTACAAAAATTAGTAAGAAATAAAAATAATATACAGGCACATATTAATTTATTTAAATCCATAATACATATCACTCACATTGAAATTGTTATTATAATTGTTCATATTGCTAGATATTGTAATAAATAGTTATTTAAGATACAATTGCAAAAAGACAATTAATTGTATTCCTGATTTTATAACCCTCGTGTTATAAATTTAACCACTAATGCAATTAAGTATAACTTTTTGCATTTGTATCTTACAACATTTTATCTACGATTGCGCAAATTTGAGCAGAAAACTTATTTTTTTCTATAGCAGATGTTAAAGTGTAATTTTATCAACTCAAAATAGTGGATAAAGTAGCACTTTAACCGCAAGGGTAGATAAAGTAACACTTTAACAGCAAGGGTAGATAAAGTACTTTAACTTTTGTTTATTAGAAGTACATTTCCATAACAACGCACACTACTGACATTTTAAAATTGTTCTTAAATATAAATTAAATTTTTCTAATTCTTTTCTCTTCAAAACCTGCTATAGAAAAAAATAGAATTTTATACACGACGATAAAATTAAATTATCGACTCGCGAAAAATAATTCACTCGCGATTATATCGCTCGTGAATTAACACTTTCCGCTTGTCGATAAAATATTATTTTATCGTCTTGTATAAAAAATAACTATATATTGTGACACTAATGACAGTAAATTATTGCTAAGCCCAAAATCTTAAGTAACCATGATTTCTATAACAATTGTATTTATAAGGAAAAAAGTGCAATAAAGTATCAATAATGATGTACTTTTTGAACGATCGTAGATAAACAAAATTATCAAACATAATAATTACTTTCACTCTTCCTAGGTTAGGATAAACCATATACCTATTAGTAATATACCGCTGACCCCCTATCTTCCCAATGTAATTGCCATACGTTCAAGAAAGCGTAATAGAGATATATCTTGCATCGCACAAAGCTGTTACAGTGCACTTGGTGCGCATGCTCATCACCCAAGAAGATAGTGTTTCAAAGACACATTTAATATTTAAATAAAATAAATAAATATAGAAATTTGAAGAAAATAATGAATTATTGTACATAATACTGTAATAATCATTTAATATTGTTTATTGATAATAAAATTACAATATCGCGAAATTTCGCTTTGTCATATCGTGCAAAGTACACAAAACGTAGCTTAAAATATTTAAAATTTCGCGCTGTAGTAATTTTATTATCAATAAACAATATTAAATGATTATTACAGTATTATGTACAATAATTCATTACTTTCTTCAAATTTCTACATTAATTTATTATATTTTAAATATTAAATGTGCCATTGAAACACAATCTTCTTGCGTGTTGAGCATGCGCACCAAGTGCACTGTAACAGCTGTGTGAGATGCAAGATATATCTCTATTACGCTTTGTTGAACGTATGGATCGCGGAGGATCAGCGGTATATTACTAATAGGTATATGGGATAAACTGACAGTTCACTAGTTAGTTATTTTTGTCGCAAGCAGATGCAGGGTCGTAGGTATTTTTCTCTCCTGCAGATTGGGAGAATTGAGAGTGCGCGCATGTATTTTTCAAAATAAGACGAAAGTCGTACATGTCATACAAACAATTATATCGCTTGTAGCTCGCGAACAAAGTAATATTTATATAAAATATTTCACTAATACTAATTAATCAATGCATATTTTTATATTCTTCACTTCAACAATGATTGATACAATCACAGATACAATTTTGAAGTTTTCGCAACGCTATCTGTTACTTTTGTTATTTTTATAATATACCCTAAAAGTTATATAATTCATATTGAATATGTATTACGAAATATAAACAGTTTATAGACTACGTCAATAAAATTATGAGTAAAATATATTATTTTATAATACACGTATTTATAATAATAAAAATAAATTAAAAATACATCATTTGATATATAAAAATTTTATTTGAGAGTTAGTATACAAAAAAAAAATGTTAATGGGATAGGAAAAATTATGTATTTAATATTTATAAAAAATATATATTATTTACTATTATATATATGGTAACTGATTCCAAATTTGTAAAAGTACACATGTTGGTGAATCGGAAGACGTAGCATGAGGAATTCAGTTGTAAATTCTTAAATGCCAAAATTTACAAAGTAAAATTCTTCATTTTTACCTCCCGCAACCCTAGTAAGGAAGGTATAGGATCGTGCTGAAAATCGCATATCTAGATGTTAATGAATAAGCGCGTTTCAAGGGCACTGTAGTCCGATAATAACATTTTCACGATGTTGTCTTTGTGAGTTTGTGTTTCTAACAAAAAAATTGCCAAAATGCATTTTTTCGCAAAATATGTTATCAAAAGAAAATATTTAATTAGAAGTAATTTATTGTAATAAATAATAAAAAACTCTAATTACAATAATAAAACATTCTTAATTTTCTTAAATTTACAGTCTAGGTGTAAAATAATAGTATACTGTGTTATTAAGAGTAAAAGTGATGCCTCGCATGCAATTGTCCGACTCGCTTCGCTCGTCGTGCAAACTTCCATGTTCACCACACAAAGTATCACTTTTACTCTTAATAACACAATATACTATTATTTTATAATGACAAGTTAAAATAACAAGTTCATTATAATAAATTCTTATGCCTGGTCAGTTATATTTAGTTTCCCAGTAAATTTATTTTAAATTTCGATTGTCAATAGAAGGATTACATATTATTAACTGGGAAAATAAATTTCGCTTTATCATATCATGCATAGTATATAAAACATAACTTAATAGTTATTTACGATACAAGTGGGGTATAGACATTATTAACGCACGTATTGTGAATTGCCCTACGAGCCCGTAGGGCGAGTTAGGGTAATCACATAGTGCGTTAATAATGTAGTACCCCACGAATATCGTACAAAGTTTTATATATCACCGTTAATATTGTTTCAAAATAGCTTCACTTTGATAAAAAATAAATTAATCAAGAAGACGATAGGATCTATTTTGTTTGAAAATCACAGAAAAGCGTTAGTAGTCTATGATCGTGTTAATTTGTATAATTGTTCAAATTGTGTTGTTAATATTTATAAACAATAAATAATATCTTTTCTTGAATTTGTGAGTTGTCAATTTCATTACCGCACTAGTGTGGTAATAATTTCATTAAAGCACTCATTGGGCTAACAAGTCCATTACATAACTAAAATGAGTGCGATATGGTATAACTTATCCCACGGTGATATATAAAATATTTTAAATTTCGCGATGTAGTAATTTTATTATCAATAAACAATATTAAATGATTATTACAGTGTTATGTACAATAATTCAATACTTTCTTCAAATTTCTATATTTATTTATTATATTTTAAATATTAAATGTGACTTTGAAACCCTATCTTCTTGCGTGTTGAGCATGCGCACCAAGTGCACTGTAACAGCTGTGTGCGATGCAAGATATATCTCTATTACGCTTCCTTGAACGTGTGGACCGCGGAGGATCAGCGGATGATCAGCGGTATATTACTAAGAGGTATATGATGATGACTACCACCACCATATTCGTGGAAGGTAGTTTTGAGTATATATTAATATAAGAGCCTCTAGCGGACAAACGCTGAAACTTTTAACATTGTAGTATATGGAAGGAACAATTTACGCAGTTTTCTCAAGAAGTTTGACAAAACTGATAATTTTTCTTGTTGAATATTGCAATAAAAGTTATTTTCTATGTCTTGAGATAGAAATGAATACTTTTATTAATTTTCTTCGTAATGAAATATGATATCTAAAATCAGAAAAAAAATGCATGCACAATATGAATTAATTATGACAAAGTGGTAAATAATTTCAACTGAAAATTGTATTCATGACAGTTCAACCATCAAAGATTGTGCATACAAAATTTCGTGGAATTTAATTCAACCATTTTTGAGAAAACTGCGTAGAAATTTAGGTCAATTTTGAACTAAAATCGTACACTAAAAGCAGTAAGGTTACGCGCCCTTAAATTATGATTTTAACATTAGTTACTGTTTCATATAAATAATGTTACTGATTTTAGTGAAAACTGATATTTTATAGTTAACGTAAGCCATCGTATAGGCAGTTTGCACATTTCGGAATTCAGCACCTCTAGCGGCACATTCGGCAAAAGTATTATGGAAACATGGGAAATGCGGTAATCTGATTCGTGTTTGACATCTCATAAGTAATCAAATTTAGAATGGAAAAGGAAGTACATTTTGGATTTTTGCCCGTTAAATATGAAGATTATACATCGGGAAATATTGATAAAGGGAAGAAATTATTTAACGCGGGACATGTGATGTGATTTTAGAATTTTAGTTAGATAATACAAGACGTGTCACACACGGAAATTGTGAATGTATAACGGGAGCATCTGGACGATGTAAGCACATTTCTGCTGTTGTGTTCGCCATAAATGAGGAAGATTCTTCATCAAAGACAAACCAAGCTAGTAAATAGAAACAACCTTCAATAGCACAAGCGGTTAAGGCAAAATATTTGAAAGGAAAAAAATTTGAAGAGTTTCCATTTAAAAAAAAAAATGAAAAAATACGAGCCTTATAAATTTAATTTAACTGATCTTTCAAGTATTCCATGTATGCTTAGAGATACATTAAATGCTGAAAATTCTAAAGAAATAATTCTTGAGAGTGTCAGGTGATATCAGATTTGATATTTAACAATTTTTAATTTTCAGTTTTTTTCTGCTTTACTTTATTGTAGCTCAAAAATGATCTCTTATTTCGCGACAAGAATCATCAGTAGTTCTAAATGAATTATATACGAAACCAATGCAAATACCTTTAATACAATAATTTTTGGAAATTCTGTTAATATATGTTTCAAAACTTTTTTTGATAAAAGCTTATGGGCCAATGAAAGAAGATTCAGAATAACTGAATAACAGCGTCTAGATGTTACTCTGTTTTTACCTATTCTAAAGACTGGGGCAACAAATGTCAAAATTATTATTTTTCGAAAAAATTCACAAGTAAATATACAGAGCATGGCATAAAATGGGAAATACTAGAGCTGCTTATTCTCGGTGTGCTAGTAATTTACATTTTATAATTTATAACAAGTTTTGTTCTTAAGGAAAAACCATGTTGTTAAGGAAACAGGGTTAGTGGTTTTTCAAAGTGTCCTCGGCAGTGTCTCCTGATGGAATTGTGATGGATGGGGACAATCTTTCTCCTAATTTTTTGCTTTTACTATTTATATGACAAACTTTTAGGTAAATCATACACAGCAGTAGAAGTAATTAAATACTGTTCATTTATACATGAAGAAAATGGGCAATTAAAATTAAAAAAGAAACATGCTTATTACGCCCAAATTCAGATATGTATGGCTGTATTAACACAGCACATAATTTTAGATGTTCTAGCATTCGCATTCATTGCAAATATATTATTAAAAACAAGTATTAACAGTATAATTATGATTTGCTTACAGTAACTAACGCTACTAACACAGCAATTTACACTTCTATGACAGTTGATATAGGGTTAATACATGATTGTTTCCATAACGTTAATGCAATTTTGTCCGTTAGTCGGCGCTGACTACTAATGTGCAAACAGCCTATTGTTATTGTATTGTAACTCTACCCCGTGAACCTCAGATGGCAGTAGTTCCTTGCTGCCCAATTGATCAATTGAGTTACGCTTCTCGTTATGTTAATGTATTGTGGATGCCATCTGTGTTCTAGTCCAGGTCCTAGCTATTACCTCCCCTCCCCACTTCAATCGTAAAAAATCCTATCAGCTGTCACAGGCATGGACCCTGGATTCTGGATACTTTTAAGGTTAGAAAAATGTAATAAAGATGGTCCTACTTTATCAAAAATATTTTAATAAATATATTTTTAACTTTTAGGAGAAAACTAGATTTATAAATTTAATTGCAGGTTTATTGAATAAATCTAATTATAAGTTGTTTTGATACAACTGTCATTCAAATAATTGTAAAGTGCAAATGTATTTCAAAATATTAAGAAATGTTGTTAAACATCGAAATTATTACACAGTTAGTTCACAGAACTTTCTACAAAAAAATGTTGAAATGCAAGAAAAGTTAGTTAAACAAATACAACAAAAAATAAAAATGACTGGACCTATAACTGTAGCGCAGTATATGAAGGAGGTTTTAACTAATCCTTTTGGAGGATATTATATGAATAATGATGTCATTGGTAATAGAGGAGATTTTATAACATCTCCGGAATTAGGACAATTATTTGGAGAGGTATGTTATTGACAGAAAAAATTATTTTAAAACTATTATTATAGATGGTTGCAGTTTGGTTTATAAACGAGTGGAAGAAAATTGGATCACCAAAACCTTGCCAGCTTGTTGAATTAGGGCCTGGAAGAGGATCCCTATGTCAAGATGTGCTTAAAGTAAGAATATTTAGTAAACATTAATTTATTCTGCATTATAAGCTAAATAAAATTCAGTAAATAGCTCATTATTAGTTTTACATCCCGTTATCTAGGTAAGGGAGGTTTAGGGACTATACTAATAATCACGTATCGAAATTAAAATTTAATGCTTTTCAAAGATCCTGCAACCCAATATTGACATTATTACAGGATATCTGTGTTATAGCGTTTGGGATTGGGATACATTAAGTGCACTCGAAATTTTTTTGTGACGTTATGCTCAACACTGATGTCGTATTGGAATTGTTCGAGTACCGAGTAGGTAAAGCCACCCCAATCAAATACTTGAAGCACTAAGAGCACAAGGAAATAGCGGGACCAAGCTGTGTTATAGAAACTATCTAGTATGGTATTCAGATATTAGATAATAACAGTGAACTTATTAGAAATACAAATACTCCGGCAAACCATATATATGTTTTTAAAGAATAATTTTACTATGTAGAACTTGATTTGTTGTAATACATATCACAAAAAGGATAAATTTTGTTTTCTGCTGAAATAATTTCCTTGCCTCCATAAGGTTAATTTTATGTATAATGTGTATTTTCATACATAATTATTATTTTACTGTACTTTTGTACATATAAACATTAGTACTCACTTCATCATTGTTGTATTTGTTTATTACTAGTGATAAGATCGTTTACTTTAGGCTTTTTTCTATATTACTTTAACTCTTTTTCAATATTTTCCTCATAATGTTTGAAAAGTAATCATTTCTTGAATATTTGAATTGTTCGCGTCTTTCAAAGTTAATAATTGCTCTACTGGTAGAGACGGTGCGGTATTTGTTTCACTGTTACCGTTTTCGATTGGTATGCGCTGAATACACTCAGTGCACACTGCGGGCAACTGTCGTTTTCGACTGGGATTTCCAGTGCAACCGAGCAACCTTTTTCGTATTTGATTGGACCAGGTATTTTGCCCTCAGTGCACACTCATTGCAATAAATACTGCACCCTCTCTACCCGGAGAGCAATTATTTTCCAACACTAAAAGGCGCGAAAAATTCAACAATGCAAGAAATTATTACTTTGCAAACATTACCTGAATCTTCTCTTTCATGTAGTGATGAGGAAGGTATTAAAAAAGTGTTAAAGCAATACTGAAAAAGGCCGAAAGTAAAAACAAATCACTGAAGTAATAAACAAATACAACAATGATGAAGTGAGTACTGATGTTAATATATTCGATTAGTTTCTGATTGGGGTAGCTTTTCTTGCTCGACACTTGGGCAATTCCAGTGCGACACCAGTGGCAAGCATGACACCACAAAATAAATTTCGAGTGCACTCAGTGCATCCCAATCGAAAACGATGTATGTGTGCACTGAAAGCAATATACCTGGTCAGTGGCGGCTCGTGCTACATATTTGTGAGTGGGCTGCAGCAAACAAAAACGGAAATAAAATATTAATCAAAAGAATTAAATTTAGTTTTAATTTAAATTTTAAAGGAATAGACGTCTTTCCTTTTTCGGCAAACTTATCCATTAATTGTTCATTGTTGTTTCGTGGGAATAAAATTTCGGGTTTATTTACCTTTAAATGTAACAAAATCTCTCACTCTAGTTTCAGTTTAAATTTTTTTACCACGATCGTCCGCAAACAGCAAAATCGGAAAACAAAATGAAGCATTATTTTGTTGTTACTACCACAAATCCAGCTGTTTCTTATATTTCTTTATTAAATTGTCTTTTATACGATTTACCGCGACTTTTACTTGAAATTCCTATGTTTAGTAAGCAGGTTTAACTGCCAATTGTTCCTGATAAATAAAGTTTTGTAAACTAATTATATAATAGAATAAGTACATTTATTTTGAATTATGTTTTTAAACTTTAAAGTCGAAATTAATTTAAGGTAAATTTTAATTTGTAAATATTCGTATTGCTACTGTTGTACAATAATCAATTTTAACAAATACGAAGTAAGCGTGAACTGCTCCAGATATCTGCTTATAAGTTGCAGATTTTGCAGCTCGTATCGACCATAACATTGTGTACACAGAACTCATTCCGATAGTAGACGACGTCTATCGAATCGCGTAAAATACTGTAGCAGAACACCGTAATTAGTCAGCTAAATTGTGAATGTTGCTAGGCGACTAAAGTATTCAGTGATCGGTTGACTGATTGTATCACGTCTCAGCGCACTTGCGCTTATTAAACCACAATATAATGTAAAATATAAAGAAGTAATTTTATTATTTGATTTTATATATAATTTAATAATGTATTTTTATGATTAACTAATAATGCGCAGTTTTATTTAAAATTTTTGGTGGTTCTGCAGCTCTGTAACACTTAAGGACGAGCTGCCACTGTATCTGGCCCAATCGAATACGGAAAATGTTGCTCGCTTACACAGGAAATCCTAATCGAAAACTATAGTTGCCCGCAGTGAGACCCGATTGTATTTTATTTTAAAATCTAATAGATATAAAGGAATCTGGTTTTATGACAACTCAGACACATATTTTACTTAGTTTTCTCAAAGTCTCGTTATTGTAAGGTTGCTGGTAGTATACCAGACCAAACTGTAAAACACAGTACACCTACAGAAATTGGGGTATCTACTTGTGGCTAAATCTATATGCTAGAACTATCTCTAAAATATTCAAGGAGGTGCTGAAACGGATTCAGAATAAATTTTATTAAAATTGACTGTATATGCTTTGTAGTTTTTTACAAATGTACTATTAATAAAACCATTATTAAAGTAATTATTTACAATATATTGACTACTGAACTCCTAGCGACTAACCGCCTTCCAATAAGATGCGCGCCTAACCGAATGTTAAATTCTTAAACCGATACATGCTCCTAAAAATCAGTTGAGTACCGATAACTTACCAGTACATATCTACTGGTATAATTACCTATAATGCCTTTTTTGTATCATGTGCATGCAAAACGAACCAAAAAGTACCTGTTTAGAAGGAGCAAAACGCGTTTTTGTTCCCTTGAGATACTTTGCTACCGCTCCAACTCTGTTTTGCTTCCGCTTTCGGAAAATATTGAACCTACAAATAAACTATGGACCACACACCGCTCAGATTGTACGATGGTAACGAAACTACAAAGCGAATAAATATTGAACAAATGTAATATTAAATTTAACTCGTCTTTTTGTAAATAATTTATGTAAGTAGTAAAGTAAATTTGAAAAATAGGAAATTAAACGTATAATAGGCGTGCATGCAATCGCAAGCCGGATTCACATTGAATCAAACATTGTGACCTAACAGTGTTTGCTAATATATATTTTAATATTTGTTAACAACAAACAGTAGAATATTTTGAGACCTAATATTTCGCTAAGAATATAAAAAATTGAATGTTTCATCCATTATCGACAAACGGACGCAGCAATTAAATTTTGTTCCTCTAAAAATAAGCCACATCAATTTTCATATCATTATCATAAAATCGCGCTGTATGCACACTTCCTTCAAATCAATAAACAAAAGCCAATGATCGATCCTCTTCTGCACACGTCCACAATTACACTTCGGATTCTCCAAATTACATTCCCATTTAACGGTATTATATTTGCATCTAGTCACTCCAGTTCTAACATTATTCAAAGTTCATCAAACTAGATAGAGAAGTTTAGCATTTGCAGATAGTTCTTCCTTTTTGTCATTCGCAGAAAACTTTTTCTAGAATTTACTCGTGTTCGCTACCTATAAGATGTAACCAAACATAGGATACCGGTTTCTTTCTACTCCAATTTATCTTTGAATTTGAGGTACTGCTAGCTTGTTTATTTTTCAAGTGAAAGGGGCATACTTGAGTTTGTTAGGATTTCGATTTAGGAAGTTGCCATAGTATACTGCGAGCATTTTGAGGGATTGATAAGTTTGCTCACTTGTTTTGTATTATTTTAAGTACTTTACCATTTTTTGGTATAGCAAATATTTGATGAATAAATATAGTAATTGTACAGGTATTCAAACATTTTGATGATCTCTCCAACATGAGCGTACATTTGGTAGAAGTAAGTCCCCATTTGAGCAACATACAAGCCCGTAAATTATGTTTAAGTTCTCAACAAGTTGAATCTAGTTTATGTTACCAAAAAGGTACAACAGCCTCAGGAACTTCTATAAACTGGTACAAAAAATTGGAAGATGTTCCTCGAGAATTTTCTCTTTATATAGCTCATGAATTTTTTGATGCCTTACCCATTCAAAAGTTCCAGGTTTGTATGATACGAAAACTTTACCAATATATTTTATAGTAATATATTTTTAGAAAACTCAACATGGATGGAGTGAAGTATTAATTGATGTAGACGAAGTTAATAAAAATAAATTTAAATATGTTCTATCCAAAACAGACACTTTGGGGAGTAAATTATTATTAAATAAAAATGACAAAAGAGACCATGTTGAAATATCGAGAGATTCAATTGCAGTTGTTAAACATCTTGCAGAAAGATTGGAAGAAGATGGTGGAATCGCATTGATAGCAGATTACGGGCATAACGGAGAAGGCACTGATACTTTTAGAGTAAGATAGCGTTAATTTAAAATAACTTAAACTAATAAAAATATTTAATAGGCTTTCAAAGAACATCAACTTCATGACCCTCTTCTAAATCCAGGATTAGCAGATCTTACAGCTGATGTAGATTTCAAATTGTTAAAATCCGTTGCCGAAATCGATAATAGAACTATTGGTTTTGGACCAGTTACTCAACGGAAATTTTTAGAATCGCTAGGTATATTTATAAGAGTCGAACAACTATTAAAACATGCAAATCCAGAACAGAAAAAAGCTTTGAACTTTGCACTTCAGATGATGACTGACGAAGATAAAATGGGCAATAGATTTAAATTATTATCTCTATTTCCCGAAGTATTGAAAAATCATCTTACTAAATTCCCAGTTGCTGGATTTACATAAGAATGTATATATATAATGTAAATAGTGGTATAAATAATTAAACATTGTGATATCTAAAAATTTTATTTATACAAAAATAACACAAAACTGTAGTCCACAGAAAATGAATTGTGTATTGTAAGCAGTTTTAAAAATTGTATCTTGTTTAAAAATGAATTTTATACCAAAATGGCTTAAAATGAATACTTGCGACACAAGTATTTAGTACGGGTGTATAGACTATGTCAGTGTTAGTAACATTCAATTCACTCACTATGCTGTTACTGCAACAGGAATTAAACTAAATGCAAATTCATTATGATAGACTACCTTGAATTTCGATTAAAATTACAAATCCGAAATCGAAAATTAAATTTCAAGGAGCAATCACAAATTTATTCCCCCTCGTGTGTACATTTATAAAAAATAAATACCTAACACGTAATAATTATATAAATTTTGCATAACTTTTATAAATTCAAGGATATCCATAAGGACCATCCTTTATTTAAAACAGTGGAATCATTTATAAAATTTACTAACCACATACAAATTAGATGAAGATTGAGTTTGATTAAACTCTGCACAGTGCCATTAATTGTTGATCATTAATTCACTTTATACTTACAATTATATATATAATAAATATTTGAAGATTCTAACAACAGATTTTAACACAAAATCATACAACACAAATCAATCTTACATTCACACAAACAATTATACAGAATCCCCCATCATCCGCGATACACGTCAGCCACCTACAAAAATACACACAACTTTACCCTGACCAAGGAGAGAACCACGGAGCGTACGCACGGATATCTTTGGTTCTTTGAGGAATATGAAACACTAAACTTATTCCATCTACCAGTCGAAATACCTGTGCTGTAATGATCAAGGATTATATTGTCACATTCTCTTCCAAACGATAACGAAACAAGAGCAAAATAATAAATTAAACCAATGAAAGAAACGAAGGAACAAATGTCCAAGTGAATATGAAAGAATCGTGATGTCACTCTGCCATCTTGAGCTTTTGTATGCACGTGGAGACAAGCTCCACTTCAGGTAACACGGGTTTCTCGTTAGGGTGTTCCAAGTGCACGTTTTCCAGTGACTTAGACTTCTTAATGTTACTTTGTACTTCATCGGTGGCAACGCTCACTACGGCGTCTATAACCGACGCCACGAGACTAGTGCCCGTTGTTTCGTTGACATCTGCGTTCTCGCTTCGTGTCCGGTGCCTCTCCTCGCCACGAGGGCGGATGGGGATAGAGTAAGGCTTCATACGGAGGTGTGGTGTCACAGGTTTCATTCTTAACCCGATGGACACGCTGCTCACGAATCGAGTGTTCATTTCTACCAGGTTCAATACTGGTCTCTTCGCACTTAATTCGCGTAGGTAGTCTCGTCGTGAATCTGTCAAACTGGACAACATTCCTAGCTCATGCAAGGCAGAATCTAATTCGTTCAGCTCGCGAACGGCTGGAGCTGTAGATCCCTTGGATGTTGATGCCTATAAATCAAAACAAAACACTATTCAGTCATATCAACAAATAAATCAAATAATTACTGATTATATTATGTTTACATAAGAATGTTTTCATGGAAACTTTACATTTATATTTACATGGTCAAGGTGTATATTATGTATAAATTAAGATATTAACCTAACATCTTTGTACGAAAAATACTTCGCCCTAACAATTACAAAAATAAAACAAATAATCGACCTACCTCACACTCGTACTCCTCACATTGCATTTTTACAGTTTTTTGTATAGTTTTAACCTTCGTAAATAGAAAAATATGTTTGTTTACAATCGAGAAATAAACTTCAATACTTTACTTTTGTTAAACCCAAAACAAATATGCTAAGATAAAGACAGAAATAGTAACCAGTGCAGGTGCAAAAGAGAAAGTTACACTCAACGTAAAAATGTCAAGCACACATCACACTGGAGCAATAAAATCTTTCGTAGCCATTTTACACGTATACGATTTCGGGAGCGCTTAATTTCAAATTCTGAATGTTAAAGAACTTCCTTTCAATACATGTATTATATTCAAAGAAATTTCCTTTCTTTAGACTAGTACTCAAAAAGTGTACGTTGATATAATATGGCTTTCTTATTTTGTGGAATATGTTTTCATTCATTTGTTTTAATTATTTTTTGGTTATCATTCATTAATCAAAATCATGAAGTATCTAAAAATGTAAAAACTATTCTCACAATATAATTAAAATCTCATAATCATGGTCCGAGTTGGAATAAATGGATTTGGCAGAATAGGACGGATGGTTCTGCGGGCATGTATCGATGAAAATATTCAAGTACATATATAATTCTATTACAGTTTTGTGTTTATTTCCTTCCAAATTAATAATTTTCAAGGTAGTTGCTGTAAATGACGCATTCTTAACACTAGATTATATGGCATATCTTTTTAAATATGATTCCACTCATGGAACCTATCCTACCAAAGTATATCTTCAAAATGATAAGCTGATTGTAGATGGTATACAAAATACATAATATATTCCAATGTTATTAATTATTATATGATTTAGACAAAAATATTGCTTTATCTCGTGAAAAAGAACCAGGGAGTATACCATGGAATGTTTACAACGTAGACTTTGTTATAGAAGCGACAGGAATATTTACTACTTATGCCAAAGCTAGTGTAAGTTTTAATAAACTGCTTTTTGTTATTACAGAGTTAAAATTTTAAGGTACATAATTATTTTTTTAGCAACATTTAAACGCGGGTGCAAAGTTCGTTATAGTGACCGCTCCATCACAAGACATACCAATGTTTGTCATTGGTGTGAACCATAGGAACTTTAACTCAAATATGCGGATCATCTCACTAGCTTGCAGTACTACCAATTGCCTGGCGCCTTTGTTGAAGATTCTCAATGATAACTTCGGTGTCGAAGAAGCTCTTATGACGTCCGTGCACGCTTTGTCTCCCACTCAGAAAGTGGTGGATAGTCCGGGTTGTGGAAACAGACGAGAATCCAGAGGGGCCTTACAGAATATTATTCCTTCTTGTACCGGAGCTTCAGCCAGCATAGGATACATTCTACCCGAGTTGAATGGTAAAGTAAATGGAATGGCAATGAAGATTCCAATCGTGGATGTATCGGTTCTCGATCTTACTGTAAGTATAGCGCTGGCAATAAGAGAAGAGCTAGCGAAAGAATGTAACGAAATTTTTACACGTGTCAATGGAGCATATGAAAAAGTAAAATGTAACAGATTAAAGTTTCCCCTAATGTCAAAACATCCATTATTTTGTACTATGTTTTTATCCGATAAAATTTTTTTTTCTGATCTGTGTTTTTGACGTATTCGATATACCTCTCCCTTGCCGCAAAGCTCTTCTTTCCTTGCTACAACTATAAACTAATTTCAAACGATCATTTCTACATGCAGCCTTAACAACATTGTAAACAAGCATTGAAACTGACAAATAACTTACAATAATAAGTTACAACTCATAAATGAATACACTTTAAAAGTTTTTAATTCTGTTCATGATTTTCAGCCGAAACCAAAACTGTAATAAAATATTCGGCTCCTCTTTTAATTTCGGCCAAAAATATAACCAAAACTTATGTAGTTAAGTTAAAATTTTTATTAAACACGGAAATCTAGTATTTTCTAACTTTTTAAGGCATGGGCATGGCATATTATTCGATTGTTCAATTAAATAAAAAAAAAACTAAGTTATTAGAAAACAATTTTATTTTCGTAGAGATTTTTATATTAAGAAGTAAAGACTTCATTTTTATAACACTACCTCACAAATATTACAAATAATCACAATGAAATCAGTCTTTTCAAAAAGTATTTGTTTACTAAATAAACAGTCTTTGTCTTAATTCTACAAAATTAAACTAATAGGATCTTGCCTCATTTTGCACTTGGCACCTTTGTACTAATTAAATAACGTCTAAAACAAAACTGTGTATCATTTAACAAACAAAAAAATAGACGAGTGAAACCGTTCTGAATAAACCGAAAGTGCCAGACACGACACGAATACTAGTTTCGGCCGGGCCGAAGTTTCGGCCAAATTACCGAAACTACGACCGAAATCAGCATTTTTGGCTGAAATCGAAACCGAAACTTTAGTGAAACACTAATATTAATAAACATTAAGTTTTGTGAGATTATTCTCACTGGTATCACTATTATCAACATTACATACAAGTTTGTTCTCATTTTAAGTGGTCTATTGCTATCTCGAGAAGTATAAGAGCTACGAAGTCGATTAAATTAGCAAACAATTTTTATTTTACGACACTATTTCAATGAGCATTATTTATTTTTCAATCATTGATTCTCAAACTATGGGGATATATTTTTAATTTGCTTATTCGGTAAACAACATTACTCTGAATTCAGTGATATAATATTTGCATTTCCTAATATATTTTTTTGAGAAAAATACATGTTAGACCATGGGCCTGTTCCACCAAACACTTTGCAATTTTGCACTTTTCATTGTCAAATTTTGTTCCACCATTGATACATGATTTTGCAAATGTAAAGTGCAAAGTGAAAACTTTTCATTTCATATTTTAAACTGTACGTTCCACCAACGCAAAAAAATTGTAAAGATTTTTAATTTTTGGCAAAGATTATTTTCACTTGTCAAAATACAATATATCCGCATAATAAAATGTTGCGGAGATTTTTACATTCCTCTGATAATAATGATGAAGTAAATCGAAGAAGGAAAATTTATGAAACGAGTATAAATTTTAATATTAATAATAACTTTGAATTTAAAGAAGCATTCAGAATGTCAGCCACTCAAGCAGAAAGCAGAATGTATATTGGAAAGAATTGGGGAACGAATTAAGCCAAATAATAGTAGAAATAAGGCTCTCAAACCTAATGATTTTGCCTTTTCTAAAATTCTTATCCAACTTTTTTCCTTTTCAATATGAGATACTTTATTTCCATTGAAGGATGCAAATAATGTATGTTTTTTATCCTTGATGCATTGTAGCAAGGGTAGTTTCTTAAGGATTTGATCTTGCATTTTTGACATGTTTTCTTATTAATTTAAATGACAGTAAATACAGTCAATATGACATAAAACTTGACAGATTATGTAAATGAGATCAAATAATCACAGAATAGTATATTAAAACATAAGTTGTAGAAGGCAACCTTTTCAAGCACGAGTTTGAATTTCGGGAACGAGCGCGAAGCAGCGAGTGCCCGAACGAACGAGTGCTTGAATTGCCTTCTATAACGAATGTTTTATACTATTTTCTCTGTTTCGTCTTTTATTTATATTATTTTTTATAATAATATTTGACAATTTCCATTAAGGGATTTTTTTGACAGAATAGTTAGGTTGGTGACAGTGATTTCTGTTTCGTCTGTTGCCTAGGTGCTAGGTCAGTTGCCTAGATATTTTGTGTATTTAATACAGTCATGCCAATCTCAAATAACAAAATATAACCAAAAATCGTTTAAGAATGAAGCTCCTTCCAACATCAATAAGCGTGCTGGAATATGATATTCTAATTCCGAAACAGAGAAAAGCAATTAAAAAAACTTTGCAAAAAACGAAAAGCAGATACTTATCAAATCACAAATATATATCATTTGGTGAAACACATTTACTTTGCAGTTTGCAAAAATTGCAAAGAGCAAAGTGTAAAGTTGAAAAGTTTCAAAGTTTTTGGTGGAACAGGCCCCATATCAGTTTTATGTAAATATGACCTGAATGTGATTAAAATTGATTATTTCACACATGTCATTTTCACCCAATCAGAATGCTTCATTTGACGGGGGTAGGCCGTATTTTAGTGAAAAAATTTGATAAAATCACACTAGCGTCGTCATGGTTACATTTTGTTGATATGAAAATTTTTACCATAGATTAAGGAAATATATTTGTAGAAGATTGGATATCTACCTTATCATCTGTGAAAACAAATTTTAGCGCCCCTTAGGATCGGCTTCGGGAACTAAATTTGACAAGCTCGGTAATGGCGGGAATTTTAAATACATTTTATTTTATATTTTTTAAAAAATATTTCTTAATATTATAATTATGGAAATACATATATAAATGCTTAAACGTATATTTCCATAATTATAATAATATACAGAAATTAAATGAAACAATTTAACATTTGTTATTATAATATTTTTATATATACTTGTTTTAAATATATACAAAATGATCATTTTCAAAATGTATTTCGCATACTCTAAAATTGTTTTTAAATTGTTCTGTACTAAAATTGGCCAAATCCGTTCTGTTGAGTCTCTCCAGCCAGATATTTCTCAATATTTCCTGTTTTGGAAAATAAAATAATCGTCCATGGGGATTAAAACATACCACACATAATTTAGATGACTGAAAATGACAATAAGAAATTGAATTAAAATTTTTATTTTAATATAATCTGGCCAACAAATTGAAATCCAGTTTAAAGACATGGGAATTTTGAATGAAAACTGTTCTACTTACTTGATACATTTTAAGTGCTTCTTTCTTCAATATTATTAATCTTGTTTATGAATAAAATTATGACACTGTCACAAGTCATAATATTCAATTATTAAATAGATATACGTATCCACAAACCACTACATAGGTAGGAATATCTAAATGAGCATAGACCACTAAATTCAAATTTATTGAATTTTGATTTTTATAGAGCTATTACGGTACTACTAACGACATCTATGATCGGCTTCGGAAAAGTTTTTCAACGAGATCTAGATTGAAATTTGGTTTCACGCATTGCAATACTGTTTCAGCCCCCTGATTTTTACGTTTGAAACGTCAAAAAATACAGTGATACGTGAAGAAATTGAGTGAGAATGAGATTCGGAGACATTTCTAACTATGAAATTAATACCATTATTGATCAAAGTGTTCCAGAGAATACAAAAAGAACAATAATGTTTATTTGGAATCAGTTTAATTCATTTTGCGAAAGTCGTAAATATCAAGTAACGGCAACGACTACAGAAAGATATTGCAAGTGTTTTAAAGGATTGAGCATTTAATATGCGGATGAAAAAAGGAGATTTTAAAGAATCTGCGGTAATGACATTATGGAACGTGGCTGCTAAACAAAGAATATGCATTCCCTCGTAAAAATATAAGTAGGAAATAAATGTGTTTATTTACTTGTATTTTTTGTCTTTCGTGAAATAATCAAGCAAATATAATTCGAGCTAAGAATTTAATAGATAAAATTTACTCGTAATTCCTGCGAAGTAACGATAACTCGGGACAAAAATGACTCTTAAATCACTCTAGCTTCACTGTCGTGATCTAAATGTCACTTTTGACACTCGTTTGTCTGTTACTACGCAACAATTATTCATAATTTTTTTCAATAAATTCTTGGCTCTTATTATATTACTTTTGAAGAAATTTGATAAAATCACACTAGCGTCGTCATGGTTCCATTTTGTTGATAACAAAATTTTTACGTTTGAAACATCAAAAAATACACTGATACGTGAAGAAATTGATTGAGAATAAGATTCGGAGACATTTCTATCGATGAAATTAATACCAATATTGATCAAAATGTTCCAGAGAATACAAAAATAAAAAGATGTCTATTTGTAATTCATGACGTAAGAATATGCATGCCCTTGTAAAATATAAGTAGGAAATAAATGTGTTTTTCCAAAATCGTTAGCAAAATACATCATTATTCAACTTTAAACAGTGAGCAAAGTAGCATATTGAATCACAAGTGAGCAAAGTAAATAAATTTCTTCACAAGTGAGCAAAGTAAATAACATTAGTGAGCAAAATACACTAACTCTGAGCACAATGTTTTAATGGGGTTTCAGACATTATAATACATTTTACATTAAATTTAATTATAATTTATAAACATAATTGTACTGTTGAGATTTTCATTATTAAATAAAAAAGTACAATGTTTTGATTTTTTAAAATTATATTTTAAGATTGTGGAAAAAATTATGTTTAGCACACGTGAGCATGTCTTTTTCTCACTTGTCCAGTTGGCACACTCGCTTCGTGTGGCCAATTTCTGGGCCCATGAGAAAAAGACATATTTTGCTCACTTGTACTAAAAATAGCTATTATCTACAACTATTGAAATATGGGTACATTATACGTGTGATACTACATTTAATATACTACTCATATTACATAAGTGTAATATGAAAAGTTATATTACACGCTACACTTTTCTGTAATAAATAGAGCATATAATTTAACACATAACATTTTAATAAACTGTTCATTTATTAATAATATATTTTTTATTATAAATATCAATATAAATGATTATAAAAGTATTATAAATACAATTTGAATAGTTATTTTGACATTTAAATGCTAGTGTGGCGCCATCTGTTAAGCTATATATGAACTACTCACAGTTAACTGAATATTTAACAAATAATTATCAGATTTTTTATATGCCTGATAGTGTGATAGTTGTAGATAAAGTATAGTATTTGACTCGCATAATATGGCTACATTACACTCGGATGATTAAGAATACTCGCTGTCGCTCGTATTTTTAATTACATCCTCGTGTAATATTATGCTTGTTAAATAATATACTATTTTTGTCATTCGTGAAATAATCAAGCAAATATAATAATGAAATCATTATTTCACGCGAAATCAAATATTGAAAGTAGGCATATGTAGAAACATTGACAACAACAAAAATAGAATATTTAGTTCTTATTATCTTTACAAATATTGATAATATAGTTATTAAATTTATTAAATTCACACATTCGTATTTTACAATTCAAAAAACTTAAAGACAACTTTATTCTATATTGTTTATTTGTTTATAACCAACAATTTTGTTATAGTAACTTACTAACGCACAAAATTAAGCAGTCTTTTGTATTGTCTTTTTTATTTATTTTGCAAATGTCATCACAATGTTTATTGTCTCGCCTTAGTTCCTTTTTGTAATTTTCGGAAGCGTTAAATAATCACCTTTGTTTTCTTATTTATTACATAAATAGCTATTTTATTACTATGTAATTTACTAGCAAGAAAAATTTAATTTGTTTGGTAGTTAATCGGAATTTTGACAGACAATAGAAAAAATGTCCATGTAAACGTTGTTATGTCAAAATTATGAAATGTCAAAATCAAAATTTCAGGTCCTTTTTTCCAGCATATTATCTAGGTATAATAAAAAATAGCGTATGATACACGTGTATATGTGCAATCGTGCTTTAAAAGGAGGTAGACTGTTTTTTAAGTTTCCAGTCTACCTCTCTTCTTTCACGATTCTACCACGATGACGTTACAGCATCCCTTCCCCAAATATTTAGTAATTGTTTTCTCGTCAACTACGAATAATAAATCGATTTATAGTTATTTACATAACAAGCGTGGAAAGTGGTAAATAGCAAGCGTGTGTAGAGATTGAAGAACGAGGCGTGTAGCGCCGAGTGATTTAATACACGAGCGTTGCTATGCACTTTCAAGCGAGTTATGTACCTACACTATTTTTCAGACGACCACCAAATATTATAATAAAAACAGGGTTTATACAAAAGTGTCAATGTCAAACACAACTCACGAAAGCATTGACGTTTGGGTTTGAGGTTAAGTATCACTCTCGGTATCACTAGTTAACCGGAAACTGATTTGGAAGTCTAGTACGTATTATTTGAACAATTAATAAAACTATTAGTATATTTTGACTCTTTATTTTTGTTATTAATTCACTACCAATTTTAAAATCGTAGTTTTACGCAAATTTTCATTAATTTTGTTACATTTGATTATCAAAGTTCCATCTATTGACCACTAATCGTCATATCCGGTTATATAACACACTAGTGTGTTATTATAAATTATAACACACGCCGTGAGCTATGTTACATTTTCTGGTGTTAATTACAGTGTAAATATGGCTACTTTTATATGTGGTCGTCTGAAAAAATATATAGGTATTTTTTTCTAGTATCATAAATGTATAAATCAAAATTTGGTCAATGTCCCATTATCAGTCTTCCGTTATGTGTGACTTTCGATGCAAATTATGCAATTACTATGTTACTATTTTATTCGAAATTTCAAATTTTTATTGTTTTAAGGTTCGTTTCCAACAACAGACAAATTATGATGAAGTGAAACGCCGCATTCTTGCAGCTTGTGTTGGCCCTCTAAAGGACATCATGTCGTGGACTGACGAAGATGTTGTGTCCAGCGACTTCATTGGCAATCCGCACTCCTGTATCTTTGATGTGAAATCAGGAATTCCTCTCAATGGGCAGTTCATGAAGTTTGTTTGCTGGTACGATAATGAATTCGCTTATGCACGACGAATAACAGATATGATACAATACATGAGAGCTGTTATTGAACCGAGCAGTATAGAAGTAGAGAAAAAGAGAGGTGGAGGGAATCTATGATGTTCATAACATGGTTCATGTACATAATTTATTACAATACTGACTGCATTCTTTAAAATAAATTTCTACTACATAATATCATCTTGGTCATTATTTAGTTAAGGTATTATATTACACATTATTAAAATATTAATTGATTTATCGTTAAGTAAAGACAGTTTGGTATACAAAATGTTCTCTATCCGGTGTAAAAGTACAAATAAATGACTTTAAAAATATATACAATATTTCAAGCGGTTACAAAAAATATCATCTCGCAGTAGTATATGATAAATTAAATATGATCTCGATATGATACCAATAATACTGAATGTATCATTGTCTTTAATTGGAACAAAAACAATATTGTTTTCTCATTGGCCACTTTTTTATATGCAATATTTCTGATAACTTTTTAAGTCATATTACTAAAAATAGAAATATTTCTTTGGATAAAGGAGATACAATTATCATCGGATTTCATCACATTATCTAAAGCCTAATAATTATAAGTAGATATAAAGAAATAAAAAAAATAAATGAATACTCTTACTAATATATTTTTTTTGCTTCAGTTTCCCCCACCGCAAAAAAAAAATATTAATTCCCCCCCACCGCTCCTAAAATATTCATTTGTTTAAGCCTACTTGATTGCAATTTTAAACACCTGTTAAATTTTTTTTAAAACGATATATCTCTGGAAGAAGTAATCCGATTTAAAAAATAAAAAAACTGTTGGATAGAGAATTGAAAGGCCTTTCGAACTGTGTCATGTTTGACACCCTTTTCCATTTAAAATTTTTGAGGTGCAGTCCACCCCCATTTTAGGGTTGAAGTTATGCCATTGGTACTAATCCATTGAGGTGTCCCCCTTTATACTAAAATTTACGTGTTCGAGCGTTTTTTGCAAAATTAATTCTGAGTGGCCAAAAAGTGCGCTGATAATTTTCACTGGGCCAGCCTGTATATATTTTCTTGTATGTCCATGGCTGTCTGATTTTTAACGAACATTTTACATTTTATATTTAATATATCTCGTAATTCAGATGTGCAGTTGCGACAATTATGTACTTATCTGACGTAATTTTTTGAAATCTCATGTTAAAATCCTATGTTCCGCATTTTGTTGCACATTCTGTATATTTTTTTATTAAGCCCCCTTGACTTCAACCCCAAAAACCGCCATTGATAATCAGTTTTCTAACTCATAATATGTAGAAGTCTTTTTGTCATTAGATTTTAAATACGAATTGAAATGAAAGCATTCTGCCATGAAACATTCATCGTAAATCTTTTCTTCCTCATTTTTTAAAAAAAATCAAACAATTCGTAAAATCTCATTCAATTTGATTAAGTATTATTAGAGCACAATCGCAATCTGAATCACATAATCGAAAAACCTTCTGAACAGTCTACTGTTCTATCATGAGTATCGTATGCAGTCTTCTCTGTTTGGCAATAATGAAATTTCCTAATTATTTTGACTAAAATTTTCTTTCCCTATGTATGTGCTTATAATTCATGAAACTCCCCACTTCAATTGACGACCCTGGGCAATTACGTGTGTCTATGGGTATTTTTTATATAACTGCAGTAGTGGAATTTTTTGGGTTGGCATAACACCTTGTTCAAAAATTCCTTTCCTATTGGAGTTTTAGACTACAGGCATACATGATAATGTTTACGCCTTCAAACCGACTGGCGACTGGCTAAACCTGAATTCTCGGCTTAGACATATGCTACTTTTATGCAGCGGATTATAGATAGTCTACCTACAATAAGTGTCGTTCGTACTTTTTGCAATATGCAGATAAATAGTAATTTATTGTACATAAAAAAAATGTGTGACATTTCAACTTCATTAAACATATCAATCATATATTTTTATAAAAAACAATTTCTATTGTCACTTGATATTTTCTTCAAAAAACATGCAATAGTTATTTGTATATCAAGTGCTGAAAGTCTATCTTTGTCGAACCAAAACGAAAGTTGCAGCCTGAGCGAAGCGAAGGTTGCAATCGTTTGTGTTCGACAAAGGACTTTCAACACGTGTTATACACACTATTTTTTCTACTCCTGCAAGATAAAAATAAGAAAATAAAAAATTATTTTTTAGGCGGCTGGTACATAAATTGTTGTTTTTCGTATCTGCTGGCAACCTTAAAGTATCAATTTTTATTTGACATCTGTCAAAGTCAAAATTTTTGGCCGCTTGTTTGTTCATTATTGGTTTACATAGTTCATATTAATGTGATTAATTATTTTAGAATATAATAACAAATGTAAGTAAAATTTTAACTATTCCTTTGCAAATATTAATGAAAAAGTAATGAATTTGCGAGTAAAAATAGCGGCCGTAAAGTAAATGCGGCCGTAAGGTAAATGCGGCCGTAAAGTAAATGCGGCCGTAAAGTAAATTTTGACAGATGTCAAAAATTGATATTGAATGAAAATTCATAATTTCTTGTTGTAATCGCCTAAAAAATGTTGTGTGCACCTCGGCTAAAAGTTCTTTTTGGGCCTCATCTGATTTGTAGCCTCGGCTTTGCCTCGGCTGCAAACTTTCGTTTCGGCCCAAAAAGATTACTTTTAGAACCTTGATACACAAATAACTATTTTAAACATAATTTGACATTTATTGCAAATTTTGTATTTGTGATGCGCAAGTGATGCGTATCCATGACAGCAACAATGCAACAAACATTTATTAGTGCTGCAAAGTTTTGCAGCACTGCGTGCTACAAAGAGTCACTTTCAGCATGAAAAACAAACCAGAAAATTGTATTTTCAAAGCAGGAGTAGAAAAAAAATTTTTCAAGTACACATTTTTCTCGTAAAATAAAAATAATTTTTTTCCCTCTTTACAACTCCATCCGTGGACACTGCATAAGAACGAAAAGTTAAACTTCTTAGCAGAGAATAAATGTTTGGTCTCGTTGCAAGGTGACTACTTTTCGGACTTGTACGAAATGTACTCTATTTGTTTATCCCTTGTAAACCATTGTATATTTGAACTGTTTATTCACCAGGGAAACTAACCTGTAAAACTTTTACAAGTTAGCTGTCAATTTTGTTGCATTGTTTACATTTGCGAACATTTTATTTTGTTATTGTTGTGACAGGATTTGGTTATAACTTCATTTGCAAGTGAATAACAATTAAATTATTGTACAGTATAAGCAAGGTAACAGTTTTTATAGTTTCAAGGACGTCTAAACGGCTCGCCAGTCAATTTTTCTTATTACCAAGTAAAATTGTTTTACCTCGCTAATATTGTAAGATACTATTTCATAGGCAAGACCTAGAAAAGAAACCGGAACTATTTAATTTATTCTCATTTATTTCCAATTTAGTGAAATTGATATAATTCCTACAGTCGGAGGATAATTCTAAAGAAACTCTTCTATCATTATGGTGTACATTTTATAAATTTCTCTCTTTCGAAACATAATTAACACAAATTGTTAGAATTTTTTTTTATGATTTTATTTTATTGTTTATGATAGATCCGGATAGATCACTACCTACAATATTCAAATTTATTTTTTTGATAGATTCTAATAAAATAGTTATTTGTATCAATAGTTCAGAAACTAAACTTTTTGGAGAGCGAGCTTATTTTAAAGCGAGGTCTGCAAATAATGCGAGGTCTCGCAAGAGTTTCTGGGGGTGTGATACACAAGATTTTTTACGCCGATGACACTTTTAATTTATTAAAGAAATATTACTACTTAAATTTTTACTAACCTAAAAAATAAATCGAATGTGAATAGATATATTTTTCAACAATTAACGTAATCATAATCATACAAGACGAGTATAATATGAATAATAAATCAAAAATAGTTTTTTTAATTAACGTTTTACATTTCTAATAAAATAAAATTGAAAATTTTGACAGAATGTAATGCTAAAATATTTAAGTTGGTATCCCTTCATATGTTGCCGGTCTAGGCCGGAAGTATAGTTTCTGGACGATTTTGATTTCTGTACTAGTCATAATAAGACGGAGGCGCGAAAAATAATGTATGATACAAGGACGAAAACTCTCTCAAATTGCTGGTTCCAAAATCGTCCGGAAAATTAGATTCTTCTTCCGTGAATCATAACTATTATGTGAGGCTAGGTATTTTTCGTCATATCCTCTAAACGTACATGAAAATACTAGGACAAACATTCACGAAATAAACATAATTATTTATTAATGTCTTATAAATACACAAGGCTCATATGTGATGCACATATTACCTGATAATACATTATAAAATATCACATTCACACACATTCTTATGAGCATAAATGGTCGAGTAGGAAATGCCATAAGATCCTTGTAACAAGGATGCATGTATAGAGTGCGCACACAGTGGGCACTTGGGTTAGATCTCCATAGCGAACTGCTCGGCGGTCTCTTCGATGGTGGCAGCCGGGATGGTGGGGCTGCCGGGCACGCAGTTGGCCACGGGCGAGTGCGGTGTGCCCCGCACCAGCCCGCTGGGGATGCTGCACTTGGGCGGCGTTTGGGAAATGGGCGAGTTGCGCAGGTTCATGAGGAAACTTCTGTCGTACACTATTTTCGTACCTGTATATCAACAAAATTATTAGCTCTTCATTATGAAAACAAGTCAAAGTGTAAAATTTTTTTATTTGACCATTCAAAATAATTTGTTTTTGAAAAATTAAAAAAAAACCTGATGTAGATAACACATTACTTCATAATATATATGTTAGTTTCGAATAGTTCTTGCCTAGTATTTTACATTTCAACTATAAATTTAAAATTAAGTGAAAAATATATCTAAATCTATAAAAACCGAGATAAAAACAAAATTATATGTTCTAAAAAATAATAATACGCTATTTCATTACAATCCTATCTTCACATTCTTAATTATCAATGATTTTAAATAATTTTACAAGCTTCAAACTACTAGTTATTGAGAAAGAAAATACAACTAAATTTGAAAATGAAATTTTGTCTGTTATATGCTTGAAAATTCTAGACAAGATCAGATTTTGCAAGGTCTTGTTTTGTCTTGTCTAGACGGCAACACTACAAAATTGTGCCCCTGATTTTTTTTTGCGTACGCCAGTTACTAGACAATACATCTATTTAATTTTTTTATTTGAAACATTTTTCTGTCATTTTCTTATGACCTGTGAGGAATTTGGGATAACAAGGACACCGCAAAAATCGCCCCGCCCCCCCCCCCCCCCCAAATGCGCACAATTAAACCCGTTTAACCGAAGTTGTAGCTGTTACAGTTTCCGAGATAACAACAATGGTCGATGAAATCTGGACATACTGTATACCGCAATGTACAAAATTTTGAAGAGCTGTAAACTATTATTTCCGGTTATGTAAATTTTAATCAAAAATTATATATTTTTAAAATAATTGTATATTACACATGCAATGCAATGTAGTTTATCACTTAAACATAGATATGAGTCTACAAATATATAATATTCATAAAATCAATAAATGATTTTAGGTACTTATTTTCATCGAAAATGATCTATTAAATTGTAATAGATTTAATGGTAACTTATAAAACTGATGTTTCCATAATTTCATTTTTCAGAATTGGCATATTTAGACAACATTTTGATTTATTGTCAAATAAATTCTTAATTTCCTTAAATTTTTTGGACCATAAACATAATACGACACATTTAATATATTCCAATGATATTTATTATTTACTTTTTTATATAAACTCGTATAACATACCACATAAACAAAAAACCAATATCATAAAAAAAAACAATTTAATAATAAACTGTTTAAAGCTTAAAAATATTTTCATTTGAATAGAAAATTCCTACGTAACTCTGTGAAGAAAAGCATGACAAGGAAATCTTTATACGCATGAAGTACGCATCCAGCACTACATAAATGTGTATCTACCGCATTATTTACAATGCGTAGAGATATACTTCCAAGGTATATTTTTATCACATATTTTTATCTTACTTTTTAGTAGGGGAGATAAATAAGTAAACAATTTGAAGGTCTCTACTGTTTGATTAATCAATTCTTACAATAAAAAAAAATAAATATAATTTTATTGCAAGGTTAATTTATTATTACAAAAATACAGTAGCAGAAATAATTTGTTATAAATTTTACTAAAAATGACAAATATATAATGGGTATATATCAGCATAAGATGCAACATTATTATAATATATAAAAATGAAATAATTATATATAAAATTTTGACATTAAAGTTATAAATATAATGATAAAAATAAATAACATATATTGTTTCGTACAAGAGGTAATGAACTCTATGTCTTATATTCCTTTTTTTAAAAATAAAATCTCACAGAACCAGTTTCGTTTTTTGTGCAGAGCATCTGTTCACCGTCTTATTTAATATCACAATATCGTATTATAAAATACCAAAATAAAATAAATTATATGTATGTATAATTAGAAAACAAAATATACATTTATTTATCAAGGCTCTTTATTTACATTTACTTGTTTGTTTATTATGAATCGCAATAACTTATCAGCATGAGGTCAAAAATATGATTTGCAAAATGAGGTTACTAGATATTTTTATCAGTGATAATATGGAATGTTGGCAAAGGATCAGCGCAATACACAAATAGAAATAGGAATAGTTTTCATTAGGCGTGTGCAACAGGATCCTAGAGGGCAATGCCTCAAGCTACTGCACCCATCTTTTATTCTTTATCTTCTTTTGTTTATGTTTACTCTTTATTCATCATTGTGTTCTAGATTAGTTTAATTGATAATTGAGATAATTACATCATTATTGTTTGTGGAAGATTCCAGTACTTATGAATCTAATCTATTTATATTTTGATAATTAATAGTAATAATACAACTGCGGATATTGAAAATGAACAGTCTGGGAAATAGTACGTTAGCATTAAGTAGGAGAGTTTACTGAACTGTTTATTGCACTATTATGCAATTTACTATTTACTAGTAATAGAAAAATTGCCAAGTATGTTATTGCCAGTTATGTAATTTATTTAATTGATCAAATTTACTAAACTTGATTTTTTTCATGTGTTGACAAAAATATATTAAGATTTTTTATATCTGTTTTTTACTTTCACTATATGTATATATGTATATTAAAAACAATATAATCAACCGTATTAAGTAAAACTTCAATACAGCAAAATAAATAAATTTGAATTACATCCAGGTTTACTTTTATGTAGTTTTTATATTTAATTTTCTAATTTATATACAAAGACAATTTTTGTTACCATTTTCAAATATGTAAGTTGTTGTTTTAAATGTATTGTGCCACATGTAGTAAATAATAATTATATTTAAAAATTTATTAATATTACTTGAAGTCTAAAAAGCGTAGACAAAATATATTTTTATAAGCAAATCTTTGACTTTGTAGAAAGCATGTTATTTATGTAATTGAAAAGTTTGAATTAATTAGATGATAAACTAGCAAGTAATACAATTTGTTTTGATATTTTTGTAGTTAAGTGTGAAGTGACTAGGAAATACCCACCTCCTGGAGTGGTAGAGAAAATAGTTCCACCAGGAGTAGAGGAATATTCACTAGGTATTTGCGTGGGGTCCGTGATGAACATCCTCCTGGGAATGGCTTTGCTCTCGGAGACTACAGACATGGTAAATGCAGAGATCAGACACTGAGAACTGAACTAATACTAGACTAAACAACACAGCGGGTACTGGCGCCGGGTGGCGTGCAGACCGTCTCATATACCGCCATAGTGCGCATATTCCCCACCACCGGCCACAAGCACAAGCACGTGTGGACCACGGCACGTACAAACAAATATATTTAGAGGAGAGGTGTTCATTCAAAACATGTTAGCGGCTACATTCTGCCTTTATTTGGATGACACAGCTTTACATAAATACATAAATCACATGTTTATTACTAATTTAAACCAATCTTGTAATTAAAGATTATTTTGTAAATATACATACATACATACATATTTATATACACAGGGTGTTAAAAATATATTGTATACACATAAAAATAAGTATATTTGTATTTTTACAAAATAAAGGTTACAAATTTTGAGGATATATAAGTTCAAAACCTGTCATGGGAAAATAAAACTTTGAATATACGATATTTGAAGCAAACATTTACAAACCACTGGTTAAATAGGAAATTTTAATATTTAAACTGTAACTTGTTAGTTAGACAATACTTATTATCAGTGGTGAACTATGAAATTTATAACAAAAGGCTCGTTCTTTTTTTCCTCGTGAATTGCATGAAGCATGATACAGTACTTTAGCAAAGGGTGACTACGACTGACAAATAAAAACAAAAAATAATTAAATAGCTTATTTTATACAAAAAACAAATGCAATTACATAAATATAGAAAAATTTGTGAAAAATTAAAAAATTCTACTACAAGAAAATATTTACAATTTAAACCAGTGTTGCCAGATACTCAAAATAAAAATCCTATTATGTACACATAAAATTCCTGAAATTTGATAGAAAAATCCTAAAAATTAAAAATATCTTTAATCTGAACAGATTCAGTTAATAATCATTGTTTTAAATTAATAATGCAGCAATGAGTTTGAATGAAATGAAATCTCCGATGATTAATATAGCATGATTTTTTATTATTAGGCGGAGGCGGCACTATACAAAAAAATAAGTTACTTTAAAGAAATAAAAATATATGGATACATATAGCTGTACTTTCAATAATTACATATAAATATTTATGAATATCAATAATAGTTATTTATTTACCAAGAACTACGTGAAAAACAGTCAAAGTGCCAATAAAGGGTGACTTTAGACAGTATAATAACTCGAGAGAAATAACCTTGCTCAGAAACTCCAGCAAAATACAAAAATTTTAATCGAAAGAATAAAAGAAAATTTTTGAGCAAATGATGGAGTTCCAAGAAACGCTTTACCTATTGTTTATAGAACTTTTTGGCATACCTAACCCTAAAATCCTAAAAATAATTGCTGTAAATGGATTTTGGATATTCCTAAATTTTAAGGACGTGGTCGTTTTAAAAATGTATGTAATGAAAATGATTTTAAAGTATATTTTCTTTTTAGAAAATACTTACCCAGAAAAAGGGGCTCGCAAATCATAGAATAATTTAACAAAGAGCTAGCGAGAGCCCGCTATTGCTCACCATTGGTTAATATTGAATCACTCATAATTTAAATTTCTTCGAAATAAGGAAATAAACATATTTATTAATACCATTAAATAAAGAATCAGAAAACCAAACCAATTTCTGAGTGTATCAAATATGCTTTACCTCAAATATCGGTAAAGATGTATTGACATCGTAGAGGGTGTTTAATAGATGTCCTTCTCTTGGGCATTGTAGTTGACGTGGAGTGTATACCACAGTAACCACTTTTTATTTCTTACAAATAATTTTTGTCTGTCTCATAGGGATCAAAAATTCCAGATATAATTAAAATAAAAAAAAAAACATCAAAATATATTTAAAACGTAGAGCATTATGAACGGAATTTGAAAAATTAAGTAAACATTAAAAAATATATTTAAAACGTAGAGCATTGTGAACGGCATTCGAAAAATACATTAAAAACATCATCAAGTTACATATTTATACTTGCCAAATGAATAACACGATTTCTGTATCGAATTAATAATATGTTTCTTAAAATATGATTCGGAATTACGTACTAAACTCTAAATTGACTAATTTGTCTCCACCTCACCTATGTATATTTAAACTTTAGATTAGATAAAGTGTTTGCAAGCTAAATCACATAAATAAAAAAATATTCACATTTTGTTTTTAGACGGTAATAATGTAAAGTAATCTGATTTTTTCAAATAAAAAAGATAAAAAATTTCAATTTAATTGAAATGACGATATTTTCTGAAATTCATTTAATTGTTATTTAGTATTTACTAAACTTTAGTCTGTTACACCTGATTTGGGGCTTCATCAAGTAGAGAACATCGGGGGTGTATTTTGAAGTTTACTTCCTGAAGAACGTCCAACCCAAAACCGGTTGGAGTATAAAAAAACTTCCACAGCTGACTGAATTCCAAACACTTTCTTCATTATTACTTTCGTTTAAATCACCTGTCAAAAAACCTCTATTATTTCAATGGAATTTTTTTATGATATTTATTTATGTTTTTATTGCTTAAAAAACTACATTGATTATTATTATTATTAAAAAGTGCGCATTTACAAAAAACAAATATAAAAGTTTAATGTTTCAAGCTAATCAGGATATTCACGAAAATAAAACAATGTAACTAACAAAACAGTTTTATCGTTATCAATATTTTTGAACGCAATTTACAAATATTATATCACACATTTCTTTTTATAAATTTCGCACTGATAAACTATAGATTTTAAAAGAATACTTAAGTCGTAGCATGAGTAGTACAATGCAGAGTGATGCTTACCGCTTTTTTTTTGTTAGAAAAAAACGTTAATTTTAATAATTTTACAAGCAATGTACAAGAGGTATATTATAAAAAAAATCTAATGTGTTAGAGTTAGTAAAAGAAAAAGCCGTAACTTCTGAAATATTAAAGACAATGAAATAAAATTTATATTTTTGGAGGGAACCTATTGGGTTGGATATTATATTTCTATCCAATTTTATTAAATTAAATTTCTTCTAATTATTATTATCGTGGAGTTCATTTTAAAATACCATAATTTATTAACAAAAAAAAAGAATTTTACTTTTGTGGGTTTAAAAAAGTACCTATTAGATACAAAATTTCAGTAATATATTTTTCCTACGACCACTGTTAAAAATAGTCTTTTTAACGGTTGGTTAGCAAGTTAAAAATAACAGTTTATAACACAGTAAATACTTTTAACACGTTGTCATTGACAACGAATTAAAAGTAAAAAACAAATTTACTTTTAACAGCACTTATGTTCAGTTGATCATAACAAATACATCATGACCTGTCATAAATGTCATTCTATATTTTTTATTTACTAATATATAACCAGGGCCGTAGGAAAAATAGTGTATGATATTTGTGTTAAAAGTGATTTTATTTCGTTCGTGAGGTTTGTTACACTCGGCTTCGCCTCGTTTCAAACTTCCCCACTCACTCATAAAATGTCGCTTTTAACACTTATATCATAAATAACTATTTTAATATTCATCCTTTGGTGCTAGCGTGAAGTTGCTTCTAACATATTTAAATTACGATTATTTCCTAACTCGAACAAAATTGAGTACTAAATAGTAATAATTAAAAAAATTGTATCTTACCCTTGTTGCCAACTTCACGTATCCAAAAAAACATGGCAGTGCAAAACTAAAACAATGACTTTTTTCACAAAAGAAGTACACCTAGTTACCTTAATTTTTTTTATGTTATTTGAAGAAAAAATGATAGACGATTGCTTTTTCATTAAATTAATTGTTGTGACTATTACAAACTAAATCGCCACCACAGAATATGTTCGGTAAAACAATAATGCGTAATAAGAAGTCACTAAATTATTATTATTTCGCAATTTTTTTACCAAAACTTGATCAACTCGTGTCATTAATTTCAAAAATTTAAATATGCAGTTTAATTAAAATTCTTTCAGCCGTATTTGTTCTACACGTGTAACATATATCCAGACGGACGGACCGACAGACAACAGGCTCAAAATAGTAAAAAAACATCACAAACATCTACTGTATTTTTTTTTATTATAAGGAAAAGAGAAATTTGCTTTATATGAAGGTATTATTAACGTAGAAATGGAGACCTATATGATTATTTTGATAAAATAAAAATCGCCATTATTTGTATTTTTAGTTATATGTCAAATGTCGTACATGGATATGAAAAATTCGAGAAAATAATATAATGGAGAAATGACAAAAATAATTTTTTTTCAAATAATCTGCGTAAGAGAACACGATCATAATATGTTGGATTCGTATTCGCAGATTCAAATGTATATATGTGATAGTCTGATAGTCGGTAGAAATGTTAAAAATGGTTTCAACTAAATATCTGGAAATAAATATTATGAAGCATTACTGACATTGGCCATATTCATCTTGTATACTAGTTAGTATCAACAAGTTTATAAGTCTAGTGAAATCTGTACGTAGACACATCAAATGGTTACATCAAATACATGTGAAAGGCGTGATTTTGATGACGTAATTTATTTACTAAAAAATAACTCTAGCATGATTCATGCATATCGTATTTTTTTAAAAATCTAGATAAATAATATTTAAAACAATAACTGTTGTCGCAGTGCGTAGTATCTATAATTTATGTGCAATTTCTAGAATAGGAAACCGGTAATGATTGTGTAGTAAAATGGCAACGTATCTTATTTCCTAGTCCTTGCGAATGTTTGTAAACAACATTCAACTGTCTATATTGAGTTCATTCATCGTCAAGCAGCTCACAACAGCAACTTAAAAAGAGGAAACAATTTTTTGTAACCTATTTTTGTTGTTCCTACGTACATGTTTACTACGGATAGGAACATATTTATTTGCAGCATTCGTAAAAGAAATAATAACTTTATATTTAAAGTTGATGTTAGTTTTACAAGAAATAAAAGAGGCACTGATACTACAAAACCGCACGAAATTTGTATAATATTTAAAAATCTAACAAAAACAACCTATTCCAAAATTTATATTCAACCTTTGGTTGTTATTAACTTGACAATGACCATGACTGACTATTTTCCAACACATTTAAATTTAGCTTATTTTGAAAATATTTCCTATAATTTATTTTAAAACAATATTAATAAATGTATAATTTCTCTAATAATGTACCTATTATAATTTATTTTTTTATCGTAATTCGGCTGGATGAGTTAAGACATGTATTAAGGTTTTATTAAAGAACAGATGCTTATAAATATTAATATAGCAAAGTAGTAGTGGAAGAAGAGAAAGACAGACATACAGTACATACATGCAGTAATCATAACTTTTAAAAACAAACAAGAACACGAGATTTTGTTCGTCGACAACTTTAAAACGTCATAGCGTAAAATTGAATTTCATATGTAATTTCTTACATCCTTATTTGTGTTAAAATAAAGATGAAATAATTAGCTGTGGCCATCACAAAACCAACCGCCACTACAGAATATGAACACTTTATTATTTTCTCCACCTCCACCGAAAATGGACTGCGAACTAAAAAAGTACTGTTTTCTCTGGCGAACGGGGCGAACCTCTGATTGTAATACATTTTTGTAATAAAACTATAATTTGTTGTGTTTTCACAGAAATATTAATAAATTTCTCAGAAAATGAAAAAGATCATAAAAAATGGCAATTATAAAACAATTTTTATTCTTTCGCGAATTACTACTGAGAAATATTGTGCTATACAGGACCTTAAATGTTTAACTGAATATTTGTAAAAAGCTACAATGCCTATAGAAGGTATAATCAAAAATTCCCGAACAGTACTCGAAGCAGGGTCGCCTAATCGTAGGGACTCCATGTCGCAACGATAAAATATTTTTTTTTTTGAAAATATTGCCCTTTAAATTTATCTCTCTGAATGACATAGTAGCGGACACGAACAATTCAATAGTCTGGCGAAACCTTTAAATGGCAAACATTGTGTACATACATTAAGTTATATACTAGAATTTCAAAAGCAAAGTTTTAAAATGAGTACTACTCGGACATTGAATTGAATTGTAGGATAAATTTGTTTCGTGATTAGTGTCGTACATCTTCTTAACTAGCTTTTGATGACATTCATATCTGCTCGCATTAATGGACTCAAAAATTCTTAATATTCCGAATGTAATAATTTCAAGTTGTTATATAACACATTGGAAAGCTATTCCATGTTTCAAAAATTACTTGGTACTATTTACGAGTATTTGAAAGTTCTGTCCATTTATGAATTATGATTCACGGCTAAACTAGCTTTTTCTCTTTCCATATTTTCTAAATTGATTTGCAAAGACGTAAAGTTTGAACATCACAGATCCATAAATTTCAGTTCTGTTAGATGCAGTTCAAATTGGGCTTTGTTAATGGAAACAGAAAAAAATTATTTGGTTAACACCAAAAATATATTTGTTGGGTTGAAAAGATGTTCACGAGCCGCGAATTGCCGACCCCTGTGCTATGTATCAGTTACGAAATATTTACAAAAAAAAAAAAACTAAAAATGAGAAAAGTAAGCTGTCATCTTCAAATAAATGATATTTACTAAAAGTTGTTTAACTCGTGCCATTGATGACACAAGGTTAAACTCAAAGTACTATTAAAATCCGTTAAGCTAATGCCCACATATATCCAGATCGACAGACGTATTACGAACTTAATTTGTGGACATACGCAAAAATCTGGAAATATCAAAATCGTTATAATCACAGAACCTCTTCTTATACGTGGCAATTAAGTAAAATTGAAAAATGTTACACAAACTACTATTTGGAAAAAAATAGAAATCTCAATCTGCACATATTTCTAATAATCATAATTCCAAGTTATATGGTTTATAACATTTGTATATTGTAATAATAAAGTCTATTATTTATATTATTAATTGTTGTATTTTTGTACACTTATATTTGACTAAACATTATGAATGAACTTAAATAAGATTGGAAAAACACTAATGAATGGAAAATAACATTTATAATATATTATATTATATTTTCTTAGAAAACATTTCGATACCAAAATGACCGGTAAGTCACGACTCATGAGTGATTTTACGCCTTAAACAATTAATTTATCTATTCGAATTAAAACGTGCTAATTTGTTAACCTCCACTGCCTGTTTGAATATTTATAAGACGTGCTCGTACTCGCGAAAAAGACAGCGATAAAATACTATATTATGTAATCCTGCGTATAATTTCACTATTGGTCATCTTGATTGCCAAGGTCAATAGAAACTTAGATTAGATCGTACAATGCTTTCTTGCTATAAAAAAGTGAACTTGAAATTTGCCGAAAGTTTTCATCATACTATTTTGCGTGTTAGTTTCCTGCTGAATTAGTAAATATTTGTTAAAAAATTTTGTTTTCAAATGTGGACACATTTTGTCTAATGTTTATAACAATAAAGTTAAAAAAAATTACAAACAATGTACGGAAACATATATTATATGCAGTGCATGTAACCGGTTAATAAAAACCAGTAACCGATATTTTTAACAAAAATTGCGAACTTCAAACAAAATTTTGAAGACCAAAAATACCGGTAACGATAATAAAACAAATATACGGGTTTTAGCGAACATTAACCATTATGTTAATATAATTTAGCGTGAAAAAAAAATTAATATGTTTTATATCTGTGTTATCTATTTGTCATTGAATATGAGTCATGACAGTTTCTACAATTTACATTTTATCGGAGAGTCATAAAAGTAGGTAGTCTCTTTGTCAACTTTAAGCAAGTATACAATAGGCTGTGACAGCGGGAATTACAAAACCTGTAATATAATCGGTTTGAAATTTTGACTATGGTGAACAAATAACATAGCCGCTCAATTTAAATAATTATCATCTGTTCATCTGTAGTGTAGTTATATTTATATCTGTATAATAGTATATTGTGTTATTAAGAGTAAAAGTGATACTTTGTGTGGCAAGCATGGAAGTTTGCACGACGAGCGAAGCGAGTCGGACAATTGCATGCGAGGCACACAAAGACACTTTTACTCTGAATAACACATGCTATTTTTTCTTCAAACTTAGAAATTTTAAAAAATAAATTACTATTTGACGTTTAATATGTAGGTTACCTGTCAGTTATTCATAATTTTTAGTAACTTTATTCTTAGGTTATCTAGTTTTTATGGTGACATTTAGGGCGATATTACAGATTTCTATTGTACAAGTTACTTCTTATTGGCTACACGGCGGCGACAATATTATACGGCGGCGACAATATTATACGGCGGCGGCAATATTATACGGCGGCTAGAATAAAAAATTATATTACGGAGGCATAGAAATTAAACTTTAACCTTGTCAATCACGTCACAGAAGATGTCCCTTTTATGACGTTTGAAGAAAAAATCTATTTTACCTTAATATATTAATTTAATGCATTTGTATACTACAAATATGTATTTAATTTACAGGTTTTTATATTTGTAAAAAGATATGCATGTTTTTTTCTTATTAATGCATAGGGTAGGAAAGGGACAAAAATTAGTTGATATCTCGAACCTTAGTAAAAGCATTTTCATAACTCAATTACTTTTTAAGGTATTGTTCGATTATTAAATTATATAAAAGACTTTAATTTATTAGAAAATTATTTTATTTTTCTAAAGATACTGGCCCGCTCACTTTTGTAGAGCGCTTTTGTTAAAAGTGACGTTTGGCCTCCATAGCCTCATAAAAGCGCTTTTATTATAAATGTTCGTTCATAATATGGGCCACTACCTTTACTAATTATAGACTTTAGTTAACTAATACCAACTAACAAATAATCTAAATAAAGAAGAATTTGTTACTTACTAACTAGTTCTTTTATAATGTATGCTATTCTCTTAAAATTACGTTAATTTTTTTAAATTATACAATTAGTTTCTCCTAATTTCACAAATTAATTTAATTACTGTACTAGTAGGACGATTATTTTCTACAACACTCCGCTAAATAATAAATGTTATCAATCACTTACTACTTAGGTTTCGATTACTATGAAAGTTATGCTTACGCAACAGTGGTGCGAAAAAAGATTTAATTAATATTTGGACTTTTTATTATTTTGAACGTTAATAAAATACTAAATAATATTTTTATTTTTTTTTTTCCAGCAACTGCTATTTAGAGGTAAAAGTATACAAAATTAATGCCAATATAGAAATTTTATTATTTAACAAAAAATCAGCTTCAAACATATCATTGGAATTGTAATTTTATGTAGATTCCATATATGTATGTATATATACTATGTATAGAGTGTTTCATTTAAAATAAGAAAGTTCAGACCAATATCTTGAGAACCACTGGATTAAAAATATTGTTTGGCTCATTTTAATACTTTTGTTAAATATAAATAGTTTGCTAATCTGATCTCGTAGCACATATAATTCTCGAAATAGCAATAGTGGAGAAAATAAAATGAACAGTATACTTACTTTACAAAGTGCCTAATTCATTTCTTTTGAATGCCACTGGTTACTATAATATAGTTTCCATATCTGTCCTTCCGTCCGGCGTCAAGTGTTTAGAGCGAATTTGGTTCGACACATACTAAACTTTATATTTAAGCTTCTGACATCAACAGCACAATTTTGTCACCTTCTGGTAATATACTGAAAATTTACTCATGTTAAGCGAAATATTAAACATTTTTTGTATGGTATATATTCTGTACCAAAAGTTGGTTCTTCAATAGCCATTTTATTTAGAACTCGTTCAATTTTTTTATTACGTAAGAATAACGTTTGTACAAGATAAGATCTTGTTAACACTTTTATTAAAAGCAAAAAGCTAATAATAAACTTACATAAAAAAATCACATAGACCGTTTGATAAATATTTTGAAAGAAAAAACATATTGTTGACATTGTTACATCATCGTTGCTTATATATTTGCACAAAGATGTTACTGATCTTTTATCTCGAAATATCTTCCTTTATTACAAAACAGTAGGTACTGAACTACATTGAAATTAAGTAATGAAATAACTAAAGCCCAGTTGCATCAACAAAGCTTAAATTTTAAGTAACACTTCAACAAAAATATTCTAACTGTAATTTGGCAGCAATGTTGAATAGTTCATTTGATATTTTATTTCGATGTGATATTGTCCATTTAAGGGAAACTTAAAATTTAAGTAATATTGGTGTAACCGGCCATGTCTTATTAATGATGTCACGTGCAGTTTAACAGTTTTCCGTTCTGTAATAAGAAGCAATATTATAATTAAGTTGTGATTTACGTTTTACAGACCAACCCGCATAATAAGTAATGAAATTGTAGATACGGTCCTGACGTCAACCAACTGCGCATTTTGGAACGTGGCTCATAGCCAAGGTTAAAACATGATTGTGCAGTAAACATTTGCTACTTTTATGATAAAATAATTGATTATTATTAACCAATTTTGATTATACATATTCTAATTACTCATTGGACAATAAAAAAATGATATCTTTGTCTAACCCAAACAATATAAATTGTAAGTGTAAATATGGAATAATATATTCTCATCAACATTTTATGATAACAACGCTGCAACTATTGTGTTCTTAAATAATGAAAGCTATTACTAATAAGATAAAAATTTTGTAAAAATGACTAATTATAAAAAAGAGTTAAAATACAAATTAGGAAATGTTGAAAAAGGTTTTATAAGTTACATAGATATTTTCTTTATTTCTATGGTTGTCTGATTTACTGCAGACATGATGTTTATGAAGTGCATTTTTCTTTAAACAAATATTATACGAAGTTATGCACAGGTTATTTAGTTGAAATAAAAAAAAACCTCTATCGAATGACGTAGTAAAAAATATTTAAATTAAAAAAGTTGGGTCTCATATTTTGAGAATCACAAGTCAATCTTTTGTGTAATTCATTAAAATAGTTTCTTAGAAATTGTTTGGTAATTAAACAAGCTACATAGGTATGTATGCAATAGTGTACTGCTTAAAAAGAACACCCGGTATATTTTAATGGTACGTACAAAAAACATCTGCTAAAACGTTTGCCTGCTTGTTAGCTTGTTTAAGTTTTTAGATTAGTTTACACATTTACATATTACAGTCGAGAAAGAAAGTAGATAGTTACTAGTTAAATAGTTAATATATCAATAACATTGAATTTGACTACTTTTAACTAAGTTCTACAGTACAAGTATACACTCCCTATAGTTAGTGCGTAGACTAATTTAATTAACTATTGTATTATTGCAATGAACATATGAATCATGCTTTAAAAATGATTTGAACAATTTTCATTACTTTTTGTTTGTATACAATGCATTCAATTTGATAACATTCAAAAACGATTACTTTTATGATATATACTTATAGATAAAAATACTTTTCCACCTTGTTGACAAGAGTAATTTTGACTTTGTTTATTCGTTTTCAAAATCTAGTCCAAGGCTTTCATCACAAAGTTGAGATCACGTAGACACGTAATTAAAAATACAATTCGAAGTTATTTATTTACTAGTGTAAATTCTCTTTTCTTGTTCACGTGTTTCGGAATCGTTATATGACATTAATTAAATAAACAAAACAAGTTAATGTTATTCTACATTACTCTTTCATAAAGGAGTTGTTATTTTGTTGTAGTATGCGGTAAATATATTAGTTATGAGTGGCTGTTTTTACGAATTTAAATGAAGATTAAGTCAAGGACAACGGAAACAGGAATTCGGTCGACTGACTGTTTGAAGACAATAGCGTAGTTTGATAATATTCTATTGTAGTTATTTCAAAAAAATTGTAATCGTTTTAAATTTACCTATAATATTTGTATATAAAGGTTTTTATTATTTATAATATTTATTTACTTTTTATATATACAATTTATAACGTATTGTAATCTTATGAATTCATTTCAAGTAGGTCAAACTGAATTCTGCCTACTAATTTTTTAATCCGGCCCTGATACATCTCAGCCAAGTTAGTCAAATTTAGAATTAAAAAATAAAACTAGAATATTATTATAAATATTTAGCTTTGACCTTAAAAAATAACAAATTGTAAAAGAAATAAATGTTCTATCTATATACCTATATCTTCAATTAATTTAAAACGAAAAACATCATACAATAATTCAATTAAAATATATCGTATAATTTAAATCATAAATTTTTAATTTTCATAAAATTATAAAAATAGTCTATAGCAATTTTATGACACCAATAATTAGGGATTTATTCTACAGCATAGTGGTATTACTTTTGCCATTCGGTTAGATTAGATCAATATAATCAGTTCTGTTCGGAACAGTTGGATCTGAACTTTTTAATCTACCTGAGCGAATGGATCACTTAAAACATTATGGGTTATGTGGAAGGGGTAAACTGATCCAGTAAAATGGAATGAAAAATAAATGATCTGGATTAAAAAAAATAGATCTGATCAAGTGGCAAATGAAACAGCCCTAATATATTATAAATAAATGAAATAAGAAGTAGGAACTTGTTTTAATATTAATTTATATTATTTACTAGTTTGCTCCGGCCCTTGATTTAGAAAGGAAATGATAAATTTGCCCCAGAGTTAGGAAAGGTTACCCATGCCTGATGCCTTTGTAACAGGATTTCTTGTAGACATAAAATAGATGAGAATTAGGTACATACAGACATGAGTTTGCAATCCACGACTCGTCTTAAACTTGACTGCTTCAAAGCTTTAAAAAGTAATGTCATTTCATGACTAGGATGTTTTCTTATATCTGGACACCGCATGTCCAACCTTTCAACCGACCATTGAGCCCTTCAAATCGCGTTCGGAGCACGTTGAAACCTCGTGCTCGCTACATACCCTCTATTTCTTGCAATTGATAATCACGTCATAAATTTCTGCTGCAAGAATTGTTAATCTTTTACCTTGCATCTTTGTCGTATACGCATGGCATAGATGACACTTTTATTCGCTATCTCATTACCGTACGTGCTACAGAGGGGTATATATGCCATCTGCGTCTATCTAATGACAAAAATGAAAAAGAGACAGTAGTGTAACCACGATAACGGATATTTTCAAATATTTAAAATACTTAAATATGTCATTCATGTCATTCCTGTCATTCATTAACTTAATTTTGGCGTCGACAATTTGTCCTTTATTGTGTGTCATCTATTTTTAAATTTATATATAATCAACGATTTGAATCACATTTGGTTACAATTGATGACGTGAGGATCAACTGCGGAAAAAAAGAGTGTACATACTAAATAAACAAATGATTTACTTAGTTAAATACAGTATTTACAAATGATATAATAAATATAAAATACTTTAAGCCTATTCTCACATTACAAATCCTCAGTAAGGTTGAATATTGTAATTGAACGCCGTCTGATATATTTAGGATAGCAGTCGGTAAATTCGTTTGACCCTCCGTCTTGTTTATTCACTCTCAGTGAAGTTCGCGTCTTTGTCTCTAGTATAGCGTTTTCAGGGCTGATTTTGGCGTACGTGCAGAGCGTGCCCTCGCACGTGGGCGGCCAGATATTATTTTCAAATAATTAAATAAATAATGAGTAAAATATAAAAATAATTTTCAAATAACAATGCTCTGTTGTATTATTTTTAATTTAAATTTATGATAAGAGTGTCAAGCACATATGCACATTATTTTTGCACATGAATGAGGGACAACTGAGAAGCTCCACGTCCCTTTAAAAATGAAATATTTAATAATAAGTAATTTTACCTTAGACGAAAAAAAAATTACCTGTGCACGTGGGTGGCCGATAGTGCAGAATCGATCCTGAGCGTTTTCATAACTGACACCTGCTCTTGTTCACTGGGACTCATGTTTAGTTCATTGTTATTTACATCTTGTTCACTATCACTCGAATTGTATTCACTCGTACTCCGGTATATCGTACTATCACTTTCATTCTCGCGCATTAGGTATACTGTACGGTGATGTATAATTTTAACTTGTGAACATGTATAACAAGTCGTTTCTATTTTCCAGGTTCGCATCGTTGCATCTTATAAATCTTAGTTTTTATTACATAGGGTTCACCACATGGCCGATGAAACTTTTACGAGGCCTCCATGCCTATTGCATCATTGTACACTTATATTAAATCGCCAACGTTAAATGGGGATTCTAAATATTTTTGATCCTAGAGTGTTTTCTGGTGCATTTTCTGTCATTTTTAATTGATTTTTCACTGTACCAGTAGGAACGGTGACTGTTTCATTGATTACTGGGCGCTTTTTCTACCAGGGTAGTTTGGAAAGTTTCCGGAATCACTGAGAAGGCTTTGGTTTTTTGCAATCTATTTTATCTCATTTTTTTGTTTAACAAAAACTATCAAGAAATTTGAATATAATCTATCAGTCGGTCTAATCATAACAAGCGTCTGAAGCAGATCGCTTCAGACGCTTGTCGAGTCTTTCGTATAATTACGATTGAACTTCACTAAGTAAGTTCGTTTAATCATTTAATCAATGTGTATTTTCATATACAGATTTTGTAATAAAGATTACATAATCTGAAATATCAAATTTAACGGAGAAAAAAAAATATTAAATAAATAACGAATTTTCATAAAATAATAAAATAAATTTGAAAACGTTAGTCTTTAGCATCATACATTACAGCACAAACAATTTTAATTCTTATTGTAAAGAAGAATAGTTGACTACGCACTATAACCACAGTATAAATCGTATATACAGTAGTTGCACTCTCTGTCGGCACCTTTATTAAAAAATCAGATATTCCTGAAGATATCAAAAAACAAGTTGTACCTAAATCTTCCAAACCTCCGCGTCTTTACGGTTTACCAAAAATTCACAAACAGGATTACCCACTCAGACCTATTGTTAGCACCATCGACTGTCCAACTTACAAACTTGCAAAATATTTGTCTACAATTTTAAAACGTTTTACAGGAAACTCTGAGTCGTTTATTCTAAACTCAGAACATTTTGTACAAAAAATCAACACTATAACCACAGGTCCCGATGATATACTTGTTAGTTTTGACGTCACATCTCTCTTCACCAAAGTCCCCATAGATGTAGCAATCGGTATTATCGCTGAATTACTAGAAAATAATGGATTCTCATCCGATCTAGTAACTCTTGTCGAAAAATGCCTAACATCAACCTATTTTACTTTCAACAAGCAATTTTACAAACAGGTCTTAGGTGCAGCAATGGGCTCTCCTCTATCTCCCGTAGTTGCCAGTATATATATGGAAGATTTTGAAATAAAAGCAATAGAATCTTCTACTTTCAAACCGACGGTATGGTTTCGTTATGTAGATGACACTTTTGTCGTTTGGCCACATGGTCCGGAAAAACTTGCCTTGTTCCACGAACACTTAAACAGTTTACATCCGGATATTCAATTCACCATGGAGGTTGAAAATAATAAAACTCTCCCTTTCCTTGATGTTCTTGTCACTCGTAAACCTAATGGACAGTTAGGGCACGCTGTTTATAGAAAACCCACCCACACTGACAGGTATCTCAACTTTAATTCTCACCACCACCCTTCACAGAAACTCTCAGTAGTTAACGCCCTCGTACACCGTGCCATCAAAATCTCCGAACCCCATAACCTTCAACAAGAACTCAACCACATCCGACATAGTTTGGTTCAGAACAACTATGACATAAAATTAATTAACAATGTAATCCATAGACACTTAAACCCGTTACCAAAAGAACCTGTTAATAACTCTTTCGAATCTTTTGTTTCCCTCCCTTACATTAAAGGTTTCTCGGACAAAATAGGAAAAATTCTTAGGAAAAATGATATCAAAGTCATCTTTAAACCTCCACAAAAAATCTCTGAAATACTCCCACAAACCAAAGATAAACGTGAACCCTTGACATCACCCGGTGTTTATAGCATTCCTTGTTCTTGCGGCACAGTATACATAGGTGAAACAGGAAGAAGTGTTCATACTAGACTTACAGAACACAAACGGTGCCTGCGCAATGGTATGGTATTAACCTCCGCTGTCGCAGAACACCAACATAATACAGGTCATAACATCCTATTTGAAAAATCCCGCATATTAGCTCCTGTTCCCCAGTTTTACAAACGTAAATACAGGGAAGCTGTAGAAATATGGAAACATCCTGATAACATAAATCGAGATGATGGTTACTTCTTGAGCCACATGTGGAAACCAGTCATTCTTGAAACACAACACGCCCAATCAACCACCACGAACTCAACTCCCATTGGTTCCTCAAACTCAACTCCCGTTGGTCCCCATTAGTTATTGCTTTCAACCGTACCCTTCGTAGCATATATAAATGACTTCTCTCGCTTTCTCTCGTCACTTGGTTTATTTGGCCTCTAGCGTGGTTTACACGTCGGGTAACCTTATAAACTGAGTCGTCCCTTGCGCCTTTATTGCTTAAACTTGGCCTCTAGCGTGGTTGACACGTCGAGTAACCTTGTTTATGACAGTAAAACTTCTCGCTTTTCACTCGCCACTTGGTTTATTTGGCCTCTAGCGTGGTTTACACGTCAGGTAACCTTATAAACTGAGTCGTCCCTTGCGCTTTTATTGCTTAAACTTGGCCTCTAGCGTGGTTGACACGTCGAGTAACCTTGTTTATCGACAGTAAAACGTTCTTGCTCCTGAAGATGCCCCATACGACTGCGGGCGAAACGTTGAGCTCTGACTCAAAAATTGACACAGTCCATTCCCGGAAATCGAATATTTCTCATGACTCAGACTGTGGAAGCCTACGCAATTATTCACTAGGTAAGTTCGTGTAATCGTTTAATTATACTTCAAGCCTCGTTCTCAAGATTACTTAAGTTGTTCTTGTTGTTTTTATTATTTTGAGATGAAAAGAATCATATGTTTAAAATTAGAAAAATATGTAAGATAATATAACAATAGTAATTAAATATTATCTGACCAGCCTTTTACTTTTCTAATTTTTCTCCAACTATTCCCCTTGCAAAAGCTGCTGATATGAATACATGTCTGGTAGAAAGTCCTTGAAACTTATTTGTAATCGCTCCTTTCTAATATACATTTCAGCTCATGGGCGCCCATAAGGGGGGGGGGGGGCAAGAGGGGGCATTTGCCCTAAATTGGCTTTTCGCAAACTTTAAATAGACGGCACATTACTTAGTTATTTCAGCATCGTTACGTTATATAAGAAATTTATTAATGTTTGTTGTACTTTAGGGCGCAGGTTTTTATGTGTGAGATAAATTATTTCGTTAGTATTTGTGATTATTTTAACTATCATTAGAGATGGCTGAGACAATTAAGTACAATAAACTTCATTTTATGGAAGAGGTTCTTAATGTATTTTCCGAGGAATTTTTGAAAGGTAGAAGGAATTTGAAAATTACCAATCCAAAGGAAGTAAGAATCTTTACTTTATGTCTGTTTTTTTTTTGAACAATTTTATTTTTTTACTAGTAAATATATGGATTTTGGATTTTTTGGATTTTGCCCCCTCTTGAAAAATATTTTATGGGCGCCCATGTTTCAGCTAACGATGAATGGTCTGGGTTCGCACTTTTTCATGTGGACTTTTTTTTGTTTGCTTTTTCTAATATCTGCAGTTCTGTGCATAAATTTGAGCACATTCAGCGCAACAAATTTTCTAGGATTTGTCTTAAGATATGGTAATATAAGTAAAGATTCAGGTAATTATAGAGCCGATATATATTAAATAAGAAAATTAAATTTTCAGTCATACGGGCACTAAATTTATGCCTTGTAAATATATTTTCGAAAATATCTATTTTCTATACCATAAAGCCAAAGTCCTATTTTCTATGCCCTAAGGTCAATGTCAGTAGCATTGACGCCTTTTGTGTAAGATAATCCCAAATTATATTGTATTTCGGAAAAACATATATTAATCTATGAACGTTTCTGTAAAACCTACCTATTATAATATTTTCCCATATATATTTTGAGATACTAACGCAAGTGCCTATCTCACTGTATTTAAGTGGCCATAAGATGTGTCTTCATTACCCTCTTTGATAAAAGCTTATTAATCTTGTTGTGTTACATTCAAAGGTTCTCTCTTTTCTGCCGTAGAACTTTAACGTCGATTTCTACTGATTTCTAATGGAACTTTAAGTCTCAAAAGGTTTAACCTGATATTCTGGCAGCCTTCAACGAAGGTTGTTGACGCAAGGAATGCGATTTCTTGAACGGAGAAGCAAACGAAGATTACTAGTTTAAGAAATATAGATTCTTCTATTATTAACACCATAAACCTTTCATGATTTCCAAAAGTATTAATAATCTTATCATATTTGTTCTGAAAGCTCCCAATCTTTATATATAGGGATTGTATATTTTTGACAGTGTCTATAAAACGTTAACCCTCGGTTTTATGTAAAAGGCAAATGTTAAATTATCCGTCCCTTTACATACTCTGGGCAAAAGTAATTAAATCTCGAATTTTTTGAAAACCATCCAACCTAATATGTGCAAAAAAGGCGACGTATTATCAATTTTAAGAAAGATTGCACAATTCAAAACACCTTCACCAACAATATATTATATACTGCCAATAGCAACAGTTTAAGTGCATTTCCCTTTCATTTGTATCCCAAGAGTCATGTGCTATTTTATTTCCATAAACTTCACTCCAACGACTGTTGAAGCATCGATGAAGATTATTGTAGTAATTTCGTACTTTTTAATTAAATTTCGCATATAGGAAAATTTTGGTAATAGCAAAATTCACATACACTGAATTCCATATATTGATTATTCGATAATAAAATTGTTGGTGAAATTTTGTGCTAGGTTCTCTTTCTCAAAATTTTCGTATCATTTCGTTTACTGGCAGACTTGTCTAGATGTGCAAAATCACGAAAAGAACAGGATGTCATTTGCAAATTTTATAATAACTTTGAACCTTCTTTCTTTATGTGGTTTTCACTTGAACATGCATCGAAAAAATAATAAAAACCCAATTTTTACATCTTCTAGGTATCAAACAACTATTTGAATAAAATATTTGAAATCAAAGACTAGAGAGAAATCAACTGTGTAATGCATTTTCAATTCAGTACCAAAATTTTTTTGTCGGTCTCACTAGTGGTTAAAAAAACACGTTTTAATGTTTTCGTAACTAAACGAACACAAATTAATATAAAAAAACACAGAACATAAACACCATTATAGAAACATGAAATACATATTGTAACGTTTTATTTATTTAGTTGAAGTGTAAAGAATGATTAAAACACTAAATTTATGTACTAAGTTTAATAAAAGAAATACGAATTATAGAAGATAATTAAAATAAGTAACACTATGAATAAATAAATATAAACACTATTTTAATACTAACAATTATTAATAACAACTTAAACACTAAGATTATTTATTGAAACACTTAAAACTACGAGATATTTATTTCCACAATATATATTACCAACTATTTATTTATATCACCAATGATCACTATAGTTACCAATATTAGACTATCCTCGTGATCTCATGCTCGGGGTATTTATTGTGGAACAATTAAGTTCTGGAATATTCGCCAACCCTCTGGAACACAGAACAATGGGGAGCGGACGGACCTGTTGTGACATGTCCGCTAGCGACCGTCGCCCGCGGCGAAACCTTGGGGTCGCTACATTGCCCCCTCCTTAAGACTGTTTCGTCGGAACAGTTCTTTATGACGAAATTTGCACACGTCACCCTTGGTGCATCTGGAGGTCTTGAAGAAGTAACAGTCGACGGTCCGTTTGAGCTCTTCTTGCCCAGAAGGGTTGAAGCTGCAGACTAGAATTTCCACTCCGGTAAAGCGGAAGACACAGCCTATCTTCGGTACTACCAGCTTCATGATATCGTTCTTCAAAATATGGTCCTTCATATTGCACAACGAGTCCCATAAACTGCGGTATGACGTCTTCTGATTTAAGTATTGTTTCGTAACCAGATAGTAAATGAACCGCTTGTGTTCTACGTTATCGTCCTTCAGTTGTAGCGTTTTTCCGACAGATGGACGTTAGTTGGCCAGTTCTTGTACTCGTCCAAATTTTCTTTTAAAAACTGAAGCGATGCCGCGGGACATTTTAATGTCCTTTGCTACACAATGTGCGAGGGAATACTCTGGGGACACGGTGAACAGATCTCGTTGTTCTTCTCATGTCACGCCATGTGCCTTGTGACCAGTGGAATGGCTTTCCATGAAGTCTTCAAATGTAGGTTCCTCAGCTACAACCCGGCGAACCGTCGCTCCACGATGATCGTCATAGTTATCACCAGCAAAAGGGGCTAACCGATTGAAGTGGACTACTCTCGGATATCCATTAGGTGTTCCTAATTCTTTTGCAGTTTCGGTGATAAGCCACGACGTCTTTATAGATTGTAAAGTCACACCAAATTCATAACCAGGTTCATAACCACCTTTTTCAGCCTTTACGTCATACTGGTCCTACATCCGATCGCTGACACCTTGAATGTTTGTACGGACTTGTTCATGGATGTCGTTCAATCTTCTCCGTAAGTCCGTTACGTAGTCCTCCCCGGCTAGATCTTCACCGGTTTTACTGCCAAATACCAGGTCGCATGGTAAGCGCAACTCCCGTCCGAATAGGATGTTAGCTGGGGTCTGCCCTGTTGTTTCATGCACACATGAACGGTAAGCTAACAAGAACAGATGAAGATGTCGGTCCCAGTCTCGTTATGGTTAGAGACTACCTTCGATAAATACCGGTTTATTGTTCTATTCATCCGTTCAACCATGCCATCAGACTACGGATGTAATGCAGTAGTTCTGGTTTTCTTCATTCCTAATATCTTACAGATATTTTGGAACAGAGCAGTCTCGAAATTCCTTCCATGGTCGGAATGTATCTCTCGTGGTGCTCCAAATCGGCAGATGCATTCTTTTACCAAGACTTCAGCAACCGTTATGGCTTCCTAGTTGGTTAATAGATATGCCTCAACCCACTTAGTGAAGTAGTCCATTACTACCACTATGTACTTATTTTCCTTGTCAGTTTCTGGGAATGGTCCGGCTACGTCAATCGCAATGCGTTCAAAGGGACTTCCAACGTTATACTGGCGCATTGGAGCTCTTCTTTTCCTATGTGGTCCGTTACTTCCCTTGCAGACCACACATTTCTTGCACCACTCTTTAACATCTTCTTTGCAATTTACCCAGTAAAATCGTAGACGTAACCTCTCGAGGATTTTATTCACTCCAAAATGTCCTCCACCAGATCCGTCATGAATCTCTTCCAAAACTTTCGGTACTCTATTACTAGGAATTATCAGCTGGGTCCTACTCTCAGTACCATTCTTATTTTCGACACGTTTCAGGAGGCCCTCGTGAACTACAATAGAATCCCACTGCGCCCAGTACGATTTCACACTTTGTGAGTGTCGTGCCACATCTTCCCAAACTGGTCTGCTATCGCCAAGTTTCCAATCCAGTATGATCTTCAAGCTCGAGTCATTCTCTTGGTCCTTGTAAAGGTCTTCCGATTGCCAACTATCATTGACTACTGTTGTTCTGGCGATGGTAGAGAGTTTTTCTTCTAGATGGCTGCAATGCTTGCATTCGTCTTGGCACGATCTTCTTGATAGTGCGTCAGCATTACGATGGCTTGTACCTGCCCGATGCTCGATAACAAAATTATATTCTTGCAATTTTTCAATCCATCTAGCTGCCTGACCATCAAGATTCTTAAATTGTAGCAGCCATTTGAGAGCAGCATGGTCAGTTCTTATGAGAAATCTTGTACCATACAAATATTTGTAGGATTTCACGGCTGCCAAAAGTTCTTTTCTGGTAACGCAATAATTCCTCTCTGGTTTTGACAAGGTCTTACTAAAGTAGGCAATAACCTTCTCTTGTCCGTCTTGTATCTGGGAAAGAACGCCACCAATTCCAACGTTGCTGGCATCTGTATACAGAATAAATTCTTCTTCTGGTAAAGGATAACTCAGGACAGGTGCGCTTGTCAAGGAATATTTCAGTTGTTTGAACGCGGTTTGACAGTCCATCTCCAAGATAAATCTTCTGCCATCTTCAGTAAACCTTGTCAATGGCTTCGCTATGTTGGCAAATCCAGGTACATAATGTCGGTAGTATGTACAGAGACCAAGGAAACTTCACAATTCATGTTTATCTTTCGGTACTGGCCAGTCACTCACAGCTCTTATTTTCTCCGGATCGACTGCAATACCCTTACCAGAAACTACGTGTCTAAGGTAATGAACTTCTCTTTGAAATAAGTGACACTTCTTTTGACTGAGCTTCAGTATCCGCTTTTTAGATCAAGAGTAAAGAAAATATTTGGTCCTGCCAATGTGTCCAGTGTATCGTCTATTCGGGGTAGCGGGTAGCTATCCTTCTTCGTCACGTTGTTAAATTGATGATAATCGACACAAAATCTTGTAGATCCTTCTTTCTTTTTCACTACCACTAGTGAAGCCCAAGGACTGCTTGACGGTTAAATCACACCTTCCGTCCTCATGTTCTCAATAATTTCTTCTGCTTCTTCCCGCTTCCCAGTAGTAACCTTCTTGCTGTTTGGCGGATGGGTCTTGCGTCTCCGGTGACTATTTTATGATGGACCACATTGGTTCTTCCTTTGTCCGTCTTGTCCAATTAGAACATATCTTGCAAGTTACCAATTAAGATCTTAGCCTTGGTTATCAAAAAAACAAAGATATAAAATTTCACAAGTAAGTTTAGCTTTTCGTCGTAATCTCAATTTTCATATTTTATATGCTCTTATTATATTTTTTGTTTGAGTAGATTTCCGAAGGATGAAAAAATGTGCTCAAAGTGGCTTATAAAAAAAAATGTAAAAATAATAGTTAGAAATATTACATCCCTACACATCCTACTCCTATGTACTGTGTGTTGCGTGTATTGTAATTTAATCTTTTGCCGAAACTAGCGCTGTCCTTCTCTAAGGTGTGCGTCAATGGTTATAGGGCAAACCAGCATCAATGTTATGTTACGTCCATTTATATTATAGGTCAATGAATGACAGTAAATGTTTTTTATATTTATACATTTTTCGATATTATTATTGTCTTAAAGAGTTTATGCTGCTTTCGGTGTGTTACATTCCACAATATCAAAGATCCTGAATGAAATGAAATGTGGAACCTTATCATCGCAAAAAAAAAATCGTAAAAGGAAGTTACAGGAATTGATGAATTTACTCAATTTGCAATTCGACGAACTATTTATGATATGATTAGTAAAAGTAAATTTATTACATCTATTTAATTTAAAAATATCAAATTTTGATAGATGTTAATAAATTTCAATTTTTACTACTATCTCGTATAAATGTAGTAAGTGACGTCATCACATTGGAATGCCATTTATACGTGAATTTGACTATACATTTTTATTTTCCCAACTGAACATGCGGTGATATAGGAATAGTACAACATTATTTTACAAATATTTTAAGTAGAATGTGTTAAGGTTTACAATGGCATAGCGTAAGAAATAACACAGATAAATACTGGAAATACATCTTCTTCTTCTTCTATCGCTAAACCGTTGGCCTGTTTATTCTTCAGCAATTATATAAGTTATCTTTCCATCGTTTTTGTGGTCTCCCTACTACTATTTTTTCTTTTGGTAGGTTTTAACTAATCTATTGTCGTTCATTCTTGTTATATGCTCCTTCCATTCTTCTCTTCTTCCATTTATTCATTCTCCTATTGGCTTAAAGTTACATTATCTTCTTATTTCTTCATTATGTATTCTATCTCTTAATTATTTATTGTTGATTTTTCGTAATATTTTCATTTCTGCTGTCTTTAATAACTATTTGTTTTTGTAGAATCGACTCTAGTTTCCGCCGTGTACGTCATGATTCGGCTTATAACGTCTCATATATTACTTTTGTTTTATTTCTTAAATATTTATTTTTCCATATTATCTGGTCTAGACATCCTGACACTCTTTATCATCTGTTCTTTAACTTCTTGTAATAATTGTCCATTGCTGGTTATCTCTATTCCTAAATATTTAAATTTCATGACATGTTCTATTATTCTGTCTTTAATTGCTAGTTTATACCTTATTGGTTCTTTTGCAATTGCCATTATTTTTATTTTTTCGACAGCTTTTTCCATGTTATAGTCTATTCCTTCTTTTAAAAATTTATGTAGGAGTATTTGTAGATTGCCTTCATTATCGCTTATTATGACAGCATCGTCAGCATAGCAAATTATTTTTATTTCTTCGTTTCCCATTTTATATCCTTTTAGACCTATGAGTGTGCCAATAATTTAATCTACAATTAAGTGAAAGATAAACAGGCTTAAAGAGTCTCCTAGTCTTATTTCTATTTCAACCGGAATTGTTTCTGTAAGTCCTTTTGATTTTGTTTTTATACGTGTTTTATGTCTTTTATATAAAATTTTTATCACATCTATTAATCTTATGCTATCAAATGTGAAAGTCAATGAAGAATAGAAATGCCGGTACGTTAAATTCGATTGCTTTATCAACAATCTGTCTTTAAATAAATACAACATCATTACATGGTCTACCCGATCAAAATTCTTGCTGTTCGTCTGACAGTGTAATATACTCATTTAATTTTTTATTGATTATTTTTGTTGTTAATTTAAGTGTTGTATCCAACCTTTTTTGGAAATACATAATAAATTATATTTGAACATAAAAGAACTGACACAATAAATTATCAATAGAAAATATATATGTAAAATGAATAACTTGATGCCCAATATGTATCTCGTTGGCTGCTCGTCATACAGGACAAATGTGAGATTAAAATTGTATAACTACGATGCCCTCCTTAATCAAGCGCCTTCTTCAAGGGTCCTTCTTCTGCAGTCTCATACCCTTGACTTAGGAGTGCAGGTTTGGTACAGGAGTGGCCTTCATTAGAGAGACAGGCACCATTTCTTCTGAGCGGAGGTATTCGTGCTTTATGGGATGATCTTTGATCGATTATCAAACGAAATTGTATCGAATGTCGATATGTTTTGCTCGACCATGCATCACTGGATTGTGAGCAAGCTTTCCTGCATCCTTGATTGTAGTAGAATAGCTTGGTACGGCCAAAACCTAACCCATCGAGGAATGAGTTAAGATATATTGCCTCCTTGCAGGCGTTGGGAACTGCCATGTATTAAGCCTCGGCCACGGAGAGAGCGACGGTGTGTTGTTTTCGATTCTCCCAAGAAATAGCAGCGACGGCGGGGCAGAACAGGTAGCCGGTGTACGATCTGCGATCAATGGTACAGCCTCCCCGGTCCATGTCTACTTAGCCGTGAAGAAGTTGTCCATTCTTTTTGTAGGATAGTTAGTAGTTAATGGTGCCCTCGCTTGGTGGATATCCAGTGATTTCGGTTATACCTGAAGTTAACTGGCTCAAATAGCTCACTGCATGTATTATGTCGGATGCTGTTTAGCAAGTTTACTCACGCCCTCATCATTATTCCGTTCTTCGATGTCATTGTTTCCGCGAGATAGAGTGGGGTTATCATGTCAAATCTCTTCAGGCGATCACGAATGTATCCCTTCTGGGATAAGGTGCTCGATTTCTGCGCAATCTCGATCCTGAAGCAAAAGCTCGCTTCACCACGATCCTTGATCTGGAATTCTCAATTCAGGATTATCCTAAGAACAAATATTTTCTAGTCACGGTCGGTGTATATGCACTGATCGGCTGCGATGGGATCTAAACCAGCGACTTGGAGTACACCGTTCAATCTGCTGTGCCAACGTCTTTCTGATTATTTCAGTCCGTAAATGGACTGTTTTGGTTTATATACATAGTCGCCGCTGGAGAGGCTTGATAACATATTGCGGACCTTCTGTCTGAGTGATTTGTTACTCTCTTTGTCGATTATCTTTTTCAGCCATTTGAACAATTTTCATATTACATTCAACAATAAGGCGAAGAATATCTTAAGAGTGTTGAAACGTTGAGCTGGAGCGCAAGTGTCGTAATAGTCGATACTGTGACGCTGAGAAAGTCTCTACGCGACTAAGCGAGCTTTTCTTCTCTTCACGGTATCATTTGGTGTTTTTACCAGATCCTAAGTGACATTGATAATCAGATTTCTCATCTTTGCATAGGTGGCATGTTTCCATTCGTCAGCATCGGGCCTTTTTGTAGCTTTTTCAAATGGGATTTCGGATATTAACAAGAATATCTCGGCCTCTTGACATTTTTCGGTGACGTCATTTGTAGCGTTGTGAAAGTTGGCTTCGAAATTGGAGTCTTCGTCGACGTTCTGCATATTATATTGTTTACGAGGACGCTCCCTTTGTCAGATTAGTAGTTTCTTCCGACGGCCGAATCCGCACTTCTGCACGAAGTCTTCAGTGTCTGTCGTAGAAGGTTTTGTTGTTGCAGGTACTTCGTCGAAGTGATGTGGTGAGACTTTTGTTTGTCGGTAGTAGTAACGCTAAAAAAGAAGTCCTCGCAGTTGTGTCTGGAGCCGAATTAGTCGATAAATCTTACGTCTCTGGAAATATATACATATTTTCTTGTTATTAGGTGACCATATTCTGTATGCCTTTACTTCGTTGGAGTATCTGATGAATACACTATCTTTGGCTTTAGACTGGAACTTGTCACAGTTTGTGACTTTATCTAGCACGAACGCCACGCATCCGAAGGTACGAAGATGGCTGATGATGGGCTTGCGTCCGGTTCGTAGTGCAAATGGCGTCTTGTTCTCGAGCCTGTGGAGATGCTACCATGTCTTAGGTAGTTCGCTGTCGCGACGACTTGGGCCCAAAATGATAGGTGAAGACCGGATTGCAGGAGCATGCATCTTGCGGCTTCCACAAGAGTTCTGTTGCGGCGTTTCGCGATGCCGTTCTGCTGAGGGGTGTGTGGTGAAATTAAGTCAGTGTCCGAGATGATATTGTCCATTATTTAAGTGCAGTACTCGTTGCCGTTATTAGATTGCACTGCCTTTAATTGATGACCAGTCTGGGTTTTGGCCATCTAGACAAATTCGGCGAATTTCTCGGATATGCAGAATATTTCGCACTACCCGTTGTAGTCGTCGATCATGGTGACGAAATATCTAGCGCCTCCCACGGATTGAGTTTGTATGGAGCTGCAAAACGTCAGTGTGGATCGTTTCAAGGATGGTGACTGGATCTTGGATCTAGATACATTCCGATTGTTAATTATTTTTGACACATGGATATGTGGTCTCTTTTATTGAAGTAATCCAAGCGCTTGTGCCAAATGTCATTACTGGCAGAAAGTGCGGCATGATGTTCTACGTCCGAGAAAAAGAGGTCTTCATATCGGTTAGCAATCAGCAGGATGTCATCTTCAGAAGGAATGATTTCTTCTGAAGATGGCATAAACGCCGAAATTGTGCAATAAAGGATTATTGTTTAAACTGTGGAATAAAACCAAGTGTTTTTATTTAATTTGTTTATTATTACCAATAAATTTATCTGTCATCTGCTAAAATTGATGGAGACAAATTAACAGTTTCACATGCTATTGTAAATATATTATCTATAATTGGTATTAAATTAACAGGTAAACGATTATTCAAAATTTTAAAATATTTTGGAAAAAGATTATTGCTTACTGAAAATTTTTATGTTTCAGTTGTTGACTCTTTTGTTTTCAGTTTAAGAATATGAAAAAATATGTAATACTTGTTAGCAACAAACGATTTAAAAGTTTCTATAACAAACGTTAGATATGGAACCTATACAGTTATAAAATAATTATTGAAGATATCAAAATAAATGTTGAAGTTGACATTTGGAAGAATTGACGCATGTCAATATATGTCAATTAATTATGTAAATAATTGTATGTTTTGAAATTGTAATTAAGTAGTTGGTTGAAAAAAAAAGCTTGAGAGTTGACATGTCAATATAAATACAATATTAAAAATTCGTTTTTCAATAACTACAAGTTTGTGTTGTACTCTTTATTTGTGGTGTTCTTTACTACTCTGTTTAAGTAACTTCAACAGCTTATGGGCCCAGAGCGTTTTTAGCTGGGTAAAGAAACATATAAGTAATAATAGAGTATTTCGTCTGTATTTTTGTAGTATTGAAAAGAACTGCGATGGATTTTAAAGTTTCTATTGAAAAATTGGAGGGAGCAACAAACTGGTCTAAATGGAAGAGACAAGTAGAGTTGTTGCTGCGTCATCATGATGTGCTTGATCTGGTTACTGGTGATCAAGTAGAACTTGAAAAACCTCAAGATGGAGCTGAAGCAGCCACTGTGAATAACTGCAGAAATTTTTTTAAAAATTATGCATTTGCATAGCTAATTTTAGTAGGAAGTATGAATAGCACGAATGTGAAATTAACAACTACGTGCAGTACAGCAAAGAAAATATGGGACAAACTACTGTCCATTTACGAACAAACTTCAGGCCAACTTGTAGATCGATTAACGGAGGAATTCTTTAGTAACATAAATAATCCAGCAGAAGATATTGCTACTCACATTGCTAGATTACAAAAAAACTTCTGCGAACTAAATGGATGAATTGAAGAGATTAGTAAAGACAGAATTACGTGAACTTTTATTAATGAGTAGAATAATGTCAACATTGCCAGCTGAATACTTTGAATTTAAGGGCGTATGGGAATATGTTCAAATAGAAGATCGAACAATCAACAAGTTGACAGAACGTCTACGTTAATAAAAATGCGTTTATCGTCAAAAAATGATGATTTATCAGCATTAGTAGTAAGTCCTAAGAAGACCGAGCAAAGAAAACCTGAAATAGCTACGAAATTTATCAAAAAATGTTACAAATGTGAAATGTCATCAACCAGGCCACATTGCAAGATATTGTCCGAAGCTCAAGTCGTCTGATACTGATTCGATGGAAAATTCAAAGAAAGAGAAGAATCAAGAAGGAGACACATTTGTCTGTTCTTTTGATAAAATGTCAGAAGATACATAGTTGACAGATTCACGGACGTTGGCGCATATGACAAATATGAAACATTATTTTGTATCATATGAAGAATTTCCTGTACCTGTACCAATACAAGTAGGCAACAAAAATATCATCTTGGGATAAGGTCGTGGTAATTGGAAATGTTTATTAACGGCAAATGGCAAGGAAATCATTTAACGAATGTGTGGTATGTTCCTCATATTGGAAGAAATTTATTTTCGATCAGCGCAATATTGAAGAAAGGTTTTCTCTTCAAGGCTGAGAAACATAGGTGTTTATTTGTGAAAAATAATGTTGTTAAATTAATAGGGAAAATAACACCAAAAGGACTGTATGCATTAGAAATGCGGGTAAAAATACCACAAATTGCTTCTGAGGTGAACATAACATCAGTTCATGACATTGTGCAATTATGTCATCAAAACAAACGTCATGTCAAAAATATCTTGAAGAGAAAAGGAATTGACGTTGATGTGACAGAAGAATTTTGCGAAGGATGTCTGTTCGGGAAACAGCGTCGAGAACGTTTCAAGAAGAGAAGAAATCGACCAACGAATGCAGGAGATTTGAATCATGCAGATGTTTGCGGGCCGATGTAAGTAGAATCTATAGGGGGCTCAAAATATTTTGTATGTTTCATGGACGATTTTTCAAGGTATCGGCGTGTATTTTTCTTAAAGAACAAATCAGATATTCATAAAAGAAGGTAGTGCAGCTGGACTAAGTGTCAAAGTATTCTTGAGCGATGGTGGCAAGGAATTTGACAATACAGAAGCAGTGGCGGATTTATACATTTGCCGCCAGTAGGCTACTCAAATTTTGCCGCCCCTCCTGACTACAAGTTTTAGTTAATTACCGTCAAAAATTATAAAAATTTGTGACTAACAGGCTAAGTATTTGCTTTTTAGTTCTTAAGTAGTTTTGCTAAAAGGCAAAATTAATCGTCAAAATATATTCACAGACCAAAAAATAGAAAAGTGAAAACATGAGTTATGGATAATAATAATGATGCTATTTCTATTACAACTAGTAGTAATAGTGATTATTCCCACACGTCATTTTCACCCAATCAGAATGCTTCTTTTGATAGCCTCAGGTAGTTTTTTAGTGAAAAAATTTGATAAAACTATAGTATCATAGTCCTGGTTATATTTTGTTGATAACAAAAATTTTACGTTTGAAGTATTGCCATTCGTGAAATAATCAAGTAAATATAATTCGAGCTATGAATTTATTTGGAATAATTTACTCATAATCATAAAATAACAATGCTCTGTTATATTATTTTTAATTTAAATTTATGACAAGTGTGTCAAGCACATGCGCATATTATTTTTGCACATGAATGAGGGAAAACTGAGAAGCTCCACTTCCCTTTAAAAATGTAATTTTTAATAATACGTAATTTTACCTTGGACAAAAAAAATTACCTACGCCGCAATTTCATTTACTCTTTCATCTGCACTTGAGGGGCGCCAAATATTTTACCGCACGTGGGCGGCCGATACTGCAGAATCAACCCTTATCTATAAGATAACATATTCTAAATCTATCGCTACTAATTGGAGGGAGAAAAATACGCTAAGATGTTAAATAGTGAATTTCTGTGACTTATACAAGCAACATTGACATACTTTGCGGACGGTTATGTTATTCGTTCCCGCGCCATGACCAAACGCGAGTATACAAATTGTAAAAAAAAAATATCTAAGCGGTGAAACATATTACATGTTGAATTGTTTGTGTGGACCTAATAACATTTAGGTATATAAATATAAATATTTTTAATTTCTGTAAGGCAAAAAAAAAAAATCCCCAAATTTGCCGCCTCTAAAATCTGCCGCCCTAGGCTTCAGCCTACTCAGCCTGCTGGTAAATATACCACTGTACAGAAGTAAGAAGCATTCTGCAATCTGAAGGTATTAACTTTCGTATATCAATGCCTTATTCACCTGACCAAAACGGCGCTGAGAAAGAAAAGAGAAAATTGTACTCGTCGAAAGTGCGAGAGCAATGATACATGCCAAAAATTTGTCATTAAAACTTTGGGCAGAAACAATCAACACTGCGACATATATTCTAAATCGGACAGGTCCGTCATCGTTAAAAGACAAAACTCCATTTGAAGTATGGTTTAGAAGAGAAAACGTATTGTTAAATCATCTCCGAATTTTTAGTACAGATTGTTTTGTACATGTACCAAAACAACGTCGACGAAAATGGGACAAGAAAAGCGTAAAGGACGTTTCGTTGGTTATAGTGGAGAAAAGAATGGTTTTCGAATTTGGCTAAAAGAAGAAAATAAAATTATATTAAGCCGGGATGTAGTTTTTAAACCAGAAAACACATTGAAAAATATAATTAAATTAGTAATAAATAAAAACGACGAAAAATCCATTCCTACTTCCTTCGAGGAAGTGGAGGGAAATAATGAGAATTGTAACGTTTTTATTTATTTAGGTGAAGTGTAATAGTATATTATTTAACAAGCATAATATGTAGGCTATATTACACGAGGATGTAATTAAAAATACGAGCGGTAGCGAGTATTTTTAATCATCCGCGTGTAATGTAGCCATATTATGCGAGTCAAATACTATACTTTATCTACAACTATCAGGCATATAAAAAATCTGATATTATTTGTTAAATATTCAGTTAGCTGTGAGTAGTTCATATATAGCTTAACAGATGGCGCCACAGTAGCACTTAAATGTCAAAGTAACTTTTCAAATTGTATTTATTATACTTTTATAAGCATATATATTGATATTTATAATAAAAATATGTTATTAATAAATTAACAGTTTAATAAAATATTATGTGTTAAATTATATGCCCTATTTATTACAGAAAAGTGTAGCGTGTATCATGACATTTCATATTACACTTGTGTAATATGAGTAGTATATTATATGTAGTATCACACGTATAATGTACCCATATTTCAATAGTTGTAGATAAAATTGATTAAAACACTAATATTTATATAACTAAGTTTTAATAAAGAAATATGAATTATAAAGAATAATGAAAAGTAACTAACACTAAGAATTAACAAATATAAACACTAATTTAAGACTAACATATATCAATAAAGACTTAAACACTAAGATAATTTATTTAAACAATTACAACTACGCAATATTTATATCACTCTTTATTTATATCACTATCTTTTTATTTATATCACCATCTGTTCACTACACGTATCTATACAAGACTGTTCTCGCGATCTTTTACTCGGGGTATTTATATAAAACGCTTCATTCTCGAATATTCTTTGATTCCTTGGAAATCAGAACAATGGGGAGCGGACGGACGTGTTCTGACCTGTTCGCTAGCGGCCGCCGCCCGCGCCTCGGCCCTGGGTTCGCTACAGAATGAAGAGTCGTTTTATAACTTACGTAATCGACAGGAAATTAGAAATCTATCATATTTAAATGACTATGTGTTTTTTGCTGAATGTGAAATACCTGAAACCTATAATTCAGCAATAAATTCGAAAGAAGTAGAACAATGGAAAGCTGCGATGAATGAAGAGATAGCTTCATTAGAAAAAAATAAAACTTGGCATCTTGTTGATTTATCTACAGGAAGGAAGGTAATTTCAAATCGTTGGGTATTCCGAGTAAAAACGAAGGCAAACGGTGATGTACATCGTTTTAAAGCACAATTGGTAGCCAAGGGATATTTGCAAAAACAAGGTATTATTACGACGAAACCTTTAGCCAGGTAGCTCATTTTGACACAATACGAACTGTGCTCAGCGTTGCAGCTTCTGAAAAACTCAATCTTATGCAGTTTGACGTAAAAACTGCGTTCCTTTACGGCAAGCTTCAAGAAGAAGTATATATGAAGCAACTCGAAGGATACGAAGACGGCTCTGGACGTGTGTGTAAACTAGATCGAAGTCTGTATGGTTTAAAACAGTCACCTCGATGTTGGAACCGTTGGAACAAAATATTCGTTGATTTCATTCTTAAACCAAAAATGTCACCCAGTACAGCTGATCCTTGTTTATTTATACGTGTCAAAAATCATTCATAGCTGATCATCGCGATCTTCGTTGATGATGGACTAGTTGCTGGTGCAGATGAAAATCAAATTTCATCGTTTGTAGATGCTTTGAAAAAGGAATTTAAAATAACAATTGGTTTTTTGAATTCTTATCTTGGAATGAAAATATCTAAGAAGAATGGATCAATCTTCCTTGTTAAAGTTTATAATTAAAATCAAACTGCCCATGACAAATATACATAATTTAATTATCGCACCACCTGTTAAAAAAATAATATTCAATTATTAGTTTGTTGTGATATACTGTCATATATTTATATCGTGTGTTTGTGTAACGTGTTGTATTTGTATTAAGTCTTGTTGTTGTTCCATTTTGTGTTAATATAGTTTGTTCTTTGTTCAGTGCGTGTTGTGTTTTTTATCATTTGCGCTAACAGGTTATGGGCCCAGGGCGATTCCCTGGTGCGAATAAAGTGTAAGTGCGTGTGAGTGCGGGCAAGCTATGTACAAGTTTTGACATAGGCCGAATATTTTTCGAAACGTACGACGCAAGAAAATGGCCTCAAATGTAACGGTACGCATTGAAATGCTATCCAAGGACAATTTCGATACTTGGAAGATACACAAGCGTGCGTTATTGATAAAAAACGATGCCTGGTCATATGTAAACGGGACCAAAGTATAACCCGAACCAGGTAACAATAATACAACAGATATAATGAACTGGGAAGATTGGGACAGCAAGGCGATGTCTGATATCATTCTTGCGATACATCCGTCGGAGCTGAAGCAGGTGAAGGACTGCACAACCGCGCGAGAAATATGGTTAAAGTTAGAGACCATATATGCGTCCAAAAGACCGGCTCGGAAGGCTACACTTCTGAAGCAGATAGTTCTTCAGCGAATGACTGAAACCGACGATGTACGCAAGCACCTGAGACGATTTTTTGACGCTATAGACATACTAAGAGACATGGACGTTATAGTAAATGATGACTTACTATCAATACTTCTTCTACATAATCTGCCGACTAAATTTGAAAATTTTCGATGTGCGATTGAGTCTCGCGACGATTTACCAAAACCGGAGATACTTCCTATTAAAATTATAGAAGAATACTATACTAGGCACAGCGATCGTAGAAACGCGCGAAACGCGTTGGTCGCGAATCAATATAGACAGCCATACCAGAAGAAGATGGAGAAATTAAACAGCAGGAACAAGGACAACGAAAGGTATGTTGTTCGATGCTTTAAATGCAAGAAGGTTGGTCACAAAGCCGCGCAATGCCGATCCGCGAAAAAGACAACCGAGAGTTCGAGAAAGACGAAGTCACTGTATATCACTGAGAGTCGCGATGCGTGTAAATTGGCATCCCGGCGAGACAGCAAGGGCGACAAGAGATGGTGTCTACACAGCGGCTGTACCTCCCACCTTTGTAAGGATCTTGACAGTTTCAGAAACATAGAGTCAAATGTCAAAGATACATTAAATTTGGCAAAACTCCTCTTCTACAGAAATCCGTGCAAAAGGTATTGCACAGTTTAAAACATTAGCATCAAATCATAAAAAAAATAATTGATTTGCATAATACTGAACGTGCGAGATCTGCGTGAAGCTGCGAAAAGAGGTACCATAAAAGGCAGAAACATCAATGATATGAATGAAGAATTTCAATGCAAAGTCTGCATTCAAGGAAAAATGTCCAGAAATCCAATTCCGAAGAAATCCTTTAGAAGCACCGAACCTGGCGAGCTAATACAAACAGACTTGTGTGGGCCTATGAGAGTTGCATCAAATGGTAAGGCGTTATATTTTTTGACTTTCACAGACGATGCGACGCATTGACGCGAGACGAGATTTCTGCGACAAAAGAATGAGACCTTTGAAGAATTTGTCGCATACAAGACGATGATTGAAATATCATTTAATAAAAAAATCAAGGCCGCCCAGTCTGATGGCGGAACCGAGTACTTGAATGCCCGATTCATCAAATTCTTCAAGGAATCAGGTATCCAAAGGCGAGTCACTATTCCGAACAATCCAGAGCAGAATGACATTGCTGAACGCAAAAATCATACCCTTATAGAAACTGCAAGATGTATGATGCTGCAATTAAATTTACCCCCTTCATTTTGGGCTGAAGCTATATCAACAGCAAACTTCACCCGAAACAGATGTCCAACCAGTAAGTCGAATGGCATGACGTCATTTGAAGCTTGAACGGGGAAGGTTCCTAACGTCAGCGATTTTGTAGAATTTGGCTGCACAGCTAGAAAGGGACGATTTTTGGGATATGACGAGCAATTAAAGGGTACCGCATCTGGATTCCAGAAGAACAAAAAATAGAAATATCTCGCGACATCAAAATCGTGAACAATGTCACTAAAATTAAAATTTCCGATCCAAAATTTAAAGATTTTATTCTACAAAATAAAGAAGATGAATTTCCACAACAATTCTTTGACACTGAACTGCTGAATGGCAAAAAAGAATTTTCGGCTGAAGAACACGAGTTTAAGCATGAAACTGATGATGAAGACTTCGACGAAGGATTCAAAGGTTTTGAACTAACTTCAGCCGTGGAACAAATACTTAGAAAACCTCAAGAAGTGTCTACAGAAGATAGAGAAAGGCCAAAATTTCCTATCGATCCGGTCGATATTGCAGCGCTAGCAGAAATCCCACTCAAATCTGCAATGAAGAGTCCAGAAGTAGACGAATAGAAACAAGCCATGGCGGATGAGTTCATTACACTTTTAAAGAACGAAACTTGGGAAGTTGTCAATCGACCTGAAAACAGAAAAGTAATTGGGAACAGGGTCATTCTTTGAAACAAATATGGGGCTGATGGTCAAACTATCAAAAAAAAAGGGAAGACTCGTCGCCAAAAGATTTTCTTAACAACCAGGTACAACTCAGCTCCATCCGACTCGCAATTGCTATTGTGACACAACAGAAGATGGTGATACGACAATTAGACGTAGCCACAGCATACTTGAACGGTTTCATCGAGGAGGAGATATTCACGGAAGCTCCACAGTACACCGAAGAAACGGTCAAGTACATAGTGACAAAGAAACTTGCCCCACCAAACATCGTAACCAAAGGCCAAGAACATGCTAGACAAGATTATGTTAGGCAATCAGGTATGTTTATTAAAGAGATCGCTCTATGGGTTGAAGCAGGCTGGCCGTTGCTGGTATCAGCGATTAAGCTCCGACCTTGAAAAATTTGGAGCCAGACCGTCTCAAGGCGATCCCTGTGTTTATGTAACAGAAACACGAAAAGATCTGATGATTATATTAGTGTATGAAGACGATATTATAGTAATGTCTCATGTCAACACAAAAATAGATGAGTTCTACAAATTTCTCAGAAAATCTTTTGAAATAAAAGAATTGGGAAAAATCAAATACTGCCTCGGCATTGATTTTCAATGCAACAATATCGGGATGAAGTTAAGCCAAAAAGGTTACATTGAGGAATTATTGAAGCGATATGGTATGTCGGACAACAAGACAGTTTCGGCTCCAATGGAACCGGAGGAGAAGCTCTCAACAAGCGACAACAAAAAAATTTTTCCTACAGAGAGCTAGTTGGTGCCTTCATGTACCTTTCCATAGCCACCCGTCCAGATATAGCACATGTCACCAGTGTGTTGAGTCAGTTTAATGTCTGCGAATACATGGCACTCAGTGAATCCTGCAAGGAGGCCATACACTTGCGCAAGCTGCTTGGGGACTTGGGTGACGGTATAGATTTTCAACGACAACTAGGGGGCGAAGAAGTTAGCAGAGAATCCAGTCTTCCATTCTCGGACAAAGCACATACAAGTGCGTCATCACTTCGTCCGGGAAGCACTCAAAATGGGAGAGGTGAAGATAAACTACATGTCTACAGAGAAGATGCCAGCTGATGTCTTCATCAAAGGCCTGACAAGAGTGAAGCACTGGAGATGTCTACAAAACATAGGCGTCTCGGAGAAGCAATAACACCTTCTGTTCTCGTGTCCTCAATAATTTCTTCTGCTTCTTCGCTCGTCGCCAGTGGTAATTTTCTTGATGTTTGGCAGATAGGTCTTGCGTCTCCGGTGTCTATTTTTGATGGACTACCTTGGTTCTTCCTTTGTCCTTCTTATCAAATTGGAACACATCTTGAACGTTCCCAATTAAGATCTTAGCCTTGGTTTTCTGGTCTGCGGTCAAGTCCTGGAACGATGTTAACAGCTTCTTGATTAAAACATCCGGAACTTCACAGGATGTACTGTCTTTGGCCTTCACAGTTCGAATAATTGATGATACCGCTGAACATTCACCTACTATGGTCCCTTTCTTTAGTACAACAGGATAAAAATTGATGTTTATTGAGGGATGGGATTTTTTCGACTGTGGTGTAGTGTAGATAAAAAACAATTAATCGAAATTTCAGTCATACAGCGTTTATTCCTACAAAACCGACGTTTCGGTATACACTTATACCTTCATCAGGGTAAGTAGAATCTATAGATTATAATCATGTAAACAGCATACATTCGTAGATTCATTGAATGAATCTACGAATGTATGCTGTTTACATGATTATAATCTATAGATTCTACTTACCCTGATGAAGGTATAAGTGTATACCGAAACGTCGGTTTTGTAGGAATAAACGCTGTATGACTGAAATTTCGATTAATTGTTTTTTATTGATGTTTATTACTCGAACTGGGATTATCTTGTCAGTTTTGAGCAAAGATTTTCCAATTACAACTCCAGTGCCAGTTTTGGCATAATCATTTTTCAGCTGGCGCATAAAAATGTTTCCCTTGCAGAAGTTACCCTCTATCTGTGCTTCCACGATTGATTCACTCCGTTCTGGGAGGGTTACATCTTCCGTCACAGTATAGATATAAACAGTAGCGACACTCTGAAGCAGAACCTTTGATCTTGTTTTCAGAAAATATATCGGTAGCCATATTGTACGGGGTGACCAAGCGGCAATATTAAACGTAATATGACGTACTGCAACGAGGAATATACAGGAAAAATAAAATGTTTTAGTATTTTTGACGACATAAATCAAATAAATGCAGGTATTTTATATTATTTTTTATTAATTGTGTAACAAAATATTATTCCTAAATTTGTTTTACTCTTAAAATTTCTATTTATAATTATAATCAATAAATTAATCCCATTCTACAGAATAATAATTTTTCCATTTTAATAAAAATAGCATGTCAAATGCACATACTGCAAATGAAGTCGAGAATAAAAAACAAATAAAATATAAAAAATTGAACTAATCATTATCAAACGAAATTACAATGAATATAAATTATCAAAATGTCAGATGACAATTGTTGCAAAAATAAAATGCGAAAATTGTAAATAAACTCGAATATAAAAATAAACAAGATATAGAAAACAGAGCTAATCCCAATTAAACAAAATTATAATAAATTTAATATTACCGTAAGGTTAGATGACAGTTATTGCACAAACAAAATATTATTACAAAAAAAGTCGAAAATAAAAAGAAATTAAATGTAGAAAACATAACTAATCACAATCAAACGAAAATATAATAATTATAAGATTATCAAAATGCCAGATGACACCAGGCGGTCAGTACTCATATTCTCCGAGGTCCATTATTTTTCATTATGTCCATGACGCGAAAAAAATCATCTTCTATGTCAGCTACCAGCACACGATGTTTAATGCACGTTTTTCCAACAGTGATGCTCAAATCTATTTCTCCAGATGCGATAGCTCGTTCTCCTGTGGCTGTACGTATCTGCCACTTTGTTGGAAGTAGATGTTTTTTGCATATTTCTCTTGCTACATCGGGTCTGATTAATGTTTTTGTCGCACCCGTATCCAAAAACATTTTAAGCGGCCTTCTGTCGATAGAGTCGTCTACATAGATGCTGTTAGCTTGATGATGAAGGGATGCGACATAACTAATGGATTCTGGGGCTACTGGATTACGGGTCGAGGATTGCCCCTTCACATCAACTCGACTTAAGTTTCCCGACTCTTTTTCTTCCTTTCTTGGTTCTGCTTTCCTCTGTTGTTCGCTGCAGAGCCTTTGTGGGTGACCTAATTCACCGCAATTCCAACAGCGGAGTTTCTTTCTTCCAGCAGCATGAATTTCCGACGTAATTCGTATCTTATCTTCTAGGTCCTCGATACTCTCAGCATCGATATTTCGCACTCGCGACTGGTTACGTGAAGCTTGTTTCGCAGCTTCATGGTCTAAGGCATATGAAAGTGCGTCAACCAGATTTTTTAGTCGAGCCAATCGTAGTGCCTGCTACGTTTCATTGTCTCGGACCCCATAGATAAATGCTTGTGTAGTTAGGCATTCCAAAACGCTGTCAGGAGCTGTAGGGTGTGTAAGACGAACCAGGCGAGCTATGTCGGCTTCAAATTTTTGCAAGTTCTCTTTAGAATTCTGATACTGGTTTTTCAGTTGTGTCTGGTACACCTGCTCCAGATGCCCATTGCCATATCGCATATCCAGTCGTTTCACAAGTTGGTCATAGTCTTCTTGTTCATCTTCTTTTATCGTCTGTAGGATATCGATGGTTTCTCCACGCAGCGAAACTGTCAGCGCTGTAGCCTTCTCCTTGGAAGTCCAGCCATTTGCTTTAGCAGCGGCTTCAAATTGTTTTACATAATTCGGCCACGATGATTTGCTGTCAAATTCTGGTGTTTTAATATGCATTTTAGAATTGTTTCCCTTTCGGGTTTCTTTTCTGGAATTTCATTTCTCTGAGCTATATCAGAGTTCGAAACCTGTTTTTAAATTTTTCAAATACTCTTCTAATTCATTTTTTAAAGTTTTAGAATTTTCTAATAATTGTTCTTTTAAACTTTTTTCAGTATTTCTAGAATTTTCCGTTAACGTTTGTTCTAAACTTCTGAAATTTTCTATTAGTTTTTCTTCCAATTTTTCTTCTAATGTTCGAGAATTTTCCATCATTTGTTCTTTTAAGTTTTCTTGAACTTTTCTAGAATTTTCTTCGGATTTTCTAGAACTTTCCTCTAATTTTTGTTCTAATGTTTTAACAAAATCATCAATTTCGAATAAAAAGTCACCATTCTATTCTATTCTATACTATTCTACCAGCTCCCTCTTGAGAATGGCCACTTTTAATTCACTTTATTTTACTTGTTTAGTCGCCATTTTATTTATTTTTATTTTACACTTCGCAGTTTTTAATAATCCTTACATCTGACACCAATTGTAACGTTTTATTTATTTAGATGGAGTGTAAAGAAACAATTGAAACACTAATATTTATATAACTAAGTTTAATAAACGAAATGTGAATTATAAAAGATAATTAAAATAAGTAACACTATGCATAAACAAATATAAACACTAATTTGGAACTAATTGTTATTAATAAAATCTTAAGCACTACGAACATTTATTTAAACAATTAAATCTACGCAATATTTATTTCCACAATATTTATATCACCAATTATTTATTTACATCACCAACGATCACTACACGTATCAATATTAGATTGTCGTCGCGGTCTCCTACTCGGAGTTTTTATAGTAGAATAATTAAGTTCTGGAATATTCGCCAACCCTCTGGAAAATAGAACAATGGGAAGCGAATTAAATGCCAGATTTCAAGAAAGTTTGATTGATTTCAATCTTAAACAAGATATTTCTGCCGATGCGACGGTAATAGAGTATGTGTATGTGACTAAATTAAAATATTAACATAGGTATATGATAGTAGACAAAAAATACCCGTATTTTTGAAATCTCTTCATTCATAGTAATTTACGTGAAAATCATCATTAAAAATTTGTGGAAGGGATATTGTTACGTCAGCGTGGTCTAATCGCGAAAGAAAAGATATAGGCTGGGAGCGTAGGAGACAGTCTACCTACTGTTTTCCACGATTCTACCATGCTGACGTTACATATCATCCAAAACATGAAATTGCTAATAAATATATTATCTACTGCAAACTAATGTTCGGTTTTTATTATTATAATCAGAAGCTATTATAGTGGTTTGTTTTTATATTGTATGACATATACTCAAATTCGATTATGGTCACATACCCCGTTAGTAAAAGTAATATGATTTGTAGAATAGAAACAAAATTTGGATACAATTTAAATAAATAATTTTTTTAATAAATAAAATAAATTTCGTAATATTGCGATTCTGGAGAGGAAAATATAACGGCAAATTTTGACTTCATTAAATAATCTTTGCATCATTTGAGAAGTTCGTCTTCTCAGAATTATATTGCACACTGCCGGTTTTTCTGCCGCCTGGTTATTTCGCCAGCCGGCAAAAACACCGGCGAAATTGATTTAACATGTAACTTAACGTAACTTTGCACCATATACCTATTAACTAAGTTAGTTAATAAGTATATGCTTTGCACACTACGCCGACACTGGTGATTTTACCGGCCGCAGACTGTTTCATTTGGGCCGGTAAATACACGGTCGCCGGCTGGCTAAAAAACCGTCATTGCAGTTCTATAATGCACAAGTCTATGTAAGTTTGCAAACTGCCGGCAATTTCGCCGGGTATTAGAAATGCAGAACCGTAGTATTTGATACAATTCTTCATAAAATTAATATGGTACTCAGGGCCGGCCTAAGCTACAGGCGAACCAGGCGATTTCCTGCGGCGCATTGTGATTTGATTTTTTTAATTCTTAAAATTAAGCAAAAGCAACAATATTTCAATGTTGGTAGCCTTGGTTAAACAATTTCATGTACGCATATTATGTTCTGTAATAGATATTAAAAATACAAGTTTGATATAGCGTCCATAATGAAACGCGTTTGATGTTAAATCACGTGGCGATGACCCGTGTGTTTTAACCATGCAAGTTTCAGTATGAGGCTATCTATATCAAATGTACGAGTATATCCTTCTTTTTTTTTATCTACGATAGGTTCAATTCATTATGATACATTTTTTTACATAATTTTTGACATAATGAAAACATTGAAATGTTATTTCACTTGTATCAAATTGCTTAAAACGGGTACATTTTACCTCAGTTTTAAAATGAGTAAGTCTGAGTCAAATATTGTTCCATAGATCGAATACATTGAAAATATAAATTTTAATTGAATTTCCATTGTTATTTATCTTACAAAATAAATAATTCTTAATGACACTCATGGTCGATTGCACCAATTTTAAGTTTTCCTTAAATGGACAATATCACATCGGAATAAAATGTCAAATGAACTATCCAACATTGCTGTCAAAATTTCGATAAGTATTTTTTTTGCTTAGGAATTGCTTAAAATTCAAACCTTGTTGGTGTAACAGTGCACCAATGCCGTTAATGAATCTCATAATGATATTTAGAATAATGTGATCATTACAAATTAGAACACTGTCGTCTGTCGTAGATAAATAAAATAATGATTCAAATAAATAAATGTAAAAAATAGTATATTATTTAACAAGCATAATATGTAGGCTATATTACACGAGGATGTAATTAAAAATACTATACTTTATCTACAACTATCAGGCATATAAAAAATCTGATATTATTTATTAAATATTCAGTTAGGTGTGAGTAGTTCATATATAGCTTAACAGATGGCGCCACAGTAGCACTTAAATGTCAAAATAACTATTCAAATTGTATTTATTATACTTTTATAAGCATATATATTGATATTTATAATAAAAAATATGTTATTAATAAATTAACAGTTTAATAAAATATTATGTGTTAAATTATATGCCCTATTTATTACAGAAAAGTGTAGCGTGTATCATGACATTTCATATTACACTTGTGTAATATGAGTAGTATATTATACGTAGTATCACACGTATAATGTACCCATATTTCAATAGTTGTAGATAAAAAATATTAATATGAATGAGAAGCTTTTTAAAATATATCAAAAAAGATTATAAGGTAACATGATCTAAATCTAAAAAGTCTCGGGCCAGCGCTGACGGTACTGATATTTGTTGCCCGGCTGTCGACCATGTCTGCAAGGTTTAACCAATTATTTTACCGGCCGGCAAAGTGCCCGGACGGCAGAAATACCGGTAGTGTGCAAAAGGCCTATGCCATCTACTCTTTGGGTTAAGAGTTTCATTGCGTAATAATATTCAAAGATTCGGTTTAAAACAAAAAAAAAAGAAATAATTTGGATTTTGCAAAATAAGTGAACGGCGCGGGTTAGCACCAGGTCCTTTAAAGTCAAATGAGACTTCCGGTTATTCTGTTGTAGTTTGATTGTTTTCATAGGTGCATATTTGTCACCACTGTTGCTTATTTTTTATAAATTTAATGATATCAATCTCGGCTATGACAAATCAATTATGTTGACATTGATAAAGTATTAATTTCAAATTATTATATTTATTAAATATATAATAAAAATTGTAGAAGCCACTTAGATTTAATAAATTAATTTTTTTCTATAGCAGATGTTAAAGTGCAATTTTATTAACTCAAAATAGTGGATAAAGTAGCACTTTAACCGCAAGGGTAGATAAAGTAACACTTTAACAGCAAGGGTAGATAAAGTACTTTAATTTTTGTTTATTAGAAGTACATTTCCATAACAACGCACACTACTGACATTTTAAAATTGTTCTTAAATAATAATTAAATTTTTCTAATTCTATTCTCTTCAAAACCTGCTATAGAAAAAAATAGAATTTTATACACGACGATAAAATTAAATTATCGACTCGCGAAAAATAATTCACTCGCGATTGTATCTCTCGTGAATTAACACTTTCCGCTTGTCGATAAAATATTATTTTATCGTCTTGTATAAAAAATAACTATTAGTTACGTAATGTGTTCACAGAGGGCCGAAAAAACATGGTAATGGCAGAGTATAAGAATACCTACGTTAAGAATTCTTATACTGTGGTAATGGTAATGCGATATTAGGGGAGAGTGGGGTAAATGTGCGCATTTTTAGTAAATTCCGTGTAATTTACAAACTCTGGTATTTAGGTACGTCCTAAATTTTTAACTGATACTTTAGACTATGGTTTATTGTTTTCTTGACCGCAAATTAAAAAGAAAATAACAAATGCTTAAAAATTATATATTTATCTTTCGCAGTGATCTGCGCACACTTCCCCTTATATATGGGGCGCACGTCTGGGGTAATAAGGCTTATGAGAAAAAGCAATAAAAAAATAATAATACAAAAAATATTTGAAAAAATTTAATAACGATTTAAAATAAACAAAAAAAAACTAAAAGGAAATAACTATAATTAAAACAATGCAATTCTAAAAGAAATACAATAAACAAATAAAGGAAATAACATTTTTAAACTACTTTATTTTGTTATGCAAAATACAAAATTTAGTTAATTCACGCAAAAATCACATTTATAGTTCTCTGGCGTGTCCCATCCGCTACATAGAGCATGTGCCCATGCAGAACACGACGTACACCTGTACCACAACTCATTTTTTTTTGTAAAATCCCCACATATAAGACAGACATCTTCCGTTTCTCCTGGAATAGTATCTAATTCATCATCATCACAAATTTCATTAACATCCACTTCTGAGTCACTACTTTCAAATAAATGTGTCTTAAGTTTTGACCTTTTGGAACTTAGTTTACTTTTCTTTTCTTTTTCGATATGTTTATCTAAAGCTTCTTTTCTTTTCTTTCTTTTAACTTCTGCTTCCTGTAATTCTATCTTGTTGGGTGTTTCCGTTAATATTTTAGATTTCTGTTTATTTTTTCTATTCCACATTCTTTTAGTCTTTGGCGTTGGAAGTGGTGATAATGAATCTACACTGATACCATGAATTCCACTGGTTGATGATGAGGATGGTTCGATACTCGTAGAAATAATATTAGATGACTTTGATATGGGGTTTTCGTTTATATCTTCAATAACAACGAAGTGAGCTGCTGGCGCAAAATCTTCCTTAGAAAACTTATCAGGCTGAAAAGGCCAGATTCCACAAGCACTAAACCCGTTAACTGCTTTATCCATAGTTGCAGCTTTCAGGTATGCCTTGTGGAAACTTTCTGCCATGTCATAGGTTGTGATTCTGTCGTGACTTGTTAAAAACAAGTCACATTCCCAGTTGTAAGCCGACTTCATTGGCCCAAAAAATGTTAAATCCAATGGCTGAAGCCTATGAGATGTGTGCGGCGGCAAAGTCAATAATATGACTCCATTTTCTATACAAATATTAAAAATATTTAAGGAAATGTGGCTGTTGTGATTATCGAGAATAATTAAAACGGGTTCAGTCTTACTTGGTTTCACGGATCGGATAAAATGAGCTAACCAATCTAAAAATAATTCTTCGTTACTCCAGCCAGAATCAGAGCATCTGTATATTGCACCGGATGGGCCATTTTTTTCAAGCAATGTAGTCATCCTTTTCCTAGGAAAAATAAACATGGGTGGTATGTATTTTCCACTTGCACTGAAACTGCAAATGATTGTAACATTTTTTCCTCTTTCCGCTGATGTTTTACAGCCAAATTGTTTGATTCCTTTCGGGCCCAAACGCTTAGTAGGTTTCTGGACTGTAGTACTCTGCTGTAAAGTTGTGGTTTTTATAAAGCAATTCCAGGTTTTCAAAAAATAATTTTACGTCTTGTTCATTAAAAACTTTTATTCTAATTAAACTTGTACGCTCAGGTTTGCGCAGACTAATTTCAGGATGTCTCTTAAGAAACTGATAGTACCAGTCTTGACCAGCGACTCGTAGTTCTTTATTAAAATTGTGCTTTATGTTGTTAGCCTCAGCAAATTCGAAGGCCAACTTTCTGAATTGAATCGGACATAATCCATAAAACATTTTGCCTAATTTTAGGACATGTTCAGCTAACTCATTCTCTTGTGCTGAACAGAAAATCGGAAATTTTCCTAAATGTGGGCGCTTGGACAAATCACATGAATCAATTTGTCTTATTTTTTTCCGAAGTGTGGATTCCGGAATTTCGTATTCCCTACCGGCTTCTCGAATAGGCATACCATTACGAATAGCTTCGATAGCTGCTCTCAACTGTTCAGGACGCCAATTGCCCTTATCAGTTTTTCATTTATAATTTCGTGGCATCTGAAATGGTTAATTGAGTTTTTTAAAAACTATGTAGTATTTCTTTTTGGCAATGTTATCGAATATTTTAAAAATTCCAGAGCTTTACCATAAGCCAGTCAGATATAAATTCTTCTAGTAGTGTTATTGTAGTAACTAGTACTAGTTACTTACTGAAATTGTTAAGATATTATCATTACTGCCACCGGGGTAAGTGTGCGCGCGTATAGTTACCCCATATGAATGGCGCACACTTTCCCCACTTTGATATCCTCAAATAGTCATCGGTATATTGTTATCGAAATGCATGCAAACGAGCAACCGACATAAAGAGTATCACAGTATACCTTGTAATAAACACTTATGAAATAGGGCAGTTTAGTAAAATAAAAAATAAAGGGTACTTACATCTTATGTTGCTAGGCATAAAAAAATTAACGAATGAACGCTGTACATTTGACACTGAATAACACAGCTAAGAAACAAACCACAAATATCTTCATAAGAGACATTTAGTTCTTCCCCTCGATACTAGATGGCAGTGCTATTTTTAAAGTTTTAACCTTGTTAGGTTTTCAGATTTCATGTTGCGCACACTTACCCGGTGCGCACAGTTACCCCACTCTCCCCTACATAGGACTTTCATGTCTTTATATGTAGTGGTCCGTGGTTAGCACCCTCTCGAGCCGGCCCTACAGCTTATGAAAAAATCATCGCCCCGCTGAAATTAAATTTTACAATGGACCTTATCTTTACTCGTATATTAAAAAAAATTGAGAGGACGTATGGTTTATGGGCCCTATGAAGTAAATTTCCCAGGTCGATTTTTAATTCCAGCCCCTCCCTATTTATGATGTAGAACAATATGTTTTATTAGACTTGTAAACAATTTGTTTGACTTTTTACGCTTGTCAAAACATGAACACACTCTGATCAATAGTTTAGCAACTGCAGCAGCATCCATAGACAAAATAATAAATTTTATTGTTCCTTTTTCTATGGCAGCATCAATTTGTATAAATTTAAAATAAAATTTTATTAAATCTTATTATATTACATCAAAAATTATATCACAATTATTAGGCTAACACTAGTTTATTTTAATTGTTTCTTTTTTTCAAACTCTTCAAATTGTTTCTTGGAAACTTTATCTACTTCATCTTCCACCTGTTCCACCGACAAAACTTCTGGGATATAGAATTGCATCATATTTTGTATACCATTTTTCAAAGTTACTAAAGAACTTGGACAATTTGAACAAGATCCTTGCATTTTTAGTTTTACTACACCATCTTCAAAGCCTAAAAAGACTATATCTCCGCCGTCCTCTTGAACAGTAGGACGAATTCTTGTGTCGAGTAGTTCTTTTATCATCTGCACAACTTCACTGTCATCTTCGTTGACTTCTACAGGAACAAAACAGAGAAATAGCATAAAATTATTAACAAAGAAAATTAATTCTCTTACGTGTATCTGCATTTGGTTGCGCATCTTTCAATACCGGCAATCCACTAGCAAAGAAATCCATCATTGTGGCAAAAATTTCTGGTTTTAAAAGTTTCCAATCTACTTCTTCGTCCATTCTAGTAACTGTTATAAACTCAGGACCGAAAAAAACTGCTTTTACACCTTCAATTCTGAATAAAAGTTTAGCTAAAGGTGAACAAAATGCCGCTTGACCATTTGGAAAATCCATAGTTTGTCCCGGTTCTAAAACTGATCTACCAGGTAGAAATTTTAAACTGTTTGGATTCGGTGTGTCTTGAGTTTGTATAAACATTGTTAATTTGGGAGTTGTATATAAGTAACGAGATTTGTTGGTATAGGATATTTGCGGTGCATTTTGCAATGTCCTAAAAAGTCAACATTATATTGAGAACATTAATTTGTTGAATCTTACATACTTGGAGCAAATGTTTATATTTCTTGATGTATTTTGTACAACAGCACAAAATAATTTAAAAGAATTACGCCACATTTTTATTTTTATAGGTTAGTTGAATTTTGACATTTCTATAGACGGGTCTGGTTAGGGTTTTTGTGTGTCCACGGATAAGTGACAGACATCATAATTTAGTTTATTATTTAATTATTAATGTAAGTTGTTTATGTTAAAATATTGTACAATGAGGGATGAACCATCACTTAAAAATCTTACTAATCCATCATTTGGAAAACCAACTAAAAATGAAAATGAGGTACACGTGTTTTTGTGAGGTTATGTATATATTTATTAACACTTAAATTTCATTTTTGTAGCTACTCAAACTACTGGGGACACCGCATATTGATTCATTTAATTACATGTTAGAAAAAGGCTTGGATCAAGCTGTTGCTGATCTACTTCCAACGGAAATTAAACTCCCGTCGGGAGAAATTCTTACAGTAAAATTTACTGATGTTACTATAGGTTGTCCAGGTGTTCCTTTAGGCACTGTAGGTGTAAAAAATCCAAATATTTACCCGTCAGAATGTCGTCAAAGAGCTTCTACGTATAAAGCTCGTATGGTTTGTAATATAGCTTGGTATATCAATGGCAAGCAGCAGCCAAGTTTTGAAAAAGACATGGGAGATGTTCCAATTATGGTGAAATCTTCGCATTGTCGTTTGGCTGGAATGAAACCCAAACAATTAGTAGCTCATGGAGAACATGAAGACGAATGGGGTGGTTATTTCATCGTTAAAGGACATGAGAAGATTTGTAGAATGTTGCTGATGACTCGGAGGAATTTTCCGATTTGTATTAAGAGATCAAGTTGGAAAATGAGAGGGTTATTATTTTCAGACCAAGGTTTGATAATTCGATGTGTAAAAAATGATCAAACAGGAACGGTAAGTGATATGGACTAAGCAGTACAAATTACTTGGCCTATGATTATGTATCGTATCCTGTATAAGCTTTAAAAATAGTTTTTTTTTGTTTTTTTCAACTAAATAATATATTTTACTGCATGTTCCTCGATTTTATTTTTCGAAATTTTATCAGTTACAAAATATTCCCAAGAAAACTTTATGGTATAAAACTGTCATTACCTGCTTATTTATCAAATATTTTAAATTCAATACAATTAAATTACATGCGATTAATACCTTAATATCCGTTTAGCTAGATTTGTTTTACATGCGTCTGCATTTTCGGAGAAACTGAGATCTACTCCGCTAAAAATGGTCAAAATGTTTTACAAACAGCTCAATTCGTCCAGATATATGTGGACTTACTGCAGAGCAAATTTGTCTAACGGATTTTAATAAAACTTTATATGTAACACAAAACATTGTGTAAGTTTATAATGATCAGTGGCACAAGTTATTAATAGGGTCCTAAACTATTGTCAAAATATTACCATTTTGCAATGGAATATGAAAATATACATTCATTAATGACTATTAGTAAAAATATTTTTTTTTATAAAAGACTTGCACACTGTGGCCTGGCAGTGTAAAAATGTTAATGTGTTCTTAAAATTTTCAGTATTGTTTCAAAACAATACTGAATACTTTTTTATTACTAGTGGCTATAATTAAATTAATTTTGTTTCATGGATTATAAATATGTGCCGAAATTGAATATATATTCATATTTTTATAAATATAATGCATTTATTTATTAATTTTACATTTTGAATAACATTATTTCTTTTATATTTCGAATAAGACAATGAATAATCAAAATTACTTTAATAACATTTTTTATATTTTGTGGGTTATATGAATCTATCATCATTTCAAAGTTTTTTTAATACATAATTGTTCTAAGTATATATATTTTTTATTAACATATACTTTTTTTAGAATAATGTATTACATTTCTTGACTGATGGAACAGTTAAACTTATGTTTTCACATCGAAAAATTTTATATTATGCACCTTTAATATTAATTATGAAATGTTTAATGGATTATAGTGATCAGTATATATATCAAAAACTTATTCACGGATATGAAGAAGATATGTACTACTGTGGGTAAGTTTTATTTTTTGTTGTATGATTATTGATCATATAATATCACTTTTATTAAAAGGCGAGTGCAAAATATGCTGCGTTTAATTCATGAAGAAAATTTGCATACACAAACTGAATGCAAAAAATACATTGGATCTATGTTTAAAGTAAAAGTACATGAACTAGGGCCCGACGCAGAATTTGAACAAATTGCTGATTTTTTATTAAAAAAATGTATTCTTATACATCTGGATAGTAATGAGGATAAATTTAATTTGTTAGTTTACATGACGCAAAAATTATTTCAATTCGTACAAGAGAAATGTAAAGCAGAAGGAGTTGATTCCGTTATGATGCAAGAAGTTTTATTAGGGGGACATTTATATTTGCAACTTATGAAAGACAAATTACAGACATGGCTAAATAACTTTCGATTGAATATTCTTAAACGTTGTCGCCGAACAAACTTTTCTGTCTCTAATTCGGAATTACTGCAAACAGCTAAAATGACTGGAGGGTTAGAAAATGCAATGGAAAATTTTCTCGCTACTGGAAGTATTAGTAGCACTTCAGGCCTTGGTTTGATGCAGGATAAAGGCTTAACGATTATGGCTGAAAATATTAATCGAATGAGATACATGTCTCACTTTAGGGCGGTACATAGAGGAGCATTTTTCCAAACTATGCGAACAACTGAAGCTCGACAGCTTTTACCTGACGCTTGGGGTTTCATTTGCCCGGTACATACACCAGACGGTGAACCATGTGGTCTTTTAAATCATCTTACGATTAATTGCCAAATCACGGATGTGCCTGACGAAAAATTATTACAAAATGTTCCTTTAGTTCTGACTGCTTTGGGAATGATTCATTTAACTTCAAGTGCATTACAAAATATTCAGAAATGTTACACTGTCATGCTGGATGGTAAAATTTTAGGATATGTTCCGAAGGATATAGCTGGAAGATTTGTGGATAAATTAAGAATGAAAAAAATTACGGGCGAAGAAGTGCCACATACTTTAGAAATAGTTTTAGTTCCCATGAAACAAACAACTATTCAATTCCCAGGAATTTATCTCTTTACTGGACCGGCAAGAATGATGCGTCCTTTGCACAATTTAGCTGCTAAGAAAATAGAATTAGTCGGTACCTTTGAGCAAGTGTACATGAATGTGTGCATAACACCTGAAGAAGCATACAAGGGACAGACAACACACATGGAATTATCTAAAACAGCTTTCATGAGTAATTTAGCTCATCTGATTCCCATGCCAGATTGCAACCAGTCTCCTAGGAACATGTACCAGTGTCAGATGGGTAAACAAACCATGGGTACCCCGTTACATACATGGAATACACAAGCCGAAACAAAGATGTACAGACTGCAGACCCCTCATTCTCCCTTATTCAGGCCAGTGCATCATGATAATATAGGGCTGGATAATTACCCCATGGGTACAAATGCTATCGTTGCTGTCATCAGTTACACGGTAAGATTTTAATAAAACCATTTAAAAATATATTGTTGTTTAAATAAATGTAAAAATATGTGCTGAGTTATACAGACATTGGTATTGGTATCCTATTATAGTGAAACGAGACAAGAAATGGTTGGTATCAATATTTGCATGAAATATATCAATTATTATTTTGGTCAATAGTAATATCAAACATTCCCTAATTGAAAACTATGAAAATTAGTAATAATCGTATAGTAGATGTTTTTTCAGAGTTAAATATTTATTTTCATAAAATACATTTTACTATATTTTATTAAAAAATAATATATACATTTAATAACTACATTATAATTCTTTCTGATATTAGTCGAAAGAAGTGAAAGAAAAAAAATGTAATCGAAATTAGTAAAAATAAATGTATAAAGTTTTGTTATTCTAATCAATTCATTAATTGGTAAATATAGTGAAATTTTAAGTAAACTTGTGAATTTTGAAAATTTCCAAAAAAATACAATTCAAATATCGCAGTCTTTATATATAATTTCGTAAAAAATACAAAATTTTATTTTAATCAATTATTATTTCCATTGAAAAAATAATAAGTTTGTGTAACTTTAAAATTTAAATCCAAGGTTTCGAACTGGAATTGAACCGAATAACGAAATCCGAACTACCTGTTATTTTTGCCGAAACCGAAAAAATATTATTTTAATGCATTGTCGTTTTTAGTTTTAAATGAAATAAAAACGTATAAATTTAAAAATAATTTAATCACTAAATACCGGAACAAAATAAAAAATAGTTCGAATCGTTTTAAAAATTGAAACCATTTTTCTAATAAGAATTTTTATAACAATACTTCATGCTTAAATCGGACTTAACTAAAATGAAAATAAAATATTTTTAAAAATATTTGAAATTAATAAAGAATAATTATAAAAACTACTATTTCATAAACCGAAGATCTAGTGTGCCTTTATGTGTTATTTAAAAAAATTTATGATAATCTTGATAAAAGTACTGGCACCTTAACTCTAAGCAGAATATGCGATGATTTTCTAATTATTTAACAATGATTATTTCAGACTTGTCATTTTCACCCAATTAGAATCTTTCATTTGATGGCCATCTATAGTTTTTCAGTGAAGAAATTTGATAAAACCACAGTATCGTATTCATGGTTATATTTTGTTGATATCAAAAATTTTATGTTTGAACTGTTGTTATTCGTGAAATAATCAAGCAAATTTAATTCGAGCTATGAATTTAATAGGTAAAAATTCCTCATAATTCCTGCAAAGTAACAACAACTCGGGTCAAAAATGACTCTTAAATCACTCCAGCTTCGCTGTCGTGATCTAAATGTCATATTTGACACTCGTTTGTCTGTTACTACGCAACAACTACTCGTAAATTTTTCCAATGAATTCATGGCTCTTATTATATTACTTATGAAAAAAATAACCCGAACATAAATTTTCAAAGCCAACTGTTGAAAATTTTTGGAAAAGCAAAACCACATTTAAGCTTGTACAATTTTGGAATTCTCAGTGGTGGAAACTGAAATGTTGTGTATACCTGAAATTTCCTTGTATTTTTTTTGTAGGGCTACGATATGGAAGATGCTATGATAATTAACAAATCTTCTTACGAACGTGGTTTGGCCCACGGTAGTATATACAAAACTGAAATTATTGAATTGGAATCATCAAGTTCATATTTCTGCCGAAATCCACAGATACAACGCTTACAGGAAAAATTAGATTCCGATGGTTTACCACATCCAGGGCAAATATTAAGAGAAGGAGATCCATTTTATTGTATTTACAGATCCGACGAATCAAAATATTTTATCACTACTTACAAAAATAAGGAAGAATGTGTTGTGGATAATGTTAGAATATGTGGAAATTTGGGAAAAGAAAATAAAAAAGCGTTTATTATCTACAGAATTGCAGTAAGTAATATCATTTCGTCTTATAAAATTGTTTTAATTTACTAAGTAAAATTTTCTCATATTTGTTTAATTTCGTCTTATATTATATTGTTATATTATATTTGTTTTAAAAGACAAAACTAAATTTTTTAATATAAAATTTATGACTAGCACCTATTGGGGTCATCCAAAAAAAATAATCCATATTTTTTATTAAATCTTATAATTTGGCTCAATTAATAAATATAGTAATAAAAAATAATAAGAAATAAGCAACGTTTTATTCATAAATTTGCTAATAAACTTTCGCGGTCGTACTCACAGGCTAAATTCATGACGTTCGACTTCATACTTAGCAAAATACATTTCTCTCACACACATATACAGGTGTTCATTTTAAATGGTACATTATTGCTACCTCGGGACTATAAAAGCTACAAGGTCGGTTAAATTAGCAAACAATTTCTATTTTATAAGAAATCTTTAATGAGAGAAACAAATTTTTTTTTCGACAAATGGTTCTCAATATACGAGGTACAACTTTCTTATTTTAAATGGGAACCTACTTTTTTATTTGCTTATTCGATTCAGTATTTTCTGAATTCAACGATATCCATATGTAATACCTTTACATAACAAAATTTTTGAGAAAAATGAAAACATGTATGTATCATTTTTATTTAAATATGACTATTCAAAGATTGCTATGGAAGAAACAGAAAATAAATCAGTGAAACAATTGTTAATATTATTGCTGTCAAACTTTTCAAGTATACTTTTGTAACATCAAAATGATTTATTTGTAGTAAGTTAATATGAATCGATAATTTTGAAACAATACTAACTGTAGGTTGTGTATCAAAACTCGCAGCACACAGGAGTTTAAAATGGTAATACAATAAAATATGAATATTGGCTCTTATATGACTTAGAGCAGAGGTTTCCAACTTGTGTTCCACGGAACCTCAAGATTCCTTCGATTAAATTAGGGGTTCCAGAATGAAATTAGGTTTTGAGTATTAAATATATACATTGTTTTCGCTTTTTACTGCAATAAAAACAAAATATAGAAAAATGGGTAAGTTTAGTGTATTTTTTTTTATTAATATTATCTTCAAAAGTGATATTCTATATAATATTTCACATAAAGATGTTTAGATTTCTCAAAACATGAAATTTTCGAAAATAATGACGCCACAGAAGTTCATGGAGAACGAAGAGCGCGTGTTGGGTTCCCATGGTAATGGAGAGTTTTGCCTCAACCTAAGACTTACGTTCAAAAGTCAAACCTCACCATACCGTCTCCGCATGCGCATAATTCACTTGTGACGTCACAAAAGTTCGATGATAAATAATTAATTATAAATAAATGAAAACATAATTCAATTACATTTTAAGTTATAATTGTTCATATATGTACGATTAAAAAATAATTCACATGTATTTTCAGTCACGTTAAACTTCCCAGTATTGAACCAAATTTTGATAGAATATTGAGAGGAAAGAAGGTGTTCAACCCTTCATATTAGTTACAAATTTATAATTTTTTCCAATTTGATTATAGGTTTCTTTTGTAATTTTTGAGTTACGTAGTCAGTTTATAAACAAGAGTAAAAAACTGTAGCAGGGTACGATGGACAAAAGTGCCCCGCGTGAAATGACGAATCAACTATTGGATACGTAAACTGACGTAGAAAAATATTTTTTGAATATACAGGGTGTTCCATTTAAAAGTGCCACCATTGCTATCTCGAGAACTATAAGAGCTACGAGGTTGGTTAAATTAGCAAAGAACCACCATTTTACAACACTAATACAATGAGCAAAAAAAATTATTTTTTTTCAACCAGTGGTTCTCAAAATATTGGACACAACTTTCTTATTTTAAATGGAAACGTATGTTTATTTTTAGGTTATTCGATAGAGTATTTTTTTCTGAATTCAATGATATAAATATATCATATTCTAATATAACAAAATAACTGAGAAAAATGCATGGTAGATTTATTTGTATTTTATTTATATCTGGCTGAAATAAGAGTGCTTTGGATGGAAAACAATTCATTTTCTTCTTAAAACTGACAGTTCAAGCAAATAAAATTTAACAAAAAATAATCAAATAATGTTAGACAGAACATTATGTCTATGTTTTCTAACCATAGCATTCTTGTTTCAGCCAGATATAAATAAAATACATATAAATTTAACATGCATTTTTCTCAATTATTTTGTTATATTAGTATATGATATGTACATATCGCTGAATTCAGAAAAAAATACTTAATCGAATAACTTAAAAATAAACATACGTTTCCATTTAAAATAAGAAAGTTGTGTCCAGTATTTTGAGAACCACTGGTTGAAAAAAAATTTTTTTTTGCTCATTGTATTAGTGTTGTAAAATGGTGGTTCTTTGCTAATTTAACCAACCTCGTAGCTCTTATAGTTCTCGAGATAGCAATGGTGGCACTTTTAAATGGAACACCCTGTATACTTAATTTACCTCCTACTCCACAAAAAATCGAAAATAAGAAGGAAGGCCTTGCCTTATAAAAAAAAATTGTAGAATTTTTTGACGCAAAATTTGAATACAAAAAAATCCTAAATTATTAAAATGTTAATTGTTATATGTTTTTCTATAAGTGACGTCTCATAAAAATTTTCCAAAATCCCTTAGATACTTTTACTTCAGAGTACTTTCAGATTTCCTAATTTGTGTACCATATTAGAAAAAAAATAAAACCTTATACAGAGTTGCATAGATAACTATTACAGGGCTTAAAAAAAAAAAAAAATAGTACACTGTCATCAATTATAACCACGTGATTCAATTCGTTGAGAGAGATTGATGACATCATCGTGTAGGGTGAAATCGTAAGATTTCCAAAGTAAATTAATTTGAAAACTGACATTATTTTATGCAAATATAATAATGGATGAAACATGTAAAGAGAGTTGTAGAGATTAAACTAACGAAACAATGACGCACAAATTGTCAACGACAAAATTATCTTCATAAATGACTTTAATGATATGAATGACATCTCATTTTTTTTTAAATATTTGTAACACGTACGATAATAAATAGCGAATAGTCTTATCTATTGTCATATGTATACGATGCAGATGAAAATTAAAGTTTAATAATTCTTGTAACAGAAATTGATGACGTGAGGATCAATTGAGGGAAATATAGTGTGAATGTAAGTAAAAACACAAGAAAAAAATTATTTGAAAAAACATATTTTTCTCATCTTAAGAAGGTGAGGTGACATGGGATCTCGGGTGGAAGGAATTATATACTCAAAAAATATTTTTTTATGTCAGTATAAGTACCCACTAGTTGATTCGTCATTTCGTGCGGGGGCACTTTTGATCTACCTGGCTAAATTATCCTTTATTAGTGTTCCAAATTTTTATTATGGTGAAAATGGTTCCTTGATTAAAAGGAATGGAAACCGCTGGCTTAGAGTAAATTTACTAGTATATGTAATGTAATAGAAATAATAATAAAATTATTGGGTTTTCTTATAAAAACAAATTAGTTACAAGTTTTCACAGACCGATGAAATAGTTAAATTTTAATTTTCGCACTCTGTATGCATGTCAGTATGAGCTACAATTATTTTTTATTTCATTAATTTAAATATTTAGTAATTTTATAAAATGCCTTCTTGAACATACATAACTTCATTTGAATTTTTATAGCCGACATTGTTCGAAATATCAGCCTTGACATTTTTGCTTATTTTAAAATCACGTATATTTGATGGAATTACAATTTTTTTATAATTAAGGTAGTTTCTCTCAATGGGGTCATTTCACATTTTCTGCTTTATTTTTTTCCTGAAAGTCTACCGTCTATAATATATGTAATAGTTATTTGTGTACCTAGTGTGCAAAATACTACATTGCCGCACGTGCATAAAGTTATATGCTAGAGCGGCAATGCTATTTTGCACTCATGATACACACATTATTTTTCCTACAACTGTTTTAAAATTTAAAAGAAGGAATTAATAACATAAGTGGAATATTCTAATCATTCTAATATGTGTTATTTCATAACAATTACATGTTACTAAGCGACAAAAACAAAACACAATCATCATTCTGGAACGGGTTGCTGTGTTATCTGTTTTACCGTCAGAGTGGGGCGGAATGTATGAATTTTATTTGCTAACATACATTTTAGTTTCAAAATTTTATGACTTCAAACAAATTTATAAATAAAGTTAATGGCGATTGTCAACAGTACATCAGTTGCAGTTGTGTGTTATATTTACAAAATACCACTTTTAAGCAATCCAAAGTGTTTGCCAGTTGCCATCCTAGGTTGCTAAATACATTACCGCACGTGGTTGCTAGGGAAACTACTTTACCGCACGTGGTTTCTAGGGAAACTACATTACCGCAAGTGGTTGCCATGGAAACATTAGTGTAGTTTAGAAATGACACGTTTTGCACATCGAAAATGTCAAGTTTTTTTGACAGTTGTAGGAAAATAATATTTTCATGTCATTTGGTACATTGTTTTGTAGATATAATTTTTTGAAAATAGACTTCGATTTCAAATCTCAACAGGACGCCATTTGCCACGAATCTAAATGATCATCAACTCACTCTTGCGGACGAAATGTAAACTAATGCAGTTTAAAATTTCTTGTTTTCATGTTTACATATTTGTAGCTGAGCGAAAAATGAGATTATTTCACGCTTACAAACCTGTAGTTCTACACTAATATAAACAAAACAAAAACCTGCGTACTTTTCCTCTGACAACTATATAAATTTTAGGTTACTTTACATTACGAAGTATAATATTATATTTCGTGCTTTACACTGTGTATGTGTGAGATATACCTTTGTGTTAGTTTTTGATTCGTGATGTCACGAAATTCGAAGCGCGAATATCTTATAACAAAGTTATGAATGAAAAGTATTATATTTCTGCATACATTATATTGCAATATGCATAGTAAGTGTCGCAGATTCCATATATGTAAAAAAAAATCGAAACATTTTTTTTAAAATGACCCCATTATATGTATCAGTTTTTGAAACTTACAAATTCAAATAAATATATGTACTTGAATTATTAATATGTTTTCCAATTAATATTGTTTATTATCTTCTCTTACAGCGTAATCCAAGCGTAGGAGACAAATTTGCGAGTAGGGCCGGTCAAAAAGGTATCTGCTCTCAACGTTGGGCCTCCGAAGATCTTCCGTTCACGGAAACTGGTCTCGTGCCTGACATCGTCTTCAATCCTCACGGTTTCCCGTCTCGTATGACCATCGCTATGATGATAGAAATTATGGCGGGAAAATCCGCTGCTTTGCATGGCTTAGTTCATGACGCTACGCCATTTAAATTCAACGAAGAAGACACCGCCATTGACTATTTTGGCAAATTGTTGGAAGCTGGAGGCTACAACTATTATGGAACTGAAACAATGTATTCAGGTATAGATGGGAGAGAAATGGAAGTACAAATATTCTTTGGAATTGTACATTATCAAAGGTTGAGGCATATGGTGAGCGATAAATGGCAAGTGCGAAGTACTGGAGCGATTGATGTACTAACGAGACAGCCTATCAAAGGAAGAAAGAAGGGTGGAGGTGTACGGTTTGGAGAAATGGAACGAGATGCACTGATTTCACATGGTGCTTCATTTCTTCTGCAAGATAGACTGTTCCATTGCTCTGATAAATCTACGGTAAATATTTACCATATTAAATTTATTGCTTTTTTCACTATAACAGCTTTTTGAAATATTTTACTAAAGGTACAGATGAACTTAGATATAATATACACAAAATATGATCGCTTAATAAATTATAATAGGAATTCGCTGATGTAAATACAGTTGATTATATAATGAAACTGATATTACTTCTTATTTATTTTTCATAGAAATATATTTATTTTCGTTTTAAAATTACGAAATCGAGAAATTTTCAAACAAGTGCATAATTTTTTAATTCACAATATTTCACACACACATATTTATTAAATAGATTGAATACTAGGAATAACATTCAAAAAAAAAATATATTTATTTAAGAAAAGTCGCTCTTTAAATTCCTTCTGCTCGACCAGAAAATATTTATTTAAGAAAAGACGATCTTTAAATTTACATTATATGTATGTATAATATAGAAATTTTTAAATACACAAACCTTAAAAAATTACACATCGCAAGAAGTTTTTTCATCAATTCATATATTTTTATTGCTTAAATAAGTTAATTAAATAATACAAATGTCAATAAAGTACTAAATTTCGGTTTGAATTTGAAAAACTGATCAATTACCTATTCCGAACGATACTTCGGGACGCCAGGACAAACAACTCAAAACTCATTCTTATTAAAATATAAATACCACTTTATAGTGATTTTTTTCATTACTAACTATTAACACATCATACAATTTATTTGAATAATTGTTAATTTATTTCTGGTGTTTTCTTGCCACAGAGTTTTATTTGTACGGCTTGCCAAACTCTCCTGGGCCCTGTGACAACAGTGACCCGAATGTCAGAGAAGGCCAATCTGACAGAAACGAAGGAGACTTGCAGGCTCTGCGGTCATGGTAACAGCATTGCTGAGATTCAGTTGCCGTATATTTTCAGATTCCTCGTTACGCAACTAGCATCTGTTAATATTAACGTAAAGATTGATTGTAAAACAGTTTAATGGGCAACTTTTGTTATCTACATTTTTAAACAAAATACATTTTCTTGATATGATTATGAAATTCGCATTTTATTCATTCCTAGTTCATTACATTTCTCAGAATTTGTACAATGACCTTCGGACTTCATATACACATGACTGACGTCACGTGATTTTGACACGTGTAGACCAGAAATTTAGCACGAGATAGACATAATGGCAATAAGAAAAATTGCAGAGTAGATAAATTGAAGATAACAAAAATCTTTCTATTTGGGAGTTGTGGGATATATAGTTCAAGAAATAGACAAAGAAGTCGGTTTTCACGTAACATTTTATTTTTGTAACGTTGCATTATGATTTTAAATAATACAATATCTTAATGCGCTGTACACTCTTAAAATGATAATAATAAGTTAAAATTTTGCTATGTATGTATAATAAAAATAAAATACGTTAACAGTTTGTCGCACTGATCAAATGAACCAATGAATACTCTATCGGATGGTAACACTACTCAACGTGATCCATGATCATGGTACTACTATTCCCGTATAGTAAATTGTTCTAATTGACGTTTACTTGGTGGACGCTTCCAAGTAGGCGATGAGATCTGCGCGTTCCTGGGGCTTTTTCAGGCCCGCGAAGATCATTTTCGTGCCGGGGATGTATTTCTTGGGGTTTTCCAGGTACTCGAATAAGGTATCTTTGTTCCATGTGATACCTATTCACAAAAATATTATGTTAACAAATGTTATACGTGAGCAGTGTTTTATATCATACCTTTAGCTTTGTTGGCGTCCGTGTACGCAAAGCCAGCAGCCTGTCCGGTTTTTCTGCCGAAGAGACCGTGCAGATTTGGTCCAGTTTTGTGCTTGCCACTAGCTTCTACAGTGTGGCATTGAGCGCACCTTTGGACGAAGATTTTTTTGCCCTTTTCAACATCACCTGCTGGTACACCCATTTTAGTTATGATAAGTTATATCTGCAAAAAGAAAATCCATTGTTTAACAAGTGGTTGAATAAATATATATTTTTTAAATCGTTATATAATACTATCTCACATTTAATTGTTATGTAATATATGAAAAGATCTCAATAAAATATTAACATTTGCAATTAAAGTACAAATATTATCAGATTGTAATCTTATCGTATTAAAATTTTAATACTATGCCTGTAGGTCAATGGTCATATTTGTTAAATAGGGCAAGGTCGCATTTTTATATTAGGTTTAGAATGACTAAAATAAAATAAAAGCGGGAGGAAAACTACATAAAATATTTGTGACGTCAAGTTACATAATTATTGCACTCTATATAAAACTGATTTTATGTATGACAATGTGTATAACTTTAAGCAAAATTACTTGTTAATTTATTTCACAAGTTTGTTCTATATTTTATAATAATGATACCAAAGTAATTCACTAATCATTATTAAATTTTATATCCATACTGACCTTAACGACGAGCACACGCACGACTTTCTCACACGAGGAAATCAAACGGACTGACTACTTCGCAGACGCAAAGTGTCCAGTGACTCATATAGATTTCCGTTAATAAATCGAAATTTTGCCATAAGATGGCCATTATATAATATACAGTAAAATAGATGATCAAATTAAATATTACCGTAAAAATGGCAAAGCAAAAATGATTTAATAAAATAATAACCTACTCATAAAATATAGTAGGCCGTGGAAATATTTATTGATTTTTGAATTTTTGCAGGAAGCACAGGAAGTCGATAAAGGTTATATTTGATTGGTAGCCACCCAAATGTGTAACTTCCGCTACTGATACGTTCGCGTTTGAGGTTATGTTTCATGACGTCGCTGTGCGTTAGTAAAATAATTGTTTATAAGATTTTCAATCGTGAAAAATAAGTTTCAAGGAAGTGTTTATAGTATTATGTGTATATAAAGTTTATATATTACTAGAAATACGAAATATTTAAAATACCGGTTACTATAACCTACAAATATAAACAATCATGGATATTCGTCCAAATAATACAATTTATATTAATAATTTAAATGAAAAAATTAAGAAAGAAGAACTGAAAAAATCATTATATGCTATTTTTTCGCAATTTGGTCAAATTATGGATATAGTAGCTATGAAAACTTTGAAGATGCGAGGACAAGCTTTTGTGATTTTCAAAGAAATTCAAAGTTCTACAAACGCTTTGAGGGCTATGCAAGGCTTTCCATTTTATGACAAACCAATGGTAATAAATTTTAATTTATCATATGAATCATTAATAACAATTAATAATATTTTTTAGCGTATACAGTATGCAAAAACTGACTCAGATTTAATTGCCAAAATTAAAGGTACTTTCGCAGAACGGCCTAAGAGGGTAAAGCCACCTCCAGTTAAAGGAACCGAAGAAGAAATGCCAAGGAAAAAGAAGAAAAATAAGGATTCTAGTTCAAGAGGACACAATTCTGAACAGCCTCCTAATCAAATTCTCTTCCTCACTAATCTTCCCGACGAAACCAATGAAATGATGCTTTCAATGTTATTCAATCAGTTCCCTGGTTTCAAGGAAGTCAGATTAGTTCCAAACAGACATGGCATTGCTTTCGTTGAATTTGAAAACGAATTGCAATCTGGTGCCGCCAAAGATGCTCTACAAGGTTTCAAAATTACACCTACACATGCCATGAAGATATCATTTGCAAAGAAATAATTGTTGTATGTAAGTGTAACTGTATTGTATTGTAATAAAGTTACAGGCATTGCACTTGGCCTGCTATTTTTACTAAAAAAAAAATGTACAATTTTCGCACGAATTTTCCTTTTAAAAATGATTATAAGATTCTGTAGTGCATTTTTCTTAATAGTAGATAGGTACCGAGTCTTTGTAAAAATAAATTGTGTATGCGAAGTCAAAATATATTTTTTTCTAATTCTTTACTGGATGCATAAAAAACTATTTTGAAAATGACCATGTCTACCTCCATTGCTACTTTCAAATATTAGTTACCAAATTTCTTTTTTTAACTGGTATTTATTCAATATTATCAAATGTAATGTGTTTATGGGACTATAAATAACAAGTGAATGCAGGTATGATCAATTTATTTGTTTTGTTAGTAACATAAATTGAAATGAAATGTGTTTATAAAATGATATGTCTCGGTTGAAATGTTATTTCTTATACTTAAAGAAGTTTGTAAAATATAAGGAATACGTATAAAAGTAATTAATATAACTTCTCCAATAGGAATAAAATTATTTACACAATTATCTAACATCATAGATTTAATCACTGTATGTCTAGTGATTTTGTTTACCTACTGAAATATCAATTATAATTAGTCATCATCGGAAACTAAACCCGTTTTTACTGGAGGCTGTTGATTGCGCTGTAAAATACTCATACATTGAAGCAAACAGTGTAAAGAAGCTGCCGAAGTAGCTTTCAGTAATAGGAAATCTCTGTCTGTATAGCACATGCTTCCAGCGCTTTCCAAAGCCCGACAAAGTGTTGAATCGGCTTGTTCAGTGAGCTGCAGTTGCGCCCGAACACAACCCATTGCATCGGACACTGCCAGATGTTCCCTGGGAGGTAGTCTTGGACAATTTACTCCAATTGCCTGCAAATATAATAATTATTTAGAAATCACGGCGTATTTATGGATATAATTTTGTTGTTTGGTTTATATGTGCTTATATTTATAAATGAAACATTGTAACAACTTAAAACAAGTGTGTAAAATTATTTAGATAAATTTAACAAATGGTAGAAGTAGGTAGTTTGTAATTAGATAAACGTTTTTCTAAAAGAAATCAAAAAAAATATAGATTTAAATGGATAAAAAACCTTAGTATTGTGGTGTTATATACTTTAAATACCTTGGTGTGACTTTCGGCAACTGCTCTCAAACTATCAACCCATTCTTGCCTAGCGCGAGCATCCGATGCTCTTAGTTTAAATATATCGCCATTCACACAATTAACTGTAAACGTTTTCGAATCTTCGTCACTTGGGCAAATTACAGCAGCTGCCAAGTGCACCGAACCCCTCGGTGTATTATTCTCTGGTTTTTCACCCTCACATAAATAATACTGCAAGTGACCCGCTTGAGCATCTAGGACGAAATATCGATATTGCCATCCTTTCATAACATTGGTATATTTGTACAATTGCCCTGCTAACTGTTTTGGCTTAGAATTGAAATTCATAGCAGGATTTTAGGTTAGAACTCTAAAGTTATAGATAAATTGTTATTACTAATTATTATTATAAAAACAAAGATGGCTATTTGTACAATAAAATTAGTTTACAACACAATACATTGCTATTAATCTGTTTATTTAAATATATAATAATCCTTGTTGTTACAATGCCATTTTGTATTCAAACTTTGAGCAATTTTTGTGAGATGGCAGCAATTTACAATTTAATAGTTTTCGTATAACTATTTTTTTCTCCTATTATAAGATATAAAATTTAATAAAATTAGGATAATATTTTTAGGCAATAATATTTAATTTTTTATTTCGTAAAATATTTCATAATTATTTATTGCTGATGTCATTAACATTAAAAATATTATTTTAAAAAATTACGTGTTTAATTTTATAACAATATTATATAAAATTCTGATTTTTTTCGGATATATAGAAAAATCAATAATTGAAATTGAAAATCTAAAAATTCCTACTTCTTTTTATTTTCGTTAAATATCCCTAGATGTCTCTATCAATGTTTATTTGTTTAAAAAATACTAATGCCCGGTTGCAGAAAGGCTAATCAGGCTCTAATCAAAAAAATCACTGATTAATTTGACGTTGTTACCATGGCCACGTATTAAAAATACATTGCTGTCAAAAAATTAATCATTAATCAAAAATGAAGAAGCTTTGTGCAACCCGGGCTAACACTAAAGCAATGATGCTCAAACTTGTTTAACAATGGACCAAATTAAAAATAACTTTTCAATGAAAATTCCAATAAGTGTAGACTAGTTCAATGCTGTACAGTGAGTAAATGTTTTCTATGGTTAGGCCTATGACATCTAATAAAAAAATTTATGATAGAAGTGGGGGAAGAGCTATGATTAGGAATCCGGCAGAGATGGCAGCACATGGTTTAAATCTCTCTGATTTGTATATACACAGAATGTTTTATATATACAGGCTGTTCCATTTAAGGCGCTACTGTAGGTGTCCCATTGAGCGCGAAAAACGGTGTTACAATATTTCGTTTCTTGCCTCTATTATTTAAGCTTGTACATTAATATTTTAAAAATAAATTCTTGGATAGTACTTCAACACTGCTACACAGAGATAAATGTAAAATTGTTAATAGAATTTGAATAATTAAATGGTAAAAGTGCCAAATTTGCCTTATATTATACGTATGTTATATTGAATTGACTAAACATTTTAAGAATTTTCTCTCTGTTACAGTGTGATGAATGAAGTAAAGAATCGTTTGCCCCAAAGAAAATTGATTACCTTACTTCAGTAAACTAATAATTCGAAATATTAAATTAATAAATTTAGTTCTACTTTTTCATAAGAGATGCCGCTAGACGCAGTCGATGCCTGCATCGCCACCCCTTTATATTCGTAGACCGAGTAGGGGTATTAATTTCGAAGAATTGGAAAAGTGAATGAATGATTAAAAAGTATAAAAATATTTTCATTCGTTCACGAAACATGTTATCTCTCTCATTTCGCTTTTACACATTGAGTGGGGGAATAGTTACGGTCCAACCCCCTAGCTACCTCACCCCTTACACTTGCAAAACCTTAGATGGTTTGGGATTGCTACATTACAGCCTTAAGTGTGCCACCATTGCTATCTCGAGAACTATAAGAGCTACGAGGTTGGTTAAATTAGTAAAGAACCACCATTTTACAAGACTAATACAATGAGCAAAAAAAAAATTTTTTGACCAGTGGTTCTCAAAATACGGGACACAACTTTCTTATTTCAAATGGGAAAATATGGTTATTTTTAGGTTATTCGATAGAGTATTTTTTTCTGAATTCAACGATTTAAACATATCATATACTAATATAACAAAATAACTGAGAAAAATGCATGTTAAATTTATATGTATTTTATTTATATCTGGCTGAAACAAGAGTGCTTTGGATAGAAAATAATTATTTTTTTTCTTAAAATTGACAGTTTAAGAACATAAAATTTAACAACAAACGATGAAACAATGTTAGACAGAACAATATGTCTATGTTTTTTTATCCATAGCACTCTTGTTTCAGCCAGATATAAATAAAATACATTTTTATATTATTTAACTGAAGTGGTTTCAAACATATCATTGGATTTGTAATTTTATGTAGAATCCAAATATGTAAAAAATATTAAGGTGTTCCATTTAAAATAAGAAAATTGGGCTCCATATCTTGACAACCAGTGGTTTAAAAAAATATTTTTTTTGCTCATTGTATTAGTTTTGTAAAATGGTGGTTCTTTGCTAATTTAACCAACCTTGTAGCTCTTATAGTTCTCGAGATAGCAATGGTGGCACACTTAAATGGAACACCCTGCATATTGATAGGTGGGAGGTAAAAACGTTACAATTGGTATCAGGTGTGAGATTAATAAACTGTGAAGTGTAAATAAAAATAAATAAAATGGCGACTTAACAAGTGAAATTAAGTCAATTAAAAGTGATCGATCTCAAAAGGGAGCTGGAAGACCGAGAGTTGGAGACATCGGGAACCAAGTTGTTCTACAACGTCGCCTACGGAAAGCCTTAGTAGAACCTAATGAAAATCCTGATGACTTCTTATTCGAAGTTGTGGATGGTGTTACCAATTTTAGAAAAATTCTAGAAAAGTTAGAGGAAAGTTCTAGAAAATCTGAAGAAAATTCTCGAACATTGGAAGAAGATCTGATAGGAAATTATAGAATTTTAACGGAAAATTCTAGTACCTTGGAAGAAAAAATTATATAAAATTCTAGAACTTTGAAGAATGAATTAGAGAAAGTTCTAGAAAGTTTGAAGAAAGTTTTAGAATACCGAAAGAAGAATTGATAGAAAATTCTAGAGTTTTGAAAGAAAACGATCAACTGAAAGAAAGTTCTAGAACTATAGAAGATAAATTGGAAGGAAAAATTGAAGACATTTCGAAAAATTTGAAAGATGAATACTATATGAGGATTGCAGAATTACAGAAAAATGTCTCCAAAATTACGTCACTAGCGGTTTTAATTTCTGATATAGCTAAGACGGATGAAATTTAGGAAAAAAATATAGTTTTACAATGCAGATAAAAACACCAGAATTTGACGGCAAGACATCGTGGTCGAATTATGTAAAATAATTTAAAGCCGGTGACAAAGCAAATGGCTGGAATTCCAAGGAGAAGGCTACAACGTTGACCGTTTCGCTACGTGGAGAAACCATCGATATCCTACAGACGCTAAAAGAGGATGAACAGGAAGACTGACCAACTTGTCAAACGGTTGGATATCCGATGTGACAATGCTTATCTGGAGCAGGAAAACCAGAAACAACTGAGAAACCGGTACCAGAGTTCCAAGGAAAATCTACAAGAATTCAAAGCTGATATAATTCGTTTAGCCCGTTTCGCACATCCTACAGCTGCTGACAGCGGGTTGGAATGTCTGGCAACTCAATCATTTATCTATGGGGTCCGAGACAATGAAACTTAGCAGGCACTACGGTTGGCTCGACCAAAAATTCTGGTTAACGTACTTTCATACGCCTTAGACCATGAATCTGCGAAACAAGCTTCAGGTAAACGCGAGTGCAAAGTATACATGCGGAGAGGATTAAAGCACTGACGACCTACAAGTCAAAATAAGACGAGTAAGGAATGGAAGAAACAAACTCCGCTATTGGAATTTTAGTAAATTAGGTCATCCTTTCTGGATGGTTCTGCAGAAATCAAAGCGGAAAGAAAATGAATTCATTCTCGGCATGGCCATAATGAAAAAGCATGGATTGATATTGATAACGAAAGATGTAACCCTCCCAGAACGGAGTGAATCGATCCTGGAAGCACAGTTAGAAGGTAGCTTCTGTGAGGAAAACATCAATTTTTATCTCATTATACTAAAGAAAGGGATCATGGTAGGAGAATGTTGAACGGTATCATCGATTATTCAAACTGTGAAGGCCAAGGACAGCACAGCCTATGGAGTTCCGGATGTGCTAATCAAGGAGTTGTCAACATCGTTCTAGGACTTCACGGTCGACAAGAAAACCAAGGCTAAGGACTTAATTGGAAACTTTCAAGATGTGTCCATCATAAAATAAAAACCGGAGACGCAAGACCCATCCGCCAAACAGCAAAAAGATTACCACTGGCAAAGAGAGAAGAAGCAGAAGAAATTATTGAGGACATGAAAAGGGTGTGATTGAACCTTCAAGCATTCTATGGGCTTCACCAGTGGTGCTAGTGAAGAAGAAGGATGGCTCTATAAGATTTTGCGTCGATTATCGTCAACTTAACAACGTGACGAAGAAGGATAGCTACCCGCTACCACGAATAGACGATACACTGGAAACTTTGGCTGGGTCAAAGATTTTCTCTACCCTGGATCTAAAGAGCGGGTACTGGCAAGTGGATTTAGATCCAAAAGACAAAGAGAAGATAACCTTTACCGTCGGTACCGGACTTTGGCAATTTATTGTTCGACGATATAATTGTGGTAGGAAAAACATTTGAGGTCCACATGAAAAACTTGGAAGAGGTTAAAATATTCCTTGATAAGTACACCTGTCCTAAGTTATCCTTTACCAGAAGGAGAATTCATTCTAGATATAGATGCCATCAACGTTGGAATACAAAACGGACGTGAAAAGGTTATTGCCTACTTTAGTAAGACCTTGTCAAAACCAGAGAGGAATTATTGTGTCACTAGAAAAGAACTTTTGTTCGTGAAATCCGTGCAGCACTTCTACAAATATTTGTAAGGTAGAAGATTTCTTATAAGAACTGACCATGCCGCTCTTAAATGGCTGCTACAATTTAAGAATCCTGAAGGTCAGGCGGCTAGATGGATTGAAAGATTGCAAGAATATAACTTTGTTAACGGGCACCGGGCGGGTACCAGCCATCGTAATGCTGATGCATTATCCAGAAGAGCTTGCCAAGACAATGCAAGCATTGTAATCGACTAGAAGAAAAACTATCAACTGTCGCCAGAAGAACAGTAGTCAATGATAATTGGCAAACGGAAGACCTAATATTGGACTGGAAACATGGGGATAGCAGACCAGTTTGGGAAGACATTCTACGATGCTCACAAGGTGTAAAATCGTACTGGGCGCAGTGGGAGTTTATTGTGGTTTAAGAGGGAAGAAGAAAGGAATTTCAAGTCTGCGCTAGTCAAAATTATTTGTAAGTTATTAAGTATCAACAAAACCAGAATAACTGCATTACATCCGCAGTCTGATGGCATGGTTAAACGGATGAATAGAACAATAAACCGATATTTGTCGAAGGTAGTCTCTAACCATCAACGAGACTGGGACCGACATCTTCATCTGTTCTTGTTAGTTTATCGCTCATCCGTGTACGAGACAATATGACAGACACCAGCTAACATCTTATTCAGGCGGGAGTTGCGCTTACCATGTGATCTGATATTTGCCAGTAAACCCGATGAAGATCTAGAATGAACGACATCCATGAACAAGTTCGTATAAACATTCAAAGTGCCAGCGATCGGATGAAGGACCAGTACGACGTCAAGGCTGAAAAAAGTGGTTATCAACCTAGAAATTTGGTGCGGCTTTACAATCCACAGAGGCGTCGCGGTTTGTCGCCAAAGCTGCAAAGGAATTGGGAAGGCCCTTACGAAATCATCAAGAGAACAAAGGATGTGGTCTACAGGATTAGGAAAATGCCTAATGGAAAGCCGAGATTGGTCCATGGGCAGGGGCGCCCATAAAATATTTTTCAAAGGGGGAAAAAATAAAAACAAAAATAAAAAAAGATATATATTTTTATGTCCAATTGTACCAACAAGGCTTAAATTTTAAGCAACACTTAACAAAATATGCTTATCAAAATTTTGATAGAATTGTTGAATTTGATATTCTATTCCAATGTGATATTGTCCATTCAAGGGAAACTTATATATTATAGAGATAGACTGCAAACTTATATTTACTAGTAAAGTAATAGAATTGTTAAAAAAAAAATAATTATTATAAACACACATAATGTAATTTTTTTGGATAGGTTTGTATGGCAATTTTCAAATTCATTATATCTTTCGAAAATTCCTCAGAATTTTATTGTAGTTAATTATCTCAGATTTCTGTACTTTTTAATGACAGTTAAAATAACTAACCACAAATATACGGAATTGTTTGTCCCACACATAAAAAAGCTTAGCCCTAAGATATAACAAACATTTATAAATTTCTTATAGAACGCTGGTGAATTAATTAAATAATAAATTAAGTACAAGAACTGGGCATCTAACGTCCATCCGTCGAAAAAACGCTACAACTGAAGGACGGTAACGTAAAACACAAGCGGTATATCTACTACCCGGTTACAAAAACAATACTCATATCAGAAGCCGTCATACCGCAGTTTATGGGACTCGCCACGCGATCTGAAGGATCATCTGTTGAAAAATGACATCATGAAGCTGGCAGTACGGAAGATAGGCTGTGGATTAGATGGTTTAGATTGGAGGATTGTTAGAAGCATGTTAGAGACTGTCTTCCGCTTTACCAGTATCTGCGGTTTCAACTCTAACGGACAAGAAGAGCTCAAACGGTCGATCGACTGTTACTTCTTCATCATTTCGTCATCACGAACTGTTCCAGGACGACACAATCTTAAGAAGGGGGCAAAGTAGCGATCCCAAGGTCGCGTCGCGGGCGATGGCCTTTGGCTGTGTCAAGATCGGCTCACTGCGCTTCTATTGTTTAGTCGTCTCGAGGGTGCGAGACCATTCCACAACTTAATTGGTTCACTATTTAAGTCTAAGTAGGGGAGATCGCGAGAATAGTCTTATGTTAGTACGAGTGTTGTGGAAGTAAAGAAATAGTGCGTAGTGTTAAACGTTTAAATGAATCATTTTATTGTTAGGTCTTTATTAATAATTAAAAAATAAAAAAAATAGTATTTTAAAAATATCAAATCTATACGATTCCAATCGTAACTGTAAATGGCAAATTATTTGTAACAGTACGACATTGTCAGAACAATTTTTTTGTTTTGTTAATTGTAAGTACATTTGTAACATTAATCTTACAATTTTTTTTTCACTGTTGAGAAAAATACATTGCAATAATTTTAAATCATTTGAAATGCCATAAAAACATTATATTATAAGAATTGTATAACTCATTAGACTATGTACCGATTGTATAGTAGCATTTTTTCTTCTCGTTTTTCTAAATACAGGGTGGCCCAGTGAAAATTATTAGCGCACTTTTTGGCCACTTAACATTAATTTTGCAAAAAAACGCTCGAACACGTCAATTTTAGTATAAAGGGGGACACTTGATTGGATTAGTACCAATGGCATAACTTCAATCCTAAAATGGGGGTGGACTGCACCTCAAAAATTTTAAATGGATAAGGGTTTCAAACATGACACAGTTCCAAAGGCCTTTCAACTCTCTATCCAACAGTTTTTTTATTTTTCAAATCCGATCATTAGTTCCAGAGATATATCGTTTAAAAAAAATTATCCACATTTGTAATATATTGTATTCGTTTTCATATCCATCCTTTGATTTACCAAGACATTAATCTACTAAAGTTTTATTAGCTTGTAGCAAAATTTAGCAAATAATTTTTTGAACTTCATATTTGACTTTTTTACATATTTGCAACTTACTTACGTTGTTTACACAAAAAAAGTTTACCAATGCAACATATCTTTGTGTTTTTGACATGTCATTTTATAATTAAAAATTATATTGCATTTAATAGCAGTAGTGTCTAAAACGTAGTATATAAGATTTGCGCCCATGGATGAATAAAATCAAATTTCATTCGCAGGGGTAATGGTAATGTGCGTTGCGTTTGAAAATAAATCAATAATATTGTCCAACAATACAATATCCAGACCTAGACGAGTTGTTTAAAAAGAAATAATTGAAAAGGTAATTAAATTGCAATAGCAAGAAGTAAATTTTAAACTTATAAATAAACAATTGAATTGGGAAAATTGTTCATTGTAAATTGTAATAAAATTGTTACTTCCCTTTTCAATGAACTGTTTCCTGACTTAGTTTATTTATAACATGTAACTCTTTCCCGCTTAAATTATATGATTATAGATATAATCTGAATTTTCATTTTGTTTTAAGTGGAAATCTGTTTTCTCGTTGCGGGGTCACGGTCTGCAGTTTGCTGGATCATGAAGTTCGGGCTGCCGGTACAGGGGACGGGATGCGAGCATGATTAACTGAGCAAACATATACGGGAAACTGTAGCAACATACACCAACTCTAAACCCATTAGCAGCCCGGATTTTTCCGTTGTTCGTTCCTCTTAATTCTACTTCCTAAAGTAAATTTGTATTAGATTTATAACAAGAACAAATGTCCAAGTAAACAATAAATGATCAGTTTATTCTAGTACAAAAATGGTAATAGTTTTTCTCTTATATTTCATTTGAGTATCTGTACAGTTAACTTTAAATAATTATCTTTGCGGATTTTTTATAATTTTGAAAGTTTGTAATAAGAGGAGAATTAGTTTGATTGTTTAATAGAGAATGTAGATCCTCATAATTGTAATTTATCTTTTCTTTTTTCACGACAAATATTTGTGTCTATAACTACATAAAATTGTATGCTACTCATAAGTACATACAATTGGGGAACATTAGCGTGATTGAAAAAATGTGAAATATTTTTTAATCGTAATTATATTGTAACGTTTAGTTCTTTGGGTGAAGTGTGAAATTAATTGAAAAATGAATATTTATGTAACGAAATTTAACAAATGAATTATAAATTATAAAAAGATAATAAAGATAAGTAAGACTATGAAAAAACAAATATAAACATTAATTTAAGACTTAAGAGTAATAATGATTAACAGACTTATTTATTTACACGATATTTATCCCACCAAAGATTTATATACACCACTCGTATTAACATTAGATATTGTCTTCGTGGTCTTTAACACTTTGGTTATACACCAGAATAATTAAACTCTCCAATATTCTGGCAGTTCGATGCATCAGTACAATAGAAGAGTATATCGAACTGAAGACCCTTGATTCTGTAGGCCATTACTGTAACGTCATAACCACGAATTGACAGCTGACATTTTGCGCGTGTAACACAATGAAAACATCAAGCAAAAAAAAATCATTCTTTTTTTTAAATTTACTAAATTATGTTATTAAAAGGCAGTAATAGGTATTAAATTACATTATATCTACCATGTGTTTCAATGAAGTAATGGGATACTACTTTTTAAAATGTTGTTTTACCAATTTTAAATGTGTCAAACACGTGCATTGTGGATTTCGTTAAATATTATTTTTAATGTAAAGAGCATTTACGAGATGTCACTTCCTGGACACTCAAATTGTCGTGAAAAGTGCATCCCACGGGCTCTCTTTCAGTATATTCGAAAAATGAACTACTCAGTTTTCGTGCGGTTTAACTTTCGCAGTTCGAAAAATTGATCAATTCATGCAATTAAAGCCGGAAAATTACATTTACATATTTCATTCAAGATGGTATATAAACAAGTACGTAGTTGAACAGAATTATAGTAAATTGACATGATACTAGCAATCTAACGATTGTTTTTAAATTTTTATACTCGTGATCTTGTGTGAACGTAAAACATCCACAAATATACCTTACTGAGTTCACGCCTATACAAATTCGAAAATCAATTTATTTTATTTTGTTTCGATTTTTTGCTTAACAAATAATATTAATTTATTATATGTGAGAATATAGAACATAAATTTTATTAAGAAATTAAGAATAACAAATATAATCGGAATACGAAACTTTATGGTTTGGTCGTGTATAAGCAAACGTGATTCAAATTATTCAGTCGTGACTCGTGAGTAGACGTGAGCGAGAATGAAAAGTCAGTCCTGTGCTCTCCTCTAATCTACCTTTTTCAATGGGGTGCCTATAGGGTGCTAGTATACAGAAGTGCAACGAAACGCAGAACATACGACTTTATCATGGAATTTCAAAAAAATGCGGATACTCTCTCTCCTGATACATTTAGGACAAATATACAAGAGTACGAAGTTATTTAAAATTAAATTCTACTATTCTTCTATTTAGGAGATATATTAACACTTTTATTAATCATACAGCCTTGAAAATAGTAGAAAATATCTATGACATATTAGAAAAGTATCATTCATTATAATTCTTATTGTCTGCATTTTAATATTATTTAAGTTGAATTTAGATTCTTTTTCTATTTCAATAATCTACCAATATTGTAGAAATATAAGATTATCTATAATGATTTCCGTAGCTGTCTGATTTTTAATACGCACCGAGCCATTGTGCGGTAACCCATCCAATTGGATGCGCGGGCTATGTTGCTTATCTACACGATCAGACAAGACATGTCACGACCACAAAAGCTTTGTTTTTAAAATATATAATATCTGAAAAGGAAATTTCTGTGCTGATGTCAATTCATTATTTTTTGTTATACTATAAGAAGAATAAACGCTGTTGCCTTTATCAGCATTTAAACGTACTTACTATTAAATTTGATTATATTTTTCATTGTAAAAGTATATATTTTGTCCTTAAATGATAGGGGTGTCTATATTTTATTAATATTAGCATTGAGTTTAGAATATAATATTCTAAACTCAACGGTATTAAATAAATTAATTAAATAAAAACACTTGGTTTTTGTTCCACAGTTTAAACAATAATCCTTTATTGCACAATTTCAACGTTTATGACATCAACACAGTCAATTTTGCTAAACTTGCACTGTTAATAAAATCTATTGATGCTACAGTTGGCACTTGGTGGAACATGATTAAATAAATAAATTAAATAAATACACTTGGTTTTTGTTTCACAGTTTAAACAATAATCCTTTATTGCACAATTTCGGCGTTTATGCCATCAACATAGTCAATTTTGCTAAACTTGCACTGTTAATAAAATCTATTGATGCGACTTTATTATTTATTATTATTGTTTAACCTGTGGAACAAAAACCAAGTGTTTTTATTTAATTTATTTATTTCATCATGTTCCAAGTGCCAACAGTCACATCAATAGATTTTATCAACGGTATTAGTTACAATTCATTTGTCGTGAAAAACCCCTTTTTCTCACAATTTGAGGATAAATTAGTAATTTTAATGAAATGATAAATTCATTTATAATTATATTTGTTATAATATGCAGAGTAATAAATATTCGGAAAAATATAATTTGTAAGTGATTGTTTTATATCTGTTTTTTCCATTTTTCATAATGACAAGGTGTGAACCATAGTGCACAAAGACTTCACGCTCTAGATCTCAATAACAAAGCCGGGCCAAGGGTGAAACAATCACTAGGGCCTGCTCTGCAGCAGCGGCAGCTGCGAGCCTCTCATGTGAGCTCGCCAGGAGATGGAGGGTCCAAATCCCGCCCGCTGAAGTAAAGAGGTAATGAAGCATAACCCGCTGATAACACACGCTAAAAATACAATCATTCCGAGATTAATTGTGTTTTAATTTTTGAACATGTGAGTATGATTAATGTGTGTTTTTTTAATCCTATTTATGCTAGAATAAACAATATTTTTTATCACACAGACCTACTCAAATTCGCAATACCTTACTTAAAAGTATATGCTTACTCTCTATTATGTAATGATGTAAATTAATAAAATTTTCTCATATGTATGTATATAGGGTGGTGACTCGAACACTCACACACATGTGAAAATATGTTTTCGTAATTTGCTGCTTCCTTATTTATTTTAGGTAAAAATGCTTCAAATAACTGTTGTATAGCATAAAGTTTTGCATTTGAATCAAAAAACAAAAATAAATTTCTGTGCCGTGTAAGCTCAGAAATTTGGTATGAAAATGATATAAATAACCTCAAAAATAGCGGTAGCAATGAAATTGAGACAGCAATTAACATAATTTTTCGGTTTATCTGTCAAGTTAGCTGCGTTAGTTCATATTTTTTATTATTTGAAATTATTGTTGCAGTTAATTTAATTTTGAATTAAAAAATAAAAACCTAATAAAATTGCTATATTATTTAATGTTGTACGAGTATATTTTAGTGAACCGAAAATTTATGTTTTAGATAAATGTGAAAATATTTTAAACAATTTTTATTGAAATTGAGGACCTTTAGACGCAACCAGCATCATCATCAACTCAGAACAACAGAACAAGTGAATTAACAAAAACAGTACAAAATAATAAATAACATAAATAAGGTTGAAATATAAAAACATTTTCATCTGTAAAAGACAATAATAATAATAGATAGTTTAAAGATTTTATAAATGTTTTATTTTCAAAAATCGATTGACTGGATTTCAAAATATCTTGTTTTGAAATTTTTGAACGGAGTCCATTTTGTTATTTGATAAAATAGAAAATAATTCTAAACACAAATGTTTTAGAGAACCGAAAGCAAAAGCTGAAAGTTTTTGTTTTTTTAAATATTCCTTAAAATAAAGGAGTAATGTCGATTTGTCGAAAAACAAAAGAACGCCAATAACTATCAACTGTGGCTCCAAATCAAAAATTTGATCTAAGAAAAGTTGCTTGTTTCAATGAGTTCTAACTGCCGTTTTCGGGTGTTACAACTTAGTATTAACACCCTGTATATTAAAAAATTGCATACGTCATTCGAAAGACAAGAACACTTTGGTAGTAGAAACAATAATTTAAAATAAAACAACAACAACAATAGGTAATATTCTCAGAGGGAATTCAAAAATGAAATCACATATAAAATGAGACAGTTCGTATCTTAGATGAGATATAATAGAGAAATATGCCACACTCCTATAGCTACGTACTACTGAGCAAGCAATAGATGTATGGTCGAGAATCGCCTAACAGTCAGCTGCGTGAGAACAATCCACCAGTTGAGTAGTGCACACTTACAGTTAGACGAACGAAATATTGGTCATAGTGTTTTGTCACCTATCCTCATTATTTGTTTGGTTGAGTTTTCCATATAACTACTACACTGGTCCACTGTTCTCAAACAGCTGGCTGCAAGCGATTTTAAACCTTAGATTTTTCGACAATATATTTGAGCAATGCCATATCTCTATGTTCTACGTCATCTAAGGTTCGTATCATATAAAAGAATTACAAACAAAATCAAATTCTCATAAAACAATAAAAATAATATAATATAATAAACATATCATTAGTCAAGTAAAAGTAATTCCTTTTAACCTCTCATTTTATGAAATTTTGTGCTATTTATTTTTATTAAAAAAAAATTGTATTCTTTATTATTACCTTAGTATGTGATCCATGTTTTTGTAAAGACCTATTCTCTTAATATTTCATTTATTCAAATAAATAAACTGACATCTCAGGTTCTCAGGGGGGTAGTTATCCCTACAACCACCCCTTGTATCCGTGCCTGGATGTGCGTGTCAGTGCACTGTTCTAGTGTAATGTGTGTTGACTATTAGACTAGGCGTCTGTTGAATATGACTTACAGATTTCCTTTCTAAATTTGTTTCTGTCATATCAGTTATGATAATTCATTAAAAACTATTATTTCTAAAATCTTTATTTTATAATATTTGTGGATTAAAGTTACAATAAATACGGAAAGACAAATAATTAGATCGAAGTAGCAAGAAAAAAAAACAGAAAATTATGATAGTTTGCTATGAAGATAATATTGAAGTAGTAAAATAATAATATTTTGACAGATAGATTTGTATTTCATTATAGTTTAAACGTTTTGTTTTGTATTGTTGCATGAAAGGTTAATTTTGTTTCAAATATTGTTCACAATATTATTACAAACAGTGATGGATTCAAAAACTCTTTTAGAGAGGAGCAAATTACCTTTGAAATACATAATAATGTCAAGCATAAAATTTTTTAATTAACATAAAATCATCTAATTAGAAATAAATTACAAGAGTGTAATTTTTGGATTAAATGCTATGCAAAAAATAATTTAGACATTTCTAAAATTAAAAAAGTAGACCTACGTTGTAGCAAGGATAAAATCTGTTGTGAATAATTACACACGTAAAAAAAAGTTTTAAAAGTCGCAAATGGCTGAAGTACAACGGCAGCAAAACAAAAATGGCGACGATTTGTTTTTTGATTGCAGAAAAGTTACGTTTAGCCGTAGCCTCATTTGCATGTAGCGTCCGAAAATAATATCATCCCGTTGTTCTCTCCTCAAATCCGCCGCTTATTAGAAATGAAGTGCAATATTAAATTACAAGTTTAACGTGTTGTAATAAAAATATAATTCTTAGTTATACGCGGAATAGTTGGGTGTGTAGAATTTACATTAATTTGGTAGTATATTTAATGGTATTTTCATACCTAATTTCTGAGGTTAATTTTATTTTTTCAAAACACCTAAAATTTATTTTGTTTATTGATTCAAATGCAGAATTTTGTGGTCTACAACTGTTATTTGAAGCTTTTTTACCTACAAAAAAAACCCTATGTTCTAGTGTTCGGATCGCCACCCTGTATCTCCTAGATTAATACAACAGGTGATATGATCCCCATTTGTTGTAAAATAACTAATGCATACGTTTCGAAAAATTTTTGAATTTTCTCATTGTTTGTTGTATGTATATGCACGAAATATATATTACGTTACCTTTGAATTGTTCTATTTACGTAACTCTTTCCACATATTATCTGTAATCTATCATACATGTTTATTATTTTAAATATATACATAGCAGTTTTTTCAATGCCTATATTTTGGTAACCAGGATGTTTTTCTAAAGCTCAACTAGTGCATATTTTTTAAACATTTTATTCTGTATCCATATTTAACATATTTTAAAATTATGATTATTTGATTATGTATACAAAATTTAGAAATTTAATTTTCTTGCTCTACTGCTTAAATGGATTTATTAACAGTGATTGTTTGATGTTCCCTATATTGCTATATTTCTTAAAAGTTTGTGGGTACATTTTTCAAACAACCAGTATAATCATTTATGAGTGTTAATAGAAAATTTCATTAGACATGTAGCATAAATATTTTTTATCGTCTGGTGACCTGAACCAGGGTTTTTATTTAGCACTGTAATCAAGAGGTCAAAGTTAACTGGACAGAAAAAATTAATTATTTGTACTATAAAAATATTGATAGCATGTATAAATTAAAATATATAGTAATAAATATTATATTTTAATTAATAAAGTTATCAGCGTAACGGTTTTTTTATATTTTTACATAGATGTTGTTGCTCTATGGACATGGAAATGAATAATGTCTTAAATATATCATTTTCTCATTTCTCTTTAACAGTTTGTTATATCGTTTTTGCTTGATGATAGAATATATCAAAGCTGATGTGTCTGGAACATTTAGTGTGTCTTTAAATTATAAATAAGGTTCATTGATATTTATTTATTTAATTTATACGGTATGTTTTCCCGTTTCGACAATATTTATAATGCTATGTTATTAAGAACATCATTTATGTAGTTAAACAGTTTTTAAATAATATATTTTCTATTTTACGTCTATAGCAAAGCTATAATAGTATCCAAACGAACTCGTTTATAGATCAATCGATTATTTTGTACCTGTGTTCCTTTAATTTTTTAAGCTTAATGGCTCAACTGAAATTTCGTAATCTTAAAATTATCAAACTATTGTTAAGAATGATATATTTTGTATATATTCGAATTTAAATACAGTAGTAGCACGAAGGAGAAGATATATATTAGAAAAGTAAAAAGGGATAAAAATATGTAGATAGTTTGATTTAGAAAATAAATTTAGTTAGTTTAGTTAAATTGCAATTGTTTTTTCAACCATTATGTCAGAAATGGTTACGAACAGAAAAGTTACTATATTCTGAAACTACTTGATTTTTTAGATAAAAAATCTGATGTGGGCACCACGACACCACATGACTTCCTTGCACGCTAATTTATATACATTTTATACTGCACTTCATTTAAACTTATTTCACTTGAAAGTGATATCATTTTACGGCTAATCATACTTCAACTTCCATTCGTTTTATATCTTTAAATTTTCCTTTTGAAAATTTTATTACACAAAATTATTTTTATTGCTCAAAAATTTGCAAAGAAAGAGGTATTGTTTTCAGTTATTTCCTACATTTTTCTCATGAAGTATATCCTGATACTTGTCAATCATCATATAATCAAATGTTTTCTAAAAAATTTAATACCACCTAATTATTATTTTTCTTAAGTTTCTGCCAAAAGTAAAGTGCCTTTTTGAAAAGATCGATTGGAACCAAAAATGGAGGTGCATAATAAATGTTATAGGTAATACTTACATAAACAAAATTTCAAGATTCGACGGCTAATCGTTTTTGAGTTAAGAAAAAAATTAAAAAAAAACATTAAGAGAAAAGTGTCTTTTTGGCACTGCCGATAGCAATAAAAAAGGAAGCTGCACTACTAGATGTTATAGCAGTTTCATATACAAAATTTTACCATTCTACAGCTAATCATTTTTTAGTTATGTGAGATACGTTCGTACATACGTATATACATATGTAAGTACAGACGTCATGCCGAAACTATTAAAAATTGATTCTGGGGTCGTCAAAATGTATATATCCGTTGAAACCTAAAATTTTTCGCGATTACAATACTTTTTTTACCTTGTACAAGGAAGTAAAAATTAAAATAAAATAGCTTATTTAATATAGACTTTAGGTATGAAGTGGTGTCAAACTCCAACGTTGACTTAGCAAGCGTGTTTGCTAAGGTAATTGATCCAAAACACGAGTTGAATATTTCGAATGATTATTAGTAGATATTTTCTTTCATCTACAAATGTCCAAAATTCTTCAATACTGAATTAACTATTCTTATTCTGAATTACTTACAAGAGCAATATATATAAAAATTCTCTCATGATCTGAAATCCGAAACAAAATATTAAGCTGCATTCATTCTTTTAGATTTTTTTCGTTTTGTTTGCAATATTATATCATAAATTTTTATTATGAACACATTTGGGAAATTAATAATTCTTCCTTGGTCGCGACCTGCTAGTTGGACATCCCTGTACCAGTGACGGCTTGTTCTACATATTTGTGTGTGTGCTTTATCAAAGAAAAAAGGAAATAAAATATTAATCCAAAGAATTCGATTTTCTTTATAGTTTTAATTTAAATTTTAAACAAATACGTCTTTCCTTGTTTTCGGAAATCTTATCTATTATCATTTTAATTTTGTGGTAATAAATTTTCGGGTTTCTTTATTTTCTTATAATAAGAAAAATCAAAATATAAAATTTCAAGAAAAAAGAAACATTTTATAATTGATCCACTGAAACCAGAGCACAATCTAGAGCAGCCAAAACTGCTCCAGAATGTACTCTGGTTATAGAGCAAACATTTCAAAATGCTCTAATTCCTGACCCACTGAAACCAGAGCAACCAAATCTGCTCCAAAATGTGCTCTGGTTTCAGCTAGCCAAGAATTAGAGCAAACACTTCTAAGTGGTCATAAGCCCAGTACCGCCCCTTCGTCCTCTCAGGATCCCCGGTATATCCGCGAATTATTACCGATCGTATGGATTCCTATTGTATAATGTTTAATTTGTGATTGTGTCTATATTACAGGAAATTTTAAAATGGAATTTTGTATAGATAGGTGCTTTGATGCGACTAATTCACTTATAATATTTTAAAGGATGTAACTCACACCTATTTTAGGGCAGTTGTCAGTTACCTACTTAAAAATGTAAGAATAAAAAATAATTTTTAAAATAATAACAATACAGGGCTTTATTACTGATGTAAAAAAAATGCTGCGCTAAGGGATATGTCGTCTTGGGGGCACTACCCCATATAAAATTTTCCTTGGAGGCATGAGCCCCGATGCCCTCATGTAGTCAGCGCCCATGGTAGCTTATAATCGGCGCAACAGTGTTTAACGATGAGCTACTATTTTTATGTGTCAACGCTTCCAGGTTTTATTAATTATCATTATTGAATTAATCACTAATCGCTTAATCATCTTAAAAATAAATAAAAAAAATAAGTACTACTGACTCAACACAATTCACAAAGTTAAAAATATATTATCATTTTTTATGTAAATTACGTATATTAAATTTCCTCTAACTTGATTCGATCTAAACTGTAATTTTACAGATAAAGCTATTAATTAAATATATTATTATCTCGTTTTGTAAGAGTAAAAGTTAAATAACTAATACTTTTTTCTATTTCCGTTTGCACAAGTAGAAATAGTATATTAAAACGATAAGGACATTGTACTGACGGAAGACAATTGTTTGGAAGAGGAGCGAAGCGACTATTTTTAATAATAATAATAATAATTTTATTCCCAACAGAGTCCAATTACAGGGAACCAAAGTGTATAAATATACATAAATAATTATATAAATATGAAATAATAGATAAGTACATAATACAAAAAGTAAAATACAATTAATTGATTGTTAATCTGAAGATGTCATAAAGATTTTCTCCGCGTTTCGGCACATCACATGGACAGGAGAACTGCCTAGGATATCTGTATTGGGGGTAGGTAGATAGAATGTCCGGTGGTATCTGCAAGCTTGCCTAGGAACATGTAATGAAATGCGATTTACCAAATCAGGACAATCAATTTTCTTATTTAAAAGCATAAGTAAAAATTTTGCCGATTGTTCTTCTCGTCTGGTGACTAGCGACGGTATATCATGGCGTAGCAATAAACTATTTTGATCAGTCCCACGTTCAGGGTATACTTTGTCGATTTTAAATGATAAATGCTTCAGAAAACGGCGATGAGTGCGATCAAGAGCAGTTACCTGAAACTTGTAAGTTGGATACCAGACTAGTACAGCATAATCAAATTTACTAACAACGAAAGAAAAATAAAGGTTTTTCAATAAAGAGATGTCAGTAAACTATCTAGTAATCCTGATTATGAATCCTAAGGTTTTATTAGCGGCAGTGCAAATGTTGTTTATGAGAATTGTAAATTTTAAGTTAGAAGAGAAAGTGACACCTAAATCTTTAATAATTTCTTTTTTACAAAGAAGATTGTTACCAACTTTGTATTGACTTGGTATAGAATTGTGTCTACGACTAAAATTTGCAAAACAACATTTATCGGCATTTAGAATTAACTTATTGCTCTTACACCAGGTCACCATAATGTCTAAATTGTGTTGTAATAGAGCTGCATCATCGAGATTATTAATGCTACAAAATATTTTAACATCATCTGCGTATGCGAGAGCAGGGCATGTGAACGAGTGTAATAATTCATCGATAAATAATAAAAACAACAAGGGACCTAAATTAGAACCTTGCGGTACTCCTGAAGTGGGAACAAAGTGAAATGATGAATAGCCATTGTAAGTGACGTAACAGATCCAATTAGCAAGGTACGATTCCAAAAGTTTTATTAATTTAGGAGCCGCGCCATATTTACTAACTTTTTTTTAGTAAAATCTCATGATCTATAGAGTCAAATGCTCTAGACAAATCCGTATAAATAGTGTCAACTTGTCCACGAGCATCAAGAACTTCGGAAACAAATTGAGTAAAACAAATAAGATTAGTTGATGTTGATTTGCAACTCATGAAACCATGCTGTTTTGTGGAGATTAGTGACCTAGTGTTAGTATATATGGTATTATATATTGATTTTTCAAGAATTTTAGCGAACGTGTTAAGAATGGAAACTGGCCTATAATTTTGAATTAAGGTTTTGTCACCTTTTTTAAATACAGGCGTTATAACAGTTCTCTTCCATAGATCAGGAAATATTTGAGTATTTATAGCAAGATTAATAATGATAGTAAGAGGTTGAGCTAAAGCAAAACGGCAATCCTTAACTAAAAAACAAGGTATTTGATCTTCTCCTGCTGATGTTTTATTTGGTAATAGAGCCATTATGGAAGTTATATAATCTTCACAGACGTTGTTTATACTGAATGGTAAGAAGTTTGAAGATTCTAGAACAGGGTCAATGGAAGAATTTGTTTGAAAAAAGCTCGAAAAGAATTTCGCAAACGCATCTACAATATCCTGTGGTTTGTTATATACATTATTTCCGTCCTTGAGCATAGCAGGTATACGACTAGCATCTTGTTTGGAGTGGACATATTTCCAAAATTCAGAGGGATTCATTTTCATATTTTGTTCTATATTGGACAAATATAAGCCATATGCAATTTTACTTTGTTGCTTACTTAAAATTCTTAATCTTTTGAATTCAGCTAAATGATACTCATTTTTATATTTAAGCCATTTTTTTCTGTAGTACTCCTTAGTCTTTATGACATATTTTAATTCAGGTGTGAACCAGACAGGAAATTTTCCAGGAACTTTTTTAGACAGCGGAACAGAATTATTAAATATATTATAGATTACATCATAAGACTGAGCAACGGCGTCATTTACATTTTCGCAGGAATTAAGAAAAGATCAGTCATATGAGAGTAGATCATTGTACAATAGGCCTGTTTCACTATCCTGCTTTTTTAAAAAAACATGTTGCATCTTAATTTTCGTTGCGAATAGAATATAATAAAATAGAAAAATGTTAAATTATTGACATTTTAATATTACTAATTATCAATTAAAAATTCACTGTGTTCAAAACGAACGCTATTTTGCTGACGAAAGCCGTACGACTAACGCATGCGCACAACAGTCGTAAACAAGTAGTTGTGAAGAACGTTTGTCTTTTCATACATCATTCGAATGTTTGTGTTTGACGCCGCTTCAGAAAGAAACGAAATACGCCAGGTATTATCACTATGCATGTTTCACTCATTCCAGACTTCTCTTTCTAAGCAGTGAGCGTGACGTCACTTTATACTACTGTTTCTCGCGAGAGTATATTTTTGTAACTTTGTGAATTTTTTGTGGCTATATGCAGTATTTTTTTGCAAAATAAAAAAATACGTATGTCATATTTTTAAATATAGATTAACATATAAAAAAATCAGAAAAGCATAAACAACCCTATTGTGGATAATTAGCTTTGCGAAAATTGTATCTTGCATTATTGTTAGAAGAAAATTTCGGTAATTTAGAAACAGATAATGTGATATCAATACCCAATGCTGGATGGTATTTGTCTTCCAAGACAAATGGAAAAGTAGCTTTGTCAACATTTATAACAAAATCAAAGTTAGATAATATTAGGTCTAATTTCTTGCCAAAGGCGTTGTTTATAATATTATGATTAATTAAACCTAGGATGTTACAAAAGCTTGTAAGGCAAGATGTTTTATGACAATTAGTAATGTTTTCAAAAAAATTCGGAACGTTGAAATCACCTATGAATAAATTTTTTTGATTAATTAAATATTCTTCTAACGATTCAAAAAATAGTTAAAAATTCACCGCATTTACGTTAGGTGGAATATAAATAGCACAAAGTATAAACTGACAATTATTTACATAACATTTACAAGCTATGAAATCAATTAAGCAGCAAATATCTTTTAGAAATGTAACATCAAGAACTTCATATTGTATGCAATTAGAAAGCGCAACTAGAACACCACCACCGCTAGATCTATTAACAGTTTCAAAGCTACGATCACAGCGAATGATGTTATAACATGAAGGAAAGAGTTCCAGGTTAGACACAGAATTATTAATCCAAGTTTCATATAATACGATGATTTCAAAAGATGCTGAACAACAATTAACATAAAATTCATTTGTTTTAGTATTTAAACCCCTGCAATTTTGATAATAACAATTAAGATGATATGGACTACTGTTGGGATGAATTAGTTTTCCGAGACTATTTTGGGAGTGTTATTAAAATGTTTAATTCTTAAGTTTGTTTCTCCATTTGCAATGCGTTCATCAAGCTTTTTTTTTACTGCTTTATAATAATCAATTTGCATACGGGTTCTATCACGGGAAACCGAAATATGTTTCCATTTATCATTAGATTTTAGTGATTTAAATTTACTGAAAAATTTAATGACGCTATCAGATGAAGAAAGCTGCAATTTAATGGGTCGAGGGCTGCTTTTCGTAGCGTCAAAACGTCCTAAACGAATAGGTTTCAAATTTTCGTTATTGACTTCCAATTTACAATCCGTAAGTAGTTCTTTTACAAGAATTAAGTCCTTAGTAGATTGTTGATTAAAGTCAACATGTTCAACGCAGTTGTAGATCATTAGGTTTCGAGAACGCTTTTCACGCTCACCTATTTCATAAATGATAGTCTCTGTAATGACGGGAGAATTTATAACAGTAAACGATCCTTCGAATTTGCTCGTGAGTGAGGTTAAGTTCTTTTGCAAATCAATTATTAATTTTTTGAGACTGTTAATATCATCGCAAAAACTTTCACATTTGTTGCAATTCCACTTAATACCAGTATTTGCTGAATTTATTTTTCTTGCTTCTGAAGGTCTGAAGCAGTAATGTTCACACAAGCAATATTGAAGGCATTTGAACAAATAGTACAAGTTACCAATCTATGAATGTCGACTTGTTTGTTGCAACCAATAAAACAATTTTAATTATTGTTTGTCATCGGGATTCCTTACCGTTCACGATATTTATATTATTTTTTGCACGATCAAAATATATTTCCCTCAATATCCATGATATATTTCAAACATTCATTTCATTTTGCAATATGACGAAGTCCTGTCAAACGTGATTGTGTTTTTGTGCAACAAATATGTGCGAAAATAATTTGCAAGGTACCTTTATTTATCAAAAATTGTAGTATTAGTAACTGCACATTTTATTTTAATAGCAATTAATGAATTTACTAAATTACACAATAAGTCATAAAAAATTGATGACGTTTGTATAACGCAACTTCCATTGATTTAATGAGGTGATTACAGTAAGAACTGAAAAGAATTTGAAGCATATATTGTATCATTTTTGGTAAAATTAGATTTGTAGCTATAACATTTCACATTTTTGTTTCGTTATTTTCAAACAACTCATTTGCTTGTAGGTCTAAAGTTCTAAATGTTTGGCCTAACTCAAATGCAAAAAATGTTTATAATCATAAATTATTTTCATAATATTGTTGCAATTTTAATTTCGTTTCTCAAACTTATTAAACTAAACGACACAAGGTTAATACTGAACAAAATGTATTATGACATTTTTACGACCTATTTTCTGAGGTACAAGGATATATTTTCTCCACGTAAGCATGTAATTCCACTAACAAATTTCGTAGGGCATAATTGAAAAGCTGTTATAATTTGTGTTAGGTAAGTAAATATCCATGTATGTGCGGAAATCACGGTCGGGGACTGGGGAGTTCCCCCGGGTATTGTAGGGGATGCAGACACCCGCCACCAGCCCCTCATTTACATGTATATTATAGGAAAACCATTTATAACGGCGCGGTATTAAAATCAACCCTTCACCTAGATCACCCCGTCGCGTCTCGCGCTCTTTGATTTACTAGCCAGATTATTCATCGAATATGCTAAACTTGAATTACCCCGACTACCGATTCCTAGTTCGCTATCAGTTACTAACTTTTAAATCAACTCATTTATCAAGTGTCATCATGCATACTTTCATTCCACCCTGTAAATATCCACATATTTCAACTACAATGGCGCATTATATTTGTGAAATGTGAAAAATACAGAAAACATATATATTATGAAAAATTAAAAGGATCCATTACATTGGCGCAGGATGGGATTAAGTCTGTAGCGGGCCTTAGACAAAATATAAATCGGGCCCTAGACAAAATATAAATCGGGACCCATTTATAATATTTTTTATCTTTGCAACCTAGTCTATCAATCACAGGAATGCTTGTTATCAAGTAATCAGATTGTTGCAACTGTTTAATGGTGGCTCATTGGGTTAGCGCGCTTCGAGTCGAACTGAGCGGAGAATAAGGCCTGAGGTTCGATTACCATTCTCAGGATTGCCAACTATTAACAAAATAAAAATACCATTAATCAATAGACAATATTTGGGTTTAAGTTCTGTAAAATTTTATTAATTATTTGCCTGACGAAGGCAGCACTGAGCTGTCGAAACGTTGTAATTAATAAAATTTTACAGAACTTAAACCCAAATATTGTCTATTGATTAATTATGAGTTCTGAAAGCTTCTTTCAATATTTAAAAATATTGACGATTGGTTCGGAATCCACCTGTACATTGCTTGTAGAGGCTTTAGACTGACAAATTAATCCATCAAAAATGCAGTAAGTTCACCTGTGACCAAAATCCTCCTTTGGTTGTAACGCCAATAATAAATGAATCAGATGTTTGTATGATTTCATGACTGAAAATAAAATATGAAAAATGATATGCGTTTGTCCGAGTTCTCATAATTTTAGAATTATAATTTCTTTTTTATCCCTTTTAAAATTTTCCAACCAACCCCAAATTATAACGTTTACTTGTAGTATTATTGTCATTTACTCACATAATTTTTATAACGTACCTACTTTAAAACTTTTTATAATTTATTAATTTTCCATCACTTTTTCTCTACAATGTCACAAATAATCGTTTCATTCAAGTTTAATTATTGAGAATTTTCTTGACTTAAAGAAAATAAGGAAAAAAGCAAATTCGAGTTCTTTTGCTGTTCCAGTTTAAACAGGGCCGAAATACAGCGGCGAAAATTCGTGATATTAATTTCGCATTTGATATAGGAACAATCAGTGTTTTTATAATTATCTAGATACCAACACTACTAAAATGTTTGTTATCAATGAATATACTTTGAAGTATCGTTTTTGTCTGACATACAGAAATACCAATGATATTATCTCACTCAGCGCGTCTTTGTCCGAGGTGTACATTTGTTTATAGTATTATCGCAGTTACAATTACCTTTTGACATAACTTCGAAAAAATGCGCTAAATTTAAAATTGTGTGGTTATAATAACTTCATAAATTTAGTATTGACAGTATGACAGTGACATCGTCTGAATATGTCAAGTGATCGGGGACATACATGTTTTTTGGTTGTAATTTACAATTCTGCCCTCAAAATTTCTATTATCTTACGGGAACTTTATGAACATATAGACTCTCAAAAAAATACTTACGGAAATAAACACATCCTATAATATATTTTATAATTTACATGTGAAATGAAAGCAGTGAATTCTTCACTTGTAATGTTTTATATATCAAACATTTTCTAACCATTGTCTAATTATTATAATGCATAAATTCAGTCCAAAATAGGTTAGGTTTAAATAAGCGGAAGTTGAATGATAATAGACATATGACTTGCTTCATTCTAATTGATTAGTCACTATTGATAGTAAGAGAGGCAATAAGATATGCTTCCAAATTAAGAGTATCATATGCATAAAAAAAAACTCGACAATGGGTACCTCACGATTTGAACGAAAATCAAATGTTATCGTCTGTACATTTTCTCTGCAATCAAAAGGTGTGGTTTCTTGAACGTGCGACGAAAAGTGGATTCTGTACGACAGTTGAAAATTATGATATCGCTATAAAGCTGCAAAACACTTTAGAAAGTCCAAATTACACCTAAAAAGATCACGGTGACTTTAAGGTAATGTGCAATCGGTTTAATTCATCTCAGCTTTCGCAGTTCGAAACCACCACGGCAGAAAAGTGCTGCTAGCAAATAGATAAAATGCATCGAAAACTTAATCGCAAGTTTCTGGCATTAGTGATTAGAAAGGGCACTATTCTTCTTCATGACAATACTTGCTGCAATGTCACATAATCAGCTTTGCAGAAATTAAGTGAACTGGGCTATAAAATTCTAGGACATATGCCTTATTCGCCAGACCTTTCACCTATTGACTACCACTTTTTTAAACATGTAGATATCTTCTTAAGGGAAAATATTTCAAAAACTAAAGCGATTCAAAAAATACAGTCAATGAATTCGTCGCTTCCATAACTACAGAGTTTTATTCAATTGGTATAAATAAACCTTACATAACTTTAGTAAAAATGTATTGAATATAATTGTTACTATTATGACTAATAAAATAATGTTTAACCAATGAAGACGCACTTTAAAATCACAGTGTCAAAAACCGCAATAACTTTATTTACAACATAATAAATTTGACTTTTTGATAATAAATATAATACTCAAAATTTAAATGTACCTATATATTTACAACATATTCAAATTCCTAATTACGGGCCCTAAAACTTATCTTAATTGTCTATTAGTGAATCCTGTCCTACTTTGCAGAACTAAAGAAAATTATAAATTCATTGGTAATGAAATTATTTTCAGTGGAACTATTTTTTGCTCTATTTTGCATTTATAACAGAACTGTAAAACCATCGAACCGAGTAGGTATTTTTTTTTATTGCAGATTGTCCTAAAATATCATTATAACAAAAATTGTCAAATATCAAATTTCCTTAAATAACTGAGTACAAACGTTTGTAGAGGCTTTTTTGTTTATTTAGTAGTAGCAAGAAGAGAAAATAATAGAAAAAAGAGAGATGTAAATGATTATTTTAGTGAGTAAAAACAACTATTAATCACAACTTATTTTTTAAATAATATAACACAATATCAACACACCTTGACCTTTTATGAGTAATTTTTCAAAAAATCTGATGTGTCCAACACATTACCTCCCGCCATTGTAGTGAAATATATAATTTTTTTTTCGTACAAATTTGGGGTTATAAAATTAGTTTGTTATAATAATTCAGAAAATTTTTAACTGAATTCATACTTAAAATTTTACATTTATACTTAAAATTACCAAAAGAAACACTTATTTTTGGCATAACAATTTTTAGTTTAATTCGACATATATTATACATTTACTTGAACTTTAATCCATTTTTTTCTTACTAATAACAAATTTTCAACAACAATATTGTATGTAATTTATTTTCTAGGGTATAACAGTATTTATAATCTTATATAAGTATTTATTATAATATTAACAAAATTTCAAACATATATATATATATATATATATATATATATATATATATATATATATATATATATATTAATTTATATTATTCTAAGTTATGTCTATATTATCTATAACTACGTAATCGTTTTGATTTCCATGTATATCACCTCGAAATTTGGGTTTCATTAAACAATATTCATTACTTTTTGAAACAACAGCTGAATAATGACTAGCATTAGTTCCAGGATCAGTGAGAAGTACTGCTATTGGTTTTTTCTCGGTTGTTACATGTTCTTCATTGATGTTTTCCTCATCAATATGGTAAGAAAATAATAAATGCATAATTTGTATCATGCCATTGCTAAAATAGTGTTCCAGTTCTGCAAATGAAATATTATAATATATATCATTCTCTTTTACTGCTTGGTATAAATATATATCGCGTTTTGAAACTACAGAAATAGCCTTGATATGAGCGGCATGACCCCAAGAGTTTTCAGAAGCTGTATCGTGTATTAAACTTTGCATACTGTCATATTCATATAGAAAATTCATACGATCTGAATGTTCAAAGTAATTAAAGTAGGTAAGAAATGCAAAACAACATGAAAGGCGAATACAAGGATACAACATTTCTGTTCCAAAAAGACAAAGAGAAAGAGATCTAAAAAGACATGAACCATCGCCTTTGGCACGCAAAACTACTGCCTTATCTTGTAGGACTGAATAAATATTGTTATTTCGGTGTGCATCAATAGTTTGATTTCTGAACACAGCACTATCAGTTGAAGAAATTTCATTATTAATAACATATATAAAATCTTCAAATCTGTTAAAAATCATTTGTAAATTTATTCGAAATTCGTTATTTGGTAAATTAATATCAATATTATAAATTTCTGAAAGTGCATTATTAACAGACATAAGAAATGTGCTACTTGCAATTTGTAGTGTACAGTTATTTATATTCTGTGTATCAAATGAACGTTCATTTTCAGTAAATATTATGGGACTTATATCTTTATTATCTTCTTCTTCACTTTTAATTTTAATTTCATTATTATTCCTTATAATAATGTAAACCGGTTTATGATATGAAAAATATGTTTCATATACTCCACATATTATATTATTTAAATTAGAGAAAATAACGTCTATTTGGGTATTAAAATTTGTTGTACTTACATTTGGTGATAATTTAGACAAAAATTCAAATTGGTGTAGAAATTTCTTTAAGTATTTATTTTCATCATTGTATAAATTATAATTGAAATCTCCAAAAAGAATAACTTTATCTGTATTCATTTGAAAGGATATTTTATTTAAAATTTGATGAAAGTTTCTCTCAAACATTTTTTGACTTACCCCAGGAGATTTATAGCCAGTGATAATATTTATATCTCCAATTATGAAAGAAATGAGTTCTATATGAGACTTTTTATCGGACTCAATTTGGAATTGTAAATTTGTAATATTACAATTATTTTTAGCCAAACAAATAATACCACGTATAATACCTACTGAATCTGATCTATAAATTATATTATAATTTTCTATATCTACAATATCTTCTGGTTTTAGTAGTGTTTCAGAAAATATTAATATATCTCCGTTTTCATACCAGCTGTCACTTTTAACATTTAAAATTTTTGTTTTAAATGAACATAAATTTTGATATATTAATTTTATTCCAGTATATTTTAGTATATCCTCTACCTCCCATTTAATTTCTCTTTCAGTACGTAATCTATGTAACTCTGTATGTACATGATCTTCTGTGACGCTTTTATTTGGACACTTAAATTTTCCTAAAATATACAATCCCGCTAAAGATGTTACTCTGCTAATAGCAACGTACAACATGGAACGAGTTATTCTTTTTATATTGTTAAAATCAACACAAATTTTAGAATACGTCTGCCCCTGACTTTTATGAATTGTTAAAGCTTCAGCTGGTATTACAGGAAACTGTTTTCTGATAACAGGATATTGTTTTATTTGATATATTTAGATTAATGGCAATTTTTACAACTGGTGTTAATTTAGAAGATATATCATTGCTTTTAATTATATTAGCGTATTGCTCTCTAGCTTTAACCCCAACCTTTTTTGATTGAAAATCTATCCATAAAATATAAGGTTCTTTTGTATTTTCTTTAAATTGAATATTTTGCAGCACCCCGCAACTGCCATTAACTAAACCGTCTTCTACATCAATATTACTGGTTATCATATATTTTATGCCAACTTTTAAATATATTTGATGCGGTAAGCCATTAACTTCTGAATATTTTTTATGTTTTAATGAATTTAATAGAGATAATTTTGATTGTTCATTAATTTTACCTAGTATTGTATCTTTTGCTTCGCATATGTATTTGTCCCCAACTTTTTTATTTATTTTTGAAATATTGTATGTCTCTACATGCTTATTTTCAACGTATAATCTAATAGCTTCTTCTGGTACTTCACATTCCTCAACTTGTCTAGATGATATTAAATTTATATCATGAGGGGTCATTTTACCTAATGCCATATTATTTAATGCGGTAATAAAATCAAAATCATTTTTTTGTCTCATAATTTGAGTTAATTCAAAAAAATTAAATTCATCCCAAGGCGGATTTGTATCAAAAAATTTATGCATTTCATGCTTTTTAGACAATTTAAATATATGAATATCCATAACTGGCGGAAGTTGATGTAAGTCCCCGACGCAAATTACTGAAACCCCACCAAAAGAAGAATTTACACCCATGATTTGCCTTAATCTTGTGTCCACTCGATTAAATAGCATACTACCGACCATTGAAATTTCGTCTATTATAAGAAGTTTTAAATTTATAAGTTTTGCTCTTAAAGTATTTGCTATATCGGATGATAATTCCGGCATATGTCCGCCAAATTGGGCAATGGGTAAAGCAAATGCAGTGTGAAGAGTGACACCATTTATTAAAAATGCAGCTTTACCTGATGGTGCACATAACAAAGTAATAATACTACCAGAATTTAGCCCAACATAATTATCAAAATAATTTGTAATTGTATGATAAATAGCATTTATTACTGTACTTTTACCCACACCGGCGGATCCGCTAATAAATAAACGTAAAGCCGTGGACGAAATTTTTAAATGATTCAAAACATACATTACGATTTTTCTTTGTTTTAAATTCAATTTTTGCATAATTGCAAACATACTCTCTTCAGATACTCTTTGTGGAATGTTAAATCGTACAAAATTTTGTTTCTTTGGCGCCTCTTGTCCTGCTTGTTCGAATATGTCAATTTCTACATCATTTGAATTTATTGATAAGTTCTCATTTTCGTCTTCAATATTATTAATATTTATATTATCTAAAGCTTGTTCCAAAATTTCATCACCAAGAACATATATTTTCTTCTATTTTCATCGATAATCTGAAAATTTAATAAATATTTAGTTTCATGTGGTACACTTTCAATTTCTTCTAATTCATTTCTCCATGGAAGAAAAAGTAACATTTGTTCCCGATAGTAATTCAGTGGATCTTGTTGGAATTTGTACCGTCTGTATCTTATAATTGCAGATTTTTTTCGTGATGCATATTCACTGATATTTATTTCGTCTTCGTTTTCATCTGCTATGTTCTGTTTATTTGTATACATAGCCACAAAATCTGCTAAACATATATTTTTCATATTTTCAGGTCTTTTACCATATTTTTTAAAAACGTTGCTCATAAAAATATCATTGGAATTTTCGTCAAGTTCGCGTAATTCTTTATAAGTTTTTAGCATTTGTACACGTTCGTTTGTTGGACTTGTATTAATAAAAATGCATTGTCTACTCATTTTTGATAAAGATAAAGAAAGAATGTGATATGAAGCTTCTTGTGCTGACATTAAATTCATATTAAGGAAAACATTTGCTATTTTTCTAAATTTGTCTTTAATAGATTTATTTCCATTGTCTATATCTGATGCGGCATCCCGTAATAATTTGGATAGTCCTGCTTCTGCTTTTGCGACATAATTTACAACATATGAAGCAGCTGCATAAGGATCCAAAATAAATTGAATATCCATGTTTGATTCAAATAAATATAAGATTTTTTTATTGTATAAATTTATGCCTACTTCCGTACTACTTCTTTTAAGAAAAACTTGAGGTCGAATTAGGGAACTTCTAATAGCCATAATATACTTTTCTTCCGTTACGTTTAATTTTGTTAAAATTTCCTCAAATGATATATAAATGGATTTTAAATATAAGTGGTGCATAAAATTTTTAATTTCTTTAAAAACAGTTTTTAAATCATTGGTTATTTCATCTGAATTTAGGGGCTCTAAAATCATTGTTCTAGGCATAACTGGCACGGGATAATTGAATCTACACTTTTTAATTTTTTGTCCTTTGTAACATGTATGCGTATGTTTGTGTCTCTGGAAAGCTATACCGGGTGTCCCAGCTCGACCGACACATGGGAGTTTTACATGGGAAATCAGTTAATCATGAATAGTATCTCCCCAGTGCAAGATATTAACTTGAAATTTTGTATACTTATAGGAGAATATTAATTCTATGGATCATACTTATTTGAAATATTCAATTACGTCTGCAGGGCGAGATTTATTAAATTTAAAATCTCATATTTTCGTTGAAAATCAGACAGCCATGGAAATAAAAGAAAATATTTATCTGACAGTTTAGTGAAATATCACTGATTTTAATTCTTATTCCCTGTATTTTAATATTATTTAAGTTGAATTTAGTTTCTTTTTGTTAAATAATATACCAATATTACAAAAATATAAATATCTACAATGGTATGTCATTAACTGTCAGAACTGTCACATAGATATTTTCTTTTATTTCCATGGCTTACTGATTTTGAACGAAAATGTTAGATTTTAAATTTAATAAATCTCGCCCTGCAGACGAAATTGCATATTTCAAATAAGTGTGATCCATAGAATTAATATTGTCCTATAAGTATACAAAATTTCAAGTTAATATCTTGCACTGGGGAGATACTATTCATAATTAACTGATTTCCCATGTAAAACTCCCATGTGTCGGTCGAGCTGGGACACCCGGTATATGGATTACTTACATCGTATTCGCATGTAATGAATTGATCAATAAATTTTACACAATTTTCAATAGAGGTATACTGTTCGATTTTTCATAATCTGGAGAATTTTTAAGCCATAAAAAAATATGCTCATGTGGAGGTCCTCTCATTTGAAATTCCGTACGACTGTAGGAATCTTCAACTGTATAGTTTTTAAATATACTAAAATTTTGTTTCAATAATATTAATAATTTATTTAGTTTATAATCAAAATATCTTGCACATGTCACTGGATCATTTTTAATAAGTTTTGTTTTCTCAAATTCACTTAGTTCATACGCTTCTTCAATTGTTATTGTCCTTCCAGAGTTTATTTTCACTAAAGATTTAATTAATTCGGGCCAAGTTTTTTCACCAGCAGACACAGTCAAAAATATTGTGGGTTTACCTAATTGACGTATCAGTGCTAATAATTCTTTCTTTTTTGACTCCCAATATGAAGGTGAAGACCTCACATTTTTCAAAATTTTGTATCCCTCATCAAATTTTGTTAATTTATCTAAACATTCTTTTTTTAACACTTTACCTGCTAATAAGTCACAATTTTGTTTCGTTTTTCTCAAGCACACGTTAATATTAGCTAAACAAGATTTCTCTAATTTCTTTTTCGCCATATATAATACTCTCGTAGGGGTGCACGATCTTCTGTCTAATCGTCTAACTTCTGATTTAGCTCGATCGGTATAAGAAATTGAATTATTGAATTTATATCCTCCAAAAATAGTAGGAAAACACAATTCTTCTAAATGTTCAACAGTGTGCCAAGGAAATGGTTTCTCATCCTGACAAGGAGCAGTTACTTTAATTTTGTCATTCATTTCTTGATGTCTATCTAAAACTAAAACTTCCTCATCAATGTCAATTTCGTCCAAAATTAAACTGTCATTAAAGTATTTGTCTATAGAATTTTGAATAGAACTATTAGAACAAATATTTACTTCTTCGGCATCAACATCTTTTTTATCAATAATAAAATCAATTTTTTCTTCGTATTTGTTTTCATATTGTGAGAAATATGTCTGATTTATTTCAATGTTATATTTTTTATAAAGTGGAGTATTTAATAAATATTTCAACGCATCACATACAACTGCAGGTCTTATTGTTTCAAACATATAATCAGATCGGTGGCACATATGTCGCTTTAATTTTACCTGTATTGTATCCATTTGATCAAAATTTCTTGGCAAAACTTGTAAAATTTTATTAATATCTAATGGTACATTAATTACACTTCCTTTTTGGCCTAATTGTGCATTTAAAGCATATGATTTTAAAGGTCGAATCTGCATAAAGTTAATATATGGAGAAACCATTCTTTCCTCTAAAGGTGTTAAAATTTTAATACATTCTGGTAATATTGGAAATTTTAAGTTATTGCTGGTTGCCAATTTGGGTACTACTTTTTTAGATATGTACTTTTTACAAGTCTTACAGACGAAATTAGATTGGTAATTATGGACTAAATTATAAAACTCTTCAGACTGGTTATATTTTTCATCATACTCAGAATTAAATACAGAATGTTTAAAAAATAGTCCTTCACAGCAATAGCATATAATATCTGGAGTATGACATCTATCTTTTATAAACTGTAATTCTAATTTTGATGTCTCCGAATTTTGTCTAAGGAAATTATTATATATATTTTCTCTAAATCTTATTAAATCATTTTGCCGTTTAATTCTTTTTGCAGCATTTTCATTTAATTTTTCATTTTCTCGAAAATCAAGGTTTGCTCTTTTTTCTTTAATATAAATTTTAACTCTTTCATTTTCTTTATTCTTATATTCTTCATCTTGTCTTTTTACTTGTTTAATAATTTTATTTTTCTCATTTTCTTTACTCTTATATAATTCATCTTGCCTTTTTTCTTGCATAGTTATTTTATTTCTTTCGTTTTCTTTACTCTTATATAATTCATCTTGTCTCTTTTCTTGCATGCTAATTTTATGTCTTTCATTTTCTTTACTCTTATATAAGTCATCTTGCCTTTTTTCTTGCATAGTTGTTTTATTTCTTTCATTTTCTTTATTCTTATATAATTCATCTTGTCTTTTTTCTTGCATGCTAATTTTATTTCTTTCATTTTCTTTACTCTTATATAATTCATTTTGTCGTTTTTCTTGTTTTCTAATTTTATTTATTTCACTTTTTTTGCTCTTATATAATTCATTTTGTCTTTTTTCTTGCATATTAATTTTATTTTTTTCATTTTCTTTCCTCTTATATACTAAATCTTGTCTTTTTTCTTGCTTATTTAATTTATCTTTTGCTTTTTCCATTTGCCTATACTCTTCATTTTCACGAATTTTAATCATTTTTTCTTTACTAGATTTAAATTCCTTAATATTTTTAGTTTTATTATATATTTTCTTCTTTTCTTCATTTTTCTTCTTAAAAGATTTCTTCCGTGTTTTCATATTTGGGTAATGCAACTAATGGGGATTTCTTGTCCCTACGAAATGTATAGGATATTATTTTTATTATTTGTGTGCTGTATGTACAGGCCGAAGTCTAGAAACTTTGACATAGAAAATTAACGTGGGACAACAGCTAAAAATGATGGGGTGTATGTGTTATCAAAAAACCCTTCGTGCATAGTGCCGTTGTATCACTGCTAATTGCAACAAAAAATATAGTTGCAAATTTAGATGTTGTAGCAGTTTCACATACATAATTTCAGCAATATACGGCAAATCGTTTTTGATTCATGCGAGAAATTCTAAAAAACCCTTCAAGTGAAGTGTCCTTTTGGCACAGCCAATAGCAATAAATAAGGAAGGTTCACAACGACATGTTATAGCAATCCCATATACAAAATTTCAACATATTACGGGTAATCATTTTTGAATTATACGAAGTACATACATATGTTAAAGTTTCTAGTATTCTGGTATTCTCTCTGTATACTCTTACCTAATACGTTGGTTTGGCAAGAGATAAAATCTTTTTAAATTTCGTCAAACTTGACACATGTATATGTCAAATATGAATAACTCATTTGTTTTACAGAAATTATTCAGCCTGAACGATGTGTAAAATTAATATAATTTATATATATATTTTTTTGTTTAACTGGAAGTTATATATAAAAAGTAACTATACAGACTGGTAGAAAATTAAAAAATCCTTTTGTTTAATAATAACGTAATTTGCGAAAAAATGATATTTAGAGGTACTTTTAAGGAAAAACGGTTTAAAGCTTCAAGTAAAGTACTACTTCCGGTTAACCAATTGTAGTCAAAATCTAATCAGTTCATCATATTTGAATATGTCTTAAATACCAAATATTATATTTTTTACATGTATCGTGTTGGAGTTATCGTGGACGAAAAATCGTCACAGACACACAGACACACACACGCACACACGGACATACAGACATCACGGTAAAAATAGTAAAATCTTATTCTAGAGACCCTAATTCGTGCTCATATGTTGAAAACTCACACTCGAGAAATTTGACCAAAAACAATACCTCCCTTATCTATATATTGATAGGCGGGAGGTAAAAACCTCGTATATCACACATGATTGAAATGTCATCATACATTTGTGAGAATTTGTTTAACATCTTATTCTTGTATAATGACTTATAATATAACGTACTAGTATCCATCACAATATAATTATAACGTTATAACTATGGTGAATTTAAATAAATAATCATAAACCACTTCCACTAGAATATAAAAATTTAGTTCAGAAGTGATTAGAAAAAACTTTTTGCACAAGGGCGCCTGTATCCAAAGCGCGACACTATGCATAATGAATCTTCTGTTATATAAATTTCAACGCGAATTGACCAAAAACAAGCAAAATTTGTATAAAGTTACATTTGACATTAATTTAAATTACAGCTTCGTGCGTCAAAGAGAACTAATTTCATATTTCAAGCACCTACCTATGAATGTGCCACAAGTTAAAAATATCAAATACTCCCAAAAGTTCAATATTTCGACATTATTTTCATTCTTTTTATGTGAATGCTACTGCACTGTATATGACCTTAACTTAGAAACTAAATATTTCTTGTACTTACAGAGTTACGTGTAAATGGCATACTCCTTGGTAATTTTAAAACTCACTTGTTTAAGTAAATGTTTTCTTGTGAATGAAAATATGAAATTAAAAAACATGTGGTAGTAAAACGGAAGTTTGAGATAATGATACCCACATACTATTATACGAGTATATGATTACAAATATGTATATACGGCATTTGCATATGGCATAATAAACATTGTTGTACAAATGATCTGAAATCGTGTCATATTTTCAAATTAAAATAAAGGTAGTAAATAATTCAGATAATTTACTAATTTGAGTTAAATATTATTTTGATAAATTAGTTTTATTTTTAAGCGTATTCTGCAGGTCACCAAACTGTTAACATCATAGTTTATATTGTTGATATACACTTCATTCACTTTAAGATGATAGCGAAGACCAGTAATCGTATTACAATTTAGTCTCTGTGATTTGTTAAAATGCAAACCTGGTTTACCCAGGAAAAATCCAGACTTGTCAATATTTAAAACTTATCATACAATTTTAGCTTTTTAAATATCTAAAATGTCTATAAAATGGATGAAATGTATTTACTTCTATTATAAATTATAACTATAATCTAACAATCATGTTACGAGATTAGTTTGATAAGTAATACTAAAAACAGACAATTGGCTGCGCTATAAACAAAATTTTCTCAAAGTCATGTTTCTTCATCTGTTAGTAGAACACAAATTTCAGTCGTTGACATAATATACAGGGTGTTTGGCGAAAGGCCGGCACTTAGAATTTTTCGTTTATTTTGAGAGATACAAGAAAATGTTAAGAAGAAAAATATAATTAGACAAGGGGTTTATAAAATAGTCCTAGGAATAATATTGTATCACTTCCGGTTTTAGCGGAAATGTGTACAAATTAAATCTAGCATAGGGAATCAGTATTTTAATATCATTGTTTTACTTCAACCATTTCAAAATGGCGACACTTTATTTTTAAAATATTTACTAATAAAAATTCATAAAAAAATACACCATAGCCAGCTATTTGAGATTTTGTTACCTGAAACTAAACAAATAATGTCAAAAAAATATATCTACCTTTCCTGACGACGTAATGGCAGAATTTGTTGTATGTGACAAATTGTGCAGAAAATGACGGCGGCCATTTTCAGTATTTTTAATTTTAATTTTGTTTGTTATATTTAGTAAGAGTTTTTGTATTGTGTTGATTGTTATAAGGTATTTTAAACATATTTTTTTTTCGTTAATTACCTACTTATAGTTGTAAGTAGATTAATATGAAAATAAATTGTCGCCATTTTAAAATGGTTGAAGTAAAACTATGATATTTTGATATCTTTGTAGAGTTAAATTTGTGTATTCCGAAAAAAAAAATAATAATACCGATTCCCTATGCTATAATCAAAGTTGTACACACTTCCGCTAAAACCGGAAGTGACACAAAATTCTTACTAAGATCATTTTATGAGTCCCTTTGACTAGTTTAATTTTGTTCTGTAACATTTTTCTGTATCTCTCATAATAAACGAAATATTCTGGGTGCCGGCCTTTCGCCAAACACCCTGTATTGTTAGTTTGACAGACCTATGAAGTCAACGCTGAAAGAAATTTTTAGAAAAAATGAAAGATCATGCCGTCATGAAATTATTTTTCTTGGAAGGTAAAACGGCTATGCAAATCAAAATCAAGTGAGATGCAGTTCTAGAGAACTCTTCCCCATCGTTTAACACAAAACCTGTGAAAATCAGCAACACAGTGACAACCGACGAAAAGATAGCAAAAATTCATCAACTTGTTCTGAACTATCGCATATTAAAAGTAAGAGAGTTACCTGAGATGAGCATGTTATCTGGAAGGGAACACATGCTTTATGAATGTTTGGACATGACAACTAAAAAATGTGCGATGAGAGCCGCGTTTGTAAAAACGCTTATAAATGAATATTGAGTCAGTCAGTTAGTTAGTCAGTTGAGTGTTGAGAGCGCTTTACTCATAATTCAATTGATTTATTTGACTGATTTATAACCGTTGATGAAACTTAAATCCACCACTACATCCCCGAAACAAAATATTAGTCAAAGCAGTGGATATATTGCGATAATTATACCTCGAAGATAGCACGTGAAATAATTTTAATCGAATATCTCGTAAAAGGAAAAAACAATTAACAGCTACTCTATTACAATGAGTGAACTTCTGCTTCATCAGGATTATGCAACATTTCACATGTGTGCATTCAATGACAAAAACTCACGGATTAAATTTGAATTGCTTTAGTAAACACAAATATAAAAAGTATCCCCAGCAAAGAATCAATTGTAATCAATCCCCAAAAAAAAAATATTTGGTGATAATAGTGAAATGATCGACGTAGTAAAAAGCTGTTTTGTAGTTGCGGAAGTCTTTACATAGAAATGGTTTGATGACCTTAGAACACCGTTGGGCTAAAAGTATAAAAGATCTTGATTTTCTGCTGTTTTCCTTCTCGTTTATCTTACTTATTAAACAGCTCTCGTATAATCGAGAATCTAGTTACCTATAGTTTCAACAAATCTTTGCATGTTTGATCAAGTAGCTAAAAAGTCAGTTGTGGTTGTTAAACAGTCGAATGTAACAAGAAAATAAAATTATTTTTAGAATCCTCCAAAATCTAAATTAATTAATTTAATTTTTATAATATATTTTACTCATGCAGTGTTCCTTTCAGGCTTGTTTAATTATCTGTAATTCCGGAAGGAATATATATTTACTCCAGAGGTGCAGGTTAACTTTTTGCATAATAAGTCAAACAATAGTTGGATTTGAACGCTTGAGTTTCTTTAAAGTGACAGTTTTCATAAATGCATGAAGTTATTAAATCATTTTTGTGCATTTGAACTAACCATGAACCTACTACCGTCCTAGAACACAGAACAGAGTGAAGTTCGTGCCGTTTTGTTACGTAGCAACCAATAAAAGCAAGCTACTGTCTTGAAAACCCAATCTATAATCCTTCTCTGATGTCCGATCGTACAAAACAGTTATTTTTGTATAAAGAGCATGAAGTTTGTGTTTTTAGTGCTTGCCGAGTCAAAAAAAGTCAATGGAACGCATTAAAAACAATTCACGCAGAAAATACAAAAAATATTTCTCCTACAACTAATTTGAATCATTAAATATAACATTTTTATTTATCTATATAAAGTGAAAAAATGCATTCCATTACCATTAAAAACAGTTTTCCAAAACCGTGAAAAAACATTTTCCTATATACATCTCGCATGGTGTCAAAGTAATCTAACAACTGTAAAAACATCTGTAGAACACTGATAGTTACGCTACTGTCTACAGTTTATAATGGATTCCGAACAACTTTAGTTCAAAGTTTGTCTTCTCTGGGATTTCAAGCTCAGATCCTACCCTCTTCGCTCAATTCGAGTCGGAGTGCGCTGACCAGGTGAGCCATCACTGCCCTTAATTTATTAATTTATACATGCCTTTCTTATTCTTTTGAATATTTGCAGAATTACTTATATTTGGTTTTAATATATTTTTTGATTTTTGTGTTGTCATTCATTATTATATAATAGTATTTTCCCCACAATTCAAGGTATAGTCACTATCTGTTTTTATTTCCTTATACGAAGGAAAGAAAGTTGATAGGTTTTCTAATTGTGAAAAATTTGGGTTTTCAGATTTCAATGGTTATCCATTTTCAGCCTCCCTGGATCCATTTTGACGTGACGTCTGTACGTACGTATGTATATCTACATAGACTAACTACAATATATCTACATACGTCCGTACCTATGTATCTCGTATAACTAAAAAATCATTAGCCGTAAAATTTTAAATTATATTTTATATTGCAATCGGCAGTACCAAAAATGCACTTTGCTTGAATGATTTTTTGAATTTTTTGTATAACTCTAAAATTATTAGCCGCAGAATGTTGAAATTTTTGTGCGTGGGACTGATTGGAGGATCGTATCTCACTTTCAAATGAAACAAGTTTAAATGAAGTGCAGTAAAAAATGTATATAATTTAATAGGCGTACAAGGAAGTCATTTGGTGCCAGCGTCAAATTCTTTAAAAAGTTTCTGTATTAATAACAATTTTGACGATATAATTTATTTCCGTAATGTCTGTATTTTTCCATGCCATGATTTTAAATTATTTTCCATGAGTATGTAAATAATAGCATTTAAATTTTAGTGGTGAGTGACTTCTTCTTTAATAAGTAATAACATTTAGTTGTCGTGAGCGATAATATGGGATGATGTTACGTTACGTTGCGTCGCGATGCAAATATGACACATCATCAATCTCTGTGAGTGGCACCTCTACCGCTACTAATTACAACCTGTCTCCGCGCCCCAAAATCAAACAGTGGACTACAAACTTTTCCCTACAGCGTCACTTCATCATCTATACATATGCATTATTCACTAACACAGGACAATCAATATACGTATAGTATTGTATCAAAATGATGAGTGATATTTAAGAAGATCGAGGACCAACCAGTTATCATCCATTCCCATTCCACATCAGGTGGACATTGATCGACATCATCATCCACCGTCATCCTCTATCGAGCCGACATCGAACCCTAACTAAATGTTTAAAGAAATTGTACTCCTACTGTATGTACACTTTATATTCTCACACAAACTAAACGATCCAATAAATTCATTTATTTTTCTTAAGCGTCCTTCCCTTAAAACTAAAATAACAATAATTATTATACATGTTGTATACGATACCTCAGAAAAAGCGACATTGTGTCTAATCAATTAAAAAACGAATTATATTTTTATTTTAATTTAAAAGTAGTCTTCGTATTTTTTAAATGTTATTGGTAAAATTTGTAGCTCATTTTGTAAAATTTTTATACAAATCTTTTTTATAATGTTCAGCCAATGGGTTAATATTTTTATAAATTAAACATGCTTTACATTGAGGGTTAATTGAAATATTTTTATTATCACTAAACCGAATTATAATTCTAGTTATAACGCTAGGCATAGTAAATATGTATGTACGTTACTTCTATTGCAATTCCTATGTTTGGCTCATTACAGATAGGTACTGTCTTTTGGATATGTCAGATTATAGTCAGATTTCCTTTTTTGCTTAATTCAAATTTTTGTAATTGTCAGTTAGGTGGGTACCTGGGTAGACACAGTTGCTTTCAGAGTGGGCCGCTGCCCACCCAGCCCTTGCTACGGCCCTGCCTATACATACCCAACCAACACATACACAACATAAAAAGTACCCCCACGAAAGAATCAATTGCAATTCAACTAGAATCGAATCCTTAATTAACAATTTTACTGAACTGCCAACCATCAAAGTGTCAAATTAAAAAAAATATTAGATACTGGTTCTACCCGAAACTATATCAATCCAAAAATTATTAAACCAAATTTTATAAAATTTCTTGAATTATTCACTGTACATTCTTATGGCAAACCCACAGGAAAATAACATTTTTAAAATTTAAATATAATGGTATAAAAAGTTATATATTTTATTAGGACTATCAGGAATAAAATTACTTAAAACAAAATTTGACTTAATAAAAGGAGAAATAACATTTTTGCAATGGAAGAATTAATTCAGGTAACAGCAACATTGATACATGTATTGTTTATAAAATTGAATATGTAACATTTAAATATTTCATTATAACATCATTTACATTCTCGCTAAACATGAAGGAAATTTCATCACCGCAACGTCCTGTGAAATAAGGCATATAATAAATTGTTAAAAAATATTTTATTTGTAATCACTGGATCTCCAAGGCCGAAAATTATTCAATTTAAATCTGTAAGCAATTTTTTTATCTTTAATACAGAAATATCTAGTCTATCAGGCTTTGTGTACCCAAGCCGCAACAACAGTTACGAATCAGCGAAAAATATTCTCCGGATTAAGATGAAATAGCATATTATTATTATGTATGGGATTATGATGTCATTATTGATGAATATAAAGTTTTTCCAGTATTTAATACTACACTATTTCTACTCCTGTAGATTTGTAAATAACACAACACATAAATATTTTAGAAGATTACAACATAAAAATCTACTATCACAAATGACTACACCGTCAACTATCAACTGGCCGTAGTAAGGGTGACCTACATCACAGCAAATTTAAAATAAACGGGAATAATTGATTTCTGTGATTGACCGAGAAGAGTAGATTATGAGTTCATAATTCCCTCTCGTGAAATATGACTATTATAATTAATGGTAAAAATTGTGCATGTGTTCCGTTTACATACAAATCGTATGTACTAGTTCGGTTATTTGTTGCTCGATAGTATGCCAAAACTATTTCACAAATTTCACTCAGCATTGCAGCATTTAATTGTTGTATTTGACGCGACGGAGGAGATGATTCCTATATAGAATTAGTGTTCGTCGCATTAACATTTTTCAAAAATAGTTGTTTACATTATAAGTGCGTTATGTTTTATTTTACAGCGTGATGTTCTATTTTGAAGCACGATGCAAATTGGAGTACTTTAATAAAATAGAGCGATGTACAAATATTAGGTACATAATGAAATAAGTCTTTTGGCCGACAAATGTATTAAAAAAAATCTTGTTAACATAAACATCAATAAGCATGCTGCTTTAAAAAAAAATATGACAGGCTCTGCAACAAGACGCTTTGAAAAAACAACGAAACGTTAAAATCAATAGGTAGAGGTAATAAAGTACTGGAAATCAGTCGTATTTTGGAAGGCTTTATTTCAGCTCTGACCGGTTTCGACCCCACATGGGTCTTCCTTTCGCTGACTCATTTTAAATACTGACTTTCACTCCCTGACGAAGACCCATGTGGGGTCGAAACCAGTCGGAGCTGAAATAAAGCCTTCCAAAATACGACTGATTTCCAGTACTTTATTACCACTACCTATTCATCCACCAGTCGAGAAAATCCATTGATCGTTAAAATCAATCAAAAAATTGTATTTCTCGAAGACTATGGAATAACAATAAGTTATTATTACATAAAACTTAAAGGCAAAGCGTAAAATCGCTTCAACCAGAAACATCAACGATGTGTGATTGTTATGTTTACATAAAAATCATAATAACCGGGTGATAGGTCACATGCACCATTGTGTATGGGGACGAATGCCCTTTTCTGTGTTGGAAATAATTTCTTTATTTTTTATCATCATCAATCGTTGATATTATTAATTATTTCGAGTTCTTATTGCATGGCTGGTCATGTTTTATTTTTAGGGCTCGCTGTGTTTACTTTCTTGTGACAGTGGCCTAATCCTGTAGAACGTCAAGCGCTTCGTCTGGTAGATCCTCCGCTCTGCCTAATAGAACTGCTGATGACTGCAGGTACTTATACTTGGGCACCTTGAAGATGATGATATGAACAGGGTGCGTAGGATTGAGGCATTTCCGGGTGAATTTTTGTTGGATCAGAGGTATACGATGCGCGATGGGGACATTATTGACCAATTGATGGACGTCTGTGGGATACTCTTAGATCATGTATAGATATATGATCTAAGATATATAGATATACGAGCCCCAAATCATAATAGTTGGGCGGGCACAATATTTTACGATAATGACATTTTATTTTATTACAAAAAACTAAATAATTATTTTATTCTTACAGATATTATTATATTACCCTAAAATATTCAGTTTCAGCTTAAACTGAGAACAAAAATAAAATTGTTTTGATAGAAATTAGGCTGAAAACTGAATTAAATTATATATAACATACGAATCAGAATAGTTGCGGCACTTATAAATTTTGCATACAGTAGGCGGCGTATGATTCAATTGGTAACAAAACAATTGATACATTGTTAAAATCAACAAAGTACATTACAGTTCTTGTAAGTGATAAGTTTTTACGTTAAAATGGCTCGTGGTAAACCATATAGTCAAGATTTAAGAAAATCTATAATTAATGCCCATAAAAACGGCATTTCGGCAGGAAAAATTTCGATTTTACATTCGATTCCTCGATCGACAGTACAACGTATTATTAATTTGTTTAAAGAAAATGGAAATGTTATGGAAAGGAAAAAAACTGGCCGTCCACCGTCAACTTCTAATGCTAATCATCGAGCTTCAAGGAAAATTGTGAAAAAAAACGCCAATCAAATGCTCGAGATATTACCATACAATGGCGGGAAATGATCGGGAAACAAGTTTCGGTATCTACCACTAAACGAAGAATTAAAAAAATTGGATACAAGTTTTATAAAGTACTTTTTTTGAGATTTCTTTGTTAAATGTATTGTTAATATTTTGCATGTTTCTCTAGGCCAAAGAAAAGCCTTTTCTTACAAAACTGCCACAGCGTAATAGGTTGAAATGGGCTAAGGATCACAAAAATTGGACACAAGAACAATAGCATAGCGTCATTTGGAGCGATGAGTCCAAATTTGAAGTTTGCCTGCGAGATTGTAGAAAACGCGTATTGCGTACTTTTTCCGAGGCATACCAGACAGACTGTTTGTTTAAAAAAGTGAAATTTCCTGCAAGTATTATGGTTTGGGGCTGTATGTCTGGTGCCGCGTGTCACACTGCAAAAACCGTTAAAACCTGGCTTGAAAATCATAATATTCCTACTCTAAGGTGGCTTTCAAGTAGTCCGGATTTGTCGCCAATTGAGTCCCTTTGGCATAAAATGAAAAAGGAACTGCGTCAGACTCCGGCACGCACAGTAAACGAATTAAAAGTAAAATTGCAACAAATATGGGATAATATTGAACCTGAAGAGTGTGCAAAGTTAGTTGATACGATGCCTAACAGAACTAAAGCCGTTATAGCCAATAAAGGAGGCGTAACGCAATATTAAATTGTTGGCGCAACTATTTTGATTCGTATGTTATATTTAATTTAGTTCAGTTTTCGGCCTAATTTTTATCAAAACAATTTTATTTTTGTTTTCAGTTTAAGCTGAAACTGAATATTTTAGGGTAATATAATAATATCTGTAAGAATAAAATAATGATTTAGTTTATTTGTAATAAAATAACATGTCTTTATCGTAAAATATTGTGCCCGCCCAACTATTATGATTCGGGGCTCGTATGATCTAAGGGGTTATCACGAGGGTTGACGACAGATACGTCGTGGTACTCGCCGCTAGATAGCGTATAGCGCATCAAAATGTTGAAAAAAGTGTTAGAAAAGTATTCCACTGCTAGCCTTATGAAAGTCCTGTACGTGTGCGGGTGAGAATTCGCCTGCTGCATCCGTGGAACGTCCCTACCTAAGGAGTATACGAGGTTGACGCTCCGTCTGAGCGTCCGCTGGCATTCTTATATTAGGGGGCTTCAGTTGAGGGTACGTGTAAGGGTGACGCCAAGGTATTTAGCCAATGGCGATGAATGTGTACTCGCTCGTCACTACAGCGTTTAAAGTGTCGATAGCGATACAGCACCAGCTGTGATTACTGGGGATAGCTCGAACTCTCCATTGGTTCATCCAAGTCTCCAAAGTGTTGATGTGTCCCTGTAGCTTTACTTCTACTTGGTCGACACTACGTCTTGTAGCTGTAGACTATAGGGCTAGCAAAAAAATCGATATATCGACTTAAGTCGACTTTTAAAAAAGTCGATAGATCGATTTTTGAAAAAAATAGTATCGATTAATTGAATTTAGACTTTCGATAATATTAACTTTTTTATCGTCGACTTTTTCGATTAAATAGACTTTTTTCAAATAAATATTTCGACTTTAGACTTGGACTTTTCAATTATCTGAAACTTTAATATCTTTTCTAATTTTTTACTCTTAAACTTTTATAATATTAGAATAGAATGAATCAAATAATTTACAGCATTTATTGTAATTTTATCTCAGACCTGTATATTTAACAAATTAATATTGCATTTCTATAGTACAAATTTTGTTTACTAAAAAAAAAAAAATAAGACATAATAAATAATACAAAAGTTAAACAAGGTACATTTAAAATGCATTTTTATTCGAATACTTTAATATAGATTTAAAATATAATTAGAAAACATCATGAACGCCTGCCTAACGGATTCTTTACCAAGTTCTATAAAACTTTTTCGACTTCTCAATTTTTTCGACTTTTTTTAGTTGTATAGACTTTTGACTTTTCAATTTTTTCGACTTTTTTTAGTCGATAAAAATCGATTTTTCAAAAAGTCGAAAATCGACTTTCACTTTTTAAAATCTGCCAACCCTAGTGTAGACGGTGTCGTCCGCATACTGCTGCAGTCCGATGCTGGTATTGACAAGCTTCGTTATTATAATAATATAAAATATAATAGTATATTAAAACATAAGTTGTAGAATGCAACCTTTTCAAGCACGAGTTTGAATTTTGGGAACGAGCGCGAAACAGCGAGTGCCCGAACGAACGAGTGCTTGAATTGCTTTCTATAACGAATGTTTTATACTATTTTCTCTGTTTCGGCTTTTATTTAAATTATTTTTTATAATAATATATGACAATTTCCATTAACGGATTTTTTTGATAGAATAGTTAGGTTGGTGACAAAAAAAAATTGCATAACGGCAGTTTAACAGCAGAAATCTTATAAAATAGAAAGCAAACATGTGTAATTAGTAAGAGTATTTATTTATTTTTCTATTCGTTGAGATATACTTGAAATACACGAACATAGGTCAAATTTATTAAGAAGTAAGAGGCGGAACTAGGGACAAGAGGATATCTGGATGATTTGACCCAATTTGACAAACAAGATAAACAATAACAAACTAAATAAAAAATATATACAATGTGATTGATGAAATCAGACGATAGTTTAATTCCCTTTACCTGTGTAATCAAAGAAATATTTTTATTTATGAAAAATCGTCTACAAAAAGTAACCTTTAAGGAAAAATTATAATTATTTTTATTGAAATTAAAGACCAACAATACATTCAGAATTACAAGAACCATATTTAGTTTAGCAAATTCTACTGCGAGTAGGTATTTTTGGAAAATGTTCGAAATTTTGTACATTCCTTAGTTTTAATTTTAATACAGGTTCTCCTTCAACTACTGGTCTTATTGCACTATATAAATATGTGCAGATATCGCCTATAGAGATGAAAATTTATTTCCTTTTAATCACTTTACGTAAGTAAACAAATTTAATACACAAACTTGCGATTTCGCCTATGGTACCAATACATAAAATGAAATATTTTCTATGTTGCTAAGATTTCAGTGCTGTCATCTGTTGTCAGTCTGCACATATTTATATAGTGCAATAAGACCAGTAGTTGAAGGAGAAGCTGTATTAAAATTAAAACTAAGGAATGTACAAAATTTCGAACATTTTCCAAAAATACCTACTCGCAGTAGAATTTGCTAAACTAAATATGGTTCTTGTAATTCTGAATGTATTGTTGGTCTTTAATTTCAATAAAAATAATTATAATTTTTCCTTAAAGGTTACTTTTTGTAGACGATTTTTCATAAATAAAAATATTTCTTTGATTACACAGGTAAAGGGAATTAAACTATCGTCTGATTTCATCAATCACATTGTATATATTTTTTATTTAGTTTGTTATTGTTTATCTTGTTTGTCAAATTGGGTCAAATCATCCAGATATCCTCTTGTCCCTAGTTCCGCCTCCTACTTCTTAATAAATTTGACCTACGTTCGTGTATTTCAAGTATATCTCAACGAATAGAAAAATAAATAAATACTCTTACTAATTACACATGTTTGCTTTCTATTTTTTAAGATTTCTGCTGTTAAACTGCCGTTATGCAATTTTTTTTTTTGTCACCAACCTAACTATTCTATCAAAAAAATCCTTTAATGGAAATTGTCAAATATTATTATAAAAAATAATTTAAATAAAAGCCGAAACAGAGAAAATAGTATAAAACATTCGTTATAGAAGGCAATTCAAGCACTCGTTCGTTCGGGCACTCGCTGTTTCGCGCTCGTTCCCAAAATTCAAACTCGTGCTTGAAAAGGTTGCATTCTACAACTTATGTTTTAATATACTATTATAATAACGAATCATGTTATAGGAAGCTAATCGTCATTAAACCACAACAGAGAAATAAATAAGCAGTAGCGACAATATATCATCACCAAATTTCATGTCTGCTTCAACGCCTGCATATTGATTTGAAATCTGCCGCTGCCAATAATTAGAAGTTTATGGCTACTGGAATACTACTTTCATTAAACTGTAACATGACAATGATGTATGTGACTACAGACGAATTGCGTTATATAAATCATAAAATATAAAAATTTACCACTTTGCAATAATGTAGTTTTCAGAAATTTAATGTTTCGGAGAAAGGACATGTGATGTAAACATGGTAGGATAGAGGAATACCGCAGCAAGACTGCAATGTGTTCTAGTTACGCCACGTGAGGTGGTTTAATTTTCTCGAGATTGAACCTTTTCTAATGTGCTAAACATGCTATTTTCCAGCACTTCGAGGAAAATTTACAAAAATAAATATAAAATTTGTAATAAAAATAATATTAAAGAAAGAAACTATGCATAATTTGTATGTTGTGTACATGGTATTTTTAAGAGACCGTAGGTATTTCATATATTTTAAAATAAATACGGTTTGACTTTTATTTTAAATATTACCGTATATATTATGTTAAAAAATAATATTATTATTGAAATAAAATTAATTGACATGTTATAAAATTGTTTTTATTCGATTTTCACGTTTAAAACCGTTATTATGAATACCATAACAGAGCTAATATAATTGTGAATTTATTAGGGTTATGGGTTAAATTTCCTTCTTTTATTAACTCACTTGGTGTGTAAATATATATTAATTAATAGTAAAGTCTAATGCTAATTATAATCATATTAAACGAAAGAAAACACTTAATAATACTTAAAAATACACTCAAATATAACTGTATTGCAAGAAGACAATTAAGGAGTAATAGCCGATTTCGTACGGGACAAACGTTTTTCGACCTTATTGCAGAATATAGTGAGGGCTGCTCATGACAATTCTCTTTTGTACACAGGTACTTTACTTTTTACCTTACTCTCATGTATGGTAAAAATTGTCAATATTTAATGATTTTATGATGTTATTGAGTAGTTCCAGTCTAATAATATTTTATTTAACACACAGATAATGATGTTTGTTCCCAAGAGTGGAACTTGCAATATGAGTACTTTTCAACTGAAGGTACACGTCAACGAAGTACGAATTTTGGTCTTACGCTTTGTCTCTGTTCTACACTACATCAGGTACAATTTTGCACATACTGATGATGACATCGCTCTAATATAAATCATTCCTACTCTTTTTTTAAATATTCATTAAAATGCATGAATGACAAGCCGGTCTGTTCTAAACCGGTGAATTACAATGTAAGCAGAACGTAATATCTCTTTAGTTGAAAACTGCTCTAATACACGCTACACGCAAATAGAAGTTTATATATTTTGTGGTGGAAACAAAACAATTACAATAAAATAAATATACGGTGTGTTCCATTTTCAGAAATTGGCACAGAGATCATTAAAACTATAAAAGTTATAAATTAAATGGAACAGTTTACCCTTATTTTCGTAATAAGACACTTTTTTATCAAAATAAGATTGTAAATGAATTATTTATAATAATTTTATTTTCTCGTTTGTCTAATTAAAAACACACATGTAGTGGCATGTTTAATTATAAAAAACACGTATTTTATAAAAGGTAAGTTTAGTGTTTGTAGATTGAGATTACAATACGTGTATCTGGTGTAGAGGATTGAATAGGTTCTATGTTGGGGATAACTGGCAGAAGCAGTCCAGCCAGAAGTTGCAAGGGTAGCTAACTTAGTGAACACGCATCGGACTAAGTTTGACACTAGTAAATTGATTGCTTGAAATGGGGCAGGAAAATGTCTTTACTCTAAACATAGTTCGCAACATGCCCAAATCATTTTGTTTGCTCATCAACTTTTGATATACTACCCCTATCACAAATCACAATTAGGGGAACACAACGAACATTGCGAATTTTGAAACAAAGCAGAGCTTACACACATGTTGAACAGTACTGTATATAATATACAAAAATAGAAACAGTAGTGTATTATACATCAAAGGAGAGAAATGTATGATTTTTTCCCGCGAAGTAAGTTTGTAGTACGAACTGTAGGAGACCAGGAAAAAATGCATTTCTCTTCTGCGGTGTATATACTATTTTTTCATGACCTTTTACTTAAAATGAATATTAACATAAAATATTGATACATTGATTTTGACTGCTTTTAAATTAATTTATACGAGGTCTGTTGGGTGGGCAAAAATACAATTATTCAAACCCTAATCTCTTTCAGTCTAGTCTTCTTGAAAATGCACACATTTATTTCAATGGTTCCTCCATTCTTGGAAACATTACTGGAAAGCGTTTTGTGGAACAGGGCCAACGGCCACCCCAAAAAAAAAACTGTTACAATTTTTTTTACATGAATGAAATCTGCGATCCTTACCATGCATATTGCAATATAAAACATACACGTACACAGATTTTACAAATGTCAAATGTAAAGTTAAACGTCAGAGTAAACTAACCTAAATAGTTGTCAAAGGAAAAGTACGCAGAGTATTCTAATCATTTTTGTTTTGTGTAAATATTTTTTTCTACTCCACACTGTTTATGTTGATTTTTGCAGGCTTGACAGAATGGGTATCCATCCTAGATTGGATATGAAAGACATATGACTTATTGTCAATGTCAAAATATATTGTATTCTTTCGAAAATGAAAAAAAATCTAAATTACGTAGGTAATCAAATCTACACCCTAATGTATAAAAATATTATCTAAAATCGTATCACGCCATATAATATTTATTTACTTGACAACCCCTGAATTTCCTACAATTTTTAATTACTTTCTTCAAATGAACAAACGATAGCAACCTAACAAGCCTTCAACTTTATTTACATAAACCGTGATATTATTTAAATGTGAAATTTGGGTTTTTTCCATATCTATGGTTACTCTGTCTGAAATTAAATATAGTGAGATTGAAGATCGGGAAATGACACTTTAAATAGATCAATAACTTGTCTTAAACTAGAGTCTTAATTGTACCATGTAATCATTTGAATTTTTTTTCAGTCGTGCATTAATTAATTCCTTAATAATGGCGCGGTAGTATTTGTTTATTTAATAGAATTTAATTTATGTAATTCATATTTATTTTGTACTAATGTTGGTAATCCTGAAGTAGGGGAGAAACCGATTATCAGAGTGTATAGAGCATATGTAAAAAAAGCATGCAATAAAAAGCAAAAGTCACAAGTTCTATTATTAATGATAAGAACTAAAATTAGCGATGAGTGAAAATAAAGAAAAACGAAGTGAAATGGAAGAAATAAGAGAAAGAGAAAAATTTAATACAGAAGGAACAGGCGCTGAGGTTGCAATAAGATTGCGGAAATGGCTATGTTCGTTAGAATTATTTGTTACAGCAAAATGAATTACAGAAGATGTTAGAAAAAAGGCAATTTTATTACATTAGGCAGGAATCGAAATAAAGAAAACATATTTTACGTTGGAAAGTATATTTTTTAGCATTACAAACAGTACTACTGGGCGAGGAGAGAACTGTAACAAATGCAGAAGCAGTGAACTTGGTGAGCAAACATTTCACTCCAGACACAAATATTCAGTATGAGAGATACCTATTTAGAAACATGGAACGAAAACACGATGAATCTGTTTGCCAATTCATCACAAGATTGAGACAACAAGCAGACGTACGCAAATTCGGCGCTGCGTTTAAAAAACAGATAAAAACAAATTGTAGAGTTGGTTTACGAACGAAATTCTTACAATAAAGTACATCGTTAACCCTAACAAAAATGATGTAAATAATTAAAGTTTTTGAATAATTAGAAGAACAATCAAAACAAATGGAGGGACAAGGTAGAATACAAGAAGAGATTGCCAAAAGAAATAAGCAGCCAGAATAGGAAATGCTACAGATGTAAACGAGAAGGGGATTTTGCAAAAGACAAGAACTGCCCAGTTAAAAACGCGACATGCAATACATATAAAAAGGGGCATTTTGAAAAGAGCTATCGAACTAAAACATTTTACAGAACGTACCCAGAAAGGCGAGAAAAGAAGTACAAGATACAGAAAATTTAGAATGTAGGCACCAAACAAGAATTAGGTGATGAATTTTCATACATTTTAAATAACTTTAAATCAGGCTTCGACGATGATTTTGAGATCACAATAGGAGGCGTCAAAATCTCACTTTTGATAGATTCAAGCACTACATGCAATGTAATTTACGGAAAAAATGGAAAATTCTGAAACAAAAAAAAAATTACATGTAAAAAAATGTACACTGAAGTTAAAATATAAGGATATGGAACTAAACAATATCTGAATATGCTAGGGAAATGTACAACTAGAGTAAAATCAGAAAGGTCCTAAAGAACAAGTTGTGATATTTTATGACATAGAAGACAAAAAATAAAGGAGAAACAAGAAAATAAAACCAAAATAGACTTCAACAGTGATGTTTTCAAGGTTTGGATAAACTGAAGAAGTTCAATATTAGTACAAGTAAGAATGTTTTCCCTGTAATACAAAACAATCAAGAGAAATCACGACATTTATAACATCTAAAGGGATTTATCATTTCAAAAGGTATGAATTGTACAACTGAGATATATCAAAGAATTGTGCAACAAGTTATCCAGAAATGTGAAGGTATGTTGATATATATCGACAATATATTGATACATGCAGAGATTATAGAAGAACGTATAAAGAGGGTGGAGAAATTGTTAGAAGTTCTAGAAGAGAACAGATTAACACTGAACAAAAAAAATATTATTGGTGCGTCCAAAATAATGTTTATGAGCCATGAATTATCAGAGAATGGCATTAAACCAACGCGTAGTAAAATAGAAGCCATAGAGTACTTCAGAGTACCCCAAATGAAAGAAGAAGGTAGAAGTTTCCTTGGCCTAATAAATTATGTTTCGAAATTTTTCCCAGATGTTGCCAATAATATGAAATCTTTAAGAAAAGTCATAAGAAAAGACACGCATTTGAAATGGTTCAGAAATAAAATGATACGTTTAGCAAGTATAAGGAGCAGCTGGTGACACCACAAGTATAGAATTATTTTGATCCGAAGAAAAAGACGCAATTAATTACTGATGCCAGTCCAGTAGTTCTGGGAGCAGAGTATCATATGCCATGTTGTGACTGATTAATATAGCATTCCTTAATATTTTGAGCTGATTTAGATCATTTAATATTTTCAGATCGTGTTCTTGGTGTAGATCAAATAAATAAGATGTGTGATCTTGAGATCAGGTATTTTTTTCAATATTATGGCAAGTTGTGAGTTACAGTATGTGGGATATTAGCGCTTGAGAGTAGAGCCGTGCGCTGCGACCGCGTTTCAGTGAAAAAGGACGGGCTTGGCATATTTTATCAATTATAAATAGTACAATTCTAATATAAATAAAGTACATAATTATAAATAGTAAAATAGAGAGCAGAATTCAACATTCTTCTTTAAATTAAAGAAGCTTGTCTAAAATAAACAAAATAAAGATAAACATACATATGTCATGTAAGAAATGTTTAGATTACAAGACCGAGTGTTATATTATTTACTTAAGTAAGTAATATTTTAACCAACACATTTTAATCATTAGTATAAAATATATTTAAAAAAAAATCAACCGTTGACATTTCATAATAATATCTATAAAAAATAGTGTAGAGACAGTTTTATAACGTAGTTACTCTTACTATGAAACGAACCAACAAACAGTGAGTTATAATTTCTTACCCACTAGTTAGTTATGAATTTTATTTATCTAGAAACACCATAGTAGCGTTATAATTACACGGCTTTGCACAAATTAATTAAACATGAACGTGCATTCAAAGATGTTTCCCTGGTAAAAAAGTATGAATCGAAGCTTCATTAGCTTAAAAAAAGTGCTCACATTCTTAATTGATCTTATTTAATTGCCCAATATATCAACAGAAAAAACTCCCTTGCTTTGTGTCGTTTATTAAATTGCTTTACCAGATTTTTTAAACCGTTTATTGTTGCCTGCAAACAGGGCCGATTCTGGTGTACGTGCAGAGCGTGCCCCACGCATAATAAGTAATTCTAATTTTGGTAAATGAAAAAAATAATCTTGCGGCGCAATTTCATTTACATTTGAGGAGCGTTAAAAATTTTACTTGCATGAGGACGGCCGATATACTACAGATTCGGGCCCGCCTGCAATCTGATATATAAATATGTGAAGATAAATTAGTTCACATCAGACTTTTATTTATCTGAAGTAATTTAGTTAGAAACATTACTTACTTTACAAAGGCAAAGAAAAAACAGTACTAAACCAGATAATATAGACATGATTGTTCAGCATACGGAAACCTGGAAATCCCACTCTATGTTATCTCACTGGTGCAGCAGTTCAGTACCAACACAGAGAGAACAAATTGTATACCGAATATTGCTCTTATGCATAAATTCAACATTAAAATTTCACAATAATTAGAAAAATGATCAGACAGTTAATATAATGGCAACGGCGGCGGAACGATGAGGAACTGTTTAAAAAGACCTAGAATAGTTGAAATCTTGAAATTATATACGGTGTTGTGAATTTACAGATATTTTTCGCAGATATTTGACAGTGGCTTCGAATATGCTATTGTGAATTTCGCTTTGCCCATCCATTTGTCTTGTTCTTTGTAATTTTTATTATTATTTGTATAAAACAAGAACAATGACGAGAAGAGTCAAAATTGACAAATGCGCCACAAAGTTATATGTATTAGCATACTGCGATCTTTTTTATGATCTTAAGAAAAAGATCACTAATTCCTGATCTGATTTAATAAAATAGATCTCAACACAAAAATTGATCTTTGATCTGATTTAGATTATTTAAGACGTAAAGATCTTGATCTTGAACTAAGATCTTTTTTAAAAATATCTGTCACAACAGTGATTATATGCAAGTAAAAGTTTAACAGTCCAAGAAAAGATATACTTTCAGACCGAAAAAGAGGCTCTTGCGATCGTTTGGGCATGTGATAGGTTTAAAATGTATTTAATCGGTGCTACAGCAGTACAGTTACAATCTTTCGACAACACCGTGATATACAAGAGTAGAAAATCAAATAATGCCGACTTTTTATCAAGATTAACAACTACAAAAGCGTTCAAGGTAGTTGACAAGTTTAGTGAAGAGCCTATTAGACAAATAATATTAGAAGCAAAACATGAAAGAAAATGTTTATTTTACATTGTATAATTTTTTATATCCTATAGGTATTATTGATTTTTAAATAAATAGTTATTTGTGTATCAAGGTTCTAAAAGTAATCTTTTTGGGCCGAAACCGAAGTTTGCAGCCGAGGCAAAGCCGAGGCTACAAATCAGATAAGGCCCAAAAAGAACTTTTAGCCGAGGTGCATACAACATTTTTTAGGCGATTACAACAAGAAATTATGAATTTTCATTCAAAATCAAGTTTTGACATATGTCAAAATTTACTTTACGGCTGCATTTACTTTACGGCCGCATTTACCTTACGGCCGCATTTACTTTACGGCCGCTATTTTTACTCGGAAATTCATTACTTTTTCATTAATATTTGTAAAGGAATAGTTAAAATTTTACTTACATTTGTTATTATATTCTAAAATAATTAATCACATTAATATGAACTATGTAAATCAATAATGAACAAACTAGCGGCCAAAAATTTTGACTTTGACAGATGTCAAATAAAAATTGATACTTTACGGTTGCCAGCAGATACGAAAAACAACAATTTATGTACCAGCCAATTTATGTACCAGCCGCCTAAAAATATAAATTTTCACTGAAACAAACGATGCAAGATAGTTACGAACATAAGTTGCCAATGCAGATTTTATTTGTGGATTTTAAAGAGGCTTATGACTCCATCAGACAAGGCAAATTGTGGGAGATAATGAGAGAATTTCAAGTACCCGAAAAATTAATCCGACTGATACAAATAACCCAAAAAGACAGCAAAGGGAAAGTAACAGTGGATGGAGATGTATCTAACAGCTTCTCCATAAAAAGGGGCTTGAGGCAAGGAGATCCGATGTCACCGATGCTGTTTAATCTAGTCTTAGAATGGGTAATAAGAAAAGCGAATATACATACTAAAGGGAATCTGTATGGAAAAAAACACCAAATATTAGCGTATACAGATGATATCGCTATCATGACCAGGACGAAAGAAGAATTAAAGATGATGTTCAGAAGAATAGAAGAAGCAGCATCGGAAGCGGGTTTAAGAATAAATGAAGAGAAAACAAAATTAATGTGTATAGAAACAGAACATGTACAACCGAGAGAACTAACAATAATTAACAATATAGATGGAAAAACTTACAAGTTTGAAGAGGTGAATAGTTTCGTGTATTTGGGGGTAGTGCTGACAAATAACTGTGACGAAAGTGCGGAAATAAATGCTAGAGTTACAAAGGGAAGTAAGTGTGTGGGGGCATTACATGGGCTGTTAAAATCGAAAAGTATATCGTGGGCATCAAAACTGAGTATTTATAAAACAGTGATAAGACCTACAGTCTTATATGGGTGTGAGCTATGGATTCTAAAAGAGAGTGATAGGCTAAAACTTGAAGTGTGGGAAAGAAAGGTGTTAAGAAAAATTTTTGGAGGAGTTCGGGAAGGAGACATAATAAGACAAAGAACTAATGCGGAAGTGATGTGTTTATATAGGGATTTTTCTATAATAGGAACGATTAAAGCGCAAAGACTACGGTGGCTGGGTCACATAGCGAGACTAACTGAAGACAGAAACGTAAAAAAAGTGTTTAAAGGAAGGACTGGTATCAAAAAGGGAGTAGGGCGGCCAAGGGAGAAGTGGTGGGACTCTGTGCGTAAAGACTTAAATAAATTAAAGATAAGAAACTGGGAAGTGCAAGCTGCAAACAGATTAGAATGGCGAAATATATGTAACAAAGCCTTGGACCTTTAAGGTCTGCAGTGCTGTATTATTATTATTATAATAAAATTTAGTAAACATTTTCTTGAATATAAATTGGGCAATAAAACGTGCTTTTTAATTATAAATATAAGTGATATATTTTATAAACAATATAATACGTACATTATAACAAAAAGTAAACACTAATCTTTTTGAATAATGAAGCACGAAAATAATAAAAATATTCACAAGAAATAGTTGACTATTTAAAAAAATACGAAATTGAGTACAATTGTAATAGCACTAGTAACACTGACTCTGATGCGCTATCATTGTCTGAGGTAGGGCTGGGTACTTTTTGCGATATATCGATTACTTTATCGAATAGTCGATATATCGAATACCGATATTTAAAAAAAATAAATATCGATATATCGATAATGCGACAATATCGATAATTCGATATATCGCATATTCGATAATTCGATATATCGCATATTCGATGATTCGATATATAGTATATTCGATGATTCGATATATAGTATATTCGATTATTCGATATATCGCATATTTGATAATTCGATATAACTTATAATCGAAAATTCGATATATCGCATATTAGATAAATTCGATATATTGAATAATTATACAGTCTGTCCATATTTCATCTGCCACCATTGGGATCTTGGAAACTATAAGAGCTACGATCCCGATTAAATGGGAGTTATTGTGCGCATCTGAAGGGCGATTTTAACGGTGTCCTTGTTATCCCAAAATTTCCCATAGCTTATAAGAAAATGGCGAAAAACTGATTTTCATCTATTTATTTTTTCTCAAATAATTCCTAAACAGTGGAATATCCGGGAAAATGTGTCAATAATAGTCCTCTATTTCGAAACGCATTTTTTGTTTTTGGTAGTTGGTACTGGCCGACATTTACTTCAATTTTGAAACAAACAAACAAAAATTTTAATGGTGTTCGAATACCAAAAATTTTAATACCTATAACCTATAAATTTATTTTACTTATTAAATCTGTTTTTATTGAATGAATACAATAATAATATGTATATAGAACATTTATTTTTTTCTATTATAACTGTATACTTGTCACCTTGAATTAAGAAAATTATGTTCAAAAATGAAAAAACCAGTAAGTATAATATAATATATATTTTGCGGAAATAAATCTACCTTGATATTTCTTAACAAGCTACAACTTTAAATTACGAGCTATATTATCTACGATATTTAGACCAACTAACAAAATACGTAAGGAAATATAATATCTATTATAGTCTATTTTGACCGCGAAGCAAATGGTGCTTTGAACGACCTAATCACCGATGTATCCAATATATGCGCTATGCTAGAGATAGATATTGTGATTTTTGGTTTTCATTCATTGCAAACGTTATCTACTTCGCGGTCGAAAGAGTAATTCGATATATCTATAATCTAATGTAGGTATCAAAAACCCGATATATCGATAACTCGATATATCGACAACTAGATATATCGATAATTTGATATATCGATAATTCGATATATCGACAACTAGATATATCGATAATTTGATATATCGATAATTCGATATATCGATAAATCGATAATTCAATATATCGATAATTCGATATATCGGTAATTCGATATATCGATAATCCAATAAATCGATATATTCGATATATCAAATCTTCGATATATCGAATATATCGATATTTTTTTTTAATATCGATATTTTCGATATTTTTTCCAATATCGCCCACCCCTAGTCTGAGGTGTACATCTATCTGTAGTGTCAACTCACTTGCAATCATCTTTTTACATAACCTCGAAAAAATGCGCTAGATTTAAAAGTCTGTTTTTATAATAACTTCATAAATTTAGTATTAACAGCGACGTAGTCTGTAAATGCCATGTGGTAGGGAGTCGGGGGTACACAACAATCCATCATAATATTTGTTCCAAAGGCTTGAACTTAATATGAAGCCTTTTGGGACGTATGTTCTTTAGTTGTAAGTTACCCTTCTGCTCTCAAAATTTCCATTATCTTATGGGCACCTTCCGGACATATAGTTATCTGAGAAAAACGCTTTCCTTCCCTGTGAATAAACACATCCTATAACATATTTTATAAATTACCTGTGAAATGAAAGCAGTGACTCCTTCACTTTTGATGTTTTACATATTAAACATTTTCTAACCATTGTCTCCAATTATTATAATGTATAAATTCAATCAAAAGACGCTATAAAACTCAGAACAAAATTAATAAAACAGCTAGGCTCAAATAAGCGGGAACTATTATAAACTTGAGTGATAATAGATATACGATATGCTTCATGCTGATTGGTCACTAGTGATAATAAGAGAGTCAAGAAGATACTACTATAATATACATACTGTAGAAAGAGATAGCGCAAAAAAGTTTGTTACACATATTGGAAACAGTACGTTACATAGGATGTATATTGCGTATTGGTATCTAGATAAGTATAAAAATTATAGGGGTTCTAAAAAAAGTAATAATTTGTAATATTTGTTAAGGTTAAAGTACCCCTACCTACTTCAAAAATTTTTTAAATCATGGCAATTTTAAATGGACATCATTGTAGCAGCGAGCAAATTCCAAATGTAATCTATTTAAAAACAAGAAGAATCAGCCTTATTCACAAAAAAAAACTTCAAAATTAAATATCAGCTACTTCTATCAAAATTTGTTGCTTTTTAATAAATATACGGTTATTATATTATATTATCATTATTATCTTGCAAAAATTCTAAAAATGTAGGTACTGTTGTTAGTTGCTATTTGATATATTTTATTAGATATTTTAAAAAAGTTAAGAGTTAATTACAAGTCTAATAAATTCCACTTGTGCGCAAAGTACAACAATAGTTATTTTCACTTGTTATGTTCTACGCTGTAATTTACGTGACGAAGCAGCAACTATGGAGTCCAGTTCCTGCCATAAACTGGGAACTGTTTCTAGAGCTGCGGCCACACAAATTGCAAGAATACTTACGAAGCCTGGCACACATTTGTTTTACATAAACATGAAACATGACTTAACTAAATACATCTATTTTCACATGACTTATTGTTACGATAATGTAATATAAAGAACATTTGCTGTTGTCATGTGGTACATTTTAAATAAAATTTTGTTTACATTTAATGGGCGATTATGGTCCTTAGCGTAGTTACAGAGAGTCATAATCGATTTCATTACACCCTTGATATATAAATAACTAATATATTCTTTCATTTATTAATTAAAATAGTTCATATATCTCATTTTATCTTTTAAAATGGCATTCGCCAAATTTGACAACAACCATTGTCAAATTTTGATAACATGAACAATAGATTCGTTTTATTGATAGCCTGAACTATTTTACAAAAAGTAAATGTAAAAAAGTATGAATTCAAATCTGTAGATATCGTAAGTATTTTTTAACGTGAAACCCATAGTTAGAACTTGACATTGACTTTGATTAACATATTGACAGTAATGAATTTGCCTTTCTCATTTAAAATGAAACATAGAGAATGAACTAGAAATACAATAGTATTACGCAAATTTTAATCCAAGTTTAAAGAAAGTACTGGAGTTTTTGATAGGTCTACCGTTTACGCCAACTGCAATAACAGTTTTAAGAACCGTTAATTATTTTTCGTGTCGCTCTTATAACTTAATGCGCGTGATCTCGAATGTGTGTAAATTGGATGCAAAAATGACATATCGCAATTAAGAATCAAAAATAACTATTGTGTAATGCTACATGTAAGGAATAGTGATAAACTAATATATAGCAATTGTATAACTGTCCACTTTTTTAAAGAATTGGAGAATCGTATTACACTTTCAAATGAAATAATTTTAATGCCCATTTGCACAGCTTATAGTTTTTTTAATTAAATACATAACTATTTAATAAACAATTTGACATTTAGTTTCGATTTGGTATTGTCAATTTAACTAACAGTTAAGAATTTAGCGATTAGCACTGCAGCTAGGCATAAATGAAATGCAGCGAAATGTGTAAAATTTAATAGACGTACAAGGAAGTCATGTGGTGTCCACATCAGATTGTTTTTTATATTATTGTTATTATCAATAGCCTAGTCGAAAATTAGGTATTAGTTGTAAATTGTGAGTGATACTATTACATATTTGAGTATTACTCAGTTACGCATTTTTTAATTTATATAACGTCACTACGGAAGGAAAGGCGGTCAAAGATTGCAGAGGAGCGGTGTATAATCGGTATGCATGTACATATAATACCAGGCAATAAAGGAATATAATAACGCTACTTTTCTCATATTTTTAAATTTTTTTGACATTTTTTCTTTCAACTAAATAAAATACAGGAAAAGGAATCCTAACCGTATTCGTAGGAGGAAATTCACATTATGAAAGTACTTTACTTTTATTTAGATTGCATTACGTACAAATATTTTTATAATAAAGATATAAATATGAATTATTGCCGCATTAGTTAGCCATTTCAATGATGTTTTTGTTTTCTCGAAAAAATACATAGTTCACTAGATATGAGCAAAATACTGATTTGGATAAATTTACTTTTTGACTTATAACTTTTTTGTTTCAATTCATACAAGTTTCTAATTTACACTACAGGCACTTTTTTGCAAAGAATTGATAGCGGTCCTCAAAATTTTTATAGCTCGTACAATTTTTAAGAAATTCATACTAACTTTCAATTTTCTTATGGGGCTCAAAGTAGTCGTTACTACTGTTAAATAGATTTTTTTTCTCCTTTCAACGGTGCATTAAAATGAAAATAAACTAAAAAGTAGATAATTATTGATTTTATTTTATTTCGGTTAAGTGTGCTTTGGAAACAAAATCAAATATCTTTTGTTCCAACAAATTTTTAACAGTTCAATTCAATATTCGCCTAAATTTTTACAAAACAATCTGCTTGTTTCGATGCATAAGCATATATTAAACTCCTAACACAATTGAATTAATTACTCAAAATTTCGTTTGAAACAAAAGATTTTCGATTTTGTTTCCAAAGCATACTTGACCAAAATGATTAAAATCAATAATTTTCTAATTTCTTAGTTTATTTTTATTTCAATGTACATATATATCATTTGAAAGAGAAAAAATCTCTATTTAACAGCATTAAAGACAACTTTGAGCCCTGTATGAAAATTGAAAGTTAGTATGAATCGAAAAGTGTACGAGCTATAAAAATTTTGAGGATGGCTGTTAATTCTTCGTAAAAAAGTGTCTTTAGATTGTGCAACTAGAAACTTCTATGAATTGAAACAAGAAAGTTATAAGTTAAAAATTTTGCTTCAGTTTTTTGCTCATATCTAGTGAGCTGTGCATTTTTTCAGTAAAACAAAAACATAATTGAAATGACCAATCCCAATGGTTAGCCTCTTTAAAGGGACACCTGTATCCGCAAGGATTCCGGTAGAACGCTGGTGGAATAGATTGAGAGAAAAGGATAGAGAGAAAAAGAGACACGAAGCAAAAGGAATCAAATATTAGTATCATTGACTGTAGAATCATTTTAATCGCAAAGATACTTCAGACAGTGGTTTGCGGATGTTACGACTACTCGCTCTTTCTTACACAGCCTTAATGGCTTATTTAAATACTTGTATCATAATATACTATTATTTTATAATAATTATTATAAAAATTTATTTTGGCACCCCCTAAAGAAAAGTTCTGTGGAGGCCTATGGATATGTTACTAATTTTTATCCTTACTGTCCTAGACGAAATGATAATATTTAGATATAACAAATAAGAAAAATTACACGAAATGAGGAAAATAAAAATTGTTTACTGCGTGCAATGAAAATAAAAATACAAAAGCTGTGGCAAATCAATTAAATATTAGCAAAACTTTTAACTTCTGTATTTGGATTCATTAGTGTGAAAGAAACAGAATAATTGAAATTAATTTACTATCAAAACTGCATTACGTAATTTTCATTGTTAATTTTTGCATAAAAATACATAAACAGCTCCACGCCGTCCAATCCCACCCCGTCCAATTACTATCCAGTGCCACGCCGTCCAAAGTTACCCCCACTCCCAGTGCCACGTCGTCCAAACTGGTACAGCTACTAGACTACAGATGTCTCTATTTTCGATCTCCCCCTCCACTCCTAGTGCCACGCCGTCCAAACTGGTACAGCTAGTAGACTACAGATGTCTTTACTTTCGATCTTTAATGCAATTATTTGCCGCGTCATATTTTACAGAAAGCATAATTTATGTTGATATATTATGTTAATTATTATGTACAGAATGAATAGTAGAAATAGTTGAGATAATCAACGAACATATGACTAAATTTGTTGAACTCAAAGGAATTATTTGATTACTTTTAGAAGTCTTTTCCACAATAATGATAAAATAATATATCAAAATATTATTGATTTTGTAATAATCAACTTCAGTTGTTGGTACAACAAAAATTTTATTACTAGTGATTTTGACACAAGGTTTGGAATTAACAAAAAATGATCCGTTTGCTGTAATCAATTTTTTTGAATAAATGTTACAATGCGGCTCGATCTCCGACTACCCAATGAGTATTATTTATGCAGCCATTATCTTATCCACTCGGTTATGGAGCATTTTGTTCGAAAATTTCTAATTACACAAGAACGACAAATGTCAAAATACAATTCATTTCATCAAATATTTCAATTAAGTAAGCTCATACTCAATAATATTTAATATCAGTAGATGCAAAATTAAATAATCTAATCAACCGTACCACATACACCCCATCATATTTAGCGGCATAGATGAAAATACTATACATAAAATTTGTTTATAGAGGAATTTTAATAATGCAGAAGCTGGAAATATAAACATTTTTACTAATAAAATCAGCACATTTATTCTGAATAAAGTTATCGCTAGACAGATAAAATTCAATCTTAAAGAAATACATATATTTGACATTTACATTGAGAATAAGTTTTATAAAAATCAGAAGACCCATTATCCAGGGGCGCCCAGAGAATTTAAAGAGTTGTTACGGTTTCATTTTACTCATTCTTATAAATCTTTCTTACCAATTCCTAAGAACCAAAAATGTCAAGCTCTTTATAATTTTGCTTACATTTAATTTCGGCTTAGAATCATTTGTTCTGTTACGTACCTCTCTCTTTTTTTGTATGTTTCAATTTAGAGTATTCCATGTTGTCCTTTGTTTTTGTTTTATTCTATATCTCAGTTTCTAGCTGACACCTTCAATTCTCGTTGACAGCATCTGTTTCATGCAGTTTTTATTTTGACAGTAGCGGCTGCGCGTGCACTCTCGCCCGGTTGAATAGTTTCAGTTACCGAAGTCATTTTTTTACAAATTACCCTTATTCCCTTTTGCTATTGAAGGCCATAATTACTAACCCATTTGCAGAAAATTTTCAGCAATATTATTTAAGCTTCTCAACCCTGTTTGTTGGACAGCACACGAAACGCTAGTGTGATGGTTTTCTTAACTAATTGTTTGACCTGGTAGGTATGTAATATTATATTTCTTGATGTGAGTTTACATCAGATCTACTAACCGGTTAAAAAAAATCAGTAACCGGTATTTTGAACGAAAATTGTGAACTTTAACAGTAATTTTATCCGATATTTTTAAAACCGAAAATACCGGAAACCGTTAATCAAACAAATAATAAACCGGTTTTAGCGGACATAAATCTTTACTTTAATAACATTTAGTGCAATTTTTTTAAATATTTTATGATATAGATTTTTTTTATATTTGTTACATTTTTTATTTCCATAGGAGTCATGACAATTTACATTTTATTGAAGTGTCATAACAGTAGGTAGTTTGTTAGAGAGCTTTGGGCAGGTTTACTATTAAAAAATGACCTACGTTTCTCTGAAAGTATATTATGGGAATATTTGTAAATATTCATGTTTGACGTTGAATGCAGCACGAAACATGATCGCTTATTTTTATTTAATTAATTTTTTTATTTATTTTTCTTAATATTTTTTTATCAGCCGATATATATGAACTGGTTTAAACCGGTTTCTAATTTTTAAAAACCGGTTTTCGAATTAAAACCCTTATTTTTATAATGTTGTCAATGTGGGTAAACCGTTAACTAGTATTTTTTTACAGTTACATGCCTTTGTTTACATGTACATTATTTTGGCATATTTTTAACACATTTTATGCATATATGTTTTTTTACCTGCATGTAATTTTAGGTCTAGTTATAATGAAATTACATAACTGATTTTGAATCCAATTGGGAGTCGCCAACAAAGTAGCTAACATCTGGTGACAAAAAAATAGTAGGGAAAACATTGTAGATGTCGCATGTTCATTGACCTTTATACACTAGTGTATAAGGTCGATGCGCATAGTAAAAGCATAGGAGTGTAAATATTTTCTTCAAAATTTAACTAGTATAATTCTTTTGTACCACTGTACAGTAATTATTTAAGTTCTGAAATATCCCTGCACTATTTATTAATCGACGAAGTTTTTCGTATGATTTTAGTTCATGTATGTATTATGTAGTGCATTTTATACTTAGAAATATAAATAATAGTGTTGTAAGTGGTAATAGGAGGAGATACTTATTTAATTATCATTCAGCGGTAAAAGAAAATAAATTCCTACGACCACTGTTAAAAATAGTCTTTTTAACGGTTGCTTAGCAAGTTAAAAATAACAGTTTATAACACAGTAAATACTTTTAAAACGTTGCCATTGACAATGTGTTAAAAGTAAAAAACAAAATTACTTTTAACACGTCTTATGTTCAGTTGTTCATAACAAATACATCATGACCTGTCATAAATGTCATTCTAATGCTTAGTTTTTATTTACTAATAGGTACACAACTGTGGTCGTAGGAAAAATAGTGTATGATATTTGTGTTAAAAGTGATTTTATTTCGTTCGTGGGGTTTGTTAAACTCGGCTTCGCCTCGTTTCAAACTTCCCCACTCACTCATAAAATGTCACTTTTAACACTTATATCATAAATAACTATTATATTTACAAGAATGCCTACAAAAAACATCTGATATTTTGACCACATCTAAAATTTCAAAAAGACAAAAATTATTATTTTTTGTTATTAAAATTGAAAACAAACAATTCATTTGAAGTAATTTCCATAATTTTCAATGTATCTTATATTAATGGTAATGCTCGTACATTGGAGTGACTATTCGTACTGATTTTCAGACACTTGTAATGATAAACAATTTGAATATTAACTAAAATTTATGCAATCTATCTTTAAATTCCAGTAATAAAATAATTGATTTAACGTTTAACTAGTGACTTGGTTTGCTTTTGAAAAGAACAATAAAATTATAGTAAAAGCATTTTTATAACTTTTCTATTATTTACCGTAATACGTGACCTAATAATACTATATAGAACATATGTTTCGTACTGATTTTGTCTTTAACATTAAAACCAATTATTTTTATTTTAGAGAACAACAACAGCAAATTTTAAATATATCAATACGTTTTTTAAAAATTTAAGAACGTTAGAGTAATTTTAGATTGTACAATGATTGATCTGCAAAAAATAAATAGTTATAGAATAAATTTAACCACAGGCCGCACTGTAACACCAATTAAATATATTAATAAATATCTCCTAATGTAATAAACATATTTTATATACTACATCTCGCTACAATTTACGGTAACAATATTAAATTGATAGCTAAACTCTATAAACTAATGCTGTGAGATGCAGTGAAATCCAGTGTTTTCCCAACTATTCGCATTTTAGTGCTACCTTGTGTTATCAGTGGCGACTCCTAATAGTAAGACTATATTTCTACAATACAATCAATTATTGTCACATTTGTTGCTAGTTTTCTTCTTTCTACTGGTTTGCGAATAAGATTTTACCATGATTCGTAATAAATTTACGTAGTCTTTCTTGTGCATCTCTCAGTTCTGCGAACGTCCATAATAGCTGTCAGAATATAAAATGATCATATTAAATAATTTAACTTTTTCTTTAATTCTTACCTAAGGATTGTACGACTTAAACTAATAGCCTTATTAAGTTGAATTTCAGCATAAGATACGAAGAAATGAAACGTATGCGTATGAAGTACAGTTGTAAAAATCCATTGTATAAAACAAGTAATAATGTTGCACGCTGTAACACAATATAACGTGGTAGACTTGCACGGTTGTAGTTGGTGTAGATTCAAACAGTAGCATGATAGCACACGTTGCTCTAGCTTCTGATGGCAGCATTTGATGAAGAGTGAAAGAGTAGAATGACAGCACACGTTGCTCTAGCTTTTGTTGGCAGTATTTGACGAAGAGTTAAAGAGTAGAATGACAGCACACGTTGCTCTAGCTTTCGGTGGCAGTATTTGACGCAGAGTTAAAGAGTAGAATGATAGCACACGTTGCTCTAGCTTCTGATGGCAGCATTTGATGAAGAGTGAAAGAATAGAATGACAGCACACGTTGCTCTAGCTTTCGGTGGCAGTATTTGACGAAGAGTTAAAGAGTAGAATGATAGCACACGTTGCTCTAGGTTCTGATGTCAGCATTTGATGAAGAGTGAAAGAGTAGAATGACAGCACACGTTGCTCTAGCTTTTGTTGGCAGTATTTGACGAAGAGTTAAAGAGTAGAATGACAGCACACGTTGCTCTAGCTTTCGTTGGCAGTATTTGGTGAAGAGTTAAAGAGTAGCATGATAGCACACGTTGCTCTAGCTTCTGATGGCAGCATTTGATGAAGAGTTAAAGAGTAGAATGATAGCACACGTTGCTCTAGCTTTCGGTGGCAGTATTTGACGCAGAGTTAAAGAGTAGAATGATAGCACACGTTGCTCTAGCTTCTGATGGCAGTATTTGACGAAGAGTTAAAGAGTAGAATGATAGCACACGTTGCTCTAGCTTCTGATGGCAGCATTTGATGAAGAGTTAAAGAGTAGAATGATAGCACACATTGCTCTAGCTTTCGTTGGCAGTATTTGACGAAGAGTTAAAGAGTAGAATGATAGCACACGTTGCTCTAGGTTCTGATGTCAGCATTTGATGAAGAGTGAAAGAGTAGAATGACAGCACACGTTGCTCTAGCTTTTGTTGGCAGTATTTGACGAAGAGTTAAAGAGTAGAATGACAGCACACGTTGCTCTAGCTTTTGTTGGCAGTATTTGACGAAGAGTTAAAGAGTAGAATGACAGCACACGTTGCTCTAGCTTTCGTTGGCAGTATTTGGTGAAGAGTTAAAGAGTAGCATGACAGCACACGTTGCTCTAGCTTCTGATGGCAGCATTTGATGAAGAGTTAAAGAGTAGAATGATAGCACACGTTGCTCTAGCTTTCGTTGGCAGTATTTGACGAAGAGTTAAAGAGTAGAATGATAGCACACGTTGCTCTAGCTTCTGATGGCAGCATTTGATGAAGAGTTAAAGAGTAGAATGATAGCACACGTTGCTCTAGCTTTCGTTGGCAGTATTTGACGAAGAGTTAAAGAGTAGCATGACAGCACACGTTGCTCTAGCTTTTGTTGGCAGTATTTGACGAAGAGTTAAAGAGTAGAATGACAGCACACGTTGCTCTAGCTTTCGGTGGCAGTATTTGACGAAGAGTTAAAGAGTAGAATGATAGCACACGTTGCTCTAGCTTTCGTTGGCAGCATTTGACGAAGAGTTAAAGAGTAGAATGATAGCACACGTTGCTCTAGCTTTCGTTGGCAGTATTTGACGAAGAGTTAAAGAGTAGAATGATAGCACACGTTGCTCTAGGTTCTGATGTCAGCATTTGATGAAGAGTGAAAGAGTAGAATGACAGCACACGTTGCTCTAGCTTTTGTTGGCAGTATTTGACGAAGAGTTAAAGAGTAGAATGACAGCACACGTTGCTCTAGCTTTTGTTGGCAGTATTTGACGAAGAGTTAAAGAGTAGAATGACAGCACACGTTGCTCTAGCTTTCGTTGGCAGTATTTGGTGAAGAGTTAAAGAGTAGCATGACAGCACACGTTGCTCTAGCTTCTGATGGCAGCATTTGATGAAGAGTTAAAGAGTAGAATGATAGCACACGTTGCTCTAGCTTTCGTTGGCAGTATTTGACGAAGAGTTAAAGAGTAGAATGATAGCACACGTTGCTCTAGCTTCTGATGGCAGCATTTGATGAAGAGTTAAAGAGTAGAATGATAGCACACGTTGCTCTAACTTTCGTTGGCAGTATTTGACGAAGAGATAAAGAGTAGAATGATAGCACACGTTGCTCTAGCTTCTGATGGCAGCATTTGATGAAGAGTTAAAGAGTAGAATGATAGCACACGTTGCTCTAGCTTTCGTTGGCAGTATTTGACGAAGAGTTAAAGAGTAGAATGATAGCACACGTTGCTCTAGGTTCTGATGTCAGCATTTGATGAAGAGTGAAAGAGTAGAATGACAGCACACGTTGCTCTAGCTTTTGTTGGCAGTATTTGACGAAGAGTTAAAGAGTAGAATGACAGCACACGTTGCTCTAGCTTTCGGTGGCAGTATTTGACGAAGAGTTAAAGAGTAGAATGATAGCACACGTTGCTCTAGCTTTCGTTGGCAGTATTTGGTGAAGAGTTAAAGAGTAGCATGATAGCACACGTTGCTCTAGCTTCTGATGGCAGCATTTGATGAAGAGTTAAAGAGTAGAATGATAGCACACGTTGCTCTAGCTTTCGTTGGCAGTATTTGACGAAGAGTTAAAGAGTAGCATGATAGCACACGTTGCTCTAGCTTCTGATGGCAGCATTTGATGAAGAGTTAAAGAGTAGAATGATAGCACACGTTGCTCTAGCTTTCGTTGGCAGTATTTGACGAAGAGTTAAAGAGTAGAATGATAGCACACGTTGCTCTAGCTTCTGATGGCAGCATTTGATGAAGAGTTAAAGAGTAGAATGGCAGCACACGTTGCTCTAGCTTTTGTTGGCAGTATTTGACGAAGAGTTAAAGAGTAGAATGACAGCACACGTTGCTCTAGCTTTCGGTGGCAGTATTTGACGAAGAGTTAAAGAATAGAATGATAGCACACGTTGTTCTAGCTTCTGATGGCAGCATTTGATGAAGAGTGAAAGAGTAGAATGACAGCACACGTTGCTCTAGCTTTTGTTGGCAGTATTTGACGAAGAGTTAAAGAGTAGAATGACAGTTGTTATTATTCCCAGTTATACATTTTTAATCATTTTGTCTATACGGGATATACCAGACGTCAAGGAGGCAACACTTATCTTCGCTGTAGAAACAGGGAAACATGTTCGGCCCGTGTTGTACTTCAGAACGGGATACCAAATTTAACTGTTCCTCATAATCATGAGGAGGACTATGTACAGGTGCAAATTTTAAAATTGAAAACCTCGTTAAGGCGTCGGGCACAGTATGAAAATACTGAACGTGAAACCATGTTTCGTGAAGAAGAGGCACGTTATCCTGAGGCAGCAGCGGCTATTAGTGGTTTTGCGGGCATTCGGTCAACCATGTACAGGAGTAGGAGGCTTGGAACACCGATGATACCTGCTACGATGATTGAGTACTCCGAAACTATTCGTCAACGGCAGTAAGTTAATAAACTGGGTATTGAAGTAAAAGTATTTTCACAAAATATATTTCAGGTGGTATGGACGTTATGGGCGCGATTTGACCCCGGAGGAAAATGACTTATACAGAGGACATGTAACAGGTTCCGATGGCAGCATTTCCGTGATTTTTGCATCAGAAACCCTTTTACAACATGCAAGACAACAAGTTGGTGTCCATCTTCATATGGATGCCACTTTTAAAGTGGTGCCGAGAGCAGGGGAAGCATCACAGCTATTTATCATACACTTGTTGTATGATAATATGGTAATTATTTTTGTATATCATATGTTCATTAATATGATTGTTCCTTTTCCTAAGCTCCTTGTAGCTAAATAGAAAATAATATGAATTATAACAATTTTTCACGTCGTTCAGGCTAAGGAATTTGTGTAAAATAAATGAGTTATTCAAAGATTTACAAAATTCCAGCTTTTATATACTATGTGTATGATACATTTTACATATTATTATTATTATATATTTTATATTTTTTAGACATTTCCCATTATATTTGCTATGATGGAAAGGAAAACGAGGGCAGCATACGACAGTGTCTTTGAATATGTAGCTCGAATGCTAAGAAACACTACAGTCCTCAGTGTGATGGCTGATTATGAAACGGCCATGCGAACTGCCGTAGTTACTTCTTTTCAAGGAGTTAATTTAAAAGGCTGCTGGTTCCATTATGCCAGAGCTGTTTTTAAAAAAGCACAAGAACAAAGTTTATTGCGCGCTGATGTTAGGCAACAAACGAGAATTTTAATACGGGTAGCGATGGTTTTACCATTATTGCCACGGGAATTGTTGAGAAGCGGAGTGGATGTAATCGAAAGCATATCACAAGAGCACAACGTTAATGCGGCAAATTTCATTCGCTATTTGCGGCGGCAATGGTTACCTCTCCAAATCAGTGTGTATGGAGAATACCACCGAACCAATAATGCTGTCGAAGCATTTCATAGGCAACTGTACCGGTAAGCATTATAAATATTTATTTTAATTGTTTATTGCTTCTTCTTCACTTTATTGTAGTGTAATGAGACGACCGCATCCAAATATATGGAGCTTCACGCATAATTTAATTGGCGTAGAACATGCAAAGGCCGTTGATTTCATCAGATTGCAATCTGGCGTTATGCTGCCGCATCAACGCCGACGCCGCTATGTTCATCTGGACCAAAAAATAAGACGAGCAGAAGAACAACTGGCAAATGACGGGAATATTCGCCGATTTTTATTATTTATGAACTACGGCGTACGATCCATAGAGCGTACTCTGAATAATATCCCAGGTAATTTATATTGTATTCTTCTAAAATTAAAATGATTCATCATTTTTTAATTATTACCTATTAGACATGCCAGCACCACTACCACCTCAGCTGCGACAACTAACTCCACCGCCAGCGCAAGTCCGCACACCATCTCCGCTACCAGCACAAGTCCGCACTCCGTCTCCGCCACCAGTACAAGCCCGCACTCCGTCTCCGCCACCAAGAGAAGCCCACACTCCATCTCCGTCACCAACACAAGACCGGACTCCGTCTCCGCCATCAGCACAAGACCGAACTCAGTCTCCGCCACCAAGACAAGCCCGTATACCAACACCACCACCGCGACAACTTGCTCCAACACCACCGCCTGTTTACGCTCTGCCACTTTGCCTTGTTTGCCTGACAAGCACAAGGCAAGTTTTGCTCGTTAATTGCCAGCATTTATGCTTATGCAGACAGTGTGCTGATCAATTTCGTATAAGAGAAAATCCGCATGATGATAATCCTTCAACTCGATGTCCTCTATGTCATTTCCCTATATTAACTGCACCTATTCGGGTGTTTCTATAATTATTCACTTTTCATTATTATTATTCACTGTACATGACAAATTTTGCAACATGTAATTAACCAAATTACATTGCTGCCATCGGAAGCTAGAGCAACGTGTGCTATCATTCTAATCTTCAACTCTTCGTCAAATACTGCCAACGAAAGCTAGAGCAACGTGTGTTGTCATTCTACTCTTTCACTCTTCATCAAATGCTGCCATCAGAAGCTACAGCAACGTGTGCTATCATTCTACTCTTTAACTCTTCGTCAAATACTGCCACCGAAAGCTAGAGCAACGTGTGCTGTCATTCTACTCTTTAACTCTTCGTCAAATACTGCCAACAAAAGCTAGAGCAACGTGTGCTGTCATTCTACTCTTTCACTCTTCATCAAATGCTGACATCAGAACCTAGAGCAACGTGTGCTATCATTCTACTCTTTAACTCTTCGTCAAATACTGCCACCGAAAGCTAGAACAACGTGTGCTGTCATTCTATTCTTTCACTCTTCATCAAATGCTGCCATCAGAAGCTAGAGCAACGTGTGCTATCATTCTACTCTTTAACTCTGCGTCAAATACTGCCACCGAAAGCTAGAGCAACGTGTGCTGTCATTCTACTCTTTAACTCTTCGTCAAATACTGCCAACAAAAGCTAGAGCAACGTGTGCTGTCATTCTACTCTTTCACTCTTCGTCAAATACTGCCAACGAAAGCTAGAGCAACGTGTGCTGTCATTCTACTCTTTCACTCTTCGTCAAATACTGCCAACGAAAGCTAGAGCAACGTGTGCTATCATTCTACTCTTTAACTCTTCATCAAATGCTGCCATCAGAAGCTAGAGCAACGTGTGCTATCATTCTACTCTTTCACTCTTCGTCAAATACTGCCAACGAAAGCTAGAGCAACGTGTGCTGTCATTCTACTCTTTAACTCTTCGTCAAATACTGCCAACAAAAGCTAGAGCAACGTGTGCTGTCATTCTACTCTTTCACTCTTCGTCAAATACTGCCAACAAAGGCTAGAGCAACGTGTGCTGTCATTCTACTCTTTATCTCTTCGTCAAATGCTGCCATCAGAAGCTAGAGCAACGTGTGCTATCATTCTACTCTTTCACTCTTCGTCAAATACTGCCAACGAAAACTAGAGCAACGTGTGCTGTCATTCTACTCTTTAACTCTTCGTCAAATACTGCCAACAAAACCTAGAGCAACGTGTGCTGTCATTCTACTCTTTAACTCTTCGTCAAATGCTGCCATCAGAAGCTAGAGCAACGTGTGCTATCATTCTACTCTTTCACTCTTCGTCAAATACTGCCAACGAAAGCTAGAGCAACGTGTGCTGTCATTCTACTCTTTAACTCTTCGTCAAATACTGCCAACAAAAGCTAAAGCAACGTGTGCTGTCATTCTACTCTTTCACTCTTCATCAAATGCTGCCATCAGAAGCTAGAGCAACGTGTGCTATCATTCTACTCTTTAACTCTTCGTCAAATACTGCCACCGAAAGCTAGAGCAACGTGTGCTGTCATTCTACTCTTTAACTCTTCGTCAAATACTGCCAACAAAAGCTAGAGCAACGTGTGCTGTCATTCTACTCTTTCACTCTTCATCAAATGCTGACATCAGAACCTAGAGCAACGTGTGCTATCATTCTACTCTTTAACTCTTCGTCAAATACTGCCACCGAAAGCTAGAGCAACGTGTGCTGTCATTCTATTCTTTCACTCTTCATCAAATGCTGCCATCAGAAGTTAGAGCAACGTGTGCTATCATTCTACTCTTTAACTCTGCGTCAAATACTGCCACCGAAAGCTAGAGCAACGTGTGCTGTCATTCTACTCTTTAACTCTTCGTCAAATACTGCCAACAAAAGCTAGAGCAACGTGTGCTGTCATTCTACTCTTTCACTCTTCATCAAATGCTGCCATCAGAAGCTAGAGCAACGTGTGCTATCATGCTACTCTTTGATTCTACACCAACTACAACCGTGCAAGTCTACCACGTTATATTGTGTTACAGCGTGCAACATTATTACTTGTTTTATACAATGGATTTTTACAACTGTACTTCATACGCATACGCTTCATTTCTTCGTATCTTATGCTGAAATTCAACTTAATAAGGCTATTAGTTTAAGTCGTACAATCCTTAGGTAAGAATTAAAGAAAAAGTTAAATTATTTAATATGATCATTTTATATTCTGACAGCTATTATGGACGTTCGCAGAACTGAGAGATGCACAAGAAAGACTACGTAAATTTATTATGAATCATGGTAAAATCTTATTCGCAAACCAGTAGAAAGAAGAAAACTAGCAACAAATGTGACAATAATGGATTGTATTGTAGAAATATAGTCTTACTATTAGGAGTCGCCACTGATAACACAAGGTAGCACTAAAATGCGAATAGTTGGGAAAACACTGGATTTCACTGCATCTCACAGCATTAGTTTATAGAGTTTATCTATCAATTTAATATTGTTTCCGTAAATTCTAGCGAGATGTAGTATATAAAATATGTTTATTACATTGGGAGATATTTATTAATATATTTAATTGGTGTTACAGTGCGGCCTGTGGTTAAATTTATTCTATAACTATTTATTTTTTGCAGATCAATCATTGTACAATCTAAAATTATTCTAACGTTCTTAAATTTTTAAAAAACGTATTGATATATTTAAAATTTGCTGTTGTCGTTCTCTAAAATAAAAATAAATGGTTTTAATGTTAAAGACAAAATCAGTACGAAACATATGTTCTATATAGTATTATTAGGTCACGTATTACGGTAAATAATAGAAAAAAATAAAAATGCTTTTACTATAATTTTATTGTTCTTTTCAAAAGCAAACCAAGTCACTAGTTAAACGTTAAATCAATTATTTTATTACTGGAATTTAAAGATAGATCGCATAAATTTTAGTTAATATTCAAATTGTTTATCATTACAAGTGTCTGAAAATCAGTACGAATAGTCACTCCAATGTACGAGCATTACCATTAATATAAGATATATTGAAAATTATGGAAAAGTACTTCAAATGAATTGTTTGTTTTCAATTTTAATAACAAAAAAATAATAATTTTCGTCTTTCTGAAATTTTAGATGTGGTCAAAATATCAGATGTTTTTTGTAGGCATTCTTGTAAATATAAAAATATTTATTTTCTTTTACCGCTGAATGATAATTAAATAAGTATCTCCTCCTATTACCACTTACAACACTATTATTTATATTTCTAAGTATAAAATGCACTACATAATACATACATGAACTAAAATCATACGAAAAACTTCGTCGATTAATAAATAGTGCAGGGATATTTCAGAACTTAAATAATTACTGTACAGTGATACAAAAGAATTATACTAGTTAAATTTTGAAGAAAATATTTACACTCCTATGCTTTTACTATGCGCATCGACCTTATACACTAGTGTATAAAGGTCAATGAACATGCGACATCTACAATGTTTTCCCTACTATTTTGTTGTCACCAGATGTTAGCTACTTTGTTGGCGACTCCCAATTGGATTCAAAATCAGTTATGTAATTTCATTATAACTAGACCTAGAATTACATGCATGTAAAAAACATATATGCATAAAATGTGTTAAAAATATGCAGAAATATTATGAAATAATGCAAAAATATGCCAAAATAATGTACATGTAAACAAAGGCATGTAACTGTAAAAATATACTGGTTAACGGTTTACCCACATTGACAACATTATAAAAATAAGGGTTTTAATTCGAAAACCGGTTTTTAAAAACTAGAAACCGGTTTAAACCAGTTCATATATCGGCTGATAAAAAAATATTAAAAAAAATAAATAAAAATAAGCAATCATGTTTCGTGCTGCATTCAACGTCAAACATGAATATTTACAAAAATTCCCATAATATACTTTCAGAGAAACGTAGGTCATTTTTTAATAGTAAACCTGCCCAAAGCTCTCTAACAAACTACCTACTGTTATGACACTTCAATAAAATGTAAATTGTCATGACTCCTATGGAAATAAAAAATGTAACAAATATAAATAAATCTATATCATAATATATTTAAAAAAATCGCACTAAATGTTATTAAAGTAAAGATTAATGTCCGCTTAAACCGGTTTATTATTTGTTCCGGTATTTTCGGTTTTAAAAATATCGGATAAAATTACTGTTAAAGTTCACAATTTTCGTTCAAAATACCGGTTACTGATTTTTTTTAACTGGTTAGTAGATCTGATGTAACTTACATCAAGAAATATAATATTACATACCTACCAGATCAAACAATTAGCTAAGAAAACCATCAGACTAGCGTTTCGTGTGCTGTCCAACAAACAGGGTTGAGAAGCTTAAATAATATTGTTGAAAATTTTCTGCAAATGGGTCAGTAATTATGGCCTTCAATAGCAAAAGGGAATAAGGGTAATTTGTAAAAAATTGACTTCGGTAACTGAAACTATTCAACCGGGCGAGAGTGCACGCGCAGCCGCTACTGTCAAAATAAAAACTGCATGAAACAGATGCTGTCAACGAGAATTGAAGGTGACAGCTAGAAACTGAGATATAGAATAAAACAAAAACAAAGGACAACATGGAATACTCTAAATTGAAACATACAAAAAAAGAGAGAGGTACGTAACAGAACAAATGATTCTAAGCCGAAATTAAATGTAAGCAAAATTATAAACAGCTTGACATTTTTAGGTTCTGAGGAATTGATAAGAAAGATTTATAAGAATGAGTAAAATGAAACCGTAACAACTCTTTAAATTCTCTGGGCGCCCCTGGATAATGGGTCTTCTGATTTTTATAAAACTTATTCTCAATGTAAATGTCAAATATATGTATTTCTTTAAGATTGAATTTTATCTGTCTAGCGATATCTTTATTCAGAATAAATGTGCTGATTTATATTGTAAAATTTTATTAGTAAAAATGTTTATATTACCAGCTTCTGCGTTATTAAAATTCCTCTATAAACAAATTTTATGTACAGTGTGAATACTAGAACCTTGACATAGGGAATTTTTGCTATTTTCATCTATGCCGCTAAATATGATGGGGTGTATGTGGTACGGTTGATTAGATTATTTAATTTTGCATCTACTGATATTAAATATTATTGAGTATGAGCTTACTTAATTGAAATAATTGATGAAATGAATTGTAATAGGAAAGTTGGGGAGTGATGTGAAAAATCACCACAGTCTTATTCACACAGTTCTTTATTTTGAAAACATTACTCCCCAACTTTCCTATTATATTTTCGCACTTGGGTGTACACCAATATCAAATGAATTGTATTTTGACATTTGTCGTTTTTGTGTAATTAGAAATTTTCGAACAAAATGCTCCATAACCGAGTGGATAAGATAATGGCTGCATAAATAATACTCATTGGGTAGTCGGAGATCGAGCCGCATTGTAACATTTATTCAAAAAAATTGATTACAGCAAACGGATCATTTTTTGTTAATTCCAAACCTTGTGTCAAAATCACTAGTAATAAAATTTTTGTTGTACCAACAACTGAAGTTGATTATTACAAAATCAATAATATTTTGATATATTATTTTATCATTATTGTGGAAAAGACTTCTAAAAGTAATCAAATAATTCCTTTGAGTTCAACAAATGTAGTCATATGTTCGTTGATTATCTCAACTATTTCTACTATTCATTCTGTACATAATAATTTCAAATAAAAAAGTTATTTTTATATTACTTTGATACAAATATCCGATTCAAGGTTTAAATATGTATATTATTTATTGTACATTACTTTTACTGGTATATCAACATAAATGATGCTTTCTGTAAAATATGACGCGGCAAATAATTGCATTAAAGATCGAAAGTAAAGACATCTGTAGTCTACTAGCTGTACCAGTTTGGACGGCGTGGCACTGGGAGTGGGGGGGATATCGAAAGTAGAGACATCTGTAGTCTAGTAGCTGTACCAGTTTGGACGGCGTGGCACTGGGAGTGGGGGTAACTTTGGACGGCGTGGCACTGCAGAGTAATTAGACGGGGTGGGATTGGACGGCGTGGAACGCCTGGTTTTGGATCCGCGTGGCATTAGTGTATTTGGACGGCGTGGCACTGGGAGTGGGGGTAACTTTGGACGGCGTGGCACTGGATAGTAATTGGACAGGGTGGGATTGGACGGCGTGGAATGCTTCGACCAGTGGCACTTAACATGTTTCCTTTAATATTATGTTCCGTAACGCAACCGGTCCGACTAGGTTTGTGGTTTACTGTTCCGTAAGTCCTGAAATTCATTTACCGGTTTCTATTCGGAACGCGGTTCCTGAAAAACGTTGGTAAAAAGTCGGACCACAGCGACCACGAAATATTCCTGGTTTTCCTGGTTTATTTATAACAAAAGAACAGTTTGACATTTAACGTCATTAAATATTGTGTTATTGTATGCACCGCAAGTGATAAATAACTATTATGGATGTAAGTATAAATTCAGTATTTAATATTTAGGCTCTTACATTATTTTGTTTTCTTTTTAGCCATTAATCTATAAGTGCAACTATTGCAAAAATAATTTAGGAACCTTGGATGTTCTGTTCATTCTGAAATTTTCACGAAATTCACTATGTGAATATTTATCTACTACAGTTGTTATAAAATCCTTTATCCGTGGTTTATGAACATGTATGTCCTGTACTACTATTATATAAAAAATAAATGAATAATTGGCAAAACTGTGAAAATATTGATAGTTATCCATGAAATGAATAATTGAATAGTGAGTATAAAATAGAGTTGTCAAATATAATTAATAAATTTGTTCAAGAAATGTATTTAAAGCTAATCGATTAATAAATGTATTAATCCATTAAAAGTTATTGAATTATCCCATAACAGGTTATGGGCCCAGACTACGAAGAATAAGAACCAGTTTATATATATTATTGTGACAATTTTCTGAAATTAGGATGTCAAGCGTAGCAATAAATGTGCCTGTATTATCAGGAAACAATTTTAATAATTGGAAATTTCGAATAATGTCTGTATTAGAGAAGGAACAAATTAAAAATGTAATAACTGAAGAGCCTCCAGTAGATGAAGCTAATAAGAAATCTTACTTAATAAAGGATGCAAAAGCTAAAGCGCTTATAATACAAGGAGTGTCTGATAAACATTTAGACATAATTAAAGATGCCAAGTCAGCTAAAGAAATGCTTAATGCGCTTCAAGGAATTTTTGTCCGATCCAGTGCTTTCTCAAAGTTAACACTTTGGAGAAAATTAATAAATTTAAAATGTGATCGACATTGTAATTTAGAAGATCATTTCTTAAAATTTGACTCAATTATTCGCGAATTAGAAGAACTTGGCTCCAAAATTGATGAAACTGATCGAATATGTCATCTATTACTTACATTGACGAAAGAATATGATGTTGTAATAACTGCGTTAGAAACACTTCCAGACATCAAAATGGATTTTGTAAAGGCAAGATTGTTAGATGAAGAAACAAAATTACGATCCAAAGGGACCAATAATAGCAAAGAATGTCAAGATGAAGTAAGCTTCAAATCTTCAGGTTTTGGTTGTTATAACTGTGGCGATAAAATACACTTTGTCGCACAATGCCCAAAAAGAAAAGGAATGTTTCGTGGAAATAGCAGAGGAACAAGAAGAAATTATAGAAATTATAATCGCGGTTACATGAACCAAGGTACCAGACAAATTGAAGAAAAGGCAAATGCATCGTCCGACATTACGTTTGTTGCTTTAAATGTTCAAGAAGAACAAATAAGTATAAATAACGATGATATGTTCATTATGGACTCAGGTGCAAGTAATCATTTAGTTAAAGAAGAATTAGAAAATTTCATGAATGATGTTCAAAATTTAGAACATGAGGTAATAATTCATATAACGAATGGTGCCACAATGAAAGCGAAGAAAAAGGGTAATTTACGAGTATTCTGCCAAGGTAAAGTAATAAATATAGAAGCACTAATTGTACCTGAACTGAAGCACAATTTGCTATCAGTAAGCAAACTATCTTCTAAAGTTAGTAATGTATTGATTATCAAAAACCAAATGATAATTAATGGTCAAGGATTTAAAATATTGTGCGAGAGAGTAAGAAATCTTTATTTACTTAGAGCTAAAATTATAAAAAATGAAGAATGTAATGTTAGTAGATCTTTAGAAATAGATAACTTATGGCATCGCCGTTTAGGTCATCTCGGAAAAGAAGGACTTCGCCAGTTAGGATTGCCGTATACAAGAGAGAAATGTGAAGCATGTATTGAAGGAAAAGCTAAAAGACTACCTTTCTATCAACACAAGAAATCTACTACCCACATTGGTGAGTTATTACATTCTGATGTCTGTGGACCTGTTGATCCAATTACACAAAATTATGAAAAATATTTTCAAGTTATAGTAGACGACTTTTCACAATTTGTAGTAATTAATTTATTGAAGACAAAAGATGAAGCAGAAGAAAATTTAGTAAACTTTATTACACAATTAGAAAGACAACACGGAACACTAGTGAAAAGATTAAGATTGGATAATGGAGGAGAAGTTACATCTAATAATTTTAAAAATTTTGCAAGAAAGAAAGGAATAAAATTAGAATACACAATGAGTTACTCTCCACAGATGAATGGTAAATCGGAACGAATGATACAAACGTTACTCAGTCGTGTGAGGACAAAATTGATTGATTCTGGTATTCCTAAGTATTTATGGGGTGATGCTTTGAAATGTTCAGCATATGAGCTAAATAGATCACCGACAAGTACTTTAGAAATCGGGAAACCCCATCATTGTTATGGAATGGACGACAAGATATTTCTAAAATGAAAATATTTGGATGTCGAGCATGGTATACCCGATTGCCAAAAGGAAAGAATCTAGAATCCAGAGCCGAATGAGGAGTAATGATAGGATATTGTGGTGGGGGATATAGGCTGTGGATACCAGAAGAAGAAAGAATAATACGATCAAGAGACGTAATATTTGATGAGAACGTCATGGAATTTAAGAATCGAATAATTATAAATCAAGAATTAAATGAAGAAAAAGATTTGCAAGATAAGAATAAAGAACAAGAAGCAAATAAAGAAAAGGATACAGAAAAGATACAAGAAATCAAGAACATAACAACATCAAGAAGAGAAATCAGAACTCCGAATCATTTGAAAGATTTTGAATTATATACAGCATACTGTATGTTATCAACGAATAATGAACCCGAAACATATGAAGAAGCCATTAAATCTGAAGTATGGAGGAAGGCAATTAAAAACGAAATAGATTCTCAAGAAAAAATAGGAACCTGGACTCCTGTAGAAGATATTAAAGATGAAGTAGCAATAGACACGAAATGGGTTTTTAAGAAAAAAGAAGATGGAACATATAAGGCAAGGTTAGTGGCCAAAGGCTTTCAGCAATGACCACTCTACGTATATTATTATCATTCGTTGTACGCAATGATTGGCCATTAAAACAAATTGATGTACCTACTGCCTTTCTAAATGGAACTTTAAAAAATGAAGTTTATATCAAGAAACCAAAAGGGGTTCAAGCAAAAAGCGAATTTATGAAATTAAATCGTGCCTTGTATGGTCTCAGAATATCACCAAAATGTTGGAATGATAAATTCAATGAAGTTATGGAACAAAACGGCTTTCAACGATCGAAATACGATTTTTGCTTATACTTTTCTAAAGACATTTATCTCTTACTTTTTGTAGATGATGCACTTATCACAGGTTGTGCTGAAAAGGTAAATAATATTATATCAATTCTCTATAAGGAATTCAAAGTTTAAGAATTTAGGAAATGCGAAATGTTTTCTTGGTATGCAATTTACTCGAACTGATGCTGGAATAAAAATACAACAGACTAAAATTATTGACCGATTGATACAAAATTTTAATATGGAACAATGTCGCAGCATAGCAACTCCAATGGAAGTTGGATTTCAAATTGACGAAAATAATTTAAATACAACAGTTCCTTATCGTCATTTAGTGTGCAGTTTGTTGTACATAGCAGTAACTACAAGACCAGATCTATGTTTTGCAGTATCATTGCTAAGTCGAGTATTGGATAAACCATCTGACCAGACTTGGAAAGCAGCTAACCGAGTATTAAGATATCTCAGTAGTACAAGAGATTTTGGTTTGAATTACACAAAAACTGAAATGACAAGACTAGAAGCCTATTCTGATGCAGATTGGGCAGGGGATAAATCTACAAGAAAGAGTGTCAGTGGTTTTATAGCTTTCTTTGGAGGAAATCCTATTGCATGGTTCTCAAAGAAGCAGAGTTGTATTGCTCTTTCAACCATGGAAGCTGAGTACTGCGCTGCATCCTCAGCAGCTCAAGAAATATTAAATTTATTAGGTATCTTATCAGAATTTGGTAATTACTCTAATGGAAAAACAATTATTAAAATTGATAATTGTAGTGCAATATCTATGGTTAAAACTTTTGAAAATTCCCAAAGAAGCAAACACATTGATATTAGATATCATTTTATTAAAGAATTGTATCAAAACGGAATCATTGATGTAGAATATGTAAATACAAATAATAATATTGCTGATTTATTTACAAAAGTTTTGCCCAAAGATAAATTTATTACATTAAGAAATTTGACATTAAATATTGATAAAATTGGTAATTATTATTAATAATATGTATTATGTTTAACAATCAATATTTACTTAGTACGATTGTATTATTTTATTTAATATAAATCGAGGGGGCGTGTGAAAATATTGATAGTTATCCATGAAATGAATAATTGAATAGTGAGTATAAAATAGAGTTGTCAAATATAATTAATAAATTTGTTCAAGAAATGTATTTAAAGCTAATCGATTAATAAATGTATTAATCCATTAAAAGCTATTGAATTATCCCATAACAGACCAGTGAAAACAATATAACTTACTTCTTCTTTCTTCTTCAGAATCAGAACTAGATTCAGATGAATAAATGAATTCATTAATTGTAATAAATTCTGAAATATCATTGTTATATTCTACGTTATCGTCTAGATTCATTTTTTACAATGTCAATTTTAAAATGTCATAATGACTTATGTCAAATGTCATAATAACTGATGTCAAAGTGTCCCGAAATGGGTAAATATATTCAGGAACCCTGGTTCAACCAGGATCATGATCCTGGTTTTTTTGGTTGAGTTACGGAACATACTATGTAAACCACCATTTTTTTTTCAAATTTATGAAAAATTCTTAATACGTTTTTAGTACGTGTTATACATACCCTTACAGTCTGATCCATAAGTACAGAAATACCTGTGTATATTCTAATTTCTGATTGTAAATATATATTTTTTTTATTGATATTTATTCTACTTTACTTTGTTTATAAAAGTTCCTCAATTCATAGATCTCATAGAGAGATACCTATATTTTTGCCCAAAAATAGTGTATATTGGTAGTAATTTAACATACGAGAAAAGTAACCTAATTTGCGTTTGCAATTCCACGTGTGATAAAGTTCAAGAGATTACAAAAAATATGTAAAAATGCTCGATTATTGTACTTTGAACTGTAAAGATAGTAATGAAATATGATAAAATGATAACAAGGTTAAAATTTTAAATTTCATCTCGGAAACTATAACAGCTACGACTTCGATTAAATGACAGTTATTGTATGCATCCGGGGGCCTCTTTAACGGTGTTTTGTTGTCCCAAAATTCCCCATAAGTCATGAGAAAATGGGGGAAAACTGATTTTGGTTCATTTATTCTTCCACAAATAATTCAATAGGTGAATATTCGGCAAAATGTTGCAAATAAAGAAGTTAAATAATTTTATTGTCTAGTCAATAGCACAGTGGCGGAACTAGAGGAAAAATGTTAGGTGGGCCACGCGGTGGGCACCGGAAAATCTTGGTGGGCCGTGCCATTGTTATATACCGAGTGTCTACTTTAATTTCTGAACATAGGAAATTCAATGTTACTTTTTTCATTTTTCAATATTTCTTTATTACCTATTAATTTAGAACAAACTGTGAGATATGTATTTGTTTAGAAATAAAAACTGCATCCAATGAGGCAAAAAGAATTGGCCAAATGCCCTTATATATTTAAAAAATAATAAATAATTTTTACAATATTCAAGCAATTTTCAGTAAGTGTCATGGAAACTGAACGACAGGTTTAAATTTTTTTGAAGTTGGCGCGAAAGAATCTATAATGTTACTTTTACTCATTTTAACTAGCACTAATCATCAAAACTCACATAAACTGCTTGTTCTGAAAGACACGAAAACTACATGTGCACTGATCTATTGTAGATGTAGTGGCAGATATGAAGACGGTCAGTTGACATCAATTATAAATCAAATCGGCATGCTTTGTAAAAGCGCGCGGCAATGACTATCACAAGTTTCTACGTAAAAGAGCGGCCTCATCAATCGGCTTAGCCCTTAGCGCAATTCTTTGGTTATACCTACAAGCACTACCACCGTGCAGACACAATAATTCAATAATACCAATTAAATATTTCAAGACAAAGATTACGCCGTCTTTTTCTTTTTAGAAATTTTTAGAAAAATTACAGTAATAATGGTATTATATATTTTATTGATGCCTGCATTGTTTACGGGTGGGCACGAGGGTGGTCCAACACTTTTAAAGGTGGGCACCGGCCCACCCTGGCCCACCTATAGTTCCGCCACTGCAATAGCATATGCAGAAAGTTTTTTTAGGGGCAAAATTTTCAAACATAGGTTATACAAACATATGATTTTTTAAAATGAAAGCCGTATTTGATTTTAGACTTAACATTTTTTTATCGTTTGCATTTAGACCATAAACAATAAATATATATTTTTTTATTTGTCATTTTTTATCTATTGCTCTTTCATGACCGATGTTGTCTCCCTGTACTAGTCATATGCATCTAATTTCTTCTTAGGCTCATTTTTATTTTTCGACCCTGCTGTAATAAGAGGTGTCCATTTTTTTAGATTATATTACATTATTACATACTTTTTTTCTTTTCTTCTAGGTTTCTGTAAATAATATTATTTCTGATTTTTTGAATTCATGAATTATCTGCGAAAAGTGGCTGAAATTGAATAAGTGATCGGGATATCGCTTGGTTATTTGCATTATGAATATAGGCGGTACGGACGTTTGCAGTAAAAGACTTATGCCCAGTTTCATGGAAAATAGTTAAATGGAGAAATTCTGGATTAATTTTAACCTACGTTTATAAGTAAAATGAGTTTCAAGAAATAGTCTCCAAAATTTTAACCCCGACTTAGTAAACTACGTTATTATTAAATATAAGAATTTTTTTAATTTTCTACCGATCTGCATTATTACGTTTATACGGGGTGAATACTGAAAACCTTGACATAGGGAAATAACATGGGAAAACAGTTTTTTGCTGTTTCCATGTGTCCCGCTAAATAAAATCGGGTGTATATGGTATCGTTAGTTAGATTACTTAATTTTGCATCTAATAAAACTAAATGTTGTGTAATAAGGCCTTTTCTAACTGAAATATTTGATAAAATAAATTGTATTTTGAAGGTTATCCTTCATATTTTTGAATAAGAAACGTCAAAAACAATATGCTCCATAGCCGAGTGGATACGAGGGCTGTTTCATAACATAAATAATCTACAAGACCTGGTTCGAGACCACCTCAGCCCTACTTTTTTTTAATTAAATTATGCTTAAAATATCTTTATTATATCAGACTATTTTAATAAAGCAATATTCATATTTTTATAAATAAAAAAATCCAAATATTTAATAGAATTATTATTTGCTGTCTGTCAAACTTAACAATTAATTCGAATTTAGTTTTTGGTGTATAATTTTGTATTTCATGTTTCGAAACATGATATTTTAAGTATAATTTAAATTAAAAAAAAATAGGGTCGAAGTGGTCTCGAACCAGGTTTTGTAGATTATTTATGTTATGAAACAGCCCTCGTATCCACTCGGCTATGGAGCATTTTGTTTTTGACGTTTCTTATTCGAAAATATGAAGGATAACCTTCAAAATACAATTTATTTTATCAAATATTTCAGTTAGAATAGGCCATATTACACAACATTTGGTTTTATTAGATGCAAAATTAAGTATTCTAACTAACGATACCATATACACCCGATTTTATTTAGCGGGACAGATGGAAACAGCAAAAAACTGTTTTCCCATGTTATTTCCATATGTCAAGGTTTTCAGTATTCACCCTGTATATAACTTCTAGCTACATAGAATAAAATATATAAATTATAATAATTTCACATATCGTTTAGGTTGATGAATTTGTATAAAAAAGAGGAGTTATTCAAGATGTAAGTTTAAAAGATAAAATAAGTAAATATGAAGTACTTTTTTTTTATATTTTGATTACTCCCTACTGTTATATTAAAAAACAGTACGCAAACATATTGGAATATGAGTATATTTTTTATTTTCATATTCGAAGAGTGTATATTATCAAGAGTAATAAAGCAAGTGATGAGCTTATTGTCACAAATGTTAATCCCAACAACGAAAATTAATAAGAGTGGCATTTTCTAAATATTTTTAAGGGAATAGTCTAGCTGCAGCAAAAGTGTCGTTCGTACTTTTCTAAAATCTTATTTTGATTTGATTGATTTTTGTGCATCTTTAATGCAGATGGAGAGTAGTGCAAGCAATCGTTGCTTTGTTATTATATTTATTATATTATTTGTTATTAATATAAATACACCATAAAAAAATAATTTCATAGTACATATAAATTCCTTATTGTTACAGATTTTATTCGATAGGTACATAAATATAAACATGTACATCATGTTTTTGTTTTGCAAGTCATTCTTCTGATATGGCTCAATTTCTGGTATTTTTATCGTTTCTTCTTCTCTATCTTTCCTATAAACGATTTAAAATAAATATATAATGTTAAAGAATAATAATTACTACTTACATGTAACGTCTCTCTAATTTTTTGTCTGTACCGAGGTTCTGTTGAATTTTCTTTGAGGTAATTTATGGTTTTCTTTTAAAGACTACAAAACAATGTAATAATGTTTGAAGCATAAATTATTATAAATACTTATATGGAATACAATCGCTAGGTAAAAAATATTGTGTATAAATGTCCATGAACGGTGATATGTGCTTTCCAATTTTTAATGCGATTTTCCACTTATTTTTCAATATTTCTCTTTTTTGGAAATAATGAAGAGATATGTCAACACTTGCAAACAAATACAGAACAATATCTCTTCCACTTGCTGGTCATTTTTGGTTGTTGTTTACTTATAACTAGAGATGGGATTTTAGGTTTTAAAATTTGCAAAAATAGGTACCTAAATAGGTTTAAAAAATTCTTGTTTTAGGTACCAAATTTTTAGATTTAGGTACGAAAAATTATTTTTAGGTTAAAATTTTTTAATAATTTTATAGATCTTTTGTAAATATAACATAAATAAACATTTATTATTAAATAAATTTAATTATTTTTATAATTCTAGAGACATACCTACGCATTTAGATATAGATTTTTTAAGAATTCCAGCTCGATTTAAAATTAAAAATCACATTTGCAATCTTTTTCGTATTTCAATCTGATTTATTTTTATAACTATAACAAACTAATATTTTCTCAATATTTTATACATTAAGATTGTGTCGCTTGTCTGTTAGTACATTTTTATAAAGAGAAAATGACCGCTCTACGTCACAAGATGTTATGGGGGCGTATTTAAAGTTGTTGGCTTCCTTCGTGGATAAATTTTCTGGCATATCTATATCCTCTCCCATAAATATTTTACATAAAGTATCCATAATATGAAATCCAGGATTTTTGTTTAGGACCTGAATCATTTTAACTGAACAATGTGTGCTATCCTTCCTTCACATGATTTATTTTTTCTCGTAATGTATTAAATATTTTCATAGACTACATTAGTGAAGTTCCTACAGATTCTATTCTAGCTTTGTGATGGTTTCACTAATTGTTTGAAAATTATTCTATATATAATTTAAATCTCGTTCAATTGTTGACTTTGCAAATCATTCTTGAACTTTTCTCACGCTTACAGCTTCTTCAACTTTAAACTCCATTACAACGTTAAGTTTAGAAAACCATACGATACATAAAATTTAATAATTTTAAAATAAATACCTTTTTAACATCATCTAAATGTTTCGCATAAAATATAGCTGCATTGCAAAACGAATATAACTGCAGTACGCCACACCAATGTTGGTAACTGTGCGCGATGAAAATATTTGCACAAGATCAAGACTGCCAACCTCAAAATTACAATAGTTATTTGTATATCAAGTGCTGAAAGTCTATCTTTGTCGAACCAAAACGAAAGTTGGAGCCTGAGCGAAGCGTTGCAATGTTTGACTTTCAATACGTGTTATACACACTATTTTTTCTACTCCTGCAAGATAAAAAATAAGGAAATAAAAAATTATTTTTTAAATGTAATGTGACATTTATTGCAAATTTTGTATTTGTGATGCGTATCCATGGCAGCAACAATGCGACAAACATTTATTAGTGCTGCAAGGTTTTGCAGCACACAGTGTTGCAAAGAGTCACTTTCAACATAAAAAACAAACCAGAATATTGTATTTTCAAAGCAGGAGTAGAAAAATATTTGTAAATGTGTGAGAATTAAAAAATTAAAAAAAAAATCGTTTGGAAGTCATGATTTAGGTAAATAAAAATATGATTTAGGTTTTAAATATGGTAAATTAGGTCAATTTAAAAAAAAAACATTATTTTAGGTAAAATAGGTGAAATTATATTGGGCTCAAATGAAAGCATTTTCCTCAAAACGGATTTTGGTCTATGACATATAAAAATAGTACTCACGTAGAAAAAAAGGTAAAAACACTAAAATCCCATGTCTACTTATAACCCTATGTGACAGTGCAACGTTTTCCCTACGTCTTAGATGTTTTATTTTGCCACCAGATGTCAGACACTTTGTTGGCTCTTGCCAATAGTGGCAATCAATTATTTCCACTTATTGGTACAACATTTTTAGGCGTTGTGATCGGCTGATTTTTATATGAACAGGCCTGGATACGGCCAGCGAGCAATCGGTCGGAATAATTATAAAATAATATATAATATAATAGTTATATATGGTACAAGTGTGTTACATTACAGATAAGTTATGTGGGAAAAGTTTAGCTCACGAGGCCGTTAGTCCAAGTGTGGTATTTTTTCAAGTGACTTAGGTAATTAACACACGTGTGCCATACAACATTTTATCCAACACATTTTAATCATTGATATAAAATACATACAAAATTTTTGACAGATAGAATTTCGAAATGACATTTAGGAACAAAATAGTGTAGAGAAGGTTTTATAACGTAGTTACTATGATACGAACCAAAAAACAGTGAGCTAATATATTTAGTTCACTAGTGACTTATGAGCTACTTTATTTATCTAAAAACAGCATACTTATATCGTTATAATTACACGATGTTGGATAAAAAATATTTATTATTTGTATGATTTAATGTTATCGAACTATTTGTTCATTTATTTTCTTTTATTCTCAACAAATTATAGTTATTTTTTGGTATAAATGTAATACATTACAAATAAGTTCGTGAGAAATGTTTAGTTCATGAGGGCGTTCGGCCAAGCGGGGTATTTTTCTCAAGTGACTTAGGTAATTAACACACATGTGCCATACATTTTATACCTTTTAATCATTGATATAATATATAAAATAAATTAATTGTGAAAATTTCACTTCACTCGCTACTGCGCACAGTGGTTCAGTTTATTCCTATTTTATTAATGTTATGTAAAACTACATGGTATTTAAAGGATCTTGACTCAAGCATTTAGTTATTGGCCTATGTACATGTGATTTTACATTTTGTTTACACATAGTTAATCATGTGTAGCGTGCAGGAATTTTATTACATTTTCGGTGGTACTTTTGTCATTGGATACGATTTCTTTGAGTGTGTTTGATATTTTGTGTTGCTGTTGCGGTTATTAAATGTTAAAATGTTAAGTTGTGTTACACTCTTCGCATTGGGATGGTTCTGTACGTTATATTAGATGTTGGGGTTTAATTTTAATATGCCCCATTCTTAATCTATTGGTGAAGAAAAAAGTTATATTTTTAATCTTTAAAAAAAAAACGTTTTGAAATTAACATGGATTACATTTTGTGATACCTGGTTACCTACGAATACAATAGGTACACAATATTATCTAGGAACTCATCATCTGAAGAAACTCTTTCGTACTATTCGAACTACAAATATATGGAATAAAAGTAACTATAGTAACCACTATTAATTACAAAAATACTTACATTTGAAGCAAAAAATAATAATTATCAATTATAACCTCTCGATATTTAACTACATAAATGTAGAAATGTCATTTTAATTTAAGGTTACAATCTTACAATTTAACTCCATCGTATTACACGAGTTATCTTAACGCATTTAAACCGATATTCAGTTTAACACTTATGAAACCTATTTTCAAATTTAATCTAGAGTTAATAAATTTAATTCGAGTTAACTCACATTCATGAAACCGGTCATTATTGATTTATATTTCCTAACTTCGGCGTCTTGCTTTAGATCAATTAAAAAATCATGGACTGCAAAATTTTTCTTTGTATGTACAACACGATTATGGCATTTTGACAGAAACGAGAATGTTGTATCAATTTCACATAAATTTCATATCTTCTGAGGACATACGTACGTGAAAAATTGAATATTGAAATGAATAAGACAGGATCGTTTTTTCACATGAATGAAGTTCTTATTCTTTATAAAACAAATGAAAATAGATTTTATATTTATTTTTATTGCCAGTAAACACGATAGAAAATAATAGAAATGAATTTCGCACAGCTGAAACGAGAGAATAATAACATAAAATAAAGAAGTATCAGTATTTAGCACTTGCTATTAATATAATCGTACATATTTTATCTAAATAAAATTGTTGTTAATAATTTCTTGTTATCTACAATGTATGCTTGCAAAAGATCATGTAATTTAATAATAATAATGTTATACAAATTAAATTACAAAAAAATATAAATCGGATAATTCAATGACTTTTTGTATTATTTAATATCTTATGTAACCTTAGAGTTTATTAATAGTATGTTTTGTAAAACACGAATTTTCTATATAATGTTGGCAACCAAAGTTGAGCTGTGCGACAGGAAATGATTTAATTGAATGTCATGAAACATAGCCGGCACATCATTTTAAATCGAATTGTTGTTTTTCATTAGAAAACACTTTAATCTGTTACATTTTGCTTCGTCTTTACAGTGGTATACTATTTTTTGTAACATACTTATTATTAATTTCTTTATTAAAGCTATTTGTCAGCAGACGTGATTTGTTTTTATATTAAAAAATCATAATTATTTCCATGATTGCAATCACGGTCGATGCTGTTGTTTTGTGGTAACAATGAGTTCAAGTAGGAGTGACGGTGAAATATTTAATGATGGGTATTTACGGGTACAAAAGTATTTTCTATGTTTACGTGTAAAAAATGCGTAAAAATGTAAAATAAGTAAAAACGTAGATAACGTAAATTTGTAGTCTTAAAAGTCATCTCATATCAAATATCAATATTCTTTGATTATCTTAGCAATAACCTTTCTGAAACTGTTTTTAAATTATAAAATATAGGCTCGTTTACTAGCGATTTTTACTTACTTACTTAATTCTGGGCCTCTTATACCTTACGGTGTCGAGGCATTTGGGACTACAAAACAATGTCCCTCGGTCACGCGCCAGTCTTTCTGCTTCCAATTCGTGTTTCTCCTGGTTAAAGCTTTCCCCACTTCACTGTTCCAAGTTCTTGGTGGTCTACCTCGTTTTCGTTTTTGGTCAATTTCCATCTTCCAGATCTTCTTCACTTTTCTATTGTCACTCATTCGCACCATATGTCCGAACCACATCAATTGTTTCGTCTCTAGTTTTTCCAGCCCCGGCTCGACTTCACACCATTCGCGTATCACTTCGTTTCTTACTGGTTCCCGTCTCGTCACTCCAACCGCTGCACGTAAGTATTTCATCTCACTCGCCTGAATTTTACTTTTGGTTCGATCATTTAGAGCCCACGTTTCTCCACTATACAGAAGGACCGGCTGATATATTGTTTTGTAGATTTTTATTTTTGTGGGCAAGCTCACCTCCTTCTTTCTAATAAATGCTTTATTCAGCTCATAAAACAATTTCGTTGCATTAGTTATCCTGTAATTTATCTCCGATTCCATCTCGCCTTGTGAGTTTATTTTTGCACCCAGATATTTAAATTCCGTGACTTGTTTCACACTTATACCATTTAAGTTGACGTGTAAATTTTCTTGGGTTTTTGAGAAAAGTAGCAGTTCCGTTTTCTCGATATTAATTTTCATTCCGAATTTTTCCAGACATTCATTCCATACATCTAAATTATTTTGCATATCCCTTTCCGTTTTCGCCATAATTACCAGGTCATCAGCATAAATCAATCCCGATAGTATCACTTGTTCTAGTTTATATGTGCTAATTCTTGTTTTCTTAATTTTTTCCTTACATTTATGGCGAATAACAAGCCCTGAAGAAAATATAATAAAATTTATATAGGTTTAATGAAAGAAATTCAAAATCAGCTGGTATAACTGCAACAGCAAAATCAAGAGTTGCAGGAATTATTCCAGCAGCAACTAAACCAAGATCAGCAGGCACCGGCCCCGGCCCCTACAATAAATAGAATTTCTATAAAGCTGCCACCATTCTGGAAAGACAGGCTCACACTATGGTTTGCTCAGGTGGAGGCACAATTCATCTTAGCTAATATTACGCAGAAAATAACAAAATATTATTATGTTGTCTCCCATCTTGAAGAACGTTAAGCTAATGAAGTGGAGGACATCATTAATGCACCACCTGCCGTCAATCCGTACACTAGAATAAAAACGGAACTAATTCATCGTCTCTCAGTGTCTGAAGAAAAACGTGTGCGACAGTTGTTAATGGAAGAAAAACTCGGTGATCGCACCCCATCCCAGTTTTTACGTCATATGCGATCTTTAGCCGGCTCAACACCAGTCCAGGACAACCTCCTTCGCACCTTGTGACTCCAATGTCTTCCACCGCACGTCCAGACCATTTTACAAACACAAACGGATTTAACACTTGACAGGTTGTCAATCATTTCTGACAAAATCATGGAAGTTCAACCAACTGTCATCCCTTCTTCAATCCCCTGAAGTTAATGCTACGGCAGCATCATCAGGTAGCACAGAATTAATTAATCAACGTCTAGATGACATCTGCCGTCAACTTGTCACTTTACGCACGCAGATTAAAAACATGCAATAACAAAGATGCAGATCTGGAAGTCGAACTAATAATAATAAATACGAGCCATGTAATTCGTCAGACAGTCCTTCTATGGTCATATTATGTTGGTACCACAACCGCCTCTTTGTTTACGACCGTACCACCAAATTCAATTTTTTAATAGACACAACGCGTCAACTATGAATTGAAAGCCGCAAATAATTCAACAGTTTATACTTATGGCCCCTTACACCTTCGTCTAAATTTTGGGCTTCATCGCGATCTCAGTTGGACATTCGTGGTAGCTGACGTAACAGTTCCCATCATCGGTACAGATTTCTTGGCTCACTACAATCTTCTTCCCGATTGCCGAAATCAACGTCTACTAGATGGTACGATCGGTCTCATAGATCCTGCTAAATAGTCTACTCTTCTCAACCGTGTATAAAGACAATTAACAAAGACTCGTTATTCCATGCTAAACTGACAGAATTCCCAGAATTAATGCGACCTGCCGGGACAATTCTTGAGGTACGTCATTCCACAATGCATTTTATAAAGACAACGCCAGGGCCTCCTGTGTCGTGCCGCCCCAGCCGACTTGTACCAGAGCGCCTAATAATCGCCAAAGCTGAGTTTGAGTCAATGCTTCGTGAAGGAATAACTCGCCGCTCAGACGGACCCTGGGCTTCTCCACTCCATATAGTCCCGAAAAAGACTGGAGATTGGCGGCCTTGTGGAGACTACTCGAACTATCCCAGAAAAGTATCCTGTTCCTCACATTCACGACTTCGAATATTGACTTCGAGGATGTACTACATTTTCTGTCATTAATTTGGTGAAAGCGTACACTCGAATTCCTGTAAACCCAGAAGACATACCCAAAACAGCTATCACCACTCCCTTTGGACTTTTTGAATTTCCGTTTATGTCCTTGGCCTAAGAAATGCTGGTCACACTTTTCAACGCTTCATTGAGGAGGTCGTTATAGGTTTAGACTTCTGTGTTCCTTACATCGATGACATTTTGGTATTTTCTTCAAACGTCAACGAGCACAAAATTCATCTTCGCACTCTATTTATACGGCTAAATAATTATGGTATTCTAGTTAACGTCAACAAGAGCGTCCTAGGATATTCCAAAGTAAATTTCTTGGGATATGAAATCTCTTCAGCAGGAACTCAACCAATACCGGAACGCATCGCCGCTCTTCAGGATTTCCCGCCCCCTTCCACTGCAAAAGGCCTCCGTCGATTCTTGGGTATGCATAATTTTTACAGACTTTATCCCTTCTATGGCCCAAAATCAAGCACCGCTCTCGCCTGTATTCGCGGAAACCACTCCATTTTCTAGACCCCAGACCTGGAGCAAGCTTTCAGCGCTTGCAAAGAAAGCCTGTCCAAAGCTACCCTTCTAAACCATTCGGATCCAAATGCACACTTAGGGCTCTTCACAGACGCATCTAATGTCGCTATTGGGGCAGCCCTTCAGCAGCTAACTGATAATACTTGGCAACCATTAGCATTCTTTTCCAAGAAGCTAACACCACGTCATATGGAATGGCCAACTTATTACCGAGAACTATTCGCGGTCTACTCTGCTGTTCAACACTTCCGACACATCTACCCAGACCATAAAACTCTAACCTACGCATTTCTACAACGTCGTGAAAAACTTCCCCATGTCCAACTAAATCAACTGTCTTTCATTTCTCAATTCACAACAGACATAAAACATGTCAATGGTTTGGACAACATAGTCGCAGATGCCTTTTCTCGAGTCGACGCACTCAAAAATGTTCCTTCAATAAATTTACAAGAACTTGCACGCTCTCAAGAAGATGATGCTGAACTCGAATTATTAGTCAGTGACTCAGCCCTTCAACTCCAGCGTGTAAACGTGCCTGGTACCGATATTAAACTCTATTGTGACACTTCTTCAGCATCTCCTCGACCTTATGTTTCTACACCCATGCGACGCCAAGTATTTGACATCCTACATGGCCTTTGTCATCCTGGAATCAAAGCATCGTCTCAACTTGTTTCCCAACCATTCGTTTGGCCACAAGTAAAGAAAGACTGCCGCACTTGGACTCGCTCCTGTCATCAATGTCAAAAATCTAAGATCACCCGTCACGTTCATGCTCCATTAGGAACCTTCATGTCTCCCTCATCTCGTTTCCATCACGTCTGACAGCCGTAGACAGATTTACAAGATGGCCAGAAACATGGCCACTACGGACTATTGAAGTGGAAGAAGTAGCCGAAGACACTATGAACTGCTGGATCTCACGCTTTGGTCCCCCAGCTAAAATTACGACTGACCAAGGTCGCCAATTCGAGTCAGCATTATTTCGAGATCTCGGTATGACACTTGGCACCACCAGATCAAGAACCTGTAGCTGTCATCCTAGCTCAAATGGGATGATGGAAAGGTTCCACAGGTAATTAAAAGCAGCCCTTATGTACCATCCCAGCATGTCCTGGCTGCAAGCTTTGCCCATTGTAACTTCGTCGTGCGACTTCACCGGCAAATAGCAAATCTTCGCCCAGTCTCCGCTACTCGTCATTGCAAACCTAATAACTTTGTTTTCCAAGACTTAACTTCCTGTATTCATATCTACCTATGAGACGATTCAGTGCGAGGCGCACTGAAGTCGCCATACAGTGGTCATCATCCAGTCATTCGGCGTGATGACAAAACCTTTACCATCAACATAAATGGACGTGACGCACGAGTAAGCATCGACCGAATAAAACCAGTGTACATCGAAGCAGAGAACTTCGCACTTCATTCAGCAAGAAAATATAATAAAATTTATGTAGATCATGAATGTTTTGGTATATAAGACATTTGTGGTGTTTGAATTATCATTTATTCATAAATTATTATAATTATAATTTTATGTGGAATATAATAACCACACATTCTTTTGCAATTTCATCCATGATGACAATAAAAAGTAGTAGACTTAAGAGACTGTTGTCCAAAAATGAACTTTTTCGGTCTAGGATTGTGAACTTATTTTACATTCCAAACTGTTGAAATTTTACATGATGAATAAGAAAGGATCACTCTAGCCCGCTAAAGAGCCTTTTTTTATAAATTGTACAAAATAAGTGAGTAATTTGTAATTAAAATTGGACAATTTTTCGAAATTTACCAATTTCAATCTAATTCTGAGACATTATTATTGAACTTATATTGCTCAAATTTTGTATACAACATAACTAAACATATCTAAAGACCGCTAAATGAGAATATTTTAAATATGTTTTGTTGTTTCACAACAAATAAATATTAAAGTTTCTACTTTTACAGTATTAATTTTTATGGTTTATATATAAAAATTTAAAAATGTGCCTAGCCAATTCAATAATATATGTGTTTCTAAATTAATTTCTAATTTCAAATTGTTAATATATAAATTTGTTTAAAAGTTATAGCAATTTAAAGATCTGTAAAATTCATGAATTTTAGTTTATAGTTTCCGCACTAGATGTCTCTCGCAGACTACTCAAAGCCAAGTCCGCCCAGTTCATATTCTCTATTTCCTGATTGGTTTACTCTCCCCACTGCTAGTTTCCTTGTACAGATGTACATAAATTTTTGTGTAGCTTAAATGGGATATGAGCATTAGAATAAAAAATATTGTATATTCGGGTGCACGGCTGTACCACAGTTCGGTAGAGGGGGTAGTATGATGGGACAGCCCACTGGCTACCTCATCTCTCACGTCGCGGCCAGGCTTACCTCACCGGGATTGCGACAACAGCCTCTTAACACTCCTCCCTTTCTGATTCCTACCCTGGTGATAAATTCATTGGATGTATGGTTGTGAGTTCTTACGTGGTTCCGAGTATGTTTATTATGCTTTTTATAGCTTGCTTATGTTTCACTTTCCTCTTAGTTAGTATTTCCCATATTTTTTCCCTTGATGCACTATCAAACGCATTCTCTAGGTCCACAAAGCATAGAAGTAGTTTGTTATTGTACTGTAATATTTTCTCTGAGAGCTGTTTTTAGCGATTTTTTTTTTGAAATTTTATTATTTGAAACAATTTTAAGCATTATCAAAGTAGCATAATTTCAAAGGTAAAGCAAATTGTACATCTTGGTAATACTGCCTCAAATTTTCAACAAATTTATACAATATTCTAAAAATACTATATTATTCTGAAAATCTGTGTATTTTGTTGAACGTTCAAGCATACTTAAATGCTTTTAAAGTGTAACATTTAAGATTATATTTCATTTTTTTAATATTTACGTCGACTAATAAGAGAGTTTGAAGAATAAATTAATCGATACCAACAGCTTCATTTCCGGACCGTGGGGCCGTTCAAATATTACGTTAGCAGATTTATTACAATTATTTACCCCCCCATCCCCCTTGTCAGCAAAAGTAAGCAAAGCTCTAACCCCCTCCCCCCATGCTTACGTAAATATTTTTCAATTTTTTTTTTTTAATATTATAATTAAAATGTTATAATTATAATTTCAAAAATAAGAAAATAGATTTAGAATGGAGATTAGATTTTACTGATACAGTATTCAAGATAGAGTAAGGGAGAAAATATTATAATCTTACAAACATAACAAACTTATTTTAAATTTTTGGTACACATATTAAATTAAATTAAAATTAACAGTCTTCAGTCCATGATACCCGAATCCACGATTCTAAGTTTTCGAAGACATTGGATTGCTTGGATTGCTGCTCAGTGTTGTGAGTCTGCTCACTTTCATCCGATTTTGGAATGTCTACGTCGTTCTCATCGAGCCATTCAACATCATAGTGCTCTGAATTTAGAATAATGCACATCAGTTCATTAGCACGACGAGCAGCGACTCTTACAGGTCTAACTTTCCTATCAGTGCGCGTGTTTACTTTTTTATGGATCTTCTCGATGTGACGATTTAGTGCTGTCATCGATTTTTGCACGATTCGGAACTTAGCCGATGTGAGGGTTGCCATTCGTGTTAAAAAGTTAATAGATACCGATGACGTAATCATCATCTAGACTCCCCTACCCCCCATGTCATCCAAAATAAGCAAAACAAAGAACACCCCCCCCCCCCACCCCCCTATATTGCTTACGTAATACTTGAACGGCCCCCGTGTCCGGAGTTAAATAATTAACGTTATTTTTTAATATAAATAAGATAATATTCATTGTTTTACGTTTATTTTTTATTTACGTAAAAAAGTCAAAAATATTAACGTTGTAAAAAAATATTATTTTACGAGCAAAAAAATTAAGTATAATAAGTACGTGTCGTATTTTATACGGCCAACTCTGGAAATAGTTCACGGTACTCGAAGTAAGTAATAAAACTGCTTCATGAACTGGAGCTAGAAGTTCAAAAATTCACATCTGATATTAATATAAAAAAGTACTATACATATCACCGTAAATAATAAATAAATTATTTTAATTTAAACATTTTTTTTTAATAAAACTAGAAATTTACAATTTTTTATTATCCGTGCAAAAAAATTCTTATTTGCACGCTGTGCAAAAATAATAGTTATTTATGTATCAAGGACAAAAAAGTGAATATTATAGTCGAGTCTGAGTTTGCTTACCGAGGCTTGGAGCCGTGGCAAGCAAACAGGCGAGACTATAATATACATTTTTTGTCGAGGTACATATTAAATTTTTCCGTCGCCCTTATTACGTAGATAGTTTATAGCGATGATTTCCAAGTTGATGCTTTTGATGAAAAATGTGCCAGAAATATGTTTTCTGTTAAATTCTTTACCTTGTGTTCTATACACCAATTCATAAACGTATTATATTGTTTTCAGTCATTTGCTGCCGGCACCGAGGCAGACGCAACTCACAGTTTGACAGAAAATGGTTAAAAGTTAGGTTATTACTCCCTGCACTTAGTTGTAACTATTACCGCTAGATTTCATAAGATGGCCATGTAAGTGTAACAAATGTGAAATTTAAAAAAATATAAGCCATTTAAGTTTATAATTCTGGTAGGTCAACAATTATTTGACTTTCAAAATAATAATTTTAATTTTATTATTAACAATGTGAGTGTTTCTTTGTAAATGTTAAATAAATCCAATAATAAAATTGCATTGGGCATAGTGGACGAAAAGTGTTCGCGGACGAAAAGTGTTTGCGGACGAAAAAGTAGTAACCTACAAAAAAGTTTCATTTTTTGGCCGGAAAGTAGTACGTAAAATTTAATTTTACATACAGGTCAACATTTTAATTGATATATTACAAAATAGTTATTTATGATATAAGTGTTAAAAGTGACATTTTATGAGTGAGTGGGGAAGTTTGAAACGAGGCGAAGCCGAGTGTAACAAACCCTACGAACGAAATAAAATCACTTTTAACACAAATATCATACACTATTTTTCCTACGACCCTAGTTATGTATTAGTAAATAAAAACTAAGCATTATAGAATTAATTTTATGACAGGTAACTAGATTTAGTTCCTTTTTAACACTAGTGTTAAAAGTAAATTTGTTTTTACTTTTAATTCGTTGTCAATGACAACGATTTAAAAATATTCACTGTGTTATAAACTGTTATTTTTAACTTGCTAAGCAACCGTTAAAAAGACTATTTTTAACAGTGGTCGTAGGAAATAGTTATTTATGATATGTGTTAAAAGTGACATTTTATGAGTGAGTGGGGAAGTTTATGAAACGAGGCAAAGCCGAGTGTAACAAACCCCACGAACGAAATAAAATCACTTTTAACACAAATATCATACACTATTTTTCCTACGACCCTAATTATTTTATTAGTAAATAAAAACTATAAGCATTATAGAATGACATTTATGACAGGTAACTAGATTTAGTTTCTTTTTAACACAAGTGTTAAAAGTATTCACTGTGTTATAAATTGTAATTTTTAAATTGCTAAGCAATCGTTAAAAAGACTATTTTTAACAGTGGTCGTAGGAAAAAGTCATTTTTGACACTAGTTTGTCTGTTACTATGCAATAGCTATTCGTATATTTTTCCAATAAATTCATGACTCATATTATATTTCTTATGAAAATATTTTTTTTGAAGGTGGGTAAATAGTAGTGGTGGCAAAGTCCGGAAAAAATTGAGTCCGGACCCAAAGAAAAAAAAAGTCCGGACTTAAAAAAGTCCGAACTTTTCGGACAGTGTAAAATGCACCTTCACGGTCCGGACCCGTCCGGTGCATTTGTGTACCAGTGCACGGTCCGGTCCGGTGCGGTGCATAAATAAATTTACGAAGCAAATAAAATTAAGTTTAAGTGAAAAGTATATTTTTGACAGCAATGATTTTAATACCCTAAAAGAAAGAAAACCGATTATTATATGTTAAATAAATTTGCACGGAAGTAATTTACTTGGCTGTACCTATATAAAATCGGCCATAAAGCAAATAAAAGTGAAGTACCTAGTACCTACCTAGTACCTACATATGTTACATTTGATTGATGACTTGATGTTATTAGCATTGATTTGACTATCGCAGGTCCGAACACGGACGGGTCCGGACTCGGACGGGTCCGGATTTTTTCATTAATAGGGTCCGGACTTAGTCCGGACCCAAAGTACGGACTCAAAAAAATCCGGTCTCCGTTGCCAGCACTAGTAAATAGGTAGGTAATTGAGTATATTACCATAAACGTGTTTCAGTACATAAGTCATAAAATATAAAAAGTAACCACTGTAGCTTCTCATTACAATAATAAAAACTAAACATTTGCTTGCAATAATAAAGATATCAGTAATTTTATGTTCCATAGAACGGACACGTAACGTCAATATGGTAGGATCGTGTTAAAATGCAGGTAGTCTGTTCCATACGCTCCCAGTTTATCTCTTTTATTTTACAATTCTACCATGATGACGTGACAGCATCCGTTCCCCGAATCTTTAATAACTATTTTCTCGTAAACTACGAATAATGAAACAATTTAGAAATATACGAGTACTTTTTTTTTGGTAACATATATGTAAAAATTAAAATTTGTTCTCATACCCTATTGAATTATTCTTTGAACAAAACTTAAAGACGTCTCGGTTACTGTCTCAATTTGTTTATCATATTGTCGTTATATTTATATTTGCCTTTCACTCCGTTCAATATGATGTTATCGAACCTCATCCTATTTGTATGTCGATCATATTTGGTTAATCTGATGATATTGTTTATATAAAAATAAAACAATAACATATATGAACCGTTACAATAGTAACACTATGTTGTATTTCAATATTTCATAATGTATGTGCTCATATATCATATTTTCAACAATTAAATTTAAAAATGATGAAATTGTTAATTAATTACTTTTTACAATTTATTGATATTATTAAAATAGCAAAGGTTTTCCAGAAATTTACATTCAAAATAAACATATTAACAGCAAAAATAGAGAAAAACTGTGATTCCGTTTTTTGTTCATCAAAGTGCACCCCCCTGAATAAAATCCTGTTAGCGTCCTCGTGATCAATACATGCACGCCTAACTAACTAAAATTAAGTATTGTTTAAATTTAATTTGCTGAATAATACAATTAGCTATTTACATGATTCTCATAAAAAAGCGATAAAAGTATAAAAACTTATTTGGACTAGCGCAATATAGTTATACATCGTAAAAACATGAAAGCACGTAAATTATCAGTTTTGGATTATCCATGGAGTACGGTTTAACAAAGTATGAATTGCTTCATACTGATAGTGACAATTATTACATTCTTTCAGTAAAAAGGGACAAAATTAAAATAAAAAAATATTTATATATTTGAATTTGAAAAATAGCAAACGTTTAACGCCAATTTTTGGGTAAATTTACATATTCTTTTTGACATTATTCAAGTTTTCGAGCGAGTAGCCATTTTAAAGACACGCCGCGGGCGACGGCCCTGCCGGCACAGACAGATCGAGACGCGTTTTAATCACCCTTCTATTGTACTGATACATCGAAGTTGCGAGAATATTCGAGAGTTTAATTGTTCAAGGTACATAAATCAAAACAAAAAAGACCACGAGGGCTGTCTCATTAATACAAATGGTGAACATAAATAGTTGATGATGTAAATAAATAGTGAATATTATTAAGTGTATAAATAAATATTCTTAGTGTTTAAGTTTTTTTATAAATAATTATTACTGTTAAATTGGTGTTTATATTTCTTTATTCATAGTATTACTTATTTATATTATCATTTTAAAATATATTTATTCGTTCATTATGCTTAGTTATATAGACATTCGTAGTTCAATTATTAATTAATTAAAAGTGACCGCTCTCAAGAAGGAACTGGAAGAACAAGATTTGGAGACATCGGGTCTGTTCTACAATTTCATCTACGGCAAGCCTTAGAAGAAGCTGGTGAAAATCCTGATGACTTTTCATTTTGAAATTGCGGGCAGTTTTACGGATTTTATTTAAATTCTAGAAAATTTTTAAAAGTTGGAGTAAAGTTTTAAAAAATCTGAAGAAATTCTAGAAATACTGAAGAAAGCTTAAAAAACAAGTAATGGAAAATTAACAAAATTTTTAGAAAATTCTCGAGTAATAAAAGAAGAATTAACAGAAAATTCTAGAATTTTAAAAGAAGAATTAGCCGAAAAGCCTAATGTTTTAGAAGACAAACTAAACAAACAATTCAAGAAAGTTCTAGAACATTAGAAGAGATAATAGGACCTTACGAGAAGAAAGTTTAAGAGTTACAGCAAAAGTCTTCCAAAATTACGTCACCAGTGATTTCAAATTCTGTTATAACTAATGAAATTCGAGAAAAAGAAAACAGAAGAGGAAAATAGTTCTAAAATGCATATGAAAATACCAAAATTTGATGGCACATAATCGTGGCCGAATTATGTTAAACAATTTGAAGCCGATGCTAAAGGAAATGACTGAACTTCCAAGGAGAAGGCTACAGCGCTGACAGTTTCGCTGCATAGAGAAGCCATCGATATCCTGCAGACGCTGAGAATCCGGTACTAGGGTTCAAAGAAAACCTACAAGAATTTGAAGCCGACATTGCTCGTTTATTTTGTCTCGCACATCTCCCGACAGCGTATTAGAATGCCTGCCCACTCAATCATTTATCTATAGGTTCGATACAATGAAACCCAACAAGTACTGCGAGTAGTGTGACCAAAACCTCTAGTTGATGTATTTTTATATGCGTTAGATCATGAAGCTACCAAACAAGCTTTGCATAACTAGTCGCGAGTTCGAAACATCGATGCTGAGAGGATTGAAAACACCGAGGATCTAGAAGATAAGACGAATAACGTCTGAAATTCATGCTGGAAAAAAGAAACTCAGCTGTTGGAATTGTGGCGAACTAGGTTATCCAAAAAGGTTCTGCAGAAAACAACAGAGGAACGCAGAAACAAGAAAATAAGGAGAGGAGTTAAGAAACTAAGTCGGGTTGATGCAAAGGGGCAATCGTTGACCCGTATTCCACTAGCCCCAGAATCCATTAGTTATGTCTCACCCCTTCATCATCAAGCTAAAAGCATATATGTATAGATCTATCGACAGATGGCAGAATGTTGCTGGATACAACAAAAAAAAATTAAACCCGACTTAACAAGAAAAATAGACAGAAAACATCTACTTCCAACGAAGTGGCAGATACGCGCAGCCACAAGAGAATAAGATACCGCCTTTGGAGAAATATATTTGACTATCACTGTTGGAAACACGTGCATTAAACATCGTGTGCTAGTAGCTGACATAGAAGATGAAATCATTCTCTGCATGGTTATAATAAAAAAGCATGGATTTGAATTTAACCTGAAGAATGGAGTGACGATGGTCAATGATGAAGAACTGGCATTATACCCACGAGAATGCCATGCGAGTATTGATAACGTAAGATGTAACCCTCCCAGAACAGAGTGAATCAATCGTGGAAGCACAGTTAGAGGATAGCTTCTGAGAGGGAGACATTTTTATGCTCCAGCCGAAAAATGATGATGCCAAAACTGGCACTGGAGTTGTAATTGGAAAATCTTTGCTCAAAACCGATAAAATGATCCTAGTTCGAGTAAACATCAGTTTTTATCACGTTGTACTAAAGAGAGGGACCATAGTAGGAGAAGTCCAAAGACGGATATATTAATCAAGAAGCTATCAACGGCGTTCCAGAAATTGACCGCCGACCATAAATCCAAGGTTCATAGTTTAATTGGGAACTTTCAAGATGTGTTCCAATTTGACAAGAAAGTCAAAGGAAGAACGAATGTAGTCCATCATAAAGTAGACACCGGAGACGCAATACCCATCCGCCAAACAGCAAGAAGACTGCTTTCACCAGTGGTGCTAGTGAAAAAGAGGGATGGCTCTACAAGATTTTGCGTCGATTATCGTCAATTCAACAACGTGACGAAGAAGGATAGCTACCCGCTACCACGAATAGACGATATACTGGATACTTTGGCTGGATCAAAGATTTTCTCTATCTTGGATCTAAAGAGCCGGTACTGGCAAGTAGATTTAGATACAAAAGGCAAGGAGAAAACAGATTTTCACCTTCGGTACCGGGCTTTGACAATGTATTGTTATGTCATTTGGACTGCAATACCCCTGTAACATTTGAAGGACTCAAGGAAACATAGCGTTAGCTGGACTGTAGTGGAAAACATGGACACGTAGTTTCTGGTAAGGATATTATAGTAGACCCTATAATAAATGTATATATTGGATTGCTGTAAGCATACTATATATTTTAACAACCTCTCTTGCTGCAGCAAGTTTATCATTTTATCTTCATTGTAGTCCCAGACGTTCTGTCATTTCTACAAATCTATCTCAGGGCAAAAGCTTCGTCAGAAAATCAGTTAGCGTACTGTCTGATGGGCAATATCGCACATCAATCATTTCCTTTCTCGTAGATCGAGTAATTTTTGATGGCATACGTCCATGTGTTTTGTTTTCGCTCCACACTTGTCGGATTCAATTAGTGCAATACAACCATGAATATCTCCATGGATAATTGTAGGACTTGTAGCTGGAACCCCCATGTTTTCTAGTAGTTGTTTTAACCACAATAATTCTTTGCTTGCATGTGAAGCTGCCACATATTCAGCTACTGTTGACAACTTGGCAACCGAAGTTTGCTTTCGACTTGACCATACTATTGTGTTTCAAGTAGGAAGACATACCCACTTGTAGATTTTCTATCAGTCTTACGAATCATTTTAATTCTATTTTCCCATTTGAAGATAATCGTAAATTCATATTAATTGTTGATGCTAGATAACGCTTGACTGCTTTCCAGTCTATTTCGGTCGGTGTTTCCACTCACCTACTTAAGAGTCCTACCGCTACAGCAATATCCGGTCTGGACACTGTGGCGATATATAATAATGATTTGATGGTTTTTCTGTATTTTGTGTTATTTGTTAACTTTTTATTGTCTTCTGTTGTTAAAGCGAGGAAACTCGATTCCATTGGAGTTGATAACGGGGTTTTATTTTAGAAATAAAATACAGAGTCAATATAAAAACGTGTTCTATTTATTTTATTATTTTTGTAACTTCAACAACTAGCTTGCGAAGTCACCCAATTTCATACTCTTTAGGTGGCTGCGCACGCAACTCACAATTTCAAAATAAGGCGGCAAAGACGTGATAAACAACTTATACTTTAACACTACCGCCGTTTGAACGTCTTACTTTACAAGATTCCAAGTTTAGAATATTACAAAGTTTTCTAAAGCGTTCTCGTGGCAGAGCTTTTGTAAAAATATCTGCCTTTTGCAAATCTGTCGGAACATATTCGACTGCAATATTTTTATTTACAACTTGTTCTCTAATATAATGATAGCGGATGTCTATATGCTTTGTTCGCTTGTGGAACTCGGGATTTTTAACTAAGCGTATTGCGCTTTGGTTGTCAACAAACAACATTGTTTCCTTGACACATGGACATCCGATATCATGAAGCAGTTTACGAAGCCACATTGCTTCTTTTGCAGCTGCTGCTGCAGCCACATACTCAGATTCAGTCGTACTGAGTGTAACTAATTTTTGCCTCTGCGAAGATCAACTGACAGGACCGTTTGAAAGACAAAACACATATCCGGTTGTTGATCTTCGTGTCTCGATATCATGTGCAAAATCTGCGTCAGAATAGCCAATTAACTCTGACTTGCTACCGCCACTTTTATACTCTATCCCGTGATCTATCGTTCCAATTAAATATGCAAATATACGCTTTACTGCGCACCAATGCTCTTGAGAATGATTATTCAGAAACTTACTCACTGAATTAAACTACAAATGATATATCAAATCGCGATACTGAAGATAGAAATACTAAAGATCCAACTGCCTCGCGATATGGCACTTTATTTGACAATAGATCATCTGTTCCAGCTGGATACAGAATCGTGTTTGGATCAGCTGGTACGCTAACTGGTTTTGCATTGTTCATACGAAATTTATTAATTATTTTCGTAATATACGCAGCTTGATGAATTACAACTGATTTATTAACTCGATCACGTACAATTTGCAAACCTACAAATATACTTGCGTCGCCTATTGTAATATTGAACTCTGTGTTCAAACAGTTTATTATATAGTCTAAAGTTTCTTTAGATTTTGCTGCGACTAACCCGTCGTCTACAAAAAAGGGCTAATAGTACTGATTCACTATTATAACTGCCGATAAAGATACACTGATCGGCTTCACTATTTTTGAACTCAAATTTATTTAGAAACTACTTGAACCTCTGGTTCCAACATCTGGGTGCCTGCTTGAGACCGTACAACGACTTCTCAAGCTTGCACACAGCATTTTTGTTACTATACTCATCCTTCAGTCCCTGGGGCAGCTCCATGAAGATATCTTCATCTAGTGCTCCGTAGAAGAATGCAGTTTGTATGTCAAACTGCAGCAGTTCCAGGTCCATCTCAGCTACTGTTGCTAGAAGTACTCGGAGAGAGTCGTATCGCACGACAGGTGCGAATGTCTCTGTGAAGTCGATCCCATGTTGCTGCATAAACCCACGTGCACACAGTCTCGCCTTGTATCGGTGAGTCTTCTCCTCTGGGTCGCTCTTCACTTTGAAAACCCACTTAGAGTCGATTGTTTTCAACTCTGGAGTTCTCGGTACAATTTTCCAGGTCTGGTTGCGTTTGTGAGCTTGCAACTCTTCATTAATAGCTTCAGCCCACTGTACGGCGTCCTTGCTGGTAATTGCCTCGTCGTATGTGTTTGGAATGATGTACTCGGCTACATCTACTTCATACCTGATCGGACGTTTTATTTTTGTACGATCACGCAGAGCTCGGGTTTCAGCGATTACCTCGTTCTTCTCTGCTTGGCTGTTGTTGTCCGAGTTGTCTTGAGGATTTTCCTCGTTCTCCTGTTGATCAGCTTCGTTATTTAGTGCTCTTGTGCTGGGGAGAACAATCTCTTCCTGCTGTTCTTCATTCTTCATTTGACCAGTGAACTCATTAAATGTTACATTTCGTACCACTCTCACCTTCTTCGACATTGAATCGTAGACTCGGTAGTTCTCTGAGTCACCTTCATAACCCACAAGGATAGCTTTCTTCGCTCGTGCATCGAATTTCTTGGTGAACATCTTTGGTACGTGGACGTATGCTTCAGAGCCGAATATCCTGAGATGCTTGACATTAGGATATTTATCTGTCCATTTTTGATAAGGAGTAACACCATTACCTGGTGACACTGTGCGGTTGAGGACATACACAGCCGTGTTGACTGCTTCTGCCCACAAGAAAAGTGGAAGATCCTTCGCCTGCAGCATTGTTCGAGCGCTCTCGACGATGGTGCGGTTCTCCCTCTCCGCCTTCCCGTTTTGTTCGGGACAATATGGAGCGGTGTTCTCCTTCTTGACCCCGTGCTTTGCAAGGTAGTCATTCATCTTCTGATTATAAAGTTCCTTGCCGTTGTCTGATCTAAGGATTTTAATTGGTCGTTCGAATTTATTCTCAATTCGTTTTGCAAATTCTTTGAATTTATCGAACACATCGTCTTTGTGTTTGATGAAATAAACAAAACGATACCCGGTCGCGTCATCTTTAAACGTAAGAAAATAGTTTGCGCCCCCGAGTGATTCTGTTGACATCGGGCCACACAGGCCTGTATGTATAAATTCGCCCGGCTCTCTCGTCACTTTTTCGGTACTTCTCTTGAAAGGGAGTCTATGTGCTTTTCCCAGCTGGCACGCGTCACAAAAGAAATCATTCACATCCGCCATCGATACTCCGGTTACTATTCCTTTTTTCACCATTTCAAGTATTGCGCGTTTGTTAACGTGACCAAAACGTTCGTGCCACACGCGTAGATTCGTAGTAACAACATTCAACTCTTGAGTGCTACGTGGTTCTACTACTTGGAAAAACATACGATAGATGGTATTATTTTGTTTTACACCCCATGCGATCACTTCTGTGTTATTGTTTATTTTCACAAATCCATCTTTGAAATTAACACCATAACCCTTACTATCGCATACTCCAACGGAAAACAAATTTTTCTTTAGATCAGGCACGTACAGTACATTTTCCATACGGGTTTCCCGCCATACACCATTCACGAGTTTATTTATAATAATTGTTCCTTCACCCTTAACTTCGCATTCACCTTCGTCGCCGAGTGATACGGTATCACCATTTACAGTCTTTCGGAAATCACGAAACCACTCTCGTCTGCCAGACATGTGTCTCGAAGCCCCGCTGTCGTTAAGACAAACATCGTTTTGATTGTTCTCTAGCAACCTTTTGATTTCAGTACTTGTTGGTTGTGCCCATTCACTACGATCTTCTTTATTTATTGCTATAAACGCACAATCGTATGATTCACTGTTATTTCCTTCTTTTCTGTACTTTTCGCGCTTTATTTTATCGCATTGACTCGCGAAATGTCCTCGCTCGTGACACTTAAAGCATTCGATGTCTTTTCGCGGTTTTCGTGGCTTATTTTCACGTTGTTTGGGTTTACTGTTTACATTTCTTGACACTGTCAATGCACTAGCTTCATCGTTCTTATCCACACTACCTAGACGAGCTTCTTCTCGAATCAGTCGTTCTTGGAGGTTGTCCAACGTCTGTCGTACAGGATCTACACTATCCCATGCCGTCTGTAGCATGCTATATTTTGATGATAAACTTGCTAGTATTTTTGCCATGATTGTAACTTGGGTCACATTTTCTCCAAGATCAGTCAGCTGTGCCGCCATATTTTGCACTTTGGCAATGTGTTGTATTACTGTGTCACCTGACGCCATTTTGTATTCATGAAACTTTTGTGTTAACATAAGTTTATTTGCCGCCGACTTCTGCTCGTGAATCTGACAGAGCTTGTCCCACATTTCTTTCGCAGTTTGACTTGTCAGAAGCGGTTCCAACTTTGAATATTCCATCGATGATGAAATCACAAACATTGCTTTGGCGTTGTCTTTTATCCACAATTTGCTATCGGGAGATTCCGGACTTGCTGGCATCAACCTTGTGCCGTCTACCACATCCAAAATGTCATTTGTCATGAGTAGCGCTTTGATTTGAAATTTCCAGCCCTGAAAGTTCGTTTCATCGCTACAGCAATATCCGGTCTGGACACTGTGGCGATATATAATAATGATTTGATGGTTTTTCTGTATTTTGTGTTATTTGTTAACTTTTTATTGTCTTCTGTTGTTAAAGCGAGGAAACTCGATTCCATTGGAGTTGATAACGGGGTTTTATTTTAGAAATAAAATACAGAGTCAATATAAAAACGTGTTCTATTTATTTTATTATTTTTGTAACTTCAACAACTAGCTTGCGAAGTCACCCAATTTCATACTCTTTAGGTGGCTGCGCACGCAACTTACAATTTCAAAATAAGGCGGCAAAGACGTGATAAACAACTTATACTTTAACAGGAGTCACCACTGTCTTCGACTGTAGTAAAACATATTGCTCCAGCATCTTTAATATTTTTCCCTTTTGATTTATTAAAAATAATATATCTGCCTCGCGCTCTATATGAATACTGAGGTAGTATTTAGCTTCTTCTAAATCTTTGGTTCTAAAGAATTTATTTAGTTGTTTACCTACATTTTTATTTTTATCTGCAAATGCACCTGCTACGAGTAGATCATCTACATATAGCATCACGTAAGTAATGCTGCCCTCTTGTTATTTTCTTGAGTTACGTAGTGATCAGAATTGCCTCTTTCGTTCCATGCTCGGACAGACTGTTTCAAACCGTTGAGGCTCTTTCGTAGTCTCCAAACTTTATTCTCGTGTCCAGGTTCTACAAAACCTGGTGCTTGTTCTATATAATTTTTTTCGTTAAGATGCTATGGATAACAGTACTCGGATGGTTTAATGTTTCACAACTAGTGTATAACTTTGATTTAAAGATCCATTTACAGTGGATGGCTTTCTTCCCTGGTGACAGTCCTGCTAATTCCCATACCTGATGTTCGTTTAGAGATTGATTTTCTTCTTTGGCAGCTTCTATCTACTTTTGACGATCTCAAAATGGTAACTTGAGCATTTCATCCCAAGTACTTAGTTCTTTTTCGTAGCTCATTTTCTTATTATATGCTAGTCTTTCTGATGGCTTCCCCATATTTCACGCTTTGAAACACGTCTTATTTGATTAAAAGGGTAAATTTCTTGTTCTTCACAGTCACTTTTTCTTATTTTTTCTTCTGATTTTTCATCTTTCTGATTTGACATTTGAAATTTAGTGTAATATGTATCAATTGATGCTACACTTCCATCTATTGGCTCAACAGTTTGACCGTTCGACTGTTTTGGATTGTTCTCAATTATTCTTACTGTAAAACTCATCCAGACTCGATTTGTCTTTGGATTTAGGATTCGATAACCTTTTGTGTTACCATCGAAGCCTGTCAGTACGCCCATTTCAGCTTTATCATCCCATTTCTTACGTTTTTCTTTTGGGATAAGCGAATAAACTTTTGAACCAAATATTCGAACATGGCTCAAATCTGGCTTCTTTCTCAAGAAAAGTTCAATAGGTGTTTTCTCGATACTGCTATTCGGTGTTAGATTCGCTTTTCCCCAAAAAGGATTCTGTCAAACTTTTGTTTTTCCATTGGGTCACGCCGTTTTGCTGCGGTGTATAGGTGACCGTAAACTGGTGCTGAAATCTTTCTCTTCTTAAAAAGGCCTTCAAAACGTTCAAGATATATTCTTTGCCGTTGTCTGTGCGTAGAATTTCGTTCATGTCTGTACGATGTACTTCTTCTTGCCACCTCGTCTTTTCATTTGGTGAGCCCCCATATCTGCTAGTAGTATCTTGAATAATCATTGATTATTATTAGAAAATATTTGTTACCACTTGGAGTAGCTGTTTGCATCGACCCATACAAGTCTGAATGAATAAGCTGCAATGACTTTTTTTCTCTTTTCTTCCTTTTTCGAAAAATTTAGTTATGGCTAATTTTCCCTTAAGACAGTGCTTACAAAGGATTTTATCAGAATATTGCGTTGTTTTGATTCCTGTAGGGAACTCTTCTTTGATTAGTCGTTTGATTGCTGTTGGATCCCTATGACCCAACCGTCAGTGCCACTCGTGTAAACATATTGCCTCGTTTCAAACACGAGCAGTCACTTCTTCAACTGTTTCCATGCGGAGTAAATTTCTTTCAGCGACTGTCCTTGCTATAATATCTTGTCCAGTGAAGATACTACAAGTGTTGTTCTCGAACACCACCCGGTTCCCCCGATGAGTAATTTGCCGTACAGAAATTAATCCACTATCAAGCTTTGGAACATAGAATACATTTTGAATTAATGTATTGTGTATCTTACCACTGGGCAGTAAACAATGCAGCCAGCACTGACTCCGACTGCTTCGACTGGTGAACCATCTGCCAAGAACACTGTAATACTAGCCACGAAGAATCTTGAAGAACGCTCGGTCGTTAGTCATGTGATTCGTTGCCCCTGAATCAATGTACCAATTTCTAGTATGTGCTACACGTACTTCTTCACTTATACCAAACGCAAATTGATTATCAGCTGTCTCTTCTTTGACCGCAGATAAGGATTTCGTTGATTCTGTACTTGGCGTATTTACAGAAGAAACATGAACGTATTTCTCTGTTGTTGTTTTTCCCACTTTTTCCTTTATTGGTGCCGCATCGACTGTTGCGACTACCTCTTACAGAAATATCAACCACTAACTGAAGGCATGTCCCTATTACCCCTGATTTATTGGAAACGTTATTTTCTGTGAGTCGCTGATACTCGTCCAACATTTTACCAGAGACATATTCTATTATCAAATCTAATTTATTTCTACCTTTAAGTGCCGTGACAAGTCCCGAATACGATTTAGGAAGATTAATAGAACAACTACTTCTTCGTTTTAAGTGGCTTTCCAGATCCTCGTAATAGTCTGACTATTTCCATAGTAGAATTTATGTGACTGCTCATAGGACCACTGCGGTAGTAAATACTATACAGCTTTTGCCGCAAATATAATTGACTTCCATACATTCATACTTTTTCGTAAATATTTGCCACATATACACGCGTCATTTAAATGCGCGATATTAATTAATTGATTGATCTCGGCACTCAAAGTAATGTACGCTATAGCCTTATTATTACTTTTCTTCCACACATTGGTCGCTACTTCTGGTTTAGGTTTACTGCCAATTTCCCACAAATCGTCACGCATTAAAACAGCCCACAATTTTGTCTTCCAAGACCCTTAATTACCGTCGTTAAGTAGTGGAATGTTCATTTTCATATTTTCCTGCGCCATTTTTACACTTTAATATTTTTCAAGTCCGCAAACCATATGAATGTATGAAATTCCGTGAAATTTCAAAGTCACTTCCTTACTACCTATTGCCACAAATTATCTCAGACTGGGCCCATAACCTGTTAGAATGCAGCAGAATACAACATGGTAGTTTTATTTTATTGAAAGTAAATATAGAATACTGTTTTTAATTATTATTACAAGTTATCAAATTCAACTTACTGTAAGCACACTATACAGGGTGTTCCATTTAAGCGTGCCACCATTGCTATCTCGAGAACTATAAGAGCTACGAGGTTGGTTAAATTAGCAAAGAACCACAATTTTACAAGACTAACACAATGAGCAAAAAAAAAAATTTTTTTGACCTGTGGTTCTCAAAATACGGGACACGACTTTCTTATTTTAAATGGGAACATATATTTATTTTTAGGTTATTCGATAGAGTATTTTTTTCTGAATTCAGCGATATAAACATATCATATACTAATATAACAAAATAATTGAGAAAAATACGTGTTGGTTTTATATGTATTTTATTTATATCTGGCTGAAACAAGAGTGCTATGATTAGCATTTTGAAATGGTTGAAGTAAAACTATAATATTTGATATCATTGTAGAGCTAATTTTATGTACATTACGAAAAAAAATTTAATAATACCAATTCCCTATGCTAGAATCAAAGTTGTACACACTTCCGCTAAAACCGGAAGTGACACAAAATTCTTACTAAGACCATTTTAAGAGTCCCTTTGACTAGTTTAATTTTATACTGTAACATTTTTCTGTATCTCTCATAATAAACGAAATATTCTGGATGCCGGCCTTTCGCCAAACACCCTGTATAGATATTGTTTTTGTTTTTTGTATGATGGATTTTGTAATGTTAACGTCTAGAGAATAGTTATTCACATAAAAGTCAGGAAAATGATACATTATTGTCGAGGAGCCATATTGAAACTTTTATGGCTCCGGGGAGCGAATCCAAGTTGTAGTATTCGTCACATCCGTCGTACCCTGTCTGTAGGCGCCACAAGTATTTTTTCTTATTTGTGACGGGCGATACAGAATCAGTCTGAATCAGTAGCTAAAATTTACTTCCATCTACCCCCAACTATCATATTCTTAGAAATGATGGAATGAAGAATGTCGGCAAGGATCGAACCTTGAAAACATTTCCATGCTTTTTCTTACTGTTTATTTATTTCGATTTTTTATATATTTATTAAATAATGTTTGTTGATAATATCTAATATTTAATGTTATAATGAAAGTTAATATCATTATATGTATTATCATTTTTCATATACTAAGTACTATACCTATTACAAAAATTAGCAGTGCTATTATAATGATGAATTTTTTGTATGTATTAATTATTATGGATTTCGTTATATAATAAAAAATATAGTAGAGGAAGTGGCATCTCAATGACATGAACACATAGTTGGAGATCCAAGCCTTCGTAGCTCGCTTATTTTAGGAGCAACCCCGGACTTTTTCCCGTACAAACAATTTTTATACGGTCTTATAGGAAATTTTCCGACGGATCTAAAGGTAGTGGACGCGACATTCCATCTCATTGCGAACATTCAAAAATCCACATTTTTACAAAAAATCACACATTTTCTTGGTACGCTTAGGCGATAGCATGTACTTTTATAGCAATAAACACTCTAATATATAAATTTTGTAAATCAACATACTCCTTTTAGTCTTAAAATAAAGTATTATGTTTATTTTCAATACCTTAAACAACTTCGTATAATAAGAAATATTTATATAACTTTATTAAGAAGTATACTTCAATACTTCAACCTACAATCATTTTTTATAAGTCAATACTAAATTAAATTAGTTTCTGTAGCCTGTAGACTTTTTGAGTTGTTTAAGATATTTTTTACATTTAATTATATTGCAGTTTTGAGTAGTTTTCAAAAAGTACCTACTGTAATATCATTCGTAATATTTGGTAACAATAAAATTAGTGATCGTCTGAAGTTTCGGTTTCTGCCAGTTTCGACAAAAAATGCTGGTTTCGGCCAAATTTACGTTTGCGGCCAAAAATTGTTTAATTTTTAGAAATAAGACAAAACCTTACTGTAGAATTAAGAAAAAAACGATATTTTAAGAGAATTACATACATTTTAAAAATCCTTTTAGTTAGTAACAAATACTTCTTGAAAAGACTACTTATATTATTATTTGTGAAATTTATGAGGTGATGATAGATAACTAAAGTATTTATTTCCTTAGAAAGTTAGTATCTACAAAAATAAAGTCATTTTCTAATAAATTGAAGTCTTTAATTTAATTTAATAATCGAATAATACTTAATAACCTTAACAACACATAAGTTTCGGTTTCGGTTAAGTATTCTGCCGAAACTAGAAAAAGGAGCCCAATTTTCGGTTATAGTTTCGGTTTCGACTGAAAATCGTGTTTCGATCGGACATTATATAAAATCATATATATGAGTATATTTTGCAAAAATCATTTTTTTTTTTTTTAAATCAAATAAATCATGATTTTTTTTAATGTTTAAAGATATTTAATTGTTACTGAACTTTTTAATTGTTTTAAAATCAATATAAATATTTTATTTTATAAACGAAAACGATATCTGAAATAAAATCAAAACTAGGAAGAGTAACAAAGAATTTTTTGGTACTAATCCATTCAGATGTCCCCCTCAATACTAAAAATGACGTGTTCGAGCGTTTTTGCTAAATTGATATTAAGTGGCCAAAAATTGCTCTGATAATTTTCACTGGGCCGCCCTGTATTACACATACTATTTTTACGAAACTTTTGAAAAATGTTTAAGAAACAAAAAATTTAACGTTCTTGAATTATAAATTTTCGACCATTAAACAGACCTAGAATGTAAATGTTTTCGACAAAGAAAAATAATATTTTACGTAAAATACAAATCTTAATAATAAATAAATTTGATTACAAATTATTGTACATGGTTATTTTCATCATTTTTCAGGCACAGGGTAACAATTTATCCGTTCCAATTTCTCAAAATACCATTTCGAATTCAACCCTATTCATTTCTTAGAATCAACAAATATTCAGTTTGGGGGATTTCATTCTTATATTCGTGAAAGATAGTTTTGAGTACATATTTATTATAGAGCCTCTAGCGGCAAAACGCTGAAACTTTTAACATTGTTGTATACGGGAGGAACAAATTACGCAGTTTTCTGAAGAAACAAGACAAAAATGATAATTTTTCATACAATATGCAATATATATGACAAAGTGGTAAATTTTAGGATAATTTCAGTTAATTTTATTCATGACACAGTTCAATCATTAAAGATTGTGCACACAAAATTTTGTGTAGTTTAATATAACCATTTAAGAGACAACTGCGTAGAATGTTAGGTCAATTTTGGACTAATATTGTACACTAAAAGTGGTAAGGTTGCGGGCCCTTAAGTACAGACATTGTACTGACGAATCATGTATTTTTTTTAAATCTTGCATTATAATAAAAAAAATAATTTTAAATTTAAGAAATAAATCTAATTGTTTATAAGTATTTAGTAGTGTGCTTCTTTAGTTTCTAAGGTGACAGAAAAAAATTGTAAATAAACAAAAACCAAACTGTCAGTTTGCATTTTGTATCTTGTCTCTTGTGAAACTAATCATAGCGACGAGGTTCGTGTAGATATAAAAGAAGTGGCAGCAGAGGTTGTTGCAGATTTACTGCCCAAAAAATCAAAAAAGAAGTACAACTAAAATGTTTAAATATTTTCATAACTGGGGAATTGCAACTTTCGCGCCGCATTTTAGGAGCGAAAATAGTACTGTCGCCCCGGTTTCAGAAAAAAATGTTTTTTTTTGTGGCAAATTGATAGTATCTATAAAATTGTTCTTATTCTTAGAATTTTGACCATTTGTATATTGGTAATCAAAAGGAATTGAACCTGTAACATTTATTATTAACAAAATTTGCTTTTTATTCATTCATATTAACCACAGAAAAAAAAATTTCATCCGTAAAACACCCCGTGTTATGATCTTATGGTGTAACCGGTGTAACACAGACCTGTTTAATGGTTTTGTGCACATAATGGGAAAGTTCAGCATGATAGGAATTACATGTGAAATATTTTTTAATCGTAAGTATATAAATAATTATTACTTACAATGTAATGGAAAGTTAAAATCATTGCCCCATTTATTTGTAATTATTAATTTAACATCGAATTTTAGTGACGTCACAAGTACGATATGCGCTTGCGTAGAAGAGATGGTGAGACTTGACTTTTTAAAGGTAGGTCGTTGATTGAGGCAAAACTCATGTTGTCATGGAAATCCAGCATGCGCTGCTTAAGAAACATCTTCATGAACTTCTGTGACGTAATTTTGTGTTAAATTTCATGTCATAAGAAACCTAGGCATCTTTTAGTGAAATAAAATGTAGAATATTACTTTTGAAGACAATCAATAAAATAGAAAAATTTAAAAAAATCGTTAAATTGTCTCTTTATAACCTAACCTACTTTGCAGATAAAAGAAAGTATTCTACTTGCGTATTATTCGACTTGTGATTCGTATCCTGGACATATCTCCGAGAAAACTAGTGCTATTACAATCATCGAATAAATACTATTGTTTAACACCTACTTCGTACTCTGAAATATTGTCATATACGCCAAGTACATGTCCAACAGATGTAAAACGACCTCTTCTAAATGCACTGCAATGTAAGTAGTTTCATAAAGGTATATTTTGAATAAAATAAGAATTTTATGTAAGGTTAAATTTGTTCAGAATAATATTTCATCAGGAAAGAAAAACATGTCACATAGATAGGCCATAGAGGAAATATAAAATTGATAAAATTTTGGAATTTTTAGAGTGAATCAGTTACAATTAGAACAAAGAAAAATACTGATAAATTTATTTATGAAGCGTGATTGCCATGTGCATATCAGTGCATGGTGAATAACATTGAAGGAATGTGCTTGGTGCATCTTGAAAGGAAAGGTGCATAAGAAAACGTGTATCTAAGTAAACAATAAAATATAATATTATAGTCGTATACAAGTGGTCTGAAGCATACATACACTTAGATATCCTAGGCCTACTATTCACACACAGATATTATACATAAACATTACGCATCGGTCAAATAAAATGTACACAAAGTAGCTAATGTGATTCACGTGTTATATTAACAAATTGGCAATACACATATATACAATCGAGTTACTGACATGAGTTCATTTCATATTGATATGTTTCCAGATGCAAGAAGTTTCTAAACGCTTAAATTTCGACATACGTAACAAAAGAATAAATAAATAACAAAAAAACTCGTTTCAATGACGTACTTCATTATTTCCTTTAGTGATCGAATCATTTCACATTACCATAAATGTGGAAAAGAAAATGCTACATTTAAATTTGAAAAGCTAAATTTAATATAATTAGTTTTATTTGTTTACTTCAAGCGGATTATACTGCAATTTCTTCATCAAAGAATCTGAATAACTGTTAGCAATTCCAGTCGTACATGCACATGAAATGAGTTTTATTGTAATATATTCAGCGGTACGGTGGTAGATACAATAAATTAATACGAAGAGTAGTATTTACAAAATTTGGATATGCAATGCACAAATAATGAATGAATTAAGTATTTTCATATAAAAAGTTAGCTTATACGTATCCTACATTGTTTATAATATATTATGTTTTATCTATACACTCTAATCTTAATCATTCAAATTAAATCTTTCTCTCTTGATGATGACGCAATTTACATATTTTGGTATGATCTCCAAATGGTCCCCGTATTTATTTGATTCAGGACGCACTTAACATAATAATTTATGGCACATATGAGATCAGGGTAGATTTTAAGAAATAAAACATTCTGGCACAGTTACGTCATCAGAAACAATCACTCTTGCACACAATAATAAAATCACATCAATTTGCTTTTGCTCTTATAGTTACAATAATAAGACTTCAGTTACGTATTTAAGTTTTCACAGTTTGTTACGCTCCGTAGAGCCTGAATTTAATCATTTTTACAATGTTTACAACTAGGGACGAAATCTGTCCCAAATAGTATCATTATTTATTTTTTAAAGTGTTTAAACTATTATTAAATATGCATCCATTATTATATTTTCCATGTACCAATGGCTAAATATTACGTGATAAAATGTTTTTAGAAAAAATATTATTTCTAATTCAATTATATTTCACAAATAATTATTATGAAATAAAACTTTGTATCTATAGAAATTTTTTTGTCAAATTTATTTTGGTGTAGTAGAAAAGGCCTATTTTGTCATTTTTTACTGAAATCAATGAGACTCCACTATACTGTAATGAACAATAATGAATATAACATTACAGTTTCAGTTTAAAGTTACAGTTATATTTTATATTATTTGTAACTTATTGAATTTTAACTGTATGGACATAGAAAAAATATCTTACTAAACGTAATTCAAATGAAATGCATGTTACTTCACTAATACGAAGTTCCACAAATTATTCTTCGTATTTGTGAAATATTACACTTTTTCTTGTTCTAAATAATTATGCAATATATCTTCTTCGTCATAGTTTTCAATTTAAAAACAAATACAAGTTGATTTTAGGACAGGTTTCGTACGGTTGGGAGTTTTTAAGGAACATATACATATATTGCAACTCAAACACGATACACTTTGGTATAAAATTTCGGGTATATAAATTGTATAAAAACGCGAGTTGCTGAGATTAGACGAGTTCGAATATGCCACAAAGCAAAGTCACTTTGTCATTGAGAGTTTCACTTAGAAGAAGTGGTTGTGGTGACGGCAGGTGTCGGAGCCGTCCTAGACGTGAGTGCGACGTAAGAAGACGTGCGAGACGTGCTGGTAGGGCGGAAGCCTGGCGTTGGACTAGAGAGCCGTGTGCGAGTGTCGCCGACCGGGAGCCGAGCCTCATATAGGCCCGTAGTTGGAGAGGCCGGACGCAGGCAGCGCCACCACGACGCCGTCCTCCGCCTGTCATACGTGGGAGAGCGGCGGCTGCTTGAGCACGTGGTGGTGCAAGTGGTGCTGGCTGGCCGAGGCCACGCTGCCCGCCGTGCAGCCGCCCGGCGCGCTCAGCAGGCTGGCGCTGCCCGGGCCGGCCGCCACCAGGTACTGGCCCGGCCGCGCCTTGATGAGCACGGCGCCCGCGCCGCTGGGGTCCGCGCGCCCGAACATGCGGCGCCACAGTCGGCGCCAGCTGTCGATCGTCTTGCCCGACCAGATCCACACGCCCGACGTGATGCCCACGGCCAGCGCCATGAAGTACTTCAGCATGAGCACGGAGTACAGCGGCCGCGCTCGGCTGGTGCGCACCGCTGTGCCCGCGCACGGGCAGGCTAGGCCGCCCAGCCAGGCGTCGTGGAACGCGTTCTCGTACAGGTGGCAGCCGATCACTATTGTCGCTGGAACCGTGTACAGGACGCTGAATATACCTGAAACAACCATCCACATTACATTCACGCCTAGTTACCTGAATAACCATTTCTACTTTATTTCTAGCATATGATAAAAAGTGCAATTGTTTCTATTTCTAATTTTTCATTTTTCTATATAAAGAAAGTTTCTCAATTTTGAACTTTTATTGTATCGTATATTGTTTTTGAACTCACCAATTCTGATCATCAATTTTTCCAGTTTATCTGCCTTGCTTCCAGCTCCAGCTCCACCTTGCTGCTTGATCACTGACCGAATCCTGAACAGCGACACGAATCCAGCAAACAGAAATGTCGTTCCCAATAACAGATACACCAACAAAGGCGCCAGCACAAACGTACGAAGGTTTTCCATATTCATATTTCCTACGTAGCAAATGCCAGCAACCGGATCCCCGTCTACAGCTGCAGAAAGTATAACCGCCACGCTCTGAACCGTTGGGATCAACCAGGCAGCTAGGTGGAAGTACTGGGCGTAGCCAGCGATGGCCTCGTTGCCCCACTTGAGCCCAGCAGCCAAGAACCAGGTGAAGGAGAGCACCACCCACCAGATACTGGAAGCCATGCCGAAGAAGTAGACGAGCAGGAACACCAAGGTGCACCAAGAAGAGCCCGAGGCGTGGTAGCGCACGTGCGCGCCCTCGCAGGCGATCTCCTCGTGGCCGAAGCCAACGCGGATGAGGTAGCCCACGGACACGAGGAAGTAGCACGCGGACAGGAACACGATGGGGCGCTCGGGGTACTTGAAGCGCTCCGTGTCAATGAAGAACGTGGTGAGCGTCATGAGCGTGCTGGCCGCGCACAGCCCCGACCACAGCGTGATCCACACGGCGGCGAACTCCTTTTCGTCTGCGCTGAAGAAGGCGTCGCGGCACGGGTACGCACAGTCCACGACGCCGGCCACGGCGGGGGTGGTGTTGGCCACCAGCCCCACGGGCAGCGCTGCTGTTGTGGGCACCAGGGGCGCCCGGCAGCGGCACTGGCACGCCCCGGGCACCTGACAGTTTTTTTGCTTCGGATCGCAGTGAGGGCGTTTCGTTCCTTGGGGACGCTTTGTACTTGGCGGACGTTTTGTAGAAGTAGAACCCGTGTCTTGTTGGTGATCCATACACAAGTTGCTCTCATCGCCATACTCAGGAAAATTTTCACAAGCCATTCTTTCTGGCCAATTGAAACCATATTGGAGCATCAAGGGAGCACAGCCTGATCTAGCCCGTTCGCACACGCTTCGACACGCTGGCAAGGGTTTTAAGTAAGAAGTTAAGCATATAGGAGTATAGATCGAGCAGAGGAAGAACTTCAAATCCGGCGAACACTTGATCTCCACCAAGGGCCAAAACTGATGAACTTCTAAGCCAGCTTCCTCTTGCGTCTCGTGATTCATTTCGTTGGGCATGCGCGTATAGTTGTAGCCGATGCCCTTGCACATGGGAATGGTAATTTCTTCACACTTGTCGTTCATAGTGAAGTCGGAAGAGGCCATACCACCAGATTGCAGGCTGGAGTCGGCCTGGGCCAAAGACAGCCCGAAGGCTAAATAGACTAGAAGGTTCATGGTGAAGGAGGGTAGACTAATGATGAAGGAAGGGTAGTCAGACCTGAGCCCCACAAAGGGCCAAAGGCCCTAACATTACTTCCAGTGTTGCCAACCTGAAAATAAAAATATTATTAATAATTTATACATTAAATTTGGTTAATATAAATATCGCTATTTTTAATCATAATCATACTACTGTGCAGAAAAACTTGTTTATTTTAAAAGACTTTTTAATTCAAAAAGACTGCAGAATTGAAAACATTTCTCAAAAATGAATACAAAATTATCAGTAAAAAATTTAAGAATTATGTATGTATTCCATGTAAAATTAAAAAAAATGTTTTTTAACTTTGCTTTGGGTAAATGTTATTTAGGTAACGTAATTAATTCGTCGCGTATCCCTGCGAGCAAACAGGGTTCCTAAAAGCATCGAAATGGAGTAATTGCTATCCTGTATCCGTGACGTCATACTTTGATATGTGCTGCTTGGTCTCTGGAGGCCGCCTGTCAATTAGACGGAAATTTATTGGGGTAGACACCCTCACCCGAGTCCATCGAAATGCAGTTACACGCTCCTTCAGCTCGAGCCAAGCTGGAGGAAATGGGCGTACAGAATGTAAAGTACAGCACTGCACTGACGTCATCGTGATTGCGTTAATGGGAGTGACGTCCCGTGATTGACAGTTGGACATGTGTTTCCCCTCTCACAATGACTAACCCACGGACAAATATACTCTACTACACTACGATTTTTTTTTGTCGCGTTTGTCTGAGAGATCCCAATTTTATCCACAAATTTTTTTGTGCATACTGTATAGTTAATAAATAATAACAAACACGTTCTATTGCACTGAATGTATTCTTATTATTATTTATTTCCTTTACAAAAAAATATAAATACTGATTTTCTTAAAGTATATATATCGGATAAACGTTGTTGGTTATGGAGTTTCAATGTATGTTAACTCTTAATTATTTATTTAACTCTGTTTAAGTACTTGCACTAATGATAACGGAATTATCATTATTTGTAACTACGTAATGTGAACAATTACATATTTAGTAATGTAGTAAGTATTTTTTTCCCCAAATAATGTTTAAAGTAATTACAATAAAATTACAGATTTTTAAATCATATTGTAAAAAATAATTTCTTGTGAAAAAACTTACAATTCTCATGTGAAAAACTATAGTCATGTTTAACAATTTGTACGATGATAAATGAAGTTGTAAGCAACAATTGACTTCCCCTGCCTCCCCTGCTGTTATAGTAAGTTGCAGAACGTCTGGCGTGAGTACGGATGTCACAACTAGAACGTAATGACTCGAGGCGAACAACAAGGCATTACATTCAATTAAAATTTTCACAGCCTCTTCGAGATTACGGATGATTGATTACAACACAGGATATTTAAAAGGGTTTGCAGGGGTAGAATCAAGATATAATAGGGATGGAAGTTGAGTGCCATCTGCATTTTATAACGCTTATCTACAATTGACGAAAATACTGTAATTATGGGCGAAACTATGGACACATAACCACTTCCATACAACACCCTTGTATTATAATGGTTCATAAAATAGAGACCCGTCCAAATAAAACACGGAGCTGACATAATTACGATTCTGTATCCGTAGTTACATATACACGATCTACGTACATATTTGGCAATTTTGGGAAATATTAATTTTGTAAGAAATAAATATATTTTTTCTTCAAACGTCTTAAAAGTCATATATTTTGTGACGTAATTGACAAGGTTGGACTTTAATTCCTCCACCACCGAAGTAGAATTTTTTACTTTTACGCCGCCGGAGTAAAAATTTTGTCCGTAAGGACTATGTAGAATAAGCGAATAAGAAATAACTTGTACAATAAAAACCTGTAATATCGCCGTAAATGTGACTATAAAACTAGTTAATCTAAGAATAGTTACTAAAAATCATCAACAATAACTGACAGATTTAAATTGATAACCTACAAATGGAATATCAAGTAATAATTTTTTTTTTAAATATCTGCGTGTGTGTCTTTGTGTGTCTCGCATTCAAATTGGCCGACTCGCTTCGCTTGTCGTGCAAACTTCCATACTCGCCGCACAAAGTATATCACTTTTACTCTTTATAACACAATATACTATTATGGCGGCAGTCATAGACGAAAATGAATATTACAATTCTCGCCTATGTCTCATGTCTAAACACATTTTCGTGAATAAAAACTGACATGTTATGCTCATTGAATAATGCACTGTATTGCATTAGCAATTTTTTTTATAAAATTGTAATAACAATTGCAGTGCATATATTAAAATACATAAATTACTGTATATTATTGTAGTTTAAATTAGTAATTAGATATCAGCATTTACTACTTCCTTCTTTCCGGTAAACAGAAACTATAAAATACAATTTCTAAGAAATTCCATAACTTGCACATAAACTCAATTTGAAATACCACATTTCAACTACTTTCCCATTACCTTATTGTGTAAGGGTGTGCGAGAAATTCTTTTGGATTATTTCCACGAGGGAACGATTGTTCAGCTGGACTTTGCAATTAACCAGTCCGCTACGCTCGAAATAACTAAAGCAACAGTAAATCAAACCACGCATACGATGCTTGAAACGAAGTAGAAGTTATAACTCACACTTTTTACTAACCTTTCACAACAATACACATTTTTAGTTTTAAATACTCTTGGGCAAATAGAAATAAAATTTGATAAGCTCGAGGAGAAGTAAACAACTGTTAAGAATATCAGCAAAATATCAAATATTACATTTTGTGCCTTCGTTTAATAAAAATTCTTTATAACAAAATATTTCGGTTTATAATAATCTAAAAAATGTTACTTGCTACAGTTGGCATTATGTCTATCAAACTAAATTTTCTCTTATTGCCATTATTAGATGAAACATAAAAAGTACATTATTTTAATAGTATTTCGGTTCTTTAGTTATTTTGCGCGTTCCGGCTCGAACTGAGCGGAGTTTGAGATCTGGGGTTCAAACAACAAACCAGCTGTAATCTTTTTTTTCTCACTCACCTACGGCCAAAACTCAATTAAGGTCTTAGAGCTACAAATTATTATAGTTCATATATTTTGCCGTCTATAACGTGGTTGATATAACTTTTAATGTTTATAGTATTTTACGTTATTAGTAAGATAAAACAGTTTTTACTACTAATAGGACGAAATGACTGGGGAGCCTGTCGCTTCCTTGAAGCAGTTAAAACTGTTACCTTGCATAAATTGTGCAATAGTTTATTTGTTATTCAATTGTAAATAAAATTAAAATTATAACCAAATCCAGTCAGTTACTAATGTTAATCTTAAAATTCTTACAGGTTAGCTGTCCGCTTTATATATTAGTAGCTTGTAAAGGTTAATTTTCGAACTAGATAAACAGTTCAAATAAATAACAATTTATACGTTCCCTATGATTAATGGTAGTACTGTTTCCCGTGGTATACAGTGACAAAGGAAATCCCTCATTTTGTTATTCAAAGGAGTGTCAAAATACACAAACCCGCTTAAAGTTACAATTTACAAATATATATAAAAATATACTTCCTGGTCTTTTGATATAATTAAATTCCACTATACAAAACAACTAAGATTTAGTTATAACGAACAAAATTAAAATAATTAATAAGTATGTGTTTATGAATGTTGGTAGTAAAAGTAATAAATGAGAATTTATACTGGTCGTTAATCCGGCTTCTGTAGCAAGATCATGTTGTAATATGATCTAATTACCGATGTGACGCCTCTGCTGTCTAAATCAATTACACCAGCTCATTATAGTAAAAACTAGATCCGGTTTCCAGCTGTCCGTTCGGAGGTACGGAGGTGCTACAAACATTGCTGTACAGCCCCGTGAGCCTGTGACAACGCGAGGGTTATGGACCGCGTAAAAAATAAATTCAAACAAGATGAGAGTTGAAGACGCCGTTAAAAATAACACTGTAAAAACAAACAGCCAGCCAGTAAAATGTTTTTATTGACTTAGCAGCAGTTCAGTTAACGAAGAGATTTTCTACGGCACCTAACATAAGAATATTAGTCAAGACGTCATACATACGTAAATAAATACATCTTTCATTCTCCAACCAGATTGGTAAACTCTATGGATTACCGACAATACAGACGAGTTTTATAATAAATACTTTCATATAGTTTAATGCACATCTATCAATATGTAACAATACTTAACAAATGATTTATGATAATGATTCTAATTTGCAAAAAAAGCAGATATATGAACGTATACTGGGTGTTAAAAAAAAGATAAATAGCATAAAAATAATTTTTAAAAATTCACAGAACTAAGTATGGTTTACTATAAAAATATCTTACCTTCATGAAAACAAAATAATTGTAATTAATTCTATTAAAAACAAAATTTTATCATATGAGATAATAAATCATAGGTTAATGAAATATTAAAAACTATAATCAAACTAGTGGCACTACATATATGTATGTAAAGTAAAACTTAAATAGCGAATGTTTTAAAAATATTTTTGTACCGTTTTGATTAGTAATTGCTCTTAACAAATTGTAAATATTTTATTGATGGTTTCAATTTCGAAAAAGTTAAAACTGAAGCACACTATGATTTTAAGATAAGAAATAACAACATTAAAGTTTTTACTCGTATGATTAACATATCAGCACATAATGATAATTCACCTGTTATACTATGATTATTTAATATTTTACTTTTTGCTGAAGCTTATATCATTATTAAAAATTTAATATCACACAAATTGCGTAATTGTCGTCTACTATCTGAAATTCATAATATTTATTTCCTTCTATATTATCGCTGTATATTCGCACATTGCGTGGTTTGATTACAATTTCCATGGTTATCAGTTGTTTTTTCCCACCCAACTTCTCACTTCCGGCTATCTGTTTACACAGAGTTTTCTCTACTCTATCGCGGGCATTTTCGCCTGGTTAAAAATTGTGTAATAATGATGATTTGGCAGAGATTAAGTGCCACATGTGCACAATACGCGAAATTTCATTATTTTTAGTAGACACAAAAAGAAGACAGGGTAAAAAGAATGAGTAGTTACCATCAATTACGCTAGAATAATAAACTACTAAAAATAAAATCATGGTTGGGTTTGCCATCCAGTTTAGACGTCACAGGAAAGGATTTACTTTGTGCCCAAGCTGCTTGCATTCATAGTCTAATACGAAATGTAGCTGCCTACATTGTTTCACTAACTAACATTCATATTTATTGGGTCATATACGAAAAGTGAGAAATGATCCGGTTTCAATGTCCATGAGATACCTATTGCAAATGTTTGTTACTTTAAATGTTAAATGGATGTCCACGAATTATGGTATTTTCTTTACAATATGTTGTGAATTTTAGTGGAATGTTTATCGGTCTATCCGTCCGTCATTCCGAAAATACCGGTTCACGTGTAGATCACATTCAATGGCACGAGTTGATCAAATTGATAAACCAGAAGTAACACTTCATACTTGTAATGTTTTTGTTTTCTGAATACTTCCTAGCATATAAATATATCGAAAAAAAATAAATAAAAAATCACGAAAAAAGGTGCTATAAAATGTACATATAACAACCTTTATTTGAAAAAAATATGACATTTTTATATCAGTGGTTCTGTGATGGAGACAGATTATTTTTTTCCATTGTGTGCTATTCAATTTTTTCACATATTAAAGACATACATGTATATTTTATCTCATTGATTATCGAAGGAAGTTTTGGGTTTGTCAGAAAATTTGCAGTTTCCAGGGTCGGATTAAATAAAAAAAATTAAACATCTTATGCATTGGTCCAATGTTCCTGTGTAATCTAGATCCTGAGAGGAGTTTACGTGTTTTATGACGATGCTTCGATATTCCATGAGACAAACTCTATTCAATATTTAAAAATTAATAATTGATTATTTGTAATTTTGAGATAGGTTGGAATGATGTTTATAATGATTTGTTACGTATGCCGTAAGTAGAAGTAGGGTTAGCACATTAGCATCCTGGCGTACGGTTCTTTGGCTGACACTTACTAATGAGCTGTCACAGAGGTAACGCAGCGTTCAGCGTTCATCTGCGGCAATTAGGCTCCGTATCGCTGCCGGATCTGGCTCGCCGGCCACCGGATATCGTCTCACGCCCTCATTGTTCTCAACTCCCTTGCACACCTCGCACCCACATCCACCAAACGCCGCGCAATTCATCACAACTATTCTCTTACCACACTACCAATTCCACATTTCTGTTAAGTCATCTATCAGGATTTATCGATAGATACCAACACGCCATCAACATATACAAACATTATATTTGCATTGTATTATTTTTAATTAAACGATCCAAATGCCGACTTCTCAACTTACCTAACTAGTATTGCCGTCTAGACAAGACAAAACTTGACTAGAGGTTGTGTAGATATCAAGACTAGATTGTTTCAAGACTACATTAACCTGTACATACCCTTTGGATAAGGACAAATAATTTGGCAGTGTTCTTTTTCTATTTTACAATCACTGTCGGATGGATCAAGCTTCGCATGATATATTTATAATTAAAAAAAAATTAATGTAGAGTCTTGAAATTTGTCTTTAATTCTCTAGTCTTGATCTAGAAAAATAAAGTGTTGTCTCCGTTATCTATAGAAGACAAGACAAGAGTCTAGAAAGTCTAGATTTAGGTGGCAAAGTTAAACTTTTAAAATAAACATCAGACATGTTATAACTCCGCAATGAAAATGATTTAAGGTTAAGTATACAATGTGCATCAGGAAATATTGTCGATGCATCTTTCCATTTTTCAATTTACCATTATTCTTAACCCAAACATTATGAAAATATTCCTGTCTCCCTGAAGTCTATATGTTAAAATTACGGCTCTTCTCTACATAAAATTGGCGATGCTAATTTAAACGTAGAGTTGGTATATTCAATAAATATAAATTAATTATTTGACATCAAAAGCAATATGTGAAATCCTTAAATCATTCATTTTTATTAATTATACATATGATTTTTTTATTTTTTGGAGAAGAATAAACAGAACTATTGCTTTTTAAAAAATATTGTTGTTTTCAAATTCCACTTGAGCATTAGAGCAGATGAAATCAACATGCGAATTCCTTCTGTTTCTAGACAATTTTAGTAATGTAATTTTAAGTAATTTTAATTGTACTTTTATGTTGGTACAGATTTGCGACGCTGGAATTTAAACAGCAGATCTTACACTATACTTATATGCAGTAAGCCACCACTGTCTTTAATTATAAGTAATAATAAGTAAATATAAGCAATAATATGTAGGTAGGCTTTTTAATTTATAGTAGTAGTATATCAAGTTTTCGTGTATTATATAAATAAATAACAATAAATCTGACCTTGTCAACTAAATAAAATTTACATGTGATATATGTAGTTGTATGAAGTGTCCATTTATAAATCAAATGAAACACATCGTGTGATTATTGTCACAACACATTTGTATTTACAAATCCTGTACTGTAGATTTTCTTCAGTTTTAATTTTAGGGAAGTTTTACTTTCTCTTTGAGCGTGTTTTCTTTAGTGTTACCGTATATATATTTCGTGGTGAACAATGCAATGTTCAGAATTCAATTTCACACGCAAGTGTGTTTGTCGCACGTGTGCGGGTCAAAAGGTTAATACATATCGCTGTCTCATTCATCAACCACTGTCCTTCTCTCTCTAACACACGGTACGTGACATTTGCATCGTGACTACAAATCAAATTAACTACGCCCACACCATTATATACCATGATTTTTCATTCACCTGACATTCGAACCATCAACGGTGGATTTGCGATACTGGTATTCGAAGATTGAATGAAGTGAAGAGAGATATTTCATAAAATGACTATAAAAAAACTGATAAGTTCATATGTGAATTTATTACAATGATGATTCAATGTGATTTTTTCATTTTCAGTATTTTATTTATCTGCACCCTAAGTTTTTTTGTTATTATTATTGGGACTTTTACATATTATTATTGAAATTAGTTATAAGTGACTGAATTTGTTAGAATAAAATATGTGACCTACCTACTACACTTTTTATTGACTCGCATTTATATTTATAAATTTGGAACAAAACGTATGTATGTAAATTATATATTTATGAATTACTCATTGTTTATTAAAAGCAAAGAATATAGGTAGTATCCCAACAGTAAATCGAGTGAATTATAATAAAACAGTTTGTTCAACTTATTTGATCACATATTTGTTATCGATTAAACACCAAAAAATAAAAAAAATACCAAAAATGCATGCATAATATTACTACATTTTTCACATCACAGACTTTGTTATGCTTGATTAAAATTTAAGTAAAGTTGTTTTTTATGTTGTTATTATTATTGATTATAGTCTAATATGTATGTATGTCATTCCTAGTTACAAAATCAATATGACAATAATGGCGTATAATTTATTAAACATAAATAGTTGTCAATATATCAAGTGTGTTGCACAAAATGATTTATATTATTAAGCAAAGTATCAAATTTATCGATTGGTTACATGTCTATAATTCATCATTATTAAGCTTTTGAATAAGCTCGCAATTTATTGTTTCCTTTATTTAATGATATTTATATTTTATGTTAATTATATAAATATTTTTAAAATTTTACTTTTAAATATTGGTACATATACAATTTACATATATGTATGTAGATATAATTTTAGTATTTCTATATTCATATTTATGTTGTTTTTTAAGAGGAATTGTAAAAAAACCATGTTGTCTTATACAGCAGGTTTATGTTGATACCGAATAATAAACAATGCTCGTTTCCTATAGTTATAATTTCTCGCAGAGGTCGTTGCTCATCTCATCAGAATTTAATTTAATTTCTCCCATTCATCAAATTGGGGACAGGAAATTACTGTGTTTCCTATAACAACTGCGTGGACTAATACTAATGATCATTTTATTTATATTTAAACGATACTCATCAAATAATTAACCATCATCAAGTGAGAATCATTTGCTAATCAGAGTATTTTTGCATCAATCTTCATTGGTGTTGGAGTCAGACACGTTGAGGATGAAGTATTCGTGCCTGGTTGCAAAGTTCCGGGAAAGTTCAATGCATCGTGGGTAATATATTCCGCGCACGCTGTTTCTAACCTGCTACATTTGGATATTGTTAGGAAACGGTCGTGGCTAATGCAGGAAGTTGTTTGCGCAGATTTTTCTACGAATGTATATGCTAAGGAAAACAAATAGCAGAATAGAAAACACGTGCATTGCCACTTGCAAACACTACTGATTCGTAATTCTCAAAGGAGAGTGACATGCTAATTCAGATCGAATTCGAGTTTGGGCTGTGAGAAACACGTAACTAGGTTCACCGATATTTTGTAATGGTGTGAAATTAGATGCAAAGCCTGATTACAAAGCCAAAACTCATTGTATATATCAAAAGTTTGATTTAATATAAATTAATATGAAATTAATTGAGGAAATAAATTTAAATAAACATTTTTTTCTATTTTACTCCTATAATAGCATCCAAATTAATTTGTGATTTATAAAGACATTCAAAAAGGGTTGGTATTTATATTATAAAATATCAAATGTCACACCTCGCGAAACAAACGAACACATTTTTTTTTAATTTCATTTTTGTATCATTTTGAATTTAACAGTACTAATAGAAATTAATTAGAAAAAGAAGGTGATAGATGGTATAGGTAAGATTTGGTTAGGTAGTCAGACAATTTTTTTTAAACGGTATTTTGTCACTTGTTTTTATTCCGAAAAATGCGTTATTCCGGTTAAGCGAGTTTTTTTTTCTAAAATTAAGCAACACAATTCTAATCGAAATTTTGACAGCAATTTTGTATAGTTCATTTGACATTTTATTCCGATATCCAATTATAGGAAACTTAAATTTGAAGTAATATTGATGCAACCGGTCTCAGAGGTTTATAAAATTAAATATAAAATAAAAATAATTAATCTTTCGACCCGAAGAAAAGATAGTAGTGTACGTTATTCGTAGGAAAAGTGTACTTCCCGGACTCCTGTGGTTTCTAGACTCGTCTACCGCCTAGTCTAACAATTGTCCCTTATCGTCTAGGAATATATCTCTTACCCTACTAATTTCACAATATACTATTTTAAAGGTCAAATAAGTAATACCAACTTATGCTCGTTCAGATTTCATTTAAGTAACAAACTTTGGTTTTACTATGGGAGTACAATTTAATTCTATAATAGGTAAACGAACACAAAATGTTCTACGTTTTTATTTACTTAAAAGGGGCACATAAGGCGCAAGATAAACAAAAATAGTATAAAGAACTTATTTCAAAATAATTGATTACATTGAAGGAAGCACAACATCTAACTACAACATTTGTGCTAGTTAATATATGTCCATCGGGTGTTCAATTATGTTTTCTCTGTGTTTCTTTATTTTTGATAGTTTGCTAAACCAACATCGCTAATACAGTCCTAGGAAATGAGCCGAGGAGCATTACTGCAGTAACCTGATCCTAAGTGCATGTGTCTCGGGGCAGTGGGGCAGGCGGGAGTGAGCAGCCACCTACAGCTCACCGGAGCTCACGCCATGGATGTGTAAATTATAGCGTAGCTAACTGCGCCCGCCCCACTCCTGCTACTGTATCATCAAAAATACATTCCATTCTTCATAAATCGCCCAATATTTTTTATGTATAACGACTGCTTAACTTCTGTACACAAGAAAGAGAGTAAAGGAGGAATTGTTGTATTTGACTATTAATTTAATAACATTTCAATAGTCAAATAAAACAGATCAACAGATTCACATCCTGAGGATAATCCCGGGTAGGATCAAAACGTCGATGTGAATTATTTGTTTTTACTGACTGAAACCCAGCAATTCCTCCTTTAAATCAACTTCCAGTCAAGAAATCTTCCATTCCAAGAAAGAGTATTTCATTGTATGTGAAATAAGAGATGAGTTGCAGGGGAGAATGTTGAAACCTTGGAAATCAATGGTATAACACGGTCAACATCTCAAAAACTTATTTTGATTACTACAATATAATATTTAGGTATATTCCGCAAATCAGGAAAGCATAGAGGTAAAATTAACAAAATATTTATGCGAACAGTGATTAAATTTATTTATCTTTGGTAACTATCATTTGGATGTAGGTACATACGGCATACAGCAAAACGGTGAAAATGAAGCTGAAATCAAATTGATATTGTCAGAAAAATCTTCACAAAATTTTTCATATTTTTTGCTTCTTCCAATGGAGTAGGTGACCAATTTTTAAATTTTATTTATATGATAGCTTACAAAAAAATAGATTATCCGTATTTCTTTAAAATTATTAATTATGTCTAGTTTTGAAATAAATGAATAATAAAGTTCTTGGGAGGGGATGATGACGTCATTTAAGTGCATGAGGGACGGACCCATGTAAACAGAGACGGAATAGCTGGTGTGAGTGAAATAGCAATAATACCACGTGGTATCATTGCCACGTCTTCAAATTTAACCAATCAGCTTGTGCACTTAATGTACCTGACAGTAATTGACACTGTTTCTATTTAACGTAAATTAATAAATAATTTGCCCATAAATATTTAATTTAATCCGAAAACATTGTGACGTATTTATTTTGACATTTCATAAACATTTTACATTCACACTAAGTAGATAACAAAAACTAGATATTAAGTAGATATGTTTTCTTTTTTTTGCATTTTTCTTATTCGCTGTCAGATGTTTTCATATTTACACAGATGACGCGGACACCGAATTTCTTCAAGTAATTTATTCATGAAAAATTACGTAGTTACATTTCAAAAACAAATTACGTTTATGGAAAAAATAAGTAGTAGTTGAATAATACAGTCTGAAGATAGAAAAGATACATGTCTGTCTACTGTCTACTCTATATACAACACATTTCAGTATATACACAAACCTGATTTTAATTCAATTAAATAATTGGTAACCGTTAAATGTTTTAGAAATCTTTTGAAAGAATAAGGAAAATGATTCGAAGTTGTGTTTCGAATATTGATAAAGAAATGCAAAAGAATGTGTCGCGAGAAGTATACGTTCCCCAATGATGTCTTTGTCCCGTTCGCGTCGGTAGCGCACGAGTGTGTCTGGTAACAAGCGCACAAGGCATTTTAAATCGATGGGGAATTTAAATAAAAGCAAAATCGATTGCAGCGAATGAGCAACAAGCAGACAGAAATAACAAGTGCATGCCAAGCGACGTGCAGATCCAAGCTACCTGATTCCACCGTGAATGAAAAGCAGTAGGCACGCATAACACTATTTGCATACGAGAACAGTACTTGCTCACTTCGACACAATTCACTGATATAGTTCTAAAAATATAGAGAAATGATGTTTACGAGTGTTTAATTAGCACAGAATTAATCTAGTTACTTCCTGTTATTTAGAAATTTGATGGTTGAAATATATTTGATGGTGACAATATTCTAAAATATGCATTATATGTAATTAAGTAAAAATAATCAATTTTACAATTATGAGGAGAATTATATTTTTAACAATTTTCCTTTCACTACATACAACTAACAACTAAGCGTATTTAAAATTACATTAAGTACTACTTACTATTACATTATCAAATTTTATGCATTTGTTAGAAAGTTTGGTTTTTCGCCCGTTAATTTCATTATTGAGAATTTAGGTCAATTTTGCAAAATCGTGCTTTATAATTAAATTTGGAAAATTGAGGCTTGCAAATTTGACACAACATCAAGTATAATCTTATTACCTTCTGGCAAACAGCGAATAAATTTTACATAATAAATCCATAAATTAATTAAACTACGTGGCGAACTACAGTGTTAATATTAAATAATGCACCAAATATCTAATTAGGTTATGCATTTATAGGCTTGTTGATTAAAAATCTTATTAACATGTAGGTAGAAGAAAGCTGGTTAATTACTCGATATGGAAGTCTCAGCAAATTAACAACCTGTAATTTATGTCAACGAGTGATAGCATCAATTCGGGCCTTAAACAAGAACTGGGTCCCAACTCTTTCATCTTACCGAGTAGATAACAATCATTATTTTCAAATTTTGCTAATAGCAAATGTAAATCTATAATCAAAGTATAAAAATTTATAACAATTTTATCGCAGTTGGCATTTTTAAATTGAAACATTTGGGGTAATTAAACTAAACGATTTACAGATACCTATATAAATTCCCAGAACATCTTTTAATAAAGTAACACCTCGTTTATATTTGTATTTAACCGGAAATGTAAACTAAATTATTAACAATAGTATAGTAAATTTTATTTTTTAAGGATGGCGGTTTTACTGAAATACTGTGTAAAAAAATCAAGTGTCAAACTTCATTAAATAAACGAATACAAACATTTGTTACAGATTTTAATTTTGTATAATTTTGGATTTAAAAATCGTAGAGTAAGAAGAATACAATAAAGTAATAAAGTATGACGAAGTCAGACGATGGGTGTTCGAAAAAAGAGGTTAAGACAAACAAGAATTGAGTTTATGTGTCAAATAAAAAATAACTACCACAAAATTTCAAATATTTTTAAATTACGATTTTAAATTTTATAACGGCATAAAAGGCATGAAATAGAAAAATAATTTTGTTTTAGCGAAGTGTGAATTCTTTGTTTTAAATACATTTACGTAGATGTACACAAAATATTATATTTCAGAAGAAAATAAAACATAATAATTTCGTGTACACAAATGATATTATCATAATTATTATATATTAAAATTTCTATTTATAAAGAGGCATTTTGTTCAATATAATTATTAGACAAGTTATAATTCCTAGAGCAACGTTAAAACAAAAATATATTGTTTTGTTTGTAAGAAAGTGTGGATAATTTGTAAGAATTTGTGTTGAATGACATTATGAGAGCAGACGCGAGAAGAATGTAATCTCGACGAGTTTTTATCTTGAGTAATATATTTAGTGGTGCGGTTAAAATAACTGGAATCCTTTTAGGGAATACATGGAAGTGTTGCGGTGATGAAGAGTCATCAGTCGACTCAGACTGGTTTCTCGACTCCTACATTCACAAACAAAACAAACAAGGCGTACCATTCTGCCAACCAAAATAAGAAAATAACACAACAACCGTTTAAATTACCATTGAAGGATTAGTGTGTACATTGACAGCTCACCAAACCTTATATTTTCCACAAGAAAATTACATAAATTTGTATTTTGATATATGTGGAATACTCTGTATATTCGCTTTCGAATCGCAACGTGCGAAATACTCAAATTCAATTATTGATCATGGTTATCTCAATTTTAACTATTAAAAATTTCGTATTCATATTATTCAGTATTTCATTTTCTATCTATTGCACATTTAATAATGAAAATCTGATTTTATTTTAAAAAGATACTTATTAAATAATTTTCAGATTTCAGGATATAAACCCGTTGTTTACAAAGTAATAACTGTATCTGTACGTTAATATTATTACCACACTGACTTTTCAAAGGGACATAGGACACAAATGCTGTAACCTGTAACAATGGCGTCTTATAAACCCATACAGATATGATTACGAGAATGTTATGAATAAGAGAATTTTATAAAATAATAACGCGTTCATTTTCTGAAACCGATAAACTATTAAATAAATCACAGATGTTATGAATTATACCAGGCATTATGTCTTTAAACTGACATCTGCAGCAGTTATGATAAACAAAACAATCCTACGTATGTTAATAGCTATTATTTGAAAATAGGAGATAATTTAAAATAAAACGTTCAAATAGAATAGATCGTGAGAACTCATAATAAATATTAATATGAATACATGAGTAAGATAAAGTATTTATATTATTAAATAAAAATTAACCAAGAAATTACCTCTATTGCGTGTTATAAATAGGTATGCAGAATATAAAAAATTAGCTGTACTTGTATGCATTCTGATATGGAATATGCCAACAAATTTATCTCTGAAAGAAAACAGAGTTCAATCGCCTTGAATCTGTGTGCAGTAATTAGTATTATGGCTGGTTGGCAGAATAGAGAATATATAGAGAATTTGAAGTTTGATAGTTTGCAAGTACTCCAGCGGTCACTGGCTCTCTTCCAGCTTCCGATATAAAGCTATTATCCTCTTGGATAGTTACAGTCCATTGCCCACAGATTGATATTTATTGTCTTCTAATTTTCCAGTTTCCAAAGATCACTGCGTCTAACTCGGTAGCGATTATGTTATGTCAAAGATCAACAGAATAACTTCATTCTCCACTGCCAACAAAAATAACTAAAATGTGTTATTGGACTCAAAATAAAATGAACTCTAGCCAACGGGTTTGAAAAATCTTAAGGAATGATAGAAGGCAAAATAAACATCTTGCAGATAAGAGTTTTGTTTTCTCCTGTGTGAAACACAGCTCAGGAATTTGATATACGAGTCGTTTTCAACGCTTAGAATCATTTGTACACAACATTACACAGATACATATATTCTATATTTTGGTTATGGATGTGAGTTTTCAACTCATGACTTTTTAACTACACAAAACACCCAACACGATAAGCAAATAATGTACAGCCAAAGCTGAACATTATTTTTACTTAGTAATTTTAGCAAATTAGTAATTGACTTGTAATACTTTAGTTGTTCTTTACTCTAAACATTTATAGAAAAACATTAGATACTCCATTACTACAAAGAAATAAAACTTTATTCATGAAATACATGTATATATTTATTTATTTATTCTTTTGAATTACAGATATTTAAATAGCTTATGAGCTCTTTAGTATACAAAGAACGAGGTGAAAGCGCTTTAGAAAATATTGCATGCCAAAGACATTGGCTCAATATAATTACGTAAAAGGATATATAAAAATAACAATGTAGGGAAAAGATAAATACAAATAAAAGAAAAATTAGAGGAGAATAGCAACGTACAAAAGGAATTAGAGATTTGACAGGAGTCTATATACTTTGGACGGTCAGTAACTGACTTGTTTGAAATTTGTGTACTGCGCAACTGCTAAACATCTCTAATACTGCCTATCTATCTAATTTTAATTATTCTATGAAAATTATAAACAATATTGGCATTATCAAAATAGAAATTTGTACTTCATTCTTAACACATTTTTTAGATACTTGTTGAAGAAGTCTAAACAAATATTGTACTTCACTCACTTTGCCCAAAAACGAGTTGTTTTAATATTATAATTCATTTGCATCTGTGTGTTGCTTGCAAATTATAAAATGTATCATAATTACTTTAACACATTTCATTCTGCTAATTCGCTTAATGCTAATTTTGATGTTAATGATATGTACATATGAATTATGAAGATATCTTTTATTAAATCGTTATCATTTTAATAGCTCTTATTATTTTTCAAAGAAGCGAGCACAATGCAGTATGGACTGCTGACTGCTAGATTATTTTTGTGCGAATACAAACTACAGTTGTCAAAGATACAATAATTCATTTGTAGGTTATAAATAGTTTGTTATGGCTGTGGAATTTGACTTTTGGCTTGTAAGATAAGCGTCCTGTTGTACGAGGTAGAAATTAATTAATACAAACAGGAATCTTGTAGTGTTTATCTAATTCAATATCTTAATTGAACTGGAAACGTGTTGGACAAACATTGTCCTCTCCAGAACCCGTTCTGTTCCCATCGCACAACAAACCTTATTTATTATTGTAAATCTCACCTAGTGGTCATCTCTGTCGCCAAGCCGCAACTGCCCATCCGTCGCACTCGCTCTAACAAGCTAACGAACAAGTCAAGGTTCTCGGCGCAGCAAGAGCCGTGACTCTACAGTCTCCCTCATTTAAATATAATGTAAATTTTGATAAGGCTTGCTAGTTTTTTTTCGTTGTTGGTTTTTCTGCTGTATATCATTTTAGATATTAAGGACGGTAAATCTCGACCCGGGATGTCCAAACAATTCAATATGCCTTTGTTACGGATAATAAATGAATTCTCGAAACAAATGTTACAAGCAACTCAATAATTTTATGCACGCATTATTTCAATGAGCCTCAGACTCAAATAAATCAAATTTGTAAATAATTCACTCACTGTTTATTATATATTGTTTTACGAGAAATAAAAGTTGAGCGGTTGTCAGGGAAGTGTTTGTTAAATAAGTCATAAAACATTGGTAGTGCCAATAATTGCTTCCAATGTTTGATTTATTGTACAATAAAATTATCCAGTTATATGATTCTTATAATCAATGCGATATTACTCTAGATTTATCAAAATTGTTTTGCGCTTCATATTAAGAATGATTATACTCGTTGAGTAGTTTATCTTTAATTCACAAATTATTATGCTGTGTGTAGGTACCATTCTTATTAAAGAATATTTTAATATTTATTTATTTATACAGTTAGTTTTCATGGACCATTTTAGGTAAAAAATGCGAATTGAACTCAGTCAAAAATATAAAGAAATTTAATTTTTATATTGTATCCGGATTATTATTACATTACATGACAATATATTCCATTCGTTGTTTTTAATTCTTTTTCATGTTTTATATATATTATATGATAAAATCTACCCAGGTTATATATTATTATGAAGTGAATATTACAGGTTGTATGAAAAATTATCATGAGAATTGTAAAGAAACAATGTGAAGAAAGATACAAATGTACCAAATCATAAATAATTGGCAGCTTGTTCTTCTGAAACAAATTTGAAACAAGTGAAATTCTTATTCAATGCTCCAAAGAAACTAACTCAAAATTACTTTTATCTTTATTTAAATTTATTCATTTCGAAAGGTAACAGTAGGCTGGGTATTATATATTTAACAGTAACTGTGTCTGATTTCACTTAGTCGTACTTCCTTCCTCTGTGAATAATTGTTCGTTGAATGCGGCTAACAAGATTCTGGCGGTAACTTCTAACAAGAAGTGGATCAGCTACTTCATCAGGTCGGCACAATGAGCCAGCTTCAATATTCCACTGGCTTACTAAGAGAAGAATAATCCGAGTCCCAATGGATTAATTCATTTATTCCGTAGTTATTATTACAGTTACAATAAAAAATTCGCAAGTTTTGTAAAGATCGCCTAACAACAAGAAAATGAATTATTAATAAAAGCACACATAATTGTACTTTAATAAGAATATTACATTTTGTAACGTTGCGGATGAAGTGTAATTTGTCTTAGTTTCAAGAGGGTGAAGAGCCATTCCACACAAGTTACGGACTATAATTTTCTACAACATTGTATTTCGACTTTTATAGGAAAACTGATGTTTTATTTACACCTTTTTGAAGAACACAGCTACAATTCGAGCTTTAATCCTTATGCTCGTGCGGCAATGTACATTTTGCACCCTTGGTACACATATAACTATTAACTATTTTTAACGTGATGTCTGTCCGTATGTATGTGTAGATGTGTAGAACAAATTCGACTCAATAAATTTTAAAGAAACTTCATATTTAAACTTTTGATATCCATAAGACTTGATATTTGAATTTCAAAATATAAATAATTAAATATCATACATAAAAAATCCAACAGGACTATATATTTTCGTGACGTCACATTCATGATAAAAGGTTCGATAAAGTCAGAAGTAATAATCAACATTTACCAACGAACAGCAAATCATCTGGGGATTGTACGACAAAAGAAGACGCTCAGTTTTTTTAATTTTAAAAACCATAATATTTAATATTTTAAAATAATTTTAATTAATTTGTAAAAAATGGTGCATAATAATTAACTTTGACAAATGAGTAACAAATATATTTACTGTCCGTAGAGATCAACCCCCCCATGACCCTGAATATAAATAGAAAAAGAATAGCAACGAAATCGATTAGGTGTACTCGTATGCTCCTTATGAGAAACTAATGAATTAATAATAAACCATTTGCTTTGACGTAGTAACAGTTATGTTGTGAGATAATGTATGAGAAATAGTATTTTTCTGCATTGTTTTACATAATGAGTTCTTAATAAGGAGAAGATAAATATAATTCATTGTGCAAACAACATATGTTAATAACAAAGAGAAATACGTCCCCGAAATGTTTCCTTGGGTGTCGCAGCAATTTTCATAAATTGTATACCTGAATCAGCCATTAACACTGTCTCCAAAATGTGAGAAATAATGACATCGTCATCGCAGGAGGCACTGACTGTCTGCTCGATGGCGTTTTGTTGGGAATTTAATTAGCGAGTTCGCGAGAACAAAACGATAACGACGTTGGGTTGTTGGTTTGTTTTATTTGTTTATGTGTGCAATCTGATAATACTAATTAACGTGATTTAAACAAGGCTGAATTTTAAATATGCCACTGGACGTCAGCATCTGATTTGAATACGTTTATGCAGAGCAGATTAGAAAGATTACTAAACTGAACATACAAGTTTTCAATTCCTGGACTTTTAAAATAATTACTAGTATAGAACAACTACGTACTTGTTAACAAAACAATTGAAATTCAACCCTCATACAGGGTGTTGAGAAAGGTCACAAAAATAAACACATATACATGCATAAAGAAAAAAGCTTTAATAAACTTAAATTCGCAAGCTACCTGATGCTAATAAAATTTTATTACTTGTTTTTTTTTATAAAGAAAAATAATTTATTTAAAAATAGTAGTTTAAAGGAAAGCAGTTTTTATTACAAATAAGAACGATATGCATTTGTTTACTTTGAATATCTAAAATTTGTATGTCATTAATTGAACATTATACTTATATACACGATACATTGTGTATCGTGCTTATATATAGACAATTATATCTTGATTTTCTGGCAAATATTGCATAAGATTTCAAGAATTTCAATATTTAAACATGATAGAATATACCAGGGGTCAAGTTCAAAACAAATATGTACAAAACCAATTAATGAATACTGGCGTCTCCATTGGCTTTCTTTCTTTTCTTGTATTATTGGCATGTGTGTGTTTGTATGTGAGGCATCTAGCAAAAAAACTTGTCAAATTCCATGCTGAAGATAGTTGATATAGCAATTAACAATGTACGGTATTCTCGTTATGAGATGAATGCATTTTTTAATTTGTTTTTGATATTCTTACCATAATATAAAGAGCATATAAGTGACATTCGATTCGTTTTAGGGAATAACGTGGAAAGAAAGATTTATATTACAAGATAATAGGGTCCTAAACCATTGTCGAAATATTACCAATCGCAAAAGTATATGATAATATTAATGAGTATTAGTGAAAATATTACATTTAAATATGATTTCGTTCACGAGCTAAGAGAAAGACAATCGAGCGTCCGCATTTCTTAGAACTTGCAGTCGGGAAACATGCATGCCACCTGGTCAAAATGTTACTAGGTGTTCATTATTTTTGTTGCGAAAAATAAAAAATATTTAAGCACAATACTATTTTTTTTTATTCATATACATACAAATTTGTATATAAACATAGTTAACTATACGAATATAGCCTAACACAGCAGAAGACGTATCACGACACACGCTAAAATTTTTACTTTAAAAATTGATTTCTCACTTATTACAAAATATTTTTCAGATGCGTTTTTACTATAATGCTTATTTCACTCTGTTCTTTCAGAAAAAAATAATTAAAAAATAGTTATTTTAGTATTTATTGCTCACTGTCAAATGCTAAATTTTATAGAACGAAATAATAACATAAACAAATGCGTAATATAATAAACTGCAAATAATATATAAATACTTAATATTTAATTTTTTTATACGAATTCAAATCATGCGCCTGCGCATGTCGAGCAGTTTGGAATGAAATCAGCTGAGATGACGCAATAAAATTGTACTCAAGTAGAGAACGAAGTCGTAATGAATATGGCTTCATCTCGGTTTATAGACTGATTAAAGAAGACAACATTATGATAAGTTTTATTAATTTATTTGGGTCAGTTTAATTATTAATTTATGTGTTATTCATAAGGGAACTTAACTATGTATTATTAACTCACGGAAATCGATAGAGAAACCAATAAAAAATTAATATCTTCTAGTGTATAAAAATTTAGATACGAATCAATAATGTCTCTTACAACAAATTCTTTCTTACAGGATGTTATCTATGGAATATAAATATTTCTCGTAAGAAAAACGTATTGAATTTCATTCGTAATAATCATTGTTGATAACAAGCGCGCCACTACCTCGCAACAAAAGTTTGTTTGGAAGTTCGTTTAATCTAATCAGAGTATATTTCTGTGTATTGTTTATTTCACGCAAGTTATTAAAACTGTTTTCCGTTCATTTTACATCGTTATCTGTTACAATTCGCAATTAAATTACTAACGTTTTAATACCCACATATATTTACTACAACAAAACTTAATTTTAAATGGTTACTGCGAGTGACAAGTGAGTATAAAACAAATATTTTGTTAGTAGTTAATATAAAAACTAAAAATAACGAATACTAATATAACTATACTTTCTTTTTATTGTTAGAATGTATATATATAAACGTATACAGATATTTTATCCATACATAAAATTTTAGTAATAACTCTTGAAGGTACTTATAAATTAATTCTCTAAAAGTTTAGCATATTTTGTTAAAAAATTATAAATGTATTGAAATAAACCGACCTAACTACACCCCAATTCTTTAGAGTTATAGGTAATACGAAATTAATGTCTTTATTCTTACTTGAAAACAAAACAAGAAAAAACAGAAGTGAAGTAAGAACAAAAATATTTTAATCATCATAATAAATAAATTGTTACCAAAAAAAATCACAATAATAATTGTATTTATGGAAAATAAACTATTTTTGGTTCCCACACATAGCAGGACATACTGGCTTTAATGTAAAGCATGAAAATATATTACACGAAAAACAAAAGTTGTATTGTAAAGTCCTATTCAAGACAGTGTTCTTTACGATTGTCTTGTGCATTTTTGTAAATATATACACAATATAAAGGGTTATAAATAATAGGTAAATACTTTAATAGTAATAAACTGTTGGAAAAGGGAAACATAATGAAATATATTCTTTATGATAGCTTAAATGAAGTTGTCCTAAATAATGTGATGTTTGTAGCGTCTACACATGTAGGTATGTTTGGTGTGCTTGTAGTCATTTATATGAAAAATATCCCTCGGTACAAAAACACGTAGGGCATTACATGTGGCCATCTAGACGGCGACGCTCGAAATGTAGTGTATTAATCACTCGGACGCTACGAGCATCACATAGAATAAGAACAGACGGACACATGGCTGTGGTTACAAATGGAATATATTGTGTGAAAGCAACAAAAATTACAAGGAAACTATATATGTTATCATTATGTAAAAATTCGGTATTTATAAATAGCTCAGTCTCATGTCGATTTTTCTATCGCCTATTCTATCTCAGTTATGATTTTTAGATAAAAGATATCTTAATAACCTTATTTAGTATTTCATTCGCTATCTATTGCTCATAATTTTTTATCAAAAATATCCCGACTATATTTATAAAATTGTTAATATATGTTTTCTATTATTTGTGGTTTATTACTAAAAATACTGTAAAAATCTAGTACAATTTATTTTTTAAGGCTATTAGTTTTTAATGTTTGTATTTTTTTATTTTAAGTTACAAGTAGTAAGAGAAATTGTAAATTCATCGAAAAAAAATATAAAAAAGGCCAGAACCTACATTCTACTTACGCATGTAGAATTAAGGCTTGGCTAGTTATTTTAGAAATAAGTGGTACAAAAAATGTAAAAAATGAATATCTCATAAATTTGCACACCCTATGATTATAAAGTCATGAATATTGAAGAATATTTGTTATAATTTTCCCATACTCGTATAGCCTTCTGTTACATGAATTAATTTTTTCTTCTCATTATTTTGTCTTGTTTGCATAGTGTTATGGTTAGTTGTAGACAAGCCTGTAGCCTGTCTCATAGAAACATAAATAAAACATGTGATTAACATTGCCATGTGTGCATGCGACACCTTGAGGAACAATATGCAGTGCATAGCGCAGAGTGGGCTGTGAAACAAATGCGGTGTGGTGCGGCTTTGTGCACAGGCTTTTGTTATAGATGTATGAGAGTGCATATGCACCACTCATTTCGAGGCTGGCGACCCTGCACTACTCGTTTGTCAAACGCCGAAATAGATGAAAAGAGAACGATAATATTGCATAGACGCAAGCTTTTGAATAAAACTTTAATGCAAAATTATGCTACTACATTTAGTCATTCATAAAATAATCAAGCAAATATAGATAATGAAGTCTTGCAAAAAAAATAAGTGAAGTTTTTTTTCTGTTTAAATTGAACCTACAAACAGGACAAAAAAAATTAAATTAAAAAATATGTAGACTAAAATTTGAGATTAATTATCTATCTATATGAAAAAAAATATAAAATATAATAATATAATATTATTTTTTTAATAATTCCAATCTAATTTTTACTTGTGTGAAGTCAGTTTGGAAGTTAATAACATTATATTTGACGTTTGAAACGAAGTGAAGTTGGATAAGAACCCTGATACGACACTAGAAAAGGGGTGAAGTGGGATATTTTAGCTGCAATTTCAAGAATATCATTTTTAATAAATCAATTTAAGGAAAAATAAAATTTACGGGTCTAATATTTTTTATTATTCTATCGATTAAAGCTAAAAATAAAATATCGTGCAAAACCTCATTCGAGGCTATAAATTTAATCGGTAAAATTTACTCCATAAATTATAACAACTCGGATCAAAAATTATTATTAAATCAAATAAATGTCGTTTATCTTTTACAACGCAGCAACGTTCGAAAAGTTTGCCGATAAAATCATGGCTCTCTTATATTACATAAATGATTAAATCGTAACCACAATTATAACATTCAAAACCAGCAATCTGCAACGTGAATAAGGAAGTATGTTTACAGATGTCGCTAAGATGGTTAATTTCTTCGAAAATTTATATAATTTGTACAATTTAACTATGATTTTTTTATATTTCACTTTAATTAACTAGTTTATCTCGGAGTTAGAATTATTAATAACAACTAAATAAGATAGTATTCTAGTAGTAGTAGTTTAATATCATGAACTAAAACGAGATGTCGCTGTTTGCGATGATTCCAACAAAATGTGAAAATGGGAGAATAATTAATTCTGTAGATTAGATAGTACTGTTTACGAATTATATTAGAATGTTCTGAATCGGGAATTTTATGACAATTTGATTTTGTTGGATTACTTAAAACTATTGCTTTTTTGGCTTACATTTGGTTATTTACTTATTAATGAGTTCATAAAAAATAAATGTTTATACACACATGAAAAATAAATACATACATATTATAAAATAGTAGGATGTATCATACTTTAAATAAAAGTTTTTATTTTTAGTCACATGTACTGTTGACAACAAGTCTAAAACCAATCTTCTAAGAATACCAGCTCGCAAACTTTTTGCAGAAATTCTGAAATAATTTGAATTAAATGTAAATGATTGCAATGTAATACGACGTCTAAGCACTCTGAATTACTAGGCAGAGAGCTGTTAAGAAATCTCTAGTGTTAAGAGAAAGCTGAAAGCTCCAAATTGAATTTGCAGTTGAGCATTTAACGTGGACAAATGAAAAATGGAAGAGCGTTCTTTATAATGATAAATTTAAAATATTCAGCTGTGATCACAGTTCTGACAGGATTAAGTACAAAGTTCAACGTATGGAAATATATATATATATATATATATATATATATATATATATATATATATATATATAATTACTGTTTATAGTGATATAAATGGGGATACAATGTCAACAAACATCTGCTAAAAGAAACAATTGCCAACAATTTATGATTAGGCAACGGAAATAAATATTTCCGTCTTGGCCAAAACCAATCATATGTAAGCAATTTTTTTTCCATTCCGTACAAAGCGAAGGAACAAGTCATGAGCCGATGTTCGCTCTACCACTATAGACAGTTCGATAATAAACCAGTATTTTTTTGTGAAAATTGTTGAAATAAGTGACAAATACTTTAGCACATTACATGTGGTCGCCTAAAAATTATAGTGTGCAACTCATCAAAAAATGCTCATATAAAATTATAGTCGCATGAATATGAATGCTTTGCTGCACTCGATACACAATATACTATTAACGACACCAATGACAACTTATGATTTAATTTTGTTATATTAATATAATTTTTCAAGTTTTATTAAGAGTTAATGACGTTTTAATATTAGATCAGTACTACTAAAAAACAAGTTTCATCAAAATACATATTATAAATATTACAAAAATAAATTGCACAAATGTTTTGCTATCAAAAAAACACTGTTTTAAACCAAAATATCAATGGCGGCGCAAAATTATTAATTTGATTATTTCCTCATTGAAATACATATTTAAAACTTCTTGCTTTATTTGTAATTCGATTAGAATATTTTTTGGATTTTTCTAATGAACATTGAAAATTATAGAGATAATTTAGAAAAAAAAATGTTATTAATTAAAATTATTAAAATGTAAGAACACATGGCTGGTAGTAGGTATGATGAGTTATTAGCAAATGATTACACACGGATTCTTTCTTGAGTAGCACGTGCATGATTCAATAATGAAAATCATTAAAATCACCTGACACACCAGTTAGTGCGCTGATAATAAAGCAATTATGCTACCAGATTTTCTCTGTAGGTTGATATTTTCAACACGATCATTTAAAAGATAAGTAAGTTAAATGAAGCCACAGTCAAATGGAAAAACAATAATCTATATTATGTATTTTAAGTTTAACAAACTTTTGACAGTCGATGATATAATACTATAAGTTGAATATGAAATGATAAATTCGCACCCAAACATCTACATCCTTACTGGGATTTGCATCCGGGACGTCATTTATACAAAGCGACTGCACTAATTCACCTAGGTCAATCAATGGTTTACACGAAAAATATTTCTACTACATAATTCTATTTTAGAAAACATGTAAATTAATGTTAGTAAAGGTGATACTTTAATTTGAAGACATCACGTGTTATTTATATTAACATATGAAAGTACAATAACTTAACAATTGTCTGCAAATTAAATGACAAGCCTATACCGGATCTAAATGAAATAATTCTGAATTAAAACACTCATGGAATATTTAAATGAATATGTGCAATAGAATATATTATTCCGTCCTCGTATGGCTGATTACTACTGCATCCGATATATGAAATTAAATTGCAACGGTGTCTCCCCATAAATCAAAACAACTAGTGAATATCAATCCAGGCACGGGCAACGGAATGCACGTGAGTTCCACGTGAACATAAAGATGACATGGCGATAGAGCTTGACAGGATATGGCACGAAACAACACAACTTTCAATAAGAACAAAACAAAAGCGTGTAGTCAGAAAAGCGCAGGAAGTCAAGCTGAGGACTTCGCTTGCCATACAGAATGACATACTGTGGTTGTAGTATAAAGTCAAAATGCAAACCAGGATTCAACTGTTTTCAAATAACAACACAATTTCACTAATCGAATAAATGTCCTTATTTTAATTTTTTTAATATATTATTCATTACATCGTATGTAACAACAGAATCAATTCAGATAATTAATATGCTTATGTAAATGTTATTTTTTCGGTTAAATTAACTTCACTAGTATTTGTCGATCTAATAACAATCTTATCTGTTTCCAAATACGGTGGGTAATAATGATTTCTAGGACGCAAATTATTATGTTTTCTAAGTATGCACGTATTTTTTTTCTACAATTTTTTATTACTTGTTTAAGACTTTGTAAAAATACCTACGTTGTTGGGTTTTTGATTTTAAGGTCACTCGAGTTTTCACGTGATAAAAAAATTGCAGTAGAACATACAAATACAGAGTAATGATAAAACTTAGATTTGGACTAATTAATTGAAAATCTGTCAAAAATCAGCAATTATATCGTGGAAATAAAAAATATATAAATTTTGTTTGACATTTCCGTTCGATAGGCTTTTAATATAATTTATTTTAAATAATAATTAAAGGGTAGTAAAGCAATGAGCACAGAAATGGTTTACAAAATGTTGGAGGGAACAGCTTGAGGTGGAAGAGAGTGCGTTTGTTTGGGGTGCAGTGGAAGAGAGCGAGAATGTAGCCTGTGGAGCAGCCAGCAGCCAGCAGCGTTATCGTCTGCATCTGGGGGCATAAAGTGTGTTGAGTCCCGGCGTGTCGCGAGTCGTGCTGAGCGGCCGGGCCCACGATGTCGCCGAGATGTGAGATGGGCCAGGCTGCACAGATAACGCTCGCCTACTACAACCATGCATGTGCAGATTTATGAAGGGTGACACACACTAAGATAAACGATGCAACATGTCTTTCTCACACACTTCACCATCATACTATTTACTTTATTTTATTGTTTAACAATATCTTTATATCCTTCATCTACATTACTGAATTTACTACTCTAAACAGCGCTTTTTTTGTACTTAAACATTTATTGTTAGTACACTGTCCGATACATTCATTTTTACCTACAGTATGTAACAATTGTCTAAATAACAAAGAGATAGATAATAGATCCGTATAGATTGAATTATTATATTATACTAGATAATTATTTAGCGTCTTTTAATCGTCTATGTTAATATATTGTCATTGTTTATTATAATTCATAAATGATATAGATATAGTACCGTTTTATGGTGACATTTATATTGAAAATTATTTATAGAAATAATATTTCATTATATGATGTATAACATGCTCAAATGGAATAGAGCGTAAAGAACCTACCATTTAATTTAACTGGCAGATGCATATTATTGTTGTAGGATGACAGGGACCTAATAGTAATAGCTAAAAAGCAGATTCTATGCAATTGCATGTGTCGTTTTTATTAGGCATATCAACAAATTCTTTTTTCAATTTTCAATAGATTTGTTCTTTTTTGGTCGAACTTTTAACATATGAGCCTTTATATTTATAAAATTTACACATTCAATCTATTTCAATTGTATTTAATCTTTCAGGACCAAGAACAGTGTTTGTATCCAGTATTTTAGAACTGCTTAGAGCTTAAGTAATTTTTATTTTGTAGTAAGGTTACTAAATAGTTATGCCGAATCAAATGTAATAAAAACAAAAGTACATAATACAGTAGCTTTCACCCTTTCATGTAAATAATAAGTGAAATAAGTCTAAGTATGAAACACTTAATCTTGTTTAATTTTAACTAGTTGTTAAGAATGGTGCGAAAAGATAATACTAGAAACATGATATCTTTGCAGAAACAACTTTAATGAAATTTTACGTGTGTAAATTCCTGCAAGGTTGAATTCCTTTTTTACTTTGTCTGGGTTGTAAAATCTCTTATGTATCACAATAATCAAAATTTTGAATGTTTTACGATAGAAAATTTGTTATTTACACACTTATCGAGTAATAAAACACAACGAACCCATAAAATGAGTAAGATTTACGAGTTTTGACATTGTGACGTTAGTTGGAAGTAGCAGGGGTCCAGGTACCTTTCCAGCGAGTCACCCATGCCGCCCCTTGCCCTTGCTGCCGCGGGCACAAGCCGACTATTCCACTGGGAGACTGACAAGTCTGGAGAAAAGTCAAGATGTTGTAGAGTCCCCGTGGTTCGACATACGATGGCTTTGGATGTTTAATGTAAATAGAATTCACATTTGTTTACCGTTACACAAACAAATAACTGATCGAAATAGAAATAGACGGAGCTGCAGACTACAGATTACAATTCTAGCTTTGGAATGAGGGTAGTGCTAAATAAGTCCAGACCAGAGAATTCTTCATTACCTACTTATTTATTTTTTAGGTTAGTAAATATACTATCTAAACGTCAACTATAATCAAATTAAATTTGTTCAATTTTTGTTTTTCATGTAAATCTTGGAAGACCATAGTTGGGTAACTGTCGGATTCCCAAACATTAAATAAACAAATAAAAAAAAATACCAGTGTGCCCCAGTGGTTTTGGCTTTGAACGTACTATTTGATTATCAAATGCACAATACATGCTTTTATCATTAACATAAGAAACAAATTTAATAGTTTTAATAAACGATCCTGTTCAAAAAGCCTTATTGCAAAAATTATTAGAATTTTGATTTCGCTGCTACACCGCATACCCTTAAATCTTTGTTGTCCGTTAGAGTTGCGTTTTTCAGCGCTTATGGAAATGAAATAGAAAAAAAATGGATGATTACAGATGGTAAATAATGTGTTTGTTTATGTAATTTAGAGTCGCGTTTTGATAAAATTAATTCTCATAATAAACCACCCATCATTATTAACAATATTATGTCACGAGTATTATGTTCATAAAACAATGTTATTTTATGTTACTATAATTAGGATTTTTTATTGTTATTCATATGAATTAATTTTATTGGGATTATAAAAATATAATAAATTTTCTTCGCCTAATGTGCCGTAATGTAAAAAAAGTTTGGCAGACACTGCTTTAAATTAAGAACAATATCAACATTATTATCTCAAAAAATCATGTTCTTCTTGTGAAATGAAAATATGATATAATATAAACTATATCGACTTCATAGTTTCATACGTATGTTATATTATATTAATCCAGCGTTATCGTAGACGTATGATATATACTCGTAGTTTATATTCTCGACCAGTAATAATTTGCTAATTCATATTGTAATTTAATATGATCTTCACGGCTGATAGCAATCTTATTTAAATTCTCTCGTGATTCGTAAACAATTGCTATTTGTTAGTCTAGCTGTTTAATTCTCGTGGAGGCGTCTGCCATATTAACAGCCCGTCCGCAGTTCACGATGCGATAATGTTTTATTCATCTGACACATGACAATCGATCAATCACCGATCTGTGGTTATTTATCAGCCTGGCGTATTCATACAAACATCCGAGCATCAGAGTGCTGTGCGTGCATCACCTGCACACCAGTGCCGTGCGTGACCAGGGAGCCAGAGGAAAACACCCTGATTTATGGGAGGGGCACCAAGTGACAAGTGCTTGAATATCTTCAACCGTGACTTGCTTGGATAGTGATTCATTATCACAACTATTTTAATATTCAAAATGTGGAAAGAATAATAATTTACAGTTGTAGGTACTCTGTTTACATACCTTTTTATCTACCTATTAATATTATTAAATTAAACAATTAATAGCAATGATGTTCTCAGCCAATTCTCTCTTCTCTAGGACCATTGATTTTTTGTATGTACTTTATAAAATCAATACCTATGACTTTGCAGTGTTTGTCACAATAGGGAACAAAATTCTCGTTGATCATTGATGCAGATTGTAGAAAGATTAATGGGTTTGAAAATTTCTTAGTTTGATACCCAATTCTTTGTTTATATATTTGTTCTAATATGTGTGTTTACTACAAGTATCTACAGTAAAACAATAGTGCATTAGAGAATAAATTTCATACCTGCCAGTTGCCAGTTTATTTTGTGAAAAGGAAATTTTGGACAATTGACTGAAATATTTTGTTTTGCATGTTAGTAACATATTTAAGATAATTTTGTATTACAAGTATTAAATTTTTGTTTTGTCGTTTAACAACGCAAATATAACCTTATTTTTTAAATACCAACTATTTTTATCTTACTTTTTTTTCTCTTTTTAACATTACTAGTCGATCTTTTCTCTTCTTTCTGTTATTATTTCTACTTCTACCCATACTGTAAAAATCAAAATTATTCAAAAATAAAATTTTTAACAAATTTTTGTGTTTGTTTCTTTAGGATTGTTTTTATATTGCTTATATATATTTCAACTGTTACCAACCTCAAAAATTAATTATACTAGACTGTAAAACAACTCAACTAAACGAACTAGATGATATGCTGTTATAGATTTTTTTTATAGATAAGACGAAAATTAAAAAATATATATTATCAGTTAATTCATACTAACATAAATTACAGATATATTATAGTTGCTAGTTGGTACGGCAACTTTTCTGGGCATTGGTCAACTTTCAAGCTTTGTACGAGGAAATTGAGAATGGTCATAGAAACAAATATTTTTCTATTTATTTGTAATTATTTTAAAACGAATTTTACTGGCGAGTCAGTGCGCAAGCTGATTTTAAACGTAGGTTAAACCTTTGCATCGAACGTAAACAGAAGTGTAGTGGCAGTGGCCACTAGTTTCCATGGTAACCGGGTGTGCGCCGGTTTAAGATACGATATACGTTCTTCGCGAACGGTAGTAACTTTACGATTCGGAGAATTCCATATTTTGAGAATTGAAGACCGAGGGCAATTTTTAATATAATCTTAAAGAAATAATAACAAAGAACCTTAATATTTTTCATTATACTTCTGTTAAAAGTATAACAAAATTAAAGTTTTAAAAATTGGACGTACATTTAGGTTAATAAGAAACATTTGAAATCTTGTAATATATTTTTAACGATTCTGTGGGTTGATAATGATTTAAAGTTTACTGCAGCTATGCTCGTATACGTATAAAGTTACTGCACGAAGTTATTTGTATACTGGTCGTATATAACTGCTGTATATGTCTGGTTAAAAGCGAGACAGTTGTAAATACTGGAGTAATTTAAAATGTTTGTCCTAACACGATATAAATGCGGCTGTACTATAAAGAAAAAAAGGAGTTTACTCAGAATTAAAGAGGAAATGAGGTAGAAACAACAGAAAACATTACCAAGTTTTCATCAGTAAAAATAAATATTTATAGTTAATAACTTATTTCATTGCAATAACAACAAACATACTATTTATAAATTTCATTGTTTCACTGAATAATAACCAGGTACGACTTTGTAATTACAACATATATATTCTTTTTTAAGTAGAAAAAATATTAACCTATTTTATATTTAATATTTACTGTAGATCTTCGTAGCTTCATGTTAATAAACAAGTTGTATTTAAAAGCATTAAGTTTGTTGAATTAAATTTAGTAGCGCAACATAAAACGATTTATGTGATATTTTGAATCAATAAATAGAATAGGACAGAAAATTTATTGTCATAAAAAGTGACAATGACATTTGTTCATAAATTTCGTATTATATAACCAGAAATAATCCTTTATCCCGATGCTAATTAATGACGTAAGTATTTTGCTCCCTTGATATTTATTTAAAATTTACTTTTAATGAATAAAGTGACGGTATAAAAATAATGACATCCGTTTGTAATAAAGTTGTTTATGGAGTGCTATTTATACTGTGTTTATTCCTCTATACCTTGTAGTATGCGATGATACACATTATAAACCCGTTTATATGTTTCAGATTACTTTATAGCTACTGCAGAGATAAACGGTGAGTAAACGAATTAATTTCATTGCTTATCGTGTTCGGGTTTTTTTAAACATGATAAACATTAAACCAATATTGACTTCAAACTGTAGGTATAGGGAATTTTTATCCGAACTAAACGGTAGATTCATATAACAGGAAAAGGCAGTTTTATTACTTACTACATGCCATTAAATATTATTACAACTAAATAATTTTTATTTGCTAACTATCACTGCGGTGAATATAAAAAATATTTTTAGAGGTTTTCATCATAAAATTTATAGGTAAATAGTAATTTATAAACGTAATAGTTACAGAAACAGAAAAAAATACTGAACATACATTAAATAGTTATTTCCGTATTAAGGGCAGTCAGAAGTTTCTATTCGTTCATGACGTTTTTAGAAATATTTGAACATTTTTATTTGACTGAGTCGTATTTACTTCCTTATGCAAAGTAAAGTATAGTAATCATTTCCGGTTTTTACATTTTAACGGAAATAACCTTTTTTGACCATACCTGAATCCATTTTCGCCAGTTATAGCTTAATGATGATATACGTGCGTATGTATGTATGTATCTCGCATTACTGAAGAATGATTAGCCGTAGAATGTTGAATTTTTTTTACAAGGAAGTCATGTGACTCGTCATGTAGTGTCCACATTAGAATTTTTTTTTAATTTTAAATCTTTGGTTTCCAATTAACTAGCGGCTAAGAAAAGCTCGAAATAATGTGTCAGTAATTTGTAAATATAACATACTGACTTGCAAACTCAAGCGGGGGTTTAAAATATTTCTGATATAACTTGAGCCAGGTTTGAACTTAGGTTGTCAAAACCACAATAGGTCATTGAACTCATTCAATGAATGTGAAATTCATGTAGAGATACACTGGTAAAATGTGATTACGTATCGATTAGTAATAAAATATATTATTTATGATTCTATGAGAAGATATTACAGCTTGGAATAGAGAAATTCGAAATGTAATAAACTTTTTCAATAAAAAAATAAGTCAATTACATAAATTATGTATAAAATAATATGGAAATAAGTAGGAATTGAAAATATTATTAATACATTTGTATGTACGCTTACACTTCCGGTATGGAAACCCAAACCAATATCTACAAATAGCTTCATAATGAAGCCTGAAAATATTTGTACGCTAGTTCTCTTTATTCACTTGTGATGTAACTGCTGATTAGCTGTTGTGTTGACCAAACTGTTGATAAGTTGTCAGAATGTTTTGGTAATCATACATAATCACTGTCATTTAGCATGTATTAAATATTACCATATGGTGACTTGTCGTGTACAAATTTAAAATGTGACATGAAGAAACAAAGAACTCGTAAATTCTTGAGGTATTTTATAAGAAATAGTTAAAAATTGATACTTGCATTTATTTTACTTCTACATTTTGTACCGGAAATATAAATACGAGTAAATGAAATATAAGAGTTAACAGCTTTTATATATCATAATAATAATTTAATAACATTTTTATCATAGAGCGTACATGTCCAATATTGCCGTTCGATTCTGTGTAGTCAGAGCTGATTTTTCTAGGTTAGAGTTTTGTACGTCTTGTGTTATAATCAAAGAATTACTAATGTGAATTGCGCTCATTGCGAACATTGCGCTCAGTTATAAAAACTATTATGAATAATAAAAAGTGATAGTAACAATAACAATTGAATTGAACCAATCAGTTTCAAATCTCACTGACAAATTGTCACTTACTGGAAATTGGCGCGGAATTTACACGACTAAAAAAGAGTTACTTAGATACAATGCCCGTCAAAATTTTGATTAATTGAAAAACTAGAATTTTATTTGTAATTTTTACCGAACTTACACCAGCTTGTTGCTTTGGAAAATCGTCACTCGTGCTACGTACTCGTATCGATTTTCGGCGCAACAATCTGTAGTGACCATAACAACAAAAATTTTAGGTAAAATTCTAATTACTAGTGATATTACATATGACAATTATATTTTGATTCATCACATATGAATTTGAAATTATAAATGTTAACACAGAAGTTAAAATATGTAGTCAATATACCTATATATAAAAACTTAATCATTTTAATTAATAGGCAGTCAGTATTTATTAAGGATAATTAGTATTTTTTCTACACTACTGAAAATAAGCATTGAAATTTTCCTCTTTTTGAGTTTAAAATTACAATTTTTATGATCTACCAATTATATTAATAGTGAATTAATTTTGCTTGTAGTAGGTAAATGCATATTTGTAAAAAAAGTGTACGATAACATGATAAAAGTAATTTTATTTAAACCATAATTTTACATTTAAAAAAATTAAAATCTTACTGATATAAGTATATCGCAAATAACTATTAATAGATTAATACGCTGTCATTTACTATCATACTGTCAAACTATCACAGCCAATGTATGAAATGTTTGATTCTACTTCTGAATGATCCTTTAGTTGCTTATTTGATTGTGAGTGAAAGGCGTTATGATAATAAACAATTTAATTTGTCCATGCGTCTACTCTTAGCAATCTGATGCACTTAATAGGTCTCGAATGAAAATTAAATTTGTAACGAGATTGCTTGGCTAGTTGATAAACATTATCTCCTGCGGTTTAATTGTCAGGCTTGGAGAATGAATTTATGAGTGAAATAAATCTTAATTGTCCCTCGCATCGTCGTATGAGACGCACAGAGTATGTGCTACGGCTAAATATATGTTATTAAGTGATTATGACCATTACGAGCTCGCATGAATACTACTGGAGCAGGCGTCGACTTGCCATCTACACATCATGCTCTCTTTTCCCAATCTCGGACAAGCCCAATGAGAAGATTGCAAAAATTAAAACTCATGTTAATAGGCCGAAAAAAAAAGATCCTAAATTGGTAAATTACTCCAATTTAAATATAGGAATAGAATCATCACATATTTTACCTACATTTGTAAAAAGTTGTGTAAAGTTTATATATTTTACTTTTAAGTCCCTAATATTACAATAAAACAAGTGCAAAATTAGTAGCAAAGGAAAATAGTCTTATCCGTATCATAATACCTACGCTTGATGGTTCAGCCTATTGAACTGATACGTTGTGTATTGTAAAGATGCATTGAAATAGACTAATATAAAATGAGTAACTGTACAATTGGTTCTGTATGATTATGATTTATATTAGAATATGTATTTGCTGTTTAATATATCATATGATGTCTCTAAATTTTTAAATATAAATAATATCACTATTAACACACAATACAACACATCTAATATTTTCAGAAAGAATATAAATATTTCTTTGGTTATTTACAATCAAAAATTAAGTATTAATTAAAAAAATGTCGCTGCTGTTTCCATAGTTTAATACAATACTTATTAAAATCTTTAATAGATTTAAAAATACCAAATATAGTACTGGTAATCACAATTGAACTGATCGGCATCATTCATGAGACAGGTTTATCAAATTTGTCTCAAACACAGACGGCGAATAATTTTTTATCGTATAAAAGTACTTAATAATGAATATTTTGATATTAAAGAAAACTTTAATCAGTTAGGTACCTCTTCTATTGTTGGCACAACTATATTTATTTTTTCTAATTGTTATGTATTTTGCACTTTAAATAACTACAGTTGTAAGTACTACAATGGATGACTAAAAATCTACAATTTGTAGGGTAGGCATTTCTACAAATTCTTGACTATAGGTGTAACGAACTTGTATATATGGAAGGTTTTTCTTTGCTACTAATTTTTGCACAAATTTGTAGTTTTGCTATATTGTTATCCTCAAGTGAGTATAAAAAGCTGAAATATAAGCTTGACCAAACTGATATTATTGTCTAATGTTGCAATAAGATAAGACATCAGTCGGTTTCATTTCTATCTCGATCTAGACTTAAGTCTCCTTGTATATAGTTTCAAACAATTTTTGTTAATTATAAACATAAATAATAATAATTTAGTTTTGTAATTAATTTTGATTGAAATATTGTAACAGTTAAAAAAATATTCAAATAGCAATATTTTTTAGGAGCGATTGAATTTAAATTTTAGTATCCACTAATATTTACAATAAAATAATTCCGCAAGCTCCGCTTCAGTTCATACCTTCTCGAAGATTATAATTATAATGTAGTCACATTCCTAGCAGCTTCAATATCTATAAATGTTTAATTTCAATAAAAATTAACTAAATGAGATACAAGAATCTCGGGTTATGTAATGTCAAATGTGAACAGTGGTATCGTCTTGATTCTTCAAGACGAGGCAAGACGAAATTGGTCTAGAGTCACGTGGCAACACTACTATTATCTACCTTAAGTTTAAACCCATAATTACATTGCTCTGTATTAAACGCTAGAGAGTGCTACTGCACTGTTGAAAATTTCAAATTGTCAATATTTTGTTGATCAAATTTTGTTAAAATTTGCTAGACATGTAGTTATATTAACAAAAAACTTAGTTGAAACCAAAAATTTTTAGTTAAAATTTGAATTTGTTAACATTTAACAAATATAAATGTCGATATTTAACTGTAACAAAAGTTGTTGTGTTATTAACGAAATAGTTTTTATTGATTAACAATAAGTTTTGTTAATTTCAACAAAGTGTGTTATGTCAGATGACAACAAAATTACAAGTTAAAAGAAGACAAAATATTTTGTACACATTCACAAAAAAAATTGTTACAATAACTAAATATTTTGTTACGTTATCAATATTATTTGTATTTTTCATAAAGTAACAAAATATTTAGTTAAATTCACGAACAAGTTTTTTTTGGTACGCGTATGTATTGCGTTGCAGTTTAGTTCAGCTGTAGAGAGTCAAACGGACAACAGGGATTAAAATTGAAGTTAGATTTTGTGTTTTACTCTTGATTAACAATTATTTATTTTAAAAAATGGACAAAAATGTGATAGACATATTTCTCCGACAGAATCGACGGAATTACTTCGGCAACTAATACAAAAGAAGTTATACTTCAGACTGAAATACTGAATACTGAACAATAAATCGTCGTGATCGTACGACATTAAATTATTTCAGAAACAAAGTCGGCATCGGCAGCACCTACACCGCCTTTGCCAACAGAAGATAATGATTTAGAGAAAACTGAAGATGTCATCCATTGGCTCAAATCATCTACCCCGCAAAACACAAAACAAATAGAGTTAATATTAAAAAAAACAGAACTTACTCTCCATTATAGACGACAAAATAAATCAATCAACATATTAGAAACATTTCCAAGGTTTGCCGATACAAAAGGCTTGGTATAAACTTTGTTTCATTTACTGTGGTTACGTTATACCTAATATGTGAATTTATTTCAGATCAATTACGAGAGAAACAAAAATTTATTAACACTGCTGACAAAATATTCTCTGTTTATAAAGAAACAATAAAAAATGCTAATTGTTCAGTTACATCAGAAACTGGTTGGAATAAAACCATAAGGATTTTTGTAGCCCTACATTTGCTTTCTCCTACCTAATGTACACGATTACACGATTTATATACTTGTGTAAAAATATGGAGATTTTTGTTTTTGCAATAAATTATATACTTTGTCTAATAAAATGTTTTATTGTTACCTAATTTTACATTATATTTTGTTATAATATTTACTAAAATATTTGTTAATATTTTTAAAATAAAATTGCATTTAACAAATGGATTTGTACAATTTAACTAAATTATTTGCTACTAAAAACTAAATTAATTGCTAATTTAACAACAACAGATAGTATTTTGTGCAAAATAAGTTGTAGAAATAACTACATATTTTGTTAGATAACAACAAATCGTGTTATTAAATTAACTAAAATTTTTGTCAATTGTAACAAATACATTTTGTTAAATTTCACAAAATCGAGAGGTAAATTAAACAAATATGGGTGCTAAAAAGTAACAAATTGATTTTGTTACAATTTAACAAATTATGTTAACAACTTCATTTTAACAAAAGTTTAACAAAATTTTTAGTGGACCTGGTGAGCCCTTTAATTTTGTTAATATTTAGTTAATTTTAACAACCAATTTCTAACTGTGTGCTACTAACTATATTCGTACCTGTTAAATTCGAGACGATACATTCTTCCAAATTGGGTAAATTACTTAATGAAATTTTGTACGTAAGCCGGGGGTAATTTGCGTATTGGAGCAATGATAAAGACTAAAGTTGAAGCATCTCACGAGAGCGAATTCCCAGACTGCTAGTTAATCTGCCCGAGAGTTAACGGAGAGTTTGAGCAACCGTGAAATCACTTTAACGCCGGGTTAAATACATCCGCAACGGAATGAGGATGAAGTAACCAACGTTATCTTTCTCCATTTCATAAATTATGCTTATCTACTTTATAATTCTCAAAAATCTGCCGATAAAAATAAATCAGGATTTATGACGCCTATTAAACGTTATTTACAATCATATATACTGGATTATCGTTATTTCTGAATATTTAATTATTCATGTTTATTTCACGACCCACATAGCTATATTTATTAATTATTGCGAAGTTAATATTAAAACACACACATAAATGCATAGCAAATACCTTATATTTCATCATATGCAAATAATGTTGACGTATTTACTGCTTCTAAATTTTTGTTAGCCAAATCTGATACAGCCAGTGCACAGTTAAATATAGTATTAAAAATTTATCTGTGAAGCAAAGTGTTTTTCAATAAATTACAAAACATTGGTAATCACTACAACTGACAATAAGTGATTCTTAAGTTTTATTAGAAAGTTATACAGTTTTGTGATTGTCGTAAAAAAAGCGCTAACATGTTAAACTAATTTCTATTCTGCAAACTCGTAGATTTACCAAATTGTCACGCGCATCATACTAAGTAGTGATTTATTTTATATTTTTTGGTAGCTCATGTTATTTAATTCACTTACAATAATATTTGTTAGACAAAGCATACAAAACGAACAACTTATTTATTTTTCCTACAATAATTATTAATTAATACACATTGATTAAAACTGCGTTTGGATACTTTGTTTTAAAATAAGAATTTCGAAAGATTTTTCTACTAAATTTATTATTACTTATTAGTTGTATTCTGATGCTCGACATACATTATGTCATAGATTTTAAAAATAATTTATACCGTAATGCATCGCTTAAAATTAAAATGTATTGCAATTAAAACATGGCAAAATTATTTTTATTTTAAAACAAAAATAAAGTGTTTGTTAACATGATCACAGACCTTTCCTTTCGTGGCCTAATAAGTAGCTAACAAAATTATATGTTATTATCAATAATCAATAAATAAATATTTATTTTGAATAGTACGAGAGGTGATGACTTAATAAAAAATATGAATTGTTTCAAAAGTCTGACAGTATAAATTTTAGACATTTTCACTTGCTATCGGAACATAAAGTTCTATATTGTTTTTGATTCCATATTTTGTTTTTGACTGCTTTCATGTTACTTAAAATATACACTTGAAATAGACTGATGACATCACATACAATATTATTGTACTCTACTACGTAGTGTATCCTGGTGTGGACATCACATGTTATCTAACATTTCTAATAACAATTGTTCAAGAACAGTGTTGCTTAACATTTGTTTGCGAACAAAAAGATTAGTACAAAATGTTCGCTTCAGTGTGGATACGACATAAGAGACAAGTTAAGTGATTCATGTTCAAGTTAAATTAGATTTCCAGGCGTAGAACAAATGGTCATTTGGTGCTATACGAATGGGATTTCCAAAAGGACGAGTTTTAAAGAAATTCACTTTGAAAATTTTAGATTTAAATATAGTACAATTATTATAAAAAGTTCAATATTTATAACAAATTTTTAAATTAAAAATATAGTATTTATTTCTAGCAGATTATTGAGTTTGATATTGCGTTTTTACAAAATAAAAAAATGTACAGTCGTGTTTTATAAAACCACATAAAGCAGATAAAATAGAGAAACGAATTTAACATAGTTCTGTACAATTTTAGCTGCATATAAGTACTATAGAAATGATGAATTGTTGTTAAAAATAAAGATTTTTATTTCAAAATCAACAATCATGGAAAACCTTATTATATTACGAGTATAAGCACATTTCAAGTGTTCCCAATTTCAATTAATTATAAAATTATAATGAGAACGAGGATATGCAAATTTGAGAATTGTGACTGCAGTTCTGTTCAACCTTGGTAACGTTACAACCTTCCAATGCTGTAGCATCTTGATTTATGTGTATGCTCATATTTAATATCTGGCTGTACGCGTATTCCCTACCGCGTTGGATTTGTCATTGTCATACAAGCCGAGTCTCTGGGTTGCTTCATACTTAACTAATGAAAAATATCCACAAGGCGCCTGGTTGCTCCGTTGGCGCCACAACACGTAGGATGCACTATTTATTCTCACTTGTAGGCTGTAGGCCGGACAATAACGCCTGCGCCATACGCTACACACAAATAGATCTGTCTATGTTGGTGATACTAATTAGTATTGGACATATATTTTTCTATTTTACGTCTATTTCAAAGTTATAATAGAGTACTGTTATACTTAGAACAATGTATTTTTAAGGTTGATGAAATATAATAAAAAATACCAAATTTTGCTACATACTCTTAATGTTTGTTAGGACTTTAATTTTTGTATATTTTTTTTTATTTCAAAGTGAATAATAGCAACTAACACAAGATTATACTTCATCCAGAATTCATTTGAACAATGACTTTTAAATATTAATCGTTGCCATTGTGAAAATTTTTGCATTTCACGCATATACATATATAGTTTCTTTTCAGCATACATTATATGTCTAGGACAAATTCCTTGGAACTATTTAAATATACGCAAAAGTTTTAGTCTGTTCCGAAGGGCCGTAGTGGCAGATAGTTACAGAATTGTTTCATGCAATTTTCATCTTTCATAGACACATAATATATATTTATTTCATATTAGACAATTTTTTTTAATGTACAATTGCAGCTCTTACTATTACATCAAAAGGATTCTGGCTTACATGTAATAATATAAATAACTATCATTTTAAAGTAACGGGTTACCTTAATTTATTTAAGTAAATTTATCGGATTATTAACCTTTGTTTTTGACATGTCATCTATTATTTAATTTTAAAGTACAGTGTTTAATTATTGAGAGTAAATGACATTACAAATAAGATTCTAAAAAAATCTCTATTCAAAACAGGAAATATAATAGTAACAATGACAATTTTTTGGATACCAATTTTCACAATTTACAACTTCGAAACATTTGTAAATGGGGATAGTTACTTAGTTAGGTAATAGTTTCGAATCGAGACAGAGCCACTCTGCTATCTGCGTATACTCGAATTTTTATTCAAAGATGATTCCAAAGCTATGACTCCTTTGTAATCAATTTTCAATAATTACATAACGTCTCTATATACTATCTCATTTTAATTTGAATTGTTGAAAAAAATATTGCAACCGGCATTGGTTCTGATAACCTGATTTAGAATTTCGGTGATCTAATACTCAGGTTAGTTACAATGTCTTCTCCATTAAAAATATATCATTACCGAAATCTATTACAAAGCAAATTGTCACTCTCAGTACAATATTTAAGTATTCATACATTTATAATTCTATAATAAAATCTTGTAATGTTGGCAGTTGACTTTACACATTTTGTTTACTATAAATAAATATGCATATGAAATAAACAAACAACAGAAGAAACTATTTTCGAAGTGAATTTCAAATAATCATATTTTTATCCTACAAATAGGAACGCCAAACTAAATATATATATATATATCACCGTACTTCTACAATAATAATAATTATAAGGTGTTCTTATTAAAGCTCTGTGATAAATACTACAATTACACATACTCGATATTTAAAGATGTACAATAAAAATCCAAAAGGTTTAACCTAATATTCTTATATTATTCAGGTTTTAGATCCCATTATCAAGAAATAAAAGGTAGAGAGTGCTAAAAACTATAAACAGACATATTGATGTCATTTTAAAGTGACTTTCACGATGATATCTGTGGGTGTATATGTGAAGATGTAGGTATCATGTATTCGCTAGTGAAATAGAGGTGGAGTTAACACGTGACGTAACAACATGGCGACTTTCCAACAGATAATTCTTTCTGATTTAGTTCATGTCGAAATAAATAAATCTTTTTGTTACTATACTCTATTAGATTATAATCGTGTACTCGTTCTAAAATAAATAGCCATCTAAAAAAAACAGTATTACCGTCGGTATTACCTTATTTATGGGAAACAGAATGAAATTATTGCACTCTTTATTTTGCATACGGGTGATCTGTAGTCCTTAGAACTTAAAATCGAATCTTGCTGCTACAAATGGTCCCTTTGGTGCACTCTACGCCCAGCACAAGCAAAAGTGTGACCGGAAGGTGACGTCTGGTAAACGTGATGAGCAAAACTGCTACTTTTGAATCACAGTGTGATTGCTACTTTCCAGTAACTGTTATTTTGAAGTGTGATTGAGATAACAGTTCATTAGTTAAAGTCAGAAATCTTCGTTACTAATAGGAATTATTTTTACAAGCCACTAACCTGTAGAACGTTTACAAGTTAGCTCTCAGTTTTACAGGTTAGTAGCTGTATTATTTACATTATTGATAATTGTTTTTTTTTTGTCATTCAAATTTTTGACAACACTAAAAACTGACAGCATTTGATTATAATTTTAATTTAATTAACAAGTAAATAACAAATAAACTATTATACAATTATGCGAGGTACTAGTTTTAGTGCTTCAAGATGACAACCTCGTGTAGACGGCTCACTAGTCGACGATTACTAGTCGTTTCCTATCAGCAGTAAAAACTGCTAATGATGTAAAATACTATTAAGTACTCTCATACTCTCATATTATTATTATTAAAAGCTTCTCAATTTTTAGAACTTATTTTGTACTGTGAAACGGAAGACATTATTTTTCCTGTTTAAAATGAACAGTTTCTTACAGATCAATATAGTTTTTTTCGTTTTACTTAAAATTTTATTGAGGCTATTTAAACATATTTAATATTAATATTTTTTACACAGCTATTGTAATTATTACAGAAGTAAATTACAGGCTAATGTTATATCCTGCTATTTAGAAAATACATTTTTAGCTAATCAAAGTCTTAATAGTTTTATGGAAAATACTTCTAAGTATTTTTTTTTTGTTTTATTTAGAAAAAGTATGTAAAAGTAAAAAGTTTAGTAAAAAAATTATCCTCATCCATCATATTTTTTTTAAGCAACATAAACTTTTCTGCTTATAAAAAGTTGCTTATATGAAATACAGTTTAAAATGTGGAGTATTGAGATTTGTTTCCCCCCCTTAGTTCGGATCTGAATTGTGTGTGGCACGTTCCGTTGGGCACAGGGCAGTGACCAGAAAGTTGAAAAAGTTAACGAGAGCCTTTAAAATGGTAGGCGAGCCCTGTTGCCTCGAGGCGGCCACTAACAGAATCCTACCGAGGCTTTGTACCTGCTACAGCCAACAGCTGCCCACTTTTTACTGATTTTTTTTGCCTTGTTTAAAATGAAAATTGTCAGTGCGTGTAATTGATTTACACGGGATTAAATACTCTGTTTACGAGGAGATGATAACTGAATATTATATTGATGAGAACCGAATGATATATATTTACACCACATGACAAGCGTGTGTACGTTTATTAGAATAATTGTCAGCTATTATTAGAAGTACGAGCAAAATTTATGTAAATTAGATAAGCAAACGAAACTGTTGAAAAGGTCATAAATATAGTTGTATAAATAATTATATTATAAATCTAGACATCAAATATTTATTATAAAATAGTGACTACAGAAATACTGATAAACAGACTTTTGTGAAAATCAGAGAATTTTGAATCAAATTTATGAACTTTGTTATTGTTTCTTAATATATACCTATATTTCAACATTTTACCGGATGTCCAAGAATTTTGTCTGTCAGTAAGTATGTGGACAAATATAAACCAAATTCGTTAATCAACTTTTGGTATAAATCTGTTTATACTCTTGTTTTTTTTTGCAAATATTCTGGAAGAAAGTAATCATAGTACAATAGGCAAATATGAATCTATATTTACATTTATATCTACATTTTATCGCATAGTTTATAAAAATTCGATAGTAGCGGTCAGTTTTATGGTTACCAAAACTGCATATTTTTTATATTTTTCACTTTTTTTATGTTTTTTCATATATCATACAATAATTTAAAACCTTATAAAATAATAAGTAAAAATTCATATAGATTTTAGACCACCTAATGTCTAACCTTTAAATTTTAAATCTTAACAATACGTGTGACACAATTACACTAGTCATAATTATCGATCATAAAAGCGAATGAAAAGCAGATAATGACTTAAAATAATCAGAAAATATGTTCCCAAACATAATTTGTTTACATGTATATTTACAAAGAACTATTTAAACAGCATATACAAATACTATCTACATCCCGATCTAAATATGCTTGTTAATGCATATTTGATTTCTATGCCAGTAAATAAGGATAGGATGAATTGAATGTTCAAACAAATAAGAATTAGTACATTTTACTTTGAACATAAAGAACATTTTACATCAATACAATTTGTTCTCGCATGTAGTAAATGAATATTTATAAACTTGAAACAAGTTATAGAGTAAATTTAACCACAGATCCATAATAACGTTCATTTTGAAAGATTTAATACAAACTTGAATATATTTACTTATAATAATATTATAAAGGAAATATATTTCTTTAGAGTATTATTAATTCATATATCATACAAAATTTTAATAATGTGTCTACACAACAAAATATATATATTCTGTCACTATAATTTAGTTTCTAAATCAAATTGCAATTCATATGAATACACCGTACATATTATTTATTAAAATGGATATTCTACAAGTATTTGAAAAGACTTAATATTGGTCCGCCGGAAAAATCAACTACCGTCATATTGCTGTTTTATATGTATATGCTGATTTTTGTCGTGAAAATAATTTCACATACATAGTTTATTAAAGTTATCATCATCATGCCACGACATTTCAAGAAGGTGTAAAGCTTTTAACACCCGCAAATTATGTTTAATTTTCAATTTCGCTTGTAATTTCTTAGTGTATTCTACTACCTATAGTAACCACAAAATATCTGTAGCTTACAGTGGATTCAGAACTTATGAGACAGTATTATTTTTGATTAAACACTTATTAATTCTGGTATCGAACCCTCGATGTTAGTTATGAGCGCAAACTCGCAAACTATTCGGCCATTACAGCCCATAAATCGCACTAGCATCAAACATAATTAAAAATCTATTATATCTTTACGACGCAGTCAAATATTTATCAAAAATGATTAATGAACATTCTGTACCTTATATTTTACACAAAAATTGCTCCAAATTGTCGAAAAATCACCAAATAAAATCCACCACACAGTTAGTACCACTAAATATTCATCCTCGTATCGTCATGGTAACAATAAACAAAACCCACTCGCGGAAAATTAACAATAACGACACGTAACTTCTCCAACAACACTCCTCCGTCAATGATCTCAGCGAACTAAATCATGGGAGTCACGGAACGTGTGTTTCAACTGTACTGGCGGAGAGGAACGAAAGCAACCGAGCGCAACCGAAGAGGATCGAATGGACCATTTTATTTTTTCCATATATTAATTATCTTGTTGATATGCAGACTGTTAAACACTTGGCATAATATTTGTTTTAGGAGTTTATAAAAAGTAAGGGATGTTAAATTTAAAAAACTAGGCACATAACTTATAGTTTTTTTTGCTTCATTGAAATAAAAGAGTAAGACGAAAAGAATTTTTTTCTGATAAACAAAAAAATTGTTTGTGCCAGTAAAACAATATTAGTAAATAAGAATAAGAAATGTTCTATTAATACTAATAGAATCATGTGAAATTTAATAAAAATACCTCACTTACTACCTTCCTTGCATGTTACTTAAATTTATAGAATAATTTAAAATTTTTGACATTTGTTAAATTAACATGCTATATTTTTAAGGTGATATAAAAACAATTCTCTGTTAACAATTAATAATTCAATTAGGTATTCGGTACGAAGGTATTTTATTGTAAAATTTTTTACTAGTAAGTTTTTAGTAATGACTATTATAACCATCTTACCATCTATGTTATTTTACTGGTCTTTTACATTAATATTTGTTTATACGTGTGAATGACAATATTTTTGTCATTTTAGTAAAAATGTATTTAATATTAGAATTTATTCACAATGTATTAAGAGCTGATGTAATATTTACTAAACCGAAAATAGTGCTTTGATATAATCTCTTAAAGAATTTTTTTCTAGATGATTAATTTAATTTTAAATTTGATAAAATGTTAAAATGTTTACTATTTGTGAAGAAATGTTATTTCCTTATATAAAAAATAAGTAATAAACATCCATAAACAAACACAAATCTAGAGACATAACATTTAAGAGAATATAATTTGCGTTTATAGGAGAAAAAATAAATAACAGAAAAAAATTCAGAAAACATGCAAGTAACAACCTTATTACAAAAAATCAATTTAGAAATAATTTCAATATTTTAGATTATTCGATAGTGGCGATCAGTTCTGTGGTGGCCACAGGCGCCACAGCTGACATTTTGATGTTACTTACTTAAATTAATTCAAAATTATTTGGGAAATTAATACTATGTTTTTATTGTGTTGTCGTCTAGACAAGACTTTGCATTATTTTGCTTGTGTCTAGAAATTTCAATACAAGACTTGACTAAGTCTAAGTCTAGATTAAAAAGTCTTGTTTAGATATCAAGCCTCTAGTTGTTCTTTTTCTATTTTACAATCACTGTTTCAGGTCGGATGGAACAAGTTTTACGTGTTATATGTATATTTTGAAATTTTTTAATTTATCTATTGTCTTGAATATTCTCGTCTTGACCTAGAAAGTCTTGTATGGTCTTGAAATTTCCAGGCAACACTCTTGCCAGTCTTGTCTCGATAATCTACACAAGACAATCAAGACTCTAGAAAGTCTAGATCTAGACGGAAATAATAGTTTTTATACTTTGCGTTAACAATTGTCCTATTGTTATATCGAAAACGGTTTAATAATATAAGATATTGTTGTACTATTTTTCGTATTATTTTTTGTTGTAAAATTAGTACTTCTAAGAACTGCACCCCACTTTAAATGTCAAATTTATAACTTCAAATATTTAAAAATGTTTTTTAATACAATTTGAATTATTTTTGAATAAGAAATCCGCACAGACAACACTAATTTAAAAGGATGTTAAAATTTCGCGTAAGACGTAACGTATAGATTTGAAAATATTTTCACAATATTTTAATGCATTTTGACGCAGATAAAAGTATCTAAATTCACTTAGTTATCATATATTGCCTACGTAAATCCATAGATTATACTCTATTGTTTTTTCAAATTGAAATTTTTAAGATTTTTATTGAATAAGTGAAGCAAAGAAAAAAATAGTACATTATTCTCGTTTTATACGAAGTATTGTTCCATTCGGGTTCATGCAACAATGTAGCACCTTATAAAACTTGTTTAATAATACTCTATTATTAAATCGGGTGTTCATTTAGTCATTAACCCTTGGTTGTCTGTAGGTTGTGAAACGCATGTTCGAAATTTATTCAAACATATAACATACAACAAAATCTCAAATATCATTCAAACCACAGAAAGTGCATCTTTTAAAAGAAAACTTTAATTTATGTCAAACTAGGTAGGAAATTTGAATTTATTACTACCAACAAAGTAAAGAAGAGCGTTTCACATGTATAGCCATGTAAATACTTATTGAACACTCATTGGTGTAAAAAAACTCATTATTGAGAAAATCTAGAATTGAAAGAATAATAATTGAATTTTATTATATTGTACTCTTAATTAATATATATATATATATATATACGAGGGTAAATCAAATATAAACGGGATTTTTGTTCCTAAGCGACAACGGTTGGTAGGACTGGCCCCGCACGTCTAGTATGCTTGAGTGGGGTCATTAGGAGTGGAGAGTGTCGGCCATTTCACACTCGCAACCAATTCGTCAGCAGCGCTTACGATGTTGGAACAACAGGTGCACCCCTCTGTTGCGCAACGCATAATTATACAATTTCTTGCTCGTGAAGGAGTCAAAGCGACGAAATTTTTTTGCAGATTGACTGCACAGTTTGGGGACCAAACACTTTCAAGGACTCGTGTGTTTGCCTGGCATAAAGAGTTCAAGGAAGGACGAGAACGGGTGGAAAATCATAAACACGATCGCCGTCCTCGGACCAGTATTACGAGCGAAAACATTCGCGCAGTTCAAGACATTATTGAAGATGATCGACGAATGGGAATATCCAAAATTGCAGAAAAGGTCGGAATAAGTTATGGAAGCTGTCAAGCGATCATCACAAACGACCTAGGGTTCCGTAAAGTGTGTGCTAGAAGGGTCCCTCGCCTTTTGACCGAAGATCAGAAGTTGAGACGTTTGGAGGTTTGTCAGACGCTTACAGCAAGGTTTGCGAAAGAAGGTGATGCATTTTTGAATCGGATCATCACTTGCCACGAAACGAGGGTCCACCACTACACTCCAAACTGTGCAGTCAATCTGCAAAAAAAATCCGTCGCTTTGACTCCTTCACGAGCAAGAAATTGTATAATTATGCGTTGCGCAACAGAGGGGTGCACCTGTTGTTCCAACATCGTAAGCGCTGCTGACGAATTGGTTGCGAGTGTGAAATGGCCGACACTCTCCACTCCTAATGACCCCACTCAAGCATACTAGACGTGCGGGGCCAGTCCTACCAACCGTTGTCGCTTAGGAACAAAAATCCCGTTTATATTTGATTTACCCTCGTATATATATATATATATATATATATATATATAAATAATCCTTGTACAAACTTTACAAAGACTATTAGTATTTAGCTTATGATACACATTTATTTACGTATTTAATATATTAGATAAGTGGATTAACTTTGTTGTTTAAGATTATAATACTGTATATTATATTTGAATTATTTATTCAAGAGAACAAAATATGTAATTATTAATTAATTATTTGTTTTTTTGTGGTCATCCTCATAGCCTCTCTGTATTATTAACGACTAGTTGTAGCCTTCACTGTGTGTTTTTGAAATTAATATGATTGATTTGTTTTGACTTTATTCTAGATGCTCAAAATCTTTATATGATTCTTAAAATGTTAAAAGGCTAAATTGTTTTATCATGAAAGTTTTTTAAAAATATCATCAAATTGATGCAAATAAAATATAGATGTACACATTATTATTAATCGTTAATTGTATCTCCTTTATATGTTTCTTTTATCTTTTATTATTCTTTAAAATAACTTCATATTTACTATAGAACCGTTTACCCAGATATCGGACATTTTCGAATACCGATTTAATATTTTTTATCGATTTTTCCCGGTACATTTAACATGTACTAATCCGGATCGGGGTACATTTTTCTTATTTTGGCTGTCGTAATATTAAACATGAATAACTAATCTCTTTTACTGAAATTACGTAGGGTGAACGATGGTTAAAATCAATATAATTCATATTTATATTTGTCAAATTAGATGTTCATGTAAAAGTATTCATGCAAACTCAAAGATGAATAAAAAATTTAGAGAGTTTAGAATGATAATACCATAATTTGCGAACTGTATTTGCGAATTGTATTTTGAGATATATTTCCAGGAAATGCAGTTTTGAACCAAACTTAAACCAACTCTTTCCAGTAGATAGGGGGTATAACAAAATATCTAATTTCAACACTACCTACTAGATAGAAATTGAGTATCCGCCGAGTATACATAATACATAAACATACATAGAGACAACATCGTTAAAATGTTATTATCATTGGATTTATTGGGCCCTATTTAAAAGTGATTATTTTATCAACTCGATATGCGATTTGTAGTATAGTCCCTGTACTTCCATTATTAAGGTTGTAAGAAGTAAAAATATTACGTTTTCTATAAACTTTTTGTTTGTATCAGTTTCAAAGTAAAACAATAATATATGTAGTACTTTAATTATTTCATTCTATCTACAATTACAACCGAATATTCGGTACTAATTTTAATATTCGATCGAATTCTGAATAGTGAAATCTAATGGCTGAGTAGACCGAATACCAAGAGATATTCAATCGCATCTTTGGTATTTAAAGTCATATCACAAACATTAAATGTACCTAGAAGTCATTCTACTCAATAAACTGTAAATATAAAAGAATTCTCTAATTAGTAATTATGACTTTCCTAATTAATTTTCTCGTCGTATCTACGTTAAAAAATATAAAATACAACAGGAAACAAGATATCTTGAATTCTTCGTAAGATTTATTTATTTAATTAAAAATCCACGGGAGTAAGGTGAGAAGTCCTTGTTCAAATATTGTTTAGGTGTATTCTGTCCAGGTAGAGATAAAACGATGTAGATAGTTGTACCCACGTCAATCTCAAGCGAACGGTCATCATAATTCATAACCGCGCCGGGCTTTATCTGATTATGTATAAATTTGAAGTGTCACTTGATTTTTTCACTGTTTTTTTGTGTCTCTCCGAACAAGACGGGGAAATATTTTAACTACTTGTGGTTAGCGTTGTCTTTACCTGCCAACCTGTTATAGGAAATACAAAAAACTTATGCAAACAATTCTCCAAAATTTATTATACATGTCATATTAATGTATGACTAAGCTATGCTTACATTTACTTCTAAACAAACAAGTATTTTTCAATTTTTCAAGTTGAACACATTTTTTAAAAACAACTTAATAGTTTTTATAAGGTCAAACGTCTGTTCGACGACTTGTACATGGTTAGTTCTAGTGGTAACATATTAACCCTGAATCTATAAATTACAAGAACACTCTGACTTTTTCGGTTGATCATTTTTATTATTAATTGATCAACTCGCAGCATTGACGTTAGAAATTAAAATACTAAGTATTATTAAAATTAATTCCAGAACATTAACAATTTTTTATAAAAAAAATAAAATTTAAAATAATTACTATCCACCTTACTACCTTATTTTATATCTATTAGTTTTATTATTTATAATTAATTCTAAGCCAGCCATATAAAAATTATTGAAATAATTTTGTTTCATGTTCATTAATAAAGGAATATTATGGATTATTCCACGGTCGTCATTTCAGAATGCCTCATTTGATGGCCATAGATAATTTTTTACTAAAGAAATTTGATAATACCACAGTTTCATAGTCATGGTTATATTTTGTTGATATCAAATATTTTATGTTTGAACTGTTGTCATTCGTGAAATAATCAAACAAATATAATTCGAGCTATGAATTTCATAGGTAAAATTTATTCATAATTCCTGCAAAGTAAAGACAACTAAGATCAAAAATGACTCTTAAATCACTCTAGCTTCGCTGTCGTGATCCAATCGTTATTTGTATCGAAATAGTTATTTACGTACCTCCGTTTCATTATTACTAGTATTACAGAACTCAAAATCGTTCAGAAACTCTCTGTTAGCAGGCCTAAGCCGGTAAAATACAGGGATGCCAACTTAAATATTTTAGCATTTCTGGCAGAATTTTTAATTTTATTTTATTGGAAATGTAAAACGTTAATCAAAACAACTGTTTTCGATTTCTTCTTCATATTATACTCGTTTTGTACTATTATATTACGTTAATCTTGAAAAATATCAATTCACGTTCATATAATTTTTTAGGTTAGAACAAATGTCATTAAATTTTTTGAATAAAACAAGTGAATTGTTTATGTATATCTATATGTGAATCGAAAATGTTACTAACATAAAATTTTAAATAGTAATAATATTTCTTTAATAAATTAAAAGTGTCGCATTATTTTCAAAATACGCGAAATCTCGCAAAAGTTTACTTTTTGAACTTGAGATACAAAAATCATATTTGACACTCGTTTGTCTGTTACTACGCATTCGTAAATTTTTACAATAATTCATGGCTCTTATTATATTAATTATGAAGATAAATATTAAAATATAATCATATATGAATATTGTAGAACGTAATAGGTATGTTATTTCATATACATACATTAGATATAATTATTTTATATAATTTAAATAATATTTTTAAATATATTCTGGTTACGACAATCATATATGCTTTACTAGGGCAGTTTATGTTTGCATTTTCATGTTTTTTGAGATGCTAAACCAGTTAACGTGCATTATCCCAGTGGTCGGAAAGCATAATGTAATGAAATATCACATTTTATGAACTCTTAAATTAAAAGTTAACTGGAGAAGAATAACCTTACTTAGTAACTTTAGCAAAATACTATGAAATATTTTACTCGAGAAAATAAGGTTTTCGAGAAGGAAGATCTTGCACACGGCACAAACACAATCAGTATAACTAATGAGCAAATGATGGATTTCAACAAACGCTTTACCTATGAAATCTTTCAGGATAAAACTAAAATCCTTAAAAATATTTACTGTAAATATTTTTCCTGAATGGACTTTTTATTTTAAAGAAATTTCTAGAAACTGGCATCACTGATTTGAGCTAAAATTTTAGCATGCCATTTCTAAAGTCATCTCCTTATATTTAGAGACACGCACGCGGTTGGTTGCCGAACACTGCCTTACCCAACACTATACTATATAACTGTACTGTACTTTCAAAGACTTTATCGAACAGATTTATAGTCAAATACATCGGGACGATAAGTGAAATAAAATTGTGTAAAGGAATTTTAAGTGTAAATATATATTTTAGTTGCCATATCAACAGGAACGGACTAATATTTTTGACCTGTTCGGGAAATGAGACTCTTGTAGTGACCCCCCCCCCTGCATCTGTAGTCTCGAAATAACCCCATACTGTTGTGTATTGTATGTAATATATTTTATAACATTTTGTATTGTTACTCCCTGATCGGTCGAAGATCCTAAATGCATATATTTATAGCAAATATGTATACAAACAAATATAGTTTCTATTTTACTTATTAGGTTATTTGTGAAATTTGAAAAAAAAATACTTCATAGTAGAAGTATTTTTATTAGGACTTTAATTTAAGTGTTAAATCATACCGATACATTCCAAATAATTTTATTTATTTCTAATATTTACTATTTTTCATTTATTTACAAACCAGGCGAATGTATATATTTTTATACTTCAACATTTATAAATTAGTTTAGTGGTCATTACAGTTTCCTTTTCTCATTTTTTTTTCTTGACACTTCTTAATATTATTAAGCCAACAATACCTTGCACCACAAATGCAAAAATAAAAAGAGAAGATTGCAACATTCAGTTTCACATTCTTGCAATGATTATTGTTGCAATGCATTACAATTACAGCAAGTTGAAATTTTCACTATATATATAGTATAATAGTCGAAACTCAAAACTTCATTCTATTTATCCAAAACAAATTAATAACTTTAAAAATTCCACTTGTGTATAACGTTCATGTATTAGATAACATATCACACTTTTATTGTGAAGTCCACAACAAGACATTTTTTGTGGTGTCAGCCCGAGTGTGGTCTCCAACATCTGAGCATCTGATCTGATCTCCTCGAGGCATCTTCTGTTTTTCTCCCCAGCTACCTGTGATGTTCCATCTCTCTCTAGACTCCTACACCGTCTCCCAAACAATGCAGTTATTATTTATTAAGGCAGATTGAGCTATAACTCAATCCATTGTCATAATTATAGGCTCGGTGCACCACAGAGGCGCTACAAGATAATTACACAGATTTGACTTAGATTTATAGACATTTAAACACGCTAATTGTTATTTAATTCGGAGCATGCCACTGAACAGTTAGTAAACAAAAAAATATATAGGCGGAGAAACAGTCCATCATTACTCAAGACTTCATTCGTAATATCAATTCAAATCGTTTATTTCTTACAGTTACACAGACTCATTTATAATGTTAATATTTGTTTGGTATTAACTACAAAGCTCACTGTACGTCCTTTTTATCATTGTACTCTCATACTGTCCATATTTTAATATATTGTGTAGTAGGTAGGTACATTATTTATTTGCATAATTACTTCTTTCAATTGAAATTTTTTACTTATTTTAAATTTACATTTTGTTAATTATTCCCATACTATAATTTATTATATCTTAAAATGACTATATTTTAAATTGTATTACAATTATTTATGTATATTATATACATAATAATTTGAAATGGATTACGAGCGATATAATTTTTTTTAAGTAATTGTAAATATATAGTACTACTGAAAAAATTGTTTCATATTTTATATCATTTTTATACGTTATATGAAAAAGATTTCAAACAAATTTTATAGAAAGTAAATTTCATAATAACAATATTCGGAAAAAATAATATTTAATGGTTGTACAAACTCTCTATTTTTTAATAAAAAAATAAATATTATGAAAATAAGAATATTATGATATTCGTCGCACAAATATGTGGGTATAGTCTGTTCGGAATTCTAAGGTTATGTCATTTTTACAGCAAAAATAAATAACTATATAGTAATAGTAAGCTGAAACATTTATAACATTGGTTTAATTATATTTACAATAATCCAACCCAGACTGCTGGGAACGGAACTACCCAGCTGAGTTGCGGTACACCCAGGTTCCTCTTTTCCATCGGCCATTCTAGTAAGTGCCCAGGGCCCTACGATGTACGGGGCTCCATAGTTTCTGCCAGATCACCAACCGATGACCGATATTACCGTTAGATATATGTATATCTTTCCGAAAATCAAACAATAATTACTGACTACAAATACATAATACTCAAGCTTTTTTTGGTATTTTTGGAATGTCTGCATTCAACACAATACTTAAAAATTGACCATTCTAGTGAAAATGAAGAAAATATTTTTTTTCAAGAATATATCGTCGTTAAAAAAAAAACAAAACTGAAGACACGTTTCGAAATGAAAAAATTGCAATGAAAATCTTTTAAGTATAATGGTAACTAACTGTAGTGGAGAATGCTTCTTTTCCAAATTGAAAAGAATAAAAAATGAAATAAGAAGTACAATGCTTCAAGAAAAATGAAACAGTTTGTCGTTGATGTCCGTAGAATGTAATGTGCTCAAAGATAATAGCCCGTATTGCGAGCTCACTTTCATAATAAAATCGCGATTTTAATGCTCGCTTTTACGTCATAATCTTATGTAGAAATAAGCGTTAAAAAGGCGATTTTGTTATAAAAGCGAACTAGCTTACTTTTATAATAATATCGTGATTTTAACGCTCATTTTTACATAAGATTATGATGTAAAAGTGGGCGTTAAAATCGCGATTTTATTATAAAAGTGAGCTCGTAATACGGGCCATAGACTTTGAAAAAGTGATGACTATTTTGCTTAAATCTTGAAGGGTACCTATTTAGTCAACATAGACTTTTAAGCACTAACCTCCGAATATTGGATGCTAGAAGAGTTATTTTTTACGATTATATTATAATTACCTATTTATTTAATAGTCTATAAACTATTACCTCTGTCATATTACAGTTATAGTGGCAACAGCCCCATTATCCTAAAGTGCCCAGGGCTTCCAATAGGTTAAAGATGGCCCTGGGTACACCCAACGATTATTCACAGCCATAACGTTAGAGATCTGAATACACTATACCTACATATCATTTATTGATTAAATAGAGTCATATATTGAATACTTTTAGAGTGAGGTGTCTAAAAATGCAAGCTGTTTTAACCTTCTATTCATATCATTCATTGTAAAACTTAACTGGTAGCAACTTATCAACGCGTTCGGCAATTACGTCTAGGCCTTGTTTTGTAGCACATAGCAACGCCCTTAACGACATCCGGCAGTACAGAGACTTCCAACTTTAATAAGTATGACAGCAACTTTTTTTAAAAAAACACGTGTTCGGGTATTTTAAAAAAATTATTTGCTTTTAAAATGTATTTATTAATTAAATTCCTAGAAAAGAAGCAATATATCTAGATGAATGTACGTGGTTCAATTTTTATCAACCATTGAAAATAAAAACGGTTATAAACCAAAACATACATTTTTCTTAAAATCATGTTATTTAAGGATATGCATATATTATCCTTGAATTCAGAATAAATTTTTTTACCGAATAAGCAAATAAAAAGTGGATTCCTTCAAATAACAAAGTAGATCCTAATAGTTGAATGAAATGAATTTTATGCTCATTGAAATAGTTTAATAGAAATTGTTTGCTAATTAAATCGACTTCGTAGCTTCTATAGTTCTTGGGACAGCAAATAGTGTACCAACCACTTAAAATGAACAACTATATATTTGTTATAACAGGTTAGTATAATGTAATTTCAACTAAACATTGTAAAAACTAATTTAGTTTTTCTTCTTTGTGTGAAGTGTTGTATATTGATCATTAGACAAGGTCTCCTGAAAGTCAGCTATTCATCTATATCGTTGTACTTAGAAAAAAAAGGATACTGCCCAAGTTATGAAGTAGCATACTACAGAGAGTAGCGTATTAGTGCTTCAGTCCATCTATATACTAAAAAGGGAAAATGCCTGAAGAAATACCCACGTACCCAACGATAGTAACTGTAACAACTGAATTTTCGGTCTCAGTGATGCCAGTCAACCAGTAAGTAAGAAAAGAGTACTCATGGGACAAATTTATAATAATTTAATTATCATACATATTTCTATACCATTCATTTAGACATTCTCGAGTACTTAATTTCTTCTGTTGAATTTTGTGCCTACTTTTATTAAACAAAATGTGAAAATGTGTGAATTTATTATTAAAAAATTACTTTACAAATAGGTTTGTGTATACTCTCAATAAATTAACGCTTTTCCTTAAGTTTTGCCATTATATATGAACTAAATTTAAAATATTAAAACTTTTATAGGAAAAATAATATATTAACTTAACATAATAATAATTTCTTTACTCGTTAGATTTTCATATTTAGATTTCCGTGTCTTAAATTAAATAATATAGCTGCAGCAATGCACCAATGGCAAGTTCATAAAAAAGTTTCGTAGTTCCTAGTTGTTGTCGCAAATAAATTTGTTTTGTTGGCATCTTGGGGATGGAGAGTATTGCTATTTAGGTGGTCCGGCTATTCACTTAGTCGCCCATAAATCCTCATAAATCTGCCAAGTGCAAACCCAGGGCCCAAGATTTGCACCCCGAACGATAAGGCCGCCACACAAGGGTACATTACACAAAATTAGAACACGACGAAGAAAACTTTATTTTACGAGAATATATATTAAAACGTAATTTCAAGTAAACATTAACGTTTTTTCTTTTTTTAATTAACAAGATGTATATTTAGAATTGGCTATTCAGAATCAATAAGCAAATTGATGTGTTTATTAAATAACATACAAGGGAATATCCCCAATGGAGCTTTCTTATAATTTTTACTTCTCGCCACTCAGTAAGATAGGTATTGGAATTAAGCTAAAAATAGGATAGTGAGTTTTCAATGCATAAGTACGGTTTGAAGTCACTAGAACACGATTTTAATATTTTTATGATGGTGTCTGTCCGTGTGTGTGGATGGATAGATAGATGGATGTTGTAACGATTACTCAAATACTAGTGATTAAAAAAAAGTTGAAATTTTGGATGTAACAAACACTATATTAGGTTTGATTAGATTTTGGTGTTAATCGTGCAACTGAAAGTAATGTTTTCATAAAGATCTGGAGTGTTTTTCTGACATGTCTTAATTAATTAAGACTATTTGAGAATTTTTATAAATAATAATTTAATGTTATGACATTAGCTAAAATTTGATAGTTCAAATTTGTTTCTACCTAGCCCCATTTAACTATTACAAGTAATTAATGAATGTGTAACAATTATTATAATTGAGAGTGAAGATATATATAAAAATAATGAATACTCTAAAAGAAATTATACTAATTCAGTAAGTACAAATCACTTTCATAATACATTATATAATATAATATAAATATTAATAAAAAATGTAAAAAAGGCATTATTTTTCGTAACAAATACAAGAAAATGCAGTAACATTTTGACACTGTCAGGCCGCATGCATGTCTGCCTTCCGCAAATGCGAAGAAATGCGGACCCTCGATTGTTTTTTTAAAAACAGACAACCAATGAAATTGCTAAAGCCATATACCATCACTGGTTCACAGGACATCGCAACATCATTTAATTTCTTAAAGTTTGCAAACGAAATAATATTTAAATGAAATATTTTCACTAATAGTCGTTACTTGTTGTATATTTTCATATTCTTCTGCAAAATGGTAATATTTCGACAAAGGTTTAGAACTCTATTATAAGTCCGGACCATAAGTATGATACACGTCAGCCCGCGGTCTTACGCATATGTCTGGCATAAACGAAGGAAAAAAGCCCTAAAATTATTTGCTACATTGGAAGTTTTGGAACAGTACAAAACAAAAAATTTATAGAATACCTACTGACATATTTTTCATTAAAATACAAGTTTCAAAATAAAACAAATAAAGATATTTTTTAAAGAAATACAGTTTAAAGATTCAAGTAAAGGATCCTCTTTACCTAAATGGTGAAAAATAAACAACATAATTTTATTTCTGTCATTTTACAAATATTTTAAATACAAGTCCATCCTTTGTTGTTGTAAATAATGAAATAAACGAATCGAAATTTTTTTGAGAAAGTAAATCTTCAACGTAGGTATTTCTTTTTCATTAAGTAATTCTTTGATCTGATTATATCGTTTTATAAAGTGGTGCTCGGTATCGAATGAAAAAATAACAGTAAACTGAAGAATTAAAGAACCTGTCATCTGTGTTATTTGATTGTGAAGAAGTTTAATCTATTTGAAAACACTTGCATTAAATAATCCCAGTGGATTTGCATTTGTATAGCCTTGTTTCACTGATTTGCATAAATTCTTTCGCCAAGTCAAGTGACTTTCTGCCTTATCAAGTGGGCAGAGGAAATACAAATACACCATTGTTTATTAATGCAACAGTCTAATCATAATCATATTGTACGGAAATTATGAAGATGTTTAACATATTGCGACAGGACGAGAGGAACATCTATTATCTTAATAGCAAACAAAGAAACAAACAAATCATATTCATTTGTTATCTTAAGGAAATTTTGTGTGAACCTATACTAAATATTGGTGTTTACGTACATGTCACAGAAGTTTTGAATAATTTGTGTTTGCAAAACACCCAATTACTGAAAAATAAACACTTTATTACTCAATATAACTGAAATGTACAACTGTACGATTTTAGCAATTTTTAATAATTTTGATTAGGGTACGTTAGGTTATTACTATTATATCTGCAAGATTAGCCAACGTCCAAAAACCAGATAGATTCTATACTTTTTCTAAGACTGTAAAAGTAAAAATATTTCAGATTAGTTTTTCCAGAAGAATGATAGTGTAACATTTATTTATGTGGGTGAAGTGAAAAATTCACAATACACGAATATTTATAATTTGAATTTATTAGAAAACGATAAAAATAGCAAACACTGTAATTATTAACTAATATTCACAACAGTACTTATTTCTATGCTATTTAGATTCATCAAAATTTCCACGGGACTACCTATCTCCAAGCCCGCACGTAATTTATATCTGTGGATAATTATTCTCGAATCTTCTAGAATCTTAAGATTTCCAAATAGTGGCTTCGCTTTTATCTCACTTGACTTTTTCAGCGAGACTACCTGATTAGGCAGGTCAACCGCGGTGAATTATCGGCAATGAGGCATACTTCATTACAAAGTAATGAAGCCAATGGGGACTTCCGCGTTGCGAGCTTTTCACAAAATTTTAATTGCATATTAATTCTATCTTCAAATAAGTTCGTATAAAGTTAAAAAATATATAAAATATTTGTTAGACTTAAACATTTTTTAGAAAAACTAATTCAGCAAATAGGCGTGTGACGTGTTAACCCTGAAGCCAATCTGACTTAGAGCGCATGTCTTGAAATCACTTAAATCAGCAGCCAGTTCAAGCTTGTTTCATACTTCATACTTATTTACTTGTGTTTTGAGATACATTTACAATAAAATATTACCTGATAACATATTTTGTCCTTTAATAAACACTTAATTAAGAAAATATATTAATAAAAACAAGTCTTTGATAATACACGAGCAAAATTCACAAACAAGCGTGGTTGAAACGAGAGGTTATGTTTGCATTGGCAATATGTTGACATACAAGTTTGAATTTGACGTTGCGCGCGGTATTTGTAATGTCTTTGTCTTTGTCTGTCAGGGGTAATACGTCACAAACCTATTTGCGAACATAAAAATGCAAAATTAGATACCAAAGTAACCTCGGCTAATATTTTCCTTTTATTTTTTGCTGATTTGCGGAGTAAAAACAAATTGTAGTTTTCCAAAAAAAGTTTTTAATTTGAGAAGTTGTGTGGTAGTATAACATAAATTTAATATAACCAATGAAATATACGCAGCTATTATTGTCAGTTCTGCACTATTCGTGATAATGTGACTATGTGACCTATTCGACAAAATCTCTGTCCTGACTCATTCTTATATTCTGTGACACATATTACAAACTTGTATATAACGCTACATAAACTTTGTTGAGGATTATTTTAAAGGATGAGCCTGTTTGTGAAATGAAGTATTTTTAAATATTTTGTATCCTCTAGGAGTAAAAAAAAGTACCAGACTTGATTAAATAATACCTAGGTATTTTCTCGGAACAAAACGGTGCGAACAATAATATCAAACAAGACCATGGATATTGCTTCAAAAAGCAGCATTGGTTTAGAAGTGTTTTAAAAGTTAGTGGAAGCATACTTTAGCTGTTTAGTAAATTAAAATGATAAAAATTTATTTGAACGGCTGTTAAATATTATTTTGAAATTATATATTTTGGGCAAAACGGTAGAAAAAATCTCCTTGAATACGGATTATTGCCAAACATCATCTTTAATCAATGGCAACATCAGTTTTTAAAAAAAATTTAAAATAATAATGGTAAGACTCTGGCCCTATTAGGTTAGATATTTTGAAACAGAGTAACGTTTTAAATGTCGCTAGTGATTTTCGTCGGGCTTCCGCCGAGCTTCCCAGGGGATGGGATCGCCTGGTCGCAGCAGCTGAAAACATCGCGCGCAGAATAAAGCGCCCTAGTTAAAATAATACCAGCACAAGTATATCAACCCGTGTCTCGATCCCGACCCAACTCTTTAATTTTTCACTGGCCTAAGACCCACATTTTTATTTCTTAAACTTTACCCGTATTTTTCAAGATGGAAACAAGAATTTATTTCACTTTTAAAGGGGCGAGATGTGATTTGTTTCATACCAAATTGTTACGACAGAATGTTTTTTATGGGATAAAATAAATCATGAAATATTTTTAGTTGATAGGTATTCCACCACATCTGATTAAAATTAGTTAATTTATTAGGTATTGCGAAATTAGATTCCAATTGGGCTTGTAAAAATTTCGCAATTTATTTTCCGTAACGAATATTTATTTATTTTTTGTTGAACTTAACATAGTAATATAAAGCTAGTAAAAAAATACCCGATGTATATAAATTGTTCCATCGACTATACTAGTCAGATCTAGATATAAGTAGAAAATTCACAATTTCACAAATGAAATTGAAATAAAACAGAAAACCATAATCAAGATATTTTAATTGCGGAATGTTTAATTTATTAATATAAGTGCAAATGGAATGATCATAAATCTAAATAAAATATTCAAATTATTAATAAATTTTACAGAAAATATCGACCTGTCTTCAGGATATTGCAACTTTAAAGTGTTTTATAGTTTTTAACTTTGGGCACTTTGTTCTTTTTTAATAGTCAAGGTAAAATTTTTTATTTACAAATACTAAATAAATAAATTAATTAATCAATTAGTTATTATTAAAATACCCTGGGTGCGTAAGTTTATACTAACCAGAGTTGTGAAAAACCCGGGTTTTATATAAAAAGCCCCATACACCTGGGTGCCTTTTTTTTCAATTATTTTTGTTTATAAATATAGTCAATGTTAACAGTTTGATTTTTTTTTTTTATTTAATGAGATAAAATAGGAAAACGGAAGAGGACGAATGTATAATTAAATTTGTTTAAAAGCTGGATTATATATTTATGCAAACTAAATAAATTATTTGTTAGTATAATTTTTTTACAGCTGGATTTTGTATGTTGGTTTTATTGGGATATTTTTCAAAAATACCCAGTGGATTTTTAGGGCCGGGTAAAGTTACAAGAACCCTGACGATTACCTTCCTGCTCATATATTTCTCAAAATTAACTTTAAATTTAAATGTAATTTCCATTTCCAAATATATAATATAATTATAGAAGTAGGCAAGAAATTCTCGTGAAAAATTAAAAGCACTCCATGAAAAAATATAAATTGCTATTCTAATTTATTGGTGTAGCAAGTGTAGGTTATTAATTCGGAAGAATTTGAAGCACCATTACATGTTTAATGCGCACAGAGTAAGAGGGTTGCAAGCCATTAATAATGCCGGAGAGAAACGACCTCTTGCGGCCTAAATACTAAACATCCGGCTGTACAAGTAGCCATAACAGACACACGTTTGCGTAGGAATAATCCCAGTTTGATTTGCAATTGACATTTACGAGGACGTGGGCCGAGTCGCAAAAAACAATGTATGATTTATAACAAGCAATTGGAAAGTCGTAGTGGTTATAAGGTGAATGCAAGAATGCAATGTTATCTTTTGCAAGATGGATTTATGCATCGTAAACTACATTTTTACTTCCAGCAGTTTCATTCCTTCTAGATATGTACACCAATATACTGTTTACATAGTCATAGGTTCATGTCAATAAGAAGTAGTAATTTTTGAAATATTACTAATAATGGAGCGAAAAAAATTAAATGTAGTAATTAACCAGTGACGTAAAAATGCAATAAGGGGTCTGAGTTTTTGAGACAATCCGGCCCACAATGTAAATTTAAAAATATGTACCTAATAACTCTATAACATGATACTTCACAAATACTTATCTACAGCTAATTCTCGTTAGCGCGTGATGTCGTTCTACTGTTCGACTGACTATAATTTTTGAGAAAGTGAACATTTTGAAGAGTCAACAGTCTATTGCTATTTTATTGGTGACCTTAACATTAATATTAAATAGCAACTAGCCCTCTACCATTTGTACAATTTCAAAATTGAAGCTTGGTGGTTGACGGTAGCCGCTTGTTCGGCTATGGTCCTAAGAAATGAATGCATAAGGCGACCAATACTTACATCGTTCAAAAGGTAGCGCATCTGCAGTGTACAGACAATCCATAGTTTATAATAAAATTGAACAGAAAAGGGGTAGGAACAAAAGACAGGACACTTTATCTAGTCAAATAAACACCGACGTTTTTGAATAAAAAAATAATTGTCAAGACCGACGGAAAAATACACCATACTGTGTTTTAAGGAAAAATTAAAATATTATTGGACCGTGAAATTAAAATTAAATTCCGAAGTGTGTTGCCTATCGGGCCCCTTGAGTCACCGGGCCCGTGTTCCACCGATAGTTACGCCACTGCATTATTCCTAGTATTATTAGTAACTTCATTTTTATTGTAGTATTAATATTAACATTGAATTTTAAATGTCTACTCAATGATTTTAATTAAGGTTTTTCCGGGTACACCCATTACTTACTACCTTGATTTAGAAAATTCTTATTCAATTTGTTTTTAGCTTCCTAGATTTCACTGATTTTATTTACATATTTTTCGCACCACCGTTGGAAAAATAATAACTTACTTTCATAGCAACTAGAATCATAATTTTCTGATAATATTTTTTATTTCGTTACCATTGTCATCGGAGTCACCTGTGCTATTAGTAGGGTAATTAAAAAAAATCGTATTTATTTCATATACCTACATTTGGTCGTGTAGCAAAGGGTAATATTAATAATAAAAAATTGTAAATAAATAAATCTATACTTCTGAAATATCAAGTGAACCATATTTTACAAATGTGTGTAAACTCTTACAATAAAATTTGTTGATTCGCTTTACCCAAGCAACGTCGGGAATCTCAATTTCCACAATTTCCCAAATCCTCAGATTAGCGTGCGGGAAATTTCTGAAAAAAAACTCGAAAACTACATTTACAATAAAAAGTATACTGGCATTCCTACGATTGACATGAAAATAGAATATAATATGAAAAATATAATTAAAATTAACAAATGTTTAACAGTTCATCTGTTAAGTGATTAGTTAGTTTATTTTGATTATTATTTGTAATTACTGGTGAGGTAAATAATAATACATAAATTAATTTGGAATTTAAAATATAAAAACAAAATAAAATTGCTACATTTTTTTTTTGTAATTTGACAGATACATCGATATACACACTTTTTGTTTAAATTTTTTGGCTGCCGCTATTTTTGAGGTGATTAACATGTTTTTTAATACCTAATTTCTGAGGTTACAAGGTACGTACAATTAATTTTGCTTATTTATTTAGTGCAGAATTTTGTTCTCTAGAACTGGTGTTTAAAGCATGTTTTCCGAAAACAATTAGGGAAGCAGTAAATAACAAAACTATGATTTCATATGTTAAATCCCTATGTTCGGGAGTTCGAGTCACCACTCCGTATAAACAATAATAATGAGGATGGCGTATGTAATGCTAAAACTGGTAGAGGTCGAAATTTAAAATAAATACTGTAACTGACATCCAGTAATTTGGATTTGCCCATAAATTTTTATTATGAGATATAGTGGATTGATTTTATATTAGATACATTTCAGTTATATATTTGATTCTCTTTTTCTATTTGCTTATGACTATTAAAGGAGATACTACTTAGTATGAACAAAGTATTGATGAACGTGTTGCGTTGAGTTTTCAGGTAGAAGTATCAATATTCTGTTTCTGTCGTCTATCTCTTATCTCAATCTGCGAGCACTCTCTCCGGAAAATGGAAGTTGATTGAATTTGTGTTGGATCGTGTTATTGGAGCACAACAAGAGATTTCCCGGGCCGCTGAAGACAAATGCAGGAATGGGTACTGTTGTCATGAAATTATTCGCTTTAATATTGATGAAACGCTGCAGACAAAACCAAGACTACACCATTCCATGACGATTCTAGGATACTTGAGGTTTTATTACATTTTGATGAAAATTTCCAGATGATGTACTAGCTGCTCCATATTTGTTTTCCAATAAGAGAAACATAAAACAACAGGGAATTTTATTACAGAAAATATTATGGAAAGTCTGGGTAAATGTTGACGGCGATATTAATATTTCTATTTCAGTTATACGACACAGGCCTGGTGCCTTAAAGTTTAATATTATCCATCCATGTATATAAGTAATATATTAGCTATTTATGATGATAAATTTTAAAACTTATTTATTTTGAGAAAAGATAAAAAATGTACTATTAAAAATTTGTTAAATGTGCAAAAATTCGAAATTAGTAGCAAATTATACATATGCCTCGACATTACTATTTAAGAAGCAAAAACTTTTATGTTAACTTGCTGACAATTTAACAAAAATAGTAGTGTGTTCGAGGTTATCTAATTTATAAAACTTAAGAATTTCTGCCATTTTATGATTTTGTACAAAAAATAAAAATTTCAGAGGAAAACAATATTATTTTATATTTTGGAGAAGCGATATATGACGTCACGTATAAGAATTAGATAGAGAATTTGAATTCATTCGATAAATATCATCTTTCATAAAATAATCTACATTTGGCAGATTATCCAGGTTCCATTTTTAAAACAATGTATGTAAACATTAAACAACCTTTGAAAATCGTATGACATTGACAACGTTGACAGTTGACATTTCAATCCCTCTTATTCTATAACTCAGTAGTTAATTTTTAACCAAGTGCTAATTTTCTTCTCCAATAAAAATAGATAGAACTAAAGAAAATATCAAAACTTTATTTGTAATGTTTGCTTCTATTTGTTAAAAACTTTAGCAACTGGTTAAAAATTAACCAGTGAGTTACATAATATGCCTCAATATGTCAACCAAATTTACATCAAAGCAATCTGTTGTGTATTATCAAAATACTTTATTTGTATTCTATGACTAATTTATTATTAACAACACTTATTCGATATTATTACGAAAAATAATTAGGTTCATTAAATTTCCACTTTTAGCATTATAATCTGGTCTCTTATTCTCCAACGTGACGTCAGAGATATGACGCCGATACCTACATTTTAATTTAAAATACTAATTTCAATGAAATTATAAGATAACATATAGTTTTTATCATTATTGTTGGTAGTCATAATTGTAGAATTTTAGTTTTTATACATTTTTTCTGCAATTCGAGAATTCGACAGTGGTCGGAACAGCTTATTGCAACTTTCGAGTTATTACTTACGGTCAAAAGCAGCAGTGCGACATCGTCTTCTTAATAGAAAACATTTAACACTACAGTTTAAAATAATTTACTTAATAAAGCTATTGCAGTGACACTTTTCAGTTTAGAAACAATCGTTAAAAATAGAATATGTTCAATAACATTTTATACTATAGTTAAATCAGTGAACCTATTTAACTATTACTTTCCGCTATTGTACGTATAATTTTTTGTTTTTTATATTTTTTCATTCATATGTTTTCATTTTTACCTATTTCTGTATTCTATATAACGTTATCTAATGTTTTTTTTAAAGATAATTTCAAGAAAAATTAAAAGTAAAAATTTCTATAAGTCCATTGAAAGTTGAATTATCTTTTCGATTATAAGAAGTTTTCTAAAGAAAACAATATAAAGTCGCAGTAACGTACTACACTAAACATGATTAACTCATACAACAAGACTTACTACTTGATGATAATAATGTTTGAAAAAATTATGTCAATCCTGTGGTGGGATTCTATAATTTCAGTTGTTGTCATATGAACGTATTATATTACAAATTGCAAATATCAATTATAAAGTGAACTTGCGATTTTATAGCTAAAAACGATTTTTATATTAAAAATACTTATAATGAATTTTAATATATTAAATTTACTTCATCATTTTAAAGTCTTTTCTTTTATTTATTACCAAATTACCATTGAAGAAAAAATAGTGCAGTGAAACGAATATTACTAATTTTAACATTATTTTAAACTTTCGTTTATAAATGATTGTTAGGTATAGAAAATATTTTTGGAAAAATAAACGAATTCATTATTTGTGAAAAATAAATATTTGAAATAAATGTTTTCTCTGCAAGATTTTTGGGGTGAATTTTTCCAGTGTAAAGCTTAGCGAATTTCATTCCATGTTGTGACTGCGCCTTTTCCAGGCATGAAACTGCAATGTAAACACCCCGTGTCACCCCCGCAGGGCTAGGGATGATTTATAACCGCACGTGATTTACGACTCGGTTTGTCCATCGACAGCTCAATGAACTACCCCAAAATATTTATGCCCACCCAATTGCTTTATTGCTCTCGCTTCGCTATGGGACAGTACCAGGTGGAACGTTTACAGGTTAAATACAAATAAATGCACTTACCAGAAATGAAGATTTTACACAGGTCGAAATCTGAAACAGGAAAAAATAATTCATATTTTGTATGTCAAATCGAAATTGCAAAACATGTGTCGGTTGTAAATGATTCGAGGAAAACTATTGGAATTATCATATTTTTGTTTTCGGTTTCTGCTAGATCCATCATAATTTAAAGACCTTCTTCAAGAATTATAGTATTTTTTTATTACAAATAGAAATAATTATAAATATAACATGAAAGTGTACCTGTCTTTTATTGATTTATATGTACGTTCTGTATTTTGTTTTTAATATTCACAATCTCAGATAAATAATATTCATGTATCACCATTATCACCAAGGTAATTACAATTCTCATCTCCTGCAGCAAATGGGATGTCGAAATTTGCAGATGCTGAAAATTGTGACTGATTTCATTACATTTCCTTGGAAGACAAGGAATTTTCAGAAGATTTATAAATATTTAATATTCAATAATACAATTTTTAAAAAAAGCTCGGTTGTGTGATACATTTAGTATTTTACATTATTAGCAAGGTAAAATAGTTTTTAATGTTGGTAGGATGAAATAACTGGGCGAGCCAGTCACCTCAATGAAATAATAAAACTTTAACCTACATATATTGGATAATAGTTTTTTTGTTTTCACTTATTCACTAAGATTAAGTTTCATCAGATTTTTTTTATTACTCGTAACTAGGAAAAGCGACAATTTCATGGTGGCTTCGGCGGCATGGAATCGACGAGTCAGCCAACAGGATGACGTCAATTTTTAAACTCCCGCCGCAGAGTTGGATTCGTTTGCGGTTCGAAAAATTCGTGTTGTATCAACTTTTCAAGCTACGCTCACGAACGTGCATGCGTACAATGCATTTTGTCATTTTTTGAAGTAGTGTGAGCACATTGTGTCAAGATCTATTAGAAAAATTTAATTTTAATAAAAAATTAATTACGGCTATAGAGTGCAGACCTGAATTATACAATATGAGACATATAAATTAGAAAATCAACTTGATATAATGGAAATAAATATTGAAAGTAAATATTCATAAAATTATAAATGACTTAATGACCAATATTACTTCAATTTTAAATTTTCCTTAAATGGACAATATCACATCGGAATAAAATGTCAAATCAATTATTTACCATTGCTGCCAAAATTAAGATTAGGATTTATTGTTTACGTGTTGCTTAACATTTATGCTTCGTTGGCATAAAGCTGTTTAAAAATATTTCATTATTAAATTTCAAAATTTTCGGTTGATCTACGTCAAAAAGGAATGACAAGTAAACGCCACAGATATACCGAAGAAAGTTAAATAATGAATCAACCGAGTCGTTCAGGTGCCATTAAAAGAAAGAAATAACACCTATTTCTTCAATTAAATATGTATAATGACCTTTTTCTAATCAGTTTTTAAAAACTGGATGAACCCACCACCGTATCTTCTTATCAAATGTATATTTATAGTAAACATAAAATAATAATAATCGTATTCTTCTTCTTTGCCTTTGTATTTCAAAAAGATGTATTTTAGAAAATATTGCTGTTGTATCAATTATTAATTAAGCAGAAATAGTGAAATGGCGTAAAACAAGTGTAATCACACCGCGCAAGATCCGTCAAATCCACGCCAACCAAGACGCCGAAGCCATAAACTGCATTTTTAAATGAAAATATTACATTGACTATTCCTGGGTAATTGGAAATTTGATTAGCTAATATAATCAGGCAAAAAAACATAAATGAGTTTAAAGATTTATTGATATCTGTACCTGTACAGGGAAACAAAATATGGTATAAAAAATAAAATTTTGTAATTTTTTATGTTGTGGTATGTTATGTTGTTGTTATATTATGTCACAGTACTAGAAAATTATGTTTAGTACGTACTTATACGCTGTTCTATGATATGTTATGTAAACCATAAACCCAACTTAACAGTCACTTATTTCCTTGTTATCAAGGAAGGTGACAGAACTATGAATTATTTTTGTAATTTTAATTTCATAGGTAGGATTTTGTTTAGACGCTGAGTTTCTGTTCGTATTCTGCATAAATAGCGAGACTTCTAGCAGCTAAATCGTGGAGGCGTGTAAATTAAGCGTCGCGCTAATTAATGCCATGTAATTAACGCTGGTTTCGCACCAGGACGGAATCATTTTCCTGCAGCCTACAGCCAGCAATTACATTCCATTTTTTAATTAGTGCCCTAGGATAATGTGCTCTTGTTTTAATATTTCTCATGTACAACACACATAAGTATGCAAAATAACGCCAGAAATATTTTCCTAAAAATTACACTGTAATTGTTTTGCAACTACAAGTAAAACTTCATTTAATTGTCGCACTTCACTAACAATTTTACCACTTAAATATAATGTAATTTTTTTATAGAAAATATAGGTGTAAAAATCTTGACAATTGAAGCATAAATATAAATAGTTAAAAAAAATATATTATTCATCATCATCTGCCTCACAACATGCCGAGATGGAACAAGATCTCAACTATCTACTTATTTTGTGACAAGTTGTACTTGCATTTTGGTGTGTTGGTTGATAACCTACAGTCTCTGCAAAGGATTTATACCTAGTTTATAATGAGTTCCGAACATTTTAGATTATAGTAAATTTAGTACGTATATTTCTATAGGTATTTAGTTTATTTATTACACATCTATCAGGAGAGAGAGTATCTGCAATTTTTTTAAATCCCTTGTTGAAATCCTATGTTCCGCTTTTTGCTGCACATACTAAATGTACACTAGTAAATCCAATTACATTTATTAACAGTTTTATTTACACATGCAAACTTCGGTCAGCAGTTCACTGTTCAAAACTCCGTTTGCAGTTGCAGTTCAGAATCTTAACGCGACGAACTTCCGCCTCAACGATGTTTGGATGATGTCGTTCGTCGTTTAAATTTTCCTTTTAGTTTCTTGTTACCTTTTTTCAATGACCAAAGTTTATCTGGAGCCGTGAAATTCTGCAAGTACATTTTTATTATTTTTAATTTTGGAAAACAACAACCAGAATTGTTAAAAACAAATTTTTCAAGAATGTTGAGGTTTTGATATTAAAACAAAAGATACTGCAATTCACTGCTATAATTTTAAATTGATCTATAACACTTTAAATTTTTTATGTCGGTTAGTCGGAACACAGGTGGTACATACCGACTCCCTTGGTGTTCAATTAATTAAAGCACTGATTTATATTTATGATTTACGACTTACGATCCTTTCGTATGTAAAGAAATGTACAGGAAAACCACGCTTAATATATTGTACATAGGAGCGAAATTTGAGCAGCATATTTCGAGAAATCGAATTTCTAATTAATGTTTGTTTAGACGGAAATTCGATACGTAATTGTTAGGTAGGGTTTATGACCTGGTAAATTTCATAGGACGAAAATATCCACGAATGAATTAATAAAAAATGAATAATAATACGTAATGCATGTGTTACAATTAGTCTGGCAAATAAAGGGCCTTTTTATACTAGATTTGCGAAATAAAAATAAACGCAAAAGACATGAAATTGTTCAAAAATACTATACCATTCAATATGGTTTATTTGTGATGAAAATTAAAATTTATTAATTCTATATGCATAGCGTAAAGACTTGTCCACAAATTGAGGTTTTTACATTATGTTTTGACCTGAAGTATATGTTTTTTTTAGTGATGTGACGAATAGCAGTTCAGCCGAATAGTCGAATAACGAATATTCGGTGAATTTTTAACCGAATATTCGGTATTACCCAATAGTATATTTTTATACATTCTAAAAGCGAGATTGGTGGTTCTCGTTGCGGAGAGGAGTATATTTATTTTGACGTGTCGAAACTCATTTATTTTTGTTAAGGTAAATTTTTGTTTCATTACTAGGTAATTAATTAATTTAATTATTCCAGTTTCAAGAAAAATTTAATGATTTACCATTAAACAATATAACCAGATAAATTATTTACTTTTAATGTAGATACATTAGTAATAAAAAACATATATCTTTTGTTTAAAATATTATTTCCGTAATTATATATTTTATTGTAATAAAACAGCGACACTTCATTTATTTCTTGTAGCCTAATACCGAATATTATTCGGCTTCGGTCCCATCACTAGTTGACTAAGTTTTTTTAAGTTATTTTTATATTTCTTTTCAAATTTATAAATAAGATTATTTTGGAAACAAACGTTCTATAGGGCGAGAATTTCTAAGATGTTCACAAATGATTTTTTTAATAAAAAAAAAACTTATTTTATATTTATTTATTGTAAAAAGAATGTAATATAAATATCCAAATATAAGATACAATAAATACATTAGTTTTTTTTTATTTTAAGTACAAAATTTATTAATATTTAGAATAATGTTGAATTTAAAATTTGTTTTTTGTTCTATATTTGTACCTACCATTCGAAATTCCATTTAACTTACGGTATAATTTTCAAACTGGGAATGTGAAACCACTATTTATATCGTCGGAAATTCTTAGAAATGCAATTCTTCGAATTCCGACTCGTATTTGCAATTGTTTGTTACTTAATATTTTAGGAATTTCAGGACCATATCGCTGTAAATTACTTGTTTGAAACTGTCAATTTCAGTTCTATATTTAACTCCTTGTACTTTTATTTTCTACTCATTGTATTGGTTTACATCAACTTCAGAAATACTTCATGTTTTTAATCTTTTCTACACCCTTGAGTAAAAGATCTTTATACAAATATTCAAAGACGACATTCAAAATGTAATATGTTCTGCATATTACATTATTGTATTTTAATATGTTATTTATGCAACAAGGGCGTTATGAAGATTTTTATACCCGAAGATAAAAACATCAAGTTCCGCGAGCGTACAATACCTACTTGTCTTATTCAATTTTTTTGAAATTAGTTATCCTATATCTAACATCTGTGACTGAAATGTGAAATAGCTTATTTATTTTATCCCAATATATGTTTCACTTTGTTGTCAATATTACCAAAGAAAGTCATAATACCTTCTCGGTTATTATAAACAATATAATGTAACTCGTAATGACGTTATTAATAAATAATACCATACGACAATTATGATATTAATTTATCTACATACTTCTTACCAGAAAGTTTATACTTAATGCCCAATATTTAATTTTCCAAATGATGTACGAATTCTTTAAAATTCCTTTTTCTTTCTACGAAGTAAATTGTAGCAACATCTTATTCTATAATATTTATTTGTTGAACTAGAAAGATATAAAAAAATGTTTCAAGTTAATGTCTTAAAACTTAAGTTCTCCTTAATATTTTTAATATAATTCGCAAAAATATGTTATTATGTAGGTGATTCGTATTGGTATTGAAGTTTTAATAGGTACTACATGTGGAAACCATAAAATATACTTGTTCACTAAAATCTAAATCTAAATGCGGTTTTACCACGAATATAATACTTATTTATATAATACTATATGTATAGAGTAAAAATGAGATTACAGAAAAAATATATTATGAAACAAATAGGTAGTACTTTTCATGGAATTTGCAGGGACTTGGAATTCAATCCGAACCCGAACAGAAAACTATAAATAAACGGAATGTTCCCTAACCCGAATGGAAACAGAACCGTAATATTTTATTAAAATATCTATTATCTAATGTATGAAAATGTCGCAGAAAAAACGTACCTAGGGTTTTTACGGTCTTCTTATTTAATTTTTAATAGGTCAAAAGAAGGCGACAAACGTTAAAACACCTAAGAAAAAGTTTTATAATAAAAGATATATTAGTTTTTTTTTAACTTAAATATAATGAGGCGATGTATTAATGTTAAAAAAATTTGTAATAATCTGCAAACTCATATATTTCATTTTTGTTTTAATTTGTTTAATCTATCAGGACTAGGTAAGTCGTTATCATTTAATTGTGCACTATCAGTTATTAATTGGTAATTAGTTCGGTAAAGGTTGGAGGATGAATTATCGGTAATCTAATATTGAATTAGTTGACATGATGCTACTTATTGCGAAGTGCGTCAGAATTCGGCTGCTGCGAAGTCGTCTTTACGCAGAACGATTTGCAAATAGGCGAAGGCGATGTCTTACTTTACCAATTTACTAATTTAATAACTGGTGATCTGCGTATTTATCAAGGGCAAGGTATAGCAACTGGTCGGTTTAGACGAATTTTAGACGTTTATTGAAGTATGAAATGATAACGAACTAGAACTAATAGATAATCAAATTAAAAAGCAAAAGAAATCTGATTTTTTTTTTATTTCGTAGGTTTCGAGTACTACATTTTTTCTAACATTAATTTATCGCCTCTTATAAAAATTAAAAATATACTCTTTTATTATGGTGTTTGAAAAAAAAAACCGTAAACAGTCTGTATATAGTAAACATATATATAAACTAGCGTAATTATAAAAAAAAATCTGAATACATATGTGAACTGCGTGTGAACCCGAGCCTAAAAAAATTTGGTTTTCAATAGGACGTTACTGAACCTGAATCTAAATTTTTATTATTATCCTGAAACGACGCGGAGCGGAGAGCTTTAAATTTCTTGAGGGTTATAATCTTGATTATGCCCGTGGTACATACAACGTTTTACTTCATTTTGGTACTTGAAATGAAAAAAAATCTGTAGGTGTATATCCCATGCTGTGGTTTCTTTATAGATAGTAAACATTGTTAGATTGTTTGTTTTTAAATAAATATAATATAATGAAAGTGTCACTGTCACTGTCAAATATATATAAAACCTCACTTATTGATTATTCTGATGAAATATTAATGGAATTTGAGGCTGTACAGACCAAGTTGGTTTCTAAAAGTTGAAAAGATTTATATAAAAAAGAATTTGAACAGTATTGTGAGTACTAAATACTTATTTAATCGAAATTAAAATATATTATATTGTTTGTCATTTATTCATTAACCACAATTTTAATTTGTTTGAGTAACTATTGCTTAGCAACTTTATAAGCCCTCGTATGATAAACGCCAAATTACGCCCGAATTTGAGGGTGTATAAACAAGTTTATGATTCCAAATGAAATAAATAAATTTAGGTTCAGGTCGCTGCTTTAGTCATGTATTTGTCTTTGTTATAAACTCATTTTTATTATATTTATTAAACTGGACTTCTGGAGCAACATTATAATTTTGAGTAATTTCGTAATGAGATCTTTCAGTGAGCGCTAGTATTCCAGACTCAAAGCTATTTTTTACTACCCGTTCCCTATATTTGACGTTTAAATGGCAGTGTCTAATTGCTATGTATTACAAATTGTAATAATAACTCAGCGAATGAACATATGAAATATATAAATGATTCAAAAATGTATATTGGCTCACACATCTCAAGTGACACAATACACGTTCACAATAGAGAAAACATTCAAAATATTAAAATATTTTGCGACTGGAACAATACTGCCATCTACAATAATTTTGCGTGAAAGCTCACATTTTCTGTTTGATGTGACGCCTTATCGTTTACATGAGATTGGTTAGCATTTGTAGTAGTGTCCGACCGAAACACGATACTTGGCTGAAAATGTAACCGAAACTATAATAATAAGTTAAAAATTATATATTTGAAAGGAAGAAAATTTATGTAACGTACAAAACAAAAGTGGAACAATTAATTTTTGGTCAAACCAGAAACTGCGGCCGAAACAAGCATTTTTGTCCGAGACTGACCGAAACCGAAAACGAAACCTAACCGAAACTTCGATCGGACATTTATTTGTAGTTTATACATACATAACATGTAACTAAATAATTACAATTATGTAAATATTTTATTTCAGGCAGAATATTATTGCTAACTATAGCGAAAATGAAACTGGAAATATCACTGGGAGAGGAAATTTCTTTCATTAACAAGTTAAAATTAAATCACAAATTTAAAATGTTTTTGCCAACAATAATGCAACTTGTTAATGTAAACATCATCCCCTAAATGTAGGGAGAATCGAAATCGAACCAGTTGAACGTAATCGAATTGAATGTAGCCGTGTCGAATCAAAGTTGCACTGTCAAATCAAACAAATTTAATTCGAAAAGTAATTAAAACAAAGTTGAATCTGAGTTTTCTGCAATGTAAATTTAAAAGTCATTAATTTGAATGCACAGACAGAGAATTTGAAACGAAATTAATATTACCGTTTAATTATGTACACCTCTAGCGGGGAGACTTTTTTACCTCCTGCCATCTTGAAAAGAAAAATAATGGGATTGCGCTGAAAATCCCATATCGATTTTTTCATAAACTAAAACTTTCAAAGGCCCTACAGGACAAAAGGTTTTTAAAATGATATCTGTAGGAGAATGAGATGTATATGTGTATATACGATCATGTACGATAATTCAGTTTACTTCAACTAGAAAATGATTAAAATTGGATATTAAACATATTTTTTATACTCGGAAGAGCTGATTACATTTTGAGTATTTAAAATTCCTTGGAAATATATTTCTAAATACCATATTCTTGTAAATTTTGTTATTATGAAACATGAAGAGTTTTTATTCTTCTATGGATCTCAGATCTGTATTAATACGCGTTACGCACAACTTCTAGTTTAATAAATCAAAATTTTCGAATTGAGTTAACTTTACCATTATTTCAGGCTATGTAATTTTAAAAATTATGATGTGTAAAACATATTAAATTTCGCTATTATTAATTTAATTACCTATTCCTTATACAGAATGGCCCAATGAAAATTATCAGCGCAATTTTTAACCACTTAACATCAATTTTAGTACCAATGGCATAACTTCAACCCTAAAATGGGGGTGGAATGTACCTCGAAAATTTTAAATAGAAAAGGGTGACAAACATTACACAGTTCGAAAGGCCTTTCAATTCTCTTTTCAACAGTTTTTTCATTTTTCAAATCCGATCATTAGTTCCAGAGAAATATCGTTTAAAACAAATTTTATAATGTGTGGAAAACTGCAATCAAATAGGCTTAAACAAATGACAGAAACTCAAGTATCAGTTTATTAAGTGTTCAAAATGACTACCACCAGCTTTCATACAATAATAAACATTTTGCTCAAAAATTTGGAGTTACGGTACGTTGCCGTCAATCTTCTAAAGATTTGGGTAGCGTGGCATAAACTTTAGACTTCAAATAACCCCACAAAAAGAAATATAACTCACAAATTTAGTTTCTGTCATTTGTTTAAGCCTACTTGATTGCAATTTTGAACACCTGATAAAATTTGTTTTAAACGATATTTCTCTAGAAGTAATGATCGGATTTGAAAAATAAAAAACTGTTGAGAAGAGAATTGAAAGGTCTTTCAAACTGTGTCATGTTTGACACCCTTCTCCATTTAAATATTTTTAAGTGCAGTCCACCCCCATTTTAGGTTTGAAGTTATGCCATTGGTACTAATCCATACTAAAATTGAAGTGTTCGAGCCTTTTTTTGCAAAATTATTGTTAAGTGGCTAATAATTGCGTTGATAATTTTCACTAGGCCACCCTGTATATATATATATATATATATATATATATATATATATATATATATATATACCGGGTGTCCCAGCTCGACCGACACATGAGAGTTTTACATGGGAAATCAGTTAATCATGAATAGTATCTCCCCAGTGCAAGATATTAACTTGAAATTTTGTATGCTTATAGGAGAATATTAATTCTATGGATCACACTTATTTGAAATATGCAATTTCGTCTGCAGGGCGAGATTTATTAATTTTAAAATCTAATATTTTCGTTCAAAATCAGACAGCCATGGAAATAAAAGAAAATATTTATCTGACAGTTTAGTGAAATATCACTGATTCCCACATTATTCCCTGTATTTTAATATTATTTAAGTTGAATTTAGTTTCTTTTTGTTAAATAATATACCAATATTACAAAAATATAAATATCTACAATAGTATGTCATTAACTGTCAGAACTGTCACATAGATATTTTCTTTTATTTCCATGGCTGACTGATTTTGAACGAAAATATTAGATTTTAAATTTAATAAATCTCGCCCTGCAGACGAAATTGTATATTTCAAATAAGTGTGATCCATAGAATTAATATTCTCCTATAAGTATACAAAATTTCAAGTGAATATGTTGCACTGGGGAGATACTATTCATAATTAACTGATTTCCCATGTAAAACTCCCATGTGTCGGTCGAGCTGGGACACCCGGTATATATTGATTTTACCTTGTATTGACAAATAAAATTGTTAATTTTTAAATGGGGATATATACATTATTTATATAATAAAATACAAACAGTTATATTTGTAATAATAATAAAATTGCTAATAATATTAAAGTATTGAAGATATTGTGTTATCAAGTTTTGATTTTATTTATAAACATATAACAATGTGTTAAATTTATTGTTTATTAAATGAAAACTTAAAAATAATAGGGATATTTTTTCTTATATAGTGCGGAGGACAGTACAGATTTATAAATATATAAAGAAGAAGTTGATCATAATTGTCGTTACTTCTCAAAATTGTCAGTTCCTTTAAATACAAATGTAAGAAGTGAAAAGGATGCACCTATTGTATACATCAGTTGTTTTTAAGTGTGTAACGATCATATGATTGGAATCTTTATGCATTTTTTTTCTCATTTAATAATACAACTTGATCACATGGGATTTTTTTTAGTGAATCAGAGTATTCATGTAATCACGAGTCGAATTTGGCTGGTGCTGTATCTCTCGTCGCTGTTAGGATGAGTATTTGATCCAATCGTGATTTGAGTATAATCTAGGCGATCAGGCCGGATTGCTACACGTGACATGTACTTAAGTATATGCAAACGAGGCACGCAGTGGCGTAGACAAGATTTGGGTGGGGCACCAGTATTCAATTACCCACTCATAGGAATTTCACCGTGGGCTAAACATGCATTGTCAGACTGCTTAACACCATCAGATGGAGCTACGAATTCATTTCAAATGTTACTGTCTCGTCAAACTACACTGGAACAAATTCGTTTTTTTATTATTCACTATACAATATTCAACAGAACACGGAACATTTTTTTTTGTAAAAATTTACAGTAGGTATTATATTATTTTCCGAATAAATAAATCTTAGCTATGTTTTTTTAAACTCTTTTAATTGTAATAATATATTTAATATAACAAAAATTACAAAAATAAAAACATTTGTGTGAAATGTGCTTTTATACGGGTGTAAGCTTGGGCAATTAATCAACAGAATATAATTATTCGCTTTCGAAATGTCGTTCTACAGACAAATGCTGAACACATCGTGGAAAAAAAATATCAAACGGGACGGTATTAAACAAACTGAAAACTTTGTGCAAAAATAAATAAAATTACAATTTTCATATGTGGGATAAGTATTTCGTAAAAATATGAATGTATAATTGAATGTATGTAGTGGTTGTGTAGAAGGAAATTCTAGTAGAGACCGAAAGACTAACTTGCCTGGAATTGGAAAAGGCATGGTACGAAGAAGAAGAAGATATTTTCATAACATGGGACTGGGGACATACAGGGTGTTCATTTTAAATGGGCCACCATTGCTATCTCGAGAACTATAAGAGCTACGAGATCGGTTAAATTAGCAAACAATTTCTATTTTACAACACTATTAACATGAGATAAACAAAATTTTTATTAAACCAGTGGTTCTCAAAATACGAGTCCCAACTTTTTTATTTTAAATGTGAACCTATATTTTTTATTTGCTTAATCAATAGAAAATTTTATTCTGAATTCAATGATATAATATTATCATACCCTAACATAACGATTTTTTTGAGAAAAATGCATCTGAAGTTTTATATTAATTTGATTAAAATATGACAATAATAAGAGTGCCATGACGGAAAAAACGGAATACAAGTCTTTTTTTAACCTTCAATTAGAGTGCCTTGACAGAAAGAATATACTTTTATTCACTTCTTTCTGTCAAGGCACTCTAATTGCAGGTTAAAAAATGACGTATTCGGTTTTCTCCGTCATGGCACTCTTATTATTGTCATATTTTATTCAAATTAATATAAAACTTGAGATGCATTTTTCTCAAAAAAATCGTTATGTTAGGCTATGATAATATTATATCATTGAATTCAGAATAAAATTCTCTATTGAATAAGCAAATAAAAAATATAGGTTCACATTTAAAATAAAAAAGTTGGGACCCGTATTTTGAGAACCACTGGTTTAATAAAAATTTTGTTTATCTCATGTTAATAGTGTTGTAAAATAGAAATTGTTTGCTAATTTAACCGTCCTCGTAGCTCTTACAGTTCTCGAGATAGCAATGGTGGCCCATTTAAAATGAACACCCTGTATATTTCTGTTATCTGAACAAAACAAAATTGAGGTCAATCAGACCAATATATAATATATATATATATATATATATATATATATATATATATATATGTATATATAAATTATCTGTATTTATTGTAGTTGTCAAATAATATGCATTTATCAAACGTAGACGTTGACAGTTTTGGAAAAACATTAATTTGTAACTTTATATTAGTTAAAGAAAATTTACGGACGACACATTTTATAAATAATGTGTTTTATAACATTTAAAATAACATAATTGGTAAAAATGTGATATTTAATTTTTTTATAGTAAAACTGCTTCAAATGAAATATTATCAAAATTATATCAATTCTTAAAATTTTACAGGTAAATTGAAAATGGACGCAATTCTAAAAATTATAACTATTTGAAAAATAATGTCTCCTTGATATCAAATTCACATTCAACACACAATTACACATATCTGTATTGTACAAAGTGGCTTAGCCAGATAGTGGAGGGGGGAGAAGAAGTAATAATTACATAAATAATTTAAAAGAAAATAAAATAATAATAAATTGAAATTTAATCTTTTTTTTTCTTACGACGTAAAAAAATTATATAATTTATTCTCAATGGGGGGAGGGGGGTTGATCCTTAAATCCCCCTTAGTCTATGCCACCGATTGTTTGTATTCGGATATAATAGCGAAAACCAAACTAGAACATCTCATAAAGAGTTACAGATAATTTGGGTTGATATATTTATATGATTCTCGATAACTATCATTCCAGAAGGTTTTTTATTATATATTTATATAAATTTCTGTTTCGAACGAAATCTTATTAGGTACGTAGCGAAAAACTGGAGTGATTTTATTTACAAACAGTTTCTCGAGTCAAGTTGCTGTCAGATAACAAGGTAAAGTTATCAAACAAATTTTTTGAAGAAAATAAAAATCTTAGAGAGTAATTCAAGGATATAATTTAAAGAGTTTGATTTTTTATTTATATTTGCACGTTTTTCAAATTGAATATTTATTTACATACCTAAAATAAATAACTTGTTTACATCGTTGCTAACAGGCGTGTAATAAAAAGGAACATGTCTTATCAGAAGCAAACGAATAAAACTCTCTTCTTGCAGTCATACGTTCATGCTGAAAAGTTGAAGTATCAATACTCAGAAATGTAAAATCTTGCTGCACTCTGCAAATTGATACATTATTAAACTGAATTATTAAGATAATTTACTAAAATTGAAAAAATATTACATTTTATAGTGCTATATTAATAATAGACCCAATTACTTAAATTGATATTAAAAAGAATTGCCACAAGCCAAAATATCAGAGACTGAGGGCTGAGGGAATATCACTTTTTTCGCAATTCATATTTCATTTCGTTTACAAAAATTTCAGCCAGCAAAACGTAACCTGGTTTGCGTGACGTGACGTTTTTACTTTTGAAATAAACTAATTTTCCTCTCTCCATGGTAACCATTTGAATTGAGTTTGATTTTTTTTTATTTAATATAATACAATAGATAATAGATGCTAAATTGACATTATTTTATAATGAAATTATAAACCACAATATTCGCAATATTGATTTTAATAAATTTAAGTTAATAATGGCTTTGAGTAATGCAATACAGTTGAAGCATTCTCAATTCGCCCTGCTCATATATCAACTTTTATACTCCTTTTGCAATTACATAATCAGCTTTATTTCCATTCTTACTCGATAAATAGATACCTACTAGCCATCATTTTTATGAAATTTTAGAAACATTGTCACATTTTGATACAAATACATTTGAGGACTGTAGTAAATATTCAGAATTTGATAGAAGTAGGTTTTATTGCTCAGTAGAATAAAATATTTAAATAAATTATTTCAATGTAGGTACACAGAATCTTTGTGTAGTACGATGTAATTAGGAAAAAATATGCATATAAGAAAAAGAAAATTAAAATATTTAAAGAATCATACTGTTTTTTTTATTGACGTCAAAATTATTAACGCATTTTGTTGATTGAATTTTGGCCTTCTTTATATTGAAGTTAAATTTTAATTGAAATATAATAGTTATTTATATGAGATATGTAATTTAAAAAAAATCCCAGCATATTAATTAAGAAGATAATTAATATTCAAATATTTTTTGCTCCAATAACTGCTATCGTTTATTTGTGAAGTGCTAATAATAAATAAAAGATAAACAAACAAAAAGATACATTTAATGACATTTACAAATACTTGTAATAATTATAATGCTATATCTGTCCAATAAAAGTTCATTAAAGCAATCGTATGTTTATAATTATTATCATTTTCACAACAACATGTTTGTTTGACTTCTGAGAAGAGAGTGTTTACTTTTATGAATATTTCTTCTGGAAAAAGCATTAAACTTCCATTTAGATTGATTGATTTCACTTGCAGGAACGACAAACTCCACGGGGAACGAAAAAGACATGTGGGGCGAAACGATCACCGAACTAACCTTCGAATAACTTCTTTTGCAATTCTGATTGAAGATATAGAAGAAGTTGCGCAATCATTCGTTTGTTTAAAAACTGTCAAGGTAGTTTAGAACCTTGTTAGTGGAAGTTCAGCTGCTTAAATGAATATAGGGAAAGTTGGAAGAAAGTAATCTCAAATTGTACTATACATACCCCGTACATGACCACGCCTTGTATGTAGTAGGATAGTGAGAGATAATCAAATGGGGTAGGTGACCAATTTCTAAATTTGGTATATGTGATAGCTTGTACAAAAATAATATACCCGTATTTTTTTAAAATTGTTAATTATATGTTGTTTTGAAGTAAATAAATAATATAGTACTTGGGAGGGGATTATGACGTCAATGAAGTTCATGAGAGGGGCGAAGGTAGACAGACGGAAATAGGTGGTGTGAGTGAGATAGTGCTAACTTAGTGAACGTCATAGTAAAGGACGCTGTTTCTATTTAACGCAAATTACTAAACAATTGCTGATAAATATTTAACTTTTTTAATGTCAACGTTAATAAATAAATATACTTTCTATAATTCAATAGTTTTTTCATTAAAATTCTACCTTGGTCACCTACCCCATTGCCACAATTTCAACACTAACAACAATCAAATGACTTCGTTTGTAGCTCATTATTATAACATTTTACAATTTATTTTTTAAGGTTGATACCTCTACTAAAACTTTATGTCGCTATAGAAATAAACAAAAACATTAGTTAAAAAAAATATGTTTGTATAATTTTAAATTTAAATGTACCTAGTTACTAAGAAGGAAAGATGTAAAGTAGTAGAGTTGGAAACAAATAAAAAAGAGATACATATCCTAGTTGGTTTTGTGATGAAACCACAATTACATTTTTATAATACACATATCACTAATACAAAATTCTTTAAATTTTGAATCTAGCAAAAATAATAATACTCATATATAATAATACAGTGTATTATTTTGATTAAAGCATTGAGCTAATCTAATGTGCGTCGTGTACCAAATATCAATATTAAAAAATAATATGATATTATGGAACACATTTTTTTATTTGCATACTATTGTATTGTTGATTTTAACATAATTTATACAAAAAAATTATAGGTACAAATTTTTTATTGGTTAAAAGTTATTAACTAGTAAAAATAAAATCAATAAATAAACATCATAATTTATATTAGTAATTTCGTTGCTTTTTACTACTTAGATGCATTGATAAAATAACGACAAACAAGAAATTATAATATTTAAAAAATAATTCATAATTTTCTTGATTTAGTTCACTACAATATAAGATATAATTTAATTGTTGAGCTGGATTTATTTAAAAAATATAGCATAGCATAATGAAAATATAAATTATAACCTATCCATGTAGTACAAATTGCATAATAATAAGAAATTTTTAAGGATTCGTATGTTTAGTTTTGTAGCGCCAATATTTTTTTACTTAACTTAAAATCTAACCTAAAACATAACATATGTTAAATCATTAAACGTCAAATTAAAATTTGGTAAGTTTATAAGAAATGGCGTTTGGATATTCTTTATATTATAATTACTAAGTATATTATTTTTCTATAAAATTAGGACGTATATTTATATTTTCATTATTGCTTTGCTGTATTCTGTAAGGGAACTGTTTGAAATTTGAAGAATAATGAATTAAAAATACAAGAAACAATAAATAATAGGGTCATAAATCAGTCTTTGGAGGAGGTACAAAAGTAATAAATCAATTAGATATTTCTTAAAATTCATCTATGTGGTTTATATCATATTAAAGACACCACATTTATGGCAGTGGTCAAGTTAACCATTAGGTGTGTAGCTTAATTTTGTGGATATTCCAGTTAAAATTACAACAGTAGCCAGCCACTAATACTTTTATAACGAGATTAAATTAGCTCGCTGTAAATACGCTTTTATTGTTATTGCAGTTCTTAACCCCGCAAAATTTACAACATTTTTTCACTGGCAGTTCCTCTAAGTGAGTCTTTAGATAGCATCAGGAACCTGTCAGGTGATTTACGACCAACATTTGGAGCGTACACCACTCTAATCTCTTACCTCCTGCCAGGAGTTACCTGGAATTGTCCACGAAAAGATTTCTCCAATAAAATGGACAGCAAGGTATATTTGGTGTGCAGTGTTGTGAAAACATATTGTGGGAGATGCGAACGTCCTTGACTACAGTTTGGGTTTTCTGACACTGTGAGAGTCGTTGATGGATTGCTGTTGACATATTTTGGAATGTTGGTATTGTGTGGGCAGATAGAGTAATGGTTACCAAGAAATCATTTGTGAAGCAGTTACTTATCAATTAGCAAAGATTTTATATACAATGTCTGAAAATTATTAATTTTACGAATCAGCAAAATTACTCTAAATCAGTGTTTCTTAAACGCTGGCTCTATGAATCAGTGCCGGTCTGCAAAAAATACTACCACCTTCTAAACATAATTGACCTTAAAATAAAACATTTGAAAAACTATACATATGAAAAAATACATATAACGGTAATAAAAAAATTATATACTATATTTATTTAATTATATATTGTATATACATTACATATATTAGGGTGTTCCATATTTCTCGTTTATTATTGAGATATCGAGAACTATAAGAAATACAAGAGTAAGTAAGAGAGAGCAAAAAGTGTCAAATAGATTTTGTGTTTATAGAGACCTGTTTACATTGAGGTACAATTCAAATATTTATACCCAGTAATAATGAAGTTCTGACAATTGAATATATTTTTAAACGGTACTAGGAAAAGTTAAAAATAATGTCACTGAGCATATTTTTTCAACGATGGATTACTTTCTAAATTTCTTTTAAATAATGGGTATTTCTAAATAAAATCATGTTTTATTGAAATATTCATACCAACAATATTCAAGATGTATAATAAAATTATAATTAATATTATGTATATTACTTTTATGTAACTTAAAACAATTTTAGTTATTCTGTAATTTTACTGGTCAACCGATCAAGAACGGTATTATAAAAAATAATGTTTTTTCTGTTTTTCGGTTTGATTTTCCATTTTTTGTAATCATATTTCTTGTGGGTACGTCTTTTTTTACTTTGTCAAAAATCTACTTTTTAGGTTTTTCTATTTTGTTTTCTATCTATCAACTTCTTTAATATTGCTTGTTCTGGTAATTTTCTTACGTGACCAATCCGCCTTATTCTTTGTATTTTTATTTGTTTTCTTACATTTCTATTGACCTTTTTCTTTGGTGTCTCTGTAGTTTTCTTTGGTAGTTGATTTCTTGATTTCTCAGCAGTTTAAGTAATACTACTAAGGTCTTGTTTTCCTTTGCCTGCCTGTCTTTTATTCTTCACTTATTTCATGATTTTTTTTAGAAATTTGCACTTCAAGATATACACATTTATACAAAATAAACTTTATTTACAACAAAATAATTTAATATACCTATCTTTACATAGTCTTTATTGCAAAGCATATATTCGGTAGATGCAGTCAGTACTGGATGGCCACAGCTGATTTTATTTTATCTATGCAAGAATAAGTCGCTATTATAATACTAAGATAAGTTCATTTACTCGAGCTAGAGAGGATAGTACACCACAGAAGCAATTTTAAGTGGCAAATAGAATTTTATTTCGCTGCACTCAAGTACATGTTCTTGGAATCATAGCCGAGCATTATTTATTGAAAAATTATTTTAAAACTCATGTACAAGTCCAATGTTATGATATGATAAATTATTATATTTTATTGAAGTACTGAAAACTGAAGAAATCATATGAACCATTAATTAAACCTTTTGCGATGCTATCATTATTATTATTATTATTAAATTTTGGTTTACTATATGCCATTACGTTTTCTAATGCTTTCTAACACCCTCTAAACTATGTACTGTTTAAATTTGATCAAAATGGTTTTTGAGAATATCTTGGTACATTGTAGTACTCAAACATTATAATTTATTAAAAGAGGAGAAACAACCTCTAATGAATAGCATGAATAAATAATTAATTAAAATCATTATTAAATATATTCTATAAAGATTATCTATTTAATATTGCAGTATGTCATACATAAACGAAAGTATCTTTTTAAATTATTTACGGCATCTATAAATCATTTATAAATACATAACAACAATACCAGATCTTATTAATATGAAAATTAATTTATACCCTTGCTCATTTTTTCCATTACAAATCAAATATTTAATTTTAAATGAATTGGGCTTGGCTTAAAGAATAAATATACATGTGGATTATGATACATGAAATTTAAATAAGAGAAAGCTACGTGCGTATTAGATGTCGTGGCGTGAATCAAAAGTAGAATATTATTTCTACTTCCGCAAGTAAATCTCTGTAAAGTGATGACAAATGATTCTTCGTCTTTATGACAGTCGTTTGCATTATGCATAGCTTATAAATAATAAGTTTACATGGTAATAAACTATGAGTGATAGCAATATTCATAGAAAGATTATTAAAAGATGTACGAAAAAGTATGTATAGTTAGCACAAAATAGTGAAAAAAAAATCATACATACGTTGTAAAATTAGGATAACGTTCCAAAATTATTAAAAACCATATAACAAAAATTAAAATCGTATAAATTAATATATTACAGAAATTCTTAATAAGGTTAATGCCTAAAAAAATTATAAAATGTTATAAGAATTTAGATATATTCTAATTTTTTTTATAATTTTTGCTAATACTCGACATCGTTTATGAGTTGCTCCAAAATTATTTAAATCCATAGTTAGAGTGTAGTAAAAATAAAAAATGGACACAATATCAATTCCTTGTTCTTTAAATTATGCACACAACTAATCGTTCTTCTTCTCTTCGAAATGGATAATCTTTTATAAAATTTTATTAAAACGTTTATCATTAATTGTAAAAGTTGTTTTCAACAGTGAACTAAGTGCGCGAAGAAGAAATGGTTTAGTGCAGTACTAGAAGACTTACATAAATTGGGTATCAGGGACTGGAAACAAAAAGTGTATGATAGAGCACACTGGAGAAAACTGTGCTTCCAAGCCAAAGGTCTATAGGCCTGTAGTGCTCTTATATTATGTCATAAATTCATACTGCATTTCACAAAATTATTTTAATCGCTCAAAAACTTGCAAAGAAAAGGATATAATTTTATTTATTTTCTACATTTTTCTCACGAAATATCTTCCGATAATTTTCAGTTTTGTCAATCATTTACTCAGTTTCAAATCAAATGTTTCCTACAAAAATTAAAATCCAATTAAATTTTTATTTTTATTAAAAAAAGGAGTTGTACAACTAGATGTTATAGCAGTCCCAGATACAAAATTTCAGCATTCTACGGCTATCATTTTTGAGTTATGTGACATACGTAAGTTCAGCCGTTACGTCGAAACTAGTCAAAATTTATTTAGGGATAGTCAAAAGGGACATTTCCGTAGAAATCTGAAAACTGAAATTTTTCACGTTTAGAATATTTTCTTTACTTTGTACAGAGAAGAAAAAAAATAAGAAATGTATGGGGTATTCCAAGTTTTTTTCATTTTTTAATATGTTATTCTATGCATAAAAATATTAGACCCGTATTTTTTCTTTCCGCCGAAAGGTTTCAAACACGCCAGAAATAAATTTTTAAAGTTTCAATAAATTACACCCTAGAAAATCGGCCGTGCGTGTGACGTCACAGGCACTGAGAATCAGCTGAGAACATCATTCGTAGATCTGAGTCAGAGGCGTGGCGCGTTCGAACAAGAGCCAATAGGCTGACGCGAGTTCCTTCTTCGTCACAACAAGGCTGATACTGAATTTTACGTACTCGATTCAAATGCATTACAATTTCATTTTGATATTATGGTATTAAAAATCAGAAAAATAATGATTATATTCACTTTAATATTACTTATATATGGTAAACAATGATATCCAATAAGAATTTCTTTAAAAGCCGTAGGCTTGGAATACCCCATTATTATTTAATATTATCATTGTTTCGTGTATGGTTCACGAATATATAAAATTATACATCCTAGTTATTTCTTTTATCTCAATCTGGTACTTCATTAAAAATTTTCATTTATATGAATCTCAAATGAAATTTTAATAGTGAATTAAGTACATTATATATACAAGTATATAAGACGGCTATTAAAGTACGCGAGATCTGTTTAAAAGCACGACTGCTTTAATATGGCTTGTATACACGTGTATCATACGCTATTTTTTGTTATACCTGCACAATATGCTTGAAAACGACCTAAATTTTGATTTAAACATTTCATAATTTTGTGTGATATGACATAACATCGTTTACAAGGAGATTGATTAGCATTTGTTGTTTACATTACTTTGAATGTTAATTATGTTATTGTTTAGAAACTTTAAACCACCATTTGTTTTAATCTTGCGTTTTCGCACGCTTTTAGTTTGTTAAACAAGAATTATGATGGAGTTATAATAAAAATCAGTATTTTGAATAAAATAGTGTAGTTTTTCCTCTATATAAAGTACCATTTTAAGTATAAAACTTTTAGTTCTTGTGGTTGAAGTAACATTTAGTGTTCATGTTCCGCTATAAAGTTTCTACCATGCGCATAATAAATAGCACTTAACGCGTATAAAGTCGCATCACCAATGAATATTCAACGACTTCATCGCGAAATAAACAAAAAAGCAATCATTACAAATGATGTATGTACCAAGTGCTGGAAACGCGTTAGCTTTAGCAGACTACGTACACTGCAGACTATACTCATAAATATTAAATATTATTTTAAATTTCTGCCTTTCCTAACAAGGCAGGCACTCTCCCGATTGTGTAGGTCTTAAGAATTAGGAGCATGACTGGCAAATGTTGTGTTTAAGGCTTAAGATAAAAAATGACGAGGATTGTGTACAAATTTATTGTGTTAAGACGCACTTGAAAAAGACTAAAGATGAGAAAAGAACAGTAAACTTCGTCAGCATCTTTTAAGAGTAACTTATTTAAATTTAAAATGTAAGAGCACAAAGTTTATATAGATTACTCTTCTTTCAAATAAATGTTTCATAATGATATTTGATATTTCTAATCAAATGCCCAAAAGGAATATTAAAAAAATCGATGAAAATTAATTTTAATACAGTATTGTTAAGTAAAAGTTATAAAATATTCAATAATTATAAATAAATAATTGAAATTAAGAAATGGACGTGTCACAATTTAGCCTAGCCAACTGTTGTCCCAATCAAGCATTTAAAGTATGTATTTGTTTATTAGTTTGGTATAAGATTAAGCCCAATTAACCGGTGTTCTCTTAAATGGAATCGATTATATAATATAATTTAACATGTGGGTAATCCTGACTAAAATACAAACCCGATGCCTGTGCAAGATGCAACACATTTCAACAGCGAATAGAACAAGATTCTTCAGCCATTTTGAATTTCGAAAATGAAAATTTACAAATTATTGAGTATTTTTGCTAGCTCGATATAATCAGATTTGAAAGTAGGTCTTTACAGGCTGAGACTGAAAACTAAATGATGTATTCTTTCAATCAGCGGTAAACGCAATTTTTTTATGATTTAAATTCAATTTTTGAAAAATTTTGGTATCTATAAGTGATATGCGATATAATGGTACATATGACAAAAAAAAATTAAAAGAAAACTATTTCCGCGTTATTATAGAAATTTGATAATTCTTCACTTTTGGAAATAAAATAATGTACGAAAAAAATGTCATAAGAAGATATGTTTTTAGTTTTATAATTGGTATTATATACTCATATTATAATTTTGACAAACCAAAATAATTAGTATTCGGCTGCAAGTTATATGAAAATTATTTATGCATTCTTATAGAATATTGATAGTTCTTGATTTTTGATAACAACATAATTTACGAAAAAAAATTTAGGTATAAAGATACGTTTCCAGTTTTTAAATTACTACTTCCGGTTGATTACTTTTATTAAAATGTAATAAATTCTTCGCGAAATAGTAAAGTTAATAAAATTATATAATATCACTATGTGCAGTATTTAAATCGATCCTAAGAAATTGGTTCTTATATAATTTATTATTATGATTAAATAAAACAGAACGGAATGAGTAATTAATGAACTTACTTGTTAAACGTAGAAATATTTGTTAATTTTTTTTTCTGGAGGTTTTAGAAATGAAATGTTATTTATAGCGGAAAAACCAAATTTAGTTTATTTCCATATTAGTGGGATTATGTTTTGCAATTGTTTCCGAGCTGTCAAAATTTGGCGAAATCTCGTTTGCGGTGTTAATCCTGCCTTTGTTCCGTTATCCGTAATGTTCAATTTCTTCAGCAGGGACGTGGCAAATTAAAAACGGATAACGTCCTCTGCTCAATCAGGAAACAATTACGTTACAGGACAGGGGGACGCGAAGAGTTGTACATAGGCCATCATAACACGGCGCTGTGGATTCTGTGAGTGTGGGTGGCTATAAGCGGCTTACACAGCCAACCTATTCCAAGATCCAAGATCTTTTAATCAGAATCTTTTCCTCTGGTTGCGGTACTTACGTGTCAAGCACAATGCAATGCCACTGTAATTATATCCGATGGAAAGCAATCGCATTTTTTCCTTACTCCAATTTTTTCTCACAGGAATTAATTTTATCATTATAATCAACTATCATGACATATGTAGGTGTTTATACAATTTTCTCTTACCTCTGTCTTTATATTAAAACTGTAATTTTGAAAATTAGCGTATTTTCTCTGAATTGGAATTATCAATCATCTACCACGTCTTTACTTTTCTATTTCTTTCTACTAATATTCTATTTCTTCTCTTTTTATTATTATTACATTTAAATTCCTAATTGTACAAAAATAAATTTATAAAGAAGCTCTTCAGTATGCATTAAGCGAAATCTGACATTTCATATTTTTTGAAAATAATATTCCATTGAATCCCCTATTTAAAAAAAATCTAATGTACTTTGCCGTCTGCTATTAGGTGTTTATTTTATTGTGTATCAGATATTTCTTTATTTTACAATACAAACTACAAATTCTTCATATTTTCCAATTTTGTATTTTAAAATTATTTGATTGATGTCAAAATTGTTAACTACATTATTGTGAATTGAAATTATACTACTGGTATACGAATAATATACCTACCTTAAAAATCATAATTGAATTTAAATATTATTAGATCATATTAATTACTGGTAATTGAAAAAAAAAAATAGAAAAAAGTTTACTAAATGAATATTTGATGATTTTTCGAAAGAAATAGTTAACTATAGTTTATTTATAGGTAATAATGTAGTTAACTATGATTGCCTAACATGTAAGTTTAACTAGGTAACTATCTGTCTTTGTCTATTTTTATAACCTAATTTCCTATTAATAATTCTTTGTCCACTTTTGACGAAATTGAAAAAATAACAAATCGTATATGTGAACATTTCTACGTTTCAGCACTATAATATTTCTCTAGGTTTCTCGGTCGGTTTATTTAATATCATGCAAGATTTGTGTCCATTTTTGACATTACGCACTCTAAAGATAACTATACTAAACCAAGCATTGTTTACCTAACTACATTCACCAAGTTCTCACTACAATATACATATCAAGTATGTATTTTTTATGAGAAGTATAGTAACCTCAGACGTCATTACTACAAACCAAAATTAAAATGATTAACTGTAGTTTTTGTTGCAAAAAAGGCGTATTGTCCAATTGATCAAAAGACTTAAGCCAACGAAGAAAAATATAAAGCATTATTTATGATAGTTGCATAAAATATTTTTCCTACAACCGGGCATAAAGTACACATTTTGTGCCCTCTTTACAGTTTGTAAATTGTAAAGAGTCACTTTTCACGCACTGGTGATCCAATTATCAATGGTTTTATTTACTAAGTTAATTTTTATTAATATTTCGGTTGTAGGACAAAGGTTGTAAGCAATATGTGTGCAACATGTTTTTATCTCGTGCTATAATTTCCGCATTCAGCTACGTTAAACAGCACTCGACTAAAAAACACTTACTTTACACACTAGTTGCATAAATAAATATTGTTGGGCATTTATAAGCTACAAATTACTTATGTTAAAGAAAAGTATACAACAAATTTGTTTTCCACATATAGTATTGTAAGTAGAATACATGTGTCTTTGATAGCTTGGCAATGGATATTTTTGAAATGTGAACATCGAAGAATGAGTGCATCGATTAGTTGTTGAAAGTGTAGTAAATGCGTTAGTGGATTCGGTGAGGGTGATGTTGATTTCGCATGTGCTGTGGTTATTTTGATTTGGTTTGTTTGTAATTTCTGGAAGAATTTCGTGTAATATTTTCCTTCATCCATCACGGCGCGAACCACGCGAAGCGAGCAACTCTGCGCTACTTTGCTCTGGGGACGTGGTTTGAATTTTAAACGCCCAAATATCAATACGCATAAATCGCTTAATATTCCTTCGTTGAGCAAAGCTTTTGACACGTTGTATACATGAAAATTTTATGTAGAATCATGTAAAACATTCTTCAAAACGTGGAGAGAGTTTTTATCAAATAAAAGAATAACGGGAGTTTTGTGTTCGTTCGCATGTTTTTGTTATTATTTCTATAGAATGACATTTTTGTTCATTTTTGTGACATTCACATATTCGTACAAATTGAAACATGTAAAGTATAATAAGAAAATATTTACTTTAACACAATCATTAGATTTACTCGCCTCTATTTAGTAACATATCCAAATGTAGCTCGTAGAAGATAATAGTTCAAAACAAAAAAAATATAAATTAATGAATTTTCAAGTGTTTTGCATAATGGTTGGTCAGTCATCAGAATTTATCATTGCAATTCATGGGTCTATTAATCACATGTAATATATTTACTCTGAAGAAAACTATTAAAAGTTGTTTGCTTCATAGCACCTGTAATAATATAACATGACTAAAGTCAGTCAAGTTGTTTTAGAAGAATATATACAGGATGAATACTGAAAACCTTGACATAGGGAAATAACATGGAAAAACAGTTTTTTGCTATTTCCATCTGTCCCGCTAAATAAAATCGGATATATGTGGTATCGTTAGTTAGATTACTTAATTTTGCATCTAATAAAACCAAATGTTGTGTAATACGGCCTTTTTTAACTTCATATACATACAAATTTGTATGTATAAACTTAGTTTAGCTATATAACAATATGAAAATAACCAATACCCTATACAACTAACAGTTTGTTGTTCCTACTATGGTTATTTCACTCTGTTCTTTCATCTAAATACAATTCTACATTTTTGTTTATTTTAATTGTAACTTAGGTGCATTAGTTATAAAAAGATGAATTGTGTTTTTGAAAATATGATTATGTTAAATTTTAAATTACAATTAAAATTAGCATCGTTTTGAAACGATCTTATAATAGCGCCGAATGACGTATATAGGGTCTTGTTAGTTGAAAATTCGCTTTTGGCTTTTCAAAAGACACTACATGCAAATCATTATTAATTATTTTTGCATTTTGCTTCAAAGAAATATGTTGTTCGATATCACTCATTTTCACTTTATGATCTTACGAGTGTACCTATAACCAAACACAAATATCAACTTGACAGATTATTGAATTGATCTTGTCCTTTGCTACGTCACCAGGAGGGGAGAATTCCAGCCACAATATAATGCTACATGCATGTTTTAGAAGCGGTCGATTATTGTCTTATTTACCTTTATAAATAATAATAGCATATTATAGCAATGGTAGTGTTGTCACAAAACGAAACGAAATCAACATAAGCTATCTTCTTGGTTTCCAATTAGTTTCGAGTATTTGTATTTTCTCGGTCTTTAATCTCGACTTGGCTTTGTTAATTAATACATACATAGCAAATAATCAAATTTGAAACAAAAACCTAAATAATCTTAATTTAGGTTCTGGCGTAATTTTGTTGAAAATATTATGCTATCAATACTAAATTAATCAAGTATAATTTTACAACTACTAATACTTTTTCAAAATAATTTTCGAAATCTTATTTTAGGTATTTACCATTTTCTAAGAAATACTCAACTTTTTTTATAATAACTTTGAAAGTACGAAAACATCTTTATGAAAAATTAGTTTTTCCTTTGTAATAATAATGTTGCAGATGAGATTCACTACTGTCTCGTCTCGGAATTGGCTTAAATGTCGAGATACGAACTATGACATATATCATATGAGATTGATACTGTCCTCGAATTTTCTATGGATATGAAATGAAGATGAAGTATTGATTTTCAATCAGAATTTGATAGTGTTTTCGTATTTGGCGAGGAGTTCTTTTATAAAAGTCAGAGGCCGGGCGGATATATTTATGAAGTGGTTGGCAGCAGCTGACCAATAGTCCACATCCCCTGTTCCGCTCTTGTAGGGTTCGGTTCATTTCGCATTCAACACGCAAGCAACCCTTTCTAAACGAGGGGGTTGCAAATCAGCCGCTCGGTTGGGATATCGGTCGACACACTAGACTGCTGATTTGCAAGTATACAGCGTGTAAAAAGGGTGGAATAACTTATACCGACCTAAAGACTCGTAAACGCCTTTTTATTATCATTTTGTGTACGCTCTTTTAAATCATACCTGTGTCATTTTCATAATGGAGTTTTCCACGACGACAGCTTTAAAAAAATATCACAATTATTACAAAGTGTCATGTACTCATCTATAAGTGAATTTGAAATATTAAGAAAGATGTGCCTTGGAACTTGGTCACAAAAGTCTAGAACTAAAAGATAATCTTTAAAATTTAAACAAGTGCTTTTAATTGTATATCAAATATAAACAAATTTTATAAAAATAACGGCAAAAATATAAATTAAAAAAAAAACAATTAAAAATATGTATATGAAACACATTTGACGCATAGGAACGTTTATGATATTTAACTACACCTAGTTCTGTCAACAATACTTCTTCCCATACAAAACAAAAATTTCTCTTTCTTTCATCTCTTATGATGACAGTGACCTTAACAAAAATGTATTCTTCTTTATTTCCAATGATCTCATTTGCTGAAGAAGGAAAAAAACTTTAATTTGATAATAATGTATTTTTCAAAAAAAAGCAGTTTAGTATATTTTGCGCTTGAATAAGTAATAAGTACTTAGTAAATACACACATACTCATATATAATCCTGGGTCCCATATATTTTTTTTATTTTTAGTTTTGGCAACTTAGCTCATTAACTAGAGGTGTGTTTGTTATTAATTAATAAGATTTTTGTATGATTTTATGGATAAAAATTAAATAGAAATTAATTTAAACAACATTCTTTAATTAAATTTGTTTTGGAGCATTTTTTAAAATGGCACTTAATTTATTTTTGGTTAAAAAATAAAATCGATGTAAAATTAAATCCTTATTGACTTATATTACGAACACACATTTTTAATAAAAGCACCTTTAGGAAGCGTGCTTTTACTTTATAATTTTAGAAGGCCAGATACCACTTTTAACAAAAGCGCTTTAAAAAGTGAGCTTGCAATAACCGCCATTCACTATTTTTAAAAATAACCACAAGTCATAATTTTCAAATTTTATAATTACAATTTCTTTTCTACCCAAAGTACATGTGTTCCTTTTTATATCTCCCACCTAACTCCACATGTCTAATTGTAACCTTTGTGGCCAAGTTCACTTGTAGAACTACTGTCGTTTACTCATATATTTTTTTTACTATACCTCAAGATTTTTTATAATTTGCTAATTTTCCAACATTTTTTATCAAAAGTTGTTTTTATTATTATTATTTAGATTTTTATCAATAGCTAGGTACAGGTACCTTCGACCATCAATATGATAGACACAGTGTACGCCCTTAGGATAGGCAATGTATTGTAGCCAATAGGAATGACGATGGGTACCCGGGTACCCGGAACCTACCCGATAATAATGTACCCGGGTATCAAAAATAGTACCCGATTACCCGAAATGTACTCGTTACCCGTTTATTACCCGTTACCCGAAATCTACCCATTACCTAAAATCTGTTGTTGCCAGTTAAAGACAATTTTCAACTGCCGGAAACATTTTAACAAAACGAAGATCAAGTCTGAATGCAGATACATCATCCATGCTGATATGTACGAATAGAAATATGAGATATTCCTAAGTAGTTAAATCAAATGTAATTTTGTAATTTTATACTGCTGATATACTCGTATATTATACATATAAAATAATAATGTTTTTTTTTATTTCCATACCAGAAAATAATATTTTTTTTCATTTATTAAATTTATATTCAAATAACAAAAATTTGTATTAAAAAAAATGAATATGAAAGATAACGGATATTTTAAGGGTATCACGTAATTATTGGGTATCAGATTATTTTCGGGTATCGGGTAATTATCGGGTAACGGGTAATTATCGAGTATCCGGTACTACCCGGGTATTCACATCGGGTACCCGGGTACCAAAATTTTCAGGTTTCGTCATTCCTAGTAGCCAACATAGTGAAGGGGGAGGGAGGGTGATACCTTCATAAAGGTGTATTGCTTGTTGCATTCTTCGTTCGTTCCTTGTTTACTTGGTGAGAAACGTCAAATGAACGTCGCGTGGTTTTACTTCAGCATTTTACTTGACTAGTGTTTTGGATTGTATAGTAAAAAAACAATAACCCACACGTTAATATAATTCTTTTTACTTTCAGATTTCCAACCAACCCCTTTTGCAACAATACTTGTTATTTGATTGTATTTATTTTTTCGTGTATTTTTGTAAAAATCTTTAAACACTTGAAAGATTTGAAATAACATTTATTGTTATGATTTCAAGTATGTAATGGGAATTCGATTATTATTATAAATTACAATTACAATAACTTTATTAACTTGTAAAACAACATAATAATGCATTTTTATACAAAGATTTTAGTAAATTTTGTTGTGAGTCTTAAAATAAACAGAAATGTAAATTTTGGTTGCATATTAGGAGTGATTTACCTCAAAATACTGTAATTTCACTACAATTAATATTATAATTTGTTATAATATATGTAATAAATCTATATGTTCATTAATAAAAAACAAGGTCCTTGATTTATTTGACAATCCTTGAATTCGATATAACAATTAAAATTTGAAAATTAAGTCTTGGACCTTCGAAGATCAGCGTGTAGCGTGTGTATGTGTACATGTACAGAACTTAAACCCAAATATTGTCTATTGATTAATAGTATATTACGTACCGTGAACTGTAAGTGACAGTTTTTAGGTCGAGACTTCAAATATCACTTACAGTTCAAGGTTAGTAAGCTATTTTTTGCAATACCTACAAAAATATTAGAAAAAGAAAAATAGGTTTCAAAATTAACGTCTGTCAGATTGATGTCAAAAATAAAAGTTGAATTGCAATTGAGGGTAAGATTGCCATGAATGTTTATGATGATGTGGAAACTAAATACTTACCATCCACCATGAATTGTAAGTAACACACTACTGTCCACCGTGCACGGGAAGTGTTTACTATAACCATGGAAACCAAATCTGCAATAAAAGTTCCACTTACTGTGTTTAAATTTTGTTATTAATGGGTAACTTACTGTGCAGGTATTGCAAAAAAGCATTTATACTCAGTCTATCCTATATATACGGTCCAAGGTAGGTACATTATTTTCCTACATATTATTTTGAATGTATGAAATTAATGGTATTCATAGAACTGTTTTTTTGCGATTCACTGGTTTAAAACTGATTCGTAGTGATTTGAAACTATTCATTTTCGCGAATTAATACGGTTCGAACAATGATGTCACAGTTGAACCGTATTTAATTGTATTTAAACCGATGCCAAGTAGCGGTTTGAAACGCATTTTAACAGCAGTGGGGTAGAGACGAAAATTTGAATTGTCAGCGGAGCAAAATATCTTAAATATTCTACATATCAATGAATCCAATGTTCAAAAAACTTGCGTTATTGTATATGTTTATTTCAATAACAACATATAATGTTATATGTTTCAACTCTACATTGTCTTGTTATAGTAATATATTTAGCAGCAGCATATTAGATTCATGTTAATTTTTATTAATCAAATTTACAATAAGAGCAATTTCACAATTTTTCTTTTTTGTTAAAGTTGTCAAATATACCAACCAAAATAACATATTAAATGCGGTGCATTTTGACGATGCTTCATTTTATGATGTTATCATTGAATACGGTTTGAAAACATCATTGAATGTGATTCAACGCGAAAAAAAGGCTTAACAATGTGGCATCGCACGTATATTTCAAAACAAGTATGACAACATAATTTTGATGTACATAATATAATATTTACTACCTCAATTAAATCCGGGCCCCTCCGAATTACGGACCCTAGATATTTGTCTTACTTGTCTATGGGTTAATCCGGCCTGCTCATATTTCTAATTTTAATAAAATAATATTTTTTTTAATATATAATACAAAGTATAATAATAATCAATAATTATGGTATCAATTTCATGTGTATAAAACGTGTCTAATTAAACACACATACTTCACATTGACATCTACAATATACAATAACGAGTACTTAAATGAAGCAGCTACGTGCACTTGTGTGGTGTTGAAAGGAACGTGTGAGATCATCTACAAACGTCAAGAACAAAGTAGTTCCCCTTACCGCGTTAGATATTCGTAGTAAAAAGTATCGCTATCTTATCAAACCCTTCAACCGTATGTTGAAACGCGATAGAAACGAAAATGATACGCGTGACATCAAAGTATCAAAGAAAATTATATATCACCTTTAAATTTCTTTTTTCTGAAACCGTCTTTCAAGGCATTGTTTTTAATATCGTTTTTGTTTTAGAAATTAAATATTTTGTTTATAATTATTATAATACAAAGTAATTGTTTCTAATTCCTTGTTTTACTACATACAGCCGGTGAATATGAAGGATATACATATGTAGGCAGTGATGTCGTAGTGCCGGAACGGTGGTAAACATGATTCCCCAACTATTTTTTATGAATGAAACGCGTTCCTGAAATTAGGGCACTAAAATTTAAAGGACAAGGAAACCGATAAACCACCTTTTCTAATGTGAGAAATATTGTAAATATTTATTTATTTACATGTATTATAATAATATTAATAATCAGAAACAAATAATGATTGTCGTCGAGATTCTAAGACCCCGGCGAAACTAAATTCCTCGAGACTAAGTCAAAATCAAGACGAGACCAGTCTGAAGTCTCGTTTCGTCTCGTCTCTTTAACTACAAGTTGTAGTGGGCTTCGATCAACTCGGGCACGTGGTCTTCATTTCTGACTTTTGTAGAGTAGTTTGAGTTTTGCTAATTATCATTTCTTTCTCCTTTATATTTAATGGCTCAACAATCAAGAATATTAATCAAAAACGATTCTTCCCAGTGGCGCCGACTTTTTATATTTCCGTCGGGTGCTCAAAACCTAAAAGTATATTCTATATACCCTAAAAATCAGAAATGCAATAAAATGTAAATAGATTAGTAATATAAATGGAAAATTTTCATATATTTATTAATTTTTAGTTTAAAAATAAAATCCTTAAATTAGCAACAAGTTTGTATACCGTTGCACGAAAGTAGCAGTTGCTATGGAAAAATAAATATCAAACGTCGAAATCTGCGTTAATCTGAATAAATTTTTTAATTTAAAAATAAAATTAGAGTGAAAAGAATGCCAATTTTAAAGATTGATTTTTCATAACTCATGTTTATATAGAGATTGTATTTTATATATATTTTAATAACTTTATTTTTGTAGCAGATATTAAAGTGCAATTTAATCAAAATAGTCCATAAAGTAGCACTTTAACTGCAAGGGTAGATAAAGTAACACTTTAACAGCAAGGGTAGATAAAGTACTTTAACTTATATTTATTTGAAGTACATTTCCATAGCAACTCACACTACTGAAATTTTAAAATTGTTCTGAAATAAAAATTAAATTTTTCTAATTTCAATTTCTTTAAAATCAGAAAAAGAAATTATACACGACGATAAAATTAAATTATCGGCTAGCGAAAAATAATAAATTACTAGCGATTATATCGCTCGTGAATTAACACTTTCCGCTTGTCGATAAAATATTATTTTATCGTCTTGTATAAAAATAACTATAAACATATCATTGGATTTTTATTTTTATGTGTATTCCAAATATATAAGAATGTATAAGGAGTTCCATTTAAAATAAGAAAATTGGGTCAGAAATACTGCAAACCATTGGTTGAAATAAAATTTTGATTTGGTCATTTTAACAGTCTGGTAATACAGAAATTGTTTCCCAGTATAATTAACTTAATCTCTTACAGTTCTCAAGATAGCAATACCGACCAATTTAAAATGAACACCTGTATATAAGAGAACACAGGATTCTGCCTTTAATTGATTCATGAACTGGAGAAAAAACATACCAAATATAACAAAATTTTTAGTTTCTTGAAGTAAATTTAATAGGTTTTAAAACAGAAACTAATTTTGTCGTGTAATCATGTCAGGTGCTCCGCACCTCACCAATTCTCTTGTGGGGTGCTCGAGCCCCGCAGCACCCACAGAGTCGGCGCCTATTTCTTCCATTGCGTAAAAGATAGGGAAGTAAAATAATATTTATATTGACCTATTTATCATTCTTAATAGATACTACATTTTTCAATTTTTCTGATAAATTTCTTATTTGTAGAAGTAATAGTTAATATAAATATTTCCATTGAATGCAAGAATTGAAAAAAGAAATTGATAAACATGAAAGAAATGAATTTGCCTCTCACTGTATTTTTCTAGAATTGACAGCCTGGTTTTATGGAATGAATGGAATTTTGTATAATTTTTATTCGGTGAGGCAGCGAGTACTTCACGGCCATCTGCTGCCAACCACAACATGTACACGTGTGTGCGACGCGAAACGTCAGAATTTAATTACATCTGGCGATCTAGGGGGTGGTGGCGAGGAGGGCGGTGCTTGGCGTCTGTGCGTAATTTCCGGCGCTGGTGCCGGCTGTCACACCGTCGACGTCGGGACTCGAAGCCCAAGCCACGCTTATCACACCCCAAGTATTGTTCTCGCTAGTTAGGAATTTAATTGGAAATGTGTCGGAGTCGGTGCGCCGGATACATTGACAGGTGCATTTTGACGTTTTATCTCCAGGAAATTAAACTCCTACCAACAGGGCAAATATCCAAAAAAAATATCGCGAACATCACACAAATATTTACGTAAACAGCGATTTGGCTATATCTTTAGACACAATGTAGGAAAGCAATGACAAGCGACACTCAGCTAATCTAGTGGTTCCCAATTCGTGCTCTTCGGAATCATAGTATAAAATAAGTAAGTAGTAACATGCAGCAACCACTCTGTCATTTCTGCTGTTTCCAATAGTGCCCAAATTGTGAGAGGTGACTGAGCGGGAAATTAAGTACAATTTATTATAAAATTTGATTTTATACTGAAATATTTAAAAATATGTATATAAGAACAATGTGTTTGAAACTATAAGTTATAACAATAATTGTATAAAACAAATATTGATAATAAATTACAATAAAAAATATAGAATATTTATCTTAAAATAACATAAAAATTATGATAACGAAAATTTAATTAATATTTGTACTGAAATATGTTAAAAGGACAAAATTTTATTACGATATTACAACTGTATACGTACATATATTTTATGGTTGCAATTCCTGTATTTATGTGATCATTATTGGGCATGTAGTTTTTTTTATTACATTCTAACTTAAAATATTTAATAATTATTAAAGAATAAAATAATGTCACTATAATTTTAATTAAAATAATTTTGGAAATAATAAATTGTGCAAGAATTTATATGCTTTCATTCAATTCAATAATTGGCTCGTTAATTCTTTTCAGATTGTGTTATATTAATAGAAAATTTTAATTCAGAAGTACCCATTTTTTTTTTAATAATGTTGAACAACTTCAGAAAATATTAATAAAATTTCGGCTAGAAGCGAGTCGCACGTGACGTATCACACACTTTCGTCGTATGTAGGTATGTATATTTGAAAATCATAGGAATAACCCAAACAAGGTAAAGTGTCACTAGCACAAAACAAATGTTTAACTTTAAACAATAAATAATATGTTTTTTTAATTTCGTTTCATAATGACAGCTTTTCGTTCTTATTTTATTACTAGTGCGCAAAGTTAACTATTTAGTGCTTTGAGTAGAAATGATATTTTTCATGCAACTAATTTTCATGTCTTCCATTGTCAAATTTTTACAGTTGTTTGAGAACTGCATTCCGTCATTACAGGTAAATTTTAAAACGATAAATCTTGAAATATGTAGAGAATTTCAAGGAAATATTTGTTTTAATACGTCTATTACTTTAAAAATTAATTTATCTATATTTTTTCTTTTCATTTTAAACACTTTAATTACATTTAAAATTTATTTAATGTCATGTCACATGAAATACTAGTAGTTTGCAATTATGAAATGAAATTATAAAAAAAATCTTTTAGGTATGTAATACATTGCAAAATGAATGTTTTAGGCACTTTACGTGTTGTACTCATTGGGCTCATGGGAACAAATCCCAATTTACGTGCCTAAAACATTATCATTTTATCTTCTTATACCTGTATCATAATTCGTGATTAACAAAATAAAAAGCGTTGCGAAAATCCATGATTAAAACACGCCGTGCTAAGCAATAACGTGATAGTTATACAATATAATTTTTTTTAAAAGCCGGCAAGGTTAACGAGCCTTTGAGTTTGTTGTAATGTATATTTTTACAATTACAAATTTTTTAAAAGTTTTGTAAAAATAAAATCCTAGGTAGTTAAAATATATAATTATTACACCATTTGGCATTGTTAAATTTTCAAAATTATTGTTTTCATCATTGAAGATTGGTCCAGAAAATGTGTTGTCTTGGGAGATAAAAATGTTAGCGACGCCATAGAACCGTTGTGATGCACACACAGGGAATACCAGTGATTCTCTTTATATTTGGTGTATAATTTTAGAGGTATTCAATTTTTAGTGTATAGCACTCAGATTTTTTATGCGAAAAAGACTAATACCTGTTGTGGTGTGTAATCTTTTAAATAATTTATATATTTATAACTGAATACAATAATTGAGTTTAATAAAATATTCTGCTTCATTACAACTACAATGAGTATAATAAAGTCCTCTGATGATAATTCTAAGTGGGTCATGTCTATATTACAGTAAAAATAATTTTCCTTTGCATAAAATATTAATTACAAAAGATTATAAAAAACAAAACAGGTACTAATCATGACAGATTTTCAGAAATAATATAGTTATTTAAAGAGATACGTACGTAGGTTTTACGGACTACTGCTATCAAATGGAATGTAATTTTTAATTATAAAAACAAAGAACATTAAGAAGATGCATTGCATTGGTAACCTAGTGTTTTTGTGTAAACAACCTAAGCTAGTTGCAAATATTTTAAATATTATTCAATTTTACGTGTCTGGTCGCGTTGATATACACAATCTACTAATGTTTAAATTTTCATTGAAAATTTCTAATTTCATGTGGTTTATTTAGCCACTAAATTCCTTACTCCTGGTTCTCCCGGTCGCGCAAAAATAATTTTTGTAACATGTCAATTAAAATGTTGATATTTTAAAACGGCCATTACAACTGTAAAGTTATTGTTTTTTAAAAATAATTTAAAAAATATTCATTTTTGAATAGCGTACAAATTATTATTTTGGCACTGTTTAGAAAAAATTGTAAAACTCTAGTTTTATTTAAGAACAAGGTTCAAATCAAAATAATTAGATCATTGAATATATAATAAGGAAATAATGTTTTGTTCTGATTGGATATATCCACTTTATAGTATTAGAATTTTTGAATAGTAAGTATGCCAATTTTATATTAATAGTATAATACTTTTATTATAAGTTATTTTTAAAGATATGTCAATGAGTATTCAAATTACAATAAGTATTTTTACTTACTACATTAATAAAGCAGAGGACATAAGTATTTACTTTATTGGATCTTTGTTTTATTTCATTATTTTAATTCAATCCTACGTATTCCTTTCTTATCGTTTGTGTTGGTCTCAATAGGTGCGAAATTCCAATCTCGATGGCTTTAAAACATGTTCTCTTGGACATATAGATAGGGAATAAATAATGATGTTGACTAAAAATCCATTTAAAAACACCCACAACATATGTATATCAACTGGCATTTCAATTTTAAAACACAACAGTATGTGTAAACTACCCAAAAGGAACCACATAATATATTTTTTCTGTCAAAAAATATTAAAACTTTTATTGTAATACAATGCATAATAAATGCATTTTTGTCACAGTTATTAGTATACCTTGACACTGTGCGCGAAATTCTGGAAAAACATTTTGCCACGTTCTTGGAAAACATTTTTTACAGAGATGGGAAACCTTTCTTCATTCAATTTATATGGATAAATAAGAACATTATTATTAATGTTGCAAATAGTTGTAGAAAAAATAATGTTTATATTTTGTGCGCGAAATGTTTTTAGTGCATTCGATTGATTTTTTTGACTCGGCAAGCATCGGCAAAAAAGAAAATCTCCAACACTTAAAACAAAAATTTCGCGCACTTAGTACAAAAATATCTATTAACAGTAGTTATTTTCGTACTAAGTGCGAAGTTAGTGTTTTTAGCGAGCGATATAACACTTTTTTGACGAGGTTTGTTGAGTCAAAAAAGTCAATCGAACGTTTTCCAAAATATATATCCAACCGAGGTGGAAAGTGTTTCATTACCGTCCAGGATGAAAATAGCTTACCAATGCGGTTAGCTTATAGCCCGAGACGTAATGAAACTTTTCACCGTGATTTGTGTATTACTTTATTCATAATCTAAAATTAATATTTTCATATGAATAACATAATGCTTTGGTTTGGTGTTGATTATCTGTCACATGAACTGTCAGTTTGATTTCTAACCTTAAATGTTAAATATCGAATTCATGGAGGTTGGAAAGTATGAAGTGAGCTTAGCTGGGGTTGGGAAGTTGTCACTTTTCAACCCCAACTATACTCACAACTCACACTATACTTCCCTACCTCTTGGAAAATGAAGTTAACAATAACTAACTTTCCCAACTTTTTAAAAGTCAGAAATCGCAATATTTACTGATCGATTGTGATTAAAAAAATTTCCATGTACATCGCGCGCGGTTTCAAGGTAATATAACATCTTTATGCATTTTTAACACCTTTCAACAGTTGTAGAAAAACAATATTTTTTGCAGTAATGTATAATCATTAATTATAATCTTTTTATTTGTTTATATAAATTGAGTGAAGAAATGTTATCCATGCTCGTGAAAAAATATTATCGAAAACCGTCAAAAAACTTTTTCTTAGATACTTCGCACACGTTGTCAAGCTAACTTAACAGCTGTGAAAAAATCGCCTTCTTTATGCATTATTATTAGAATTAAAATGTTAACATTTTTTGACAATCATAGAAAAATATTATTTTATCGCGTATCTTAGTTTCACTTGTCACAATGCCAGTTCCACAAGGCAATTACTTTTTTATTGTATACATCTTCCGTCGACCTCTGAAAAAAAAATGAATGTTTACGCACAAATTTCCGGCCAAAAACTGTTATTATTATTTTATCCATATTGTGTCTGCTCTTTTGAAAGATATGGCTTATCTGCTGCTATATGTTTGGGCTGGTACATATAGGGAACAACATGTGAATTCAGTATTTGTTTTCTCTTCTACATATCATTTAGAATGAAATGTACATACGAGTTTTACGAGCAGGCACTTTTAAATTATTTGAAAAACGACGTGTCACTTTTTTAACAACTGTAACAACTCTTACTTCTCGCTTTTAAAATTTCATCCCACAGATTTGAGTGTAGATACATGTTTTCTAAATTAAATTTATTCCTTAAACGATATTTTCATGGATTAATTCATTTAAATTTTAGATGCATTGGTGCATTTTAAACTAAATAAAAATTTCAATTTCTAATTCTGCCGGGAATGAATTCATTTAGAATCTGAATATTTAAATTTTTAATAAATGTAGGATATTCTTTCGAGAAGATTAAATTATTCCATATAATGGTGAATTTGATTAGAGATTTTTTTGGATGAAATAAATGTTATTGTTGGATTTGACTTGTACTTTTAGGACTAAATTTGCATTTAGTGTACTGAAGGGACTTAAATTACAAGGGTCATGACCTCTCTATTGATGTCATTGCATTGAAGCCCTTTTGTTCGTACAATTTCTTTCACCATATTTAACGTATTGATTAATATACGCGTATTATTGAGTTTTTATTTTGATTTTTATTTTAGTCTTCATATTAACGATGTGCCTGATATGGATTTTACATTAAAGTAGATTTTATTCATAAATTTTTGAATCATCAGGGAATGAGTGTACGACATAATGGATTAATCTATATTCAGTTTTTTTAATTAATCGTTAACTGAGTTATTCTAGATAACTACACCTAGTTGATATTTGAAGAGTACAACGAATGTATAGTTATATAATAGGTTTTGACTATTTTTAGTGCTATGTTTGGCGTCAGTCTGGTTGTATGTGTGAAGGTGGAGAGCAAATTCAGCTGAACGAATTATAATAAAATTTCTTATTTTAATTTCTAATATCAGTGGTCTGAGCTGATTACCTTTTAGTTAATTGTCTTGAATGGCATTTTTCGGTCTATATGAGACCGGGACGGTGTGGTTTTTGGTCTATAAGATTGAGATGTTAAATAGAATATATGTCGTTTTTGTACAACTCGTTAAGAGGTTTGCTTTTGAAAATAATTCCAAATGTAGGAAAAAATTGACATTATAATTTCCTGGGAAACAAATATTTTGACATTAATTCAATTTTGTTCGAAATGCAGTATGTATGTCATTACACTATAGATATAAGGTAAAAGAAAAATGCATAGAACATAACAAATTTCACTTGACAAATATGGAAAGCAGTTCTCTTGAAGTATAATTTTTATACAAACCGATTATTATTATATATATATATATATATATATATATATATGTATATATATATATATATATATATATATGTGTGTATAAAATATGTTAGTATTGGGGTCTTCAAGAATATAAGAGTGTGGTGTCAGTTAAGGGGAAGCTTTCATGCGGATAATGTCCGTTTTATTAACAAATTTAGTAATGTTGAACAATTCATTTGACAATTTACTACAATACGATGTTGTAAATTTAAAAGTTGCAATAGTGTTAGTGGAATAAATTCAAATATGCTTAATTGCTGGTTGCATATTACTTTTTTTTAAGTTTTCCTTAAATCGACAATATAATATCAGAACTAAATGGAAAAGGAAATTTTCAAAATTGCTGTCAAATTTCGAAAAGCATTTTTAGTTTGTTTTTGAAAAAATTGAAGTCTTGTTGATGCAATAGGGTTTAAATGCGTTACTTAGAAGTTTCTTGGCGACTTAAAAAAGGTATTTTATACAGTTAATTTTTGTCATTTTCATAATAGTCTCAAATGATTTTGTTTTAATTTCCGCATTTTTATATGAATCATATGTAAACAACGAAAACCAAAAATTATTGAAATAACAGAAATTGGGAGAAACCACTGAATGTAGTGAATATTTCTGCTTAGATTTTTATTATTATTATTATTATTAATTTATTTATTTTTATTATTATTAATAATAATAATAATATTTTTATTTTAATAAGTTTGTGGTTGACGGTTCTTTTCCAAGATTTCTTGTAACATTTACCGTTGATTCGCATTGTCGATGGGAATAGTGATTAAAGACGAACACAAATATATAGGTACCTATACAAACAAATACTAAAGATTTGTGTAAACATGAGTAGCATTTTCTAAATATTATCGATTTTTAAGCGAATAAAGACATTACGAGTTATATTTAGGAAGATAATACAATTATTACTAAAAAACTCAATAAATTGTGTACCTATACTATCTTTCAGTGTTTATTGTGATATGCGTAGCTGTATTTTTTATGAGTTCATCTGAGTATTTTCCTGAGCTTATAAAAAACTGTTCACTAATCAGAACACTGTTTTTTTTCTCAACTCTCAAATAATTTATTGGTTACATGTTATATTGACGTGGTTACTAGGGTTGCTATTGAAAATAACAAATTATTATAGCGGCAATAAATTATTTCCACTTATTTGTACAAGGTACAACATTTTCAAGCGTTGTGATTAACTGACTTTCATAAGAATGTACTCATTAACAAAACGATAAACGAAATAAACGATAAAAAATGCGGAACGGAAACAGAAATGAAACGAAATTCTAAATTTGATTTCTGGATCAAAAACTATACAACCGAAATAAAAATTCCGGTTAATAACGTCATTATTTTGTTCCTAATTTTAATTTATGGCACAACTTTCCTTTGTGGCACAGGGCCTCAAGTACCTCAGGTACTTGATTTCATGACAGGTTTTATTTGCATTTTAGTGATGCAGGCTATCAGCCTACAGTCTTTGCAAGGTCAGCACACACCGAGCCGTTGTGCGGTAACCCATCCAATTGGACAGGGCGGGCTATTTTGCTTATCTGTGTACGATCAGACAATACACGCCACGACCACACAACCGTACTGGCTGACTTGTTCCTATTACATACTTCATTTTTAAAGAATTTAAATATTATATGTCCGTCGCTAGGTATTTACCGAATTACCAAACCTACCTGCGTAATATGTCAAGTTAGTTCATATTTTTACCGCATGACAATTACTGTACGATAATTTGCCTAGGTGACATAATTAAAATGATTAAAAAAAGTCAAAATCCCATAATTTTTATTGTTCTGTTCTTTTCAATTGTATCCAGATTTATATTTCGTAGCAATCAACGTTTTTACTATTCCAACTACTTACTCAGTTGAGATAACAATAATAATTATTGAATCTTTATGTATTACTCCTATGATGAACATATTTTTTTCAATTTTTTGTATAGTATAATTATATTTTTAATTATTGTAATGATAATAAATAATAAATTTATAAATCAGTATATAAACATCTCTGAAACGAAATAACCCGTTCGGAACAAAATTTATTTTTCGGAAACGAAATTTTGATTAAGCAGGAACGGTATTAACCAAAACTAAATTATTTTTATCCGAACTTCCGAACTGGATCGAAACAACACGAAAAATTATTTAGTTCTGGGTTCATTCTTATAGATCTTCATTGTAACTCTTGGCAATAAGATTGATAATTGCGACCCTATTCGTTCTAACATTTCCTTTACTTTTTTCTGACACTGACTTCAAGCGCATATGTGTTTTGTTTGACAAGCAAACATGCACGTATCAATTCAATAAGTTTTGGGACAGAAATAAAACAAAATTTTAGTCTCTTTATGAGTCTTTTGGTGTCGCGTAGAGGACACTTTGTAAGAACATACAGACAAAGAACTGAAGTAAATGGTAAATATGTCGCTGTTCCCTTAGTACAAACTACAAGCATTTGTTGTTGAAGTCGTAAAGAAACATATTTCTACGATAAAAGGGGGGAAATGTCATATACAGATATCTATTGTTACATTTTGTATACGCAGTGTCCGAACGAAGTGGACCACCATTAGAACAATTTTATTTGTAGCTATAGAAAAAGGATTATATTGTACTATTTCTGTGACAAATTTAATAGTGTACAGATCAGAATAATTGCACATTATATAAGCGAGTTGTAAGTAGGAATCGGATTCTAGGCAAAATATCTGTAATTTAAACTATTATCGAAATTTTTTTGCAGTTTCTAGAGTTGTTGTGCCTAACTTATATTGGCATAAAATGCCTTTTTTATGTTTTCAGAAAATTTGTCTGTTTCTAATTATTTTGCCTACATCGTGACTTTCTACGTGCTATTAACAAAAAAAAAAATATTTTTGCAAAACAAATTTTAATTTTATTCTAATTATATAACTTTCAATAAAATTTACAAAATTTCATCGAAAACTAATTGCCATTCTAAGAAAAAATCCTTGGTTCGAAACTAGCAACTCCGGACAAAATATTTTCCGGAAAACAAGTATGACCGCCGAATGGAATCCCCATAGAAATAATGCCAAATTATAAATTTATATTGGTCAATCCTGTGGAGCTGAAAGATCTTTTTCGTATTATAAAAATACATTGAGAGATAATTTGTAACATCAATAATAATGATGATTTATTCAAGTGCAATATTTAAAATCTGTTCCAAAATATACATATAAAAATGATAAATTATTTTAATGATGTAATATTCTTCGGCCGAAAAAAAAATTGAGAAATTATTGAATATTTTCCCTATTTCTATTTTTTCAGATAATTTTTGACAACATTTTGATTAGCATTTTTATGTTTAAGTGTTGCTGAAAATTTAAGGTTTGTCAGTGTAATTGAGTATAACGCTAATAAAACGTAGGTACATTTAAAATGTAAATTTAAAAATCTCATCATTTTAATAAACACCTTTGTTCTTAATTTCCCTTTATATGGATCTAGAAAAATAAAGAAATTGCAAATTTTTCAAGAAATTAAAATAGTATTTCTTACTATCTTTTCTTCATTAGTATACATTTTAGAGCTAGTGATCAGCGCTCATGAATAACAATTTAGGTATTGTGGGTTCGAATTCAACTCATAAGCCAGGATAAAACAAAGTTCAAAATAATAAAATGATATAGTTAGTTTACAGAGGAGTGAATTTTAACATTAAAATGAATTCGTATATATCCATTTTTACTGGTACTTGTAAAATAATAGCTAGTATATGTGTATGATTATCATATAAGTATATATAGTCATATGCAAAAAGCGAAACAAGTTGAAAGTTTACGAGTTAAATTTCCATTAATGCTGGCCATAAACTCGTTGTCGCATGTAACTTGGCAGGGCTGCAGTCCTTATTAATTGCAACACGATCCTGGCAGGGTATTAATAATCACGCAGATTTACTGCTGGAGACTCGCAAGCGCAAGTATAAATTCGGCGCCGTGGGAGGTAAAGACCGGTCCCTCCAAAATTCACATAATACTCGGATATCGCTTGCTGTTTATTCGCAGTGGCGAACCATAAACACACATATATTACTTTATTCTAAAATAAAATCTTATGTGTATTGACATATTTTACGCCTGCTCGAAAGGTTAGAGGTGGGGGTTCTGTAACTATGAATATGTCCGTTATAATTTCAGTCAGGGCTGGATTTGTAATTTGTATATTGCGGAGTCCACAAGTACAACATCGTGATGGGGCCCTCCCTGTCGCTCTCTAAAAACGATTCATCCAACATAAATATGTCTAGTTACATTTAGCCTTACGTTTATTCTTTTAGTCGTAGGTCACAGGGCTATGATGATTGTATATGTATATGATTCGTGAAAGAATATTATATTAAAGTGAACATTATAAATTGTTGTTCTTCCCTTTTATCCAAAGAAGAAAAAAGAGGCGCGAGGTCCTCTGAGGATGGAGGCCTACAAGCAGTTGCTTGTTTTGCTTGTTGGTACAAAAGGAAAGAAAAAAAGAGGCGCGGAGCCCTCTGCGGATGGGGGCCTACTAGCAGTTTGCTTGTTGGTAAATCCGGCCCTGATTTCAGTAAAATGAATTTGTCCGTTATGACTTCAGTACGATATTTAAATGATTAACCTAATTGTAGTCACGACATTTTTTTTTAATTTATTTAAATAAAAGTTAATATTTTCAAAATTTACTGGATGTAAAAATTAATGTGAGTACAATGATCATATATGGTCAAATACAATTAATTTTGAAATTATGGAAAGGAAATTAATTTTATTAATAAAAATATATAACACCAAATATGTTCATATACATATATTAAAATAACTATAAAAAATAAAAACGGATTCATGTTTATATCCAGGTTTTCTGAAGTATTGACCACTAAACGCTTTTTTATTGCTGCTAACAGTACTTCATTTTCAGAATTTGTTTCATTTTGAAAGTAAATTTCGTCTGGGCTTTGAATTCTAGATATTGTCGTCGTTACTTACTGTTTTTACTGCCTTGAATATGATTTTGTAGCCTAATGTAATATACAGTCTAGACAAAAAAACAAGTTTAGATAGCAAAAATCCAACAACAAATATCAAAATAAACTATTACTAAATTATTATTTTCCATAAATAATTGTCAAGATATCTTCGCTACATTTGGAGTAAATAAATTATTTTTTGTTAAAAAATCCTTTTATCGATTAACACCTCAAGAGTATTTTATACTCAATGGGTAAAACCGTACTTCTGAATGTTTATCTGTAAAATGCGGTTATATCCTAATACCTTTAATTCGAGATATTAGAATAAAGTTCTCAATTATTTCTAAATTTTTTTTATTGCGTCTATCATGTAAGAAATAATGAATCTTGTGGGCAATAAGTGTTCTACTGATTTTGCATTATTCGCAATATCATCCTTAATCGATAGAGGGCATTTACTGTCCTTCATTTTTAATAACTTTATCCTTTTTATTAATATAATTGTAGAAAAAAACTAGGTATAAATAAATTTATTTTAACAAAAAACAGTTAAAGATGTTCAACTAAACTACCATCAGCGTTTAAACTTAAAGTGCGTCTCAGTTTCTAGTAACGCGAATTAATAAAGAATTGCTGATGAATATTTAATTTTTTAAATCTCAACAATCATAAATATATGTACTTTCTTTAATTCAGTAGTTTTTTCATCAAAATGCTATTATGGTCATATACCCCATTCCACCCTTTTGCTCTACCCGTGCACTCATATATTCTAACAGATATTGAGCTAAAAATTCGAAAAATGTATTGAGAAGAACTTAATTCATGATCATTCCTTAAAATCTCGAAATGTCAAAATTAGTTTGATTCCACATCTCTTATTAAATGTGGCGCTCGGTCAAAAGCAGAAAAAAATATGTAAAATTACATTAAAAGTTACAAACTTTCTAGTTTTGTAGTTTTTTCAGAAACCTTGTGTCTGGTGGCTGTACAACAATACATACATTGACACTCTTACATACATACAATTACAATATTACAAATGATATCATCATACTAAGAATCTTAAATTTTCCAAATTCTTCATTTTTTTTATTATTTATCTATATTTCTGCGAAAGTGATTGTCATTGGCAAGTATTCTTGACATTAATTTACATCTGTCTCCATCTTTTTATAATGAGAATAAATACCAAGTGCTAATCTAAATAAAAAGTTTTCGAGTGAATCACTACTACGTGTTTGGAGAAATAATTAGATGCTACAAAACAAAACTAAGAAATGTCTGTATCTGTAGACAATGTTTGTTCTGAAAATATTTGATAAAAAGACAAGACAGAATACACAATTTAAATAAAGATATTTGTTAGAAAGATTAGTAAGACATTAGTAATTATTTCATGTAAATAACTATATTTTAAATATATGTACCTAAAAATAAGATTATTTTTAATCAAACAAAGCGTAATTAAAAAAGTTTAATTTCATGGGGTTCTTAAATAATTTATATGTTTTTGTAGATAACGTATATATGTATATATATATATATATATATATATATATATATATATATATATATTTTAATACTTAGATACGTTATTATACTCCGTGGGTCAGAGTTTGCCTTACTAACGAATTGTTTCCTATAATAATAGGCATAAAGGCGAAATCTTTTTTATTAATATTTCATTAGAAAATTATTTAATAGTTTCTGTATAATATTAATCACCTAATATATATATATATATATATATATATATATATATATATATATATATATATATACCGGGTGTCCCAGCTCGACCGACACATGAGAGATTTACATAGGAAATCAGTTAATTATGAATAGTATCTCCCCAGTACAAGATATTAACTTGAAATTTTCTATGCTTGTCGGGTAATATTAATTCTATGGATCACACTTATTTGAAACATGCAATTTCGTCTGCAGGGCGAGATTTATTAAATTTAAAATCTAATATTTTTGATCAAAATCAGACAGCCATGGAAATAAAAGAAAATATTTATCTGACAGTTTAGTGAAGTATCACTGATTTTAATTCTTATTCCCTGTATTTTAATATTATTTAAGTTGAATTTAGTTTATTTTTGTTAAATAATATACCAATATTACAAAAATATAAATATCTACAATGGCTTGTCATTAACTGTCAGAACTGTCACATAGATATTTTCTTTTATTTCCATGGCTGACTGATTTTCAACGAAAATGTTAGATTTTATAATTTAATAAATCTCGTCTTGCAGACGAAATTACATATTTCAAATAACTGTAATCCATAGAAATAATATTCCCTAATAAGCATACAAAATTTGAAGTTAATATCTTGTACTGGGGAGATACTATTCATAATTAACTGATTTCCCATGTAAAACTCCCATGTGTCGGTCGAGCTGGGACACCCGGTATAGGTTATAGTACGATGGATATTTGTAACACTAAAACAAAAATGCATTGATATTTTCATCAAAATATCAAATGTCAAAAATAAAGTTAATAATATAGCTGTTAAATTACAAGAATAATTTTATAATATACTTACTATTTTGTAATTTAGTCGTCAATAACGATAAGTACCAAATCGCACTAAATTGTTCCTGCTTTTTTAAATTTGACATTTCTCAAGATTATTGGCGCAGTCAATCAGAAACTCCCCCATTTTTTTAACTACATGGGCCAAACTCTGACTAAGAGTATTTCTACGTGAATGTAACAATGGGGAAGTTTAGCGTGGTTGAAATTACATATGAAATATCTTTTAGTCGTAAGTAAATGTGTAATAATAACTTAAAATATAATTGAAAGTTAAAATTATGTTGTCAATTATTTATAATTAATGATTTATCTTCGAGCTACTTTGACGTCACAAGTGAGATATGCGCTTGCGCAGAAGGGATGGCGAGATCTGACTTTTTGAACGTAGGTTGTATCTTGCGGCATTACACTACACGCTTCTCTGTTGCCATGGGAACCCAGCGCGCGCTGGTTAAGATAGACGATACGTTCTCCGCGAGCCACTATGACGTCATTTTTGTATAAAATTTCATTTTTTGAGAAATCTAGACATCTTTGGGTGAAATAAAATGTAGAATATCACTTTTGAGGGCAATCTTGATAAAATAAAAAAATAAAAAAAATACGCTAAACTTCCCCATTCAATCAACGCAACCGCGAGACGTTATGCCTCCACGAACTGATAAAACAATAATTATGTCTTGGAAAGGAAGAAAATTTAAATAAAACAAAACTATTAACAAAAATATAAACGAGTGAAACAATTCGGAACAAATCCAAAAGTGCCAGACATGACATTATTATTAAGTTTGGCCAATTTACGGCCGAAACCCGAGTTTTTGACCGAAACTGTCCAAAAGCATAAACGAAACCAAAACTTCGGTCTGGCACTAATAAAAAATTTCTAAAGTCTATAATAATTTTATACTTATTAAATATTTTTCAATTAACTTTTGTTAAATAAAATTTGTGATATAAATAATATATAAAAGCAGAATTTTTTTTTCAGGGGCTCCCGATGAAGAGTATTTCCGATAGTAAATGAAATTCAAAGAATACACAGTGGTCGTAGAATGAAGAAAACGGGCTTGCATAAAAATAATTTTTTAAAAAAGTCTGAGTTTTTTTATTTAAATCGGATGTTTTAATGTAAATCATATTTTTTTTGATTTTTTTAAAAAATATATAATAATTTTAAAAACATGTTTCAGAAAACAGCATTTATAATGAAAAAGAAACCATATTTAAAGAATATAGGTAAATATTTAAAGAAACAATAAAAAACTACAGTAAAATCCGTTTACAACGATACCGCATTTATCGACAAACTGCTTAAAACGTCGAAATAGTGATCACTTGTTTGAAAGCCTACATACGCTATAGCGTCGAAATTATTGGAATTCCTTTGCTGTTGTTATAACTGGGTTTTACTGTAACAGCAAATATAACAAAAACATTACATTACATTAATGCAAAAAAAGTAAGATAAAGTAACTAGTAAAGTCGTTTTACCGACGATGTTACGCACATTTAGTAGTTCTTGAAAGTATTGCCTCATGGTAACATTTTCCACATGTTTTCCCCCCCTGTTTTCGGTAATATGAAATGTAAATAACAAGGAATTTGATGGCGTAAATTTTCGAATTAAAGAATATGCGTTAAACATAAACACGAATGCTTATACCTGATTTGTTCATCCTGTAGTAACACCTACGAATACATTTGACCATTATTTTTGACATTTACCCAGTTAAAAAAAGTTGTTAGTATTATAGTTTACAACCAGATGAATATAATAATAGTTATTTATGGTACAAGGGTGTTACATTACAAATAAGTCACACCCGTGTGCCATACAACATTTTATCCAACACCTTTTAATTATTGATATAAAATATGTAAAAGATTTTTTGACAGCTGACATATCAAAATGACATTTAAGAAAAAATTGAGTAGGGAAGGTTTTATAACGTAGTTACTATGATACGAACCAACAAACAGTATCTTATAATTTATAACCCACATGTGTTTTATGATCTACTTTATTTATCTAAAAACACTATAGTTATAGCGTTATAATAACATGGTGTTGGATAAATACTTTTATGCTTGCGACAAACAATATAGATAATAATTTTTCTTAAATCTCGTAAAACTTGTTTTATGGAAGATCATATTACAACTTTTAAATTGTACATTTTTGAGTAATATTGATTATAATTTTATTTTAGTATTGATGCAGAGTGGTAACTAAAGGCACCGTCAGGTATTTTAATTTTAAATATAGTATTCGAAGTGTGTTCCATTACCGTTAAAATGTAAAATATATATACTGTTCTGTGGTAATAGTTATTAGTACAATATACAACAGAGAATTACTAAATGGAGGCTCTACATAGTGGTTGGCCGTGAAAATACTGTCTAAAGCTAACCTAACATACAGAGAAGCGTCAGCGTCTTATATTTCACGAAATAAAATACACGTTTTTATATTTTGTTTTCACAAGAAGATAGTGTTTCATTCTCGGAGACATAAAAAAGAGTATCAATAAATTAAGATATTAAGTGGTTGCTCAGGTGTCAGGTTTCAAGAAATCACACCTACGTGAATGATATGAAATTCTTAAAATAAATTCTTCTGCAATGTACCTATTACCCATTACTGGATGTACAGGTTTTGTACGTGCAGTACGAATTGCTATAAAATATTTTCTAATCAAAAAACGGGAATGTATTATCAAACACAAATACCTTTGGAAATTAACAACAAATCATACATAGTACTAAAGAGGACAGTCTACTTAAAGCAAAAGTGTCGTTCGTGCTTTTCTAAAAACCCATTTTCGATTCTTTTTTGAGAAAAATGTTATTGGACAAAAGTTTTTAAAATAATCTTCTTAACATCGACCGTTTTTCAAATTTTGAGTTTTCAATAAAATATAATTTAGATTTCAGTTTTTATTTTTGTATTTAAATTTTAAAAATGCTTTCGAAAAATATATTGACAGTCCGATGTTAAGATAATATGTAAAAATATGATCTTAAGAACATTATTTTAAAAACTTTCATTTTCATATGACACTTTTGCTGTTTGAATTTACAAGATACAAATACATTGCTTATTTTTTTCAGTGAAAATGGCACTTTTGCATATTTGTAACGTTATGAATATAACACACATGTGTAACATGTGAATATAATACAATCATATTGGGAGATTTAATATTAACGATAAGTTTTTATTTAGTAATATTCATTATTATTTAGTAGTTTGATGTATGTGTAAGTATAAGATTGCAAATGTTTGCAAACTGAAGTTCGCCTAGTAGTTTGTTTAATTGTATAAAAGTTGTCAAGTAATTTATTGTTAATATTATAAGATTTTTGTTGTCATTCAGAAACAACTCGCCTGAATTGTATAACAATGCTCGTGTAATTAAATCACTCGGAGCTTAGCATCTCCTTACTCAATCGTTACTTTCGCAGGTTATTTATTACTTTTCCACAGTCGTTACATAATATACTACTAACATTTTTTTTAATTTGTGTCAACTGTCCTTATTTCAAAAATGAAAATTACAAGCTAGTAAAAATTAGAGTAGAAGTGCTGAGGACAAATTCGCACATATAAATTCTTCTAACGACTTCTTGTCCCTAAGTGAAATTCTTGGTTCCAACTCTAGTAAATTAAGGACATTGTTTAGAAAGCGACGCTGTACAACGCTTGGCGCCGTTCTTGAGAAGTTGTTAGAATATAATTATACTTCACTCACCAAGTACAAGTGTGCGACTCCAGGGGGTCAATTTCCAGACTTACCATAATCTTATTTAAAATACGTAAAATTTACTTTTCTAAATTCGATTTTTTCCATTAGTTTGTGGAAACATTTGGTTATATATTATATTAGTATATAAGATTATATAAAATGGGGTTTTCAATTTATTTTGATTTTTTAATTGTAAAATGAAAATATTTTTCTAGTTAACATAAAAAGTATGGAAAATACTACAAATTCTAAAATTGGAAATCCCTAATTTTAATAATTATACATAATAACAAATGATGAAAAAAATGTACATTAGAGATTTTAATAAGTAAATACGTTTCCCAACAACATGACTAACATTTTCGACGATGTTTTTGTGTATGTTTGAGATAGTCGTCTATAAACGATTACTTACTCTAAACTTATTACAATGTCAAACATATGATTTATTTATTTATTTATTTCTCTTTGGATCTGCTTAAATACAATTTACAAATAATTTTGTGATAAAAATGTTCAAATTCTGTTAGTTTTACACATCAACCAGGTTAAAGTGTAAAAATAAAACAAATGAGTTATCTTACTTAGTTTATACAATTTGAAGATTTTAATACAGAGGAATGAATTTTATATACCAAAAACTAGATTTTTCAAAATTATATGCATACTGAAGTTATTGTGAATCATAAATAAAACGGTTGCATTCATACATACATATAAAAAGGCATTGTTACAAAAATAGTACAAATGGATTCGATACCATAGGTTATGGGGACCCTAAAAACTTTTTTTAATATCAGTACCTCCCATACCTATAGATTGCAGGTTAAAATTAATAAATACGGTTTTATTATTCCATTGAAGAGAAATATTGGTGTATAGTATTTCATTAGAATGTCTCATTGTTAAAAATGTCTTCAGTTGCCACACAATCTTTTTCTATCGCTTACAATTTCGCTCTGTTGTTATGACGAGTGAGTGACAGTTGAGCAACGACTAATGGAGACAGCTGCCAAGTGACAGTTTAAAAACACCCATACTAATCGGATTTCACTTCCGATGAACGACGTCTATCCAGGTAAACGATTTAAAGAGTCGTCTTCCACCTATCCGCCCAAGGACTAAGGAGATTAACACTCATCTTACACATGATTTACATTCTTATCGCAAGATTATTGTTATATTTCCAAAAATGTTTTCAGGAAAAGACTGGCTTAAGATTTTAATCCAATAAAATGCTTTTTATAAATATTAAATTGTTTGGTTTAACTGTGGGGCTAACTTGTATTTCGCTCTGCCTTAATTTTTTAAATTCATTTTTTTATACTCCAGAAAAATGTACGCTGCTGGCCTATTCGACAATATCCAGTTTATTTATGAAGTCTAGGTCCATATAATGTAAGTATGGAATATTTTAGCGTTGTTGAGAAAATGTCATATTATTTTATGTCAGAATTTAAAAATTTCTTTTTTTTAAATTATGAAATTAGATTCATAAATGTACTTATTTTTAATAGTTTTACTGTCTACCTTGGTGTAAATTAGAAATTATAGGTTTAAATTTTTAGTAAATTCTTGTCTATAAAATAAAATAAATAATCTCGTACTCCGTCCTAATAGTGCAGCTGACTGAACATTTGTAGTATAATACAAAATATAGTTTATTAATTTGTTTTACATAATTTATTATAATTGAAGTAAATACTGTTAGGAATGTTCTCTTTAATTTTTTTTGCTGTCCTCCTAAAACAACTTTAGCCCACTTTTAGAAAGTTGGCTAGCTACGGCCTTATTTTATGTATTCGTACGTTATCGACAATGTCTGAAAAGCTGATTCTGTATAGAATGAAATATGCAGGCAAAGTTTGAAATGTCTGGTGTCTGATGCATATTTTTCCTGGCATTTAATGAATTATCTAGATATTATAAAGATTAACAAATTCACTCTATAGACAACGTATCAAAAGACGCCTTTATGGGCAATATGTTCTTGAAAATGAACGAAGATCTATGATATAAAGTAGAGAATGTTTTAACCTAAGCTCCAAACATCGTAAATATTTTTTTGATGTCAGAGCCCGTGAAACTATAAATTTGGTGAGATAATCTCGTTATATCATTACAAACTTGTATTCCCTGTCAGGATGAGGACTGAAAATCTATACTATGCTGGCTTGGCTGGCCCTTTGCTATTGGACTAGGAAGTGCGTGTGAAATATAAACCATTTAATACTATAACGGTCAATTTTAAGCATTTTATCGCGGACTTAGAACTAAATCCGAACTGAAAACCCGAAAAAAAAACGGATATTTTTCTGAACAAGGACTGATACTGCACCGATACTCTTTAACTGTTTCAGGTAGGCGAATTTCAAAAAATTATACTCCGAGCGGTACATAAATATTTTTTATTGCATACGAGAAAATACCTAAATACTATTACATAGTAAAAACAATGTAAAAAAATAAAAATTAACAGTTTCATATTTTTCGCAATTAGTAACAATAACGAGTGATTTAGATTACAAACAATTATACATAAAGAACAAAATGATAATAATCGTATTTTTTACTTTTTTGCTGACCTAGTAAAGGAGAAAGTAATCTTATTTTTATAAAGAAACATATATTTGCCTTCCAATCCAACTTTTTACGATTATGCTCATAATTTTAAAATGGTTTGCAATGTTGCAATATAATTATCATATTTACTCAGCGTACATGAAATGACATCCTGAATCGAATTGCAAAATTAAAGATATTACAATGCATTTAAATTAAAAAATATCTAAATTCATACATACTTTTTTTTTGCTTAAATTTTGGTTTACCTAAATTAAACTTTCACTTAAACCAATTGTCCGTATTTGAGTATAAAGTTTAGCTAAGCTTGTGTCGATTATATTTTCGTTTATGTTGGCAGTAGAATTTTATTTTCTGACACTGACAGATACATTATTTACACCTGTAATTTGGAATATAAACATTATTAGTAGTATTTGTTCTTAGTTATTGTCTTTGTATTACATCAATAATATAACGGTAACTACAGTTTTTTATTTTAAGTATTTTTATTACATATTTTAAATCCTCATGAAAGTTATGTATCAACAATTTCCTAATAAAAGTGCTAAAATAGAGAATAAATAAGTTATTCTTCAGAATTATGGATGGAAGAAAACGTACACCTAATTTTAAATTGCAGGAAATAGAGTAATTAAAAGCTAACGTACAAAAACTATCGTTTTTTGTAGAGAATAAAATAAATAGTAAGTAGTAAATATGTTATTGTTACTAGTTATACATTCATAGGATGTAAATTTTCCAAAGTATAATCCTTCACAATATTCACTCTGACAGTTTATTTTCGATAAAAAGAGGTGTAAACTTCACCTTAAGGTTTAAACCGCCAAGGATCGATGGCTACCTATAGTTTTGTATTAAACATCAACTGTAATACAGTACTTTTTAATTTTTTTAAAACCCAGGATCGAGTTAAAGCTGCCATTGTAAAACTGGCACTTAGAAAGTAAGTTTGTGCTTATACACATATATTTTTAAAACTATTTCTATTATGCTTAGAATTATAAAATGATTTACAATATAATTATTAAAAAGATACATAAAATGGCATGTACAGTGGTACCACTCTACGTAACGGAAAGGAATGGGGTTATACAAAAAAAATCTGCGACTCTTACCATGCTTATTGTAATATGACATATCCCAAAATATAATACTTTTCATTTATAATTTTCTTAATGCATATTCCTGCTTCTAATTTTCGTGACGCTATAAATCACACATATCTGACACATACACATAGAGTCGGTTTTTCCCAGTTGGTCTTCACCCTTCGCATTGAATTTCTGCGGCAATGGCATATATAGTCTTTTTCACGTAGGAGTAAAATTGTAGCCAAAACAGCAATGTTACTATCCGTAGCATATACCCAATAAAACACACGAATCTTAGTGTCTTTTACTAATCAATGGTTGGTAATCCTGTACAACGTTGCCATTCTCGAAATGCCAAAAAATAATATTATTATTGGAAAATGTCTAAAAATCGAGCTAAAGTAAAAGAAGTAATTAAAATAATTATAAATATTATATATGTACATATATGTATATATATATATATATATATATATATATATATATATATATATATATATATATATAGAGGGGGATGATGAACAAATTTAATTTATTTTATATAAATAATTGACAAGAACTTTTTTTCACATTTTTATTTGCTCAACTGGGGGAAGCCGATTTTACACAGCTGATATAAAGGTTAAAAGTAAAGTTAAACACAAAACCTAAAATTATATAGTGTCACAGGAAAAGTACTCAAAGTGTTCTAATCGTTTTTCTTTTGTGTAAATACTTATTATTATATACCTACAGATTTGTATACAAGATATATAATTAAAACAAGCAAAATGCAAAACACCTTAGTTTACACTTTGTCCGCACGAGTGAGCTGAATCATTGTGATTCGTGGTCGTGACTAGGAATGACGATGGGTACCCGGGTACCCGGAACCTACCCGATAATAATGTACCCGGGTATCAAAAATAGTACCCGATTACCCGAAAAGTACCCGTTACCCGTTTATTACCCGTTACCCGTTTATTACCCATTACCCAAAATCTACCTAAAATCTGTTGTTGCCAGTTAAAGACAGTTTTCAGCTGCCGGAAACATTGTAACCACACGAAGATCAAGACTGCAGATACATCATCCATGCTGATATTTGCGAGAAATATGAGATATTCCTAAATAATTAATTCAAATATACTTCCTTAATAAGTTTTAATTTTATAATTTTATACTGCTGATACTCGTATGTTATGTAAAATAACAATGTTTTTTTTTATTTCCATACCAGAAAATATTATTTTTTTCTTCATTTAATAAATTTATATGCAAATAACAAAAATTTATGATAAAAAGATGAATGTGGAAGAATAATGGATATTTTAAGGGTATCAGGTAATTATCGGGTATCAGGTTATTATCGGGTATCGGGTAATTATCGGGTAACGGATAATTATCGGGTATCCGGTTCTACCCGGGTATTCATGTCGGGTACCTGGGTACCAAAATTTTTAGGTTTCGTCATTCTTAGTCGTGACGTTTGAGTACTAGCGCTCTAGAGATTGGAAATCGAAGTCTATTTTCAAAAAGTTATATCTACAAAACAATGTACACAAATGGCATGAAAATATTATTTATTTATATATATATATATATATATATATATATATATATATATATATATATACAGGGTGTCCCATTTAAGATACGAATGCATTGGTATCTCGAGAACCGTAAGAGCTACGAGGTTGGTTAAATTAGACAAAAGTTGCCCCGTTAGGAGGCTATTTTAATAGTGTTTTGTTATTTGCGAAAAAATGCATAGGTCACTAGATATAGGGGAAAATGTAAATTTAGCGATTTTCTTTTTTTACTTATAACTTTGTTATATGAAATAATACGAAATTCTGGTTTGCACTTTCTTAAGGCACTTTTGTATGGTGAATTTGCAGAAGTACCCAATATTTTTTTATATCTAACCATTTACGAGTTACTCATAGCAACTTTTATTTTTCATATGGAGGTCATATTAAGCTATGGTATTTTTAAATAGAGATTTTTTTTAGCTTTACAATGATATAAAACAGTAATACTTTATTTTTATAATTAACAGAAAAATTAACAAAAAAATTTATTTATACTAAAATTGCATTGAAAAAAGTAAATTAAAGGCTGCATTCTAAGAAAATAACTATTTCATAACATATATTGCAACAAGTTTATTTAATTAAAGTTAAAAATTCAAAAATAATTTGTGAAAACTTCACTATAAATTTAGTTAAATTGTTCCACATTCCGATTTACTTTTTTCTAACAAAATTTATTGTTAAGTTTTCGCTAATTATTTTTGTATTTTTAACTATAATTAAATAAAATTGTTGCAATATATGTTATGAAATAGTTATTTTCTTCCACTGCAGCCTTTAATTTACTTTTTTCAATGCAATTTTAGTAATAAATAACAATTTTTGTTAATTTTTCTGTTAATTATAAAAATAAATTATTACTGTTTTATATCATTGTAAAGCTAGAAAAAATCTCTATTTAAAAATACCATAACTTAATATGACCTCCATATGAAAAATAAAAGTTGCTCTCAGTAACTCGTAAATGGTTAGATATAAAAAAAAATTGAGTACTTCTGCAAATTCACCATTCAAAAGTGCCTTAAGAAAGTGCAAACCAGAATTTCGTATTATTTCATATAACAAAGTTATAAGCAAAAAAAGAAAATCGCTAAATTTACATTTTCCCCTATATCTAGTGACCTATGCATTTTTTCGCAAATAACAAAACACTATTAAAATAGCCTCCTAACGGGACAACTTTTGTCTAATTTAACCAACCTCGTAGCTCTTACGGTTCTCGAGATACCAATGCATTCGTATCTTAAATGGGACACCCTGTATATATATATATATATATATATATATATATATATATATATATATATATATATATATATATATATATATTGTATATATAGATTTTCAGGAAAAAATAAAACCGAAAGTTATATAAAGAATTATTTTTTTTGTAACGTTATTAAACAACGTAATCTTAAGTTAACGTTATCCCATTCCTGATTGTAGATACACTGAACCACTAATATGCCAGGATGTGTAGTACACTGCGACATTAATCGAGCAGACAAGACTATCATGAAACGCCTAGCTTAATAGTCAACACACATTACACCTGAACAGTACATTGCGATACACATACACCCTGAACAATACCTGCACTGGAATAAACAAATAACAGTAAGTACCTTTATACCGTACTTCTACAAAGGAAAATAAATTCTTTTGAATACTCGATAATTTAATGAAAATTCTGACATTGACAGAGGGTAACAAAACGAAGGAAATTAAGATGAATTAGTAGAAAACGCGTGGAAACTGTAAATGAGAAGGGAAAATTATGACCATCCCTGGACCACGTCATTTTTCATACGCCGCTCATTTAATTCTCTTTTTGCTCATTAAGCCCGACGGGGTGTCTCATTATACGAAGAAAAAATTATTCGCAGAATAAAAATTAAGCAAATCTAATTTTCAGAGGGGCTTTAACCTCAAAGATTTCATACATTGGAGTATTGTTTTTTAATCACACACACAAGTCTCTCAAACTGTGAACATAAACTCGGTAACATATCCAATGCATAGAAACACAGGTTGTATGTTGGTTGGTAGGAAAATTTTAAATGTACTATATTGCAGAAGACACTAATTTATGTTTTATTTTCGAAGCTTCAAGAAAAATCATTAGTTTTATTTGTATTTTCTATTTTCAAAGGTATCATCGGTGACACAGCACTACAATTGCAATATAAAATCTTCACATTTAATTGTTATATATTTTTAAACAATTTACTACAAAATTATAATACAAGATACATTTCTCAAATTACATTACTTACATTTTTCTGTTCCATGAACAGTTGTCTGCAAAAACTATTTATGCATGGCTTATAGAAAGTTAATATCAGTCATCCACAAAATATGTTCGCAATGTCATAAAGTAGTTTGACCTCTTTCATCTCCTCTCCTTTTTAGCAAAATGTAAAAATTAAAAATACTTTAACAAATATAAATTAAAATCTTATTTTATTTATAATTAACAATTAACACTTACAAACGCGTATAGGAAGCTCCAAAAAGAAAGTTTATAAATATTTAAATCAGTTAATAAAGAAAAAAATTGAAGAAAGTACATATTGTCGTAAAAACCCTCTACAGCCCCCTTTTATGAAAAATTGTAAAATATCTTGTCCGTTTGACTTTATTTTCTCAATATCTGATAAACTCTTCTTAAAATTAAAATAGTCATCATCACATCATCTTATCATCACCTGTGACATAATATTTCTAGATGGAACAGGATCCAAGTTCTACTTGCAATTTAATGTTCCAACAAACAGTTCTTAGTGAGTTCCGTATCATTCGAACACATGTGTGTTGTATTTAGTTAAATATTGACTAAGCTGGGATTTGAACCTCAGCTCACACAGTTCGCTGCATTTGATTAAAAAAACGCTAAATGAATTATTCACCGCTGCCTGTGTGAATGAGCGTTTGATATTTTTAAATTAAAGGTTAAAGTTAATATCCATTGATGCCAACATTTTACCATTAAAACGGACCAATCAATTATTGAAAAAAAGTGTTCTATATAGTGTACATTAATCACAGGGTGACAAAACTGCGCTCTTAATTCATTAATCATGGTCTCCTATGATGAATTGGCTACAAACAGATGTGTCTTCGCCGATTTACATCAAAAATCTATTAGCGCAGCCCTAACAATGCCCAGCTCCAAACAAAAACATGTTGCGTTGACAAACAAAAGGCGACGTGTGTGAGATGTAACCGTCAATTGTTTCTACCCACTTATTTACAGAATATGGTCCATTTATCTACAGATAATTCGTTATCTGACTATAGAATTGTGTTTTATGTTGTTTTTCTCAGATTTATCACAAAACTAAATGATTTATCTGTAAAAAGATGCCAGCTAGCTAGCTATCAGGAAATACGACTTTTGGAGAAAGTTTCAAAGATAATTTTCGATATTTTTTAGGGAAGAGATACGTGTTGCAATTTCTGGCTGACAGTTTTATGGAAAAATAAATTTATGGAAGATGGATTATGAATATTAAATTTCATAAAGACTTGACCTCAGATCTAATGAAATCAAAATTTGTTACTGCAACATAATCACTTTTAAATAATACCCAAAAATTACATTGTGTTTTATGTGTGATAGAAAATAAAATTATTTTAACGTTATAATAACGAAATTAAAATAACGTTACTAACTTTTTAAAATTTATATAACGTTATATAACGAATTAATTTGTTTTTAACGTTATGAAATAACATAATCTTATGTTAACGTTAATCCATTTCTGCTTACATTTAGTAAATATTATAAAAATAAATTGTCGCTATTTTAAAATGGTTGAAGTAAAACTACGTTATTTTGATATTGCAAAACTAATTTTATATACATACATACCGATTCCCTATGCTAGAATTAAAGTTGTACACATTTCCGTTAAAAGAAGAAGTGACACAAAATTCTTACTACGATTATTTCATGAGCTCCTTTGTCTAGTTTAATTCTGGTCCCAAACAACCTGTATATAAAAAAATTGAGTGATTAGTTTAAGTTATTATTTATTCTTATTTTAAAATTAGAATTTTTATATTTAAATTTAGCAGTTTCCAAAGTCACACAGGTTTTATTTATAATTACGGGTACAAAAATGTACAATTTTATTATTATTATTATTTACATCAGTAACACAAGGACTTATATATTTATTAATTCACTACGAGGACAGATATCTAATTTTATGTAATGGTTTATTTTAATAATGCTTAACTTTTTATATACGAGTATTCTGGTATTTATTAGAAATTGTGTATTTATTTACATATCTCAACTCAACTTTGAATCCATTTGGTTCTTCTGTAGGGTATAAAGGCTTCAAGTGCGGTCGGAACTGGTTGCAATATAATAGAAACTTACTTATTTGATATTCCAGTATATTTCTGTATTATTCTTCTCGTTCTTGTCAGAGTTTAAATGGATGGTAGTTCTATAAATTCAACTCTTCATTCATAGATGTTTGTTCCCCAATATTTCCAACTTTTTGGTTGAACAATACAATTATAAAACTGTACACATTTACTTTACTTTCTTACCGTTTGACGACGGCATAATAACAAAAAACCCTATACCTATAAAATTATTCATAGTTTTTGTAACTATATTAAGAGATGTTCTACACAGGAAGAGGTAAAACGATTATTGTTAATCACGTGAGAAAAGTAGTAATTAATGTAATTAACACACATGTGCCAAATAAATACAGAACACTCTTTACTGTCGTAGAAAAGTAATTAATAAAACTACAACGAAGAATTCAAAAACTGAAAACCTATGTTAAAAAATCTGATGTGTCCAACACAATACCTCCCGCAACTGTAGTAATACATAGGTATAGTCTTTTTCACGAAAATGTGATCGTACGTCATAATGTTCCCTGATGCAACGTTGCCAAGTATTTGTAGGGTACATTCAAGTGTTGATGGTTGCATAGTATACCATGTGTGTATATATCATATTGTGAATTATTAACATAAAATAAATTAAATTTATTCAGCATCCCCCTCTGTATCTTCGTTTGTCACGTTCTTGTTCGAAATACCTTATTACAGAATTCACCATATTCTGTGCACAACTTCCTAAATTTGTTGCTCGATTTTTTGACATTTTTCAAAAATAATATTATTTTTTGACATTTCGAGAATGGCAACGTTGTACAGGATTACCAACCATTTATTAGTAAAAGACACAAAGTTCCGTGTATTTTACTGGGTATATGCTAGGGATAGTAACATTGCTGTTTTGCCTACAATTTTATTACTAGGTATGACGTACGATCACATTTTCGTGAAAAAGACTATATATTCTATATAAGTTTTTCAATACATTTAATTTGTAGTTTTAAAATTAGTTTGTTATTGCAGTTCAGAATATTTTTAATTCATTTCATACCTAAAATTTCCTTCATAAAATTTGTATCACCAATATGACAGCTATTTTTGACGTTACTAAAACCGGAACCGAACTTACCTTGATTTACGCATGCAAATGTATGCCTTATATATTTCTTCCACCTTTTCTAATTTTACAATAAAACTACTTCATATTTACTTATGTTATCTTTTACATTTACTTACATCAAATTTGACATCATATGTCAAATTTTGTGTACATATGAATAACTCATCTGTTTTATCGAAATTTCTCAGTCTAAACGATATGTAAAATTATTATAATTTATATAATTTTTTCTATCTAGCTAGAAGTTATATATAAACGTAATTATGCAGATCGGTAGAAACTTAAAAAATCTTTATATTTAATAATATCGTAATTGGCGAAAAAATTGTATTAGAGGTATTTTCTTTGAAAAACGGTTTAAAGCTTCAAATAAAGTACTACTTCCTGTTACCCAATTATAGTCAAAATCTATTCAGTTCATCATATTTGAATATAAGTCATAAATACCAAATATTATATTTTTTACATGACTCGTATTGGAGTTATCGTGGACGAAAAATCGTCACAGACACACACACACACGCACACACGGACATACAGACATCACGATAAAAATAGTAAAATAGTATTCTAGGGATCCTAATTCGTGCTCATATGTTGAAAACTCATACTCGAGAAATCTGACCAAAAACAATACCTCCCTTATCTATATATTGATAGGCGGGAGGTAAAAACGAATCGTTGCATTTTTTAACATAGAATAATGAACAATTATTGTGTTTTCATAAAGGTAGTAAGTATAAGAAAACGATATGAAAGAAAAATGGTGTTGTATGAAGTTCGAAGAAAAGTTATCGTTCCATTTGGTATTTATAGTCCTAGGGGCAACGTGAGAACTTAGTGCACTGAAAGCTTTCCTCTTTCATCAAATCGTCTTGTTTGAGTCATGTCGCCGCTAGCGTTCCAAGTACATTACCAAACCACGGCTGTCGCTCTATTTTATCTTACTGCAACTATTGCCTTATCGCCTTTATGGCCACTCTGTTAAAAGTTTTACACACACCGCAATAAATATGTCCTAAGTGTTTTAGTACAACAGAATACTTATCAAATATGAGTTATAATTATCGGCACTTCTAACATGGGAGACATCGGAGCAAGACAGTTATACCTATCTTCTAATATATAATAACGCTGTCAGTACTCTATAAAAAATAATATAACACAAACATAGTCTTTTAATACAAATAGTGTCACCTTCTGGGCAGGAGCTTGCGTAGAGAATGCATCCTAGGACCTATTTTTAATTGCCATTATTAATTGGCAATTATATGGGTAATCTAGATCAAAAGAGAAGAAGGGCCATTTTAATGACAGATATAGTAAGAAAATTATTTTGACCCCCTTGTGATCCGACGAATACATTTATAATTTATTTACTAAGCTGCTATCAATAAACAAAATATATTCAAAATAAATGTCTCATCTACATATATATCCAAAAAAATCTAGTTTTGTAGTAAAAAACTATCATGAAGTTCTTGATTTTTTTGTTATCTTGCAGGTTATTCTTTTTTTAATGTAACTTGTTATCCTTAAAAATCTCTTATTTACATACATTTTAAGTTAAATTTCGAAATATATCTGCAAAAAAATTTACGTGTTTAAAATAGCAATAACTTAGTCCCAACTTAGAAAAAGAAAAACCTTGCAATTTCCACTTCAGTATGCACACATTGTGTTGCACTGCGTTACTTTTGTTTCCAAGTTATTAACACTTAGCAACAGAATAAAAATAAAAGGACTAAGTTCTGAAGGAGCTTTGCGCTTTAAATTACTTGGCATGGCGCAAGGCGCTTGCGGAAAGCTTTTGCTGTTCGTTAAGCTCTAGGTTTCTCTGTGCCCAGAAAATATGATTAATTGTAATTAATTGCAGCGTGCAGAGTAATTGTTGTTATATTATACGATGTACGTATGGAATCATTAATTCTTGGTATAGAAAACTGTAACCCTTCCTTATTAAGATGCTACTTTCTATTGGAGATGAAACCCTTAAAAATATTATCATGTTACAATGCATCTAAATTTAATTGAATACTGACATCAACAAGATATATATTGTTTACAACTCAACTGATTATAATTCTTATGATGTTGTCGAGGAAGGAGGAACGATATCAATTACATTTCTGTTGTTTATTTCCATTTTTTTCTAACTTTTGTATAAAGGATAATCGCAAAATGTAATTAATTTATAGGGATGGATGCCCTCACTAATATGTTCAACGCAAAATTTATTTTTACATATTTCATAAAATAAGAAATAAATAAAAATACCGCTATGTCAAAGTAGTTCGGAACTCTCTATAAGCTGAAGGTCTTGTACACAGGCTGCAGATTGACTACATATACCGTTAAAACCTTAGTAAAATTGTCTATGAACAGAAGGAATTCATATATTTTGTATTAATGCCGAATATTCGGTTACAAGAAATTATTAAGTACAACGCTGTTTTTTTATGTTAAACTATAAAATTATATCTAATACAAAAGATTTGAGTATAGTATAATTTAATTTTTATTGAAACTGAAATAATTAAATTCAATAATAATGAAACAACAAAATACCTATTAATTATTTATTTATATGTATATTACAATAGTTTATATTTGTAGTACATATTTATAATCTATAGGTGATAGAATAATATAAAAACACTAAATAGATTTTCTTTTTTTTTTGTCAAATGCGCAAAAAATATCTTAGCTGCCTAGGTTTACTACACAGTGCGAGCAAAAATATAATATTCGTTATTTGGCTATTTGCCTGTATTGCTATTCATCACATCACTAATGAGTAATTTAATAAATATAATAATATTAAACTGCGTACTTTCAATAATCGATAAATAAATATAATTTTTAATGTCATTCCTGTTAAATCGGAGATTATACGCCAAAATATGTAAGTAGGTAAGTACATTTTAAAATTATGGTGTCGTAGTAGTCGAAATTGTGGTATTTTCAAAAAATATATGGTATTTCTTTTAAAACCCCCCGATCTTTATTCAAAATTAAAAGTATTACAGATTTTTTTTTGCATTTTTATTAAATTAAACTTAAATATAATTTCACTAAAACAAAAATATGAGGTATTATAACAAATAATCAAATAAATAGTGCCATACAACGGACTCAAATATTCCAATGTAAATTGCCAATGTATTATAGTATTCTATGACAAAATTTTATAAAATATTGTATAATCTCTGGTTATTATTTTAAGGTAATGTGTATTAAATAAAGAAATACCATAATCATGGTATATTTCACAACACTGGGTAGGTAGGATACTAAATTTTAGAAAGATAGTTTTCATTTCGTACTTGTTTAAAAATATATTTTTATTAAGTTGTTTGATAGTTTTAAGTTGAATTTATCAATTCAATATTTTTTACCGAACTTTTGGTACATTCTCGATTTAGTGTTATCATATATAGGTAGATAGATATTACAAAGTTTATAATTAAATACTCACTGGTGTTATTATTATTTTAATATTTAAAGATTAGTAATTTCACAGTACTCTTATCCTGATTAACTAGTATTTCATTATAAAAAAAAAAATGGAAATATCAGTGAACTTTTAAGATAAAAATTACAATTCACTACAAGGCTTCGTCATGGATTTCGTAAAAAAGCTTGGCTTGGTTTCAAGCTGTTGGAAAAGCGTGGTCATATTTTTATGGATATTTGGACTTCCTCATGCAGGTCTGAGTCTGTGATTTACTGTGCAACTGCGCTGCAGCGAACGTGTTCCTAAATGTTATAGAAAAATAGGACAAGTAGTATGGGTGATAAACAACTTACGAAACCTACGATAGACAGAGAAGAAAAGGTTTGAAATGTAAAACAAATAATAAATAAAGTAAATAAACCCGTTAAAATATTAGACATTTTATATAATAATAGATTATGTGTATAATTTATTAGTAAATGGTTTCGTAAATCTTACAAAAATTATGTTACTTTCAGATCGTAACAACACCTCTACGGGCCCGGGTTCTTAACTATTTGTCGACCACGCCCCGAAGAAACCTCGCAAGCTCGCGCCACAAAACTCTTTTCCGAAAACAAATCGTTTTCACACTTGATATGTAAATAACTATTTTATGCTTGTATTACTTATATAAAACAAATAGTTACTATTTAATTACAACATTAAATACAGGGTGGTGACCGCGACCCCGGAACATAGGACTTTCACATGTAAAATCATACTTTCTTAATTTCCTGCTTCCCTAATTATTTTAGGTAATAAAAATTCAAATAAAAGTTGTAGAGCATAGAATTCTACATCAGAATCAATAAACGGAATTAAATTTACATGTCCTATAACGGCAGAAATTAAATATGAAAATACTGAAAATTAGCTCAAAAATAGGGATAGCCGTGGAAATGAAACAAAATTGTAAAGAAAAGATTGACGTTTTATCTTCACTAACATTCGATTTTAAATTTAAAACAGAATAAATCAGAATAATCTTAAATTAATTGCTCAACTAAATATCCATTGTTTGTCCTTAATCTATGTCACTAACATTCGATTTTAAATTATATTCTTCTGACAGATAAAACGTCAATCTTTTCTTTACAATTTTGTTTCATTTCCACGGCTATCCCTATTTTTGAGCTAATTTTCAGTATTTTCATATTTAATTTCTGCCGTTATAGGACATGTAAAATTAATTCTGTTTATTTAATCTGATGTAGAATTTTATGCTCTACAACTTTTATTTGAAGCTTTTTTACCTAAAATAATTAGGGAAGCAGGAAATTAAGAAAGTATGATTTTACATGTGAAAGTCCTATGTTCCGGGGTCGCGGTCACCACCCTGTATATGAAAATTATACTATGTATTTCATAAAATAGTTTTTTATTTCTGTATTTCCAATTTTTTCCAATATTATCAATGATGTAGAAAAAACTGAACATTTTTATTTATAAAGTTTAAAGTTAAATTAGAAAGTCAACTTCAAAACCCGGATTGCTTTAAAAAAACCCTCCCGGATGCCACTCTGAAATCCTGCCTATAAAACTAAGACGAATCCGAGGAAACCTGGACGAATAGCAGCTTTAACTTATGCCAAGTAGTTCGAAAGCATCTAAGCATCTTAAGCTCTACTCAGGACCAGCCTTTAAAGCCACCTTAACAGAACTGTCAATTTTTACTACTTAAGCTGCTGTATAGATCTTTCATTTTTGTTTAAATATATATATATATATATATATATATATATATATATATATTAGTGTTTGTTGTAATTTACGCAGTATATATATATATATATATATATATATATATATATATATATATATATATATAATCAGTATCCTCTTATACCCAAGAAAAGGGTGTCGAGTACGCAGTAAATTACCATTAATTACCAAATGACAGAGCTGGAAAGTTATTATTTGTACCGTGCAATTTAAAATCCAAAACTATTTTGCAAAATGAAGAATTTGTGGAAGGCTGAGGAATCAAGTGTCTTAGTTTTAGTCAGTCAGTGAATTTGAATCTGAATGTGGTTTCGAATCTGAATAAATGTTTGACATTTAAATATATACCTAATAAGAAACGGTAAATTACGGCAGTAATTAAAAATGGTAAATTACGGGGGAAATTTACCAAAATTAAAAATTACGGTAATTTAACATCTCTATATATATAAAGATCAGCTAAATTATTACTTCAGGTTCAGTCTACTAATCTCGAATTCAAATAACGTTTTCTTGTGGTTGTATTCCAGGTTCTTTCAATTTGCTGTCACTTGTTTTTTCTGGAGCACCAGCAGTTCCAGCTACCTTTTGAATAGGACAATTTATCTGTGGCCATTTCTTTGCAAGTAGTATGAGATCAGGAGACAAGAGACCTAGCAGGCCACTCCATTTGTCTACCGCGTGTAATCTAACAATTTGGAAATGTGTTATTTAAAAAAATTACAATTTGATAGTTAATAATGACATGTAGTTGACAATCTACAGTACTTCCGGCTGCACTATAAGGTCCAAGCTCATCCTACTTACTTTCATTATTAAATGATTTCTGTTAACAAATGGAAAACATGTTCTTGACACAATGGTCATGTACAGCACACATTAGTGGTACCAACGATACAGTACCGTAATAAATATTTTACAAATTATTGTACATTTAGATTTTGTACAGAACATTTTTTAAATATGAGAAATTTGTATGATAGTTTTATTTTTCAAATTGGTAACATTGCATCGTTGTCAGCACTGAAGAATACTGATCGCAACTCAGCACCAGATATTGTTGCCGCCAACGAAAAACCTGTGTTGGATACATTTTTCAATCATATTGGTAAGAAAATGAATTATATACTTTTTATAGATTTAACGATATTTTATCATTTAGATTTCGTTATTGTAAACAGAATTGATTTTATAATGGATGAAAAAGAAATTTGTACCTCAGATAGTAAACATTTACATTTTTACATTTCTATTTATTTTTTTCTGATTGATTCGTGGATAAAATATCGTATGATGCTCATGCGTGAAGAACTTCTATGCAATCAATATGATTAAACCCTGTATGCATTAAAGTACTTCTTTACACACTAGTATCATAAATAACTATTACGGGTTTTTTGTTGTCGCAAATGTTTGATATATTTTAATTTTCGTGTTATTATAGGCGTAAAAATTAATAGGTTACCAGTTTTTATTGAAATGATTGGATTGGTATTATTGACATATAAATATTTTAATAAAATATTATTTTAATTTGATTTTTCATAATGGTGCTCATTTATCACATGTCGCTGATAAACGAAACAAATGCGTAACAATGCGTGGGATGTACTTACTGATTGGTCGTTCGAAATCCAGACTCAGATCTAGTAAGCAGGTTGGGTCAGCCGCGTTGTGGTTCACTGCAAACAAAATTAACGCTCATTAGTCGTCGTTTGTTTTTATATCTCATTTCCAAACGCGACAGATGTTTTAACTGTTTTCCAATCTGAACACTGGGCCATCATCCGTCGTTTATCATCGTTCAACTGTTAAGCTGTTACGATTGTCAATTGTTTTGTGACGAATTCATCATGCGATATAGTTTTAATTTGCGTCCAATAAAGAGAGAGAGAGAGAGAGAGACAGAGGGAGCATGAGAGAGAGAGAGAGAGAGAGAAATGGCATATTTAAACAAAATGCATATTATAACCCTGTATTTTAATAAAAATAAAAATTTAGTGAATCCCTAAATCAATTTCTTTAAAATTTTCAATATACAGAAAAGTTTCAATCGTAGTATTTTTTAATTATCGTCTATTGCTTAAAGTAATTGTATTTAATATATAAAAAAACTTATTTTGTAAATTATGTTTATTTAGTATTATTGTTATTATCTTGATATTATCTCCATTTTAATTGTATATAAATGAGTAAATTTAAAATAATTAGTCTTTCGTTTACAACAAATGAAAATGTTAGTAAAATTAGTGTAGTTACAATGCGGTGTGAAATTAGCTTGTGCGACGCGTCTATAAAAAGGCGGGTAGAAATAACAATATTTGTTTACACTGCTCAGAGATGTCGGAGTGTGTTTCCCAAACATTATAAATCGCTCCTCACTTCATACTGCCTGTTGTTTGTCTGTCCACGGTCACTAGATCTGTCTGCGACTACAAACCAAGTGCATACGTGCGGGAAATACTGGGGAAGTTATTGTATTATCGTGTAAACTTAATAGTCTCTAAATTTTGCAATTTAAACATCATAAATTAAACAAATTCAAATAAGGATCATATTTCCTGATAACTGCATTTAGTAGTATTTAGACGACCGAATTATATAATCTTAATATATAAGTAAAAATACAATCAGTGGAAAAAATATATGTACCTCATTTCCTGCTTTAATTTGTATTCATTTAAATTATGATCAAAATGAAATATCCGTACCTTTATCAGCATTGAGTAAGTAATCATAGAATTAAATACTCATTGATATTACCCAATTTATTATAAGTTTACACTACAGTATACTTTTTAGTTAGAAGTATGTGGACATGTTATTGACTGAATTCTCATGAATTCATTAAATATAACTGTAAAAATATATGAAATAAAAATTATAGCAAATAGGTAAATGTATAGCCCTAGATATACAAAGTACCGCAATCAGCCATTTTCGGGAAAAACAACCTGAGAAAATTGAAATATTAATTATTTCTTTACTATTTTTTACATTTCAAAACACGACAATCCAGCATTTTGACATATTGTTTTGTAATTTTTTAAACTCCAAATTGCTATATACAGGGTGAATACTGAAAACCTTGACATAGGGAAATAACATGGGAAAACAGTTTTTTGCTGTTTCCATCTGTCCCGCTAAATAAAATCGGGTGTATATGGTATCGTTAGTTAGATTACTTAATTTTGCATCTAATAAAACCAAATGTTGTGTAATATGGCCTTTTCTAACTGAAATATTTGATAAAATAAATTGTATTTTGAAGGTTATCCTTCATATTTTCGAATAAGAAACGTCAAAAACAAAATGCTCCATAGCCGAGTGGATACGAGGGCTGTTTCATAACATAAATAATCTACAAGACCTGGTTCGAGACCACCTCGGCCCTTTTTTTTTTTAATTAAATTATACTTATTAAAGCAGATAGAAACAGCAAAAAACTGTTTTCCCATGTTATTTCCCTATGTCAAGGTTTTCAGTATTCACCCTGTATGTAATAAATAATGAAACAAAGGTGGTTGTTTAACGCATGCGAAAATTGCAAAATGAGACGAAGGCGAGTTTTGTAAGAGCGGAAGTTAAATAACCACCTAGTTTCCTTACGTGTTTCATACAATATTCTTTCTACTTCCGTTTAGATAAGAACAAAAATTTATTACAAATTATGATTTTTTGACATTTTGATGACATTTGCAAAATAAAAAAAGGTAATATCAAGGACTGCTTAATTTTGTGCGTTACTAAGTTACTAATAAACAAAATTGTTGGTTATAAACAAATAACCGATATAAAATAAAGTTGTCATTTAAGCTTTTTGAATTGTAAAATACGAATCTCTGTGAATATTTCTAAGATAATAATAACTAAATATTCTATATTTGTAGCTGTCAATGTTTCTATATATGCCTACTTTCCAATTTGATTTCGCTTATAATAATAATCTAACTGAAATTAGTGAAATAAAGAGTCTTTTATTAAACGGAAGTAGAAAAAAACAAGCTAGGTTACTTTTCTTATATGTATTTATTTGGATAATTACTTAAATTACCTCCATTTTTGGGCAGAAATATAGCTATCTTTTTTAACTCATTGGTTCTATGGATTGTGGTACTTTCTATATCTAGGAAATTTAGGTGGATATAGTTTTAAATATAAAATATAGAGAATTGTTATTTTAGAAATCGCCATATACGAATAATGCGTATAATAAGGGAGGTAATGTAAATACATATATCGATTTTAAAATTTCGAGATTTTTAACAGATATCCTCGAATTCTTTACAATAAACTATTTTTAGCTCTTCGGTCGAATGTAGGTATGTATTTGTGCACGTGTGGGCCAAATTTAGCTGAACGGATTTTAATAAAATTTCATATTTAAACATCTCACATAAATGGCACAAATTTATTAATTTTTCCAAAAATCGTTCAACCGGAAGTGACTATTTTAGATTTTGCGAATAATATGAGGAGTAATGGAAAAATATTTTAAAAATATTTTAAACATCCTCAGTTTCAAAACAAAATAAATTTTTATCGAAGTACCTAAACATCCGGTAATGGCGGTTAATATTGTGGTGGCCACAGGTTTTTTAATTTTCTATTTAGTTTTTTTTTATTATTAAATACAATTAATATATAAGAAAATACGAAAGAGCTACAGATACCTATTACATTACATATGCAAATTTAAATAGTATAGTAATTTGCTATCAATAAATATTAGTTATTAAATAAAAAACATTTTTGAATTTGTAATGGAAAGAGTATGCAAATTCAATATTTAATTAAATTAATAAGGAATTTTAATCAGTCTTTGACCCTCGAGAGTTTATTATTACTATGGAAAATTTTAATTACATTATGACTAAATTTACAATCTAATGTGATATTTTACAAATACTGGCTGATTTTTCATTGTCCAGGCCATATCTCCTGAAATATTAAATATACAGGATGTTCCATTTAAAAAACCAAAGTTAAATATATTTCCGCCAAATCAGTAAGCCATGGAAAACATTTGTTAACGCTATTTTATAGGCAAGGTCTTATTACACAAGTTTCCTATTTAGCTTTTTCTTGTATATTTAATATTTCAGGAGATATGGCCTGGACAATGAAAAATCAGCCACCCTGTATACCGGGTGTCCCAGCTTGTCCGACACATAGGAGTTTTACATGGGAAATCAGTTAATTATGAATAGTATCTCCCCAATGCAAGATATTAACTTGAAATTTTGTATGCTTATTGGGGAATATTATTTCTATGGATTACAGTTATTTGAAATATGTAATTTCATCTGCAAGACGAGATTTATTAAATTATAAAATCTAACATTTTCGTTCAAAATCAGTCAGCCATGGAAATAAAAGAATATATATATATATATATATATATATATATATATATATATATATATTCAAGAACGATTTGTGTTACTGTTACTCATTTGAGAGGAAGCGTTATAGCCAGGGGGCGCGAAAGACGAAACGAACGCTAGAAAAGTTACGCATGATTTTGAAATATCCTGCATTATTGAATCCATTGAGATATTCCCTAATAGGAAATGAAAGCTTTCGAGGTGCACGCATTTAAATGCTAATATGATTATTTTTTTCCCATTAAAATTGATATTTTCAGCCAGAGGTGCACGACATGTGGGCTGTTTTACTATTTTGCCTATTTATAAATTTAAAGGTCCATGCATAAACAGTAGGTACGACAGTAATTTAAAATACCAAAAATATTCAAACTGGAATAACAAAAAGATAAACATTAAAATATTTCCAACAGCTGTATCTCAAAATATAATATAGGCTAATATTGTATTTTTAAAATTCCCTAATTATATTATTTTAAAGAGAAACAATAAATTTGTTCATAGTTTTTCGTTAGCAGCCCGGGGAATTTAATTTCACCGGGGGCAAAAATCATCCATCCATCATTCAACACTGGTATGCGATTTGAAGTAGAATAGCGCATTAATTTCAAATTACTTTTTTATTGACCACCATATATATAAGGGATGTCCGTGCAGTGCCGTTCCTGACGGGTGTGCAAGCCGTGCCTGCACGGTGGCGCCAGACGGAGAGGGGGCCGGAAGGCGCTCATTATGATTAAAAAAAAAATGCTTTTGAATTTCTAAATGTACCTAAATTTCTGAAGGTTAAAGTTGTTATTTTGTGAGTGAAACTAACTAAACACAATAAACATAAATAATCTCTTCATAACATTTATTTAATAAGAAATAAGACTATTAAACAAAAGTACTTCGTAACACCCCTACTTTGATAAATTTAACTCATCCGGACGAATATTGGCTTCTGCGCAGCGCAATTCTCCAGACGAATGGCGTACGCGTACCGGCGTGTTGCCAGATATGGTGATTTTTCCGTCATTTGGGCGATGTTCTGGGGCAAAAAAATTATTTTGGCGACAGGCGATTAAAGCCACCAATTAGAAATTTTTGGCGATATATGGTGTAAAATATTATAGCAAAAGGGAAAAGAAAATTGTACCTGTTTATTTAGGTATTAATATTGTAAAAGAAACAACATCAGATGCTTTAAGATAGAGATAGTATAGAAAAAATACCCATGCTTTCAAATAACTTTAGTTTATTAGGAAAATGGGGTTTTATAAAAGATTGAATTTTTTGTTATTAAAGTTTTGTTTACAGATAAATATTTTTCAAAAGTATTTTTATGTATAGGATAAATTCTATTTAAAAGACAATTTCAGCATATAGATCTTGGCGATTTTTGGCGGTAATTAAAGTTTGATATGTCGACTTTTTATCCCGGCCATCTGACTACACTGTACTACCATTGTATACTGTAGACCAATTTCTAAGAATTAACTTATGAATATTGTTTATAACCTAAAACATTTTCTTCGTTGTACTATCATCATATTTTTTCTTTTCATTTATTTGAGTAGCTGTCCATGTGTCCATGTAAGTTTCTATTATGAAATAATGATTAATTTTGGAATTTTATCTTGTTAATTTGTTTGTGAAATAAGTTATTATTTTCGACATAGTTTTCTAATGGGGTTTTTTAAGCAACTCTTTTCGCCATATACGAATACATTTCGCGTGGCCTACCTATTTTCTAATAAAAATATTTCAGATATAATGTCTCAACAAATAAAAAAAAACCATCTGGAAGTTTTTATAGAAAGAGAAATATAGAAAAAGAAGCGGAAAAAGAAAAATTGAAGGAATCAATTTTTAAATTTATAAAAAAAGAAGTAAATGAAGTTTATAATCCTTGTTAATAAAATATAAACGGTGAAAAAAACGGGCGCCAAAAAATAAATGGCACGGAGGTGATAACATAGCCAGGAACGGCACTGTGTCCGTGAATGAATAAGTGGAGTAAATTCAGATGAATAGGTTTGACGAAAATTAAAGCTGTGTGAAGATCAATTTAATTAGAACACAAAATTCTTTTCTTTGCAAGAATGTTTTCATAAACTCTGTGTTTAAGCATTCTTGTGATGAAAAGAATTTTGTATTGTTTATATTTGAAGAATATACAGGATGTTCATTTTATTTTGTCCACTATTGCTATCTCGAGAACTATAAGAGCTACGAAGTCGGTTAAATTAGCAAACAATTTCTATTTTACAACACTATTAACATGAAACAAACAAAATTATTTTAAAACCAGTGGTTCTCAAAATACGCGTCCCAACTTTCTTATTTTAAATGTAGACCTATATTTTTTATTAGCTTATTCAATAGAGAATTTTATTCTGAATTCAATGATATAATATTATCATACCCTAACATAATGATTTTTTTGAGAAAAATGCATCTGAAATTTTAAATTAATTTGATTAAAATATGACCATAATAAGAGTGTCATGACGGAAAAAAACGGAGTAAACGTCATTTTTTAACCTGGAATTAGAGTGTCTTGACAGAAAGAATATACTTTTGTTCTCTTCTTCTTTTTCATATCTCTCTTGTGATTTTTTGGGACACAGATCCCCCAACGCTTCTTTCAGCTTTAGCCAAAATTTCGTTTGGAATCTCCATGTCGTACACAATTTACTAATTTTTACGATCTTTGTTTACATATAAACAAAATAAATTGTTTGATACATGACAACATGATATGAGTCTTTATAACCATCGCCACCTTTTTCAACGTTTTTAAAATTTCGAGATAAAAATAATTATATATTCTTATGCAGTTGTGCGTAAAAGGTTGTACATACCGCGGGCATAAACTTTCTCTTTCAACCCTCTATACGTAAATAACTATTATGGCAATTTCATGGCGCCCTTGATGTCATGGCGCCTACGTGCCTTGCAAGTTTTACACGTATGGTAGGAACGGCTCTGATAAACATGATCTTGCTGTAGTGAAATAATTTACAAAATACGGTGTATTACAATTGTTATTAAACGTTATTATTTATTGTTTTTTTTTTTATTTTATTGATAAAGAAAATTAGGTATCGAAAAAATTTATATTGAATTATTATATCTTCTTTATATCGAATTGTATTAGGTATATCGAATATTCGAAAATTTAATTATTTAATATATCAAACTTATCAAATATGCGATATATCGAATTATCAATTATACGATATATCGAATTATCGAATATTCGCTAATTCGATTTATCGAATATTCGATAAATCGAATTATCAATATATCGATGTTTAATATTTTAAATAACGATATTCGATATATTGACTATTCGATAAAGTAATCGATATATCGAAAAAAATTCCCAGACTTAGTGCACGCGCAAGAAAGTAACATTTGCCGGTTAAACCTACAAATCTTCACTATTATCTAGGGAAGTAAAATAGTTCGTACCAGGACAAATAGAAGTGCGCCTAATGCGCAAGAAATAAGAAATACAGTAAAATATGTCAACGTGTTTTTAAAATATTTTAACTTTAGAAAATTTTGATCCGCATACAGTAGATTCTAGGTATATTTATTCTATATTACTATGCTTGTTTACAGGGCAAAATAATGTTTTTGTTTTTATTTTATTTCTGATGTTGGTAATCAATTTGACAAATTTCATTGAAATTAAATTAAAATGAAATTTATTCTACTGCTTACCGGCTTTATTTATATACTTCAAGGCAGAAAAGAAAATCTTCAGTCTCTCGTTACTTCTGAAATACTATTTTCGTTCCTTCTGTTGTTGAATTACTTCCACTGCACTAATAGATGTTTTTTTTTTCGATTTTCAAAATAGATTTATTAAATAAATTACAGTTCCTCTGAAGATTTATCAAACAAATTTTTTTAATTAAGTATTAAAATATTTATATACCTATTAATAGCAAGGTCACGCCGTGGGCGACGGCAGCAGATAGCTCGAGATCGAGACACGTCTAAACACCCTTCTATTGTACTGACGCATCGAAGCTAACAGCATATTCGAGATATTAGTTGCTCGGATATATAAGCCAACGCAGAAGGGCCCGCGGGACAGTCTTGATAGTAATATGAGTGGTGAACAGAAATAGTTGATTATATAAATATCGTGCAAATAAATAGCGTATAGTATTGAGAGTTTAAAAAATATTCTTAATGTTTAAGTTTTTATTAATAATTATTACTCTTAAATTGGTATTTATACTTGTTTATTCATTGTGTTAATTATTTTTACTATCTTTTTATAATTTATTATTAGTTCATTAAATTTGTTATATAAATATTCCTGTTTCAATTACTTTTACAGTTAACCCAAATAAATAAACGTTACACGATATTACCGGGACACCGAGACATGAACTTAAAACCGAGTCGTAGGGCATTCCTAGTTTAGATAGCAAATAAATTGTTTTGCCGATTAGTATTAAACTGAATAGAGCAGTGATAGAAACACATTTTACAGCGACATTATTTTGGGACTACATTTGGTCCGTTGTATCCCCATTTTTCTTTCCAGCGGCGTAGATATACACTAGGAATGCACATACAAAACGGAACGTAAGGAGGGTAAAACTATTCGCAGTTGAGCTCGGGAAATAATTACAAATGGTATAGAGATGAAGAAGCACAAAATAAAGGACTAAAGTTTCCTGTATCAGTAAAAATTCAAAGTGCTGTTGCCTAGTAGATTGATAAAACACACATGGTATATTGAGTATCAAAACGTTTAGGAGGAATACGCTTCTTTAACGCTATTGTTTTCTCCATGTTATCAATTGTATATTATTTGTATTACGAGTACACTACTTAAAAGAGGTTTGATAAGTATATTGTGAAAATAATTCTTTGGAGGGCCGCGAACAAATAAAACAGCTCCATCTTGGAAGCATTATTGTAGAATCATTCTTCTATCGATCGCGTAATTGTTGTTGATTTCCCGCCTTCTCGCCGCTTTGTTCCGGCGTATGCGGCGACGACGCACTTGGTTAACCGCCCCGCCTAATTTCATTTACATTCATTGTGGCCCAACATATCGATCAAATTTTTATTTCCAACTCATACATGAATCTAATTTTCTTAATTGAATATTGATTCAGCAAAATTCCCAATAAATATAAAGGGTCGGAAAATTAATTTAGGGGATATTAGAATGTTTTTAAACAAGAAATAACTTTAGCAAAATAGATTTCAACATTCATTAATCAATGTATGGAAGGCTTTATTTATAAATATGATATATCATTATATCTGTTTATTTTAATATATACGAGCATATACTGAACGCCACATATGTTATAAAGGACATTTCATATTTTAAGGGATGTTCACGAATTAAGGTCTTTATAAAATATTTTGACTAATTTATGTAGATAATTGATATCTGTCGGCTGTCCGTCCTTAGGTATGTGTGTACAAGTTCACGTGTACGGCAAGTTCAGGGGAACAAATTTTTATAAAAATTTATATTTACATTTCCCTCATTAATGATACGAGTTTGCAAACTTTTGGTGATAATTAATCAACCGAATGTGATAGTTTATTCCTGTCCAATCAGAATGCTTCATTTGATTCTTTTATCAGTTTTTTATAGTGTTTGAACTGTTGTCATTCGTGAAATAATCAAGCATATATAATTCGAGCGAAGAATTTAATCGGTTAAATTTATTCATAATTTCTGCGAAGTAACGACAACTTCAAAAAAACTAATATAATATTGGTGCGTATTTGAACAAGATTTAAGTCGGCTAATTTTTACAATATTGTGAGAGAAGACCTATTATGGTACAGTAGATGGATAAAAATCACTGGATTTCAGTCAGATTATAAAAGTTTCATTTCCTCTCCTGTCGGTAGGTCTTCCTCAGGGTATTATGGTACTCCATTCCGTATGGTGTCGGTTCTACTTTAGACAACATGTAATCGTACATGCTTGTGCTTATTACAGCCCAATCTCTAGAGGTTTGCACTGGCAGGGAAGAGGGTTAAGGAAAATTGGCACGAATTGCTGGCGACATGATGGCCCCAAAAGGCACTGCAGGGGTGTATAGTTGGAAGGAATCCAGTGCAAACAGATAAATACGTAAAATGCGAATATAATGAAATGATAAATGTAGCACAGTTCGTTTTTCCTACTGCAACAACTATACAGTACGTAAAATAGTGTTATATTAAAGAACAAATTTCGTAATTGTCATTTTACTTTGAGAGAAGGAAATTTGCGCGAATATTCCAGTTCCTTGGCCTAACAATTATTACTATTATGAAAATAGTTATTTCTACTATTTTTTATTTTGTGAAATTTTTATCCTTTTGTACAAAAAAATGTTATTTTAAAATTTGTTAATTTTAATATTACAAATATGAAATTCCTAACCAAAATTTCTATTCGTTTAAAATAATATATAATAATGATCTATATCACTATCCAATTAAGCTACAATCCACCTAAAAAAGGCAACTGAGAAAAGTATATTATTCACGAATTAAAATTTCATTACTTGATGATGTACATGATTTCCTGTTTAATTAAGAAATTTAAATGAATTTTTATTATCCTTATGTCCTATTTTCATTCTCTCAGTGCTACAGTACATAAAAAAAAATTTCATCATTTTATGATTTATATGATTATATTTCCCAATTGTCGTTAAATACCATTAGTTATTTTACTAGCATCTTATTATGTTTTTTTTTCAATATAAATGACCAGCAGATTTAGTGGTTTCCAACACAACGGTTTTTTTGTCTTATTAATTGTTGGAGACTCTGGAAATCAAAAACTATGTAGATCTTAACGAAAACTTGGTCATTATTTATAAATATAACTTTATAATGTTAACTATCCCGTTTAGAAAATCTTTTCAAATTTCAATAGTGCTAGTTATTATACAAGTAACAGATTCAACCTTTTTTGGAGTACTAGTTATTAATGTATACTTGAAATAAGAGTCATGGGACAGGGTATGACTCTGTTTCTTTGGTTGTAAACAAAAAATTAAAATCGTAAAAATAATTCTACATGTACAGTATATTTATTTTTTACATAATAATAATTAGAGAGCGGATTTGGTACAAACTTTCTATATCCATTTTGTTTCGATTTTGTGCTTGTTTACAAATTCTTTGTTTATTTTTAAGTTTTTCTTCATTTTTGGTATTTTTGTTCTATTTTAATTCTTTTTGTAAATATTGTTGTTATTGAATAATAATAATTAATTAAATTAATTAAATATTGTTAATGCAGCAAGAATATTGTATCAAATACTACAAATGTTGCCGCAGTCTTGATCCCACAGTAGTACAATAGTTCGATTTAACCTTAAGTCAACCGGAACTCAGGGGTTAAAAATTAAAAATGTATTTTTGTGATGTATTTCAGACTGTAATGTTAAGTGTTTTTGTAATTTTTGTTAATCATTGTTACTTGGAAATTAATTTATATATTTTTTTTTGTTTTTGTAATATTCGGAATTTTCAAAATGATTTAGGAACATTTTCGTGCTTTATTCAAATATTTGTCGTTTTCATGATTTTTTTAAAATGCCTGTATGAGTGAATGTTCGGTCGTTTTTATCACTTTTTTTATATTTTCTATGGTTTTTTTATCCGCTTTGTACTAATAATGATTATGTGTAACAATTTTCGCAAGTTTCAAATTCATTTCTATTTCTAATAGTGCTGGTTCTTGCGACTTAGTTTATAGCGGCAACCTTCCACACTGTTTCGTTATAGTATCCAATAATAATTTATTTCATTTTGAGAGATTTTATGCGAATGCGGGCCTGTGTATGTGACAGACTGAGACATGTCACGCGAATCCAGTCATGTGTCTAGGGCTCTGCCCCCTGCGAAAGTGTGAGGGTGCTCATCAACCCCTGTACATGTACAACATTGCAAATTCTATGCCGGATGCCCGGGCCAAATGTGTTGCTACCTACTGCAAAAATAAAAACCTATCAACTTTGTTTTCCTATACACTCATACGAGTATATAAGAGATTAATTTTACTATGCTCGTATCTATTTTTATAAAAGATATCTATAGTTATTTATGGTACAAGTGTGTTACATTACAGATAAGTTACGTGGGAAAAGTTTAGCTCACGAGGCCGTTAGGCCGAGTGTGGTATTTTTTCAAGTGACTTAGGTAATTAACACACGTGTGTCATACAACATTTTATCCAACATATTTTAATCATTGATATAAAATACATATAAGATTTTTGACAGATGGAATTTCGAAATGACAATTAGAAACAAAATAGTGTAGAGAAGGTTTTATAACGTAGTTACTATGATACGAACCAAAAAACAGTGAGCTAATATATTTAGCTCACTAGTGACTTATGACCTACTTTATTTATCTAAAAACAGCATACTTATATCGTTATAATTACACGGTGTTGGATAAAATATATAATAATATTGTTAAAGTTAAAGTTATATTGGATTATTTTTTATATTTATACGTCAATTATTTTAATTTTGTAGAGTCTTTGTAATAAGCCCTACAGTTGCTGTTGCTCATTAAATCTGCTTCTGCTTCACTTTACTGTTAGTTTCACTGTTATCGTAACGAACCAAAAATTTCGTGGTCGGTATTGTATCTCTACTATTTGTTTTAAAAATAAAAAAAATTGTATACAGTTATCTAAAAGTAAGTGTTATTATATTTTAAAAATTGGAACAAATTCTGGGTCTTTTTAGAAGATATCGTGAATACAGGAGTTAGAAAAAGATTACAAATTAAGGGAATTTATATTTTAACGACCAAATTTATATCAAAGATATTTTTGTTGAATTTCGTAAATTTTTATGGGTAGTTTACTGCATTTGTATATTTCATTGCTTTAAAACAATAAAAAATTGTAAATTGCGATAGCACATTATTATTAATTGTGAGTTTTACTATAAGGGAAACGTAGATACAGAGCTTTGTGCGAATCGACGGTGTATCTATTAGTGAAGATAGTTTATGAGGTGCGGATCAGAGTTGTGGCGTCGAGCTCTGAATGAATGCTTTGCATGCATGGTCCATGACGCAGGCGTTTCCGGGATGTGCGACGCGACGTCACGACGCCGGCGAAATTTCCTTCACGGGACGTTAGTAATTCATTTCTAATTGATATAAGGAACTCCTGTTCAGCGTTTAACGACCGCTAAATTGCTCTATTAAAAAAAAAAACAGCTAATATCAAATCAAACAAATTTTTTAAAAATAAAGACATACTAATCTTAGGTGTATTTCATTTATGTTAAAAGATCTTATACATGTACATAGTCAATCATCTTTTTACCTGTAAATCTTTGTTGTAAAAACCAGGTGTAAATAGTTTTATCAACTTCGGGATATGTACTTAATTTCAACGTTTTTCGTTTATTGATCAAAGATCTGGCTGTGGTGCTGGTACCATAGGATAGAATACTAGCCTTTTTTTTTTATTAAAATTGCACTGCACACTTAACTCAGTAACAGTCTATAATAATTATAATGAACAATAAACAGGAAACACAGCAGTTCTTAGAGAATATGAAATCTAAGGATTCCTTCAGGTAGCAAAATTGTAGAATAAGAGAATATGAAATCAAGGGATTCCCTTATATATATTTATATAACTATACCGCAGAAGTACATAGAACCTACTATGCAATTTATACCTACCTGATTTCTTATGAAAATATAGAATATTTTTTTTCTTCACAATTTTAATAGTATTAGTTATTTTGACTACACTGTAGTCATCATTAGTTACACAATGATACACAAATTACAAAATGATGCTAATTTATATCAATCAGGTAAATGGATTAACAAATTTTAGAACGGGATTGTCTAAAGGGGAGAGGTCGGTATTTAATAGCTTGTGTTTTTGTTTTTTCATCATGATAGCTTTTGATATTTTTAAATTTTGGTTACTGCAAACTTTTCCACATTTTACATATTTTATATCAAAATTGTACCTACTGTTATGGTTGTGTAGAGCTACAGCAGTATTATAAATGCTTTTACATTTCGTGTGGTAAATATGTTTTTTAAATCTAGATACAATTTTTTTCTTAGTTTTTCCTACATACATAAGTTTACAAATTTTACATTCTATATGTGTATCCCTAAACATTCTAATTTACTGGATTTTTATTGAATTGTTATTAGAATTGTGAAGAAAAGAAAAGAAATACTCTATATTATCATATTATTTCTTCACGTTAACTCAAATTTAATATTTGTTGATTTTTTATGAGGGACTACATTTTACTATGTTACGTTATGTTCTGCAAACCAAACCAATGAAAAATCATCATATAGTTGTTAACCAAAAACATACTGATGTAGTTCACATCATCAGTCCTTTTTTCCGTAGAATGGATATGACTCTGCAATGTGCATTATAGAGTTCTGTCGACAATGGATGTATTAAAATGAAATTCTTAAAAACGTGGAAACAATCCATGATTATACATCTCCACTTCCACTTTAATAATACGCTCGATACCTCGTGTGGCTGACGACTAAATCTCAGCAAAAAATAATCAAACAAGAAACTTATAAAGAAGCAACGCATGGGGACCTCATTGTCGACTAAATGAAAAAACTTTATAAAAAATTATAATACGAACCGTGCGAAGCAAAAATGAAACAAAGAAAAGGATGAGGGAGCAGAAAAAATTAACTTTATAAAATTTTACTGTTCAGATGTTAAAGTTAAAAAAAAAAAATTATGTAAAACAATGTATAACAATTATTTCAAATTTATCTTTGTTTCTCAATTAACCCCTTGTTGAGATTTCGATATATAGATCTATTTTGAAAAAATATCTGTATATTTTTACTTTCATTTTAGTGAATAAAGGCCAACGCGCAAAGTGCCTTGAAAAAAATGAAAGAACAATATTGTTGCTGTATACTTCTGTTTATATTGATGAGTCCCATTTGTCACAGCGACCTGTATCTTCTCCTCAAACTTTTAAAATCATCTTTCTTATGAACTATTAATAATTGCAATTTAAAAAATGGGTACTTAAAATACTTTTCTTGGTTTAATTATGTATAATAAATTAAAATTTGCATGTTGCATTTGTCATGTAATCTGCTCGTTTTACAGTTCTACCACAGTGTAAAGAATATAATCGGCAGCGAAACTTCGCTGATTTTTTTATAAATTACTTGGTGTGTAGAACATAAAATTTGGAGTGATTGCTTTAAGTCACTTGAATAGTACTTATGCAAAATATGTATTCATTAATTTTTTATTAATTGATGTGGATTTGTGTTAATGTTCGCATTTGACGAGCCAGTGATTTTGGGTTCGAATCCAGGATAAGATATGGATATTGTCTTTATTTGTAACTCATCAACGTTTATTTTATACAGTTTATCACTCGTGATTGATCTTTTACAATCATTAAATACGATCTACTAACTCTAACAGGTTATGGGCCCAGAAGCCACAAAAGTATAATCAGAATTGAAAATCAAAATTCACAAACTGGAAGGTGTAGAGAATTGGCTCAAGTGGAAGTGGCAAATGTTATTGTACTTCGAACAATGTGATCTAACTACTCAATACAGTCCGGTTTTAGAGTCAAGTTAAACTGAAGAAGATCAAATAAGATAAATATGACAATGCTAAAGCGGCAGCATTGATAGCTGGTGCAGTCAGTAAGTCAGTAATTGACTTAGTTAACACATACACATCAGCAGCAGATATCTGGAATAAGTTTCTGAGAGGCGTATACATTTTATCCTCCACACATGTTATATTGATCGACTTTGTATCTCTGAAACATTCATCTTTTTTCGTGTACATTTTTAATCCGCGAAAAAAATTATCATACAAACATTTCATCTTGCGCACATTTTATTATCCACAGATTTTATCTTCCATTTATTTTATGATCCATACATTTTATCACCGCCAACGTTTCATCTTTAAAACATAGTAATAATACCTTTCATTCCTTTTATTGTCCATGCAAATAACATACTTATAATTAGATAAAATATTCAATGTTAAATGTTTCGGAAGATAAAATGTGTGGAACATAAAATGAGTAGAAGATAAAATGTGTGGATGATAAAATGATTTGGAAGATAAAATGTGTGTAAGATAGCTTTTTTCGCGGATTAAAAGTGTGCACGATAAAAGGTGTGTAAGATTGAATGTGTGCAAGATACAATGTCGAGCAATATAACATGTGTGGAAGATAAAATGTATACGGGTCGTTTCTGAGTGTGTTTGAATAGAGCAGTGAACAGCATCTTAGTTTGCTAATGGAAGAATGTTTTTCTTCAACCAGAAATCCTACAGATGACATCGCAGCACATGTTCCCAAACTACAAAATGTGTTTGTAGATATGAATACAGAGCTTCGACGTCAAGGAGAAACCTGTCAAATGAAACAAATGAATTATTAATTAGTAGAATTATGTCCACTATTGTTTCTGTGTATCATGAATTCAGAAATGTATGAGAAGCAATGGAGCGAAAGATATGTACGCTGAATTCTTTAATACAAAAATTGCAGACAAAACCAGAATTTGACACATACCATGTCACTTCTGACAAGTACGTTAAAAAAACAAAATGCTTCAAATACCGCAAACTTGGACATATTAAGCAATACAGTAAAAGCAAATCAAAAGAAACAATAAATGAATGTAAATTATTACCCAAATTCATTTTTTGCGTTTAATAAAATTAATAGAATGGTATTCAGCGAGCGAATCTTACAAATATACGAGCTTGTGGAGAAGGAACGATAAGGACCGAGATGCATTTTGGGAAACAATGGATACCAAGTACATTACAGAATGGATGGTAAGTTTCTGATATTGGTAAACATTCGTTTTCGGTGCGTCATGCGGCTGAGTATGGATACACAATCGAATTCAGTAGGCAGCGAGTAGAATTCAAAAAAGAGACAAAGGTCGTGGCTACAGGTTCCTGGCCAAATAGAATGTACGTGATGAATATGCGGATCATCAAGCCGAAGATGGCAGCTGAAGTTAGACCGGCAACTTCATCAGAAACGTTGCAGCTATGCCACGAACGACTGGGTCATCAAGGTAAAAGTCATGTGCATACTATGCTTAAACGAATGGATATAGAAGTAGATTCACGAGGAAATGAATTCTGCAATGGATGCGCATTACGTACGTTGCACAGAAAAAAATTAGATTGAAAGATCGTTCCACAGTAGTAGGTGAGGAAATACACGCCGATGTCTTTGGTACTATGTCAATTCAGTCCATCAAATGTGCATGGTACTATGTATGCTTCCAAGACCATTATAGCAAATTTCACAGATTTTTCTATGTTTGTCACAACAATGAAGTTGTCATTTGCCTTAACCAATTGTCTGTGAAGCAGTAAGAAAAGTTCTTGCTTGTAGAGGCGCACATAGTATTATTTCTCCATACACAATACAAGAAAATGGTATGGTAGAGAGAAAAAACAGGACTTTTGTTAAATTGGGTCAAGCAATGCGTTCTGTGAGTAAACTACCAAAGTTTTTGTTTTGAATGGAAAAAGAAGTGGTATACAGGGTGTTCCATTTATGTGTGCCACCATTGCTTTCTCGAGAACTATAAGAGCTACGAGGTTGGTTAAATTAGCAAAGAATCACCAAAACATTCGAGCCTAAATTAAAATTAAACATAAATATTTATTATTAACTTTATAAATAGTGACAAATAGAAACTATGTACTAAATAATTGAAACTGACAGATAGCAGTTTTTGTTTTTTATACATAGCCTACTGAAAAATAAATAAAAAAATAGATTTATTTAAATTTCAAATGCATTTTTCTCAATATTTTTGTTATGTTAGCGTATGAAATGAATACATGATTGAATTTAGAAAAAATACTCTATCGAATAGACATTAAAGAAATATACTATCCTATTTAAGAAAATATAACTTTGTGTTGTAACTTGAGAGCCACTGGTTTAAAAAAATATTTTCTTCCCTAATCGGATGTCCCCCTTGGCCCTCTATAAAATTGTCCTATAGCATTTTATTGTACCTTTAATATATATATATATATATATATATATATATATATATATATATATATATATATATATATACGTAAAAAGATTATAAAGTCTCATGATGGATGTCGGCTTCAAACCTGAACAAGTATGTTGTAATTCAAATGAGAAGGTGGTAGTACAAGCGGAGGGAGAAAAACCAACTATACTGCAGAAAGAAGTTTGAAGAGACAAACAATGCAAAAGAAGTTGCAGAAGAAAGTGTGGAAGAAACGGAAAATATAGATACGACAACTCAAGTGAAACCAATAGCAACGCGTACATCTCAAGTAGAAGAACATTAATAACAACGCGTCGAACTAGCGAGCGATTGAAAAATAACCTATATGACTAACGAACGGTGAGTTTGCATTAGTGGAGGAGAAGACCTGGGATTTGGTGAAACCACCAACAGGGAAGAAGATCATTGACAATCGTTGAGATGGAACAGAACGGTATCGAGTAAAGCTCGTTACTAATGGCTATTCACAGAAGTTTGGTATCGACTACGAAGGAACATTCAGTACGGATGCTACGAAACTGCGTACAATTCTGGCTGTGACAGCGTTAAATCGTTTCAAACTACGACAGTTTGATGTCAAGACGGCGTTCTAGTATGGAACACTTTAGGAAGAAGTGTATTTTCGGCAATATGAATGCTTTGACGATGAAAGCGGCAGAGTTTGTAGGCTAAAGCGTAGTCTATATGGTTTAAAGCAGGCTCCACGTTGTTAGAATTAGACGTAATAAAAAAATAAAGTTTTCATACAAGATCCATGCCTTTTCATAAGGAAATGGAAAAACAAGATGATTATCATAGCAATATACGTGGATGATGGCATGGTAGCGGGCAGCGATGAAGATACATTCTTCAAAGCGCTGCAGAAGGAGTTCATAATCAGCACCGGTTCACTAGAAAACTTATAGAAATGCAAATAAATAAAAACAAAGATGGGACAATCATTGTCCATCAAGAGCGGTATGTAAACCAAATTTTAGAATAACTCAGTATCAACACCAAGCGATCAAAGTGAAGGCGAAACAGAATCATCATGTAAGATATCGGTTGCATATAAAGAAGCAATGGCTGCCTCATGCATTTAACTTGATCTGTTGAGAATCCAACAGAGGCAGATGGGCTAAAATTAAAAAGAATTGTAAAATAGGAACAAAAAAATTTGGCTTAATATATCGACCAGAAGGCAGACTACTAGAGACATTTAGTGATGTTGATTTGCAGGTGACTAAAGGACAAGACATTCAACTACATGAGTAGATGTAAAACTAGCAAATGTTTTAATTGTATGGAAAAGTCAACTTCAAAGAATGGTAACCTTATCTACGACAGAGACAGAGTTCGTGGCTGCATCAGAAGGTGCAAAGAAACTAATTTGGTTGGTACGTCTAGTGAAAAAATTAGCTAATGTTATTCGACCAATCTTATGTAGACAATGCAAGTGCTGTAAAATTAAGCAAAAATCCAGAATTTCATAAGTGGTCCAAACTTATTAGTGTTATATGGTATTTTGTCCGCGAAAAGTACCTAAATGGTGAGAAAAATATAGAACATATCAGAGGTGATAAACAATTAGATGATATTTATATTAAATAAATAAAACTTTTTGTACTTTATATCTACTACTGTTATGTTTTTGTTATTAGTTGATTTTTCTTTAAAATATATTCATAAAATTTATTGCTCGTTATTGATCTTTTACAATAATTAAATACAATCTACTAACTCTAACTCTTACAATATTGAAAATTGTGTTTTGTTTCCTTTTTACACAAAATTTCTAACTGACCGAATTTGGGTATAATTTTAATTTTATTTAAAAGTAAATGACAAACAAACTATTTTTTCAATATATGTAAGGTAACAGTTTTTTTAGCGTCAAAGAGGTGATAGGCTATCCCAAGCGGACACCAGTGAAAATGTTTTACCTCGCTAACACTGTAAATAAAGTCCCTAGATATACAAAGTACGACAATCATCTGCCATTTTTGTACAAAATAACCCGAGAAAATTAGAACATTATCTTTATTATCATTTTTATCTTATTACATTACTATGTTTACAGTTCAAAATACAACAATCAAGCCTTTCATCCAGGGGGGGGAGGGGTTATACCTTATATTTTGTTAATGACTAACGACATTATTGTTATTATAGCAACATAATATAAGAAAATATTTATATATAAAAATAATATAACTATATAACAGAGGGGGCGGAAATCCAAATCCCAAAAACAGTGTAACGACGCCACTGCTTTTTATCCTTATATTAATATGATAAAGAAAACTATATTGTTATACAAAATGTAAAAATTAATATATTATCGCTTTGTATCTATTACAGATATGTAATAAGAAAGCGTTATAAATATTATTATTATTTGTTATATAATTTTGATGTTTTGTTTAATGTTTTATCATATAATATAACATTTAAGAATAAATGATAAATAAGATTTAATTTGAATTTCCCGCTACAAATTGTGTCTCCCCTATATGCCGCAACTTGGAGAGAAACATGCCCGAACCCTAAAAGTGTTGCTATTGATTGTACTGCGTCCTACTGGATAGGCTATGACTTATGTGCATAATGGCGTTTTAATACTTATTTGAATTTTAAATGTCAACTACAGCGAACATTCATTTTTATATTATTATTACGAGAAATCGTAAATTGTAGTGGTTAATGATTGTTAGACCGTATTAATATTATGATTTATTTTGCCTACGATTGCAAAGTATCTTCGTGTTTTAAAAGATCCCGGTTTTAAAATATTTGGAAGAATGCAAACAGAAATTTTGACGAAATATTTAACTTAACTTAAATTTAAATCTAAACATTTAAAACAATGTAAATATTTAAAATATTTTTATTTTAACCTGGAATACGTATGTGCTGTTATTTCAGTCACTAGTTGATAAATTATAATTTGTAACATTTTTATTTTCATTTAAATATATAATATATTAAATTTTTCATGTTTAACTGTGTTAATAGTTATTTAAAATTAACATATATACATACGTAATTAAATGAAATTATATATTTATTTAAAATTTTAATTATTATTATGAGAAGCCATAGTGGTTAATTATAGTTTTATAATTTAAATAAAGGCGGTCACATATGATATTCGGACTGAACTGTAATGAGTTTCCAACAGGCTATTTTTGGTTTTGTCACAATATCCTTTTAATTTGTGAGTGAATAATGACGTTGACCACAACAGAGCACAAAGGGAATTAGGGACATCTCTTTACAAGCAAGCCATGCGCTTTGTCCTTCTGACACTGCTACTCTGATCACTCTTCTTTGCATCTCAATTCCAATAGAGAAAACTCGATTACGCTTCTACCAAATTTTGTCCAGGACGTATAGCATTGTGTATTTTTATTGGATTTCATTTATTCATTCTACGACAAGGCATTTCTAAGAGGAAACATGCTTTATGTATCAGAAGATTTAATAAAATAGAAAAAAGTGAATATACAATATTTGAATTTGAGTAAATACAAAAATAATTTATTTGTTGGTTACTACTTTCTCTTGATTCTATATACATAATGTACAAATTTGCAAACTTTTACTTTGCTTATGAAATGAAATTTAAGTAATCTTTAGAAGGATATTTCACCTTTTTTTTAATTCAATGTTTACAATTCATGTTAATATACCTATATATTTAAAAAAAAAAAAGTGAATTAATGGCATTTAGTGGTATTTATTATATATTATATTATACTATTAAATTCAGTTGTTAAAAATATTTAGATAGAAGTTAAGTTATATATATATATATATATATATATATATATATATATATATATATATATATATATACTACGTTGTACACCCAAAAACGGTAGTTAGAACTCATTGAAACAAGCAATTTTTCTTAGATCAAATTTTTGATTTGGAGCCCCAGTTCATATAGTTGTTGGCGTTCTTTTGTTTTTCGAAAAATCGTTATTACTCTCTTATTTTAAGGAATATTTAAAAAATACAAATACTTTCAGCATTTGCTTTCGGTTCTCTAAATCATTTGTATTTAGATTTGTTTTCTATTATATCAAATAACAAAATGGCGACCGATCAAAAATTTCAAAACAAGATATTTTAAAAACAAGTCGATCGATTTTTGTAAATAAAACATTTATAAAATACTTGAACTATCTTCTAACGGTTGAATAATTTAGATTTATAAAAAAGTATTTATGAATCTGTCTGACAAATTTATTATTTACCCTGAGCGGCTGTTTTTCATGCAAGCGCGATAAATACTGATGTATTATCACGACTAATATTAGCTCGAAGCATCATTACATTACTTTCACAATGAATACAAAATAAATAAACAAACGTCTAACAAGCTAATTAATAAGCGTTATGTTATTTCCTCATAAGTTATTAAAGGGATGAAGTCCCACTTGAGAATAAAATGAAGATCTTGTTTCTAGAACTGATTTCTAACAATTCATATATAATTAAATAATATTTACTTGAATATTGGGCTCGTAGCAACTGTAAAACAATAAAATATACGACAAATAATAAAAATAATATCACAACTTCCAGTTCGATATAAAAACTAAATGTAAAAATTTCATATATTAATTTTAATGTCAGTATGTAAATGTTGTCGTGCATTTTCTTAATGTTATATAATTTTATTTTATACTGTATCCCATTTGCACGTTTACAGGTACAGGAGGAATTTCAGTCTGGTAAATGTTAGGATCTGTAAAAAAAAACTACCATATCGTCAAAATTGATGGTTAGTGATATCGCACACTAATTATTTTCAAGAAAGGAAACGACAAATGCAATCTTTCATTCGAAAATTATAAAAACCGATGCAGTATGAAATAAAACGATGTATCTATATGTAATATGTTCATTAATAAATTTGTACGCCATTTGTTTCAAAATTCCATACTTCATCGTCTCGTTCTGAAACATTTTACTCATAACGTATAAATACTCATTTATTGGATTTGTGAGTACGTTTGTAAAATAAAAGGTTATTTTTATTATTTTACCTTGTTTATAAATATTTCTATATGAAAACTATTTAAAACTGTGTATACATATATACCAAAAAATATATATAAAATTTTGAATGAAGTAATAATAACAATTTAATAAACGACAAGCATTTTCTTTTTGCACCTGGGCATCCTGCAATTCAGAAACGGCCGTGGGTATCGTGTATCTGTTGAAAGTGCAAAGAGATAATCCAATATGTCGCCTGCGCCATCCATCACTCATACATCGCAGTCCACAAAGATGAACCATCTACGCATCCTTTGCAATGATGGATGAGTTTAAACCGCGAGAGAATGGAGATGATAGCCAAGTCTTACATATTCCGCCGATAAATTATGTATTTCTCGCACCATCACTTTTTTCAGTTTTCGTTTTGCCGAGAAATTAGACGAAGATTTGCAAAAAAAATCTCAAGAGATTGTTAAAAAGTTTTTTTTAAAATCGAAATAGAATTGATTATTCGTAGTTTATGAGAAAATAAATAATAAAAATTTGGGGAAAGGATATTATAACATCAGCGTGGTAGTATAGGAAAGATGTTAAATAGAATGGGAGCGAAATAGAGAGTCTACCTGTCTTCTTCCACGATCCTACCATGCTCTCTTCTCCAAAACATTAAATTGCTAATAACTATATTATTGCAAACTAATTTTTAGTTTTTATTTTTATAATGAGAAGCTATAATGGTTGGTTTTCATATTTTATGGCATATTGAAATTCGATTATCGTCACAAACTCCATTTCGTATGTTTTTCTGGTAATTTGTTAATGTTTAAAAAAACAATAATTCATAGGAGATTATTTTTAATTATTTTATTATACCTTAAATGTATAAATAGTTATTGGTTTACAAATTGACAATTATTTTTTAATTTATTTTGAAAACCTTTTTGCCAGTTAAACTAACAATTATTAATAAAATATTAAGGTTTATATTTGAAATTATTATTCTATTCATACGCAGTCGAATGATTGCATATCTCTTTACGCATTAATTTTTTGTATATCTATTTTCTGTAGTTTTTCTACGTATCTGTTTAAAATACTCAGGTTCTAAACTCAATATTCAGAGTTATGACTCGAATACCCGAACACAAGGATTTAAGAATGAACATGTAATATAAGCAATATAACAAGTAAAATTAATTTTACGTACTTTGTAGCCTTAGAAATTAGGTAAAAAATGACTTAAATAATCACAAAAATATTTAACCATTTATCTATTAAGTTGCGCTGTGTTGCTTTTTTATTATTATATTTTGTAATTGAACTGAACAATATTAGGTACATTAATTAATTATGAATTAAAAATATAAAAACAAAATAAAATTTCTTTATTATTTACCATCAATTGACAGAAAAACTGAAAACAACAGCGAAATTAGTAGTCGTCAGTAAAATGCAATCATTTATGATTTACAAATTAATACAATTAAAATTAGTGGCAGAAATTCACAAACATCAAACTTTTCGTTATTAATATTCAGTGAAGTTTAAGGTTAGGGCGAATGTGACCAATAAAATGAAAATCCTTTAAAATTATTCAATAAATACAGTGTACAAAGCAATGGATACTACAAAATAAGTGAAAACGTAAAGTATGCGCATGAGCAAATATAGTTTTGTAAATCACCATTAGATGGTTGTAAAGTAAATGTACTAATTATAGATAATGAATTTGAATATAATGCGAATGATGATTTTTGGCTTACGCTAACTAATAATTGTAGCTACTAATTTGAAGAATAATTTCGCTGTGAATATAGCAATACATATGCTAATTTTTGTTTTATTTCCATGACTAGTGCTATTCTTGGAGTGATTTACATACATTATTTTCATACCTAATTTCTGAGGTTACAAAGCCCATAAAATTATTTTTTCGCGCCTGCCTCCTATTATGACTAGTATTATAGAACCCAAAATCGTCCAGAAACTCTCTGTTTGCCGGCCTAGACCTATAGTGTATAAAATTTTAATTAGCAATAATATTTCTTTAATAAATTAAAGATGTCATCGGCGCAAAAAATCTTGTGTATCACACGTCCAGAAACTGTTTTGTGAGATGTCCATTATTTGCAGGTCTCGCTATCAGGTCAACCTGTCAAAATAAGCTCGATCTCGCAAAAGTTCAGTTTCTAGATTAGTGATTACAAATTACAATTGCTTATTAACTCAGATGCAAAATTTTAAGCTCTATTACTGTTATTTGAAGCTTTGTTACTTAATATGATTAGGAAAGCACGAAATTTCGAAAATATGATTTAAGATCTTAAATCCCTATATTCGAGTATTTGAGTCACGTAATAGCTATACTTCATAAAAAGCAAAATCGTAAATGAATCCGTGAAAATGATTTCACTTTATGGTTTAAAATAAAAGATTTCGAGTTCAATAAATTTCGGCAGACGTACGGCAAAAATTCAGGTTTTTTGTTCGGATCGGATTTAGTTCTAAGTTCTTAATTTAATTAAACAATTAATTACAATATATTCCCCGCATCTCTCAGTTTCGCAATATAAAATGTTATTTATTTACAGTTAGTGGTATGTCTTAAGAACTGCTGAAACTTGTTTCTCGATATTTCCTGCAGTCAAACTCCTTCTCGCGTTACAAGTATTAGAAAAGAAAATAAGTAGTACTCATTTTGGTACCAAAAGAAGAACATGTTTTAATTTTATATTTGACTTACATTTATTAGTGTCTATAAAAATAAATAATAAATTAATTCAATTTAATTAATCAAACTTGGAAAAAAACTTAAGCATGTAAAAGTTTCTTATGAAACACATTTACATATATTTTTAAAATTTTGATCTATGAGCTTCGTATTTTGTAAATCTCATAATAGATTTATTTATCAAAATTCGTTAAGTTTACGGAATAGATGCATAACAAAATTTGTTGGTATTGTAACGTTTACTTATTCGAAAGAAGTGTACAAATAATTGAAACATGAATATTTATATAACTAAGTTTTCAGCAAAAGAAGGCAAAATTGCAAAATACATTCTGGAAATCAGAGAGATAATTCTAATCGCATAATTAAATTATTATTATTCACACGGGCAACGGTGGTTCACTTATTTAGCGCGGTCCAACTCAAACTGATTGGAGATCAAATTCGGGTTCAAATCCTGTATTCGTCAACCTTTAATCAATTAAAAATACCGTTGTATCTGAGTAAAATTCACTATAAGTTGTTTATACCTTGCCTCGTTTATCCTGAATTAATCCATGTACTGGTATATAGTTCTTTATACAAAAAAGATATTAGTCTGAATTTTAGGTAATGATAATAATAATAATAATAAAATTCTGTATTGTTATATAGCTGGCCTTAGGTTGTTGAATTTTCATAGATCATGTCTCTATCTTACGAGTGTTGGGAGTGAGGACTAAAAATTAGTCTATAGACAAGTATAGTTGATATTGCTTATTATGGTAAAAGTAGCATTTGAATATAATATAAATTATGATATTGATTTTTGACTACACAATTATTACATATAGGTAAATATTATTATCTTAGTTGTATTTGTTCATACAATTTATCTCATTTCAAATATTAAAAATGACAGTTATCAGCTTGCTGAATAAATTAGTGTATTCAGCACTTAATTTCGTTATTTCAAATGATTTTGCACCTTCTGTTGTCTCGTGATATTTATACAGTCACCAAATATTAAATTTATTTTCGTTATATTGAGAAGTTTCTCCATTCCTTCATTTCATATGAAATTCGACGTGAGTATAACAATCTATTGTGAAAGAAGAAACTTGATCCATTTGTCAAATTTTAGCACTTATGTTCGACACCCCTTGTCAAAAGCTTTTGTTTGATACTACTATTCTCATGTTTCTGACAATTTTATGAAAAAAAAAACGATCGTTCTGTTAAATTATCAACATGGGTGTATATTGACTGAGAGGTAGTATTTTGACGTATGTTTTTAATGGGGTAAACTTGGTATAAGAAATTATTTTTGCTTTCCGTCTGAAGCAAGACAAAATATAGGTATATTTTTCTGGTGTTTTGAGGTTTTTCGAATCTAATTTTAATATTTTTACAATGATGTCAATTTTGTTATACGCCCATAGTTGAATTTTCGATTTTTTAAATAATATGAAAACGGGAATTTTAATCTAGGCATTTAAAATTTGGGATTAATCTCAAAAACCATAATATAATTGATTATAAGAATGGAGTATTCCATATAAAAAAAATGCTCTAAAAATTACAGTTTTCTCCGTAATGGGGCAGCAATATTTTTGCTATACAAAATACGGCGATAACATGTGCTGGTACGGGGCTGTGTTTTACGGAACGGTATGGAAATTTAACATTAATTGAAGGAAGTAAGTGTTTAAAAATTCTAATATCCAATTTACCATAAAGCTCTGAAGAATTAAGTACCTATAATCTCTATAATTCAAAATTTATTTTAATTTATATGTATATATTGATTAACAAGGGATCCTCACCTGTCTAATCGAAATTAATTTTCATTACCAAATGAAAAGTTCCCAAGCCAAATACTCTCGATCTTTCTCTTTTTCTTGATATATTTTGTCGGCCATATTGTATCCGCCATTTGAAAATTATAATTTTTAGATAATTCGTTCAAGTCATTAAAATATGTTGCTCAACGGGTGAAATACGTAAAATATAAACAAATTGAAAATTTTAAAATTACTTATCTCGAGAAAGAAAAAAATCGAAAATTTTTGGTTTTGAGACTTTTCATTAAATACCAAAAGATGTTAGAAGAAAATATTCTAGATTAATATCGATTGAACAGGTAGAGAGGTTTCGTTGTAAATAGTGTTTCATGGAATGAATGTGACATATTTATTTTCCACTCCATACAAAAATTCTCTTTTTCAATGTAATAAAACTGAAGAAAATATATAGAAATGCCGTTTTACATAATGACCAAAATGAACCCTCTGGAGGAAGCACTGCCTTTGAAGTTCAGAATTCACTTGTTCACGCTCGTCTGAATGCGAAAATATTCAGACAGTGAAAAGATTATAACACGCGGGCTTTCACAGGAAAAAATACTCTATTCATACCGGCTGCTTCTTTATAAATAGAATCGCACACGGAACCCTCAACAGTTTAAATCCTTTCAACGCTCATTCAGATTGAAATTTACAGGAAAAGCAGGTAACAGACAGGAATATTTTTTATATTAATTAAGAAAAATATGAAATAACCTAAAGATTCGTTCATTAAATTTAAATATATTTGCTAAAAAGTCCTTAAACGTTACTTAAATAATTCAAGTCAGTAATATTATATTACAAAAATTCTGTTCGGTATACTGAAGAACTGACTTCTATTTCGAGGTTAGTCAGTGCTGGATTAACGCAAAAGGTAACAAAGCAATTGCTTAGGGCACCCAACGGCTGGGGCCCCCGGCCCTCAAAAAATATAATTTTTAAGTTTACTATAAATTTATATTTGATTCATATTTTTAATCAGTTTATTGCCGAAATTAAATTTCTCAGCAAATTTATGAAAAATGTATAATGTTGAAAATGAAAATATAATTTTAAATAAGGAATTATCAAATCAGATTTATGTTTTTTGCTAATAGTAATGTCTGGCCTAATAATATTATAATGTAAAATAAGGTTTTCTAAAAGCGATTTTATCATAAAAATGAGCTCGAAATATGGGTCAAAGCTTTTAAAATGTTAGAATGCTTTTAGGATTTTTCGTCCTATTAGGTATGGGAGCATTGCAAGTCATATACATTATTTTTACATTTAAGTTGAAATCGTATTATTTTTTTTTACTTTCATAGATTTCAGAGAATGAAGCTTCAAAATGATAAGAAATGATTTAAGTGAAGCTCAAAAACGTGAACTCACGGAAGAAAAAAAAAGAAAGGAAATAAAAAACTTGTGGAAAAGTTACCTAAATTTCCAACCATATACTGTATATATATATATATATATATATATATATATATATATATATATATATATATACAGGGTGTCCCATTTAAGGTACGAATGCATTGGTATCTCGAGAACCGTAAGAGCTACGAGGTTGGTTAAATTAGACCAAAGTTGCCCCGTTAGGAGGCTATTTTAATAGTGTTTTGTTATTTGCGAAAAAATGCATAGGTCACTAGATATAGGGGAAAATGTAAATTTAGCGATTTTCTTTTTTTGCTTATAACTTTGTTATATGAAATAATACCAGATTCTGGTTTGCACTTTCTTAAGGCACTTTTGTATGGTGAATTTGCAGAAGTACTCAATTTATTTTTATATCTAACCATTTACGAGTTACTGATAGCAACTTTTGTTTTTCATATGGAGGTCATATTAAGCTATGGTATTTTTAAATAAATAAATAATAAATACTTTTATAATTAACAGAAAAATTAACAAAAATTATTATTTATACTAAATTTGCATTGAAAAAAGTAAATCAAAGGCTGCAGTGGAAGAAAATAACTATTTCATAACATATATTGCAACAAGTTTATTTAATTAAAGTTAAAAATACAAAAATAATTTGCAAAAACTTTACAATAAATTCAGTTAAATTCTTTCACAGCAGCCTTCGATTTACTTTTTTCTAACTAAATTTATTGTTAAGTTTTCGCAAATTATTTTTGTATTTTTAACTTTAATTAAATAAACTTGTTGCAATATATGTTATGCAATAGTTATTTTCTTCCACTGCAGCCTTTGATTTACTTTTTTCAATGCAATTTTAGTATAAATAACAATTTTTGTTAATTTTTCTGTTAATTATAAAAATAACTTATTACTGTTTTATATCATTGTAAAGCTAAAAAAAATCTCTATTTAAAAATACCATAGCTTAATATGACCTCCATATGAAAAATAAAAGTTGCTATCAGTAACTCGTAAATGGTTAGATATAAAAATAAATTGAGTACTTCTGCAAATTCACCATACAAAAGTGCCTTAAGAAAGTGCAAACCAGAATCTGGTATTATTTCATATAACAAAGTTATAAGCAAAAAAAGAAAATCGCTAAATTTACATTTTCCCATATATCTAGTGACTTATGCATTTTTTCGCAAATAACAAAACACTATTAAAATAGCCTCCTAACGGGGCAACTTTTGTCTAATTTAACCAACCTCGTAGCTCTTACGGTTCTCGAGATACCAATGCATTCGTACCTTAAATGGGACACCTGTATATATATATATATATATATATATATATATATATATATATATAAGGGGGGCTCCTAAATTATCCTCCCCGAAAGTAGTTAATCAGGCCCTAAGGTTGGTAATTGTGTACTGCGCGTAAAAATTATTTGTCTTTACTCACACCCCCGTCATAGTGCTTTAAAAAATACTCGGCTACCAGGTTAACCAATTACCCGTTTCATCAGCCTTCACGTTTTTTTAACATTTTTAAAAATGATAAATCGGTAAAAAGGATAACTGGTTAGTCAAAAAATCGATTATTCGACAATAATCGATTAACCAGCTAATCAGTAAAATTGATTTTCCGATTTTTAAGAAATTGCTTTGAATTATATATTAGTAGTAAACCATAGATATGCTACTAATAATCCCCATGGAAGCTTCTGTACCCAAGTGGGTATTCTGCTTTTCAAAATTCTTGACATTTTTTTTTTTATTTTTAAATATGAGAAATTGTATTCATACTTGCAAATCAAGTGAATTGTTAATTATTTGAACGATTTTAGTTACCAGCTTGTTTTAAGCTCGTCTTTTGACCGTTAATCAGTTTAATGAAGAATTGGTTATTGACGATTTTTTGGTTTTCATAATAAATAACAAATGTGTATAAGTTTTTATCTTGGCTTACAGAATTGTTATTTATAAAAATTGCCTTCTTATTATACTTGTCTGAGTTTTATATTTGTGCATTAGGAAGATTGTTAAGTATTATCTAATCATGTATCATTTTGCAATTGTGGTATGGTATATCATTTTGCAATTGTGATATTAGTCCTTTTGAATATGTTATAATTAGATAAAAAAAAATCATGTGCTTTATGGGCTTTAACATTTCTTAATATTTTTTCTCTTTCCATCTTGTAATATATTGTCATTTTTACAAGGTTTTAAATTTATATATTTTACTAATATACCTGACATAATTGATAAAGATGTTTTGAGAATATGGTCTTTTTTGAGATGCAGACTAAGATTTATAATTCATAATATATATGTATATAAACCAGTGTTGGAATAAAGTGCCATAATACCTACTATTCTTATGATACGTGATTATTCAAAGAACATAATTTTTATAATGTTATCATTCTAATTTATAGTTCAACATTATTATGCGTATGAAACATAAAAGTATAAGTAAATTATGATTATAATGTGGGGTATATAATTTGGAAGTAGTGCAAGATTTATTGTTTGTAGATATAATTTGAAGAAACATTTGGTGTTCTTTTATCTGTAGCAATAATTGATGTATTCGTTCCCTTTGATTCGTAACGAAGTCTTGTAACCTAATTCCTCAGGTTTCCCTGATTGTGCGATTCATGCGGTGTGTGCGAGGGGCGCGCGACGCAAGGCAGCGGAAGCCATTAGGACGTCGCGACGGCGTCGGGGTCTGCGCCCCCGAGGCCTTAATGGATTGCTTACAGTGCGAAAAGGAACCTTGCCATCAATGCTGACGCGCATGATGTATGCCGTGCAGTCTGCTGGTCACTAAACCCACTCCAATGTCAAACCACGGCCAACTAAATACTTCAAACTATATCACACTGTTTTTCCCAATGTTTTTCATGTACGGGTATTTTAAGATTATTTAAGTTGAGTTATTCTTATCCTCATAAGAAAAATAAAGTTTTTGTTTAATATATATTCAAATCTCTGGGGATGCGAGTAGATCAAAATGTAATAACATGTCACAACAAATTACTGATTGTAAGTAAACTAAAAACGCACATGAAAATATAGAGAACAAAAGGGTAGCGGTGGTTCATATGGGTTAGTGAATTAGCGTGCTTCCACTCGCTGAACGGAGTGTGAGATCTGTGATTCAAATCCCAATGATGCAAACTTTGAACCAAAAATAAATAAATACTGCTTTGTTCGAATAGTTCAGAACCCACTACAAGCTGCAAATCTTCTGTTCTGCTACTGGGGTTCGGTCTGTTGGACTGTAAAAATTAAAATAAATAAATGAATTATAAACTCTTCACACTCATTATCAAACATGTAACACTAATGTACCATAGAAACTAATTTTAAATCCGAAACACTGAGTTTAAGCAGTATTCTTATCTTGTATCGTCTGTAATGGAGAGACATGAACAATAGTCTCGTCTCTATTTTTCAAGATTCAAGACTGACTCTAATGTCGAATCTTAGGGTAACATTGTCGTTACACATAAACTGTGTAAAGAGGAGGACAATTTATCGATAATAAGAGTATTTTGTGGGTAACTACTTTTTCTTTAATATAAAATAAATATTTCAGGTTTTCCAAGTACTGATTTTTCTGAACTATGAGGACCAAGAAAAAAACATTTTTGACCTTTAAACTTTTACGTAAGGAAGAAATTAAGACTGAGATTGTGAAACGCTTTTCGAATGTTTTCGGCGATGATGCACAATGTGAAATGTTTTCGGCGATGTAGCAGAATCGAAAAGCAATATTTATCGATGAGTGAAGTTGTAACAAAAAGGGATAATTTCACTTAAAAATTAAAAATATTATGTAAACATATGAAAATCTTTATTCCCATTTCAAAATAAGCAGTTTCAGCATGATGAGAGCCTAAGTTGTTATAACAAAACCATAACAAAAACAAGTTATATTTGTGCGAAAAAAAAATTCGTTAGGTGAGAGTTATGACAAGAATATTTGGGCCAAGATAGTGATTACCGATGAGACATGGATTCCATATTATAATTTGGAAAGCAAAGATAAGTTCAATGAATGGTGGAAACCCTCAGAAAGAGTACCGAGTGGCTCGATTAACATCGTCGGTCGGATAGATGATGGTGATCGTGTTTTATAGCATCTCATTGAACATTATAGGGAAGAATTGTATAGTCAATCCATATTGCAGCACGACAACGCAAGGTCTCATTCTGCTCACCTTACTCCTCAAGTATTGGTCAATATGATATAAGTATTATTCACACACTCTCTCTCTAAACAACTGACATAGCGCCCCAGCATTGTATTTGTAGAATTCATCCCTTAAGAATGTAAAAAAAGGGTGTAATTCAGTGGGTTTGAAAACTCTTGTTAGTTATTTTAAAGAAAGTGTATAGACATATACATATATATAGTGGGCATAAGGTAAAAAAAATTGATTTCATTAATAATAACACTAGTTTAGTTATTTGTTGCAATTCATTTTTGTTATTGTAACTTTCAAACTTTACATGACGCCTGTTAAATTAGGTACTAAATTTAACAATCAAATTTTGATTACTGGGAGAGGTGTAAATGTTCGGGAGGGTTTTATAAAGAGTATAATTGTTGTTACGAATAGAAAGAGCGAAATGAGTGCAGTATAACAGTCCGTGATAACCTACAACAGAAACTAAAATAATTTTCATAATTTATAGGAAGAGAGTAAACCTACTACAAATTTTATTTGAATATCTATACGAGTAAATTATACTCTTGTTTCTTGAGTATTCGTAGAGTACTCGTTCGACCTATTTCCCATCTCAAAGTAATAAATGGAAGAAGAATTATGGAGTCGTACCCTCATACATCAAAGTAAGAGACACTTCTCTACAATTATTCAAGATAACAATTGTTACGTCAGCAAAAGTTTCTTACTTTCAAGTTTCATTTTAAATCGACAGCGAATACCTATACCGGATATGAACGTTATTTTGGGAACACAGAAAATTTATATTTTAAGAAAGAAACACATTTAATATAATTCAGAGGTTATTGTATTTTGATATCCTATTCTTCATAGAGGTGAACAAAAAACGAGTATCTAAATAGTTTATAAACGAGTCATTTATTCTACTCTACAGGGACATCTCGCTTAGTGCGTGCTCTAAAATGCTGCGCTAAATGAATCCGCGTTGAATGAGTCATTATTTTTATAGGAAAAGTAGTAATTCATTCCTACCAAATATTATTCAAATAATAAACATTTTATTATTTACCTAAAACTTACAGAAAATCATGAAAAGGTAAAAAATACAATTGAAAGAACACTAATTGTTTGCTTTAAACAAGAAAAACATATATTTAATAAAAAAGAAACAGTCAACTTAGTTGAACTTTTAAATAAATTCTAACCGCTTAATAGTGAATCAACCCATTCTAATTGAAAATTATTGTAACATTAAACGAGGTATGTATTTTTTTAGTACTTTTTCTACTGAGTTTGTAAATGAAATACTGTTATTAGTATAGTTAGCAACAGGCAGATCAGGTTTTGGTTAAAAATATCCGAAGTAATAACTTCTAAGTGTATATGTATGAATGATAATATTGCGGTGAACAATGGAATATCATCTAAGAAAATAAAAATTGGAGCACAATGTTACCAACAATTGGTTCATCTAAACAAACTTAAAAAAATGTAGTAATTTTATTTTACTTACTGAATTGAACTGCATATGAAAATATGAAAGTCACATACCTGTAACAAAAAGAAAATGTATTATTACAATTGTTATAAAAATTAAATGAATGTGTATTGACTATAAATTATTAACAATTAACAAACGTAAAAGCTTACTTTTAATATCTTACGATTATTTTTCATTACTGCGTGTGCCAGATCTGCTTGATCACAGACATCGATAATGATATATTTATACCTTCGTTTAGATCAACCTATTTATTGGCGCAGAGAGTGCTAATTTAAATAGAAATGTTTATATTGTTATAATTGTTGCTTATAGTTTTTTTTATAAAGTATTAACTACATTTCCAGGAATAATTTCGAGTTGTCGTCGTTGTTAACAATATTATGTGACAATTAAGAACTAAAATTAATAGTGTAATAAAGCATTTGGCAAAAACAATAGTTCTTTTAGGACAAACTCTTTGAACAATACCTATCTTGGCTTGCAAAATATCTCTCTAAGTGCTATTGCTCTAACGGATATTTTTGAACCTTCTGTGATCTTACTAATGTAAATCTAAATATTACATGTGTAAGTTATTGAAGCAGATTCTATATTAAATGTTTGTATCAAAAATAAAACGAATATAACATGAGATACAAAAATTAGAAAACAAGTGATAATTTAGGGAGCTGGGTAGAAGGAGTAGCCTAATTATTTACATAGGAGCCTACATAACACAAAACATTTTTGCTGTATGTAGATTTTTTTATAATGTAAATGTACACTGTTTTTATTTCCTTTCACATTTTTCAGCAAACCCCTCCACCCCAAGAAAGATGAGCTCTTAAGCTTCAGCTTGTTTAGCTTTTATGCGTTTTAAGGTTGTACATATATCTTAACGGTAGTTACTTGTAGCAATACTTAGTCGAATCGTTTATCATATCATATCATATGGTTAAGTTTAATTAAAACATAAAAACATAAGCAGTATTCAGCTAATTGAAGTACTGTTACATGAAGGCAACTGGACGTTAAGGGTATTAGAAATGTGGGTCGTTGTCTGGAGCGATGGGAAGGATGATGCATGAAGGTGTGAAAGTGGGCCGACGTTTCGATCATGGGCAAATTGAATGAAATAGTAATTTGGCGGCGTTGATTAGAATGAAAGGTTGGGATCGAAGTAGGCGGAGGAGATTGTTTCGCACTGGCACTCTCACCCTTTGCGAAATCAAACAGGAGGCTTTGATGTCTGCGTGGAGGGCCACTTACTTTTTCCCGTGTTGCGTTCCTTTCATTTCGCGAGTGAAATTGGCACTTGTGCGCCTACGGACACGCAAAGACGCTAATGCAGTGCGAGCCGAGTATCGCTTTTTAATTCTTCTCTGCTTCTTTTTCTCGTGTTTCTTTGTCACTGGCACTGGCTAATCATTACAGCAGAGGTACGCTTTGTCGCAGCGAACATCTATTTTTGCGCTGAGATTTTTAATTACTCTTCTTGAAATGATGAAAGTGAAGCCGCCTCTAATGGAAGTTAAAGGATCTCAGGACGTTTTGACATTCATCTCATTTAGCTACTTTTTGCCTATAGCTCTCGTATCCCAAACTATAAAATACCAGCACAAAGTAACTTGTATCATGTTGCACATTGTGTAACATAACATTAGAATCTGCGCCTCTTTAATTCATAGCTTCATGAAACAAATATCTTCATTACCTTTTCTTTTCAAATTTGTTATTATTATAATAATGGGAATAACTATCACAAATTCTCGTGTCCCAAACTCCTTTTTCATGTTTATTTACATTAACTACAAAATTCGAAATTAGATACTTTAGTTTTAAATGTAATTAATGCGTTAATATATTGTACAAATTCTGTAACAGTAGCATAAGGTGAGCGTTCTTTCAACTGCCTATCTAATATTAAATATGTATTACTTTTAACAATGTGGTAAAATCGCTTAACTAGCTATTATCAACAATCAACAGCAATACTATTATCAATTGTTTCTTAAAAAAAGTGATTTTTTTAATTACAGATGCTCGGTATATTTGGCACGATGGTTTGTGATTTTTAAATTTTTTTCGAATGCGTCGATTTTATTTTTATTATTATAATTATTATTACTTTTAGAATTAGTACTTTTAAAGTTATGTTTTTTTTAAATGTTTAATTAATGTTAAATATTTTTCCTTATATTAGGTTTTTATATACAGTATGTCCAATTTTAACAAATAAGAAATAAATGTGAATTGCGCCAGATATCTGATTGTGAACTGCAATTTTTGCAGCACTTATCGAGCATAACATTGTGTACGCCGAACTTATTCCGAAGGTACACGACGTCTATAGAATCGCGTAAAAAACGGTAGCAGAACACCTTAATTAGACTGCAATTTTTTGAATGTAACTGAGCGACTAAAGTATTCAGTGATCATTCGACTGATTATATTACATCTTAGCGCATTTGCGTTTAGAAGCCACAATATAATGTAAAATAAAGAAATAATTTGGTTATTTGATTTTTATATATACTTTAATAATGAACTTATATGATTAATTAATAATTGACATTTTTATTTAATATTTTTGGTGGTTCTGCATCTCACAGCAATTAAGGACGAGCCAAGACTGGTGTTTAGTATTTTGTGTTTCTGCCTTTCGGCTTGGTGTTTTTGGTTATCGGTTATTAGACGTCGGATTACATTATTTGCGTTGAAGATTATTTGCTTTCTATTTGGTGTGTTTGGTATCCATCGATCTATGTTTGGTTTTATTGAACACAATTTATTGTTCTCGTTTTGCCATTCGTCGAATCTTTGTTTTGTATTATTTAAGTTTTTTTGCGTATTTGATAAAAAACAATTTTGAGTTTTTAAACTTGTTAAAAAGTGCGCCAAAAATAAATTTGCATGTAGCGTCGTAATGTCTAGCAGCAACTTTGCTTACCACCCACAAATTGTTGATTTGATAGGTTTGAAATGACGTGCATCTGTTATTGCAGTTCATTGTTGTTGATAAGTAAACATTATATACGAGTATTGTATTTTTATTATCAGTTTTGATTGGATGTTTATGGTTTCCGAGTTATGTGTGTTTAAGATTTCGCCGGCATGCTTTCCGACTGTCTTGTTTCCTGACATACAAACATGACTTCAAATCAAGGGCATGCGTTAGATTTTAAATTTGGGTAAACAAAATAAACGCAAACTTATAAACAAACAAAAAATTAATGATCTGAAAATAACTTCAATTCTTATGTTTTTTTTTTAATGAATGATAATTGGGTTATTTTAAATAAATTTACCTGAAAATGATTTGTTGTTTACTTACGTTTCGCTTAAGTCACTTGATTCAAAATCAAACTGAAGATAAGTCTTTCTTTAGACATGATTAATTCTTTTTTCTTCAAATGACACAGAAGTGACTTTTTTGTGACGTGATTGGCAGGTTTGAAGTTTAATTTCTATTTCGGCGGAGTAGAGATTTTTACTTTTACGCTGCCGGAGTAAAAGTAAAATAAATAAGTATACATAGAAACTATATAAAATCAGCCAATTAGAAATAATTTGTACAATAGAAACCTGCGTAATATCGCCCTAAATGCCTCATAAAATTAGATAACCTAAAAAAAAGCTACTAAAACCCATCAAAAAATGATCAATTTAAATTGATAACCTACAAATTGAACGTCAAGCAGAATTTTTTTTAAATGTTTGTGTTTGAAGGAAAAATAGAAAGTGTCATTCAGAGTAAAAGTATTTTTGTGTGCCTCGCATGTAATTGTCCGTCTCGCTTCGTTCGTTATGCTAACTTCAACACTCACCACACAAAGCGTTACTTTTAATCTTAATAACACAACATACTAATATTTTCGAAAAATGTATTAAAAAAATTAAATTTAACAAATATTTCAATATAGGATTTTCACAAATTATCTTGTTTTATTGATTCCATTTCGAATAATATAATATTAGTAGCACTTCGGTACAGTTGCGTTTGTCCTTCACAATCAGAGATTTTTCTGCTTATAGCCAATGACGGATTATCAATTGGGCGCAAGTGCGTGCTTGGGATCACAGAATTTTAGGGCCTTAGAATTTCAGAAGTAAATTAAAAATTTAATTAAATTATGTAAACGAACTTTTCCTACTGTTAGGTATCTACACAAACAGATATTTTTTTTGTCTGCGACAAATACTCAGATTTGTTTTTTTTTTAATTTATCATCGATATCAAAACAAATTCAATTGAAATTGAGAACGATACTAAATTACTAAAAGAAAGGAGATTAAAAAAAGAAGAAAACTGCCGCTGGAGAAAATAAGAATGAGGCACATTATAAAACTAAATTTGATGATAAACGTACGAAATACTATCTGCGTCATACTCATATCTGAAATATAAAGAAAAGTGCCATTTACATTTCATAAATATGAAACTTTTTTATAGAACAAAATAGTATATTGTGTTATTAAGAGTAAAAGTGATACTTTGTGTGGCGAGCATGGAAGTTTGCACGACGAGCGAAGCGAGTCGGACAATTGCATGCAAGGCACACAAAGACACTTTTACTCTGAATAACACATGCTATTTTTTCTTCAAACTTAGAAATTTAAAAAAATTAACTACTATTTGACGTTTAATATGTATGTTACCTGTCAGTTATTCATAATTTTTAGTAACTTTATTCTTAGGTTATCTAGTTTCTATAGTGACATTTAGGCCGATATTACAGATTTCTATTGTACAAGTTACTTCTTATTGGCTGATTCTACATACGGAGGCGACAATACTACATACGGCGGCGACAATACTACATACGGCGGCGACAATATTATACGGCGGCTAGAATAAAAAATTATATTACGGAGGCATAGAAATTAAACTTCAATCTTGTCAATCACGTCACAGAAGATGTCACTTTTATGACGTTTGAAGAAAAACTAATAAATTAGAAGTTCCTATATTTTACTATTTTACTTGTACATAAGTTTATTATAAATTTGAAACTAACTAATGCTGTATTTAATTAATATGTGGACAGAATAATTGCGAAATGCCATAAAGATATTGACATTAGATATTTTAAAAATGAAATTCTTAATTTCATTACATACAATTGCGAGTTTGCAATTTACATTTCCAAAATGTAGAAATCATTCTTAAGATTTTTCTTACATTGCCTATTTGTAACGCCAGTAGCGAACGATTTTTCCTGTTTTAAATCCCGTGAAAAATGATTTGCGAACTCGTCAATGCATTTACATTTATGAAATTTATCAATAATCAATGGTGTTTACATAAGGTATAACTCCATATATGCCGTACACAGCAGGAATTTTTTTGGTATAATACGTGTACTGATAAACCAAAACCAATACACCTCCCTGCTCCCTCCTCAAGACAAAAGTAACAATAGGAATTTAGGTACAAACTGGCTCACCGGTAGTATATCCTCAAAATACTAAGTACAGGCGAGTCATCGAAAAACCCGTCTTCGATATCTCCGTTGTCGTTAGAAATACAGCATATATTTATTAACCGAATTTATACTCAAGGAGCATAAACATAAAATTATTTTCACATATATAGGGTGTTGCATTACGGCTTGGCGAAATTTTTTTGCCTTTTTTTAAATGGAACACCTATACCTATATTTTTACATTTTTTAATTGTATTTTAGTCTCCTATACGGATATATGAATTTTGTTTTAGTTATTCCGTTTATTCTCTAAAAAAGACCAAATACAGGCATTGACGTATTGAAGTTACTTTACTAGTAAAAATTAAGATTTTGTTTTTCTGTACAACTGTAACTATACTTTTTGTTATCACATATATTTTTTAAATGTAATTATACAGGGTGTTCAATAAAGTGAATCAAATTTACTTACCTAATTTGAAATGACTGTAACTCGTAATTTTCAAATGGAACATTCTATATTTCAGTTGGATGTCTTTTTGTATTATCTTTATATGTTATTAAGGATATCTTATGTCTAAAAAAAACAATTTCGGAGATTTTCACGATTTCAAATAATAAGATGAAAATAAATAGTATTTATTGGAACTCATGGGTAAGATTACCCGGACTGAACGCTACTGGTTGGTACCCAGAACAAATCAACTGAGATGTTCGCAGTAGCTAATTCACACACTTAGTCAGCAACTGCTTGGTAAATGTTATAATAGAAATTTTCGTATACATTTTGAAGAAAATGTGAGTTATTTAATCGAGACATTATTTCATTCAGAGCTGCTACAATAGGGTCATTTCAAAAAATATGTATTTCGATTTTTTTACATATATGGAATCTGCGACACTTACTAAGCATATTGCAATATAATGTACGCCGAAATATAATACTTCATAACTTTGTTGTAAGATATTCGCGCTTCGAATTTCGTGACGTCACGAATCAAAAACTCACACAAAGATATATCTCAAACATACACGTACACCTAGGCGCTACAAGTTGAACGTCAGTGTAAAGCACGAAGTATAATTTTATACTTCGTGATGTAAAGTAACCTAAAATTTACATAGTTGTCAGAGGAATAGTACGCAGGTGTTTGTTTTGTTTGTATTAGCGTAGAACTACAGGTTTGTAAGCGTGAAATATAATTGAAATTACATCACAGTGCAATATATTTATATATTTAGGTAAAGCTTGGTCAACGAAGTTTACATTTCGTCCGCAAGAGTGAGCTGATCATTCTGATTCGTGACGTATTAGCAAATGGCATCTTCTTGAGATTTTAAATCAAAGCCTATTTTCAAAAAATTATATCTATAAAACAATGTACCCAAATGACATGAAATAGTTATTTACATGCGAGGTGGGAAATGTTTCATTTCAGCCGAGGGCTTATATATATTACCGAGAGGCGAAGCCTCGAGTTGAGATATAGCGCGAGGCGAAATGAAACTACCACCGAGGTATGTATACTATTTTATTCACAATCATACAAAGCAGACGTACAATTAATTGTTATATAAGGTACAGTATTTTTTGACAACTATTATAATTTGTTTTAACCTATTTTATTGTAGAGATTTATGACAATGTACTAGGCAACCTCTACATAAATACTTCCAACCCAAGAGATGGAAGTGCAATTTGTTACTTCAAACCCAAGAGATTTGTCAATACAGTTAGGAATGACTAACTTCCAAACCACCAAAAAGTTAGGAATCGGCATATTACTATAATGATTGTGAATAAATATTATTTACATATATTGCAGACGGTAGACTTTCAGGAAAAAAATAAAACAGAAAATGTGAAATGACCCTATTGTTGAAATTTTAGCAATAAATATGCTGCATTGATCCCGTTAGCGAAAAATGGAATTTTGTAATTGTTGAATAATTTGGGAATCGCTAATTTTGCAAACCATCACATCATAATTTTAATTTCATTTAAAGTATATTACTATATGTATACTATTTCATTGTTGTGGTGGGGAGGAAGGTCCATAAAATTTATAGCACTGAGATCAGGACCTAAAGTTTCTCTCGTAGTCATGCCTAGGCAGCGCCGGATCAAGGTTTTTGTTTGTACGTATTTCTATGCATCGTTTGTAACTGACAAACGACAAGAGATAATTAATACATTTATAAACGTATCTACACATTTTTTTTACAAGGATCTCCATAATTGCATAATTATCCCTGTCCTATTATCACCATTACTTGATATGATATTGATCATCTCTTACTACAGTTGCAGCAGAAGACGGTTTTTGAAAAATATTTTTCCTGCTTCTTTAAGAGTGTTTCTCATTTTGACTTGAAAACAAATTTTGCCGTCCTAGGCCTGGGCCTTCGAAGCCTAGACGTTAATCCGGGATTGTGCCTAGGTCAGTATCTGTACATTCCTATAAGAGGTCTCGAACACCTAAGGTACTTGTTTCGTGACAAGTTTTATTTGCATTTTAATTGTATAGACTTCAGCCTACAGCCTGTGCAATTCAGGTCTGAAATATAATTATTAATAAAGATATGTTGTAAATTCGGAACTTTTGGATATAAATGATAAATATTATAATAACAATAATAGACTTAAAAACGTTATCAATAAAATTGTAATTCTCAAGCATATTAAAAATAATCATAACTACTTAAAATATCTAATAAAATTTCTTTATCTACTCATATAATTATCTTTATGTTATCAGTCCAATTTTTAAAACGTTCAACTACTTTACATTGAAAAATACGTGTAGTACACCAATTACAACATAGATTCAAGTACATCAAATAAATTAATATTTTTTTGTTGTTAAATTGGTTTCTCTTCATATTTTCCCTGGTTAATAACAACATTTTTAGCTTACAAATTGTTTTTGTAAAGTTTATAATTATAATAATTAAGACTTAATTTTAGAAAATTAATTGATCACACTTGAATTTGAGTCTAAATTGTAAAGCATCTTACTAGAAATGGGAAGGTCCTGGCTTTAAATCTCAAAGAGGATAATTAATTTTTCAAAAATTAGATCTTCATTTTTTCTATTATTTTAAAAAACTACCAGATTACACATTTATCTCAAATTACTATTATTTCAGACACAATATTAAAGACAGGTTTGTGTTATTTAGGCAGAAAATATCAAATAGAAATGCACGGGTAGAAAAATTTACTCTAGTAAATCATTAATGTCAGTGAGAATGGAATTACAAAAAGTATGTACCTGTAACTCTTATTTTGCGGTCAAAAATAAATTAAATTAATTACCGATGCCCATTACTTATATTCTCTTGTCGTTATGTTTATTAGTTACAATATCGATGTATTTTTATTACCTACTTAAAGTAAATAGTTAATAACATATCTAAGTTATATAGGATGTAGTTTTTTTTATTTCCTTAGTTGTATTTTTGAAATATAAAAAATATCATATAAATTTACAAAACTTCAATTACATTTTTTTACTACTAGCCTAAAAATCCATGATAATTTATATTTATTAGATATAAGAAATTATTTTTCACTACCAATTATATGGTATTCACGGTAATCTAATGATCAATAATAAATTATTATTGACCAACAATGCAAATAGTAATTTTTAAAAAAAACTCAAGCCTCCAAATCCAAATATTATTTGATGACATGTAACATGTAAATTATGGATTAAATTAAATTTAAATTTGCTATCTAATTTAAACAAGTAAACCAAAAAACAATCAAAAGTGAGGTTAACAAACTAAAATGTCAGATATAAAAATAAATTCAGTCTACTTATTTTTTGTAAGAATTAAGAGCCTACTTATTTTTTGTGAAAATTAAGAAACTAGTATATATTCTTTTCAAAATCTTTATTATTATCAACATAAATTTGTTTAAGTAGGATTTAAGTGCTAGTAGTACCAAGGTAATGACTCGAATTCTTGAGCACAGGGTATTAACATATTTATAATATCATATTTTCGTAATTTCCTGCTTCCCTAATTATTGTAGTTAAAATGGCTTTAAATAAAAGTTATAGAACATAAAATTCTGCATTGGAATCAATAAGGAAAATTAATTTTATGTGATTTGTAACCTCAGAAATTAAACTGGATTTATAATGACGAAATGCAAGAGAATACAATGCTAGTAAAGTATGAAGTAAACCAAAGTACACTAGGTCATTTATATTAAAATCACATATTCTTACTGCCAACCAATCATATGGTGTGTCACATTTTTGACAATTGTCGTTCAACTTTGATATTTTGGAAAAATTAAATACAAGAATGAAATCATTTATAACTCTCCAACTAGTTTCGGCCTCTTCAGGGAATGTAACTAGTTAGATCAGTAATAAACGCTTTAATTCTGACTATAATCCAGAAAACTTTATTTTCCCATCTCCATCCTAGTCAAGAAATTGTAACTTTATTCATTTTGACATTTTATTTCAATTTGACATATGTTAATCATACAAAGTTTGTAATGATTTATTATAATTATTTCATTAATTTCAATTAATTGAATTAAATTTCTATTCATTTCAAAATTTAATTAACTGTAATTTCGTACAATGCAGTTAACAGATAACATAACCTCAAAATAATGTCCAAAATCCTGATTGGTCTGCCGTAAAGGATTGCAGGTAACGCAACGTGGAAAGTTAACCAGCTCTTACATTGCGTCCTATACGTTACTGTAAACCAGACATGTGCAACTTAGTCAAGACCGCGGTCCGGAAAGTGAATATCATATGTTCTTGCGGGCCGGACCTAAATTATGGTTTACAAAGGACAAAACAAAAAAAATTATTTAAAAAAAATGGTAATATAAACAATTGTGAGACAGGATTGTTGTAATAAAAAATAACTCTATATATGTAGGTATAGTTATTAGAATTTTAGGCCCGTATTATAAACGCACTTTTATAATAATATTAATATTATTATTAAATGAAATTATTAAATAATTCCTGTCTTACACAGAATGAATACAATACAAATCTCATATATGTATTTTTTGAACAAGAACTATGCTGATGATATTTTTATATATAATTAGCAGCAAAATATAGAACGGTATTGAATGCCAGATAAATAAATGTTTTCGGGGGCCGGATTTAATAAGATTTGAAAAATGTTCCGCGGGCCGGATAAAATCAAGTCGGGGGCCGGATCCGGCCCGCGGGCCGTATGATGCACATGGCTGCTGTAAACTTTACTTCAATATAAAGCATCTGTTGCTCAAAAATAAAGTTCCATTTTTTACGTTACCTATTGCGTTCCCGTTATCTCTTATATTATTATAAATCCAGCTTTAGGTATGAAAATGGCTTAAGTCACCCCAGAAATAGCGGTAGCCATGGAATTGAAACAAAAATTAACAAGTGTTTATATTATATATTATATTTTTGCTTGATAATCCAAACATAATAATAATAAATAACAAAATAAAATAACAATTATAAGCTAGGCGGTACTGACAATTTTCACAAATAATCGGATAGTGCATCAAAATCATATCAAATCTTGTATTATAATCTCTAGAACGCGGAAAAAATATATTATTATCTCAATGCCTTGCTACTGCCCTATAAAGGGCGTCATCTATATTAAAAAAAATCGAGGCAAATAAATGATTTAAAAATAACAAGCATTATTATTTTTATCAAAGTTTAATTTTTTTTAGTTACCAAAAAATTAAACAATTAGACCCAACTAAGTAATCGGGTAATGGATAAAATTTATTAAAATGTTATAAAACGGCTTCATCCTTGTTAAAGGTGTTAAAATGAACGCCAATGTTGTTCTCACAGCATCCAACCATGCTGTTTCGAAGAGCATGAAAAGGCTGCTAGGGTAGTGTTCAACATCGACCGGCACGGACCAGTTAGCTTATTTAAAATTTATTTGTTTATATTTATTTCATAAAAATCAATATACGAGTATTTATATTTATTAGAAAAGACGGATTTTTAACTTTTAAAACGTACATAATTTTTTTCGGATGCCGTCAGAGGCATAACAGCAATGCTTAATCCGACAGTTAAGAAATTTATATTATCACACATCCTTCAACTTGCGTTTGGCTGAATGCCTATTATTTTCTTATCACTTATTATCGATCACTTTTTAAAATATTTTAACATAAGTTAAAAAGAAAAGCAGCAGCTCAGCCATCAGATAACCACATATTATTTAATAGAAACTCAATCATTTATCAATTGCAGACATTTCGACATGAAATAGTTTTCGCAAGACAGTTTTTTCACTTTTTATGTATTATTTACATAATATATATATATATATATATATATATATATATATATATATATATATATATATATCTATATATAATATAATTTTTTAGTGCAACTCAATCTGTCTGGTATTTTTATATGATTTAATTAGGTAATTATTTATCAATGGCGCGTGCACAAGTGTTATTTTAACCGGATATATTTTTTATGTGTTATGATTTTGTTAGTATCAGTATTTATTATTGATCATTGTGTGCCTTTTCAATAACAGTAATTTTTGTTTTATAACTTTCTTTTTTTCTCTAATCCGTATTATGAATCCCATTTTACGCTTTTTCGTACTTCATTGTTATTATTTAATTGCGCTTGATTTCTCTTTTATTTTACGACATAGAATTCTATTTATTATGAATCTTAATTATGCAAACAAACCTTGACATTTAAATCACACGTATTATCTATGCACTTGTCCAAAATTTCGTCTTTAGTAAAACTTAATAACATATTTTTAATTCTGTTTAGTTTCAAATATCTCTATAATTTAGCAACCATGAAGATAGAGATTTATAAACAGGGATACATTATTTTCAATTTTCTAACCGCTGATCATATTTCATCATAAAATGTTCGATGCCCTCACATTTTTCCTGATTTCTTTCGTATGAAAAAAGAAAGCATTTTATGTGATCCTGTGCAGTTTAATATGTGGAAAATATTTTCCGAACTTTGATCCAAATTTATTTAATTACTAAAGTTCAATGACTGACAATGTGATTTTTACATTTTTACGATTGATATCTGTGGTTGTATGTAAACGTGTGTTCAGGTACACAAGATAACTTAATTTCTATAAAACAAAAATATTTCCTAGTTAAATACCATTTTTAAAAATTTCGAAAACATTTTTTTGGAAAAAAAATTATTAGTTTTATTCATCATTTAGATTATGCAATTACATTTCAAAATTGATGAGTAATTCACATGGTTAAAAAAATTAACAAATTTTGTTGTTAAATTTGCCGTCATAATAGATAAGATGTGAAATAGGTAGTGTTTTTATAGTAAAATACAAAGAGATGAAAAATACGTACCTGCAAGGTGAAATAAATTAAATTAATATCTAATCGCTAAAAAGGGTATCAATATCGAAATTTTATATTATAATTTCTTAGTTTCTTAGATAGTTTATTTATTAAATTTGGAATATACTGCAAATAATGTCTTCCGGAGGTAGAATCGAAGATTTTAGAATCACAATATATTTTTTTAATTTTTACATATGATCGCTTTCTTTTTCTTTTTATATATTCTATCAACAATCATTGGATCATGTCCATTTTCGCTCCAATATTTTTAATAGTTTTAATTTCTGAATAATAATATAAGAATAAGAAACCTTCAAATTATAACAAAAACTATTAGTAGCAATAAATGTAAATTGGGAAAAATATTATCAAATAATAAAGAAAAATCTAATAAATTAGATCAAAATGGGGTTGAATGTAATGATTGTGATTGTGACTTCATTTACATTGGGCAAACCAGCAGAGGTTTTAAATGTAGAATAAAAGAACACTTAGTTTCAATTAGAAAATAAAAGTCCTCTACGGGTTTTGCGGAATTTTAATGGGGATTTTAAAATTCTACATATAGCGGATAAAGGAGGTAGATTGAATATTTTAGAAATGTTATAGATTAGGAAAGCAATGAACCTTAATAAAAATATTGTTAATGACCCGATAGAAGTAAGTAATTCCCCACTATTAAATTTGTCATCCAAGATCTATATAACTGACTTTTAATGTTTACTTGTAGAGTCTGATGATGATTGCAAAGTCGAAACGTCGTTAGTTATTTTAATAAATAACTGTGGACCTTCAATTATTATTAATTAAATAATAGATACTATTATATGTAAATATTCTATTTACAATTAATAGTATCTATTATTATTAAACGTTTGTGGTGTGAAATTTTGAACTTTTTATTAAAATTATATTTTGGCGCAAATATACAATTACTTTTAATGTGCTTAAGAAACTATATGAATTAATATGCATATATTTTTATAGCTTTTATAATTGTACAATTCGTAAATTATTTGTTTCACCTATAAGAAAGAATAAATCGTTTATTTAATTTCAAATTAGAAGAATTTAATAATTTTAAATGTAGTTTAGTTATTTAAATTTTATTTCATAGTTATTTTTTCAAATACTTTGCGAAAGCAAAACATATAGGGTGGGGGGAGCAAAAAAGCGTTTTCCTCCGTCTCCCTTTTTTCAAGCACTATGCGTGAAAATTCACATCTCTACATTTTAACATATTAAAATGCATAATAGGTACATAGTTTCTCTTTTCACATTTACTAATACACTGTATGTATCTGTTATTTTTGGAACGAATGTATTTTACAAATCAAACCTCCATTCGATCGGAGTTATAATTAGTGTAATCTCCCCAGTGTTTATCTAGTTTTAGTACAATGCTCCTTACATACACTACCAATACTAAACACATGGGCATATCTACAATCTACAAATAACCATATCTGTCAGACAGAACCAGAAGCCGAGCCTATCTCTCTCCCTCCAATACCGATACGATTAATCTGTTCTTTTCCAGAAAACAAACATCACTATCACTAATCCCAGATAAAGATAGTATACCCGCGATCACATTTTGTATCACATTGTTGATTTGTAGCACTATATTCTTCAAAAATGAAACCAACTTATTCGTAAGAAAACAGAGGCGTGGGCATTTGGTGTGAGGGATAAACGTAGAAGGAATGGAGTGATGAAATGTTTGGAAATGTAATATGCGTATTTGTAACAGTGATGTAGATACGGTTGAGAGCACGGCGAACTGACAAGTGAAGTGAGTAGCTGGGAGGCGCGGATTTTATCAGTAGATAAGCGTCCCTCGCGTCGCGACGCAATCAGTGCCATTCAAAATGTTGGGCAAAGGAATCGTAGACATTCCTTATAAGTAAAGAAAACAGTAATTATTTTAAATTTGTGAAATACATAGTTCGCAACTTAACTGATGTCTATTACATAGAACTAAACTGACAAATAAAACAACATAATATGGTCACGGTCATGAGGTGAAACGAGACGAGACTTCAGACCTCATTAGGTATCATGTAAGTTTCGAGAAACTTGGTCTCATTTAGGTCAAAATTATCTTCGTCTCGTGCCGGCCTCGAGTCTTGTAATTCAAAAACACTGCGATTAAAGGAAGTAAAAAATTTGATGTTGCACCCACATGACTTCCTTGTAAAAGAAATGCGCAATGGGGGACTCATAGCTCAATGAAATTTACAGAAATTAGTTTAAAAAATAGAAAGAATATGCAAATTAATGAATATTAATAAATAAATAAAATGATATAATTCAAATACTTTCGAAATACGTGGGCTTTTTTGTTATACCATGACATCACCTATATCAATTGCACCAATATTTTGATTGGATATATATATATATATATATATATATATATATATATATATATATATATATATATATATACGAGGGGGTATTGATATATAGTTAGCCTTGGATGGTTCCAATATCTGAAAGTGAATATGGTTGCTATGGTTACAACTATGATGTTTTATAAATAAGTTGACAAAGTTTGACATCTATAAGTTGAACGGTGATTAAACTGTGAATTTTTGAAAACGGCATGTTTGCGAATTTGAAAAAGTTGAGTTGCGGTCAGTTATTAAATATTTATTTTTGAAAGGATTATCCGGCAAAGAAATTTTTGCTGATATAACAGACACTTTATGTGATCAGTGTCCTTCATATGCAACTATTAAAAACTGGGTTGCGGAATTTAAGAGAGGAAGATCAGATGTTAAAGATGAGCACCGCGCTGGAAGACCAATTTCTGTGACCACTTCGGAAAACATTGATTCTGTCCATGATATGATTTTAGCAGATCGACGAATTGGGCTGAAACGTATAGCGGAAGCATTGAACATTTCTTATGAACGTGTATTTCATATTGTTCATCACGACTTGGATATGAGAAAACTTTCGGCCAAACGGATTCCAAGATGCTTGAATGCTGATCAGAAGCGTTTTCGTTTGACAACGTCGAAGGAAATTTGCCGTAGTTTTGAAGCAGACCCCTCAACATTTTTGGATCGGCTTGTTACTATGGATGAAATGTGGATTCATCATTATGACCCAGAGACTAAAGAGCAATCGAAAGAGTGGAAGCATTCCGGTTCTCCACGACCAAAAAAATTCCGTGTTCAAAAATCCGCTGGTAAAATTCTTGCTTCAGTTTTCTGGGACAAAGATGGGATAATTCTGACAGATTATTTGGAACAGGGCAGAACTATCACGGGAACATATTATGCTGAGTTGCTATCTAAATTACGCAAGAAAATTGTGGAAAAGCGCCGCGGAAAACTTACCAAAGGTGTTCTCTTTTTGCAAGACAATGCTCCTGCTCACAAGTCCTTGATTGCAATGCGCAAAATTCATGAAATTGGTTTTGAATTGGTTAACCATCCGCCCTATTTTCCGGATTTAGCACCATCAGATTATTATTTATTCCCAAATCTTAAAAAACACTTGAAAGGTAAAAGATTTTCCACAAATGATGAAGCCATACGTGCCGCTGAGGAGTGGTTTGCAGACCAAGACAAAGAATTTTTTTTAGAGGGTTTACAATTATTTTTAGAGGGTTTACAATTATTTTATAAACGTTGTGTTAAATGTGTGAGTCTTAAAGGAGATTAAGATAATAATAAAATTTTGTTTTGAATTATTGTGGCGTTTTATATGGTAGGCTAAGTATTTATCAACACCCCCTCGTATATATATATATATATATATATATATATATATATATATAAACAAATAAATAAATAAAATGATCGAAAATCCTATTGTACCTACCAACCAACACTAACATTTTGTCAAAATAACTATCAAATATCAAATGTTAAGTCAAGTAATTTGAATCGCTACAGTGCAAACCTAAATGATAATAATAACAATTTACAACAACTCTAATAATTTTAAAAGTTTTTATGTCAAAATTTAATATTTTTTTCTTACAATGTAAAAATAAATAATAAAGGTATATTCCAGTTTTTTATATTCTTCTCAAATTTAAAGAAATTCTTCAATTTTTTTTTGCAAAATTTGCTGGTATTTACATCAGGAAACAGTAATAGTCGTGAGTAATATTAAGTTGATGACAGGTTGCAACATTTGGAAAATTGCACGGCAATATTTGGTGTACCACTACCACCCTTGTATTGATTTATTTTTAATTTACTCATTTATAGAGTAATTTAATTTAGAATGCCTATACTGTACAATTACTATATTGCAGAGTTTGTGTGTGATAACAAAGAGCGCCACTAATAAACACTTACTAAGTGCTGAGCTCCCTGTTATTGCGTGTTTTATTGCAGGGGTCGTCCACCCTACCCTCACCCTACATGCACGCCCCTGTCTCGAGATGTTTACTCAATTATATTCCCATATATTCGGGCACGACAAATCGTTCTGACCCCAAGAAATTTACTGTTTCACATGCCTCATATACTACAGCCATACAATACAAAATGCATTGATTTATTGTCTATTATCTGCAACAAAACATATTGCATATGTATTTTACACCTAAAGAAATTTCACAAGTTTCCCACCAGGTAAATTTATATGATAAATTTTCTGTCAATTATTTTTCTTACAATTATATATACATATCTTTTTACATTATAGACGCTCGTACTATATATAAAATAAGAATACTAGCTACACATCATAAAAACGCTCTTGTAAAATAAGCTCACTTGGTTAGCGCGTTTCGATTCGAATTGACCGGATTGTGGTATCTTGGGTTAAATGCCAGTTTTGCTAAGTGCCAATCTTTATCCAAATATAGAAATCCCTGCAGATGCTTTAGGTTGACTTCTAATGATACCGATTTTGAGATTTTAATGAATTTCTACGAATTGAGGTCAATACAATACGTTTTGACTATTTAGGCGTGTTATCTGATGGTTGTGCCCGTCTTTCCGCAAGTACGTACGCACGAGAAGAGCAAATTTGGCTGAACGGATTTGAATATTTAAGGTTCTGACATCAATTGCATGAGATAATCAGTATTTGGTAAAACACGGTTAAACGAAAGTGACAGTTTACTATTCTCATTTTTTAGGTTTTTGCGAATATTTCGTAAAAGATAAACATTTACTCCGAACAGAAAACCAATATTTGAAGAGATTTACTTTGAAATTTGTAACTAAGGATCATAATTTTTATCGTCGTATGGCTCATTTATTTAGTAATTTTGGTTAGTTGTATGGTGTTCACAGCTGATATTTATTTAAATTTAATGAATCCACTGTCTACTTTGTGTCTATTTGTGTATCAAGGTTATAAAAGTGATCTGTTTTGGTTGAACCCGAAGTTTGCAATCGAGGCAAAGCCGAGGCTAGCAAATCCGATGAGGCCAAAAAATAACTTTTTGGTCGCATTTACTTTACAGTCCCTTTTCATCAGTTTTTAATATACATATATATATATATATATATATATATATATATATATATATATATATATATATATGTAGTATAATATAATATAATTATTAATTTTATTTTTAAATATATCTACGTATTACTGCCCTTTTTAATTGTTTTAAAAATCAATATAAAAATTTTTTTCATAAACGAAAACGAAATCTGTAAAAAACCGAAACGATTCATCCGAATAAAATCAGGCGAGGTAACAAAAATTTTTAATTTAGTTACATATTTAAAATATATATATTTTTCTTCTGTTTTATTAATAGTTTCATAACAAATAAAACATTTTTATGCATGCATATAATAAGACCAATATCTACTTTAAATTTCAAAGTATTAATATATGTTAGGGTTAGGTGCGAGTATATCATTTTGTGTAACGGTGAGCCAGTCCAAAATAAAGTTTCATTATTAAATGTAATACTTTTTCCATGAGCTTTTTTCCTGGTTGCATTTTGTTATAAGCTCTTTTTTTTGTGTGCGTATTTTTCGTATTAGCATATTTCTATATTTGTGTATTATTAATATGCGAGCATTCACATAATCATATTTTTTTCTCTCGATGTAAGGGCAAATGCGATTGTAGAAGGAGACAATTGGGAAAGATTTTTAGTCTAGGTAAATGGCGAAATGAATTCCACCTGTTCTATGAGAAATTAATGGTATAGATCAAAGATAATCTACACGCGGCCTTTTAGAATTCTTTATGGATAATTAATGCTAACTTAATATCCACATAAAAAAAATGTAACAAATAACTAAACGGTTAACAGATATCCACTTACTATTATTATCAAATTAAGATTATTTAATAATAATATTGAACTACAAATATTTATTGTATATATCAAGGGGACCATTTGATTATAGAATAAAATATTTTTTAAATCAGTGGTTCTCAGGTTACAGCACAAAGTTATTTTTTTTCATGGTTTGATACATATTCCTTATGCCTATTCGATAGCGTATTTTTTCTGAATTCAACCATGGGTTAGTTTTATATCCTTACATAATAATAGTATATTATTTAACAAGCATAATATGTAGGCTATATTACACGATGATGTAATTAAAAATACGAGCGGTAGCGAGTATTTTTAATCATCTGAGTGTAATGTAGCCATATTATGCGAGTCAAATACTATACTTTATCTACAACTATCAGGCATATAACAAATCTGATATTATTTGTTAAATATTCAGTTAGGTGTGGGTAGTTCATATATAGCTTAACAGATGGCGCCACAGTAGCACTTAAATGTCAAAATCACTTTTCAAATTGTATTTATTATACTTTTACAAGCATATATATTGATATTTATAATAAAAAATATGTTATTAATAAATTAACAGTTTAATAAAATATTATGTGTTAAATTATATGCCCTATTTATTACAGAAAAGTGTAGCGTGTATCATGAGATTTCATATTACACTTGTGTAATATGAGTAGTATATTATATGTAGTATCACACGTATAATGTACCCATATTTCAATAGTTGTAGATAAAAATATTTTAAAAGTGCGATAGATGCTATTTTAATTTTATATTTAAAATCTACCTTTTCGGTAATTGAATAATCAACTATTATTATAATTAATAACTTAGTTACTATTATTTCTAGGTAGGTAGGTATATAAGTACTATTAAAAATAAAATTAGAATAACAATATTACTTACAGCCGCTCGATTTTGATTTTATTTTTCATCCACAGTCTACTGTACATTAATTTTAAAAACAAAAATTTATTTAAATTTCTATCGCTTTTTGTTCAATATTTTTATTATGTAAGGATAGAAAATTATGACCAGGGTTGAATTCAAGACAAAATACGCTATCGAATAGGCATAAAAAATATATAATCACATTTGAAAAATTATAACTTTGAATTGTAATTTGAAAACCAATGGTTTAAAAGAATATTTTGTTCTACAATCAAATGACCCTCCTTGGTCTCCTAACAACTTCGTTATTTATGTGCTTTACGTACAAGATATCTCGCAGGTGCGTTATGAGTAGGGGTCAGATTCTTGGCAAAATGCTTATTTTCCCGTATTGTAGGCATGTAATTAAGAATTTTTTTTGCAGTTTCTGGAGTCATTTGAGCTTAACTTGATTTTGCCTAAAATTAATTTTTTAGGTTATCAGAAAATTTGTCCATTTTTATCTTTTTTTGTCTAAATTGCGAGTTTTTAGCTTTTTTATGTGTTATTAACAAAAAAATATTATTTTTGCAAAACAAATCTTCAAAAGTCGTTCTATAAGCAAAAATTCAGTCTTTGGACAAAATATTTTCCGGAGAACAAGTACCACCGTTGGATGGGATACCCAGAGAAATAATACCAAATTATAAATTTACGCTAGTCACATACTGCAAAGTTGAAAGATCATTTTCATATTTATTATAAAAATATATTGCCAGATAATGGAGAAAGACTTACAAAGCACATAAATATAATTATGACATGTCATAGTGTAGAAAAATTTAATAATTTCTTTTTTAAGGTTTTATAATAAAAATGATAATAAGTGCAATATTTAAAATCTATATACCAAAGAGTGATAAATTATTTTATTGGTATATTTTTCTTTGGTCGAAAAAACAAGAAAAATGACAATTTGTTGAATATTTTATTTTTCCCTATTTTTAAATTTTCTTACCTGTTTCGGATTTTTTTTGCCTATTTCTAGAAATTGGTTGCTTAAAATAGGTATAAAAATTACGTTTTTGCCAATTTATTTTTTATGTTTTTGGTGCCTAAAAATCCGATCCCTATAGTTATGAAACTGATTATAGCGTACAACGTCTACGAGATAACATGTACCAATATTGAGTAGCCTCTTTATGTCAACTATGCTTTATTTAAGTTAAGCATTCCTTCTTTAACATGTCTATGCTCAAACTAGCTAGTGTTTGGTAGAAGAGGACACATTATTTGAAACTCATTATAAAATAAGCCGATTGCCTCTTGTAAAGATTTATGGGACTCGAGGTAAATCTTGAAGATAGGTGCTTTCGTCTGTTATACACATAATACTTATACTATATACCATATCTAAACATTGCGTTCAATATATCTCTACAGTGAATAAGAAAACAAGTATGTATTTGTTTAATTGTATAATGATTCTATTCCATTTCTAAATTTAATTATATAAATCCATGTTACTACATGAAATGTGCGTTCTTTTAGAGATATGTAAACATATTCCTCTAAATCTAACTGCACTGTACTTTGTACTTACTTCGTTAAATCTCAGTTTTTTTCTTAAAATGTGTTATTTTTTTTAGATGTAATTACCTTTCGCAGTTAATAAACTGCAATTTTGTATTCAGTGTATGTATTTTCATTTTTCAATATTCATACAAAATAAATGCAGTATGTGTTTTTTAAACAGCTCATTTTTCTCTTCTAGTGATGCCTTCAAGTTTGAATAATTTGGAACGCCTGACCACCCTACTCCCCATAAAGGTTGTAAACATGCATAAGTCAGATTCAGCTTTCAGATATCGTTTCAAACAACTACAGTTGGCTTTACATCATCTACAAGTACTCGAATACTTGTTTAGCAGTAAACGTGTTAAAGTACCCATCATCTAAGTACAGTAATTACATGATACTATGAACGCAAGGTAGATAATTGCGCATTTATTGCTCCACCTCTCTCTAGCAAACTGACAACACTCAGTGACACATATAAAGGCAATCTTCGGTGTATAAGCACAGAATAGTTATATACAAAAGCGACACTCCGGTACCTTTGTTATTACCCTATTCAGTTCTATGACCTTGGGGCATTGTGTATATAATAATAAATGTTGATATAATATCTATTTATTATAAACCTACTTAAAATCAAAAACTTCTTATATTGGGAGATGTAACCTTACATACATATTTTGTTGTAAATAAAATATTCGTATTTAGCATACAAAATATTAAAAATTAAAGGGGCGAAAGAAGTATTTATATAAATTTATTTAGCGTTATTTACACAATTAATTGTTAATATACTTATCTACAAATATCATTTAGAGTTGATTGATAATCTATGTAGTTATTAAAATATTTGTGTTTTGTAAAACGAATCTCTAAAAGACATGTGTTCTTGTGTTCATGTATCATGCCGTGGTTATATCTATTGCACTTCCTTCAGAAAGTGCATGTTTGCATAACAATATTATTGTTTACGAATTACGACACTGTCTATTCTGTCAAATTATAGAATAGATTTTTATGTTTGCGAATTTAGTAGTGCACATATATTCCCATTTTAGATTGAAATATTTGTTTGGAACGTAGAAATGCTGTGGAATGTGTACTAAATTAAGTGGCTATAAAAAAATTACGGCGTTATAAACGCGCAATAAAACATTTGATTTCATTAGAAAGCCGCTCGCGTGCTTGGAATGAGATATCAACCCCCATAAATCGCTAAATTATAATTTAGCGGCTTCGGATAATCTGACGCATGATATACTACCCTCCACCCTACTTACACACACAAGCACGCCTGGACGTGTACATTTGCAAAGCGATGGTTTTAATCGAAATTCATAGAAAATTGTATTGTCATTATCAAACATTATTAGTCACTTTTATATTCCAATGCAATTATGGTTCAATCTGATTTTTTACAGTAAAATGCAAATATTGTAAATGCATTCGCTAAATTTCGTTTCAGTGTGAATTATTATTTTGTATTTTGTCTTTTGGGACGGGCATAATTTATCATTCAAATTGGATTACGATTTTAATAAATTTTGCTATGATGCTGTGATCTACAAAGGACAGCTTTCAAGTAATGCATTCTGATATACTTATAATTATCGTTATTACGAATTTCCATACAAATATAAATACCCTGTAATACAGGTCCTGTATTAATTCGTAGTTTGAATGAGAATGTTGTTCCATTATATATTCGTCTACATTAAGCATTGTTATAAGTATACCTACTAAGTAAGAAGTGTAAGGGCATTATCGTTCGTAATGCTTATACTTTTTTGCACGATCAAAATTTCCTTCAAAATCAGTAAAGAAAAGTATAAATAATACATGTATTCTGCTAATAATTTATATTCTTTTCATGAGTTGGCTGCAGAAAACATTAGTTTCTAGGTAGTGTGTACGAAAAATACTTTTTACTGGTGAGAGGAGGAACTCACTAGTGAGTCGTTTAGGCAAGGCTGTGACAGATATGTCCTCCTTGAAGTTGTAAAAACTATTACCTTGCATATATTGTAATAGTGTATTACATATTAAGAGTTGTAAGCTGCATATTACGCACGAAGTGGAAATGTTATACAAGAGCCACAAAGCAGCCAGTTTGTAATTCCACAAATGCGTAATTGCTTTAAAACTCAAATTATGTACTATACTGTTTCTACGGTATTATTATTATAATGAAAAAGTTAAACTTACTTACTAAATTACAGAAATGTACATGTAGGTATATGTATTTATGAATGTTGACATTAAAATAATTAAATATTTTTCACAAATTATTTATTAATTCACAGAAGCATCGAAGCATTTGAAGGCGTGGCAATAATACCACGCGGTCTTGTTGCTATTACATTCGCACCAGCTATTCCGTATCTGTTCACCTTGATCCGGACTCATGCACTTAATCGACGTCATCAAGCATATATTACTTATAATAAGACATTCACATTCAAACGGATCATTTAAAGAAAAAATCCAATAGAACATAAAATATTGAGACTAGTAGCACAATTTTACCAATATGAAAGTCGAAAAAATACTTAGATTATTTTGAAACAAAAATAAAACATGCAACAAATATGGTTATTACAATGCGAATCTAGAAACGCAGTGATGAATATTAAAGTAAATATTGCCAAAATGCTCTAAAAAGAAAATATCTTTTTTGATAATAAGAATGTAAAACAAAATTAAAGGGCTACTACTGACATTTAATTTGGTTTTTATCGCATTCGAGAATGCAAAACATTTTCGCAATAAAGTATAAACAACATTTTTTCCAAAATTACGTTCCAAAATGAGTAAAAATGCAAAAAGAAAATTTTGACGTACATCAAATCAAATATTTTTTGACAGTTGACAGTTAGTTGACAGCAGAAACCAAACAAATATTTTAAATTATAACAATTTTCAAGTGAAATATTTCAATATTTCTTTGTTCAATACTGTGATATTTTATGATTTGTATTTTAAATAATAAACTTTTAACTTTTCACAATACTTTATTTAATATTCAATTCACAAGTTCGCCATCTTGTATATCAGTCGTTCTACATTGCTCCCAACCCCAAACATTAACATAACCAACATTGCTGCCAACTCTGCCACAATACCTTTTAAATCTGACATTGTCACATCCCCTTTTCTTTCCGTAAATAACAAATATTAATTCTTAAGCTTACATAAACTACAAACAAATTTAGTACATTATTAATCTCTAATAAAGTCTTTAAGATGTTCCGGAATTTTCTTCTGCCTTTTTTTTCGTCCACTTGCCAGGCTGATTTCATCCTTTCTTCTCTTTTCTTCCTTCTGTTTGGTTGGTAACGGCTGCAGATGATATCTGTTCCTTCGAATAGTTCCCTTCTTTGTCTCCACTAAATAAGATCTAAATCCTACCCGCTCTTTTATTCTTCCTTCTTCTTGTCTATCCGTAATTCATACTATTTCGTTTTTCTTAAGCTCTGGTTGTTCTTTGGCTCGATGTCTTCGGTCGTAAAAGTATTTTTGTATCATTTTAGATCTTAATTTATTTACTTGTACATTTTTATGATCAGGTATTTTTGGTTCTAATTTTGAACATTTAATTGGAATTTTTTCTCTTAACATTCTGCCCATAAGTAATTGACTTGGAGAAGCACCACAATTGAGTGGAGTATTCCGGTAGGCCAAAAGTCCCAATAAACGACTTCAGATTTTTAAAAAATCTTTTTCGCCGTTTTCACTGCTCTTTCAGCCAACCCATTTGACTGAGCATATCTTGGGCTGCTGGATTTCCATTTGAACCCATATTGATGTGCAAATTTCCGAAACTTTTCACAGTCGAATTGCTTGCCATTATCGCTCCTAAGTATCTTTGGAATCCCATATCTTGCGAAAATAGATTTCAATATTTTTATTACATTCTGACTTTCTGTTTTCTTCATTGGTTCTATATCCAAGAATAGACTATAGTAATCCTGTACTACTAAAAAAATTATACCTTTATATTCGCATAAATCTACCCCAATCATTTCCCAAGGTAAAGATGGGTTTTATAGTTGAAGTAAGGGTTCAACTTGTGGATTTTTATGTTTAAGATATACTTCACATTCCGAAATCTTTATTTTATTTGTCTGGAAATAGATCGCCACCAAACAAATTGTTTTGCTCGTTCTCTACATTTAGCTAATTCTAAATGTCCCATGTGTATATTTTTCAAACATTCTTTTCTCATGTGTTCAGGTATAACAATTCTATCTTGGTAAAGAAGAATATTGTCTGCAAATGAAAGCTCCTTTCTATATTTATAATAAGATAAAGCTTCCGGTTTGCAAGCTTGTTTATTTTCTGGCCATTGTGTTTTTGTATATTCTCGAATTATTTTTAACATATTGTAACGTTTTATTTATTTAGGTGAAGTGTAAAATTGATTAAAATACTAATATTTATAAAACTATGTTTAATAAAATAAATATGAATTATAAAGAATAATGAAAAATAATTAACACTAAGAATTAACAAATATAAACACTAATTTAAGACTAATTATTATTACTAAAGACTTAAACACTAAGATAATTTATTTAAACAATTAAAACTATGCAATATTTATTTCAACACTATTTATATCACCGTCTATTTATTTATATCACCATCTGTACACTACACGTATTAACACAAGACTGTCCTCGCGATCTTTTGGTCGGGGTATTTATATTAAAATACATCATTCTAGAAGATTCTTTGATTCCTTGAAATCAGAACAATGGGAAGCGAACGGACGTGTTCTGACCTGCACGCTAGCGGTCGCCGCCCGCGCCGCCGCCCGCGCCGCGTCCCTGGGTTCGCTACATTGCCCCCTCTTTAAGACTGTTGCGTCCCGGAACAGTTCGTTATGACGAAATCTGCATGCATCACCCTTGGTGCATCTGGAAGTCTTGAAGAAGTAACAGTCGACGGTCCGTTTGAGCCCCTCTTGGCCGGTAGAGTTGAAGCTGCAAACTAGAATTTCCACTCCGGTAAAGCGGAAGACTGTTTCTAACATGCTTCTAACAATCCTCCAATCCAAACCATCTAGTCCACAGCCTATCTTCGGTACTGCCAGTTTCATGATGTCGTTTTCCAACAGATGGTCCTTCATGTCGCACAGTGAGTCCCATAAATTGCGGTATGACGGCTTCTGATGTGAGTATTGTTTCGTAACGAGATAGTAAATGTACCGCTTGTGTTCTACGTTATCATCCTTCAGTTGTAGCGTTTTCCCGACAGTTGGACGTTGGTTGGCCAGTTCTTGTACTCGTCCAAATTTTCTTTTAAAAACTGAAGCGATGCCGCGGGACATTTTAATGTCTTTCGCTACACAGTGAGCGAGGGAATATTCTGGGGACACTGTGAACAGATCTCGTTGTTCTTCTCGTGTCACGCCATACCGTGCTTTGTGACCAGTGGAATGACTTTCCATAAAGTCATCAAATATGGGTTCCTCAGCTATAACCCGGCGAACCGTCGCTCCACGATGATCGTCAAAATTATCACCAGCAAAAGGGGCTAACCGATTGAAGTGGACTACTCTCGGCTTTCCATTAGGTGTTTTCCTAATTCTGTAGACCACATCATTTATTCTTTTTACGATCTCGTAGGGACCTTCCCAATTCTTTTGCAGCTTCGGTGATAAGCCACGTCGTCTTTGTGGATTGTAAAGCCACACCAAATTCCCAGGTTGAAAACCACCTTTTTCAGCCTTGACGTCATACTGGTCCTTCATCCGATCGCTGGCACCTTGAATGTTTGTGCGGACTTGTTCATGGATGTCATTCATTCTTCTCCGTAAGTCCGTTACATAGTCCTCCCCGGCTAGATCTTCACCGGGTTTACTGCCAAATACCAGGTCGCATGGTAAGCGCAACTCCCGCCCGAATAAGATGTTAGATGGTGTCTGCCCTGTTGTCTCATGTACTGATGAACGGTAAGCCAACAAGAACAGATGAAGATGTCGGTCCCAGTCTCGTTGATGGTTAGAGACTACCTTTGACAAATACCGATTTATTGTTCTATTCATCCGTTCAACCATGCCATCAGACTGCGGGTGTAATGCAGTAGTTCTGGTTTTCTTTATTCCTAATATCTTACAGATATTTTGGAACAGAGCGGACTCGAAATTCCTTCCTTGGTCGGAATGTATCTCTCGCGGTACTCCAAATCGGCAGATGCATTCTTTAACCAAAACTTCAGCGACCGTTACGGCTTCCTGGTTGGGTAATGGGTAGGCCTCAACCCACTTAGTGAAGTAGTCCATTACTACCACTATGTATTTATTTTCCTCATCAGTTTCTGGGAATGGTCCGGCCACGTCAATCGCAATGCGTTCGAAGGGACTTCCAACATTATATTGGCGCATTGGGGCTCTTCTTTTCCTATGTGGCCCGTTACTTCCCGCGCAGACCACACATTTCTTGCACCACTCTTTAACATCCTCCTTGCAATTTACCCAGTAAAATCGTTGGCGCACTCTCTCAAGGGTTTTATTCACTCCAAAATGTCCAGATCCGTCGTGGATCTCCTGCAATACTTCCGGTACTCTATTCCTAGGAATTATCAGCTGGGTCCTACTCACAGTACCGTCAGTATTCTCTATGACACGTTTCAGGAGGCCCTCTTCAACCACAATAGAGTCCCACTGCGCCCAGTAAGATTTTACACTTTGTGAGTGTCGTGCAACATCTTCCCAAACTGGTCTACTATCGTCACGTTTCCAATCCCGTATAATTTTCAAGTCCGAATCATTCTCTTGGTCCTTACGAAGGTCTTCCGTTTGCCAACTATCATTTACTACTGTTGTTCTGGCGATGGTAGAGAGTTTTTCTTCTAGACGACTGCAATGCTTGCATTCGTCCTGGCAAGGTCTTCTTGATAATGCGTCAGCATTACGATGGCTTGTACCTGCTCGATGCTCAATAACAAAGTTATATTCTTGCAATCTTTCAATCCATCTAGCTGCCTGACCTTCAGGATTCTTAAATTGTAGCAGCCATTTAAAAGCAGCGTGGTCAGTTCTTATAAGAAATCTTCTACCGTACAAATATTTGTAGAAGTGCTCCACGGATTTCACGACAGCCAAAAGTTCTTTTCTGGTGACGCAATAATTCCTCTCTGGTTTTGACAAGGTCTTACTAAAATAGGCAATAACCTTCTCTTGTCCGTCTTGTATCTGGGAAAGAACGCCACCAATTCCAAAGTTGCTGGCATCTGTATCTAGAACGAATTCTCGTTCTGGTAAAGGATAACTTAGGACAGGTGCGCTTGTCAAGGAATATTTAAGTTGTTTGAACGCAGCTTGACAGTCCATCTCCCAGATAAATTTTCTGCCTTCCTCAGTAAGTCTTGTCAATGGCTTCGCTTTTACTGTTTTGTTTTCTTGAATTATATCAGTCTTAACTGTATTAGAATTTGAAACCGATGGTAACGTAATTTTGGAGAAATTTTGCTGTAACTCTTCAAGTTTCTTCTCATAAGTTTCTATTCTCTCTTCTAATATTCCCGAATTTTCTTTCAATTGTTCTTTAAATTGTTCGTTTAGTTTGTCCTCCAAACCTCTAGAATTTTCCATTAGTTTCTCTTCCTATATTCTAGAATTTTCTTTTAATTCTTCTTTTAATGTTTGAGAATTTTCCGCCAACTTTTGTTCTAAACTTCTGGAATTTTTCATAATTTTTTCTTCCAAATTTTCCGTCAAAATTCTAGAATTTTCTATCATTTGTGCTTTTAATGCTCTAGAATTTTCTTCGGATTTTCTAGAACTTTCCTCCAATTTTTGTTCTAATGTTCTAGAATTTTCTATCAGTTTTTGTAAATTTTCATCAGATGTTTTAGAACTTTCCACTAACTTTTCCTCCATAATTTTACCAAAATCGGGCAAGCTACCCGTAATTTCGAATGAAAAGTCATCAGGATTTTCACCAGCTTCTATTAGAGCTTGCCGTAGACGATGTTGTAGAACAGACTTGGTTCCCGATGTCTCCAACTCTCGTTCTTTCAGCTCCCTCTTGAGATCGGCCACTTTTAATTCACTTAATTTTACTTGTTTAGTAGCCATTTTATTTATTTTTATTTTACACTTCACAGTTTTTTTTAACCCTCGCACCTGACACCAATTGTAACGTTTTATTTATTTAGGTGAAGTGTAAAATTGATTAAAATACTAATATTTATATAACTATGTTTAATAAAATAAATATGAATTATAAAGAATAATGAAAAATAATTAACACTAAGAATTAACAAATATAAACACTAATTTAAGACTAATTATTATTACTAAAGACTTAAACACTAAGATAATTTATTTAAACAATTAAAACTATGCAATATTTATTTCAACACTATTTATATCACCGTCTATTTATTTATATCACCATCTGTACACTACACGTATTAACACAAGACTGTCCTCGCGATCTTTTGGTCGGGGTATTTATATTAAAATACATCATTCTAGAAGATTCTTTGATTCCTTGAAATCAGAACAATGGGAAGCGAACGGACGTGTTCTGACCTGCACGCTAGCGGTCGCCGCCCGCGCCGCCGCCCGCGCCGCGTCCCTGGGTTCGCTACAATATTATCTTTTTCTTGACAGTCAGTAATACTATCTTCGGCAATATTAATATATGATATTGATTTGAATTTTGATGCAAGTATTACATCCTCGTAGTTTTCTTTGGATTGCAGTGGCGCTCTGCTTAAAGCGTCTGCAATGTACATTTCTTTACCTGCTGTATGTATGTTACTATGTAGTCGAATATACTTAACTTCATCCTAAAGTTTGGTAGTCTAGCTGATAAATCACAGATTAATTTATTACTCAAAATAGTAACTAGCGGTTTGTGATCCGTTCGAATTTCGAATCGTTTCCCAATTAGAAATTTACTTAAACGATTAGTTGTGAAAACAATCGCCAATGTTTCTTTTTCTATTTGTGAGTATCTCTGCTCACACTCACTTAGTGATCTTGAACAGAAACAGACTGGACGCCACGTTTTATCTGGCTGAAGCTGTTCTAGTGTACCTCCAATTCCATAAGCGCTGGCATCTGTTGATATTCTTGTTTCATATTGTGTATTATATACTGCTAGTATTGGCGCTTCAGTAATTGCATTTTTTAAATCCTGGAAACACTGTTGCTGTTGTTGTCCCCAAACAAATTGTATATTTTTACATAAAAGTTCTCTTAATGCTTGTGTTTTTGAGGAATAGTTTTTTATAAATCTTGTTACGTATGTGACTGGTCCCAAAAATATGCGTACATCTTTCACACATTTTGATTCAGCATAATTTATTATAGCCTTTGTGTACTCTTTATTAACACAGACTCCCTTATCTGTAATTACATATCCCAGATATGTAATTTTATTTACGCTAAATTCGCATTTCTCTCTATTTAATGTTATTCCATGTCTTGACAATGTGTTTAGCACAATTTTCAGGTTTTTATCATGTTCTTGTTGATTCTTACCCGAAACAATTATGTCGTCTGCATGTACAACTTCTTTTAGGCTACAAGAATCTATTATTTGTGACATAATTCGCTGAAAAATTTCTAGAGCACTTGTTATTCCAAATGGGCATCTTTTGTAGTAAAAACGTCCAAAGGGTGTTATGAAAGTTGTTATCTTACTTGAATTTTTTGTAAGTTCCATCTGCCAGAATCCTGAAGAACAGTCCAGTTTTGAAAATATTTTTCCTTCTTGTAATTTTGCCAATGATTCTTCGACTGCAACTGATATCTTTGCTTTTTTAGTTTTACAACATCTTGCGTAATGGCCTTTTATTTTGCACTTGTTACAAATTTGTGCAATCGCAGGACATTGTTTAAGAGGATGACTCGGCTTGGCTCCACATCTTCCACATTCTGGGTAAGAATTTTTCTTTTCATAAATATTTTTATCCTGACTTCTTTTCTTCTCTTGGTATCTTTTCTGGTACGTTTTTTGTACTCGATCTACGTCGTGCCAATCTTGTTTTCTTAATTCATTGTTCTGGTTTTTTATATTTTCTGCTTGTTTAATTTTATCTATTGTTTTCTGTAAAGTTAAGGTTTCATTTAATTGTAAGATTTCAGATAATTTTTGGTCCCTTATCCCTACAATTAATTTATCTCTGATTAATTCTTCTTCCAGGTTACTATACTTACAAGTTTTTGCCATGGAAATGGTTGCGTTTATATATTCTGAAGCAGATTCATGTTCTCTTTGTTTTCTTAAATTGAATTACGCGTTCATAAATCACATTAGTTTTTTCTGAAAATGTTTGTCTAAATCTTCTCTGAGTACTCTATATTCTTTAAAATTTTCTGGCTTTTTCTGTAACAATTCAAATATTTTGATTACTTTTGAACCCATATGCAATAACAAATTGTTAATTTGATTTTCTTCTGTGGTTTCATTTAATTTAACTGCTCGTCTATATCTTTCATAGTGGTTTATCCATGCTTCCCAATCGTTTTCTGCAAATGAGAATTTTTCTGGTACTGGTATGTGTTGATTCTGTACTGGATGCGTAGGCAGGGACACATTTGCTCCTTGGTCTTGAATACTTATAACCAAACTCTGCAATACTTGAATTTGTGACTTCAAACTTGCTATTTCTTCTTTTGTGATCGACATTTTTATTTTTATTTTCTCCCCGAGCACCTGACACCATGTGTTATTTTATGATTTGTATTTTAAATAATAAACTTTTAACTTTTCACAATGCTTTATTTATTATTCAATTCACAAGTTCGCCATCTTGTATATCAGTCGTTCTACATTGCTCCCAACCCCAAACATTAACATAACCAACATTGCTGCCAACTCTGCCACAATACATTTTAAATCTGACATATTGTCACAAATACTATTAAAATGATATCAGAAAGCAACGAAGACACTAAAATGACAGATTTCAATAAATCGTGACCCTTTATTTCATCAACAAAATTGTTGAATGAAAAAGCCTTTTACGCCCGGATGTGACAGTTTTCGAAAAAAAAGTTTTTATTTAGCACATTTTTAAGGTCATCGAAATCGATATTTATTGACCATCATCCATATTGACATTTTACGTAAAATTATATATAAATAAAATTTCTTTACTGTAATTCTGCAGCGATTTAAAGATAAATTACTATAATGGCCATATTAGAATTTTATAAAAAGCCATGATTTGACTGTGATAGAATCAGTATTTACTATATGTACATTAGCAGTTTTACAAGAGAAAAACATAATATTTATTGTAAACGTGTGTTTTGGGGATCCTTGTTTATGTCATTTCTATAAGTAATTTACCAATTCTGTTGATTAACGGAAAAGGAAGCCCTGTGTTCTGCAGGTGACAGTTCTTGTAAGGAGTTGATGTTAAGTAATTTTTAGTAATTACAAGAAAGTTCGTAATCGGAAAACTTCTTTCATAACGTATCTCGCGTCTGCTATTGACCTCCCCTCAAATAATTATCCTTCAATTGATGAATTTTCAGACGATAATTAAATTTATCGTCTGCAAAAACAATTAAACAGGCCAGCCCTAATCTCTGGGGCTGAATGTACATTCGTTTTCTGTGGTTCATTGTTAACAAAATTGGTTCGATTATTTAAAATCAACATTACATAACAATCATAACATACAGAACAGTTTGTGTCGTGTCCTTATTCTTAACGATGGAGTTAATCTATTTGAGAATATATACATTTAAAAAACAAAATCTGTTTATTTTATTTTCTCGTTTTTTTTTTATTTATTATAATTTAATTATTATATAACATTAAGCCTACGTTGATAAGCGATGCATCATAGTTTCTTTTTTAAATTTGGAAATCTCCGACCATTTGGGAACTCTTACCCTTAGTCATTGTTGTTTCAAAATTGGACTAGAAAAGGTTAGGTTAGTTATGCCAGTTTCATGAAGTCGGAAAGTTACGTTTTTCATTCGACTAAAAAGATTAAATAAATAATTTGTCTTTTCATTATTTTAGTATAAGAGTAGGGGTATCTAAATCTCAATCGTATTACAGTCAAATACAATAGGTAGTTGTTATATATACTATCGAAAGCTATCGCGGAACGTTAAATTTAAATTACAAAAATGAAAAAGAGAAATTTTATGTATTTAATTTAAATTTTTGTGCCAGGTTAATACTATAATGTAACTCTTATTTCAGTTATATAAAATATCCTTGTTTACTTTAAGTTTTAGATATATTATGTATAATGTCTATATATATGTACTATACCTGATCACACATTGAACATTGAATAGTAGTTATGTGATCACTTTAAAGTATATAGTTCTCTTACAATAAATTATTAAGTGTATAAGATTTTTGTCGCTATGTGACGAATGATGGTCTCTATAGAAAATGACAGATAATATGATACACTTATACATTGTATTTGTAGCACACGGTTGTAATTTTTACTGTAATCATATTTATATTCTTAGTGTTTATTAGATATTTGAACAGAATAGTTCCACTGCGGTGCAGTTGAATCGTCGAAAGCACATTAGACGAAGATAATTTGTTTTGTGGAACCTGGGTACCCCAAATAAAAGTCTCAATAAAATTAGATATACTTGCAATATACTAATTTTGTCCACATGCAATACTACATGAGAGATAAACAAACACGTAATTCCTCGTCTACTGTAATCGTCCCCCTTTTTTTTCTATTTCATTTCTATAACAGAGATTTAACGGGAATACGGTATAGTATCAAAACCAAATACTAATAATTTTAGCACAGAAAAATAAGGCTTTGGGAGCAGGGTCCTTTTTTAAATCTATTATTTTTTTTCTTATGTTAATGATAATAGCAAGTTTAGTGATTATTGGTATTTTTAAATCTTTCGAGGCACACCTAGAATATCTTGCGGCACACTTCTTTGTAGCAGCATAAAATATGTATGTATGTAGAGCCCATTTTGATAGTACACAGTATTTTGAAGCATTAATAGTTTTTCATAGTTGTTGTTATCGAATATCTGATAGTATCGAATTATCGGAATCATTATTATAGTACTAATTTACGAGGTACAATTTATTAAACATAAAGGAATGATTGGAATTAAATATGATATTTATGTTCTACTAAATTCAGTATTTATAACTAGTGACCTAACTAGAGTTTTGGAAAGAGGAGGTCAAATAAAGTTAGTCAAAATTCAAAATGTGTAAGCTGTGTTTTATAATTATATAATTAAATAGTAAAAAAATGTTGCTTTTCTTCAATAATAACAACTAATAATTAATAATTTGTTTATTTTATCGTCATTTAACATTATATTTTCACAAAAGTTACCTAACAATTTTATTAATTCTAGTAGTGAGCAGAAACCACTGACAATAAATTTTGTTTAATTTCTTGTACATTAATTCCTTATAACTGAAGAGTTTTCGTTCAAAAGTTGACATGTCCACTTTTTGCAAAATATGAGTTACACATGTTTTCGCCTTAAATCTTGTCGTCCAGATCGATGACATGTCCCATATAAATTTAACACGAAAACTTGAGTTTCAATCAAAAGTTAATATGTCCACAGGAAACTTTTTACGTTTGGACCAAAACTTTACATATCCTTTGAATAATTAGCATAGTTTTACTAATTTCAAACAAAACTATACATGTCCACTATATATGTTCATATCGACTTGCTGTGTTCGTAAAATATCGTTAGTATAGCATTTACTACGTTTATTCCGGTACTATGTATATTATAATGGAGGAATATGTAAAAACAATTAATCAGGGTTCAAGGAAACAAGAATCGAGGAATACAAGAAAAAGGGAAAAGCTAAGAAGGTAAGAAGTAATAAGGTGTTATGGGATTAATTAAAAAATAAATGAATTACAGGCATTCTGATAAGGATCTATTAATGGCATCCTTTGAGTTTCCTTGCTCACACAATAAGGGTGTTTACCAATGTACGACAATGACGATTGACGATTAAATACAAAATAGATCCTGGATATATCAAGATAATGACAAGATACTCCAAGAAAGAAGGTTATGTTTGTTGCTGGGAGTAACAGAACCAGCACGTCGGAGACCACGTGAAGATACTCTTTTAACTAAGAGAAAAAGTAAAGCTCTACATATAAAATACTTCGTAAGATATATAAATTGTATCTTTTTAATCAAGTAAGTAATAAAATTATTGTTTTTCAGCTGAAGAATGCAAAAAACACAAGTGTGCCTGTTTGCCAAAAAACATTTTGTGCTGCTTTGGGGATTCCAAAATCACGTGTAATCAGAATAAGCAAGTCTTTGGTTACTGGGAACATTCCTAATGAAAAACGTGGCGGTGACAGAAAATCGGAGAGGAGCACAAGCAAGAAAGAATCTGTTGTCAATTTTATTAGCAAATTGAAAGCTCATGAAAGCCATTATAATAGACAAAAGTCTAAAAGAATATATCTAAGCGCTGATCTTAATATTAATAAGTTAGTTAAAATGTACAACAACACAACAATGTTTAGGCGAATTCTTGTAAATAAATTTAATATAGGATTCTCCTCCCCAATATCTGATATATGTTCATATTGCACATTGTTAAAAAATAACATTAGATTAGAAAAAGACAGAAAGAAACGATTGGATCACATGATGGAGTTAAGAATTCACAAGAAACGTTCTTCGACGTATTATGATCTAGCTAAGGAGAAAATTGATAACGCTTTTACTTTTTGTTTCGACTCGCAACAAGTGCAATATCTTCCTAAAACTCCCATTCAGGAAGCTTTCTATTCGAGACAAATTAGTTTCTATGACTTTTGTTACGTTTCGATGAATAGTAAAAATCCAAGTTTCTTCACGTGGTCTGAAGAAGAAGCTGGTCGTGGTGCCAATCAAATTTGATCTGCATTAATTGCATATTTCAGGGATTTGGATTTAACAGGAATAAGAACTATTCGAATGTTTTGTGATGGCTGTGGGGGTCAGAACAAAAACACCCATATAATTCGTTTATTGCACTATTATCTTTTAAATGAAGCTCCCGCATAAGTCGAAGATATACAATTGTTTTTCCCTGTTAGAGGCCATAGCTACTTACCAGCAGACCGTGTATTCGATCGAGCGGAAAAACTTTTAAGGAAGAAGAATATTATTTTGAGGAAAGAAGTATATGAAGATGTGTATAAAAATATAGGAGTATTCAGGTTAGGAACAGATTGAAATATATATATATATATATATATATATATATATATATATATATATATATATATATATATGAATGACTGGCCTAAAGAACACTAAAAGGATTCATATAAAGAAATGTATAGAAAAGAAAGGAGAATACATTCAGGTAAAAATGCATGAATATTACAGATTCGAGAGTGATACGAAACAATTCGTACGTCTGTTGAAAAGAGAAAAGAATGACAGAAATTTAGAAATGGTAGTTCTAAAAAATAATAATAAAATAAGTGCAGATAAGAAAAAGGATGTAGACCGTCTTCTTAGACTGCAATTTGGGGACAAGTGGCAAGAGATAGAAGGGCTACAATGGTACAAACAAATTTTAAAAACCACTCCAGAATGTAAGTATGAAAATGTAGACAATGAGGAGTGTGATTGTGAAGAATATGATGTTGGTTTACATCTGTAAACGGAAAGCGTTATGTATATCTACTAGAATATATATATTTTTTAATTTTTTATGTATATTTTTTGTAAATTTTATATATAAACGATATATCAACACTAATCACGAGTTTTTTTTTTTAAATCCATAAAAGTTTAAATTAATTTTAATTTTTTAATAATTAATACCAAAAATTCCAAACATTTCTCAATTTTTGTTAAACATGTCCATTGTTTTTTGCAAAAATGATCTAATTGGAAAGATATAGAAATATCATACTATCGGATATTTATTAAACATTTACTGACAGAATTAAATAAAAAGTATTCTAATTAAAAATATATATAGCAGAGGTATGGTAAGTTTTTCGTGTTTTTCTCAAAACTGTTTATAATGGACATGTTAAGTTTTGAATGAACACTCCTCAACTATGCCATTGAACTAGTACTATTTAATCTAGTTTCAGACGTGGTTGACAGTTATCATGTTTTTCAAAAAGCCATGGAGAGAGGGGAGAAGTTTGGGCCCCTTGCCTATACCTTAGATACTCCACTGTTTATAAAACCTTGAGTTTGAAGTGAGTTTGTGCCAGTATGGGGAAAGTAATGGCAGTCCTGCTAGCTATGTCCTTCATCTGTAGTGAAGAGCTGGAGAAAGTCAGAATTTCATTTTGTGTATTAATTGAATCTTGATTGTAATTTAATTGTGTTTGTCCTGTTTAAACAACGCGACTAGCACCACTGCGCCACCACCGCAGTTCAAACAACTCCAACATAAATTTGATACTAATGAAATTTGTCGCGCTCGGAATCTATTATAACTGACATGTTCTGAAGCTCCGCATTCTTAAAATTCATTATAAAAGTAATTTTGACGGAAAAATTCAATTAAACTTGAATATAGAATAGAAAACCCGTTTTCGGAACTAATGGTTTTTACTGAAACACTCTTCCAAATTTAACACGAATAAGCTTATGTTACACTTAAAGTTAAAAGCAGAAATGTTTTAATTGTATTTTTGGTTGTACTTTTAATACTCAACTAAAAATTTGATTTTAATATCGCATATTCGGTTATTATTATAAAAATCAATTGACAAATTTATAGAAACGTAAGTTGCTCATAGATAGCAATGGAAAAAGGACAAAGCTATAGAAAATACTGGATTCTAAAAACATTTGATAACAACAAGCAATAACAATAAAAATAACGAATTATTGATATAAAGAATGTGAAAAAAAGTAAATTATCACAGCATCAGAATTATTTATTTCATAAAAGTCTATGTATGTACCAAAGGATCAAGAAGATTAACTATGAGATATTGAAACATCTCGAACAAGGTTAAGTTTCTTTTTTTACTCTTAGAAGTAGTTTAATAGAAGATTATTATTAGGAAAATGTATATTTGTAGCATTGATTGAGAATCACTGATTTAATAAATTCATTTTATGCGTAAATTACGTTTTTTTCTACAACGTATATTTTCAGAATAAATCGAGGTGTGAGGAGTGCCATTTCGATTATACATCTGTATATGAGGCATCATGTACCATGTCAATCTTAATCCATAGTTTATATATCGAAAATAAATAGTTCCTACAAGTTCCTTCGTAATTAAGGGAGATCTTCGTATGCGCTTGCTGTTTTTTGCTTTGCTAATTTGTATTCACTATTCGTGTATATATGGTGATTAAGCAGAATTAATTAACAAAAAAAAAATAACAAATATAATTTTCCTGCCATTGTGCACAAACAACCCAAATACAGTATGTATCATCAATATGGAACAATAAAAATATGTATCTACATTATAATATTCATGCTTGAAACGAAAGTATTTTAAATTAAAATTAAAATGTTTTAGAAAAGATACATTTAAGGAACAAACAAATTAGTAACATATAAACGTAGGAAAAAAGTAGACAATCGTTTGTAACTTTTTACCTCCCGCACATTGGTGAAGGAGGTATAGGTATCTATATTACATTTATTTGTAACAGGTTAATATTATTATTATAATTTTATTTGGCCGCAGATTATCCATAAACATTTATTGTGAAATATTTGCAGTTTTTTCATACTGGAATCAGTCATTTCCCAACTTTCTGATTCATATAAGAGTACACTTTTAATATTTGAATTGAAAATTTGTATTTTTGTTTTCCGCGAGAAATTCTTTGTGGATCAAGATTTTCGTGCTTGTGTTATTCTTCTGTCTATATCCTTATGGCTTTCTCCATTTTTATCTATAACACTTCCTAAGTAGTAGTATTCCTCAACTTCTTCAAGTTCTTCGTTGTTTAATAATATTTTTATTGTGCTGTTGTCAGAAATATTTAGTTTTCTTTCTGTTTATCTCCAAACCTGCTTCAGTTGATATTTCAATTGGCAGGTTTAATTTTCTTTGTAGCTGTGAAGCTTAGTAAACAAAGGTCATTAGCGAATTCTAGATCATCATGTCTGCCAAACGGTTCCCACATAATTCAAGTTGTGTTGTTTATTGTTTTACTCATTATCCAGTCCATAACAATTAAAAAAAGTATCGGTGATAGAATAAATCTTTGTTTCACACCAGAACAATTTTTAATGCTCTCCGTTAATTTTCCTTCATGATCTATTTTTGCATAGTAGTTTAAGCATATTTTTCCTTTCATTTCTATTGTTTGTTATATTATAATCCTAAGCATACATATCTTGTCTATATATGACTTTTGTTATCTAAATTCTTTCAAGGATTATAATACACAAAACTTTACTTGCTGAATTTAAAAGAGTTATTGGTCTCCAATTTTCGCATTTTGATAAATTCTTTGGTATTTTAATAATTATTCCGGTCAACCAGCTGCTTTTCCGTCTTTTTAATGCCAGCTCTGCTTTTTCAATTTCATTTCTTGTGATTTTATCTTCATTCATATTCATTACTTCTGTTAATTGGTTATTTTTTATGTTCTTGTATTAATTTCTTCTTTGTATATATTACTGAAATATGTAATCCACCTTTTATTAACTTCGTTTTCAATTGTACATATTTCTCTCAGTTCGTATTTCAGTTTTTCATAGGAATTGGGTGCTTGCCTATTATTGTTTCAGCTGTTTTGTAAAATTTGTTCATTGCTTTCATTAGTTTGTCTATGAATTAGCGGTTATCATTACTCCTTTTTTATCTTTTTGTTAATTTCTTGGTATTTACGTTGCAGTCTGATTTTTCCATGTATTTCGTTGATAATTAGAATTTTGATATGTATTTTCTTCTGTTCTTCAATTTTATCGCTTGTTGTTTTTGAAATCCCATGCTTTTCATTTCTCTTATGTTTTCCTAGGTGAAGTTCCGCTGTTGATAATAGTGTTTCTTTATAATTTTTGCCATATGTCTTCGCAGGTAGAGTTATTTTCTTTAGCAATATTATTTATATCTTTATTAATTTTCTGTTTAAACATTTCAAGAGTTTCTTCTTTCTTGTGAAATTTTGTTTATATTTAGACTAATCTTTATTTTGGCTCTAACTAGTATATGATCGGAGCCAATATCGGCTTCTCTTGTAGATCTAACATCTTTTAAAAAGTTCTTCCATTTTTTTCTATCGTAATGTGATCTATTTGATTTTTAATTTGACCTCCTAGTGCCACTCACTTATCTTTATATATTCTTTTATGTTTAAATAATGTGCCTCCAATTATAAGATTATTTATATCCCAAAATTCTATTAATCGTTCTTCATTTCTCTGATTTACATACAGAAATCACATCAAAAGAAAATAAAAAAATGAAAGAGGCAAAAATTAAGTAGAAGAATAAAAGGAAAATGTATTAAATATAGTACAATATTTGGAAATAATCGAAAATGAATCGTTCTTACTTCCCATCATTCTTTGTTGTTGTATGCGCTAAACAATTTCTTCGTTGGAGGATGTCAACAGCGATGAAGATAACGATAACATTCTGATAATGTCAGATTTATTATTATCAAAAAAAATAACCTTATAATACATAAATTTTTACAATCACCTTCAATCCATTTTTTTATTTTATTTTATCAATCCAACCACTTAGATCCAATATGGCGATATAGTGTAAACGGCTAGTAAAAATATGATTGCCATGTGTAAATTCTATTATTATACATGCATCATGCTGTAGTTGTGCGATTTTTATTAATATTTTCAAATTTTATTAATCAGTAATTATTAAAATATACATTTATTATATTTTAAAACAGAAAATAAGTACATGTCTATTTCTGACATTTCTGGTATTACATTCAATAGAAATTTAATCCCTTTTATTCAGTTCCTGTAATATTGAATCACAAATTTTAGCCAATTTAAATAAAGTCATAAAAAAAGTGATAATTAGGTATCAAAACGTTTGCAGCAAGCATTTTATAAAGATATTATATAAAAAATTTAATATTTATTATTTTATCAGGTAAACTGGCAGCACGAGACGATAAACATAACAGATTTGATTCCAACATATTGTACTCTACAAAATTTTTATGTTATAAATATCATGTTGATTAAAATAAATTAAATAAGTATCAATATTTACACAATAATAAGTCACTAAATTATATATATATATATATATATATATATATATATATATATATATATATATATATATAATATTTGTCGAATAAATATGTCCCCGAGTTGGATTGAAACGTCGATGTGAAATGATTCTATTATTGACTGATACCCAGTAATTTCTTCCTTTAAAATGAATATAAATAACTCGGCAAAAATCATCAGATAACTCAACCAACGATTTATTCGTCGAATAGTTTAACTGTTGAATAAATTACTTGTTCGTGGTAGTAAAATCGGCCATCTTTCCTTTAATAACTCACATTAAATTATATAAAATTAAAAGATAAGAATAAATTAATTAGTTTCTGTTTCTATTCTACTTTTTTGCGAGCAAACTTTAATACTAAGCTAAAAGGTTAATTATTCTTTTTATTTTTTAACAAAAAAGTCAATTTTTCACCATGCAAATAAAAAAAGTGTTAATTAAAAATAACAAAAGAATTATATCTTTAACGTTTAATATTAATATTTAAATATTATATGTCGAATAGATTTTATAAATTTTGAACGTTAATGAAACTATAATAGTTTAGTTTCAAATATTTCTGTGTTTGACTATTTTGTAACCGATGTTTTTTGTTTCGTATAGACTAAAATATTTTCCTAAATTGTTATTGAAATTTGACGGAGAGTTCAAATCATTTAGATAATAAATCCTTCAACGCATCGATAAACCATACAACGCTTACAAGAAAAGGTACCTACCACACAAACACATCAGTTATACAGACAGGAAACATATGTCTGCTAGATGGCCCAAATATTTGTGTTCAACACAGTTTGTTTAACTGACAATCGTCACAGAATTTCTAAATTACGTTTATAATCATTAGCAAGTAGTTGGTGTTACAACTATGAAATAATTGTTCAAAATATATTTACCGTTAACAGTATTCCATCGTATGAATAACGTAAAAATTAAATTTATTATTTAGAAATTTTCAGTATTCTGTCATTTTTATTTTTATTTAATTTAATATTACAAATAAATGACTAATTATAATATATATATATATATATATATATATATATATATAAATTTAAGGGTATATAGTATTTAATATGTAGATTACGAAACAGAAAGAATTTTTTGAAAATTCGCCTATTTAAGGGTAGTTTTCATGAAGCTCACATTTTTGGTACCACTGGATCACTGGCAACACATAATATTTTATAAATAAAAACACAATTAAATACTTAAAACTAATTTACGTAATGTTGAAGGGTAATCAAAACTTCATTATTTTTAATAATATTTATTTATTTATTTTGAGAGTTCATTGCCCCAAAAAACGGTAAATATTAACATTTCACTGGCTTATTTTTATTAAAAAAGAACGAAGAAAAACAGAAAGGATTAAATATTAAACTAATAAATAGTAGTAATACTAGTAACTTACATTTTCTTGTATCAAAACAAAGAATAAATACAAAAATTCATAAATATTGTTCAAAATTATCACCTCTCACAGCTACACACAGTGCACTACGTTGAATTAGTGACACACTACATGGCAAGTGCATATGATTTTGTTGTTGAATAATTTGTACACTATTTTGGATCCGTATCCTCAATTCTTCAATATTTTCTGGCGGGCTTTGATTATCATAAACTAGGGACTTTAAATGACCCAATAGTTAGAAGTCCAAGGGATTGAGATAAGTTGATCTTAGTGGCCACTGCACAGGACCTCCACGGCCAATCCACCTGTTTCCGTAGATATTATTTAAATGATGACGCACATTTCTCGCAAAATGAGGAGGAGCACCATCATGCAGAAACCATGATTTTGGACGAACATTTAATGGAACATTTTTAAATAATACTGGAAGGATATTTTTCAAAAAATCCAAATACTGGTTACCATTTAATCTGTGGGGGAGTATGTACGGGCCAAGTAAATTACCATTTAAGATTCCACCTCAAACATTTAAAGAAAATTTATGTTGCAAACTATTTCTCACAACATGTGGATTTCCTTGGGCCCATTAATGCGAGTTGTGGAAATTATAAACACAGGCACGTGTGAAAATTGCTTTATCACTAAATAATATTGAAGAGGTAAAATTCACATTTGTAGCATTTTGTCCGAAAATCTATTGACAAAATGTCATTCTAGTGTGGTGATCAGCAGACATTAACCCTTGGACTTGTTGAAAATGATATGGATGATAATCACTTTTATGCAAAATGTTTACAACAGCCGCCTGAGATATTTCTCCCACAACACGAGATATTTTTCTGGTACTAATTGTTGGGTCGGCATGCACTAGGTTTAGGATTTCATCCGCCATGTCGTGGCGTAATCTGCGACCGCCGCCACGTCCAGAATTCCTTTTTAAATTTCCCGTGTCGCGAAGTCGTTGTGTCACAGTGATAAACATCCTGCGATCAGGGTGGCGTCTTCGAGGATACCGTTTGGCATACAATTCTGCTGCTAATACCGCGTTTTGTCTCACTTCACCATAAATTAACAACATATCTTCTAACTCAGAATTAGAATACATTTTTTTAAGAACAAGAACACTGCTAAAATGACCTACATTAATACTTTCAAGAATAATACTAAAATATTTTATGTATTACACAATTACGTTCGTCAAATATTATATTTAATTAATTAGAATCTTATACAACTAATTTTAAATGTACTTTTGTTAATCATATCTTTAATGAAATAATAATTAAAACAGCAGAAAAAAAAAGTTTTGCTAAGAAAAGACGAATTTTCATTTTCTGAATTTTCAAAAAATTCTTTCTGTTTCGTAATCTACACATTAAATACTATACAGGGTGGTGACCGCGACCCCGGAACATAGGACTTTCACATGTAAAATCATACTTTCTTAATTTCCTGCTTCCCTAATTATTTTAGGTAAAAAAGCTTCAAATAAAAGTTGTAGAGCATAGAATTCTACATTAGAATAAATAGACAGAATTAATTTTACATGTCTTATAACGGCAGAAATTAAATATGAAAATACTGAAAATTAGCTCAAAAATAGGGATAGCCGTGGAAATGAAACAAAATTGTATCTCTCAAAATAAACGAAATATAAGTGCCGGCCTTACGCCAAACACCTTGTATATATACAGGGTGTAAATGAAACTAGGGAACGCGATTTTTCTCGGAAGCTATAAGAGACACAAAAAAAAAATTCAAATAAAATTGTTAGTGTTTTTAGTAAGCTACATAAATTAATGTAAATCAGAAAAAAAATATTATAATTTTTGGAGTTATACTTATTTTTGACTTTTTTTTATAAGGTACGTCCTGTATATTTTTATACTATTTAGTACGAAATAATTTTTGCTTTCAAAAAGTTTTATAAGTTATATCTTCTAAAATTAATAGAATTCGAGATATTGCAGAAAATATTAAAGTAGATTTATTCGAAATTAAAGCTGGCTATGAAGACAAAATTATTGAGTTACGACACATTTTAATTTACAATGTACATCAAGTTATCTATCTTCTCATTAATTGTGCGTATTCTTCCATTTTTACAAGAAATAATTAGCATTAATTTCCAGTAAAATATTTTAAATATTTTCCTCAATATCTCGAATACTATTGAAACTTTATTAAAGCAAAAATTATTTCGTACTAAATAGTATAAAAATAAACAGGGCGTACCATTTAAAAAAAAAGTCAAAAAAAATATATCTCCGAAAATTAAATATTTTTTCTTTGATTTACATTAATTTATGTAGCTTACTAGAAACACTAACAATTTTATTGGAAAGATTCTTTTGTATCCCTTACCTATAACTTCCGAGAAAAATCGCGTTCCCTAGATTCATTTACACCCTGTATACAGGGTGTTTGGCGAAAGGCCGGCACCCAAAATTTTTCGTTTATTTTTAAAGGTACAAGAAAATGGCAAGGAGCAAAGGTAAACTAGACAAAGGGACTCATAAAATGATCCGAGTACAAATATTATGTCACTTCCGGTTTTAGCGGAAATGGGTCCTACTTTAATTCTGGCATAGGGAATCGGTATTTTTATATTTTTTTACGGAATGTATATAAAATTAACTTTACAATGATACCAAAATATCATTGTTTTACTTCAACCAGTTAAAAATGGCGACAATTTATTTTTATAATATTTACATTTACTAAGAAAATTCTTAAAAAAGTAAAACAGCAAATTATATGAAAATAATTTTGTTACCTAAAAGCAGGCCTTCCGCTAAACACCCTGTATATATAGGGTGTTTGGCGTAAGGCCGGCACTTAGAATATTTCGTTTATTTTGAGAGATACAAGAAAATGGTAAGAAGAAAAATATAACTAGACAAGGGGCTCATAAAATGATCGTAGGAATAATATTGTGTCACTTCCGGTTTTAGCGGAAATGTGTACAACTGTAATTCTAGCATAGGGAATCGGTATTTTTACATATTTTTTTTCGAAATGTACATAAAATTAGCTTTAGAATGGTACCAAAATATCATTGTTTTACTTCAACCATTTCAAAATGGCGACACTTTATTTTTAAAATATTTACTAATAAAATTCACAAAAAAATACACCATAGCCAGCTGTTTGAGATTTTGTTACCTGAAACCAAACAAATAATGTCAAAAAATATTAGATCTACTTTTCCTGACGTTGTAATGGCAGAATTTGTTATATGTGACAAATTTTGCAGAAAATGACGGGCGGCCATTTTGAGTATTTTTAATTTTAATTTTGTTTGTTATATTTAGTAAGAGTTTTTGTATTGTGTTGATTGTTGTAAGAAATGAAATGTTACCTCACTGAATATAATATGAGAGGTACTCTAATTACCTATACCGATTTTGTATTTACAATACGTTTTGACTATTGTAAAAGTAATCTCTGTCTCGACTGTCCGTCCAACCGGATATAGATCTGCACTTGTAGAGCAAATTCGTCGGATGGATTTTAATGAAACTTCATACTATTGTTTTTAAGCTTCTGTCATTAATATATATATATATATATATATTAATAATAATTAAGAGTTAATCAATTTTTGTTAAAAACAGATCTTTCAAGAAAAAAGATTTAAAGGAAGTTTTTATAAAATAAGCAAAATTTGAAAAACAAAATGATAATTTATTAACATTTTTATTTCACATTATAATTTTAGCGTCCATATTCAATAGTTTCGGTCTATTATGCGAAGGTCTGAACTGATTAAAATCAAATATGGTTTGCACATAAAAAAAAACACCGTGTCCCTGAAAATTTGTTACTACAGCATTGCGTTCCTATTGAATGGAAATATTTTTCTCGACATGCAATGGGTGGTTTCTATTTACATGGAACGAGTGTAATTTTAAGAGAAACAAAATAATATTTTTTACAAGTACTAAAATTAATTTAAATTGAAAGTTATAGCTATTAAAATAATTTTGTTTTATTACATGAATGACATACATTAGCTGCCCTTTACCGTATATGCACTCCTACCCTCTTTCGGATATTGTTTTGAATATTGCGCTAAGTCCCGTAACTCTACAGATTTGTAGAGTCGGTGGTAGTCGACTTGCGTTGCCAACTCAGAGCGACACAAAACAAATGGAGAGCACATGGGTCGACACAGGGCAACTTCTGTCGACTGTCATCGTTAAATGGAAAGCAACTACTTTCTTTTGGAATGTTTGGGATTTAAAAATCGACAAAATTCAGTTTTATTTATTGGCTCATGAGAATGTTTTAAACCATATATAATGTGGCCCTATGTATACACAGGAATAGATCCATTGAACCGACTATCAAATAGAAATATGTGTATTTTTATTCTAATTGCATATCTAGTCTTTATATTCATCTACACTTGGTAAGAATTTTTAAAATAACTTACATATCAACATGTATCACTAAAGGCTTATTGCCCATTGCTAAAATGCCAATTTGCTTTATATGTCATATCAGTAATTATATATTTATACAGAAGAGATTTTACCTAAAATTGTTTGCCGGACACTATTTACATCTGCGAAATTTTAACATTGAAGGGATTCTGCATACATAACAATCTATGTCGTATTTCTTTATTTGCATTAAATTAAAAGTAAAGTGTTATAAAATATAGAAACAATTGTATTTACTGTGATGTTTAGTCTAAGCTACAAAACAATTCCAACGTCAACTTTAAAGAAAGTAACATTCTTTGTGATATTTTTTGCTAAATATATTTTTTTCTGGTGCCTGATTGTCGCGGTTGTATCATGTTTCAGTTTTAAAATGCGAGTCACTGTATTTGTATGTATAACAAGGGGAAGTCAAACGGATGTTTCTAAGTCTGTTGTTTTACTTCAGCATTCAAGTGTGTTTACAAATAACGCATTTTCGACATCTCTTGCTGGTACTGGTACACATATACGTTAGTATAATCACTGCTGGTGTAATAACTCGACAAAGTTGAAAAGAATCAGCTACGCCGCTATGAGAGATTAATTTTTATGTATCTGTTAATAAACCTATTTATTACATGATATCTTATTTCTTTAAAGTTTGTTAATTTTAACTATTTTTCATAATGTATCATTTACTAAAAATAGAAATAATTTTGTAGGTATTAATATATAAAAAGTGAAAGCATATGAAAAAATCCTAAGTCAGAATCGAACTGAGAACCTTTGACTCTGTAGCCCGTCACTCTAACTTCATAACCACGATTTGACATGTTGCGTGTAGAGCAATAAAAATATGAGGCAAAAATTTTAAATTTATTATTGTAAATTTCATTACATTAAAATGAAAACATGTAGTATTGTCCTGCACAATATGGTGACTTTGTTGTTAGCCAGACAATTTATCAAAAATTGTTTTCCTATGTTAAATGCCTATGACAATACTTTCTTGGAACACACGGTATAATTAGTATATTATGTATATATATATATATATATATATATATATATATATATATATATAAACCAAAATTTTGCTATGTTATATGACGTCACATCTATAACGTCACAACAATGACGTTTTGATTATTTTACCTACTTGAATTATTTTTTAAGGATGATTTGGCTTTAGCATACCTTAAATATATAGTCAATGCTTGCACTAATAAAAAGCGCAATTACTAAACTTCAAAGTGATGCGGTACTAGTTACAAAAATGTCACATCGCGGGCCATGGCCGCTGGCAGACTTGTCGAGCCGCGCTTGTATTGTTCTGTAGTTACGTGTTTAAATACTGCCAAATGCTGTCAACCAGTCAACAAGACAGCAGTTGTTGCCAATATTGTATTTTAAATGCATTAAATTTATTTTTTCTAAATTAAATTTTCTTTTGTTATTATTATGTAAAAGAATGTTTGGGCAATTATACTTTTTTATTATAAATATCCTATAGATAACATATTTATTTTACTTCTACTCTGGCGGCGTACAGATTATATTTCTACCTTGTGAATCAAGTTACAAATGTTTGAAAAAAAAAGTTGCATATAAGTGTTTACTTTTCTCGAAAACAGTAATTAATTAATCAAATTTTTTGTTTTACTTTTTCTCAACACATTACATTATTGCTTTATTCTTGTTTATAATATTTTCTGTTCACTAATCAATAAAATAGGAGCTTAAAGCAAGAATTTTTGAAATATTGACGCTACCATATTGTTCTACCAATTCTGGATTAATTAAGTAAATTATAGATAAATCAGAGTTTACGAGAAAAGAACATCTTGTCTTAAAATATAATGGAAAATGTTATTTCACGAGCAATGAAATCGCGAGTGTATCAATTTGCGCGAGTCGATAATATTCTCGTAATGTATAAAATTCTATTTTTTTTATAGCAGAAATTATAGAGAAAATATTTAGAAAAATTAAATTATTATTTAAGAACAATTTTAAGACCTCAGTAGTTTTGGTTGTTATGGAATTTGTTTGAAAACAAATTTCATTTCTTTCAGTATTTTCTTGTTTTTTCTATAAAATGCACGCAAAAACATTTACGACAGCGAATTTAATGAAGAAAAACTATTCCTAAAATAGATGTTTCTGGTACCGTTAATTGTAAATTTCAAGTTGTAATTAACACAAACCCTCAAGAAACCTGATTTTCTTGACAATTTTTTTTCTTTAGATTTTGTTAATTATAGCATTAATTACTAAACGGTATTTTTATTATTGGTTTTGTGTACAAACAGTATATTTTATTTTTGTTATTAATATTTTATAATATTATAATTACCTGTGATATTTATACATTTCAAGAAAAGTTTACTTAAAACACTGCATATTAAAATAGAAATAAGAAAATTATTTTTCATATTTTGACGATTTTAATGCATATACTCTGATATTTAATGATAATATGTTAAACTACTGTAAAGTTCCTTGTGTAACATTAAATCTATACAAATCCACATACACACAGGAAAAATTAAAAATCCAAAAATGGGGTATTTTTAGTTTACGGCCTAGTGTATATGAAAAATATAAAATTGAATATTTTTTCACTAACCCTAATAACATTGTTAATTATATTCATATAAATGAATATACATGCTTTCATTACTTGTAATCGTATGTTCCCAATACTTAAAGCCGATGCACCCCTATATGTGCATGTGTATATCTTTATCCACATATTCAGATTGGACGAGTAGTAATGCGTGCACAATAGTGGTGATAATTTGCACCTCTATTAGTTCAGTGGTGTGTGCGCACAGATCTCAGAACCTAGGCCTAGGACGTTAGGGTAGCGCTGCAATAGCAATCGAGGAGAAAATGAGATGATATGGGGAGAGGTGACATTGATTACAAACCGACAGCTGCCCAACCAGACACATGGGAACAATTGTCGCACTCAATAACACCGAGTAATAGGACCCAGAAAACATTCAAAAGAATAAACAAGGGTAGTTGCAAAACATATAGCACAAGAGATGGAATATATATATATATATATATATATATATATATATATATATATATATATATATAGAATTACGTACAAATAAGTAATTTTAGGTGTTAATTTTTTATGATTATTAATAATGTTATTGATTTTTGTTAAAATATAATGTACAAATATATACGTACTCCATAAATCATTTACAATTATTAACATACCCAGTCGTTGTCGTAATTCTGGCATAAATACAATTGTTAGCATTCTTTCCATTTCTGTCTTCCGTCATATATACATTTTACATACATTATTTGGAAATCTAGGATTTTTTACGACCTGCATCATTTTTGACTGAACAATAAGTGCTACGCTTCATTCACATTATTTAACAATTTCTAAGAGCATTAAATATTTTCAGACCCTATACGTGAAGTTCCTACAGATTTTAGTTTTGTTATGTTTGCTCTAATCGTTTCAGTGGCTTACGGTGGTATTTTGTGATGGTTGTGCACTCATTCTAGGATGGGTGTGTGTAATGTATTACGCATTAATTACTAAACGGTACAGAAAAAAAATCTGTAAGTTTATTGTCATAGGCATTTAGAACCCAAATATACTTATCTTTGTCAATTACAACAAAAGATACACATGACCAATAGAGCACAACCATTTAACATTTTTACATATAAAACTTTAAAATGAAGCAATAATGCGTCTAGAAAACGGAAATTTCAATAAATCAGTAATAGCATTTAATAAATAATAATGAAATACTCACTGGTAATCGAATTGTGTGAAATACAAATTAAAGGTATTACCTACAAACTTTATTTTTCTATAGATTAGATTTTTTATCCAACACCGTGTAATTATAACGATATAAGTATGCTGTTTTTAGATAAATAAAGTAAGTCATAAGTCACTAGTGAACTAAATATATTAGCTCACTATTTTTTGGTTCGTATCATAGTAACTACGTTATAAAACCTTCTCTAAACTATTTTGTTCCTAAATGTCATTTCGAAATTCCATCTGTCAAAAATCTTATATGTATTTTATATCAATGATGAAAATGTGTTGGATAAAATGTTGTATGGCACACGTGTGTAATTTACCTAAGTCACTTAAGTGACATCTTTTCTAACGTGATTGACAAGTTTGAAGTTTAATTTCTACGCTGCCGGAGTAAAAGTAAAATAAATAATCAATAAGAGATAAGTTGTACAATAGAAAACGGTAATACCGGTCTAAATGTCACTATACCACTAGATAACGTAAGAATAAAGTTACTAAAAATTATCAACAACTGACAGGTAATCCATAAATTGAAGTCAAGTAGTAAATTATTTTTTAAAATATCTGTGTTTGAAGAGAAAATAGAATGTGTCATTTAGAATAAAAGTGTCTTTATGTGCCTCACATGTAATTGCCCGACTCGCTTCGCATGTCTTGTAAACTTCCACACTTCCCACACAAAGTATCATTTTTACTCTTAAGCCGAATTCATATCAATAAAATTTTGCGTTTTATATCGTATTTGACATAAATTTGCTGGTGTTTGTCTAAATTTTTGTTAATATGGACTGTTTCCCAGCAAACTTAAAAGTGATTTGTATCGCACAGTAGTAGTAACGTATACTTGCAAGAACAAACTTGCACATGTAGATTCGGTCGTACAACACTCATGATAAATATTTAAATGGTAATATGTTTAAATAGAATTAAATTTGCACCAAAAATATTTTTGCTGATTTTCAAAATACAGTATACAAAACAAATATTTATTGATGTGGATTCGGGTTTTATAACACAATATACTATTATTTTTCGTAACAAAACCAGAACAGGCAGTAACATTTTGACGCTAACAGGCCGCATGGACGTCTCCTCTCCGCAAGTTTTAAGAAATATGGACGCGCGATTGTCTTTACCATCAAGCAACTAATGAAATTGCTATAGACAGATGATGGGTCAGGACCTCAGGACATCGCAACAAAATTTAATCTCTTGTAACTAGTGAACAAAATAATATTTAAATGAAATTTTTTCACTAGTACTCATTAATTCTTGCAAATTTTCATATTGTTCTGCAAAATGATAATATTAATCTGTCTAATGCAATAAATAATAAAATAAGACAAATTATTACTTGTACGAAATTTGTTTCAAGTAAAATTCTCCACCGGACCCCACTTTTGTTCCGGTCAGCCCTGATTATTGGAATTAATAGTCTGGTTTCTACAATCTCACAAGTAACAGAAATGAACCCAGAATAATTATGAAAATATGTTAATATATATTCAATTCTTAAATTGATTTGTGTACTTACTTAATTTTTAGATAAAATACTAATTAACGGAATAAACCGATGAAGGATCTAAGCTAATAAAATAATATTATTTAGTATATAAACAGAAAAACTGTTTTGTACTTATTTATTAAACAAATCCTACAGAACACGAAGTTCCAATTACAGGATGTTATATAATAATAACAAATATTAAGCCTTGCAAAATACAGGTAAACAAAGAATTTAGAGGAAGAAGAATAAACATATAAAAAGTACATTAATTAAGTAAATATTAAAAGTAAGAATAATAATAATAATAATAATTGCTCTACTGCTAATACACGATAATATCAAATACAAGATTTATACACATGAACGAATATATGCAACACCTAAGATTTAAGAAGAAACAAAATATTTAACTAAATTAAACCTAAATACAAACAATGAAGAAGCAAATACATCAATGTTAATTGGAATGTTGTTGTAGATTGTACACATTTGTCGGATAGGAGATTTCATTTCGTAATTTCTTCTAGCGATATTACAATAAAAAGTTAACTTATTTCTGGATGTTATACGGGGAACATTTATCGGGAGATGACCAAGTATAAAACTGTCATTAATGATATTGTTCAAAACTTTATATAAAAATAAACATGACTGTATTTTTCTACGACTATCTAATGAAACTATATTTTGTTCGGACAATAATGATTCGTAATTAATATCAAAACTGGGATAATGATTATACTTTTTGTAGTAACAAAATTTAATAAACCGTTTTTGTACTGATTCAAGCCGAAGAATATACTTGTTATATATAGGGTTCCATACTTGTAAACAATATTCCAGTTTTGATCTTACTAACGAAAAATAAAGTCTTTTCAAAGTCAACAAATTATAGAATGATTTACATGAGCGAATAACGAATCCCAGAATTTTAATAGACGAATTTGTGATGTAATCAATGTGCGAATGAAAATGAAGTTTTTTGTCAAAAATAACACCAAGATCCTTATACTGTACAAGCCGCTCAAGATATGAGTTATCCATTACATAAGGATAAGTATAAACAAATTTTTTCACTAGATAGCTCATAATCTTACATTTACTGAAATTAAAAAATAATTTTGAGTTTAGAGACCAAGCTAATAAACTATCTATATCATTTTGTAGTAGTATACAGTCTTGTAAAGAATTAATAGTTTTGAAAATTTTTAGATCATCTGCGTAAAGCAACACTTCAGAATTTTTAACTACATCTACAATATCATTTATGAATAAAATGAATAAAAGAGGACCAAGGTTTGAACCTTGGGGAACACCGGAAGTGGCAATAAAAGTATTGGAATTGTAGTTGTTAAGTTGCACTGACATTTTACGACAATGTAAATAGGAACTAAGAAAAGAAATTAAATTGGCAGAAAAATTGAAATTATTATTTAGTTTATGGAGAAGAACAGAGTGATCAACAGTATCGAAAGCTTTTTTAAAGTCAGTGTAAATAACATCTACTTGAGAATTAGCATGAAGAGAGTTTAATGCATACTCGGTGAAATTGATTAGATTAGTGGTTGTAGATTTACCTTTAACGAAACCATGTTGCTGAACAGATATTAAATTATGAATATTAGTGTAAATGTGTTTATGAATAATAGACTCAAAAATTTTTGAAATATTTGATAAAATTGCGATAGGGCGGTAATTGGAAATGTCGGTAATATCGCCAGATTTAAATATAGGACAGATATAAGATGATTTTAGAGCGGTAGGAAAGACATTAGTTTTTATTGACAAATTAAACAAATAGTGAAGAGGTTGAAGGAAGAAGTGACTGCATGCTTTTATAATAAAGGATGGGAGATTATCTGGGCCAGGATTACGCGTGTTTTTCAGAAGTTTAATTGCTGTTAAAATATCTTCTTCCGAAATATTTGGTATATTAATTGAATTGTACATACAACAATCAGGATTAGGGGAAGAAATATCATTTACATTATTTGGAGGAACATAGACACTTGAAAAGAAATCGGCAAAGCCTTGTACAATGTCGGGAGTTGAATTATAAAAATGGTTGTTGAGATGCATGGAGCCAGGAATTCGTGAAGTACGTTTCTTGTTATTTACGTATGTCCAAAACCTACTGGGGTCTGAGGATAATGTATTTTCAATACTTTCCAAATAATTTTTCTGTTGAAATTTTATGTGTTTTTTGATGAGGGAACGTAAACGATTGAATTCTGATAAATAATGGTCATTTTGGTGAAGCTTATACAGTTTATGAAATTTATTTTTTTTGTTTAATTAGATTAATAATAGTAGAATTAAACCACGGCGGATATTTTGGCGAACGTCTTGTATTAAATGGAACACATTTATCTAAGATATTATAGATTATTTGGTAAAATTTTTGAAAAGCACTGTTAACGTCATCATACTGTTTAAGAATATTCCAATCTACCCGGGAGAGCAAACTATATAGTAAGTCATAATTAGCTGCAGAAAAATTGTATGATAATGAAGTAATGTTATAAGAAGAGTTTGAAATTTTGGTGTTAGTATTTAATGATATTGAAAGTGTGGGATGATGTTTATCTTCATCAACAATTGGGTCAAAATTTTTAGCAACAGAGCAAGGTAAATTTGACACAACCACATCTAATAATCTTCCAAAAGAATTCGCTACATGATTATATTGTGACGCATTTAAAAATGAGGAAAAGTTCAAAAATTTTGACGTATAAATATTTCTAGTTAACTGTTGATCACAATGTATAAGTTTATTTAAATTTAAGTCACCAACAATTATAAAATTAGTATTTACAGTACCTAAAAAACTTTCAAGAGAATCGAAAAGATAACTTTGTTGCTCTAGAGAGACAGGTGGAGGTAAATAAAAAACAATAATATATATGAAGATAGTAGATGATAGAAACACTTTAGTACATACAAGATCGGAAATAGAAGAAGAGTGCAATGGAATATTAACTGGAGAAGATTTACATTTATTATTAACAGCGCACAAAACACCACCACCACGTTTTTTGCCACTCCTAAGTGTGTCCCTGTCTGTTCTGTAAACATCATATTGTGATGGAAACAATTCGGAAGTGTGTACAGTATTATTGAGCCATGTCTCAGTTAAGCAAACAATATCTAACTCACAAGTGGCAAGATTGTTATAGAAAGTATCTAACTTGGTATTCAGTCCTCTGACATTTTGGTAATATAAGTTGATTGTTGACATGAAAGTGTAAAATAAAAATATAAAAATAAAGTAATAGGTTTTTTTAGCAGTGTATAGATCTTAGGTGTGACAGGTGACAACTGTTTACTGAGAGCGGTTATTGACCCACGTTATAAAGTGACAAATAGTAGCAGAAACTGAGAGTTTAATTAAAATTAAAATAATAAGCAGAAGTTTTAAAAAGTTTAACTTTTAACAGTAGAGATTTGATTTTTGATTTTTATTTAAGATTTACCCAAGTATAAAAAAAAAACACGCACAAAAGAAAGAGAAAATTTCAAATACAAATGTATATATGTATATTTGAATGCTCGTATATATAGTAATACAAACATATGCAACTGACGTTCCATAAATAATAATTAAATTATAAAGTAACTTCTTGAAAATCCAATAAATCAAGATGATTCACCCTTTTAATAACACCACCAAGTTTATAAAAAATAATTCCATCTTTCGACCAAACGTTCTTAAAACCAAATTTCTTTGATGCTATCTTTAATTGTTCTAGTCTGGTTTTGGTCAAGTCCTCTTTAATGCTAATATCACTACCGCGTAGTTTTTTACGATTACCGATAACTAGAGATCTATGTTTATAAGAGGTAAATTTGATAATGATAGGGCGGGGAGTAGATTTAGTGTTCGAAGTAGAAATTGAAGAATTGAAACGTTTTTTACCAGTACGATGACATCTGTCAATCATGGCTGGGGTAACACTAACACTTAATTTATCTTGTAACACTGCACACACTAATTCTTCAGTTTTCTCATTGTCCACCTCAGGTACACCAAAAACACGTAAGCAGTTTCTTCGGGAGTACTGCTCCTGCTGATCTAATCGGTCCTCCATAAGTTTGACATTCGCTGATAAGTCGGCAATGATGCCTTCATAGAAGGTTTTTTGTTGCTCCAACTTCTCGTTGAATTTTTCTAGGATTTTGTCAAATAATTTATTGACAAAGATGTCATTAGTCAACAAAGAGCTGATTGTTTGCTCAACAATAATCGACATATTTCGGGTGCCCATAGTTTCACACACTATATTTATTTATTTATGCGGCACTAAAAACAATACAACGGAACGACAGCAAAACACGTCTACTCACTGCAAGGCATAGGCAATATCTTATATATTATATATACTTATATTGAAGAAATTTTTTTACAATATTTTTATGTACACTTTCTGCCATTTCTATCTGTTGTCACTTACGAGTTAAAAAGCGTACTTGAAAGTTAAAAAAGTGTCAAAATATGCATGCAACATGCATTAAAAAATCATCAAATTATGCATGATATATGCAAAAAAATGTATATATGCACATTAAAAATAAATATGCAAAAAAAAAATGATAAGTGCTTTTTACTGAAATCATTTTCTTATTTCCATTTTTATATGTAGTGTTTTATTTAGGACATTTCATGAAATGTATAAATACAATAAATATCACAGGTAATTTTGATGAAAATAAAAAAATACAATGTGAAAAAAATCTCTAATTTGGTAAGCATCTAGTAATATGTTATTGTTTTATATTCATAAAAATCTCAAGCTTTTTCTTCGAACAAATACAAAAGAAAATCTTTTCAGTGAAATCTGCTTTATGCTATTGTTTATTTATTTTAACATTACTAATTTATGTTGTAGTTTCAAGAAGTATTTAATAAAAATCGAAAATATCGATTTTTTTATATAATTTGGATTTTTTTTCATAAATAAAAAAATAGTTTCAATAACTGATATACAATATTTAAGCACTTGTATACAATAAAAATTAATCAATCTTTTTTTACCTCCCGCCTATCAATATATAGATAAGGGAGGTATTGTTTTTGGTCAGATTTCTCGAGTGTGAGTTTTCAACATATGAGCACGAATTAGAGTCCCTAGAATACGATTTTACTATTTTTACCGTGATGTCTGTATGTCTGTGTGTGTGTCTGTGTTTATGTGTGCGTGTCTGTGACGATTTTTCGTCCACGATAACTCCAATACGATTCATGTAAAAAATATAATATTTGGTATTTAAGAGTTATATTCTAATATGATGAACTGATTAGATTTTGACTACAATTGGTTAACCGGTAGTAGTACTTTACATGAAGCTTTAAACCATTTTTCCAAAAAATTACCTCTAAATACCATATTTTTGCAAATTTCGTTATTATAAATATAAAGATTTTTTAATTTTCTACTGATCTGCATACTTATGTTTATATATAACTTCTAGCTAGATAGAAAAAAAAAATATATAAATTATAATAATTTTACATATCGTTTAGGCTGAGGAATTTCGATAAAACAGATGAGTTATTCATATGTTCACAAAATTTGACATATCATGTCAAATTTGATGTAAGTAAGTGTAAAAGATAAAATAAGTAAAAATGAAATAATTTTATTGTAAAATTTAAAAAGATGGAAGAAATATATTAGGAATGTATTTGCATGCTTGAATCAAAGTAAGTTCGGTTCCGGTTTTAGCAACGTCAAAAATAGCTGTCATATTGGTCATACAAATTTTATGAAGGAAATTTTAGGTATGAAATGAATTAAAAATATTCTAAACTGCAATAACAAACTAATATTAAAACTACAAATTAAATGCATTGAAAAACTGATATAGAATATATTACTACAATGGCGGGAGGTATTGTGTTGGACACACCAGATTTTTTCTAAATGAGATAATATTATGCCAGTGGCGGAACTATAGGTGGGCCAGGGTGGGCCGGTGCCCACCTTTAAAAGTATTGGCCCACCCTCGTGCCCACCCGTAAACAATGCAGGCATCAATAAAATATATAATACCATTATTACAGTATTTTTTCTAAAAACTTGTAAAAAGAAAAAGACGGCGTAATCTTTGTCTTGAAATATTTAATTGGTATTATTGTGTCTGCACGGTGGTAGTGCTTGTATATCTAAGCCGATTGATGAGACCGCTCTTTTATGTAGAAAGCATGCCGATTTGATTTATAATTGATGTCAACTGACCGTCTTCATATCTGCCACTACATCTACAATAGATCAGTGTACATGTAGTTTTCGTGTCTTTCAGAACATGCAGTTTATGTGTATTTTGATGATTAGTGCTAGTTAAAATGAGTAAAAGTAACATTAAAGATTATTTCGCGCCAACTTCAAAAAAATTTAAACCTGTCGTTCAGTTTCCATGACACCTACTGAAAATTGCTTGAATATTGTAAAAATTATTTATTATTTTTTAAATATATAAGGACATTTGGCCAATTCTTTTTGCCTCATTGAATGCAGTTTTTATTTCTAAACAAATACATATCTCACAGTTTGTTCTAAATTAATAGGTAATAAAGACATATTGAAAAATGAAAAAAGTAACATTGAATTTCCTATGTTCAGAAATTAAAGTAGACACTCGGTATACAACAATGGCACGGCCCACCAAGATTTTCCGGTGCCCACCGGGTGGCCCACCTAACATTTTCCCTCTAGTTCCGCCACTGTATTATGCATTTTCATTACCTACCATTCTGGTTTTAAAAACACATTTCTAAATCCACTACTGAAGGATAGATGAAATAAGGTCAGGTTAGTTTGTTCGCTAACGTCCCTCTGAGCGATTCAATACAAAGTTTGAATTGCTGAAATGATTTCTGGTAGAACAAGGAATCCGATTTTGGATAATTTTATGTTGAAAGAAATGTTAATTAACACAAATAGTTTATTTTATTTTATGTTGAACCGTGATTTGATATGAATTATTTGTATGGAAATGTGATTAGAAAACAGTTTTTATTTAATTTGAATAAAAAAATTATTTGATTTAAATCGCGATTTTTTTCTTGGTTTAAATCATAACAACCCTACTTTCATGCTTACAAATTTCAGTGACACCTACTATTTATTAACCTTACTTACAAAGTAAGAATTACTTAAGCTCTAAGCAGTTTTTAAACTTAGATACAGACAAATTTTTCGGTCTGACGAGAAATTAAATACAATTTTAATTATTTGAATTGAAAGTACACATTTTATAAATATAAAGGCTAACTTGTTAAAAGTTCGACCAAAATTATATTTCCTGTAATGTACTATTTAAAAAAAAACAAATTTCTCAATAATTTATTTTTGTTTATACAATAATATGCAAAAATTGTCAAAAGATGCAGTAAAGTATCATTAAAAGCAAAATATGCATTATTTTTTTTTATTTGGCATTAAACGTTGATGAAACGTGAACATATGAAAGAATTTGTTGATATGCCTAATAAAAACGAGACATGCAATTGCATAGAATCCACTTTTTACTTACTTACTTCAGCCACTTTTCTGCTGTTGTTACTGCAGTTTTTGAAACTAGATGCGATTGTAAATTCAAGTAAAAATTTATTTTGTACTCTTTTTTACCTCCCGCCTATCAATATATAGATAAGGGAGGTATTGTTTTTGGTCAAATTTCTCGATACGATTTTACTATTTTTACCGTGATGTCTGTATGTGTGTGTGTGTGTGTGTGTGTGTGTGTCTGTGTGTGTGTGTCTGTGTGTGTGTGTGTGTCTGTGACGATTTTTCGTCCACGATAACTCCAGTACGATACATGTAAAAAATATATTTGGTATTTAAGAGTTCTATTCTAATATGATGAACTGATTAGATTTTGACTACAATTGGTTAACCGGAAGTAGTACTTTGCTTGAAGCTTTAAACCGTTTTTCCTAAAAAATACCTCTAAATACCATATTTTCGCAAATTTCGTTATTATAAATACAAAGATTTTTTAATTTTCTACCGATCTGCATAATTACGTTTGTATATAACTTCTAGCTAGATAGAAAAAAAATATATAAATTATAATAATTTTACATATCGATTAGGCTGAGAAATTTCGATAAAACCGATGAGTTATTCATATGTTCACAAAATTTGACATATGATGTCAAATTTTATGTAAGTAAGTGTTAAGATAAAATAAATAAAAATTAAGTAATTTTATTGTAAAATTTAAAAAGATGAAAGAAATATATTAGGAATGTCGGTATTTGCATGCGTGAATCAAAGTAAGTTCGGTTCCAATTTTAGTATCGTGAAAAATAGCTGTCATATTGGTCATACAAATTTTATGAAGGAAAATTTAGGTATGAAATAAATTAAAAATATTTTGACTGCAATAACAAATTAATTTTAAAACTATAAATTAAATGTATTGAAAAACTTATATAGAATATATCAAATCAATATTACTGTAGTGGTGGGAGGTATTGTGTTGGACACACCAGATTTTTTTAACAAGAAAATATACCTATCATTTTACATAAGCGCAGTTTTCGGTTTTATATTAGTACGTATACTTAATAATAATAATTTACAATACTTTTGTCTTACTGAAAAACAATAACAAAAATAAAAAATCATGTACGTAACATTATTATTTAAAAACAATTTTTACTGAAAATTACAATATCGGGATGAAAATTTTTTCAAACTGAACTGATAACAAAAATGCACCTGTTTTCCAAAATGTATAGGAATTTTAAACTTTTGTTAAGATATTCCAGTCTATGCAATGTTAGTTCTTTACTTCACTTATCCCAGCGTCATTTTTTTTTTCAATATTATCTATGATTACACAGACTTCGTTCCTCGCTCATGCGATACAAGAACTCAAAATTCATACATTATAAAAAGAATCAAAAAACACTTTAACGTGAAGGCAATTATAAACTATGAAACTATAATCGAAGCGAAGTTCAAAAGTTGCAGCGAGCTTTGATACCTTGAAGAGTGTAGGTTTAGTGTGTACAAGATAAACTAAATTGTTATTTTTTTGCCATAAACACATTTAAGGTATATTCTAAATCTTTTATGTACGTAATGGATATCAGAAAACAATGAATTTTCAGTAAAGATGTTTCACTCTTCCGAAAAAAAAATAAACAAAAGAAAAACTTGGAATGAAACCTGAAACTTCTCAGTAATTTTCTTGCGATCCACCTGATTTGGGTTTATATTTACATAACTTAACAATACCTACCTGATAATATAAATTATGAACTTAAATCCTTATGTCCCTACGTAAGTATTTATTTTTTTTGGATTTTTTCTGTTTATTAATATACCTATAATGCAAACTTATTATTTATTTAGAAAAAAAATGTCCCTCCCTAGGAAATTACGTAAAGACTCCCATGCCCGTATTCTCCGGTACGCCATACCGGTAAAAAAATGGGGTACCTGTATGTAGTGATGCGAGTGGATTAAATGACAGTGGTCAGTCACGATCATTTTGAGAATGACCGTCAGGTCATTTTAGTTCCATGACGCGACCGTCACTTTTCTGTCATTTTGAAAATGACACGAGTGTCATTTTTAAAATGACGCGTTTTTCGTTGTGAAAATGACGGTTACGGACATATACGAACAAAAACGAACTGCCTACGTACAGCAGTACAGCGCGACAGGGCGAGGTGAACATTCAATTCCAGTCATAATTAAAATTATATATTAAAATATAATTATAATTCGTGATTTTTGTGATAATACAAGATTGCAGTACTATATATATACGCATTTGCCAATTTTTTTAGAGTTACCTTATGTTTTGTTTATTTTTGAAATACGTTTATTTTGTACTAAATTAATAATTCTATCAAATATATATACTTAATAATGAATTTATGTTATATTTTTTCATTAAAATATTTAAAAAAATAAAATGACCAAAATGATTCAATATGACTGAAAATGACCTATAAAATGACTGTCACGTCACTTTATTTTAAAATGACTGTCATTTTACATCACTACCTGTATGTAAAATAAATACAATTTTTAACATCTACAAATCCTCCCTTACTCATTTTGACAAAGAAGCGTATACCGGTAAGAAAATAAATCTACTTTCATCACTAGATATATTAGACAAAAGTTGCCAAAAGTGCAAGAATTCACAGACGTAGCAATGCTTCAAACTCGAAAATTTGTCTTAAAAATCAAGTATTAGAATTATTATTAGTCGGCCTAAGAATACCAAGTTACTTGATAAGCTTGTATAATATTGAAGTTATTAACATAATTTTACTTAATTGATTAATTAAGTAGTAATTTCTTCTAGAAAAAAATAAAAATAAAACATTTGCTACAAAATAATGTAATTTAACTGTTTATAAAAAGTACGTTTAAAACTTGATGTGAATTATGTCTGGCTTGATTTTCAAGAGAATATCTACGAGTGATACATGTTTATGAAAATAACGTGTTAAATTAAATAATTAAAGAATGTATTGCTAGTTGTTATTTTGTTCTTAAACGTTTCACCCCGTTAACATTTCTTTTTGTTCCTAATGTATAGTGGATGTGGGTAATGAGAGTTGTTCCGATACGAGGCGTGGCTCAGACGCAGGTTTCTGCAGGATAGTGTACAAATACTGGCGACGCCTAGCACACAATGCAACCCTTAATGACATTTTAATGTCAGACACGGAGGGTAGGATTGTGCTGCTGCTGCTGCTGCCCCACCGACTTTATACAAGTGGCAAATGGAAGAATTATCAACTGAAATGTATTTGTACGTAGATTGGAATTGTTTGATTTACATGCGTAATATGTCATTATTCCCATTAAAGTGGAGACAACATTGAAATGTAAAATAGTAGAATTTACTAAGTTCATCGTCACAGTTAAATTAAATACCATAATCGTTCCTATTACAAACTCGTTGGTGAGTAATCTATTCCATGTAGTATACAGTATATGGTTTAATAAAAAGATCAATTTAATGTAAGATTCAATGCAAAAATCCCAATAGTATGACACTATTTGAGATATAAGACTCCGTACTATATGGGTGACTACGTGTTTGAATCTCTCGACTCAGTCACCTGATGATCGATGCTCATTAAGAAATCTGAAAACGGACATTTTCTGCGATTATAATATTTCCTTTATTTCGTACCAGGAAGTATAAACGAGAAAACCTAATTTCTAATAGAACGAAATAATAATTTTTTTAGTCCCAAACGTGGAAGTTACTTGAGAATTTATTTTGATTTCATGATAATAAATTGCACCGCAAAAATATCAATGTCAAAATTAACATTATTAAAAAAATAGGCTCAGAATTATTACGATAGAACAGCGCCTAAACCATCTAGTACTTCTGAACATTAACAATATAAAATAGAAAGAAAGAAAAAACAGGTCTTAAATATTTCTAATAATTGTAATATAACTTGTATAAATTTGCATTATACCATGTAGTCAATATTCACCGTAAGATGTAGAACAAAATAAATTTCATGTTTCAATAGAGAAACCGCATTTGAATTTTATTACAGTCGATAATAAGTAGAGAAAATGTTGTATTGAGTCTTCAGGATTTACATTTCAACTAGACAATTTCCTGAATTCACATACACTAGAGATACTCATGCACTCTGTTGCTATTCACAGAATATTTAATAGACACAAATTGCAGATCATAGGACCCTCCTAGAAATAGTGTCTGGAGATACTGTGGGGATCATACCCTCTTGTTGAAGGCGACGTGAGCGCGTTTTCAATTTTTGTTCTGAACATTTGGTTAATGCTAATTCATTCTCCCTTTTGTAATTAAATTCCTAAGAAAATAACAAGTATGAATAGGAAAATCTAAGATTATATGCATTGAATCTTATTAAAAGTGAGTGCATATAGTTACTTAAAAAATAAATAGCAAACTATTTATACTAGTGCTGTCGATTTTCGGAAAAAATTAATTCGTAATTTCGATGGAACAATTCGAAATTCAAAAATTCGGAATTCAAAAGACGTAGGTAATAAAAAGTAGAAAAAGATAAATGAATAAAAAAGGTATTTTTTTATTTATAAAATTATAAGAATGTAATAATAAACTGAAGAATAAGTACTAGTATTTGTTTTAGTAATTAATGATTTTGTGTTATGAAGGTTAATATTACCATGTTCTCCAAAAAGACAATTTCTTTTCGCGGTTTCTATATTTATATACAAACAAGCAAAAGCAAGTATAATCGAAAACAAAATTCGAAATAGAAAATTCGTTAATCAATTTGAAATTCAAAATTCGAACTTCGAAAAGTTGCAAAGTAATTTTTTCGAATTTTATCAACAACACTAATTTATACTATTAGTCGTTCGCTAAATTGATATAAATTTAATATAGTTGGAGATCCAAGCCTTCGTAGCTCGCTTATTTTAGGAGCAACTCCGGACTTTTTCTCGTACAAATAATTTTTACATGGTCTTACAGGAAATTTTCCGACGGATCTAATAGTGGTGGACGCGACATTCCATCTCATTGCGAACATTCAAAAATTCACATTTTTCCAAAAAATCACACATTCTCTTGGTATTTACAGTTTTTATAAGTCAAACCTAAATTAAATTAGTTTCTACAGCCTGTAGACTTTTTGAGTTGTATAAGGTATTGAAAATAAACATAATACTTCATTCTAAGACTAAAAGAAGTATGTTGATTGACAAAATTTATAAATTGGAATGTTTATAAAGTACATGCTATCGCCTAAGCGTACAGTGTATGTGTATACGCTTAGCGGCTTCACACAGTAGATAGCAATAAACGCGCGCGCGTATCGGTTGAATATAGGGTTCAATTTTACATGGCTGTATCTCTAAAATAATACTTTTTTTTTTAAATCTTTAAATAAAAAAACATCTTTGGTACCTTTTCTGCAACTTTGTCACAGTATATGGGAGTCTATCTCTTCAGACCGAAACTTTTCTCGATCACTGAAAATTGCACTGCAAAATGCAAAATTGGCTTGTTCTACATTTGTGATGAAACAATACCGTACCGTTTTACAAAACTCGTGTAATAATATGCCATTACCGATAGAGGTGGACGCGTGAGTAACTTTTTGTTCACGATCACGCACCTTCAAGAAAGTAAAAACGTAATCACGACCGATCACGCACGATATTTTACATCTATTTCACGATCACTCACTCTCACGGATTTATTTTGATACGCCCAATCACGCACGACGAGTCACGGTCGGGACTTGTAGTTCTACTCGTATATTCAAAATTTAATGTACTAGATTATGTTTATTTAGGTTAAATTTTTAAATTTTAACTAAAAATATATTCTTTAATATCGCATGTCTTTATACTAGTACATGATTAGAATGTGAAGTAAAATATTCATATATCACAATCACGATCCAAAATTTAAAAATTACTCACGCTCACTAGGGTCTCCTCTATTTACCGATAAGTAATCCCGAATAGTAGTATGGGAGATTTTAATATGCTAAAAATCTGATTTTTGAATAATTATTTGAAACATATTTAAAGTCGAATAAAAAGAGTATTATTGCGACATATGTAATGTCAATATTAAAATCAGTTCAGAGTTTTATGGATGTAGTGTGAGATATGATGTATGTGTAGTCCTATCAAGTCGGTTACTGCAGCGGTATTAGAATAAATAAAAGACGGTATACATCCACACAACACCTGGATTATTTAAACATACAGTAGTGACATGGCAAACATATCAGATAAAATATTACACGTGTAAATATTCTATCAATACTTTCATCGTCCATTAATACAGAGCGGACAAAAATATGTACGTACCGGACAGTGGCGTACGGAACATTCTGTTATGGAGGGTGATTGAAAAGAGAACGAAAAATTTACCGCGGAAATTGTTTTTTTATTATTATTTTAATATACAGCGTGTGCAACGAAACGCGTAACATATGACTTTAACATGGAATTTCAAAACATTGCTGCTATTCTCTCTATCAATAGATTTAAAGCAAAACTACTAGAGTGCAGTATGTTCGGATGTCTATGGTAATGGCTTTGACATTTTAATCGTTGGGTATACCCCAACTCAGTTAGGTAGATCGGTACCTGGCAGTCAGGATTGAATTCTTTTAAATTTTAATAATGTTTTTTCGTCATAGCGACATTATGATGAGAACTTAATTTCTGTAATATTTAGTTATTTTATTTAGTAATGGAAATATGGATTCAAATATCTGTACAATTAGTAGTTCGATAGTAATCGTTCTAGTAACATCAAGTTATTTTCTTTATACGACATATATTTAGAAAAATATAGAGGCCGTTTGATGACAATATGTAGTCTGTTTCAACTTTCAACTAGTATAAATAATGTTGTTGCTGTAACTATCTATTTATTTATTCATAAATTTATTTTAAATTAATGTACCTAAACTCTGATTTTCCTTGGATTTTTACTGCTATAAATCTTTTTCATGGTTACTCTCGACAGGGCTCTATTTAGGGCCGTAACCTTAGAGATTTATTAAAAATTAGACAGCTAAAAAAAATTAATAGTTCTGTTACGAATAATATTAATATTGATTTTTTAAAAACATTTGTAGATCTCGTGAAAGGGGTTATACACCCCCCTGCGTACTCCACTGATACCAGAGTTATAATATTAATTTTGCGATGATTGATTTCCTAATTATCATAAACTAAAATTATAAATAAGAAATGTTCTGAATGGGGTAGGTGACCAATTTCTAAATTTGGTATATGTGATAGCTTGTACAAAAATAATATACCCGTATTTTTTTAAAATTGTTAATTATATGTTGTTTTGAAGTAAATAAATAATATAGTACTTGGGAGGGGATTATGACGTCAACGAAGTTCATGAGAGCGGCGAAGGTAGACAGACGGAAATAGGTGGTGTGAGTGAGATAGTGCTAACTTAGTGAACGTCATAGTAAAGGACGCTGTTTCTATTTAACGCAAATTACTAAACAATTGCCGATAAATATTTAACTTTTTTAATGTCAACGTTAATAAATAAATATACTTTCTATAATTCAATAGTTTTTTCATTAAAATTCTACCTTGGTCACCTACCCCATTATAAAGTGTCATACGAATATAATTTAAATTTGTATTTTCTTCTTAACCATTTTAAAAGGCACTACAAATGCTTTTAATACTGTTTTTTTTTATTGAAAAGTTGACATTTTTAAATTTTTTCTTCTAACTCCCACCCACCCTTCTTCCTGGTCTAGCATTTATTTATTTATATTAATGTCATTATTAAATATTCTTGCCTCTGCACCAATACGATTTATAAGATAAAAACTATTTTCCTTAATGAAGTACAGATCCAACAGTCATGAGCTTTTTAACAGACTCATAAGCTAATAATTTTTAAGAGTATTAAATAGGTATATATATAGACGTACCATCGATGTAATAATGTACATGGCTACTGATACGTAGCGTATCTGAAACTAAGAAGCTTAATTTAATCGGAATTTATACAGGAGTTTGAAGGAAAAATGATATTTTAAAACTATTTTGTGTATTACACATAAATCTAAATTGAAGATCAATGAAATAAACGATTTTAAGTTGATATACATATTTTATGTAGTAATCTTTTATATTATAATAAAAAAAATTACAAATCAAAATGAAAGACAACTATTAATATATATATATATATATATATATATATATATATATATATATATATATATAAATATACAGGGTGAATACTGAAAACCTTGACATAGGGAAATAACATGGGAAAACAGTTTTTTGCTGTTTCCATTTGTCCCGCTAAATAAAATCGGGTGTATATGGTATCGTTAGTTAGATTACTTAATTTTGCATCTAATAATACCAAATTTTATGTAATATGGCCTTTTCTAACTGAAATATTTGATAAAATAAATTGTATTTTGAAGGTTATCCTTCATATTTTCGAATAAGAAACGTCAAAAACAAAATGCTCCATAGCCATCCATCCTACCTTCAATAAAACTGGAAAAAAAACAATGCGTTAATAATCGAAGAATTTATAAAAACTTACAAAAAACCAAATATAATCATCGCAGATCATGGACTAGAATTTAACAATGCTTTAGTAAAAAATTATTGTAATAATCACGATGTAAAATTACACTTAATCAGTATATCAAACCCAAAGTCAAATGCCGTAGAATGGTTTCACTCTGTATTAATAGAACATCTTCGGATATTAAACTCAACAAACAAAAATAAAGATTTACAAACAAACATAAATAAAGCAATAATAGCATACAATAACACCAAACACTCAATAACAAAAATGACCCCTTGTGAAATAATTTTCGGACAGGATGAACAAAATAAATATTTTCAAAAACAAAAATCCGAAGAAGAAGTAATAAACGATTATTTTATTAATAAATCAGAAACAAATAAAATAATAACTTAATTAATTAATAAAGACAAAGCAAAAAGAACAAAAGAAAACGAACTACCATTAAAAATTCCGGAGAATGTCTATGTTAAACAAAATAATAGATTAATGCACAAATATAAAAAAACCCATACCTATTCAAAAGAGTTACTGTACAAAATTATAATCCACTATTAGGAACAGTAGAAATAAAAAACAAGAGGCATATTCGGAAATTCAAGTTAGATAAAATAAAATTCTGATTCCAGGGCCTTTACCATCGGTCAACCAATAAACATCTCTAATAACAATGGATTCCTTTCATTTGGAATCGGTAATTGTAAAATAAAAGAAGGAGAAATCATACACTATTTTAATTATAATATCACTCCATTATATAAAGAATATTCAAAATTAAATAATATCATAATAAATGTCATAAAACAAATAGAAAACAAACACCAGCTAGAAGAACAAAGTAAAGCTTACTTTCTTAATGATCTAACACAGCAAATTCAAAAACTGTTTAATAAAAGAAATAAACGAGGTCTAATAAATGGGTTAGGGAATATCATCAAGTCAATTACAGGTAACCTAGATTAAAGTGATGCAGAAAAATATGACACTCTGATAGAACAATTAAAAAATAATCAAAAGATTCTTCAAAATCAAAATGATCAAATAATAAAAAACGAAAAACATCTAACCGACAAATTTAATTCAAAATTAGAACAAATACGGGTGAACGAAAATAAAATATCAGAAAAGCTTAACGCCATATAGCATTCACACTAAACAAAGAACAAAATTAAAAAAGTCTAATCGACACGGAAGTAAAAATCAATGAATTATTAAATATTATTCAAAATTTAATAGACTTTTGTAAACATATAGAACTAATGTTAGGAATTTGTTCCTTAAATAAATTAGACACCACTATTATAAACCACGATGACTTAATCCAAATTACAGGCAAAAAAGACATTTGGTCACAAGTAAATGAAATCGTTACATATTGTAGATTTGAAGACGAAGAAATCCAGATATTACTAATAGAACCGGAACTTTCTCAGAATCTGTACCCCTTATATCAATTGTACCCAATTCCCTTTATCCACAACAAAAAAATATACGGATTAACAGAACCACCTACTCATTACATTTATAAAAATAATAAAAACGTATTAATAGAAAGATTCAGTAGACAATCTAATAACATAAATTATTGTCAAACGAAAGGCATAGAAGTAAGTAATTGTATTAATAATATAGTAAAACACGAGAATAATGAAGACTGTTACATAAAGGAGAAATATAATAAAAATAATGTCATACAAATTCCAAATACCAATAATATAATAATTATTTCCCCAATTAACCAAGAATTAGTAATAAATTGCAAACATAAAAATATAAAGAAAAATTTTCAAGGAATCTTCAGAATTGTTAATGACGGAAATTGTAAAATAAACCTATGGACATTCAATAGAATATCAAAAGATTATAAAGAATTAGAATTAAACAATGTCCGACTTCAAAAATTTGATACAAAAATAGATAAAGTCAATCTGAAACCATTACAAGGATGAAACATTTCATTCCCTCAACTTCAGAGAATAAAAGATATAAATAACTACGAAAATCACACGAATCATTATTATGTAATTTATATCATACTTATTGTAATAATATTTGTATTAATTATAAGATTTGTAATTAAATATTATAAGAATATAAAACTAAACAATTAAGGAATAATATAGAATTAAGTAATTTAGAAAAAATAACACAAAATTTGTAAATCTTGTAACTACTATAAGAATGCTGAGTTAAGTTATAAACTTTCCACAAGATGAGTATAAAATGTAATGAAACCCCTGTAGACAGGCTAGTTCTCATATTGTAATCATGCTAGATAGTTGTATCTCAGAAATAAACACTTTTTAAAACATGTTTAAATAAATGTTCGTAGTGTTTAAGTCTTCATTATAATAATTATTTCTAAATCAGAGTTAATATTTGTTTATGTATAGTGTTACCTACTGTTATGATATTTTTATAATTTATTACTCGTTTGCATTGAGTTGAATAAATATATAAAGTAAAAAATAAAATAAAATAAATTTATAATTTATCATTTATTAAGGTCCTTCTATTATTTCCCCTATGTTTATTGACAAAAAGAACCTTTCGGTATATAACAGAAATAGAGCACTATTTATTACCAAATACGGGTACTACAATTCGTTGCTTAAAGTTTGTAGAAGCATATATTTACATTAATTAAAATAAACCTATATACATAGTCGGTTTTCTTATCTTATAAAGTTCTTATTATATGAGGACCGGTAACAGTAGTTGCACAACTAAGAAAGTAAATGTACATGAATATGTTTGCAATTGAAAGATGAAAGGGATATGAAAGTTGAGTTGTAAATTTCGGCGAGATTAATAAGTAAAAGAGTTAAGAATGCCGAGATAGTAAATGTCGGTTAATTAAAAGGATGGAGGAAAGAAAAGCTTGAATTCTTTGAACATTGCGTTTGTAGCATTCGAATAACAGTAGCTTTTGTTTGTTTCTCTCACAGGAAGTATGTTGCATTATAATTGCTTATTATAGATAGGTTTGCTTATGAACTAGAGAAAAACTAAATACATAAATTTGGTCAGGACGAAGAGCAAAATATTTAAATAGCTGTAATAGTATTTTACATTATTAACCAAGTAAATCAGTGTTTACAGGTGATAGAAGGAATTGATTGGTGAGCTGTTTAAGCTAGCCTATTATCTCCTTGAACCAGTAAAAACTGTTACCTGGTATATAATATACAATAATTTATTTGTTATTCACTTGTAAATAAAATGAAAATTATCAGTTATGATCTTATTTGATTTAGAATTTGATCAATTTTTTACTCTCGCAGTTTTGCTCTAAATCTATGAAGAGAAAGAGTATCCCTAATTTTTTGAAAGCCCATGTTAAAGTCCTATATTCCGCGTTTCATTGCACACGCTATATGTATATTATTATAACGAACACTTACCCCATACTTATAGATATTATTATTAGTTTCTTTAAATTCTATTATATTTACAATCTCCATTACCATGGGCGCCCATAAGGGGGGGCAAGAGGTGGCATTTGCCCTCCCTTGGCTTTTTGCAAATTTTAAATAGACGACAGATTACGTAATTATTTCACCATCGTTATGTTCTGTAAGAAATTTATTAATGTTTGCTGTAATTTAGGGCTTAGATTTTTTATGTGTGGAACAAATTATTTCGTTATTATTTGTGCTTAGTTATTTCAACTATCATTAGAAAGTAGAAGCAATACAATGAACTACAATAAACTTAATTTTATCAAGGTTCTTAAATATTTTTTCGAGGAATTTTCGAAAAATGGAATGAATTTAACAATTACCTTTACAAACCAATCCAAAAAATAAGTAAGAATTTTTACTTTATGCTTTACTTTTGAACAATTCTACTTTTTTTTCTAGTAAGTAAATGTTTCTGTTTATCTCTATAATATTTAAGTTTCTCTTAAATAGACAATATCACATCAGAATAGAATGTCAAATGAACTATTAAAAATTGCTGTCAAAATTGCGATTAAGTATAATTTCTATGTTGAAGTGTTGCTTAAAATTTAATCCTTGTTGGCACAACTGTTTTATACTAATGTTATTTTTGCCCCCCCTTAGAAAATATTCTATGGGCGCCCATGTCCATTACACCCTTTATTCTGTATGTTGAATTATTTGAATATCAAACAGAGCCATCAAGTGAATCGGCGGTGTGCATATCATTTCATAAATAGAAGTTTTATAAAATTAGACTAATAAAGAGAGACTTTATGTTTTTATATTCCCTCGCGTCCTGTTCGAGGTTAATTTGCACACCTCTCGAACCGGTCCTGGCATAGAGCATACAAACATCTTTTCAACATTTGTATTTTGGATTTTTGGAGTAGGTACAATACGGAGTCGAATAAAATGATGTAAATCTTGGATCGTCTAAAGTCGTCTTCATACTACTTATGCCTGGTGGTCATCACTCTCTTCTGAGATTATTTTGCATGATTGGCAGTAAGCTCGGTCTGTGATTGCTGACCGGATATGAGCCTTCAATCAGGATTCGCACGAATGAATGTTGGAATTTATTGAGCTAAAATTACACGCTCCATTATACGGGGTAGTCACCCCAACCCAATTGCATTTTTATTTTTAAAATTAATTGAGCTACACTCTCCCAAAATACAAGGCTGAGAAATTGAATAAATGCCATCATATTGCAACTATCTCTTGCAAATAATATATTCTATGAAAGATAATAAGACTGTCTGGATTCTAGTAAAAAATAAAGTTTTATTACAGCTCCAACTAGTTTCGGTCTCTCCTAGGCCTTCTTCGGGGAGTGTAAGTAATGAAATGTTTTATGGTTAATAAAATATGAAATAATTTTTCATATCAAAATTATAAATAATCAAATAAGTGATTGATTGTGATATTAAAATTAATCAGAAAATTAATTAAAATTATACATGTGTATTGTGACCACAACTTATTTAATTTAATATGAATCGTTATGAATAATAAAAGTTTGATTTGAAATTAAAACTACTAAATAACTTCATTTCATATTCCTGTCGATTTGAAAAAAGCAGAAATTTAATGTAACATTACAATGTATGTTTACGTATTCCTAGAATAATCCATTTGAAAAGAAGAAGATTCACAAAGAATCATGTCCATCCCAGCAAAAGGAAATAATGATTCACAATACGATAGAAATGTCTGTATTGTGTTCGTATCGCAAACTCATAATTTCATATTTTAATACTTGCTGACACATGTGGACATAGGCTCATATTACCGCTAACAATACTGTGTCATATACGGGTATGGAAATTTATCTTATTACATGTAAACGTGCGCTGTCCTCATGTCCTGTTCCAATTGTTACCACGGAACAAAGACTGGCATTTTACACCGACCAAAAAATTGCTAAAGATTCAATTTAATTCACACGATGAAAACCAAATGTTATGTTATAAGTATATTTAATGAATGAAATATTATTCTCGTTTAAAAACAGTATGAAATTATTGCATTAAACTTATTTTATTTCTAAAAGTACTTACGTGACTATTATTTATTATGGCACTTAAGCCGTTGTCAGACGGTCAGTCCATCAAAGAACTAATTATGTAGTTTTAAATGTCACACCTGAATGGTAATCAATTATATAGAAACGGTCTTTATTTTATAATTCGAAATAAATCATTTATTGTATTCGGACGGTTCTTAAGCGCGTAATACTTCAGTGAAAACAGCAATCGAATGTAGGTAACTATTATTTGACATATGAACTATAGCATTCTTATTTTCTCTTATAAAGGCAGTTATAAGCAATTTATACTATAAACAGTTATATTTTAACTTAAAGATACTTCGGAAGAAAAATATAAAAAATAAATTGTCTTAAATGTACTCATATATACATAGAATTTATTGTTATCTAACATTATATATTTATATATTAAATTTAAAAAATTGTCTGTCGTAAAAATTAACACATATACCTTTTCTAAAATACAAGTATTACGTACCACATTATTAAAAAAAATTATGTGGACAGCACATGATTTACTTGTGTACCTTTAAATTGTACATATTTGTCTATATTTTTTTAAACTTATTGCAGATTATAACAGTCCCAGAGACATTCTATGACCATTTTTTTTTTGAGTTATGTGAAATATTCAAAAATCCCTTCTATCAAAGTACTATTTTAGTTCTGCCGATTGCAATAAAACGGAGAAGTGAACAACTAGATGTTATAGTAGTTCCATTCTACGGCTAATCGTTTTTGAGATATGCAAAAAACTCAAAAAACTCTTTGAGCAAAGTGCCATTTTGGCACTTGTATAAAATTCCAACATTTTTGAGTTATGTTAATGTTTTGTGATTTTAAAAAAGAAAAACTTGTTGAAGCCAAATTTCTAAGCGGAGATCAAATAGAAACTTTTCTATCAGTTCTCTATCAAAAGAATTGCATTTAAAAATAGCAAAAACCCAAATTTCAAAATATTAGTAACTTAGAGAGGTTAAAAAATTATTTCAAATCGACCTTTGTCATTTAAACGTCAAACGACTTCTGTCTGTTTCTTGGCAGTTGTCTACAGGTATAAATAATAAAATAATTTTAAATCACAGCCGTCTCACATAATTTTATATTTTACATTATTAAGCATAAATTAAAGGCAATCCTCCAGTTGTTTTACATAATTATAAAGATAAATTGATGTAGAATCTTATTCCGTAAAAACATACAGGTTGTTCCATTTAAAAAACCAAAGTTAAATATATTTCGGCCAAATCAGTAGGCCATAGAAAACATCTGTTAACGCTATCTTATAGGCAAGGTCTTGTTACACAAGTTTCCTATTTAGCTTTTTCTTGTATATTTAATATTTCAGGAGATATGGCCTGGACAATGAAAAATCAGCCACCCTGTATATACCGGGTGTCCCAGCTCGACCGACACATGGGAATTTTACATGGGAAATCAGTTAATTATGAATAGTATCTCCCCAGTGCAAGATATTAACTTGAAATTTTGTATGCTTATTGGGGAATATTATTTCTATGGATTACAGTTATTTGAAATATGCAATTTCGTCTGCAGGGCGAGATTTATTAAATTTAAAATCTAATATATATATATATATATATATATATATATATATATATATATATACCGGGTGTCCCAGCTCGACCGACACATGGGAGTTTTACATGGGTAATCAGTTAATTATGATTAGTATCTCCCCAGTGCAAGATATTAACTTCAAATTTTGTCTACTTATCGGAGAATATTAATTCTATGGATCACACTTATTTGAAATATGCAATTTCGTCTGCAGGGCGACATTTATTAAATTTAAAATCTAATATTTTCGTTCAAAATCAGACAGCCATGGAAATAAAAGAAAATATTTATCTGACAGTTTAGTGAAGTATCACTGATTTTAATTTTTATTCCCTGTATTTTAATATTATTTATGTTGAATTTAGTTTTTTTTTGTTAAATAATATACCAATATTACAATAATATAAATATCTACAATGGCATGTCATTAACTGTCAGAACTGTCACATAGATATTTTCTTTTATTTCCATGGCTGACTGATTTTGAACGAAAATATTAGATTTTATAATTTAATAAATCTCGTCTTGCAGACGAAATTACATATTTCAAATAACTGTAATCCATAGAAATAATATTCCCCGATAAGCATACAAAATTTCAAGTTAATATCTTGCACTGGGGAGATACTATTCATAATTAACTGATTTCCCATGTAAAACTCCCATGTGTCGGTCGAGCTGGGACACCCGGTATACCGGGTGTAGAAATGGAAAGTGGCGCATAGCGATTTCAATGTTATTTTTTTTCAACTGCTGTATCTCTTTACCTAATCATTTTAGCGCAAAAAGCGTAAGATTATAAGTTGTTCAGAAATTTAAAAGGCATCCTATAAAGTCATCTTACTTCCATAATTATTCATATTTAACGATTTATTAATTAAATAAAATTTAAGGTTTTTTAGAAAAAAAAATAAGACTGCCTTGATAAATGAAACAAATTTTGAAAATTAGTCATAGTGACATTTAATTTTTGAATAATTTCTGTTAATTATAGACCTTATAGTGACTGTTACTACACAGAATATTAATGTTTAACGATATATTAAACTTTTTTATTAACGAATAATAAAAATTACATTCATGGAAAAAAGTGTATTCTGAGAACAATATAATCTAATAAACAAAAAACTTATTTATTAGGTTCCTATTTCATAACAAATCTTCATTTAATGCTAAGCAGTGTCCTAATCTATCATAAAATGTATGTCGAATATTACTTAGTTGTCTTTGTGTAATACTTTCACATTCTCTTATAATTAACAATTTTAAAGTTTCAATGTTCGGGACATTATTTTTATAAATTTTTTTTTTAAATATGGCCATAAAAAATCATTTGGTGCTAAATCTGGAGAACGGGCTGGCCAGTTGATAGGTCCTCCACGGCCAATCCACGAATTTGGAAAGAATTAATTTAAATATTGCTTTACACTCCACGCAGAATGTGCTGGGCAGCCATCTTGTTGAAACCAAATTGTTTCATTTTTTCTGGATCTTATTTCCAATTCTGGTACTTGTATGACTTGTAATTTTCTTGATTTCTCCTTTTACACTTTTTACACAATGGTAAAATACTATCAGTGGTCCTAAATTTGTGAATAATTCTACGAACTGTTGTTACTGAAGGAATTGGCCGGTCCATACGCAGTGCTGAACAAATCTCATACTTGTACAAAAGAATTTCCCGCAAAATACCATTCCAAGCATTGAATTTTCTCTTGGGTAGTCAAATTTGCCATTTTCAGAGTCAATCAAAATTTTCTATGACAAGTAATTGTCACTGTGAATAATTTATTCAAAAATTTGTTTCATTTATCAAGGCAATCTTAATTATTTTTTTTCTAAAAAACTAAATTTTATTTTATTAATAAATCGTTAAATATTAATAATTATGAAAGTAAGTTGACTTTATAGGATGCCTTTTTAATTTCAGAACAACTTATACTTTTACGCTTTTTGCGCTAAAATGATTAGGTAAAGAGATACAGCAGTTGAAAAAAAATAACATTGAAATCGCTATGCGCCACTTTCCATTTCTACACCCGGTATATATATATATATATAGGGTTTGCAATAAAATGCGGAACATAGAAATTTAACATGGGATTTCAAACAATTGCGGATACTCTCTCGCTTGATAAATTTAGAACAAAACTACAATACAAAGTTGTTCAAAATTAAATTCTACGTCAGATAAGATCATAATTATTTCAATAGCAGGACTGTCTATATCAGGATAGAGAGTATCCGCAATTTTTTGAAATCCCATGTTAAAGTCCTATGTTTCGCATTTCGTTGCACACACTGTATATATATATATATATATATATATATATATATATATATATATATATATATAATATATATGTTTAAAAAAAGTATTAATTTTTTAATACTCACATATTTTTGTATTTTTAATTATTGATAGGTAGTTTCTAATAATAAAGCAAGGTTTACAATTAGCCAAAAAATGCAAGAGCACAATAATTGAAGAAAATCTTGCTATCTTGCACATTTCTTGCCTTGTCTTGCATTGAGATTTGTAGCTCTTATCTTGTTCTTGTCTTGCACTTTTTGCAAGACTGGTGCAAGACCAATGACCAAGATAAAATAAAAAATTGCTGTCAGCTCCAATATATTTAATATATTTTATATAAATAAATACCTAAATACAAAATAAAATAAATACATATGTATAATTTACTATCCCCTTCCACACATTTATTGTCTCATTATAATCTATCGTCATTTTTATTGACAATATAGAAGTAGAATTTAACAGACTTTGAGCATTGTCGATCTATATTTATTTTTTTATTATAGATAATTTGGAAAGATTTCTTTTTGCTAACATAAAAATTAATATAATCGTATTTTTGTTTCTATTCCAAACTCTTCGCGTATCGCGTTCAGTTAATATGTTGAGTTATATAAGGTTATATTAGGTTAGTTATGTTAGGTTAAGTGTGTGTATGTGTACATACCTTTTGTATTAAATAGCTTTAAAAACAAATAAATGCGTTTTTAACGTCAATCGAGTGTTATTTTTAATATTTGTGGTACTTCATAGGAACGTTTTGTTAAATATCATAAAAATTGAAGGTGAAGTAGAGTACATCGACAAGGTGACCAAAATGTAGTATACAATAGCGTGATGAAAAATATAATAGAGTGAAGTGTTTGATGCGCAGATAAAAAATAAAAAAGATAGCGCATACGGGAGCAAAGCACCAATAGAACAGACGATTAAGACGGTCAGTAACAGAATTCATGTACTGCGCTACAGCTCATGAAATATTAAAACACTTATACACGCTTTTCATGTAAGTTGAGGTTAATCATATACTTAAAATAATAAAGCAATATAGATTGTTCATTTCAACAAAGAGAATTATTTTAAATTTAAAGTAGAAGTATTGGTTAATCCATACCAGAATTGATTTACATTTTGAACGTGACTTTAGTGTTTACGTTTACCCTACTCATAGCATCCCTAATCCAGCATCATGTTGGCGTGCCAGGCGATTGAAGCATCGCCATGGTAACGTGAGGGGGCAGGAAACACGAAAAACAGGAGCCAAGAGGTTTATTTCATTTGCGACAAGTCAATATTATTTCATCACCTCACCAGACTGTAGAATACCAACTACTTACTTTCAAACACTACTACTAGGTGATGGAGCTACACCAGAATTCTATGCGAGTTTATTCAAGTATGTTACAATTTATCAAATTAAATTAAATTATTCTTTTTTTATTATTGAATAATTTACCATCGTATTAACTAATTTATCACCGAATTATTACTAAGCGATGGGAACTTGGAAACCACTATAGGTTACTAGTACATATAATTAATTATTAGAGGCGCGGCGAGGCGGTAAAGCAAGGTAAGCACCGCGGAGGAGCTCACGAAAAATAAAAAATCTTATTGATAATTATATATTTTAGAAAAATGTAGTATATATTATAGTATCAAGTTTGTGACTGTTAAAAATAGAGTAGTTTACCTATAGGTTCTATTTTATTGAATGAAATGTTTGAACGTTGATATTATTGTTAGTAGTAGTAGTAGAGTAGATTGTGAAAACAGCAGTTAGATAAATAAAGTTATTCACTGCGTGTCATATATACCCAATCTACTACATAAATGCATCGATTTAATAAAATATATGGATGGAGCATTGCCTATACTCAGTGTCGTACCTTAGGCAATTTTTCGCCATGGGTAAGCTTTAATTCTTGTTACATGCACAATATTGCTGATGCTGTCTAGTAGTGTTCTACTACGCGATTTAACAGACGTCGTCTACTTTCGGAATAAGTTCGGTGTACAAAAGTTATGCTCGATGGGAGCTTCAAAAACAGCAGCTTATGCCTTAAACCACGTAACTCATTCATAAAAGTACTTCTTCACATACTATTATCATAAATAACTATTATTAAACACCGTGTAATTATAACACTATAATAAATTATGGTGTTTTTAGATAAATCAAGTGTATTATAAAACACATGTAGGTTAAAAATTATAACTCACTGTTTGTTGATTCATATCACAATAATTACGTTACGAAACCTCTCTACCCTATTTTTTTATTTAATGTCAATTGTCAAAAACACTTTTATATATTTTATATCAATGATCACATACGGCATACGTGTGTTAATTACTACAGTCACTTGCGAAAAATATCTCACTCGGCCTAACGGCATCGTGAACATTTCTCACGTGATTTATTTAATAAAGTACCACACCACACCAGTTCCATAAATAACTATTTGTCCGTAAATATATTAAAATGTTGTTTTAGTTAATATACTATTTTTTAGTTTATATTTTTCTAATATTTGATTTTGAATTTTAAATTGTTAAACTTACTTTATTAGATAAATTTTATTGCGTTGCACCGCTTACTAAAATGAGCTTAAAAATGTTAATTGTGGATGATCTGAATTGGTACTGTATAATGTACATTGATTAATACTTCAATTTACTACTTTGAGAAAAATAGATTAATTACATTTTGAGTGTTTCATTTGCTCAAATTGCAAATTTCATTATCTTTAACAAGACTACAAATACCTCTATTTGATGTTATTGATTTCATTTCCAGTAGAAAAAAAACTTATTGTATATAAAAGTCATTAGTATGTTTATTTTATTGATAATATATTTCACACTCTCTTTGATAATTTGGAATATATAGAAATACTATTTTCGTTAAATTATGTGGATTTGGTTGTTTTTGAAATAACACGCTTTATTTATTTACTTTAATTATACGCTGGTCAGTTTTAATAAATAACTGAAACATTTATAAAACTAGCCTCTTTATTTATAAAATCTAGTTTTTAGGAACTGAAGCTATATATAACTCCAAAATATTGAATTTCCAGTCCCGGTCTCCCCTACTCTACATTGTGAAAAAGAAAATTGAGTTTAGAAAAAATTTTAAAGGATGATAACAATAGCTTAGATCCTCTTGATTTAATTGTATATTACCACATAGAATAAAAATGAGGTTGAACATTAAAACGCACTGTCGGAATTAGAATTTTTTGAACGTTATTGGGGATCGTCGGGAGTATTATTATGATATATAGGTATTTATAGAAATAACTGTGTTTCGTCAATGCACCAATTATTGATTTGTATTCGAGTGTACGCCTTTGGACAGTAGCGTAACTAGAATTGAACCCCCCGTATGTTCGAAGCAAAAAACACATAATCCTGATTTGAAGTTCAATAAAAAAAAATAAAGTTTTGAAGCAGATTTTTATTTAATAAATCAATTATTTGTAACAATATACAAACATCTCTTCATGAAAATCCAAGTTGAATGTTACTTTTCTGTGCTTTCTTATTTCCAAAATCTTTTTTTAAATGAAACGTATGGACATGTTTTATATCTAACAATGCAACATATTTTATTTTTAAAGATTTTTCATTTGCTGAAAGATTGCTCAGTGGTAGTTAAAGGGTCACAGTAAAGACAAAAAAAAAATATTCGTAGTTCACGAGAAAATAATTAATAAGAAGAATATTTTACCACTGGTTCGTCAATTACTTTATTCCTCATGTTCAAGAAGTAAGAAGAAGATAAGATTTTCCCAATCAAATTAGTTTTAGCATAATATCCGCAGCTTTAGAAAATAACATAGAATTATTAAGTTTTCCAGTCATTTATCTTACAGACTGCAACCTTTAGAAAAATGCGTATTTGGATCAATAAAAACTAAATGGGGTAATAAATTAATAAATCACAAATGGGGAAAGCTAGTGGACGATTACCGAAAGAAAAAATTGCTGAATTGTTAGACCCCGTATGGAGAGAAGGAATGTTAAGTAAATATATAAAAGCAAGTTTCTTGACAACTGGAATTTACCCAGTAAATGCTAACTTGTTCCCGAAAGAACTAATTGATCCCACAGTTCTTAAGAATTACAGAAAACAAAAGTCTTCTCAAAATTCAGAAAACATTTACAAGAAAATGAAATTATTAATATTGTCAAACAGAATTCTTGTCTAGAAGACCCATATCAACTAAATGATATGGTAACAACGTCTTCTCAGTTTGATGATTAGTCAGAGCGTCTTCACAAAATATTTTAAATGTGAAATCTTTTGGAGGAATCACTCTATCTATTCCTGCAAATGTCATAGTTGGCATATTTTGTAAAAAAAAGCAATTCTCCGTCTAAAACAAGACAAATATTGTAAGGTTCTCACTATACCAGATGTCTTAACAAGATTAAAAGAAACCGAAGAAAAGAAATCGAAGAAACCTGCAAAGGACAAGAAAAAGAATGAGAAGAAGAAAATTAAGACAATGAAGAAGAAAATAAGATCCTGTTCGGACAGCAAAGATGAAATGGAATTGGAAAATACGTTAAATGATTCTGACGATGATGATATGACTTTAGCGGAAACAGTTAGGAGAGAATATACTAAAGAAATTTTTTACGAAGAGCCAACGTGGAATGATATTAAAAAGGCAAATTCGTACTCACTGAATTTTTAGGTGGTCCAAGGAATTCGACTGATTAACGATAATTCTGTATCGGTGAGGATGGAAACATTGAAGTAATCGGATTACGAAATCATGAAAATGGTGGCACAGAGTATATACTGATAGACGCAGATATATCGTCTATAACTTTTGAAGCGATACAGGATATTCTACCAAATCCTATATGTTATCTTTTACCTTTACTTACATCAAATTTGACATCATATATCAAATTTTGTGAACATACGAATAACTCATCTGTTTTATCGAAATTCCTCAGCCTAAACGATATGTAAAATTATTATAATTTATATATTTTTTTCTATCTAGCTAGAAGTTATATATATACGTAATTATGCAGATAGGTAGAAAATTAAAAAAATCTTTGTATTTATAATAACGAAATTTGCGAAAATATGGTATTTAGAGGTATTGTTTAGGAAAAACGGTTTAAAGCTTCAAGTAAAGTAGAATTTCCGGTTAACCAATTGTAGCCAAAATCTAATCAGTTCATCATATTAGAATAGAACTCTTAAATACCAAGTATTATGTATTTTACTTGTATCATATTGGAGTTATCGTGGACGAAAAATCGTCACAGATACACACACACACACACACAGAGAGAGACACACACACAGACACACGGACATACAGATATACAGACATCACGCTAAAAATAGTAAAATCGTATTCTAGGGACCCTAATTCGTGCTCATATGTTGAAAACCCACACTCGAGTAATCTGACCAAAAACAATACCTCCCTTATCTATATATTTATAGGCGGGAGGTAAAAACAGTGAGCTAATAAATTTAGCTCACTAGTGACTTATGACCTACTTTATTTATCTAAAAACAGCATACTTATATCGTTATAATTACACGGTGTTGGATAAAGATGTTTATCTCTTGTTAAACTTTTTGTAAGAAAATCAGCACATTGTTCATCTGAACTTAGGTACATATTCAACATTTAAAATATTATCTGCAAATTTTTCACGTAAGAAATGATAATAGATATCAATGTGTTTACAAAGTTTATGTAGTTCAGAAGTTTTTACAATTCGAATAGTACTTTGATTGTCAATTCTCAAAACTGTAGCTTCAACACATGGATATTCCATATTTGTTAGAAGTTGTCTGAGCCATATAGATTCTGTGGCCGCAGTACTTGCAGAATTTACTCTGCCTCAGTTGTGCTAAGGGCAACGAGTCTCTGGCGTTGGGAACACTATGAAATAGGTCTATTTGACAGACAAAACATGTAGCCTGTCGTAGAGCGCCGAGTCGTAACATCACCGGCGAAGTCAGCGTCTGCATATCCCAATAAGTCACTCTGTCTTTCTGTAGCAAATACCCACGTCACTGGTCTCTTTAAGATACCTGAATACTCCTTTAATCTCATTCCAGTGTACAATTGTAAAACTATTTAAAAATCTACTTAAAAAACTGACAGCAAACATTATGTCTGGTGTTGTTAACTGTGCCAAAAACATTAAAGATCCAATTGCTTCTCTATATGGAAGAACATTATTTTTGTTATCTACTTTATTATTGGAATCCATTAGTAATGCAATGGGGTATTCCAAGCCTACGGCTTTTAAAGAAATTCTTATTGGATATCATTGTTTACCATATATAAGTAACATTAAAGTGAATATAATCATTATTTTTCTGATTTTTAATACTATAATATCAAAATGAAATTGTAATGCATTTGAATCGAGTACGTAAAATTCAGTATCAGCCTTGTTGTGACGAAAAAGGCACTCGCGTCAGCCTATTGGCTCTTGTTCGAACGCGCCACGCCTCTGACTCAGACCTACGAATGATGTTCTCAGCTGATTCTCAGTGCCTGTGACGTCACACGCACGGCCGATTTTCTAGGGTGTAATTTATTGAAACTTTAAAAATTTATTTCTGGCGTGTTTGAAACCTTTCGGTGAAAAGAAAAAATACGGGTCTAATATTTTTATGCATAGAATAACATATTAAAAAATGAAAAAAACTTGGAATACCCCATTGAATAACAATGTAAGGGAACCTTTACTGGCTTGGCATCAGTCATGTTAAATCTAATAAGTATGCGTTCGATGCCGATTATCTGGGTGTAGCCCTTTGCACAGAGCCGAGCCTTGAACTTTGGAGTACTTGTTGATGAAGATGTTTTCAAGTTGAAGACCCACTTACATTCCATGGTAGATCTTCCCTCTGGTAGTGGTTCTAAACACCCAAGTTTTATTCTTTTCATGCGAAGATAATTCTTCTTGAATTGCCGCCTTCCACTATGTGGAACAAGGTCCAGAAATCGCTTCTTCGTAAGTGTTGGGCTCATGTGCTACAAAATTTACTTCATATCTTGTTGGTTTCTTTATATACCTTCTGTCACGAAGCCCGAATTTAGAAGTACTGATCTCTTCTTCGTGATAGTCTTGATTGATAATGCAACTGTCACTATTGACCTGGTCATTACTAATGTCAGTGTCATTTTGAAAGTTAGTGTCTGTCAGTGGGAGAATAACTTTATTGTCAGAATTTGTAGGTACTGTACTCATATTGTTTTCTTGAAATATTACATCTCTTGAAATGATTACCTTATCATTTTTAGGATTAAAGAGACGATAATTTTTCGATTCTGATTGATAACCTACGAAAATAATTTTATTTGATTTTGGATCCCATTTTTTTTCGTAGAGACTTCGGAACATGTACGAAGGCGAAACTCCCAAAGACTTTCAGATGATCCAAATTAATTTGCTTTCTTGTCCAAACCATGTACGGAATCAAGTTATTCTTTGTTGCTGATGGGGTTCTGTTGTATACATACACTGCAGTATTCATAGCTTCTGCCCATAATTTTATTGGAAGATTCTTTGCTTGTAACATCGTTCTTGCTTTTTCAACAAGTGTTCTATTTTGCCTTTCAGAACATCCATTCTATTCTGGCTGTAGTTTCTAATATTGAATTCCTTTGGAATAGTTTTTCATATTATTCTTTTTAAATTCCGTCCCATTGTCTGATCGTAGAATTTTAACAGAATGTCCAAATTTCTTCTGTATGACATTGTTAAATTCAGATTTATGTTTCATAAAATATATATGTGTAAACCCTGAAGCGTCATCTTTGAAAATAATGTAAAATCTAGATCCACCTACAGATTCTTGTTGCATTGGTTCTCCTACGTCTGAATGGATTAGTACATTGTGGCTCTTTTGTCAACTTTGTCAAACGGAAGTCTATGTTGTTTGCCGAGTTGACACGCTTCGCAAAAGAATTCATGTTCAGCAGGATTTTCTTTAATGTTGATTTGACCTTCTTTAGTCATCTTAGTAAGAGTTTTAATTCCAACTTGTCCTAAACGCTCTTGCCAAATTTTAATGTCTGAATTTGTAACAATATTTGCTTCATTTTTTGCTAGTGCTTCAATCTTCATTGGATACAGATTGTTTGCTTGAAGTTCACCTGATATCATTAGTTTTTCATTTCTACAGATGAAGACAGAATTTTTGTTAAATTTGACATTATACTGTTTTCTGACACATGCTCCCACTGAAAACAAATTTATTTTTAAAGTAGGTACATACAAAACATTTTCCAGAAAGCTGTCAAAATATTTTCCATCTACTTTACGCTTAATCCGAATGTTTCCTTTTCCTTTAACTTCACATGTAGATCCATCACCAAAGGATACAAAAACATTATGACAGTCAACGAAATCAAGGAACCATTTTCTCTGGAATAACATGTGTTTGGAAGCAGCACTATCTAAATACCATTTCTCTGAAATATCTTGATCTATATGGATTTCAGCTGAAAAAGCACTGGTATTCTCGGTACGGTCATTAAAATAATTTTTAGCATTTAATCTCTACAGAATTTAATTATATGCCCTTTTTTGTGGCAGTGGAAACATTCTACTTGTTTCTTATCAAATTTATTTTTCTGATCGTCCTTTTTAGGAGCAAAATGTTTATCAGATTTTGTAACTTTTACTGTAGCAAAAGCATTCGTTACCTCATCTATAGAAGTCATTCTAGATTCCTCTTTTATAAGAAGTATTGTCAAATTATCTATAGTTTGCTTGTCGGAATCTACGCTATTCCACGCACTAATAAACGCATTATATTTTCCAGGTAGATTACCAATGATTTTTGCCATTATTGTGACATCGGAAACTGCTTCCCCAATATCTTTAAGTTGACGGGCCATATTCTGAATTTTTGCTGTATGCTGTATAACTGAGTCTGATGATGACATCCTATATTCGTGAAATTTGGTCATTAAAAGAAGCTTATTTGTTTCACTTCTTTGTTCATGAAGAGAACATAGTTTACGCCACATTTCTGCCGATGATTCGCAAGTTAGTAAATATTCTAACTGTGAGGACTCAATAGGAGAAGATAAAATGTACATTGCTTTGGCATCTCTTTTTATCCAAAGTTTTCTAGCTGCTTCTTCTTCTGGTTTCATTTCGGTACCATCAACAATACTTAAAATATCATTCGAAATGAAAATCGCAAGCATTTGAAATTTTTATTATAATTATTATATTTTTTTATCTTTGAGGAAAAGCAATGATATTTATTGAAAAAATCAGTTGATTTAAATCATGATTTAAATCGTGATGGTTTAAATCAGGCCAGCTCTAGTTACAAATAAGCGAAGTCAATAAGTCAATAGGGCAGCAGAGTCAGATGTTATTCAATGGGAACTGGTTAGGTATGATAGCATACTAATATCAGAAATAAATCAAATGATCATGCAAATTTGGATTCAAATGAAGTTTATTGAGTAATGGAACCTAAGAATAATAAGCCTAATGTACGCATTGGACAAGAGAGATAGAGATATGTACACTATTCAAAACAAAAAAGGGCTGCCTTCTTTTCTATTTAATATCTATATTGACCAAGTACTAAAATTATGGCAAAGTCAATGTAAAAAAGATATAGGGATTCTAATATATAAAGACTTTAGTATACTATTATTAGGTAACGATTAAGTAATTTTATTACATAATGACGGAACTAAATGAAACGGACGATATAGCATAATGATTTATAAATTATTTTATTAATTCGAAGTAAATTGAACAAATATATTCGAATTTCGAATGTATAAACAATCATTTTCTTTATTTGCTTAATAATCAAATTATGGTGAAATGTGTTTTAAGATCCTGATAGACTTTGCTTATTGGAAGTAATTTGATAAATTTATTTTGCCTTTTTATAATGATAATCTGATAGTAGGAGAATATAGATAATCAGGGTGTCGTAAGTGTTATCGAATAGGAAATATTCAATTAATAAATATTATACCTAATCCATAATAGATCACCGGACAGCTTAGTTGTACTTCTCATACTTAAAAACAGTGATTATGCAACCAGTGTTACTTTGTTGTATTTCAGATTTACAGTTTGTAAGCAGTGAACTTATGAAGCCCTGCATAGTAGTGCTTTGCTTTACGTCTATTTATATTATTTAATGTCAATACCACAGAATAGGTTTATACAGAAGCGACAGTAAGACAGAGAAATGAAAATTAGAGAGAGTTGGAGAATGTGCACAAATTTAAAGGGCTCATTGTTTAAAATCGGAAAGTTCCCCCACATCTTAGAGAGAGATAGGAGAATAGCACAAATTTAAAGGTCTACACAATGCTTCAAGGTCATAGAACTGTATAGGGGAACATAAAAGGTACTGACACTGACACATACTTCTGTATGTAACTATTCTGTGGTCAATACCATAAAATTGTTGCTATTTTACTATTTTTATTTTGGTATAAGGTATTTAAAAAAAAAACACAATTACATTTATAAAAAATGAAAGAATTCTGGCCTACATGAAGTTGAAAATCATTTTCAATTATCAAAATACTATTACAATTTACCGTTGAGAAATATGACCGAAAACTAAACATAAATAAATATATCTCTTACCTGCACGCCAGACGGTAAAGTGACAGTTGATGAAGGCGTATAGAACTAACACTTTTACAGTTTCATAACATGTTTACTTATTCTAGAAAAAAATGAGGTATTTATATAATAATATATTACAAAATTAAAAATATAAAAACAGCGACATTAACACTGCCAAAATAGTAACTTGATTATTATATTTATTACTATTCATATTGTTCAAAACGGTTAATCGTTGGTACGAAACAGGTTTGTAACTTTTATGTTTTCAATGCAGTGCTTTTACTGGTAGTGATACTTTGAGGATGAAAAATATTAAACAGATATTCTTGTGTTATATTGGGTAAACATTTCCCATCTCTTACTTTTAACTCAACTGGTGCAATGGGTAGGATACAAGGTATGTCGAATGCTTTCATTTGAAGCCAAACACGATATACTTCTGAAAACATATAACAAAAGCCAATTGACATCAAACGTTTTTGTCATTTTTTTACATGAGTCTTCATCAAGCCCCTTCATTTGATAACAAACACGACATATTTCTGACAAAAAACAAAAGTCTATCAACATGGACCATTTTTGATAATTCTACACGCCTCATCGAAACTTTTCATTTCATACTAAACTCAACATACTTCTTGCATATTTTACAGAAAAAAGCAAAAGGCGATTGACATGGAACATTTTTGTTATTTCTGCACGCCAGCCCACATTGATTCTTTTTATTTAATACCAAACACGGCGCACTTCTGACAATTTTTTGCGAAAAACAAAAGTAGATCAACATAAACCATTTTTGTTATTTCTGTATGCCAGCCTTCATCGAGTTCTTCAGTTTATACCAAATGTGACATATTTCAGACAATTTTTTTCAAAAAAACAAAAGTAGTTCACCATAGACCATTTTTGACAATTCTGCACGCCAGCCCTTACCGAGACTTTACATATGATACCAAACACGATGTACTTCTCACAACTTTTTGCAAAAAAACAAAAGCAGATCGATATGGACCAGTTTTGACAATCCTGTTTGTCAGCCCTCATCGGGATCTTTCATTTGATACTAAGCATGAAATACTTCTGACAACTTTTTGCAAAAAAAAAACAAATGCTGAACAACATGGACCATTTTTGTTAATTCTAATTCTGCACGCCAGCCCTCATAGAGACTTCATTTGATACTAAACATGACATACTTCTGATAATTTTTGTAAAAAAAACAAAAGCTGATCGTTATGTAACATTTTTGTTATTTCTGTACACGTGCTCTCACCGAAATATTTCATTCAGTACCGAACACGGCATATTTCTCACAGCTTTTTGCAAAAAATAAAAGCTGATCGACATGGATCATATTGATAATTCTGCACGCTAGCCCTGATCATTTGATACTAGACATGACAACTTTGTGCAAAAAGAGCCGATCGATATGAAATTTTTGTCATTTCTAAATATTTGTCTTATCTAAACGTCAGCCCTTATCAATTGCTTTCTTTTGACACTAATGCCCGGTTGCACCAATATTACTTAAATTTGAAGTTTGCCTTTAATGGATAATATCACATCGCAATAAAATGTCAAATGAATTATTTAATATGACAAAATTTCGAATAGCATTTTTTGTTTAAGTGTCTTTTTGTTGCAACTGAGCATAAACCCAACAAAGTGTTGAATTTATTTTACTTAGGAATATTTGATATTCATGTAGTTTCTTCATAATACATTTGGCAACACTGTATGAAATCATAGTTAATTTTTAAATTTATAATTTTTCATTAGCAATCTTAATATACCTAACTGTCACTGTTATCAGTGAGTTCATTAAGGATTATTTGGTTTTTATTTAGTTACTTCATAACATTGTGAAACGTCAAAATATATAATAATTGAATATTGTTGTGTTATAAACTTAAAATATTGATAAAACTCAAGGCTGCTCATGGTACGGTAATCAAATCTTTGATATCAATATTAATATTATATAAGAAGATACAATCGTTTAAAGTTCATGATGATGATTGCCAAAAGTGACGGATAATTCATTTTCAATTTAGACATGGCCTCTGAGATCATTATTTCAAGGTACTAATTTTACACAGTTTTTACTTTTTTATTCGAAATCACAGTAAAATTATGAGAACCCCAAAGGATCGTAATTCACATTATTCCCTACAACGTAAAAAAAATACAATAATCACTTGCATGGTTCAGGCTGTAGGCCTTTTCAAAATTTTAGCGTTTTCTGTGATGAACCTATAAATATTTTATGAATTTAATTGATTAGTATATACGACTAGAACTTTGAAGAATGAAGTACAGGAAAGTTGTAGTAAGTTTCAAGAAAGCTCTAGAATACTGAAAGAAGAATTAACGGAACATTATAGAACGACTAAAGAAATTTAAAAGAACAATTAACTGCAACTCGTAGATCTAATAGAACTAATAGAAAATTTTAGAAATTTAGAAGATAAACTGGAAGAAAAAATAAAGGAGAATTAGAAAAATTTGAAAGAAGAATACGGTATGAAGATTACATAATAACATAAAAATGTCTTCAAAATTACGTCACCAGCGGTTTAAAATTCTGATAAGGTTCAGACGGATGAAATTTAAGAAAAGAAATCAGGAAAAGAAAATAGTTCAAAAATGCATATAAAACACTAGCATTTGACGGCAATTCATCGTGGCCAAATTATGTAAAACAAATTGAAGCCGCTGCTAAAGCAAATGACTAGATTCCTAAAGGGAAGATTACAGAGCTAACAGTTTCACTGCGTGGAGAAGCCATCGATATCTTACAGACGCTAAAAGAGGATGAACAGGAAGATTACGATTGTTAAGCGACCGAATATGCAATATGGCAATACGCACCAGGAGCAGGTGTACCAGACGCAACTGCGAAACCGGTACCAGATCTTCTCTTGCTGCTAGAGAAGTAGGAGTGAAGAAAGTAGTTCACGGTACAAGCATAGAGGCAAAAGAAGACCTGTCAAGAAGACTGCAAGCATTTTTGTCGTTGGAAAGATAAATTTGCCACCGTCACAAGGATAATAGTAGACCATGAGAGATGGCAACCTGAAAACTTACAGAAGAACCAAGAGAATGATCCAGACTAGAAAATCATAATGGATTGGAAACACGACAATAGCAGAGAAATATTGCACGACACTGACAAAGGGTAAAATCGTACTGATCGCTGTGGGATATTGTGATTGAAGAGGGACTAAAACGTGTCGTAGAGAATACGGAAGGTACTGAGTGTAGGTCCCAGCTGATAATCATTAGGAATAAAGTATCGGAAATATTGCGGAGGAGATCCACGACGGATGTGGTGGAGGACATTTTGGAGTGAATAAAACCCTCGAGAGATTACGCCAACGATTTTAGATTAATTAATGGTAAATTGCAAAGAAAATATTAAGGACTGATGCAAGAAATATGTGGCTTGCGCTGGAGGTAATGAACCACCTAAACGACGAAGTGCTCCAATGCGTCAACACAATTGGGAGTCTATTTGGACGAATTGCGATTGATATGACTGGACTATACCCAGAAACTTACAAAGGAAATAAATATATAGTGGTAGTTTTGGACTACTTACGTAAGTGGATAGAGGCCTATATATTACCTAACCAGGAAGCCGTCATGGTCGCGGAAGTTTTAGTAAAACAAATGCATGTGCCGATTTGGAGTACCGCGAGAAAAACATTCCTACAAAGGAAGGAATTTTGAGTTTAGTCAGTTCCAAATTATCTGTAAGACATTAGAGATCTATAAACTCAGAACAAATGCATTACACCCACAGTCTAATGGCATGGTTAAACGGATGAACAGAACAATCAATTAATATTTGTCGAAGACGAGACTAGAACCGACATCTTATTGGCGTATTGTTCATCCGTGCATGAAACAACAGGGAAGACATTAGCTAACATCTTATTCGGGCGGGAGTTGCGTTTACCATGCGATTTGATATTTAGCAGTAAACCCGGTGAAGATCTAGCTGGGCAGGACTATGTAACAGACTTACGGAGAAGAATGAACGACATCCATGAACAAGTCCGTGTAAACATTCCAACGATCGGATGACGAATCAGTACGACATTAAGGCTGAAGAAGTGGACACCAACCTGGAAATTTAGTATTTTTTTTTACAATTCACAAAGGCGTCGTGGCTTGTCATCGAAGCTCCAAAAGAATTAGGAAGTCCCTTACTAGACCATAAAAAGGATAAATGACGTGGTGTACAGAATTAAGAAAATGTCTAATGGAAAGCCGAGAGTAGTCCACTTCAATCGTATAGTCTCTTTCAGTGGTGATAACTATAACGATCATCGTAGAACAGCGGTTCGTCAGGTTGTAACTCAAGAACCCACATATGGTGTGGCAAGAGAAGAACCGTGTCTCCGGATTATTCCCTCGCTTATTGCCTAGCGAAAGACGTTAAGATGTCCTGCGGCCTAGCTTCAGTATTTAACTAACGTCCATCCGTCGGGAAAATGCTACAACTGAAGGATGATAATGCAGAACATAAAAGGTACACCTACTTCCTGGTTGCAAAACAATACTCATATCAGAAGCCGTCATACCGCAGTTTATCTGTGCGATCTGAAGGACCATCTGTTTGAACATGACATCATGAAGTTGGTAGTACCGTAGTTTGGCCGTGGACTAGATGGGTTAGATTAGAGAATTTTTAGAAGCATGTTAAAGACAGTCTTCCGCTTCACCAGAGTGGAAATTCTAGTCTGCAGCTTAAAACCTAAAGAAGAATAATGACTTAAACGGTCTGTCGACTGCTACTTCTTTAAGACTTCCAGCTGTACCAAAGGTGATGCGTGCAGATCTCGGCATCACGAACGGTTCCGGTATGAAGCAGTGTTAAGGAGAGGGCAATGCAGCGATCCCAAGGTTTTACCAGGAAGAGGATCATAATATGATTGAAACGTTGATTTAATCAACAAAATAAAAAACCTTACGAGTGCGGCCCGATTATTATTATTTCTCTACATCTGTTTCTCAGTCGATCATCGTCTCACATCGTAAATATTGATGTTTTTAATTATTTTGCACACAAGTCATAAAGGATTTACTTGCAGAAATACGTAAATATCTGTTTAAAGTGTCTATAAAGACATGTTTAAAAAAGAAATACATATCAAGAAAATTAAAAAATTAACATCTTATAAATAATATATATTTTATTCTGAATATACGGAGATATATACACTATTTCAAGAATTGAATGTACCCCATATTAAGATTTTAAAATATTGATTATTTTCATTGACATGTAAGGCAATTAATTTTATTTTGAAAGAACTTTTTATGGTGTTCGTACACGGTTTATGCATTACTTTTTTTTAGAATAGAAGTCAAACCACACCATGCTTCAAGTAAAAATTAGACCACGACAATTTACGAATCATTTTTCCTACGTCTTACAAAAAAAAAATTGTTGACTTTTCATTAAGCAACGCAAAACTAGAAATTTGATATAAAATGAATGTGCGCAACCAGCAGTATTGGGGGAAGAAGTTTGGAATTAACGCTGAAGGACAGAAGTATGACGTGTCCTATAAATTGGTTTCTCGAATGATACAAAGGTTTAGAAGGACTAGCGGCAATGCTTATTCCAGGAGACCTGGAAAAAATCGAAATTGTGCAAAAGATAATATTGTTTCTTAATTGTTGCCTCCTTAAGGAAATGTGCGATATTCTGATGCAATAAGATAATATGTATTATCGTAATTTAATTCGCTGACTATAACTTTTTTAAAAATATTACAGACATATTTGTATCTTTCCTGTGTAATAGACGAGATGAGATAGATTTTACAATTTTCAATTTCTTAAAAAAAAGGTTCAAAAATTTAGTCAATACGTAAGTGTTGCAGCTATTTGTGGATATTATATAGTCAAAATTTTAAAAATAAACTTCAGGAATATTTGACAGAAACCATATAAATGATTAAAAATTTTCACACCTAAGAAATTTGTGCCTGGTCTCTCATTTATTTTCGGAATCAACGGTGACATTTCACTTATTAAACTCCGAACTTGTTTATCGTTGGCAACTATATACCTATGTATTATAAAAATACGATAATAGTGTCAATTATTTTATTAAATGATAATAGTTAATTGCTGAAATTTTAACGAGAATAGAATGATGGATGTTGCTTATTGAAACTAAAGTCCTGCATCGGGTCGGTTACCCGCGGGTCACTCTTTTTATGGATCGGAGTAGCGGTTAGGACAGTGCTCACCTTATTAGAGCATTATATTATTATGGAAATATTATATTTTAATTGTCATTATTACTAGATAGTTACAAAAATGAAAAATAAGAATTGAGAATTCTTAGAATAAAAAGACTAAATAATTTCTTAGTTTTATTTACTTTTTATATTGTGAATAAAATTTATTTAATATTTAACTAATATGTGTTTTTCTCCAAGTAGCAGGGTCTGTTTGTGGGACGAATTGATTTGGGAAGGATGGGATGCGGGTCTGAAAAAATGTTCCCATGTAGACAGTGGTGCAACTATCATTATTAGAGACCCCCCCCCCCCTTTATCCCGATAAAAAATATTTTTTATAAAAAAAAAATACTAAAATAAAATACATTTGAGACATGAATAAATAAATCTATCTTAATCTATCTAGTTAGAACTGCTGCAACTCGGTAATTATATCGTTGTAATATATAGTCGAACAAATTTTCGATTCTATTGACAATGTGAATCGCAAGTAAGTCTGAATGAATTTTTTATTAGTTTTTAATATTGGTACAAAATAGTACGTTACTTGTACTTTAATAAAGTCATATTTATTTATTATTTAATTTACGATTAAAAAGAAATTCAGATACATCAGGCTACAACGAAAATATTATAAAGAGATTTCTTTATTATTGACAGGCAAAACAGATGCATACAATTTTAATTTTATCACGGGCATAATGTAATTTTTGCATATCCGGGCGTAAAAGTCGGACAAATAACATTGTTTTAAGGGCAAAATGACACTCTTTTTCGCCCTAGAACTTTTCGTGCCCAGTTTCACCCATTTTTATAATAAATTTTTTGACGTGTCACCGCTTTTTTGCTACTTTGTTTACTTACTACTTGCTTGTTTTCATTGTTATCCATGACAACGTACATATGTCAAATAGACTACTATGATCTGAATTTGATTTGAACATCGTTTTACTTTGATCGCGGTGATGAAGTAATACTACTTCGGATGTGCAAAAAATATTGTATGTATTACGAGCGAAATATATTTTGGCCCTAGGTGCATTGTAACCCTCCGCTGCGCGTCGGGCTTCAATTTTGCACCGCGGGCCAAAATCTATATCATTTCGCCCTTAATACATAAATAGCTATATCGTATTCGTCATTAACCTATCTTGTGCCCTAGATACAAAATATACCTTTTGGTCCGATTTTGTCGCCCCCTAAATTGTGGCGCCCGGTTCGGTTGCCCCGTTCGTTTGTTGGTATTAAACCTTTGCCCCAAAATTGTTACTAGTATAACTATGTTTGTTTTCGTATAATGTAAATTTTTAATGGAAGAAATTTGATGATCGACATATGTAGGATGGAATATGGAGAATAATCAGACATAAGTCAGTTAAAATAATTTATTTCTACACCGATGTTTCGATTTCACAGAAATCTTCTACACGGCGAAAAATGGTCTTCAATTAACAATTAACACAGCAAACATTTTGATATATGAACATCGTCAAAAATTAAACCAGTAAATAATATTAAAAAATTAAGGTAGTCAATACATAAAAATTAATTTAATCTAAAAAATCTCTTAATACTTTTATTTGAAGAACACAATTTAAAGTGAAAGAAAACTAAATTTCAAACAACTCTGTCCTTCTTTTTATATTAGATAGGTATAAAAACTAATTTTAAAAACTAAGTAGATATTAGGATATTCAGTTAACTTTATTCTTTTAATCTCGATGGTTTCGATCCCATATGGATCTTCCTCAGGTAATGAAATTTATGGCTGATTTTCAAAAATTATTATGTAATTAATTTAAAAACTAAGCTATTTAAAATATATGTAATATTGAAATTATCTTGCAGAAAACTCAAACATTCATGAAGTTGAACATCATTTTGTGTTAGCAAATACCACCAACTTTACCATTGTGAAATATAACCGAAAACAAAAAAATAAATAAATAAATCTCTTACCTGCGTTATATAATATAAAGATACATAAATATTCATAAGATTAATGTATGTAAATATATATTATATATATTATTAGTTTATTAGTTTATTAATTCCAGTAAAAATGATGTATTAATTTTATTTAAAAAACATTACAAAAATAAAAATATAAATACAAAGACATTACCAATGCTAAAACAGTAATTTTATTATTACAACTATTACTGCTCGTATTATTCAAAACAGTTAATCGTTGGTACAAAATAGGATTATAACTTTTATACGTTTTTAATGCAGTACTTTTACTGGTAGTAGTGGTACTGGTGGTAGTGGTACTTGGGGGATGGAAAATATTGCAAAGATATTCTTGTGTTATTTTGGGCAAACATTTCCCATCTTTTGTGATTATTAACTGAACTGCTCGTATAGGTAGTATACATGGTGCATCTGCACATATATTGTTATTTTCTTTGTTGAGAACTATTTCATGAAAGTCATCTAAATTGGAGAATTCTTTTCCAAATCCTTCTTTTGCTCCAAGCCAAGCTAATTCAGCACAAGTACATTTAATGGCATTATAAGAAAATACTACAACACTTCCTACATTTTTGTATGATTTCCAATCTGAATGCAAACTACCAACTTCTAAACTTTCGATTAAATTGTTCCGGAATTCGTACAAAAATTTAAGTTGTCCAAAACTGCGTAAAGAATTTTCGGGGAGGCCAGGTCCCATGCCTTGGAAAGCACCAGATGATATATAATCAAAATTTGAGTCTAAAATTTTTATATTTTGCGCTAAAACAGACATAGATTGTGCATGCAAATATCCTATAGTATTGCTATGAAAATTAAAGGAGTATACAGTAGCATTAATGCATGTAGAATGCATTTCTTGTATGTTAGTGTTTGAAATTTCAAAGCTGTTACCTCTAATAAATAAAGACATATATTCCAAAACACCAAAGGAGCTTTGTATAATTTTAAATGTACTATTCTTAGCCATGAAAACTTGTATACTTACTGCTTCTATTCTATCTACAGTAATATTTTCAAAAATTAAATTTTTCATGTCAACTAATGAATGAAAAGCTTCTCTTTCAAATATTTTAATATGAACATTTTTCAATTTAATGCTTTCGAGGTCTTTAAGACTTGCGCATCCGTATTTTAAGTACGGGAACTTTCTAGTTTGAAGGAAAGTCCTGGAAGGTATATTTTCCATATTGAGGATGTCTTCTAGAATAAATTCTGGAGGAAGCTGTGGTAGCCCATATTGCAAAGGAGTTATCGAAAGGTTAGTTATGTTGGACAAACGTAATGATTGAATAGCTCGGCCTTCGTTGGTACATACTAGGTTTAATTTAACTGAAGTGCAGTTGCATATGTGAACATTGGAAACGGTACTTGGTGCTCGGAATTGCCATAGGTATATTTCGATATCCTGCAAAAAATTAATATACATTTTCTAACACTTTTACAAATAAAAATATCAGCCACCATAGGCTAAAACTTGTTTTTGTCCATTTTAAAAATGTTTTTTATCTCACTATGATTGAGAATTTAATAAATCAAATTGCATCACTTTATTTTTTGTAAATAAGTATATAAAATACATTTATATATTTATTTTATTATAAAACACGAAAAGCAAAAAACGATATTTTTTTAAAATAGACGACAATACTAGTTTTATTCCTTTTGTCTTAATATTCCAGAATAATAATGTGTAGTAGATTTTGTTCTATTGTTAATAATAATCCAAATATGCATAGAAATTCGTGAAATAGGAAAAATATGTACATAATTTCTAATCAAAGAAATTGTTAATGTTAAAATAATAAAATATATTTATTTTTTTAATTATAGTTGCTATTAAGTAATGAAATATGAAATGTAGAATCCCAACATTTTTTTTCGGTTTGAATGAATTTGAAAAAAAATACAAATCCGAAAATAAATTATTTTGACGATAAATAAAATGTTTCCGTTTACTTCTTTATAGCATATATTAAAAAATACATGTAGTTAAAAAATATATCTTTAGTAAGGATTGAATTCTAATTGTAAAAAATTTACGTATTTCATTTAATACAAACACTAAATTTTGTCCTTATTATTTAGGTAATTATAATAAAAAAAGAAAAAAGATAATTGAACAAAAATCAGACATTTATCGGAATATACAATGACTTGTATTGAGTTTCGTTATTAGTACTGTAAAATACCTATATATATATATATATATATATATATATATATATATATATATATATATATATATATATATATATACTTCATGTCAAGATAAATGCACATTCTTCGACTTGTTAAGCTCGGTTAACCCATCACCAGGACCGGATTACCAAATTTACAGTACAAACCGGGAAATATTCGCTAAACTTTGTTTGACGTTATTATGGTTTCAAGTTTTCATTTGTAAACATCCGAATTAAAATGTGGCATCCGTGGAGTGATTCCTCTGACGAAGAATACTCGTATAATTCAAATTTTGAAGAAAAACATATAAATCAAAAACATTTATCGGTCGACGCAAAACAAATTATTTTGAATGTGTATAATTCTTTAAAAACTGTTGATGGAAGCGGAAGTATCCAGAAAACGGCAGAATTAACTAAAGTAAATTATTACACTGTGCGCCGAATTATTAACAACGGAGTTACACCAAGAAAACGAAGATGTGACGCCAATAAAATACGAGTGGTCAGTGATTTTGAAGCTGATATTATCCGTCGGAAAATATACACAATGTACGCAGAAAAATTACTTCCGTTTGTTACAATTTTATATCAGAGACTAATAACTGATAAATGTGAAGTAAATTGTTCTTTGTCAACTTTACACAGAGTATTGCGAAGTATAGGTTTTCGTTTTAAAGAAATTAATAAACGACAAGTGATAATGGAGTGTAGAAGAATACGCGAGTGGCGATATAAATACTTAGTGACAATTAAAAAATACCGAGAGGAAAATCGTCCAATCATTTATCTTGATGAAACTTGGTATGATTCCCATGACACTGTAAAGAAAAGCTGGCCAGATAATAGCAGTAATTGCGCCGTAGATGTACCAGTGTCACGGGGAAAGAGGCTTATAATTTTGCATGCTGGAAGTGATGAAGGATGGGTGAGTGACGCATTGTTGCTATCCGCTAAGAATTTAAAAGACTCAAATGTTGATTACCACGACAATATGTCAGCGGATATTTTTGAACATTGATTCAAGAATAAATTACTTTCCAATGTACCCCCACAGCGTGATTGTCATGGATAATTTAAGCTACCATACCCGTTTATCGGAGAAAGTACCAAATATGTCCAGCAGAAAAAGCGATATAAAACATGTATGTTTTTAATATTTACAAAATTTAAAAAATGTAACGAAAGCATTATTTGATCACAGTTAATTTATGTAGATATATGTTTTTAATATATGTAAAATATAAAAAAATGACGAAAGCATTATTGATCATTGCTAATTTATATATATTTAAATGTTTAATATTTGTAAATTGTAAAACTGTAACGAAAGCATTATTGTTGATTGTTAATTTGTGAATATATTTTTAAGATTTGTATAATGTAAAAAAATATATAAAGAAATTATTGAACAATAAATTATAGTAACTTTATTATGAATTTTAAGACCGAATTTGTGATTCTGTTTAAAATTTGGTAATTGGAAAAAATTGTGAATACATCTCTGTTCGCTTAGGTAAGCAAATACATGCTGTGATGGGCGTAAAAGCCAATGTGCATTTATCTTGACATGAACTATATATATATATATATATATATATATATATATATATATATATATATATATATATATATATATATTACATTTAGTTTTATTAGATGCAAAATTAAGGAATCTAACTAACGATACCATATACACCCGATTTTATTTAGCGGGACAGATGGAAACAGCAAAAAACTGTTTTCCCATGTTATTTCCCTATGTCAAGGTTTTCAGTATTCACCCTGTATATATACACTTATTACACTAAAGTATAATCCATTGGTATAAAATCATATTATTTTTATGCTAACTACACAATATAAGTATTAAAAATAATCATCTCACCCAAGTTGTTAACGGGTTGCAAGAGAAGGTAATGTCGTACTTCCCTGGATTTTTAGATTTATTACAAGAAAATCCTTTATATTCACATTTCTCATAGTATATTCTCGCTGCTTTTATTTGGAAAAAAATTCCCTGTATTAAATACAATGCGAGTAATACATGTTGCACGTAGGATTTCATCTTAACAATTAGTCAATCATTATCTGTAACGCGGCTTTTATGTTGCTATCAAACGGATATGAATCTGTTTTGTCAAGGTTATAAACTGTACAATACCATAAATAAATAAAATAAAAACATAATAGGAACCGTTAGAAAAGGGTAGCTACAAGACTACCTTTATCTTTGAGTTAATTAAGTTACAGTTCTACGGCGACGGGGCTTATGGACTGAGTTTGTTGATTTATTTCTAATTTAGATAAAAAATAAATATTAAAACTGACAGTATTATATATAAATATAATAATGGATGAAACATTCAAAGAAAGATGTAGATTCAACTAACGAAACCAACACACAATGAAGCACAAATTGTCAACGCCAAAATCATCATCATAAATGACATTAATGACATACTCAATGTTTTTAAATATTTGAAAATATACGTTAGCGGGGTTACACTACTGTTTTTGTTTCATTTTTACCGTTGGTTAGATGCATATAGCAAATATACTCATCTGTAACAAGTACGATAATAAGATAGCGGATAAAAGTTTAATTTGTGCTATGCATATAGGACAAATATTTAAGATTTATAATTCTGGATTAACTGCGCGAAATGTAGTTTATATTATATATATATATATATATATATATATATATATATATATATATAAATATTGTTGAAATTCATCTATTTAAATAATGCCCTTATTTGATTTACCAGTAAGTACTAACAGTTTGTGTTGATTCCAAATAGAAACATTCATATTATTATTTTTCGGTATAGTCGGGCCCCGATGAAAATCGTTGCACGTTATCAATGACGTCATAATTTTCTATGTAGATTCACATGTAAATTGTCATTCGCTCGGAAAACAAGAAATGTCAAAATACGCATTTTCAGTCAATATTTGGTTTCTTATTTATATATCTAATATAAATAAATAAATGATATACTTCGTTTTTGTAGAGATTTTCACGTAATAAATATTTTTTCATTCCAAAACATCAAAGTCCAAAGTTTGTTTGTAGTTAAGTAATATTATCCAAAATTTAATTAAATGCATAATGAAGTTATAAAATGTAAATATTTATAGGACATTACAATCCATGTAAATAATTTAAATAATTAATATTACTAAATATGTACAAAAGTATTTTTTTATAAACAAATAATATTATAAAATTCGTTCTTACATGTGGAAATCTTTAAATTGTAATAATATAACAAATCTTTATCAACACATTTTATGCTGATGTGTAGCTGAAAACTTAGGAAATGTAAACAAATTTTCAAAAGTAATAGTAAAGCGTAAAACTCGATGATGTTATTGATGACGTGCATTGGATCTTATCGGGGTTCGACTACAGACCACGTTAGTGAGGTTAAGATTTACATTTGGGGCGAAACCCTAATTCAAATCTGAGTGTATGCATTTCTTATGGGAGTACATTTTCAATTCACGATATTAAAGCATTTTGGCGATTCTTAATTATAACATAGAGATTTTTTATATTCCAAAACATTACTCTTTGCTGTCCTTACAGAAAAAGTACAAATTAAAGAATAAATTAAGAAACATTTGATTTTAAAGAAAGTAATATCGCAAATAGTAACATATGTCGTTACTTGGTGCAGCAGGTTAAAAACGCCAACAGTGACAGGTTCAACTGAATACTAAGACAGCTACGACATACGTTTTCAGAAATTTGCACCTACTGTTTAAATTGAAGTTTATTAAATACTATTATGTTTTTTGGGTGTGTATATTACATTAGAAGATAGATAAAACATTAGAGATTAGTATTTATAAAGTTTAATAGTTAAGATTTGCATTTTATAATACTTTCTTTTTATTCCATTCTACAGAATCTCTGTGCAGAGAAAAAAATAGAGAGACGTTACGTGTAAGTAGTAATTATTATTCTATAACATTATATACTTATTTTATTCAGAATTGTTTTTAGGAAAGATAGAGAAGAAGAAATGATAAAAATACCAGAAATTGAGCCATATCAGGAGAAAGACGTGCAAAACAAAGAACATGATGTACATGTTTATATTTATGTAGGAATATAATCTGTGACATTAAAAAGTTAAGAAATTTATAGGTATTATGAAATACAAATTTTTTATTCTATATGGTGTATTTATATAAAAAAATTAATAAATATAATAACAAAGCAACGATTGCTTGCACTACTCTCCATCTGCTTTACAGATGCATACACATTTCTCCAATTGTATTTAATGTTATTACGATTGATTCAAATTAAATATTTGAAGACACAACTCAATTATTTCTATATTATTCCGTTTATCTACCTTGTAATTGCATAAACTAATATGTCCAGCTAATAATAATAATTAAATAAGTAGTTAACAGCAGATAACCGCAATTGTAAATCTTATTTTTCTTTTATAATATGCTTCTACTACGACCATAGACCGCACAGCATCATTTAAATAAATGTATATATATATCTGAAATTGCGATAAACAAATTTGAATCGAATTAAAATTTACAAAATATCCTCAAAACAAAGTATTAAAATAACACTAGCACTTATGTAAAATACAATGTTTTCCATATACGTAAGTCAGTAGTGCTGCCATCTCTAGGAAGTGGCTCTCGCGGGTACTCAGCGTCGTAGCTTGGGTCATGAGCGCCCCCTGGCAAGATTTGAATTTTGCGCCCCGAAGACTTATTTTTTAGTGTATGTACTATGAAAGTGTATTTTAAGTTATGTATACATTTAAGATTTAAACCTAAAATTAGTTCTTACTAATATGTAGGAAGATAAACAATAAAATATGAGTTCGTTCATTTAGACATTATAAAATCTACTTTTTAAACAGATTGATGACTTTCGTACGTTTTACACTAAGCAATAACTCATAATTTTTAGCTAAAAAAATTAAATGGCGTCTTCGCATGACACATCACCGTTTAAAAAAATGATAGACCATCACAATTATGGAGTCATCTTACGGATGAAAATATAACTTTTTTATCCTACACATATTGAAAGTAAGATTTTCCTGCGTGTGCGTGCGCAAGAAAGTAGACATTTGCCGGTCTAGACCTACAAAATCTCACTATTCCCTAGGGAAGAAAAAAAAAAACAGTTCGTGTGCGGACAAACCGATGGCGTTTAATGTGTTAGAACTAATAATCAGAATGAAATATGTGAACATGCTTTTAAAATATTGTAACTTTAGATAATTTTGATACTTACGTTAGATTCAAGGTATTTTTATTATATATTCTGTAAATAATAGAACATAGTAGTTAACCTTATTTATATGTCAAAATAAAATGTTCGTTTTTTGTTCTTATTATGTTGGTATTCAATTTCAGAAATTTCTTTCAGGTTAAGTTAAATGTCAAATTACATTACATAGTATTCGTAAGATGTTTATATTATTTTATTATGTTGTGTTGTTGTGTAGGATAAAAAATAGTGTGTGCTACATGGCAGTAAAGTTGTTTTCTGGTCCTCAAGAAGTATCCAGCCTCGACTGTGTCTCGGCCGTATACATATCCTTCGGACCAGAAAAGAACAACTTTCCTACCTAGCAGCACAAATAACTATTGTTGAAATTTACATTACTACCTAACGACGTTTTTGTCCTAATTTAAATTAAACCACAGTAATTATAGATTTTATTAGTTTCAATATTACTAAATAGTACTATTGATAAAAATTAAAAAAATAAGGTAAAAGTTTACTGTATGATATGTTACTAATTTCACGCGTTTGACAAGGCGGCACAGCAGAGGCTGTATTTTTGACACTTAGTAATCGCCAATGTCAGTGTCACTCAAACAACGTACCCTTCTCGCTGCGGTAGACCCTAAGGTAATAAAATCAGTCTTATTAAATACAATGATATTAATTGAAAAATTTTAATTGTCAATAAATATATAATCTGTGAACTTATTTTTGAGTTATTAATTGTTTTCTTAAATCTGTAGAAAAATATTTTTGCTGTCGGTCTGCAAAGTGCGCTCCCCTGAAGGTTGCGCCCCTGGCAGCCGCCCCTACCTACGACGCTGTCTATACTTACAATTATATATATATATATATATATATATATATATATATATATATATATATATATATACCGGGTGTCCCAGCTCGACCGACACATGGGAGTTTTACATGGGAAATCAGTTCATTATGAATAGTATCTCCCCAGAGCAAGATATTAACTTGAAATTTTGTATACTTCTCGGAGAATATTAATTCTATGGATCACACTTATTTGAAATATGCAATTTCGTCTGCAGGGCGACATTTATTAAATTTAAAATCTAATATTTTCGTTAAAAATCAGACAGCCATGGAAATAAAAGAAAATATTTATCTGACAGTTTAGTGAAGTATCACTGATTTTAATTTTTATTCCCTGTATTTTAATATTATTTATGTTGAATTTAGTTTCTTTTTGTTAAATAATATACCAATATTACAAAAATATAAATATCTACAATGGCATGTCATTAGCTGTCAGAACTGTCACATACATATTTTCTTTTATTTCCATGGCTCACTGATTTTGAACGAAAATGTTAGATTTTATAATTTAATAAAACTCGTCTTGCAGACAAAATTACATATTTCCAATAACTGTAATTCATAAAAATGATATTCCCCAATAAGTATACAAAATTACCTGTTAATATGTTGCACTGGGGAGATACTATTCATAATGAACTAATTTCCTATGTAAATCTCTCATGTGTCGGTCGAGCTGGGACACCCGGTATATATATACCTATATATATATACTGTCTCTTCTGATAGATTTAAAAAACAGAAAACATAAAAAATATACCTTTATAATCGAAATCGACTTGAGCACTTTCGATTTCGTAGGTAATTGTTCTAACTTCATAATCATGATTTTACAGCTGTCATTTTGCATAACAAAAGCATTACGTGACAAAATTAATATTTTTTAGTAAATTTCGTTGAATTGTGCTATTAAACTGAAGTAATCTGCATTAGATAACATGTAGGAATACATTAAGTATTGTCCTAGGGAATATGGTGACGTTAGTTAGTTTTCTGTAACATATTAACGTCAGAGAAACAGGTGGAATTTTTTCTCTTGTGTTCTCCATAATACAATATATCAGGATACGATGAATCAAAGCAGACGACGATAACCGGTAATCTTATCTTTGACCTTCTGCAGAAAAATAGCAGTAGAGATGACAGTGTAGTGTATCCTGTTGTTTATACATACACATACTGTGGTGTGCTATGGAAATTTTAACAAGGGGCTCGCATATTTCCTAAATAATTATTGAAAAGATGCACCTAGATATATTTCATGTAAAATAACTATATATTTAAACGAAAATAAAAAAATTAATAAATATATGGAAAAACTAAAAAATATTACAAAAAAATTATATAAAAATAAAAAAACATGTATTATATACCTTATCTAAAATTATGTAATTCTGATAGAAGTTTCAATATTTTATTTTCTTCTTTTTCAATGTATATTGTGCAAGACTGCATGTCCGATTCGTTGTTGTAAATCCCCTGTTTTCATATTCACTATCCGAATCAGAACGAAAATAGCCAAATAGTTGCGATTATAGTATATGAAGCGAAGTTAACGCGGGATTCTGTCACTGTTGAAGTTAAAAACAAATGCTATGTTTACAAATGTATTAAAATTTGAAATTAATTGGTTTTTGAAGAAGCAAAAATAATATGAAGATATCTGTCCCGCTAAATAAAATCGGGTGTATATGGTATCGTTAGTTACATTACTTAATTTTGCATCTAATAAAACTAAATGTTGTGTAATAAGGCCTTTTCTAACTGAAATATTTGATAAAATAAATTGTATTTTGAAGGTTATCCTTCATATTTTCGAATAAGAAACGTCAAAAACAATATGCTCTATAGCCGAGTGGATACGAGAGCTGTTTCATAACATAAATAATCTACAAGACTTGGTTCGAAACCACTTTGGCCCTATTTTTTTTTTTAAATTTAATTATACTTAAAATATCATGTTTCGAAACATGAAATAGAAAATTACACCAAAAACTAAATTCGAATTAATTGTTAAGTTTGACAGACAGCAAATAATAATTCTATTAAATATTTGGATTTTTTTATTTATAAAAATATGAATACTGCTATTTTATTAAAATAGTCTGATATAATAAAAATATTTTAAGCATAATTTAATTAAAAAAAGTAGGGCTGAGGTGGTCTCGAACCAGGTCTTGTAGATTATTTATATTATGAAACAGCCCTCGTATCCACTCGGCTATGGAGCATATTGTTTTTGACGTTTCTTATTCGAAAATATGAAGGATAACCTTCAAAATACAATTTATTTTATCAAATATTTCAGTTAGAAAAGGTCTTATTACACAACATTTAGTTTTATTAGATGCAAAATTAAGTAATCTAACTAACGATACCATATACACCCGATTTTATTTAGCGGGACAGATGGAAACAGCAAAAAACTGTTTTCCCATGTTATTTCCCTATGTCAAGGTTTTCAGTATTCACCCTGTATATATATATGTATACACAAAATAAATATTCTAATTTACTACATTACTAAAAACTTAAAGCGAGGGTGTTTTAATTATATTTTAAATATTGAAAGAAGCTTTCAGAACTCATAATTAATAAATAGACAATATTTGGGTTTTAGTTCTGTAAATATGTATTAATTACAACGTTTCGACAGCTCATTGCTGCCTTCGTCAGGTAAATAACAAATAATTTACCTGACGAAGGCAGCACTGAGCTATCGAAACATTGTAATTAATAATTTTTTACAGAACTAAAACCCAAATATTGTCTATTTATATTTTAAATATGTTTCACCGAGAGCCCACAGCTTATTTAATTAATTATTTTAACTAATTTTCATTAACACAAAATATTTGAACACAGAATAAATAATATTTTTTACTCTGTACCATTCACTAAGCAATTAGTACAATGCCCGAAAATGATTTAGTACATTCATGTATTGTTATTAAAGTTAAAGTTTAGTAACTAATACTATAATTAATGATAAATAATAGTACCTTCCCAATTCTTTTCGCAACCACAAATGACTGGACTAGCAAAATGAAACGAATGTTAAAAAAATGCAATGGAAACGGATTTTCGTTTTCCGTAAATGAATTTTAATACACTCCTTTCCCAACGATGGGGAATTACCATCTCAAATAATAAATGGTGTCGTCGCTTCGCACCTCCTACAAATCTTGTCGCTCATAATACTTAATTTATTGTAAAAGGTGGTAAAAGGTAAGCAAAACATTAGAATCCCCTGTTAAATAAAAATTTAACTAAATATTTTTTCTATTCCCTTGCGTGCAGTGAGTACTTCACATATCAATATTTGCCACATAATATACTATTATATTCTGTGTTAAAATATATTGTGTTAATGAAAACTAGTTAAAATAATTAATTGAATAAGCTATGGGCTTTTGGTGAAACATATTTAAAATATACATAATAAAAACACACTCACTTTAAGTTTCACAAAATAACTTTGTTATTCTTAAACGCGATTTCGACTATTTTACCATTATAAGAAGAACTAGTATATCCAAACTGTATTAATATATTGTATTACAATAGTAGGGGGAGTTGCAATAATTGTCTAAAACATTTCTAGGAACGGAGGATCGAAAATATGCAATTGTTCATTCACTAAAATTTTACTTCGTAGAGCGCTTTCCAGGGGCGCCCATAGAATATTTTTTAAGGGGGGGCAAAAATTATTTATTGTTATAAAACAGTTGTGCTAACAAGGATTAAAGTTTAAGCAACACCAAAAAAAAATCGAAATTTTGACAGCAATTTTGAATAGTTCATTTGACATTCTATTCCGATGTGATATTGTCTATTTAAGAGAAACTTAAATATTTAGAGATAAACAGAAAACATATACGTATTAATAAAAAAAATAGAATTGTTCAAAAGTAAAGCATAAAGTAAACATTAATAAATTTCTTACAGAACATAACGATGGTGAAATAATTACGTAATCTGTCGTCTTTTTAAAATTTGCAAAAAGCCAAGGGAGGGCAAATGCCCCCCTTGCCCCCCGTTATGGGCGCCCATGTCGCTTTCTTTATCTCAAAAGCTTCTAGGTATGTTAATCTTCGGTCTTTGCTTTCATAGTGTAATATTTCTAAATCAGAAATTTCACATTTATGGTTTTTTTCTACTAAATATTTTGCTACTTTGGATTCTATTTTATTGTTTTTTTTTATTATCTAGAGGGTCTCTTTCAACAATTTCATTATTAAGTAAACTATTTCTTAATGTATACAGATTATAGAAACCTGGTAAAATATTTATTTTTTTGAATTCGCTTGTTACTTTGGTAGTTAAGCCTTTAATATATTTCATTTTTTTGGTGCTGTGAAGGTGACACAGCCATATTGGCACTATTAAAAAAAAAACTATCCTATTATTTAGAACTAATTCATTACTGCAAAAATAAATTAATTACCTCAGCCGTTTAGAAAAATTGGTGGCTGTGCCAGCTTTTCAGTGAAGCTAGCACACCACCAAAAAATAGAGTAATTTTTATGTTAATATTTAGTACTAATTAATTACTAATAAATTACCACATGTATAAATTAATTATCATTATCATTAACGAAAAAAAACGCAACTTTTCCAGATTTCCAAATTAAGCTAGCGCACGAACGCGAAATAACATATTTCCTTTGTCAAAATGCTTCGAAAATAAAATAAATAAAGTTGATCACTGTACCTAACAACAATAATTGTTGAAATAAACTATTTTGGAGAGATTGTGGTGGAGAAAAAAGTAAATAAAAGTATATTCTTTTAGTCATTTTGAACACCTAATAAACTGATACTTGAATTTCTGTCATTTGTTTAAGCCTACTTGATTGCAATTTTGATAAAAATTTTTTTGAATGATATATCTTTGTAACTAGTGATCGGATTTGAAAAATAAAGAAACTGTTGAAAAGAGAATTGAAAGGCCTTTCGAACTGTCATGTTTGACACCCTTTTCCATTAAAAATTTTTGAGGTGCAGTCCACCCCCATTTTAGGGTTGAAGTTATGCCATTGGTACTAATCCATTCAGATGTCCCCTTTTATACTAAAATTGATGTGTTCATTCGTTTTTTTGCAAAATTAATGTTAAGTGGCCAAAAAGTGCGCTGATAATTTTCACTGGGCCACCTGTATATGTAATTCTATAGCCAGTTATCCTTATACCTTCAGGTGTAGGATCGAATTAAACAAGCTTAATTTTTTTTTCATTTATTTATAATATAATACTGTGGTACAAAGCACAACGTTAGCACTTTTCTTTATTATTACGCTAAGCCGTTATTTGGTGCCATATTTATTTTTATAATTTCACGAAAATTGGAAACTCTTAATTAAAATAATACCATATTTTTAAAATGAATTTTAGGGGTACATAATAAATTGTGTATAAAACTCTTAAAATAAAAAATTATATGAAAAATGCTACCTTTCTTGAGTGGCATTAGCTTATATTATTGTTAGTTGACTGACACATTTTTAACTCGGTCTGACGTCATTCGAACTTGAGATAGTGAGTTCGAAAACGTGTGATTTGTAAAATAAAAAAGCAGCTAGTTGTGTTTATCACACTCGGATGCTGTAGACAGGTCATCTATACATCTTAAATTAGTGTTGTCGTCTAGACAAGCTTAACTAAGGAAATTTAGATTAAAAAGGCGTGTTTTAGTGTTGTCTAGATATCAAAATTCTAGATTAACCAATGCATGTGCTTTAGACAAGGACAGAGATCTCTTTCCATTTTATAATCATTGAAATTAAATTACGTATACCAATGATCATCTTACAATAAGAAATGAGATTTTTTTTCAAATATTACATTGTTTTTCTTATACCTTACGTTACGATTTTATTTTCTCGTTTTGAATACTTAATATATTAGTTTAATAAAGTTTCAGTGTATTCTTTAATAATTTTTTTTTCTCTATTTTTAGTTTTGATGGAAAACTTTATAAACAATTAGATGGGTCCCCTATGGGTTCATCTCTTAGCTCTTCATTGGCCGAAATTATTTTACAAAACCTAGAGAAAAATGCTATTCATCTTGACGAGTTTCAAATCTTATACTATAAGCGATACGTTGACGATTGTCTTATAATCGCTCCTTCTGAGCAGGTACAAAACATTTACTCAAAATTTAACGACTACCACCCTAAAATTAAATTCACGATAGAATTAGAAACTGACAATCAAAGAAATTTCTTAGATGTAACTCTTATTAAAACTAACAATAAAATACTTACCAACTGTTACCAGAAACCAACAGCTTCGGGGAGATATTTGCATTTTTTCTCAAACACAAATCATAAATATAAAATTAGTGTAATTAATTCCTTAACTGATAGGGCTATAAAACTATCTAGTCCACAATTTCATCAATTAAACTTCAATAAAATTTTGAATATGTTAAAAAATAATGGTTACCCCCAGCATTTCATTACTAAAAATATAAATAAAAGAATACATGCGATTACAAATGCATCTCTACAACAAACCACTGAGGATCATAACACACCCCATCCTGCTATAGTTTATTCTACAATACCGTATAATTCTGATTTAAACCACTCACTCCGTCTTGCCCTTACAGATACTAATATAACCATTGCTAATGTCAATAATACTACCACTAAAAATTTATTTTCAAAATTAAAAGATAAAACTGATCATGAAAAATAAAAAAATGTGATTTACCAAGTCAATTGTGGTAAATGTAATAGAATTTATATTGGTGAAACCTCACAACCCATTTGCAAAAGACTTTATCAGCACAAGTTCCATTGTCAGAGGTATAATGCAAACCATAGTGCCCTATGCAAACATCATTGCGATACTGGTCATATTTTCGACTTCAACAATTTCAAAATCTTGGATAACGTTGCCCCCAGATTTAGCAGGTTATTATATGAAACCTGCTACATTAACATAAATAAAGATATTGTTGTGAATCAACATACCGATTATAACAACAATATTGAGCACATTAAACCCTTACTATACGAATTGAAATAATTCATAATAAAACATAAGTATAGCACAAGTTTATTTTACATATTTTTCAAACGTACAAATTTTCCTTCAACTTTACATACATTTCTTCTTCTTATTATCTGGTATTTACTAGTTGATATTTAATTTTTCTTACTTGCTGTCAAATAGAGTTTTTGTTGGTTTCAACTTCTGTTGCTTTCAGTTTTTCGCCAACCATCATGGTGAAAAGTTGACTTTTAACAATCAATGATGTTTCTTATCTTATGTCACATTCCGAGGATGATAACAATACTGCTTAAACTTTTTACATTATAAATGTTAATTACATTATATACTATACTGCTGGTAAGTTCAGATAACTTTACAAATTAATTTTTTGAATTAACCTCATATTTTCTTTTACTCCTTGCATACTTCTATTTATAACAGTAGTATATTATAAAATGTTATACTACCAGATTTAAAACATGTATCACAATTGATGTATGATTCTTCCCACGGATATGTAACTTGCTTCCTTAGCATTACAATTATTGGTGAGTTTTGTAAAAATGTGTGATGTTTATTTTATTTTTATATGAATTTACAATATAATATTTTTTTATATAGCTGATGATGGACAGATTTACTGTCCGAAACGTCCACATGTAAGCCTGAATAAATGTGTCAACAAAATATTTGGAACTCAAAAGCCCAATTCATTCATTTTATAGATCTAAACAGCAGTGGCGTGCGGTGACATTTTTTAATGAGAGAGCGCTTTTTAAATAAACACGCAATTAATTTTAAGTAAATGTCGCCATCAGATTTTTTTTTGTAATTTTGAACATCGGACATGCGAAAATATATTCTCAATACATTTGTTTGTTTTTGCTTCAGTAGAAATATTTAATATAATCCTTGCATTTTCAACTTCTGAAACTGAAATTTTTCTTAAATAAATGTTCGATATTACAATTACAGTTTCATTATTATTATCCATTATAAATGGGCTTGAAATAAAGATTATATAAAAATAAAAACAAAAATTAAATGAAAATATCAACCAATTTAATAACCCAACGCGCTCTCGGTTCTCTAAAGTAATAGTTTTCTAAGTGGATGTGTTAATATCTTCGTATCTCCGCTGTGTTTCAAGTTGCAATGGTAAACGAGCAAAGTGCGTAGTGTTGCGTTTTATATTCGGCTATCTGACCGCATCTCTATTGAATACTCTCGTATTAAGAAAGCGTTCAGTGTTTTCATGTATGAAATCTAAGATAAAAATATTGTTAATGAAATATAACAACAGCTTTAGAACTTGATTAGTTTTAAATTAATAAAAGTTCATTTAAATTAATATTTTGAATAAAAATGAATATGAAGCTTTATTAATAAAATACATTTTGTTAGTAAAATACAAGGGATGCGCTGCATCCAACGCATCCACGGAGAGCAAGCCACTGCTAAACAGCATCACTACTTTAAATAGATTTGGTGTCAAATAAAATAACATTAAAATTCAGTATTAAATTTTCAATAGAGAACTTAAATTTATATTGTGAAATTAGCCTGTTAAATTAAAATATTTTCTACTCAAAAAACAATAATAAAAGCGTTTTTCTCTCGGTTTTTCTTCCTTTTTACTTTAGCGTATTTTCCTTTACTATATATTCAATGAGATGGATAAGGGTAAGATCAAAAGAAATAGAGGGCTGGATCTGGTCCCCAGGTCGGTGGTTGCCCATATGTGGTTTAGACGATTATCACCGATTTTTTTTTTTAATGTTGATCATTTCAAAAAGCAAACATTGAACTACAATCTTCAGTGGAAGATAAAATCAATACCTGCATTTTTTCATGGGTTTCTTTACATTTAACAAGTAAACCAAATATATAATTCATTGATCACGCGACTCCAACAGAGGGTTAAATCAAGCCATTATTAGAAGAGTAGTCCAAAGTGACCTGTGAATTAAAATTTGTAGCAAGTGCCAAGCAAGCGACAGTTAACAAGTCAAATGCACTATTGTCTGTCTGCCTTTTTTGGTTACCGGACTTGATTAGTCTTGTTATATTTCGGATGAGAAATGTTTTTGCCCTAACATTAACGAATATAAGGAAGGAGCAATGAGTAGTCCTTGAATGATGATTATATTGGTGAGGTATTTGCGTTGCAATGTGTTTGAGTGTGCTTTGCAATTCGGCGATCCTTACCTGACGTCATATCTCCGTGATAGGCATATAGTAGCTAAAGAGCAGCTGCTGCAGGCGCACTACACCACCTTCACGACACGGGCACGGGATCACGGCACCGGTGTACTCCGCACAGTAAACAAAGCAAATGGCGGCGCCGGTACACGAGGGCCTGCGATCGATAGGCAGGAGTCGACGCTGTGCACGTCAGGGTCCGAGTTACTCACGTCGCCAGGCTCAGCATTCCTACAGAAACAGAAGCAACCAACTTATTGTTAAATGATATATACAATAATGGAAAAGCAATAATATATATCTATATATATATATATATATATATATATATATATATATATATATATATATATATATATTGTCAACCATGAATTAGCTTTATAATCTTACGTAGAAATATTTAAAATAAAAGGTAGTGGAAATTTATATATATATATATATATATATATATATATATATATATATATATATACATATTTATATATTATTGATGTATAATTTACAATTGCCAAAGGTAAAGACACCATGTTTTTATTGCGCAAGTTTCAGTACTGATGTTCTTTCCTTTTCGTCTCAAGGTCAATAACCGTATTCTGGGGAAAGGCCAGGGCCACGCAGGGCTGTGAATAAAACATTTCAAATGATAAGATGCTTCGTCTCGGTATTGTAGCATTTGTGTTGCAATGTAGTGTCAAAATTATAAAAAAAAATCTTAATGATTCTATTCAAAATAGTGACTGGTTAATCGAGGCAACACACTGCGGTATTCCTTTGAATCGAATAATTGATAATTGGTTATCCGGGTAACGCATGGGTTGCAGATTTGGGAGGTAAAATAATGTACTTTCCAAAATATTTACTTGTCTACTTGTTCATAATTTGGAACAATGTAATTACTTATGTAAGATTATTAATATGCAAAATTATATAAATAATTTCTCCTACAACTGTCAAGTAAACTTGATATTTCTTCATTGTTTTTGATGCACAAAACATATCTTTTCTAAACAACACTTATGTTTTCCGGAAAACGTGTGGCAAAGAACTTTGTGCCCTAGAGTTACAATGGTATATTACTAACCGAGGTAAAAAGTGTTTTATCACTGTCGTGGCCGATGATAGCTAAACAAGTAGTGATGGGTAAATTCCCGGGAAAGAATATTTCGGAAAATTTCCCAGGATATTTCCCGGGAAGTTTTTGGAGAATTTTCTGAGGAATTTCCGGTGATTTCATGGGGAAAAATTAACGATAAATTTCCTCATAAAAATCAAAAGCATTAATTATAAAGTTATTAGAATAGTAACACTGTTTATTTATTATAGGGAATTTTCCTCCTTATACCCGGGAACTTCCTTATTCCCGGGAATTTCCCTACTTGTTTCCGGGAAATTTTCCCATATATTCCTGGAAATTTCCAAAATGGAATTCCCGATTTTTTCCCGGGAAACGTGTTTAGGGAAATTCCCGGGAATTTTTCCAGGAAATAAAAATATTCCTGACGGGAAATTCCCAGTGACCCATCACTATAAACAAGGCGCGCAGCGCCGCAGTTTGCTTTATCCCGAGACGTAATGAAACTGTTCACCGTGGTTTCTATACAATTTTATTCACAATCTGAAATTAATAATCTCACATGAATAAACTAATATTTTGGATTGGTATTGATCATCTGTCACATTTGTAACCTAAAATAATTATTTCATGCAGGTTGGAAAGTGTGAAGGCGATGAGAAGTTGTCACTTTCCAACCTCTCTATACTCACACTATCAGGGCCGGCCTAAGTTACAGGCGAACCAGGCGACTTTATGTCTTAATTTTTTAATTCTTATAATAATAATAATAATAATAATCTATTTATTGTTCAATTTGTTCGATTTTACATTACATAAAAAAATACAAAGTAAACAAATGTCAGAAAAAAGGAGAAAGAATTAATATCAACAAAATTCATTAATTGTGTATAAACTTTTTGACAATAAATAATTTTTTAAACATGCTTTAAACTGAAACAACGTAGTTTTTTCTTTTATATGTGACGGTACAGCATTGTAGATTTTAATGCCACTGTAGAAAGGGCCCTTAGAAAACATAGTCGTTTTATGAACTGGAATGTTAATATCATTTTGGTTCCTCGTGCCCATTTTACAATATATATCTTTATTCAGTTTAAATGATGAGATATTTTTTCTAACGAAAACTGCCAACTCATAGATGTATAGAGACGGTACGGTCATTATCTTTAAATCAATAAAAATTTGTTTGCAGTGCGCTGTTGATACAACCCCTGCGATAGATCTTATTATTCTTTTTTGGAGAATAAAAATTTTTTGAGCATAGGAGCTATTTCCCCAAAAAATAATTGAGTATTTTATTCTACTTTGCACATGTGCATGATAGTAAATTTTTAATGTATTAACATTTACGAAGTTTCTTAGTTTGTAGAAAGAATAATAAATCCTGGACAGTACTAAGTGTAAATGATCAATTTCAGTTAACCAAGTCAAATTACTATCTACATGAACACCTAAAAATTTAGTACTAGGTGAGACGGGTACAGATGTTTTATTAATACGTACTAGTGGCATTTTATCAGGAACGGCTCTTGGGTTGAATGTCATGAAGCAAGTTTTACCTGAATTTAAAAGAAGTTCGTTCTTTATACACCATTCAGACATAGATTTTATAGCTGTAGAAGCACACGAAGATAATTTTTCTGTGGATTCAGCACTGACAACACAAGATGTATCGTCAGCAAACTGACAAGTTTTGTCACAGGTTATGTGAATATCATTCACATAAAGTAGAAATAGAATAGGTCCTAAAACTGAACCTTGAGGTACACCTCTTTTTATTTCAGTTACATTTAAATTAAAGGTATGATTGCCCTTGTCATCGTAATAGTTGACAGAAACAAATTGTTTTCTATTTGATAAATACGACTCAAACCATTTATTTGCAATTCCCCTAAATCCCATATTTTCCATTTTATATAGCAGTATTTCATGGTTTAAAGAATCAAAAGCTTTACTCAAATCAAAGTAAACCATACCAACAACTTTCTTCTTATCAATGCAGTCTATAATATAGGAAAGAGCATTGAATATTGCATCTATTGTACATTTTTGTGGTAAAAACCCGAACTGATGTTTTGAGATGATGTCATATCTGCTTAAAAAGGACATAATACGGTTATACATTAATTTCTCAATTATTTTACTTATAGCTGGCAATAGTGAAATGGGACGATAATTGTTCACATCTTCATGATCGCCTTTTTTATAAATTGGTATTACTTTAGCTATTTTCAATTTATCTGGAAATATTCCATTTGAAAAAGAAGAATTTATAATATTACTTAATGGTTTAGCAATAAACTGTGCAGCTATACGTAATATAGTGTATGGTATAGAATCTGGTCCTGCAGATTTTTTAGAGGAAACTTGAGAAATGATAGAATGTATTTCATATTCATTTGTTGGATTTAAATAGAAATTGTGATTTGAGTATTCAGATTGTGATTGATTAAAATTTATCGACGACGGTGAGATACTTGATGTTTTATTGAAGTGAGTATTAAATAGGTCTGCTACTGCATTCGGATTCTCGACAATACATCCTTCATGATCTTTAAGAGTAATATTTTTTTGGACACTGCCACTACCAGTTTCATTTTTAATAATATTCCATACTGCTGCCGATTTATTTGCAGAAGTTAGTATGTAATGCTCGTTAAATAGTGTTTTGCTAATTTTTAGTAGGTTATTAAAATGACGTTTTTTAACTTTATAGTATTCATTAAGGATAGGATCTTGAAATTGACTACAAATAATTCGTAAATCTTGTAGTTTTTGAGATTCTAATTTAACTTTATCACTTATCCAGGATTTATTATCACGTTTTACCTTACATTGTTCAAGTGGGTATGCTAGGTTGAAATAGTGCAAGAGAGTATCATGGAACGAGTTAAATTTGTGCTCTGTGTCAATTGTATCATAAACTTCCGCCCATAGTTCGGAAGAAAGTAAATATTTGAAGTAGTTATTATTTAATTTATTAAATTTTCTAGACATATTTTTTTTTTATTTAAATAATTTAAACAAGATACTTCTAAAATTTGACTAAAGTGATCTGAAAGGGTGGATTTTAACGTCCAACCTTTTCGTTCATTAGCAGGAATGTTAGAAAAAATATGGTCAATCTGAGATTTTGATGGGCCAGAAATTCTACTATATCCTTCAACGCAAGGTTCTAAACCAAATGAAACCATAAGATTATATAAATTTTTGTAAATTGGGCATGATTTATTTTCTGAATGAATATTAAAGTCCCCGCAGACAATAATATGATCGTTATGACAAATTTCGTGCAAAATTTCTGTTAAATTTTCAAAAAATGTTATTAAATTTCCAGTTGGTTGACCATATAAACACAGTACTATATAATTTTTGTCTTTTATTGTAAATGATGCGCAGCAATACTCTAGAACTTGTTCTATTGATCTTGTTTTTAAATTTATACATTTAGATTTAAGGAAATCAGCTATGTAAATAGCAGTACCACCACCTGAGGTAGTCTCCCTACAGTACATATTAACAAGGTTAAAATTTTTAAAATTAAAATTACAAATCTCATCCTTGTTTAGCCAATGTTCAGTAACACATATTATATTAGGATCATTCATTTTTATGAGAACTTCAAATTCAGCACATTTATATCGTAAACTACAAACATTTGAATTTAGAAATTTTAATAAAGTGTCCTTATTGAATTTAGTATTTCTTACACTTAGGTTTTCGTTGATATTGTTCTTGGATGTTGTAAAAAATTATCCCCTGATGATGGATTTTTCTTGATGTAGAATTTGTTCAGGAGAACTCCTTCAGGCCAGTTGTCCGGATTCATGACTGCATCACGATATATGCGCGGTACACTGATTTTAAATGAAGAATATGTGTTATATTTTGTATTTAAAGATGTGCAGGTGAAGTCTTTAATATTAAGTGATTTTAAATGTTCATCAATTTGGTTTGTAGTAACACCTGGGGCAAACCGTGACACAAAAATGTGCTCGAATGACACTTTAGAAATTACATTTAAATTATAGTTTTTTGACCCAGAGCCGTAAACAATTTTATTTCGCTTTTTTTTATTTATCACTTCTTTAAAAGGTTCTTCAAGCGGTGTTGCAATCTGTTTACTATCATCATGTTTGACGATGTTATCATTTATATTATTTAGCACAGAAGTAGATTTAGCTCTTGCTTTACTTGCATAGGTATTTTTTATATTGCTTATTTGTGATTCAGCACTTCTGATGACATCTTCTGGATATTTATTTAGAGAGGAAGTTTTAGTTGCTGCCGGTAATTCAGAGCTAGCTGGCTCAGGTAAATTTTTAATTACTTTATTACCTGCACTGACCTTGCTTGCGCCGGCTGTCAAGGTTGCATTAATGACCGTTGTTATTATTTATGTGACTTAAACTTTGTTTTAGTAACTTAACTTCACTATTTAGGTTCAAAAAAAGCGATTCTTGATTTTTTATAATTTGAAGGTAATTATTTAGAATTTTTTCAACCCTGACTTCAGTAGAGATTGTTGATTTATTTGATTGAATGCACTTGTCACAATTCCACATTAAATTTTTATTTCCGATAAGACAATTGTGTTCACTCTTTTTCACGGAAGCACATGACATGTGAAAAATGTTATTACACTTTCCCGAACATGATACGTATAGCTCTTCCTTAATATTAACTTTATTTTTACACTCAAAACACTGTAGATCTAAGTGTTCCGCCATTTTTATTATTATGTTCAAGTACAAAGTATCAATAAAAATTAAAAGTATTGCTATTGTAACGTTTATTTATATGGATGAAGCATCAAAAGCAAAAACAGTATTTCGATATTGTTCTCCTTAATTCAATAATTCACATGTTGTAGTATAAGTGTATATTACGTATGTTTTAGAATATATATTAAGAATACAAGTTTGATAACGTCCACCGTTGGATATTACATTACGAGGCAATGAGCCGAGTATTTTAATTACGTAAGTTTCAGTATGAGGCTATATCAAAAGTATATACTTATCCTTCATTGTTTTATCTACCACAGTTTCAATTGATTCTAAAATATTTTTTTTTTATTAAGTTCCATAGCAGTACATTGAAAATATAAATTTTGATAGAATTTCTATTGTTATTTAATCATATTAAAATAAATTATTTATGATAATACTCATGGTCATTTAAGTTTTAAATTTTCCTTAAATGGACAATATCACAGCGGAATAAATTGTCAAATAAACTATTATTTAACGTTACTGTCAAAATTTCGATGAGCATTTTTTAGGTGTTGCTTGAAATTTAAGCCTTGTTGATGCAACTGAGTGGCATTATGGAACTCATTATGACACTCAAATATAAATAAAATAATGTTTGAAATAAAAAAATGTAAAAAAATAGTTTCTTCAATTTATTATTATTTATGACAATTTTTCTAAAAATATATAAAATCAGGGCACTATATAAAATTATTGCCTGGGGTGTTAAAAATCTCGGACCGACCCTGCAAACTATACTTTCCAACCTCCTAGAAAATGAGGTTAACAATAACGAACATCCCAACTTTTTAAATGTCAGAAATCGTTATATTATTAACCGATTGTGAATAAACACTTTATTCCATTCCTGTGTCAATATATCCCCATTATTATTTTTTTTCGATTAATATTAGTAGACATATTTCAGGGCAGTGAAATATGAATCATAATTTATTTTCCTCGATCAATCACGGAACCTGAAATCAATTATTCACGTTTATTTTAAATCTGCCGTGCTGTGGATCACCCTTCCAACGGCCGTCTGACAGCTAACGGTATAGTTATTTCCAATGTTTCCTCTAATTTTTTTGTTGATTGCGCTATACTAAGTTTTATGGGATCAAAAATGTTCAAAATTTATGTAAAGGTAATTTTTTTTAATGAATACTCTTTTAAAATACATTTTAAAGCATTTTAATTAATACTCAAATAAGAATAGTTAGTCAGGAAAATGGTACATTGCTGTTAAGGAGCCGTATTGTAATTCGAGGCACATTGTGCCGACTATTTTACGGCTCCGAGTCAAGTACAAGACATTTTTCCGACGAATCATGTATTCATTTTTTTCTGAAACCTTTGATTATACTAAGACACCCCCGCACAGCTTAGAGAGAACTTTGGTCATTTGTCAGTTTGTATTTTTAAGTTGTATTACATTTAGGATTATGGTTATTATTTACTCAGATAATTTGCCTCACTTCATTATCGCGAATAATGACTATCATAATGAAATGTACACAAACGCACAACTGCAACTGATATTTTGTGGACGACCGCCATTTACTTTATATATAAATTAGTTTCTAGTCATAAAATTTTTAAACTGAAATCAATGTTATACTAAATATTTTAATGATAATGAAAAAACTGTTTCTTTATTAATTACAAAATTAAAGTTGAATATAACCTAAAATGTGACGATTGTTTATCACTTATGCCCAGTTGCACTAACAAAGTTTAAATTTTAAGCAACACTTAAACAAAAAAATACTAATCTTAATTTTGACAGCAATATTGAATAGTTCATTTGACAATTTATTTCGATATTGTTACGGTTTATTTTTGCAATCCGCTTTCCTTATTACCATTTTTGTTCGCAATTTATGGAACTCTTATGTATTGCTGATCGACTATTGTCAGGAATAGTATATTGTGTTATTAAGAGTAAAAGTGATTCTTTTTGTGGCGAGCATGGAAGTTTGCACGACGAGCGAAGCAAGTCGTTGAGTCGTACAATTGCATGCAAGGCACACAGAGACACTTTTACTCTGAATAACACATTCTATTTTTCCTTCAGACGTAGAAATTTTAAAAAATAAATTACTATTTGACATTTAATATGTAGGTTACCTGTCAGTTACTCATAATTTTTAGTAACTTTATTCTTAGGTTATCTAGTTTTTATAGTGACATTTAGGGCGATATTACAGATTTCTATTATACAAGTTACTTTTTATTGGCTGATTCTACATACGGCGGCGAAGAAATTAAACGGCGGCTAGAATAAAAAATTATATTACGGCAGCGAAGAATTTAAACTTCAACCTTGTCAATCACGTCACAGAAGATGTCACTTTTATGACGTTTGAAGAAAATAGTATATTGTGTTATTAAGAGTAAAAGTGATACTTTGTGTGGCGAGCACGGAAGTTTGCACGACGAGCGAGGCGAGTCGGACAATTGCATGCGAGGCACACAAAGACACTTTTAATCTGAATAACACATTTTATTTTTTCTTCAAGCTTAGAAATTTAAAAAAATAAATTATTATTTGACGTTTAATATGTAGGTTACCTGTCAGTTATTCATAATTTTTAGTAACTTTATTCTTAGGTTATCTAGTTTTTATAGTGAAATTTAGGGCGATATTACAGATTTCTATTATACAAGTTACTTCTTATTGTCTGATTGTATATACGGCGGCGAAGAAATTAAACGGCGGCTAGAATAAAAAATTATATTACGGCGGCATAGAAATTAAACTTCAACCTTGTCAATCACGTCACAGAAGATGTCACTTTTATGACGTTTGAAGAAAAAATTAATTTTTATATTTTTATACATTTGGGCATGTGCAAGTTTGAGCTAACTCGCAGATTTGAGCGAAGTGATTAATTCTGTTCGTTGATCGTCGCTGTAGTCATATCTCAGTGTCTAGTTATTATTTATCATATTGTTTAGTTTATTGGATAAATTTTAACGTGTTCGTTATTTGGGGATTATAACTGTGAAAAGTACTGGAGAAATATTTGTTCCGGATTTATTGCACTGCGATCATTGAAAAACAACTTAGCCGCCTACCATCTGAGGTCTCAGGTATTTACTTTTATTGTTGATTAGCCCAGTTGTAGAAGTATTTATAAAGTATTTTGGTATTAATATTTTGATCATTGTTGAGTTACAATCAGTAAAAGTAACATTTAAATTAATCATCGACCTGGCAATACTAATTGAGTTCTCCTTTCAGGCTTTTATTATTTTATCACTATCGTTATTAATTCGATCTCGTTCCAATTTACTGAATTCTTATTGTTGGACCGATTATTGTGGATGCACATCCTGGTGGAGGATTTTTGGAGAGAATTAGATGATCAGAACCTCTTGCTTGAGCGGAAATTATATCACGCCATTTTGGAATACGTCATTACCGTACCCTACGTCACTCCGACGTCATTAGCTCTCCAAACTCATACAGATAAGCTCCATTTTGATTTTTCCTTTGTTGTTATTTTTAAATTGATTTTTGAATGTTATGTAATTTAGTTACATTAATTTACGCTTATGTTATTATTTTATATGTACTAGTTCACGCGAGTCTCAAATTTTTTTATGAGAGATACTCATTTAGGGTTTGTTTCGGTTTAGGAAGGGTTAGGACTGAATTTAACTTATTTCGACTCTTGTTACGCTCGAATTACCCTGATTAGTCGACCAATCACCCGTATTCCTCTATTGTTGCCTATTATATTTAAAGTTTAAGCTATCTAAACATTCGAAGTCCTCGCTCGTTCGTGCGCCACGCGTCCCCTATTTGGCACAGTTTATTCTCTTATTAGTATTACCTTTCGTTTATATCTCTCATGAGTTATATAATTCATTCCGAATATTTGTCAATATAATGAATTTCGCTTTTCAATTTTATTTATATATTCGACAATATAATTACAAAATATTAAATGTAATACTTAAAATATTTAATATATCCTACATTTTAATGTCAAACGGAACTTTATTTGTTTGTTGTATTTATCTACTATTATCTTTTGATTATCCTTCACAGATTGGTATTTTCGTGGTTGTGTACCAGGTTTCCTTTTTTTTGACAACAACCACATGGCGCCCTATTATATTTTATAATATTTTATTATTTGAACGAACCAGAGCTGCAACAAATCATTTTTAAATAGATTTAAATCTTAAATACAAGATACTTTCTTCTTATAAACATAATTGAAATACAAGATCTTTTTTTTAAACTGGAAGTATTTAAATATAAGATAGTTAAAAGATTTAAATACTTTAACCATGAATAAATACTTTTTAAAAAGATTTAAATATTTTTTTTGTATTTAAGATACTTTTCTATACACATAAATATTTTAAAACGATTTAAATAATATGTTAATGATTTAAATACTTTTTAAAATGATTTTAAAATATTTTTTGTATTTAAGATACTTCCTCATGCATACAAATATTTTCAAATCCCTGATTTTCAACAATTGTACCGTTACAATTATTTAGTTATTTATAAGTACTATATAATAAAACGTGAAAATTGAACTAATGATCATATATGTCACAGTAATAAATATTCTACAATAATATTTTTATTTTTTGGCATACCTTGTATCAGTACCAGTATTTATTCATTATCATTATGTACATATAATAAAATAAATTTTAATTATTGACATTATTATTTATATAATAATCGTAGAAAAAATATAGTAAATAATTTTTATTGTAAATAGTATATTGTGTTATTAAGAGTAACAGTGTGTGGCGAGAATGGAAGTTTGCACGACGAGCGAAGCGAGTCGGACAATTGCATGCAAGGCACACAAAGACACTTTTACTCTGAATAACACATGCTATTTTTTTCTTCAAACTTAGAAATTTTAAAGAATTAACTACTATTTGACGTTTAATATGTAGGTTACCTGTCAGTTATTCATAATTTTTAGTAACTTTATTCTTAGGTTATCTAGTTTCTATAGTGACATTTAGGGCGATATTACAGATTTCTATTGTACAAGTTACTTCTTATTGGCTGATTCTACATATGGCGGCGAAAAAATTATACGGTGGCTAGAATAAAAAATTATATTACGGAGGCATAGAAATTAAACTTCAACCTTGTCAATCACGTCACAGAAGAAGTCACTTTTATGACGTTTGAAGAAAAACAATTATATATGTAAAGGAATTACATACTAACCTGGCGGCTCGTGCGCAACTTTACCGCTTCGTGTGTAATGTGATTCTTACAACTCTCTAAATTTTCAAAATTTTTCAAGTATTTCAGATACATTTTAAAAGATTTAATTCATTTCAAAAGATCTAAATTATTTTAAACCATCTAAATCATTTCAAAAGATTTAAATCACAAAAAAATATTTAAATCTTTTTGAAAAAGGTTTAAATCATGATTTGTTGAAGAAAGATATTAAATCATTTTAGAAAATATTTAAATCTTAAATCATAAATCATTTGAAAAATAAATATCTTAAATACAATGATTTAAATCATTAAAATGATCTAAATCACGAAAAAGATTTAAATATAGAAATACATTTCAGCTCTGGAACGAACCCATCGCCACTGTCTGAAAGCTGGCGGCCGCATTCCTTGTCATCTTGAATGCGTAAGAGCTACAATAACACAAGACTGTGTGGAGCGCGTAGCAAATTTGGCGCCCATCGTGGGGCTATTTAGTTTAAAATAGGGGCCATTTTGTTTAAAACAGGGGCCTAGCTGTTATTAGTGGGGCCAAGCGGTAGCCGTTGTTAGGGGCATGCCAGGCGAAGCCGCGCATAGCAAATTTTATTAGTAGCCGTAACCGTTGTCAAAAATTAGTTTAGTATTTTGAGGGTAATTTCAGTACGCGTTTATTTTCGTTTAGTTATTTATTTATAGTGAGAGTAATAGGTATAGACGCAAAGATGGAAATCAATCGGTTGAGTAAAGACGAGTTGCTTTATGAATTGAAAATTAGAGGCGTGGAGGAAGTTATCGCATTAGATTACATGAGGCAATCTCTTCGCGGGTTGCTTAAATTAGAAAAAAACTCTAGTTTTGTTTTTCCCGAGCACCCATTCGCGTTTTCAGAGGATGCAGCCGCTTTAGAATTGTTGATTACTCAAATCACTGACTAAATTAGTACATCTACTGACGTAAAAAATTAGAAGGCTTATGCGATAATTGAAACTAAACTCGCTCATGCAATCGGTAGGGTAAATCGTTGCATAACAACCAACAACGATGAGGTTAAGAGACGTGCACAATTGCAATAAAAAATTGTCAAATTAGAATCTAGCCTTATAGCGAAAGCAAAACCTGTACAACACTCATTCATGTTAACTAACCCGCCAAAGTTTTCATTCGCCATAGTGTTTCGTAAATACCTATGTTTTTAGCCTCTAAAATGTTTCGATTTTATGTATCGCGGTGCGATAAAGAAACCCGGTATTTTTTAGTTTTTGGAGATTATTAAAGTGATAATAATAATTGTAATAATAAACACTGCTTACAAAACCGCTACCTACCCCAATTAATTATTCAATAAATTCTTGGAGAAATACAAATTTTTGATTATTTCGCGTGTTTTTCACCTTTCATTGTTACAAAATGTCTTGTTGCAGAATTTACCCTCGCTTGATAGAAAATATGATTTCATGTAATTTTTTTTTATAAAATACATACATATATCAATCTTAAAATATAATGCAAATAAAATAATTATCACCCTAGCATGATATATAATTAAAAAATAAATAAATTTCAACATCAAAATAGACTAAATAACATATATATATTTTTTTTCGAAATCGATACTACAGTTTACGTTATCACACCGCGAATTTAGCCAAAGTAATGTCTAAAGTAAAATTTTGCAGACTCTTTATGTCATAATTTGATTTTCCGGACTTATCTGTCTAACTGAATGAAGCTATATTTTAAGAGTATTATATTTTTAGTTCTAACTAAAATAACAAACATATCATTCTATAATATTATTGGTGAATTTATTTATTATTTACCTTTGGTAATAATTTACCTAACTTCATGCGGACGACGTCTAAGCAGGTGTAAACAAAAATGAAAATTATAAGTAAATATTTGACAGTACGTTTGTTATTCCCCGTCTCTATAGCTAGCTGACGTTTTTCAAACACATAATGCTATTTATTTACGTTTTTAATTAATAATTTAACGATCCCAAGGTGTCCGCTAGCAAACTTGCCGAGACCCGCTCGCCGCGTTTCTTTTGTTCTGTCATCTTGAGAGTGCGAGATCATTCCCGAATTTAATTGCTCTGCATTTAAGCCTGAGCAGGGGAGACCGCGAAGACGGTCTGATATTAATACACTTATATATATAGTGGTTTAACACTCCGTTGTGGAGTTGCACCGCTTTTACTTAAGCTTTCTAGATCCTTTTTTGGAGGGGATCGGACTCCGTTTCAGTTATTTATTAAATATTCTTCGCTATGATGTTCCATTTCTTCCTATGTCTTGTTTTATTTTTCCAGTTGTTAATTCCCGCTCTTCTTAAATCTTCTTCTACTTCTGCTAGCCATGTTGATCTGGGTCTTCCTCTTCTTTTCTTACTTCCAGGGCTCCATTGCATGATTACCTTTATTGGTTCTTTTTCGTCAGCTCTGCTTACGTGTTCTAGCCATTTTACTCTTTGTTTCTTGATTGTTTTTATTATATCTTCTCCTTTTAATTCTTTGTCAATCTCATGGTTCATTCTTACTCTGTATTCATTATCAGATATCTTCTTAGGTCCCAGTATCGTTCTTATTATTTTCCTTTCTATTATTCTTAATTTTTCTTCGTCCTTCTTTGTAAATGTCATTGTTTCGGCTGCGTATAATGCTATTGGTCTTATTATTGTTCTATATACTCTCATTTTTGTTGAAAAAACGACAAGGCTTTTCATCTTGGTACGGCTTGTCATAATTTCTGAGGTCTATGACTCTGGTGTTGGTAGGTCAGCAAAATGCTGACTTCAGCAAACAGCAACGGCCGTCTTTGCTGATTAAGCAGACTATGATAATACCGGCCAGAACACGAGTCATAGATTCAGAACAATGGATTTAATTATATCTTCTGCGAAGATATAATTAAATCTTTAAGGGGTGGTAATGTAACAGTAATTGACTAATTATTCCAAATTATTGTTTGATAAATTTCATAACATAAATTGCGCGGTAACAAAAATGCACCGTGGACAAGTTATATTTCGTAAAGTTTAATAACCTATTAACGTTTTGTAACTAATCCACGTGCAATGTGCGTAATAGTTACATTGCCAACCCTAGCACTTTTTAGAATATAAATAGGATTTAATTGAGAGTGTAAGGGGTGAGAGTGGGCAGTAGAGTCGGTTAAGCAGAGTAGAGTCTTAAGTGGTATGTCGCAATGTAGTCAACGATTCAGTAGCAGTCATCTGACATGGTTCAGACTGACTTTAGTCCAGAGTGACTAGCTATGTAGTATTTGTTTTGGTTTTATTTTAGTGTTCTTATTGTAAATAATGTAAATAAATTTAAAGTTAAAGCAAATATGTATGTGCCATGTTGCCGTTATCCTGGTTCAACCGTCATCATCAGTATCATCGAGCATCATCATGTCCTCCTCGAAGTAAAAAATGACAACCGTTCATCGCCTTCATCGTCGTCAACCCCCACTGTTACATCTTGCTTAAAATTCCGTTTCGTAGTAATTTTTTATTGGCTTGGAAAGCTTTATTTGTAGCAGCTATTTTTTCTTTTATTTCTTCATCTCTTTCGCCTCTATTTGTTAACATTACACCTAAGTATTTGAATTTGTTTACTTGTTCAAACTCTGCGTCTCCTATTTTAATAGTCTTTTCTTGCACTTCTTTTCCCATTATCATTATTTTAGTCTTTTTTTGGTTGATTTCTAGTCCTATTTTCTTTCCTTCTTTTACTATCTCCTCTAGCATTTTTCTCATTATATTTCTGTTTTTCGTTATTATTACTATGTCGTCTGCATATGCTATTATTTGACTTCCCCCTGTTCTGAGGGTTCCTTTCTTTACTTTTCTCATGGTATATTCCAGTGCTAAATTAAATAATGTGGCAGATAGGGCATCACCTTGTTTTACACCTTTATTTATTAATATATTTTCCGTTTCTCCTTTTTGTGTTTTAATTCGTATTTTTGATGTTTTCATAGTCATTGCTATCAATCTTCTTAATTTGTTTGGTATTTGTAGTTCTTTTAAAGCTTTCATTAGTTGCTGTCTTTTAATTGAGTCAAAGGCTTGTCTGAAGTCAATGAACAGAATCTCGGTGTTTATGTTGTACTCAAGTGTTTTTTCCATTATCTGTTTAATAATATTTATTGCGTCCGTGGTAGATTTTGCTTTCATAAAACCACATTGATAATTTCCGATAATTCTTGCTGATTCATTTGTTATTCTTCTTTGTATTATTGTTGACATTATTTTATAGGTAGTGTTCAGTAACGTGATTCCTCTGTAGTTTTCGCATATTTGTTGGCTTCCTTTCTTATGTATTGTTACAACTTGTCCTGTTTCCCATTCTTTCGGCATTTCTTCCTCCCTCCATATTTTTACTATAAGTTCATGGATGTGTTTCTGTATTGCTTCGCCTCCGTACTTTAATAATTCCATATTAATATTGTCGCTTCTAGGTGTTTTACCGTTGCGACAATTTTTTATAATTTCTTTTACTTCCTCTAGAGTTGGTTCTGCTATGTGTTTTTCGTTTTCTTCTGGTAATTTACTTTTTATTTCCTGTTCCTCTTCTGTGAGTAGTTCCTTAAAATAATCTGTCCATACCTTTTTGTATTGTTCTTCAGATTCTGCTAGTTGCCCATTTTTATCCTTTATCCCATTTGTCTTGGTCTTATATATTTTAGTTTGTTCTTTTATTTCCTTGTAAAATCTTTTTGTGTTTCTGTTTGCTCTTTCATTCTCAATATTTTTTATTGTATTTTCTATTGATATTCTTTTGTTTTTCCTAATAATTTTATTACATTCTTTTCTTTTTTTCTCATACTTCTCCTTGTCCTCTTTTTTATTTGTTCTTAAATATGTTAATCTTGCGTTTCTCTTTTCATCTAGTATTATTTTAATTTCTTCATTAAACCAGGCTTTTTTATTTTTTGCATTCTTATTTTCATGTCCTATCCATTTTTGAGCAGCGTCGTTAATACATCTTTTTATCCAGCACCATTTTTTTTCTATATCTTCCATTTTATGTTCTTCCTTTTTTATGTTTTTTTCTACCTCCTCTTCGTATTTCTCTCTCGAGCTTTCATTGTTTATATTTTCTATATTCCATTTAATTCTCGTTATATTTTTTCTATCACTTGTTTTAACTTTGTTTCGTATCTTTGTTGTTACCATGTAGTGATCCGAGTCGGCACATGCTCCTCTGTATGTCCTTACGTTTAGTGTCGAAGATTGCCTCCTTTTCGTTACTAGTACGTGGTCTATTTGTGTTTGAGTCTTATTGTCTGGTGCTGTCCATGTTACTTTATGTATTTTGGGGTGTTTATACTTCGTGCTACTTATTATCATGTTAGTCTTTATTGCTAATTCGCATAAACTTTGCCCATTATCATTTGTTCTTTCATGTATTGTGTGTGTACCTGCGACTTGTTGTATGTAGTTCTCTCTTCCTATCTGTGCGTTAAAGTCGCCCATTATAATGCTTAGGTCTTCTTTCGGTATTTTTTCAATTTCCTCTTCCAGATTCTCATAAAAATCTTCTTTCCTTTCATTTGTTGCATTCTCCGTAGGTGCATACACATTTAATATCGATATGTTGACAGGTGATCCTTCTAATCTAATGTATGCCAACCTTTCATTAATTGCTTTAAATTCTATTATTTTTTCTTTTAATTTTTTTAAAACTATGAATGCTACCCCATATTTCCCCTATTTATCTCCGGAATATAATGTTGTATAGTAATTCTTCTTGATTATACCTTCACCGCCCCATCTGGTTTCCTGAATCGCTGCCAGATTAATATCATATCTTTTCAATTCTTGCGCTACTTCTTCCATCTTTCCTGGTTGGAGCATCGTTCTTATATTCCATGTACTAAATTTTAACATTTTGTTCTTTTTCCTATTTACTTTTTTTGTTTTAATTGTATTTATTGCCTTTCCCTTATCTTTATATCCTTTTCCTCGCTTTCCGTATTCCATATTGCCATCCTCGTTCTCCATTGTTAGTTGTTTAAGTTTTTTGGAGCTTTATCTTCCTGTTTTTCTATATTCATCTTCTCTTCATCCCATATATACCAAGTCTCATTTATTTTCAGTTTTTTATACCCTATTCTTATTCTATTTCCTTTATTTTTCTCATCTTTCGCCAATTTTAAGATTTCTTTTTGTATTTGCATCTCTTTATTAGTCATTTCACTTTCTATGTAAGTTTTTGTCCCTGTAAGTTTGTTTTTATTTTTTAATATTTTTATTTTATCTTCCCAATTCTCTATTTTGGCAATGGTAACTTTTTTATCCTCTTTTCCTTTCTTATGGGTTTCTTTAACTCTGATGTCTATTCCTAATTTGTTTTTTATAAGTTGTTCAACATCCTGATTGTTGTTTATATTCTGTTCTCCCTTAATTACGAGATATTGTTACGTTTTTCAATTTTTTCTTTCTTCTCTTCCATTGTTTCTAAAGCTATTATTTTTTCTTTTAAAACCTTTATTTCCTCTGTCATTAATTTTTCTTTTGTTTTTAAATCTTTGACTTCTTGTTTTAATGTATTTATTACTTCATGGAAACCTTTATGTAATTCCTGCATTTCCTCTCGTATTTCTGTCCGTAATTCTTGAGTTTCTTCTTTGTGTTGTTTGTTTTCCTTCTTCATCGATTTTATCTCCTCGTTTATTGTTATTAGCATCCTTACTATTTCATTTTCTTCTGATTCTATGACTTTGCGTTTAGCAACTGGTGATCTCGATATCTTCCTACTTTTACTGAAGACCATATTATCACTTATGTTGCTGACACTGGAACTTCTAGTAAATTTACGTTCTTCATCTTCCATCTTTGTACGCCTAGTTGGAAACTTCTGCGGTCCTTAGGTGTTTTCGTGGTTGCAGTTTAACTCGATGTAAAATTTGTTAAGGTTTGCTTGTTATTATTTTTAGGTTATATTATGCTTAAAATTTTCAAAGAGTACTTTTAAAAAGGATACGGCTTCTTCTGCACAGATAACACTTCCTGCTCTTTATCTGACCTTTAACTACCACTTCCTTAGCAGATTCTTCTTTTCAGATTTAGATATTAATACAAATTTGTTTTTATATTGCGGCTATTCAAACTATCAACTGTCAATCAGCGGTCACCTTGAAAATAAAATACACTTAATGAACCTAAATAGTTGATGGAAATAAGTATCCTGTAAATAAATAGTGCGTAGTGTTAAAAGGTTAACATAAATAATCTTAGCGTTTAAGTTATTTTATTAATAATTGTTGTTCTTAAATTAGTGTTTATATTTGTATATTCATAGTGTGACTAATTTTTATTATCTTTTATTATTCATATTTCGTTTAATAAACTTAGTTTATGGCGACTAAACAAGTAAAGCTAAGTGAATTAAAAGTAACTGATCTCAAGAAGAAGCTGGAAGACCGAGAGTTGGAGATAACGGGAATCAAGGCAGTTCTGCAACTTCGTCTACAGTGTAACAGGTACGGCCGCCTAGGACGAAATCTAGTACCTGACATAAGAGTTTTAATTTATATAGTTTTACTTGCCTCAAAAGTAATCCACGAATTATATTAATGAACAACTTTTACACGAGACAAGGATAACGTTAGACGCTGCCACCACTATCACTTTATTTAAAAGTCTGCCGTGATAGATGCAGACATGGGGAAAGTTTAATAATGATAACAGACGCGGTTTATTATAATTACGGTCAAATTAGTACAGGGTAGTAATTTTAGAATACTAGAGTTTACTTACGCGTTGTGCTACCACGTCACAAAGACAGGGGATGGAATAGGATGGGCTGAATCAAACACGAAATTCCAACAATAACAAAATTATATAAATTTTAATAATCAACCGCGATCAAAAACATTTATATAATTCAAATAAACTACAACACGTAACTTGATTCTATATAAACTCTAAATTCTTATTTTTCTAATTTACAAACAATTTTGAAAACCTTTTTACATCGATCTACAAATAAATATTAATTCACACAGAATATAATAAAAACTACTTACAAATTTACACCACGATGAGAGAGCCTTTACACACAGTAAAACAACTAATTGGTTATTTCACTAAGAAATACCAAGGTATGTCTGACAATCAGTCAAGACATCCACAATCGTCGAATGTTACAACAAGAGAGCGAGATTTCGAACTTCGGAGGGCCATTTAATAGTAAAAATCCAGAAGTTCTCAACCTATGTTTGTCCGGCTCTTCTCATCCCCTAAGTACAAACCATGCTAAAAATGACCCAACTATTGCTGTCCACCGAGGGCATCACGTACGGAAACGGACAGTTATGTCTTTTGAAAACAAGCTTCAAGGCGCGAAAAGTGTTGATTTTAGTTTTATTTGGGTTTAGTATAACACAATTTATTTAGTTTGCATTTATTGCATTCACCAAATTACAAAGGACAAAATAAACATCTAGTACAAAACAGAACGTTTTTATCCACCAGTCTAAATAACCTCATAACCTAAAACTTTTTTCTTCTGACAGATCAAAACAGTGACATTTTGTTATTACCAACCTATTTTTAAATTCTGATATTTAAATTTTATTTCAACATCCTCTCTTAATAACAATATGTTTCACTGTTAATTGAGCTGTCATTATACACATAAATATATTCAAAAAAAATAATTTTAAATTTTAAACAATAATATTTTCCTTAAACATTACTTACAAGATTCAATTTTTTTTAACAACATGTTCCTTAATTTTTCAAATTTTATTGACAAAAGTGGCTTAGTGAAAATATCAGCCAACTGTTCTTCTGAAGGACAATATTTAACACTAAACAAACCCTCATTTAACTGTTCACTTATAAAATGATATCTTACGTCTATATGTTTACTTTTTCTGTTCATTTGACCAGACTTTATAAGTTTAATTGCACTTTGATTGTCTACGTTCAGTATCACAGACACTTGTTTATCAGTCAATTCTTCTATTAGTGTTTTTAAGTATTTAATTTCTTTACAACATTCAGCAGCAGCGATGTACTCTGCTTCAGTTGTAGATAACGCGACAATACTCTGTTTGCGTGAGCACCACGAAATTGGGCCACCTGCAAAAATTATTACGTACCCGGTAGTACTTTTCCTGTCTTTCTCATCACCTGCATAGTCTGAATCGCAGAATGCTTCCAATTCTATTGAATTGTCTTTATTTCTTGATGAAGAATATTGGATTCCCATCTTCTGAGTTGCTTTCAGGTATCTCAGTGTTCTTTTCACATTTTGTACATCGTGATTCATTGGATTTTCCATAGATCGGCTTTCAAAATTTACACAATATGCCATATCTGGTCTAGTTTTACACGATATGTACAATAAGCTTCCTATAGCTTCTCTGTATGGAAATGTTGGTTTTTCTTCCCTTTCTTCCTTTCTATTTTTATTTTCTGGTGTTATAGGGGTTGGCTTATCTTTACATTCTTCTGGTATGTTGAATCTTTCAAGTATTTGTTTTGCGTATTTTGCTTGAGATAAAAACAGACCATCTTTTGTTCTTGTTATTTCCATTCCTAAATAAACGTCAGGTTTGTCTATGATTGATATTTCAAATTCTTTTGCTAATTTATGCAGTAGTTCATTCATCTTCGAGATTTCTTCTCCTATTAGAATTCCATCATCTACATGTATGGCGAGATACAAACTATTTTTATCATCTCTGAATATGCACTGATCAGATTTAAGTTGTATCATACCTTCATTCTTCAAGAATGTTGTTAATCGTTTATTCCACATTAAAGGAGCTTGTTTCAAGCCGTACAGTGCCTTTCTTAAAACACATATTTTGTTTTTCTCTTTATACCCTTCAGGTACCTTCATAAAGATTTCTTCCTCCAACTGACCATGCAAAAACGCTGTTTTTACATCAAAAATTTTTATGTGCAGATTATTTTGTGCTGCTATAGCGAACAGAATTCTTAATGAGCTACTTTCCACGACAGGACTGAAAATTTCTTTAAAATCTATATTTCCATGTTTCTGTTGACAACCTCTTACAACCAGTCTGGCTTTATATCTGCCATCCTCTTTAATTTTAAATATCCATCTGCTTGTTAGTATTTCTTTTCCTGTTGCAACTTCTGGATTTACAAATTCCCACGTTTTGTTCTTCTTTAATGATTGTTTTTCCTCTTTTATGGCTTGTTTCCATTTTTCTTTATCTTCTCCGTTTATTGATTCACTGTAAGTTAACAAAACTTCTTCATTTATTTCATAATCATCGAACTTTTGTGGTCTTTTTATTTTTCTTTTCGGTCTTAAATTATAAGCACCACGTCTCTGATCATTTTCGTCATCTTCTTGATCTGTATCTTGATCAGTCTCATTTTGATTTTTATTCCTTACTTCTTGGTTTTGGTTGCTTAAATCTTGGTTTATTTCTTCTAGGTTTTCTTCATTTTCTATTACTTTTATTTGAATATTTTGTTGCTCACCTTCTTTTTCCAGTTTTTCAAATACTACATCTTTTGACACAAAAATTTTTCTGGTATCTGGATCCCAAAGTCGATATCCATTCATTGAATACCCCACAAATATGCTTTTTCTACTTCGGCTATCTAATTTCTTCAATGGCCCTAAGATTTTGGCATACGTTGTACAACCAAAAATTTGTAATTTTGATAAATCCGGTTTTTTTGAAAACCATTTTTCTGCTGGTGTTGTGTCGATTGTTACGGTAGGACTTCTATTTAACAAAAAGGCTGATGTTAACACTGCCTCTCCCCACATTTCTTTGTTTAATGTAGAGTCAAACAAAAGAGATCTGGCCTTTTCCATCAGAGTTCGGTTGATTCGTTCTGCAGTTCCATTTAACTGAGGCGAATGCGGTATTGTATATTCCATCACAATACCTTTCATTTTACACCAATTTTTTAGGCTATTACTTCGATACTCTCCTCCGTTATCACATCTGATTTTATGTACCTTTTGTTCAAAATGGCCTTCTACTTCATTCACATATTGTTTTAAGATTGTTTCTACTTCACTTTTATATCTTAATAAATATACCATACAAAAATGTGTATAGTCATCCGTGAATGTGAGAAAATATTTCTTACCATCGTGGGTTTCTGGATCGATTGGTCCGCACACATCTGTGTGAATTATTTGAAGCGGTCGGGTAGCCCTGCTTCTTTCGGTTTTGAACGGTCCTCTCACTTGTTTTGCATGCATGCATACTGAACATGTATTATTTTCTTTCCACATATTTTCTTCTTGTGACATGCCAGTACACATAGTTTTTAGTTTCTTTAGATTGTTTAAACTTAAATGACCCATTTTTCTATGCCATTCATCTTGTTGTGTTAGTAAGACTTCTTTTTCATTTCGTAAATTGACAACATACAATCCGTTTTCTGTTTTCTTACCTTCTAACACTGTAGTTTCTTCTTTTAATATTTTTACGCTATCCTTAGTAAATATGACTGTACCATCATTTTCAGTAATCGCATTCACTGATAGTAGATTTCTGGTTAGATCTGGAACGCAATACACCTTCTTCAATTCAACGTTGTCAAACTGAACTGTTCCAACGCCTAACGCTGACATGGTTTGATTTTTCTTAGCTACTTTAATTTTATCATCACATGTTTCCATATCAGTTATTAAATGTTTTTTATTTATCATGTGACTTGACGAGCCACTGTCTACAACAAAATCACAACTATTATTATTATTCATTTGTGTTACGTGGTTTTCAGTCAAAAATGATGCCTTTGTTTCACTTTTATTTTTAGTTTTGTCTCTAAAATAGCAATTCTGGTCAACATGATTTGTTTTCTTACATATAGAACACCACTTTTTGTTTTTAAGATAACAGTCTTTTTCAACATGGTTTGTTTTCTTACATATAGTACATTTTCTTTTAGGACAATTATTTTTAACGTGACCTTTCTCATTACATGAAAAACACTTAACTACATTTTTACCCTTATATCTAGTTTCAGCATTAAAGGATACATTTTCTCCAGTATTTTCGTTTTCTGCTCCATCTGGCTTGAGTTTACTTTCTTCTCCTTGTAATCTCGCACACAAATTCTCCATAGTCTTATCTGCTTTGCTGACAGAGTCCCAAGCACTGCCAAAGTGCTTGTATTCTTCTGGTAGAACTGTCATGATTTTCGTCATGATCATTGTGTCATCAATGGATTGGTTTAGACTGTTTAGCTTGAAGGCTATATTTTGTATACGACTTATATTTTCCATCATGGTTTTAGTTGCATCAAAACGGAAATTGTAAAATTCTTGTAATAAAAGACATTTTTGCTGATCTGTGTCTTTTTCGTATATATTCTTAAGTGTGTCGAACATGTCCTTGGAATTCTTACAGGTTAAAATGTGTGGAACAACTGATTTGTCCATTGTTGTTACAATATAATGTTGTGCTCTTGCATCACGTGTTTTCCATTTTTTTATTTTGTCGGTATCTTTACCTACTTCTTCCAATAACTCTGTGCCGTCTACGATTTCCATCAATTCTTTAGCTCGCATTAATATTTTTATTTGGAATGACCACATAGGATAAGAGTCTACATCTTTCAGTTTTTGTATATGTGAAATTTCATCTGCTTGCGACGCCATTTTTTTTTCACACTGAATTTACACAGTTTAATTTTTATTGCTTTTATTTTCGGTTTCAGGCTACCAGAGTGATCCTAGCAGCCAATTCTAGCAGCCACTTCCCGAGCATAGTATGTTGTGAACAAACATAGCCTTGCGCATGACCAAGGCCAAATAGATCCATAATATAGAATTAAATTAAGAAATTGGCTTAATACGGCAATCAAATGTAAAATAAACAATTGGATATATTAAAATAATATATATAGAAATTATCAGATGCAGGTAAGTAATACATTTATCTATTTTAAAGGTTCTAACATTAACCTAACATTTTTTTTATAGGTTATGTTAGCAATTAATTTATTTATTTCCTGTACAACTTCGAGTGCCGCTTCCAAATTATTATAAATAAATTGTATACATAATAACAAATGTTTTCATGTATAAAACATAGTAGCACCCCCCGTAGGGGTACGACAAAAAAATAAAGATTGCTCGTTCTAACCTGCCTATACATATTTTTATTTATTTCCTAAACAGGTTCGCGTGCCGCTTTGAAATTATTATAAATAAATAATATACATTACAACAAATGTTTTGTAGTATAACACATAGTAGCACCACCCGTAGAAGGGGGTGAAAAAAATTCCTCAAGTTCCAAAGTTCGCAAATTCCACATTTATTATTATTTATTTCCTAAACGGCCTCGCGTGCCGCTTTGAAATTATTACAAATAAATAATACACATTACAACAAATGTTTTGTGGTATAACACATAGTAGCACCCCCCGTAGAAGGGGGTGAAAAAAATTCCTCAAGTTCCAAAGTTCGCAAATTCAACACATATTTTTATTTATTTCTTAAACGGTCTCGCGTGCCGCTTAGAAATTATTAAAAATAAATAATATACATTCCAACAAATGTTTTGTGGTATAACACATAGTAGCACCCCCCGTAGAAGGGTGTGAAAAAAATTCCTCAAGTTCCTAAGTTCCCAAATTCCACATTTATTATTATTTATTTCCTAAACGGTCTCGCGTGCCGCTTTGAAATTATTATAAATAAATAATACACATTACAACAAATGTTTTGTGGTATAACACATAGTAGCACCACCCGTAGAAGGGGGTGAAAAAAATTCCTCAAGTTCCAAAGTTCGCAAATTCAACACATATTCTTATATATTTCCTAAATGGCCTCGCGTGCCGCTTTGAAATTGTTATAAATTAATAATATACATTACAACAAATATTTTGTGGTATAACACATAGTAGCACCCCCCGTAGAAGAGGGTGAAAAAAATTCCTCAAGTTCCAAAGTTCGCAAATTCCACATTTATTATTATTTATTTCCTAAACGGCCTCGCGTGCCGCTCTGAAATTATTATAAATAAATAATACACATTACAACAAATGTTTTGTGGTATAACACATAGTAGCACCCCCCGTAGAAGGGGGTGAAAAAAATTCCTCAAGTTCCAAAGTTCGCAAATTCAACACATATTCTTATATATTTCCTAAATGGCCTCGCGTGCCGCTTTGAAATTGTTATAAATTAATTATATACATTACAACAAATATTTTGTGGTATAACACATAGTAGCACCCCCCGTAGAAGGGTGTGAAAAAAATTCCTCAAATTACAAAGTTCGCAAATTCCACATTTATTATTATTTATTTCCTACACAGGTTCGCGTGCCGCTTTGAAATTGTTATAAATAAATAATACACATTACAACAAATGTTTTGTGGTATAACACATAGTAGCACCACCCGTAGAAGGGGGTGAAAAAAATTCCTCAAATTCCAAAGTTCGCAAATTCAACATTTATTATTATTTATTTCCTAAACGGCCTCGCGTGCCGCTTTGAAATTATTATAAGTAAATAATATACAGTACAACAAATGTTTTGTGGTATAACACATAGTAGCACCACCCGTAGAAGGGGGTGAAAAAAATTCCTCAAGTTCCAAAGTTCCCAAATTCCACATTTATTATTATTTATTTCCTAAACAGGTTCGCGTGCCGCTTTGAAATTATTATAAATAAATAATACACATTACAACAAATGTTTTGTGGTATAACACATAGTAGCACCCCCCGTAAAAGGGGGTGAAAAAAATTTCTCAACTTCCAAAGTTCGCAAATTCCACATTTATTATTATTTATTTCCTAAACAGGTTCGCGTGCCGCTTTGAAATTGTTATAAATAAATAATACACATTACAACAAATGTTTTGTGGTATAACACATAGTAGCACCCCCCGTAGAAGGGGGTGAAAAAAATTCCTCAAGTTCCAAAGTTCGCAAATTCAACACATATTCTTATATATTTCCTAAATGGCCTCGCGTGCCGCTTTGAAATTGTTATAAATTAATTATATACATTACAACAAATATTTTGTGGTATAACACATAGTAGCACCCCCCGTAGAAGGGTGTGAAAAAAATTCCTCAAATTACAAAGTTCGCAAATTCCACATTTATTATTATTTATTTCCTACACAGGTTCGCGTGCCGCTTTGAAATTGTTATAAATAAATAATACACATTACAACAAATGTTTTGTGGTATAACACATAGTAGCACCACCCGTAGAAGGGGGTGAAAAAAATTCCTCAAATTCCAAAGTTCGCAAATTCAACATTTATTATTATTTATTTCCTAAACGGCCTCGCGTGCCGCTTTGAAATTATTATAAGTAAATAATATACAGTACAACAAATGTTTTGTGGTATAACACATAGTAGCACCACCCGTAGAAGGGGGTGAAAAAAATTCCTCAAGTTCCAAAGTTCCCAAATTCCACATTTATTATTATTTATTTCCTAAACAGGTTCGCGTGCCGCTTTGAAATTATTATAAATAAATAATACACATTACAACAAATGTTTTGTGGTATAACACATAGTAGCACCCCCCGTAAAAGGGGGTGAAAAAAATTTCTCAACTTCCAAAGTTCGCAAATTCCACATTTATTATTATTTATTTCCTAAACAGGTTCGCGTGCCGCTTTGAAATTGTTATAAATAAATAATACACATTACAACAAATGTTTTGTGGTATAACACATAGTAGCACCCCCCGTAGAAGGGGGTGAAAAAAATTCCTCAAGTTCCAAAGTTCGCAAATTCAACACATATTTTTATTTATTTCTTAAACGGTCTCGCGTGCCGCTTAGAAATTATTAAAAATAAATAATATACATTCCAACAAATGTTTTGTGGTATAACACATAGTAGCACCACCCGTAGAAGGGGGTGAAAAAAATTCCTCAAGTTCCAAAGTTCTCAAATTCAACACATATTCTTATATATTTCCTAAATGGCCTCGCGTGCCGCTTTGAAATTGTTATAAATTAATAATATACATTACAACAAATATTTCCAGGTATAATACATAGTAGCACCCCCCGTAGAAGGGTGAAAAAAAAATCATAAAGTCCCAGACATGAAGTACTCATTTATTCCTATTTATTTCCCAAACTGGTTCGAGTGCCGCTTTGGATATTCTTTAAATAAATAATATAAATAATAACAAATGTTTTCTTGTAGAACAAACAATAGCGTCACCCGCAGGAGGAGGTATAAAAAATTATAAACTTCCAGACATAACATATTCTACATTTATTCCTATTTATTTCTCAAATTGGTTCGAATACCGCTTTGGAAATATTATTAATAAGTTGTATATAAAATAACAATTATTTTCATCTATAACAAATAATAGCGTCACCTGTAGGAGGGGACATAAAAAATTATAAACTTTCAGACATGACGTATTCTACATTTATTCCTATTAATATCCCAAACTGGTTCTAGTGCCGCTTTGAAAATATTTTAAATAACTAACAAATGTTTTCATGTACAACAAACAATAGCGTCACCCATATGACAGGGTGAAAAATCATTTAAATTTACGAAGTTTAAACTTCCCACACTTTAGTTTTTTTTCTCACCCACCACTAGATGTCACCTTGTATTTATTTATTTTATAAAATATCCCGCATGCCACTTTGAAAATATTATAAATAATTTATATGGGGAACGCATTTCTACCATTATTTTATAAAATTTGAGTTTCATAAACTAAATAAAACTGTCATAATACGCGCGAACTTCACTCAATATGCGCAAGCACACTAAAAAGATTAGGACGTTTTCTTTATTTATTTATTTATCCTATAGCATAAATATAAATGCATTAATTAATTTATTATATTACAAATCTTTTTTATTCATTTTTTTACCCAAATTAGAGAGTCATGCTACACGTTTATTTATAACAGTGTGACAATATTATAACTTTTGTACGATTATATATGTTATAATATACATATAAATTATTTATAATATTTTCAAAGTGGCATGCGGGATATTTTATAAAATAAATAAATACAAGGTGACATCTAGTGGTGGGTGAGAAAAAAAACTAAAGTGTGGGAAGTTTAAACTTCGTAAATTTAAATGATTTTTCACCCTGTCATATGGGTGACGCTATTGTTTGTTGTACATGAAAACATTTGTTAGTTATTTAAAATATTTTCAAAGCGGCACTAGAACCAGTTTGGGATATTAATAGGAATAAATGTAGAATACGTCATGTCTGAAAGTTTATAATTTTTTATATCCCCTCCTACAGGTGACGCTATTATTTGTTATAGATGAAAATAATTGTTATTTTATATACAACTTATTAATAATATTTCCAAAGCGGTATTCGAACCAATTTGAGAAATAAATAGGAATAAATGTAGAATATGTTATGTCTGGAAGTTTATAATTTTTTATACCTCCTCCTGCGGGTGACGCTATTGTTTGTTCTACAAGAAAACATTTGTTATTATTTATATTATTTATTTAACGAATATCCAAAGCGGCACTCGAACCAGTTTGGGAAATAAATAGGAATAAATGAGTACTTCATGTCTGGGACTTTATGATTTTTTTTTCACCCTTCTACGGGGGGTGCTACTATGTATTATACCTGGAAATATTTGTTGTAATGTATATTATTAATTTATAACAATTTCAAAGCGGCACGCGAGGCCATTTAGGAAATATATAAGAATATGTGTTGAATTTGAGAACTTTGGAACTTGAGGAATTTTTTTCACCCCCTTCTACGGGTGGTGCTACAATGTGTTATACCACAAAACATTTGTTGGAATGTATATTATTTATTTTTAATAATTTCTAAGCGGCACGCGAGACCGTTTAGGAAATAAATAATAATAAATGTGGAATTTGCGAACTTTGGAACTTGAGGAATTTTTTTCACCCTCTTCTACGGGTGGTGCTACTATGTGTTATACCACAAAACATTTGTTGCAATGTATATTATTTATTTATAATAATTTCAGAGCGGCACGCGACGCCGTTTAGGAAATAAATAATAATAAATGTGGAATTTGCGAACTTTGGAAGTTGAGAAATTTTTTTCACCCCCTTTTACGGGGGGTGCTACTATGTGTTATACCACAAAACATTTGTTGTAATGTGTATTATTTATTTATAACAATTTCAAAGCGGCACGCGAACCTGTTTAGGAAATAAATAATAATAAATGTGGAATTTGGGAACTTTGGAACTTGAGGAATTTTTTTCACCCCCTTCTACGGGGAGTGCTACTATGTGTTATACCACAAAACATTTGTTGTAATGTGTATTATTTACTTATAACAATTTCAAAGCGGCACGCGAACCTGTTTAGGAAATAAATAATAATAAATGTGGAATTTGCGAACTTTGGAAGTTGAGAAATTTTTTTCACCCCCTTTTACGGGGGGTGCTACTATGTGTTATACCACAAAACATTTGTTGTAATGTGTATTATTTATTTATAACAATTTCAAAGCGGCACGCGAACTTGTTTAGGAAATAAATAATAATAAATGTGGAATTTGGGAACTTTGGAACTTGAGGAATTTTTTTCACCCCCTTCTACGGGGAGTGCTACTATGTGTTATACCACAAAACATTTGTTGTAATGTGTATTATTTATTTGTAATAATTTCAAAGCGGCACGCGAGGCCGTTTAGGAAATAAATAATAATAAATGTGGAATTTGCGAACTTTGGAACTTGAGGAATTTTTTTCACCCCCTTCTACGAGTGGTGCTACTATGTGTTATACCACAAAACATTTGTTGTAATGTGTATTATTTATTTATAACAATTTCAAAGCGGCACGCGAACCTGTTTAGGAAATAAATAATAATGAATGTGGAATTTGCGAACTTTGGAATTTGAGGAATTTTTTTCACACCCTTCTACGGGGGGTGCTACTATGTGTTATACCACAAAATATTTGTTGTAATGTATATAATTAATTTATAACAATTTCAAAGCGGCACGCGAGGCCATTTAGGAAATATATAAGAATATGTGTTGAATTTGCGAACTTTGGAACTTGAGGAATTTTTTTCACCCCCTTCTACGGGGGGTGCTACTATGTGTTATACCACAAAACATTTGTTGTAATGTGTATTATTTATTTATAATAATTTCAGAGCGGCACGCGAGGCCGTTTAGGAAATAAATAATAATAAATGTGGAATTTGCGAACTTTGGAACTTGAGGAATTTTTTTCACCCTCTTCTACGGGGGGTGCTACTATGTGTTATACCACAAAATATTTGTTGTAATGTATATTATTAATTTATAACAATTTCAAAGCGGCACGCGAGGCCATTTAGGAAATATATAAGAATATGTGTTGAATTTGCGAACTTTGGAACTTGAGGAATTTTTTTCACCCCCTTCTACGGGGGGTGCTACTATGTGTTATACCACAAAACATTTGTTGTAATGTATATTATTTATTTCTAATAATTTCAGAGCGGCACGCGAGGCCGTTTAGGAAATAAATAATAATAAATGTGGAATTTGCGAACTTTGGAAATTGAGGAATTTTTTTCACCCTCTTCTACGGGTGGTGCGACTATGTGTTATACCACAAAACATTTGTTGCAATGTATATTATTTATTTATAATAATTTCAGAGCGGCACGCGAGGCCGTTTAGGAAATAAATAATAATAAATGTGGAATTTGCGAACTTTGGAACTTGAGGAATTTTTTTCACCCCCTTCTACGGGTGGTGCTACTATGTGTTATACCACAAAACATTTGCTGTAAAGTGTATTATTTATTTATAATAATTTCAAAGCGGCACGCGAGACCGTTTAGGAAATAAATAATAATAAATGTGGAATTTGGGAACTTAGGAACTTGAGGAATTTTTTTCACACCCTTCTACGGGGGGTGCTACTATGTGTTATACCACAAAACATTTGTTGTAATGTATATTATTTATTTGTAATAATTTCAAAGCGGCACGCGAGACCGTTTAGGAAATAAATAATAATAAATGTGGAATTTGCGAACTTTGGAAGTTGAGAATTTTTTTTCACCCCCTTCTACGGGTGGTGCTACTATGTGTTATACCACAAAACATTTGTTGTAATGTGTATTATTTATTTGTAATAATTTCAAAGCGGCACGCGAGGCCGTTTAGGAAATAAATAATAATAAATGTGGAATTTGCGAACTTTGGAACTTGAGGAATTTTTTTCACCCCCTTCTACGGGTGGTGCTACTATGTGTTATACTACAAAACATTTGTTGTAATGTATATTATTTATTTATAATAATTTCAAAGCGGCACGCGAACCTGTTTAGGAAATAAATAAAAATATGTATAGGCAGGTTAGAACGAGCAATCTTTATTTTTTTGTCGTACCCCTACGGGGGGTGCTACTATGTTTTATACATGAAAACATTTGTTATTATGTATACAATTTATTTATAATAATTTGGAAGCGGCACTCGAAGTTGTACAGGAAATAAATAAATTAATTGCTAACATAACCTATAAAAAAAATGTTAGGTTAATGTTAGAACCTTTAAAATAGATAAATGTATTACTTACCTGCATCTGATAATTTCTATATATATTATTTTAATATATCCAATTGTTTATTTTACATTTTATTGCCGTATTAAGCCAATTTCTTAATTTAATTCTATATTATGGATCTATTTGGCCTTGGTCATGCGCAAGGCTATGTTTGTTCACAACATACTATGCTCGGGAAGTGGCTGCTAGAATTGGCTGCTAGGATCACTCTGGTTTTCAGGCTTACTGCCTGGGCCCATAACCTGTTGATTTTAGTTTTATTTGGGTTTAGTATAACACAATTTATTTAGTTTGCATTTATTGCATTCACCAAATTACAAAGGACAAAATAAACATCTAGTACAAAACAGAACGTTTTTATCCACCAGTCTAAATAACCTCATAACCTAAAACTTTTTTCTTCTGACAGATCAAAACAGTGACATTTTGTTATTACCAACCTATTTTTAAATTCTGATATTTAAATTTTATTTCAACAAAAAGTGCATCCTCAACCATAAATCTGTTCATTTCGTAACATGTGGAGTACTGCACTAACAAAAATTTACAAAAATACACAGCCGCCAAGCGACCGTGTTACAACTTTCCCTTTCCTCTTAAAATAAATTACATTTCTGAAGGAAATATAATTTATTAACTTCCGCGCTGAACGATGAATTAACGTCTTTGAGTTGGAATGTCCAATGTCCAATGGGAATCTTGTTGGAACTCCACCTCGACTCCTAGCCTGTCGTGGCTCGACCTGGAAGTGACGCCAGCCTTCCCGCGTCCACGCATCCGCCATCCAGCAGCATAGGAGTGTTCACAAAGAACAACTATAACAAAATATCTCCGGCAGATATGTGTCCCAACAAGTAACGCTACTCAATAGTACACTCAGTACTTCCATTCCAGCCAAATTCACAATATATTTATAATAATTTTGTTTTATCGAAACACTAAGTAATCGATTTCAACCATTCTTACAACTTGCATTTAATTTTCGAAATCACAAAGAACTCAACTTTATTACTCTACTTTTCCTCAATTTAACTTCTTAATTTTATTCATTCGCACTAACTATATATTTAAAGAGCTACCTGGAATTTTATTCCTCGACGCTTTTCGTTGCACGAAGTTCGCGCCTAAACCTTGCTGTTCCTCGTCCACTCGACTAGCTCTGCTCTCTTGAAGTCCGCTAGGATACCTGCTGGTTGCGATTGCGGCCGCCATTGTTCCACTTCCTCCTTGGATGGTGTCGGCTTGCCCTTCCTGACGTCTTCCGGTACTTCAGTTCGCTCCTCTCGATATTCCTTGCGTCTTCTGTTGCTACCTATCCCAGAACCAAAACCCTTGTAATATTTATAACCAGTGCACATACCTACCGTCTTGTCACGGTTCACAAAGATGTCGTGTGCGTGCTGGTCTTCTTCCTCTGATTTCACCACAGAAATCGCATCCAAGTCTTCGGGTTCCTCCACACCAACAAAACGCACTTTCTTCTGAATACGTTTTGCGGTGTCGGCTCGTTCAGCATCTGCGTTGTTCAGCTTAGCTCCTGAACTAAGCTTGTGGCGGTTATCTTCTCCCTGATGAAGCCTTTTCCTCCATACGGTCGTTCGCGCCTTATTTTTCCCGCTCATACTATCATCACTGACCGTATGTTCTGGGATATTTCTCTCGCACTGTTGTCTAGCATCTCTCTCGTGTGTACTGTTTTCTCTGATTTTACTTTTCACACTAAGTGAACAACTACTCGCGATATGCCCATATTCGCGACAATTATAGCAAATTTTGTACTTTACTTTATTTTTAACATGTTTACAAAATTTTGAAATATGCCCAAATCTCTGACAATGGAAGCACAATTTATTACGATACTTATTTCTAAATGTTATATATCTTATTGTTTCATCTTCACTTTCTACACCCGAATCTTCGCTATCACTAATTGCGTATTTACACGTAGATCTATTTTGCCCGGCTTCACGCAGAATTTCCGTTACTTTATTTTTTAATTCATTTACTCTACTATATTCATTACTTTTATTTAAATCACACAGATCGCCTTTTTCTAGAGAATTTTCGGAATTTTTATTACCTATTGATTTACGATCTAAACTTGAGCTACTCTCCATTAATTTCTCTACAGTCTCTACTCTTTTGGCTATTTCTATCGCGTCTACTGTTTTCGGATCTTTTAATATAACATCGCGTTGCAACCGCGGTAACAGACCTATTAAAAATTGATTATATAACCGTTTTTCTACATATTTACAATTAAATTCATGTTCTGTCTTTTCTTCACTATTATTTACTAATTTATATGCAAGTGATCTTAATTTTACTTCGAATTCAATTACACTTTGTGATTCTAATTGATAACAATTTATAAATTCTTTCTCTACTGTAAAAAAATGCGGTTTTTGTACATATCTATTTAACAATTCCTTTTTGAAAACTGCCCAATCATTTGTATTTTTAATTATACTATTATTCCTGACGAATTCTAAAGCATCTTTACCCAAACATAATTTTGCAATTGCTAGTTGTCTGTTCTCCGGTTGTTTACTAATTTTGAAAAATAACGCGACTTTATCAATAAATTCTTCTACGCTAATATCTGAATTTCCACTAAATTCTGGAATTTTATTTACTGCTCCAGCTAAACTACTAACCGTTTCTAATTTTAATGCCATATTTAAATATTTAAATTACTTTATTTTCATTAAACGCGTAATAATTACAAAAACTATTTTATTATCTCTTTTACGAATTTTCTTTTCGAGTACCTGCTTCGGGGTTAACGACACTAGGGTGAATATACACAAAATAAATACCGTTAGAGACTTTTCCCGCTTTACTAACCCAAAAACTACCTCCACTCGTAACAACAACACAAAGTAAATTATTGGATTTATTCAAATTTGACCACAATTTAAAGACTTTACTGGTTTGAGTGGGTTTAGTTTTAGAAAATATTTAGATCCCAGCGCTTTGCCACCAAAATATGTAACAGGTACGGTCGCCTAGGACGAATCTAGTACCTGACATAAAAGGGTTTTAATTTATAAGTTTTACTTACGCGTTGTGCTACCACGTCACAAAGACAGGGGTTGGAATAGGATGGGCTGAATCAAACACGATATTCCAACAATAACAAAATTATATAAATTTTAATAATCAACCGCGATCAAAAACATTTATATAATTCAAATTCAATTTGAAAACCTTTTTACATCGATCTACAAATAAATATTAATTCACACAGAATATAATAAAAACTACTTACAAATTTACACCACGATGAGAGAGCCTTTACACACAGTAAAACAACTAATTGGTTATTTCACTAAGAAATACCAAGGTATGTCTGACAATCAGTCAAGACATCCACAATCGTCGAATGTTACAACAAGAGAGCGAGATTTCTGTAACAATGAGGAAACGAAAATTTTGAATTATTGAATTTTGGGTTTAAATTTTAATGAAAAGTTATTTATTTAATTTGGAATAAATGTCGAAATTGGTAGAATTTAAATTGCTGCCACCAGATTATTTTTAATTAGAATAATCAAACTAATTTTAGGAGAAGAATTAATTAAAAGGGATAAACAAAGCGATAATGAGAAAACTTAACAATAAAATATATTAAAAATAAAATAGAATTACAACAAGTTAAAAATTACTAATTTACGGATTACAAGTTACATATGAGGATAAAACTTAAAATTACTTACAAATAATATTTACACAACGAGTCATGCTTGACTCTACTTTTTTACTCGTTGACTCTCTGTCTGTGACTCCCTTAACTTGCCAATTTCAAAAGTTTGCCTCCGACGGGCCACCTCCCTCAAGTTACAGAATCCATCCCCGTTTTCTGATTCTCGCAGTTTCACTGGTCGTCTACTACATGGGCGTGTAAATAAGTTGCACTCTAAAGCCTCTAACCAGGTGCATTCTCAACACCCTAAGATGCACAAAAAATGAGAAAGTTGGCGTCTTCTGAGAATCAGAAAACGGTTCCGCTCAGGGTTGATGGGTTTATTACCGTCCGAAGCAAACCTTTAAAGCTATATAACCATAAACTTAAAAGCCAAACGAAATTTCGGAAATCTTTACAAATCTTTGAACTATTTATTACCAAAAAGAATTTTGAAACAAGTCAACAACAAAATAAATAACAAAACGAGTCGGTATTTGTTTAACTGGATCAGGCGTTTTGTTACATTTCGAACTTCGGAGGGCCATTTAATAGTAAAAATCCAGAAGTTCTCAACCTATGTTTGTCCGGCTCTTCTCATCCCCTAAGTACAAACCATGCTAAAAATGACCCAACTATTGATGTCCACCGAGGGCATCACGTACGGAAACGGACAGTTATGTCTTTTGAAAACAAGCTTCTAGGCGCGAAAAGTGCATCCTCAACCATAAATCTGTCCATTTCGTAACACCTGGAGTACTGCACTAACAAAAATTTACAAAAATACACAGCTGCCAAGCGACCGTGTTACAACAGCAAGCCTTAGTTGAAGCTGGCGAAATTCTAGAACCTTAGAACAAAAGTTAGCGGAAAATTCTAGAACATTTGAAGAAAAAAATGACAGGAAATTCTGGAACGTTGGAAGAAAAAATGACAGAAAATTCTCGAACATTGAAAGAACAGTTGATAGAAACTTATAGACATTTGGAATAGAAATTCACAGAAAGTAAAAGAAGAATTAGCCGAAAATTTTAGAATATGGAAAGAGAAGCTATTGGAAAATTCTAGAGTTTTGGAAGAGAATCTAAACGAACAATTGAAAGAAAGTTCCGGAATATTAGAAGGGAGAATAGAAAATTATGAGAAGAAACTTGAAGAATTAAAGCAAATTTATCTAAAATTCTACAAAATAAAACAGTAAAAGAAAACAATAATAACAGATTCGCTGCGTGGGGAAGCTGTCGATATCCTACAGACACTAAAAGGACGCTAACAGGACGACTATAATCAACTTGTGAAGCGTTTGGATATGTGATATGGCAATGCGCAACCGAAGCAGGTCTACCAGAACTGGTATCAGAATTCTAAAGAGAACCTGCAAGAATTTGAAGCTGACATAGCTTGTCTAGGTCGTCTAGCACATCCTACAGCTCCTGAGAGCGTTTTGGAATGCCTGGCCACTTAAGAAGACGAATTACGTCTGAAATTTATGCTGCTGAAAGAAAGAAACTCCGCTGTTGGAATTGCGGTGAAATAGGTCACTCGCAAAGGCTCTGCAGAAAAAAACAGAGGAAAATTGAAGCAAGAAAGATAGAAAAGGAGTCGGAAAACTAAGTCGGGTTGATGCGAAGAGGCAATCATTGACCCGTAATCCAGTTGCCTCAGAATCCATTAGTTATGTCGCATCCCTTCATCATCAAGCTAACAGCATCTATATAGACGGCTTTTTGACAGAAAGCTGCTTAAAATGTTGTTGGATACGGGTGTGATAAAAACAATAATTAGACCACGAGCAAGAAAAATGGACAGAAAACATCTACATCCAACCAAGTGGCAGATACGCACAGCCACTGGAGAACAAGCTACAGCACCTGGGGAAATGGATTTGATCATCACTGTTGGAAATACATGCATTAAACTTGACCTGAAGAATGGAGTGATGATGGTCAATGATGAAGAACTGGTATTAAATCCACAAGATGACAATGCTATGCGAGTATTGATAACGGAAGATGTAAACATCCCATAACGGAGTGAATCGATCGTAGAATCTCAGTTAGAAGATAGCTTCTGTGAGGGACACATTGTCATGCTTCAGCCGAAAAAAGCGCCAAAAACTGGCACTGGAGTTATAATTGGAAAATCTTTGCTCATAGCCGACAAGATAATCCCAGTTCGAGTAATGACCATTAATTTTTATCCCGTTGTACTAAAGAAACGGACCATAGTAGGTGGATGTTGAGCGGTATCATCAATTATTCGAAGTGTGAAGGCCAAAGACAGCACATCCTGTGAAGTTCTAAATATTCTAATCAAGGAGCTATCAATATCGTTCCAGGACTTGACCGCCGACCAGAAAACCAAAGCTAAGAACTTAATTGGGAACGTTAAAGATGTATTCCAATTTGTCAAGAAGAGCAAAGAAAGAACCAGTGTAGTCCATCATAAAATAAACACCCGAGACGCAAGACCCATCCGCCAAACAGCAAAAAGACTATTACTGGCTAAGCGGGAAGAAGTGGAAGGAATTATTGAGGACATGAGGATGGAAGGAGTGATCGAACCTTCAAGAAGTCCATGGGCTTTACCGGTTGTGCTAGTGAAGAAGAAGTCTACAAGATTTTGGCATTAAAATGTGTTATTTTATAATTAATAAAATAATTCGAACAATATATAAGAGCATAATATAATATAGACCACCATGATCCTAAAAGACTGTAACAGTTTCTAGTATCTGAATTAATTCGATTATTGTTTAAATTGTAATATTGTTTAAATAAAATGGAACAGTATTCTTTGTAGAGCTCATGCTGACAGGAAATTCGATGTTTTCTAAATTTCTTTTGGTGATAAATAGTTCACAGTTAAGTTTTCTAAGGTTTCAAATTTCGTTTGGCATTTCGGTATATTGTCTTCGAAGGTTTGCTTGGGATGGTCATAAACCATAAATCAGAGACAGGAAACCGTTCTGTAATTCCTGGTACAAGCGTAGAGTTCTGTTTTTTTTTTGGAATCCCAGGACTATGGGATTTTGGTGCATATGTTAAGGGAATTACGGAACAGGGATGAATTTTGTAATTTGAAGGGAGAGGGACCATCTCAAGCAGATTTTCAAGATTTTGGACAGGATAGAGTTGAAAGTTGACAGTTGAGGGTTGAGAGTTGGGCAGTCAGCATGTGCAGAAGTGTAAGATAGTCATGTAGGAATCATGACAGAGTAGTTGAAAGAAGTTTATTATCAATATGTTAGGATTAATTTAGTGTAAATGGTGTGTGTTTTATATTCATGTAAGTAAGTTTGTTTGTAAATATTTTTATTGCATGTAACTTGTCCTGTTTCTGTTAGTTTAAGTTTATTAATAATTTGTTTATATTCTATTTAATATTTCAATATACTCTTTGTTACGTTGTTAATTGAATTTAATTACCTGGCATCTCCATCTACCATTTAATATTCAAAATTAGTTTTGGTTATTTTGACTTAAAAAATAACCTGGTGGCAGCGTTAAAAGACTACCTTTCCGGCAATAATTTATATTCTAAAACTTATAAATTACTATCATCTTTCCATTGTTACAAGACCAAAGAAACTTTTATAAAGAATACTTTTTTTACCTCCCGCCTATCAATATATAGATAAGGGAGGTATTGTTTTTGGTCAGATTTCTCGAGAATGAGTTTTCTACATATGAGCACGAATTAGGGTCCCTAGAATACTATTTTACTATTTTTACCGTGATGTCTGTATGTCCGTGTGTGTGTGTGTGTGTGTGTGTGTGTGTCTGTGACGATTTTTCGTCCACGATAACTCCAATACGAGACATGTAAAAAATATAATATTTGGTATTTATGACTTATATTCAAAAATGATAAACTGATTAGATTTTGACTATAATTGCTTAACAGGAAGTAGTACTTTATTTGAAGCTTTAAACCGTTTTTCCAAAAAAAATACCTCTAATACATTTTTTTGCAAATTCCGTTATTATTAAATATAAAGATTTTTTAATTTTCTACCGATCTGCATAATTACGTTTATATATAACTTCTAGCTAGATAGAAAAAAAATATATAAATTATAATTTTTTTTTTGTTTATTTAAAGTCGGACCAACTGCTGAGGTCATATGCCGTCTTAAAGACAGGGAGGGTGGATATCAGTTGATATTAACTATTGTTATTAGAAGACAGTAATAAAGTGTTTCAAAAAACGAACCGAAATCGGTAAGTTCATTGTTTTTTATTTTATTTTATTATTATTATTATTCTCTGCCTGGCAAGAGGGTTTAGGCAGAGTGGGTGTCTATAGAAGACACCTACTTACTCGATACAGCATATGTTTACTGTATTGAGTAAACATTTAACGCAGTAGGTTGTTCACTGCGGAGTAGAGAAAAAAAAAGTAAGAAAAGAAAAATGTAAAAAAGTGGAATTATATAATAAAAGCCTTAAATCCTTGCATAAAGCTGCGTGGATTTAAGGAACTGTACCACGGTCTTAATGGCCTCGGTTTTGTTGGCCAATATGCTAGCCAGATTTTCTGCCATACCTAGGTGCTGTCTAATGGGTGTGTACCTCGTACAGTCGACTAGTACGTGTTGTACCGTCATTGGTTCGTTGCACGTTTCACAGTTAGGTTCCTGAAGTCCTTCAAAAATGTGCCTGTGTGTCAAGTTTGTGTGACCAATCCGCAACCGTGACACGACGACTTGGTCACGGCGACCTATATCGGATAAGGATTCCCACTTCTTTACTGAGGGTTTTACGTCCCTCAGTTTGGCGGCGGTATTGTCCCACTCACTTTGCCAAGTTGACTCGACGGATCTGCTGATACAGGGTTTTATGTCGTCAGGACGAACGCGACCATTGCCGGTGTAAGCGCTGCTAGCTGCTATCGAAGCAGCAGTATCGGCAGCCTCATTACCGGTGATCCCTACGTGTCCGGGTGTCCAAAAGAGTATAACTCGAATCCGCTGATTACCAAGGTCACTGAGTACGTCCGTGATGGCTTGGATGAGAGGGTCTGTAGAGAACCAGCACGCGATGGCTGACAATGCACTGAGGGAATCAGTGCAGAGCAGAATATTGCGCCGGTCTCTGTCCTCACAGCAAAACTTCAGTGCCTGGTATAGAGCGGTCAGCTCAGCGGTATACACGGAACACGTAGATGACAATGGGATCACGGTTGGTACGCCGTCTATGACGTACGCGCACCCTGTGCCTGTATCAGATTTGGACCCGTCGGTATAGATATGCCGGAAATTGGCATATCGCTCAACTTGTGAGTGGAACTGTGCCTTATAAATGGCTGGCGAAGTGGAATCCTTAGGCCAATCGGTTAGGGAAGTATCCACGACAAAACTTGACTTGCACCAAGGAGGATGACGACGTGGCTTGAGATGCCACACCTCCTCAAGTCCCGAGGGAAGGTGCAACAATAAGGACTTCAGGTCTAACGAGAGTGGTACCCAGGTCGATGGATTTCGGCGAAGCCATGCTTCAACACGTTCATTCTGAAATAGGCGTGAGTGGTTCATATGGTCCGGCATAGACCACACTTTCAGAGCGTAGTACATCCTCAGCCTCCTGTGTCGTACGTGGAGGGGTGGAATGCCAGATTCCACGAACAGCGACTTTACAGGGCTGGTTCTGAACGCGCCACAGACTAGCCGAGCGCCTGCAGAATGAACGGTTTCAAGCTTGCGGAGATGTGACTTCTTCGCCATGGCGTAGACCACACAACCGAAATCCATCTTAGACAGCACAAGTGACACGTAGAGCCGATGGAGGGTATCCCGGTCCGATCCCCATACAGTGCTAGAGAGGCATTTTAATGCGTTCAACGATTTTCCGCATTCAGACGCTAATGAAATTATGTGGCTCTTCCACAATAATTTCTTGTCGAGCATTAGACCTAATATCTTAACCTCTGATGCAACAGTTATGACTGTACCATTGAGTCTCAGAGTAGGGGCTACATGTGGGTGGCGTAATCGACAAAAGTCTACGCAAGTCGTTTTCTCTGAAGAAAACTTAAAGCCAGACATAGTAGCCGTCTTACTAACGACATCAATGGTACATTGTAGTCTCTGTTGACATCGCAAAAGACTACGGGCAGAGGTGTAGATAAATAGGTCGTCGACGTACTGGCAATGGAAAACCGTATTAGGTATGCCATTAGTTATATCGTTGAACGCGATTAAAAGTAACACTGGTGAAATGGTTGACCCTTGGGGAACACCGTTCTCGAGTACCTGTGGATCCGAATATTCGTTGCCTAGTCGGACTCTGAATGTACGGTCGGTAAGAAATTCTTGCACGAATTGAGGTAGGTTGCCCCTTAAACCCCATTCATGCAGCTTCTTTAGTATGCCATATCTCCAAGTCATGTCAAATGCCTTCTCTAAATCGAAAGAGACAGCCACTAAATGGTGGCGATTTAGGACGGCACTCTGTATGGCATCGGTGAGCTGTACGTGAGCATCAGTGACACAATGGTATTTCCTGGACCCACATTGATACCTATTCAACAGGTTGTGAGATTCCAGGAACCATACTAATCGATTGCAAACCAGCTTCTCGTAAACCTTAGCTAAGTGGCTCGTAAGAGACACTGGACGATAATTCGTCGGTAAGGTTGGGTCCTTGCCCTGTTTGAGCAGGGGAACAACTACAGCTTCGCGCCACGTAGACGGATAGGCTCCCTGAGTCCATAGAGTGTTGAGATACTCTAGGACCAAGTCTTTCATCTGAGGAGGAAGATGTCGCAACATAGAATAAGAAATGCTGTCACGACCCGGTGCACACTCGGAGGTATGCGACAGTACATATTCAAACTCCTCATGAGTGAAAGGGAGGTTATAAACTAGGACTTCCCTAGATGTAAAATCTAGGGGAACCTCGAGCCTATTTTTGCGCGCCATGAACAAGATGCTGTAGTTGTCCGTACTCGATACGGACCCAAAGTGCTGAGCAAGCTGGTTACAAATTTCACTTTGCTCAACGTACATGTTGCCGTTGACTTGGAGACAAGTGATACGTTTGAAGCTTTTACGACCGTACATTGCATGGATCCTTCGCCATAACTCAGTTGGAGAGAGTCCTGAGTTAATCGATGTTACAAAGCTACGCCATGAATCCCTCTTAGTCAAAAGAATAGCGCGACGGGCTAACGCTCTGGCTCGCTTAAAAGCGATTCCATTTGACGTTGAGGGATCACGTTTGAACCGCTTGTAACACCGATGTTTCTCAGCGACGGCTGATGCAACATTCGGATTCCACCATGGTACTCGACGTTTTCGTGGCCTACGTGTCGACTTAGGAATCGTCTGACTGGCTGCAGACAAAATGGCGTTGTTGATGGCCTCCAGACTACCATCTACTTCTTCAAGGAGTTCGGGAACATTAACACACTCTGCATACTGGGTCCAATCGGCGAGGTCAATTCGCCACTTGCTCGTTGATGGGTACACTTCTCTGCTAATCGCCGAGTGAATAACAATGGGTAAATGGTCGATACCCGACGGGGAATCTACGACCTCCCATGTTAAAGTCGGCGCAATGGTTGGAGATGCCATTGAAAGATCAATAGCAGAGAAGGAGTTTGAGCGGATATTGATGTAAGTTGGTTGCCCAGTATTCAAGAGTGCTACATCATTAACATCGAGAAATCTCTCGATCTTTTGACCTTGATGGTCAGTGTTCTGAGAGCCCCATAATATGCTGTGTGCATTAAAGTCACCGACTATTAGGAACGGAGCAGGTAATTGCTCCAAGAGGTCCTCTAAATCCTGCACATCCCACGTGTTCTGTGGGAGGTAAACATTGCAAATGGTGAGTCTTAGTGGCGCGAGGATGGTATAGGCGACGGCCTGTAACGTGGTGTTTAGGGCTATCGGCCTAAAAGGTATCCTGTCCGACAACAGGGTGATGACTCCACCATGAGCATGTTGACCGGGGTCGACGTCGGTCCGCAGGATGTTGAAGCCGCGGAGATTAAAAGGCTCCATGGGCTTTAGTCGGGACTCTTGCAAACACACACAGTAGGGATTATAGTCTCTCAGCAATATTTCAAGGTCTCCCAGATGGTAAATGATGCCGTTAATGTTCCACTGAAGAAGTAATGGAGGTGTAGACTTTAGTCTGGTTTTTGAGGGAGCCGTGGTTTCCCTTTTGGCCAACCTTTTTTCTTTTTCCTAGCATTTGCCAGGTCTTCAGCGTCGACAGATGTCGAACCGTCAGTGTCTCCCGTTTGTGTTCGGGCAGGAGTAATTTGGTCATCACCGTCGGATGATGTGGTTGATGACCGGCGTCTTAGGCGTTTTCCTTCCACATTTCGTGGTGGTTCAACCTTTTTAAGAGGAGCTGGTTTCTTAAACTGGTCTGATTTAGAGGTACTAACTACAGGTACGGTTTTAAAGGCTTTTGTGAGCTCAGGAATAAGAGCTTTGACAAGATCTTTAATGTCGAATTGAGCAGGTACCGGTTTCGCCGCAACGGTTGCGTAGGACCCCAGAGATCTTGCTGCACTACGCAGTACATGACTCCTGGCTTCCGCGTAACTTGTTTTATTGAGAGTCATATATTCCATAATCCCCATCTGTTCATTAAAAACCGAACAGTTTTTAGATCGGGCCGAATGATTGCCCTTACAGTTGACGCACAAAAGAACATCGCCACAAGGAGTGCCTTCATGGGCAGGTTTGCCGCAAATACAAATTTGCTCTTTTGTGCAGCGTGTCGCGGTATGGCCGAATTGTTGGCATCTAAAACATCTGAGTGGATTGGGAATATATGCTCTGACTGGAAGTGAGTACATGGCTGCTTGCACTTTGTCCGGTAGGTTTGGACGATTAAAGGTAAGAATAAGTGAAGCTGTATCGGTTATATTACCGTCTCGTCTGGTGGTGATGCGACGAGCATCAATGACCCCTTGTTCACTTAATTCTTCCTTTATCTCGTCAATAGTGCAGTTTAGCAAGTCCCTTCATGTCACTACGCACTTTGAATAATTGAGATTACCATGCGGAGTTACAGTAACCGGTATAACTTCAATTCTCGTCAAAGATCTCATCATCGACTGAGCTTGCCTGTAGTTAAGTACCTCTATCAACAGTCCCTCACGAACCTTACGTATAGCCTTGACGTCTCCAATAGCCTTCTTAACAGCTTTCGATAATATGAAAGGCGACATTTTATCGAAATTCCCCTCTGCGCGTTTCACAACAAAATAACGGGTGGACACATCCTCCGTTGATATGTTTGGTAATGGGATTGTCTCCCCAGAAGTTTGCTTCATTCCAGACGTGCCGTTTTGACGGGACGGCGATCCGGCTGTTTTTTGTATATTGTCCTCCCCTTTACTCATCTTATACATGGTTTTGTCCAGCGCATCGTGTGAGAAGGAGCGGGTCGGTAAGTTGGGAACGGGTATACCCTTGGACGTATCCTACCCCAGTTCCCCGGGGCCCAACCTAAACCGTTTAACCGACCCCGGAATACACGGACGGGTCGGACTTGCTCGGGGCAGTAGAGGTTCCGACACCTCTATCCATCTCACACTTCCTGATCAGGGCCCGAAGTGGCTGGCTCCTGACTCCTGTAGCTTCGACGCATCGGCAGAGCAAGCTCACATCAGCCCTTCCTCTCTGACGCCGCGGGAGGACTCCCGCACCAACCACCCTTTCGGCATCAGAGCACCCGGGCACTCCCAGCGCCTCTACTACAGGAGCCGATCAACGTAATCCAGAAACATAGCATTGATCAATATAAAGAAGGGTTCGGGACCCGGTAGTTCCCCTCCACCACGATAAGGTGGGTCCATGGGGGGGAATTTAAATATAAATACTGAAATCAATTATAATGATCTAAATATTAACATTATGAATGAATCAAATGACTTAAAAGATAACATACTATATTATATAGCAGGATATGTTGTTTAAAAAAAATTATAAAGGATATTCAATGCAGAAGTTGTGCATTAACACTCACAGACCAATTTTTGGAACACAATTACAGTTGTTCAGATAATTTTACTCAATATGTTAATTTCATAAACAAAGGTGGTTTAATAAATGTTTCTAAAAGTGTTTTTCTTATAATAAAAGAAACTGAAAGATTATTTAAGTTTTACACAAATAATTATAAAGAACTAAATAAAGATGATCTTATTAAAAAAAATTATAATTCAGTGTTCACGAAAATTTTCGTTGTACAATATATATAACCCTGTAGTAAACGACATCATTTCAGCAAACAAATATTATTTTTGAATGCATAACTTTAGTTTTGGTTAAACATTAATTTGAAAAATTTATGTGTCATGATATCAATTTTTAATTTAATATTGCTAGTTTAAGCATTTTTGTTGTAACTGAGTTAGGTATGACATATTTAATAAAGAAAAATATACTGAAAATTCAATTTGTACCTTTTCATTTTTATATTTATTTCATGAATATAATAATCATTCATTAAAATACCTATATTTTAGTTTTATATTTGATAAATATAGTTTTTCGATAATGTTGGCATATAACAGATTTAAATTACGCGCTACTTTTGCCTGCCTTACAAATGGCTACCGCTAGCTTCACTTCTGAATAGGCGTATAGTATACAAGTTAGCAATCCAGTGTTAGTTATTGGCGAAAAAGTTCAAAGTGGGTGACGTCTGGCGGCAGATTTATGAATTAGAGAAATAAGGAAACGGAGCTAGCGTCCATTTAAAAGTATGTAATTTTAAACAGGTTTAATTTAAATTTGTTGCAAAAGAAAGGGAGATATATAGTATACATTACATTTTCAGGTTTATATAATGACCAATAAATACAATAGGTACTGCTCAGTGCCACAATGCAGTAACTATAAATCAAAAACTGTAAGCTTATACTATTTCCCAAGAGACAAAATAATGTCGCAGTTGCACTTCGGATTGGTAAGCCAGTGTCGAAAAGAATGAGTGTCTGTTCCGATCATTTCCTACCAGCTGATTTACATCCGCGTAAGTTGCCAGTGGGATTTAAAACAAATATAAATTGCTATAACCTCATTGATTTGAGTTCGTCAATATTCCACGAAAAGGTTTTTAAAAACTAGAGTTGTTCCATCCTAGAAAATTACCCAATTATTTATATTATCATTTAAAATAATTTCGATCATATGAGGATCTCCACTTAAATGACTAGTCTGCAAACACGATCCCAGTATTGCACCAGATCCGTCACCTTTCACACCACATAGCAATACATGTCCTGCTTTAAAAACAACTTCGCCTTCTCTTAAAGGGCGTGCAGAATGTATATATTCGAAAATATCACTTAATTCTACCTTAACTTTCTCCATGTTTAAACAATGCACTTCTGAATGTATATGGCCAGCAATGAGAAATGACTGAACTTCCTTATTCCTCCGCCATCTTGCTACCGTCCAGCCTGCCATCTATAGTTCTGTTTTTTCGCCAATAACATCGTTGGGTTAAATACATGATAAACAACTTCAAATACAATTACAGTGCGAAAAACCTATTTAAATTAAATCACAGGTGAGTTTAACATGTTTACAATAGTTCAGTCGTTACAGTTTGATATTTCAGGTACAAATGACTTTGAATCATGAAAAAAAAAATAGTTATAACCAACAAAAATACATGTGCTTACAAACCAAACTATTACAGTGTTTGATAAGGAAATGATAATAAATGATAATAATAACAATACGGTAAGTTGACATGTTGTTTGAGTACATCTGTTTAAATTCTAAATTGTTACAGGTCGAGTGAAACCGAAGGCAGTAAGAATTAAAGTTAACATACATTGGAATAATTGAACATGTGTGATTTGCTTCGTGAACAGTCCTGGATTATGGGCGAATTATCACAACACACAGTGGACCAAAGAACATAATAAATTATTGCCAGTAAGTGTAAAAGGATGGGGGTTTCCAATACAACGCCTTTTTAAAATATATATTCTGCATATCAATTTTGGTCGTGAGTATATTGTAATAAAACTAAAATAATATGTAATTGTTGAATACTTTATTTAAAAATTGAAATTAAAATTTTATTTAAATGACCTTGTGACGTCTTTCCCCTGATCAGTGTTGCCAACTATAAGAATATAAGTTTTAATTTCACCGGTTCGCAACACTGCCCCCGATAGCTAGCTTCATGTGATAAAATGACAGTGCAACAGGTATAAAACAATACTTAACAATAATAGCCACAAAGAAAATTGCAAATATAAAAGCAGCGATAGCAAGAAAATCTAAATAATATTCATTCATAACTAAAATAAAATACTTTATGTATAAGTACATTCTTTTTTCATTAAATATTATTATAAATTCAGTACCTGATATTTATATCCTGCCTGGATTTCAAAATATATGAGAACACACACACGTGGTAACTGGTAAATGCATCTATCGAAAGCATGAATCACGAAAGCAGGTTATGTTTATATTCAATGTTTGAATTTAAGCGGTACTCGTAGCCTTACTTCACTTCAGTTTTTTAGCTACTTATAGTTCTATCTCATAGCGCACATGGACTATCTTTTTCTAGTCAGGGGAATGACGTCACATCCATTGTCCGTAAACTTTATTAATTTTTTTCTCGGATACTATCAACTTTTTGGAAAAATAAAAAAATTTTGGTCCAATATTTTGTTTTAAAGTTTATCATATAAAAAAATCAAAAAAACTTGGAAACCCCCATTAAGTTTAACCAAATTTAATTTTCAATATTTATACAACAATATATTTAAAAAAATAAATGGTCAGTTTTTTATTAACCATAATTTTGCCAGAAGAAATATTAGTAGCCAGTCCTAGATTTGTCCTCTTTTTAGAAATTATCGTCCTAGAATTGTCCTAGATTTTGAACGTTGCCGTTCTAGATTAGTATTTTGAAACATGGCAACCTTATTATACTATATTTATTTATACACCGCTTTGCGTGTCATGATTACCTATAGAATTTTGCGCTTCGATATAAAATCTACAACACTTATAATGTAAACAAGTAAAGAACTCGGTATTTTATTCTAATATAAGAGGAAAATGTAAAGGAATACCCAGACGTTTTAGAAAAAAGTAATTGCACTTGGAATACTTTTAAAACAAAATAAATTGAATTAGTAATTTCAGAATTTTTTAAAAAAATTATCGAAGTAAGTAATTGTTTCCAACGGGTAATAATACATTCAACGTCAATAACATACATAATAATGCAGAGTACGGGGGGTCTATTCTAATTCATATAAACAACGTGATATAATCAATGTGTATTGCTAACCCCCCTGCGATTTTTGTTAAAAGTCTCATGTGATGTCTTGAATGACGTAAAGGTTTGATGTAGTCTTGATACCGGTAACAAGTCCAGTTGATGCCTTATTATTATCTTCTCAAGTTGTAATATATTAATATATATTTATGGCATCAAAAGTTATTTATTAAAGAAAATTATTTATTTTCTACATAATTCTTTCAAACTATTTGCAATAAATTGTAAAATTATTATTTTTTTTCTCTTGTAGATGTTCATCCAACTTATTTTTAATTTCTCTCAATTCTTCATTAAAAATTGATTGATTTATAATGGTTGAATAGGCCGAATCAATTGTTGTCCGTGTTGAACTTTTCCTAGCTAAAAATGTATATTTAAATTACACAAAACTATATCTTCGAAAATTAAACAATAAAACATACGACGTAAAATTTCTTCTTCTGATATTGAGGTAATTGGGATTTCTGGTATTACTGTATATTCTGTTTTGCTTAAAACAGGATTCAATGTAGCAGACATTGAACCTCCAGCAATGGGAGCCATGGCTTCACTTTCTAGTAAAATTCCATCTAGCCCATTTATTCCAAATACTGCCTCCTGGGTCAATAAAAAAAGACATTTTTCGTCAAAATCTGTCCAATTTACGTCTATTTGTGGACCTCCCCCAGTTTTACAGCGGCTTCGTTTATTTCCGCTGCCTTTTTTTTAACATTGTTCTTCATATCTGTCCAAACCTAATAAATAACCATTAAAGAAAGAATTTTATTTAAATAATTAAAATTGAATTTCTATCTTACTTACTTGCATTTTACGGTAGTTTTTTCTAGCCCTTCCATATAATTTAATAAATTAGTTAAATTCTCCCACAGCGTACACCAGGTTTTCGGACCTTCTATTCCCAACAACTTTTCACGGGCAAAATCAGGATGATCCTCCATAAAGTGGATAATCCCTATTTTCTGCACTTTCGTTATTTTTTCGTCGCGTTCCCGTTTCATTTTCATTTAAATTTGAAGCGTGGTACTTATGTACTCAATAAATAAAATCCCCTACTATTTGCAACCAGTGATTACCAAATATCCCAATATATTGTTATACATATCAACGTCTTATGACGTCATAACCGATAACAATCTTACATCTTGATATGAATTCCAACATCCGGGACCAATATGTTTTAACGCATGCAGCGTATAGTAGCACTGAAAGTATGACAGACGAAGCAAAAGTATCCAAGGCAGAATGACTTTGAACCAAATCTAAAAATTTCTCATTATTATCAAACAAATATGTAACGATTAAAAGCGTCAAAAATAATAAAATAAAGTTCTAAATTTTATTTCGACATATTGAGTTTTAAAATGTCTATTTTCGTTTCCTTGATTATCGTATGTTACCCAAAGTTGCCACCGAGGGCAGCACACTTCAGTCCATTTCGCATGTAATACGTGAAACCCGCCATCCATGCTAACCTCTGCCAATAGATGACAGCACTGAAGTCGTCACAATAGGGAATACATTGGTTGTATAGACAAAATCTCGAATTTCTGTTTCAATTTTGTTTATTTGGGTAATATGTTTAAAAGAAAAGTATATATATATATATATATATATATATATATATATATATATATATATATATTGTGACTTTCAAGAATTAAACCACAATTTGAAATTAATCATAATAATATTAACATTTTTAAATCAAAAATCCTTAAATACATTGCATTTTAAATAATCAAAAATTATGAAAAGATTTCCTTGAACAAGTAAAATTGAACTACCCCTTTGAAAATTTATGAAACTTAGACGATAAAATACTAATACGACGGTATCAACATTAGTAATCTATTTGATGACAAAAATTTTAATTCCAAAAAAGCTAGAATGCAAAAAACAGGCATGCTTAGAAACATTAGCTTATTGCATTCAAAACGACATAGCTCAATTAGATTTACCCCATATATGTTCTGGATTATATAAAAAATCATGGTCGAAAATTGAAAAATTAATTGAAAGTATTATTGGAAATACTTCTGTAATATTTAACCTGAATACTTACAATTAAATTTAAATACAGATCAACTTGTTGAAAGAATTGTTTATTTGGTTTCTGTCATTTGTTTAAGCCTACTTGATTGCAGTTTTTCACACCTGATAAAATTTGTTTTAAACGATATTTCTCTGGAACTAATGATCGGATTTGAAAAATAAAAAAACTGTTGAAAAGAGAATTGAAAGGTCTTTCGAACTGTATCATGTTTGACACCCTTTTCCATTTATAATTTTTGAGGTGCAGTCCACACCCATTTTAGGGTTGAAGTTACGCCATTGGTACTAATCCATTTAGGTGTCCCCCTTTATATTAAAATTGACGTGTTCGAACGTTTTTTGCAAAATTAATGTTAAGTGGCCAAAAATTGCGCTGATAATTTTCACTGGGCCACCCTGTATTTGCAGATGACACTACGGCAATAAATTCAGACTACGACATTAATAATGCATTATTAATTGCAAATACATTAAAAAGCAAAATTCAATAATGGTTTGTAGCAAATAATATTAGCATGAATGAAGATAAAACCCAACAAATAGTATTTTCTTTACGTAAACAATCTGTTTTTAAAAATCCAGTAAGTGTTAGACTGTTGGGCCTTTATTTAGATCCATCACTGAACTGGACTGAACATTGCAATATAATTGCAAAAAACTCAAGTCAATTATATTTCTAATAAAAACTTTGTGTGTAGTTGTATCAGACAAAACACTAAAATCTGCCTATCACTCTTTATTTGAGAGTAACTTAAGATATGAAGTTTTACTATGGGGTCATGCAAGCGAAGCAAATATATTATTCTCCCTACAAAGAAGATGCGTAAGAATTTTGAATAACAGTTCTTTAGAGAAGATTCAAAACCAATCTTTATTAAATTAAAATTATTAATTCTACCCAGCCTTTATATTTTAGAGTGCTTAGTGTATATAAAACAGAATGTAAACAATTATCCTCTACGTAACGAGAACCACACTCATTTCACCAGAAATAACTCCGTCTTGTAAACTAAGTAATTATGATTCAGTTTTTGATATAATTTCATCGTTACATTTTCTTCATAACTCTCTCCTTTTAATTTTTGATGATTTCAATATCACAAATTATGCTAAATGTTATTAAAACTTATCGTCATGTCCTCTTTATAATTCTCTTTAAATTTTTTTAAATTTTCTACAATTAAAACAATGCAATTATATTTATAATAACAATCAAAATATTCTCGATCTGATCTTAAGTAACATTACTTGCACCGTATCACGTTCTGATGATTATATTGTTATAGAAGACATTCTTTATCATCCTTCTTTATGTGTAGAAATCTTTCTCAATACTAAAAAACCTGCGAAATTCAATACCACTAGTAAAATGGACTATAATTTCAAAAAAGCGAATTTTCCATCTCTTTATGATGCTTTATACTATTGCAAGTGGGATTTTATTGACCAAAAAAGTGATGTGAATGTAGCAGTCAGCGAATTTTATAATACTTTAAATAATATACTACAGGAAAATGTTCCTCTCAAAAAACCATGCATTCGTTCTTATCCTCCTTGGTTTTCGGGCTCAATCATTCACACAATAAGACAAAAACATAAAGCATTTAAGCAATATAAAAAAACAGGGAGTACTGCAGATAAATGTAGATATATATCACTCAGATCTAGTGTTAAATCGATGGTAAATGACGCTTATAATTGTTACTGCACATTAATACAGAACGAAATTACTGAAGACCCCAAAAAATTTTGGTCATTTATTAACAATATACGAAAAACCTCTTCAATCTTTAATGTTTTAACATTCAATGGTGATACTATTGACAACCCTCAGTCTATTGTAAATGCTTTTGCTGATTTCTTCTCCGGATCATTTTCTGATAACAGTAGTAATAAAAATTCTGTATCGTCCTCCAATCTTTGTCCACATCAATTAATTATCAACTCCATATCTGAAAATGATGTTTTAGAGGCAATTAATATGCTCAAGTCTAAGCACACTGCAGGACCTGACTCTGTTCCCTCTTTTTTAATAAAAGACTGTGCATTTGCCTTTTTGAAGCCATTAACATACATCTTTAATGTAATAATCAATAAATCTACTTATCCTGAACGTTGGAAAATATCACGAGTTACTCCCATCTTTAAAAAAGGCGATAAGACTAATATTGAAAATTATAGACCACTCGCAATAATATCAAATTTCAGCAAACTATTCGAAACTATTCTACACAATAAAATGTATAACCATATTTCTATTTTGCTATCACCTAATCAACATGGCTTCATTCAAGGTAGATCAACGGTTACAAATTTAATGTGCAAATCGCAATTCATAAGCGAAGCTATCGCGGAACAAAACCATGTTGACATCGTATACATGGACTTTTCTAAAGCCTTTGATAAACTGGATCATAATATTTTAGTCCAAAAACTCGAGTTCTTCGGTTAATCTTCTTCACGGGTACAAATCAAATTATTTCATGCAGAGTTCTGGTGTTCCTCAGGGATCAGTACTGGGGCCGTTATTATTTAACATGTTCATTAACGATATTACTTCTAATTTTAACGTTGAGTTTTTATTGTATGCCGACGATTTAAAAATATTTCTTAAAATTATTAATGAACAAGACTGTGAATTCAAAATAATTTAGACAAAGTATTCAATTGGTGTGTCACAAACAATCGTTTTCTAAATATACAGAAATTTAATATTATGTCGTTTACACGCAAATCGTATGATATTAGATATGTTTATACTATTAATGGTCAGACTTTAAACAGGCCTTCTTCTGTCATGGATTTAGGTATTTCTTTCGATCCCAGATTTACTTTTAACATTCACATCGAAAATAATGTTTCAAAAGCTTATAAATGTCTAGGTTTTATTATTCGTCATTCCGATCACATACGTAATAAGAATATTTTAAGGCTGTTATTCGTCAGTTTAGTAAGGCCCCATCTAGAGTACTGTTCAGTAATATGGAATCCGAACAACAACAATTCCATCAATTTAATCGAACGGGTTCAGCGAAAATTTATCAAAGCCGCTACTTTCATTAATAAGGGTTCCTATCCAGCCAGAGGTACACCACAATCCACCTTATTTGAAAGTTTAGATTTACAATTTCTAATACAAAGAAGAAATATGCAAGCAACCATTTTATTTTTTAAATTAGTAAATGGTACAATTGATTGTCCATTTTTATTGCATAAATTACCTCTTCAAGTTCCTCGCTTATCTTCTCGGTACAATAGAACTTTTTATCTACATACGGCTAGATCTACTATTTTATATAATTCTCCGATTCACTATATGATAAATTGCTACCATTCTATCGAGACTTACATCGATATATTTAACAATAGTATTGAAGATATAAAAAAATGTATTTATTTTTTCTAAACTCTTTTTTCTTACCCTGTAATTGGACATATGTCTGTAGGGTATAGTGTTCAAAATAATAATAATAATAATAATAATGTAACTCAACCATTTCTACGTTTAAATAAATCTAAACTAAGTAACAATTACTATGCAATACAACTTTTTAATGCTCTACCATATGGTTTGCGTTGTTTAAATTTAGATATGTTTAAACATACAATCAAAAATATCTTACTCAAGAATGCGCCATTTTCTGTTGAGGAATTTAACTCATATTAATTCCTATATACATTAATGAACCAGTGTTCTGTAATCATTTTGTAAATGTTATTTATGTATCTTTCTTTCGACATATGTAAATACTTTTGTATGCTAGCATGAATAAAGTATTATTATTATTATTATTATTATTATATATATATATATATATATATATATATAATTTATTTATTTAATTCATGCCTTTCGGCTTTGAATTTTTACATTATATATACACTATATTTTATCAGTGTACAATAAACATAGCTATATTTTTATTTCATTTCTTCTCTCTTTTTTTTACTTCTTTGGCCCATGCTTTTCTTTCTTCGTATTCGTCCCGCATGCGGTTTGGACTGTACCTTTGTTTTGGGAGATACCTGCAATTATACAAATGATGTAATATCGTCTCTTCATGTTCTTTACTTAATCTGCAAATTCGATCTTCTTTCTTCATCCAATATTTGTTGTTGTTGATTTCGTTTCCACATCTTAATCTCGGTACTACTATTATGTCTCTTCCTTTTTTGCTAGTTAGGTATTTTGGTACGTCTATTGTTATGATATTTTTATACATTTGGTTGTATTTTGATTTATATATCGTCTCCAGCTGTTCTTGTTTTTGTATATCTTGATCTCTATTCATTAATAGTGCGTTGATGCTGGTATTCTCTTCTCTCCTCTTTTCTACTTCTATCGTTGCAAATCCATTTCTTTCATATAATTCTTTCTTTTGCTTTTCTCAGTTACTAAGTGGTCTGTTATTGTCTGTTGCCTGCATTATTTCTTTCCAACATTGATGTATTATTCTTCTTGTGTTACAGTTTTTAATCTTTTCTTCATATTTTAAGGCGCGCAGTCCGGTTTCTATTCTTAATTTATTTCTTTTTGTTTCCTCTTAAACAATGTATTGCGGTGTGTGTCTGTCAAGTCCTAATGTCCAGTTTAAGTATTTTTGTTGTATTTGTTCCAGTTTTGCGTTTTCTTCCCATCCCCATACTTCGGCTCCATACATAATTATACTCTTTATTATGGAGTCAAATAACATCATTCTTATTTTTTAATTAATTTTAAATTTCCTTTCAGCAATACTCCAAATTTCTTTCATTGCACAATTTCCTTTTTTTACCACCTGTTTTACGTGTGTCTCCGTGTTGTTCTTTTGATTAAATACATATCCGAGATACTTAAACTGCTTTACCCATTTCTATTTTTTGTTCTCTCCATACAGTTTTCGTCTTTGTTCCTACCTCCTCCTTTTTTAAAAACCATGATTTTGGATTTTTCTATGTTCAATCTCATTTTCTTTTTTTTTGTAAATATGTCTAATCTTTTTATCATTGATTGCATCTCTTTTTATGTTTTTGCTAGTAAAACCAAATTATCAGCCTACGCTAGTATCCAGAATATCATATTTCCAAACATTACTCCCCGCGTTTGTACTTTTTGGAAGTGCTCCTCCATGTCACAAATGTATATAGCAAATAATGTAGGACTTAGCGGGCAGTATGTCTTTACTTTCTAGTTCTTTCTGAAGTCTTTGGTTTAAGATCATTGCATATATTTTGTATATTGTATTTAATAGTTTGATTCCTCTGTAATTGCTCGGTTCGCTAGTTTCTCCCTTCTTATGTAATGGAACTATTATATCTTTAGCCCATTGTTTCAAGAAGTCGTTTCCTTTCCATATTTTATTTAAGATTTGTGTAATAGCATTAAGTAGTTATTCTCCCCCATACAACCAGGCTTCGTTTGGTATTCCGTCGTCTCCTGATGCTTTGTTCTTCTTTAGTTTTTTTATTTGTGTTTTGAGTTCTTCTTCTGTGATATTATTTTCATTATATGTGTATGTTTGTTTTAAGTTGATTTCTTGGTTTAGTTCTTTCTCAATTCGTAGCAGTAAATTTTGAAAGTATAGTTGCCATGCTTCCGTTGTTATATTCTCGTCAGATGTTTGTCTTTTTTTTCTTTCATTATTTGTTTACTTCCATGCTTGTGTTTCAGTCTTTATATTATAAAGTTCTTTAATTGATTTGCGTTCGTTTGCCTTTTTCTTTTCTTTACATACCGGGTGTCCCAGCTCGACCGACACATGGGAGTTTTACATGGGAAATCAGTTAATTATGAATAGTATCTCCCCAGTGCAAGATATTAACTTGAAATTTTGTATACTTATCGGAGAATATTAATTCTATGGATCACACTTATTTGAAATATGCAATTTCGTCTGTAGGGCGAGATTTATTAAATTTAAAATGTAATATTTTCGTTCAAAATCAGACAGCCATGGAAATAAAAGAAAATATTTATCTGACAGTTTAGTGAAGTATCACTGATTTTTATTCTTATTCCCTGTATTTTAATATTATTTAAGTTGAATTTAGTTTCTTTTTGTTAAATAATATATCAATATTACAAAAATATAAATATCTACAATGGCATGTCATTAACTGTCAGAACTGTCACATAGATATTTTCTTTTATTTCCATGGCTGATTGATTTTGAACGAAAATGATGATTTTATAATTTAATAAATCTCTACTTGCAGACGAAATTACATTTTTCAAATAACTGTAATCCATAGAAATAATATTCCCCAATAAGCATACAAAATTTTAAGTTAATATCTTGCACTGGGGAGATACTATTCATAATTAACTGATTTCCCATGTAAAACTCCCATGTGTCGGTCGAGCTGGGACACCCGGTATAGTTCTATATTCATTCCTTTTCTGCTTGTATATTTCATATGTTGTATGGCCGTCTCTAGCGTGCCGTAGGCACTTTCTTAAATTATTTTGCTTCTCTTTGCATTCTTTGTCCCACCAGTCGTTCTTGTGTATTGTGCTCGTATATATGTATTTTACTTTGGTTGTCATTGCCTTGCTTATTTTCCTTGTTACTTCATTTATTTCGGCCTCCAGTTCTTGTTCCTCCCGTTGGTCTAGTTATTTTTCAATTTTTTCTTTATATTGTTGTATTGTTTCTTCATTCCATATTGATATTATTTTTCTTGTTTATTATTGAGCAGAGTTGTTTGGTTCATTAATGTGATACTTATTAGTTGGTGTTCAGATTCGGTTTGGTCAACTACTTCAAATTTTGTTGTCTTCTCCGTTGCCTTGTTGTTTGTTATCCCATAGTCAATGACTAATCTCTCATTTCTGGTGTTTATAAAAGTGAATCTTCCTGCTTCGTCGCCGTAATAATTGCAATTTAATATATTCCATGCTCTTTCTTCACATCATTTTATTAAAATTGTTCCTTCGGTATTCTTTATTTTGTCCTTTGAGTTGCGTTTCTCAATTGCTGCTGTACTTAAATTACAAAGATCTCCGTCTTCTCCTATTCTTGCGTTCAAATCTCCTCCTATTATCAAATTTTATTCCTGTATTTGTAGGATATGTTCGTTTATTTCGGTGAGTATCGCATGAAACCTGTCATTATTATATATTGATATAATTCTCCAAATCTAGTTGTTTAATTTAATTTTTCTTTCTTGAATATTTTCTGAGAATTTCGTATTTGATTCTATTTTTTTCGATATTCTTTCTGACTCCTGTGATAACTCCTCCTTTTGCTCTTTCTTTTTTGTGAATTCTCGTGGCATTTATTCATTTCCAATTGTATTCCTTGGCAGCTTTCATTTTATTGTATTCCAATTATGCTCTTCAACCCAGCTTTCAGTCAATCCAATTATATGATATTGTTTTACATGGTCCCAAACCTGTTTATTTTTTCCCTTTATACCGTTTATATTCCAAAATCCAATTCTTATATTACGTCTTATGCTATTATTATTATCCCTTATCGCTATTTTCTCTAAAAATTTCCCTTATTTTTAATATTAGTCGTTTCTTCTATTTTCTTGTCAATTTCATTCCGCGTAAACCATTTTTCGTTTCTTATAGGCCACGGTGGTTGAATTTCCTTTTCCTCTTTCTTCTTTAGCTATATTTCTAAGCGCCGCTTAAATCTTCCTTTCATGAAATCTGAGGTCTTGTTCAATATAGATGTTAGTTCCTCTTTTTTCTTTTTTCTCGTTTTTCTCTTAATTCTTCTCTGTTTTCCAGTTTTTTTGTTCTGCTTGTCACGATTTGTAACGACTGAGATACTTACTGGCGTGACGTCGGTAGTGTCTGTTTATTCGGGCGCCAATCTGTTCACACTACCCTCGTTAATTTGCCCTAGAATAGCTAGACGGGAGGTCCAAGGAAAAATATGCAAGAATAACTTTAATAGAGTTTTATTTTCAAAAATGTATAAGCCTGTTTCGGTACAGACTAAAATCATACAAGATAACAAAAGATACTGTGTGAACTGTTAAGTTACAAAGGACTGGATAACGCGAAAAACACAAGTGAAATAACAAGTACAAAAGCAAAACCTACTGTGGAAACACCAGTAGGTTCGCAATTGAACTAGCTACGAACGGACCGAAAACGGACAATTAAAACGGAAAAACACGGGTGAAATGACAGTTGTCTCGCAACAGACCAAAAGCAAAACCTACTGTGGAAACACCAGTAGGTTCGCAATTGAACTAGCTACGAACGGACCGAAAACGGACAATTAAAACGGAAAAACACGGGTGAAATGACAGTTGTCTCGCAACAGACCAAAAGCAAAACCTACTGTGGAAACACCAGTAGGTTCGCAATTGAACTAATTACGAACGGAACAGAAACGGACAAGTAAAACGGAATGACACGGGTGAAATGACAGTTGTCTCGCAACAGACCAAAAGCAAAACCTACTGTGGAAACATGGTGGAAATATACAAGGTGAATCGACGCGCATGCTGTTAATGGAAGGGGATTCGCTGAGCCAATGAGAGATGTCCCTAAATGTACACAGTTCGCGGGGTTCATTCAAATGATGAAAGAAATAATTCCAATCAATGCAATAGAAAAAATGTTTATAATATAAGTTATATAACATATTTTAATATTTGAATGTATAATATAATAATTATATAGATTTATATATATTATAACATCAAGACATATGTAATAAATTCAGGTAATAACGGAAATTATTCAATTAAATTAATGCGAAGATCAATCAATGAACGATTGTATCTATATATTAATATAACTTATTAAATACTTTTTAAAATAAAATACCAAAATTAAAAAATAATATTTTGTAAGTATACTAAAATTACACTACAATTACTTTAGAGTATTTGAGTTTATTCTTTAACTTTATTAAAATGCACTAAAGAGTAGAATGTTTCTATTTTTACCTCCCGCTTATCAATATATAGATACGGAAGGTACTGTTTTTGGTCAAAATTCTTGAATATAACTTTTCAATAGATGACCAGAAATTAGGGCCTCTATAATAATATATTTACTCCGATGTATGTATGTCTGTCTGTGTGGCTGTGTGACGATTTGACATGCACTTGTCAAATTTATTATTTTTATTGTAAAATACAAAAAGGTGGAAAAAATACATTAGTGTTAGTTGAGGTAAGTTCGGTTACGGCTTTTGTAACGCCAAAAATTTTCTAATCAAACAATTTTCAAAACAATTCTTGATTACGTTAGGCGCTGCGCAGAGTTTGTATAGGATTCTTTGTAACTTAACGGGGCTCTAATATACTTGTCAAAAAATACTAGAGCTATCACGGTTGTCAAGTATTTTTAAATATAGCTATTTGCCGTTAATTGTGCTATTAGTATGCCGGTCTGTTGTGTGTTGAAGTGTCCGAGTAGAACCGGAGCTCCTTTTCGAAAAAAAGTAAAATACTTCTATTTTCCATTGAAAAATCGTAATTTACTTCGCAAGTGGTTGATTGCTTGTGGAAGAAATAACGATCTCAATGTAAAATCTGGTAAGTGAATTTTAGTACTACTATAATTACATTTTTCAGTTACCTAATAGCAAACTATTAAACTAAGTATTTAAAATTATTTGATCAACGTTTCTTAGATTTTCTTATTTATCTTTTGTTTTTAGCACGAATTTGCGAGAAGCATTTTAACAAAGATTGCTTCGAAATACATACGACCCAACCACGCAAAAAGGATGCAACTCCAAGAAACGTCCTCAAATTGAAATGTGATGCTGTTCCTTCATTACATTTAACTCCAACTTCTAAATGCAACGAGGATGTCATAGAAACAATAGAAAGAAAGAAAATAAAGTATGTTTATTGTCGTACACATCTGTTATGTACTATTTTCAAATTTTGTATGTAAATTAAATGAATTATAATTATTACGCTTAAAATAGTTATATAATAAGTAAAATAATAATAATAATAATAATAATTGAAATATTCTGTATTTATAGTTTATGTCCCGTGGTTCTGCCAAATTCTGACCTAGTAAACTTTACGAAGGAAATTGAAGATTCAGACGAAATAATGGAAACCGTTTCCGATCCAGAAATCAATGTCTCTTTTCCTCCAAGTGAATATCCTCAGAAAGATGAGGAGAAAGAACGCAACATTGTTGAATATCTACAACAGAAAAATAGTATGCTACAGGCAGAAATAGAAAGACTGAAATGTACCTTGGTAACGATGCAAAACAATGCTGAAAAAGATAGGAAAGAATACGCGCAATCAATACTTCGGCAAGTTTTTACCAAAGGACAAATAAGCAAATTGTTGTCACCAAACCAAAGAGGCTTCCGATGGTCTGCAGAAGATATAGAGTCCGCTATTGCGCTTCGTTCAATAAGTTCAAAAGCTTACCGGTATTTGAGAGACGTGAAAAAAATACCCCTTCCTTGCGAAAGCACATTGCACAGATGGTGCGCAAGTTTTCAAATAAAACCAGGTATGTTGAACGAAGTCATCGATATAATGCGAATAAAAGGAACTACTCTGACGGAATTAGAGCGAACAACCGTTCTATCGTTCGATGAGATTTATATATCTAATAAAGTTGATCTTGATCGCGGAGAACAAAAAATCTATGGCCCTTACAAAACATGTCAATGTGTTATTGCTCGAGGATTGGTGAGCAATTGGAAACAACCAATCTATTATATGTTCAACCAAAATATGACAAAAGATATTTTGTATAATATAATACTTCAACTTGACAAAGCTGGCTATAATACTGTGTCGGTTACATCTGATATGGGGCCATGTAACGTGAGACTGTGGAATTCTATGAATATTGGTTCAAACGAATCCAACACTTGTTTTTTTACAATTCCTGAGAATAGTGACAGAAAGATCTTCGTGTTTTATGATGTACCACATCTAATAAAGTTAGCCAGAAATAACATGTTCGATTCTGGTTTTTCTATAAATGGGAAAACTGTTAATAGAACTCCGTTTGAAAATTTATTAACTTTAAACGATAATTCGGATTTGAAAATATCATTCAAATTAACAAAAGACCATTTATATGTAAAGGGTACACAGAGGCAAAAAGTCAAATTAGCGACTCAAATATTCTCAAACCAAAATTCAGCTGCTATGAAATATTATGGAGAGAAAGGGTATCTGAAATGCAGCAATTGGGAAATAACATCAGAAGTGTGCAAACTCTTCAATGACTGGTTTGATGTTTTCAACAGCTCTTCGAAATTTGGCAACAATATTTGCAACAATGCATTTGGTGTAGAAATAATAGCACAGACAGAAATTTTGCAAAAAATGACAGTGTTCATTAGAAACATGAGAGTTGGTGAAAAAAAACATTTTTTGCTATTCCAAAAAGGAATACTCATTTGTAATGAATCTTTGCCAATGATGTGGCCAGTGGCGGCTCGTCCAGGGTGGCAGAGTGGGCAGTGCCCCCTCAAATTAAAATAAAATATTTTTTCTATTTCACATGAATATGTTTTTATTATTAATTATTATAACAATATAAACTTCATCTTATACTACTTAACATTTAACAATGTACTATGTTAGTGGTCTATTTAAATAGAAATTAGCGCGGCGCCGCTGTGCAACACATTATATGCATCAAATTCGACTAGCGGGGGCACGCATCCGCCAGACGAAACTTGTATGGTATATTATTGAACGATACGTTCCAAACACAAATGGGAACAAGATGACTGTACAAGTGAGACAGCGCTATGTACGTGAGTGATTTCGTGTAATTCATGTTCGACTGGGCTCGTATACAGCGGTTGTCAGCCCCCTCGCTATCTCGAACGGTGTTGTACTTGTATGACTTTAAAATTCTTAAAATAAATTCTATAATATGAATGATACATAAAGAGAGGCACAGATTTAATTTGTTTATAATAAAATAATAATTTAAAGTAAATATTCAGTAAACTTGATAAAACAAAAATAAGGCGTATTGTGATTAAAAAACTTATTTAAGAATAAAAATAAATATGTATATGTAAAACATCATTGAAGAGTTTTTAAATATTATTAATATTTTAATTTTGAAACAAATGCTTTGCTTATTTTTAAAGTTTGTAAATTTATCATAGAAATAATACGAATAGCCGAATGTTGAACCAGAGGAGGCATGCATACTCTGAGATTCGGAAACAATCGGACGTGATCGGTGAAATATACTCATTACATGTTATACTTCTAAAATCGCCAGATCGTCAATCGTGTATAAATTGTATCTGTAATGTGTTACGAAAATCTCCAGATTTTCTTTATAAAATAATTGATCATTTTGCTAAAACTAAAGACAGAAGAATTGATATAATATATAAACAAATGTAATTAACAATTAGTGTATTCTGCTTCTAGTTCATTAGAATGTTTTTGTTCATGGGATAAGAATTTATTTTTAGTTATTCTTAACCGAATAGAAATGAGATTTGTTTTCTTCTTATTTATATTATATTTCAAATTTATTCTAGTACCTATATCACTTTTAGTTTGTTTTTTTTACTTTCTTCATTACCCCTACCCACTTTTTTTTACTATCATTGACCTTTCAGTTGGGTTGTACTGAACATTGATACCTATCAATATTTATTATTAATAATATTAAAATTATTTGTGACGAAATCGGAGTTCTAAACATCATTTCATGACCACGTTTTACTCACCAAAATCTTTGATACTAACAAAATAATTTGCCCCCTCGCTCAAAAATACCACGAGCCGCCACTGGATGTGGCAGTATCTACAAGAAAAACATACGACAGAAACATTCACGTTTGAATACCTGATCACAAGACGATTGAATCAGGATGTTTTAGAGAATTTTTTCTCTAAAATTAGAGCAATGGGTATGACAAACGATCATCCAACTCCTGTTCAATTAAAACAAAGAATAAAAAAATATATCTTAGGGAAACAATCTTCGTATGTACTTTCAAAAGGAGAGAATACAGATGGAGATTTGGATTCTTCTTCTCTACTTGACTTGCAAGATTTGCAAGAAGAAAGTAAGTCGGCCGATATGTCAAATGTGGAAATTAACCCAAGAGATGAGGATACGACAGAAGACAGCAACATAGTATACACCACAGACGTAACCGACGAACAGTACAATTTATTTAACACATTTGAATTATTTTGTTCGCAAAACGAAATACATGACGATGCACTCACTTATATAACAGGGTACGTTGCTCATAGATTTATACACAAATACCCTCATTTGGGTACGCCGAGCAAAAATCTTCCTGCAAACAATAACTCTTGGATACATTTTTTATCGAAAGGGTACTTAATAGTTCCTTCCGAGAACTTATTGAATGCAGGAAAAATTATGGAGAAAGAGTTTGTATCGTTTCACGGTGATTTTTTTAATAAAGAAGCTAATATTTTTAACTCATTGACCGACATTGTACATAAAAAAATTGAGTGCTCAAATATACCAAAAGAGGTAATTGCATGTCTTGTGCGAACAAGGACATATATAAGATTAAGAGAATTCAATAAAAAAATCTCTTACAATAATCGGAAAACACAAAAAACAAAGAAGGTTTACAAATTGTCTAATAGTCTTTATACGTGATTTGAGTGTTGAAGTGTATGATTGCAATTTTGAATTTTTATAACAGTTAGTTAAAATCTTAAAAGTATTTAATATTCTATATATATATATATATATATATATATATATATATATATATATATATATATATATATATATATATATGTTTAGATATAAATGCCAGGAATGTAATGTTAAATTTGTTGCTATATGATGTTAAATATAGTAAACGTAGAAGTAGGTATTTACCTATAGTAAAAACAATTATTTCTATTGTTTTAACATGAATTATTTCTTTCATCATTTCATTCTCCTTGTATATTTTCAGATACAATCTTCGCATTAATTTATTTGAAAAATTTTCGTTATTACTCGAATTTATTACATATGTTTTGATGTTATAATGTTTATAAATCTATATAATCATTATATTACAAATTCAAAAAATAAAATATGATATATTACTTATATTAAATCATTTTTTCTATTGCATTGATAGGAATTCTTTCTTTAGTTATTTGAATGAACCCCGCGAACTGTGTACAATTAGGGACAGCTCTGATTGGTCAACTCTGCGCAGCGGCTAATGCATTCACCTTGTATATTTCCACCATGTGTCGAAACACCAGCAGGTTCGCAATTGAACTAATTACGAAACAAGAACATGGAACAAATAGAAAACAGGTTAACTCACCGACTCGAGGACTTTTGAAGATCTTTCGAACTGAACGGATTCGGACACAAATCCATTTGGTTCTGCTTTTGATTAAATTTTGATCAGGGTTTTTATTAATTGAAACAGTGAACCGTTCTGCCGAGATAGGGAATAGCTATCCGAGCCATCTATTGAGTTAAGGGTGAAGATGAAATAGGTAAATGTCCCGTAGAAGTAAGGATAGCTATCCGAGCCATCTATTGAGTAAAAAAAAATTAATCGGAATTGCGAAAAAGAAATAAACCGTTTTTAGGAGATTTAAACCCGTGTGAAAGTCCTTTTCTAATCATAAATGGTCAGAAGAGTATTTATCTTAATCCTAATGCAGTATAAAAATATATAAAACATTATTACATTTGACAGCTGTTTCTGATTTTGACATGAGCTAACAATGCACGGTCGGTGCATTGATGACATTAACAGAGCAGAATAATTACAGTAAAGACGTGTTTCTCATGTCAAAAACAGTAATTAAGATAATAAATACTAATACAAAGTACTGACAAAAATGAATTAAACAAAGGTAAGGGAAGCAAAAACAAATATTCATGAAATGACTTTACGGAGGTTTTCTAGGTTGCAAGACAGATTTACAGTAATCCGAAATTACAAATACTTGGAGAAAAATGACTGAAATGTGTTAGAATACTGTCAGGACAGGACAGACAGTAACAGTTCAGTATTCAACACACTTCCAGACGGTTAAAACAGACAAAAGAATATCATGAATACTTGGTTGTGACACCTGAGTCGTCACGTGCTTAATAGGTCTTCTTTTTCTTGTTTCCATTTATCTTCTTTCATTTTTATTTCGTCTTCTAGTTCTCTTATCATAGAGCAGTTTCTTTATTTTCATTGATCAGTTTTTTTTTCATAGTTTTTGCTACTTTCTCAATTGCTTTTAATATTTGTTCTGTGTCCATCTGCGTTTTTTACTTTTGATAAACCTAAATCTGTATAGCTTTTAGTTGGTGATCTGTCTTCTTCTTTCGGTGCTTCCTCTATAGTCAAATCCACGTATAAATGGCATTCCAATGTGATGACGTCACTTACTACGTTTATAAGAGATAGTAGTAAAAATTAAAATTTATTAACATCTGTCATAATTTGATATTTTTAAATTAAATAAATGTAATAAATTTACTTTTACTAATCATATCATAGATAGTTCATTAAATGTCAGAATAAGTAAATTCATCAATTCCTGTAACTTGCTTTTTACGATTTCTTTTTTTTTGGCGATGATAAGGTTCTATATTTCATTTCATTCAGGATCTTTGATATTATGGAATGTGACACACCGAAAGCAGCACAAACTCTCTACGACAATAACCAACAATAACAATATCGAAAAATGTATAAATATAAAAAACACTTACTGTCATTAAACATATAACCTCAAAATATAATACTTACATCTTCTAAAGAAGAAAATGAAATTAGAGGACCAACTAAACGTTTTTCTTCATGAATGAATGCAGAAGCAATGTCTAGATAATTTTTTATCACTCATATTCAACTACAAAACGATGAAGTGCGGATATAAACATAGAAAATATTTATGCAGTTCAAGTACAGACGTACGTCAACACACGCTTTATGATATTAGCAACACTCCAAACAATCGCATAGCTACCAATGCATTTGCGTCACTTAATACATACACTCTAGTGACGTCATCACATTGGAATTTCATCAATGCCATTTTTACGTGGATTTGACTATATATATATATATATATATATATATATATATATATATATATATTTATATATATATATATATATATATATATATATATATATATATATTTGTGTTAAAAGTGATTTTATTTCGTTCGTGGGGTTTGTTAAACTCGGCTTCGCCTCGTTTCAAACTTCCCCACTCACTCATAAAATGTCACTTTTAACACTTATATCATAAATAACTATTATTAATAAAGATGCAATTATTTATCTTAAAATTATCGTTATTATTTATAAAATACATAGTTTGTTTTTCGTTTAATTGTAACATTTTATTATGTTTAATGAAAGGTACGGATGTAAATTGGTATAAGTCGTATGTTTGAGTAGAAAAAATGAGATATTAACAAGGAACTGTATGTGTTCGTTATCGTGTTGACAGTAAAGGTGTATTCACATAAGTGTTTAGTTTTAAGATTTACAATTATGTTTTAAGTTTAGAAATAGCCTGACAGCATATCATTTACATAATAAGATATTTATTAGGTTTAGTAAGTGGTCTATCAGCAATTTTGCAAAAATTAAATAAGTCGATGATATAGATTATTTGGACAACAGTGTCAAAATAAATTGTTCATATAAAATAATAAGAAAACATCAAATTGGGCTACTGTTAGCCTGGTATAATCAAAAAAAGATTCATTGTCCTGCAATCTTATCTTTTGAACTAAATTGTACCAGTCTCCCAGGGAATAACGTCTTTGTGATATTGGACGAACCCACCATCGTCGTTTAGTATTTTTTTTTGTTTATTATGAAGATATAAAGTTAAAGTAGTTGCCAAAATTAATTTTTCTTTGCGATTCATTTTAAATTTGTGGTTATATTTGCAGTGACAGCTTACAAAGAGAGAAAACTATATGACGCATACTACCTGCTTTGCTATTGGTTTGGAGTTTGCATACTTTACGTTTAACGCATGTACTGCGATGCGCAGTGTGAATGTTTTCATTTTGATACATGGCGTCAAACTTTCCTAATCTTAAACGCAATTGAAAACCTTAAAACTAAACACTTATGTGAATGCACCTTTAGTCTCTATAATTTCGTTTAGTTGCCAAATGTCTCGGCTTTGTGTAATTTTTCTAATATTATTTGCGTCAATAATACTTTATATTCTAACGGACAAACTTGACCATGTTTGGAAAATTGATCGAAAATTGTTAAGAATTGATTTTTATTTAAACAAAGTACGTCGATGTTTATTATATCAAATGGTTTTATAGGTGTTGATGTTAGAGATTATCTATTGCTGGGATTGGTTTTCTATTATATTTGTTTAATTTACAAAGTTCATATTTATTAATATAATCAGTGATGTTATTAATCATTTTCGGCCAAAAGTATTTTTCCTTTGATGCATTGAGGGTTGCGATTATTTCTCTATGGTTAGTTAAGCCAGTATGAAAGTTATGAATTATTTCTACTTGCTCGTCTTCATTCTCTATGTCTTCAACTGTTTTGTTACAAGCGACTATGTTAATAGTGTTAAACTCAAAGTTTTCTTTTATTATTTGTGAAAATTTTAGACCTAGATCTTTTTTGTTAAAAATAGCTAAGTATTTTATTTTTGGAATAATATATTGTTTAAGAATGTTTAATATTTTGTCATCAAGATTTTGTTTATTAAATTTAAAATAAATTCTTTGTTTTCTGTTCTCAAAAAATTTTGTTATTTCTATTTCGATATCAAGATTATGCGTTTCAAATATTAATTGATTTTCTGCTATGTTGATTCTATCTTCTATATATTTCATTCCACTTACTAAATTTTCTGGATCAGAGTGAATTGTATTTTGATTTGACAAAATTGATTCATTATCATTATTAAATAAATTTACTGAAGGTAAGGAATAAAAATTAATTTGTATGTTTGTATCTTCAAATATTTTTAATATTTTTGCCGACACATGATTGCAGTCTAATCTGTTTAAACCACACCCTAATAAGAATATATTTATATCAAAAATTTCATTAAGTATAAGATAATCTGTAAGTTCTTTTAATGGTTTGTCTAGATTTTTAATTGAAGGTGCGTCATTAATTTTTTTCTTTGTTATTAAATGAATAAATGTTTGATTATTGTAATTTTGAATAATGATATTTTTATTTGTTAAGTTTTTATTTTTACAAAAATTTCTACTATCAAATTTTCTATTGATTTGATCTGCTAAACCTTGGCTCATGTTTAGATCTTTGGAAATGCAGTGAGCAAATATTTTTGTTTCTGATGCATCGTCGATTTTATTTTGAATTTTGGTTTTATCACGTTGACGAGAGAGATTATCTGCTATTACATTCATTTTCCCTTGTAAGTATTCTATATCGAAATTATATTACACATAATTCTATTTTCCACCTCATGAGTTTTTGATTAGGATTTTTCATGTTGAACAGCCAACATAAAGGTCTATGCTCTGTTTTGATAAGGAATTTTTTGCTAAATAGATAGGGTCTAAAATTTTTAACTGATTCTATTACTGCTAATAACTCTTTTTCTATTGGGACCGGGCAAGTTAGTATGTGGCGCCGCGAAGTGGTAAATTTAGGAAAAAATTTTGGACCTCGACAACCTATTTCGCTTGTGTTAACCGAGGTTTCAACTTATTATTATAATTTGTATTGTTTTTCTCATTCTTTATGCAATTTTTTACAATAATTTAAATGTCCAACTCTAAAATTTACGGTATCTGTCAGCTGTCAAGGTCCAAAATTAATGCGATTTTTCCCGATGTTGAGCGCTTGCGTCGTAACAGCAACTGACACCAATGACATGCCCGGTCCCAATAGTACTGTCATTTTGTTCAGCGTTACCTAATGTTTTCGAAAAGTAGGCTATTGGCATTTCTTTACCATTATCGTCTTTTTGTAATAAAACTAAACTAAAAGCATAATCGGAGGCATCTGTAGTTAATATAAAGTCTTTATGAAAATTTGGAAATTTTAATATAGGAGATGAAGCAAGAATTTCTTTACATTCGTTAGAACTTTTTCTATAAGATTCATTTTAAATGTCAATGTTTCGACCATTTTTACCTCCCGCCTATCAATATATATATAAGGGAGGTATTGTTTTTGGATTACGATACGATTTTACTAATTTTACCGTGATGTCTGTATGTCGTGTGTGTGTGTGTGTGTGTGTGTGTGTGTGTGTGTGTGTGTGTGTGTGTGTGTGTGTGTGTGTGTGTGTGTGTGTGTGTGTGTGTGTGTGTGTGTGTGTGTGTGTGTGTGTGTGTGTGTGTGTGTGTGTGTGTGTGTGTGTGTGTGTGTGTGTGTGTGTGTGTGTGTGTGTGTGTGTGTGTGTGTGTGTGTGTGTGTGTGTGTGTGTGTGTGTGTGTGTGTGTGTGTGTGTGTGTGTGTGTGTGTGTGTGTGTGTGTGTGTGTGTGTGTGTGTGTGTGTGTGTGTGTGTGTGTGTGTGTGTGTGTGTGTGTGTGTGTGTGTGTGTGTGTGTGTGTGTGTGTGTGTGTGTGTGTGTGTGTGTGTGTGTGTGTGTGTGTGTGTGTGTGTGTGTGTGTGTGTGTGTGTGTGTGTGTGTGTGTGTGTGTGTGTGTGTGTGTGTGTGTGTGTGTGTGTGTGTGTGTGTGTGTGTGTGTGTGTGTGTGTGTGTGTGTGTGTGTGTGTGTGTGTGTGTGTGTGTGTGTGTGTGTGTGTGTGTGTGTGTGTGTGTGTGTGTGTGTGTGTGTGTGTGTGTGTGTGTGTGTGTGTGTGTGTGTGTGTGTGTGTGTGTGTGTGTGTGTGTGTGTGTGTGTGTGTGTGTGTGTGTGTGTGTGTGTGTGTGTGTGTGTGTGTGTGTGTGTGTGTGTGTGTGTGTGTGTGTGTGTGTGTGTGTGTGTGTGTGTGTGTGTGTGTGTGTGTGTGTGTGTGTGTGTGTGTGTGTGTGTGTGTGTGTGTGTGTGTGTGTGTGTGTGTGTGTGTGTGTGTGTGTGTGTGTGTGTGTGTGTGTGTGTGTGTGTGTGTGTGTGTGTGTGTGTGTGTGTGTGTGTGTGTGTGTGTGTGTGTGTGTGTGTGTGTGTGTGTGTGTGTGTGTGTGTGTGTGTGTGTGTGTGTGTGTGTGTGTGTGTGTGTGTGTGTGTGTGTGTGTGTGTGTGTGTGTGTGTGTGTGTGTGTGTGTGTGTGTGTGTGTGTGTGTGTGTGTGTGTGTGTGTGTGTGTGTGTGTGTGTGTGTGTGTGTGTGTGTGTGTGTGTGTGTGTGTGTGTGTGTGTGTGTGTGTGTGTGTGTGTGTGTGTGTGTGTGTGTGTGTGTGTGTGTGTGTGTGTGTGTGTGTGTGTGTGTGTGTGTGTGTGTGTGTGTGTGTGTGTGTGTGTGTGTGTGTGTGTGTGTGTGTGTGTGTGTGTGTGTGTGTGTGTGTGTGTGTGTGTGTGTGTGTGTGTGTGTGTGTGTGTGTGTGTGTGTGTGTGTGTGTGTGTGTGTGTGTGTGTGTGTGTGTGTGTGTGTGTGTGTGTGTGTGTGTGTGTGTGTGTGTGTGTGTGTGTGTGTGTGTGTGTGTGTGTGTGTGTGTGTGTGTGTGTGTGTGTGTGTGTGTGTGTGTGTGTGTGTGTGTGTGTGTGTGTGTGTGTGTGTGTGTGTGTGTGTGTGTGTGTGTGTGTGTGTGTGTGTGTGTGTGTGTGTGTGTGTGTGTGTGTGTGTGTGTGTGTGTGTGTGTGTGTGTGTGTGTGTGTGTGTGTGTGTGTGTGTGTGTGTGTGTGTGTGTGTGTGTGTGTGTGTGTGTGTGTGTGTGTGTGTGTGTGTGTGTGTGTGTGTGTGTGTGTGTGTGTGTGTGTGTGTGTGTGTGTGTGTGTGTGTGTGTGTGTGTGTGTGTGTGTGTGTGTGTGTGTGTGTGTGTGTGTGTGTGTGTGTGTGTGTGTGTGTGTGTGTGTGTGTGTGTGTGTGTGTGTGTGTGTGTGTGTGTGTGTGTGTGTGTGTGTGTGTGTGTGTGTGTGTGTGTGTGTGTGTGTGTGTGTGTGTGTGTGTGTGTGTGTGTGTGTGTGTGTGTGTGTGTGTGTGTGTGTGTGTGTGTGTGTGTGTGTGTGTGTGTGTGTGTGTGTGTGTGTGTGTGTGTGTGTGTGTGTGTGTGTGTGTGTGTGTGTGTGTGTGTGTGTGTGTGTGTGTGTGTGTGTGTGTGTGTGTGTGTGTGTGTGTGTGTGTGTGTGTGTGTGTGTGTGTGTGTGTGTGTGTGTGTGTGTGTGTGTGTGTGTGTGTGTGTGTGTGTGTGTGTGTGTGTGTGTGTGTGTGTGTGTGTGTGTGTGTGTGTGTGTGTGTGTGTGTGTGTGTGTGTGTGTGTGTGTGTGTGTGTGTGTGTGTGTGTGTGTGTGTGTGTGTGTGTGTGTGTGTGTGTGTGTGTGTGTGTGTGTGTGTGTGTGTGTGTGTGTGTGTGTGTGTGTGTGTGTGTGTGTGTGTGTGTGTGTGTGTGTGTGTGTGTGTGTGTGTGTGTGTGTGTGTGTGTGTGTGTGTGTGTGTGTGTGTGTGTGTGTGTGTGTGTGTGTGTGTGTGTGTGTGTGTGTGTGTGTGTGTGTGTGTGTGTGTGTGTGTGTGTGTGTGTGTGTGTGTGTGTGTGTGTGTGTGTGTGTGTGTGTGTGTGTGTGTGTGTGTGTGTGTGTGTGTGTGTGTGTGTGTGTGTGTGTGTGTGTGTGTGTGTGTGTGTGTGTGTGTGTGTGTGTGTGTGTGTGTGTGTGTGTGTGTGTGTGTGTGTGTGTGTGTGTGTGTGTGTGTGTGTGTGTGTGTGTGTGTGTGTGTGTGTGTGTGTGTGTGTGTGTGTGTGTGTGTGTGTGTGTGTGTGTGTGTGTGTGTGTGTGTGTGTGTGTGTGTGTGTGTGTGTGTGTGTGTGTGTGTGTGTGTGTGTGTGTGTGTGTGTGTGTGTGTGTGTGTGTGTGTGTGTGTGTGTGTGTGTGTGTGTGTGTGTGTGTGTGTGTGTGTGTGTGTGTGTGTGTGTGTGTGTGTGTGTGTGTGTGTGTGTGTGTGTGTGTGTGTGTGTGTGTGTGTGTGTGTGTGTGTGTGTGTGTGTGTGTGTGTGTGTGTGTGTGTGTGTGTGTGTGTGTGTGTGTGTGTGTGTGTGTGTGTGTGTGTGTGTGTGTGTGTGTGTGTGTGTGTGTGTGTGTGTGTGTGTGTGTGTGTGTGTGTGTGTGTGTGTGTGTGTGTGTGTGTGTGTGTGTGTGTGTGTGTGTGTGTGTGTGTGTGTGTGTGTGTGTGTGTGTGTGTGTGTGTGTGTGTGTGTGTGTGTGTGTGTGTGTGTGTGTGTGTGTGTGTGTGTGTGTGTGTGTGTGTGTGTGTGTGTGTGTGTGTGTGTGTGTGTGTGTGTGTGTGTGTGTGTGTGTGTGTGTGTGTGTGTGTGTGTGTGTGTGTGTGTGTGTGTGTGTGTGTGTGTGTGTGTGTGTGTGTGTGTGTGTTTCTGTGACGATAACTCCAATACGATACATGTAAAAAATATAATATTTGGTATTTAAGACTCATATTCAAATATGATGAACTGATTAGATATTGAATACAATTAGTTGACCCGAAGTAGTACTTTATTTGAAGCTTTAAACCGTTCTAAGTCAGCACATTCTAGTGGCACCAATTAAGTAAGCAGGAAATGGATGTAATTCATAAATAGTGTTGTGTAAAGGTAAAACTAATATTTGCTGACTTAGTACTTGTTCATAGTATATATAGTGTAAGGTAATGGTTGTAAAAGAGACAGACAGAAAGATAGAGAAGTGAAAGAGAAGTAGAGTGGTATAGTCAGTGGTAGACGGCGGTGGTGGACAGAAGTGTCAATGGAGACCAAACCAATTGTAAACCATTATTTATTATATTATTTATATTTTTATACAAATGTGAGTATTCTATTTAATTCAATATCCATCTCCTAATACTTGCTCCGTATCCGGTCTGACAAAGAACCCATTTAAATAGATTTTGTAATACCTACCCTTTCAAGAAGAGGGTCACAAACTGGTAGCAGAGGTCCTGTAAGAATGTTACAAGTTGGTAGTAATGAAAGTTATTGAGAGGACGTGCTACAGTTTGATGGCGCCAATCTCCTTTTAGAAATAGGTGTTACAAATTGGTAGGCAGCGGTTCGGGAATTCTTGTCAGATTAGAGTAACCTTCGGGGTTCACTCGCGGAACGACAAGTATTAAGAGTTGTTGATTTACATCAAAATTTAAAAAAATTCTGTAATGGAAAAGTCAAAAAGAAAAGGTAAACTAAGAGTTGGAGACTCGATTATTTATTAAAAATTTTTGTTCAATACGGCCTTCTGTTTACCACCGCCGAACCAAGCTAAGAGATACCACAGTAAAAAAAAAAAAAAAAAATAAAGAAATTTAATAATAATAATAAAAAAAAAAGATTCGGAAACAGTGACAGTCTTGAATTGAATTTCATTTTTGAGGACGGATTAGTAGCAGACGGACATTCAACTTAGCAAGCAGTGCAGTGGAAAAAATGCTGACAACAGCAAATGTGGAATCAGCAACATATAATATTGCAACAAGGCCACAGAAGTAATTGACGTAGGTCAGGGAATTGACGCTACGTAAAGAAATGAGTACATGGTAGAAAAAAGGATCAAGGATCTTAAAAGGTGCAGGAATTACTGTAATACGAGAAAGTGTCTCGGGTGGAAGATGACAGTGGACTAGAGGGACTATCAGAAGATTAGTCTTATAAGGTTTGTGTAGAAGAATACTAGAATATGCCTCGAAAGGAGGATACCAATGGGCCGTAAGGGCTGTTGGAAAATAAGTATTGTAAAGTATACACAAGGCTTAAAAAAAGTGAAGGTTTCAAAAAAGAGGGATCAAGGATAAACTACTGTTGAATTGCTTGTCTTGGTGGATTAAAGAGCCGTCTGATTCGCCGTCTTCAGAGGAAATGTTGAGGAAGCGTCAAGACTGTCAGGACCAATCACGGGCCAGCTCGTCTAGCGGTGAGGTTGTAACCGGGAAGATCAGGGAGCCGCAGCACCGCGAGAGGATTCCGATGGATGCACAGTGCCAGACCATGGGGGACATTCTAGAAGTTCAAAATGGGAGATGGAATCCAGATCGAAATGTTCAAAATGGGAGGTGGAATTTAGTGTAAACAAAGAAATTATAATTGTATTGTGTAGAGACTTTAAGTGTAGGTTAAGTTAATTTTGGAAATTGTGCTCCTTACAGGAAGCAAATTTCTCGAAGGCGGGAGGAATGTAACAAGTCTAAGTCAGCACATTCTAGTGGCACCAATTAAGTAAGCAGGAAATGGATGTAATTCATAAATAGTGTTGTGTAAAGGTAAAACTAATATTTGCTGACTTAGTACTTGTTCATAGTATATATAGTGTAAGGTAATGGTTGTAAAAGAGACAGACAGAAAGATAGAGAAGTGAAAGAGAAGTAGAGTGGTATAGTCAGTGGTAGACGGCGGTGGTGGACAGAAGTGTCAATGGAGACCAAACCAATTGTAAACCATTATTTATTATATTATTTATATTTTTATACAAATGTGAGTATTCTATTTAATTCAATATCCATCTCCTAATACTTGCTCCGTATCCGGTCTGACAAAGAACCCATTTAAATAGATTTTGTAATACCTACCCTTTCAAGAAGAGGGTCACAAACTGGTAGCAGAGGTCCTGTAAGAATGTTACAAGTTGGTAGTAATGAAAGTTATTGAGAGGACGTGCTACAGTTTGATGACGCCAAAGTCCTTTAGAAAGCAGTGTTACACCGTTTTTCCTAAATAATACCTCTAAATATCATTTTTACGCAAATTAAGTTATTATAAAATATAAAGATTTTTAAATTTTCTATCGATATGCATAATTATTTTTATATTTAACTTGTAGCTAAAGAGAATAAAATATATATAAATTATAATAATTTTACATATCGTTTAGGCCGAGGAATTTCGATAAAACAGATGAGTTATTCATATGTTCACAAAATTTGACATATGATGTCACATTTGATGTAAGTAAGTGTAAAAGATAAAATAATTAAAAATGAAGTAATTTTATTGCAAAATTTAAAAAGATGGAAGAAATATATTAGGAATGTATTTGCATGCGTGAATCAAAGTAAGTTCGGTTCCGGTTTAAGTAACGTCAAAAATAGCTGTCACATTGATCACACAAATTTTATGAAGAAAATTTTAGGTATGAAATGAATTAGAAATATTCTGAACTGCAATAACAAACTAATTTGAAAACTACAAATTAAATGTCTTGAACAACTTATGTAGAATATATTACTACTGTTGCGGGAGGTATTGTGCTGGACACATCAGATTTTTTAGACATGAAGTAAGGGGTTTAGTAAGTTTACCGAAATATTGTACCTAGAAATTGTTTTATTTCCTTTTTTGTTTTAGGGATGTTCAAGTTTTTGATGTTTTCTATTTTAGAAGGATCTGTTTTAATTCCATCTTGTGTGATAATATATCCTAAATATTTTGTTTGTGTTTGCAAAAATTCTGATTTATCAATTTGGATTTTCAAATTTGCTTCTCTTAATTTTTGGAAAATTAATTTTATGTTATTTAAATGTTGTTCAAGAGTTTTGCCAAAAATAATTACGTCGTCTAAGAATACTAGACAAATATTGTTTACTAAGTCTCCCAATGCAATATTCATCATTCTTTGAAATGTCGCGGGGGCGTCTTTCAGGCCGAAAGGCATACGTAAAAATTCGTAATGACCAGATTGTGTCGAAAATGCGGTTTTTTCGTTGTCGTTTTTATTCATAGGAATTTGATGGAAGCTTGAATGTAAATCTAGAGTCGTGAAGTATTTTGAGTGACCAATATGGTCCAATAAGGTGTAAATATTGGGAATGGAAAATTTGTCATCTTTTGTTTGAGTGTTTATTTTCCTAAAATCGATTACTAATCGCGTTTTTCGCTTATCAGAAGCGTCTAGTTTCTTTGGAACTATCCAAATGGGAGAATTCCATGGGGAATGAGACGGCTGTATAAGTTTTTCTTGTAACATTTTTTGAATATGCTCTTCGATATCACTTTCATAAATTTGTGGAAGTCTGTAATTTTTTGTATAAATAGAGGTTTCATTATTAAGGATTATTTTGTGTTCGCATAATTTTGTAGAGGACAATTGTTCATTTGGTTTGTTTAGAGCGGATTTGAATGTTATTATTTTGTTTGTAAGTTTTGAAGATGTTTTGTAATTTACTCTCTCTTCCTTGTATATTAACAGAATTTATTACAAAATCTATTTGGATATTTAATTTCTTAAACGCTTCAATACCTAATAATAAATTATATTCTTTGTGGAATTTGTAAACATAGCACTTTAATGGGATCTTATTTATTTTCAAAATTACATAATGTGAAATAGTTGATTTACCGTTTTCTGTTGTGAAAGTACATTTTTCTTCATAAGTTTTAATTTTTTTGAAATTAAAGAATCGTTTTCATTTTCCTCGTCATTTTCTACGTATTCGTATTCGTCAGTAGTCTGTTCCAATTGTTCTTCAGAACTTTCGTTAAGATTATAATTTTGTTGGATTGTCTGCGTTGACATAGGTGTGGTAAGTCTTGTTTGCTGTGTCATTGGTTTAGGTTGGAATGTTCGTTTTGTTTCGTAAATTTTTTTTAAATTTTGCCGAGGAGCAAACGTATTTGTTGTGATTGACTATTGTTAATTTGAATTGATTTGGAGGGAAATTGTTGGCCAGGGATTTTTTTTGGTGGTATATTGAAACTAAAATTTTGCTTATCCTTTAAAATTGGTGATTGGTGTAAGTTCTGGTGTGAGTAATTAAATTCATTTCTCAATAAACATTCACACTCTTCTAATGTGCTAGGTTGTTTAACAATAAATGATCCTCTTACTGATTGTATTTTTGTATTTGTGTGCATACGAGGGTTTAAGCGTTTTTTCGCTTTTTGTCAACGCGACCTAGAAGATCTATTGTGACACAGCCCTTACTTAGTTTTCCGGAAGTAGATCCAGATTTTTGATGAAGCCGATTATGGCTCCAGGAGTCAAGTTCTTGATCTCATCTGCCGTAAGATACCTCTTACCTAGTTGATTGAGTCTCTGCGCAGTTACGGCTGGGCATTCACACAGTATGTGTTCCGACGATTCTTCGTCCTCTTCACAGAGGCGACAGGTTTCATTTTCAGCTATACCAATTTTATGCAAATGGTACTTTAAAGGACAGTGGCCAGTGAGAATTCCTGTCATTGTGTTAAGATCCTTTTTGCTGAGAGCTAGTAACTCTTTGGCGTTTGTCGAAGCTGGGGAAATGAATTTCCGAGCTTGATTGAGGCCTGGAATATTTTTCCAATATGTGGAAGACCACATGAAGGTTCCGGCCCGTGGTATGAAAGTTTAGCCCCTTTTTTTGCAAGTTCATCAGGTTTCTCGTTTTCTAGGATTCCCTCGTGCCCTGGTACCCACTATAGGGTGACGTGGTTTGCTTCGGATAGCAATTGGAGGGTTTCCCTGCAGTTCCAGGCTAGCTTTGATTTACAAGTGGAGGCATTCAATGTCTTTAAAGCTGCCTGGCTGACATTATATTTATTAATGCTCCTTTTAGACCTTTATCTAGATTTATGTGAGCACAGAGATTTATTGCATAAATTTCAGCCTGAAAAATTGTGGAGCAGGTGCCTATGGATTCCTTAATTCGGCAATCTGGGCCAAGCACACCTACTCCAGTTCCTCCTGTGTCCAATTTTGAACCATCAGTGACCCAGGACAGAGAATCCCTTACAACAGGACTTTCCGTTGTCCATTCAAGGCGATTACCAATAACAACGTTATACAATACTTCTGGTCAAAATTGTATTTTGTTGTCATCTTATCACAGACAGAGAAGGCCAGTTTATCTGGTTGTACTTCCCTTAGAATTTCCAAGTGGCCTACGAAATCTCCGGGCATTATTATTGAGCCTATTCAGGAGGTCATCAATGACAATACACCAGAGCAGAGGTGATAGAACCCCACCTTGTGGGCATCCTCTATTGGTTTTTATCATTACTGATTCTCCTTCTATCGAGGCTGTAATCGATCGACTTTGCAGCATGGCTTTTATCCATTCCACTACAGCTGGGTCGAAACCTTTTGACCTAGCAGCTCTTTCAATGTACTTATAGGAGGTGTTATCAAAGGCACCCTCAATATCTATAAATATTCCCAGAGCTATTTCCTTTGCCATAAAGGTTTCCTCTTACTGATAAAGGTAGCAATGTTATAAAATATAAAACTACTAATTTTTGATTTTTGTTTATTATTGCATTTTTCTGTAATTGGTATATTCTTTTAATAAAATTTTTGATTTGTATTGCAAAAATTTTTGAGAGATGCTTTCTAGAGTTTTGTCTGTGCTAGTTTTATTTTTTATTTATAAAATTTCTAATAATATTGTTTCGGCTGTACTTTTATCGCAGAAATTTGTTGTAAGGTAAATTCCAATCTTTAAATTTATTTTCTGATAATGATTCAGCAGCTTTGTGTGTGAGTTTAGTTTTTATTAGTCCGAAGAGGTATGTCTTCTGAATGGGTGTTAATACAATATTGATTAATGTTTTTTGTACATCGTCTATGGCACTGATAAATTTATTGAGTATTTTAATATTTCCATTACATGAAAGAATGATTTTAGAAAGATTTTGCAATTCTGTAAGTGTTGTGGTCATGATTGAGTTGTTTGAGATATTTAATATATTTAATCTACTAGGTTTTAGAATTAAGTTTTTAATAGAATTGTTTAAGCGATAGTATTGTCTGTTTCAATGTCGGAATCAAATTCTGAGCTATTATAGCCAGACATAGGTTAATTTATTTTGTTTGAGATTATAATGATCTCTCAATACTTTTGTTTTTAATAATAGTTTTATAGTTTAAAAAATTTACTTACAAAGTTATTGTAAATAATAAGATGAGTGTTTGATGCTTTACGGACATCACCGGGTCGCTGACTCCTCGTGGATCTGAAGACGTGATTGGAACTGGAACGGCAGCAAATCTCTGGCGACGTGGACCAAGGGTAGAACAGCAGGTACTCTGGTGATGAGGACGTGATCTCCTTTGGAACAGCAAGTTGCCAGTCTCGATTTGGTGGGTTAAAGATGGGTCGTGGTTAGGTTTTGGTGGGTCGTGGTTAGACCTTGGTGGGCTTATAAAGCCGTGTAGAAAATTAGGATTAACGTCGTAAAACTTTTGAAAAATTAACACAAATGTATTGATTGATTTTACAATTGTGCCGACGTACCCTACCTACTGCGCCAATTAAATATTTTGATTTAAAATATTTGAAAAAAATATTTTATTTTATTTAATGCAGTTACAATGTTGATACAAGAGAATTCAGAAAAGGAATGAACAACTTATCTTAGTAACAGGGGTTTATATTACATTTCTAGACAAGTGGAAAAGTACAGCTAAAAATGCTGACAATTATAATTATTGTAAAATACAACAATACATAATTTATATATCTATATCTATATATATATATATATATATATATATATATATATATATATATATATTAAATAATTAAGAGCATCGCCGAATTTTTACCTCGGGGTAGCAGGTTAAAGCATTTATTTAATCATTTTAATTTTTTTACCACACGGTGTGGTTTAATGAGGATTGCGATCCTTTTGGGGTCTCATATTTTTACTGTGCATAGTTTTTGTGTAAAAAAATTAAAACTGAGCCAAAGTGGTACCTTGAAACAATGGATCCCAGAGCCCGTGTCTACATTTAAGAAGAATCACACAGTCATCCGTCACTTTAATAATTAGTCTATGAGTTTTAAACGATTGTATCTTCGTATTGAATATTGATATCAAATATTTGAAAATAATATCTTGAATAATAGTCCTGAGCAAAGGTTTTACCAATATTTTAAGTATGTAACACAACACATTTAATAATTTTAAATTAAATTTAAATTTAAGTCAATGTTGCGAAATGCGTGATGAAATAACTAAACAAAAAACAAATATTCCTAAATTAATTTCACAGAAGACAGTATTTGTTTTATTAGGATTGTCAATAAAAATTTATAAATTTTCAGTGTAATGAATAATAGTCTTAAGCAAAGGTTTTACAAACACTTCAACTTTATTGACAGTTTAAATTACATAAGTCAATATCAGTCTGAATTCTGCCATTACAGGTAAATTTGAAATATTCTGAGATGGAATTTTAAATAAATGATAGAAATTAATTGGATAAATATCATTATAACAAGTTTTATTTATTTTATTTTTTTAATTTACAACTATCCTAACAGGACAAGCCCAATAGAGGATAGCAATAGGAACATTAGCACATAGCAAATATACAAAAAAATATTAAACTGACAGAGAAAAGATAAAGAATAGAAAAACAATTAAGTCTTGTTGAGTAATTTTAAAAGTGACTTAAAATTCAAGAAGAAAATATCTATGCCAGAAAATTTAGTATTATATAAGGCACACATGCGATATAAAGGAGATGAGATGAGAAGATTGGTGCGACAGAGTGGAATATAGAAAACGAATGATGATCGAGTGGAGATAGCACGGACTTGAAAATTAAGAAAAGACAGGCAATTGGGGTCATCAATGCGATTGTTAATAAGGTTATAGAGGTGAATAATGGCGAAGTTCTCACGGCGTTGGAAGAGGCTTTTATTATTAAACATATGGCATAGATTAGGATAAGGAAGATTTCGGTTGGGGTAGATAAGATGAAGTTTGAAAAATAAATATTTGAGAAATTTTTTTTGAAGAGATTCCAGAAGATTTTGGTGTACTTCATAGATTGGGTTCCAGATAATGTTGCAATACTCTAGTTTAGAGCGGACATAGGCATAATAGAGAACTAAAATTGCTGAAATATTATGAAAATCCTTAGTGTTTCTAATCACGAAATCCAACATATGAGCTGCAGAGTTACGGATATCACGAATGTGGTCCGTGAAGGTAAGTTTAGGATCAAATTTCACACCAAGATCCATGATAGTTTTAGGGCGGGACAGAGTAACATCATTAATTGTGTATTCGAAATTAATTGGCGACATTTTCCTACAAAAGGACATAACTGAACATTTACTTAGGTTAAGATGAAGTTTATTATTAGTGCACCAAGATGATAATTTGTCCAAGTCTTGTTGAAGAAGAAGGCAATCTCTAATCGTCGAGATGGAATGGAAAATTTTGAGATCATCCGCAAAGAGTAATTTAAGACAATGTAAGGAATTTGAGATGTCATTTATGAAAAGGAGGAAAAGTAAAGGATCGAGATGTGAGCCTTGGGGAACGCCAGAGGTGGCAAAATAACTGAGAGAGTTGGAACTATGAAAGTTGACAAATAACTCACGTCCATGAAGGTAGGAAGATATTAGTTTAATTAAGGAGAAGGAAAAAGATTCAAGTTTACTGGTTAAGATGTTGTGATCCAGTCTGTCAAAGGCTTTAGAGAAGTCGGTGTATATACAATCTACTTGACCACAGGAATCAAGAATGGAGGAAACTTTCTGCGTGAAAAATATCAGATTAGTAATTGTGGAACGCTTACCAATGAATCCATGTTGACAAGGCGAGATGAGATGTCTTACTGCGGGATAAATATTGTTATATATCACCTTCTCAAAAACTTTGCTAAAACTGGACAGTATGGCTATAGGACGGTAATTACATACTGCCGAAGCGTCACCAGATTTAAGGATGGGAGTTATATGAGTCATTTTCCAGATATTGGGGAAAGTATTCGTTTTGAGAGATAGGTTGAAGATGAAGTAAAGAGCTTTGGAAAGAGGATGAGCACAGTCTTTGATCAACAGGCTGGGAATGAGGTCAGGGCCACAAGAGAGAGAAGATTTAAGAGACTTAATGGACGATTCAATTTCACGAATGCTTATATGATCAAGACAGATGGGAGGGTATGACAGAATTGAGGATGAAAATGAAGTTGAAGAAGTAGTAGTAGGGGAAGAGGAAAGAAGATAAGTAGATTGAAAAAAGGAAGCGAAAGCATTAGATATATCATTAGGTTTAGATGAAATGGTGTTGTTATAGACGAAAGAGTTAGAGTAGTTAGATATTTTTTTCTTAGAGTTGACATAATTCCAAAATTTTTTAGGATCCGACTTAATTGCGTTTTCACTGGATTTCACATAGTCATCGTATGATTTTTTTATGAGAGATTTGACTTCAGATCTTAATAATTTAAATTTAGTAATATACGACTGATTATGTGGAAACCATGTGGATTCAATAACTTTCTGGCGCGAATCTTAGCCTTGAGTTTCCGAATAATAGTCTTATTAAACCAGGGTGGGTAGTTGCTACCATTGGTAATTTTAGTGGGAACACATAAGTCTATAAAAGAATATAATTTAGAATACAAAAACTCACAGGCAAGATTAACGTCAGAAAATTCCTCAAGACAATTCCAATTATAATTACCAATAAGTTCATACAGTTTCACAAAATTTGCTTTTTTAAAATCATATTTAACAGATGGCAAAGTCATAGGATTCGGGTAATGTGCAAAGTTGAGATCTAGAGTGATAGTAAGTGCAGGGTGATGAAGGGGATAGTCTATATCAAACACCAGATCAGTAGCCCGTGAGACATTACACTGACTGTTACAAATAACTAAATCTAATAACCTATTATTAGCGTTTCTTACATTGTTGATCTGACTTGCATTAAAAAATTCAAGTAACAAATTTAGTTCATTAACTTTGGGAGAATCTGAATTTAATGTTAATTCAGGGATATTAAAATGACCACAAATTAAGAAATTGCTGTTATTTAAGAATGGGAGATGTTCAAAAAAATCGTTCACCGCAATATATAAACTCACAGGTGAAGCTGGTGGCATATATACAGTAAATACATAAAGATTAGAATTAACAGTTGGTATTTTTGCACAGACAATGTCAACGTTAACGGGTAAAATGTCAGTATAATCAGTGAGATCAACTGAAGAGGATGAAAGATGATTTTTGATCAGTAAAAGAACACCTCCTCCCCTAGTAAGACGGCATGCAGTGAAATCTCGGTCGCACCTGTACACACTGAACGAGTCTGAACCAAGTTCGGCGTTGTAAACACTGCCGGTGAGCCATGTTTCAGTGAGTGCGATGACATCGTAGTCGATTGATGAATGAGAGGACTGCAGATGACCCAGTTTGGAGTTGAGACCTTGGATATTCTGGTAGAAAATGGTAAGTCGGCGCTGGGGGTTTTGGGAACCTGAAGTGACAATATAACATATCCTTTTATACGCAAGCAGAAAAAAACATGATATTACAAATTTTTTCAAGAATAACGCATTTGACATTTCATTTAAAGACATGACAGTTAGCTGCGTGAAAAATACCATGTCTTCTAAAATATATCGTGTTATATTGTGCGATATTTGGTTGAAAGCAACATTTCATCTAAGGTACGATATTAATATTTATATATAAAAGGTTCATTTTATTAATTTGTAGCTCTGATTTTAACTTACATGTACTCAGATATACTAAAATGGAGTTTTAAATAAATTAAAACAATTTTTTGGATAAATATTGCTAAAATAAGTGAAAATATAACGTATAATTTAATATAAAACCAACAATGAATTATGTAATCAAGAAAACTGCATTACAAAACCGACTTAGATTTAGACGTTTAAAAATTGTTATTTGACTACAATTTAAACACGTCTAAAGGAAAATACATAATATACAGTATACTTATTCTATAAAAAAATACTTTTTTTTCTACTTCATACATGTTTTAGAAAATAAAATTTTTTATTACGTTAAAATACTGACAAACCTTTGCTTCATATCCATTTGGATTATTGTACAATAATTATTTTAAATTATGTACCTGGATTATAGTAAACTGTAAGTAACTGCATTTAAATATTGAAAGAAGCTTTCAGAACTCATAATTAATCAATAGACAATATTTGGGTTCAAGTTCTGTAAAATATTATTAATTACAACGTTTCGACAGCTCAGTGCTGCCTTCATCAGGTAAATAACAAAATATAAATAAGTAGTCAAGACAACACGTAACATAGGTAACAAATGAAAACATACAAATGACATTGATATAAAATTAAAAACGAATTTTAATTTAAATACAGGCTTTGAAGTAAATAAGTCATTAAAATTAATTTAAATATAGGCTTTAAACTAAATAAGTCGTGGTAACCTGTCGTCCTTTTTTAATTTTATGTCAATGTCATTTGTATGTTTTTTTAATGTACGTTTTAAATAAGAAAAGAAATTGTTCAAGTGAGAATCAATAGCCTGACGTAATTATTGGTAATTTTCATATTGAGAAAAAAACTACGCACTCAAAAAATTGTAAGTTTTTATATAAATCCTGTAAAACAAATATAACACAATGCCAAGTAAGAATCAAATTAGACGTCTTAAGGATAAACAAAAATACGAACAAAAGAAAAGTAATAATGCGGAAAGTAATAAATTAAAAACTAATAACTTAAATAGTCAGATCAAGTCAGGCAATACAAAAATAGTAGACAATAAAAATATTAAAGCAATAACAAATAGTAGAACGGGTAATTTAAATGCAAGTAGCATTCAAGTACAACTAATAGAGCGTGATTTTAATACAGTACTAAATCCTACAGGATACTTAGAAGACGTACATATTGACTTTTTCTTTTCATTAGTAGGTTCTGTAACTGAGTTCGACCTTCAGCCAACAGTGTATGTAGATGCTCCAATGAAAAAGTAGAACAAAATACTAAATGACTAAAAAAATTTAAATTTAATTTTAAAGAATATATTAGTAAAGAAACGGTTACCAACAAAAAAATAATCGCTTACAAATACTTAAAACAAATTTTAATAATCACGTGCAGTATGAAACTGTTGAACAAAAAGAGAATAGATTAGCAAGACTGAAAGAGAATTTTCAAAATTATTTACAAAATGAAACATTAGATAAAAGAACTAATAGGTTGCAAAAATTAAAATTTAATTTTAAAGAATACATTAAAAATGAAACTCCCGAGCAAAAACAAAAACGTTTTGAAAAATATAGAGATCATTTTGATAATTTAATAAAAACGGAAACAGTGAAACAGAAACAAGAACGATTAATGAAAAATAATATAAATAACAAAAATAAAATAAAAACACGTAAAAACAAGGTTGCCAATGATAATTATATATTAGCTAGAAAAGGATTAGGAATTCAAATTGAGCCCCACTTCTTGGGGGTCAATGAATGTTTTATGTTCATATTGTTCATCTGTTAATTTATCATATGAGAAACCGTCAGACGGAAAATTTACATACTGCTGTCGAAAAGGAAAATTAAACGCAGATCAATTAAATGAGTTCCCTGAATATATTAAAAATCTAATGTTAGGTAAAGATTCAGACAGTAAAAACTTTAGAGAAAATATTAGACAATACAATAGCGCGTTAGCTTTCGCATCGTTTGGAGCTAAAATTTCTACGCCTCCAGGCAAAGGGCCCTACTGTTTCCGTATCTATGGCCAAATTTACCACGATTCTGCCAGCTCAATGTACCCTAAACGAAATGAAACAGAAAAATATGCCCAATTATACATAATTAATTAAAATGAACCATTAAAGAAACGATTGAACGTAGAGTATAATAAAAATTGTAAGCCAAATATCATGGGTCATTTATGTAGATGTAATACTTAGAGAGGTTAATCCGTATTGTCAGGCATATATGATGTTGAAAGAAGTAGCGCAGAGGGAAATAGCCAAAGCTAACCAAACAAACCAGTCAGTACCGGAAATAAATTTGTGGATTGTGAATGATAGAAAAAAAGATAAACATAGGTACAATATTCTCACATGTAATGAGGTGGCAGTTGTTTTTACATCCAACGACGGTGAGCCACCAATAGATAGAGATATTTGTGTACATCCGAAAGCTGGCGGTTTAGTTAGAATAAATCAGTTTAGTGAAAACATTAATAATTTGGCAGACAATGAAGGTGGAAAAGCAGGCACCATGATTATTTTACCGTCAACATTTCAAGGTGGTAGTCGGTTCATGCTAAAAATTTATCAAAATGCCATGTCCATTGTTAGAGAATTTGGCCGACCTGATCTTATTTATAACAGTAACATGTAATCCGAAATGGCCAGAAATTGTACAACAGTTGCGAGAGGGTCAAACCTTAGCTGACCGTCCAGACGTAACGGCTAAAGTTTTTAATGAAAAAATAAAAAGTATGACGCATTTTTACATAAGGAAATTTTTGGGAAAGTTGCATCATTTATATTTGTAATTGAATTTCAAAAACGCGGTCTGCGTCACATGCATTTATTATTAACTTTAGATAGTGCAAATAAAATTCGAAACAAATATGACATTGACGAAATAGTTAGTGCAGCAATTCCTGACGAGGACGCGGAACCAGAATTGTACCAATTAGTTCGTTCACATATGATTCACGGTCCGTGCGATATTCTAAATAAAAATTCGCCGTGTATGAACAAAAATAAATGTTCAAAAGATTTTAGAAATGAAACACATGAAAATATTAACGGTTACCCCCTGTATAAACGGTCAAATAATAATGCGAAAATGTACATTCTCTGGAAAAATGGTTTAGTTAAATAAACGTAGACAATAGGTGGATAGTTCCGTACAATCCGTATTTATTAAAAAAATATAGGACCCACATAAATGTTGAAATATGCGCATCAGTAAAGATTATAAAATATATTTGTAATTATTTGTGTAATAATTGCGTAACCGTCTAATTAGGACAACTTGATAAAAATAAAGTTGTACAGTGGGATGAAATAAACGGTTATGTAGATGCTAGGTATGTATCAGCCCCAGAATTTTGTTAGAGGCTATTAGAATATCCGTTGCAAGACAAGAAAAATTTAAACATTATTTAATGGAAGATTATTTACTGCACAATTCTGAAAAAGTTGCACAAAGTAAATGTTTATTAAAAATACAGGATATACTCGATATACATACATTAACCTTAAGAGATTTTGGTTTGCCCCAACCAGAAAATATTGATGATTTAGAAAACGAAACTAATTCTTTTGATGTAGCAGCCGAAAAATTAGAGGGAGAACAAAATGTAGCTTTATTTAACAGAGACCAAACAGAAATTTTAAATAACATATTAAATGCCGTAAATGATAATAATTGCTCAAGTAGATATTTCTTTGTTGACGGTCCCGGGGAAACAGGGAAAACATTTCTGTATAATACAGTATCAGTATTTTGAGGGGCCAAAATCAGAAAGTTATAGCTGTAGTTTGGATGGGAATAGCAGCTACTCTATTAAAAGGTGGGCAAACTGTACACTCAATATTCAAGTTACCAGTGCCTGTTAATGACGGATGTGTATGTAGAGTGAAATCAAATAGCAATGCGGGTAAATTAATAAAAGAAGCAAGTGTAATAATCTGTGATGAGGTAACTATGATACCTAAAGACGCGCTCGATGCAATAAATTTATTATTACAAGATTTGATCGATAATAAAATACCATTTTGCGGAAAAGTTGTAGTTTTAGGCGGCGATTTTAGACAATGCTTGCCAATAGTCAATTATACAAACCATCGAACTGTAATAATTGAAACATCTGTTGAAAAAGTCATTTATGGCCATTGTTTAAGAAATTTTCATTAAAACAAAACATGCGTGTAAATAAAGACAAAAACGAATTTTCAGAATATTTATTGAAAATAGGAAACGGTGAAAATGAAATTGTTAAAATTCCTGCACATTGCGTTTCCGAAACATGTCTATCAAATGAAATATTCGGTGAAGATGACATACAACCTGATGATATTTATAAATTTACAGGTAGAGCCATTTTAGCACCAAAAAATGATGACACAATGATAATTAATGAAAACGTATTAAATAAAGTTGTAGGGTCATCTAGAATATATTTAAGTACTGATTCTTGTGAATGTGATGAGACAAATAAAAATAATTACCCCACCGAATTATTGAATGGCATATAACACCAACCGGAATGCCTCCTTACAAATTAACACTAAAAATTGGAGCAATAGTAATGTTATTAAGAAATATTAATCCAAAGCGTGGTCTGTGTAATGGTACAAGGTTCATAATAAAAAACAAGAAAACTAATTATATAGATTTAGAAGTATTAACAGGTCAGAGTCCAGGTAGCCGGCTCTATTTACCACGTTTTGATTTAACTACAGAAACAGATTTACTAATCATCTTGAAACGAAGGCAATTCCCAATAAGATTAGCTTTTTTTAATTCTCAATGACAATAAATAAATCCCAAGGCCAAACATGTAATTATGTAGGAATAAATTTAGAAAATCCAGTCTTTTCACATGGCCAATTGTATGTGGCAATGTCAAGAGTAAGAAGTTCAAACAATTTAAAGATAAAATTGCCAGATTCAAATATTATTAAAAATTCAAATCAAGCAATCACAACGAATGTAATGTTTAAAGAAATTTTAAATTAAACAAGTTTAAATCATTTAAAACAAGTGACAAATTTTATATATAAATATGAAAGAAATATTTATAATATCTAAATTGTATTAAAATTAATTTAAAAACTACCGAGCAAAATATTTAATGTTAAAAGTAAAAGATATTAAAATCATGTTAAAAAATACAACATATGTCCAATTACATTTTAATCAGTAAACTAACTATATAACAAAAAAATTACATATGAATTACAAGTTTATAAAAATTAAATCATATTTTAAAAATCAAATATGAGAAAGCAATAAAGATCAATTTAAAGTATAAAATATAAGTATGTAGATATATTCATAATAAATTTGAAACGTAAATTAAAAATATGTAATAATATAAAATGGAGTAATATGAATTAAATATATAAATTAAAAATGTTTAATTAAACAAGTAGAAATCAATGAATACAATTGACAAATTTTAAATGACTTTGAACGAAATAGCAATAATAAGTAAATTGTATTATAATTAAATGAAAAACTATTAAGCTAAATATACAATTTTAAATGTAAATACAATACATTTTAATCAGTAAACTAATTATATAATAATATTCCTCAAGATATTTTAGATCAAGCGGAAGAGGTAAAGATGAATTTATTGCCGCGGAAATCGAAGATTCAATATGAAAGGGAATACGGATTGTTCAATACGTGGAAAACCAACTAAGCTTGTGAAAATTGTAAATGAAGATGTCCTTTTAGCCTATTTTTCAGAGAAGGTAATTTGTAAAAATGTAGGTATTTGTGTAGTATTAATTTAATACATTATTTTGTCTTTAGTCCAAAGGAATGAAATATTCATCGTTGTGGTCTAAGTTTTCCATATTGAAATCAACAGCAAAAGAAGATGTCGATATTGAAAAATATTATAAATTGAAGGCATTTTTAAAACAACAGTCAGTTGGATATGAATCGAAAAAATCATTGATATTGACACGGGAAAAGATAAATAAATTAATGGCGGAGGCTCCAGATGAAACATATCTTCTTATGAAGGTATTTTTATAACACTTTAAATATCATACAAACCTAATTTTCTAATTCTTCTTTAGATTGTTATTTTATTTGGGATTTGTAGAGCCTGTAGGCGAGAGGAATTGTACAATATATCCGTACAGGATATTCAAGATAAAGATGATGTTCTTATCATAATAATTCCTGACAAAAAAAAAAACAAATCGAAAGAGAGTATTCACAGTAACTGATAAAATGGATGGTACAAATCCTCTTGAATTGTATAGAAAATACAGAGCATTGCGCCCAGGACACATTAATCACGACAAATTATTCATATATTATAAATCGAATAAATGTAGTATCCAGCGTGTCGGACTGCATACCTTGGCGAAAGTACCTTCCGAGATAGCCAAATATTTAAAGTTGCCGAACGCAGAACTGTACATAGGGCACTGTTTTCGACGCAGTTCGGCTAATTTGTTAGCGAACGCAGGTGCGGATTTAACCAGTATCAAAAGACATGGGGGTTGGTAGAGTTCCACTGTGGCCGAAGGTTATTTGGACGACTCACTCGAAAATAAGAAAAAATGTGCAATATTGATGCTAAATTCCGAACAGAAAGTAGTTGTTGAACCATACCAGGCATCATCAACCGAAATTTTGACCAGTGTTAGGAATTCGATGTCTGTTCCCAATGAATTTTCTTCTGGAAAGCAACTCGACCTGCACCCCTCTATTTCGTATGCAGGAGTAGTTTTTAAAGAACCGACAGCTTGCACATTCAATATATATGTAAATAAACCTACATTCTAATAAACTAAATGTAAATAAATCAATAGCTATTAATAAACAATTTTGATTTTGAGGATAAAATTTTAAAGTCCTAGGACTTTAAAATAATATTTTAAAGTTCTAGGACTTTAAAGTTTCACTTTATGTTCTATACATCGTTCGAAAAACGTTGCTTTAGAAACCAGTATGACATAAAAATTGTAATGGCATTTAAATTATACCGCTGTCAATAATATTCAATTAATATCATCTAAAAATGAAGACGTTATACGAAAACTATCTAATACCAGGCTTAAGTTCAAACATGTTGCGTCTCTATATAAAATTAAAAATGTGACGTTAAACAAAAGTATATAATAAATCGCAACATGTGAGTAAGCCAGTCTATCATCTCAAATCTCATGCAAGAGAATACATATGTTTTCGGCTTTAAATAATAATAAATAAACCCGAAAAGTATGGTAAAAATCTTAAATACCATTGCTGGGCTTTAAAATATTATATTTAAGCCATTGTCACTGTTGTATGAATTTGAGAAAAAAAGTTTTGATTTTTATTAAAATGTACATATATTACATAATTCATAATTACCTACTTTGATGATACATTGGCATGGCAATGGCTTGAATATATTTTAATGCCCAATACCAGTGGTATTTGGGATACTTGCTGTACTTTGCTTTAATATTATAGCCCGTGGTTAATAAAATAATGTAGCGTTCGTGAAATGTGCTGGTAAGAATGCGAGTGCACGCCACTGGTAACGACGACAAGGGGTGGTGTGCGCATGAAGAGTGGGGGAGAGAACAGGAAAGGGCGAGCGACAGTGTTCGGCGGGAACTGGTCGTGTGATGCATGTGTGATATTTTGTTTTGTAAAGTAGAGGTTAGAGTCACTGTGAGTGTTTATAAAATTGTTACATGATTGTATCTTCTGTTGAATATATATACACGTAATAAAATATATGGTTTTAGAGTTATTTTGATCCACGTTATATTGGTGGCAGCGGTGGGATTTGTTGTTGTTGTTTTATCTAACGAGTATAGTGGGTGAACTTTGAACTATGGCTGACATTCAGTGCCCGCGATGTAAGTCAGGTGACTTCGGAGAGTGGCTGGAGACTTTTGAGGCATTTGCGGAGCTCAAGGCCTGGAATGATGAACGGAAACTCATTGTTTTGCCTCTATTTTTAGAGGGTGCGTCTAAACAAGCGTATTAGAGCTTGTTGGTTGCGCAACGTGCAACTTAAGCGCTAACATGTGAAGCGCTTAGAAATATATTTAAACAAGAAGAAGATGGGGCAGAAAATCATTTTCGAGCACGACGTCAAGAACCGAATGAGACAATTGCGTCGTTCGCTGCGCGAATTCGGGCACTCGGAAGCAAGGCATTCGTAGAGCATAATTATGTAACTCGAGAGAAGCTGTTATTGGGACAATTTCTAATGGGGCTGGACAGACAGGTAGCGGAAGAAACTATCCGAAAGAATCCGACAACACTTGCAGAAGCTGTGATTGCGGCGCAAACCCCCTTGCGCGTAAAGAAGGCTATTGATGAGATTCGTCAAAATAAAGAAGGAAATGATGCTCTACAATCGGCCGCTGATGGGCAAGTAAATTTAATTAGTTCTACGGTTAGTAGTAGTATTGAAGAAGCCGAGTTGATGAATTAACAAACATTGTTCATAAACTTGTTGTAAAAGACTGCCACAATAATTATGAAGAGGGTGAAAACCAAAAGCGACGTTTTGAGCGAGTACGGTTTCGTTCACCGTTATATTCGCTAACGCAGTCACCAACACGTGCAGCGCTACGTTCAACACCGCGTTCCGTGATGCGCTCTCCTACCCATCACATCCAAATTTACAGCCTCCATTGTCGTATGAGGAACAACGTGGCAGCTGGCGCCAAAGTAGGAACTCTCGGGACACAGGAGAGACTGTCCGAGTAGATTTTCACGGTCAACTCGGTTCAACGAAGACCAATCGGGAAACTAAATCAGGTGTTACAACGCCCCGTGCAGACACCTGTCGTTACATCGGGGCAACTTAACGAAGATGAAAACATAGTAAGAGTGCGTAGTACTGTGAATGAGTTGTCAATGATAATCTTAGTAGACACGGGTGCGTCGAGGTGCTTCATGCGCAAAGACTTGTGGGACAGAGTTGGAAATGGACGAATACAGCCCTGTAGTGTAAAAATTATACAAGCTAATACTGACCCATTGACAGTAATTGGACTTGGAAATGTGGTAGTGAGAATAAAAGACTGTGGCACACACTGAAGTTACAATTTGTGAAAATTTGGCAGAGCCGTTTGTAATTGGCTGTAATTTTATTCGAAAACATAAATGTGTTGTGGATTTCACTCGAAACTGTATTTATATAAACGGAGACTGTGTCGAGGATTGTTCTGTACTGCCTGCGGTGGCCAGTTTGTGTGAAACGGTAGTGATTCCGGGTCGTGCGGAACTTATCTGTCTGATGGAAGTGTCGGGCGAAGCATATGATGTGCCAAGACTTATTGAACCGTCGTCTAAGTGTATGAACAAAAGTGGTTATATTATAGGGCGATCTACAGTAAATGGAAGTAATGGAGCGATATTGTTGTGTAATCCTGGCGTAGACCCTGTGACAATAAGGAAAAATACCAGAGTGGAAACGGCGCTCGCGTGTACATTAATTGATAAACAAGAAGGGTCTGATAGTGATCTATCGGTAAATTTATTTAACTGGAAAGAAGCTACACCAAATCTCAAAGAAGACGAATTACGACGGGCAAAGCAATGTGTTGGGCAATATGTAAATGTAGTATCTAAGAATAAAATGGATAGAGGACGTACCAGTGTACTGACTCATAAAATAAACACTGGAGCTGCGCAACCTATTCGACAGGTCCCCCGTCGATTACCATTTGCCCACCGTGCAGAAGCGCAACGGGAACTAGGAAATATGTTGGAATCCGGCGTGATCGGTCCTTCACAATCGCCGTGGTGTTCCCCCGTCGTTCTCGTTAAGAAAAAGGATGGATTGGTACGGTTTATTTTGGTACTTCCGCTCTTTTATATATTTTCGCCTGGGCTTAGGCAATCTGCACGACGCGAGGGATTGCTGGCTCACTATAAAATTTAAATTCTCTCTTACCTTTTTTAATTAATGGTCTTTACCTGTACATCTAAGAATAACGCGAGCGGGCGGTCATTGTTCTTTTGACCACAGCTGTTGTGCGAGGTCTATTTTATTATTTATTGTTAAAAATTGCAAAGGGAAACCTTGAAGTACCTACAGAGGTGCCAGGTGTAAATTTGTAACTACCCTCACTTGGGGATTGATACATTAATTTCGAACCACGAAGGAAATCGTATTTTCCACGGGAACATCCCGGATCTTTAGCACACGCAGGTCAAGCAAAATACTTTGAGCCGCACAATAACTCAGGTAATTAAAATTGAGATCATTTAAATATCAATAATTTTCAAATATATAGTATTTTATGAAATTTTCTTAAATTACAACACGTGCAAATGCTTAGTGAGACAGCGTGCTACTAACCTTCTTTCAGGCTCTTTAAAATCTTTTCCTTATTTATCGTTAATATATATTCCAATCCTGATCTTGATCTGGATCCCAATATTGGTCGCCATCACGGGGAATAGGATCGTTAATAGATTTTGTGAAGGCGGGAATTAAATCCGGGAGGATAGCCATCCAGCTTCGGGAGTCGCCATCTTGTGTGACGGCAGCACGTCGTCGGACTGAACCAGATAAGCCCCAAATTCATTTATATTTTCTTTGTTTAGTTATAACTGTTTAGTATCTTTATTTCGATTCGTTTTATTATCTCAATGAGATATGGAATATTTGTAATACTTTATTAACGAGTGTAATAGCTCATGCGAGTAGTATAATCTTTCTTATTTAAATTTAGTCTCTGTATAGAGCCATTTATAGGGGGGTTAAGTGCAAGGAGCGTTAGGACTCTTTGTTATTTACTTTTTGATTATCTGCGCATGCACCGTCGCCTGATTGATCGATCAACCATCGTCGTGCCCCCTTTGTTGCGCTATTTATTAATCCATTTTGATATATTAGAGTCCTCATTCTGCCCTGTTTACTCACCCCCATTTTCGGAGGACATAGTTTATTTGTTGTATTTTATTTCTTTAGTTCTCTCGCGTGAGGTACATATATATATATATATATATATATATATATATATATATATATATATATATATTGTGACGTAAAATAGGGTATTAGCACCTACCTACGTCCACAAAAGGCGTACGGCTAGCTGAAATGTAGCGGAAGCGATAGGTCGTGGGTTGAAACAAAATTTTGTGACTAGGTGTATCCTGACTAAAACTAAATGAAAGTTCAAAGTGAAGCAAAAACTACTTTTATAGTCACAATATTTTATTTCGGGCGCCAGTCCTTTGAAAGGGGAGTATATCTGAGAAGGGCACTCAGAAGAGAAATAGAAAAGAAATAAAAATTTTGGAAATTTATTATAAATTTGAGACAGTGTGTAAAATAATAAAAAATTTAACTTACACCGCCATCAACTCTAGCTATAGACCCCCTAGCAAACTCGCTACGGAGGCGTCTCCCAGGAGGATCAGTCTGTGCTGTATCTGAGGGGCGAGGGCCTAAAGTCCGGTCGGAACCGCTTCGGTAATGGGGATCGATCTTGGTAGAACGGCAGCAAGATAGAGTAGCTGACTTGGCGAGCGCACCAATGGTCTGGTTGCACTCTGACGTCGTCTCGACGGCAGCCTGCTGTCGGTGAATAGCGGGACGAAAAAGTTCGGCTTAGTGTTCTCCAAGAAGTGATACTTTGGCGGCGAATGAATCCCTCGTGGCGGACTCTAGGTAGGGCCACAAGACAAAAAGAGACTTCACTCCTGGAAGATAACCTCCGAAATGTGGCTTACTATACTAAGCACCTGAAAAATCTAAAGCCAGTACAAAAGTTCTATCTAAGGAGGTACAAAATTGGCCTGAAGGGCTGGTTGCTATACAGATGTTTTCCCTAAGGGCGTTGGAGTGTTACACTAAAAATTTGTTGACACTGTGTGCTCAAAAAATATACAAAGCTGTAAAATTTTAGGTTAGAGGATAGAAGTGTAGTGTTTGGTCTAGACAGGAAAGGAAAAGGAAAGAAGGGCAAAGTAAATACCGGTACCTGAAAATTGTTTGAGAGCAAAAAAAAAAATCCCAATAAAAATTCATAAAACCCGAATTTCTACTCTCAAAAATTTAAGCTTGAAACCCAACCAAAAAATCCGAGTAACTAATAACTTCCTAAACAATAACCCAAAAATAGTTACGGCGAAAAAAATATAAAAAACAAAAAATTACTCGGATATTTCGTCCAGTAAATCGGAAGCTAGTCCAAGCTGTCGGTCGGTAAAACTACAAATAGTCCGCGTCATTCAATCACCATTCACCCAATCATACGGGAAAAAGGATCATGAGTAGAGGAGAATTATGCAGAATTACAAAAAGTAGGGAAACTGGCAAAATTGTTTAAGAGCTCGCTAGCTCTTGGTTATCGGAGTTTAGTAGACTCGGTAAAGGAATAAAAAAATTTACGCTGAACTACGAATAAATGGTAAGAAGCAAAATGTAGGAGCACTATCGGCTCCGGGGATGTGGAAACTGTTTGGTAGTAGTTTCGGAAAAATTTTAAACAGAACTACTTATAATAAAGGCATAACAAATTTGAAAGAGCAAATAAAACTCTGGGATCTGGAGACATACGGTTATTAGTCTCGGGAAAAATTTACACTGAACTCCAAAAATTTTATAAAATTTTGAAAGCAAAAATCGAAAGTTAATAAAAGTTTAGTGAACTAGCCACATGAGTGGGCAGCTCGTCTAGGACACGAAAAGAATAAAAGAATAACAAAATTATTTTAGCCAAAAGATAACGAATAGCATATTTCAAAGAAACTAAATCAAATAAACACTGAGACTACTTAATTGTACGTGAGCGACTTAATTGTTCGGCACATGGCGAAGGCGCACAAAATTTGAAAACTTAGCCTCGCCAAATACAAAAACAATAAAAAATATAACAATGAAATCGCTCACCCAACTAGGAAGTAGCCCTCCGGAATCCTGGACTGGGATTACTATTGAAAATTTTTAACAAAATTTTGACTAAGGTCTTAGGCGAACTGTCTCGCTTCACGGCTAGGGTCGAAGCGAACAATTATTCAGCGCGTCACGTTTTCTACGCGTCAGCCTAGGGAATTTTTAGTCTTAAAACCTAATCGCGAAGTTATAACAAAATAAATAATAAAATTTTTAAATAAATTGTTTTAAGACTTTTAAACACTTGACTGTAAAAGAAGTGTCTAAATAAATAATATTAATATTTATTTTAAATAGATAAGAGTCAAGAAGACAAGGTGACTTACGCTTGACAGAGCGCGTAGGCGTGGCTTAGAAATCAGTGGCGGCGGACAATATTAAAGGACATATGGCCAACTGGCCATAGTTTAATAAAAATTCGTGTGGCAAATAACGAATTGTCAAACTGTCCCCTCCGAACTAAAAAAAAAAATGCATAGTAAATTTTTTACTCGTCGTCAAGCTCTCTATCGTCTCTTTCAGGATCTTCTGCTTCACTAGGAGCCGGTTTTAAATCTGAGATATGCCAAACTTCCAAGTCATGTCCCATCATATCTCGTAGACGATATGAGGTTTTGGACAATTTTTTATTAACGGTACACTCAATAAAACGGGGAGCTAGTTTAGAAGAAAAACAACGAGAGCCATCTGAAAGAACATAATTTTTCTTCCAATCTGTGTCACCCACAAAAAATTCCAACTGCCGTCGGCGTAAATTATAGTATCGAGCGTTCCATTCGTGGGCGGCATGAATCCGGGTCTGAACTACTTTGAAAAAATCGGATAAAGAGGAAAGATGATTCGCGTAATTAATTCGACTATCCGAGCAAACATTTTCGGGAACCGGGTGATAAAAAGCGCCTGAAATAGGGACATGGCGACCAAAAGTGAGAAAAGCAGGGCTGAATCCAGTTACTTCGTGAACAGCTGTACGAATAGCTTGAGCTATCGCGGAAAGATTCTCATCCCATTTGCGATGATTCTTTTTTAAGAACGAACGAATGGCCGTTCTGACAGTACGATTGGTTCTTTCCACAAAATTAACTTGGGGATGGAATTGTACCAGACTTTCGGGATGGAATATTTTTTCATGAGTGCAGTAAATTTATCACTTGTAAATTGAGTACCATTGTCTAGAAATATTATTTGTGGAACTCCGAATAAAAGGAAAACATGATCCTCTAACAGTTGACAAATCTTCGGGGCAGTAGCCTTGCGAAGAGGAAATAAGAGAGGAAATTTAGTGAACCAATCCGAAACAGCAAAAATATATTGGTGACCATTCGACGAAGGTGGAAACGGACCCATTAAATCTATCGAGATTGCCTGCCAGGGAAATTTGATAATCTTTTCCTGTCCCATAAGGCCAGGGGGTGGTAGTTGAGGAACCTTTTGGGCTAAACAAACCTTACAATGACATACATAGTACACCACATAGGAACGCATGTTTGGCTAGAAATATAGGTCATTGATGCGCTTATAAGTTTTAAAAATTCCTAAGTGTGCAGTCGTGGGGCTATAATGATTTTCAGTAAGGACTTGTTTTCGAAAATCTCGCGGAACTACAAGTTTCCAAGGCGACAGGTTACACGGAAGGTCGTAATGGGAAGAAACCAGCTTGTACACTAAGTTATTTTCAACTTGCCAATCGGGATATGCATTCGGGTTAGTCAGAATAGAGTTGCGTAAATTCTGATACCAACGGTCTTTAGTGTCGGCCCATGAGGTAGTGTCAAGAGCGGAAATTTCAAGAGAAGCACGTGACAGTGCATCCGGCACAGCATTCAATTTACCCGGGCGATGAAGAATGACAAAATCGAATTGCTGAAGCTTAACGGCCCATCGAGCTAATTTTCCCGTAGGGTCGGTCATTCTCATCAACCATAAAAGAGAGTAATGATCTGTGACAACAGAAAAAGAAATTCCCTCAAGATAAGGTCGGAATTTTTCCATAGAATAAATTACAGCGAGGTATTCTTTTTCTGTAACCGAATAGTTACGCTCGGCTTTATTCAATGTCCGACTAATAAAGGCGATAGGATGTTCGACATCGTCGTCACCGAGTTGGGTAAGAACAGCGCCTACTCCATAATTTGAAGCGACTGTGTAAACTTTAAAAGGCTTTATAGGACGAGAGTAATTAGGACTTGCAAGAACAGGAGCTGAAGAAAGAGCTTCCTTGAGTTGGTGAAAGGATTTTTCAGCAGAAGGGCTCCACTCGATAAGGGCTTTCTTCTTTTTACCTTTGGTTAAATCATTAATAGGGGCTTCAATAGAGGCAAAGTTCGAAACAAAACGGCGATACCACCCTAATATTCCCATAAACCGTTTAACTTCCGTAACATTAGTAGGGTGAGGGAAGTCAACAATGGCACTAACCTTGTCAGGATCGGTTCTAAGGCCTTCTCGATCCACTAAAAATCCGAGGTATTTCAAAGAGGGCCGGCAAAATTCACACATCTCTGCGTTAACAGTAAGTCCAGCATTTTTCAAGCGATTAAGGACCTCATACAAAATACACAAATGCTCCTCAAAAGAAGAAGTGACAATTATACAATCGTCTAGATACACGAAGACATTTGGTTCCAGTTCAGGGCCTAAAATTTGATCCATTAAACACTGAAGAGTTTGCGGCACGTTACATAAACCGAAAGCAGTGCGAGATAACTCATAAAGACCGCGCCCAGGCACGGCGAAAGCTGTCTTTTCACATGAAGACTTTTCTAAAGGCACTTGCCAAAAGGTACTCTTGAGATCGATCGATGAAAGATATTTAGCATCCCTAAGTTTATTTAAAATTGAATCGACTCTCGGAAGGGGATAGGCGTCTTTTTTAGTGACGGAATTAAGTCGACGGCCATCGAAACAAAGCCGGAAAGCACCGGAAGACTTTTAACTAAAAGTACAGGTGAACACCAAGGGCTGGTTGATCTTAGTACTACTCCCATTTCGATCATTTTATCCAATTCTAAATTAAGATGTTCCATCATAGGAGGAGAAAGAGGATACTGCCTTTGCTTTATTGGTAGGGCATCACCAGTATCTATAATGTGCTCAACTAAGTGCGTTCTACCAAGACCCGCAGAGCGTACCTGTTCAAATTCTTCAATAATGCGTTTTAAGGCGTCGGTCTGTGAAATCGTAAGATCGTCGCAACCCGTTAAACCGGAAATAGAAGCTACTTTTCCGTTAGTATTCCAAGAATTGGAAGCAAAATTTAAAGAGATGCCAAACTGCTGACACAAATCTACCCCTAAAATTAGGGTATGTTTTAAAGACGGCACAACTACTAAAGTACTATTCATGGTAATACCATGAAGAGTTAAAGGTAAAGTAATACAGCCTAAAATGGTTTGAGACACTCCATCGGCGGTAGTAATCTCTTTGTGTGAGCCAGGGACGAGGGAGCATTTTAAAGATTTTAATAAAAACATGCCACGATGGCCAAGGACAAAGACACTTGCTCCTGAATCAACCAAAGCAGTGATGGGAGTTTTATTAATAAAAACAGTGACGTAAGGACGGTTATCATAACCCTGAGATTGAAGAATAGGGGATGCGTCTGGTTTCCGATAAAATTTAGCGACAACGTTTACCCAGTCTATCCATTCTTTTGGGTCAGCACTTGGTCGGTGCTGGTTTCGGCGGCTGACGTTTCCGAAACACGACTCGCGTTTTTTGAACACGATGGGCATTTTGAACGAACAGTATTTTTGCGCCCACAACCATAACAGAAGATCGTAAGTGGTTTGGCACACGTAGGATATAAATGTTGAGGACTACCACAATTCCAACAAATTCGTTTGCGGCTACGAGGAGTGGTAATAGAATGTACAGGCACGTGGTGCTGAATATTTCTCGAAGGTTTAGAATACGCTAAATCTGGTTCTAATAGGGCTGAACTTTTAGAGGGAGGATTGCGAAAAGCTGCAACAGTAACTTCCGTATCTTCATGTTTTTTGCAAGTAGCTACTAAATCGCTTACACTACTAACAGGGTTTAAAGAGCAGATTCGCTGATAATCCGGCTGAAGATTCCGCATTATGGTGGAAATTCGCGTTTTTTCCTCAGGGAGAACCGATAATCGTGAGAATAAATTTTCCATTTTGGCAATGAAAATTTCGGCTTTCTCGCCAGAGCCTTGAGTTCGCGATCTAATTTCTCCCTGAAGAGCAAGATCATAATTTGCAGGTAGAAAAGCGGAGCGAAGACGAGCAGTTAAGTCCGACCATGATTTAATAGAACTACGAATCTTACGGAACCAAATAAGAGCATTTCCCGTAAATAAATCAGAAGCTTGTCTAAAAAGTTGCTCTTCCGAAGCACCTCGAGCGTAAGCGCATTCTTGAAGACGCTCTAAAAATTCGTTCACACCGGACGAACCGTCGAAAGTGATATTCCATCTACTAATTTGGAAGTTTCTGTCAGGAAAGTTCGAAACGGGTAAAAGTGTACTATGCGCGTTTATGTTATGCGCGGGAGACCGAACATTAGCAGGAGGCTGAACGTTAGCAGGAGGCTGAACGTTAGCAAGAGGGATAGTTCGCCTAAGGGGAACGTCGCTGAATTGTATAGAATTTAAACGACTAGCTAAATCCCTACAGGTACTTTCTACCACAGGTGATACTACAGGAGGAGGAGCATGAGAGATTCTGCTGTCTCCAGTTGAATTTAGACTGGTAAAATTAGGCTCAGCTAAATCAAATCTTATAAGATTCTCTTCTCGACTAAGTTCAGCTGACTGTACTCTGCTAGTAAGGGTGACCTTTAAAACAGCAAGCAACTTAGTGGGGCTTGACTGAAATTGAGCTGGTAAACGTAAAACTCTTTTGCAAATGTGCAAGTCTAGCATTACATTCAACACTAAATTGCTTGAGGCCTTCCGAAGTAAAATAAGTAGAATTTGTTATCATACCTAGCATTTTTCGTAGCTTCGTGTGGCAGATGTGGTGTTCAGTGAGCGAATCTGGGAAGTAGGAAGGATTTACAAAGCTGTCATTCGTACTCTCCATTTGTAACAGTCCAAGTAAGATCGTCCTCTTGTCGTCTAAAGTACCGGTGACATCAGCATTTCGGATCTCAAGCTCATAATCGACTTCGTCCTCACGCAGCAAATGGATATCCATCGTGGAATATCGGAAAATAATTTTAAATTAACAAAAAAGAAAATAATTGCCTCAAAAAAAAGGGGTAAGGAAAAAGTAAGGTACGGCCGCGCTTCCGCCAAAAATTTTGAAATAGAATATTGAAAAAGGGCCCCACGTTGGGCGCCAATTTGTGTGACGTAAAATAGGGTATTAGAACCTACCTGCGTCCACAAAAGGCGTACGGCTAGCTGAAATGTAGCGGAAGCGATAGGTCGTGGGTTGAAACAAAATTTTGTGACTAGGTGTATCCCTACTAAAACTAAATGAAAGTTCAAAGTGAAGCAAAAACTACTTTTATAGTCACAATATTTTATTTCGGGCGCCAGTCCTTTGAAAGGGGAGTATATCTGAGAAGGGCACTCAGAAAAGAAATAAAATTTTTGGAAATTTATTATAAATTCGAGACAGTGTGTAAAATAATAAAAAATGTAACTTACACCGCCACCAACTCTAGCTATAGACCCCCTAGCAAACCCGCTACGGAGGCGTCTCCCAGGAGGATCAGTCTGTGCTGTATCTGAGGGGCGAGGGTCTAGAGTCCGGTCGGAACCGCTTCGGTAATGGGGATCGATCTTGGTAGAACGGCAGCAAGATAGAGTAGCTGACTTGGCGAGCGCACCAATGGTCTGGTTGCACTCTGACGTCGTCTCGACGGCAGCCTGCTGTCGGTGAATAGCGGGACGAAAAAGTTCGGCTTAGCGTTCTCCAAGAAGTGATACTTTGGCGGCGAATGAATCCCTCGTGGCGGACTCTAGGTAGGGCCACAAGACAAAAAGAGACTTCACTCCTGGAAGATAACCTCCGAAATGTGGCTTACTATACTAAGCACCTGAAAAATCTAAAGCCAGTACAAAAGTTCTATCTAAGGAGGTACAAAATTGGTCTGAAGGGCTGGCTGCTATACAGATGTTTTCCCTAAGGGCGTTGGAGTGTTACACTAAAAATTTGTTGACACTGTGTGCTCAAAAAATATACAAAGCTGTAAAATTTTAGGTTAGAGGATAGAAGTGTAGTGTTTTGTCTAGACAGGAAAGGAAAAGGAAAGAAGGGCAAAGTAAATACCGGTACCTGAAAATTGTTTGAGAGCAAAAAAAAAATCCCAATAAAAATTCACAAAACCCGAATTTCTACTCTCAAAAATTTAAGCTTGAAACCCAACCAAAAAATCCGAGTCCGGCTCGCGTAACTAATAACTTCCTAAACAATAACCCAAAAATAGTTACGGCGAAAAAAATATAAAAAACAAAAAATTACTCGGATATTTCGTCCAGTAAATCGGAAGCTAGTCCAAGCTGTCGGTCGGTAAAACTACAAATAGTCCGCGTCATTCAATCACCATTCACCCAATCATACGGGAAAAAGGATCATGAGTAGAGGAGAATTATGCAGAATTACAAAAAGTAGGGAAACTGGCAAAATTGTTTAAGAGCTCGCTAGCTCTTGGTTATCGGAGTTTAGTAGACTCGGTAAAGGAATAAAAAAATTTACGCTGAACTACGAATAAATGGTAAGAAGCAAAATGTAGGAGCACTATCGGCTCCGGGGATGTGGAAACTGTTTGGTAGTAGTTTCGGAAAAATTTTAAACAGAACTACTTATAATAAAGGCATAACAAATTTGAAAGAGCAAATAAAACTCTGGGATCTGGAGACATACGGTTATTAGTCTCGGGAAAAATTTACACTGAACTCCAAAAATTTTATAAAATTTTGAAAGCAAAAATCGAAAGTTAATAAAAGTTTAGTGAACTAGCCACATGAGTGGGTAGCTCGTCTAGGACACGAAAAGAATAAAAGAATAACAAAATTATTTTAGCCAAAAGATAACGAATAGCATATTTCAAAGAAACTAAATCAAATAAACACTGAGACTACTTAATTGTACGTGAGCGACTTAATTGTTCGGCACATGGCGAAGGCGCACAAAATTTGAAAACTTAGCCTCGCCAAATACAAAAACAATAAAAAATATAACAATGAAATCGCTCACCCAACTAGGAAGTAGCCCTCCGGAATCCTGGACTGGGATTACTATTGAAAATTTTTAACAAAATTTTGACTAAGGTCTTAGGCGAACTGTCTCGCTTCACGGCTAGGGTCGAAGCGAACAATTATTCAGCGCGTCACGTTTTCTACGCGTCAGCCTAGGGAATTTTTAGTCTTAAAACCTAATCGCGAAGTTATAACAAAATAAATAATAAAATTTTTAAATAAATTGTTTTAAGACTTTTAAACACTTGACTGTAAAAGAAGTGTCTAAATAAATAATATTAATATTTATTTTAAATAGATAAGAGCTCGGAGGAAATAATATATGGAGGGAGCGCACGCGTGAAACTGTGAAGCCAAGCGGGGTTTGTGTGACAGCTGTGGCAGCCATATTGCTTGGGGCATCAGTAACATTGTAGCTTATGTGAAAATTGTTTTTTGTGAGAGTTATTTAAATTGTATTTTGGTGTGACAAATTTATAATCTGTTTTTATTAAAATATACACTACAGTGTATAAATAAACTACATTTTCATCTCATAAAAATCAAGTGCCTTCAACTTATCTACAGCAGAACGTTGTTAATCAAGGTTAGAAAGATATTTTTCTAAATGAATTGCATTATTATTATAATTTGATTATTATTTTAGATCAAAATGCCTACTTGCGTTGCATTTGGGTGCAATAATCGGAGTTCTGCAAAATCGGCATTGCAGAAGTCAAAGGAACATGAAATGAAAATTACTTTTCATAGGTATGCAACAGCAACATACTACATATTTGAAATATATTGAATGGATTTAAGTTATTTTAATTTTCAGATTTCCTAGAGACCCAGATAGGCGGGCAGCATGGGTAAAAGCTGTTCGAAGAGTTGGCTGGGAACCTACAAACACAAGTGTATTATGTTCTGTGCACTTCGCTAGTGATTGTTTCGATAGAACATCATTAGCAGTTATTCGATTAAGAGAAACTGCTATTCCAACAATTTTTTCATCATTTCCGTCTTATTTACAACAGGTATTTAATATATAAAATATGAATTTACCCATTCTGTAAAATAATATATTTCTAATAATTATACATTATTTATAGAAACAGAAACGACCTCGAAAACCACCGAGTGAAAGAGTATTTTCCGGAATAACTCCAATTTCATTACAAGAAGAACCTTCAAATATTTCAGAAGAAATAAATATTCCAAGTACTTCAACAACAATTGATGAGGTGCCAGATTCAAGTAGCGGCGAAAAACTTACCATTAATAAAAGTGTGAGAAGTATGATGTCAAGAACAACATCATTTTCGCCCTTACGCAGATCACATCGTCAATTATCACCCATGAAAGCTGCTCTTCAACAAAAAATGCAAATGATGAAACTAAAATACCAACAAATAAAATTGCTCCGGCAAACTAGACGACGACAAAAGAAACGAATAGCTACATTAACCAATGTGTTGAAGACATTAAGAAATAAACAATATTTGCAAGAGGAACAGATTCAAGTTTTAAGTAATATTTCTGGTACAAATTCAGAAATTTTGAAGCGACAAATTGGTAAAAAAACTCGAATGTATAGTCCTGAACTACGAAAATTTTCCGTAACTCTCCATTATTATTCTCCAACAGCATATAATTATGTTCGGAAAATGTTCGAGTCATCTTTACCACATCCAAAGACAATTTCGAAGTGGTACAGATCTATTAATGGAGAACCAGGCTTTACAGCTGAATCTTTTCTTGCTATAAAAAATAGATGTGAATATTCAGACTATCCATTGGTATGTAGCTTATGTATAGATGAGATGGCAATACGTCGTCGTATCGAATTTGACGGACAAAAATACCATGGATATGTGGAATATGGTATTGAAAATTCCGACGATAGTTTATCTGAAGCGAAAGATGCCCTTGTTTTTATGGTTGTCTGTATTAACGATGCTTGGAAATTGCCTGTCGGTTATTTTCTTGTTGATGGGGTAAATGCTGAACAGAGGTGTAGCTTAATTCGTATGTGTTTAAGTAAATGCCATGAAGCAGGTGCACGTATAATTTCTGTTACTTTTGATGGGGCCGCTTCAAATATGTCAACGATGTACAGGCTTGGATGCAACGTAACCAGAAATCTTACTTGGTTTTCTCATCCAGACACACAAGAAAATGTATATTTCTTTCCTGATCCATGCCATATGATTAAAAATGTCAGAAATGCAATAGGAGACAAAAAAGTTTTCTATGATCAATTGGATAGAAAAATTGATTGGAATTTCATATTCAAACTTCAGGAACTTCAAGAAAAAGAAGGATTTCATTTGGCAAATAAATTAAGAAATATCCATATTCATTATAGGAAACAAATAATGAAAGTGCGCTTGGCAACTCAGCTTTTGAGTGAATCTATTGCGTGTGCATTAGAATATTGCCAGGATTATTTAAAATTACCCGAATTTCAAAACAGTGCAGGTACTATAGAATTTATTAGAGTGTTTAATAATTTATTCGACATACTTAATAGTAGAAATATAAAACAATATGGTTTAAAACGTCCTCTTTCTGATCAAAATTATCCTGAAGTATTAAAAGTTTTAGATTACAGTTATAATTACATTCAATGTTTAAAATGTCAAGATGGTTCTTCATTAATATCATCAAATAGAAAAACAGGATTTGTTGGATTTCTGATCTGCATAAATAGTTTGAAAGAATTATATTCAGATGCCATTGTGCGAAATTGTTTATTGAAATATATACCTACATACAAACTGAACCAAGACCACTTAGAAATTTTATTTTCTGTAATTAGAGCCAAAGGTGGTTGTAATAATAACCCTACATCACGACAGTTTAAAGCAGCGTATAAAAAAATATTAGTTCATACAGAACTTCAGACGACACGTACTGGAAACTGCATTCCTTTGGAAAATATAAGCATCTTACATTGCTCAAGTTCACAAAATAACACCAATGCAGTAAATATAATAAACAGGTCAAGCAGTGCTTTCCGAACATTAGAACAAGAAAACCAAGAAGAAACATACATTACAATTCCTCCAGAAACAGATCATATTTATTGTGCAGATCCTCAAAACTTAACAGAATTTTCAAATACTGTGATTACCTACATAAGTGGGTTTGTAGTTCGATATTTACAAAAAACAATTTTTTGCGATGAATGCATAAATTCACTAGAAGAAGATTTAAATAAGGATAAATATTATAATCTTATAAGTATTAAAGACAAGGGAAATCTAATATATCCTTCAAAAGATGTAACGAATGTATGCAGAACCACTGAAAAAGTTCTTAAATTAGCTTTATTAGAAAGTGGAGGAATATATCTAAAGAAAAAATTTTCAGTACTATTTTTAACTTCATCGGTTTTAAAATGTTACATGAATAATAACAACATTTTTAAAAATTTAGAATCCCATACGAATGACCATAGTTTTGGAGAAAACCATATAATTCAGTTAATAAGAGCAATTTCAGAAAAGTATTTAAAAGTTAGACTTCATTTTATATATAAAAAATATAATGATGAAACAACAAGTTACAGACAACAGTTTAACAAACTGGTACTTTTCTCTGGACATTAATATTCTACATTATTTTTACACTTGTGTAGTTCGATCAGTCATTTTTTATTTTATTTTTATAACTGTTATTTTGTATGTGTACTAATAAATAAATTTTGAATTTATTTTTATGAATCTACTTTCTAAATATAAATATGATTTATTTGCTGTAGCATAGCATGCTCTAAACCATTCATTTTTTATTGTTTATAAACTGTATTTTAATTATTATTACAAATTAAATATTACTTTCGCGTAATAAGCTTATTTACATCAAAATAACTTATTTCACCATATACTTCTGTCATATCAATGCCCCAATCAAGATGGCTGCCAGCCGAACCCCCCTTCCGTTTCATGGCTTCAACTCTCGTGCCTACAAACTAGCGCAACGCTCCCTCCATATATTCTTTCCTCCGAGGATAAGAGTCAAGAAGACAAGGTGACTTACGCTTGACAGAGCGCGTAGGCGTGGCTTAGAAATCAGTGGCGGCGGACAATATTAAAGGACATATGGCCAACTGGCCATAGTTTAATAAAAATTCGTGTGGCAATTAACGAATTATGATTGGAAATTTTTTGTAACTCTTGTATAAGTTGACTTGGGTTCATAATTGATGGGTGCATGGTTTTCTTTTACAGAATGTTATCGAGTTCTCAATGTCTTGTAAGGTGTTTAAAAGTGAACTGTAAAGAATACTTAATTGATTGTATAGGTCTTTTACGAGTAAAATTTCATTGCTTGTTGATAATTTCAGTAGTTTATTCAAGTTTTCAATTTTGGATTTTAGTACTTCTTCATTGTGTCTAATATTTTCAACTGTTTTGTTAAATTTCTTAATCATTTCGATATTAATAGAGTATTGCAATTTTAACTGATTTTGGAAGGATTGTTGATTTTCCTGGACATGCTTCAGTATTTTATTAAATCTTTTACCATCTTCTGCGTCCAAAACTCCAGTAATTTGTTTGAATATACTTCCCAATCCATCAACTAAGCCACGTTTAGATCGCACCTTTGAATAGGTTATTATGTGATTTAATTTCTCAGCGATGTTCTTTCGCACGTGCTCCAAGATTTTATCGTTATTTTCGAGGTCAATGTGGAATTTTGTTTTATTGGCAATGTTTAATTTCAATAATTTGTACTGATTGTCTAAACTTTCTAGTTCATTGAAGATTGGATTTAGGTTATAAAAGTGCACAAATGTATGTTGGGATTTTTGCAATTTGGCTGCTCCTAAATTAATCGGCTTGATTTTGAGTTAGATCTATTATTTCTGATCCATAGCAGATCCCGAACAACCTGGAATTGTTTTAAATTTGTAAGATATTTTTCTTGGTTTTTTGATATTAGACAAAGTGTATATTTTCTGCAGTATTACCGTGTCTTGTTTTAATTTTTGCGGTTTTCAAGTTAGGGTTAATTGATTTGACAGTTTCGTTTTTGTACTTATTTCTGGTTTTTTGTTGTTTTTGCCAGTTGTTAATATAAATCTGTTCAAGGATATGAGGTAGGTCTTCTCGCGAATCGTTCATTTTACTAATAACTTTGTCTTTTGTTTGTTGTAATTTTTCGTTTAAATTTTGATACAGTAATTTCATTTTGATTTTGTGATTCAAAATGTAATCGTTTAATATTTGTTTTTCTATATCCAAAGTGAATGGAGAGTCGGTTTCTAAGTGACCGGTAATTATGTCGAATGGTTTTAATTTAGTGGACGTATGAATCGTGTTATTGTATGCCAATAACGCATAATTGACTTTAGATTCGATGGGATCTTTTTTATAATTTTCTTGGTTATTAAACAGTCTTATATGCTCTATTAAGGTTGAATGGAATCTTTCAACGATACCGTTTGATTCCGGATGTTGTGAACTGATGTAATGTATTTTAATTTTGTGTACTTCCAAAAGTTCTTGCACTAAAGAGTTTTTGAATTCTAATCCGTTGTCCGAAATGATAGAATTTGGAATACCGTGGTATGTAAAGAATTTTATTAGATTGTTAACAATTTCGATACCTTGAGCTGAATTTAACTTATATGCTTGGGCGTATTTAGAGAAGGAGTCTAATATTGTTAAGAATTTTGCGCTTTCTAATGTAATACTGTCCACATGTAAAATTTCGAATGGTTTTGTGGCAGTGGGAGTTATATTAAATTTTAAATTTAACGGATTTCGGTCGTACTTTGTCACTTGGCAGATTTCACAGCGATTTATAAAGGATTGTACAGATTTTTTCTGATTAGGCCAGTAATATTTTACTTTGATTCGAGCTAAAGTGTCATCTATTCCACGGTGATTGGTTTTACTCTCGTGGTAGTTAGTAATCAGCTGGATAATTTCGTCTTCATTGACTACGTCGATTAATTTTTTAGTACACTTTATCATATTTATTTTCGAATTTTTGAATTAATTTTGTAAAACGTTAGTGAGTTTTATGTAGAGGTCGTTTTCGAAATATATGTGATATTTCACAGTGGGGGCGATGAATTCTTTTATGAAGTTTATCATTTCTTTTTCGTAATTGTTTTTTGAAAATTGTATAAAGATTTTTTGCTTTTTATCGTGAATTTTTGTTAGTTTGGGACTAGTAGGACTATGTTCTACTTCTGATATAAATATTTGGTTCTGACCGTAATTAACTGGGTAATCGACGATAGGGATGCCTATGATAGGATTTTCGTGACTAGTGTGTACCGTGACGTCACTTTCGCTGTGATTATCGTTTTCTTTGTCGCCGATTTCTACTATGAGAGATTGGCTATCGATTTCTTTTATACGGTTGTCTAGATCTTTATGGAATTGCTCAATATATTTTGTAAGATCGTCTATTTTGTTTGAGTCGTTTATGTTTAGGTCGAGGGTAGGTGATTTATGTGCATGTTTAAAAACTGTAATAAGTATATCTGTATCGTTAAAAATGAATTGTAACATATTTTTGACGACTGTCCAGTCTTGTGTGTCTAATCCGCATGCAATTTTTGGTATACTCAAATCTTTTATGTTATTTTTCAAACAAAAATTTTTAAAATTTAGAAGTGTGTAGAATAAGTCCTGTTCTGTGGGAGTATTAAAGTAACGTTCTTTAGTTATAAGGTATATAATATAACGAAATTTATCTTTTAAATAGACTAAAAAGTGAAGCTTGGGATTTTGTTTACGTAAATTCTCGACATGATTAAACTTATTTTTGAATTCTCTTGCAATACCTGCTGACATATGCAAATCTCGACTAACGCAATGTGCTAGGCTGCTTGTGCGCGGTGCGTCGAATAAATCGCCTTCTACTTCAAAAATATTATTATTGTAATTGTTATTTTGGTTATCTTTATTAATTTTAGTGTTCAAATAATTTTGATACAATGCTAAAGGATCTGTGAGGTTTTCTATAATAATTTTGTCACTTTGATTTTGGGGAATGCGGCTTAAGGCGTCGGCATATTGGTATTCAATTTGCCCTTTTTGTATATGATTTCATAATCGAATTCTTCAAGCTTCAGTCTCCATCTAATTAACTTTTGGCTGCACTGTTTTAGGGAAAATAGCCATTGCAGGGGTTTATGGTCTGTGTATATTTTAAATTTGCGGCCAAATAAGTAGGGTCGAAAATATTGAGTTGTCCATATAATGGATAACAACTCTTTTTCTATAGTAGAATAGTTGCATTCCGTGTCATTGAGTGTTCTGCTAGCGTAAGCAAGGGGCAGGTCGTTGCCTATGCTGCCTTGACATAGGACAGCACCTATCGCTAGGTCGCTGGCATCACAAGTAAGATTAATGGCCGTTTGCACCGTGTATCCTTAACTAATAAGCACAACTTAAATAGTTAAGTCGTTTGCACCAACCGTTACGTGATACTTAAATATCATTAAGTTAAACTTACATTAAGCCTCCGAAATCTGGGACTTAAGTTATACTTACTACAGTGTCACAATTTTATTATTTTTACCATGGATGACATTTTCGGGTTTGAAGACGACGAATTAGATGAAATAGAAGTTATTATCCACGGTGTTCCACGAGAAAGATATATTCGATCAGATTATTTTCATTCCTTAGATGAGGTTAATTTTTTTAAAAGATTTCGCCTTACAAAATGCTCTGTATTACAATTACTACCATTTATCGAAGATCATTTAGAATTTCCTTACAATATGTAAGTATATATGATTAGCAATGATATAATACGTATATAAATATTTTATTTCAGAAATCAATGTGTGTCACCAATGAATCAGTTGCTGATATGTCTCAGATTTTATGCAACTGCTAATCATTTAATTAGTGTAGCTGATTATGCGGGAGTACACACATCAACAGTCTCAAGAATTGTTGTTCGTGTTTCCACAGCAATTGCTTCATTGTACGGTACATATATAAAAATGCCAAGATCAAGAAATGAAATTAGAGATTGCCAAAATAAATTCTTTGAAATAGCTTCATTTCCAAGGGTTATTGGTGTGCTTGACTGTACGCACGTGAAAATACAATCACCAGGTATCATGTTTTGTTAATTTTAAAAATAAAATACATATGGTCATACATGAATATTTCATAAAATACTGTTTTAAATTTTCTATGGTGCATTTAATTATTTCTTAAACAGGGTGTATTTGGTAATTTCAGGAGGTAATGATGCGGAAATATTTAGAAACCGAAAACAATATTTTTCCGTAAACGTACAAGCAATATGCGATTCACAATTAACAATAAATAATGTAGTTGCACGGTGGCCCGGATCGACGCACGACGCCACTATTTTTAATAACAGCAATATTCGAGCAGAGTTTGAAATGGGATCATTTCCAAATTCTATTTTGCTGGGAGATAGTGGATATCCTTTAAAAAGATATCTGCTAACACCACTATTAAATCCGGTGGCACAAGCTGACCAATTATACAACCAGTCACACATTAGAACTCGAAATGCGATTGAAAGATGTTTTGGTGTTATAAAAAGACGTTTTCCCATGCTGGTCTACGGTTGTAGACTAAAATTAAACACAGTTTTAAGAATTATAGTAGCGACATGCATACTACACAACCTTGCAAGGCAGTTGGGTGAGGCAGAACCACCCAATCTAGATGAAGTTGACATGCATATTTTAAATCAAAGAATTCTAGATGGTCAAATACCACACGTACCTAACCATGATGATCCTAATATCAATGATGGAGTAGTTAGAGCTGATTTCATAAGGAATTATTTTGCAAGATTATAACTATTGTAATTTTATTTTTATAAAGTAACATTAATTCTTAAATATTAACAGTGTTGTATTTGTATAACTTTATACTTATGTTGTACTAAATAATAACAAATTTAAGGAAAATAAAAACATTTATAATATAAATCAGTTACTTGACTCTTCTTTCTAATTGTTTATAAATAATAAAAAAATCTTTACAAATTAGAAAGCATGACGTAGTTTATTTAATTGTAGTTCTTTAATTTGTATGTCCAACTCCAAACTTTTTTTCTTTAATTCAAGCTCAATTTTTTCTCTTTCTTCCTTTTCTTCCCGTTCTTTCTTACATAATTGTATTTGTAAATTTGTCCACTCTATTTTCAAATCTGCCAAATCCGAATATTTTTTTGTTAAATTTGAAGTTACTGATAAATCCGGTCTGCGACGACTGCTACTAGTGACTGGAGTTCTTTGTTGTGTTTTCACCTTTAGTTTTTTGCTAACAGGTGTTTTTAAGTGTGACGCTTTATAAACTCCCCAGTTTATTCCTACATTTACACAGTCCTGTTAATTATAAATATATATTAATATTTGTTATATTTCATAATATTTCGATTTTACTTACTAATGTTTCATTTTCCAAGTTATAATTTGTAATATTTTCTTCATCTAAAACCACGCTAAATGTTTCTGTGGAAATACCTGCCACGGTGTTGTTATTATTTATATTTGAAAAAGAACTTGTAGTCGCAGTTGGTAGCATACTATCGCCATCAAAATTTTCTAAACCAGTAACAGTTTTAGGGTTCATAATATTTAAAGCTAAATCAGTCACTGGATCACCACCAGTTTTTAGTAATTCAATCTTTTCATTTGCTACTACTTTTCTGATATCTTTCTTTTTATTGTCATAGAACTTTTTAATAGAAGACAAAGATCTTGCAATCATGTTCGGAGAAGAAGCTTTAAATTTGTCAGTGATTTTTTGCCATGCAATTTCTTTTTCCTTCCATGTAGACGAATCAGTTTTTTTATTTTCTAGTATGTGTTTATATTCATTGATGATGTTAAACAACAATAATTTTTCTTCATTACTGTAATTTGCTGCTCTTTCTTTTCAGCCATGCTAAAACAACAAAGACGATATTTTGTATTTTATTGGCAATTTTAAAACATCATATATTACCTTGCAATGGTACTTCACACAGTTTCTTGATAAATTTAGAAGGTGATAATGACAATTTTCTTTTGATAAAATTACTATGAATTCAATTTTAGGTTATCTAAATATCAAAATCTTTAAAAATAAACATTATAAAATGAAAAGTAACTAGAACTTCTTCTTCTTCCCATATATAAGTTACACTTTGCTAAGTTATACGTAAGTAGTATTCGTGCAAATGCTGAGTATTTAAGGTTCATCTTAACTTAAGGTGTACCCTACGTATGGAGCACTTGTAAGGAACAGTGGTGCAAACGGCCATAAATGGTTTAGTAAAGTCCGGGTATTGTAAGAGTGGCTCGTTAGTTAATAAGTTTTTACAGGTCTCAAAGCATTTAATATATTCTGGATCGTTTATGTCTATAAGAGCATCCTTTTTCAAACATTTTGAGAATGGTTTAGTAATTTTGGCAAAGTCCTGAATGAATTTTCTATAGTATCCCAATAGTCCTAAAAATCCTTTTATTTGTTTGGTAGTTTTTGGAATAGGGTAATTTTGAATCGCGGTAATTTTGTCTGGGTTTGGTTTAACACCGTCCGCAGTTACTATATGGCCTAAATAGGATACTTCTTTCCGCAAAAATTCGCATTTATCCAATTGAATTTTGAAATTAGATTTTTCTAATCTGTCGAATACTAATTGCAAATTATTAACGTGTTCCTGAAGGCTAGTGCTAAAAATGATTATGTCGTCCAGATATACCAAGCATTTATCATTGTTTAGTCCTCGTAAAACGTTGTCCATCACGCGTTGAAATGTCGCGGGGGCGTTTTTGAGTCCGAATGGCATACGGGTAAACTCGTAATGTCCGTCCTCGGTGTTAAACGCGGTTTTCTGTATGTCGTTTTCGTCCATTTCTATTTGGTGAAAACCGGAAGCCAAATCTAGTGTTGAAAAATAGTGGCAACGTCCGAGTTTGTCAAGTAGGTCACTGATATTTGGTAGGGAGTATTTGTCGTCTATAGTTTTGTCATTGAGCTTTCTGTAGTCGATAACTATTCGCCATTTTTTTTGTCCCGAGGCATCAATTTTTTTGGGTACAATCCAAATGGGTGATGACCAATGTGAGCAAGATGGCAGGGGCGGATCTACGGGTGTGCTGGGTGTGCAATAGCACACCTGGAATTTTTCAGGGGCGGCATTTTAGAAAAGCAGTTTGTTAAAAATTAAAATTTTAATTAATTTTTCATCTATGTTTACACTTATTTACAATCTTTTTGAAGCATTTATGAGATCATATCTAGCATAATTATTTTTTATTACAATTGTTTAACGTATGTAGGACCATACTTATTGGCTTGTTTCCACAATTTTATATTACTTACATGCAGCAAGCGGCAATAGCAATTAGCGGCGGGTTGTTTGTACCGGCATAGATCAGTAGTGTCGGTAGAGTACGTTATCAAAACATCATTTTTGTTCAATTAGTAAATAACTCAAGGAAGGTGGACCTAACAGTTCAGCGCAGGGATACATGTTCGGAACGTGTACATTTAATTTTCTGATTTTCTGACTGTGAAGTTCAATTTGAAAGTGTGCTCAATTGTCGTAACATATCTACCACATCTTACAATTTACTAATCATTTTAGCTTCCAAACTAAAATCATATAAATTTATCTGCTCTTTAATTTTATGGCATAATATTTTAAACAGAATTAATATTGTTAGTACTCAACTTCAGCTGAAAAATATTGACTTGCCAGATGCTGTAAACAACATAAAAAGTATCACAGAATTTCTAGAAAACTATAGGACTAGGTAATGGAAGGAATATTCGACTGTAGAGAATGATGAGGATTGTAATATTCGGGTATTCAGTCAAAAAATCTTTATTTTCTATAAAGCCAACGTTTCGACACCACTTGTGTCTTCTTCAGGGCTAATAGATGTTGTTTTAATTGTTAATATAAAATGTATATGAATGCAAAATAAATTCTGTTATTACAGAAAAGTCGTCAAAATTATTTTTAAAATTTCGAAACACGCCAAAAAATTCGCACATGTTACTTGGGCAAGCCGAAAAACAGCCGATATAGGACTAGGGTTTGACAGTGTTTTAGAAGAGGCAAATGTCATTGCTGAAGAAATGGAAGTTGAAGCAAAGTTTTTTGTTGAAATACGTGTTCGAAGAAGAAAGAAAATGTTCAATTACGAGCAGTCAGACGAACCAATTTCTAGTGAAAAATATAAATTTAAAATATCAGTCTTTTATACGTAGTTAGATGCAGCAATTAATTCATTAAAAGAACGATTTATCCCGCTAAAACAACACACCGATTCATTTTCCTTTTTATTTAACATTAAAAATATTGACCCTATGGATACAAAATTATTAATAAACAAATGTAAAAATTTAGAGTTGTTGTTTACTGATAAAGATACCAAAGAACAGGATTTTGATGCAGATGAGCTTTATACGGAACTCAAATCTTTAAATACGATTGTAAAAGAAGATATAACTCCTAAAGAAATATTAAATTATATTTATAAACAAAACTTTACTAGTCTTTTTCCAAATGTTACAATAGTTAATTAATTAATTTATTACTAACATTACCTGTTATTGTTGCGACTGCCGAAAGATCATTTTTAAAGTTAAAATTGATCAAAAATTATTTAAGATCTACACTATGAACTTGTAGCGCTTTACTTTCCACAGAACATGAAATTGCCGAAAAATAAATCATAACCTTACAGTAAAGCGTTTTTCTCAAACAAAGGCAAGAAAAGAACCTTTATAGTAGGCAACTTACATGGGCTGTGAACAGTGTCGGACTGGCACATATTTCCATGTGTGGCGGTTCAGATGTCCGGGCCCCCTATTCTCGGCTACACAAAAATATTTTTAATGAAACAATAACGGTTTTAAATGAAGTAATTTTTATGGTTTTTTTTAAAGGTTATATATTATAAATACATTAATAAGTACAAACATAAGCAAATATTCAAAGTGATCACGACAATATTTGTAGAAAACTGTTTTCCTATGTTAAACACGTCGTCATGGATTCTCATTTTCAATAAATATATATAATCAACTTACTTTACAATATATTGGAAGATGTGCCTATTTTATCAATTATAATTTTTTTATCTATATTTTCAAATAAATCCTTTTCTATATACATAAAGATCAAAGGATTTAAATGCGATTGCTATAATTTTGACCTCAATCTATGTTAGCTTAGTCGTGAGGTATCATAAATTATTCGAAATTGAAGTCATTACTTGAAGGAAGGATAAGAAATGGACCGTATATAACAAATTAATATTTATTTAATTGTTACGGTTTTACGACTATATCGGCTCCTACTCGATTTTTCAGACTTTTTCTGATATTTTAACTTTTTTAATATTTCGACTTTTCTGATATTTTTAATTTTCATTATTTTGACTTTTCCGATTTCTCAATTTTTTCGACTTTTTTAATTATTTCCACTTTTTCGACTTTTCATTTTTTTCTACTTTTTAAATAGTTGACGACTTTCGATTAGTCGATAAAAATCGCTTTTTCAAAAAGTTAAAAAGTCTTCCATCCCTATCCAAGAGTGGCAAGCGCTCACAGATCTACCTATTCCAGGTAATCTAAGGAAGCTTGAGTTTATTCGAAGTCTATAATCCATAATAATTTAATTTCATTTACCAATGACAGGAAAAAATCCTTTTCTCTTTTAATCCATAATCCATTTCTTAACAGCACTACTTGTTTTGCTAACTAATTTCTCTGGTTCGATTTACACTGAGAATTCGCAAATCACGTAAAAAAAAACAATAAATCGCGATGCTATTATGCTAAATTAATTATAATAATATGTAGTATAATAACGATATGATTGAAGACTATAAAATGCCGAAAATTTATTACCTATTTAAAAATTCAAGCAGAGTCAAATCAAATTACAAATAACCTAAAAACATTTGCTAACGACCGGGTTGAGTTCTACCTTGGGCTGTAGATAATGATAGAAGTATGCCAATATTTGATTTTATTTACCTACATGACTTACGCGTAAAAAATAAAGCGTGATCATTCTCCAATGGTAGTGACTGGTAATTTTCGTCAATGGCATCAAAACTACACTTCATGGAAAAATGACAGTTGATAGTTAAGTTTTAGTTTATACAACATAATCTAAAATAATAACTGAACAACTTATAAAAACTGTTCGAAATGTTGCCAGTTCATAATCGTGCGGAAAAGACAAATAACAAAGTAAGGGATATATGAAGTATTCACATTGACAGAACAATAAATAATAACAATGCTCGCCTATGATCGCAATTGCCAATACTTTTCTCCACGGAATAAAATTTGAGAACTACCCAGATCATGTGACTATTACTGTAGCAACCAAACTAGCGGCTTTGCTGAAATGCGGGTTGCAGATGTAATACTTTAAAAATGATAAAATGAAGTAGACCACACGCTGTACATATTTTGTACTACAAAATAATAGTAGTGTGAAATTCGAATAGAAAAATATAACTGGATGTATACTTCTACACTATAAACTAAGTAACTTTTATCTTTTTGTCACAACAAGTTCCATAAGTTTACACTGGGCCCTTTCGTTGGCCGGGCCTGTGGCGATCGCCACATCGCCACAATAGCCAGTCCGACGCTGGCTGTGAATAGCGTTACCTACTTCTACCTTATTGTATTTTTTTTAGAGTTTTATTTCTTTTTGAGTATGTATGTTTTCTTCTTTCTTTGTTCATCATATTCGTAACATCTATCAGTATTTGTTTTTGCCGTTTGATAAGACTTACATATTTTTCCAGTTTATTGGAAACAAAATAAAATAAAGTTTTATGGTCAGACAAGTTTACTGTTAGGTGAAGAGGGGGGTTGGTTCAGTAAGCGGAGGGCGGCAATTTGAGGTTTTGCACACCTTATCTTTCCACCTAGATCCGCCCCTGCAAGATGGTCTGATAATACCTTGGTCCAGCATTTTTTGTGTTTGAATGCGAACTTCAGCTTTATGAATCTCCGGATATTTATACGACTTGGTATAAATGGGAACTTCATCTTTTGTTTTTATATCATGTTTGATCTGATTTGTGAAAGTTAGTGGCGTGTTATCTAGATGAAATATTTGTGAATAATTTTGAATTAATTTGGAAATTTCTGATCTCTCTTCATCATTCATATGTTCTGTACGTATTTTTGAAATATCGAATTTAAAAGTGATTTCTTTATTTGTGACGTTAGTGATAGTACAGAACGCTTGATAGTTTTCTGCTGACGTTACGCATTCTGGAAGGATAATTTTATCGGTGAGGTGTTCAGGTATCACGATAGTCCCGTGTTTTTGTGAAACTCGTAGTTTAACAATTCTTTTTGATTTTGGTGCAATTATTATAGCGTTATCTGATGAAATATTATTTGCATTAATTTTATTGGCAATATGTTTGTGATACATTTTGATTTTGCATGTCGGAGTGATAATTAAATTTTGATTTAGGTCGATTATTACTTTTAGTATTTTGAGATTGTCTAGGCCGAGTAACAAGTCGAATTCTTTATGGAAATTAAAAATGTTATATTTTAAACTAACATTTTTAGGAACATTAAATAATTTTGAAATTGGCACATATGTGCTGTGTTTTTCGATAGATGTACCATGTGCGGTGGATATTTTGAATGGGTCTGTGATAATCGAGTTTTTATAATATTTGTGTGCAATGTTGGGATTAATAAAGGATCTTGTACTCCCGGTATCTATTAATACTATAAGGTTGTGTTCGGGTAGTACAATATAAGGCAGTTTACTTTGGTTTGTTAAATTCATTAGCTCGAGATTTCGTAAATATCTTGTTCCGTCTCCGAGGCTCTATCTTCTAAAAAATTATTTTCAAAATTTTGTTCAGGGGCTTCTTCCGAGTGATCATAATTTTGTTCGTTAGGTTCTTGATAGATTTCGGGTTCGTTCTCGTCGATATTAAATAATTCGTTTCTTGCGGTGGTTTTAGAAAAATTATGAGACGGCCCTGGTCGAAACTGGCTTGAGTTCCTGGTACTTATACTCATAGGCGTCGGCTCGTATCTTTGATTATTTACGGATTTATTTTGCGAATATGTGAGTCTGTTATGTGACTGATTAAAATTTGGTTGCGGTCGTGATTGATAGGTTATTTTAGGGAATGAATTAGGTGTTAAGTTTCTTTGATAATTATTAGTATTGTGGTGAGGTTGTTGTTTTTGTGTAAAATTTTGAATATTATTATTTGGTTTAGTCACTGTCTGCGTTTTGGGCGAAAAAATTGGTTTCTCATGTTGGAAATCGTTGGTGAGCATATTCAAAGCCATATTTAGATCTTTAGGATCTTTTGTACGCATTAACTGGCCTATGGGTTCTCGTAATCCTCTTAATAAAATCCTGATAGCATAGTCTTTAAAATATTTTGTTAATGCTGCCTGTTCGGCTTCGGGTTTTTGAGTAACAATATAGGAATTAATGTGATTTAGTAGATGTAACACTCTATTATGATAATCAAAAACTGATTCGTTTTGTCTCTGTTTGGTCTCGGTGAGTTCTATATTTAGAGTACAAAGATCGCGCTTATCTGCGTATGTATTGATGAGCGCATTTTTTAAGTCACTCCAAGTTCTTATTGAACATGCAGCAATGTTAATGGCGGCTTCGCCTTTTATTTTTGAATAGATATTAAGCATCAGATATTCATTCTGAAAATCATTTGGATTTTGTTGATTAAAGAATTTAGTGACTAATTTTTCTGCTATTTCAATAAATCGTGGTAGGAGTTCACGTTGGCCGTGAAACTCTGGTACCATGTCTAAATATTCTTTACGTAGTTCTGCCATTTTTGGTCTTTGTGGGTTTAAGACTGGTTGTCTTAAAATATTTTGTGTTGGGGTAAACTTTGGAATACGACCTTGAATTTCAAGATCGGAGTCAGAATCACTTGAATTGTCAGAACTTTCGTTACTAGAATAAATAATAGTGCCTCTCAGCGACATGTACTTACAGTAGAATCCAGTACATTGGTTCTCTGTAGTAGGTTGGAGTCGTGAGGATCGCTCTGCCCTCTCGTCTGGTCCTGGTGCGGCTGATGTCCGTTCAGCGGCTGGAACGACTGCTGATGTTCTCTCAGCTGGGCTCGGGCTGGCACAATTGTTCAACGACGAAAATGATGGTTTTGCCGAATAAATCACGAAGTGAACCGATATTATATTCGCTAATATCGTAACGGCAATCCTACCGACTGCGCCACTTATAAATTCAAAGATTGCCGTTGAGTTTTTAAAAAAATTATTTATTACAAATGCATCTGTTAGATGCTACAATTCTGAGTGAATACAACAAGACTGACTAAAAACTAAGTTTAACATGCTTATATAACATTTGTATAAAGTAGTGTAGGGTTGCGGCGTGAGATCTGCAACCTATGCAGGATTCGGCTTTGGATGGTGATGTAACTTATATATATATATATATATATATATATATATATATTCATTAAAATATTTAAACCTACCTTTCACTTATTATTACTGTGTACTTTCCTAGTACTTTATTATGCAGCATTCAAAATTATAATCCTCTTTCTTTATACATCTACGGCGCAATTACTGCTATTATCTGGCCAGCTTTTCTTTACAGTGTCATGGGAATCATACCAAGTTTCATCAAGGTAAATGATTGGACGATTTTCTTCTCGGTATTTTTTAATTGTCACTAAATATTTATATCGTCACTCGCGTATTCTTCTACACTCCATTATCACTTATCGTTTATTAATTTCTTTAAAACGAAAACCTATACTTCGCAATACTCTGTGTAAAGTTGACAAAGAACAATTTACTTCACATTTATCAGTTATTAGTCTCTGATGTAAAATTGTAACAGACGGAAGTAATTTTTCTGCGTACATTGTGTATATTTTCCGGCGGATAATATCAGCTTTAAATTCACCACTCGTAATTTATTGGCGTCACATCTTCGTTTTCTTGGTGTAACTCCGTTGTTAATAATTCGGCGCACAGTGTAATAATCTACTTTAGTTAATTCTGCCGTTTTCTGGATACTTCCGCTTCCATCAATAGTTTTTAAAGAATTATACACATTCAAAATAATTTGTTTTGCGTCGACCGATAAATGTTTTTGATTTATATGTTTTTCTTCAAAATTTGAATAATACGAGTATTCTTCGTCAGAGGAATCACTCCACGGATGCCACATTTTAATTCGGATGTTTACAAATGAACACTTGAAACAATAATAACGTCAAACAAAGTTTAGCGAAATTTATATAGGCGAAAGATACTGAAAGATTAAAAGATTTTAACTGTATATTTCCCGGTTTGTACTGTAAATTTGGTAATCCGGTCCTGCCCGCACAGGTAAGAAAATACCCCGGGGTGATGGGTTAACCGAACTTAACAAGTCGAAGTCAGTGTGCATTTATCTTGACAGGAAGTATATAGTAGAAGCTCAGATACATGAAATTGGCCCTTATAAAGTTTTATGGAACTTGCGGTATTGGTACTTTTAGGCAGGGAGCTTTTTCTGTCGTATGATGTTAACGACCGTACCACAAATTTTCTTTCAAAATTTTTCCTTTTAACTTAACTTTTAAATCTAGAGTAAAATATTCAAATAATAATGCATTTTAAATGCCGTCTTCTCATTTTAATTTGTAAATTGAGAATAATAAATTATTAAAATAAATTCAACCGTAAATTATAAATACAAAATTAAGTAAATATAAGAAATACTTGGTTGTTTAAAAAATTGAATTTTATTTTTATTCATATTTCGACTTTTAAGACCATTAACACGAAATACTAATAAATGAACTTCACAGAAAATATTTAATATTTATACATAGAAAAACAAAGACAGAAACTAAGTATTAACCACCTATTCAATGGTAAGAATATCTAAAAAGGATTAAAGCGGAGAGATCAATGGAGATTTGACTAAGACAAGTTGTTCATTCCTAAGATTTTTCTGTTCATTGAATTTTGGAATTCCAATTACATAAACGTAAAGTTATTTCTGTGTTTGCAGTTTTCAATAGTGTGTGTAAAAATTGTGAATACGAATATGTGGAGACCCTGGGAACATAATGTTGTGGTCGTGAGTTATGCTGAAATCAACATTTCGAAAGAAATTATTCAACATCCAGCAGATCAGCCGTCGACGTCGAAAAAACGGAGCCACAAATATTTTTCCTATGACGACAAGAATATGATTTTAAATGTATTTAATAGATTAAAAAGCCACGGTGAAAAATTGCCTTTGGAAAAAACCGTTGAACTTACTGGAGCATCGAAGACAACAGTGTGGAGAGTAGTAAAATTTGGAGCTATAAAAAGGAAAGTAAGATAGGACAAGGGTTCATTTAAAAAATTTACTTATACTCATACAGACCTAATACGGAGAAAAATTTATGACTTGTACAGTACAATATTGTACCAACAATACCCATGTTACATGAGCACTAAAAAATGATGGTACCATTAAATGTACACGAACTAATTTAAAAAAAATTGTTAAATCCATAGGATTTTCTTTCAAAAGAGTGGAAAAGAAACAATATTTAATGGAAAGTGAAGTGATAAGGAAGTGGAGATATGAATATTTAAATACTATAGAAAAGTACAGCTTGGAAAATCTGTTAGTATTTTTCGTAGATGAAACATGGTTCGATACCCACGACACCATAAGGAAAGGATGGCTTGTCTGACAAATGTAATGTCAATATTCCCAGCTCAAAAGGGAAACGAATTATGATTTTGCACGCAGGAAGCGAAATTTTTTTTTTGTTCCAGGAGCTTTATATCTTGGGTGTAAAAATTTAAAGGACGCGAGTGCTGATTATCACTCTGACATGAACGCGGAAGTGTTTGAAAAGTGGTTTAGAGACATTTTATTGCCATAATTGCCACCAAATAGTGTGATTGTAATGGACAATGCAAGTTACTATTCAGAACAAGTGAATAAAATTCCAAATACTGGAAGCAACAAAGTCAGTATACAGGAATTTGTAATGAATGAAAACTTGTACTTCGAAGAGCACTACACAAAAAAACAATTATTAGAGGTGTTAAATACGAAAGTGTTTCCCAAAAAATATAAAATTGATAAACTTGCTTCAGAATGTGGACATGAAGTTTTGCGGTTACCTCCGTACCATTGTATATTTAATCCAATTGAAATGATACGGGCCACATGAAACAAAGAATTCGGCGAGGAAATACTACTACGAAATTTAGCAATGAAATGCTTGAAAAAATTAGATGTGTAGCTGATAAAACTACTGTAGAAAGTTGGAAGAATTCAGTGCGGTATGTAGTGGATATTGAAAATAGGTATAGGGCGAATCACGTAAATAAACTGATTATTACAGTGGGTGGCAGTGATAGTGAGAGCGACAGTGAATAAAAAATCTAGAATGTATTTTTATAATAGTTCTAACTCTAAATGTAACTGTATAAATAAATGTATATTGTATGTTAGTATAAAGAGTTCTTTTTTTGTTAGATTAATGTTAATATTTCTAAATGTAAATATATGTTTGTAAATCTAACTACACTGTTCTACATACTTTGGATTAAATCTCTATTTTTTTAAAACGTGTTGGTTTTACATTAAGTAATGTATATGTTATATTTTTCGTAGTATTTACTTAATTTTGTGTTGTTCTTTTGCTATAGGTATATAAATATATTTCTGTAGTTAACTAAAATTATATATTTATTGTGTCTTATTTCTTATTATATATTTTAAGTTTACAAAATTTATACAAAGTAAGTATAGTATGAATTTATTTAAAACGGACCTGTTCTTACTTTTCAAATAATACCTTTGAGTTGGGATAATTTATAACACCTGACCACAAAGCCTCTTACCCGTCCATAAAAGGTTGTAAAACCCGCTTAAGTCAGTTTCATTTATCTGAACTTCTACTATACTTAGAAACTAGCCAAGCTCAGTAAATCAACCCGGCACATCCACAATCAACCTAGCTATGCCTGTTAACCACTCACCACCTAGAAATTCCAATACAACACCAACTACGAATTATCCTCAGACACTTTCATCACCCAATACGCTCCCAGCCAACTCCATAACGGACGCTTCTCAGAATCCTCTCCAAAGTAATACTGTAATCCCCTTTACACAGATATCCGAAATAGAAAATCAGCCTCAAACACCAAACTCTCCTACAGGATACACCCAGATTTTTCCACTTTTATCAAACAGCGCGAACAGTAGCTCAGAATGGCAAACAGTTAAATAAAATAAAGCAAAACGAAATAGTCCAGAAATTAACAGCAGGAACGTCAGACAAAAAAAAACTGATTTTGTGGTAAGGATAAATACTCAAAATCGATTCCAGGAATTAACTAATCAAGATCCAGAAAATGATAATGAAAAAAATTACTGGTAATACGAAACTGTAGCCAAGAATGATTATTTTTTTAAATCAATCTCAAACAATCAGGTTAAAGTCCAACCTCATACATCTGAGAGTTACACAAAAATCATTAAGATATTAACAGAGAAAAAAACGGCTTTTCATACATACCAGTTAAAACAGAAAAGAAATTTTAGAACAGTCCTAAGAAATATCCACTACTCTGCGGATATAGAATATTTGAAAACTGAAATAGAATCGTATGGTCACAAAGTTATCAATATTCACAATATTAAAAATTGGAAAACCAAACAGCTGCTTCCCGTGTTTTATGTGGACTTAGAACAGCAGGAAAATAATAAAAAAGTATACGACATTAAATATTTATTAAACTGTAAAATTGAATTCGAACCTCCGCGAGTAAAACGACAAATCGTACAGTGCACTAATTGCCAAAGATACGGACATACCCATTACTTCTGCGAGCGGCAAGCATGCTGTATGAAATGTGGGAAAAATCATCATACATCTACGTTGTGAAAAACCATCAATTACATATGCAATCTGCTCCTTATGTGATGGTAAACACTCTGCAAATTATAAAAATTGCACAATATACAAAGAGATTAAAAAAATATATATATCCCACTTTACGTAATAAACAAATTGCTCAAAGACCTACAAATAGTAAAGCCAACATCCGTCCAGCGCAATATGTAAACAATAACAATACATATGCAAGTGTTGCAAAAATGTCTAATCAGCAACCTACTAATGTTAATGCAAATACAGCAAAAAATTGACAGGTCGAGACGCCAGCTAATGAAACCATTACCCCGGAAATAAACACACATTTACCATGAAAACATATAATAAGCGTATCGGTAATATCAAAAATAAATTAAAAAATAATGATTTAATCCTTAGTAAAGCCGATAAATGTAGTAGCATTGTTGTTAGATAAAACGAATATATTTCAAAATTTCAAGACTTTAACTGCTAGCAATATTACTAATTTAAATTCAGATCCAACTTACATGTTTCAAAATAAACTTAAGTCAGTCCTTAAAAATTGTAACAATGTTATACCTAAAAAAATTATAAATTTACCGTAATGAATCCTTCCGCACCCATATTATATGGCTTACCGAAACTTCACAAAGAAAATACTCCAATTAGGTCAGTAGTCTCTTATGTAAATTCACCTACTTACAAAATATGTAAATTTTTAAATTAAAAGTTAATTCCTGAGTTACTAGATTTTAAACCTAATCCTAGTGGTAAAAATACCGTAGAACTAATTGAACATAATATTAAATATCAATAAATTCCATCAAATGCTAAACTCGTATCTTTTGAGGTAAAAGTGTCTTTGCTTCTATTCCGATTTCGAAACTTTTAAATATTATTAAAAACAATTTAAAGATAATAACGTTAATCCAATTATAATATCTGAAGTTTTAAGTCTGTTAGAACTCTGCGTAAACCAAAATTATTTTTGTTTCAATAATTGTTATTATCGACAAAATGACGGGCTGCCAATGGGATCTCCACTTTCACCTTTGCTATCATAAATTATTATGAAAAATTTTGAAGATTTGTTTCTTAATTCTAATAGTAACCTTTTAAAACATTTACAATTTTAATATAGATATGTCGATGACGTTCTATGTATGTTTACTGGCACGGACCGTTAATTACAATATTTATTAAATTCTCTTAACTCTATAGACAAAAACATAAAATTTACTTTTGAAAAGGAAAAAATTAATTGCACAAACTTTTTGGACATCACAATCAAACGGGTAAACAATAATTTAATTTCAGTATTTACAGAAAACCGACTTATACGGATTCATAGTCATTCTTTTAAATTCTTATCATCCATAGAATATTAAATTATTAGCCTTTCATAGTTTAATTGACCGTTTATTAAAAATCCCTATGAGTGAATCAGACTATAATAATGAATTGTCTATAATTTTAAACATTGCTTCAAATAATGGTTATGATAGTAAAATTATTATTAATTTAATAAAACGAAAAAATAAAAAAGAATATTAAATCCATTTATCCCATATCTGACGAAACTAAATCTGAAATTGTTTATAAAAAATTAAATTATGTTCCCCCCCGCGGGCCCACCTTGTCGTGGTGGGGGGGGCTTAGTACCCCTCTGTTGCCAGCAGAGGGGGAACTAACGGGCCATACTGTTTCATACCGTGCGATTAGTAGGCGATCGTATCGAGATCTGTTTTTAATACCTACCTGGGTGTTGACCGTGCCCGGTGACCCGTGTCGGTAGAGAGTGGAATCCTGGTAGTTGAAGAAGCCCCAACACACTACTTTGGCCCATGATTTACCTAAACGGGAGGTCGCAGTCTAACCCAACTGTGGCCAATCGGTTCCCATCCCGTTTGAGGCTGGGGGGTGAGTTCTCTTGGGGACGTGGTGGGATCACCGGAAAGCGGGCGTGCGTGGAGTCTTGCGGCGTCTCTCATGATCTCTTCCGTGGACCGGCCCTGCTGCCCCCTGGGATGGCTATAGTCTCGGGGAAGCCCTGGCGCTACGTCGGCTTGCGGCGTTAGCGTACCTTTTGAGGCTCCGTGGAGGGTGGGGATACCCGAGACCGAATTTCTGTTAACATGGGTATGGGTAAACCAAAGCCGCCCACCGGTTCTCCGTTCGGCAAAAACGGTGCGTCAGGGGCCACGTCAAAAGCTCCCGGGGAGAAAACCTCGTCACCAAACAAGACTCCCCAACCGGGAACAAGTGGGCAGAAAGAGTCTACTGTAGACCACACTGCTGCCAGAGTTCAGGCTGCCATCGAGGCAATGACAGCAAAAGTAAGTACGAGCCAGGAAAAGTCGTCTACACCTCGGTTCCTGGTCGTCAAAAATCTAAGTGGGTCCTTTGAAAAAGTTAGTCCTTTTATAATACAAAAAGCTCTATTTGGCGTAGTAGGCAATGTAAAAAACGTTAGAAAAACTAGAGAAGGTCTCTTCATAGAAACAGTATCGTCTGCTCAGGCAAACCGGCTTCTTGAAGCCAAAAAAATAGGTACATTCGATGTAGAGGTGACACCGCACAAAACCTTAAATACTTCTAAAGGTGTAATTTTCTGCCATGATCTCCTTAATTGTACTGTTGAGGAGATCTGTGAAAACCTAAGCGACCAAGACGTTATTGAAGTCCGACGAATTAAGAGGCGTGAGAATGGTTTGTTGGTGGACACGCCAACTCACGTTCTCACTTTTAACAACCCCAAGCTGCCGACTAATGTAACCGTTGCATATTACAACTTGAAAGTTCGTATGTACATCCCTGCACCAATGCGGTGTTTCCAGTGCCAGCGCTTTGGTCATACGACACGAACTTGCAACAATCCGCAGATTTGTGCCTGCGGAAAAGATCTACACGAGGGTGAGTGTGAAGAACCTTTACGGTGCATAAACTGTAAAGGTAACCACTCCGCCCGATCTCGAAATTGCCCAGTTTTCAAACAAGAAGCAGCAATACAGGAAGTTAAAACGAGGGAAAAAATTTCTTACTTTGAAGCACGGAACAAAGTAGTTGTGCGAACTCCTAACCAAGGAGTGAGCTATGCGGCAGCAGCTGGTAAAGAACCAGCCTTAAACACTTCCGTAACATCTTCGCTCGTGAAAGAACTTTTGCCGCAGTTAGTCTCTGCTTTGAAATCTGTATTTCAAACCAGAGACAACTTTGCTCTTCCAAGAGCAGAGTTACCACGTGCCCTCCCGAAAAGGGCACCCAGTCCAACACCCTCTGAGGTGGACAAAAGAAAGAGGACTAAAGGAGGGGAAGATTCTCTTTCCGACGGAGACACATCCGTCTACTCCACCACCTCACAAACTTCCCAATCATCCCAGAACCCCAAACGCCCTAAAAAGCGAGGTCCGGGATGGCCGAAAGGTATGGCGAGGAAGCCGAAAGAAACTTTAATACAAGATGTCTAGTTCTTCTACATTAAGAGACAGTGACTGTATCATTCAGTGGAACATTAAGGGATGCGTTTACCACTACTGCGAACTGAAGATGCTGCTATCGGAATTCAACCCGATATGCGTGTGTCTTCAGGAAACGCACTTTAGACCCAGCCAACCTTACGCACTCAAGAACTACAGTATAGTGAGAAAAGATGCCGACCCTATCATCCGGGTCAACGGTGGTGTCGCTATCTTCATAAGACAAGACGTAAGCTACGAGCAGGTTCCTCTCAACTCCAACTTCCAAGCTGTTGCGGTCAGAATGTCAGTCCCTTTTAACGTTACTGTGTGTAACATCTACCTCCCAATATTTAACTGGGACTTGACTGACATTCTTGATATCATTCGCCAGCTTCCAAGACCCTTTATCCTCATGGGCGACTTCAAAGAGGAAAGATCTTGGAAAACCTGCTCGATGACCCCGCTCTTGTTCTTATGAACACGGGGTCGCCCACCTACTTTAATGCCCGCTCAAGGGATTTTTCACGCATCGATCTCACTATTCTGTCTTCTTGTTTAGTCACACGCTATTCCTGGCAGGCACTTGATAGTCTTTATGGCAGTGACCATTTTCCTCTGGTCATAACTACAGATTCTCCGAAATCCGAACAAGTGTTTCCTGCCAGGTGGCTTACGTCAAAAGCCGACTGGCTAAGGTTTAAGCAATCCCTTAATGTACCAACACTGTGGAATGATAATAGTCTAAATGTAGAAGAACTGACATCTGCTATTCTATCGGCAGCCTCCGCTGCCATTCCTACGAGTAGGCAGGCTACTCACAAAATCTCAGTTCCCTGGTGGAACACGGAGATTCAGGAGCTGGTCCGTAGGAAAAAGATGGCTTTCAACCGATTCAAAAGGTATCCTTCACAAGACAACTTGATTGCTTTCAAAAAAGCAAGGGCAACAGCCCGACGTAGTATACTTGAGAGTAAGCGTAGGTCGTGGAATGAGTATGTGTCTGGCATATCCTCCACCACTACAACACAAGAATGCTGGTCAAGGGTTAAACGTGTCGCAGGGCATGGCGGCTCGTTAGGCGTGACCTGTCTGAAGCTGGATGAAGAAACTCACACGCGTGATCCTCTCACGATCACCGAAATCATGGCAAACCAGTTCGAAGAGGCGAGTAGTTCAGTGAACTACGTGCCTGTTTTTGTCAACAGCAAAGCTGAAAGGGAGATACCCCTAAATTTCTCCACTATTTGTACTCTTCCGTACAACGGAAAATTTCAGCTCTTCGAACTGGACCATGCACTAGGTCAAGCTAAATCTTCTTCTCCAGGGCCAGATAGGGTCACTAATGACATGCTTAAACACCTAACCCCTGACTTCAAGCTATACTTACTCTCAGTGTACAATAAGTTGTACGAAGAAGGTATTTACCCAGATAATTGGAAGGAAGCCATCATTGTTCCGATATCAAAGGTCGGAAAAGATCCAGTACTACCGTCAAGTCATAGACCTATAAGCCTTACATCCTGCGTTGGAAAGATATTCGAGAGAATGGTCAATAACCGGTTGATGTGGATTCTGGAAAGCAGAAATCTACTTTCGCAGCACCAGGCCGGATTTCGCAAATTCAGATCCACAATTGACCATCTTGTTTATCTCGAAGACGCAGTACAAGCGGCTTTCAACAAAAAAGAACACCTGGTCGCGGTGTTCTTCGACCTCGAGAAGGCCTACGATATGACTTGGCGGTATGCGATCTTGAAGAAGTTGCATGATTGGGGTTTCCGCGGTTCTCTACCGCAGGTTGTGAAATCTTTTCTCTGTAACCGCAGCTTTAGAGTTCGGGTCGGTACGTCCACGTCCTCTCTCCGAGTACAGGAGAACGGAGTACCACAAGGCTCGACCCTAAGCGTTACACTTTTTGCCATAGCGGTAAATGCCCTAGTTTCAGCAGTTAGTGACAGTGTGGGAATCTGCCTCTACGTTGATGATCTCACCATATTCTGCTCTGCCAGTAAAATGGGAGTCATCAACAAAACGCTGCAAACTGCCATCAACACCATCACCCGCAATGCTGGTGAACTAGGGTTTAAGTTTTCACAACCTAAAACCTAATGCATGCACTTCTGTCGACTCAATCGACCTCACTACGGGCCACTCCTGTTTATCAGGGGTTCTCCAATCCGGGATGTCAATAGCGTTAGATTCCTTGGTTTAACTTTCGATCCCAGACTTACCTGGAAACCGCACATTGAGCAGCTCAGGGCAAGCTGCCTTAAAGCGCTCAACATCTTAAAAATGTTAGCGGGTACTAGATGGGGGGCAGAACCTAAGATGCTTATTAGGTTGTATCAATCTCTAATCCTATCAAAGATAGATTATGGGTGTGTAGTGTATGCGTCCGCTAAGCGAACAACCCTTAGCAGGCTAGACCCCATACACAACCAAGCTCATAGGTACGCTCTTGGAGCGTTTCCTAGTACCCCAACGTTAAACCTTTGTGCGGAATCAGGACTGACGCCACTTGACATCCGGAGACAGAAATTCACACTGCTGTATGTTAACAAAATACACTCGTTGCCAGGTCATAAAAACCATGTAGTACTTTTCGGTGACAGGTGCAACAGAAGACAAACCACTACCAAACCCTTATTTGTCCGGGCTAGAGAAATTCTAGACGCCATTGAGTTTCGTCTTCCACCTACGAACTCAGTCGGGGAATGTGAAGTACCGCCATGGCTCATACCAGAGCACCAAACGAACCTTGCTCTGGCAAGGTTCGATAAAGAGAACACGCCACCTGTTCTCATACGGTCACATTTCCTCGACATTCTGGACAAATATAGGAAGACGGTTGTGATTTACACAGATGGTTCAAAAACTCATCTAGGTGTCGGTTGCGCATTTGCCGTGAATAACACCGCACACTCTTGGTCACTACCCCCTCTCTATTCAGTATATTCAGCAGAGTCATACGCAGTTCTGCAGGCGCTACGCTACTGCGAGTTTGAAGCATCCACTTCACGCTTCCTCGTAGTTAGCGATTCTTTGATCGTTCTTCAGGCCATCTCAAATACCTTTTCCGTCGACCCAATAATACAGAGCATCCTGTCCCTCATGAAACATCTTCATGATGTGGGGAAGGATGTCTCTTTTCTCTGGGTTCCAAGTCACGTTGGAATTAAAGGTAATGAGATGGCTGATGAGGCAGCCCGTTTTGCTGCTAACAACGACTCTGCTGATATAGATCTAGTTCCAGCTTCAGACATTGCCGCGAAGCTAAAGAGAGAGGTGACCAAGCTATGGCAACGACACTGGGATGCAGTTCAGAACCATTTGAGAACCATTAAGCCTTCTGTTGCACCTACCGTGTTACCTAGTGATCTTGAAAGACGTGATCTCGTCAAGATTCGTCGCCTGAGGATGGGTCATACATATTTGACACACGGGTACCGATTCAGTCGGAGTAACGCTCCTCTTTGCGTCCACTGTGGAGTTACGCTTACCGTGCATCACATCCTGGTAGAATGTCAACAGTATGACCCAATCCGTAGGCTTTACGAAATAGATCCTGATATATCAAGTCTACTTCAAGATCCTAGGAAACTGAGAAATGTACTCAGGTTTTTAAAGGCAATCGGCATATATGGCAGTGTGTAATTTCTTGAGATTCTTTATTTATTGATGTGTCTGTTTATTATCTGTTATTTATTTATTATTTTATATTAACAAATGACGAAGGTACTTACCTGAAAGATTTTAACTAATCATTTTAATATGTTGTGACTGTCCCGGAAAAAAAATAATAATATTTTAACTTGTGTTTTTTAATTGCACCTCTCTTGAGGAACCAACTTGTGATACTTACTGTGATACTATACTTACCGGATTTCTTTTAACATGTTGTGATCGTCTGAAAATAATAATAATACTTTCTTAAATCTTTTAACTGTGATCGTACTTACCTGTGCAGAATAATGTATTCTGTACCAGTTAAATAGGCTAATGGCCCTGGCAGCCGATGCCTTAAACCTATAAAAAAAAAAAAAATATGTTAAGGATATGAGTTTTAGTGTAGCCAATGACTGGAAAATATTTAACATCATTCCTGCTTTTTACAATAATTACACACTAAAATATATTTTAGTTAATAATAAATTAATCAGTAAGAACCCACTGTTAAATTCAGGTATACAGGGTGATAATACTAAGTTGTACCGTCCGAAAACGGCAGTTACAACTCATTGAGATAAACAACTTTTCTTAGTTCAAATTTTTGATTTGGAGCCCTAGTTCATAGTTATTGGCGTTCTTTTGTTTTTCGAAAAATCGTCATTACTCCCTTATTTTAAGAGATATTTAAAAAATACAAAAACTTTCAGCATTTGCTTTCAGTTCTCTAAAACTTTTGTATTTACAATTATTTTCTATTTTATCAAATGACAAAATGGCGACCGATCAAAAATTTCAAAACAAGATATTTTGAAAACCACTCGATCGATTTTTGAAAATAAAACTTTATAAAATCCTTATACTATCTACTAACAAATGCCTGAAACATTTTTTTTCGATCTGTCGAAAAAAAATTTTTATTCAAATTTAATTACAAGATAAATTTTAACAAACTGCAATAATAATTTAAAACAAAGTTGGCTTGCTGCCATTAAACAAAAAAATAAACAAGAAAAACAAGAAACAAACAAGAAAAAATACAATGAACAATGAAACTGCAAGGGAGGTACTAAATTTGATTTTCAAAATGGCCACCATTAAATATATCTTGTAATTAAATTTGAATAAATTTTTTTTTTCGACAGATCAAAAAATAATGTTTGAGGCATTTGTTAGTAGATAGTATAAGGATTTTATAAATGTTTTATTTTCAAAAATCAATCGAGTGGTTTTCAAAATACCTTGTTTTGAAATTTTTGATCGGCCGCCATTTTGTTATTTGATAAAATAGAAAATAATTGTTAATACAAAAGTTTTAGAGAACTAAAAGCAAATGCTGAAAGTTTTTGTATCTCTCAAAATAAGGGAGTAATGACGGTTTATCGAAAAACAAAAGAACGCCAATAACTATGAACTGGGGCTCCAAATAAAAAATTTGAACTAAGAAAAGTTGTTTATCTCAATGAGTTCTAACTGCCGTTTTCGGATGGTACAACTTAGTATTAACACCCTGTATATGAAATAAAATGTAATAACTGTAATTTAGTATACTAAGGCCAAACAGGACGTAATTTTAAGATTAGATTTAAGGAACATTGTAACAATTATAAAAACAAAATTCAACACTCTAATGTAGCTAAACATTTGTTAGATTTTAATAATTTGACAACGGCTTGGCTCAATATAGCCAAGAATTAAAATCATTTATTATTAACCACCAACTAGATATAATACTTATATCAGAAACTCATTTTACGAATAAAAACTACCTTGAAATACCAAAATATTTAATATATTCAACTAATCATCCTGACGGAACTGCTCATGGTGAAACTGCAATTATTGTAAAAAATTCAATTAAACATTATGAACTTGTAAAATACCAAAAATAATATTTGCAAGCCACAAATATAAAAATTGAAACATGTAATTAAAAACGAAGAATATACTACCTTTTTTAATACATTGGGAAATAAATTAATTGCTGGTGGAGATTACAATGTTAAACACCAAATTTGAGGATCTAGACTCATTACACTAAGAGAAAGAGAATTACTAAAAACTGTCCAGAATAAACATTACATAATCCTATCAACTGGAGAACCAACCTACTGGCGACTGACCCAAATAAAATACCTGATCTACTTGACTTTTTCATAGTCAGTGGAAAATCAGAAAACTATTTTAAAGTAGAATCCTGCCTAGATTTATCAACAGACCACTCACTCGTAATTCTAATATTCAGTACACAAATACCAAAAGTAGATAAACCCGCCTCTCTCTGTAATAAAAACCAACTGGCACAAATACATGAACATATTAGAAAGCAAAATCTCGTTAAATATCAGCTTAAAATCTCAAGAAGATTTAGATAATGCTGTAGAACATTTAACAAAATCAATTCAGGAATCAGCTTGGCAATCGACCCCAATACAAAAATCTTGTAATACTGTATCAAACTTACCAGAGTACATCAAACATTTAATAGCATATAAACGAAAAATTAGAAGAATCTGGCAGACAACTCGACACCCCCAAGTAAAAAAATAAATTAAATAAAGCTACCAAAGACTTGAAAAAAATATTGCAACAAGAAAAAAATTAAACAATTCAAAACTATCTTGAGAATTTATCAGCGACAGAAGCAAGTGACTACTCTTTGTGGAAAGCAACGAAAAAATCAAACAGTCCCAGCAACATATTCCACCTATTAGGAAAGATGGCGGACTATGGGCAAGAACTGACTTTGACAAAGCTCTAACCTTTGAAAATCATCTAAAAATAGTATTCCAACCTTTTCCACTGTCAATAGCACCAGAAGATGAACAATTCATATACAACACGTTGGAACATCTTTTTCGGTTGGATTACCCTATACAACATTTTAAACCGAAGTATGTTCTCGAGATAATATGCAAACATATAAATAAAAAAAAACTCCCGGATACGATTTAATCTCTGGAAAAATTTTAAGACAACTCCCATTTAAAGCAATCATTCTTATAGCTTATATATTTAACACAATCTTAAGACTTGGAGTTTTTCCATCACAATGGAAAATAGCTCAAATTATTCTTATACACAAAACAAGGAAACCCGCTGAGGAAACATAGTCCTACCGGCCAATAAGTTTACTACCTGTACTTTCAAAAGTATTTGAAAAACTTTACATCACAAGACTGGAGCCCATACTTACGCGAAGAAAATTAATTCCTGATCAAGAGTTTGGCTTCCGGAAACAACACTCCACTATTGAGCAGGTTCACAGAGTAGTTGACGTAATAAATAAAACACTTGAAAGAAAACACTACTATTCAGCAGCTTTTATAGATGTTTCGCAAGCGTTCGATAAAGTGTGGGATATCAAACTGCTATATAAATTAAAAAGTAACATCCCTCATACCTTCTATCAAATCCTAGAATCCTATCTAGCAAACAGATATTTTACAGTAAAATACAAAGAAGAATGTAGTCCACTATATCCAATCAAATCAGGAGTACCCCAAGGTAGTATAAGTATTCTTGGACCTATTCTCTACCTCATCTACACAGCTGATATTCCAACAACTTCAAATTCTACAGTTGCCACATTTGCTGATGACACAGCAATCCTAGTGTTGGTGTTTCTATGAAAGCCAGGTATAGTACGACAAAAGATCTCAAGTTGACGTTTAAATTGTTTTATGGTTGTGGTATCTATTCAAAGTTTTGCTCCAGGTACCCAGCTAAGCACTGGATTTGGAAATCCCAAAGTAATATTAGCATGCCTAACTTAATATAGATGGATTACTGTACGACATGGAAATAACTAGACAGGGATGTATTTAAAATTTTAATACCATTAATTTATTAGCAATAATCATTATCTTCGTGGAATTGCAAACAATTTTTGCATAAAAACGAAACTGCTATAACATAATGTTCTTATTACATCAACGTTATTGCAACTTGTGACATTTATTAGAGTATTTTTCATAAAACATGGTATTAAAATTTTAAATACATCCCTGTCTAGTTATTTCCAGGTTGTACAGTAATCCATCTATATTAAGTAAGGTATGCTAATATTACTTTGGGATTTCCAAATCCAGTGCTTAGCTGGGTACCTGGAACAAACAGTGTATTCTAATGGATTTCGTACAATTCTATACCCTATAGCAGAACGCATAAAGGTCACATTTCTTTCACTTCTTTCACTCAGGGAAAAACTTTGAATAGATACCACAACCATAAAATAATTTAAACGTCAACTCGAGATCTCTTGTCCAACTATACCAACTTCGTGGACTTTCCAGTTTATTGTAGGGACAAGCAATAAAAGACATTTTATATTTGTAAGATGTTTGAGTTAAGATCGAACTAGACATTTTACAACTTAAGCCGGATCAACTTGGCGCCTAGTTCCACCAGACGTCGTCCAGATGTTCTTGGATTTCCAAATTTCTAGAATTTCACATTTATTTTTCATTGGTCTAAAGTGGTATCATTATCAGCCAATAATATTGTTTGTGAGATTTGTATGGCCAATGATAGTTTTGCTACCGCCGACATTTGTCAAAGTTTACATTTTTTTTCTTGTGTTTATTCTTACATTAAGTCACAGTTGAGTCTTGAGACTTCAATGCGATAGACAAGTTTCGGGGTGTCGCAAGCAATTGCAATTAATTTCAAATTCATTTGTATTAGTTATTGTAAATAGTTGTAAATAAACATTTTTGTTACACACTATTTGTTTCATTGAGAAAAACGCGCATTCAGGCGCATCAACAAACATTTGGTGGTCTTACAGACCGAATTCATACACCTAGCTTGTCATAAAAATTTAACAGAGGCCACACATCTTCTACAAGTATAGCTTAAAAAAATCGAAATGTAGCTAAAAATCTGGAGAATAAAAGCCAACGAAACCAAATCAGTCCATGTTACCTTTACTTTGAATAAAATACGTGTCCTGCGGTAACACTCAACAAACCGCTACCGCAAACTGAAGAAACAAGATATCTAGGAATACAACTTGATAGAACACTAACATGGCGTAAACACATCTTCCAAAAAGAAAACAACTATAACTATAAAAGCATCTTTAAACCAGTTTGGACGTATGAAATACAACTATGGGGTACAGCAAGCAACTCCAATATTGAAATACATCAAGGCTTTCAATAACTCCGAACAATTACAAATGCTCCTTGGTATTTGTCAAATGTAAACATCCACAGAGTCCTCCACATGTGTACAGAGAAACAAACAGTCAAACAATTTAGTACCAAATATCTTAAAAGACTTGAAGCCCACCCAAACACAAGAGCAGTGAAATTGTTAGACAGCAGTAAGGACCTACGACGATTAAAACGTTTTAAACCATTAGATTCAGTAGATAGATTTAACTAACATTATATAGTTAATATTTCGAGTTTTTGTCAGTGGACAAATGCTCCTCATGTAACTCATTTGCTGTTATATTTTTACTTATTCCCTTATATTTAGATATTTTTTATTTAACGAGTGATAATATTTTTCGGTTTTTTCAGATCATTAGAAAAGTGAGCTATTATATGTACTCCATTAATATTATTTTTATTAATCGGAGCTTCTATAAACCTTCCTATATTTTGCATTATAGTTATTAAATTTTATTTATTTATTTTATTTTGAGTCAATCCAACAGAACTAAAAGTTTCAATTACAAGATGATTATACACCTATTAAATACATAAATGCCTTTTAAAAAGTTCTTAATGTAAATAATAGAGACAACAATATAAAAAGAAAATAAGAACAGGCAAAATAGTTGACAGTAACTTTGAAAATTAATATTAATTATCTACAAGACTAAAGAAGTTATTTAGCTTCCTTCTGTATACATTTAAGGAACAATCGATCTCACAAGTGATATAATTAAAAGTATTGCACATTTGCCAGATTGGATACCTCATTTCATAGCTTGTTCTAACATTATTACAATTGAATGTTGATTTATTTCTAGCTGATATATGTGGAATATTTAGGGAAAGAAGTCAAAGAATACAGCTGCCTTTAATAACATTATTAAAAATTTTGTGTTAAAAAAGGCAAGACTGAATTTTACGTCGATTGTTCAGAGACATGATGTTGATATCAGATATTAGTACACTATATGTAATGTCAAAACTGAGACAGGGATTGTATTTTTTATAGTAACAAATCGTTTCTGAATGGATTCTAATTGAGCTATATATTTATTGTATATGGGTTTCCACATATGGAGACAGTATTCCAGTTTTGACATTATCAATGAAAAATATAATCGTTTCAGTGAAAACAAACTTTGAAATGATTTACAAGTACGAATGACCAAACCTAATGTTTTTAAAGAGGAGTTTTTTATATGCTCATAATGTAAATTTTCATGATTTTTCTCTGGAACGCCAACTATTTCTATATTATTGAATCTAGATCGCTGTTCTAAATCTTCTATCTTTAGTTTTAAACGGTTACACTCCTCGTGAATAGGTGTAATTAACTTATTTTTTTTCTGAAAATGTTTTCATTTTGTTTTCAAATTCATCAATTTTACTACTATAAAAATCAACAGACTATTTTGCTAAAATAGTTTTTTTTCTATAGCAGATGTGAAAGTGCAATTTTATCAACTTAAAATAGTGGATAAAGTAGCATTTTAACCGCAAGGGTAGATAAAGTAATACTTTAATAGCAAGGGTAGATAAAGTACTTTAACTTATATCAAGAGGGCTATCAAGAGAAACATTCTTGTGAAAGTGCACTCAATTTTGTTATTAATGAATGGAAATTAGATATTGGAAATAATAATTCTGTAATAGCAATATTTTTAGATTTACGTCGGGCTTTTGAAACTATAGGTAGGGAGATGATTTAAAAAAATTATATTATGGATTTGGTGAAACTAGTATTAAGTGGTTTAATAGTTATTTAAGTAAAAGAAAACAAAGGACTAAAATAAATAATGTATTATCTAGTGAAATTAATGTAGATATAGGATTACCTCAAGGAACTGTATTAGGAGGGTTTCTATTCATTCTGTATATAAAAGACATTACTACAGTTGTAAAATATTGTAAAATTAAATTATTTGCTGAAGACACCATGTTATACCTACCAGTAGAGAATATTCAAGAGGAAATATATAAAGCAGAAAGCGATATAGATAGTGTAATACTTTAATATTTTATTTAATTATTATATTACAATATGTTGATGATTTGTTTATTTAACATAAATGATAACTGACAGAAAAACTTTATTGTTTTTTATGGCTATCTATCTAGTGAGTAATTTTTAAACAAAACTCCTATCTTACTACTGACATCCCCCTTCTTCTGAAATGTAACAAATATAATTATTTAAAAATATTATAAACTTTACAAATTTAATATCTTTGGTATGATAATTCTTCTTCCAGATCGTGTAGTCAAATTTGTTGCCTCATACTTGATGTCATCGGATGTTTATGTTCTTGATATGGATGCTGTTTCTGTGCTACTGGCTGGGACTTTTATTTCTTCTGCTGCTTCTGAAGTTGATGTTTCTTCTGCTGCTTTTTCAACTGTGTTATCTTTTCTTAAATGCCATGTATTTCTTCGAACTACTTTCCCTTCTGGTGTATTTATTATATATGACCTTGGTGCCTGACTTCTTTCCATTATCTTAGCTGGACACCATTGTTTTTCTTCATTTCTGTACAAAATCTTTTCACTTTCTGTGTATTATGGAAGCCTTCTCTTGTTTCTATCAGAATTTTTCTTTTCTGTTTCTTTGAGTTTCTTTAATTCTTCTGGAATCCCTTGAATTACTTTTGAATTTAGTAACTTTGGACTGGTTATCATTAGTGTTTTAGTTCTTCTGTTCATAAGTCTTTGTACTGGAGAGCCTATTTTATCTCTTGGTGTATTTCTATGATGTAAAAGAGCTAATTCTATATCAGAACCTTCATCTATACATTTTCTGATCAAATTTTTTGCTTCTTGCACATATCTTTCCGCCAATCCATTTGATCTTGGAAACTCTGGAGATGAAAATCTATGTGCAAACTGCCATACATTTTTAAATTTCATAAACTCTCGGGAGGTGTACTGAGTAGCATTATCAGTAACCAACATTTCTGGAATTCCATGAACAGCAAACCAACTTTTCATAGCTTGAATTACTGCTGAGCTTGTTATATTTCTAAGTAGTTTGACATCAAAATAACCAGAGTATGCATCTGCTATTACAATGTAATAATCATTATTAAACTTGAACAAATCAGATGCAACAACTGTCCAAGGTCTGGTTTGAACTTCTTGCAACCAGATTTTCTCTGCTGGGTTGTCTTTTTGAAACTTTTGACATACTTTATACTTTCTTACTCTTTCTTCTATATCCTTCGACATCTTTGGCCAAAATACATTATCTTTAATGAATCTTATTGTTCCTTGTATACCTTTGTGACTTAAATGACCAACTCTGATTACTTCTTTTTTCAATTCATCTGGTATTAGCATACGGTCATTTTTGACTATGAGCTCATCATAAACTGATAACTGTTCTTTGAATGACCAGGATTTATGTAACTTTTCATTTATTGCACTTTTTCCTTCAGGCCATCCTTTCAAAATGGTTTTTTTTTAAGTGATAATTCTTCATTATCCTGAATGATTTGTTTTATCTTTTCAATCTTCTCTTTTGAAAATGGCATGATTATGTGTATCATTTGTAAATTATTTGGATCTTCATCTAATTCTGCTTTTTTGTGACAATCACGACTGAGTGTATCTGCAATAAATAATTCTGTTCCTTTTTTATATTTCACTGTAACATTATACGGTAAAATCTCCAGTATCATTCTTGGTAACCTTGGTGGTGCTTCTTGTAACGGTTTTTTCATTATGGTTTTTAAAGGTTTATGATCTGATTCAATTATTACATTTTTCTGTCCCCAAACATACTCATGAAACTTTTTGCAAGCCGTAACTATTGCTAAAGTTTCTTTCTCTATTTGGCTATAATTTATTTGTGATTTAGTAAGTGATTTTGTTGCATAAGCAATTGGTTTGTCTTCTTGAATCATTACCGCTCCTATTGCTGTGCTACTTGCATCTATTGATAAAGTTATTGGTAACTTTGAGTTGTAATAACCTAACACTGGTGGATTTTTCATGCATTCTTTTAATTTTTCAAATGCTTCTTCATGATTATTTTCCCATCGCCATTCATTTTGTTTTTCTAAGAGAGATCATAATGGTGTAGTAATTTCTGATAGTTTTGGAATGAATTTTCCTATATACGTTACCATTCTCAAAAATCTTTGTAATTCTTGAATATTACTTGGGGTTTTCATAGCTGTGATTGCTTCTACTTTTGCTGGATCTGCTTTGAGACCTTCACTTGTGAGTATATGACCCAAAAACTTTACTTTTTTTTGCAAAGATGCATTTATCTTTGTTTAATTTCATGCCAGCTTGTTGTAATCTTTGTATAACTTTTGCTGTTATTTCTTCTAATTTCATTCTATTTGGAGCATGTATTAACATGTTATCCATACTAATTTCTACACCTTCAATATCTTTTAAAATACTGTCCATTATTTGCTGAAAAATCTCTGGTGCAGAAGCCAATTCAAACGGTAATCTTTGACATGTATACCGTCCCCATGGTGTAGCAAAAGTCAATATTTTGGCAGTTTTGTTTGTGACTTTGATTTGCCAATATCCTTTTTTGCAATCTAAAAGGGTAAAAATTTTTGAACTATTGATTCTTGTTGCAATTTCTTCCAGTGCTTTTAGAAGAGATAATTCCCATACTTGACATTTTATCTAATTCCTGTTTCACCTTGTCTCTGATAGCATAGGGTATTTTTCTTGCTGTTTATATTGCTAATTTAGCATTTTCGACTAGATCTATATCATATACATTATTTTTTAAACAACCAATACCTTCGAATATTTCTTCATTTACTGTGTATACTCGCTTTATTAAATCTAGCTTCACACACGTATCTTTTCCTAAGATAGGTTAAAGATCATTAGTTGCTACCAGGAATTTAACTTGATTTTTTAGATTATTTCTCTCTACAGTAATATCTGCCACACATTCACCTTTGACCTGCAACTGATGATTAGAAAAACATATTAATCCTTTGATTTTTGACTTTGTCACATGCAAATTTGATCTTTGAGCAATATTTTCTGTGATAACGTTGCATTGAGCTCCTATTTCGGCACCATGTAATACTTTAATATTTTATTTAAATATTATATTACAATATGTTGATGATTTGTTTATTTAACATCAATGACAACTGACAGAACAACTCTATTGTTTTTTTATGGCTATCTATCTAGTGAGTAATTTTTAAACAAAACTCCTAGCTTACTACTGACAGATAGTATACATGAATGGTTGAATGTAAATAAATTAAACTAAAACGAAGTACATGATTATAAATAATAAACATAACATTAACAATTTAATAAATACATCAAAATATTAATTAGAAAGAGTTTATAATATTAAATATTTGGGTGTGCTAATAGATGCCAAACTAAAATTTAATGAACATGACAATGTTTGTAAAAATATAGCAAAGAAAGTTCAATTTTTACAAAGAATCAGAAATAAACGTAATTACATTGAAGCAGTCAACATTTATATAACTATCATAACTCCACATACATATTTCTGTGCCACAATATTATGCCTTTTTTAATAAAAATCAACTGCAGAGATTACAGCGATTACAAAATAGAGCTATGCGTTGTATCCTGAGAGTAAATAAATATACCAGTATGAATAAGCTAGAAACACTTCACTGCTTAAAAGTTAAGCAAAGAATTTATTATTTGATTTTAATATTTATTTACAAAAATACCAATAATATATTACCCAGTTATTTAAATATAGGATGTAAATTTAAGTATGAAATTACAAAGTCTAATTTAAGAAATAAAAATAATTTTAATGTAAGATTTGCATCAAAAACTTGTACACAAAATTATTTATATTATAACGGATTTAAAATTTACAACTCTTTAAATGAATGTATTAAGTGTACAAAGAGTGTACCATTATTTAAAAAGAAATTGATTACATATGTAAAAAAAAATTGTATAAATATAGTGTTGGTGATTTGAACTTCCCACCATAACCGTTCCGTATCGACTCTCCACAGCGCAGAAAACTTCATTACCGACAGAGTGAGAAGTTTGGCGCCAGAACTGAATGCACTCGTTTTTCGAATATATGATATGTACTTTTGTTTTGTGTCAATATCTAAATATATATTGTTCAACCTTTGATTAATATATCGACTGTTGTTATTTTATACCCAACCATTGCGTTTATAATTCTAATAGGTTATGGGCCTTGGTACCCAGGCAATAATATAAAATATTCAATGGAAAGTTAATAAGATATTGTGCATTACGCTGTCAATCTCACTCTTGGTGTCGTAGGTAAATTAAAATTAATGTGACAGGTATCGCAAGAATTGAAACCCTAAGTAAGGACAACTATGATACGTAGCGCATGCATATGGAAGCGCTCGTCTTCAAAAATGATGCATGGGATTTCGTTAATGGCACTGAAGTGAAGACAGAGGTTGAGCCAAATGACGCCGCTTCATTGCAAGCACAACTGCAATCAATAGATAACGCTTGACAAAAAGGCAAAGTCCGACAGAATTTTGTCGATCAGTGCTGCTGAATTAAAGTAGGTAAAGGGTTGTGAGACCGCGCGGGATGTATGGCTGAAGCTAGAAAGCGTCTACACTCTTAAAACAGCTGACACAAATTTTTCGATGCAGTCGACAAACTTATCGACATGGATGTCGACATAAATGCCGACTTACTCTCGATAATGCTCTTGTATAGTCTGCCGTTAAGTTAAAATTTTCTCTGAGCGATTGCGTCTAGGGACGTATTACCATCGCCAGAAACGCTACGAATAAAGATAATTGAGGAATCTGACTCACGAAATAATGATTTAAACAGTGAAGCAACGAATGCTATGGTGGCTGGAAGGTTCACTGACAGGAGTAATAATAAAATTGCAAAAGGCAAATATTATAGCAAAGACTCATCAGTTAATCAGGGTATATCGAACATAAGATGTTACCGTTGCAAGAAGCTTGGCCACAGAGCTAGAGAATGTCGACAGAAGAACGGAAAAGGAGCACAATATGCGAAAAACGCGGAACACACACAACAAACAGGTACTACGGAGGGTAGTAGACATCATGGTGTCTGGATGGCGGATGTTCCTCCCACATCTGTAAAGAATTTTTGAACAAAAATGCTGTCAACGAAGAACGACTACACTTGGCAAGCAGCGTTACAACCGAAATAAAGGCGCGAGAAAATGTTATGGTTTAAGTAAATAAAAATAATGTAGCGAGAAAAATAACATTATCAGATACATTATTTGTGCCCGATCTCCGCAGAAATCTTATGTCAGTGGACAAAATTACCGACAAAGGCTCTAGTGTTATTTTCGACCGAGATTTTGCAAGGGTCGTAAGCAAAGACGGTGATGCAACATTAATCGCAAAACGAACAGATGGATTATATTTTATTCAAACGAATAAAAATCATAGATGTTTGGTTATGACTGAGAAACAAGAATCTTCACCATCAGATGTCAAAACTCTTCGTCTCTGGCATCAACGTTCTGGTCACTTAAACGTGAAGAACCTTACTGATGCCGCACGGAAGGGGATAGTTAAAGGAATTTGTGAGCGATACCTGTCTTTAAGGGAAGATGACGCGTACACCATTCCCAAAATGGTCTCACAGACGTTCAAAGTTATTGGAGCTGTGCACCCAGACGTGTGTAGTCCGATAAGGACAGAGTCATTGGGAAAAGCGAGATACTTCGTCACCTTCATCGATGACAGCTCGAGGTGGTGTAATGTCCGTTTTCTATGTAAGAAAAATAAAGTTTTCACAGAGTTTCAGAAGGTGAAGACGCTACTAGAGAAGGAAACTGAGACATGGATCAAGAATCTTCAATCCGACAACGGGACGGAGTACAAAAACAAACTCTTTGATGATTACTTGGACACTCACGGAATTCATCGACGACTGAGAGTTTCAAACAACAAGGAACAGAACGGAGTCGCCAAGAGGATGAATAGAACTCTCGTAGAGATGCCGAAGACGTTTGGCGAGATGTCTCCTCATCCAGTCTGTTTTGCCGAAGACGTTTTGGGCCGAAACAGTGCAAACTGCTAATTATATAAGAAATCGCAGTCCCTCGAAATCATTAGATCGTAAAACACCATATGAAGTCCGGTTTGGGAAGAAACCGGACTTGAGTCACTTCCGAGAATTTGGCTGTAAAGTTTTCGTTTTGAATAGATCGTCTGACAAGGCAAAATTCGAGGTCAGGTCGCGAGAGGGAGTCTTTCTAGGATATTCGGAAGAAAATAAAGGCTATCGTGTCTGGATTCATAGTGAGCACAAAGTAGAGGTATCACGAGATGTAAAATTCCTAGAGAGCTCTACACAGAACCAGAACGATCTCGAATTTACAGGTGAACACCATAACGTTATAATTACACCGCTCACATCCACAACCGATGCGAGCGCATCAAGCGAACTAATTGACGCGAAACAAAAAGACGTAATAGTTAAAGAAGATAACGTCTTAACTGAAGTCAACGCCGATACAGTTGAGAGGGAGCAGTTTGATAAAAATGCAACTGCACGGCGAGGTCGCGGTAGACACCGAAAGGTAAAAACAGGGCTTCCGGGGCGACCAAATAAGATGTATAACATGCAAAATATTAATCTTGCCACCCTCGAATAAGGTCAACTGGCCGAGAGAGATGTAAATTCAGCTTTTACAGGTCCATACACTACTCAGGAGCACCAATCTATGGCAATTGAACTAAAATGCATCATCCAGAGCGACACCTGGACGATAGTGGATCGTCCTGCATCTGGAAAGGTGCAGAATGATATTGAGAAATACGTACAGTATAGATGGAACGATTCAGCGAAGGAAGGCGAGAGTTGTAGCTCGGGGGTTCTCACAACACCCCGGTGTCGATTACGACAAAACTTTCGCGCCCGTTGCACCCCTTGGTTCTACCCGCCTCGTCACTGCCCTAGCGTCTCAATACAAAATGATAATACATCAATTGGACATCAACCAACCGTGAACTGGTCAATTCCTTGAAGTAATGGGTTCACGCCCGGACATAGCACACGCGGTTAGCTGGTTAAGTCAATTCAGTGACTGTTATCAACATGATCACTGGATTGCAGCGAAGCGCGTTCTGCGATACTTGCAGGGTACGGTAGACATCGGAATAGTCTACAAAGCTACAGATTTAAAATTAACTGGATTGGTTGACGCTGATTGGGGGAATTGCCCAGATAACAGACGGTCATACACCGGTTTTGCCTACATTATCGCTAACGGTGCAATCACATAGAAATCGCGCAAACAAAAAACGGTTGCGCTTTCATCCACCAAGGCAGAGTACATGGGGCTAGCAGAATCCATAAAGGAAGGTATTTATCTTCAAAGATTCTTGGAAGAATTGGGATTCGACACGCTTGCCGACTATGTAACCATCTTCTGCGACAACGTAGGCGCTCAGAAACTAGCTTTAAATCCTTTGTTTCATTCCCGTACGAAACATATAGACATACGTCACCATTTCGTGCGAGAAGCCGTCAGTAACAATAATATTCGACTACGATATATGTCGAGTGAAGATATAGCAGCTGACATGCTGACAAAAGAAGATAACTTCATTACTTTCATTATTCACGACGATAAAATTAAATTATCTACTCTCGAAAAATAATTCCGTGACGACAGTATCAAATAATCACAGATTTAATTATTTTAGGGGATAATACACATTAAAAAGATTTAATAGACTGATTTAGCTTTTTAAAAAATCTGAGATTAACAAGATTTTTAATAAATTAAACGATTAAAATACTGCAATCGGCCATTTTGACTGAAACACGAATCACAGGGCATGACGTCACGCCTAGGTAAACAAACAAACTTCACTGTGTTTTGTTGTGACCGTACTATTGCTTACGCATTTGGATAGATTTTTCAAAGTTAAAAGTGTATTAAATCGACTGCACTTAACGCTATAACAATGGAATTAGGCTTTGGTAAAGCAAACAGCTCAAATATCCCCAGGATTGATTTATTGATGTTGAGCGATTTCATCGCAACAAACAAAGAATTTTGCTCGTCGAGTTTAGAAACGTCAAAACTTCCTTGTTTAATTTTTATCTTTAGCACTAGATACAACCAACTTAGTTAAAATCAAAGTCGTTTTGAACTCACAGGAGTTTATTTTATTTCAATTTCATAAGTGCTTTTTACAATAAACTTTCATTGGCAATTTTTGAAGGTAGTTCCCTAACAGCATGTAAGTTGCTAGTTTAGAGTTAATACCCGATAGAACTAGTAAATCTCTATAGCTACAAAGCTCCTGATAGTATTTTACCTCATAGTAAACACCTAATAGGTACTTATCTGATAATCATCAAGTCAGTGTGTATGTATTTATTATGTAGCTTTAGCTAGCATTATATTCTAATTAGTATCAATTTTTTCAGACCGTCTAGACGATCATATAAGGATAATACAATCAGTTATGTGCAACTAAAACGAGAAAGAAGCATTTGTATAGTAAAATGTAAGATTTGTCCCGAGCATAAAGTCCATGCAAAACTATATGCTGTAACATTAATGGTTAATGAAGATGATGAAAAAGTAACATCAATCCAATGCCATGATTGTGTTGCCGCGCAGGGTGGATGTAAGCATGCCATAGCGCTGCTTATGTGGGTCCATCGACGAAGCGAAAAACCTTCTTACACTGAAGTTCAATGTTACTGGCAGAAATCAAAGCTACCAAGAGTTGGCACTATGCTGAAATTGATAGAAGCGTGTGTTGGCTCTCGTTGAAACATCTTAATTAAATAATAAATAAAGAAAAACACAAGTTAAAAACAAAAAAAAATAGTACTTAGTAAAGCTGACAAAGGTAACACGAAAACTATAGTACATAAATCTGATTAGATAAACAAAGTCAATAAATTTATAAATGAGAACAATTTAACAAAATTAAAGTCAGATCCCACACCAAAATTTTAAAAACAAGTCAAATCTGCATTAGTTAATTGTTCTGTTTTATTGACTCACAACAAAACTAATAAATACAAATTAATAAATCCAAATCCTCCAGCCCCCGTATTATATGGGTTACCCAAAATCGACAAACCCGATAACCCTATTAGACCAGTGGTCAGCTACATAAATGCACCTTCCTACAGTACACAGTAAAAAAAAGTTTAGAATTAATTGAAAAACTTAATAATTTCAACTTCAGTTCACACGGTAAACTAGTTCCATTCGATGTATCTAGTTTATTCACATCCATCCCGGTTAAAGAAGTGTTACAAATAACTGAAAAAGATTTACAGTACTTTAAAGAAAGAAATAATCACACTTCTGGATATTTGCATGCAACAAAATTATTTCTGTTTCGACAATGAGTTTTTCAAACAACAGGACGGTTTGCCCATGGGAAGTCTACTTTCACCTCTTCTCGCAGATATTTTCATGGACAATTTTGAGTCAAATTTCCTTAATAATTCAGAATTAACTCTTAATAGGAACATTAAATTTTGGTATCGCTACGTAGATGATGTCATTTGTTTCTGGAGTGGTACTGACAGACAACTGGACCAATTTCTATCATTATTAAATAACATAAATAGAAATATCAAATTTACTATGGAAAAACAAATAGATTCAATATTAAACTTCTTCGACCTCACCATTACACGACAAAACAAGAAATTTCTTTATAAAATATATAGAAAAAAACACAAATTCAGACGCAGTTATTCCGGCCACCTCTCAGCACCATCCTAATACAAAAACAGCCGCATTTTATAGTATGATACACCGACATATTCATGTATAGTACGCGCATAGATATTGTAGCTACCACATGCTGTGCGTCATGCTGTGAGCCAAAACCGAAGAAGTAAGTAAACAGTCTGCAAAGGGCTAAATAAACAAAATACAGGTACAAAAACAGAGAAATATTTAGTTTTATATCACTGTACCATACGGCACTTGTGTTAGATCACTTGTTCTTTGTATTAAATTCTTTTCTCCTTCTTCTTTTAACTTATTGTATGCATTTAAAACAATTTGTTGACTTTGTTCCACTAAATGCATTCTAGGAGTAGAATCACCTTCTTCATCACTACTGCTACTGTATTCTCCACAATCAGACCATGGTCCCCACATTTTGTTTATTCGAATATGTACTGCCAAATTGAAAGATTCGGGAATACTAATATAATTGTAAAAACATATTATATTTATACTTGAGATCATTTTCCTAATTCCCGTTTAATCATGTGCCAAAACCAATCATAGTTAAGTAATGAATATAATGCGTACTTCTACCTAAGTTAAAAGTATTTAGTAACGAAAAGAAAATAACATTAAAGTTCAAATTGAATTACACATAATGATAATTTGCAGAAAAAACAATAGAAATTTCTGTTAAATACGGGCCAGTACGCCAGGTAAGTACCTTTCACGCCCCTAGCTACAATATCTATGCGCGTACTATACCTCTCTCCAAAATAGATTTTGACACTGAATTAAATTCAATTTTTCAAATAGCAGAAAATAACGGGTACTCTAAATCTATGATTAACAAAATTTTAAATAAAAAACTAGAATACAAAAATAACAATCTAATTTACGTTCAGACTTCTCCAAAAACAAAGGATATAACTTAAAGTTAAAAACTCACAATATACATGCAGCATTTTGTAATAAAAATAATCTAAAATCCTATTTAGTAAACAACAAAATTCAGAATTTTAATAAAATGTTAAAAAGTGGGGTATACAAAATCAAATGCAACAATTGTGATTATTCTTATATCAGCAAAACCACAAGAAATTTTGTAACGTCTCTCATTCAACGCCGGTCGGGTGCTCAGAGTTACCAGGGTTCAGGAGCGAGGATGGGAGTCAGGCGGGACTGGTACTAGAGGAATAAGCAAACACTTCTGTTTCTACCCAAAAATATAAATAAATATATATTCTATATTAAAAATAAATACAATTTATTGTATAACAATATATAAAGAACGAGAATGAGGATGGCCGTTTAGCGTTTGGCGGCCGCCGAAGCTAGTTCTCCGGGCTGGGGCAACCTGTAACAAAGCAGACACGGTGATATGGCGAGGCGGCGGTTACGGTCCCGGATACGATAGTACGCGTTCGCGATAGTGCTAATGGCGCACCTTGCCGTGCTGTACTCGGGTGTTGACGAACGCGATACGGTTCCCACGCGGTGACTCGGGGCCGACGCGGTATCGCCGGTGGAATAGATAGTGAGGGAACGTTCGGCTCAGCATGCCTTTGGTAAGGATGGCTCAACTCGCCGTGGGGAACGGCTCAGCACGCCGTATGCGGAGAAGCTCGGGTCAGAACGGCTCAGCACGCCATATGTTAGGAAGGCTCAACACGCCTCGGGTGAGGAAGGCTCAACACGCCTTGAGGAACGGCTCAGCACGCCGTATGCGGAGAAGCTCGGATCAGAACGGCTCAGCACGCCGTATGTTAGGAAGGCTCAACACGCCTCGGGTGAGGAAGGCTCAGCTCGCCTTTGGTAGTTGGGCTGGAGGCGGATGGGAAGGAAAGGTGCTCGCCGGACTAGTGTCCGGACTTATATAGCCGCAGTTACGGAGTGGGGGACAGCGCTGGTAGTGGGATCGGGGCCCGACGCGACCCGATGTGTTCCGAGTCTAGCCGGACAGCTAGTTAGCAACGTTAGCTTCGTGCTATGATGATGCTGACTTTACAATTTTAATATCAGATTCAAAGAACATTTAAACAGCTGGAGGTCAAATAAACCAGAGTCGTCAAATGTAGCTAAACATATGTTAAACAATAGCCATAAATTCCCAATGGAAAATTTCGAAATTATGTATGAAGAAAAGAAAGGATTAAAACTGGACATCCTAGAAGCCATGGGAATTCAAAGAGCCATTAGGAATAAGGAGAACTTAACGAAAGAACAAACAGATTTGTACATCTCGCCGCTTCTGGGATTTTTTTGATTTAATCTTAATCTGTTAAACAGTTAGGTTTAGTTTAGTATATATACTAGCGAATTCTCGGCTACGCCGAGTATTCCCTAGAGCTGCGCTGTCAGTGCAAAAAACAAATGCCGATCGACGTGAAACAATTATTTCATATTTCCACGTCAGGCCTCACCGAGGCCTTTCATTAGATTACAAACACGATATACTTCCAATAATTTTTTTGCAAAAAACAAAAGCCGGTCGTCATGAAACATTTTTGTCATTTATGTACCCCAACTCTCACCGAGACCTTTCATTTGATACCATACACGACATACTTCTGACAACTTTCTGTATAAAACAAAAGTCGATCGATATGAAACATTTTTATCATATCTGCACGCTAGCCCACACCGAGACTTTTCATTTGATACCAAACACTGTGCACTTATGACAACCTTTTGTATGAAACAAAAGCCGATCAACATTGACCATTTTCGTTAATTCTGCACACCAGCTCTCCTTCAAACCTTTCATTTGATACTAAACACCACACACTTTTTTGTAAAAAACAAAAATCGATCGACATAGCACATTTTTGTCAATTCTGCACGCTAGCCCTCAACAAGACGTTTCATTTGAGACCAAACTCGACATAACTTTGAGAACTTTTTGCAGAAAACAAAAGCCGATCGGAATCGAACATTTTTGTCAATTCTGCAAGCTAGCCCTTAACGAGACCTTTCATTTGAGACCAAACTCGACATACTTTTAAGGAATTTTTGCAAAAAATAAATGCCGGTCGACATGAAACATTTATGTCATTTATGTATCTCAGGCCACATCAAGACTTTTCATTTGATACCAAACTCCACACACTTCTGCCAACTTTTTGCAAAAAACAAATACCGATCGACATAGCACATTTTTGTCAATTCTGCACGCTAGCCCTCTCCGAGACCTTTCATTTGATACCAAAGACGACATACTTCTGACAACTTTTTGCATAAAACAAAAGACGTTCGACATGAAACTTTTTTGTCATTTATGCACACCAGCCTTAACCGAGACCTTTCATTTGATACCAAACACGACATACTTCTGACAACTATTTGCATAAAACAAAAGTCGATTAACATGGAACATTTTTGTCATTTCTGCATGCCCACAACGAGACCTTTCATTTGATACCAAACATATTACTAACAATTATTTGAAAAACAAAATCCGGTCGATGTAAAATATATTTGTCATTTATGCAAGCCAGAAAACATATATTTTTTAAATAATTTTAGAATTTTACAAAACTAATAATTAATATCAAGTATAACATTAACTAGAATGACATAATAACAATAATAAATTCTCAGATAGAATTTTTTATTTATTTCCGTAACTGTCTAATTTTTGCCGAAAAAGGTACATATTATATTTAATATATTTCATACAATAGACGTGCGATTCCCTCGGTTATGATTTTATCTGATGTAGAGTTGAAATATGAACAACTTTGTACTTTTGTAGTTTTGCTCTAAATATATCAGAAGAGAGAGTATTCGCAATTTTTTGAATACTTGGTTTTGTTAAGTGATCATAACTGTCAAATGAAATTAAAATAAAATTAAAAAAATAATGAAATATTAAAATAAAAATTATAAACTGTTTTATTTCATTCCTTATACTTTTATTCACATATTTAATTCAAGGCACTCTAATTCCAGGTTAAACAATGACTTGTATTTTGTTTTCTCCGTGATGGCACTGTTATTATTGTCATATTTTAATCAAATTAATATAAAACGCATTTTTCTCAAAAAAATCATTATGTTACGGTATGATAATATTATATCATTGAATTCAGAATAATATTATCTATGAAATAAGCAAATGAAAAAATAGGTTCACATATAAAATAAAAAAAGTTGGGAAAAGTATTTTGAGAACCACTGGTTAAAAAAAAAATAGTTTGTCTCATGTTTATAGTGTTGTAAAATAGAAATTGTTTGCTAATTTAACTGACCTTGTAGCTCTTATAGTTCTCGAGATAGCATTAGTGGACAAAATAAAATGAACACCTTTATACAAATAATTTTATAGGTTTAACAATACCGTTTAAAACAGTATTTGTAAAATTTGTTTCTGTGTACGAGTACATCTGAGAAAATCAATAATTTTAAAAAAATCACATAAATGGCACTAATTAAGAATTTTATTGCATCTGCTATTGTATTGTATTGTATGTAGACGAGGGTTTAAGCGTTTTGTCGCTTTTTGTCAACGCGACCTAGAAGATCTATTGTGACACAGTCCTTACTTAGTTTTCCGGAAGTAGATCCAGATTTTTGATGAAGCCGATTATGGCTCCAGGAGTCAAGTTCTTGATCTCATCTGCCATAAGATACTTCTTACCTAGTTGATTGTGTCTCTGCACAGTTACGGCTGGGCATTCACACAGTATGTGTTCCGACGATTCTTCGTCCTCTTCACAAAGTCGACAGGTTTCATTTTCAGCCGTACCAATTTTGTGCAAATGGTACTTTAAAGGACAGTGGCCAGTGAGAATTCCTGTCATTATATTAAGATCATTTTTGCTGAGAGCTAGTAGCTCTTTGGCGTTTGTCGAAGCTGGGGAAATGAATTTCCGAGCTTGATTGAGGCCTGGAATATTTTTCCAATATGAGGATATGGTAGATTCCTCCCAGTTTTTGACCACCTTCTTATAGTGGCTTTGTGGAAGACCACATAAAGGTTCCGGCCCGTGGTATGAAAGTTTAGCCCCTTTTTTTGCAAGTTCATCAGCTTTCTCGTTTTCTAGGATTCCCTCGTGCCCTGGTATCCACCGTAGAGTGACTTGGTTTGCTTCGGATAGTAATTGGAGGGTCTCCCTGCAGTTCCAGACTAGCTTTGATTTACATGTGAAGGCATTCAATGCCTTTAAAGCTGCCTGGCTGTCTGACATTATATTTATTAATGCTCCTTTTAGACCTTTATCTAGGTTTATGTGAGCACAGAGATTTATTGTATAAATCTCAGCCTGAAAAACTATGGCGCAGGTGCCTATGGATTCCTTAATTCGGCAATCTGGGCCAAGCACACCTACTCCAGTTCCTCCTGTATCCAATTTTGAACCATCAGTGAACCAGGACAAAGAATCCCTTTCAACAGGTCTTTCCGTTGCCATTCAAGACGATTACCAATAACAACCTTATACTTCTAGTCAAAATTGTATTTTGTTGTCATCTTACCACAGACAGACAAGGCCAGTTTATCTGGTTGTACTTCCCTTAGAATTTCCAAGTGGCCTACGAAATCTCCGGGCATAAAATGTTTCGTTCTTCAGAGAGTCAGTGCCTGTTGCATCGCCTCTTTTTTCACCTGAATGTGTAGAGGTGTTAGCCCCAGAATCACTTCCATTGCTGCAGTCGGACAGGTACTCATAGCACCTGTAATACTGAGGCAGGCCATGCGTTGTAGTTGCCGCAGTGATGCCTGTGCTGTGATTTGTTTCACTTTTGGCCACCATACAAGTGACGCGTAGGTGATCATGGGTCTTACAACACTAGTATATGCCCAATGGGTCATTTTTGGCTGTAGTCCCCAGTTTTTACCCAGAAGCCGACGGTATGTGTTTAACGCCACTGCTGATTTCTTTGTAATCTTGTTGATATGTGAGTTCCACGTGAGTTTCTGGTCTAGAATGATTCCTAGATACTTAACCTCTGTAGAAAACTCAATTCTAGTACCCTTCAAGTAGGGAGCTTGAAGAATTAGCTTCGTTCTCTTTGTGAAGGGGACGATTGTAGTTTTGGTAGGGTTTACACTAAGTTCATGTTCCAGGCACCACTTATGCACTAGTTTTAGAGCTTTTTGTGTAAGGTACGAGATAGTGCTGTCACTACGTCCTCTGACCATAATTGCAACGTCGTCTGCATATCCGTTTGCAAAATAGCCAGCTTTATTGAGCCCATTTAGGAGGTCATCAATGACAATACACCAGAGTAGATGTGATAGAACCCCACCTTGTGGGCATCCTCTGTTGGTTTTTATCATTACTTATTCTCCTCCTATCGAGGCTGTAATCGTTTGACTTTGCAGCATGGCTTTTATCCACTCCGCTACAGCTGGGTCGAAACCTTTTGACCTAGCAGCTCTTTCAATGGACTTATAGGAGGTGTTATCAAAGGCACCCTCAATATCTATAAATATTCCCAGAGCTATTTCTTTTGCCATAAAGGTTTTCTCTATTTTATTGACAAGGCTATGGAGAGCCGTAGTTGTCGATTTTGCTTCCTGGTAAGCAAATTGATTTACGTTTAGTGGTGAAGCAGTTATCACTTCATTCCTAAGGTATTAATCTAAGACCTTTACCATACCTTTCAGTATAAATGATGATAAACTAATGGGTCTGTATGACTTAGGCTGCACGCTTGGACGCCCTCCACCTTTAGGTATAAAGACCACATTAGTTTTCCTCCACAATGTGGGAATGTATCCTAACTTTAGGCTTCCCTTGTATAGTTCGCAGAGTATTGGCAGTATATCCTTTATGCATTTCTGCAAAAGTGCCGGAAAAATGCCATCTCCACCAGGTGTCTTGTAAGTTTTGAAAGTATTTATCGCCCATTCAACTCTGTTTTCTGTAAAAATATTATTAGCAGTGTTAAGATTGTTAATTAAGCTTAGCTTAGTTGTAGCTGCGGAAGAGTTGTCCTCCTCCTCAACTGGCCACGACGATCCTGGGAAGTGTGTGCTTAACAGAAGCTCCAATGTTTCCTTTGAATCTGTCGTAAAGTCCCTGTCTGGTTTCTTTAGTAGGCCTATTTCATTCGTATGATCTTTTGATAGGACTTTTTGAAGGCGAGCTACCGTGGGCGTTTCTGATAAGCCCTCACAAAAACTACGCCATGCATTCCTTTTAGATCTGCGAATTTCTTTATTATATGAGGTTAGAACACTTCTATATTGCTCCCAGCTCTCATCGCTGCCACTGGTTTTGGTTTTATTGTATAACCTTCTAATAGTGACCCTTTGTTTACTTAGCTCCTCGGTCCACCAAAGTACTTTCCTAGTACTTTGTCGAAGCTTTACTATACAGCTGTTTTCATATGCTGTGTGTAGCGCATTATGAAAGTCAATAGAGGCTGTTTCCAGTTCCTCAATTGTGTTTATATTAATTTTCGTAAGTTCTTCCACTTCACACTTTAAGTGGCCTTCGTACAAGACCCAGTCTGTTAGTTTCGGAATACGAATTTGAGTTTTAAGTTCTTTATTAGCCTTTATCTCGAACCTTAAATATCTATGATCCGATATTGAGGCTTCATTTGAGACATGCCAATTATATATTTCAGAGCTAATTTGAGGAGTGGCTAACGTAATGTCCAATACCTCTCGTCTGTTTTTAGTTATAAAAGTGGGTTCTTTACCCCTCTTTATTATATCTATGCTAGTACTAGAAATAAATTCGAAAAGGTACTCACCCCTTGTATTTATGTCCGTACTACCCCAAACTGTATGGTGTGCGTTTGCATCAAATCCTAGGATGAGGTTTCTGTTTCTATGTTTGCAGTAGGAGATCAGGTCCCTTACCAGCGGAGGTGGGGCTTCCATCGTGTCTCCCGGGAAATACGCCGATGCAATGATTACCTCTTGCGTACCTCCTGATATAGGCAGTGTAACTTCCACAGCTACCAAATCCCTAGATATAAATTTATTTAATGTTACGAATTTAATCGATGTCTTAATGAGCAATGCTGCTCTTGGAATGACATCTGGTTCGTTACAGTAGGTTAACTTACCTGTAAGGAAGGAATCGATATAATTACTCTTGTATTTGATTATGTATATGAATTAAAATATTAATTTAAGGCATAAATTAAATTTATTATTCTAAGCAAAGACAAGAACATAATATTTTGAATACTTTGTGACGTATCAAAGTAACTGGTGGCGCTAGTATTGTTTTATTTATTTCCAAATCACAAGTATGATGTGAAAAGAAAAAAAATCATTTACAGCTGACTTCTTATTTTGTAAATCTAGAATGAATTTGTTTTAATAGGAATAAGGACATTTTATTTCCAGTTGTTCAAATCCGTTTTCTGTTTTCATAAAACCATCATCACTATATGCTAAGTATGGTTGGTTAGATATTATTACAACACAACAGGTCCAATTTCATGTATAATATATTAGTAGAAGCTTGAAATACTGATCTCGCTTCACTTTCAGTTTTCAAGCCATAACGCTTGATTACAATAAAAATTGTAGGCATTGATTCTTATCAACAAAATTTTCATTATAATAATCATTATCATATTTTCTCTGTACCAATCTAATTCTATTGGTACATATGTACAGGTACAATGAAAGAGTTGATTGCAGAATATATAGAATTATTGCGAATTTGTCTATCGTATGAAATTTTTAATACGGTTTTAGTTTTTGATTTCTACATTCAAAATGACAAGATAATTTGACAACTTTATTTTGAATTACTGAATGTGACTATTAAGTGTAAATTTTTAAATTCAAAGAAACTTGTTAATAAATTTAATTAGAACACAATATTTTTTTTAATAAAAATATTATAAATATACCTTAACAATTAACAATGGGATTTTAGGGTCTCGAAAATTTACAAAAAGAGCAGCTATCAAAGCCGGCCGTTTTCTTTTAAATTTTCGGGAATCTAAAGGCTCACTGTTAAATGTTAAACATTTTTGGTTTCTAAATTAATCTCTTTCAAATATTTCTTATCATTTTAATAGGTACTCTTCATTTATGAAAATGAATTTTAGATGTCAGATTGACAAATTTGAATTGAATAAAATAAGTAAAATATAGGAAATAATAATGTTCATAAAGTAATTTTTATTTACTCTCCAATGAATATAAAAGTATAATAATATGTATAGTAAATTGAAATATGTTTATAATTAGAGAATAATAACTAAAACTAACTGTAGAAATTGCAAACCTTGCTCGCAACTTTCATCATTACAAATTTTGGCATAAATAATCCATTATTTAAAAAATTTATGGTTGTATATGAAAGAATATATTATATTTACTCTTTTTATAGCATTATTTATGATAAAAATAGTTTCTTTTAATTTCATTTGATTACACTCTGAACCAATAATCTAATATGACATCTGTAAGTGATAAAAATTAAAAATGTACTTAATAATATTTATATCGTACCTTAAACTAATATAAAAATATGAATTTTCATGCAATCCATTCACCTGGGAACACATGTCATTAAAATTATTTCTCGATAAATATATAGTTTCAGAAAGTGTTTATTGTTTGAAATTTCAATGATAATTGAATAATTGGATAGATACTTTGTTTTTGTATACGGTTACATTTAAAAAATTATCTCATTCCATAACAAAATACAATAGAAATTTTAAAAATTTAATCGTTGTTGTAATCAACTACTTTCATCTGAAATTTAATGAAAGAATACTCAAAGAATGTATAAAATGCAGTTACTTACACTTTAATATAATCCAGATACATAATTGAAAATAATTATTGTACAATAAATTATTAAACATTTCTTCCAAGGGGGTATGAAGGAAAGGTTTGTCAGTATTTTTAAATAAATGTGATTATGACTGAATACGACGCGCTTTGTTTGATTACCATAATAAAATTTTTGTCAATAGTGTTATTATCCGTAATTTTATGTTATTCTTTTCTATGAATATATTCTTGTTTGGATAACTACGAGTATAACTGAAATGAAAACACGTATTTAAATACATACAAGGAAATATAAAATTACATACTTACATTATAAAATGTAGTGTAATTTTACTTTTAAACTAATTTTACTATATAATTATCCAAGCTAATACAAGATTTGCATTATGATTGTTCGATTAAAACTGACATTTTGACAAGCGTCATATGTCATGAAAATTTAAATATTGTAAATAACGTTTGCCGTAAATTATTATGTACAATGCTCTTTTATGATAATCAGTTACACTTCAGTAGTGTTGTTATCAATAATTTTATATTACTTCTCTTCTATAAATGTACTCTTGTTTGGGTAACCAATTAAAAATTGTAACTGAAATGAAAATACATATTTAAATACAGCGAAACAAATTTAAAATGATATACTTACATCACAAAGTGTATTTTACATATTCTTTTAAACATAGTTTACTGTATATTTCTGTAAATTTCTCTTTGAAAATATAAAACTTATGTAACGAATTTTTTGGTTATAGACCAACGGATGATAAACGTCAGATGTCATAAAATTAAATATTTTAAATACACCACACTTAACATTCAGTGTATTTGTATATATTTCGTTCACTATTATAATGTGTAAAAATATAATTACATTTACAATATCTCTTTTCATTTTCAAAATAAATCAATTCAAAGTTTCATATTGAATTGTCAAAAATGCGGATGGCACAGTAATTCTTTTTAAATTTAAACCTTAGTTTTCGATTTTTTACACAAAAACTATGCACGGTAAAAATATGGGACACCCATTGTCCTCATTAAAGCACATCTAATAAAATAATATTAAAATTATTACATAAATGGTTTGACCTGTACCCGTGAGCAAAGTTTTTACGATGCTCGAGATGAATCCAACTATATATATATATATATATATATATATATATATATATATATATATATATATATATATATATATATCTTACGGTTCTCGAGATACCAATGTATTCGTACCTTGAATGGGACACTTTGTATATATATATATATATATATATATATATATATATATATATATATATATACGATGTTCCATTTAAGTGTGCCACCATTGCTATCTCGAGAACCACCATTTTACAAGACTAATACAATGAGCAAAAAAACATTTTTTCGAACAGTGGTTCTCAAAATATGGAACACAACTTTCTTATTTTAAATGGGAACATATGTTTATTTTTAGGTTATTCGATAGAGTATTTATTTCTGAATACAACGATATAATCATATCATATACTAATATAACAAAATAATTGAGAAAGATTCATGTTAGATTTATATGTATTTTATTTATATCTGGCCATAGACTAAGTAATATAAAGACTCCTCATATGGACGCTAAAATATTCCTTGAGATAGCGTCGACATCTCTAGCCGAGGAAGGGTAGATATCTTTGGATAAGGTAGATATCTTTATCGATACATGTTTCCCGATAGTGGGAAAAGGATAGTGACATATAAACTACGCATATAATAGAAAGAAATAGGCTATCTAAAATATGTTCTTTTAGAAATGTGACCAGTGGCGTGCAGTCCATGGAAGCTTTGGAAGCACCGCTTCCCTTGTGTGTTCTAAATATAAGTACATATTGTGCTGTCATTTTCATATTTTTGTACTTCGAAATACTTAAAATTAATAAATTATTACATATCATGTATACTAAAAGGCTTAAAAAAATCAATCAAATACGATCGCCAAAATATCTAAGGAGCATATCTAACTCAACGGATTATATTATATTTTCGAATATAAATTCGTATATTTCTGCTCCCACTGGATGCGCTACGCAACGTAGCTTCTCGGCGACAACATTGAGTCGTGTAAAATAGGCAGAATATACGCATTCGCGTATGCGCTTTAGAGAGCCTCAAGCCACATGCAGTAATGCTAGCAGATGCTGCGCTACGTTCCGCTTCCCATTATTCTATTCATTAGCGGCATTAGCCACTCGTTGGTAGTTCTGTAGATTTTTCTTTAATTGAACAAATAAAATAATTTATATTTTTATTCTTACCAGGAAATAATTATTATATAACACTTAAAAGTATTTTTGTAAACTATAGAAAAAATTTTAACAGGTATTTGTATCCACCACACATTTAGTTCGACCAAATTTCATAGTTTAATTTTTAATTGTAGCTCTTATATGATGGCCAGCGTTACAGAATGTAACTGTGAAATAGAAAATTTATTTAAAAGAAGTTTTGGTTCAAGACCCTTTAATGAAAAAGAAAATATTATAAAAGAAGATAGACCTATTCCAAAATTAATTTTTTTGTGAAACAGCTTCCCTATAATCAAATGTCACCGCACGCCACTGAATGTGGCAAATACAAATTTTTAATACATATTTATAAACTAATATTTCTAAAACTTAATATAGAAGGAATCTAAATATACACAGGGGAGCATAAATACATAGAAGTAAAAAATAGTAACTGTTTTTTAAAGTTTTTATACCACGACATCATACAGTTACTTGTTTTTGAATGTATAAAATTAGTTTAAGTTTAACTATTATGTGATTAACAACAAATTCAAAAATACTTTTCTAAATGCAATTGCCTGTATTTCATATGTATTCTACATACAGGGTGGCCCAGCGAAAATTATCAGCGCAATTTTTGGCCACTTAACAGTAATTTTGCAAAAAAAACGCTCGAACACGTCAATTTTAATATAAAGGGGGACACCTAAATGGATTAGTACTTATGGCATAACTTCAACCCTAAAATGGGTGTGGACTGCACCTCAAAAATTTTAAATGGAAAAGGGTGTCAAACATCACACAGTTCGAAAGGCCTTTCAATTCTCTTTTCAACAGTTTTTTTATTTTTCAAATCCGATCATTAGTTCCAGAGATATATCGTTTTAAACAAATTTTATCAGGTGTTCAAAATTGCCATCAAGTAGGCTAAAACAAATGACAGAAACTAAATTAACAATTCTTTCGACAAGTTGTTTATAATAAACAAGTAATTTGTAAGTTGGATTTCTTTTTGTGGGGTTATATGAAGTCTAAAGTTTATGCCACGCCACCCGAATTTTTAAAAGATTTACGTCAACGTACCGTAACTCCAAAATTTTAAGCAAAACCTTTATTATTGTATGAAAGTTGGAAATAGTCATTTTGAACACCTAATAAACTGATACTTGAGTTTCTGTCATTTGTTTAAGCCTACTTGATTGCAGTTTTGCACACCTGATAAAATTTGTTTTAAACGATATTTCTCTGGAACTAATGATGGGATTTGAAAAATAAAAAAACTGTTGAAAAGAGAATTGAAAGGCCTTTCGAACTGTGTGATGTTTGACACCCTTTTCCATTTAAAATTTTTGAGGTGCAGTCCACACCCATTTTAGTGTTGAAGTTATTTCATTAGTACTAATCCATTTAGGTGTCCCCCTTTATATTAAAATTGAAGTGTTCGAGCGTTTTTTGCAAAATTACTGTTGAGTGGCCAAAAATTGCGCTGATAATTTTCGCTGGGCCATCCTGTATAATAGGTTAGTGGCGGATTTAGAAACTTTCTCAGGGAAGGGCAAATTACCGTTCTTATTTTTTGGTAATCATAAACAATAAAATATATAATAAAGTCACCTACAAAATTTATTAATTAACACAATATCACTGAATTAAATAATACTGAAAATTAAAATTATACTAAAAAATCTGGTGTGTCCAACACAATACCTCCCGCCACTTTAGTAATATATTCTACCTACATAAGTTTTTCAATACATTTAATTTATAGTTTTAAAATTAATTTGTTATTGCAGTCAGAATATTTTTAATTTATTTCATATCTAAAATTTCCTTCTTAAAATTTGTATGACCAATATGACAGCTATTTTTCACGATACTAAAACCGGAACCAAACTTACTTTGATTCACGCATGCAAATACATTCCTAATATATTTCTTCCATCTTCTTAAATTTTACAATAAAATTACTTCATTTTTACGTATTTTATCTTTTACACTTACTTACATCAAATTTGACACCATATGTCAAATTTTGTGAACATATGAATAACTCATCTGTTTTATCGAAATTTCTCAGCCTAAACGATATGTAAAATTATTATAATTTATATATTTTTTTTCTATCTAGCTAGAAGTCATATATAAACATAATTATGCAGATTGGTAGAAAATTAAAAAATCTTTATATTTATAATAACGAAATTTGCGAAAATATGGTATTTAGAGGTATTTTTTAGGAAAAACGGTTTAAAGCTTCAAGTAAAGTACTACTTCCGGTTAACCGATTGTAGTCAAAATCTAATCAGTTCATCATATTTGAATATAAGTCTTAAATACCAAATATTATATTTTTTACTTGTATCGTATTGGAGTTATCGTGGACGAAAAATCGTAACAGACACACACACACACACACAGACACACACACACACACAGACACACACACACACACACACACACACACAGACATACAGACATCACGGTAAAAATAGTAAAATCGTATTCTAGGGTCCCTAATTCGTGCTCATATGTTGAAAACTCATACTCGAGAAATTTGACCAAAAACAATACCTCCCTTATCTATATATTGATAGGCGGGAGGTAAAAACAACCAAACTTATTTTTTATTGTTGATGCGAGTCGGGTCAAAACATTCTCAGGATCCAATTCCTTTCAGGAGTTTTAATCTTAATATAGAAAAGCTACTTCCGTAGTCATATTTGCAGGTAGCTTTATTAATATTGTTATTAATTTATTTACTAATAAATAAATATCCGTACCAAGTTGTTTCAAGACTTCATTTGCACTGATGGGAATTTCAGATTCATTATAAGTTGAGCATAATGTTCCCACAACAATATTTCGGCACATTGTTTTTGTTCCTGACATTTCTGTTCCAAATCAAACAAATCTTTGTAATGTCTGTGTTAGTCAGACGCTTTTGCGCTTCAGATTTATTTATTATTACTTTCAAAATTCAAAAATTTGCTCTGTACAAGGACCGGGGGGGCGATCACCCTGTCGAACCCCCACCCTCCCAAAACCACCGTTGTAATGAGCAGTACTGTTAAATTATCGTAATATACAATTTTGGTAAATTTCCCCCATAACTTAGCATTTTTTACCATTTTAAAATATCTCGAATTTTATAATTTTAGTAAATTACTGCTGTAATTTGGTACAATCATTTCAATATAAAGTGAGTGTATGTGAAATATTTATTCAGATACGATACCAAATTCAGTTTCGAATTCACTGACTGACTGTAAGGCGCAAGCTTTTGATTCCTCAGAACCTTGCACAAATTTGTCATTTTGCAAAATAATTTTGGGCTCGTATAATTTTAAATTGCAATGTACAAATAATAACTATTTGTTTGTTTTTTTAGTTTATTTCGTTTTTTTTTACGAATATTTCCAGGATATATGAATTTGTAATTAATGGTAATTTCCATTTGGGCTTTGTTTTAATATATTTTCTTTTTGAAAAATAAATCATGCACAATCCTTAACTACCCAGCGTTACTTCTATAAGTGGAGAGCCTTCGCTTTGAGTGAGTGACATTTAAAAACATAAACCTATCAGAAAAACTCATTGACGCATCAGCTTACACTACATAAATATGTGAGTTTACGAAGTTCCATAATTTAAAAAACTTGTCAGGTTTAAGTGCTTCTTGAACGTTAAGTTATTTGAGTATACACTGAACTAATATACTTTATTTAAATTTAAGTATAGAAAAGGAAGCAGAAAACTCCAGAGTGGCATAAATTAATTGGGGACACAAACAGAGTGTAGATCGGAATCGATTTAAAAAAAAATCGTAAATACAATATTATTTTTGCGAAAAAAACTATATTAATTTTTGGAAATCATGTCATATTGCTATAGGAGCGATTAATAAATAGTTAATCATATTGGAATTCATATATATGTAATAAAAAATAATAACTGACAAAATGATTTATTTTTTTATTATTGTTCAAATAAAATTAATTTGAATTTTTATATTTAAAACAACAGTGAATGAGTATATATTAAAGTCCTAAATTAGGAAGAACTAACTCTTGTTTTAATAAATTAAATGGGAGACTTGGCGAAAATCAATTTGATAGTTGTTTAAAATTTTATGTACCTATTGCACTGAGTGATAGTACTCTGTAACAATATTTGAAAATGCTAAATAGATATTAAATTATTTTTCTCAATTATGTATAAAACTTACACAACCTGAAATTCGAATATTTAAATATAGGAATAAATTCAAATGAATTTGTAGGAAAAATATAATTTGCCATATTTGGTATAATATAGTAAAAGTACTAGTAAAACATCGTACGAATGCGAATTATATTTAGGTATAAATCAAAAAATCAAAAAAAAATCATAAACAAAAAATACTTAAATAAATTATCCATCCAGGTGGCAAAAAGAAAGAATGAATAACAGAAAGATGGCGACTAGAAAATATAATGAAAATGATTTTATTGCTTTTGGATTTAATGGATGTATTAGAAAATAAATAATTAAGTCTTATATGGGCCAATTGGCTATTTTATTATATAGAATAATTCAGAATGATCAATACTTGATTTGTAACAGGCTCTTAGACAGATTACGGGTAAATTATAAAAATACAGTAGCCATCAGTAAGTTGCAACTAAAATCTAACTTCATACACATTATCTCAAAATTTAAACATAGATTCTGAACCCATTTCGGATTGAAATAACCGGAACCGAACTTACTTTGATTCACGCATGCAAATACATTCCTTATATATTTCTTCCATCTATTTAAATTTTACAATAAAACTACTTTATATTTACTTATTTTATCTTTTAAACTTACTTACATCAAATTTGTCATTATATGTCAAATTTTGTGAACATATGAATAACTCATCTGTTTTATCGAAATATCTCAGCCTAAACGATATGCAAAATTGTTATAATTTATATATTTATTCTCTTTAGCTAGAAGTTACACATATAAACGTAATTATACAGATCGGTAGAAAATTAAAAAATCTTTATATTGAATAATAACTTAATTTGCGAAAAAATGGTATTTACAGGTTTTTTTTTAAGAAAAACTGATAAAGCTTCAAGTAAAGTACTGCTTCCGGTTAACCAATTGTAGTCAAAATCTAATCAGTTCATCATATTTGAATATAAGTCTTAAATACCAAATATTATATTTTTTACGTGTATCATGTTGGAGTTATCGTGGACGAAAAATCGTCACAGACACACACACACACGCACGCACACACAGACATACAGATATCACGTTAAAAATAGTAAATTCGTATTGTAGGGACCCTAATTCGTGCTCATATGTTGAAAACTCATACTCGAGAAATCTGACCAAAAACAATACCTCCCTTATCTATATATTGATAGGCGGGAGGTAAAAACAATATAGTAATAAAGGGATTGTCAGAACATAACATGAATATAGAGCAACTAACGAAATGGATGAAAATAGAATTACAACTAGATGTTGGCATCAATAAAGTAAGTACTATAACGATAAAAAATACGAACAAAATGATAATTGCTGAAATTGCGAATTGGGAGCAGAAGCAATTAATAATGAAAGCAAAGAATAAATTAAACGGCACGAAAATATATATTGATAATGAGCTTACATGGGAGGAAAGACAAACCCAAAAAGAACTAAGGAGTATAGCTAGGGAACAAAAACTAAAAGGAAAGACAGTTAGAATAGGATACCAAAAAATTGTAATAGATGGTATCGAATTTATATGGGACAAACAGGAGAAGGGAGTTATCCAAAAAGATCCAAAAAACGATTAAAGGCCACAGACTCAGAACACGAGCAACAGGAAACGTTAAGGCAAAGAATAAGGGCGATGAATATGGCAAACAATAAAATTATTTCTAGTATAAATCAGGTTAATGGGGAAAAGCTGGATGGTAACACAAAGGAAGGAAACATAAATGTAATGATAAAAATTGGGACGTGGAATATACAAAGTTTAAAGGGAAAAGAAAACGAATTGGTAAATGAATTCGAAAGGGCAAAACTAATAATTCTAGGAATAACAGAAACAAAATTGAAGGGAATGGGAAGTAGACTTTTAAATGAACATTTATTGCTACATAGTGGGGTCGACATAACAGAGAGGGGGAAAGAAGGAGTAGCATGTCTAATACACAAAGACTGGAAACAAAACATAAAAAATTGGGAATTTATAAACTCAAGAATTTTAAAAATAGAAATAATAATAGGAAACGAAAACCTAGATTATATAATCATCTACGGGCCCAATGAAGATGAAAGACTTGAAAAAAAGGATGAGTTCTTCAATACGCTACAAGAAACCATGGACAAGACAAAAAATGAAGTAATCATTGTAGGTGATATGAACGCCAGAGTAGGAAGGGATGTAACAAGATATGCACCATACATTGGTAGATATGGTGAAGAAACACTAAACACAAACGGCAGGAAATTATTAGAATTCTGTATGGATAATGAACTGATAATTACGAACAGCAAATTTAAACATAAGGACATACATAAATACACCAGGGAACTAAAAAGCAGAAATGAAAAATCAATCATCGACTATATAATAGTATCAAGCCCCATGTTTAAAAAGATAAAAGACACTAGAGTGAAAAGAGGCTATGAGATAGGAAGTGATCATTATCTAGTAGAAACAAAAATGTCGATTCAAAAAGTGGAAAAAATTCAGAGGAAAACTAGCAACATCATACCGCAACGAAAAATTAAAGCATACAAATTGAGAGACTTCAAAATTAAACAGACATACAAGGATTATTTAAATCAAAATCTAGAGGGACAGATGAGAAATATGCACTTGTATGACATACAAACTGTTTGAGATTTTAATGTTGTCAGCTCCGTTTATTGTGAAAGGTACACCGCATATTTGCCAATGTCAACGCCATATACGCTTCTCTGTATTTTTTTTGTAGTTTATAGTTAGTGGCGCTGTCGCTAGCGAATTTTGTTGGTTTAAAATTCGTACAAGGACAAGTTCTGTTCGGTTCCTGCTTTGTTGCGCCAAAGTTGTTTTGTATCGCTCCGCAACAATCCATTGTTGTACTGCTCCAGTAAAGTATTTACATTTGTTATATCTGTTATTTTGTATAGTTTTTGGTTGTGCTGTGTATAAATAAATAAGTGTTTTTCGCGTGGTTGTGTGAAAGTGAGATTTACGACCTCACCATTGTTACCATCATCCATACTCGATATCCTGGGTATCCATCCCTGTTATCCCGCACATTTTTTGGTCCTTCGAGCCGGATTCTATCCGGATTATCCGAGTTTTTCCACCCTTAAAACCACGTGCAAAACCTGTCAAATCCTTGTCCATACGCATAGCCTGTCAAATCCTAATCCAGTGTCATCCACCCATCCTTTGTTAATTCTAACCTCGCAAACCTGCGTGTAGAATCACGATAACTTCGAAGTCATCGCCAAACCGTTCCGTTTTCGCGTCCGTAACCTTCACCAGGTTCAACAATGGCTGAAGTGTTGCGCCACCAGAAAGAGTTGACGGAACAGATCCGGAAGTTACCGCTGGCACTCCGTACGCAGCTATCGAAAGAAGAAATAACTCCGACAAGCAAGCTGATCGACAGCGCGCTCGCCAACCTACAGAGACATTGGGATGACTTCCTGACCAACCACCACTCTTTTAGAGCAGAAAAGGGCTCAGAAGCGACGGTGTACTTCGTTGAAGATCACTTCTCCGCCACAGAGCTCTTGTACTTGACGGGTGTCGCTATCCTGGAGGCCCTCCGTCCTTCGCCACCTCCGCCAGCTCCAGTTGTCGCTCCAGTTCAACTGCCAAAGGCTTCCCTTCCGCCTCTACCTAAGGTAAACCTGCCGGAGTTCTCCGGGTCATACTTGGAATGGGAGGCATTCCACGACGCCTTTCAGGGTCTCGTGATAGACCGTGACGATGTTCCCGACGTCCAGAAGCTGCTCCTCCTCAAGGCATCACTGAAAGGTGAAGCCGCACTCCTAGTGCGTACCATGGCCACCACGGCAGCGAACTTCCAGGGAGCCTGGGACGCCGTCTGCGCCAGGTACCGGAACAGTCGGCTTCTGGTAAGTGCTCACCTGTCGGCACTGTTCGACCTGCCCCAGGTATCGAAAGAGTCCGCACGCGACCTGCGGGCCCTGATCGACCGAGCACGGGAAGAGATAAGATCACTCGAGCAGCTAGGGCGACCTGTAGACAAGTGGGACGACGTCATCGTGTTCTTACTCCTCCGTCGCCTGGACTCCGCATCCCGCCGAGCATGGGAGTTGCATCTCGCTTCCATAGATGCGACTCAAACGTTGGTGAACCCTGACTACAAGTTGGAACAGCCGACACTCAAGCAGCTCGAGGCCTTCTTCGAGATGCGTATCCGCGCATTAGAGATGTCGGCCCCGCTGAGCCCACCTGCCCGCTCCATAACGGCCTCCAACGCGAAGGCTGCGCCACTTCGCTCACACCAGGTCTCTGCAAGCGTCAAGAACACGAACTGCGTGTTCTGCGGAGACTCGCACTCCAACTTCTCCTGCTCATCGTTCCGGGAGAAGTCTCCACAAGAGCGTCTGTCCGAGATCAAGCGACTTCGGCTCTGCTTCAACTGCCTGGGTTCTCACCAGCGTAACGCATGCAGATCCACGAAGACGTGCTCCAAATGCAGCCAGACGCACAACACGCTGCTGCACGACGCTTTCCCATCCAGTTCTGTTACAGGTTCGGCCAGTCCTCCAGAAAGAGCTGCTGCTCTCCATACCTCCACGGTCTCTAGTCACTCCACGCACCAGGGCACATCCCGTGCCATGGTTCTCCTGACCACAGCGCTGGTCAGCATCTGTTCGCCCAGCGGACAGCGCGTACAGACACGCGCGCTCCTCGACACCGGGTCCGAGGTGTCTTTCATCTCTGAAGACATTGTGCAATGTCTTGGTCTAGCCAGGCGGCGCTCCCACGTCAAGGTCGTCGGCGTCGGGGCCTCGCACTCTGCCACGGCCTCCTCACAAGTGGAAGTCGTCTTCCGATCCAGAGCAGCACCTGGTGCCGAGCACCAGGTATCCGCCTACGTGCTTCCACGTCTGACGTCTCACGTTCCACAACGGAGAGTCCGTCCCTTAGATCCGCAGCTGCTGCTGCACCTCGAGCTGGCCGATCCATGCTATCACCGAGACCAGAAGGTTGGCCTACTGCTTGGAGCCGACGTTTTCGGCCCTCTACTCCGTCCAGGAGTGTATCCAGTCCCAGGCTCCAAGGTGGTAGCCATCAACACAGCTCTAGGTTGGGTCCTGTCCGGAGCCGTCGACGAGGACGGTGCATCTCCCGTGTCCTCTCTACATTGCCATGTAGAGGAGGACCTGGATCACAACCTCCGCCGGTTCTGGGAACTTGAAGAAATTCCCGCCGCTGCTTCCTCGCTCTCCCCAGAAGAGAGTGCCTGCGAAGAATTCTTCACCTCCACCTACCAGAGAGACGCCAGTGGTCGCTTTGTGGTGCGGCTGCCACGTCGTTCCAGAGTTCCCACAGGCGGCAATCGCGAGCAAGCAGTCCGTTCGCTTGTGTCCATAGAGCGACGTCTGGCACGAGATCCAGCTGTTCATGACAGCTACAGTAAGTTCATGCACGAATACGAGTTTCTTGGTCATATGCGTAGGACTGAGGAGACTCCCACCGGACCTGTGTGGTACCTTCCGCACCACGCTGTCATGCAGTCGGGCCCTCAAGGAAGCAAGATGCGAGTAGTGTTCGACGGTTCCCGACTCAATGCGCAGGGAGTGTCATTGAACCAACATCTGCACCCAGGTCCACCTTTGCTGAACAATCTCGGTGTCGTCATCATGAACTGGCGAAATCATTGGTTCGTCTTCTGCGTGGACATCGTGAAGATGTTCCGTCAAATACTCGTCCACCCAGATGACCAAGACCTCCAGCGTGTCGTGTGGCGCGGCCACACAAGCGAACCAATTCACGACTTCAAATTGACGACCGTCACATACGGGACCGCTTGCGCACCATATCTTGCGATCCGCACTCTACGTCAACTTGCTCGACTCGAGCAAGAGAGCTTTCCAAGGGGCTCCGAATGCCTTGTAGAAGATTCGTACGTCGACGACGTACTCTCCGGAGCCGATTCCCTCGAAAACGCTGTCATACGCCGTGATGAGCTCATCCAACTACTCGCAAGAGGCAAGTTCGAACTGAGCAAATGGTCCGCAAATTGTTCAGACCTCCTAGGGCTCGCTGAAGCCCGTTCCAAGGCGCCTACTCCAGCTGCTAACGTCGAGCTCTCCGAATCCACGAAGATGTTAGGGCTCATGTGGAATCCAGAGAAGGATGAATTCTTCTTCCGAGAGCGTATCTCAACAACGCTCTCAGTTCCCGCCACGAAGCGCACAGTCCTCTCCAAGGTCTCGCAGCTGTTCGACCCGCTCGGCTGGATCTCCCCAGTCGTTAATATCTGCGAAGATTCTGCTGCAGGACCTGTGGCTTGCCAAGTCAGACTGGGATCAGCCTCTCACCACACACTTCCAGGAGAGGTGGTCCACGTTCCAAGAGAGTCTCAGCCGCCTTCAAGACATCCGTATTCCACGGTGGACTCAGTTGAGTCCAGAGCTTCACGGATTCGCGGACGCCTCCACCAGGGCGTACGCCGCCGTCGTCTACATCCGCACAGTCAATCCTGATGGAGCGTTCCACACGTCCCTCATCGCCTCCAAGACCAAGACGGCACCCGTGAAAACTGTCTCTATTCCACGTCTCGAGCTGTGCGCTGCTCAGCTTCTAGTTCGTCTATTGCTGTACGTCCGCCAAACCCGGCGGATCTCCAATCTCCCTATGTTTGGGTGGTCTGATAGCACCGTCACACTCGCTTGGATACGTGGACACCCAAGTAGATGGAAGACATTCGTCGCCAATCGAGTGTCCTACATACAGACCACACTACCAGGGCTGTCCTGGCGCCACATCTCAGGTGAAGAGAATCCTGCCGACGTCGCCTCCCGCGGTGCTACTCCGCAAATACTCTCCACCTCGAGCCTATGGTGGAACGGTCCTCCATGGCTTTCTGACGCGACTCAGAATTGGCCGACCGCAACACAAGAGCTACCCGATTCACCAGGTGAGGAAGCTGTCCAGAAAACCCGCTCCATGCCGGTCCAAGTCGAAGAAGAGTTCGCTCTGTTAGCGCGGTATTCCTCCCTGTCACGCACGCTCCGTGTAACAGCCCAGTGCATGCGATTCGCCCGCCGCTGCGACAAGAGAGGAAGAATTTCCAGACTTGCAGGTCTGGAAGATCGAGAGCAAGAGACATGCACCGGCTTCCTAACCACATTCGAACTAACTGCTGCGAGAGTCCGTCTGATCCGCAATGTCCAGAGAGAGAAGTTTGCCACTGAAATAGCGCAACTGAAAAGCGCTAGACCCATTCCAAGGACTTCGCCTCTCGTGAGTCTAAATCCATTTCTGAACGCTCACGGCATGCTATGCGTGGGCGGTAGACTCGAGAATTCCGGACTTCCCGATTCCGAAAGACACCCGCCTATCCTTCCAAAGTCATCTCCGCTAAGCCAGCTACATGTCCTACATTGGCACGCATTAGCCCTCCACGCTGGCTTAGCATTAACTCACTCACTCCTCCAGAAGCACATCTGGATCCTCCAAGGGCGAGCCCTAACAAAGAAGCTGCTCCGAACTTGCATCCCTTGCAGGCGCCGTCGTCCGCTGATGGGCAAACAACTCATGGGAAACCTGCCAGCTGCCAGAGTGACTCCCAGCCGCCCTTTCCTGCGTTCAGGAGTAGATTACGCAGGACCCATCCAGTGCCGCCCGTCTCCAGGTCGTGGGCGACACTCCACCAAGGCCTACATCGCCCTCTTCGTCTGTCTTTCCACCAAGGCGCTTCACCTGGAGGTCGTGAGCGACTTGACGACCAAGGCCTTCCTGGCGGCCTTCCGTCGGTTCGTTGCACGCCGAGGAGTGTGCAGCGAGCTGCTTTCCGACAACGGCACGACGTTCGTCGGTGCCAGCGCAGAGCTGCGCTCCATGTTCCATCAGGCGTCGCTGTTCTACCACGAAGTAGCTTCTACCCTGTCCGATTCCGGCACACGTTGGAGCTTTATTCCACCGTCTGCACCGCACTTCGGCGGCCTGTGGGAGGCCGGAGTCAAATCAGTAAAGAGTCTCCTCCGCAAAACCATTGGTGAGACGACCCTCACGTACGAGGAGCTATCTACAGTACTGGCTCAGGTAGAGGCCTGCCTGAATTCCCGTCCGCTGACGCCGTCCTCGTCGGACACTGCGGACCTGTCCGCGCTGACCCCAGCGCACTTCCTGGTTGGTTCATCATTGCTGACCGTTCCAGAACCAGGTTCCCATGACGAGCCCAGCGACCTGGTGACCCGCTGGCGGCTCGTTCAACGACTCACACAGCACTTCTGGAAGAAGTGGTCAACGCAGTACCTGCACCAGCTGCAACAACGTTCCCGCTGGCGCGGGGAAAGATCCAACTTCAGTGTGGGCCAGTTAGTGCTGGTTCACCACCCGCAGCTGCCTCCAGGTAGATGGGCACTGGGCCGAGTGACTGAGCTGCATCCAGGAGCAGACGGCCTCGTCAGGGTAGTCACCGTCAAGACTGCCACTTCAGAGCTTCGCCGACCTATCTCCCGGCTAAGCCCTCTGCCGATCGAGACGGACGTCATCCCTTCAGCCAAGCAGAGACTCGCCGCGCCGCCGTCGCCACCGCTGCGTCGTTTTACGGTGGGCAGTCCAGGTCATTCTTAGTCGGCCTGATGTCCACACGATCTTGCTTACTTAAGTTTTATTGTTATTCCATGTTAATTGTTTAGTTTAGTCGCTTCTCGACTAGGTGGGCAGTATGTTTGAGATTTTAATGTTGTCAGCTCCGTTTATTGTGAAAGGTACACCGCATATTTGCCAATGTCAACGCCATATACGCTTCTCTGTATTTTTTTGTAGTTTATAGTTAGTGGCGCTGTCGCTAGCGAATTTTGTTGGTTTAAAATTCGTACAAGGACAAGTTCTGTTCGGTTCCTGCTTTGTTGCGCCAAAGTTGTTTTGTATCGCTCCGCAACAATCCATTGTTGTACTGCTCCAGTAAAGTATTTACATTTGTTATATCTGTTATTTTGTATAGTTTTTGGTTGTGCTGTGTATAAATAAATAAGTGTTTTTCGCGTGGTTGTGTGAAAGTGAGATTTACGACCTCACCATTGTTACCATCATCCATACTCGATATCCTGGGTATCCATCCCTGTTATCCCGCACACAAACAATGTGGAATATCTTTAAATGTAGTCTTCTACAGAGCGCGACAGAAGCATGTGGAGTGATAAAAGAGAACAAAAACCACAAACAAACAGCATGGTGGACAGATGACGTGAAGCAAAGAATAAAAAAGAAAAAAGAAGCCTGGAAAAAGTATTTAAAAAGACAGACGATTGAATCCTACGAAGAATACAAAGAACATAGGAAGAAAACGAAACAAGCCGTATTAAAAGCCAAACAGAAAGCATGGGAAGACTTCGGAGAAAAAATGGAAAACAATTACAACGGAAACCAGAAAATATTCTACAGGATACTTAGAAACGTAAAAAAACAAAACAACAGTGGCATAACCTATATAAAAGACGAGAATGGACAACTGCTTACGGATGAAGATGATATCATGAAAAGATGGCAAATCTATTTTAAAGAGTTGCTAGACACAACTGACGCAACGGACAGCACGGATCTTAAGGGAGAAACCAGTGAACAGCATAACGTCGCGCCTATAACAATGGATGAACTTGAAAAAGCCATAAAAAGACTGAAGTCTGGAAAAGCGGCCGGGCACGATGGAATAACGCCAGAGATGATAAAATGTATGAGTGAAGCAGCAAAAGAATTTTTCCTGGAAATACTAAACAAAGTAGCAAAAGAGAACACGATACCACAAGATTGGAGAATTGCAATTATATTACCACTGCATAAAAAGGGAGATAAAACGGAATGCAACAATTATAGAGGCATCTCTTTATTAAGTGTGCCAGAGAAAATCTATGAAAGCATATTAACAGATAGATTAAGAATAGAAGTGGAACAAAAGATAGATGACGCACAAAACGGCTTTAGACCAGGAAGAGGAACAACCGATGCACTACATACGATAAAACAACTAATTGAAAGATCAATTGAGACCAATGACACCATGTATCTTTGTTTTATCGATATCTCTAAAGCATTCGATTCTGTCTGCAGAAAAGATATATGGAAGATCCTGGAAAAAAGAGGCGTAAGTAATGCATTAGCTGACAACATAAAAGCACTATATGAAACCACAATAAATTATGTCAGAACAAGAAATAGAACATCTCCATACTTCGAGACTACTACAGGTGTAAGACAAGGAGGAACCCTGAGTCCGTACCTATTCACAATAGTAATGGATGACATAATGAGAGAGGTAACGAAGAAAATAAAGAAATCTATCTGGGGATACCACAACCTACAACCAGTGACTATAAACCACCTAGCATTCGCGGATGATCTAGTACTGCTAACAAGAAATGAAACAGAGTTGCAAGATAAAATACAAATATGGAACGACGAACTAAGGAAAAGGAAGCTGTACATAAATAAAGACAAAACAAAGATAATGACAATAGGAAGAGAAACAAAGCAAACTAAGATAAAAATAGACAAAGATCCTGTGGAACAGGTTAAAACGTTTAAATACCTGGGGACATATTTACAAGAAAATGGAAAAATTGATGCCGAATTAGAGGATAGAACTAAAGCCACCACGAAACTTTACTTTGCCTTAAATAGACACACTTTCAATAAAAAAGAACTCTCGACCAAAACAAAAATAAGAATCTACAACTCTTTATTTGTACCAACGCTCACTTACGGGGCAGAGTTATGGGTGCTAACGAAAAATCAAAGACAAAAAATCGAAGCAAGTGAAATGAAAATTCTGAGACAAAAAAAGTGTGGGAAATGGGGAACAAGAAAAAGACAACGAGAGGAAGACCACGGTTAAAATGGAGAGAGGAAGTGGAAAGGCACCTAGAACACATCAATCTTGACTGGAACAGTGCCAAAATAGCAGCAAGAAACAGAGACGAGTGGAGAAGAACAATTACCCAATAACCGACAACAACCTTTACACTGGCAGTAAGCCGGTAAATAAGGACCGGATTAAGTAAGTAAGTAAGTATAAATATATGCGAAGAAATTTAAAATTCAATATTCCCGCCTTGCCAACTATTACTAGATAGACAAATATTTTACATTTATCAGCAGGAATAGCATCCAACTTTTTTTCAAAATTAGAGTTAAAAGTAAAAAGTATGACTGACATGGAAAAAAATATTGTTTTGATGTTAGATGAAATGTCTATCCAGCAGGGCCTAGAATATAATAAAACAAAAGATAAAATTGAAGGGGTCAGTGATTTAGGGTTTTTGGGTAGATTGGCAAATATAGGAACACAGGTATTAGTTTTCATGCTGCGAGGACTATTTTCTTCTTGGAAACTTACGATAGCATATGTTATAAGCGCAGGTCCCGTAAAAGGTCATCTTTTAAAAGATTTACTGGAGCAAATCGTATTAAAACTTCAAATATTAGGATTTATCATTCGAGCTGTAACGTGTGATCAAGGTTCGAACAACAGAAAATCTTTTAATTTATTAAAAGTTAATGAAACAAATCCTTATTTTTACATTGGTAACAATTTTTTTTTTTGCATTATACGACATTCCACATCTTTTTAAAAGTGTCAGAAATATTCTATTAAAAAATGATATTATTGTTGATAATGTAAGAGTATCTTGGAATGACATAAAAATTACTTATATTAAAGATAAAAACACAACATGCTGCTTGACAAAAATTACAAATGCACACGTATTTCCTAATTCATTTCAAAAAATGAATGTAAAACTTGCCAATCAAGTATTTAGCCGTTCGTTCTCTACTGCTATAAAAACAGCTAATCAACTTAAAGTAATCAACACAGAAACTGCAATTGACACTGCAGATTTTATTCAAAAATTAAATGATATTTTTGATTGCATGAATAGTAAAACCTTAAATAATTTATATCCTTTCAAATGTGCCTTATCTATTTCAAATCCACTTGTAGAAGAAACTTTAAATAGCGCAATAAGCTGTATAAATAAATGGATAGTTTTTAATAAAAAAGGAAAAGTTAGAAAAGATATTTATTGCTTTTCGGGATTAATTCATTCTATAAATGGAGTACTTCGATTGTGGAATGATTTAAAAAATGAAAATTTTTCATTTCTTTTAACAAACATGTAACGTCTCTCATTCCCCGCCAGCCGGGTGCTCAGTAGTTACCAGGGTTCAGGAGCGAGGATGGGAGTCAGGACGGACTGGTACTAGAGGAATAAGCAAACACTTCTGTTTCTACCCAAAAATATAAAGAAATATATATTCTATAAAAATAAATACAATTTATTGTAATATCAATATATAAAAAAGAACGAGACTGTGGATGGCCGTTTAGGGTTTGGCTGCCGAAGCGAGCTCTCTGGGCCGGGGCAACCTGTAACAAAGCAGACACGGTGATACGGCGAGGCGGCGGTTACGGTCTCGGATGTGATAGTACGCGTTCGCGAAAGAGCTAATGGCGCACCTTGCCGTGTTGTACTCGGGTGTTGACAAACGCGATATGGTTCCCACGCGGTGACTCGGGGCCGACGCGGTATCGCCGGTGGAGTAGGTAGTGAGAGAACGAACGGCTCAGTGCGGTTCAGGTAAGAACGCCTCAGTACGGCTTAGGAACGGCTCAGTACGCCGTATAGCGGGATCGGCTCAGTGCGGTTCAGGTAAGAACGCCTCAGTACGGCTTAGGAACGGCTCAGTACGCCGTATAGCGGGAACGGCTCAGTACGGTTCAGGTAAGAACGCCTCAGTACGGCTTAGGAACGGCTCAATACGCCGTATAGCGGGAACGGCTCAGTGCGGTTCAGGTAAGAACGCCTCAATACGGCTTAGGAACGGCTCAGTACGCCGTATGTTAGGTAGTTAGGCTGGAGGCGGATGGGAAGAAAAGGTGCTCGCCGGACTAGTGTCCGTGCTTATATAGCCCCAGCTATGGAGTGGGGGACAGCGCTAGTAGTGGGATCGGGGCCCGACGCGGCCCGATGGTTCCCGAGACTAGCCGGACAGCCAGCTAGCAACGTAAGCTTCCTGCTATGAAGATGCTGACGTTACATCCCCCCCTTTCTTTCGGAGCGTGAAACGTTCACGCGTAATGATCTCATACCGGTGGTCGGCTTCGTGTCGACGGTGTGCGGAGTACTGATTGATGCAGCGTGAGGCGCTGCAGACTCGTCACCTCCACCCTGGCGACTGCTCCCCTCTCCACATGGTTTCAACTCACTCACATGTATATGGCGTATGTAGCGCCCTCCGGTAGTTCGCAAATCAACTATTACTGGTGAGAGGATGCGGTGTACTCTATACGGGCCAGAATAAACGGGGGTTAGCTTTGCGTTAAAGCCTTGCCTTTTGTCGGATAAATGGTGTTCTTTCTTCATCACTTGTTCTCCGATAGAGGGACACCAATCACGGTGCCGTAGATTGTAATAGCGTTGTTGCTTTTGAAAAGCTCGGGCAAGGTTGATTCGTACTAGTTCATACGCTTCCTGTAATGTACGGAATCTGGTCTCTTGTGACGGTTGTTGGTTCTCTACCTGCATGCTACCGGGTGTCGGCGGTTTCCAACCGTAGACGAGGTAGGCTGGTGAATAGCCCGTTGATTCATAGTCTGCTGTATTGAACGCAAACGCGAGTTCTGGAAGATGTTCATCCCACGTTCGGTGTGACTCGGTAATGTACTGTGATATCATCGTTTTGATGACTTTGTTGGCCCGCTCGACTGGGTTGCACTGGGGTGTATACGGTAGGGTCAATCGGTGTGTTACGCCGGCTTTTCAGGTAAAGCGGTAAGCATCTGGGAATCAGAAAAATGGTAGCCCGCTCTTAGTTCTTCCACGCGCTCGGTGAATGTCAGGACATTCTTTCCGTCGAACTGGCAGTTCAATTTCCGGACCGTATCAAGAATGCATGCAGCAGCCGGAGGTGCGCTCATAAGCCCGGTCGTGGTGGGATTCTCGTTCGGCATTTTAGAAATTACTCAATAATAACTGACCAAAAATTTAGACAAGAATACAGAAGTGTTTACTTTAACGGTCCCTGCTCGGGCGCCATGTAACGTCCCTCATTCCCCGTCGGTCGGGTGCTCAGAAGTTACTAGGGTTCAGGAGTGAGGATGGGAGTCAGGACGGACTGGTACTAGAAGAATAAGCAAACACTTCTGTTTCTACCCAAAAATATAAAGAAATATATATTCTATAAAAATAAATACAATTTATTGTAATATCAATATATAAAAAAGAACGAGACTGTGGATGGCCGTTTAGGGTTTGGCTGCCGAAGCGAGCTCTCTGGGCCGGGGCAACCTGTAACAAAGCAGACACGGTGATACGGCGAGGCGGCGGTTACGGTCCCGGATGTGATAGTACGTGTTCGCGAAAGAGCTAATGGCGCACCTTGCCGTGTTGTACTCGGGTGTTGACAAACGCGATATGGTTCCCACGCGGTGACTCGGGGCCGACGCGGTATCGCCGGTGGAGTAGGTAGTGAGGGAACGAACGGCTCAGTGCGGTTCAGGTAAGAACGCCTCAGTACGGCTTAGGAACGGCTCAGTGCGGTTCAGGTAAGAACGCCTCAGTACGGCTTAGGAACGGCTCAGTACGCCGTATAGCGGTATCGGCTCAGTGCGGTTCAGGTAAGAACGCCTCAATACGGCTTAGGAACGGCTCAGTACGCCGTATAGCGAGATCGGCTCAGTACGGTCCAGGTAAGAACGCCTCAGTACGGCTTAGGAACGGCTCAGTACGCCGTATAGCGGGATCGGCTCAGTACGGTCCAGATAAGAACGCCTCAGTACGGCTTAGGAACGGCTCAGTACGCCGTATAGCGGGATCGGCTCAGTGCGGTTCAGGTAAGAACGCCTCAGTACGGCTTAGGAACGGCTCAGTACGCCGTATAGCGGGAACGGCTCAGTACGGTTCAGGTAAGAACGTCTCAGTACGGCTTAGGAACGGCTCAGTACGCCGTATAGCGGGAACGGCTCAGTGCGGTTCAGATAAGAACGCCTCAATGCGGCTTAGGAACGGCTCAGTACGCCGTATGTTAGTTAGTTAGGCTGGCGGCGGATGGGAAGGAAAGGTGCTCGCCGGACTAGTGTCCGTGCTTATATAGCTGCAGCTATGGAGTGGAGGACAGCGCTAGTAGTGGGATCGGGGCCCGACGCGGTCCGATGGTTCCCGAGACTAGCCGGACAGCCAGCTAGCAACGTTAGCTTCGTGCTATGAAGATTGAATCAGGACCCGCTTGAAAACTTATTTTCTTCTATTAGGAGGCAAGGAGGATACAGTAATAATCCCACAGTAAAATTATTCAGAATTTTTTTACAACGATCTATAACTTCAGGCTTACAGAATCAGATAGAAAATTCAAATTGCGAAATTGATGATAATAATTATATTTGTGTAGATTTAGAAGATAAAAATATAAACAAAAATAAAAATGAAAATATTGATATCGACTTCGATATTAATGTAGAAATCTGTACTTATTCGTCGGATGCATTATCTGATATAAACGAAAGCAATAAAGAACTTAATTTTGAAACAGGTACAATGAGTTCCAATAGTATAGTATATTTTGTTGCATTTTTAGTGAAACCCTGTATTGATAAATTTGAATGTAGAACATGTAATAAAAAACTTCATAGAGCTAAGAATTGAAGTGATCCAGATCAACTATTAATACTAAATAAAGACTTTTCTTCCAATGAACAAATAAATTACTTAAAAATTCCAACTAAAGATGTTCAACAAGTTATAAGTTTATGCTATGAAATTTTTTCAAACGATTTTAAAAATTCCATTTATAAAATTGGCATAAAAAAATATTTGTATGAGAAATGCATTAAATTAATTTTGTAACAAATGACAACATGGTTTGATGAATGTAAAATTCATAAAGAATATATTATATTGTATGGAATTCATTGTTTAATCATGAAACATGTAAAATGGCTTAGTAATGACTTTGATTATTTAATTCTTTAAAGATATGCAACCATATACCTAATAACTATATACTGCTGATGAAGAAGATTTAGCGACCACTAGGAAGGGAGACAGAATATATTTTTACCTCACTTCCTTCTGGCTCCTTCAAGTTATGCGCATGTCTAATTTCTGCAATACAGTTGGCTAAAGCTGTATGCCGCCATCAACTATTTGAACTTTGAAAGATGTTTCTGTCAGTGGCGGATCAAGAAACTTTTCTTAGGGGGAGCGAATTACCATTATTTTTTTGTTATGGTAACCGTAAACAATAAAACATAATAATATTAACCACAAAATTTATGAATTAATACAAAATCATTGAATTATTAAAAACTAAAATTATACATACAAAAGAATACCTAAACTTCGAATCAAAATTTTCATCGGATCCAACTCCTTTAAGGGGTTTTAATTTCGTAATATAGAAAAGCCAAGTTAATAATTTATTTACTTATAAATAAATATCAGCACCAATATTTTTCAAAACTTTATTTGCTTTGACGGCCCGGAAATTACAAATTCCTTATAAGTTAGGCATTTGTGTTTCTACAATACTTCGGCAAATAGTTTTTGTTCTTGACAATTCTGCTTCAAATTATATAAACCTATATTTGAATGTACTGAACATTCAGATTTTATATGTTATCATTTTTATTATTATTACTAATTATAATAATGTTTTATAAATATTACTAATTCTTAAATAAAGTTACTAATGATTTTTTTTTTGTATATAGTTCATTTTGTAATTTTTCGTTATTTTTAACATATTTTAATTTATAGTACATTCAGTTTTTCTTTATTTATGTATTATTTTAAATTATATTTTTTAATATAATATTTTTGACATTCGTAATTAATTAGTTATTTTTATTTACAATAAAAGTGTAAATCATTTTCATTATGTATAATTTTTTTTCTATAGCAGATTTTAAAAAGTACTTCAATTAAATAAAAGTCCGATTCTCAAGAGTTTTCACTAATTTTGAATTTATTTATTTTTATACGATCGTGCAAAAAGATAATTAATGATTAATACAAAATGTTTCATTTAAATGCATTGAATGCAATGTATCAATTTTATAACTGTAGCGTAATAGACAGTCTCCTAAAATAATTGCGCCCATGAAAATATATGTATATTAAAAACGTCATAAGTTCGCAACGTGCCTTAGAAAAAATATTCAGTACGGCTTATACATTCACGCTTGCGCATAAATAAGCTCTTACACTAGGAAGAGAGATGAACATATATTTCATCTCCCTTCATCGTGGTCGCTATTCTGTATAGTAAAATACGAGTATCAGCAGTATATAGATAATAGGTATATGTATGCAACCATATGGCACTAAGCGAAACGCCTAGTTTAAGCATATTCGCCGCGCGTAAAGTGCTGACACCTTGCTCGGGAAGGGGAAAACATGAGAGTGAGAAGCATAACTAACATTCAGAGAGACCGAAGATGAGCCGAATTGTTCCGACATATAACGATATCGTTTGTTTATTATTTTAATTGCAAGCTTGTATCGTTCGTTATATGAGTGTTTACATATACGTTTTGCAATTTTCTATAGGTGTATAGTGCATTTTTTTAAATCTGTTATTTATTTTAAAATAATTCTGATTGATTTTATTAAAAATGACTACTTCATGCCATACATGCATCATATATTATGTAGCGAACCTAGGGTCGCGGCGCGGGCGGCGGCGCGGGCGGCGACCGCTAGCGTGCAGGTCAGAACACGTCCGTTCGCTCCCCATTGTTCTGATTTCAAAGAATCAAAGAATCTTCTAGAATGATGTATTTTAATATAAATACCCCGACCAAAGGATCGCGAGGACAGTCTTGTATCGATACGTGTAGTGAACAGATGGTGATATAAATAAAAAGATAGTGATATAAATAAAGAGTGATATAAATATTGTTGAAATAAATATTGCGTAGTTCTAATTGTTTAAATAAATTATCTTAGTGTTTAAGTCTTTATTGATGAATGTTAGTGTTAAGTTAGTGTTTATATTTGTTAATTCGTAGTGTTAGTTATTTTTCATTATTCTTTATAATTCATATTTCTTTAAATAAACTTAGTTATATAAATATTAGTGTATTTAATCAATTTTACACTTCACCTAAATAAATAAAACGTTACAACTGGTGTCAGGTGTGAGGGTTATTAAAAACTGTGAAGTGTAAAATAAAAATAAATAAAATGGCGACTAAACAAGTCAAATTAAGTGAATTAAAAGTGGCCGATCTCAAGAGGGAGCTAGAGGAACGAGAGTTGGAGACATCGGGAATCAAGTCTGTTTTACAACATCGTCTACGGCAAGCTTTGGTAGAAGCTGGTGAAAATCCTGATGATTTTTTATTCGAAATTACGGGTAGCTTGCCCGATTTTGGTAAAATTATGGAGGAAAAGTTAGAGGAAAGTTCTAGAAAATCCGAAGAAAATTCTAGAACATTGAAAGCAGAACTGATCGAAAATTTAGAACAAAAATTGACGGATAATTCTCGAACATTAGAACAAAAATTAGAAGAAATGAAAGAAAGTTCTAAAACATTGGAACAAAAATTAGAGGAAAGTTCTAGAAAATCTGAAGAAAATTCTCGAACATTGAAAGAAGAGTTGCTAGAAAATTCTAGAAGTTTAGAACAAAAGTTGGCGGAAAATTCTCAAACATTAAAAGAAGAATTAAAAGAAAATTCTAGAATTTTAGAAGAGAAACTAATGGAAAATTCTAGAAGTTTGGAGGACAAACTAAACGAACAATTTAAAGAACAATTGAAAGAAAGTTCGGGAATATTAGAAGAGAGAATAGAAACTTATGAGAAGAAACTTGAAGAGTTACAGTAAAATTTCTCCAAAATTACGTTACCATCGGTTTCAAATTCTAATACAGCTAAGATTGATACAATGCAAGAAAACTATGCAGAAAACATCTACTTCCAACAAAGTGGCAGATACGCACAGCCACCGAAGAACAAGCTACCGCATCTGGAGAAATAGATTTGAGCATCACTGTTGGAAAAACGTGCATTAAACATCGTGTGCTGGTAGCTGACGTAGAAGATGAATTCATTCTCGGCATGGACATTATGAAAAAGCATGGATTTAAACTTGACCTGAAGAATGGAGTGATGATGGTCAATGATGAAGAACTAGTATTAAATCCACGAGACGACAATGCCATGCGAGTATTAATAACGGAAGATGTAACCCTCCCAGAACGGAGTGAATCAATCGTGGAAGCACAGGTAGAGGGTAGCTTCTGTGAGGGAAACATTGTCATGCTCCAGCCGAAAAACGATGATGCCAAAACTGGGACTGGAGTTGTAATTGGAAAAGCCTTGCTCAAAACCGACAAGATAATCCCAGTTCGAGTGATGAACATAAATTTTTATCCAGTTATACTAAAAAAAGGGACCGTAGTAGGTGAATGTTCAGCGGTATCATCAATTATTCGAACTGTAAAGGCCAAAGACAACACATCCTGTGAAGTTCCAGATACTCTAATCAAGGAGCTGTCATCATCGTTCCAGGACTTGACCGCCGACCAGAAAACCAAGGCTAAGGGTTTAATTGGCAACTTTCAAGATGTGTTCCAATTTGACAAGAAGGACAAAGGACGAACCAATGTTGTCCATCATAAAATAGACACCGGAGACGCAAGACCCATCCGCCAAACAGCAAGAAGACTTCCACTGGCTAAGCGGGAAGTAGCGGAAGAAATTATAGAGGACATGAGGACGGAAGGTGTGATTGAACCTTCAAGCAGTCCATTGGCTTCACCAGTGGTGCTAGTGAAGAAGAAGGATGGCTCTACAAGATTTTGCGTCGATTATCGTCAACTTAACAACGTGACGAAGAAGGATAGCTACCCGCTACCCCGAATAGACGATACACTGGACACATTGGCAGGATCAAAGATCTTCTCTACTCTTGATCTAAAGAGCGGATACTGGCAAGTGGATTTAGATCCAAGAGACAAAGAAAAGACGGCATTTACCATCGGTACCGGTCTTTGGCAATTTACTGTTATGCCATTTGGGCTCTGCAATGCCCCTGCAACGTTTGAACGGCTTATGGAAACCGTGTTGGCTGGACTGTCGTGGAAAACATGTTTGGTCTACCTCGACGATATTATTGTGGTAGGAAAAACGTTCGAGGACCACATGAAGAACTTGGAAGAGGTTTTCCAAAGATTGAGGAAGGTTAACCTGAAACTTAGTCCAAAGAAGTGTCACTTATTTCAAAAAGAAGTTCATTATCTTGGACACGTAGTTTCTGGTAAGGGAATTGCAGTTGACCCAGAGAAAATAAGGGCTGTGAGTGACTGGCCAGTACCGAGAGATAAACACGAATTGAGGAGTTTTCTTGGTCTCTGTACATACTACCGACGTTATGTACCTGGATTTGCCAACATAGCGAAGCCATTGACAAGGCTTACTGAAGAAGGTAGAAGATTTATCTGGGAAATGGACTGTCAAGCCGCATTCAAACAACTTAAATATTCCTTGACAAGCGCACCTGTCCTAAGTTATCCTTTACCAGAAGGAGAATTCGTTTTAGATACAGATGCCAGCAACGTTGGAATTGGTGGCGTTCTTTCCCAGATACAAGACGGACAAGAGAAGGTTATTGCCTATTTTAGTAAGACCTTGTCAAAACCAGAGAGGAATTATTGCGTCACCAGAAAAGAACTTTTGGCTGTCGTGAAATCCGTGGAACACTTCTACAAATATTTGTACGGTAGAAGATTTCTTATAAGAACTGACCACGCTGCTCTCAAATGGCTGCTACAATTTAAGAATCCTGAAGGTCAGGCAGCTAGATGGATTGAAAGATTGCAAGAATATAACTTTGTTATTGAGCATCGAGCAGGTACAAGCCATCGTAATGCTGACGCATTATCAAGAAGACCTTGCCTAGACGAATGCAAGCATTGCAGTCGCCTAGAGGAAAAACTCTCTACCATCGCTAGAACAACAGTAGTGAATGATAGTTGGCAAACGGAAGACCTTCACAAGGACCAAGAGAATGACTCGGACTTAAAAATCATACTGGATTGGAAACGTGGAGATAGCAGACCAGTTTGGGAAGATGTTGCACGACACTCACAAAGTGTAAAATCGTACTGGGCGCAGTGGGACTCTATTGTGGTTGAAGAGGGCCTCCTGAAACGTGTCGTAGAAAATACTGAAGGTACTGTGAGTAGGACCCAGCTGATAATTCCTAGGAATAGAGTACCGGAAGTATTGGAGGAGATCCACGACGGATCTGGACATTTTGGAGTGAATAAAACCCTTGAGAGAGTGCGCGAACGATTTTACTGGGTAAATTGCAAAGAAGATGTTAAAGAGTGGTGCAAGAAATGTGTGGTTTGCGCGGGAAGTAACGGGCCACATAGGAAAAGAAGAGCCCCAATGCGCCAATATAATGTTGGAAGTCCCTTCGAACGCATTGCGATAGACGTGGCCGAACCATTCCCAGAAACTGATGAGGAAAATAAATACATAGTGGTAGTAATGGACTACTTCACTAAGTGGGTTGAGGCCTACCCATTACCCAACCAGGAAGCCGTAACGGTCGCTGAAGTTTTGGTTAAAGAATGCATCTGCCGATTTGGAATACCGCGAGAGATACATTCCGACCAAGGAAGAAATTTCGAGTCCGCCCTGTTCCAAAATATCTGTAAGATATTAGGAATAAAGAAAACCAGAACTACTGCATTACACCCGCAGTCTGATGGCATGGTTGAACGGATGAATAGAACAATAAATCGGTATTTGTCAAAGGTAGTCTCTAACCATCAACGAGACTGGGACCGACATCTTCATCTGTTCTTGTTGGCTTACCGTTCATCAGTGCATGAGACAACAGGGCAGACACCATCTAACATCTTATTCGGGCGGGAGTTGCGCTTACCATGCGACCTGGTATTTGGCAGTAAACCCGGTGAAGATCTAGCCGGGGAGGACTATGTAACGGACTTACGGAGAAGAATGAATGACATCCATGAACAAGTCCGCACAAACATTCAAGGTGCCAGCGATCGGATGAAGGACCAGTATGACGTCAAGGCTGAAAAAGGTGGTTTTCAACCTGGGAATTTGGTGTGGCTTTACAATCCACAAAGACGACGTGGCTTATCACCGAAGCTGCAAAAGAATTGGGAAGGTCCCTACGAGATCGTAAAAAGAATAAATGATGTGGTCTACAGAATTAGGAAAACACCTAATGGAAAGCCGAGAGTAGTCCACTTCAATCGGTTAGCCCCTTTTGCTGGTAATAATTTTGACGATCATCGTGGAGCGACGGTTCGCCGGGTTATAGCTGAGGAACCCACATTTGATGACTTTATGGAAAGTCATTCCACTGGTCACAAAGCACGGTATGGCGTGACACGAGAAGAACAACGAGATCTGTTCACCGTGTCCCCAGAATATTCCCTCGCTCACTGTGTAGCGAAAGACATTAAAATGTCCCGCGGCATCGCTTCAGTTTTTAAAAGAAAATTTGGACGAGTACAAGAACTGGCCAACCAACGTCCAACTGTCGGGAAAACGCTACAACTGAAGGATGATAACGTAGAACACAAGCGGTACATTTACTATCTCGTTACGAAACAATACTCACATCAGAAGCCGTCATACCGCAATTTATGGGACTCGCTGTGCGACATGAAGGACCATCTGTTGGAAAACGACATCATGAAACTGGCAGTACCGAAGATAGGCTGTGGACTAGATGGTTTGGATTGGAGGATTGTAAGAAGCATGTTAGAAACAGTCTTCCGCTTTACCGGAGTGGAAATTCTAGTTTGCAGCTTCAACCCTACCGAGAATGAAGAGCTCAAACGGACCGTCGACTGCTACTTCTTCAAGACTTCCAGATGCACCAAGGGTGATGCATGCAGATTTCGTCATAACGAACTGTTCCGGGACGAAACAGTCTTAAGGAGGGGGCAATGTAGCGAACCTAGGGTCGCGGCGCGGGCGGCGGCGCGGGCGGCGACCGCTAGCGTGCAGGTCAGAACACGTCCGTTCGCTCCCCATTGTTCTGATTTCAAAGAATCAAAGAATCTTCTAGAATGATGTATTTTAATATAAATACCCCGACCAAAGGATCGCGAGGACAGTCTTGTATCGATACGTGTAGTGAACAGATGGTGATATAAATAAAAAGATAGTGATATAAATAAAGAGTGATATAAATATTGTTGAAATAAATATTGCGTAGTTCTAATTGTTTAAATAAATTATCTTAGTGTTTAAGTCTTTATTGATGAATGTTAGTGTTAAGTTAGTGTTTATATTTGTTAATTCGTAGTGTTAGTTATTTTTCATTATTCTTTATAATTCATATTTCTTTAAATAAACTTAGTTATATAAATATTAGTGTATTTAATCAATTTTACACTTCACCTAAATAAATAAAACGTTACAATTAATTGTCAAAAAAATCGACGTGATAATAAAAACATATCTTTTTTTACATTTCCTGTATCAGATCCCGAAAGGCTACAAAAATGGATAAAGTACAGTAGAAATATAAATCTGTTTGGTTTAACAAATCAAGAATTAAAAACGAAACTAATTTGTGAAAATCATTTTAAGCCTGAATATATATATTGAGTAATTCAAGTAATCAGAAGAAAAGACTCGTAAAACATGCTGTACCTTTTGAATTTGAAACTCTCGCTTCTGAGAAATCATTATCACCTGAATTCTGTCTGAAACATCCTGTTAAGAGAGTTTATGAAAGTATTTTTTCGAAAAATAATGATACACTTCAAGATCTGCATATAAATGACGAAGTTAGGTTCATAACTCCTACAAAACAAAAATGCTGTCGTTCATTACCTTTTTCATCTCCTTTGTATCACCAAGAAATCGAAGATTCTCCAAAATTGAAATTAAGTCCAAGGAAACAAAAATTACAAAACAAAATTAACAAACAACGAGAAATTTTAAGAAAAATAAGATTTCAGTATTTTAAATTAAATAAAAAATTACAGCGACAGAACTGTAGTTTCAATAAATTATTACAGACTAAAAGTCAGGATGTTAAAACATTTGTTCACATGCAAATATTACACAAGTGTCGTTCTTCATCGACCGAGAATGAAAAGCAACTTGCTCTCTCCTATTATTATAAATCTCCTGCCCTGTATAATTTTATGAGAAATAAATCTAAGTTAACACTCCCAGCTGAAAGAACCATCAAGAATTGGTTAAAAATATTTCTCTTGCCAACTGGTGTTGAAACTAAATTGTTTAATATATTAAAATCCAGAGTTCAAGTGATGGAATCGTCCGAAAAAGAATGTATTACAATTTTTGATGAAATGGCCATAAAAAAATCTCTCGATTATAATGAAAAACTAGATCTAATAGAAGGTTTTGAAGATATAGGACAACTAGGTCGATCAAATGGAGTAGCAAATCATGCTCTTGTATTTTTAGTGCGGGGTTTAATCAACAATTGGAAAATCCCAATTTCCTATTATTTGTCGTCCACCCCTGTAAATGGTAATAATTTAAAAGACATAATTATAGAAAATATTAAAAACTGTTTGGAATGTGGACTTAACGTAAGATGTATAGTTTGTGACCAAGGAGCAAACAACCGGAAAGCATATTCTCTACTAGGTATATCGGAAGAAACAGTATCATTTTCAGTGAATAATCAAAAAATTTACGCGCTTTTCGACGTACCACATCTTATAAAAAATATTAGAAATACTTTGCGTAATACAGATATATTTTTAAATAAAAAAAGAGTTTCGTCGAACGATATACATGACATTTACAAGGCGGATTCACAATCACTAAGAGTTCGATTACTACTAAAATTATCAGACGAACATATATTTTTTTAGAAGGACAATGGCAGCAGCACTAGAGACGGGATCAAAAACATAAGTTTTGAAGTCAACAACTGCTTTAGATACTGCTTCATTTGTTCGAAAAATTAACGATATTTTTGATACTCTAAATAGTAAAATTTTGATAGACAATAATCCTTATCGGTGTGCTTTATCTGAAAGAAATATTATTGTAAAAAATATTTTAGAAGAAGCTTTATTTATTTTAATAATTGTAGATATAGTTTACAATAAAGACGGGAAGGAGAAACATAATATTTAGTGTTCTAAAGGTATAATATTATCAATAAAAGTCATATTAAATTTATTTTCTGACTTAAAGAACGATAAATATAATTATCTTTTAACAAACCGTTTGCAACAGGATCCAATAGAAAATTTATTTTCTGTTATCCGTAATAAAGGAGGCTACTGTTCCAATCCAAATTCTCGACAATTTAGGATAGCTTTACAACACAATATGCATATTAGGATTTTAAGAAGTACTGACTCTGGAAATTTCGAACCGGACTTGGCCGAAAATTTAAATTTGAATTTATCGGAAGTTGTCAGTGAAATGCTGCTAGAAAATGATTGCGATAATGACAGTACTTGTAATGAAGATAATGAAACCGAAGACATTACTGAAAAAAATATATCCAAAAATGATAGCATACAAGAAATTTCAGACTACAATAAAGATGTACCCGAAAATGAATTATCTGTTTTGGAAAGATGCAATTTAAAATATTTTGTTGGGTATTTAGTATACAAAGCATTAAAAAAATTCAAATGTGAGATATGTCGTGAAAAGTTATTGGAAACAGAAACTAAATTTGATACAGATGAAGATAATATTTTCTTAATATTAAAGAATTACGGATGTAAAAAAAGATGAAATAAAATATTTAACTGTACCAAATACGTCTTTAATGACAGTTATGGAAGAAGTTTTGATAATATTTCAAATTAATTATGAAAATTTGAAAACTACAAAAGATATCGGAAAAAATATTACTAAATTTGTTTTTATTACATATAGAAAACAAATATAAAAATTGGTTTGATAATATTTGTTCTGATCATAAAACATATATATTAGATTTATTCATTAGAACAAAAATTCGACGAACAGTGTTATGGGAATCAAAAAGAATTAGATGTACATCTCATAGTTCTCAAAGAAAATTAAAAATTTTGTCTAATATGTGAAAACTATTAAAATGTAATACCATCTGAAACCTGAAGAAATAATTTTTATACAAATAAAAATTATAAATATGTTGATGTTTATCTTTTTTTACCAATTTTTCATTTAGCTCATAAAAGTCTTTTTTTTTCTGTATATATATAGTTTGATTATTTATGTAAAACAAATTGTATATTGAAATGTTGAAAACAGCTTATATTGTATAAAGCAACAAACAATTTAAATAAAAATCCTTGACATATATAAAACTTATATACTTATATTCATAAAAATTACAACCCTTTTACTGTGAAAATAATACAATAAAAATTTTTGGTGGAAGGAAATTTATGTCGAAGTATCTTTTCACAATGTACATATAAACATATTTAATTTGTTCATTTATATAATGTCTCTTTAATAATTGATTAAATATTGCAGAAAAATATAAATTTTAATCGAAACCTATTTCAGAATATTTTTAAACTTTAAATTATCACAGGATATATTTAAAAGTAGATCCATTTTTAATCCCTCTATATTAATCTAAGTCGGCTGGATGGCTGAGCGAGCTAGCGCACATCTCTAGCTCGCTGTGACGTCATACGAACCTGAGATCCTCAGTTCAAGTCCCAGCGACCGACAACGTGTGATTTGTCGTAAAATAAAAAACACAGCTACTTGTGTATCACACTCGGATGCTATAGACTTGCCATCTATACATCTTAAATAGATGTAGCACTGGCAAATGAAACAACCGACAGTACGGCAGTCAGAACTGCGGCTCGGTGTGTTCGGTTGCCCTATGCTCCGCCTGGGAGATTCAGGAACACATTATATTAATCTAACAAAAAAATATATTTCTAATAAATATGTATTAATTTTATAAATAGTTGCTCTTTTATTAAGAATACGGTATAACAAACTAGAGGCAACGGCAACATGACGGTAGGAATCTTTCCCCTCTCTTTAAAAGCGTATATTCATTTTAGTTCATGTTCAGACTGATAGATGGTGCTGACATTTTATTTTAGTTCTTGTTCAGACTGATAGATGGTGCTGACATTTTCTACACCTAAATGACGTTATACAGCGGTTGCATATCTTGTAGGTATTATTTAATCAATGGTAATGATTTAAAAAACAAAATAGTTGCTGACAGAAAAATAAACATTTTAAAAAATAAATAAGAATTCCAATGGCTTGTATTTTTTTATATTATATATTTTTCATTACTCATTTTATATTCTTCATACATTTTATTATTACTTATATATATGTTATTTTTTTAAATATTAAATACATATTTGTTTGATTTGTAATTACATGTTAGCGTCGAATACGACACGTACATAAATTTTATTTAACTAAATTTGTTGTCTTGTCTCTCTACATGAGGTTTTGGCTGTGGTTTTCCTCATGTGCTTAATGTGAATGCCGGAGAGAATAATATTCCACAGCAGCATTTGGCTATTTAATTTACTTAAGAATTTAATTTATCAATAAATGCATAAGATCATACATGTCTGTCTTTTGGAATGAATGTCATTATTTTATTTTATCAAATTCCTGTACCAGTTCCTCCATTTTAACAAACTCTGCATTATGACGGGTTGTTTATTTAAATATACACAACTAAAGGTAAGTTCAACTTTCCATTAAATCTTGATGAGCGTATAGTAGCATTTGTATAATAAAATAAGTATATTTTTATTTACTTTTTACTCTATTTAATTTATTATTTATTAAATACGACGAAATTTTTTAATAATATATATTTTTGACTAAATCAATGTATTTTCAGTACTTTCTTCTTTTATTAGCTTATTAACTTTTGTTCCTATTAATATATTAAAATAAAATTTCGTAGAAGTAAAATACTTGGCCAGTAAGTTAATCTAACAATTACATTTTTATTTATTGAATAGTCTATTACTCTTTTTTATTTTATTTGTAATTATTAGAAATAGCCATCATGTTCATTAATAAAATTCAGAAAACGGGTTACGGTTTTTAATAAATATATATACCCAGGTAGTAGCGTAGTAGCGCAAAGGCTACGAAAAAATATCGCACGCTGTGGCAGACACTATGTTGATGTTATGCTTGGGACGAGGGTCACGTGAGCGCAGTATGTAATAGTTGTTGAATTTGCTGTTATTTTTGCGGAACGCTAGCTACTTAGATGTAAGCCCCTCTCTCCACTCACTACCGCATCACCAACCAACCGCGTCTTTATATTACTGTCTATGATCTGGCTGAAACAAGAGTGCTATGAATAGAAAACATAGACATATTGTTCTGTATAACATTGTTTGATTATTTTTTGTTAAATTTTATGTTCTTAAACTGTCAGTTTTAAAAAGAAAATGAATTGTTTTCTATCCAAAGCACTCTTGTTTCAGCCAGATATAAATAAAATACATATAAATCTAACATGCATTTTTCTCAGTTATTTTGTTATATTAGTATATGATATGTTTATATCGTTGAATTCAGAAAAAAATACTCTATCGAATAACCTAAAAATAAACATATATTCCCATTTAAAATAAGAAAGTTGTGTACCGTAATTTGAGAACCACTGGTCGAAAAAAAATTTTTTTTTGCTCATTGTATTTGTCTTGTAAAGTGGTGGTTCTTTGCTAATTTAACTAACCTCGTAGGTCTTATAGTTCTTGAAATAGCAATGGTGACACACTTAAATGGAACAGCCTGTATATACAGGTGAGTCACCGAAATGCCCGTCTTCGATATCTCTCTTGTCGTTAGAAATACAGCATAAATTTATTAACAAAAGTTATTGGTCAACTCAAGGAGCATAACGTAAAATTATTTTCACATATACAGGGTGTTGCGTTACGGCTCGGCGAAAATTGTTTGCCTTTTATTAAATGGAACACCTGTATATTTTTATATTTTTTCAAGTGTATTTCATTCCTCTATACAGACATATAAATTTTGTTTTAGTTTTCCGCGGCGTTGCCAAGTTATTCCGTTTATTCTCTAAAAAAGACCAAATACACGCATTGCTTTATAATGACGTACTGATGTTATTTTAATAGTAAAAATTAAGAATTTTTTTTCTGTACAACTGTAACTACACTCTATGTTCTCACATATATTTTTTTAAATGTAATTATACAGGGTGTTCAATAAAGCGAATCAAATTTACTCAATTTCAAATGACTAAAACTCATTTTCAAATGGAACACCCTATATTTTATAATTCAGTTGTACGTCTTTTTGTATTATCTCCATATTTTATTAAGGGTACCCTATGCCTAAAACCAATATTTTTGGAATATATATATATATATATATATATATATATATTTTCAGTATTCACCCTGTATATATATATATATATATATATATATATATATATATATATATATATATATATTCTACTTCGGATAAGATTGTTGCAACAGCAGGACTGTAATACGAGATAGGTATATTAAATATAAAATGTAATACTTTCGTTAAAAATCAGATAGCCATGGAAATAAAAGAAAATATCTATCTGTCAGTTTAGAGAAGTTTCACTAATTATAATACTTATTGTCTATATTTTAATATTATATAAGTTGAATTTATATTCATTTCTTTAACAATAAGCTAATATTAAAAAAAAAATAGTACAAATATAATTTAAAAAAATAATGAACACAAAGTAATGTTACTAACTGTCACAATTGACACATAGATATTTTCTTTTATTTCCATAGGTGTCTGATTTTGAACGAAAATTTAACATTTTATATTTAATATATCTCGTACTGCAGACGTGCTATTGCAACAATTGATCTTATCTGACGTAGAATTTAATTTTGAACAAATTTGTACTCTTGCAGTTTTGCTCTAAATCTATCAGGAGAAAGAGTATCCGCAATTTTTTGAAATCCCATGTTAAAAACCTGTATTCCGCATTTCGTTGCACACACTAGGCTACGTTCGAAAATTAACACCGAGGTTAGAGTTAAGTAATGGGTGTAGCCTATTGCAGCAAGGTACGAGTAAGCATATTTTAGAACGATTTAGAGTAACATAAGTAGTGTCAAAAATGGAAGACAAACAAATATGTTATTTTTTATTGCTGATGCATTGAGCAGAGTATTATTCCAGGAGGTAAGCATGGTACGTATAAAAAATGGTAAATTCCAATTTCTTACTCCGTGAGCACTAGAGATAAAAAAAATTAAGTAAACATATTTGTACGTCTAGGATTACAATGACAGTGATTCTGATGATGACCAAGAAGTGATTCTTCATTTGCAAAAAAAAAGGAAAATTAGTAGAATACGGCCTGTAAGAATTGCAAATTTCATTTAAGAAATCATTTTATCGTATACAGGCAAACAATTCCAAATACATTTCAGAATGATGCCAAATGCATTTCAAGCTCTGTTATCTAAAATTGGAAACAAATTAAAAAATACAGCACTAGGAAGAAAAAATATAGATCCTGAGAAGCAATTATTGTCTGTGTTGTGGCTGCTAGCAACACTAGAATCTTTTAGGTTTTTATACTACTATTATATTATGTTCACTTATTACGTTCATACTAAAATAATTTTTAGATCAGTTGGAAACAGATTTGATTTAGGCAAATCTAGTCTTTGGGATTGTTTTAAAAGAATCATCCAAATATTAAATGATATGTGTAGAGAAATAATACATTGACCAAATAGGACAGAGATGGAAATAATTTCTAAAAAAATTTAAAAAATGTCCAAAGTAAATTTAATAAACTGCATAGGTGCAATAAGATGGTTGTTATATACCAATTAAAGTATCTCAAGTGGATGCAGAAATATATATTACACGTAAATGTAATTATGCCATATCTCTGCAGGCAATATGCGACGCCAATTTAAAGTACATAGATTGTTACGCGGGGTACCCAGGATCTGTTAGCGACCGACGAATTTTTAAGAATTCTGATATATATAATAGAATTACTTCAAACACAGATATTTATGTACCAAATAATAAATATATTGTTGGCGACAAAGCCTATCCGGTATTGAGCTGGTGCATACCGCCCTACATAGACAGAGGTACACTAACTATAACAGAAAAAAAAATAATATTATAATTTCTCGCGTGAGACAAACTATAGAGAGAAGTTTTGCTCTCTTGAAGGGGCGGTTTAGAAGGCTAAAATTTTTGGATATGGGAAGAACCGATCTTATTCTAATGACAATTACGGCTTGTTGTGTTTTACATAATATATGTTTAGATTATGAGTCTTCATTATTGCTAAATGAGTACGTACACGAAGGAATTAATACAGATTCAGAAGAACATGACAATAGGACTGCAAATGAAATATTTGATGAGGATGAATTGACAAGAGATCAGTTAATGATGAATTTAAATTATGATAGCGATTCAGAAAATGAATTCGAAGAATAATTAAATACAGTTCTTTACATTATTTATTTGATTATAATATACATGTATAAAAATAAATAGTATTCTTTATAAGTCTTGTTTATAATAGGTACCTTTTATTTGTTTAATTAGGCAATTAAAGAATATTTCTACTTAAAAATAAATAATAAAATTAAATTACACTCAATAAAAATGTTTCATTAAAAAAAGGTTTAATTTAATTTGTCCAGCAATTTATCTATCAATGTCTTGTAACTTTCTATAGCTTCTCTTTGTACCTGTAAAATTTCTTGATGTTTTCTTTCCCTATTAACTTATTTTTCTTGTAGGGTATTTAATAACTTTTCTTGTGTGTCGGTTTTTTCTACTTTTTTAATTCTCTTACATTTTGGACTTTCATCTTCACTTTCCTTTAAATCAGGCGAAGACGACGTGGATGCTATTGATAAGGGACAAACATTGGCTTTTTCCCATAAATTTCGTCCATTTCTTCTTCAAATTCAAATTTGATTGCTTTTGCACCACTAATTTTACGGCTATCTTTTAGTTGTATATACTTTTTTCTTATATTCTTCCATTTATCCTCACATAGTTTTGCTGTTTTTACAAAACCTTGAGCTTGCAAATTATCTCTTATCATGTGCTAAACTTTTTCGTTTTTTATGCTTGTACTTTTAAATACATATTCATTACTTTTGTATAAAGTAAGTAGAGCTAAGGTCTCATTTCGTGTCCAGATTTTCGATTCTTGAAGTTCTAAAAATAAACCAATTTTAGAAAATATAAATTATAATTATGTGAGGAAAACCTGTGACAAGATTAACAGTTTTAGTTTTCTTAGCAGTTGTTACTTCAGCTACATTTATTTCATCTGTACTGTTTTGATCTTCATTTTGAACACTTGCAAAAGGAAACCATCGCAATTCTTTACCTTACAAATAAAATAAAATTATTATACAAACGTTAAATACAATTTATGAACTAAAGGCCACTATCTCACAATATCTATGTACCTTCTAATAAAATAATATAGTTTTTAGCTAAGAGCATAGACCGGTTTAAGAACAACAAAAACTAATTTTATTCGAATAATGTAAATACACGTATTTTTTGTCCAATTTGTGGTTTCTCATTAATCAAAATATTTACTGATTACTTTATTAGAAGATAGATTTTTTTGGGCATAATATAACAAATTAATATTAATAATTAAGTTCGACTTACTTATATTATGGCACATAAATATTTTATTGTCTTCTATCATTGCGTGCCCTTCTTCGTCGTTGACAATGACATACAATGTATTCGTGGTATTCACCTTGAAAAATTAATCTCATATACAAAATAACAGCACAGAACACAATGACAGATTGAATACAAAACACGTACCAGCCTAGCTTGTGCGCATGTCGAGTAAATCGTACCCACCTCGCTCGAGGTAGGTTGAAATAGTTAACTCCGAGTAGAGTAATTTGAATTCTCGAACGCAAGTAAGAGTAAACATAAGGTAAACTCTAGAATTTTCGAACGTGTAGAGTTAACTAACAGTTAATTTTCGAACGTAGTCCTGTACATACTTTAACTGGACTTTAACATGAGATTTCAAACAATTGCGGATACTCTCTCTCCTAATAAATTTGGAACAAAATTACAAGAGTATAAAGTTGAAAGAATGAAAGAAATTATCTATCTGTCAGTTTAGAGAAGTTTCACTAATTATAATACTTATTTATAAAATGTTTTTATCTTTTAATAATTTATCTAATTTTAAAATGTTTCTATTTTTGATTTTATTAAATATTTGTTTATAACATTGTGCTTGTCTATGTTTGAATTAATGAAAAATTTTAGCAGGTAAGGAGTTAATTTTAGATAAAGACGATTCTATATTGTTCTGATCTTTCTCTATTGAACGCAAAGCTTCATTAGTTATCTTAATTTCTAATTTAATAATTTTATCAGTCAACCTGTTATTGAAATGGAGAACTTTTCTTGTGGTTGATGAAAGATCTGAAGATAGTAAGCTATGGATTCCTTTCACTCCATCTGTTATGTGATTCGGTTTTACATTGTGGTTTTTGCAATTTAACAAAAATATGCGTCTGTTTCTTAGACTAGCCAACTTGGTGTTGTTTGTAGCCCATTTTTTGAATTTTTGGCAGGTTGATTCGCCTTGTGTACGACGTAAATATTAAAAAAAAAACATCCTGGAAAGTGATGTTGAAAAGAAGTAACACCGACTTGTTGAATGATAAAATGTTAACGAAATTTTTATTTAAATTCCAATATTTCGTGGATAATTTTTCCATTTCATCAGGGATAACTATGATCGTACAATAATTTAGTAATAATTTTGACATAATATTGTAAAAAATACTTACAATAGTTTTAACAGTATAAAGTTGTTAATATTAAGAAACATAGTAACATTTGTTGTTTAAAATTGAAATTATTGTTGAAATTTTTACATTGTATTTTTCGAAATTGATAAAAAAAGTATTTTATTTACAACTATTGAAATATGGGTACATTATACGTGTGATACTACATATAATATCCTACTCATATTACACAAGTGTAATATGAAATGTCATGATACACGCTACACTTTTCTGTAGTAAATAGGGCATATAATTTAACACATAATATTTTATTAAACTGTTAATATATTAATAACATATTTTTTATTATAAATATCAATATATATGCTTATAAAAGTATAATAAATACAGTTTGAAAAGTGATTTTGACATTTAAGTGCTACTGTGACGCCATCTGTTAAGCTATATATGAACTACCCACACCTAACTGAATATTTAACAAATAATATCAGATTTGTTATATGCCTGATAGTTGTAGATAAAGTATAGTATTTGACTAGCATAATATGGCTACATTACACTCAGATGATTAAAAATACTCGCTACCGCTCGTATTTTTAATTACATCATCGTGTAATATAGCCTACATATTATGCTTGTTAAATAATATACTATTTGTGGCCACGTGCAGCGAAAAGTTTTTTTCAGGTTACATTATGTCTACTAATTGAAGTGAAAGAGAGAAAGAACAATAAGATCAAGAAGAGAAAAAATTCAAAAGTGGCGCTGTTTTAAAATTCAAAGTATTACCATTATTACTGTTTATGTGGCACATTTCTAAGAAAATGCGTTTTTTATAATTGTTTTCTTGTTCAATAATGGAAGTTTGATCGTAATTTACGAAATGGTTAATTTCTTGGACGTGGCGTGCTAGCGCGCATACATTGTCACTGTGTATGTTTTATCTTTAATTTTTGAATAAAGTTTGTTAACAGTTTTTAAATTTTTTTGGGCAAACATTAGATGTTGTTCGTCTTTAAACAAACTTATTAAACTTGGAGTCAAAGATGGTAAATTAGGAAGAGATACTGTTGAATATTTGTAAAGTAACATCAATCTTATCACTCGGAACTGTACAAATTAGGTCATCGACGTACTTATAAATGAAAGGCATTTCAAACGGCAGAAGGGGAAGACACTGATCGAGAATCCAGTCCATGACAAGTCTACTTAAAATAGGGCTAATTTTGCTACCCATTGGACAGCAGAAACTTTGTTGATAAAACTAGTCATTGAAGATAAAAAAAATGTTGTTGAAGATTAATTTAATAATATCGATGAATTCTTCCTTGGGAATGTCACAATGGCATGTTATATCTTCCCATTTTAAATGAATGATTCTAATAACTAATTCAATCGGAATATTTGTAAAAAGGCTCATAACATCTAAGCTAATAATAACAAAATTATCGGGTAATTGGAAATTTTGAATGAGTTCCGAAAATTGAAAACTATCCTTGATGAAATAACGAGTTTCACCTTTAATAGAGAGATTCACAATTTCAGTTATGTATCCACATAATTGAGCAGTAGGAGATAGAACAGATGAAATAATTGGTCTGATTTTTAATTCTTGTTTGTGAATTTTTGGAAGACTGTACAATTTAGGACTTTGTGAGTTGTAGGTAGTTCAATTTTTAGCTAAAGTGTCTGAAATGTGTTTATTATTTTTTAGTTTACTAATCAATTTATTGGATTTAGTTTGTGTAGTTAAAGTGGGATCTTTACTGATAACTTTGTAATATTTTTCATCATCCAACGCATCCAAGCATAATTCGTTGCCACAGTTACGTTACCTTTGTCAGAGTTAAGTATAACAAGTTCAGGATGTTCTTTAAGGAATTTCTTTGTATTTTTATATAAGGTGTTCGATGTATCTTTAGTTGGCGAATATTTTTGAAAAAAGTTAGTTATTAAATGTGTACATCTAGCCCTCAACCAGTTAAAATTATTCTTATTTTTACAACTGTTGATGACAAGTTCTAAATCTGATAGAGTAATTTTAGCTTCAATTTCATGTTTTTTTTTCTACAAGGTCATTTGCAATTGAAATTGATTGAAACTGACAACATTCATAGTATTGTAGCTAGTGATGCGAGTGGATTAAATGACAGTGGTCAGTCACGATCATTTTGAGAATGATCGTCAGGTCATTTTAGTTCCATGACGCGACCGTCACTTTTCTGTCATTTTGAAAATAACACAAGTCGAAAGCGATGATATTGAGCCAAGTTTTAATTAACTTTACTTTAATTGTTTCATTTGGGATTGCGTATATGTATATGTGTACTCCATATTTTTTGTTCCTGTAGATCTTTTATTATAATTCGTGATTTTTGTAATAATACTGCAATACCAGTGAGTATGAAGCTTTATACTCACTGGCAATACTATATATAATATACGCATTTGCCAATTTTTTTAGAGTTACCTTATGTTTTGTTTATTTTTGTAATACGTTTATTTTGTACTAAATTAATAATTCTATCAAATATATATACTTAATAATGAATTCATGTTATATTATTTCATTAAAATATTTAAAAAAATAAAATGACCAAAATGATTCAATATGACTGAAAATGACCTATAAAATGACTGTCACGTCACTTTATTTTAAAATGACTGTCATTTTACATCACTAATTAGTCGGTGATTACATACACGCCCTTAGTAGCGAACTTTTGTCGGGAGCTCAGAATACCAGTTAAAATATTTTAATATTATTTTTGAAATACTCTATTTTTAAATAAAATAATTTATGTCTGCGAACAATAACTTACGTCCATGAAAATATGTATGATTTTAAATCGACAAATGATAAAGTTATCAAATAACCCAGATTAATACTCAAATTATTTTATAAATAATTGTTCCTATTTCATGCAAGCATGAATCGTCTTAGCAAATATTAGAAAGGGTTTTTTTTTTGTATGCAATTATAATGTGACCTTTCTTGTGTTCGTTATTGAATTCATATATCCTAGTATTTACCTATGTATGTATAAATTTAAAAGTTAATTTATTCATGGATTACAACGATATTTACCAAATTATATCATCAAGAGATTAGATATGTTTAAAGATTAGCCAAGTGTAATATCTTATCTATAATATATAAAGATGTACATCGCCAAAAGGATTATAGTATCATAGAAATGTTTAATGTGACTTAAGGTTCACAAAAGTAAACAACCTTATCCACTACATGTCATATTAATTTTTTTACTCTTTACTAGTATTTGTAGGTGAGTTAAAACTGCTTGTCTTGTAACATCTGAGAAATTCGTTGAATTAACAAAACCGTATTCATAGCTACAAATATATCTCATGTACAATTTAAATATCACAACTTGTTTTTCTCGTAATATTTCTTTAAAATACATTAAATATAATTTTCCTCGTTTTCAATCTTTGATGCACATTTGTTCTGTTTGTGTTGAGGTTCATAATCATATATTTTATTAATTCAAATTAGATTTATTTGTTCTCAAAAAAAATCTCATAGATCTACACATTATAGATCACTAAGTCGCATTTCCATTTTTATAGTTGTTATTTCAGTCCGATAAAGGAGACTTTACGATATTATTATTTTTTACACTAATGTATCGTTGCTAAGCAACCAATTTATTATTATGATAATTTATAATGAACTGTAAAATAATTTCAAATATAAATTTCATAAATGCTTACTTTTACGTTCTTTATATGATTTTAAAATATTTGTACATTCTTATATTTTGTAGTAGTAAATATAAATTCTTTAAATCTGGCCTTATTTTAATATATTTCTGCTGAAAGTTTCTGACTGACATGTCATAAGTGTCAAATAATAGCGTTTTTCTTCTCAAATTTTACAATAAAAACAGATTTTTATTTTACTTTATTAGTAGTTTTAAAGTAACTAAATCAAACATTTCATTTAAATTAAAAAATGTAATACAGTATGGAATAAAATGTTGTACGTCATACGTCCATTAAATGATTTTCACTTTTCACGGTACTCATTTCGAAATTTCTCACCCGGCTCCTTCGTCGTCTCGTCCGGAAACTTCTTATTCCTACCGTAAAACCTCATTTACCAGACAAATAAGGGTAAATTAAGATTTTATTCTCAAATATTGCGAAATCAATGAGTTACAAATTAATGCCACAAATTATTTTACAATAGTACAATGAATTTTACTTTATATTTCTAAAATAACTAATTTAAATAAAAATGACTTGGTATTATTATTTATCGCTCTTTTTTACTACTGTTTCCTACATTGCACGAATTTTTTACAAAAGCCACTTTATATATATACTCTTTTACGTATATATATATTTACTAAATCCTACCAACTTTGTACCTTTCGGTGTTAACTAAAAATTTTCGGCTTAAGGTGATTCTTTGCTCCTCTCAAATCATCTACGGTTTTTGGGGTGTAAAGGGAGAGGTACGCTGGAATGAAGCAGTGGGCAGGGCAGGAGCTTTCCCCCTCTTTAATAGTATACTCAATGAAGTAAATGTTAAAAAAATTAATAAATGGCAAATTCTTATAAAGATTCTTCTTCGAATAGCTTTATAACCCTTGATGGGGTTTGACTTGCTTGGTAATGTAGTGCCACGTTTTTCTATTCTCGACTATATGTTTTGTCTGTTTTATTTGTTCTTTCCATTTCAATCTTAATTATTTTATAATTGGGCGTAGATGATTTAAATAATTTAAGATAAATTATAATTTAAACAAATGATTTTTTAAAAAAAATTTAGTCAAAAAATTATTTATTAAAAATAATAGTGTACCAAGGATGCAAAATGCTACATTGCCACACGAGCATAAAAGATTGAAACTCGAAGCGCAGAAATTAAAATATGTTTTATTTCTTAAAAATAATAAGTTACTAAGAAACAAAAACATTCGTTAGATTTTAGGTTAAGTTCATCTCATAGTTATTTACAATACAAATGCGGAAACATGAACTTTCGCATAAAACGTATTTCCGCATAAGTATTGTACAAGATTTTTTATAACGAACGAATTAATTATAAAAAATAATTAATAAAAATGTAAAACTGTTATTTAATCGTCAATAAAGCGAATAAACATTCGTTGCTATAGAATGTATGCCATTATTCACCGTTGTTATTGTCAAAATTAGCAATGAAAATTATAATTTAATTTAAATAATTTTTAAAATTTTGAATATTGTTGAAATTTAACTCAAACTTCCTACGCTGTATATAGTGAAGGGAAATCTGTCCTGGAATGACGAAGATGCTGGGTTCGAGTCCCAGTAGCGATTGAAAATTTTTCTCAGAAAAAAACATATTTCCATTCACTAAATAATTTTTATTCGTTTAACTAATTGTCTTCAATTATTTTGTTTCGACGCACTAATGTCTTAACGAAAACTACTTTGACCAAGTAGCTTAAAAGTGTTATTATATTTTAAATTTTTTTGCACATTACAACCAATTTAATATAAGGATATTATATATAGCGATAACTATGTTTTTTCGCTTTATTGACGATTAAATGACAGTTTTACATTTTTATTAATTACAGTTTATAATTAATTCCTTCGTAACAAAAAATCTTGTACAATACTTATGCGGAAATATTTTCCGTACATTCGCCTAAATAAAATACTCGCTCGCGTTGCTCGCTCGTACTTCAAATAGAAGCTCATGCACGGAAGTTCATGTTTCAGCATTTCTATTGTAAATAACTATTAATAAATAAATAAACGGTTTATTTTTTTAAGATCAATTTTTATTATATTTCTATAATTCTAGCTAATCTCGTGACAGTGAATTAAAGTGTTTTATCACCGTAGGGCGCAAAATACTTTGCTGCAAGTTGCCATGGAAACATTAGTGTTGTTTAGAAATTATATATTTTGCGTATCAAAAATAATGAAGAAATGTCATGTTTATTTACTAGGAAGAAATATTTGACATAAGCAAATCAAAAACTAAGAACAAAACAAAAATTACAGCTAAATAAATAAAAATAAAATTATTAAATTACAAATTATTTATACTTAATAATAATAAATAATTACTAATTTTTCCCCATATTTTGTGACAACTCGATTTCTCACATTAGAGTGGACTAGGCCAAAAAAAAAAGAAAATATTCCGGCGACACATGCTAGGAAGGATACTGTACATAGTAATTGTTTAACAATAGGTAAAACACATTTCAGCAATATCTTCATGTGCTTGCCCTCACTGAAGTACTGAAACTACAAGAAAAAATGTCTCGAAACAGATGAATGATGAGGTACTATGTAAATATTCACATTTTTACCTCTTTTAATTAAAAGGATAATAATAATTACAATAATTTCCGTCTAACTCTCTCATTTTCTTCTTGAGCTTTTAAAATATACTCTGGATCACGTATTGGCAAATTTCTGGTGTCTGGGATCAGCATTTTTTCTGTCCAGAATGTGCCATCTTTCTTTATATATTTCACGATGAGTGACTGATCTTCGCCTAATCATATACCTAGCATATGTTCCTATTTTTCTGCGTGATGTGTAATTGTCCCTGAATTTCGTAATACCATTTATCATTAGTATTAATTTCGATAGTACCATTTTGAATTTTTAAAATTTTAATTTTTTTTTTCTTCAATGCTTCGTCCATGTCCATCTTGTAAGCAGAATAAGGGCATTTAATTTCTATTATAAGATCATCATTCACTATCCCATCAGATGTTGCCCCAAAATAAGGAATTGTTTTATGAATAAATAAACCCCATCTTTTTATTTTTAAATTTTCATGTTCTTCCAACTGTTTAATTGCCACATGTTCAAATTTTTTCCATGGGATATAGCAGGACCGTTCAATATTTTAAAATTGTATAACAATGTTTTTACTAAATTACTACAACTTGTAGTATTTCTCCGTCTACAAACGGAATAAAAATTTGATGCTGTCAACAGTTTTCGACGCTCTTCTAACCATAATCCTGAATCGGCATGATTTCTTGTCTCCTCCTCTAGAGTTTCCTTTCTTCATAAGATCGTTTCATTGATTGTAGAAATATTTCTTTTCTTGCTGCAAACTCTTCGGTACTTATATCCTCTATTGTGCTAATGTTTTCACCGTAATGAGTGTCCGTAAGGTTATAATCGTTATTTTTTCTTTTTTTTTATTTCCATTTTCTTTTCGAAGTAAAAAATTTCTTAAAATAATTTTATTTCTCTTTGACTCGAACTTATTTATTAATTTAGTCGGACTTTTACTGTACATAATTTTTTGCAAAAAACAGTGCGGTTTGATATGATCCTAGACCAATAAAATTAATAAGTTTTCCTAAGAATAGTTATTTGTGCTGCTAGGTAGGAAAGTTGTTCTTTTCTGGTCCGAAGTATATGTATACGGCCGAGACATAGTCGAGGCTGGATACTTCTTGAGGACCAGAAAACAACTTTACTGCCATGTAGCACACACTATTTTTTATCCTACACAACAACACAACATAATAAAATAATATAAACATCTTACGAATACTATGTAATTTGACATTTAACTTAACCTCAAAGAAATTTCTGAAATTGAATATCAACATAATAAGAACAAAAAACAAACATTTTATTTTGACATATAAATAAGGTTAACTACTATGTTCTATTATTTACAGAATATATAATAAAAATACCTTGAATCTAACGTAAGTATCAAAATTATCTAAAGTTACAATATTTTAAAAGCATATTCACATATTTCATTCTGATTATTAGTTCTAACACATTAAACGCCATCTGTTTGTCCGCACACGAACTGTTTTTTTTTTCTTCCCTAGGGAATAGTGAGATTTTGTAGGTCTAGACCGGCAAATGTCTACTTTCTTGCGCACGCACACGCAGGAAAATCTTACTTTCAATATATGTAGGATAAAAAAATTATTATACTAAACTTTAAATATAATCTGTATAAAAAATTTTACTTACCTCCAACGAATTTTGCAATTATTGAATTATAATTTTTCACAACGTTATTGTCTACATCATATATTAAACTTCTAGCATTGCTTGCTAGATCGTGAAATTTTTCTTCCAATTTATTGAAAAAACCCAAATTATTTTTTAATAGGCTTTGTCTGGTGGTTATTTCCTCTTTTCTCTTGCAAAAGTAATCATCGCATTTTAAATGATTTCCAAATTCGTGATTTAAACCATTTATTATGTCCGAGCGTAAAAGTTGAATTACTTCATTTATATTGGGATTTTTTTTTCTATATGATATAGCACTCACTACATTAATTCTCATTTTCAAAATTTTACTTTTCAAGAATTTTCTTAGTTCTAAGTTGTAGTCAGTATTGGTTGCTAAACGAAAAATTTTCCTAGAGAAACATCTTATCTAATTATTTCTACATTCTATTTTTTCCATTGTGACATTTTGATATGGTCGAGCTTGAACAATATTTTTATATTTACTGCTGTCGCCGGCTACAATTATTTTTTTATATATTACGTCATGACTTTTAAACTAGATGTAAAACCCTCGATTAATATAGCTGATTCCATGCTACTTGAACTTTTGGTGTAATTTTTAAAGCGTATCCAAATTTTCGAATTTATTTTTATACATAATTATACAGTATTTATTTTTAACACCAATATAAAGCACTTGTATAAATTGATAGCCAATAATTGCAGCAACTCCTGAGTTTGCTTTGTAATTGGTACCATATAAAACCAGCAACCATCAGCAATGACAGAAATTACGGGAATACCATTGACGTCAACATTATTTATTTGTAATGCATATTGAGCTTCCTTTTTGCAGCGTTTTTCATGCATTCGATTTCTGTATTTTGCCATGCATTATTACTCTTTTTTGAATATTCGAAAATGTGTTTGGGACATGCACGGAATACTCATTGCTGTCCGTTTCCTCCAAATTATAATAACCAGCTCCTACACTGATTATACCACTTACAGCTCCTGTATTTATATCCATGGTACCATCAGCGGTATTTGTGGACGATACATGAAATTCTCTATTACACATATTGCATTGTAGTGTAAAAATTGAATTTAACCCACATAATTTTTCTTTACTTATGAATACATTGGATAAAGTACATTTAAGTTTAGAACCATGGGAATTAATTTCCTTGAATGCATTAAAGAAATGAAGAATATCAATAATTATTCTAGCTTTCGGTTGGAAAGTTTCATCGTATTTCAAATTCATATTATTTTTACTTCCACTAGAGTCATTAGCATAAGTAGATGAACAAGATTTGTCAATCTAAAGAAAAAATAAAACAATAATATGTGCTAGGTATATAATAATTATCTTAAAATTACCTCCCGTCTTTAAAATGATCTTTTTTATCTAGATTTTAAAAAGTTGATATTTTTTCTCATGGCCATAATTGAGATAGGAACTGGAAATGTTATAATTTAATTATTTATTATGTTTTCATGTTCAAAAATATAATTAATTTAATTTTTAAGCTAATAAAATATCCCGTTTACTAATTGATAGGCGGGATAATATATTATATACCTTATTAATTACCGTAATGCGAAATTTTTACATTCAACAATCTTTTTACCGCAGTGTAGAAAATCACTCTTTTTACATCTATAAATATAAATTTTTAAATATTTGATAATATTAACGGTTAAGTAATTATATTTTTATTTACGAGTACCTTTAATAATTCTTCAAATTTTGACATTTTTTTCTTTTTGTTCTTAAAAACAATGTACTTTTTTCACTTTTTCTTTTACCCATTGCAGTTTCACGTTTAACTAACAAAGAATAACTGTCAAACAATGGCTATGGATAGAAAACATACACATATTGTTCTGTCTAACATTGTTTGATTATTTTTTGTTAAATTTTATGTTCTTAAACTGTCAGTTTTAAGAAGAAAATGACTTGTTTTCTATCCAAAGCACTCTTGTTTCAGCCAGATATAAATAAAATACATATGAATCTAACATGCATTTTGCTCAGCTATTTTGTTATATATAAAAAAAAAATTAAAAAAATTACTCGCTTCAAATTTATTTGTGTAATTTATCTAATTGCCCTGAAAGCGACTATTCTCTTTGGAAAGCAACCAAGAAATTAAAAAGACCTACAGTTCATATATCTCCAATTAAATATGAAAATGGATGCTGGGCTAGAGAATATTTAGAAAAATCAGAAATGTTTGGCAAACACTTATCCTTAGTATTTGAACCCCATCAACGAATAATCTCAGATGAAGAAGATAATCATGTAGAAGAATATCTGACGTCTCCATTACAATTATCTTTGCCAATAAAAGAGTTTTCTCCAAATGAAGTAAAAATTGAAATAAAATGCTTAAACAATAAAGAAAAACCCAGGTTATGATCTCACCAGTGCAAGAGTACTCAAAGAAATTCACAAGAAAACATTAGTATTATTAACCCAAATTTCCAATACAATTTTAAAAACACTATATTTTCCAATTTAGTGGAAGTTCGTCGAAATAATTTTAATTCAAAAACCAGGCAAACCATGACATGAACCTTCATCATAGAAAACCATATCCTTACTACCACTAATGTCTAATTTTTTTGAAAAATTACTATTAATAAGGATTAAAATTATATTATAAAATGAAAATTTAATACCCTTACATCAGTTTGGTTTTCGAGAACAGCATTCTACGGTATAGCAAACACACCGCATTGTAAATGAAATAGAAGATAGTTTAGAGAAGAAAACAATCTGCTCCGGAGTGTTTATAGATGGACATCAGTCAGGCTTTTGATCATGTATGGCACTAAGGCCTTTTGTGTAAAATTAAGAAGACATTGCCGCATTAGTATTTCCTTCTAATACAGTCATATCTAAATGATCGACATTTTCAGGTCAACTGTGAGGAAAGCTTTTCTAATATATACAAAATAAAAGCAGGCGTGCGTAAGGGAAGCGTGCTAGGTCCAACACTTTACCAGCTCTTTACGTCCGACATGCTCCACCCGGAAGATGCCACTATGGCTACCTATTTATATATATATATATATATATATATATATATATATATATATATATATATATATATATAGTCTTTTTCACGAAAATGTGATCGTACGTCATAATGTTCCCTGTATGTTGCCAAGTATTTCTAGGGTACATTCAAGTGTTGATGGTTGCATAGTATACCATGTGTGTATATATCACATTGTGAATTATTTACATAAAATAAATTAAATTTATTCAGCATCCCCCTCTGTATCTTCGTTTGTCACGTTCTTGTTCGAAATACCTTATTACAGAATTCACCATATTCTGTGAACAACTTCCTAAATTTTTTTGCTCAATTTTTTGACATTTTGCAAAAATAATATTATTTTTTGACATTTCAAGAATGGCAACGTTGTACAGGATTACCAACCATTTATTAGTAAAAGACACTAAGTTTCGTGTATTTTATTGGGTATATGCTAGGGATACTAACATTGCTGTTTTGGCTACATTTTTATTACTAGGTATGACGTACGATCACATTTTCGTGAAAAAGACTATATATATATATATATATATATATATATATATATATATATATATATATATATATATATATATATATATATACAGGGTGTTTGGCGAAAGGCCGGCACCCAGAATATTTCGTTTATTATGAGAGATACAGGAAAATGTTACGGAACAAAATTAAACTAGACAAAGGGGCTCATAAAATGAACTTAGTAAGAATTTTGTATCACTTCCGGTCTAAGCGGAAGTGTGTACAAATTTGATTCTAGCATAGGGAATCGGTATTATTATATTTTTTTTCGGAATGTACATAAAATTAGTTCTACAATGATATCAAAATATTATAGTTTTACTTCAACCATTTCAAAATGGCGACAATTTATTTTCAAATTTATGTACTTACAATTACAGGTAATTAACGAAAAAAATTATGTTTAAAAAAGCTTATAACAATTAAGACAATACAATAACTCTTACTAAATATAATAAACATAATTAAAATTAAAAGAACTCAAAATGGCCGCTGTCATTTTCTGCACAATTTGTCAAATATAACAAATTCTGCCATTACATCGTCAGGAGAGGTAGATCTAATATTTTTTGACATTATTTGTTTGGTTTCAGGTAACAAAATTTCAAATAGCTGGCTAAGGTGTTTTTTTTTATGAATTTTTAATAGTAAATATTTTTAAAAATAAAGTGTCGCCATTTTGAAATGGTTGAAGTAAAACAATGATATTTTGGTATCATTGTAGAGCTAATTTTATGTACATTCCGAAAAAAAATATAATAATACCGATTCCCTATGCTAGAATCAAAGTTGTACACACTTCCGCTGAAACCGGAAGTGACACAAAATTCTTGCTAAGATCATTTTACGAGTCCTTTTGACTAGTTTAATTTTGTTCCGTAACATTTTTCTGTATTTCTTATAATAAACGAAATATTCTGGGTGCCGGCCTTTCGCCAAACACCCTGTATATATATATATATCTGAAACATGGCAGTCTTGGCCAGAATAGCCGTCTTGTAGCTGCAACATCCTCCCCCTCAGTACACAAATGACATAGTTCCATCCGAATCTACTATGAAGACAATATCATTTATAGCCACTTGTTTTTGTTGTTCTCTCCATTTTTTTTTTCGTGTTAACAAGGCAGGTAAATATTCATTCGTCCATCGTTTCCAAAATATATCTGCGAGTCGTTGCGCTGCTCGCCATTTTGATAGCAAACATATACCTTTGTCGTCAGTTTTTACACAAGGATATGTTGAGTAAGATGGTCCGATCAAAAAATTGTTTTGGGTCAGTGCTTCGTCATCCTCTGGGTCAACAGATACATGTATAAGCGGTTTACTATTTACTATGTTTTCTATCTCGGCAAATAGTGTATGAAGCACATATTCCTGAGGATATCTTTCTTTTAATACTTGTCAGATATTCTTTTTTACAATCTATATTAATCGCTCTCATGTTCCGCCCATGTGTGGAGCTGACGGTGAATTGAAATACCATTTTGTTTTGAGTATTTCTGTAATTTCGTCATCCCAGCCGAATGTGCAACGTCAAATTTCTTGTAACAATATTTTTTCTTGTATTAAGAAAATGTGCTAAAAATTCCAAAGGATCGAAGATTGACATTACAGTTTTTAAAATTTCACGTTTTGATGGTCGTCGACTGCCATTTAAGATGTATGTATGTATGTCACTATCGTCATTCATTTTACTCATATTTTTCTCCCCAAAAATAATCAGAGTACGGTCTTTTTGTTTTAAAACCTTAATGGAATTCGATATCCAATTACAAACGACAAACCTGCCTTGTTTGGGAACTTCTATAACGTCTTTTATTAGTTTGATGGCTTCTTCTTTACTATCAGCACCACCAAGATAGTCGTCCATATAATGTTGTTTAATTATTTCATGAACTGCCTCTGGATATAATTCTTTAAAATGACAGGAATTTTTATTCTTCGCTTCTTGAGCGAGATAAGATCCACTAGTCGTTCCGAAAAACACAACTTGAATTTCGTAAATGTCTGGATTTCGATGACGATACATCCCCCGCCAAAAAAGTCTTTGTGCGCATCGATCTTCTTTGCGTACTAGTACTTGCAGGAAAATTTCTTTTATGTCAGCTACGTATGCAATTTTCTTGAATCGAAAATTTAGCAGTACAGTCAATAATGAGTTGTATAAATAGGGTCCAGTTAGTAATTTATCGTTGAAACTAACTCCATTTGATTTGGCAGGCGCATCAAAAACAATTCTTATTTTATTTGGTTTATTGGCATTTATAACACCGAAATGTGGCAAATACCACGTTTTTTGATTTTCTATCAATGTTTCTTCTGTCGTCAATTTTCTTAAATAAACTTTGCAAACTAAGTTATCTATTTTATTGGAATAAGTTTTTGCATATTCTTGATCTTTGTTCATTTTTCGTTCAGTGTGTTTCAGTCTTTGAAACGCGTTCTCTTTACTTTCCGGGAAACTAATATTGTCTTCTTTCCAAAGCAAACCACTTTCGTATCTATTTATTATTCGTTTCATAGTAGTGTCTAAAATTATTTGTGCTCGTACGTCTTGATTTGATAACAGTGTGTTGGTAATTGACTTGAGTCCAAGATATTCAATTTTCCATTGTTCTTTAACAATGTCATGGAGGATATCTACGTTGTCCTTTTCTTGATAGACGTGACAAGTAGAATGATAAGATACATGTTTTGAGTTTCCAGTGTTTCCGTGAATAACCCAACCGAGAATTGTCTTGCTGAGTGCTGGTTCATGCGAAGGGCCGTTTATTGTTTTGCGATTTATCAGAAGAGGCCAATTGTCTTGTGCAATTATTATTGTTGATTTTCCAAAAAAATGCTGTATCAGAAATGTCTGGTATATTAAGATAAGGATATTTGTTGACTAAATCTTCTATATTAATGACTTGAGTCGGCAATGATAAAATTTTAATGGTTCGAGCATTCCTTATGTAGAAGGATTTAGATTTCTTCCCGTATATTGTCAAATTGACAATTTTTGATGTCAAATTTTGTTTGATTTCATCATTTGTCCATTGAATTTGCAGCGGTTACTTAGGTCCGTCTACTCCAAGATCCCTAGTTACTGTGTCATCAATTAAAATAACCGTTGATGCATCATCTAATAGAGCAAATGTGTTAATTGTATTTGAATTGCTTGACAGTTTGACAGGTATAATTTTCAATAATATGTCACTTGATAATTGTAATATGTGACAATTAGTTTCTATGTCATTTTTATCTTTTGACGTTTCTATTTTCCGGACATTCTTAATTTCAGAATGCAAAAGATTATGATGTGGTCCCTTGCACCCATTTATCTTGCATAATTCTTTATTTTGACACTTCATAACACCATGACCAGGTAGTAAAAATGAGAAACAAATATGTTTTTGAGATACAAATTTCCAACGTTCGTCAACGGTGAGTGATAGAAATTTTTGGCATTTACATAAATTATGTTTTCTGAGTTGACAACAACAGCACGAGGAGTAATTTTGAACTTTGTTAGTAAGAAACACATTTTTTGACTGGAAGTTCATTGACCATTCTTGAAACTTTTCCAATTTGATGTCATATGGCTTCAATTCTGTACTTCTTCGTATCCATCTCATTTTGTAACTATTGGGAAGTTTACTTAAAAGTTCTTGTAATAACAAAGGATTCCTTAGATGGTCGGTTTTGTTTAAAGTCTGTAGAGTGTATACTTAATTATTGACAGTGTCTGAGAAATCAATTAACAAATCTAGTTTATCTTCTTTGACAGGTGACATTTTTTAAATTCGTTAACAGAAATGAAATAATACATTCTGTTCTTCCAAATCTTTTTTCTAACACGCTTATAACTTTATTTATGTTTTTAGGGAGAATTAATAGACTATTGACTACTTCTCTTGCTTTTCCCTTCAAAAATTTCTGAAGTCTGTGTTGGTTTTCTTCGTCGGCGAATCCACAAATGGAAGTCGAATTTCTGAATTGACAAATGAAATTAGGCCACTCTGTTGGATCCCCATGGAATACTGGCAATTCTTTCGGTAATGACTGTCTTGACATTATTTTATTTAAATCTGTACCTTTATTGATATTAACATATTCTGATTCAATAAATTGTGGATGATGTTCAACTTTGTCGTGTACTTTATTATCTATTATCCACGATTCAATATTTTTTCTCTTAACAGTTTGCGCACCCACACCCACTGACATGTCGTCATTATTATTTAAATCGTTTTTTTCGTCTATTTCTGTCAATCTTAATTGCATTTCCAGGTCTAAAAGTTTCTCTTTTTGTTCTTTCTTTTTTCAAGCATATTCTAACTGAATTGCTAGTTTCTGGCGACATATTGCAGATAAACTATTAGTTGATGATCGATGAGATTTTTGACTTTGATGACTAATAACGTTAACCCGGTCGTCTTCAGGAGCAGTTACTATCTTGTCAGTCGTATCTTTTTCGCAAGTTGTTTTAGGTTTTTCTGTAATACTTCGCTGTTGTTCAACCTCACTACGTAACTCTTGTTTTGATTGAATTCTTACACTACGACGAATTGACATGGTTGAACAGTAATTTCCAAATGCTGATTTGTAAAGGCTTTCGAAGGACCAATGTAGCGTCTGAATTACCTGTATAAGTAATAGAAATAATATTAATAATATCCGGCTTGAACGACCCAAATATTTATTTATTTATTAAACATATGTCAAAAAATTATAATGTTTTTTTTGTAATTACTACTTTTTTATAACAATTGTTTCTATATTAAATTATATTAAAAATCTGAATCGTGGCAGTCTTGGCCGGAACAGCCGTTTTGTAACCGCAACACTACTCTTTGCCAGGGTCGATTTGGAACTGGGTAGGACAGAAGTTACTCTTTTGAGTTTTTCTTAGAATATTTTTCGCATATTTTGCATTTTTTATGTAGTCTTCAATATTTTCTCAATTCCTATATGACCTTCAATTTACGTAACATTTCATGTCTTAACTAAAAAGGTACAATTAGTTTATTGTTCAAATATAATAATACATCAAATTCAAAAAGAAAATATTTAAGTTTGTAACAGTGGTTCAAGTATTTTGGTATTTTTTTCTTATTTCATGGCCATTCAGTATTTATATATTCTTTAAATTTTTACTTTATGTCATCTGACATTCGTAAGTTTTTACTAACTGAATGAATTGCATGTGCATATTCCAATTCTTCTTTTGTTACATTCGAATAATTTAGAAATGCACGAGATAAAGTATTTGATATGAATAAATACTTGCCCGGCTTGTATTGTACATTTAAACTATAGTGTAATACTTTTAACAGCATTCTTTGTAAACGCGGCGGGATAGAATGTAAATCTTTTCTGAAAATACCCTCAAGGGGTTTATGATCTGAGAATATTTTAACATTTTGAACACCATATATTAAGTAGTGAAATTTTTGGCAACTGAACACAATGGCCAATAATTCTTTTTCAATTTGTGCATACTTAACTTCAGTTTTTGTTAAGCTTCTTGACGCAAAAGCTACTGGATGATCATTTTGTAAAATACAACACCCGGCTCCATCTTTAGATGCGTCTGTTTCAATTTCAGTAAGTAGGGAAGGATTAAAGTAACTGAGAACCGGCGCGTTCGGTAATAAATGTTTTAAATTTTTAAGGGCGTCTGTGTGTTCATTTGACCAATTCCACTTAACGTCATTACGAGTTAAGTTTCTAAGTGATGCTGTAATTTTGACATATTAGGAACAAATTTACCTAAGTATTTGACCATATCTAATATTTCTAATAGATCGCATTTATTTTGTGGTTCTGGCATACTTAGAATAGCTTCCACATATTTTTTATTAGTTTCAATTCCTCGTTTTGAGAATATTTGTCCTAAAAACTTGACTTGTTTTAACTTAAATTGAATTTTGTCCTTGTTAAATTTGATATTATATTTTACGGCACGCTCAAGAACTTTTCGCAAAATATCGTCGTGCTCTTTTTCAGTGTCACCTGTGATTATGAGATCATCGAAATAAGTACTTACACCATCTATGTCATCAAAGATTTCATAATTCATTCTCTGAAACACCTCTGGTATTGAGCATACGCCAAAGGGCAAACGACAAAATTGGTAACGTCCGAATGGGGCACTGAAAGTACAAAAATCTAATGATTCATTATCAATTTTTACTTGGAAATATCCATCTTTCATATCTAAAACGGTAAAATACTCTTTAATATATAATGTAGCGATCCCAGGGTCGCGGCGCGGGCGGCGGCCACTAACGGACAGGTTTCAACAAGTCCGTCCGCTCCCCATTGTTCTGTTTTTCAGAGAACTGGCGAATATTCTAGAATGAAGTGTTTTAATATAAATACCCCTAGCAAAAGATCGCGAAGACAGTCTTGTATGGATACGGGAAGTGAACACATGGTGATAAAAATAAAGAGAGGGTGATATAAATAGTTGGTAATATAATTATTGTTGAAATAAATATCGCGTAGTTTTAATTGTTTAAATAAATTATCTTAGTGTTTAAGTCTTTATTTATAATTATTAGTATTAAATTAGTGTTTATATTTGTTAATTCTTAGTGTTAGTTATTTTTCAATATTCTTTATAATTCATATATCTTTAATTAAACATAGTTAAATAAATATTAGTGTTTTTAATCAATTTTACACTTCACCTAAATAAATAAAACGTTGCAATTGGTGTCAGGTGTGAGGGTTAAAAAAAAACTGTGAAGTGTAAATTAAAATAAATAAAATGGCTACTAAACAAGTAAAATTAAGTGAATTAAAAGTGGCCGATCACAAGAGGGAACTGGAAGAACGAAAGTTGGAGACATCGGGAACCAAGTCTGTTTTACAACATCGTCTACGACAAGCTTTGGTAGAAGCTAGTGAAAATCCTGATGATTTTTTATTCGAAATTGATGATTTTGTTAAAATTCTAAAAGAAAATTCTAGAACATTGAAAGCCGAATTGATAGAAAATTTAGAACAAAAATTGACGGATAATTCTCGAACATTAACAGAACAAATGAAAGAAAATTCTAGAACTTTAGAAGACAAATTACCTAATAGAAAATTCTAGAACTTTAGAACAAAAATTAGAGAAAAATTCTAGAAAACTAGACGAAACTTCTATTACTTTAGAACAAAAATTTAAACAAAAATTAACAGAAAATTCTAGAACTTTAAAAGAGAAATTAACAGAAAATTCTAGAATATGGGATGAGAAACTAATGGAAAATTCTAGAAGTTTGGAAGAAAAATTAAACGAACAATTGAAAGAAAGTTCTAGAAATTTAGAAAATAAATTGGAAGAAAAAATAGAAGACAATTTAAAAAATCTGAAAGATGAATACGATATGAGGATTGCAGAGTTACAGCAAAATTTCTCCAAAATTACGTTACCATCGGTTTCAAATTTTAATACAGCTAAGACTGATGAAACTCAGGAAAATAAACCAGAAAGTAGTTCTAGACTGCATATAAAAACACCAGAATTTGATGACAAGACTTCGTGGCCGAATTATGTAAAACAGTTTGAAGCTGCTGCCAAAGCGAATGGCTGGACTTCCAAAGAAAAAGCTTCAGCGTTGACGGTTTCGCTGCGTGGAGAAGCCATCGATATCCTACAAACGCTAAAAGAAGATGAACAAGAAGATTACGAACAACTTGTTAAACGATTGGATATGCGATATGGCAATGCGCATCTGGAGCAAGTGTACCAGACGCAACTGAGGAACCGATATCAGAGTTCTAAAGAAAACCTTCAAGAATTCGAAGCTGATGTAGCTCGTTTAGTTCGGCTCGCACATCCTACAGCCCCTGACAGCGTTTTGGAATGCCTAGCCACTCAAGCATTTATCTATGGGGTCCGTGACAGTGAAACTCAGCAGGCACTACGATTGGCTCGACAAAAAACTCTGGTTGATGCACTCTCATATGCTTTAAACCATGAAGCTGCAAAACAAGCTTCACGTAACCAATCGAGAGTGCGAAATATCGATGCTGAGAGGATTGAAGACACTGAGGATCTAGACGAAAGGATAAGACGAATTACATATGAAATTAATGCTGCTGGAAGAAAGAGACTCCGCTGTTGGAATTGCGGTGAATTAGGTCACCCGCAAAGGCTCTGCAGAAAACAACAGAAGAAAACAGAACCAAGAAAGGAAGAAAAAGAGTCGGGAAACTAAGTCGGGTTGATGCGAAGGGGCACTCGTCGACCCGTAATCCAGTAGCCCCAGAATCCATTAGATATGTCGCATCCCTACATCATCAAGCTAATAGCATCTATGTAGACGGCTCTATCGACAGAAGGCCGCTTAAAATGTTGCTGGATACGGGTGCGACAAAAGCAATAATCAGACCCGACTTAGCAAGAAAACTATGCAGAAAACATCTACTTCCAACAAAGTGGCAGATACGCACAGCCACCGGAGAACAAGCTACCGCATCTGGAGAACTAGATTTGAGCATCACTGTTGGAAAGACGTGCATTAAACATCGTGTGCTGGTAGCTGACGTAGAAGATGAATTCATTCTCGGCATGGACATTATGAAAAAGCAAGGATTTAAACTTGACCTGAAGAATGGAGTGATGATGGTCAATGATGAAGAACTGGTATTAAATTCACGAGATGACAATGCCATGCGAGTATTGATAACGGAAGATGTCAAACTCCCAGAACTGAGTGAGTCAATCGTAGAAGCACAGCTAGAGGGTAGCTTCTACGAGGGACACATTGTCATGCTCCAGCCGAAAAACGATGATGCCAAAACTGGGACTGGAATTGTAATTGGAAAAGCCTTGCTCAAAACCGACAAAATAATCCCAGTTCGAGTGATGAACATAAATTTTTATCCCGTTATACTGAAGAAAGGGACTATAGTAGGAGAATGCTCAACGGTGTCATCGATTATTCGATCTGTGAAGGCCAAAGAGAACACATCGTGTGAAGTTCCGGATATTCTAATCAAGGAGCTGTCAACATCGTTCCAGGACTTGACCGCAGTTCAGAAAACCAAGGCTAAGAATTTAATTGGGAACTTTCAAGATGTGTTTCAATTTGACAAGAAGGACCAAGGACGAACCAATGTAGTCCATCATAAAATAGGCACCGGAGACGCAAGACCCATCCGCCAAACAGCAAGAAGATTACCACTGGCGAAGCGGGAAGAAGCAGTAGAAATTATTGAGGACATGAGGACGGAAAGTGTGATTGAACCTTCAAGCAGTCCATGGGCTTCACCAGTGGTGCTAGTGAAGAAGAAGGATGGCTCTACAAGATTTTGCGTCGATTATCGTCAACTTAACAACGTGACGAAGAAGGATAGCTACCCGCTACCCCGAATAGACGATACACTGGACACATTGGCAGGATCAAAGATCTTCTCTACTCTTGATCTAAAGAGCGGATACTGGCAAGTGGATTTAGACCCAAGAGACAAAGAAAAGACGGCATTTACCATCGGTACCGGTCTTTGGTAATTTACTGTTATGCCATTTGGGCTCTGCAATGCCCCTGCAACGTTTGAACGGCTTATGGAAACCGTGTTGGTTGGACTGTCGTGGAAAACATGTTTGGTTTACCTCGACGATATTATTGTGGTAGGAAAAACGTTCGAGGACCACATGAAGAACTTGGAAGAGGTTTTCCAAAGATTGAGGAAGGCTAACCTGAAACTCAGTCCAAAGAAGTGTCACTTATTTCAAAAAGAAGTTCATTATCTTGGACAAGTAGTTTCTGGTAAGGGTAATGCAGTTGACCCGGAGAAAATAAGGGCTGTGAGTGACTGGCCAGTACCGAGGGATAATAATGAATTGAGAAGTTTCCTTGGTCTCTGTACATACTACTGACGTTATGTACCTGGATTTGCCAACATAGCAAAGCCATTAACAAGGCTTACTGAAGAAGGCAGAAAAGTTATCTGGGAGATGGACTGTCAAGCTGCGTTCAAACAACTTAAATATTCCTTGACAAGCGTACCTGTCCTAAGTTATCCTTTACCAGAAGGAGAATTCGTTCTAGATACAGATGCCGGCAACGTTGGAATTGGTGGCGTTCGTTCCCAGATACAAGACGGACAAGAGAAGGTTATTGCCTATTTTAGTAAGACCTTGTCAAAACCAGAGAGGAATTATTGCGTCACTAGGAAAGAACTGGTATTACCAAGGGTATTAAAAAATGTTCGGGTTGAATCTCTTCGTTTAAATATTTGGAATCGGAACACAATCTCAAATCTCCATTTTTATTTTCAACAATGACTAATTGGTTTAACCATTCAGTGGGTTTTTCAACTTTACGTATAATAGTAGATCCTTCTAATTCATCAAGTTTTGATTTGAGTTTGGCAAATAAAGTGTGTGGAACACGTCTCAAAGGTTGCACATGAGGTACATGATCTTTTCTAAGCTTGATTTTACAACTTTTGAGGAGTTCTCCTAAAGCATTAAGTGCATCTGAGTACGTAGAATCGACATCATCCAAATTATTAAGATATTTACCTACGAATCAACTTTCTTCAGAACATTTAGTTTAATACATGCAGGTAATCCTAACGGTGGCATCTGATCTTTTATGTCTACTACTACAAAATTTAAATTAATAGTTTTATTTCTGACAGATCATTTGAGGACTATTTCACCAACGGGTTTTATTTTAAATTTTGAACTACCATAAGCTATTAGCGTTACCTGAGAGTCCTTTAATGGTTTATCACATTTTAGTTTGGCAAGCATATTCTTAGACATTATGCTTACTTCTGTTCCAGTGTCCAACTTGAATTCGATTTCTTGATCTTCAACCTGGATCTTTTCAGTCCACATCGCATCAGTCTTCTTCGCAGTGGGACCAACTCTTTGAACCACGGAACTGATGAAGTAACTCTCTCTCTACTGGAATCGTCTTCACTGGATGCTTCACTTTGAACCACCTCATTTACCTGCCTGCTGTTTTTTTTTGTACGGTTGTAGTTCGTGCTGCTATCCTGCTTTTTCTTGCAGACTGCTGCGAAATGGTTTTTTCCTTGACAATTGCTACACTGCTTTCCATAGACAGGACATTTTCCTTTTCTATGTTGATAACCACAATATTTACATGACTCGGTTATGTCACCTAGTTTACTGGGTCTTCTTTCCTTGTTTTGACCTCTCTTCTTTATTGTATTAACTGTCACACTATTTTGCAGAGCTTGTGATTGTAACTTGCTCATTTTGACACTTCTACAGAAATCAACAGCTCTCTCTAGTGTCAAGTTCGATTCTCTTAGTAGTCTTTCTTGAGTATTTGTATCGAATATTCCTATTACCAATCTGTCTCTAACCATCTCCTGTTGGTCTTCGTATTCTGCGGTTTGTATAGCTTTTCTCAATTCCATCAAAAAATTATGAAATGTTTGACCTTTTTTTGCACTATGGAATTAAACTTAAACCTTTCAAACATAAGGTTCTTCTTCGGCGAGCAGTATTCATTGAACTTATCTTTGAATTCTACTATTGATTCTTGTTGTTCTTTGCTTAGTGAGAATGAATTGTATAATTCTAACCCTTCCTCTCCAACCAAGTTTAGAAAAACAGCTACTTGTTTTTTAGCTGGTTTCGTGAATAGACCAGTGGCTACTGAATATAATTCAAATCTTTGATTAAATCTTTTCTATTGTTCAGCAATGTTTTCTTCCAATATGACTCGATTTTTATCATTTGATAAAAAAAAAACTTTTCATCAATTCTCTGGTTTTACGTGGTAGCACACCTGACACCATGCATTATACGAGTTGTATAATAAATTAATTAGACCATATTTGCAATTTACCGTTTATTAGATGCGTTTTAAGTTAATACATATGTTTATCAAAACCCATGTGGTCATGCCGTTTGACAGACGCTCCGTCGTGCTGCTATCTATGAACAGTTATATGACACACACAATGCGTGGCTATTGAACTATACAAAATAATAATAATAAGAATTTACATTATTACATAAATACAAATTGATAATAATAATAATTTACATTATTACATAAATACAAATTAATAATAATAATAATTTACATTATACAACGAGTTCATATTAACTCTCACAGAGATTTTTTTTTATAAAACAGGGTTTTAAATTTAAGCTTTTAGATGTGTAAAGGAAATGTAATCTATTTTCAGTTTTAGCAATTTTTTCATTAATAGAATAGTACCTTCTGATGGTAGATAATGCGTGGAACCCAAAGTTCTCGTAGGTTTCTTTTAGGAACTGTTGTTGAACATGTTGGAAGTTGAAGTGATAGATGTAATTAATTGAGTCGACAGGATGTTGTGCCTGTCTCCGAAGGTATATGGATATAGTAGTTATTAAATAATATGTTGTTATTGGGCTCATATGTTCCATGTGTTTTTGATAAAAGAATTTTATAAAATAATATTATATTATTATTATATAGTAATATTATAATTATAGTATTATAATATTATTAATAACACTCTACGAGCTCGGATTTCAAACCGTCATCTGCGGCAGTTGTGATACTGCTAACAGTCGTAGGTATGTTAAAAGCTATTATATCTAGGATACAAAGGACTTTTGCATCCTGCATACAAAAACAATTATTTCGCGTGTTGATCTTGATAGTTTTCATGTAAATATTAATTTCTCATGACAGCTTTCGAAAATATATATTTTTACGATTATGTGGAAAAGTTACAAGTAAAAATATTCAAAACAATGTTGAAAACATCACTTAGCAACACTCAAATGGGGTAAGATTTTTACCAAAAATTTCTAGCCACACTCTCAAAGGAATATGTTTCAAATAATTCATTGTATTAAAAAGATAAGGATAACAAATATTTATTTAGTCACTACTATAAGATTTGTTGTAGATTATGGTCCCTATATTTAAACAATGATACATTATTGTATTTTTGCAAATTTTATGATATACCGTAATGAAATTCATTTTAATTGAATTTTTTATTACATTTGAATCAATTAATGAAAAATATCAAATAAACATAATTATATTCTAATGAAGAATTGATTTTAATAAATATAAGTTCAAAGTCATAGAAAAAACCGTATTTAACTCACGTGTGGCAGCGGCCAATGCAAAAGTCATATGACTGAAGCGCTCGCTACGCTCGTATTTCTATATTCATGTTCATACAATAGCACCCCAAGGGTATATAAAGTAATACTGTAACAGCAAGGGAATATGAAGTACTTTTATAATTATGATCGACCGATCACTGCACGTGTAGTCTATATCGCAACAACGGTTCATCTACTCGCCTATAGTGTCCAATACAGACAAATCATACGTGTGTGGATGTTGCAATGTACATGGGAATGACTTCTTAGTGATCTGTGCTTCGTAAGCATATAATAGAAAGACATTCACTCACAAAAAATTACGGTTTTTTTTTGTCTTAACTGTTTTTAATTTTCAAATCAAAATATCATGTATATATTAGATATCATCTTGACGTTGCGAGGTGTTGATTATACTGTGCTAAGTTAAATGTGTTTTTTAGTGGTAAAAAGTTGTTAAATTTTTTCGTTTTTTCATGAACTTTACCGGTGAAAATAGTAATTCGAAATACAACAGTTTTATCGGTCAATATTGATCCGTTGAAGGGTTATTTTGAACGTTTAATACTAAATATAAATATATTTTTCATTCATGTTCAGTACATTGTACTTGGGTGAGTCTGTGCGTGTTGTTAAGTGTTTGCGCATATAGATGTACGCTGGCAAGAAAACCAATGACCATCAAAAGTGGGAACCATGACAAACCTTGAAGACAGTTTAGATGCTAAAAGCTGTGCAAAATGCAATAAAGAATTTGATGAAAGTAAAGTAATAGGCTGTGATGGAAGTTGTAAGAAATGGTTCCACATTAAATGTGTGGGTATCAAAGAAAAAGGGTTTACAGTAATTGTTGCAATTGATGCAGTTAAATGGTGTTGCAATGTTTGCTCATCCAACACTTTAATATCTGTCCAGGAAGTTAAGGAATTAATTAGCAATGAATTCAAAAAATATAAGGAAGAGATTGATAATTTGAAAAATATGATAACAAATTTATTAGCAAATAATGAAGCGGAGTCAAAAGTTAATAATACATGTAATAAAAAACTATTCTCTGTTGTAATTAATAATCCATCCATTATTGTAAAACCTAAATCTGATCAAAAACAAGAGATGATTTAAAACAAAATATAAATCCACCACAACTATATATTGGAATATCTGGAATAAAAAATATAAAAAATGGAGGTATTGCTATACGTTGTGAAAAACAAAATGACATTACAAAGCTTCAAGGGGAAGTTTCCAAGAAACTCGGAACTAAATACGATGTTACTCTAAGCGCACTTAGGAACCCGTTATTTAAAATAGTTGGTGTTAATAATAAAATTGAAGAAACAGAAATAATAAATTCATTAAGTAAGCAAAATAAAGAAATTATTTTAGAGACATCTACTCTTAATGTCAAAAAAAATTATGAAAAATCACAGAAATACAATTTAATAGTTGAAACAGATGGAGATACCTTCAAAAAAGTTATCAGACAAGGAAAAGTGAATATTGGATGGCAGTGATGTCCAGTATATGAACATTTTAACCTACACAGATGTTTCAATTATGGGGGTTACAACCACAAACTTAAAGGTTGTACCAACAAACAAGTTTGTACAAAATGCGCTAGTGAACATAATTTTAAAGAGTGCAATACTACTTCTTACAAATGCGTTAACTGTTTATCTGCAAACAAAAAAATCAATCTCAATCTTGACATCACTCACTCAGCAGTTGATGTTAATTGTCCAGTTTTATGTAAAAAAATTGAAATGCAAAAAAATAAAACTACATATATATATATATATATATATATATATATATATATATATATATATATATATATATATATGTATAGCAATCAAAGAAAAATTCCAAGGTCTCAAATAAAAAAAGTCATTTACTTCAATGCACGTAGCTTTTTAGCTAATAAAAATGAAATATTAGAATTTTGCTTCAATGAAACCCCTTTAGCTTTATGCCTCTCTGAAACACGAACAACTGCCGACATATCGGATACAGAGATTCTTATACCGGATTATAATATTATTCGTTGCAACTCACTAAGCAGGATGACTGGAGGTGTGTTAACCTATATAAAAAAAAGTGTTAACTATTGTGTTAAAGAAATTTGTGCTAATGAACCCAAGTGGTAGTACGTGTCAGTGAAAATTGAAAATTTTTACATATTTGTACTATATAGATCACCGAGCAGTAGCAGTGTAGAGTTTTTAGAATTTTTTGAAAATTGGTGTGGTAATAACTGTGTAAAGGATACTCTCATACTAGTTGGGGATTTCAACATGGACTGGTTTGACTGTAGTTACTATTATTCCACAAAACTTAAACATTTAGTTCAAACTCTTGGATATAAACAAATAGTGACAGAATATACGCGAATAATGGCCCAGTCTAAAACGTTGGTTGATTTAGTCATTACTAATAATTATCTTGTACACTGTAAAGTGATAAGAATACCAAAAATCATAATATTATAAGTATTAGTCTTCCTGAGCTAGTTAAATAAATGAAACTACAACTTATAAACATGTGAATTATGAATTGTTGCATGATTTTTTGCTGTGTCTAGAAATATGAATGCTCTAATGTTAATAATTGTTTTGATAAATTTCATGAGAATATTATAAATTCTTTAAATAACTGCACAACAATTAAAAATAGGATGATAAAAATTAAAAATAAATGATACAACAACAAAGTCATAGATGTAGTAAAAAAACGAGATGAGGCATATAACAAAATTTATTTTAACTAGGAACATGGATGACTGGAATATGTACAAACACTAGAAATTTAACTGTATCAGTTATTAGAAATGAGAAACAAATATACCATAATTCACTTATAGATAATTGTAAAAAGGATCCAATTCAAATTTGGAAAACTTTAAAGAAACTGATATCATGTGATAAAAAATGTAATTATTATGAAATTTTTATAAGTGAAAACAAAATTACTGACCTTAACTTAATTGCAAATACATTTAATGATTATTATGTAACAAGTATAATAGATATCACTAAATCTATAGATCCCATTATTGACATTGATATTAACCTAGAACGAATTGCGTAACCTAATGTTTTCTTCAATTCATTTAATATGATATCTATTCATGATCTTAAATCAGTAATTTTTTGTCAAAAAAATAAAAATAGTACAGAAATGAAATTAATAAAAAGTCATTTCCATGTAATTGGGTATCCTTTGCTAAACATAATTAATATGTCATTAGAACATGGAATATTTCCAGATAAATTAAAACTGGCAACAATAATGTCTGTTCTGAAAGTACATAATACTAAAAATGTGGAAGAGTTTCGTCCGATAAATATGCTACCAGATGTAGAAAAAATATTGGAAATTATTGTGTACAGACAAATGATGGAATACTCGTATATTGAACAAAACAATATTTTAATAGTAGAACAGTCAGGGTTTAGGAAAAATCATTCCCGTGAATCAGCTTTAAATTTTGTAATTAATGATTGGAAATTGAAACTGGATAACAATGATGCTATTTGTGCAGTATTCCTAGATCTTAAGCGTGCATTTGAAACATTAGATCGAAAAATTTTATTACAAAAACTACACAATTATGTGTTTGGAAACACAGTTCACCATTGGTTTCAAAGTTATTTATCTTACAAAACACAAATTGTTAAAATTCAAAATATTTCATCAGAACCAATTACAAATAAATTAGGTGTACCTCAAGGCAGTGTTATAGGCCCTATTTTATTTTTATTGTACATAAATGATATTGTCAAAATGTTAGAAAATTGCAGTATTCATCTTTTTGCGGATGACACTTTAATTTATTATAATTGTGATAATAATGACAAGCTGTTCAAAACTGTCAACGAGGAATAACAAAAGGTTCAGTTATGGATGAATTTTAATAAATTGAAGCTGAATGCTACAAAGACTAAAACTATGATATTTTGTAGTGATAAAAAATATGAAAACATAAAACAGAATAACTATAGCATAAAGTTAGGTACCTGCGAACTAGAGATAGTTGAAGACATTATGTATTTGGGAGTAGTAATTGATAGAAAACTGAAATTTCAATTGCATGTGCAATATATTTATATAAAAATTGCAAAAAAACTCAATTTCTTTTATAGAATTTCTCAGAACTTACCTTTATGGAGTAGAACATTAGTTTATAATACAATTATTCACCCTTATTTTACTTACTGTAATACAATTCTGTTTTCCTGTAAAAATCAAGATCTCGATAAATTACAAAAACTGCAAAATAGAGCAATAACAATAATCTTGCAGTGTAACAGATTTACTAATATAAACAAAATGTTAAAAACTCTGAACTGGTTGAATGTTAAGCAGTTATGTGAGTTTAATACTTTGGTACTAATTTATAAAATGACACAACAAACTTGTCCGGAATATATGTTAAATAATCTTTATCCAGCTAGAGAGGTACATAAGTATGACACACGACAACGAGAGCATTTTTTTGTTTCAACCAAAAGAAAAAGTGCAACAAATAACTCACTGTTCCATAATGGATTGATAATAATTAATAAATACATATTTAACATATACTTTTTGTAATTATTATTTGTATAATTCAGGTAACTATTAGCTATATGCTAATCTAATATAAATATTATTATTATTATTATTATTATTATTATTATTATTACATAATTCTACTGACATTTTAAAATTGTTATCAAATACTTATTATAATTTTTGTTTCAAGTTTCAAGAGAAAAATAAATTACACACGACAATAAAATTAAATTATCGACTCGCGAAAAATAATTCATTCGCGATTTCATCGCTCGTGATTAACACTTTCCGCTAGTCGGCTATTACATAAATAATTGTTTTACTTATCTGCTGGCAACATTAAAGTATCAATTTTTATTTGACATTTGTCAAAGTCTAAACTTTCGACCGCTACTTTGCTTATTTTTGTTTTCAGTCAAATTTTAACTATTTCTTTACACATATTGATTAAAAAGTAATGAATTTGCGTGTGTCAATAACGGCCGTAAAGTAAATGCGGTCATAAAGTAAAAGCGGTCATAAAATAAATGCCGTATAGTTAATGCGGCGGTTAAATAGAATTTGACAGACGTAAAAAATAGATTTTGAATGAAAATATATATAATCGCCTAAAAGTTATTTTTTAGCCTCATCTGATACGGCAAAAAAAAACACTTAAGACCTTGATACACAAATAACTACTTCAGTTTACCGATAACGAGAAAAAATATCAATATTTAAAATATTTACTTTAAATTTTTGAACACTTATAACATAGAATCTTCCTGACCTTGCAGAGACTGTAGGCTGACAACTTGCATCACTAAAATGCAAGTAAAACCTGTCATGAAACAAGTACCTTAGGGTACTTGAGGCCCTGTTCCACATGGGAATGTTGCGCCATATATATATATATATATATATATATATATATATATATATATATATATATATATATATATATATATAATTTTGCTGTTTTTTTGGGTGGGAATATATTACAACAAACCCTGATTTGCGAGCAATATACATAATTTCGTTTTCGAAAGGAAATATTCTAACTTTAGAATATCCGTGTTGTACAGTTATTTTGCTTATTTGATGGGTTTATTTCGGAGAACTACACATATACCTGTCAGAATGGATTTACTTATTTCAGACTCAAATCGTTTTTATAGATCGACACTGCCCTACAGCCATTCGTTGAATTTTACAGAATTAATTCGGAAATAGTTCATTATTTCACCAGCGCCACATTGTGGCGCGTTTTCTGATTGTTCCCTTAATGGAAGACTTTCATTCCCGGAACTGCAAAAAAATCTTAAATATATAGTTTTGACACTAAGGCTATAGCATACAGTGCGGAACCGATCTACATCGACCGGCGACGCGCTGGTCGGCAAAATCAGACACTAGTTGGCAGAAAAGAATAGCAGACGGCTGACAAGCAACGAAAGAAAATACTGATATATGAATTCTTCAGATTAAGAAACAGTAAGTGTGACAATAGCTTACGAAGAAATAAAAGAAAGGGAAAAAAAAGAAAACCAAGGAAAAAAGAAGGAAAACCGGTTCTTTCACTTCATGATTTGGGTAATGATGAAGTTTAGCGTATTTTTTTTTTATTTTTTTATTTTATCAAGCTTGCCCTCAAAAGTGATATTCTACATTTTATTTTACCCAAAGATGCCTAGATTTCTCAAAAAATGAAATTTTATACAAAAATGACGTCAGAGTGGCTCGCGGAGAACGTATCGTCTATGTTAACTAGCGCGCGCTGGGTTCCCATGGCAACAGAGCAGCGTATGGTGTAATGCCTCAAGACACAACCTACGTTCAAAAACTTAGGTCTCAACATCCTTTCTGCGCAAGCGCATAACTCACTTGTGACGTCAGAGTGGCTCGAACATAAATCATTAATTACAAATAATTGGCAACATAATTTTAAATTTCAATTACATTTTAAGTTATAATTATTCATATACTTACGACTAAAAGATATTTCACATGTAATTTCAACCAAGCTAAACTTCCCCATTAGGATTAACTAATACAATGAGCTTTTCTTTCTCGGTAGTCATGGTTTAAAAACATAAACGTATATAGAACTCAATGCAACTGAAAGTAGACGTTTACCTATCTATCTACATTATTTTCGTATGTTTTTGATTAGCTTGAGTAAACATATATTGGCAATATGGTCGTTTCCTATTGCATATTAGTCGACTGCGGCGCGATCAGTTAGGCACAGCCCGGAAAAAATATTCTCTACAGAGTACAGAGAATGCCAATCCGACTCCATCAAAAACTATGTAAATTTATTTCTGCTGATCAACGCGCTGCTAATCGGTTTGGAGCACTACTTTTTATTATTAATATTCACCATGTGTTCTACGTCAGTTAGTGCAGTGAAAATGATCGAAAATTCTGCATGAAAATATGTGTTGTCTAGAAACTGGATGAGTTTGTTTTGATAGGAATTTGACAAAAAGTGCCCGAGACATAGTCGAGGGTACTTTTTCTGTCAAATTACTATGAAAATATATGAAGGCAGTTTCTTACAGATAACACGGTAATACTAAATTTCCATATCATTTTAAATGCACAAAATATATATATGCTAGACTATTTCCAGAATAGTCTGTCAAACCAACTTTGTTTATAAATATGTTCCACATCTGTTTAAATATATTACAAACCCTTGACATAAAGTAATCCTTCTTAATAAAAATTTAATGTAAATTTCCTTTTGTCACATTCCATTTTTTATAGCAAACTTTATAATTTTATACAAGTTACCATTAAAAAGCAAGTAACTAAGTCTTTTTCATTTCTCGAAAATGTTTATAATTACTACAAAATGAAAAGTTTAGTTAACCAACATATTCAATTTTCATTTGAGATTTTAAATGTCAATGTCCATTGTCGCTGTAAGTTTCTGAAAATTTTCCCGTACTATGCAATTTTCACTGCCAGTAATTTCTGACTGGTCCAAATTTTTAAAATCTTGATATGTCATTGGCTGTCATTGGTTATTAAATTGTGAAGGAAATAGTCATACAATAATCATTATTCAATATTATAACAGACAACTGTTAGAATTCAGTGTGAGATGTACTCTAAAGTTCAGTGACGGGTCCAGAAAATTTTTGTAGGGACGGCGAATACATATTAATTATGAATTACATAATATATTATTTAGTTAACATAGTAATTTAAAACACAATAAAACTATAACAATAATTTCAAAATTAACATTTATTAACAAAATTAAACAGAAAATTCTATATCTACATACATACTCGTATATTGCACTGGAAATATAAAATATACAGAATTAAACAACAAACTGCAGTCGCCGTAACGCTGATTTTGCAGAACGATCTATTATTTTATCCGTATTTATATGAATCTCCCTACGAATATTGAGGAGAGCCAATCCAGTTAATTTCTCTTTGCATATCCTATTACGGAGATACGTTTTTAATCTCCTTAGAGTTGAAAAGCTACGTTCGGCTGACGCATTACTTACGGGTAACGACATAAATATTGTAAGTAAACAATTTATTTCGGGATAAATATCTATACTTTTTTCAATAATTTCTCTAATGTTAGAAATATTTTTATGAAATTCAGTGTCAGCATTTGCTCTCAGTGACTTTATAACATTAATAATGCTGATCATATGTGAAGAAGCAGAAGATAAAGTTAGTGTCTTTTTTTGAAAAGTTTTAGTTATGGGTAAAAAATAATATAATACAGATACTTGACAATTTAAAGCCACTAAAAATTCTAAATCTAAAAGACTCTTTATTAATATTTTTGCTTTGGTGGAAGTATGTATATCATTCCAAGATGAAATTGCTTCTAGAGTCTCTACAATACCTTCTAAATTAGATGAAAAATCTGCTAAAGATTCAATTCTTTCTGACCATCTCGTTTCGCATAATTTTTTAATTGTGTTACCATATGTTACATTATACGTGAACATTCTCTTGGGCGACATTTTAAAAAATGAAATTACTTCTTTTATTATACCTACAGAATTTTATATGGCTGTGACAGATGCTGATTTTGATATACTTAAATTAAGTGAATGGTTAAAGCAAGAAAATTTGAACGCATTTGTTGCCTCTTTCTGAATTTCATTAACAGCACCTACTTGTTCCGATATCATGACAGAACATCCATCCGTACGAATACCAATGAGATTATTAATATTAAGATCATACGATTTTAATTTTTGTAAAACAATTTGTCCCAAAACTTGTAACTATTGGTTCTACACTTTTGTTTTCTCTACCAGTACCAGAAAATGCTTCTTCATGAACATTAACAAAATCCAGAAAATCTTCATGTCTTTTATTTTCGTACTTATAAGCAATTATTAAACAAAGTTGGGATATTGTGTTGATATCCGTTGTCTCATCAAAAATTATTGAATAAAACTTGGCCATTTTAACTCTTGTTATAATTATGTCTCTTATTTCATCGGCACATGCATCAATTAATTGATTTTGTGTTGTTTTGCTAATGTAAGTAGCATTAGATTTCTGGTTTGTGAGTTGGTCAGCTAAATTAGAATCTCCCGGTCTAGCCCTGTACATTAACAATTATCTGAAATTACCATCATTTACCATGGGATCGTCAGTTATTGTTATTGGTCCATCATCTCTTCTTCCCCTTACTGATATATTCTGTCATCCTAAAAAGACAATTATTTCTATGATAGGCTTTAGTCTATTACGATTTTCTTCGATTTGTTTGATGCGCTCGTTACTAATTTTATTAATAATTTTTTCACTGGGATTTTCGTAAACTTTACAAAAATGTATAGCACTTGCTACAGATTGTCTATGATAATCACTAGATTCGTGTGTGCTTGCCACTGAATTTAGCGAATGTTGTGAGCGACTTCTTTACTAACTTCTGTTAATTCACTTGTTTATGCATTCCTCCGAAATTGGCAAATAAAACGCAATATTTGCAATATAGACCTTTATATACGTCAGAATAAACGAGCTATTCGTTATCGTTCAAATATTTATAATTCATAAATCTTTTTTCGTCTTTGTTTTGCTTTTTATGAACTAAATATGGAAACTTAAAAGATAAAGGTGGTTTCCATGAATGTTTAATAATATTGTATTTTGTTTTATCTTCGAGTACGACGTTATTTTCCTGTATTTGTTGTACATAAATGCCAATATCACTGGAATCAGATAAAAAGGACAACTGAACTGATATAATTTTTTTATTTCAGTGATATTTGTACTTAATTCTATTTCTTTTTCGGATTCGGGATCTTTTTCTGTAACCTCTATTCTGGGTTTTGTTAAAAAATGTGTTAGTGTAGTCTGAGTTTGATTTCTCTTCATTTTTCTAGAAAAAAATATTGTAATAAATAATAATAAATAAAATATGCCAATAATTGCAGCACATTTTGATCTATATTAATTTACCTTAAAGTTTTTAAATCGCTGTCCAAGCAATTAGCATATATTTTTTACTGTAGCTCAAGCTCTATATTTTCAAAACACAGACTCGCAGGCACAAGATTACAATAAACACACAATGCGCATGACTGTAGCTCTTTTATAGCTCTGCGCAAATCCCAAATAAATACTAATAAAAAAAAGAATTTATAATTATAACTATATTATTATTGTATTTGTTATACTTACTCTTAAATGAAAATTTATTTACTGATTTTTTCTGAAAACAAACCGATATTATGGAAAATAAATTAATATTAAAATTAATGAATATTTAAAACACAGTATTTATCTGTTCAACTATAATTGCATATAACTTAGTTTGTTGGCTGTACACTGTGCACAATCGAGAAGTTGATGAACTATATCACCGACTTATGGCGCGATATTTAAAAGATGATTTTAATGATTTAATAAAAAATAAATGAGCAATAGTGAAAAAAATTATTCATAGTGCAAAATGAAATTATAAATATATTTAAATTTTTCTTAGGGGTGGCGATTGCCAGATATACCCCCCCCCCCTTGGTTAGTATCTAGGGCCTGTAAAACCCGGAAAAACTGAAATACCGGTTTTCCATATTTACAAAATAGGACAACAGTGTTACCGGTTTTTAAAATTATAAAAAAATCTCCTTTATTGTTCATATTTCGATTAAAGCAAAATATAATTAATAATTACTTCAAGCTATTGTTGTAAGCATAGAGTACGAGAGGGGCGCTCTCCATGTACCATCGAGCCGCCACTGCCTATTAGAAACAAACAAAATATTTTGGCAAAATATTTTTATCAATGTAAATTTTATTAGTTTAATAACAATAAAAACGAAATCTGTCACACAAATAGATTTTAAAATGAAATTCGTAAATACAGTTAACTAATAAGCCAAACGCCAACAACCAAATATAACTAGTAAACCGAATTCAGTTTTCACTTGTTTCCAAACCCTGATCCCTCTGAAAAATAGAAACACCACAAAAATATTTGTATGTAATAATATGTTGTGTGTATTATTTATATTAATTTTTGTAGGAGTAAATAAAATGGCAACTACAATTTTGGGTAGTAAATTTGGATTTATTGCAAACGCTCCTGTGAACGTTGAAGGAGATGTTATAGTATCTGCCCGATCGCATGAAATTTTGACCGAGTTAGCTATACCGCGCGTCTCTCGTGCATTCCATGGCCGAAATGACTTTATAGATAAACTGGACCAATTATTTTTTAATGAAATGCGGAGAAAAATCGTTATCTCGGGCTTGCCTGGCTACGGTAAGACAGAATTGGCGAAGAATTATGCATCATATATTAAGGAACGTGGATATACAAAGAGAGTGTTTTGGGTTGCGGCCGAAACCAGTGAAATTTTAGAAAAAAAATACTCAATCTTAAAAACAGTTTACGAAACTTATGAAGATGAACTATGTTTATATGTGTTTGATAACGGGGATTCAAAAAAAGGAATCACTAAATATTTACCCCCAGATATAGAAAACGCACTGGTGCTAGTTACCAGTCGGGTAGCAGACTGGGGAAATGATGTAGTAACTGTGAAACTAAACCCAGTAAGCAGAGATACATCTGTCACAATTTTTAAAGAAATTTTGGGTGATCTATATGAGCGAATAACCGAAGATCAAATTGACAAAATATTTAAATATGTGGAGGACATACCCCTGTTTCTAGTGGTGGTCGCGGGTTATATGCGGCGACAGTTAAATGATACCGATAATGAATTTAATATACACAGTTTCATAAAAGACATTAGCTCTACATTAGATAAAAGTATTGATAATGCTATAGAGTCAACGTATCAATATTCATTAAGTAAAGCGATTTATTCAATGCTAAAAACGATGACTAAAGGAAGAAATAAAAGGGAAAAAAATATGTTGGATAAAATATTGTGCGTATGTACGCTACTAAATTCGGACTGCATGAGTAGAAAACATGTTGAACAAATTTTAAGGATAAAAAAAGCAAGTGAAAAAAATTTATTTACCGATTGCATGGAAGTAGTCACATCTTTCTCCTTCATTGAGAAATATGAGGAGTCTGATGATAAAAAGTCTTATAAATATTTGAAAATTCACAGAATGTGTCAGGATATTTTAAGAAAATACTATGAAAGGAAAAGCAAAAAGAAAAAAAGAGTTAAACAGAAGTGCTTCAGCAAATGTCTATGTTGGGATTTAAAAAATGGCTCCACTGGACAAAGAGCTGCAATACTTATGCTAGCTGATGAGCACTTCATTATTGTTAATGAAAAATTACAGAAGTATTGCCCTTCCCTTCGTAATTTCTTATTTAAGTGCCGAAAGCCATCATTGCGTAAAAAGTATAATAAATTCACTAAATTATTAAAAAATCTGGCAGACTATGCATGCTACAAGTGTTTGTCTTCATTTCTGAATGACATAAATGTAATTTTTAGACAACAAATTGTAAAACGAATGGGACTTCTTCATAGAGCTGCTAGAGCGACACAAGGAAAACCAAGACAAACAGTGCAACTCCTGCTGGAATTAGGTTGTAATATCAACGTTAAGGATGGCAGTGGTAAGACGGCACTGCACTGGGCAGCCGAGAGTGGAAACAAAGATACTGTCAAGATTCTGCTGCAGAAGGGCAGTGCTGTTAATGCTGTAGACAACGACGGCAATACAGCACTTCACCGAGCAACCATGAGTAAAGATGAAAACACTGTCAAGATTCTACTTGACTGTGGCAGCGATGTTCACAGTAAAGATGGTAATGGCAGAACTGCACTACACTGGGCCGCCGAAAGTGGAAATAAGGACATCGTGGAACTTCTGCTAAAAAAAGGCAGCGATATTCATGCTGCAGACCAGGACGATAACACAGCATTGCATCACGCAGGCTTGACTAAAAATGAAAACATTCTGAAGTTTTTGGTGGAGATGGGTGGCAATGATAACGTTAAGAACAAACATGGAATCACAGCACGTGACTACTTGTTAAACCTAGACCGAACGATTCGCACAACTCTAGACTGGGAATATGCAGTAAAGTATAACGATGATTCCTATTAGTCTCAACTTAGAATTTTGTGCATCCCACTATGCTACCTAAAAGGTAATTTTTTACTTGTAATAAGTTTATTCCAAAAATAAGTTTCTGCCTGTTTGTGACTAGTTTAAGTATCAGTTCATATATTGTTTTCCTAACAAATTCATGAATATGGAAAGTAGATTTAAAAAAATCACTAACGCCTTTCTAATCATGTAAATGTTGTCCCTGTTACTGTTTGTAATCAGTCAGAAATTTGTAGGAACAATTGATCAACGAGCGTATGAATTTTGTGGGTACGCTCTTACCATACTGCGCATTCATCGTTTAGTTCCAAACTGATACTTGGTTTGTGTCAGCTAACCTCAGAATCAATTTGAAATTGTACAACGCATGTGAACTATGAAAAACCTTTTAATGAATTATAAACGCGGGACTGTTAATCGATTATTCCTACAAATTTCTGACAGATTCAAAACCAGTTCTCTGACTGTCAAAACTACAAATCAAAATAGACCACGTTAGTGAGGTTAAGATTTACATTTGGCGCGAAACCCTAATTCAAATCTGAGTGTATGCATTTCTTAGGGGAGTACATTTTCAGTTCACGATATTAAAGTATTTTGGCGATTCTTAATTATAACATACGGCTTTTTATATTTTAAAACATAACTCTTTGTTTTCCGTACAGAAAAAGTACAAATAAATGAATAAATTAAGAAAAATTTGATTTTCAAGAAAGTAGTATCGTAAATAGTAACATATTTTGTTACTTGGTGCAGCAGGTTAAAAACGCCAAGTTAAGTGACAGATTCAACTGAATACTAAGACAGCTACGATACGACATACGTTTTCAGAGATTTGCACCTACTATTTAAATTGAAGTTTATTAAATAATATTATGTTTTTTGGTTGTGTATATTACATTAGAAACTAGATAAAACATTAGAGATTAGTATTTATAAGGTTTAATAGTTAAGATTTGCATTTTATAATACTTTCTAGCAGTTTAAAGATAGCATATTTTTATTCCCATAAGAATAACATGGACGTATAAACCGGTACAGGCTAGTTAGGGTTTCAGTTTGAATTTGGCGCCACAAAATGACCGTTACACTAATGCAGTCTATATAGTCAGAGTAACGGTGCATGTACTGTCAATCAAAACTTGTGACAATTTGATCTCAAAAAATAAACGTAAAAATGAGTTACTTATAAGGAATTATTGAGTTTTTTTTACATTCTATATTTATAGATACATTTCAGATACAAGACAATGTAACCTAACACAAATAACAACAATGACATTGACGGTTCAGAATCAATCCACAATTCATTCCAATAAAAACATGTTCGATACTATCTATAGCTCGTCCAATATAGAAATGAACCTGCGTGAAAGACGCATTTTCGTTCATATTTTGAGCAACCAATGGGGGAAGGTACCCCCCATTGCGTTTTTTACCAGTGGCGTACTTAGTTCCTAGTTCATATGAGGAAACTGTATTAGGAAATTATTATATAATATTAAGGAAATTCGAAATTAAGATTTAAAGAACATATAACTGCAATAAACAGAAAACAACACAGGATTTGCCGACGATTATAGTAGCAGGTAAGAATCATTTATGGAAAGGGTGATTCGTAATCTTTTATGTAGCAGAAAAAGGATTAACAATAATTTGGCTTGAATATCTAGAGATTAAAGAAGCTGTTATTTCTAAGAAAAATATAGTCAATGACCGAACCGATGTAATCCATTCTCCTCTGCATTTTAATCTAGAGATTAAAGAAGCTGTTATTTCAAAAGAAAATATTGTTAGTGACCAAACCGATGTAATTCATTCGCCTCTACTTAATTAGAATTTTTTTATGATGTTCATAAATGTGATATTTTCTTTTGTTATTCATAAACATTAAGCATTTTAAAATATAAATATTCATAAAAATTCCATTTGTTATTGAAATAATCCCACGCCACTGGTAGATTGCTTTCCCATTTATGGTTTACGCCCCTAGTTTATTGGATCAGTGCAGTTTTGAACTTCGTTTATATGGGGTAGGTATAGCTACTATAACCCAGTACTGCACAGGGCTACTGGTAGGCCAGACATGGATTTAAGATGCGTTTAGTATGTACTGTGCGGCACATTGAACACCATTAGAAAAAAAGTGTATTTATGTTGCCGTCTCCTTCAACTTGTTTGTTGCATTATATGCGCGAGAATGATTGACAGGTCCTTTTCTATTTTGAACAAGCTATAGTTCGAATAGATTTTTATGTAGTTTTATCTAGTTTGACGCGTTTTATATTATTATGAATAATATGATACCAGCGTTAATTCAGAAAAAGATCTAGTTAAACATTTTTCTTCTTCGTAAAATCAGTTTTGTTGGCAGCCTGGTTGAATGTAACAGTCGCAACAGCATACAGAAGACATATGAGTACAGAACTAAATAACGAGTTCATTTCCATTTTGGTTTTGTTGGCGTTCGTACTGTAGTTACCATTATAAATTAGAATATATATAACGGGTGGCGCAAAAGTTGTCACCCGATGTTCTTTAGCTGCAATTTTCTTAGGAATGAAAAACTTTGGTTCTGCTTTTTATTATGTTCATTTAATGTCTTAATTTTTTCCCATTATGTCGAAAAAATGATCAGCCAAGTGGCCGCCGCCAGAATTGATGACCATACGGGCCCGATTTATGGCATTTTCCATTACTTGTTAACATAGACTCGTGACTTCAAAAAACCCCACAAAAAGAAATCTGGAAAATGCGTCTTTCGCGCAGGTTCATTTCTATATTGGACGAGCTATAGTGATAGAGAAGGGATGTGTGATACAATGTATTTTTCTTGGTTTTATTTTGTGGAGTTCTGGAAAATTTAGTGTAGTTTACTTAAGTGTTTAGGTGAACATACTATTTGCTTATAGGTATGTGAAAAATAAAATAAATTTTTAAAAATGTAATATTTATAATTTTTATATTCAAGGAACTGTGACATTTTTGTAAAGACAGATAGCACTAATTGAAGGGTTGGAAAATGTAAATTATGTGTGAGGGTTGTGCAGGATTCGTTTAGTATCAAGAGACAATTTAAATAAAATTTTCAACTGAGTAAGGATGCGTACTTTTATTTGATTAATAGTTTGGTTCTACACATGGATGCCGGAAAAAGGTGTATCTACAAGAATACCGAACAACATGCGAGTAAGAAATCATATTAACAATAATATTTTAAAATAGTATTCCTGTAGTGTAATACTTAATGTTTGTTTTAGATTCTAATTGGTTTGAACTTCCTCGCAATTGCCAGCTACCAACGAAGCATCGACAACAATTTGTTGGCATGTGTCATTCAGCCAATGGTGTGTCGCAGCTTGAAGGAATTTACCAATGTGCTAATATAGCAATGTACGCGACAGTAAATACGATTTTCGAGAAATGATATCCAAAAATAGGAATTGAAGCATGGGTATATATTTGTATGCATAAATTTTACGTTCCATTTAATATTACATGTTATTTTTTCAGCTTTAATGTGGGGGATTGTCGATGGGACGCATGTTGCTGAAGGTACACCTTCACACGATGGACACAGCACTTGCCGCAATTTGTTACATGTTATTTTTACTTCGACGCTCAATAATTTGTTCCTGGAAAACTCAACATGGGCCTCCATAAATTTAACAATGACACGTTCACATTGTCGTTGAACAATCGCATTTATTCATCCATTCACGCAAATACCCACTTAATATGCACAAAAGAAAACTAACAAAGTAACAATTAAACTATTAATTATAACAATGCACTAATAAACAACTAAAGTAACTAAAAATCAAAAAGAAACAAGCAAAATTAACACAAAATAACAAGAAATAACAAAGATACGCTATTTATAATAGTCTAAAAAAAGACTGGTTTTTACGAAATGTAAATAAAGTAAGCAACTCATGCTGTTCACAAACAACACCCAATAAAACAGATCGAATATTCACATAAATGCGAGTGGATAACAAATATTTTAAATTTTTCTTGAAAACTTATAGACCCGACGAAAGAGATGAATACAATTTTGGAATTGGAAATATTGCACGTACAAGAAACACATATGCAGGTTTCAGTTTAGGATTAGGATAATACGAGCTACTATTTTTGTAAATTTAGAACGTATGAACAAAACTGTAGAGAACATTAACAATAGTGTATAAAATAATAATAATAATGAAAAAAGTATTTGAATTAAATAAGTAATTAGTGAAATTTGTGGAGATATAATGATCCCAGAACGGTCGCATTTTATTATGTGGTTCATAATTTAATAATTTGAATATATTTGCAACGTAAATATGTGTTGAGAGAAACCAAAACATTTAAAAAAAAATACAGTATCGCTTGCAAAGTATTACTAGCTGACGTCATTAATATATTACTAGTGATAAGTGATACTGTAACGAATCAATTACATTACAATTAAGAATTAATTGTAAGATTCTTATTGGATCAGCTGAAGATGGAAAATAAAGATTGAAAATTGAATTTATTTTATTATACGTTTTACGTCAAAGTGAAAAGAATTATAATAATAATCATAACTATAAGAACTAGGGGCTAATACAAATAATCGTAACATTATAAATATACTCACAATAAAAGGCAATACGATAATTAAAAATATAAAATAAAGTAACATAATAAATACAAACATACTACAAGGTAACATGATGAACACAATTACAAAACAATATAATGATAAAGTTAAAGAAACTGAGCTTAATTTTCCCTCTAGAGACAGAGTCCACTACTAAAGATTTGCAACATTCACGTTCCAAGTGTGAATAATCCGGATCATCCATTTGTAAACTGTGTGAGTTTCTGTCTGATAGTAAGATGTATTCGCAGTTTTTAAGATTGTCATGAACGTAATGTGTAATTTGACGAAAATTTGTTTCTTTGTAAGTAAGTTTGTTTTTAAAAATTTATCGTACTTTCTAAATTGTTTTATGTTCGTTTGAAGATGGTATCGAGTTTTGTAAGAAGAGCTGTTCCGGAAAACTTAAATTTTCGCCATACAGTAATTCTGGAGGTAAATATTTAATTGGTTTTTTAATGGTTGTTCTGATTTCTAATATAATTATAGGTAAGTAATCTAACTAGTTATTATTTTTTGTCTTAGCTTTAAAAGCTGGTTCTATTTGATTGTTCAGGATTTCACTGCCCCATTACTACGTACAGAATAGGGCCCCTAATTGATAAAATAAACGAAAGCAACCATTTGCAGTTAAAAGCTCAAACCATCATAGAAGTAGGTGCTTGTTTAAGCATAGCAACTCGGTTATCCAAATTTCCCACATAAGCCACTTAATCACTTTGCTTGTTTCCGTATTATTATATATGAAATTTTCCAGATCGCCGCTAACGTGCAAGACTTAGTTCATTTAATCTTTAATGACTCAGTGATTTTTGTATTGGTGTTAAATCCTGTACTTTTCGTATCTTGCAAGGCTGCAATTTAAATTAATTTTTTTCAGTATGTGCCGTGTGCTTCAGTCTGACATGGATTTCTTTAGATTCGAACCTTTATCTTTCGTAATGCTTAATAATTCGATACACAAATATTTTATGCAGACTTAAACGCTAGAACTCACAAATAATAGTTGGTTGCAATTTTCCGGTCAAATACTATGCAACACACTATTACGTTTGTGTATTTAAATCTAGATATATTTTAACAAATCGAAAATATCTGTATTTCCGAAGATCATTGTCACAATTAAATTAAAAAACTATATGTTCCTTTAATCGTCAGTAAGTATTATATCCGATATGATATATATTATATGATGAGGATAGTAATGTTCGAGTATTCAGTCAAAAATCTTTAGTATCTATGAAGCCGACGTCTCGACACCACTTGTGTCTTCTTCAGGGCTAATAGATGTGGCGTGTTTCGAAGTTTTCATTTTCTGTAATTACAAAATTATTTTTTTTATTTATATACATCATTTTTATATTATATCAACATTAATACGTAAAAAATATCTATTAGCCCTGAAATAGAAATGTCGGCTTCGTAGATATTGACGATTTTTGACTGAATACCCGAATATTACTATCTTCAACATCCTCTACAATCGAATATTCATCTCCATCAACATAATATAAGATTTAGAGTAAAGGGAGAAAAGGACTTTAGGATTTGGGTTTTATAGTGTCAGGTAGGTCGTGGAGTAATTTTATTGGACGGAAGATAATGTCTGATTGGCTGTTTATTTGAGAATTTATTATTGATTTGTTTACTTTTTTTTATTTCTAAATTTTCCGCAATTTTTAGCGTGTTACTTTTATTTTGTTCTTTACAAATTGACATGATGTCGTCCATTTTACCCGCTGAATGTTTATTCTTTATTAGACTCATTTAAAAATTTCAATACAGATTCAAATTACGCGACTCATCTAATAATATTCAGAAATCGAAAACATTATGCTAATTTGTAAGCAACAAAATAAAAGTAACTGGCTAAACATTGCGGAAAATTTAGAAATCTTTAAAGAAAAAATAAACAAACCAATAATAAACACTCAAATAAACATACATTTTATTTCAGATGAATGTACCTAAATATATTCAATGAAGATTATTTTATTGAATTGTTTCGACATGTTTCATTCCAGGTAAAGCACTTTAGCCAGCATTACTACATTAATACATATGATATTTTGCAGATATACGTGTATATATTGATTATCGCATACATCCAACAAGATAATTCAACTTCCATTGCAAATTCAGGAGCTCATCGTTCTCCTGGCCTGTAAGCCTATCCTTAGATGAACTCTCTCGTAATTATACTATATAGGAATAGTGTTTTTATTACTCAGCTAATTCCTAGGCATTATACTTACGCTAGTAATGAAAGCACCAAGAATTTTTTTATAAATAATTATATTGTTATACAGTACTTCAATTCCGCTATCTATTCTACTCAGCGACATTAGAAAGCGCTGGTGTTGCGATAGTAGGAATTCGGAAGTTCCCAGATTCGTACGAGGTGTTGCGCCCAGTAGTATGTAATGAGATGAAAAGTGAAAACAAAACCTTATATTGTAAAGCTTGTAATAAAAGCATAAGTTATTTTATATTTTATAACTAATACAACTAATTTATTTTGTAGATTCGTTGCTCTAAAAATCATTATATTATTTAACTTTTGAGAACATTACGCCAGTAACGTTTCAATAGATTTAAAAACAAAAGAAACAAACAACACTATTGTAAGAACTTAATGTAGTACATATAGAAGACCTTCAAGAATATAATAATATAGACTGTCTGAAGAACTATTCAACCGATTTAGATGTCAATATAGTTGAACGGATAAATAACATTTGTTTAATATGCGAAAAATTATATAGTGATCAAGGAGAAGAAGAAAATGATATCTTGCTCGTTTAAAAAATTTAACTATGAAGCTCAATAATATCATCACATTTTGATTATAGTTCTAAACCTGCATCTTCAGCAATAGTAGTTATATTATAATAATTTAAAAAAACTGTAGAATGAAACATTATTATAGATATTTTCTTTTATTTCCATGGCTTTTTGATTTTTGACGAAAGTATTACATTTTATATTTAATATATCTCGTATAACTGTCCTACTGTTGCAACAATTATTATTTTATCTGACGTAGAATTTAATTTTGAATAACTTTATACTCTTGTAAATTTTTTCTAAATTTATCACGAATGGCGGCCTGTACCATAGTCGAAATATTACCCTTTTGTAGAACAATATAAAAATATACAACAATTCATGAGTATTAGTGAATAATTTTAATTTAATATTATTTCGTTCGCGAATTATAAAAGATTAATGCCCGGTTTCATAAACGAATGCTAAATTTTTAGCAAGCTGTTAAACCTTTAACACACTGCTAAACGTAAATTTTCGTTTCATAAATCAGTGCTAATTTTAGCAGCTTGCTAAATCTCTTGCTAGTTTAACTCGTCAAATTCGTTGTGCTAAATTATTTAACCAATTCTTAAATTTGACAAATGTCAAATTACTGTATATTTTGTTCATAAATTGTTGAAAAATATTTTGTTATTATTATAAAAAATATAAAATGATTTCTGCCTCCGAGGATTCAGAAGACTGCTTTATGGATCATGCTATTGAAATGATTCCGAGGCAGAGATTTTTCGAGGCAGAATCAACCCATTTGACATATATAATGATTATGAATTTAAACTTTGTTTTCGTTTTTCGAAGGATTGTGTCTTATTATTACTTAGCAATATTAGTGAAAACTTGTTAGCTACCACACGTAGAAATAAACCTATTTGTCCGATGATTCAATTATTGATGGCTTTGCGATATTATGCTACTGGAACTTTCCAAAATGTTTTGGGAGATAACGTGCATATAAGTAAGGCTTCCATATCGCGAATAATTAAGAAAGTAACCCAACAAATTGCTATATTAAAGCCATTATTTATAAAAATGCCAACAAACGAAGAGATCATTAATATAAAAAAATCATTTTTCCAAATCGCTCATTTACCTGGTGTAATCGGAGCAGTTGACTGTACCCATATACGCATTCAGTCACCTGGTGGACCAGATGCTGAGTTGTACAGGAACAGGAAAGGATATTTTTCTTTAAATGTTCAGGGGATATGTGATTCAAATTTAAAATTCCTGAATGTAATAGCGAGATGGCCAGGATCAGTGCATGACAGTACTATATTTAATGACTCGCTTTTAAAACATGAACTAGAGGTTGGTGTTTATCCCAATTGCTACTTATTAGGAGATAATGTTTATGCTTGTAAGAAATATTTACTTACTCCGTTACTTAACCCAAATGGTGCAAGAGAACATGAATATAACAGACGACATATTTTGAGCAGAAATACAATTGAATGATCCTTTGGAGTGCTAAAACGAAGATTTCTCTGTTTATCTGTCGGGTTAAGGTTAAAAATTGAAACTACATTAGCAGTAATTGTTGTTTGTTTCGTATTGCCCAATATTGCACGAATAGCAAATGATGAAGATCCTCCCCTTGACGTAGAAGTAATACTTCCTGAAGATGCATACGACCGGGTTCCTGTTGATCCATACAATGGTGGAATACAAGGTGCAGCAAGAAGGGCTCTCATTAATTCAATTAATATTTAATTAATTATTATTATTGTGTACAATAAATTAATCTTAAGTATTTAATACTACATAATACCAAATATAAAAAATTTACATAATTTATTATAAATTTAACTGCTTTTCTTTTAATTTTAAATCTAATTTTAACAATTTCATTTTTAGTTCGTGTTCTTCATTCGACTGTTCTATTTGTAAATCTATTAATTCTACTTTTTTTTCATTATATATTTTAGTCTTATTAGTTTCTTCCTCAATTTTTCTTTTTCTTTGATTTGTATAATTTACCAATTCGTCCTTAAATGATAATTTTTTTCTTGTTGTTTTATTTTTGTTATTTAACATTTTATTTTGTTCGTGTAAATCTTCCTCTGTTTCATTTTCCGTAATTTTGTGTTTTGTTACCAAATGCAAGTTTCCTCTAATAATTTATTCATTCCTCTCATTAATAGTGAGTTCTTCAGGGGAGACATCTAAAAATAATATTTGTTCTATTTTATTAATTTTTTCGTAAAAATCAAATACCTTTAAAGTATACCGCAGCGTCATCATAAATATTAGCCAGTGGCTTAAATTGACCAAGACATACTGACAGAATTAGTGAATCTGTCTCTGTAAATGTTGGGTTGTATGTTCCTCCACCTGTTTATATTGACTCAATCTGATAATAAAATAAATATACATCATTTCTATCAGCATGTTTCGCAATTTTTCTACTTTATTTTTTAATTTTACTATGTTTTACTTGTTTCTTTTTAACACATTTACTTACTTTATCTTGTTTATTTTTTTCTTTTGCTTTGTTTTTCATTTCATTATATATATATATATATATATATATATATATATATATATATATATATATATATATATATCTGAAACCATAGGAAGATCGGTTGATTTTCTTCGTTTCTCTATATATTCTTTACCCTACTATTTTAGTACATAGAAAGGTATACATACGGTCGGTAATTTTTAAGTAACAATGTACTAACCCTTTCGAAAGCGCAGTGCTTTTTCTTTGTCCTTTTTATATTAGTGCAACAATATTTTAATTGTTCTGTTTCTCTAGGTCGATCGATAGTAATTTAAGCCCAACACTCATTTTTTTACTTCGTCGTTTTGCTGTCTGTCTCTTCGACTATATGTTTGTACTTATCGACTATGCTTATTAAATCTTGTTTTTCCCGTTCCGTATAATTATGGCCTCTGTTTTTTTGGCATTTTTATCGAAGATCTATCTAAGAAAAAGCTTGAGTTTATAAAATAATATTATATAAACCAATCCAAAGGCTCTTTTATCTAAATATGAAAAGCAAGTTTAAAAATATATTTTGAATTATATTTTATCATTACGTTACGAATATATAAGTTAACACTACCCGGTCCCACGCTTTTGTGCTGACACTACAGTCTGTGTTGCACACGAACCTGGAAAACATCAGGTGACTACCAAGTCGCGACGCATCTCAGGTGTCATCCACCAAGATGAAGAAACTTATAATATTTAGTCTTAGCTGGAATCCTTTACTGTTAACATTGTATAAAACTTATGTATTGTAATTCCTAATTCGTTTGTACTTATAAAAATAAATTTTTTTATTGAACAAATAAATTTGTTCTTTAACTTATATATATATATATATATATATATATATATATATATATATATATATATATACGCCCTCTGTCCTCTCCCCCTTGTAATGCTGGGTAAGGACAGCCTCTTTACCCCCCTTGAAGCGTTACGTAATTCAAGGACAGCCCCGTACTGTATTTTGTTTATAACCATTTATTAGGCTTGAAAAATGTTAAATTATTTCGTGTAGTTTAGTATGAAACACGAAGTAATTATGTAGTTCTTTTTTGGGAGAGCCAAACTATCAAATTATCTAACTTACCTTATCAGCGATAATAAAATCACAGCTGTCTTATTTAAAATTTTATAACTGTTGTGAATATAGTTCTATTATGGTTCTATGACCAACTTATACGAAAATACACTACTTTTTTTTAGCACGAGTGTTAGTTAATACAAGTATTAAAATCAATTGCTATATTTATGAAACAATTATAAAATTTAACAAGCTGTTAAATTAACAGATCTGTTAGCTAACATCAGATTTGACATTCGTTTATGAAACCGGGCATTAATTTTGTTGCGATATCCCGTGACGTCAACTGTCTCTTGCAATTTAATTGGTTCCCTGATTTTAAAAAAGATACTCGCGCGCCCACATATCTCCCAACTTGCAGAAGCTAGAAATGCGTGCGGAAAAAATAAAACTAAGAAAAGAACTGCAAGTTTGAACATAACCTATCAAAAATGTAAACAGTTATGAAGTTTTTTTGTGGTTTTTCTGAGACGTAACATCCAAGTTCTCGTAAGTTATACATTATAAGTTTTAATTTGTACATAGTATTTAATTTGTATTTATATTTTAGTTAAAATGTCTAAGAAACGTTGCTTAGTACCTAGTTGTGAAGAATCCATCGCAGCGACTTTTAATAAACTTTTTATTATTCTGCCTAGCAATTTCGAAAAAAGAAAAAATGGTTTGCGGCAATATTTGGCGCTAACATTGTCGTTAAAAAAACAACAGGGTTATATGTGTGCGTACATCATTTTAATGTAAGTATTTTCTATTATATTATAATTTGGTTAATGGTAATTAAATCTAATTTAAAAAGGAATATTAAAATTTGTTGTTAAAATATTTTCTTACAAGAGTTAATTAATTATTCATTAAATTATTCTACATATATGCTATCAGTACAGGTAAAACATTTTCAATTACCTTATGAAGAAAACATTATTATTATGCATGCTGCGCAAAATAAATAAAATTTTGGTTTATTTATATTTTTATTCTTAAACCTCTTATTAATAAAATATGTTTTCTTTCTTACAGTTACAAGACGATGCTGAAAACTTTATACGGTATAAAACAATAGGAGGAATATTACGAATGAAGAAGGGAGTAGTACCACATTTAAATTTGGGACAGCTGACTGAAGTATCAAAACCACAATTGTCTTCTTCGCAAAAGAAAAGAAGGGCCGAAAATTTGCAAACATTCCATTCAAAACGTAAATTAGATTTTGATGAAGCTGGTCCAAGCAGTTATCACATCTCCATCTGGAAATTTCGACGTTTCTAATGTCGTTAAAAGCAGAAAAAATAAAGGAATAGACAAGCATTTAAAAATGGTGAGTTATAATGAAAACATTAAATTGAACTGTAGATATACCTCGTGAATTTTTATTTTGTAGTCTACAAAATAAAAATTCAAACATGATATCTGTCAGAAGTTAAAAACTTGCAGACATGATTTTTTTTATTTAGCTGACATATTTGCCAAGTTGAATGAAGTTAATTTACATTTGCAAGGAAAAATTATAACACTAATTGAATGTAAAAGAATAATTTGCCTGTTTCTTGATAAACTGAATTTATTCAAACAAAATATGGTAATTCAAGAATTCTTTTAATTCTCTAATTTGTTATCGATTAAAGATGATATTACACCTAGCGAAATAGAAAAATATTTTAATCACATTGATACACTGAAACTTGATATGGAAATTCGTTTTCAGGATATCATACACCTGAAAGTGGATGCATGGATGGAAACCTCATTTAGTGCAATTATAGCTGAAGTCAAAATAAACTTGCAGGAAGAGATACTGCAGTTAAAATATGATAATGAAAGTAAAGAAAATTATTATGAAGAAGGATACCTAAAACTGTGGCAAAATAAAAAAATCCTAGATCTATACCCCAATTTATGGAATAAAATCTTTCCCTTGCTGATCGCTTTTCCAACTTCCTATTTGGTGGAAGCCGGATTCAGTGTGGTGAACAAACTTCTCACCAAAGAGAGAAACCGCTTGAATATTGAAGAAAGGGGAGACCTTCGATTATTTTTAAACAAATTAAAACCAAATATAAATCATCTGGTTTGTCAGCATCAGGCACAAGGGTCACATTGAATTTTTTTTTACCTACTTTATAATTTTTTTTTTAGAAGAACAATATGGTTATTCACATATGTGTTGTGGTTGCTTATTATTCTGTATTTATTATTATTATTATTTTCTTTGATGTAATACAGTGCCGCTGGTGATATTTTATAAGATGGGGCACAAAAATTAAAAATATGTAAATACAATTTAAACACAAAATCCATCTTGCGTTCTTTTGCATGAATGAAATGTTCGATTACTTCATTGTTGTTTAAGAAGGTTTTCATCATAGTTTTTTCGTTTGACATTGCTAGCGCAAACCGTCCATCTCAAATCATTGTGTTGTAAAAATGTTTTAATTTTTTAACAAGGTGTTCATATTCTAAATTAGTCATGGATATTGTACAAGTAAAGTTTAGTAATTTGACACATTTAGAAAATGGTGTTGTTAAATAATTACTATTTCGTATTTGTAACAATAATAAAGCACCATCTACATTTGCAAAATCATCATCAGAAGTAATTTTCGTTCAATACATGAACTTTTGCCGCAAAGAATGCTAACTGATTACCTCAGAAATTGTCGGACACATTCGAAAATCTTCGCCTAAATTCTGGGCACTGCCCCATTTCAAGTTATTCTAGCGTCATGGAAATACGCTTTTATTGGTCAAAATAGCGAAAACTCGAGAAAAAGTGGTGGGAGACCGGGGCAATACTATGAGTGCCCTAGCTAGCTATGTAGCCACCAAACTTTCAGCGGTGTATTGAAGGGTGCATTACATGATATTAAATATATACTAATTAAACCCCCAAACTAACCGCGTTGTATTGAGGGATGAGTTATATGATATTAAATAAAAATAATTGATATTAACTTAAAATTGACACGCACAAATACTGGCTTATTTTTTCTCATAATTATTCAATTATTAGTAGGGCTGCGCCCCTGTGCCCCATAGTACAAGCCGCTACTGATGTAATATCTTTTACTTGTAATTGTTATACTGTTACATAATAAAGTGCTTTGTTCGTTCATTTATTATATTCTCCTATTAAGCTAAGATAATAATAATAATAATAATATATATATGGATATTTATTCTTTATTTAATTTAATAATAAACAGTTCAGTTTCTCTGTAAAACAAAGGTTATTTTATTAAATTATAGTACAATATTTACAAAAGTATATTTACAAAATACCTGTAAAACAAAGAAACGACAATTAAAGTTTATTATTATGCCTTCTTTGGTTTACTCCCTAAACCCTTAACTCCATAAAATAATTCTCTTCAATTTATTTTGTTATTATTTTCTCTTCTTCGAAATCTGCGTGTCATCATACTCTCTATCATTCCATCTAGCGGGAGTTATTTAAAAGAGGAGCGCGTATTGATAATGAAGAAAGTTTACTTTCTTTACATATATATATATATATATATATATATATATATATATATATATATATATATATATATATATATATTGAAACACTTTTCTTTGTGATTGTACCAAATATGGCTCAATCATAAAGTATACTTACGCCACGACAACCGACTTACACAGTGGAGAGGGGGTACGCAAATCAAGTACCAATTTGTGGGTTCACTTGGAGAAAGTATTATACTTACGGTGTTACACAATTCAAAGTACCTGCAAGTGGAATAACGGGGCGCCACTCTGTTTTGGATAGGGTTAAAACCGAGAAAAGAGTTCGGGTGTAAGTAAGGTTATGGAGGGATAATCGCAATGAAGCTCGTAAGCCCAATTTGACAATGCGTTATAATTTTAACTCATAGGTCGATATACATATCTGATGGCAGCGTGACATGCGAACATACTTGTATCCATATATGGTTCTTAAATCTAGTTATTATAAAATCGAGAATATTCTCAACACAACGAGCATAAACTGTACCCATACACATGGACGGCGGTACAAGAATTTCAATATTATCCTAATTTCGTTATTCTAGATACACGACCGAATTCGGGGTAACTTCACAGTTTATGTACACTAATATAGGGGTGCAGTGCGTAAAGTGCACTAGCGTTGGGGAAAAGACAGTTATCTTAAGCACCCCGTGATGTAAGCAGGCAAATCGAAGTGGATTTGGTACTTAGCTGAATCGGAGAGTAGGTGATCGTCGAAGAGGTCGATGGAAAGGTGGTTGTTACCCACCAGCAATAACTGGAAGGCTCGCACATACGTTGTGGAGCGATGGCTCGTGGAAGGCGTCGGCAACTTCCTGAACGATGTCCAAAACTCGGGCGTGGGGCACACACTATACACTAAATCTGCCTCTAGGGCTTTATGATGGAGTCACGATACTTCACAATGGATGATCGATAAATAAATTGATCTCCAGTCACATAAAAAAGGTGCACTACCCGACACTGGAGGCAAAATCACCTGTACATCGGACGCACTCAGAATTCTCTCGCCTTCTCTCCCGTATTTCTTTCTACCTCGCAGGTACTTATTTCTTAAATTTAATTAACAATAAATAAATAATGGTATGTATGAGACATGCTTGACTTACCGACGGAACGATCAAAAATTCAATTAACTTAGTTTTATTATTTAACGTACCTGGAACATTTATGCTACCCAAACATTTACATCTAATACCATTAGCTACCGTGCATATTATGTTTTTATTTTCGTTTAAATTAATATCTAATTTACGTAACACACACCAAATTTTTTCCCCTATGATAGATGCATTCGCCCCTGAATCCAACAGTCCTCTAAACTTATTCCCAAAAATTTGTATAGTAACAAAGGGTCTATTATCGCCATAAACATTAGACAACGCATAATCTATTTCTGATTTTGCGGTATTAATTTTTATGAATTCCAACCAGGACTACCAATCAAATTTTTGTTGAACTTTATTTAGGAAGTTCGCTCTCCGGTTCGAAAAGAGGAGCTTCGGTTCCCGTTTCCCGAAGAAAATTTGTTACAATTAGTACAAGTTTTGGTCGTAAAATTCGGTAACAAAATTTATTACGCGGATTTCTGCAATCTTTATATAAATGACCGATGCGTTTACAATTCCAACATTGAGTTAGCGGTGCGCGCGAGGTTGTGCGGATTTCGGATGTATTTACATGAGGTACTCGTGTGCGACTTTGATAACCGAGATCGGGTTCAAGTAGATTTCGCTTGTTTAAGGGCGGGGGATGAAAGTTGTCAGCCATTTGTCGAGTAACTTCTAGTTTTTTACAGGTTTCTCGTAACTCATCCACGGTGCGTATTTCGTGTAACGCAATTGCATGTATATAATACGGTGAAATATTCCGTCGCAGCACTTGTAATTTCTGATCTTCAGTCGGCTTTGTTGGTAACCGAGTAAATAAATTAATCATGCACGCAAAATAATTACCGATAGACTCATCTCGGCCTTGAGACCGCTCTCTAATTTCCTCCTACAACTCCACTTCGTAGTCCGAAGGTTCATATTCACCGCGCAATTGAGTCACAAAATCATTCCAGGATTTAATCGTATGTCTTATGGACCTATACCATATTTGAGCTCTTCCTCTTAATAATTCTACTGCGCAATTACATAACTCTTCTTTACTAATATTTCGCGAAATGCTGTAATCTTGTACTAGTTCGAGAAATGCATTGACGCTCAAACCACCTTCGCCACTAAAAGAAATGTTCCATTGGCTTACGGGAATTTGTTTCCTATATGACCCCCCATGATTTGTAGCCGTTTCACCGACATCCGTTTTGGTTTCGACATTGTCCCTGTTATCGACTTGGTCTATAAATTGTTGTTCAAATTCACGAATTTCTTTTAGAAGTTGCTTTACCGACTCTTTTAATTCCGCGGCCTCAGTTTTTATACGAAATACTCTACTTGTTAAATGGGTCAATTTTGCAGAAATCTTCTTGAAATTTCCGTCGGACGGAGATTGTGAATATTCTGCCGCTAATGCTTTGATAAATAATTTATCGGCACAAATATCTATCTCGTCTGAAGGATCACGAGCAGTGGTACTATTGTCGATTAGGGTTCCGATTTCTTCGTCTTTTATTTTACGATTTAGTACTTGACGTATGGTTGGTATCGTGAGTACGTTCGTATTTTCTACTCCTCGCACGGATAATTCGTATTCCAGCTTGTCCGTACTTAGTCGATTAACTTCCATGCTAAACTCGCTCCGAGTAGCGTTATATCGCAAAAAGGTTTTTACAATACCTAACTTAATAGATTTAATTGACGAAGCTGTAGGTTCTCGGTGAAACATCATGAAAAAATTGAATAATAAAACACTCGCTGTTATTTCACAAAAATAAAAGTTGAAACTTTATTGCAATTTCGGCGATAAGGCCATCATCAGAAGTATACATATACAGAAAAATCAGCTATTTATACCAATACTAAAATACAATAAAAGAAGGGGAAAATACATTGGCTTGAATTATTTATGATTTTCCGAGATTAACATTCCTAGAAACGGAGCATCTATTAAGTCCAACTGCTCATTCATAAGGTTAATCCCATTATTAAGGGCTTTCTTTATTTCAAATGCTTCTAGGAATGTTAATCTCCGTCCATTCATATCGAAGTGTAAAATTTCCAAATCTGTTTTGTCTAACGTATGATTATTCTCAATCAAATGTTTGGCTACATTGGAGTTTACATTGTTGTTTTTAAATTTGGCTATATGTTCCTTAAATCTAATGTTAAAATTACGTCTAGTTTGACCAATATACTTGAAATTACAGTCTTTGCAATTTATTTGGTAGATTCCTGATTTATCGAGGGGATCTTTACAAACAATCTTATTATTTACCAACACATTTTTTAAAATAAACGTGTTATATAAAGCTGGAGTTATATTTAAATTTTTCAGATCATTTGAAACTCTATTTGTTATATTTTCAATGTATTTCATTTTTTTATAAATGGGTTTTTCAGAATCTATATCTTGACTAATGTAAAATTGTTTATAAAGAATTTTCCTCTGTTTTTACCTCCCGCCTATCAATATATAGATAAGGGAGGTATTGTTTTTGGTCAGATTTCTCGAGTATGAGTTTTCAACATATGAGCACGAATTAGGGTCCCTAGAATACGATTTTACTATTTTTACCGTGATGTCTGTATGTGTGTCTGTGTGTGTGTCTGTGTGTGTGTGTGTCTGTGACGATTTTTCGTCCACAATAACTCCAATACGATACATGTAAAAAATATAATATTTGGTATTTAAGAGTTCTATTCTAATATGATGAACTGATTAGATTTTGACTACAATTGGTTAACCGGAAGTAGTACTTTACTTGAAGCTTTAAACCGTTTTTCCTAAAAAATACCTCTAAATACCATATTTTCGCAAATTTCGTTATTATAAATACAAAGATTTTTTAATTTTCTACCGATCTGCATAATTACGTTTGTATATAATTTCTAGCTAGATAGAAAAAAAATATATAAATTATAATTATTTTACATATCGTTTAGGCTTAGGAATTTCGATAAAACAGATGAGTTATTCATATGTTCACAAAATATGACATATGATATCAAATTTGATGTAGGTAAGTGTAAAAGATAAAATAAGTAAAAATGAAGTAATTTTATTGTAAAATTTAAAAAGATGGAAAAAATATATTAGGAATGTATTTACATGCGTGAATCAAATAAGTAAGTCCAGTTCCGGTTTTAGGTAACGTCAAAAATAGCTGTCATATTGGTCATACAAAATTTATGAAGGAAATTTTAGGTATGAAATGAATTAAAAATATTCTGAACTGCAATAAGAAACTAATTTTAAAACTACAAATTAAATGTATTGAAAAACTTATATAGAATAATATTACTACAGTGGCGGGAGGTATTGTGATGGACACACCAGATTTTTTTAATAACAATTTATGTACAATGTTTTTTTCGTAACCATTATTTTCTGCAATCATCATGATGATGTCTAATTCTTCATTAAATTTTTTTTCATCTAAAGGAATTGTTACTAATCTATTTAATAAGCTATGAAAAGCGGCCATTTTTGTATTATAAGGGTGGTTGGAAGTAAATGGGATAATTGTATCGGTATATGGGGGTTTTCGAAAAATTTTAAAATTTAATCTTTTATTAAATTGGTGATCTATGGTTAGATCTAAAAAATTTATCGTTTTGCTATTTTCTATCTCTAAAGTAAACTTTATTGTAGGATCCATAGAATTTAACCTAACTTAATGTTTTTTTTTTTTTTTTTTTTTTAAGAATCGGAAGAATTTATGTTAATCTCAGATACTATGTACAAATATTTAGAGCTTCAAGTGTTTGTCCGAGATAATAATTTTTCTAATTAACTAATAAATTTTCGAGACCTTATGATTTGAAATTATGTTTTTGGAAAAGAGGGCCCCACGTTGGGCGCCAAAATTTGAAACACTTTTCTTTGTGAGTGTACCAAATATGGCTCAATCATAAAGTATACTTACGCCACGACAACCGACTTACACAGTGGAGAGGGGGTACGCAAATCAAGTACCAATTTGTGGGTTCACTTGGAGAAAGTATTATTGTATTGTATACATATATGGTTCTTAAATATATTTATTGTAGGTATAACAACTATCTGAATTTGTTTTCAGAGATTGAGAACATTTAACAGGTGAGAAACAAAAAAAAATCGAGAATATTCTCAACACAACGAGCATAAACTCTACCCATACACATGGGCGACGGTACAAAAATTTCAATATTATCCTAATTTCGTTATTCTAGATACACGACCGAATTCGGGGTAACTTCACAGTTTATTTACACTAATATAGGGGTGCAGTGCGTAAAGTGCACTAGCGTTGGGGAAAAGACAGTTATCTTAAGCACCCCGTGATGTAAGCAGGCAAGTTGAAGTGGATTTGGAACTTAGCTGAATCGGAGAGTAGGTGATCGTCGAAGAGGTCGATGGAAAGGTGGTTGTTACCCACCAGCAATAACTGGAAGGCTCGCACATACGTTGTGGAGCGATGGCTCGTGGAAGGCGTTGGCAACTTCCTGAACGATGTCCAAAACTCGGGCGTGGGGCACACACTATACACTAAATCTGCCTCTAGGGCTTTATGATGGAGTCACGATACTTCACAATGGATGATCGATAAATAAATTGATCTCCAGTCACATAAAAAAGGTGCACTACCCGACACTGGAGGCAAAATCACCTGTACATCGGACGCACTCAGAATTCTCTCGCTTTCTCTCCCGTATTTCTTTCTACCTCGCAGGTACTTATTTCTTAAATTTAATTAACAATAAATAAATAATGGTATGTCCGAGACATGCTGCCATCAGTTTTTAACTGTATGTATATATATATATATATATATATATATATATATATGTATTATATGTATATATATATATATATATATATATATATATATATATATATATTGTAACAATTCAAAATATCTGTATAGCTTCTCAATGAACTTCCCGCTTTTATCCATATCCCATATCCTGTTTTCGAGTCGCGGTTTTCATATGATAGGTAGTTTCTAAGTTAAAAACTGATGGCAAATATAATAGAGTTTCAAATGATCTGAAAAATTTAAATATAACTCCAGCTTTATATAACACGTTGGGATATGGATAAAAGCGGGAAGTTCATTGAGAAGCTATACAGATATTTTGAATTGTTACAATATATATATATATATATATATATATATATATATATATATATATATATATATATATATTGTGACGCGTCCCTGTTCGGGGGCGCCAATTTGTGACGATCACTTGGGACGCTGCGGGATGTTGTTGGTCCGCGATGTCGTGGGTTCTCTTGCAGGATGTCGGGTTGTTCTCGGGCGCCAATCTGCGGATCCTGCGAGGAAAGTGACGTATGCCACGGGAGCTCTGGGTCGGTCGGGCCAAGGTTTAGCACAGACAGACAAAAGTAAGTTTAATATTTTATTGTACTAAAATTACTACACCTAGTGTTTTACTGAGCCGTAGGAAGTGAAATAGTGACAAACTAATCGCGGTTCTACTCACCCGTCGACGGAGTTCGCGGTGGGGAGCCACCAACGGGTCTTCTCCGATAACTACGGAACGTAAAGCAGTGAGAAAAGAGAAAAAAAACTACTAAGTTAAAACGCGGATCTGCCCGACAGCCGTAGAAACACGCGGTGGTAACCACCTACGGAGTTTCCCCTTAGGCGTGGAATGCAGCGAGCTGAAGGCTCTGAGGAACGGCGGTAGGAGCTACCAACCTGTATCCTCTGACAGCAGCGGAATTCAAGAAAAAATGCAAAAATGAACAAGCAACTTACAAAAAGACTCGATTCGGAACAGAACGGTGCGGAAACGGACTGGTACTCTTCTCGGCTGACTGTTAGACGTTATAGTCGTCGTAGACTGAAGAAATACGGCCCCGGCGGTCGTATTTATACCCGAAATTTAATTAATCCTGTAGCTACTGATTTTACAGTGAGACAGATTGACTTTATGTATTGTTATTTTCGTTTAATAAATTGATTTTTATTTTAAAAATTCGCAAAATCACTTCCCTTGGCTTTACAGAGTTTTGTATTGTATTTGATCTGATTTACATATTTTATAAAAATATATCATGGGAATTCGGTCTTCCGAAGCGTTTTGTGTTTGAAGTTGGCAGTACTGCGGTCGCGGGCACGCGCTGGCGCGGCGAACAGGTGTTTTTGTGAAAATTTGGAAACTGTGAAAATAACAAGAAAAGATAAGGAAAAGTAACAGCGGTAAGTGTTAAAATGTATTTATTATTGTTTCCCCAAGTGTTGTGGTTGTAGGTTAAATATTGGTGCAAGTTTAGACCCACGTGGTCTTGAGGTTATGTCTCCGGCCATGTGTTTTCCACAAAAGTGTTTCCCGGCGACTATTCGGGAATCCGGCAGACTGTTGGAGATGTCGCACCGCCTCCTGAAGGTGTTTCCAGCGGTTGGTGGCTACTGGTTTCGACGGCGGGTTCGCTTGACCTGGTGTGCGGTCCGGACCTCGTGAAGTTGGTGTGGTGACCTGGTGGAGCAACGAGGAAGGCAGGTATGTGTGCATTGTGACGAGCACTTCGTCACAATATATATATATATATATATATATATATATATATATATATATATATATATATATATATATATATATTGTAACAATGTAACGCAATTTAAAATATGAAAAAGTGGGCGGTAGCTAAAAAAAAGGTTGAGAAACCCTGTTGTAGACTATACACAAACAAAAGTATATTTCTTTCCGTTCTTAAAATTTATAATGTGCATAATTATTTCATTCTTAAAAATAAATACGATTTTATAAATCATAATATATGTTGCATTAATAATACTATAATTTTTTTTACTTAAAATTGATGTTGTTTAATTTATCAAAATTTTGTTTATTGTTTCGTAGGCTGAAGATTTGCCTTCGTCAACTTCAAGTAGTGCATCATTGGTTCCATTATCTACTTCTTCTTCCAATATTGCCACAGATTCGGTGATGAACGAACAAATGAAGAAAATGAATTTGAATGTTACTACACATAACATAGAACATAGCAGTAGACTTTTTTTGGAATTCCACAGGAAGCGTATTTACTTATTAAAATAACGGAAGAAAAGTGCAAATTGGAATACAAACGTATAATGATAAATATTTCAAATATTAGATGTGAAGATAGTTATGTACCTGTTATTGCGACACATTACCAAAGTTTAATTTATTTTCCCAGCGATATTGATATCTTGTTATGTATTCCACCACAGTTTTTACCATCTTACAGAAATGTTAGGTCTATAATAGATTGCTTAGAAATTGAAATTGAAACTTCAACAAATTTAAAACTGCAAGCCATTACATGGAGTCAATATATAAAAACGAACACAATAAAATATTTAATTTCTGCCACACCACATGGATTAATATATTTCTTTTCATATGGATATGAAGGCCGCACCTCAGACAGGGAAATAGTGGACAGGTCAGGATACTTTGATAAATTGACGCCGAACTGTGCTATTCTTGCTGATAGAGGATTTAAGAGTATAGAAAAAAATCTTAAATAATAAAAATTGCACTTTAATTCGTCCACCATTAGTGAATCCTGATGCAAAAAATGCAGAAAAATCGCTGCTTGCCGTATTCACATTGAAAGAGTAAGAAGAAGAATTCGCGAATTTAAAATCCACACTTAACAATAATTTAGTACAATTAATTGATTTGATTATTGATATTTCTTGTGCAATATTAAATACTCAGGGAGCATTAATAAAATAAATGTATAAAATTATATGTAGACTATTTATTTCAGTAACAAACATATGTATATTTTGCTTAAAAAGAATGATATATATTTTTCTGTATTGTATTATATATATTTGATGAAGATATGAAAATGGCGTCCAATAGTGTGCAAAATAGTGGTGCTGTAATAAATAAATGTAAAAAGTGCAGACAACTGCAGTAAGTGGTGCAAAATGTGTTACGTGCGGAACAATATCACATTACAGTTGCGCTAAATTATTAAAAAATGCGACAACAATTGTATGTAGATTGTATTGTATGTAGACGACGGTTTAAGCATTTTGTCGCTTTTTGTCAACGCGACCTAGAAGATCTATTGTGACACAGCCCTCACTTAGTTTTCCGGAAGTAGATCCAGATTTTTGATGAAGCCGATTATGGCCCCAGAAGTCAAGTTCTTGATCTCATCTGCCGTAGGATACCTCTTACCTAGTTGATCGAGTCTCTGTGCAGTTACGGCTGGGCATTCACACAGTATGTGCTCCGACGATTCTTCGTCCTCTTCACAGAGTCGAAAGATTTCATTTTCAGCTATACCAATTTTGTGCAAATGGTACTTTGAAGGACAGTGGCCAGTGAGAATTCCTGTCATTATGTTAAGGTCCTTTTTGCTGAGAGCTAGTAACTCTTTGGCGTTTGTCGAAGCTGGGGAAATGAATTTCCGAGCTTGATTGAGGCCTAGAATATTTTTCCAATCGGAGGATATGGCAGATTCTTCCAAGTTTTTGACCACCTTCTTATAGTGGCTTTGTGGAAGACCACATGAAGGTTCCGGCCCGTGGTATGAAAGTTTAGCCGCTTTTTTTGCAAGTTCATCAGCTTTCTCGTTTTCTAGGATTCCCTCGTGCCCTGGTACCCACCATAGGGTGACGTGGTTTGCTTCGGAGAGCAATTGGAGGGTCTCCCTGCAGTTCCAGACTAGCTTTGATTTACATGTGAAGGCATTAAATGCCTTTAAAGCTGCCTGGGTGTCTGACATTATATTTATTAATGCTCTTTTTAGACCTTTATCTAGGTTTATGTGAGCACAGAGATTTATTGCATAAATCTCAGCCTGAAAAATTGTGGAGCAGGTGCCTATGGATTCCTTAATTCGGCAATCTGTGCCAAGCACACCTACTCCAGTCCCTCCTGTGTACAATTTTGAACCATCAGTGAAACAGGACAGAGAATCCCTTACAACAGGTCTTTCCCTTGCCCATTCAAGGCGATTACCAATAACAACCTTATACTTGTGATCAAAATTGTATTTGGTTGTCATCTTATCACAGACGGACAAGGCCAGTTTATCTGGTTGTACTTCCCTTAGAATTTCCAAGTGGCCTACGAAATCTCCAGGCATAAAGTGTTTCGTTCTGCCGAGAATCAGTGCCTGTTGCATCTCCTCTTTTTTCACCTGAATGTGTAGAGGTGTTAGCCCCAGAATCACTTCCATTGCTGCAGTCGGACAGGAACTCATAGCACCTGTAATACTGAGGCAGGCCATGCGTTGTAGTTTCCGCAGTGATGCCTGTGCTGTGATTTGTTTCACTTTTGGCCACCATACAAGTGACGCGTAGGTGATCATGGGTATTACAACACTAGTATATGCCCAATGGGTCATTTTTGGCTGTAGTCCCCAGTTTTTACCCAGAATCCGAAGGCATGTGTTTAACGCCACTGCTGATTTCTTTGTAATCTTCTTAATATCTCAGAACCATTATGTCAAATAATAAATAAATGTCTTGAAACCGGCAAATTTCCGTCTGAATTTAAATAAACAATTATAACGCCTGTCTTTAGAAATGGTAACTGCGATCTAATACAAAATTACAGACCTATATCCCTACTGTGTACGTTCTCTAAAATCCTCGAGAAAATAATTTATACAAGACTTAATAATTTCTTTAACCAGAACAACATAATATCTAAGTGCCAACATGGTTTTTTAAAAAATAAATCTACAGCCAGTGCAGTTAATACCCTAGTGGAACAAATTCTCTGTGACCTAGACAACAATAACTGTGCTTACGTGGTATCTAGTGACTTATCCAAGGCATTTGACAATGTAAACCACAATATTCTAGTAAAGAAACTTGAACATTATGGTATTCGAGGTATCCCACTTCAGCTGCTTTAGTACTATCTCATCGGGCGACTACAAACTGTAAAAGTGTCATCATCTGATAGTGAAGTGCATCGTTATTCAGACTGGGGTAACATCACGTCTGGAGTTCCACAAGGTTCTGTCCTGGGCCCTCTATTGTTCTTAGTCTATATAAACGACCTCCCTGAGAATATTGATTGTACAGACACTATAATTTATTAAGGGATAAATATGTTTTTAACTGAGAAAAATTTGCAGTCGCCACTGGGACTCGAACCCAGGACCTCTGTCATTCTAGGACAGCGCTCTGCCGCTGAGCCATAGCGACCAGTCACTTCTGTAAATTTTTCTCAGGTCCGCACGTCTATACAATTGCTGCGATAATCCCACTGGATATATGATACAACAATGGATTGACAATGGACAATTGGCAAATTTTACCTGTGAAATAATATTTGAGATGTTAATGACTTTTGAAGTTTAACTCTAACTTCCTACGCAGTATATAGTAAGGGATAAATATGTTTTTAACTGAGAAAAATTTGCAGTCGCCACTGGGACTCGAACCCAGGACCTCTGTCATTCTAGGACAGCGCTCTGCCGCTGAGCTATAGCGACCAGTGACTTCTGTAAATTTTTCTCAGGTCCGCACGTCTATACAATTGCTGCGATAATCCCACTGGATATATGATACAACAATGGATTGACAATGGACAATTGGCAAATTTACCTGTGAAATAATATTTGAGATGTTAATGACTTTTGAAGTTTAACTCTACCTTCCTACGCAGTATATAGTAAGGGATAAATATGTTTTTAACTGAGAAAAATTTGCAGTCGCCACTGGGACTCGAACCCAGGACCTCTGTCATTCTAGGACAGCGCTCTGCCGCTGAGCCATAGCGACCAGTGACTTCTGTAAATTTTTCTCAGGTCCGCACGTCTATACTATTGCTGCGATAATCCCACTGGATATATGATACAACAATGGATTGACAATGGACAATTGGCAAATTTTACCTGTGAAATAATATTTGAGATGTTAATGACTTTTGAAGTTTAACTCTAACTTCCTACGCAGTATATAGTAAGGGATAAATATGTTTTTAACTGAGAAAAATTTGCAGTCGCCACTGGGACTCGAACCCAGGACCTCTGTCATTCTAGGACAGCGCTCTGCCGCTGAGCCATAGCGACCAGTGACTTCTGTAAATTTTTCTCAGGTCCGCACGTCTATACAATTGCTGCGATAATCCCACTGGATATATGATACAGCAATGGATTGACAATGGACAATTGGCAAATTTTACCTGTGAAATAATATTTGAGATGTTAATGACTTTTGAAGTTTAACTCTAACTTCCTACGCAGTATATAGTAAGGGATAAATATGTTTTTAACTGAGAAAAATTTGCAGTCGCCACTGGGACTCGAACCCAGGACCTCTGTCATTCTAGGACAGCGCTCTGCCGCTGAGCCATAGCGACCAGTGCCTGCTGTAAATTTTTCTCAGGTCCGCACGTCTATACAATTGCTGCGATAATCCCACTGGATATATGATACAACAATGGATTGACAATGGACAATTGGCAAATTTTACCTGTGAAATAATATTTGAGATGTTAATGACTTTTGAAGTTTAACTCTACCTTCCTACGCAGTATATAGTAAGGGATAAATATGTTTTTAACTGAGAAAAATTTGCAGTCGCCACTGGGACTCGAACCCAGGACCTCTGTCATTCTAGGACAGCGCTCTGCCGCTGAGCCATAGCGACCAGTGACTTCTGTAAATTTTTCTCAGGTCCGCACGTCTATACAATTGCTGCGATAATCCCACTGGATATATGATACAACAATGGATTGACAATGGACAATTGGCAAATTTTACCTGTGAAATAATATTTGAGATGTTAATGACTTTTGAAGTTTAACTCTAACTTCCTACGCAGTATATAGTAAGGGATAAATATGTTTTTAACTGAGAAAAATTTGGAGTCGCCACTGGGACTCGAACCCAGGACCTCTGTCATTCTAGGACAGCGCTCTGCCGCTGAGCCATAGCGACCAGTGACTTCTGTAAATTTTTCTCAGATCCGCACGTCTATACAATTGCTGCGATAATCCCACTGGATATATGATACAACAATGGATTGACAATGGACAATTGGCAAATTTTACCTGTGAAATAATATTTGAGATGTTAATGACTTTTGAAGTTTAACTCTACCTTCCTACGCAGTATATAGTAAGGGATAAATATGTTTTTAACTGAGAAAAATTTGCAGTCGCCACTGGGACTCGAACCCAGGACCTCTGTCATTCTAGGACACCGCTCTGCCGCTGAGCCATAGCGACCAGTGACTTCTGTAAATTTTTCTCAGGTCCGCACGTCTATACAATTGCTACGATAATCCCACTGGATATATGATACAACAATGGATTGACAATGGACAATGGCAAATTTTACCTGTGAAATAATATTTGAGATGTTAATGACTTTTGAAGTTTAACTCTAACTTCCTACGCAGTATATAGTAAGGGATAAATATGTTTTTAACTGCGAAAAATTTGCAGTCGCCACTGGGACTCGAACCCAGGACCTCTGTCATTCTAGGACAGCGCTCTGCCGCTGAGCCATAGCGACCAGTGACTTCTGTAAATTTTTCTCAGGTCCGCACGTCTATACAATTGCTGCGATAATCCCACTGGATATATGATACAACAATGGATTGACAATGGACAATTGGCAATTTTACCTGTGAAATAATATTTGAGATGTTAATGACTTTTGAAGTTTAACTCTAACTTCCTACGCAGTATATAGTAAGGGATAAATATGTTTTTAACTGAGAAAAATTTGCAGTCGCCACTGGGACTCGAACCCAGGACCTCTGTCATTCTAGGACAGCGCTCTGCCGCTGAGCCATAGCGACCAGTGACTTCTGTAAATTTTTCTCAGGTCCGCACGTCTATACAATTGCTGCGATAATCCCACTGGATATATGATACAACAATGGATTGACAATGAACAATTGGCAAATTTTACCTGTGAAATAATATTTGAGATGTTAATGACTTTTGAAGTTTAACTCTAACTTCCTAAGCAGTATATAGTAAGGGATAAATATGTTTTTAACTGAGAAAAATTTGCAGTCGCCACTGGGACTCGAACCCAGGACCTCTGTCATTCTAGGACAGCGCTCTGCCGCTGAGCCATAGCGACTAGTGACTTCTGTAAATTTTTCTCAGGTCCGCACGTCTATACAATTGCTGCGATAATCCCACTGGATATATGATACAACAATGGATTGACAATGGACAATTGGCAAATTTTACCTGTGAAATAATATTTGAGATGTTAATGACTTTTGAAGTTTAACTCTAACTTCCTACGCAGTATATAGTAAGGGATAAATATGTTTTTAACTGAGAAAAATTTGCAGTCGCCACTGGGACTCGAACCCAGGACCTCTGTCATTCTAGGACAGCGCTCTGCCGCTGAGCCATAGCGACCAGTGACTTCTGTAAATTTTTCTCAGGTCCGCACGTCTATACAATTGCTGCGATAATCCCACTGGATATATGATACAACAATGGATTGACAATGGACAATTGGCAAATTTTACCTGTGAAATAATATTTGAGATGTTAATGACTTTTGAAGTTTAACTCTAACTTCCTACGCAGTATATAGTAAGGGATAAATATGTTTTTAACTGAGAAAAATTTGCAGTCGCCACTGGGACTCGAACCCAGGACCTCTGTCATTCTAGGACAGCGCTCTGCCGCTGAGCCATAGCGACCAGTGACTTCTGTAAATTTTTCTCAGGTCCGCACGTCTATACAATTGCTGCGATAATCCCACTGGATATATGATACAACAATGGATTGACAATGGACAATTGGCAAATTTTACCTGTGAAATAATATTTGAGATGTTAATGACTTTTCTCAGTTAAAAACATATTTATCCCTTACTATATACTGCGTAGGAAGTTAGAGTTAAACTTCAAAAGTCATTAACAACTCAAATATTATTTCACAGGTAAAATTTGCCAATTGTCCATTGTCAATCCATTGTTGTATCATATATCCAGTGGGATTATCGCAGCAATTGTATAGACGTGCGGACCTGAGAAAAATTTACAGAAGTCACTGGTCGCTATGGCTCAGCGGCAGAGCGCTGTCCTAGAATGACAGAGGTCCTGGGTTCGAGTCCCAGTGGCGACTGCAAATTTTTCTCAGTTAAAAACATATTTATCCCTTACTATATACTGCGTAGGAAGTTAGAGTTAAACTTCAAAAGTCATTAACATCTCAAATATTATTTCACAGGTAAAATTTGCCAATTGTCCATTGTCAATCCATTGTTGTATCATATATCCAGTGGGATTATCGCAGCAATTGTATAGACGTGCGGACCTGAGAAAAATTTACAGAAGTCACTGGTCGCTATGGCTCAGCGGCAGAGCGCTGTCCTAGAATGACAGAGGTCCTGGGTTCGAGTCCCAGTGGCGACTGCAAATTTTTCTCAGTTAAAAACATATTTATCCCTTACTATATACTGCGTAGGAAGTTAGAGTTAAACTTCAAAAGTAATTAACATCTCAACTATAATTTATGCTGATGATGCCTACTTTGTAATTAGTTGTCCTAAAGCGGAATCAACTACTTTAACCAACAAAATCAATACTGCTCTTATTAATCTAGATCTTTGGTGCAATATAAATAATTTAGAAATTAATTTAAGTAAAACCAGGTATTATTCAATTTTATTTAAATGCAGTCAGTGAACTGAATATTAATTTAGAAAATAATAAAATTAATACTTGCAAGACAATAAAATGCCTTGGAATCTACGTAGATCATAATTTAAAGGGCAACAGCCAAATTGATAATTTCATACCTAAATTAAATAAAGCATGTTATTGTTTAAGAATATTATAAGACAAGCTAAATAGATCAGCTCTATTAACAGTATATTACTGTTATTTCTATTCTTTAATGAACTATGGTATTATCATATGGGGCTCATCATCAAGAGCTAGTGAAATTTTTATTGTACAAAAGCGTGCCATTAGAATTATATGCAAAATTAGATCTAGAGAGTCATGTCGAGGTAAATTCAAAAAATTAAACGTTTTAACCTTTCCATCTTTATATATTTTAGAATTGTTAAAATTTGTATACAATAATTTAGATAATTTCAGTTGGGTTTGTTCTAATTATGTTACCAGACAGACTAATAATTTATTACAAATACCAAAACATAAAACTACCTCCTATGAGCATACTGCATACTACATGGGAGTTAGAATATATAATTGTTTGCCACAGTCCATAAAGACCCTACCGAAAAAGCGGGCGCTTACTATAATTAAGCAAATGCTAACTGAAAAAGAATATTATTGCGTTGAGGATTTCTTTGATGATTATGTCTGATTATTTGAATTGAATTATAATACTTATTGTATTGTACCAGGAGATGCATGAAAAAAAAATCTTTAATATTATATTTTTGGTAAAAGTAGTCTCTATTCTGTTGCTGAGAAAACAGCGTGCTTGGAGAGCACGCTGACTGATCAGCACTGAAATAGAGACTACTACACCTCTCGAAAAATCTGACTATTCTCTCTTAATGTATAATATACTATTTTAATGTGCACCTATTAACGAACTCACATATGCCAGATGCAATTGGGGGACGCCACCTCATTTTGTGAGATTCGGGAGATGCAAATTTAGCTTGTTTTTAGCACTTTCTTTGCTTAAAATACATAAAAACTTACAAATTTTTTATTTAATAAATGTATTGTTGTGATTTGAAATGTTTTGTTGTCCCAGACGATCAAGTAGATGGTATGGCTTGCAGAAAATGGAAATCATATGGTTTTTGCAAATGTAAGTGTAAATCACATAATAATATTTTTATAAAAGTATTTAATAAGTTACATTCTCTAATTAGCAACTAACGAATAATGTCCATGAGCCAATGTATCAGTAGAATTTTCTAGTAAGTATCTTTTATCATCCTTCCAACTTAAAGATTTTTTATTTACTTCTTCAGTGAAGATATTATGTTTGTAACTTCTAATTACTGTTTGTTTATTATAAAATTCTTTTTGCTCAAATAAGCATGTTTTATAATTTTCAAAACTAATTTCTTTTTTTAACACGGATTTCTTAATTCCTTTTAATTTTTTTTCAATTGAGTCATTCGTTCTGTAACTGTACATTTTTTATCGTAATCCTATAAATTCCAACATTTTCACAGATTTCAACTCATCTTTAAATTTGCCTATTACTTTTTTATTTACGTCAGAATATAGGGGGTGATCTTTTGGATAATCAGAGGTATCAAAGTAATTGGAATTTTCCCCCATAAATTTATAGAAATCAGCATTTTTAAACTCATATATAAAACTATCTGTATCTGTATATAATAATTTTACTTTATTGCTAAATTCTTTTTTAATTACATTATAATGAAAATCATACATTAATAATTTCGATAAATCCAACACGGCCTGACCAATATAAATAGGTTTATTAAACAGTACTTTGGTTTTATATCTATGAACTGCTACCAGATTCTCACTAAATATTGTTCTACGTTTAAAATTAGGTTTATTTATTGCTTTCTGTAATTTTTGCTCATCTGAATATAATTTAATATTTTGCTGGTTTCTAACTGATTGCATAGACTTTCCAAACACTGCATTGGATACTAGTTTCCAGTAATCTTTTTCAAACTCATTTTTTGATTTTTGTCTTTGCTCCGTATTAAATTTTATGTATGGTGCTATGAAATTTGATTGTGTGAATTTTAAACCTCTATGAATTTTATCAATTCTCATTCCTAAACTTACATAAAGCTGTAATATTTTATAATGTACTATATAGTTTGTTTTATCATAGAAATGACAAAGTAGTTTTGATACTTTACCACCAGGAGGTTTTCTTTTCTCTGGAGCTAGAGGAATATCGTTAAATTTATCGTGGAGATCTTGTGGAAATGATAAGTCAACTTCTAAAACATATCCTGTATCATCATCTGACACTAATATTTTATTAATATCTTGAAGCTCTTCAAAAGTCATCCACTCAAAGTCTTTTTGAGGCAATTTTTGGGATAAGGAATGACCATATAAATTATTTGCATCAATATATGCAAGTTGTGTGTTTTCATCTGCTTTTGCATACCTATTACTACATTGTGATATTCCCCCTCTAATTCCCTTCTCAAAAAACATGTACATTTCATAATCAGTTAATAACTCCAATTCAATTTTTGTATATTTTAACATACAATCCCACGCAAATCCTGGTGTTGTATAATACCAAGCAGGATCTAATCCATAACTTTTATTCAAACACAAATCTCTAAAATTCTCAAATACATCAGCCAATAACAAAACATCTAATTTTAAGTATAAATCATGCCATTCTCCTAAATTTTTAATTTTAAAATATGCCCAGATTTTCTGTGCATGTTCATATTCTTCTTGCGAAATTCCTTCTGATGTTAGCGAAGAATAAAATTTATCTATTGGTGGTAATTTTAATTCTTCAAATTTTTCCCAAGAATTCATATATTCATAGGGGTAAATTCCTTTTCTAATTAACTTATTTTTATCTTTTCTAAACAAAATATCTAAATCATTATTTGAAAAATATTTAGCTGCTTCCCTTATTTGTTCCGGTTCCAAATTAGATGATAAAGTATCTAAACTACTTGCTAAAAACCTAAATGAATCAATAAACCTTAAATGAATATACTCTTTATGTCCCACTTTCAAAATCTTGCTGAAAGATATATACTTCTCTTCATTACTATGAATTAAATTCAAGTTACTCTTATCTTCACCCAAATTCTTTACAAACAAGTGACAGTCGTATGCAGACAAATTATGAAATACAATTGGAATAAATATGGGTTGTTTACACTTTAAATTACAGTTGTTACATGCTGCCCCTCTATATTTTCCAGTTATATGATCATGGTCTTTAACTTTTGAATTTTTAGCTGTAAATTCATTTTCACAAAGATAACATTTTTTTGCTTTTTCATATTTCTTCAAATCTATATCTGTTATAGGTCTATTTGATTCTAATAACTCATATATTGTTTTAGCATGGTTTGATATTGAATTTATAAAATGTTTATCAGCATTTTCTCCTCTATAACTTTCAAATGGATTATCATAATCATTAATACTCTTAACATATAATCCATATCCACAGGGGGTATGAGATTGTTTTTTAATTGTATACGGTTTTTCAGGATCAGGGATGCATGTTTGAATAGGTTTTAAAAGTGATTCAAAATCCGCATAAATTACATAGGGATGTCTTTGCATTCTTTGAATGTTTTTAAATTTTATTGCTGGTTTAATTGTTATAATCTCATCTAAACCTTTAGTTTTAAGTTTTTGCAATATGCTAGTTTTAAGTTTTTTCAATATATTAGTTTCAGTGCATTTTTCCATATGCTCTTTTATTTCATTTTGATTATTACTATTAGCTCCAGTGCATTTTTCCATATGCTCTTTTATTTCATTTTGGTTATTACTATAGTCTCCACACTTACTACAAGCATATCTAATTGAAGGCATTACTGGAACACATGGTTCATTGCTAAAACAAATTTCTTGATGCCTCTTCAAATATTCTTCAGTTCTTGCATTATAATTCAAACATCTTCTGCAGATATATTTTCTATTTCTATTTATTTCCAGTTGATCATTTAATAGCGCACTCAAATTTTTTATCCAACAATAATGGTTCTTTTCTTTATTTCCAAAATATAACAAGTCGATATTCCTTTCATAGATATCCTTATTATTATGATATAAAGGGTAAAATGTTTTACCTTCATAACTAAACACAATAATATTTATTTTGTTAAGTGTCTCAAATTTTGGTATGTCTTGAATTTTAACAGGGAAACTTATTCCTTCAAAATTTAATTCATATATATATTCCGCTTTATTATATTTAGACACTCTGTATGGATTATAACTTACAGGATGTAAGCAAGATATTACGCTATACATGAAACACTTGTCGTCATTATTTTTAACATTAACACAGGCTTGTTTGTTTTTAATCCATTTAGGTAATTCAATATATGATTTCCCACTTAACGGTTTATATTTATTTATATTAATTCTTATACAAATTACAGATTCTAGAACCCAGTCTGAACCTTTTACTTCCATTTCATCACATTTTGCTATAAATAAAACCTTCTGATTATCCCAATATTGGGATAAATCATCCGCTTCTCCTAATATCACATTCTCCAACTGGAATGCATTGGTCATTGTTGTACTAGGATCTAATAATTTCTTAAATTTACATTCCATATTTAAATTAATTTTAATATTCTTATGTATACTCAAAGCGTTTTGAATTAAATTTATTGCTTTTTCTTTTCTTCTATTCATATATGTCTCTATGTCTATATTCATTTCTGTATTATTATGCTGATAGGTTAATAATCGACTCTTAAGAACACATTCCACTAAAATAAAGTCTAGTTCAGGACTATGGAGTACTTTATGCGATTGCATACGGGATTCCTTAATATATTCTCCACACACATCACACTTTACTCTTTGCACTCTTTCTTTCTTCGGTTTTTCATATAACTCATCATCGAATGGAAAAATGTTATTGATTTTTTGCTCTCTTTTATATAACTCATTATCGAATGGAAAAAAGTTATTGATTTCTCCATCTTGACTTTGTTGGTCTTTAATCTTATTAATTAATTCTGCTTTCTTATACTTTGCAATTTCCTTTATTCACAATGATTTTGCTATGTTGTATAACTCAGACAATCGGAGATCTTCCCATTGAAGTGTTAGTGGGGGTACATGTGTTTTAATTTTATGTACTAGATCAGATTTCTTTAGTTTTGAATACCCTTTTATATTTTTATTTTTACATATAATTAGTAAATCTTTAACAGTTTTTTTACTTAGACAATCATGATGTGGGGGTACATGTGTTTTAATTTTATGTACTTGATCAGATTTCTTTAGTTTTGAATACCCTTTTATATTTTTATTTTTACATATTACACGTAAATCTTTAACAGTTTTTTTACTTAGACAATCATGATTATTACTTTGATCATAATCAATACCACAGAAATCACATTTTGCATATTGAATAATATTTGTAGAGGTGTTTATCTGAGATGTACTCGGCTCATTCATCTCCATTTATTACAAAATAAATTTGTTAATACTTTTCAATCTTTAAATTTTAGTTACTAATTAGAGAATGTATTTTTGTATTATATTACTCACTCCTGATTCTGCTTTTTTAATAAGAGAAAGAGATGTGATATCACAGTCTATTATAAAAGAAGATGACGATAAAGATAAAATTAAGAAAATTTTAACCCAAATTAAGCATGTCTTTAAGTGCGGACTCCTTTTCTTTTAAGTACAATTTACCATAGTGTTTATTACTTTCTTTATGAAGTTTTAAATGTTGTTTTTTTACTGTTTCACCACAAGTACACACTTCGGTGTTTTCATTATAATATTTACGCATATAATTATTTATTTTGTCTTTATTTTTCTTGCGATAATCTTGCATGTAACTATTGACATTATTTTCAGTAGTCATTTATAAGAGAAAAATTTTGTTAATATTTTTCATAAGAAAACATATATTTAATCAAAAATTCATTCCACAACTTATCCTTTTTATTGTTAATTTTCTGTGGCTTGTGATTTGAGTCTAATTCAGCTAACGCTATGAATTTGTTTATGAAATATTTATGTGATACATTATTTCTATAACCACTTGCATATAAAAAGCTAAGCAAATATGGATATTTTTGAATTATTTCATCTTTAGTAGTAGCATTAAGAGATGTATAAAAATTAGGTTTAATTACAATTCGATAATTATGAACTAATTTCTCAACATATTTCATTTTATCTACGTGCTTAATAAATAATTTCTTATTTTGTTTATTAATTACATGAACATTACAATTAAAGCATTGTGGTACATGAGCTGAATTATCGAATGAATATTCTAGACACTGTCTACATTTTTCATAGACTTGTTCATCAATATCTATAACCCGAGCATCTGGAATACTAAAAATGTCATTTATTTAATTTATTTTTTAACACTGGAGTAATAATAATTGAACATTTATTAATACGTTGTTGAAATCTTTCACGATCTACAGCATATAGATGCCAAATACCTTTACGACTTGCTCTATAAGCATAATTCCAAGTAAACATATAATGTATTTTAACATTATCACTAAATCTAACACTTAAAAACCTCTTAGCGCTCCTAGAAAAAATTCTGGAGTTATTGTATTTTTTGTTTCATCTTCTTCGGTAACTGATTCCTCAACATACTCTTCAGTAACTGATTCCTCAACTACTGGTGTCTCGGTAACTGATTCCTCAACAGACTCTTCAGTAACTGATTCCTCAACTACTGGTGTCTCAGTAACAGATTCCTCAACCGATTCTTCATTATTAGCAACTGCGACTGATTCTACGTCTGATTCACTTTCAAAATTCGTATACAAATACTTTTCTATTGCTTTTACTCGAACATTTGTATCTTTAACAGTGTTACTAATATCTTCAATCTGTGTTGTCAATGGATTTGCATTATCATTGGTAATAATTTCGTTTGTCATATCTAGTTGATTTATTAAGTTTCTACAAACGTTTAAATCGTCGTTATTAAGCTCTCCACCTTTAGTATCAATTAGTTCATAAACAAACTGTTTTAAGCTATTACGATATTCGGTTAGATTTGTTTCATTTGTTCTGTCTAATAGAATTATAAAATCAGTAATTTGTGTCTTAATATCTTTAAAATTGTTATTAGACCAATCAGTTTCATTTTCAATTAGTTTAACTATACGTCTTAAGATAAACGCACATTCTGACAGTTTCTCCTTATTCACCATTTATTAGAGAAAAATTAATTTGATTTGAAAACAATATCCCAATGAATTTTATTATGAAAGTCTTCCAAAAATTGTTGACTATACCGTTTCCAATAATATGATAATACAGTCCAATCTAATTTGTCCTGAAACTCTCTAATAAACTCTTCATCTAAGTTTGGTTGATACGATATTTCAATAAAGTCAAGTTTATCCTTAAACACTCTAATAAAATTTAAACTTAAATTCTTTCTGGTTGAAATTATGTGCCATGGAAGTTTTTCAGCATATTTAGTCATAAAGTATTCACTTAAATTATTTCTTTTAGCAACAACATTAAAGTCAATATACTCAATCATATCTTCTAAAAAGTCATCACTTAAATTTTCATGACTTGATATTTCGGGCCAATCTACTTTATGTAAATACCTCATACAGATATCTTCACTCAAATCTTTTCGCTTTGATAATATAGTAAAATTCACATACTCTTCGTATTTTACAATATGATTCTCATCAAAATCATAACGACCTGATATTTCATCCCACTTAACTTTACTATGATCAATTTCCATTGGAAAACCATAATCATTCACAAACTCAACAAAGTAAATATGTGAAAGACCTGTTAGAAAACTATCAATCAATCGAAGTTGCAAGTACTGACTCATCATTTATTAGATAGAAATTATACGTTTATAATTTTTGTTATCTCAAACAATAGTTCGTTTTGAGAAAGATGTGTTTTAAAATGATTTCCATAATATATCATAACAATAGTTTCTTTAATTTTGTTGTATAAATTAATACTGTTTGGATTATACTCAAGTCTAAGTATAACTTCCATGTCTGGGTAGACAGTTCTTAGCATCTTGATGCGATTATTAGCTGTATGCTTTTGAACTCTAAGCACATAATAAGGATACTCCCACATGTGATTTTTTTCAATAAGTATAAACTGATGATGTTTGTTTGTATTGTTTGGTTTAGAAACTACATCACGCTGTATTTCTTCAACCTTTTCTGCTAAAGATTCTACTTTACTTTTCAGATTGTTTACTATAGCCTTGTACTTGGACTCTATCTTGTATTCTCCATATTTTCTTAATGATGGCAATACTTCTTCTACAACCCAGTCTTGAAACTTTTGAGCAATGGGCATATTTGATTTCAAAATCACCGAGTATATACCTGGTTCACTTATATAAACAGTATTTTGTTGATTATTTAAAGGGGTGAACGAATCGTTCACCCCTATACTAGCATAAGTTTTACAATGCTTTTCTCGTACATGGTCACGTATTGCTTTCTGTGGGTTTGTATATCCCAATATCTCAGCAACATCTTTTGCTTTGAACCATATATTGTTATCTTTATCTGCTAGATAATTGATTTTATTATTGTTGAATATTAAATTGTTGTTTATAAGGTCTACAACTGATTTCATTTATTACAAATAAAATTTGTTAATATTTTATACTATTAAAATGATTCATAGTTTTTATATACATTTTACCATCTGGTTTATATAAATACTCTTTTATTAATCTTTGCAATGATATTATTTTATTGTATTTACTTAATAATCTGTTATATTCATCACTAGGTATCTTGTCTTTAAATTCAGTTAAAAATTCTATTGAGAAAATATAGTTTTTGTAAGGTATAATTTCCCAATCAACTTTATCTTGAAACTCTCTAAAAAAATCTTCTGATAATGTTTGAAATCCTGATATGTAATACCAATCAACTTTATCTTGGAACTTGACAATAAACTCCTCGCTTAACTTTTCATATTTTGATATACATTTCCAATAAACTTTATCTTGAAACTCTCTTATAAAAGGTTCTGATAATGTTTGAGATCCTGATATTGCTTTCCAGTTAACTTTATCTTAAAACTCTCTAATAAAATCTTCTGATAATGTTTGAAATCCTGATATTCGCACCCAGTTAACTTTATCTTGAAACTCTCTAATAAAAGGTTCTGATAATGTTTGATATGTTGATATTCGCACCCAGTTAACTTTATCTTGAAACTCTCTAATAAAAGGTTCTGATAATGTTTGAGATCCTGATATTGCATTCCAGTTAAATTTATCTTGGAACTCTCTTATAAAAGGTTCTGATAATTTTTGACGTGATATGAAATACCAATCAACTTTATCTTGAAACTCTCTTATAAAAGGTTCTGATAATTTTTGACAACATGATATTGCTTTCCAGTTAACTTTATCTTGAAACTCTCTTATAAAATCTTCTGATAATTTTTGATAATATGATATTGCTTTCCAGTTAACTTTATCTTGAAACTCTCTAATAAAATCTTCTGATATTGTTTGAAATCCTGATATTGCTTTCCAGTTAACTTTATCTTGAAACTCTCTTATAAAAGGTTCTGATAATGTTTGAGATCCTGATATTGCATAAGGTTCTGATAATTTTTGAAATCCTGATATTGCTTTCCAGTTAACTTTATCTTGAAACTCTCTAATAAAAGGTTCTGATAATTTTTGAGATCTTGATATATTATGCCAGTTAACTTTATCTTGAAACTCCCTAATAAAATCTTCTGATAATGTTTGAGTTCTTGATATATTACGCCAGTTAACTTTATCTTGAAACTCCCTAATAAAATCTTCTGATAATGTTTGAGTTCTTGATATATTACGCCAGTTAACTTTTTTATGGTTTTTATTTAAAACCATGACTTTAGCAAAGTTAATATGATGCATATTATACAAGTAATCATCTATACAGCGTAATGTCCAGTAATCCATTTATTACGAAATAATTTTGTTAATAGTTTTATGTAGATAAGATTGTGATGACGTTTTGCTCAGCCGCGCGGCGGAGCAAGATTCTCATGATCTGACTTGTCTGCGATAGACTCCAGTCTGTGACTATACAATATTCTTTGCATCAACCCAAGAATTATGAGTATTATCAAACCCTAACCATTTTACATATGCTTTATTACCTTTACGTTTAATTACTTTCTCAACCAAATATACGTCATCTCTAGCAAAATTTAATTCTTGTTCATAGAAACAACCTTTTAACTCTTGCTCTTTATAATCTTTCAAATGATAAGTTATTGGATTCGAATATATTATTTTACACACAGTGAATATCTCATTTGACCAATTAGGCGTATAACCTTTCTCAAAAACTGTTTTATATTTAGATACTCTAACTTTATCGCCAATTTTGTACTTAAGTTTATAATTAGGAATTTCTTCTTGAAACAGAGGTTTTAATTTTTCTTCATTCTTTTTCTTTGATGCTTCAATGGGTGTCATTTTTATCGTACTATGTTTTGTATGATTGTAAGTATTTACTAGCACAGGTAACATGTCAAGCCACTTGTAATTACCATTAATTGTAAATTGTTTCCACATTTTTTCTTTCAAAGTTCTATTAACACGTTCTACTACACTTGCTTTTCTTTCTGAATATGTTGAATAATGGTTAATATTATTTTCTTTCATTAACGCTTGAAAATCTTTATTGTAAAACTCTAAGCCTTGATCAGTTTGAAGATTTTTCGGTACTCGTTTCACTAGTCGCAGACTTAAGTCTGCTTCATCTGACGCTAAAATTGATTTAAATGCGCTTGTTATACTGTTACCAGTTTTATTCTCAACAGGTTTTGCCCACAAATATTTAGAAAACACATCAATTACAACTAATAAATATTTATAACCTTTATTCACTCTTGAATATGGAATCATCTCAACTAAATCAGCTTGCCACAAATCATCAATACCATATGTTATTACTTTACGTGTTGGAAAATTTCGTCTTAGTGGTTTATGTAACTCGCTTGCAATTTGTTCTCTAGCGTTATTACTTAAATTTTTTTTATAAACTTTGATTTCTTTGAACCACATTGGGAACACTTTGCCTGTAACATAGGTCGACCATTTTTAGTTACTGTTTTAGTAACGCTAGTTGAATTTGTTTGAGACTTACATTTAAGACAATATATTAAGAGCATTGTGTACACTTTATGTTAGGGCTGCTGCCATCGGTGAGGAATAAGAGGGGTAAAGCAATAGACGGAGTCTATCACTGTAACGTCATAAATTGCACAGCTAAATACTAATCATGGTCCCATGCTTCTGTCTGCTACTACCTGCCCTATTCTGCTGAACATGATACGTACGAAAGCGTAGAAGGATCTCCGTTGTATTTTATTTTATAATTCAGACTTTGGAATTCTGAATTCAGACTTTGAAACTCTGAATTAAATAGTTCAGACTTAATAACTCCGAATTTCATAATTCAGACTTCAAAACTCTAAATTCAGACTTTAAAACTCTGAATTCAGACTTTGAAACTCTAAATTCAGACTTTGAAACTCTGAATTTATACTTCAAAACTCTAAATTCAAACTTTGAAACTCTAAATTCAGACTTTGAAACTCTGAATTCAGACTTTTAAACTCTGAATTCAGACTTTTAAATAATGAATTCAGTCTTTAAACTCTGAATTCACTCTTTTAAACACTGAATTCAGACTTTTAAACTCTGAATTCAACTTTTAAACTCTGAATTCAGACTTTTCATTAGTAAATATTACAGCAAACCTAATATTTAGTAGTACCTATTAAACATACATTAAATGTCAGAATTTCGAGTATCAAAGTCTGAATTCAGAGTTTAAAAGTCTGAATTCAGATTTAAAAAATCTGATTTCCGAGTTTAGAAGCCTGATGTCAGAGTTTCAAAGTCTGAATTCAGAGTTTCAAAGTCTGAATTCTACGCTTTCATAGATACGTACTATATACAACAAATTAAGAATTTTAAAATTTAAATTGGGAAAATGAAATAATTTTATTTTTATTAAGAGTCAAAACACTATAATACATGTAGGTAACAAGCAGAAAAACACATAAATTATAAATATTATTAATGTTTATTTGAAAATATGTAACAAGTTCGTTGATATTACAATAGTTGTTTATATACCGTGTGTCCCAGAGAAGTGTTGCCATAGGCATATAACATAGGAAACAGTTTTTAGTAAATAAAAACTGTCCAACTAACAACTACGTCACCATATTGTACAGGACAATACTACATCTTAGTCGAAATGACATTTTGTCAATTTGTGGTCATGGGGTTAGAATAAATGGCCTAGAGTCTAGAGAATCGTAGGTCTTCGGTTCAATTCAAAGTGTTGAAATTTCTTTTAATATTTTTTTTTCATAATTGTGCATTTAATAAATACATTTCTTAATAATATTTCTTCATTTAACCTGTTAAGAAGTTATTTCTTTAGTTTTTTCTTTATTTCTTGATTCATTTTAATTATTTCTCATTAAATATTTTTTACTAAACATATTCATAATTTTATAGTAACATTAAAAATCAGAAAATATAAAAAATATATTTCTATAATCGAAAACGACTTGAGTACTTTCGATTCCGTAGGTAATTGTCCTAACCTCATAACAATGAATTGACAGTTGTCATTTTGCATAACAAAAGAATCACGTCAAAAAATTAATACTTTTTAGTTAATTTCGTTGAATTGTGGTATTAATAAGATATCATGTATTGTCCTGGGCAATATGGTGGCTTAGTTATTAGCCGGACAGTTTTAATTTATTAAATGCTAAATGCCTATATATGACAACACCTTTTTGGGACACAAGGTATATATTATACAATGGAAAGTAACAGAAAACTGGAATAACTTTTTATATAATTTTGATTAAATAAATAGTTTGTTCTTGAATTTACAGCTTCTTCAAGTTTATTAAATATATATCTACAAAGCACAAAGGATTCTACTTAGTAGGAGCTAAGAGTAACGAGGACAATTTCTGCGAGAGGTTTCATAAATATTTTTAATTTTCGTAAAATTATGTTTTTGCACACTAGGTTGATTTTACTGATTGCTACGTCTAACAAACCGGTAAGTAATTTACATACCGTTCACTGAACGGTCAGTACATTAGTAAAAATGCACAGAAAGGATTTTGTAAATTCATATAGTGTGCTATTAAAATTAAAAGTTACTAATACTACAATTATTGATAAATAATGGTACCCTACAAATGATTTTCGTAGTTATTTCTTACACAAAAGCACAACCACTAATGACAGGAATTTAACATATTGCAAAATGAAACGAGTGTTTGAAAAATTCAATTTGAACGGACTTTAGTTTTCCATTAACGAATTTTACTACACCTCCCTTTGGATATTTTTTTTTACTGATATTGAAGGAAATTAAATTTTGATCTTGCAAAAAATTGTATAAATATTACAATCGGTAAGGAATGCCGATCCTCCTCCAATATATAATACACTATTATTATCTTCCTATCTCGCAAGAAATAAATTTAAAACATTATAAAATATTTTAATTTTAGAAAATTAAAGTAGCGAAATAAAATTTATATCTTTGATAATAAAATTATTATTTTAGTAAAATTCAATTTGAACATTGAATTTTTGACAAAATAATTTTATTTGAATAAATTTGGGTAGTCTTCGTCTTTTTTTAAAAAAATAAAAATCACAATTTCTTGCACAAGTTTTTGATGGCTACTTTTTTCTTTTAATGGCGTCTAAAATATAATGTGGAACGCGCAGAGGCATATTTCTTATATATCTAGGATCAACCAATTCAGGATGCAAACAATTCAATTTTTTTTTCTTCTAATTTCGGTTGCATATTTTTCCAAATAAATTTTATCTTCTACTATACAATATTCTTGTAAGTTTTTACATACTTAAATATATTATTAATGCTATATGAGACTTTTATACGTATTAATACATAAAAAATGAAATGAAAAACAATAAGAAGTTAAAATATCAGTACCTATAGAAATATTAGAGATTATAGTACCCTCCACAGTTCTGGGAAGGTCTGTGCTTGTAGTATGAATGAAAATCACAATATTCTCTTGGTCAACTACAAAAGAGCGAGATAGCGTCATATTTCTATTATACTCCGGTAGAGGCAGTAGTGTATGAGCGAAAATTTACACCGTTTAGTCTGCTCGTTCTTGTTGAAATTTGTTGTAATAATTAAAACAATATGTATTTTTATTAAACCTATGGTGTTATTTAAAGATAATTCTAGAGCTCTGTAATTCTAATTTCTTAAAAAAGGATTTGTAGAAGCAAGAAATTGTACTTCAAAACATGTCAATTTTTAGAGTTTGTAATTGCTTGTAATATTGAAATAATATAAAAAATGCAAAATCTGGCATTACAGGGAACTAGATTTATATTTTATCTTTCATTTAAAACTTATTTCACTTTTATATCTTTAATAGTTTTCAAGTTATTAGACTAGAGCGAAGTCAAGTTTTAGTACAGTACGGTAGCTATACACAATGCTCTTAATTCAGCCATTTATTACTTAAGAAAATCAAAACTATAACTTATAATCAACTCAATATGTATTGGTACAATGGCTACATTATCTTTCTTCATAAATTTTAAAGTTTCACCTTTATTAAACGGCATCCTACTTGTTACTTTATCATATTTTTGTTTACCAATATAAAATTGTTTGAAACCAATAGACGGATAACAATTAATTGCTTCAATCCAACCATTAAATGGAAAAATATATTCTGTTACTTGTGATGGCTTTGTAAAGGCTAAAATATAAAAACCATCATTAGTACACGCGTTGTAATATAAATCTTTAAACATACAAAACTTTAAATTTTTAAATGTTTCATTAGTTGTTTCCAATTTTTTATTAAGTGTATTATACTTTAAATTTATAAATCTCTCAGTGCTATCTGAAAATTCCTTTATTTTTAAATTATTCTCATTAAATTTTGTTGTTATTAAAGCATTTATTTTACTTGTTTCTGAATGATATTTGTTATCCACTTGCTGAATTTTATTCTCATATTCACCAATAATTCTTGACACAAAACCTTTTGTACAAGCATCTGTGTCTTCTTCAGGATCTTGTGTGTTGCATAATCTCTTGTTTTGAATATCATAATTACCATCACTTGTTAATTTGAAACCAATTCCTGACTCGCCTTTTACACCTCTTGAAAATATTTGATTATTAGAGTAATCATCACTCTCACCAAACTTGTTTAATACCATTTATTACACTAAAATGTTCCCGCTTCTTTTTTGTTTTTTCTTCTTCTAGTTCTTCTTCTATATTCATGATTTCATTTCCAAAATTGTCATTACCAGCGGTTTGTTCAGCTTTAAGGAAATTTAAACGTTTTTCTAGTTCGCTAATAGTGTTCCAATAAACATATTCTTTTTCCTTGTTGTTATATTTTTTAAATCCTTTTCCTGTTTTCGGTGTTGAAGTTAGGTCTTCCAATGAGTAATACTGCGATACAGGTGTTGTCGGCGTAGTTGGTATATCTGAAATATCGGATAAATCTTCTGTTTGAGGAAATTCTGGTGACTTTGCTCTAGCTTCGTCATACAATTGTTGTCTTTGTTTTTTACGTGGAGATTGTTTTTTGCTTGGAGATTGATCCTTATATTTCTCCCAAATAGGTTTAATAATTTTGTTATATTTGTTGCTTCTACTTGATCTTGGTTTTGATGGTTGATGAGCTCTTTTTATACAATCAGAATATATTAAAATTTTCTTGTAATTTTCTAGATCCTCTGGTGTGTAATGTTTAGGTTCTTTTTCAGTTAATAAACTCCATATACCATGTGTAGATGGAACTTTAAATTCAACTATTTTCTCATCTTTACCAACCTTGTGGATATTAATATTATCATGATCATACGTTACTAGCACGTTTTTACTACCAATTTTACCGCTACTTCTATTAATACCAAAAGTTTCATCTATGTTTGATTTGTCTGTTTTTGAAAGATACTTATCTCCTAATGTTTCATCACCTAACGCTCTATCTCTTGATGTTCCCGGTTGAATTTCATCAATACTCAGATGTGGCCTTTGTATAGTTTTCTGTTGAAAATTATCTTGTATTTGTTTCAATATTTTAGTTTGTTCTTTACCACTTTCTGTTTGATTTAGTATGGCATTTTGTAATGGTACTAGAGCGTTTGTAATAGGTTCGTATTGTTTTAGTAATTTTTCGTGTTTAATAGAATGGCCTTCAGTTCGTTTAATGTAAGCTGCTTTAGCTTTGTTGAATGATTCTCTATACTCCTTTACTTTTTTCTCATCCATTTATTACATTAAAATTACCGTTCATGTTATATGTTGATGTTTTATGTTTCTCATGTTTCATGTTTCATGTTGATGTTTTATGTTCATGTTCCATGTTGATGTTTCATGTTCTATGTTTCATGTTTCATGTTTCATATTTCATGTTTCATGTTTATACTAAAAGCACCGCATTGAAGTTTCGACTGTATTTACCGTTGCTTACATCTTTTTCTAAATTTATTACAAGAAAATCATACTTCATTTTCCAACAAAAAGTACATAACTGTCTAAACGTTTCAAAAGACATATCTGTTCCAACATGATCATCATAGATATGTTTCAAATTAGTATTGTCGTTATGTTTAAAAACAATAAGCAAATTTAAATTATCACGTATCATTTGTTTAGGTATACGACTATATGTTTGACAAAGGTAAAAGCAACTTATTCTTTTATGTCTACCTCTATGGAAATATTCCTCTATTACTTTCTGTTTGTCGCTAGCAACGTCGTCAAATATAATTACTGATAATGGTGGGATTTCTTCAACTCGTAATACATCATCTGAATTATTATATGTGAAGAAACCAATTTTATACTGTTTCTTAATATGTTTATTTATTTCACTTACATAATTTTCAAGATACTTGTATAGTGGTTGATTTAAAGATTTTGAGTAAATGTAGATATTACTATAGATTAAACTGTTTTTATTATCAGTCAATATTCGAATTAAAATATTTGTTTTACCACAATTTGATGAACCTACTATTCCAGCTCTAATTATATTAGGATAATATTTATAATACTGTATATTTTCTTGTTCTATAACACATTTTTGCAACCCGTTACCAAGTTTTTTTATTTTAAAATTGTTGCAGACCATTTATTTATAAAAATTATTCTTTCCTTACCATGTTATCACCAGGACTATATGCTACAAATGAGTCATTCGCAATAAGACAGTGAATCATCGTGTTTGTTGGTGCTTGTTTTTCAAATGTGAATTTAATTGTAAGATTTGTAGGTCCTTCTTTAATAATTCCACTCTTATACGTTAAATCAAACACAAACAAGGGATACTTTTTAATAAAATCTTGTTTCTTAATAATGTTATTCAGTAGATCTGCATCTTTATTGGGGTAGTACGTTTTCTTAAGATCGCAATACATTGAATACAATCTGCTATACATGTTTAATTTTATATTCAAATCCATATCTTCTACAGGATAATATTCAACTTCACTAAACAATAATCTTATGTTTTCTACATCACAAAAATCAAATTCTGAATTATTTTTCGTAAAGTCAAATTGTCTATTGGTTTGTAAAGCAACAATAACATATTGAGGTCTTTTAGATAAAGTGGTAATGGACCAAGAATAATTTTTGGATTGTGCCAAGAATGTTGGGTGATTTGTATAGGACCAGTCCAAGTATGGTATTGTTAAATATTTATTTGATTCAATTAATTTATTGATTTTGATTTTCTCATCTATGATTGGTGTAATATGAGGCATTTCCCAAATTATATCGGTTAAATGAATTTTCAAATCTTTATCTTTTACTTTATTTCTCGATGCCTCTGTGGTAACAATTAAACAATTTGCGTCACTGGTATTTCTTAAAAACTCTATTGATTGTGATACTCTCAACACAGGTTTATTATAATTTTCAAATAGTGAAAATATTTGTTTAACTGGTACACTTATTGAAAAATAGCCATCATCAGTAATTAAATTGGAACCATCCCAACCTTCAAGAATATAATTATTTAGTGCGACACATAATCCTTTCAATAAAATATTATAGCCTGGACTGTTTACTTCTTGTACTACTTTATTATTAATTTTGTACACTATATCACTAAACATGTGCATATAACCATTTTTCACAAATTTTATATTTTTGTAATCATCTTTTAAGTCAACACCTGTACAAATAATTTGACCATTCAAAATAATATTACTGTTAGCTGTATCAAACTGAGCATCTTGACTATTAATATTAATAGTTGTACGTCTATTTGTATCATTTATATAATCTTTCAGTTGTGGGTAATATTTATGATAGTCATATTTTTCTATTATTTGTTTCTCACTTTTCGGAGCACCAGTGAACACTAGTGACGTACTCATTTAATTAGTAAAAAATAGTGCTTATTTAATTTTTCGAATCTCAAATTGTACTTCTACATATTCGCCTCTAAAATCAATGTATTCACCATGCTGATCTTTTAATTCTAATTTAATGTAATCTATAAAATTTCTACCTTTTAACAGGTAACGATCCAAATTTTTAGGTATAAATACAATATCATAACGTGGATTAACTGTAATATAAAAATCACTAATAATGTCAGATTGTTTTGAGTTTACGTATTGACCTATAGCTAGGGGACAGTGAATGTTAATAGATTTAATTTTGAAAATATCAATTTCGTTATCTGAAATATATTTCTTGTTTGCTTCAGTTGTTTGTTTGTTAAATCCTAATAAATTTAATATAGAAGTATCATCTATAAAAATTGAATACGGTGATTCTATTTCACATTTAAAGGTATTAGTATTGGGTGTTAAAACGAAACCATCGCCAATTTTTTCTTCAAAAATATCTTTTATATGATAAACAGAATACGTACCATCTTCAATAATAAATGTTACAAATTTACTGTTTTTAATAATTGTAAGTGTGTTATTTTTTAACTTTGTCGAAACATTGGGTATTTTAAAATTTGATTTAAATTTTCTAATACATATTTCATATTCACCATCACTGATATCTAGCGGTGGATAAAATTTTGCTTCTAACACAGATGAATCTAAGTTTGCAGAATTATTCAGTTTAAATATTCCGCTCTCCATTTATTTATCTAAAAATCTTAAGCATAATTTACCACATATTGTTTGATCATATTTCTGGTAACTGTCATAATTATAATATATATTTGCTTTACCTGAACTATTAAAGTATTTTATTAATTTCTTTTCTGGGTTAACGTTGCCGAACGAATCAAAATAATATATATTATTATTTATCTTCTTATAAGCAATCCAATGAGTACCAGGTCCTGAGTTTGAGTCTAGATTTACAATACCAGTTTCGTTTTTATTTATTTTCTTAGGTAATGTGTCATCCATAAATACACCTCTAAAATATGGAATTTTTAACTGTTTAGCGTAATTTATTAGTTCAATATCGGATAATGCTTTATTTGAAATTTTTATTTTTTTTTAGACTTGTTCCATTCAACATCACCTATTGAAAACATTCCTTTACCAGTTTTCTTAACACCTGAACCTTTTTTTCCTTCAATTGCTTTATTGTGACGTTTAGCCTCTTCAAGCATTTTATTTTGATATTGTTTTTTATGTACTGCTTGAGTTATACCTGCTGCTCCACCAGCAGCGGCTCCTAATGCTGCTATAATTGGCAATAAAGGTATAATGCCACCTCTTTTAATTTGACTTTGTGATAATTTTAAAGTTACTCCTTTACCGTCTTTTTTTGCTTTTTCAATTTTATTAATTTGAGCTTGCGTGAGTGATAGTTTAACAGAACCTTTCAAATCTTCATTCTTTAAACGAACTGAAACAGTGTCTGTTGCGTTGGCAATTTTCTTTTGTTGATTTTCAGACAAACTCACACCATATTGTATATATGACATTTTAACTGATTTATTACTAGAAAAATTATTATTTAAACCCATACCCATTTTACGTTTAGCTTTCATAATATTTGTAACTGACCATGCCGCGGTTTTTTCACCCAGGGAAGAATCTTTACTGTTAACTCTGTCCCAAGCCTTGTACTAATATTTGATCTGCTTTATTTCTATTGGGTACATCTTTATACTGAGAATATGCAATATCGTGTTCCCTGCATGCTTCATCTAAAGGATTTACACCTTTATCTCCTCGAGCTAATCGTTTCTTTAATTTAGTTCCCGGCCCACAATAATTGTAACCCGGTACATGCGCTTCAAATGGCAAATTATTTATTAAATTATTCACAATACCTGATCCTTTCTTTCTCATTTATAAATGGAAGAATATTTGGAGAAAAGAAAATACGTTTACCGTAAAAGTTATAAATTTTATAGCAATTTTAATATTGCACTTCATATTGGTGAGGTAATTTTTGCGGGAAGTAGTTTATCTGCTCTTGCGTTTGTGCCTTTAGTTGCTTTTTCTCTTGGTAGTCCGGTTTTAATGGGTCTTAATGAAGTATTAAACATTAAAGAAAAAATGATTGAGTTTAAAAAGTGTTATAAATTTTATAGAGATATGTTGTTATTGTTAAAATCTGGTAAAATTAGTGAAGTTGAAATATACGACAAGGAACATGACTTTTTAGACAGCATTAATTATTTTGCTGTTGAAAAATATTTAAAAGAGAAAAAATTAAATGGTTATGCAACTTAAGTAATCCAACCACTACATCTTGCGGAATCCAACTTGTTAAGACTTTATATTTAACAAACAATAATTACTAATAGAATTTTTATAAATTCTGTTAAACAAATAAATTGTTCTAGAAGATTCTTCTCATAAATGTGTTATTACATAATTACCTACCAATAAATTTCTACAGAATCGGTGTTTAAGCACGTATTTTAAAACCGGTGCCAAGAAAAACTGACACCGTATTTCTAATAAGTCAATCAGCTCTGCGAAATCGGTGCCGCGGCACGTATTTTAAAACCGGTGCCATGAAAATATGACACCGTATACGGTGTTATTATAATACGCATGTGCAAATGGAATATTCCAGAATTTTTCCTTATGCATATATATAGGTGCTAGCAAAAATGTACTTTCACAGTGATTTATGGAGCCAATGCAAGTAGACAGTGTAATAAATAACGCAAGTGTTAATACGCGTATTCAAAATAATAATAATTTAAATAATGCAATTAAAAATAAAAACTTAAATGATACAAGTAAAAATAAAAACTTAAATAATGCAATTAAAAATAAAATTTCAAATTTCTTCAGTGATGTTGCTAAATCTAACAGTAATATGATCGATAAAACAATAAAACAATCAAAAATAAAAAAAATGAAAAAAAATAAAAAGGAAAGTGCAAGAAAACTTAAATTAAGAATACGTGAATTAGCTTCTAAGCTACATATAGTGGAAGAAGAGTATGAAAATTTGGACAAGGAAGATAAGCAAATAACTGAAGAAATTCGTGAACACAACAACCTGTATGGCAGTAATGATTCTAACGATTGTGAATTATAATGTAAGTATAATTATATAGTTAATAAAGTAGTAACTAATTTTATTTTTACTTACAGACCAGCACCAAAGAAGATGTCTTCAACGCACTTATCAAATATGGAATTCAATATCTTTTAACATTTTTGTAATTTTTAAATAAATTGTATATCATGTATTTGTTTATTGTTTCTTTCTATTTTACCTTTATAAACTAAACTGGGTGGATTTTTATTCATTTCTTTAATTTGTGGAATAAATTTATTAAATCTCGCTGGTAAAGATACTTTGCAGTTTTCCAAATTTGCTATAACTTGTTGGCCGTAATTACCTGTGTTAGTTTCAAACGATATAACTTTATAAGGAATATCTAATTCTAATTCAGATAATTTTTTAAATTGAGAAGATGCACTGTTCAACATACCTGCATAGTTAGTTTTGTTCTCCATTTAGTACAATAAATTTTTAATAATAAATATCTATTCTTCATTCCCATTTCACCGCTCCAATTCGATCAATCCATCGTTGCCCACAGAATTCTTGATTCTTGACACTATAGTTTTTAATCATTATTATTTTGTAATATAATAATTTATACTCACTCATAGATAATCTAGTTACTTATTACAAAAGATGAATCCATATATTATAATTCCATTCGTACTGTTTGAAAAGTTTGTTGAATTTTTGTTAATATGGGTATGGGTAAACCAAAGCCGCCCACCGGTTCTCTGTCCGGCAAAAACGGTGCGTCAGGGGCCACGTCAAAAGCTACCGGGGAGAAAACCTCGTCACCAAACAAGACTCCCCAACCGGGGACAAGTGGGCAGAAAGAGTCTACTGTCGTTGTAGACAACACTGCTGCCAAAGTTCAGGCTGCCATTGAGGCAATGAATGCCAAAATAGATACGAGCCAAGAGAAGGGGCCTTCACCTCGGTTCTTGGTCGTAAAAAATGCAGATGGGAATTTTGATAAAGTCAGTCCATTTTTATTAAACAAGTTGTTATATGGTGTCGTGGGCGAGTTAAAGGCAGTGAGGAAAATAAAAGATGGTTTGCTCCTCGAAACAACATCTGCTGCTCAGTCAGCACGATTGCGAACTATAAAAAAACTCGGCGATTTTAATGTTGATATCACTCCTCATAGGAGTATGAATTATTCCAAGGGAGTGATATACTGTAAAGATCTCTTAAACTGTGAGGTAGAGGACATCAAAGAGGAGTTGACGGATCAAGGGGTCATAGAAGTACGGAGAATTAAATCCAGGATTAACGGAGAACTAAGAGATAGTCCAAATCACATTCTCACTTTTAATAAAAGCAGTCCTCCTGAGAAAATAAAAGTGGCCTTTTATACACTTAAAGTCCGTCTATATATTCCAGCACCAATGAGATGCTTTAGGTGCCAAAGGTTTGGACACACTTCGATGAGGTGTAGCAGTGCACAAGTATGTGTGTGCGGTAAACCCCTGCACGAGGGTACACCATGCGCCGAACCCATCGAATGTGTAAACTGCAAGGGAAGTCACTCGGCCAGTTCTAAAAACTGCCCAATATATAAGCAGGAGGCTGCTATTCAAGAAATAAAGACACGTGAAAATATCTCCTATCCTGAGGCAAGGTCAAAGGTCGTAGTTCGTACGCCAACCGTTGGAGTTTCTTATTCCAAGGCGGCGGCTACACCAGCACCCCCTCTTAAGGTTGATTCTTCCTCTCTCCTTAAGGAACTGATTCCTCAGCTCATCTCTGCGATGAAGAACGTCTTCGTGACTAAGAGCAGCATTGCTACCACGTCAGTGCAACCACCGGGTATTAATAGCTTAATAGAACCTATTGTGACTGCTCTACAGTCACATTTTGTCACAAAAGAAAACTTTCCTCTACCTCAAAGACCAACGCGATATCGTCGAGCCAGTATGACACCCTCTGAGCTGTCAACTGGCAAAAAAAAACTTTCTGACGACGAGGTAGACTTTTCCGATGGGGAAATGTCTACCTATTCCATTTCGTCGCAATCTTCAAAGAAGTCGAGGAAAGGCTGGCCCAAAGGCAAGCCTAGAGGACCAAGAAGTGTTCATGGTTCTTCTACGTTAACATTAACTTAATGGATCATATAATCCAATGGAATATTAGGGGATGTGTATATCATTACTGCGAATTGAAGATGCTGCTATCGGAGTACAACCCAATATGCACGTGTCTTCAAGAAACGCATTTTAAACCTGGTCAGGCTTATTCGCTCAAGAAGTACAATATAGTTAGAAATGATGCAGACCCTTTAATCCGGGTCAATGGTGGTGTTGCGATCTTTGTGAGACAAGATGTAGGTTACAAGCAGATTCTTCTAGACACTGATCTACAAGCCGTTGCAGTTAGAATGTCAGCCCCCTTTAACGTTACAATCTGTAACATCTACCTTCCTGCATTCACCTGGGACTTGGCTGACATTCGCAACATTATTAGGCAACTACCGACACCCTTTGTGCTACTGGGCGACTTCAACGCCCATAACCCATTATGGGGATCGAAACACGTAGACCCAAGGGGAAAAATACTAGGGAACCTGCTTGACGATCCCGCACTTGTTCTCTTAAACACTGGCTCGCCCACCTACTTCAACGCCCGCTCAAGGGACTTCTCATGCATTGATCTAACTATATTGTCTTCTAGTCTAGCAACTCGCTACTCTTGGAGAGCTCTGGACGACCTACACGGGAGTGATCATTTTCCGTTGGTCATTACAACGGACACTCCCACGTGCGAACAGGTATACCCTCCAAGATGGCTTACTCATAAAGCCGACTGGCCACGGTTCACCACATCCCTTAATACTCCTACACTGGCAATTGATCCAAATGTTAACGTAGAAGAACTTACATCTTCTATTTTATCTGCAGCCTCTGCTGCAATACCTCTGAGCAGATCTTCCGCTCGAAAGAGGTCTGTTCCTTGGTGGAACGACGAGATAAAAGAGTTGGTCCGTAGGAAGAAAATGGCTTTCAACCGTTTTAAGAGGTATCCCTCTTAGGAAAACCTCATTTCCTTTAAAAGAGCCCGAGCTCTAGCTCGGAAAAGTATACTCGAAAGCAAACGCTCGACATGGCACAGGTATGTATCGGACATTTCGTCCAATACTAGCACTCAGGAGTGCTGGTCAAGGGTAAAACGTGTTGCAGGGCATGGAAGCTCTACCGGTGTAACTTGTTTACGAATGGACGATGAGACTTATACTCGTGATCCTCTAATGATCGCAGAAATCATGGCAAACCAGTTCCACAGCGCAAGTAGTACGTTAAACTACGAGGCCGAATTTCGCGGCACAAAGGCCGATAGGGAGGTACATTTAGATTTCAGCTGTGCTGAAACCCTATCATATAATGTACCCTTCCAGCTGTCGGAACTGGACCATGCACTGGCTCTGTCCAAGTCTTCATCGCCAGGATTAGATCAAGTTACAAACGACATGCTCAAACACCTTACCCTTGACTTTAAGACATACTTGCTTTCGGTATACAATCAGCTCTGGGAAAAGGGTATATACCCGGAAAAGTGGAAGGAAGCCATTATTATTCCTATACCAAAGGTCGGAAAAGATCTTCTACTACCGTCAAGTCATAGGCCTATTAGTCTTACGTCTTGCATCGGAAAGATATACGAAAGGATGGTTAATAACCGTCTGATGTGGATCCTGGAAACACGTCGTCTCCTGTCAGAACACCAGGCTGGTTTCAGGAAATTCAGATCCACTATCGACCATCTTGTATATCTTGAAGATGCAATTCTTACCGCATTTAACAACAAAGAATATCTCGTGGCGGTGTTCTTTGATCTGGAGAAGGCCTATGACATGACATGGCGGTATGGAATTCTAAAGAAGTTGCATAGCTGGGGTTTCCGTGGCAATCTGCCGCATGTTATATCATCTTTTTTAGAAAACCGCAAATTTAGAGTTCGAGTCGGTACATCGATGTCCTCTCTTAAATTCCAAGAGAACGGTGTACCACAAGGCTCGACTCTAAGCGTAACTCTTTTTGCCATTGCGGTCAATGACCTAGTCTCGTCAGTGAACAACAACGTTGGTACATGTCTGTACGTAGATGATCTCACTATCTTCTGCTCAGCCAAGAAGATGGGAGTCATCAACAAAAAATTGCAATCTGCATTTAATGCAATTATGCACAATGCTGACGAACTAGGTTTTAAGCTATCAAAAGAGAAAACCCAAGCTATGCACTTCTGTAGACTCAGCCGACCTCACTACGGACCACTCTTATTTATGGGCAATGATGTCGTTAATATCGTGGACAGCGTCAGATTCCTTGGTCTTAGATTCGAGCCAAGATTAACCTGGAAATCTCACGTTGAGGATGTTAGAGCAGTATGCTTGAAAGCTCTCAACGTAATTAAAATGTTAGCGGGTACAAAATGGGGAGCAGAGCCGAAAACCCTTATCAGAGTATATCAATCTCTGATCCTGTCAAAGATTGACTACGGGTGTATCGCGTACGCATCTACCAAGCGTACTACTCTCAGCAGACTAGACCCGATACACAACCAGGCTTTACGGTATGCTCTAGGTGCTTTTCCCAGTACCCCTAACTTGAATCTTTACGCCGAATCTGGACTGACGCCTCTAGATATTAGACGCAAGAAATTCACTTTATTATACGTGAATAAAATTAAATCATTGCCCCATTATAAGAATTTCAATGTGCTTTTTGGAAGAAACGACTGGTATAACCGACGGCAAATATTGACAAAACCTGTAGCCATTCGATCTAAGGAACTGCTGGAAAATATACAATTTGACCTACCTCCGTGTCTTCATGTAGGAGAATCTGAAATCCCACCATGGAGCATACCTGCACCACGTGTGGATTTCACGTTGTCGATTTATGACAAGGAGGACACTCCACCCGTCCTCATAAAGTCAACATTCCAGCAAGTTGTACATGGCTACAGGGATACTACTGTCATTTACACAGATGGTTCTAAGACTCAACACGGTACTGGCTGTGCATTCTATGCCAACAATATGTCCCACTCATGGTCGTTTCCCGCTTTAACATCCGTATACTCAGCAGAATCATACGCTGTCTGGCAAGCGTTGCGCTACTGCGAGTTCGAAACTTCACTGAAGTTTCTCGTAGTGAGCGACTCGCTAAGCGTCCTCCAAGCCATCTCAGACGCCTATTCCGTTGACCCGATTATTCAGAGTATCCTTGCTCTCATGAAACATCTTCATGATATAGGGAAGGATATCTCTTTCATGTGGGTTCCAAGCCACATTGGGATTAGAGGCAACGAGATGGCTGACGAGGCAGCCCGTCTTGCTGCCAATAATGATTCTGCTGACGTATTGCTCGTCAAGCCGTCAGACATAGCTCTGAAGCTGAAACGGGACATTCTGGCCATTTGGCAAAGAACGTGAGATAGAGTACAGAACCATCTGAGATTCATCCAACCGTCGGTACAACCAATTACTCTTCCAAAGGACCTGGATAGAAGGAATCTTATCAAGATCCATCGTCTTCGAATGGGCCATACAGGTCTGACGCATGGCTACCGATTAAATCGGAGCAACGCCCCTGTGTGTGATAGGTGTGATGTCACTATCACAGTGGCGCACATCCTAACCACATGTCCACAGTATGGCCCAATGAGACAGCTATATGGTATTGATCAAGATATCCAAACTATTCTTACAGACCATGTTATGCTAAAAAGCACATTGAAATTTTTAAAAGCCGTCGATATTTACGACAAAATTTAAACTGTGTTTGTTAATGTTATTTATTTATTTATTATTTTAACTCTGACGAAGGTTCTTAAATGATATTTTTTATTCCATTTTAACGTGTCTGTGATGTCCTAAGAATAATAATAATATTTTATCTTTGCTTTGTCTTCCTTTTTATGTACCTAATATATAGGTACCTATCTGTGATATTCTAGTCACAACTAAAATAATAATGGATTAAGTATATACGTACCTTGAGTCTGGCTAATGGCCCTAGCAGCCGATGCCTCCAACCTAAAAAAAAAATTATTATTATTATTATTATTATTATTATTATTATTATTATTATTATTATTAGTATTATTATTATTATTATTATTATTATTATTATTTCCCCCCCGGGGGCCCACCTTGTCGTGGTGGGGGGGCTTAGTACCCCTCTGTTGCCAGCAGAGGGGGAACTAACGGGTCCCGGACCTTTTCTATATTGACCTTTGCTTTCGTACCTGGATTACATTGATCGGCTCCTGTAGTAGAGGCGCTGGGAGTGCCCGGGTGCTCTGATGCCGAAAGGGCTGGTTGGTGCGGGAGTCCTCCCGCGGCGTCAGAGAGGAAGGGCTGATGTGAGCTTGCTCTGCCGATGCGTCCGAAACCGCAAGAGAATACACCGGTTAGCGGTGTCAGTGTTATAAGCCAGGAAAAGGTGGGCCCTGTACCCCGGTTCCTGGTGATTAAGAACCTAGAAGGAAATTTTGATAAGATTAGTCCCTTTGTGTTACACAAGTTATTATATGGTGTTGTTGGTACTGTGAAAACAGCTCGAAAGACTAAAGATGGCCTGTTCGTAGAGACTACGTCAATAGCTCAAGCTGAACGGCTACTAAAGCTAAAGAAACTTGGAGAATTCACTATTGACGTAGTTAGCCATAAAACAATGAACACTTCAAGAGGAATAGTCTATTGCCGCGATCTTCTAAACTGCTCCCCTGAGGAGATAAGAGAGGAGATGAGGGACCAGGGAGTTGTCGAGGTCAGGCGGATGAAGAAGCGTGAGAATGGAGAGCTGGTGGATACACCAAACCACATTCTCACCTTCAACACCCCTAAACTACCGGCCAGTGTGAGGGTAGCATTTTATTCCCTCAAAGTAAGGATGTTCATACCGGCACCAATGAGGTGCTTTAGATGTCAGCATTTCGGCCACACTTCCGCTAGGTGCACAAATACTCAGGTTTGCATCTGCGGAAAAGAAATGCACGAGGGCAAAAGCTGTGAGGAACCTTTACAGTGTGTTAACTGTAAAGGTAATCACTCAGCTCGATCCCGAAACTGCCCCATTTACAAACAAGAAGCTGCCATCCAAGAGCTGAAAACGAGAGAGAACATTTCCTACTTTGAAGCAAGGAATAAAATAGTCGTTCGCACTCCCACTCCGGGAGTGTCGTATGCATCTGCCGTGACCTCGACTCAGAAAACTCCAACTGAAACTTCCGCGATTGTTAAAGAGCTTCTACCACAATTGGTAGCTGCTCTGAAAACAATCTTTGTGAGCAAAGATAGCTTTGCTCAACCGGAAACGCGTGCACCACGCGCTCTTCCGAGAAGAGCAACCAGTCCGACACCCTCTGAGGTGTCGGAAAAACGCAAACGTGGGGAGGGAGGAGAATCCTCTTCTGAGGATTCCTCAGTATACTCCGCCTCCTCACAAAACTCTTCACAACAAGTGAAGAAAAGAGGCAAAGGTTGGCCTCTAGGGAAGCCGAGGAAGCCGAAAGACGGTGTATAGATCCATTTTTTCCACACTTTTATGGATAATATACTCCAGTGGAACATCAAGGGCTGTGTGTACCACTATTGCCAACTGAAGATGCTACTAACGGAGTTCAACCCGTTATGTACGTGTCTTCAGGAAACTCACTTCAAACCTGGCCAAGCATATTCGCTAAAGAACTATTCAATAGTCCGGAGAGACATGGAACCCAACGTCAGGGTTCGAGGTGGAGTGGCCATCATTCTAAGACAAGATGCTATCTTCGAGCAAGTCCGTGTCGATACTGATCTCCAAGTAGTTGCAATCCGAATGTCCGTCCCAACTGTCCTCACGGTGTGTAACATCTACCTACCAGAGGCAGGCTGGGACCTACATGACATTCGTCATGTCATAGGACAATTGCCCACCCCGTTTGTACTACTTGGAGATTTCAATGCCCACAATGAGCTCTGGGGCTCTGATCACAGAGATCCACGTGGGCTCATTATCGAAGACCTCTTACAATCCACGGATCTTGTTCTAATGAATGATGGTTCACCCACCTACTTTAACGCGCGGTCGAGGGATTTCTCCCGTATCGACCTGACCATTGTATCTCCGAGACTAGCGAGTAGATTCTCTTGGCGAGCACTTGACGACCTGCACGGTAGTGATCACTTTCCTATAGTGATCACTACGGACACCATCACTACCAACCAGGTTCGTCGAGCCAAGTGGCTCTTTGCCAAAGCGAATTGGCCAGAGTTTGAAGCGGCTTTAGTAACACCAGACCCTACGGATGATGTTCAATTATCCATAATGGATCTATCAAGCAATCTATTAAAAGCAGCAGACACGGCTATACCCTCCACCAAACCGGGTATCTACAAATGTAGACTACCCTGGTAGAACCCGGAGGTTCAAGGTCTTGTACGGGCCAAGAAAGCTGCTTTTAATAGATTCAAGAAAACACCGTCTGAGGCTAATTTAATAGCCTTCAAAAGAGCCAGGGCATTAGCCCGTAAGCAAATACTGGAAAGCAAGAGAGCCTCCTGCAACGCATATGTCTCTGGCATTTCGTCAGAGACAACCACTCAGGAGTGTTGGGCAAGGGTGAAAAGCATCTCGGGTAGGGGTTATTCACCCCCGTTGACCCACCTGAAACGGGATGAAGAAACGATAACGAGCGACGTTAATGTAATTGCAGAGTTATTGGCGGATCAGTTTGAGAGCACTAGTAGCTCTCAAAACTATGATCCGCAGTTCCTACTGGGCAAAAATGGAAGGGAAGTGCAGTTGGACTTCACTCCAGAAGTCCAACAATCACTCCCATACAATGACCCTTTCACCATGGGCGAACTTAACTCTGCAATTGCTCATGCATCGTCTTCATCCCCGGGACAGGATAATATCTCCAACGAGATGCTTAAACACCTCACTCCGGCGTTCAAAACCTCCTTGCTTTCCGTATTTAACACGCTATGGCTCGAGGGAAACTACCCTACCGTATGGAAGGAAGCAATTATTGTTCCCATTCCAAAGGTAGGGAAAGACCCTCTCTCGGCTTCCAGTTACAGGCCTATAAGCCTAACATCATGTATAGGGAAACTGTTGGAACGGATGGTAAACAACCGGTTGGTTTGGTGTCTCGAGACCCGAGGTCTGTTGAGCGAGCACCAAGCCGGTTTTCGGAAATACCGATCCACCACCGACCAACTAGTGTACCTAGAACATGAAATACACAAGGCTTTTAAAAATCGCGAGCATTTGGTAGCAGTCTTTTTCGATCTCGAAAAGGCCTACGATATGACATGGCGGTACCATATTCTGCAAAAGTTGCATAGTTGGGGTTTCAGGGGTAATCTACCCCTGTTCATTCGCGCTTTCCTTAATGACCGGACATTCAGAGTTAGAGTCGGTAACGTCCTATCCTCCAGCAGGTCCCTGGAGAACGGCGTACCACAAGGCTCTACTCTGAGTGTCACGTTGTTCATCATTGCGGTCAACGACCTTATATCCGGCCTCAGCAACACTGTTGGTATCTGCATGTACGTTGATGATCTCGCCGTTTTCTGTCGTTCAGAGAAAATGAGAGACATCAACCGTACATTGCAAGCAGCAATCAATCAAATTGACCAAAACGCTGTAGGTACCGGATTTAAGTTTTCCCAAGGAAAGACGCAATGTATGCACTTTTGCAGACTGAATCGTCTTCATTATGGCCCCATGTTGTATCTTCGAGACGAGAACATTAGGTGTAGGGACAGGGTTAGATTTCTAGGTCTTACATTTGACCCGAAACTAACCTGGAAACCTTACCTAATGGAACTGAAAGCCAAATGCTCGCAATCATTGAATTGTCTCAAAGTCCTCGCTGGTACTAGGTGGGGTGCTGAGCCTCAAACACTCCTGCGAGTGTATCAGGCCCTAGTACTCTCCCGGATCGATTATGGTTGTATTGTTTATGCGTCCGCTGCGAAGGGTTCCCTGAGGTTGCTAGATCCGGTTCACCACGCAGGTATCCGATATTGTATCGGTGCCTTTCCGTCGACACCTACGGCAAGTCTTTGCTGCGAATCCGGACTAGCACCTCTTCGTACGAGGCGTATGAAACTCATCGCTGCATACGTATGCAAGATGAGAGCTCAGTACAACCATAAGAACTCCACGATCCTGTTTAGGGAGAACATCAGGTCGCAGACTTTAACAAGACCATTATGTGTCCGGTCTAGAGAACTTCTGAGTGACATCAATTACCTCATGCCGCAGGTCATGGGCATAGGGTTTTCAGAAACCCCTCCATGGCTGATTCCCCCGGCCGAAGTCATACTGGATCTTCTCCAGTATGACAAGCACTCCTGCCCACCGGTATTGATAACTCAGAAGTTTCTCGAAGTCATTAGTATGTACCCGGAAGTGAAGGTTATTTTCACGGACGGGTCAAAAACTAATGAAGGTTCTGGCTCGGCTCTTGTTGTGATGCATCGGTATACACTACCGAGGCTTATGCCATATGGCAAGCATTGCTCTACTGTGATCTCGATTATACTCAGCTGCACTATATCATCGCTAGTGATTCCCTCAGCGTTCTACACGCTATGACCGACCACTCCACATCAGACCCTGTAATTCAGATGATTTTATCCAGGATAAAGCATCTGTCTGACATGGGTAAACGGGTTCGGTTCATGTGGATTCCAAGCCACGTAGGAATCAGAGGGAATGAACTAGCCGATGAAGCGGCACGTCAAGCCGCTGAAAGAGACACAGTAGAGGTACCGGCCATCAAGTATACCGATGCGAAAAATGCAGTGTACCGGAGATTGTCCCAGTTGTGGCAACAGGACTGGGACAGGGTGGATAACCACCTACGCCGAGTCAAACCTGTGATCGGACACACGAGTCTTCCCCATGATCTTAGCAGACAGGACCAAGTGAAAGTCCACCGGTTGCGTCTGGGCCATACAGGCCTTACACATCGGTACAGGCTTACGCGGGAACCTCAGCCCTTGTGCGAGGACTGTCAGGTCCCGTTGACTGTACCGCATGTACTTGTGACATGTCCTGTTTTACAACTGGTGAGACAATTATTTCACCTTGGTGATGACTTGCGTCTAATGCTGACAGATCATGGGAAGATTAAGGAAGTCATCAACTTCCTTAAGGCCTGCGACCTGTACAGCAAAATATGAGGACTTTGAGACAGCGATTTTTATCTATTTATTTATTTATTCTACATGTTAATTTATTTTGTGAACGTCTTTTTAATTCTTTTTAACATTTGACTGCCGACGGGCAATAAACGGAGATATTTTTAAAATGTTGTGCTGTCTATAAACTGTGATATTATCTGTGATATTATATTTTAACATGTTGTGACGTCTTTATATAATAATAATATTTTAATCTTACCTTATAAGGCCGACGGGCAATAAACGGAGTTTTTAACGTGGTGTGATGTCCTATTAAAAATAATAGTAATACTTATTTTCAAAACGGCTAATGACCTTAGAAGTCGATGCCTTAAACCTAAAAAAAAAAAAAATATTATTATTATTATTATTATTATTATTATTATTATATGTGAGTTCCACGTGAGTTTTTAGTCTAGAATGATTCCTAGATACTTAACCTCTGTAGAAAACTCAATTCTAGTACCCTTCTAGTAGGGAGCTTGAAGATTTAGCTTCCTTCTCTTTGTGAAGGGGACGGTTGTAGTTTTGGTAGGGTTTACACTAAGTTCATGTTCCAGGCACCACTCATGCACTAGATTTAAAGCTTTTTGTGTAAGATACGAGATAGTGGTGTCACTACGTCCTCTGACCATAATTGCAACGTCGTCTGCATATTTAGGAGCTCATCAATGACAATACACCAGAGTAGAGGTGATAGAACCCCATCTTGTGGGCATCCTCTATTGGGTTTTATCATTACTGATTCTCCTTCTATCGAGGCTGTAATCGTTCGACTTTGCAGCATGGCTTTTATCCATTTCACTACAGCTGGGTCGAAACCTTCTGACCTAGCAGCTCTTTCAATGGACTTATAGAAGGTGTTATCAAAGGCACCCTCAATATCTATAAATATTCCCAGAGCTATTTCTTTTGCCATAAAGGTTTTCTCTATTATATTGACAAGGCGATGTAGAGCCGTAGTTGTCGATTTTGCTTCCTGGTAAGCAAAATGATTTACGTTTAGTGGTGAAGCAGTTATCACTTCATTCCTATGGTATTGATCTAAGACCTTTTCCATACCTTTCAGTATAAATGATGATAAACTAATGGGTCTGTATGACTTAAGTTGGACGCTTGGACGCCATCCACCTTTAGGTATAAAGACTACATTAGTTTTCCTCCACAATTTGGGAATGTATCCTAACTTTAGGCTTCCCTTGTATAGTTCGCAGAGTGTTGGCAGTATATCCTTTATGCATATCTGCAAAAGTGCCGGAAAAATACTATCTCCACCAGGTGTCTTGTGGGTTTGAAAGTATTTATCGCCCATTCAACTATGTTTTCTGTAAAAATATTATTAGCAGTGTTAAAACTGTTAATTAAGCTTAGCTTAGTTGTAGCTCCGGAAGAGTTGTCCTCCTCCTCAACTGGCCACGACGATGCTGGGAAGTGTTTGCTTAACAGAAGCTCCAATGTTTCCTTTGAATCTGTCGTAAAGTCCTTGTCTGGTTTCTTTAGTAGGCCTATTTCATTCGTATGATCTTTTGATAAGACTTTTTGAAGGCGAGCTACCGTGGGCGTTTCTGATAAGCCCTCACAAAAACTACGCCATGCATTCCTTTTAGATATACGAATTTCTTTATTATATGAGGTTAGAGCACTTCTATATTACTCCCAGGTCTCATCGCTGGCACTGGTTTTAGTTTTATTGGATAACCTTCTAACAGTGACTCTTTGTTTACTTAGCTCCTCGGTCCACCAAAGTAGTTTCCTAGTACTTTGTCGAAGCTTTACTGTACAACTATTTTCATATGCTGTGTGTAGCTCATTATGAAAGTCAATAGAGGTTGTTTCCAGTTCCTCAATTGTGTTTATATTAATTTTCGTAAGTTCTTCCACTTCACACTTTAAGTGGCCTTCGTACAGGACCCAGTCTGTTAGTTTCGGAATACGAATTTTAGTTTTAAGTTCTTTATTAGCCTTTATCTTGAACGTTAAATATCTATGATCCGATATTGAGGCTTCATTTGAGACATGCCAATTATATATTTCAGAGCTAATTTGAGGAGTGGCTAACGTAATGTCCAATACCTCACGCCTGTTTTTAGTTATAAAAGTGGGTTCTTTACCCCTATTTATTATATCTGTGTTAGTACTAGAAATAAATTCGAAAAGGTACTCACCCCTTGTATTTATGTCCGTACTACCCCAAACTGTATGGTGTGCGTTTGCATCACATCCCAGGATGAGGTTTCTGTTTCTATGTTTGCAGTAGGAGATCAGATCCCTTACCAGCGGAGGTGGGACTTCCATCGTTTCTCCCGGGAAATACGCTGATGCAATGATTACCTCTTACATACCTCCTGATATAGGCAGTGTAGCTTCCGCAGCTACCAAATCCCTAGATTTAAATTTATTTAATGTAACGAATTTAATCGATGTCTTAATGAGCAATTCTGCTCTTAGAGTGACATCTTGTTCGTTACAGTAGGTTAACTTACCTACTGGTGTAGTAAGTTTCCTTACTACGCCTCCATACACATAAGGCTCTTGAACTAGCACTATATCGGTGTTAGTGGTGGTGAATGTTTTGTTCAACACATCAGAGGCAGTTTTGCAGTGTTGAAGATTTACTTGCAGCATCTTTATATTACTGCTGGACATCACGTTTTGTTCAGAGCCACGTCGCAGCTAGGAACTTGTTTCCCTTTGTGCGTGATTCCGACGGCCCGTGGTGTCTTGGAGTGTGTAGGTGTGGGATTGGGTAGAGGCTTTGAGGCAGCCTCTTTACCTTTACCTACTTTTAATCTGGAATTTCCAGTGTTAATATTGGTGGCATTACTTCTTGCCTTCTTTTTTATGTTAACTTTACTTGTAGCAGTGCTGATAGTGGCTTTTTTGGCAGTGACATCGGTAGGCTTTTTGTTGGGTTTTTTACCCTTTAGCCTGAACGTTTTTTGGCCAAATTTGTAGCTAGTTTTGAATTCAGCTTCTTAAGGGTGTTTAAGGACGTCGAGTCTATGGACAATGTAAGAAGCACTGCCGAGCCCTCATCTGTCCTCTTTAAAACCCTCCACTGCTGCGTGTCCAGGCCCTCGTTTTGGCCCTGTATCAGATTCAATATCTGATCTGTCGGGTTGTCTTTGCTGTTGGGGAAATAAGCATTTACAATGCTGGACTTCGGCAAATCCTTTTCCTTTACAGCTTTTAGATGGGCTCCTTCCCAAGGCTTTAAGCTAACGACTTTGCCTAATAGCCACTCGGCGGTGACTTTGTCGGCGCAGTTGACGCAGAGCCATCCGGACTTGAAGGTTGTCCCTAGAAACTTAGGCTTCACAGAGCCTTTAGCCTCTTTAATGATTAAATCCAGGATTGCATCCTGAATTTTTGTCAACTGACCTGTTTCTAAAATATCCTCCGGATAATTATAGTGCAGGATGTTGACGCGTGTGCCCAGGATTGCCTGTTTAAAGCTCACAGACGGTATGGCCTTATCAGGTGGTGGCGGAGCACCACTGCTGGGTTAGCCTTTAGCATCTGTTTTTTGCCTTTTTACAGACATTTCGGGCGTTGATTCCTCAGACCGGGTCCGTTTTGGACCCTTATCCTTCATAGGTTGAAAGACTTTGACACGTGCTTCGTCAGCACTAAGCCCACTTTTTATGAGCCACTTAAAGCGTTTTCTGGCGGCACCGCTCAGTTTTCTTTTCTGCTCATTCAGTCAGAGGTTTTCTATAGACTCCTCGAGTTTAGAAGTGGATGGAGTTGGGCTACGTAGGAGCTCCTCCTCCATAATCAGGACGTCCTTGGGACTGGAATCCCTTAGGACCTTTAGAGAAACATCTCTTTGACTTCCACTCATCCTAAAAACCACAAGAATTAACTAAAAATTGTGTCATATTGACACAGCAACATATGCTTTTTATAAGTGTGGTTATGTGCAGTGCACGTGTGTGAAAAATTTGTAAATTTTGAATACATTTTATGAAATTAAATGAAATTGATATTTAATTATAAATTCCTGAAAAGATGTTAAAATAAATTTACTAAAAAAAAGATTAACCAAAGAAATATATATATATTATCTCAGCTGAGAAAAATAGTGACAAACACTGCTACCAACCTCTTCTTCCTACGACAACAATAGACGAAAATACGATTGACTGTTGTTTTTTAGAAGACAAAGAGGACCTTGACACGTCCTTTGCAAGTGCCGCTGATATAAATTATAGTGCTATTAAAATGGAAATCAAGTACCTTAACGAACTTTCAAAAAGTATAGATACTATCATAGCTAACCAAAAAGATTTAATTTTATCTTTGAAGCAACAAATAGATTTGTTAAATAATAATATATACAATCTAACACAAACATTGCCATCTGTGATTAATAATCAAAATATTAGTAAGAAGGAAGTAAAATCGATAAATAAGAAATCAATGATTGATAACTCTAACTTATCGACAAGTCCAGTCGAAGAGATTGTCAGAGATTGTAAACAACCAATATTGTCCAGCTCTCGTACTACTATCGAATCAAACAATAATTGCAAAAACTCTGTAAACAATGCTGAAAAACTTGATGTCAATAAGAAAATTCCGAAGCTTGATCAGAAACCGAAACAATCCACTTGTAATAATAAAAAAAAAACGTCGCTCTCCCCCAACAATAATAGGTAACAAAATTAACATTGGGCGCGTTCGGCGGGCCGCAGCAGCTGCACAGCGGCTGTAAGAGCGCTGCGTGACGTCACGCAACCGCTGAACGCATTTCCAGCGCATTTTAAACTGTCAAGTGGAAAACAATTGTCAAACAAGTTTCTTTATTTCCATAATAAAGAGTACAAATTAGTTTAATATGGATTTAGGCGACATTATAAACAATTTATTACAAAGAAATCCCATTCAAAATTGCATCAATAATAGAAGTGTTAAATAAAAATAATAATTTAAATGAATTATATAATGAAGAAATATTGGTATAAAAAATGAGCATTACTATGAAGAAATAATTCGTAATTATTCTTTAAACGAGTTTCGTGAGCATTTTAGAATGAATATTCTACTGCATATATGTTAGCATTCGCCATTTTGACGACAATTAAGTTAAGTTATTAGTTTACGCTGCTAGCGCCGTGAGAAATCGCTGCGCACGGCGGTGCGCTGGACGCGTGACATTTGTAAACGCTGCAGCCGCTGCCAGCGCTGTGAGCCCGTCGAACGCGCCCATTGATTCTACCGGTTATTCTTTAAAAGCAGCGGATACTCCACCAGCTCATCTATACGTCTATAAACTACATCTTAAAACAACCAAGGAAGAAATAGTAAACTACATACGACTTCTTTCCAGAAGTGACATGCGAAAAATTAGTGTCTAAATACCCCAACTATTACTCATCATTTAACGTCACAGTTAATGCAGAAAATCGTGACAAAGCTTTGGATCCATCAATTTGGCCCTGTGGATCTCATATCAATAGGTTTTTTCAGTTTAAGAGCCCTCCCATCCCTCAACAGTGAGTGTCAGTAGTGGCAATGAAGAATATGACTTTTTAATATTAAATTGTGATGCGTTGACTCTAGACAAAGCGAATTTTATAACCTCAGAATATTTAACAAAATATGAGTTAAAATTTTTGTGCCTAACCGAGACTTGGCGTAATATACATAATGTTAATTTTACATGTGTGCCAAATATTTGTAGGTCATAATACAAAGGTGGAGGGGTAGGAATTTGGTGCCGTAATAGTGTATTCAAGCAAATCAGAACTATAGATATTTCGAATTTATGTAAAGAAAAACTTTTTGAGGCTTGTGCAGTACTATGGGAACCAAATTTCTCTCAACCTATTTTAATTGTAAATGTTTATAGATTACCTTCCACAGATTCCAAAATATTACGTGAAAATATCGTTTTGGTCTTAGAAAAAAATTACAAAATAAATTATAAAGTAATAATTTGCGGTGATTTAAACATTGATCCAAACCGGGATTCTTCTGAATACAATTCTTTTTCAGATATATTAACAAGTTATGGTATGTCCGACAAAATTAATGTTCCAACAAGAGGACATAATATTTTGGACCATCTGTTTACAAGTATTGAAAATGGTGTTGCTGTTGTCAAGAATGATATTATTTCTGACCACAAAACTATATTTTTCAAGAGTAATATTGGAAATTTTAGACTATATAAGACTGTAAGTTTTAAAGAGCTTTTAATGAATCTAATATTAAAATTTTTTGCGCCGAATTAGCAAATGAATCCTGGTATGAGATTTATGCTCTGTCAAATGCGGAAGAAGCTTTTAATTAATTCTTGAATACTTTTCTTTATTATTTTAATAAAAATTTTCATTTTCAGAAAATTCGTTTACCGAATCAAAATAAAAAATGCTGGGTTAATTCAAATATTATAAGATCTAGCGCTAATTTGAAATTTATTTTTAATTTGAAACAGCATTATCCAGATTTAGTACCTTTGTACAAGAGATTTAAACAAAAGCATATTCGCTTGGTTTCTGAAACCAAAAAACTTTATTTCCAAAATAAAATAATAGAATCAGATAACATGGTAAAGACAACCTGGAATATTATAAACAAGAATTATAAAACTGAAGTCAGCAACAACTTGCAATTGTGTAATAATAATGAAAAAATAGAAGATCCATTGAGAATTGCCATTTTTTAATAATCACTTTAAAGATGCTTCTTTAAATATCTTATACAAAACTCCAATATGTGATAAAGTTGATCAGTTAGACTTAAATAATATTCCATGTAATATTTTTTTAAATCCTGTCTGCGAATCTGAATTAGTAGATATTATTTCAAATAATCTTAAAAATAAGAAGTCATCTGGGTCTGATGAAATTCCAAATTTTATTATTCGATCGGTAGCAAATTTTATTGCTGCTTCTTTGTCTCATTGTACTGACCTTTCCTTCCAGAAGGAATTTTTTCCGAAAGAACTAAAAGATAATAAAACTAATTCCTGTTTTCAAGAAAGGGGAAAAACATAATGTCGACAATGGGTCCCATTAACGGTCCGTTAACCATGTCGGCTTTTTAAAAAAATTATATTGTATACCTATCATTATGCTATATAAATAATATAAATGTAAAAAAACATATTTTTTGAAAATTATTTATTCCTTAAATATGAAAATAAAATATTTATGTGACGTATGCGGCACTACGCTTGGCGCATGCGCATTGAGGTCGTGAACACAACACAAATACTAGTGACATTTGTTTGGTGCTAGTGAAATATGCGTTTGTTGGGTTATGTATATGCTGTTTTGTTTTGAAAGTTTGAATTTGAAGACAGTCGTAGAGTTATATTTCGTTTTAAGGAAAGTTTTGTATGAAAAATATTTTATTTTCTTTCTAAAAACATGGAGCCTGGATTTTTGAAAGCAGATAGCGGAAATTTGCCACATTTAGATACAGTAACGTGCATTTATTCTATAAAAATAACCCAAATTTTGTCACCGCCGAAATTCAAAATGTAAAATCTTCACGGTATGTATATGTATGAAATCTATAATAATACAATACAATTGATAAATTTTTAACACGTCAAAATCTGCAGAGCAACTAGAGAAGAATACGGAGACGAATCAGTTGGTTATGTACAGGTACAGAGAAAAAAAGCATTTGTACGGTAAAAGCCAAGATTACTCCGGAACATCGTGTTCGTGAAAAACCTTATGATGTTAGCGTTATAATAAATGAAACCAAACAAAATATAATTTCATGCCAATGTCACAGCTGTACAGCCAGTTTAGGTATGTAGTAAATTTATATATTGTTTTGTATTTACATTTCTTATGTTCTTTGTATTTGTTGAAGGTGGCTGTAAGCATAGTGTTGCTATACTATTCTGGTTGTACCGAAAAAGTCAACAACCACCTTGTACATCAGTGGAATGTTATTGGCGTTCGTCGTCTTTATCAAAAGTTAACAAATCCATTAAAGGGTTATTATTAAAGGAAATGTTTGAAGGTCCTACATTACCACCAAAAAATATATATTTTTTAAATAAGGTAATAGATGCTGGAAAGGCAGGTTGTAGTGAAAGTTTACTTGTTTTGCAGTACGTTGAGGAAAATGTTGTGCAAAGAACATCACTCCACAACTTAGTTGTAAATTAATATAAAGAAATATCCGCTGAGGAAACGAATTCCGATAATTTTATACAATATTGCAAAGAGAATATGTCGGAAAGTGACTGTAAAATTATGCAAAGAAAAACAGAGTCTCAATCTAAGAACGTTAGGTGGTATGAAGCGAGGTATTGCAGGATAACAGCAAGCAAATTTTACGAAATTGCTAAATGTAAAACCAAAGATGGTTCACTGGTAGAAAGACTATTTGGAAATAATAAAATACCACAGACAGAAGAAATGGTAAGGAGGTTAGATTTAGAAGACAAGGTGTTAGCTGTTTTAGGGAAAAAATATAATTTAAATTTTAAAAAATGTGGTATTGTCTTAAATTATCAATATCCTTTGTACGGTGCTTCGCCTGATGGAATACCCGAAGAATATTGTGTAAAAATTAAATGCTCGTCGAAAGAAAAAACAGTGAAAAATTATTTATCAGCAGGCGAAAAAATTGGTAACAAGTATTTGGCACAAATACAACTTCAAATGTTTATGTTACAAAAGCCGAAAGGAATATTTTGTGTCGCATCTCCAAATTTTGAAGAAGACCGGCAAATAACTACTGTAGAAATTGAATTTGATAAAAATTATTGTCGGGATCTTATGCACATGGCAGAATTTTTTTGGAAGACTGCAGTGTTTCCAAAATTAATAAATTCTACATAATTTTAAAATGTTTACATATAAATAATTAAAGTTAAAAGTATGTAGGTATATTTTTATGACTTGTGTGATTTTGCTGGGACCAAATAATTGAATAAAACAATATTTGAAAACCAGATTTTTTTTACTATTTTATTAAAGGACCTTGAAAATTTATTACAGCACAAGCAATTATAACAACCAAATCTAAATATTTTACTAATTGATTATTTATACAAGCATGTGGTGCTAACATTTCAAATTCCCTCAATCTGCGTATTACGCGTTCCACGTGAATCCTCAATGCAGCAATTCTTTTACTTTCCAAAACTTCTTCCCTGGAACTTTTTTTATCATCTGTTACAGATGGTAGGCGAACTAGTAGACGTTTCTTATGCTGAATCTGCGCAGCAATGTTTTTAAAACCACGATCTGCCATTATTGTTATATTCTCAAGAAGAATATCTAAATATCCACTTTTTTCAATTATATCATACTCAGTGATACGTCCTCCAAACCCGCAAGATACAAAATTTACCAATCCATAAGGTGTACATGATAACAAGTATTTTATGGTGTTGTATTTTTTGTACTGGCTCCAAGTTAAAGCTTGAAAGGTGGAGTTTCGTGGAATTTCTATTTTAATTTCGAAACAATCGATGATTGACTGTGTGTTACTGTATCTGTAACGAAATGGCTTAGGCAAAAACTTTTTTATTATCCATTTATCTGGCCAAGTAATTAAATTTTGATAGAGTCCTTCAATGTTTTCAATGGATGATGTAAAATATTTGGAAATAGTGCAGGTACTTAAAGAAAAATCTATTGCAAGTCTACTGTATTGGTCATTGGTCCTGCGACGATCACTTGGGCCGCTGCTATTTTTGTCGATCCGTGATGTCGTGGTTCTCCTACAGGATGTCGGGTTCTTCTCGGGCGCCAATCTGTGGATCCTGTGGGAGAAGTGACGTGTGCCACGGAAGCTCTAGGTCGGTTGGGCCAAGGTTTAGCACAGACAGACAAAAGTAAGTTAAATATTTTATTGTACTAAAAATTAACTACACCTAGGTGTACTTAGCCGTAGGAAGTGAGAGAAAATTGACAATCTAACCGCGGTTCTACCCAGCCGTCGACGGAGTTCGCGATGGACACCACCAGCGGGGTTTCTCCGACAACAGCGGAATGTAGAGCAGTGAAAAACACTAAGTCAACAAACGGATCTGCCCAGCGGCCGTAGAAGCACGCGGTGAATACCACCGGTGGAACTTCCCCTCAGGCGCGGAATGCAGCAAGCTAAAGGCTATGAGGAACGGCGGTGGAAGCCACCGACCTGTATCCTCCGATAGCGGAGGAATACAAGAAAATACAAAAATAAACAAGAAACTTACGAAAAAGATTCGATTCGGTGCGGTACGGTACGGATGCGGACTGCTACTCTTCTCGGCTAGCTGTTAGACGTTATAGTCGTCGTAGACTGAAGAAATACGGCCCCGGCGGTCGTATTTATGCCCGAAATTTAATTAAACCTGCAGCTACTGATCTTAAAGTGAGAAAGACTGAGTTTTTGTGTTGTTGTTTTTGCTCAATAAATTGAATTTTATTATAAAAAATCGCGAAATCACTTCCCTTGGCTTTACAGAGTTTCATATTTGTATTGATCTAATTTACATATTTTTAAAAAATGTAGAGTGGGATTTGGTCTCAGGAACCGTTGTTTCCAAGCTTGGCAGTACTGCGGCCATGCGCACGCGCTGTCTCACCTGACATGTGTTTTTGTGAAAACTTTGGAAACTATAAAAAAAACAAGAAAAACTGGGAAAAGTGAGACGCGGTAAGTGTTACCAAGTTCTTATTATTGTTTCCTTCAGCTCTGTGGTTGTAGGTGAGACATTTGTGAAAATTTTATCCTACGTGGTCTTGAGGTTATGTTCCGTGCCCTGTGCTTTCGCCAAAGTATTTTTCGGCGGCTCTTTGGCAATCCGGCAGACTGTTGGAGATGTCGTACAGTTTCCTGAAGGTGTTTGTAGCGGTCGGCGGCTACTGGTTCGGACGGCGGGTTCGCTCTAACCCGATGTGCGGTTCGGACCTCGTGGAGTCGGTGTTCGTGACTGTCTGGAGCAACGAGGAAGGCAGGTACGTGCCCTTGTGACGAGAACTTCGTCACAGTCCTTATTATTTTTAATGTTACTAAAATTTTGTCATAATTAATTTTCAATTCAGTTTGTGTTAATTTTATTAAATAATATTCGGTTTCTGGAAGTCCTAAATAAAATCTGCTGTGTTTCTCTATTTTTTCTATTGTATTTTTTTTAATTTGTTGTGGAAGGTCCATTTTTATTATAGAAGCTGCTGATGAACTGGATGAAAATATTGGTGAACATAATGATGAGGTTGCTATTGAAGATTGGCTTGAATATTCAGGAGTAATTTTACTTGTAATATTTTTCAGAGTGCTTATTTCTACACTTTGATTTTGTGTTGGTATCAAATCTAATGGACTGGTAAATATGTGCTCAACATGAAATTTACCTGAAGGAGAAAATTCTGAATTACTTGTTTCTCCAGCACTTTTTGTTGGAGTCATTTCACTTGAAGTTGACGGTTTTGAATCGAGAGTTAATTTTCGTTTACTTTTATTAAAGATTTCAGTATTTTCTTTTCGTCTCTTTTTTGTAGAATCCGTTAACTGTATAATGTTTTCAATATTCATTCTAGGTACTACATCTTTCTTTATTTGTAACACACATCCCAGTGTTTTATATAGCATCCAATTTAATGTATCGTTTGGCAACTGAAATAAAATTGTTATTCATAAAATAAAAATAACTACTTACTATAAGTACGAATGAAACAAGTTTTACTCACGTCAAAATGATCTTCACAGCAATATAAGTTCCCTGTTTTAGATATTTTTTTATTGGGAGCAACAGATTGAAACCATTTAATGCGAATCTCTTCATTTTTTGGAATAGTTAAAAATATTTTCGTTGGATTATTAGTCGAACTGCTCACACAGTCTGGCACGAAACAATATTTTATTACCATGATAACTAAAAAAATATGTTTAATAATTTTTTAAATAAGTTTGATTATTTATAAACGTTACCTGTTTTTCAAATAATAACCTCTACACAATATATAATTATACAAAAGTTAAAAAATACAAAATAGCAGGAACAAGACGTAAGATGAAAAACAACAACAGAGAATATAGGTTATGTTTATCGTCGTACGTATTAGAATACACATACTCCACTGGTTGCTGGAATAAACGTTTGTCATTTCTCTACACATACGACGAAAGTATACGATACGTCACGCGCTTCCCGCCGAAACTTTATTATTTTTTTCCGACATTATACAACATTTTTCGAAAAAATAATTTTTTTTGGGAATTTCTACATTCAAATTTTCTATTGTAATAACAAATAATCTGAAAAGGGTTAACCGGTCCATTACAGGCCAGTTGATTTGACGTCTGGTTTTCAAAAATATTTGAATATTGTTTTCTCAATAGACTTCAAAAATTCTTGAATTTATATAATATTATTACTGATACACAATTTGGTTTCAGACCGAACAGATCAACCAAAGATGCCTTACTTTATTTTTATAATGAAATTATTGAAAAAATAAACAACGGGGAATATCCTGGCGGAGTATTCAGTGATTTTAGCAAAGCATTCGACTGTGTGGACCATAGTATCACACTATTTTGTTTACATGCTAATAGTACGTGCATCTCGTAGCAGTGATAATTTTTATCAATATTGGCGAAAATTTAAACGTTAAATTAAATTTGATTAACACAACATATAGTGTACAGTGTAACAAATCTGGTTATTGTGTGTTGGTGTGCAAAAGTTGCTCCAGTTTTTGAAATTTAAACTTACATTATAGTGATACTTAAATATCAGTGCCTTAAGGTCGATAATTGAAATTTGTTAGTTTAAGCTAAAAACAATTTCTGCAAGTCTTAACTTTAAGTGAGAAGTCATTGACCGCAGTAAGCCAGTTAAACTTTTACTATTTTAACTACCAATAAAATCGATCTTCTGCCAATTACTAAGATGGTTAACTCATGTACTAAATGAAATGCCAATGTCAACCGAAACAACCCAGGGTTGTCTTGTGGAGGCCGATGCAGAAATTACTTTCATTACACTTGTGCAGCCATATCATCTGATGAATAATATCGAAATAGTGAGCCAGAAAAGCAACAAGAAAAATTAATAAAAATTCTTACTAAAATTGGCGACAAAATACAATATCCTATAAACGAAAATGATATAGATGCCATCCATCGAGTTTCTCCTTATAAGCACGTTGCAAATAAACCGAAAAATATAATAGTGAGATTCATATCTAGAATTAAAAAAGATAATTTTATTGCCAGTGCGCGTAAATTAAAATCTTTTAATAGTACTGACATAAATTTTTCTGAATCTCTATCTGTCTACATCAACGAACATCTATCTCCATCTAATTAAAGGCTCTTAAATCAAGCTAAATCCAAAGCAAGGGAAAGTAACTTTAAATATGTATGGATTAAGTCATCAAAAATATTCGCCCGTAAAAATGATACATCGGCAATTATTATTATTAATAATGATTTGGATTTAAATAAAATAAAATAATGTTTAACTAAATTGTAAATCTAATTGTGTCGTCTCTCTAATGATATTAAACATATACTACCAAAATGTCAGAGGAATGAGATCTAAACTTACGAATATTTACAACGAAATCGCTACAAACAATTATGATTTGATTATCCTAATAGAAACGTGGTTAAATAATAGTATTTTAAACTCCGAGATATGTGACACTAAAAATTATTTTGTATATCGGCGTGATAGAGTAAATAGTAAATCTAATGGTGGCGGTGTTATAATTTTGGTGGCCAAAAAATTTAAATCCGTACAACAACTGAGCTGGCTGTCTACAACTGAGGACTTATGGGTGACATTGTCATGTGTCAACTACAAAATCAACATTTGCTGTGTCTACATTCCCCCATCATTCAACTACGATACATACATCAGTCATCTGCACAAGATAAGTGATCTTATTACACAATATCCAAATGATTACTTTTTAATAACTGGTGATTATAATCTTCCATTTATTGACTGGATACCAAAATTTGACTACTTTGATCCCATAAGTACCAAACAGAGTGATGTTTATTCTGAATTTATAAATACAGTACATTTTTGTGATCTATTGCAATATAACGGTATTGTTAATGAAAACAATAGAATTTTAGATTTAATTCTCAGTAACTTGTTATGTAAAGTTAATCTGTGCACATTTCCTATAACCAATATTGACAGTCATCATTCACCCCTTGAAATTGAATGCCATATAGACGACGCATTAGAAATAGTCACCAATAGTTCTCCGACTCTTAATTATAATAAGTGCAACTAAGAAGAGCTTATTTATGTGTTGTCAGCGATAGATTGGAATAGTAAGTTAATTGACAATGATGTAAATATTAATATAGATATATTTTACAGTATTTTAACAAGTTTACTAATTCAATTTGTTCCTTTAACACAAAATAAGAAATCTTGTTATTCTATATGGTTTTCATATGATTTAATTAAACTTTTGAAAGAAAAACGTAAAGTTCATAAAAAATGGAAAATATAATAGAAATGTCACAGATTATACCGAGTTCTCATTTCTGCGTTCAAAAATCAAACTTAAAACTAAAGAAGATTTTCATGCCTACATATACAACGCAGAAATGAATATCAAAACCAATGCTAAATACTTCTGGAAATTTACAAAGACTTTTAATAGTAAAAATGGAATCCCAAATAAAATGAAATACTGTAACCAAGAAGCAAATGATGGAGTAGGTATCTCTAATCTTTTTTCTAAATATTTTCAATCGGTTTACACGAATGGTAATAAATCTCCTGCATTAAACCTTAAACAGCCTAAGGGTTATACAAATAATACACCCTTAAATATTGGTGAAGTATTTCTAAGTAAAGAAAGTATTTTCTTATACTTAACAAATCTAGACGTCAATAAAGGTAGTGGTCCCGATCAAATACCTAGCAAATTTATTAAAACGTGTGCATTTTATCTTACGGAACCTCTATTTATTTTATACAACCAGTCACTTCAGAACGGTATATTTCCAAGTAAATGGAAATTATCACATATAATTCCAATTCATAAATCTGGCGACATACTGTGACGAAGCGTCACGATGCAGTTTTATTTTAACAGTATTTTTGAACGTAAATTTGTTATCAAATTTACCGAAGCTCTACCTTCCAAATTTTTTAAAACTATTGCCTAGATTTTGCATTCGAATCAAGCAACCGCGCAAGGCCAGCGCGCGCATGTCTACTAATGGCAGAACAACATGGAGTTTTATTGGTTTACATCGTGTTTTTGTGAAGTTGTTCTACAAATCATTACTCCGATTTTCTTGATTCGAACACCATGAGATGCAAGACAATGTTGTACGTAGCGTAGTGCCAAACACATCGCAGTGGTTTTTGTGAAAGTGGAGTTTTGAAAAACATAACCATCGAACATGTGTTTGGGTTGTAGTTAAATTGCTCGATTTAGTTAATTTCATGCGGCGAAATTAACTCTTTTAGTGATTTAAGGCAATAGTAAGTGTTTTTATTTCTGTTTGTAATGTTAAATGTTATTTATTTATATTTATATATGATATTTGTGAATGTTTTGTGACTATGTTCACCTCTGATGATGGGTACGAGGGGAAGGGGGTGAACATTTTGATAAAAACGCGGTCGTTGACCGACTCGTGGCTTTTTTTTGAGTGAGTTTTTGGCCAAATAAAGACGTAAAAAATAAAAGTTGTGAAGCAGAGTTTTTTATTTGAATTATTTACCGTTTATTTTCCTGTCCTTCCACTGGTGAGCGTAAGGTAAGTAGAAGTGATGTATTTATGGGAAAATTGGAATAGTGTTTTGCCGTTTTTCACACCCTTATGTGAGCAAAACGTGTGTTTGAAAAAATCGTTCATTTTCATCCCGTGCGCGAGTTGTGCTTAAGTTGCGATAGTTTGTGAATTCCGATTACTAGGAGCGGAGAAGAACTAGTGATCGCGTTACCACTATTGAGATAATTTTGGATGAATTTCGGGGTAGAAAGAATTCTCGAATCCGTCATTTTGCTTCGTGAGCCGCGGAACAGGATTCGGCTTGTCCATCGGACACCGCCAGGACTAATCAAGGGTAGTTCTGCTGAATTTGGTTTTGCGTTCGTTTTACCTCGCCCTCGCATCGCATGCACGTGGGTGAGCGAGCAACGCAGAATAACCGATTTTTATCCGAAATTTATTTATGCTTTTATTTACGTCTTTTTACTGTCTTTTTTTGGAAAGTCGCTCCGTGATGTTGTGTTCAACCGAGCGACCACAATCAATATTGGAATCCGTACCTTGGACATTTTTCTCCATTGAGATATCCGTGGCCGTCGTCACTGGAAGCCTGCGAGTTAGACGTCTCTACCGTTACGTAGAGTGGCGCCCGAGATTTGGCAACAAATAATGCAACAGCGTTTGTATATTTTATTATACCGTGCCTGTCGACTAATTATTGTGCTTTTGCACGAGTTATTGTTTTGTAGGCTGTGACGACGTATTTTACATTGTGTGACGTGAAGGTAACGCCGTAGTCCGTCACACGTTTTCGAGAACGATAGGGACTGGCGACGTAACGACGTCACAATACATGACATTAGTAATTATAAATCTATTTTCCTGTTATCAACCTTTGGTAAAATATTTAAAACCTTGGTGATTATAGAATTAAAGTTCAAACTTGAGTCAATTTTAATACCACAGCAAAATGGTTTTTGTTCCGGGAAATCTTTTCTGACTAACTTGATTCCTTTTACCGAAGATGTAAGTGCAAACATGGATAAAAATTAAAAACTGACGTAATTTTCCCAGATTTTAGCAAGGCCTTCGATCGGGTTCACCATCCAATACTAATTTATAAGTTACAAACTCTGGGCATACATGGTTCTTTGCTTAGATGGCTGGAATCTTACCTGGAAAATCGATCACAATTAGTATATTGCAGCGGTTTTAAATCAAATATATTTTCAGTTCCATCTGGAGTACCACAAAGGTCTCATTTGGGTCCCATATTATTCAATATATTTATTAATGATATAGATTAATGTTTTCATTATTCAAAATTTGCCTTATATGCAGATGATTTAAAGTGTTACAAGACCGTTAAAAATATAGATGATTGTTTAGCATTACAAAAAGATTTAAACCGCCTACAGGAATATTGTGCCATCAATCACTTGTCCCTAAATGTTTCTTAATGTTTTGTTGTTAATTTCACAAGAAATCGTACTAAAATACTATACGAATATAAATTAGAAAACACAACTTTAATTGCAAAAGATAACGCAAGAGATCTAGGAGTCATGTACGATACGAAATTACTTTTTAATACACACCGTGATATTTTAATTAAAGAATCATACAAGATTCTCGGTTTCATTATGAGACATTGCAAATATTTTAGGGATCCGTATTCCATAATTTGCTTGTATAAATCATTAATAAGATCAAAATTGGAATACTGCTCTTCTGTTTGGAATCCATATTACTATCGAAACATTAAGTTGTTGGAAAATGTACAAAAGAAATTTGTAAGATATTTAAACTTTAAATTTAATCTTTATTTAGACGATTATACATCAAGGCTACAATATTTTCATATGTCAACTTTGGAAAATAGAAGAATTAACATAAATTTAATATTTCTGTACAAAATTTTGAACAACTTAATCTTTTCCCAATGTATATTGCCTCACATTAAATTCCACATACTCAGTAAACTCACTAGATCAAGACATTTGTTTTACGCACCCCCTCACAATACAAACAACTATAAGAATTTCCCTATGAACAGAATCGTATCAATATACAATTCTAAATTTAGTGATATAAACATATTCCATCTTTCACTAAATAAAGTTAAGTCTTTGCTGCATTATTGTGTAGTTCATTATACAAATTTTTTTCTTATTTTCTTCTTGTCTTTTTGCCATTCATGTTTTAAATTACCTTTTTAATACTTTTATACACTGCTTGTAATGTATGTTACCTGATGTATATTTTGTAAACAAATTTTGTTTTCTCTATATTTCTGTACAATAAGTGGAAATCTGTTATTGATACTTGTACTGTTGATTTCCCTTTCTCAATAAATAAATAAATAAATAAATAGTAGGCTATTAAATAAACTCGAATGCTATGGAATACGCGGAGTAGCTTTACAATGGATTAAAACTTATTTAAGTAACATACACCAGTTTGTAACTCTTAATTATACTGGAAATCAAAATACCCAGACTGTACATTCTGATTTATCAGAAATAAATGTTGGCTTACTACAGGGTACATTATTAGCACCGGTTTTATTTATTCTTTACTTGAATGATTTGAGTAACGTCTTATGTGATAAATGTATTCTTATTACGTACGCGAACGATACTACTCTGGCTATTTCTGATTCTAACATAGATGATTTAATTAATAAATGTAATAATACTGTGCAGGCTTTGATATCTTGATGTCATGAAAATAAACTATTCTTGAATGATAGTAAAACTTACATTCTACGATTTCATATGCATCGTTATAACAATACTGATATCCTTGTTAAATTCGGAAATAATTATAAAACGAGTAACGACACTGCAAGAATTCTAGGTATGCTTATCACTGATAATCTAAATTGGTCACCTCTCTGTGAAGAACTTCTATCAACACTTAATAAATTATGCTTTCAAATCCGACATTTAACAGAATATTTAAATCTAAACCAAATATTAATATTTTACTGTGCTAGTGTGGAATCTCGTTTGAGGTATAGTATTTGTTTCTGGGGTTCCTCCAGTATAAGTCAACGTGTTTTTATAGCACAAAAAAGAGTTTTACGTACAATAGCCGGTATTTCATCTTACACATCGTGAAAAAAATTATTTAAAAAATATAACATTCTTACTCTTGCAAGTATTTATGTTTATGAATCCTGTGTTTTAATTTACAAGAATCAAAAAACTTTTCCCGTAAACAGTGGCTTGCATAGCCACAATACTAGGAACAAGAACAATTTTTATGTACCTAATTTTAAACTAAATGTTGTGAAAAATTCTCCCTATAGGCGACTCTTGCTAAGCGATACTCTATCTGGTGGCAAATTGTAAAACTACAGGAGCTGTGATAGAAGACGGTGTTGTTTTAGAAGTTTTGTGTTTATTTGCGAGTATTTGTGTTTATACGTTTATTTGCGAGTATTTGTGTTTATACGATTAATGTGCTATTCTATTTATTGTTCATAACAATATAGAAATGAGTAACGTGTATTGCTCGGTGTTTGGTTGCAAATCAATCCAAAAGAAGAATAGGAATATAAGTTTTCACTCGTTTCAAAAAAAGGCAGAATGTTTTGTGAACATTTGCAATAACTTTGGAAAAACAGAAAAAATAGACAAATTGAAGGCCTGGATGATTAAATTAAAAATGGGGAAACCAGTCAGCAAACATATGAAAGTGTGTTCTTTACATTTTGAAGAGAATGACTACTTTAGTAGAGGTTAGTTTAATATGAACGTATTTAATAAATTTATTATTTCCCTTTCTTATGAAAGTTAATAATTTTTTTACATAGATATCAATTCAAAAAAGAGGAATTGGTTGAAGAAGCATGCAGTTCTAACCGCAGTGACAGATTGAGCGAAAGAAACAGAAATAAGTCGAAATCATGTGCTAGTGGCACAATATCTGTATGTTCTAGTACAATGTGTCATGAATCAGAGAAGAACGATGCACATGAAAAGGAAAATTCAACTGAGGACGAACATCTAGCAGCTGAAGCTTTATTATTAATGAAAAATAGAGAAGATTTACAAAAGAAAAGTATTGGAGTGCAAGTTAACACTTACTCACATTCAACTTTATGTGACATAATTCATACCCCAGAAACACTAAACAGTTTTACAGGTTTACGTAGTTTTTAATTATTAGAAGTAATAGTAACCTTAGTGCAACACATTTACACAGACACAAGAAGTCATAAATTAAATATTAAACAAAGAATAATATTAACATTTACAAAAATGAAGACTGATATGACTTATAGGCTACTATCTAATTTATTCAATATTACACCAAATTTGTGTAGATGTTATATTGAAGAAATGTTACCACTAATTTCTAAAGCTTTAGAAAATGCAATATATTTCCCTTCGAAAGAAGAAATATCAAAGAATATGCCAATATGTTTAATCATTTTCCAGATGTACGAATAATTCTTGATTGTACGGAAATTTTTGTTCAGAATCCAAAGTGTTTATGTTGTAGAATTAGGTTTTATTCTTACTATAAAAGTCATGTAACTGTAAAATTTATGGTCGGTGTATCACCGGCTGGGTTAATTACATACATAAGTGAACCATATGGGGGGCGAGCATCGGATAAAAGTATTTTTGAAAATAGTTCGTTGTTAAAAATGTTCGAAAGTAACGATGGTATAATGGTCGATAAGGGATTTTTAATAGAAGACATTTGCTCAAAATTAAATGTGAAATTGTACAGACCCCCTTTTTTAAAAGCAAAATCCCAATTATCAGCTGAAGAAGCTCTATACAATGTGAAAATTTCTGCAGCTAGGGTACACGTAGAAAGATGTAATCAGAGAATAAAGCAATTTAAAATACTTTCTGGGAAAATGCAGTGGACGCTAGTACCATTTGTAAAACATATTTTTAATATTGCCTGCGCTGTTACTAATATGTCAACACCGATATTGTCTAAAGATAAGTTTTTGTAATGTTCTTAAAATTAGGAGTTTTGTTGTATGGTATACAGGTGTAATAGAAGTAAGGACATAAATTTAACAAGAGATAGAACTCGTCGAAAGCAACTATATTTTTTAGTAACTTTGTTTGAAAATGTAAATTATTTTTAGAATTTTACCACTCCATAAATTAACGAGTCTTTCGATTTAGATATTTTCAAATATAATTTGTTCCAGTAGCAAAAACAATTGACAATTGTTTTTGATAAGTGTTAAAATTAGAAAATAGTTATTTATGGTACAAATGTGTTACATTACAGATAAGTCACGTGGGAAAAGTTTAGCCCACGAAGCCGTTAGGCCGACAGTGGTATTTTTTCAAGTGACTTAGGTAATTAACTCACGTGTGCCATACAACATTTTATCGAACACATTTTAATCATTCATATAAAGTACATATAAGATTTTTGACAGATGGAATTTCGAAATGACATTTAGGAACAAAATAGTGTAGAGAAGGTTTTATAACGTAGTTACTATGATACGAACCAAAAAACAGTGAGCTAATATATTTAGCTCACTAGTGACTTATGACCACAGATCATACACATACCTACTTTATTTATCTAAAAACAGCATACTTATATCGTTATAATTATACGGTGTTGGATAAAAGTATTTTATTCAATCATAGGCGGATAATGAAATTTGTGACAAAACTGAAGAATTTTAACTTAATTAGGTTTATATGACAAAATTACTAATAATTTACTTCCGACAAGTTTTATCACTGATTAAATTTAATGTACTTATTTGTTTTACAACCTGTATATATTTAAAGAAAAATTGTTTAGCAACTTTAAAGCACAGTGTGTTCTAATCTTGTTCTTTCGCATGCTTTTTATTTATTAAACAAGGACTGTGATGCAGGTATAATAAAAACAACATACAATAAACATATTAAATAAAACATATTTGTAGCAATATAATTTTATTTCATATGATGTTTGCAAATACAATGTAACATTTTTTCAAAATAATTGTGTTTTACTTTTTTTAACATTTTAGAGGCAAACGTATAATCTAATGGAATTTTAAACATTTGGAAAGAATTATCGAAAGAGGAAAAAATCACAAAATAGCATAATTCGACATTTAATAATGCCATACCCATTTGTATTTGCCCATAATATTGATGTTTTCCTTTTAAAAATAAATTATTATTAAGAATACCTACATACTTCAAATTTGGTATAATTTTACTTATTGTTTCTGTTTCACCAGCAACTGGACATTTTATCTCTAGTAATGCAGTTGGTTTATTATTTTCATATATTACATCATCAGGTGTATAAGCTAACCACGGGTTCGAATTTGAAACTATAAGTCCGAATTCTTTTATATCTAAATTTAAATTCTTACTAAAAACGTCGCGGGCTATATGCTCAGTTTTAATTCCATATTTCATGGCTTTTGTTGGTACAAAAGACTTTAGCCAGAAATATAAAGTCGTTTTATAATTCCAGTTATTCTGGGCATAAGTATAAAGGCCATAAATTCTAGATCCAGTAACTCGAAACTGTCGCTCCACTAACCATCTTTTTTCATTAATTTTTTTATCGCTAGTTATGTTGCATATTTCCTCCACATCACACATTGCATATAAATTTTTATATGTATTTTCACAACAAGGATGTTCAAAGGGGACATTTAGATTACTTATTTCTAACATTACTGTACTTTGGCATGCATTATTCAAAAGTACAGCAATGTCTGCTTTGTAGCAGATACTTCTAGACACTGTTCTAATAAAGAGGAATGTCGACCAGTTCTAAATATACAATTAATTTATTACAGTTTATTCTATCTTCAAATCGTGGATGAAATTTACTTATGAAGTGAAAAACTGCTATTTGGAAGTTTAGTTTGAACTAATTCACTGAAATAATCAACTGAAACAGATTTATCACAAACTTTAATTTTGTTTTCAAAACAAGGCATATGTGCAATATCCACTGCTTCGTACTGTTTTCTCCCTGTACATTTTGAAGATGCCCAAGTATATTTAATATCAGTTTGTGACAATACTTCCAAATCCTTTATATATTTCCTGAAACGTACAACAAACACACAACAGACAACGATAACGAAACTAAATAAAAATAATATTTATATTTTTTAGTGTATTCAGAAGCAAATTCCTTAACAATTCATTAAAATTCGCATTCAACGGTTAAGTTGAAATAATTTATACAAATTTTAATGTTATATTTTACTGTGGGGTCTATTGTGTGACTCAGTCGTTAATTTTTAACCAGTTGTTAAAAATTATGACAAATAAAAACAAACATTACAAGTGATGTTTTGATATTTTCTCCAGTGCTATCTATTTTCATTGAAGAAAAAAATTAACAACTAGTTATAAATTAACCACTGAGTTATAGAATATGCCCCTGTGAGCGTTAAGTAATCAAGGCTTATAATACACTCAAATTTTTACTACTCATTCTTGCATGCTCGTGCTTTTGCACTGTAACCAGTTGTAACAAATCAAACACCTAGTACAAAACAAAAGAACAGCGGAAACATGTTTACAACGACCACTGTTTCCAGCCTTGCAGGAACATGTCATTGATGATACTGCAATGACGTTCATTTCATTTAGCTGAAAGGTTCCTTTAAGGGCATATATTTGAAATTCCTTGTTAACAGTAATTTTGTTATTTAAAATTCCACATAATAAAATGTGTCCAGCATCTAAAACTTCTTCCCCTTCATACACACATCTACAACTGGGGGTAGCGTTCAAATATTTGAAATATTCTCCTAATTTTAATTTTACCGAAGTATTCATCCTACAATAAAAACAAAAAACTCAGTTCAAGAAAAATATCAATTAATATTAATAACTACTCACCTAAAATTATTGTATTTGTAAGTTGTCAAAGAGAAATCTACGAATTTATAAATTGAAAAAAAACATGAATGTATATATTAAACAATAAAAATAATTATTATAAGCAATATAAATAACTTTAACTATATTGGAACGAACTTAATATAATTATAAAAACCTCAAGAATTCGAAAAAATGAAGAACAAACACCTACTAAATAGCATTACTTCTTATGTCAAAATAGGTTATTATCACAGCTCCGTTAGTTTCACAAATTCACAGTTTGGCGCTGCGAGCTTAATCAGAGTCGCCTATAGAATGGGTTTACAAATATATAATAAACTACCCAAAAATTGAAAAAACTGTAAAATTTTTAAGATGTTTAAAAAAGATTTAATAATAATTTGACGTTTTCTGTACACTGTATTTTGTGTCTACAGAAAATAAATACTATTATTATTATTATTATTATTATTGTTAAATATATTTTTAAATCAACTTATATTTTTTTAGCCTATCAACTTCATTTGTTTTTCTGATTTTATCGATAGAAGTATGTATAATTAAAATGTATTATAAAATCTGTTACTGATATAGTAAATCTATTTAACATTTTTCACCACAAATAAATCAGCTACTCTTTTGTGTACAATTATTGTATATTAGATATTTGGGTAAAGTCAATTATTATAATTTTGTTATTAACAATATATAAATAGAAATGGACTTACTTACAGTATCATAAATCGAAGAGATTGTAATTTCACCTAATTTCCAAGGCTTGCAAAAAGTTTTAAAAATACTAGATTATGATAATAAGTTTTCTATTTATGTCTGTCTGTATATTTGTGTAGAACTATCTGAGGTTCTATTTAATATACAACGTAAAATTTTTGTATTTAAGGTTTGTTTATTAATATATTCAAATAAATTTTGATAAACATCGTTCAACCAGAATTTGTATTTTATCAGTTTAGTTATTTTTTCTGTTATATCTAACTTTATTAAGTCTTGCTCTTAATAATTGAAGTAAAATCTTCTCAATAAAAATACAAAACTTTCAAATGAAAATGTCAAAAAGAACTAATAGCTCTTTCTTCTCAATTTTCAAACAGCTCACAAGAACTACTAAATTATTTGAACATTTACTGCCACCAAATTAAAACTATAATACTAGCGCGACTAGCGCCACCACCTGACGCAAATTATTAGTTTGGCTGTGTCAAAATGTTACTAAATGTTCTTGTTTTTTTACAAAAAATAAATTTAATTTAAGCCTAATAATATTTTTTTTCCTCCTGCTTTGAAAATACAATTTTCTGGTTTGTTTTTCATGCTGAAAGTGACTCTTTGCAGCACTAATAAATGTTTGTTGCATTGTTGCTGCCATGGATATGCATCACTTGCGCATCACAAATACAAAATTTGCAATAAATGTCAAATTATGTTTAAAAAATAATTGTTTATTTCCTTATTTTTATCTTGCAGGAGTAAAAAAAATAGTGTGTATAACACGTGTTGTAAGTCCTTTGTCGAACACAAACGATTGCAACCTTCGCTTCGCTCAGGCTGCAACTTTCGTTTTGGTTCGACAAAGATAGACTTTCAGCACTTGATATACAAATAAGTATTTCATTCGTATACATACAACTTTGTATATAAATATAGTTATCTATACAATTATGAAAATAACCAATTCCCTGTTTTCAAGTACATTGGTAATGTATTTCCTTGAGTATTTCTTTTTTAATAAAATCAATTCTTTTTATAGGATTTAGCTTTTTTATGGAAGGCAAACCGATCACACGATCACAGTTGAAACATTTGTGTTTTCTTCAATTACTACGAATTCTAAATTTGTATATTCTCTGTTTCTAAATTTACAAGTCAAAATACACTTTCCCAGAACCTGTATTCGATTTCCTTCATAAGTACTCAATTTAACAGAAGTCTTTTGTACAGTTTTTTTACATAATACCTTGTGATGCAATGGGAATTTATAAGTGGATACGTGGCCGGTATACACTGCAATCTTGCAACAACATAACGTTTAACATTTCAAATGTAAAAAGAAGAAAAAGGTATATTAATAAAATCACATTTTTTAATCAATTTTTATTCATGCTGTCAACAAATGTAAACACGTGTATTTTTACCTGACAGGCATGTGCACAAGCGCCGCTGGTGGCGCGCCACTGTACCGCTTTGGACTATATTTATTCATAAGCGCACATTAAAAAAAATAGGTCAACTGTAAAATAATATATAAAAAACCTACAAAATACAAATGACAACCAAATAAACAATGGCCTTGAAAAGAAAAAAAATATGTCTCTATTCCAAACATAGATGTGTAACACTGTTTTCTAAGGATAATGACGCCATCAAACTGTAGCACGTCCTTTCAATAATTTCCTTTACTACCAACTTGTACCATTCTTACAGGACCTCTGCTACCAGTTTGTGACCCTCTCCTTGAAAGAGTAGGTGTTACAAAATATATATAAATGGGTTCTTTGTCAGACCGGATACGGAGCAAGTATTAGGAGATGGATATTGAATTAAATAGAATACTCACATTGGTATAAAAATATAAATAATATAATAAATAATGTTTTACAGTTGGTTTCTTCTCTAATGACACTTCTGTCCACCACCGCCGTCTACCACTGACTATACCACTCTACTTCTGGCTTCTCTCTTTCTCTTCTCTTTTCCGTCTGTCTTTTACAACCATTACCTTACACTATATATACTATGAACAAGTACTAAGTCAGCAAATATTAGTTTTACCTTTGCACAATACTATTTATGAATTACATCCATTTCCTACTTACTTAATTGGTGCCACTAGAATGTGCTGACTTAGACTTGTTACAGATGGATTAGTGGAAAATTTGAAACGTATGCTTAAACAAAACTTAGATATTAACATTACTTTAAAACCAGTTAAAACGTAAAACAACTCTTCAGTACAATAAAGGCAAAGTAGATAAAATATTACATACAAATACGATTTATAAAATTCAATGTCAAAACTCTACCAAGACTTATACAAAGCGAAAGATATTTAAAAACACGCATGGTAGAGCACAAAAGAGATTCTAACAAAATCAACAATAACGTAAATTGTGCCCTCACACAATAATCTATACAGACTGAACACTTCGACGGAGTAAAAATTTTAGACAAAGAACCTTTTCCACATAAACGACTTATACTTGAAATGCCATATATTCATCTATTGCAGAATATAGAGAATATTTAAACAAGATATATAGAGTAAATCTTTGCAAGGATAAAATTTGTTAACAGTCGCCATTTTATATTCATATTTATTACAGAAAAAATTTTTTTAAGTATTCATATATGACGTGTTTTATTTATTTATTTTTTAATGTATGACGACATCTACTTGATTGATTTTTTATATATGTTGACAATATTTTAAAAATAGTCTGTAACTATGTGTACATAATACTACACAATATTGTTATAATACATGTTTTTGCAGTTTGCCCTGATGATGCTAAAATTGGTAGCAAAACGTTGGCTTTAGATTATTAAATTATATCAGTTGACTGCAATCCTGCTTATTACATCTCTCCATCATCCTCTCCAGTCGCTTAACATCAATTTTACATTAAACCAATGGCTGCTCTACAGTAATGATCCGCAGCAAAGTCTCTGATACGGCTAAAGAATGACACATTCAAAGCGGAAACAGAGAGTGGACAAAATAATAAAAGAGGAGGTCGACCAGATGTCACTAGATCGTATCATTGAACAGTCTCAAAATCCGCGGAGTTTGCGGAGTTGTATGGAAGAAAGACGGCCGATCGCGGTTCTGTACAGACTTCCGCCAACTGAATCAGATTACGAAAAAAGATGCGTACCTGCTGTCGTACATCTCCGCCATCCTAGAAAATTTGCGGGGAGCCGTTTGCTTCTCTATCGAAGATTTAAAGAGCGGCTACTGACAGGTAGCCCTGGTAGACGACAGCAAAGCACTCATCACCTGTACCATTCCGGGGAAAGACTCTTTCCATTTTAGGGTGATGCCATTCGATCTCCATGCCGCTCAAGATACCTTCCAACGGCTATTAGACAGTATTATCGGGCCAGAACTCGAGACATACGCGTTCGCATACCTCGATGACATTGTTGTAGCTAGTGCCATGCGAAGAGTACGTTGAGCTCGAGAGGGAGGAATTTTGACGGCTGAGGGAGGCGAACCTCCGGATAAACTAGGAAAAATGTTGTTTTGGAGCTCACTCGATTCAATATCTGGGACACATCTGCATTGTACACTTCTCGACAGTCGTTGCCCCGCTGATGGCCCTTGTACAAAAGAAGAGAAGTTAGATTTGGGGTTCAGAACAAGAAAAGGCTTACCGTCAACTTCAGGAAGCGTTAAGCTCCTGCCCTCGCCAGTCTGGACTGCAATGAGGCACTAATTCTCCAAACCGATGTCTCGGATGTCGGCATCGAAGCAACCTTGATGCAAGGTAGTGTGGAAGAACCAAGAGCGATTGCCTACATCAGTCGGCCTTTGTCTGCTGCCGAGAAGAGTTACTCGACGACCGAATAAGAATGCCTGACGGTAGTATGGGCAATAAAGAAGCTCCACGGGTGGTTGGATGGATACCACTTCACTAACCGTTCATCAGATCTTCAAGTTCCTGTACATGCTGAAGGAGCACATAGGCCATCAGCACGTTGGATCGTAGCGCTCCAAAAATATAATTTTGAGATGGTTTTTAGAACCGGTAAAGTCAATTACTAGGTGTATATATTAACTTGAAAACCCATATCTCGGATACAGACAGTCTCCCATAGTTGTACATGGTATGTATGGAAGAAACGGGAAGTTACCGAACAGCCGAAAGAGCACTCAGACTACCGAATTATCGACGACAAACTTTACCGCCGCTTCTCAGACACCGAACCAGCCCGTGAGTGGAAGGTCTGCGTAACCATTGGTCAACGCCAGCAGATTATGAGCGAAAACCATGACCATCCAACCGCCGGCCACTTAAAAATCGCCAAGAAAAATCAGATCAAAACGGACCGACTGGCTAAATGAGACCTCCGAAAGTAGGTCATCCTTAGGAGACGTTTGCTGCAGATCTGATGGCTCCGCTTCTCCGCACCACAAAAGGTTTCCGATACGTGGTGGTCTTCCAGGACCGCCTTACCAAATAGGTGGAATACCGGCCGCTACATCAAGCAACTGCCATCACCGTTATCTCTCCTAACTCAGTGGAATGAGTGAACCGTTTTCTGAAACCCACGATTGCTCAATTCTATGAGAACAACCAGCGCAACTAGCACGCACTCCTCTCCGAGCTTACACTGGCCATCAATAGCTACCTGCATAGTTCTACTGGGTACTCTGGAGTTTATCTGAACTTCGGGCCAATAAGAATCAGCGACGACTCGTACCACTGTATCGACGGAGCACCTCCAGCGCTTGAAGGCGATACGCAATGCACAAAAACTAGCTCGCCTGTGCCGCTACAAACCAAAGACACCGTTACAACCTTTGGCGCCGCACTGATGACAAGGTGCTGCGGTCGGTCTTTGGACTGGAAAATTCAGTCTCTATCCTCTCCTGTACAACCTCCAAAACAGGCATGGGCAGCGGCTGAAATTTACATGTCAAAGATAATGTAGATGATGAAGTCAGCCAAGTACCTGAAGGAAACATTGCAGGTGAAGAGGCCGCCGACGCGATCACGGCGACCCATAATCTAGCCGGTGACATCACCACTAATTGACTCCGGCCAGCCGGCAGCGCGTGGGCCGTGCTGCAAGAGTTGGTCATTCCACCAGCAGTATCACGGCTGCTAGAGACATCGCCACTCAAATAGTCTGCCAGGGTGATCCAGCCAGCAAACAGTGTACATCCAGAGTACTTTCTACTCCATTGCTCGGGCTGTGGTACCTGGTGTAGTCATACACCGCGCTGCGATACATGTGGGCAGACGCGGCCTCCAATACAGCCCACTTGTATGGTGAGCAACCCATTCGTTACCTTCGACTATCCATCACCAAAATTATTAGGAACAGTCCACCCTCATCACGAGCAGGGCGACCGTGGACACAGCTGGATTGTGTATCATTACTGCCAGTTCAACCGCCACCGACATCGCCGTCCCAGACGAACCTGAACAAAGTTAAGCGGCCCAGCACGTCCCTAGTACCACCAGCTGCGCCAGAAAATGAACCACCCATGGGCCAGTACCGCTTTCGCAAGATAGTGCCCAAATCAGATGTCTGAAAGTGCTGGCAGACAGTGTGAGTACACGGAGAGCCATCATGCTGTCAATGTTAATTTAATTAAATGTGTGTTTTGTCTAAACTGTATTGGTAATTATTGTTACCTGCCCCCTGAGCTTCCCATCTAATTTCCTGCTTCTAGCAAATCCTGACCGCTGAAGGCGCTCGAGAAAATTCGAATCCGATGCTGAACGAAGCATTCACGCGTCCACCTCCAGGTGATGTCACAGCCTGTAAATACTGTATTGATATAACATTGCTATAAATTTTACAGTTACAGAATATTTGTTGCCAATTTGAATCACTACGCACTAATCTTCTTCATTACAAACATCAAAAATTGCTCCGATAAATAATTACATCCTTTATATTGTTCTGATTCACCATGGTTTCTACTTTTTTATTTTGCACGCGATTGCGAAATAATTCATCTTACCGCAATTGGATGAAATTTGTTGCACCGTTAGTTGAACGTCTGCAACAATTATTTAGTTTCTGAAACTGGTATGCACCGTTTTTATTTATTCCTGATGACGCCATGATTTCATTCGCCTTTGCCTCTGTGTTGATTGTCTTCAATTGTGACTGTCACAGTGCTGCTGTTTTGCAAATGTTTGCGCATTTGCCCAAGTCTAGATCATATTCACGTAATAGCAGCGTTTACAAATCTTGATCTGCCATACCACAAATGACTCTGTCTTTTATCAAATTGTCGCGCAAGTTACCAAAACCGCACGGATTACTCGCTTTTTTTCAAATCATAATAAAAGACAAAAAACTTTCACCAGCTTCTTGTACACGCATAAAAAATATGTCTGCCCACGTTTTCGTTTGCTTTAGACGCGCAACAATTTTTAAATGCGTTCATTACTGTTTTGTGTACTTTTTTTTTATTTTTGGGGAGATTTAAAGTGTCGAATTTATCCAAGGCTTCATCCCCAAATACGTTAAGAAAAACTGCTACTTCAGGTTTTCAGTTGAGGCCTGTTGCTTTCATGTACAATTCGAAGCGTTGCCACCATTTGAGCTAATTTTCTTTGAGGTTACCTTCAATCGAGAATGAACATGGTGGTCACATCGCGGACTCCATCCCATTGTTCGGGTTATTCTCGTCGTCGTCCTCATCTTCTTGGGTGTGCTTGAGTGTTGGTGGAAGTTTCTGTGGCGATTTCTTTACTCCCGTTTCATCACTTTCTTCAATTAATAATGGCGGATTTTTTTTTACTCTCCCACCGCATGCTAAGAATCTCGGCATGTTTCTTAATTATGTTCTAATAATTACTTTAAAATAAACAAATTCAATTTAATCATAACATTTTAAGAAGTGCATGGGTCTCCATAATTTGCGGACCACCAAAAAAAAAACGCAATTTAGATGCATGCTACCATGCTTATATTGTACTAACTTACTATACTAACTTAGTTAATTGTGCTACCACTCTTAAATTAACCTTTCTTTTATTAGAAGATATACTTTACTCTTACAATTGCAACATATTTAATTAAATTTCAATGTTATTATTAATGCTACCACATTCATATTACATATGTTTACACCACAAAGTCATGCAATTATGCTACCACCCTTAAATCAACCTTTCATTCCTTAGAAGATACACTTTAGTCTTACAATTGCAACATTTTTAACTAAATTTCAATGTTATTATTATTGCTACCATGTTCATATTACATATGTTTACAGCACAAAGTCATGCAATCGTGCTACCATCCTTAATTTAACTTCAATGTTATTATTAATGCTACCACTTTCATATTACACATGTTTACACCACAAAGTCATGCAATTGTGCTACCACCCTTAAATCAACCTTTCATTCCTTAGAAGACGCCCCGCCCCCCCTTTAACTTTTTTATTATAAGTAATAGAAAAAAATGGCTCATATAACAGTTTTATTATTTTACATATACTATTTGATGGCATATGTAGATATTTTTTATAGTCAGGTTTACAAGATACGACTATCAACTTTTATTTTTCAAATAGCAACCTGTAATTATTTTAATAAAATTGAAACCGCCATGTTTTACTCTTTTCCACGTAGTATTATTTTTAATTAATGCATTTAAAAAATTTCGAGAAAAATGAGTTAATTTAGAAATATTAAAATAATTTTTAAACAAATATTATAGGTGGCTATGTAAAATAAACATTTACAAGAAGGAGATTTAATTAGCGCAGAAGTACAAAATATATATCACGATGGCTCATTATCTTTACATACAAGGAGTTTAAAATATGGAAAGGTAACTATTTTGACGTAGTTATGCTTGTTTATTGATAATTTTTTAAATTATAGCTTTCTTAAGGAGTACTTGTAAAAGTATTTCCAGCGCTTATTAAAGGAAGCAAAACCAATTTCCATAATCTACCTTGTGGTGCACGTGTCATATTGGGTAACAATGGATTTATTTGGATATGTCCAACTATTAATGTAGATGAAGAAGGAGTAGGCGGCTTCGTATAAAATATGGAGGATGTAATGCTTTTATAGGAAATTGTAGAATATTTATTTATAACCCGATCATAAAAAACATGGCTAAATTCTGAAACTTTACTGTAAATTTTGTATATTTTGGACCCGTTGCATCAGATTAACTACCTAATACTATAATTGGGCCGCCGAACAGATGCACTAATTAAAATAATGGGCATGGCCCAAATTGCGCATTACAATGTACGCAGAAGTCAACTAACTTTATACACATTACAAATTAAGAAATGTGCAACAATTCTGTTTATATTTGAAATGAAGTTAATACTGAGTATTATGTACACTTTGTGCAAAGACTGCGCTCATCGGTGAGGTATAAGGGGGATAGGCCATGTGGTTATAGTGGGCTGGACTACTAGGGTATTTTTTCCAACAGCACAAGAAAATATTTCTTATAATTCAATTTGAGTAACCTTCAGTTCAGGATATGTAATTATTTGGTTTACTGCAAAAGGGAGTGACAGAACCATATTTTCTAAATATTCCGCTAGAGGCAGCAGTGCACGGGGGTAACTAAATTTACATCATGTAGATTGTTTTTTGGTACCTTAGATTTATTATAATAAAACGACAAAGTTAAAGGGGGAGGCGTCTTCTCAGACTCATCCTGTATATTATTAAATTTCAATGTTATTATTAATTCTATCATGTTCATATTGTAACGTTTTATTTAATTGGCTGAAGTGTAAATATGATTAAAATACGAATATCTTAATCAAGTTTAATAAACGAATAATAATTATAAAAGGATAATGAAAATTAGGAATACTATGAATAAACAAATATAAACACTAATTTCAGAGTAATAATTAATAATAAAGCCTTAAACATGAACAACATATATTTGAACAATTAATACTACGCGATATTTATTTACACGATATTTATATCACCATCTATTTATTTACATCACTAACTATTTATTTATATCACCAATTATTTATTTATATCACCAACTTTATATGTCGCTGACATGCACTGACCGCGTCGCTCCTACCCTACTTGACCTTTAGCGAGGCTACCTGTCCAGACAGGTCAGCCGCGATGACTCATTCGGTGGGTCTCGCTCGTTACAATAATACATATGCATATGCTGTGGCGATGATGTACATTACATTACAGATGACTTTTATTGCTCTGTTCAATTATATTTATCATAGATTTTCCTCGCATACAATTGTATTATTACAATATTATGAATTTATATGATATTTATTTTTGTAATATTGGATAGGTTTCAATAGAGAAGTTACCAATTAAGTATATGTTTATTAAATTTGTTTATTTAGGATTTATACATTGATTACATCTATAATAATTTGGTAATTTAGTACCACAAGTAATATTTTTACAATCTAAATGGAACCAATGATCGCAAATTATACAATGTATCAATTTGTCGTTTTGTTGTTTACATAATTCCCCGTAATTACAAATTATGGAATTTTCTGCCCAGTAATTAGAAATAAGATTTTTTAAATAATCAATTATATTTTCTCTTTGTGGAGTTTCAAATATAATATTTTTAATTATTTATTTTTTGCTATGTTATGTCCTTAACACGTTTTTTGTTATAGGAAGAAACAATTGGAGAAGGAATTGTATGTTCCATATAAAATAAAAGTTTTCTTTTAATTAATTTTCTATAATGATAAAAATTTCCCTCTATATGAAAATTAAAAACATTATTAGATTGCGTTAACAAAATATAAGCCACAATCGTAACCTGTTTGCTGTTTAGGTATGTCCTGAGGGACATATATTTGCCAATCGTTTTTTACAAATGTAATATTAGTTCTTTTAAAACTGATACGTTTCGTATAAAGTAGCAATGAATGATATTTTCTTTTCTGATATATGTTTTTGTCGTAGATTATCTGTTTTTTTCTTCTATTGAAAATAAGTACACTGTAACGACTCATGTTACATAATGGAATTATTACGATATCCATTTCTGGTATTTTATATTTTAAGAAGTATTCTAAACCAAATTGAAATACTGATTCTGAATTTAAATAATTGATTACAGAACCTCCAATTTGGAAAACAGATGAATTTTTCTTGGTGTATTCGAAGCAAATAATGGCCAAATAAATGTCTATTACAGAATCAACTATGTAGTAGTCAGCGTCTGAATGCCCTTTGTTTGGTACTACTGTTTTTAAATCAGTAGGGTACATAGAACGTCCCCAAACAATAAACTGTTTATTTTTTTAAATTTATCTGAAAACGTGTTGTAAAAATCGTCATCGCTCGAGGAGGATAATACATTTATTATTCTTCTTCGGTTCAAGTGTTTATGTTCAACAAAATGGAAAGAATTTTCATGTACATGTTCTTCATTAAGGGAGTTGAAGTAATTTCAGGTAAGAAGTTATTACTAATATTAGATAAGTTTTTACTAGAATTAGGAGTAAAGAATCTTTTCTCAACCATTCCCGTAGATGGTATAACGGTAGGAATGAAGAGTGAATTTTGGGACAATTCCTTTTGACTCTGCACAAATGAATCTTCTGCAGCTTCCACTATAGTTAAATTTTTAGGAATATTAATCCCTTTTCTTCCAGACCTGCAATACCAAAAATAAAGTTTATTACTAACAACGCAATCCTGTTTAACAATAATAACACAAGTACAGGAAGAGATTGAAATGAATAAAAAGAAAGAGACAATTCGCACTAATGAGAAAGCAAGTTGACAGACAACGTACCAACTTGAGCATGCGTACTTAAAATGAGCTTATTTCTATCATATTTTTAAAGTATTTTCTAGTCGGTAATGGTCTATTACCTAACTTCTTGTCGTAAGGTAAAATTATTAAATGCTGACCATTAGTGGCGTACACAAAGTGGGGGGAGGGGGTATGGTTAGAATACCTCACGAAATTAAATTATAAATTGAAAAAAAATGAAACTCACTATTAACCTTAGAATTAATTATTTTAAAAATCTCAAAAAAATAAAGTGTAAATTACACCATTGGTAGGAATCAGCAACCCCTCCCCCAACTGTTACAAAGCAAGTAAAATTAATTTGGTTTATTGATCTAGATATTAAAGATTTTTCACCTAAATTAATTAGGGAAGCAGGAAATTACAAAAGTACGATATTACATGTTAAAATCCTATTTTCGGCTGTGCCGAACCACACTCTAAAATCTTTAATAATCACGTCATTTTCCATAACAACTCTGACTCTCCACTCGCCACCCATAGGCGAGCAGTAATACTTGTTCCAGTCGCTTGTGAGGTGAGAGAGCAGCATACATAGAAAATATAATTACCTGTATCCTCTGCTTCTCTTCATAATTGTAGATAACTTGACATCTTTATGTTGTTGCTTTTCATCGCCGATTGAGAGTTTAGCTGCTTTAATATGGTGGCATCCTCTTTTCGCTTTGCAGGTACAAGATTCTTGAGGATATAGTTTAGTCATATATTTTTCACCGTTATTTGATGTTATAATGAAAACTTGTTCATCAGGAATAAGTTTAACACATCCTTGCATTACAAGCAGTTTAGCAGTACTGAAATTTGTAAAAGGAATTTCATTGCAAGTATTTGGTCCTTATTATTATAATCTTTATTTTCAAAAATGTACGGCAACTTTTCTATTGGTAAATGATTTTGTGGAAAAATTATCTCCTCAAAATTCTTATGTAAATACTTGTATTCTTCTTTTAATTTATAATTTCCAGTATTACAATATACTTTTAGTATTTCTTTCCGATAATATAAATCAAGTTGGTACAATGAAATTTCAAGGACCTGCGCTTTTACTTCATGACGTGACAGCATTCTTTTCAAAGCAGCATTAAAACTTTCTGCTGGATTAATTGTAATACCACTTCTTTCTTTATAAATTCCGAAGTCTAATAATTTCCATTTCCCACTACTTAATATTGCATCTTTAATGTTGTTATCAAAATACTGTTTAAAATGTTTGCTCTAGTGTATTTTCATATTATTATATTTATTTTTAAAAATATCCTCCGTATCGCTATCTAGCAAGTACCACGTATGACTAACGTAGGTACTGACGTCGTTGAACTCTGATTTTTTTTGTTTAGTAACCCAATGTTTAACGTCCCTTTGGATGTGATTCCAACAATAAAAGTGTGGATTACTGGGCAGTTGATATTTAATTCCATATATAATAGCAGCTTCCCTGTGTATGAATTATTGTTAAATATCTAGTAATCACATATGTAGAAAAAATAATAGAGAGTTTATATATTGATTTGTCATCTACGATATTTATTTTAAGTTTTGTATGTTCTACAGTATTAATAAACCACTGTGTTGTTCTGTGTTAATTGTTCTTGTTTTTTATATAACCAACACATCAGCACCAACGAGGGGTATGAATGTTTTTAGAAAATAGTTTTTAAATACTTGGGATTCCATCCATCCGTTCTCTGTGGCAGCATACGTCGTTCCTGGATATTCTTTTTTTTGATCTGCTATTCAGCTGTCCGACTCACTTTTGCCCTTGTATATGATTAATGGCAGAACTTTTTGTCCATCTGCAGCAGCAGCAAACAGAACAGTGGTGTTTGTCCTCCCTGGACCAGATACAATTCGAGTAGAGGAACGTTTTTTTTCTCCTACGACTTTCGTCTTTGAGCGATCACTGCAAAAACTGGTTTCACTTATATTTCAACTATTAGATTGTTTGTCTTGTAGATTCAGTTTTTGTACCGTGTCGTTCAATAACTCAAAATACAGGTATATTATAAAGGGATCTGTGTTTTGCTATCTGGCATATTCCAAGGCTTCAGGTTTTTTGTTTGAAAAATTATGCCGTTTTTTAAAGTTTAGGAACCAGTCTTCTCCAGGTACATTGTCCTTGAATGGAGTTTTGAGTTGTTTCTTTACAGCATACTTGCCTTCAATTTCTAAGATTTGTTTGCGGCTAAGCCCAAACCCCTATTTTTCGAGGCATTTGATTCCTTTTGCAAGAGCCTCTTCATCTTTGGCTGGTAATGCTGTAGCTCTTTCCATTGCATCACTCTTGATATCCCTACGACCTTTGATGTGGTTCTTTAATGTACTCCTAGGGATATTGAATAGTTTGTTAGCACGCAATGTGCCACATTTTCCAGACTTCACATGTTCTATGGCCCTTTGTAAATCTTCAGCTGAATACGCGGCTTTTTGGGTTTTGCGTTGATACTTTCAAACCATTATGTCTAAAACAAAAATATCTCTACATGTAGGTACATATTAGGACTGGGTATTGTGCACTCCATAGAATAAAATTGGATAAGGGGCAACTGCATCTAGTAGGTGCACTTTACCAAGCACAGTTGGGTGCGGTTGCCCCTACGCTAGAAAATCACCTCAAACTTAGGTTATGTTATGATTAACATAATTCTGCATTTAAAAATGTTTAAACAATATATAAACTTCTAAATTAAATACCTAGTAACGAAATACATACCTGCACGACAATAAAAGGGTGCCACTAGATACTCCACTACGCGCTTTGCACGTTACCCAAACACCTGACACTTTATGCGGCAACCATATTTCTTTCAATATATCGATGCCGGAAAAGAAGAGATCTAAATTATATTGTTAAAGGGTCTTACTTTCATAAATATTAGATGGAACCGTTGTAGTGTAAATGGTTTTTATTCATAGCACAGTTGGTGCACTTGCCCCAAAAACGCATTTACCCCACTTCACCCTATAATAAACGAAATATGAATACTAAAAGATATTAAAAATAAACATCACTATGAATAAACAACTATAAACAATAATTTAAGAATAATAATTGTCAATAAAGACTTACTATGTGTATTAATATCAGACTGTCCTCGCAGTCTTTTCTGCTCAGGTTTAAATAGTAAAGCAATTAAGTTCTGGAATATTTTTGCACCTTCGATGCGACAGAATAGAATCGTTGCTAATATAAGAGTGACTACACGCGTCCAGATTTATCTGTGACGGCCGGCTGAAAGTTGGACACTTATAAGTACTAGAATTCATTATAATATCTTGAAAAAATTTTAAATCTATACATTAAGGCTGTAATGTAGCAATCCCAAACCATCTAAGGTTTTGCAAGTGTAAGGAGTGAGGTAGCTAGGGGGTTGGACCGTAACTATTCTCCCACTCAAAGTGTAAAAGCGAAATGAGAGAGATAACATGTTTCGTGAACGAATGAAAATATTTTTATACTTTTTAATCATTCATTCACTTTTCTAATTCTTCGAAATTAATACCCCTACTCGGTCTACGAATATAAAGGGGTGGCGATGCAGGCATCGACTGCGTCTAGCGGCATCTCTTATGAAAAAGTAGAACTAAATTTATTAATTTAATATTTCGAATTATTAGTTTACTGAAGTAAGGTAATAAATTTTCTTTGGGGCAAACGATTCTTTACTTCATTCATCACACTGTAACAGAGAGAAAATTCTTAAAATGTTTAGTCAATTCAATATAACATACGTATAATATAAGGCAAATTTGGCACTTTTACCATTTAATTATTCAAATTCTATTAACAATTTTACATTTATCTCTGAGTAGCAGTGTTGAAGTACAATCGAAGAATTTATTTTTAAAATATCAATGTACAAGCTTAAATAATAGAGGCAAGAAATGAAATATTGTAACACCGTTTTTCGCGCTGAATGGGACACCTACAGTAGCGCCTTAAGATTTATTCAATTTTAATATCCTTTTAAATTAGCTTCGTTTTAGTTTTCATATTTAATATAATTACAAAGTGTGTTAGGAAACATTTTAAATTATTTGAGGTTATCACTTTGCCATTTACCGTAGGGCGCAGTACTTGCAAATACCAATTTTACAAAATAAAAATTATCAAAAACAGTTTTTACAATATTCGAAATTTTTAAACCGTTTTCGATATAGCATTAGAGCAATTGTTAAGGCAAGGCATAAAAATGTGTATTGTGATACAGAGAAACCATATGCTTGAGGTCTTTAAATAAGATTTTCGGGTGTAAATACGGGAACTCACTCAACTTTTACCGTGCCGTTGCATTGGTCAAGTCGTGTTGCAACGGCAGCCGTGTGCGACAACGAGCCGCAACCGGGTTGTCTAAATTGACGTATATGAAACAATACTTAACTACAATTTACATCACCGGAGCCGTAAACGGCAACGGCAAAAACCATGTGTGAAAGAAGCCTTAGTCAATGAGATTCGAGTTGGTTTTAAGCCGAATTAAATGTCTTCTTAAGCGAGTATACTGGTGAATCTTTAGTGGTTTGTTTAAATCTTGTTCTGCCTCATCTATTGGTGCAGTTATGGACTTAAAATATTTTCTGTTATCGAATATTTTCTATTCTTCTAAGTGTTGCCGTTTCACACGTATTATAATTCCGTTTCTTGTGATGTTTTTGAAGTATTGGCTCTCCGCTAGACTCCTTGATCCGTTTGGTTATATATCTTATTCCGGCTAAGGTGTTGGTTTTCTGCAAATTACCATATCCTGCATTACCTGTCCACCGTATGCGTGTATCTCGAACTGTTGGCCCTCCTGTCTTCCTTTTGGTTTTCTGCAGGTAGACTCTTCCTTCGTTCACACTCCTTTTTTCCGTCTGCCTAATAGTTTTTGAATTTAAAGCATTTATTTTTTATTTGCTCAGACAGAGTTTTTGCCCTAAAGAAGTTCATTACATTTATTTATATTGATATTTTCGTGTGTAGAATAAAGTATTGTTACTTCCCTGGACCATTTTATAGGGGTCCTCCTATCTCCACTCAAGTTCCCAGTTTCCTTATTTGTTAAAAGAAATAACAGTTGCTTCACGAAACCCACACAACAGCGTCTATGTAATACTATAAATAAAATACACTAATTCACACACATACTAGAGTTGAAAATAAAAAGATTAAATTTGTGAAAAAAATGGGAAAACAAAAGTTTGTACCGAGTTATGGCGAAATGCAGATATAATAGGTATTTATTTTTTCATTAATCTTTTTTCTGTACAAGTTTTAGAAAATGTATTTAACACTCAGAATCTGGGATACAAGCTCCGGTGGTGCGAGACTTCTTATAACCGGCGACGCAGACGCAACCATCTTCGATGCAGTATTGCGGACAGGCTTGTAGATGTGTGGGACACCAGTCAGGTCCACACCCACACTCAACGCCTGGCTCTTCATTTGGACCACACTGACGACCTGCGATACATAAATCATCCGGTGGGTATTTTACACGTTTACATACATATAAGTTATAACAAGCCGGTAAATGTTGAGTTCATTTGGCAACCAAAGAAGTTTCCACCAAAACAGTGCTGAATAGCACTGGCGGTAATGATACAAACTTTTAACACATACGATAGTGATGGAATAATTCGAATGAAAATAATAAAAGTATTCGATTACATAAATGTTTCGAGATATCGCAAGTACGCTTAAAATATATCAGGTATGTCATTTGAATGATTATATAACTCGAACGTTTATATCACTCGAATAATTTTATATATCGCTCGAATGTATTAGTAAACTATTACATAATGCGGTACCTACCACTTCGGCGCTACTTTTCGTTTTTTTCGGATTTATCCCGAGCTCTTGACAAAAAGCTTTTGTATTCAGTTCAGAGCGCAGGTTTAATAAAATAAGAGGAACTAATGGCAATAAAAATAAAACTTATATAAATAACATATTTAATTCCCATGCAGTGTAGCACGGAATAAAGAATGGATTTCATATAATACGTTCAGATCTCGAATTATGAGAATCGCAGTTTATTAAACCTCGTATCTCAAGTATTCGAATGAAAATACGAGTATGAAAACTATATATATAAGTTAGCACTACCCGGTCCCGCGCTTTTGTGCTGACACTACAGTCTGTGTTGCACACGAACCTGGAAACACATCAGGCGATCACCAAGTCGCGACGCATCTCAGGTGTCATCCACCAAGAAGAAGCAACATAAATTATTTAGTCTTACCTGGAATTCGTTACTGTAAACATTGTATAAACTTATGTATTGTAATTCGTAACTCATTGTACTTAAAAAAAAAAATTTATTGAACAAATAAATTTGTTCTTTAACTTGCGCAGTCGGTAGGACTCAGTGAAATACAAAAATCGATTTCGTTTGTTTCAACGATTAACTAAGGATTCGAAATCAAGAAGATTGTCCGATCGCGTCGCGCATCAGCTACGAAGTCATCGGGGCCGAGGGAACATCAAACCCCAAATCTTCAAGGGACACGCATCGCCCATCCAGCCGTTGCAACTGACCAGAGTGACACGCCGAGCGAATATCGTCGATCACAGACCAATGGACATCGTCTTAATCCTGTCAATTAGAGAATTTAATAGCGATACGGAATTATGTAATACAGACACAGAATCGGATTCTGGTGACTCACTAACATCTTATTATAACCCTATTAAAAATTTAGAATTAGAAAACTCCCTTATAAAACAAATTAATAACCTCACAATGGTTCTACCACTACCAATTAAGAAAGAATATTTGGACATGATCTCAGAATTCAATGGCGACAGAAGATACTTACCGTGATTTTTAGAAATTTACAAAAAATAAGTAAAGAAATTTTATAACACATTAGAAGAAACATATTTTCAAAATGAGAATTTAATGGAACTATCTTAAGCAAAATCAAAGGAGAAGCCGCTAACAATTTAGCAACTTCCACCATATCAATATGGGATTATGTAAAGAAAGTATTGTTGAACTCGTTCCAAGACAAACGAATCACCGTTTGATTTCTATACCAAAATTCAGGACTTACTACAATTACAAATTTCTTACATTAATAATAACAAACCTACTCATACCACAATACTTAACGAATATTTTCGCGAGTACGCATTGAGAGTATATATATATATATATATATATATATATATATATATATATATATATATATATATATATATACATATATATATATATACATTTGTATATATTTGGAAATTAATGCTGGCTATGGAAACAAAATTTGACATTTGTATTAATTTATTGTTATAACTTTGTGAAAAAGTTTATTGAATTGATAACTTAGATTTATTATTATTTCTTCTAAAAATGAAAGAATACTCAATTAACGAGAAGATAGATAACTTGATGTACATTTGTAAATTAAAATGTGTCGTAACTCAATAATTTTGTCTTCATAGCCAGCTTTAATTTCGAGTAAAACTATTTTAATATTTTCTTCAATATCTCGAATTCTATTAATTTTAGAAGGTATAACTTATAAAACTTTTTTAAAGCAAAAATTATTTTGTACTAAATAGTATAAAAATATACAGGGCGTACCATTTATAAAAAAGGTCAAAAATAAGTATAACTCCAAACATTATAATATTTTTTTTTCTGATTTACATTATTTATGTAGCTTACTAAAAACACTAGCAATTTTATTTGAAATTTTTTTTTGTATCTCTTATAGCTTCCGAGAAAAATTGCGTTCCCTAGTTTCATTTACATTCTGTATATATTATATATACAGGCGTTCCATTTAAGTGTGCCACCATTGCTATCTTGAGAACTATAAGAGCTACGAGGTTGGTTAAATTAGCAAAGAACCACCATTTTGCAAGACTAATACAATGAGCAAAAAAAAAAATTTTTTTTCGACCAATGGTTCTCAAAAAACGGGACACAACTTTCTTATTTTAAATGGGAACATATGTTTATTTTTTTCTGAATTCAACGATATTAACATATGATATACTAATATAACAAAATAACTGAGTAAAATGCATGTTAGATTTATTTGTATTTTATTTATATCTGGCTAAAATAAGATGAGACCATCTATAAAAATAAAAACAATGACCCTCTGACAAAACAAAGCACTCTACAAACAAAAGATATCAGAGCAAGGGCATGCCGACTCTGAAATTATAAGCTCGTCTCATACAGAAACGAACCTGCGCGAAAGACGCATTTTTGTTCATATTTTGAGAAACCAATGGGTTTTTTACCAGTTTACATTATTATATAATATTTACATTATTATATAATGAGAGAGTACGCCACTGGAAAAGATACATCACTCAACACGTGCTCATACAATTATAACCAAATAAATCATTTAAAAGTGCAATAATAGAGATGTGTATTATATAAAGAATTAAACTTAATTTATCATAAAAATATAGTTACAAACACATTTGAACACGAAAAATTATTATTATTCAAAACCTAACCTCCAAGTGTTGCTGATATGGAGGGAAAGATAGATCAAATCTTAGAAAAACTTATTAAATTGGACCAAGATCTAGAAGACACCAAATCTGAAGTTCGTCTATTCAAATAGGCATGTGAAAAAATACAATTAAATGCTGATAGCATCGTAAAGCTAACAAACAAATATGATGCGTTACAAACAATGGTAAATAAATCTCAACAACAGCACAGAAAACATAATCTAATTATTGTTGGTATTGAGGAATGTGAAAAAAAATAAGTTTGAACGATCCCAAATATTGATTAACTTATTTAAAGAATGTCTTAATATAAGCCTGTGTGAATCTGATATAGATTTATCATACCGAATAGGAAAACGAACTAACACAGACAACATACGTAGTAGACCGATACTCGTAAAATTGGTATCCAATAATATTAGAGATAACATTCTCTCAAGAAGAACAATGCTTAAGGGCAGAGGCATTTACATCAACTAGGATTTTATCACCTGAAGACAGAACACAGAGAAAATGTAGTATTTTGGAATGTTAACGGCTTAAACAATTTACAAAATTTAGATATTCAATCAATAAGCTTCCTACATTTTTAATTGATTACACTAACCATATAATACACAGTATTGCTATTAAAGATAAATCCAGAGGCAGGGCAAGTGGTGGCCTTGTTATTCTAGGAAAAAATAATAGTTTTGATAAAATAAATATATTAGAGGTCACTCACATGTGGATTTTTATTGAAATTATTTGAAATAATACTAAATATATTTTAGATAATTTTTACTTCCGTCCGAACCTCTCAGATGATTGCATCGACATGCTACACGACTCCTTAAATTCTATCTTAAACACATTCCCAGGACATAAAATAATACCCCTTGGTGACTTCAATACTCACATTGAGCAGCTAAATCAAACTCACGATGAAACATTATGTTCATCCCATATTTGGGGAACTAGGATATCTCTTCACGATAGAACAAACCTTAGAGGTGGCAAGTTAGTACAATGCATGGAATCTAACAGCCTCTATGTACTGAACGGCAGAACACTCGGCGACTATCCAGGTAAACTCACTTTTTTAAATAAATATGGCGGCAGTACAATTGATTTAGTATGGGGAAATATCGCACTTTTTGAAGATGTACAAAATTTAGAAACGCATCCAACCTTAACAAGCTCAGGTCACGTTATATGCTCAATTTCAATTTCAGATTCATGCAATATTAACGACGAATCTATAACCGGGCCAAAATACACAATATATTTCAAATTCAATAATGTACTATGTAACAATTATATAATCTTCTAAATTGTTCTGATTTACTTGTATGTATTGTATGTATATGAGGGTTTTTTAAGCGTTTTATCGCTTTTTGTCAACGCGACCTAGAAGATCTATTGTGACACAGCCCTTACTTAGTTTTCCGGAAGTAGATCCAGATTTTGATGAAGCCGATTAGGCCTCAAGTACCTGAAGTACTTGTTTCGTGACATGTTTTACTTGCATTTTAGTGATGCAGGTTGTCAGCCTACAGTATCTGCAAGGCCAGCACACACCGAGCCGTTGTGCGGTAACCCATCCAATTGGGCAGGGCGGGCTATGTTGCTTATCTACACGATCAGACAAGACACGCCACGACCACACAACCGT